>JAGSMP010000062.1:2614567-5229134 GCA_029286625.1 Parnassius orleans
GTGGTCAATTTATGAGTGCATGAAATGCAAAAGGGTTTATTTATAGTGAAAAAGTACAAATTACAAATATTACGGCGATAGTGATAATTATTTTAGAGATTTGAGGTCTACTATCACCGAACTATGGAGTATTTTTACTTATTTTGAGTTACAAGAGTACTTTAAAAACAGTTTTACTATCGAAACACTTTAGGGTTTGTTTGTAATTTCAATTCATTTTCAGTTCAACAAGCAAGACAAAATAATTAATAATTCGTGAAATTATTAAATGTCTTGTATGGACTTAACTCTATTAATGTTAATACAGGATAGATTAAAAACTCTTATAGCCGTATAAAACATCCTTAGCATGCCTAGTGCATACAGTGGCTATATTTTCGCGTTATATTTCACAAATATACCGCTTTTGGTGCTTCTGTTGAGATATAATTCTCCAATACGGTAACAGTGGTTTTTAAGATTCTCTATTGTCTATTGTCTTAAGTGTTATATACAATATTTATAACTCAATTGAAGCGCTTTTGTCTTCGTCATTCAGGTCTCATGTTAATAAGTATATTTATAACTCGGCTTTACAAACGCCTGTACAAACGCTCTACAAACCCCTTTTTTATCTCCAAAGTCATCATAGTCACTACTAAACGACTACTTTATCACTGTGCTTTTAAAGAGATATAAGAATCTGTTATATACAGGTCAAAAAAGATACAAACTTTCTTAAACAGCTGTTATAAAGCAAGAGAGCGATACAGTGTCTGCTTTAAAGAACGTAAGGATATTGTGAGCCTCTCTGTTGAGCGAACTGTAGAAATGGCATGTGTCGAGTTCGAGCACTTCATTGTTGTCAGTGTTTACAGACCCCCACATTCTATGTATGATTGTTTTGTAAAAACAATGGAGGAAGTTTTGCTTAAAATTAATAAACAGAATAAATCTGTTATCATATGTGGAGACTTTAATATCGATCTCCTTGAAACTTCTTCCATGTGTATTAAGTTTAGATCATTGCTCAAATCATACAACCTTGTTAATTTGTTCTTTGAGCCAACACGTATTGCGGGGCCTAGTGCAACTTGTATAGATACTATTTTACCGATGTTGAGCCCTTACATAAATTAATTATTCAAAATTTAAGTTCTGATTACTGTGGACAGTTAGTCTCGCTACCTTATATGCACAAAAAACAGAAAGTTAAGAAAGTTGTGCTTGTTCCAATAAATGAACATCGTTTAGAGAGATTTAGAAGTAGTATAGTGAAAAAGCTGCCATTTCTTCCATATAAAACAATACTAACTATTTATATGGATCATTATTTAAACTAGTAAGTCTTGAATTTAATAAAACATTTACTTCTAAAACACTCTCTTTAAACAGTCGCAAATCGTTTAATGAGTGGGCGATAGTAGGAATCCATAGGAGTAGACAAAAGTTATATGACCTTTACAATGAAAGATTATATAATCATAGTGTTTCATTTAGAGAATATTTAAAAAAAATCCAAAATATTACAGAGTGTGTTATGCAGCCAAGTCTTTATATTTTACTCTACTTTAGTTACTCGACTCCAAAAAGTCAGTAATTCCTTCATGGGAAAATATATACGCTTTTACAACAAAATCCCAGAAAATATGCTGACCTTTTCTATCAAAAGGCTTAAATTATTTATTAAGCAAAAATTGTCTAGTAAGGGTTATTATACTACTAAAGAGTACATGACTGATAATAATTCCAATGAGGTGATCGCTACCATGCTGTTTCTAAATGTTTTCATTACAATGTATAAAATATTATATTGTAAATTGTGCTTTTTTTAAAAAAAACCCCGCTGGGTTTCTTGCTGGTTCTTCCCTGGACAGAAGGTTTTTTTGCGAACCAGTGGTAAAAGTAAAAAAATGACTTTCAATAAGTATTATATACTGTAATCTATATTGAATAAAAATTATTCTATTCTATTCTATTCTATTCTATATTGCTTGTGTGCTGCTTGGGTTTTTTGTCAATAAATTTCCAGTAGCAGCCCGAATTCAGAACGTTGACGGTGTTTAACATCCGTGCCTAGGACGGTACGTGAAGCCACTGGTCCTGCGCCGAATCTTTTTCCGGTCCTGTTGGATTGCCGTCACATCGGACTATGAGAGTCAGGCAATAGAGAGGGCACCTGTGCTTGCGCACACATTCGTGCCCCGTGAGGGGTAAAAAGAGCCAGTATATTAGAGAATATGATTCAATTCATCTTAGTCTTCAGGAATGGCAACGCATCTACATTTTGATTATGCATGTAGGTGTTTATGGGCCACAGCATCCTCTCACCATCAAGTTCACAGTCTACCTGATCGTTGACACCCTTACTCGGAGATCTGCAGTAGCCACTTACTTCTTCTTCTTCATCAGCTGGTAAAAGTTCACCGCTGGACAAGGGCCTCTCCAATTTTAGGTTCATTCATTAATTCATTGCAGCCCTTCAGAAGTCCACTACTGAACATAGGCCTCCACCAAGGAATGCCACAAAGCACGGTCCTGAGCCACCTGCATCCATCGACTTCCTGCATGTCTTACCAGGTCGTCACTCCATCTAGTGGGGAGTCGCCCTACACTCCGCCTACCGGTACGAGGCTGCCACTCGAGAACCTTTTTTCCCCATCGGTTGTCGGTTCTTCGAGCTATATGGCCGGCCCTTTGCCACTTCAGCTAACTAATCCGTTGGGCTATGTCGGTCACTCTGGTTCTACTGCGGATATCCACATTTCTAAGTTTATCACGCACAGAAACCCCGAACATAGCCATCTCCATAGCTTGCTGAGCGACCTTGAGCGCGAGCGAATTTTAGGTTCAGACCAACAAAAAAGATGGGCGGAGCGCTACTTACTTTTCAAGTGACGCCGAAACAATTTCAAATCCATATTAAATTTATTGTAACACTTTTATTGTAACATATTGTAACACGCATAAACACGTTCACATTTGCACCTATCAACACAGTTTTAGGTGCATATGTGCAACAGTAGACTTTTCTATCCACTACAGCCTATAAAAGTCCACTACTGAACATGGGCCTCCCTCATAGAGGGGATATTGCCATAGTAGTCTCGCTTGTTTTTGTTTATGTTTATGTCTATAAAAATATTATTTTAAGAGTCCTTATACACTTGTGCTTATCTCGTATGTGACTGAGGGAGGAATAGAAAATTTCGGAAAAATCTTTTCGTACTAATTAAATACATGATGATGTAAATTGTAATGATCCAGGTTATCCCGCTTTTGGAAAGCTGTTGAATGAGACCGGTCGTCCCATCCTATACTCTTGCAGTTGGCCAGCGTACCAGGACAATGTGAGTAGACGTCAATGTTATTAGATTTAAGAGAAAATAAAGATTGATTTGTGTAGTACTTATAAGTTTTAATATAAGGTTATCGAAAAAAGTAAAAAATAAGAAGTAAACATCTCGTGGGTGTCTTAAGAGGCGTCAGAAGAAAACTGGAATGGGAGATGGACAGCAGCATCTTCCTGATCACAACTGAAAATAATAAAAACTTGAACTTATTTAGATTGAGCGCTGGGTTGATACAGGCATTAAATTCTCTTTAATAGGGACTCTCGTGCTTGTGTCAGGATCAACGGAGCCTACTCAATGGTTTGGCATCCATAAAGGTGTCAGACAGGGCTGCGTGGCTTCCCCGTGGCCGTTCAACCTATTTATGAACAGTTGTTTGGAAAATTTGAAAGTTAAAGAATGCGGGATAAAAATGCGTGAGTTTACCGTCAAATGCCTTTTGTACACCGATGTTCAAGTCATATTTGCGTCGTCGGCACCCGAGTTGCAAATGATGGTTACATTAATGAACAGGTCATTAAAAGAAAGGGGAATGAAAGTGAACGCAAGTAAGACGAAAGTTATCGTTTTTGAAAGAGAAGAAAATAAAACGATATTTGAAATAAGAATAGAATGGGAGTTGGGCGAGCAAGTAGATGAGTTTGTGTATTTGGGATGTGTATTTATTTAGCAGGGATGGTAGATATGATAAGGATATAGAACGACGAGTGAACGCGGGAAATAGAGTAAATGGGGCTCTACACTCTATTGTGGAAAGTCAGAATGTGTCCAAAAAGGCACGTATGGCAATTCACAATGCTGTGTTAGTCCCTACTTTAATGTATGGTAGTGAAAATTGGGTAAAGCAGAAGAAGCACGAGAGTAGAATAAATGCTGTAGAAATGCGGTCATAAAAGTGTATGTTAGGGCTAAATCTGAATGACAGGGTGAGAAAATATGTAATAAGAGAAGAGTGTGGTTTGAAAGATGATGTTGTGACCAGGATTAAGAAAGGAATGCTTCGGTGGTTTGGTCATATAGAAAGAATGAATGAGTAAAGAATGAGAAAGCAAATTAATGTTGCAGAAGTGAACGGCAGAGTCGGGAAGGGACGCCCTAGGCGAAAATTTATGAACCAAATTGGCGATATATTGAAAATGGGACAAATTAAGAGTACCCTTAACCGACGAGCATGTATGCGTAGGTATATGAATGTGGAGGAGAGGTGTGTCAAGATCGTGCCAAATGGAAGTCCGTAGTCTCTGCCTACCCCTCTGGGTGACAGCCATGAGTGTTTTATGTAAAAAAACTCTGGTTGCCAACCCGCCTACCAAGCGATGGGAAGGCCTGTGGACTGTCATGATGATGATGATGAATACATCATTATGACAAGTAACACGACAGACAGGCAAAATGTTTTCAAAACAGATATTTTCAAGTAAATGTTGGATTTCATGTGAGGTTTGCGTAATTCACGTAATGTATAATAATCTAAAATCTTATGACTGCCTCTTTGGTCAAGTGACCGGAAACGCGACTGATGATCTTGAGGTCCCGGGTACGAATCTCGGGTCAGGAAAAATCATTAGTTATGGGGTTTTTCCGATAATATACTCTCAGTAGCAGCCCAGAGTCGCGAAGTTAGCGGTGTTACACCTACGTTCCTCGGAAAACACGTAATGACGTTGGTTCTGCGCCTGATATCACTCCGGTCATATCAGATTGCCGTCACATAGGACTATGAGAGTAAGGGAAAAGAGAGTGCTCCTGTGTTTGCGCACACACTCGAGCACTATAATCCTGTTCTGCATAATTGGCTAGTCTCCATTGAGACTGACTGAACGGAATTTGGTGTAGAGATTATTATTATTATTGAAACGTAGACAGTTTAATTTGTACTTGTATACAGCCGAATTATAATTCGATCGCGAAACACTGCAACCTGTGGCGTAATTACGGAGACATCGATGATTCCTGGACGTCAGTGAAAAATATTATGCATTCGTTTGCCGAAAATCAAGACACGTTGGTGAAGTACGCCGGTCCCGGTCATTGGAACGATCCTGATATGGTAAATGAAAACAAAGTTATTCGATTTTAAGCATTTTACCGTGTAGTGGCGGTGTAAGAATATACACTACTCCATATCTTCCCGTGGGTGTCGTAACAGGCGACAGAGGGAAACAAACCAGGAAATGGGCACGAGCGTCTACTTATTTACTAGAATATTAAAAAAGCCAAGCGTAGCAACTATGACCAATATCCCCCCTATGAGCAAAATCTATGGAGAGACCTATGTTTTTCAGTGGACTTATAATAGGCTGTAACGGTGACGGTTTGAAGCATTTGTCAAGTGTTGACACTGTAAGAAACATTTATTACTACTCGTAAGAAAATTTGAAGGTTTTTGTGAAGATTGGTAGCTCGATTAACGAGGAAATTGAGATCAAGTTGTTTTTATCGACGATAGAAATAATTAGATCGAATGGGTCTGATTGGACAGAAAAGGTTTGTAATATGTAGGTATGTAATTTTAAAAACAGTTCTATACTGGTAGCAATGTTAATACGATTTAGAATCAAAACAATCCCGTCCGGAGTGGCATCAATTCGTCATTGTGATAACCAGGCGTCCTCTGTTAAACATTCGTCAGGAGTGCCACTGTAATTACTGTACAGATTGTGAGGCTTTTCATGTTAATCCATAGGGATGACCATACATCTCTAGCATTCTTTGTTTGAAGTAATTTATTGGGGTCAAAGAGCTGCTGTAGCTAATTAACAGCAGGTTGACTATCAGCTTGTTTGCTACTCGAATGTTAACAAACATTAAAATTACATAATGTATGCTTAGAGTTTCGTTTCCCATATCTCCTTGTGTAACTTAAAAGTTGACTAAATAAATGGACGGAAAGACATCCTTTTTTTCCCTGCGCATGTGATATCTATATTCAACAGTGGGCTAAGTATCAGGCTTAACAGGAATAGTACCGTTTCGTCCCGTGGGTATCGTAAGGATCCACTTTGGGATATGTCAGAAAAACCTTATGGCCTCCGATAGATGCACGTGATGGGATATAGCATTGTAGGTGCAAGAACTCTTGTTATGCGATCGATAATCCGGCTTAAGTCATGGGTTTTCAAACTGGGGGGCGCGTCTCACATTATGGGCGCGTGAAATCATTTTCGTAATGTGCATGGGTCAAATATAAGAACTTAAAATTGGTTTGGTTCCTTCGGGGTGCATGCAGATTAACACAGTATGCAGGTTTCTATCTATTAGGCTTCTCACCCTTATTAACTACCCTGTAACACAGATTTCACGCTGAGTTACAGGCACATGAGACGTTCCACCTTCTCGTCTCAGGGTGACGGGAGTAATGCGATGTGATTTGGGCTTATTCAAGTAGAGGAAGACCTAAGACTCGACCTGTCACCGTCAGAGTTAATTCCCATAAAAAAAGTATAATCAAAAGTAGTAAGTAAAATGCGGCAGAGGTCGCAAAATATTTTTTCGTAGCAGGGGCCTGACGTGCTTAACTTTGGGAACCCCTGATCTTAATCAAGCGTGTTGACTATGGAAAGTGTCGGGACAAAAAAAGAGGCCAATGCCCAGCTAGACTTCTACGGGCTGATGAAGATGAAGAAGAACAGTAATTGCGCTATAAATCATTTTGTAATATTACTTGCAGCTAATTATCGGAAACTTTGGCCTTTCGCTGGATCAAGCTCGCGTGCAGATGGCGGTGTGGTCGATACTGGCGGCGCCATTGCTCATGAGCGTCGACCTTGCCACTATCCGTCCTGAGTTCAAAGAGGTGCTGCTTAATGAAGACGTTATTGCCGTCGACCAGGATCCGCTAGGCAAGCAGGGCCTGCGCGTGTGGACAGATTCGGATTGCGAGGTGAATAGTTGTGTAATTTGAGCCTTTGATCGATAATGAATAGAAATTTGGTCTTATAAGTTGATCCTGTTGGTTAATATAAAGCCATATGCAAATTAATAGGCTTTAAATGTGTGTCCTTGCATAATCTATGTATGTAAGCTGCCTTCAGTAACGTTTTATAATAAAATCCATTTCCCCATATCATACAGTGGATAAAATGGGAAAATGGAAAAGGAGATGGACTGCAGCATCTTCCTGACAACAACTTAAAAATAATAAAAGAACTGCTGTTAACAAGCAGCTTGATGCTAAGCTTGGCAAATAAGGCTATAATGATGATAAAGATTATATAGATTCTTCTATCTTTCATTACGACATTGTGATAAAATGCAGCGATTATGTTATTTTTAAATTAAATAATAGTTTTAAGTTATAGTTATAGTTTTTTTAATATATTTTGTTTCCTATTAATTAATATTTTATAAGATCTTCATTTTTGTGTGGGCTACACCAACTTCGTTCACTTTTGGAATTATATTTATTATATTTTATATATCACAATGCCGAACAATCCGTATTCTTGCGTTGTACTAATGTTAAAAAAGTTTACCACAAAAATTTTGTCTATCATAATCTGAAAACCAAGATATGTTAGAATCATCACATGGTTGGAAGTGTGCATTATGTATAAGTAAAGATCCGAAATCAGAAAAGGATGATAATACGCCAATAAGGAACATTACTGTCAGAGGAAGTAAAAGACAAGCATATTCCCCTCCATGCAAAAACAACGATACCCCAGTGACTAGAGAAGAAGTAAAAGAAATAGTGCGGACTGTGATACTGGAGGAAATGGAGAGTTTTTTAAATAAAATAAGTAAGTATATTAGACACATTGAATAAGCAGCTAAAGAATGTGACCCAAGAATTATTAAAATAAAGGAATCTATTGAGTATATGAATACTAAATTTGACAGTTGATAATGGAAAATATACATAGCTATGAAAAAGAGTTATAAAGAGCTTCAGGATAAAAATTGCAAAATAAAATCTGCTGTACAGGAACAAACGATACGTGTCAACCAACTAGAGCAAAGCGCCCGATCATTAAATGCAGAAATCCAGTGTGTCCCAGAAAAGAAGACGGTAAATGTGCTAAATATTATTAAGGATATATTTAAGGTCATAAATTGTATATATTAAAATTGTTAACTGTACACGCATAGCAAAAATAAATCGGAGCAGCCCCCGACCACATTATATTATTGTTCAGTTTACGACATCTTTCACACGCGATTAGTTCTTGGCTTCAGCGACAAGCTTAATTCAACTCATCGCGAATTTTCTGGAAAAAAGACCCCTATTTACATAATGGAGCATTTGTCTCCAGCCAAGAAAGCCTTGCATGCCAAGATAAAAGCAAAAGAAAATAATTTTAAATACGTTTGGATGAGGAATGGACGAATCTACATGAGAAAGTATGACAATTTCAAGTATCATCACATCAAAAACATGAGTTCCCTGTGGCAATTATTAATCTTTAAATAATGTATGTTGATATGTTTTACTTAAAATACTCTTCTACTCTTTCACAGTAAAGTATTCACTACCAGAATGTACGTAGTTTGTGAACAAATGCTGTTAATTTTTACCGTAAATTGTGGTAATTGTGGTATTTCGATTACGATATCATCATATTGACTGAAGCATGGTTGGATAATTTATATTGAAACTTTTATATAAGTAATGAGCTATTTGATAAGAGATATGTAGTTTATAGAAGGGCAGGGAAACTACCGGTTTTCATTCAAGTAAGGATGGTACAGGAGTATTGATACGAATGATTTACTCGTAGCGATATCGACAAAAGACAAAAAGAATGAAGTAGTAGTGGGAAAGTAAATGTGAAGATTTTTGAGTTATTCTAGATGTTACAGACGGAAAGAACTATTTTCCAATTGCCCTTTGTGCTGTCTCTATTCCCCCACCAATTCAGTCTAAAATGTTGAAATGTTTCAATTTTACTTTAATTCTTTCTTTGATAAACTGAAACTAAGGACTTACATAGTTGTTGATTTTAACTTACCAATACCTTACTAAATAGTAATTTTACTGCACAAAATCTTATAGATTTGTGTTATTTTAGTAAATTGCGACAGTGTAATTTCGTCGAAAATAATATGGGGAGCACCCACAAGTTATTTCTAATGAATTATTTACATTGTGATATGCTGAGCATCATAGATCCTTTACATCCTCCAATTGAAATACATTTACTTATACCTGAACATCGATATATATGTACTGCGTACTAGATTTGGCATTCCGAACATTCACTATGTTCAAATGAACTGTACTGCAATCCGTACACCTTTAGTGTCATTTAGTGTGGCTTCAATATTCATAGAGTGTAGAGCTGCGCTAATAATACGAGATTTCAAATTAAAGTTTAAACCTGAACGTAATTAATAATTCAGTAGTCAAATAAGTAAAATTATTTGTTGTTCAAGTGAATAAATTGGTAATAATATTACAAGAGAAAAATAAATTTCTTCATTTATATGCCACAATCATAGACTAAAATCTACTATTTCACGCGCATGCGCGAAAACAGAGTAGTGCACATTTTTTGTTTGGAATAGCTTCTCTAGTACGTAGTACATAGAACTCAATGTATCTGAAACAAAAAACTGAAATACAGTTCTAATGTCAGAAAGCGTGATTTCCATAAAGTTGATTATGACATAATTCGTGAATATTTAAGTAAAATTCATTGTGACATGCTATTTCGGTGCTAGATGATATAAATAATATCGTTTTAGTTTTTTAACAAAGTTATAAATTTAACAATAGAAAAATTTGTCCCATGTATTCCGATTAATGTAATGAAGGAAAAAAATAAGGTGAGGTCTAGGTTTAAAAAATATAATGACCCAATGGATTTACTCACCCTAAAGATACTTAATAAGAAATGTGATAAATTAGCTAAGACCTGCTACAACACTTATATAAAATGTAAAAAAAGATAATATCGTCACAAATTCTAGTTTTTTGTTCTTACATCAAAAATAAACGGGATGGCAATATTATCCGAGTGCAATGACTTGTGGCCGTAGAAGGAAAAGGGGAGATCTTGCAATCAAGAGGAGCAAGGTGTTCTGTCCGGGGAGCGGCCAACGCTCCAAGTGGTAGTTCGGAGCTATTCTATATATACTGTTTTTAATTCGGAACTTTGATAGCGCGATTTAGGCTTCGATGTATTTCGCTTGTGGCGCGACGACAGCGCCGCCACATCACCCCCCTGCTCAGACCGGAGGTCGATAGTGCAGTCTAGATGTCGACGAATGTGCAAGCGCCAGGGAATTGCCTTGTAGTCTGCGGTGAGTCGAGAAGAAGGCAAGTAATCTGCGAGAGTGCCGTAAAGCAGAGGCGAGCAGTAAGGCTCAGAGCCGTGCCGAACACTGTAGCGCAGAGAGTAGCTTGAAGGAACAGGAAGCATTGTTATAGTGCTGCGATGAACCTTTGTAAAGCTAGATGGCTTGCAGGATGTGAAGACTGAATATTTGCTCGGGAGCGAATGAATAGGGTACTTGAGAACGATGACGAGGATTTGAAGTTGTAGTTTCCGAAGGCTGTTGGTTGCGTTGTTCATATCACGTCGGGGTCACCACTGTAGCAGGTGGAAGGAAAAGGGGAGATCTCCCGCCGGGCAAGGTGTTCTGCCCGGGGAGCGGCCGACGCTCCCAATGGTAGTTCGGAGCTATTGTATATATATTGTTTTTAATTCGGAACTTTGATAGCGCGATTTAGGCTTCGATGTATTTCGCTTGTGGTGCGACGACAGCGCCGCCACATTAGTCGGTGGTGTGATGATAACAGCTGGTTCTGATATATGCAACCATTTTGCTTCTCTTAATAAATTAAATTAATAAATTTAAAAAAAAGCGCTAGTGACTAAATTAAAAGGGCTAAAGATCTAAAATTTGATAACAATAATTGTCACTTTAGCGCTTTAGTTCTAGATGAAAAATCAATTGAAAAAAATTTAAGGGCTTAGACCGAAAAAAAGAAGCTGGTCCATACTCTATGTCACCTTACTACATCGCTGAATGTGCCATAAAACTATCTACACCATTTTGCTTTATATATAACAAATCCTTACAAACAGGACGCTTTCCAGAAATGTGGAAGCTCGCAAAAGTTGTCCCTATATATAAAGTTATCCTATCTTCGCGACCGCCAGCAATCAGTTCAATTAGGACAAGAGTCCTCAACATGGGCTGACATTGAAACAGGCGTGCCGCAAGGCGGAATACTTTCTCCTATAATGTTTTCTCTATTTATAAATTCTATCACTTCAGTTCTCAACTGTTCGTACCATCTGTATGCAGATTATCTTCAGCTCTATGTGCAATCTAGTGTTAATGACCTTAATGATAATATTAACAAAATCAACCACAACCTTGATGCCATAAGAGATTGGTCGTACAGACATGGTGTTTCGGTTAACCCTTCCAAATGTAAAGTAATGGTTATAGGTAGTAGCAGAATATTAGCCAAGATTAATAACGATGGTCTTTCTCCCGTATTTTACAATGGAACATTGCTGCCATTTTGTAAATCTCTAAAAAATCTTGGCTTACATATGGACCATACCATAAGCTGGGGAGTTCAAGTTGCTGAAATAAGCCGTAAAGTTACTGCCACCTTACGTTCTCTTTGCCGTCTCAAAAACTTTCTGCCTTTTAAAACTAAATTTCTACTTATCCAGACTTTGATATTACCCATTATTGATTATGCGGATGTGTGTTACCCAGATCTATCTCAATATCTTCTCGATAAGTTGGAGCGCCTTCTTAACAATTGCATTAGGTTCATTTTCGGCTTACGTAAGTATGACCATGTTTCCCAGTACCGTTCTAAGCTTAAATGGCTTTCTATTCGTCAAAGGCGTAGCTCCCGAATTTTACAAGTAATATACTCAATTTTAAATGACCCAAGTTCTCCTTCTTATCTTAAGGATAACTTTCAGTACCAATATTCTACTCATGATAGAGTTCCCCGTTCCCAAAATAGTCTTAAAATTTGTATTCCACCACATAAGAGTGGTTTCTTTAATTCCTCTTTTACTGTGCAGTCCATACTGCTCTGGAATGCCCTGCCTGTTCATATAAAAAAAACCAGTAACAAACATTATTTTAAAAGACTAGTTCGGGAATTCTTTAACAGGAATTGATTTATCCGACTTTTGTTTTTCTCTCTCTTTCGCTTTGTAATTGATATTTTGTATAATATGTATTTTAATATGCATCATATTATTTTATTTTTGTATTATATTATTTTATACTTATTTAAAGATTTTGTATATATAAGTATCCGTTTATATATTTACTATTCATTCTTTCTTTATTACAAAGTAGATATTAAGTTTGTATATTTTAAAAATATTTTATTTATTTGCATTTTGTTGTTAGATATAATCTTTTTACTTATTTATTAATTTATGGAGTGGTTGTTACACCTGCCACAGCTTCTCAAATCATCCAGGGTTGACTGGTAGAGAATGCCACAAGGCATTAAGTCCGCCCTTTATATCCCTTATTATGAGGTAGATGTAAAAAAGATTAAATAAAAATAAATAAAATAAAGCGGATGATGATACTTTAGTCAGTAATTATAGACCGATTTAATATTATCAACCTTTCCCAAAATATTTGAATTATTAGTATGTCCCTAATTATGCATTTTTCATATTTCATTAATTATTACAGATGATAACATGGATTTGTCAAATTTCGACTTGCTCTTATTTAGTTACGTTTGTTGAAACCTTGGTGGAAGCTGTAGACATGCAACAACAAATAGATATTATATATACTGATTTCAGTAATGCTTTCGACCGAGTATTACATGTTATGTCTTTAAGAAAGTTAGACGCTTATGGTTTTTCTGGTTTTGTACTCGCGTAGTTTAGGTCTTATCTAGAAGGTCAAAATTATTTTGTTGTTGTCAATAAGTTCAGTTCTGAAATATTTTCCATCACATCCGGAGTTTCCTAAGGATCACATTTGGGGCCATTTATATTTAAGGTGTTTATTAACGATTTTTCTAAATGTTTTTTATATTACAATTGTTTTATGTATGCTGATGACTTAAAATTCTCAGACATGATACTTCTTCAGGAGGATTTAATTAGACTTTCTAAATGGTGCGATGTTAATAGAATGAATCTTAATCTTATTTTTTTTTTCATATGTATTAAATTCAAACGCAAATTTTTCCCTCAGTTTTTACCGTCAATGGTGTAGATATCCAAGAAGTGGAGACTGTTAAGAACTTAAGTGTAGTATTTGATAAAAAGCTTACATTTATACCACAACTTGAAAGTGTTATTAAAAGATCATCACAATAATTAGGTTTTGTTATAAGAAATATCAAAGTGTTTCGTAATGTTACAACACTAAAAACACGTTTATACTTCTCAATTGTTAGAAGTGTATTAGAATATTGTAGCACAGTCTGGCGTTCCCATTATTCTACACAAAATCTTCGCCTTAAGCGTATACAAAAAACATTTTTACATCTTGCCTTTTCAACGCAAAAAGCGTATAGAAATGCATCGTATGTAGGCAGATTAAAGACAAAGACAATAAAAATGGTTTCACTGTCAAAACGTCATAACATTCTCCATTTCAAACTTTTATAAAAAATATTCAGAAGTTCAGAAGTAACTTAGACTGCCCTAACAAACGATCACTATTCGAAACTGCGTCATGCCATATCGTATGAATAAAAGTATTTTAAAAAAATTATCTTAATGAAGACGTGACTGAAACCCCTTTCTCCTCTAGGATATTCCCCTGAATTGGGAACTTTCTCTTATATCCATGTTTAGAGTTAAACAACAAGACCTGAAACAATTATATATAGGCCATATATAAAGTATTTCCGTACGGAATGCGAATCAGCGGTCCGCAGTTCGCAGCCAAACGCTTAACCACTGCGCTACCGCTTTTGATACAGATCTGGCGTCGTGAACTTGCCGACGGGTCTTACGCAATAGCTTTCGTGAATCTGCGAGAGGATGGCACCCCATTCACTCTCCAAGCTAGCTACGATAACATGAAGATACCCAGACATATTTATAAAGTGAAGGTTGGTATCCAATTTAAACGATAATTAAATGAATAAAATAGGATAAAAAAACATTGTGACTCGGTTCGCTCACGCCAAAAAAATGAATGAATGAAAATAGAAAGGCAGGAAGAAACTTCATTCGTTGCCACAATATAACAGGTATACATGAAATATATAGGGATTAATATAAACAAAACAAATAATTGATTGGAAAAGTCCACCGACTCAGCATTAGCTGCAGTAATTGTAATTTCGATTAAAAAAGCTTATGTCGCATGAAATTGTTTTGGAGACGACGTCATCATTTCTCCCCGAGATACGCACGTACACACACTTACAGATATAATTTCAAAATATTACTTATTGATGTTTGAATTGATCTTTCAAATATTAAACTTCTAAAAGGGAAGATAATTTGAAGACACTTATAATACATTATATTCATCGATTTAATTCAATAATTTAAATTTAAAAATCCTAACAACACATATTAATATGATAGATAAAACGATTTCAATAACGGCAACACCTACTGGTGCCAACCAGTGCTACCTTGTAGTGGCGGTGGAAGAATATCCACACCCATATCGTCCCGTGGGTGTCGTAATAGGCAACAGAGGGAAACTGAAACAGGATATGGGAAGCAGCATTTTCCTGATAACAACTCAAAATATAAAAAAACCGCAGATGTCAACCCGCCCGCCAAGTTGGGCAACTATGGCAAATTATCCTAAAAACATAGAATATGAGACAATCTATTAAGCAGGCCTATATTCAGCAATGGACGTTAGATAGGCTGTAATGAATAAAAAATAATATAATGATACTTAAATTGTGAAAGTGATTGAAAACTCATTTGTATTATTACTTCTGTTACAGGATCTCTATAAAGATGAAAAACCTACACTTTTTGGTCTTGTAGGTAAATTTGAAACGCGAATAAATCCTACAGGTTTGTATTAACGTTCATATCTAAATAACTTAACTACTAAGACACTATAACTTAGCTTCTTCATAATTATTTCTTTTTTATCAGACCAAACTCCGATCACGGCAGCCTGTCTCTAGAGAGGCTATGAATTCTTCTTATGGTCTGTTCGGCGAGAGTTATTACAAAGGCAAGGTTCCTGAACTCATTACAAATTGCGGCCCGCTAATTATTATTGCTGATAGACGACCGTCGCACTGGCTCGCCCGCCTGGCCTCCCGCTCGACAACAGCTGCGAGCCTCGTAACACAAAACTCTGGGCTTGCGGCGATAAGCGACGCCCGATGCACATTGCGCTACTGAAGCAACAGTCGCAATGGCGAGACGTTTTCATAATATTTATCAACTACCGCCGAACAGACTTGAGTATTTCCCATGGTTGTCTTTTACGACACACGTGGTGCAATATGGGATATTGCATTTTTTTAAGCCGCCACCACATGGCTGAGCTTCGCTAACGTCCGTTTAATGTTTAGCTTAGGCGCATCTCAATCAAAATTCAGTGCCTACGTTAGCAAATGGCAAAAGTTGCAGGTGTAGAGTTCTATGGCTGCAACACAAATGGTTTGGATCGACCGAGGAAGGATGGCGAGTATGGTGACGAGAACCGGAGACACAGATTAAAAAACTGATCATCTTAGTCCTCAGAGGAGAGAAGGCATCTACATTTTAATTCTTAATGGAGAAGTTTCATGATGTTGTTAATATTATATTCAACGTAATGGTATTAAAATATAGATCAAAACTAATCAATCACTGAAATTTTTTTGAAATCCATCAATAAATGACTTAGAAATAGATTATTGAACTTTACGTATTTTAGTACGGAACGTCTGTGGATTCTGATTCGCCTGTGACGTCATTTGACCTATCCGAGATCGCCGCACCACGAATCATTCAAGTATTAGTACGTAGTACTATTATTTATTCTGTGGTATTAATTTCAGAGTCGCACCAGGGCTCTTGCTTCGTTCGTGTTTATTTACATACAGTCGTTTGTTTCTTTTTTTATTTATGAGTGTGCAGTTTTTATTTCCCTATAATGGAAGAAGGCTTCGTCAAAGGACAAAGTGATAATTTGCCTAATATTGATATACACAGTGATGGACTTTTTTTCTTTAAATCCGTCTTATGTTAGTGCTGAAATAAAAGGAGTTAAACTTTTAAGCAAGTATATACTTTTAAGTTTATTTCATCAGCCACATTTTTGTTTTAAATATAAATGTAATTTTTTTTAATCGCCGTAAAAAATTAGTATGATAAAAAAACTTCATTTCTTCTTATAAAACTATTGATTTTAATTAAAATTGAAAAAATCTTATAAAATCTAATTATTACTAACCAGTGTTGCCACCTTTTATATTAATTACACATCGACATCGATTGTTCATACTTAAAATTAAATTGTCAATGTCTTGCTGCGGTAAGAGGTCCCATGTTCTTTGCAAGTGTTCGTAAAGTTGTTGTTCCGTCGTCAAATTTGGCGTGAAATCTCTCAAAGCTTTTCGTAGTCGGGCGACTGTGCAGGCTAATCCAAAACTTGAATATCGTGGTCTCGGAGAGCGGCAGACACCAGACGCACCGTATGGGAAGGAGCATTATCGTGCATGAGTAGAAATTCCTGGCCCATTTGGATTCTGTGTGGGACAATAACAGGCTCTACTACCACCTCGTGGTATTTTTGTGTAGTCATGATGCCTTGGATCCAAACGAGCTGGGTTCGTCCGCCAAGATGAATTCCTGCCCACACCATGATTGTCCGAGACAACTAACTCTCCCTGGAGTTCTCCAAACGCGTGTTCTTCGTGAATGCGGAGGAAACCCAAACCGGGACTTGTCGGTGAACAGCACCAAAGACCATTGTTCGTCACTCCATGGTAAATGCTCCCAAGCCCACGAAAGCCGCGCCGACCAACTATGATTTCTTTTTTTCATATGCTCCTCGTTCTTTTTGAGGTTTCACCGCCTTTTGACAGTCAAATTTATGAGGACATATGTTGGCTTTCAACATTGATGTTCCCCAACTAGTCGATGTTTGACTAAATTTTCTGTGTCATACTTACATACATATAAAGTAAATAACAAGTACATTTACATGAAATATATAGTTATTTTTACTGAATAAGTTATTCCGAACCTACTGATGACTCAATAGGTGTATCAATCACAAATAGGCAGCAATTATTAATAGGTACTTACATCAAAATGATCTTCACACACATATTTAGTGCTTTTAGGTCCAATTAAATCACGCTTCATTAGTTTGCACCACTTTTTCCTAGTTGTTATATTATTTGGTACACGAAAAAAAATTTTATTGAGATTTTTAACTGTTGTGCTTTGACACATAGGAACAATACTATATTTTTAGGCATTTTTTTGTAACTTCTGCCATCGGGTAGTAAACAAAATACGAATCGAACGGCGCGAACAACTACACAACAATAAATTTGTACGTACTCGGCGAATACGTGCTGCGTCGTCTAGGTCAAATGACGTCACACGATGGAGCGCCGCGTGTAACAAAATTATTCTTGCAAGCGCAACTTCAAAGATATTTTATTGATTCTTTCACGTGTTTGTTTTATTTTACTTAAATTTTATAATTCATCCATAAAAAAAATATGGCAACTTCTTCATTGAAGATAGATATAGGCGTCGACCATAGCATCTATCTACTATCAGGTGGACTGTGTGGTCGTTTTTCACTCTTTACTTATATAAAAAAATCAAATGAGTCAATCGAAAATATTACTTTTATATTATAAATATATTTATATTTCGTTATAAACTGTTATCAAGAGAGCATTATAGATAATATATGTATGTAAGTTATTTTATTAAAGTTTAATTACAGCGTAATATTTATTCCACAGGTGTTCGCTTTTACAAATTCACACCACCTTTTGTAATACGTAATAAGAAGAAATCGAAGCTAAGGGAGAATTAGTCAAAACAACTTGCAGTTACGTTTATAAAAAATCATTGCAAGAACTGGAAGACGCAGTGACATCCGACATCTGCAATATATTTTATTATCTAGATTATTATAATAAATTTTATTTTTCGTATATTTGTTTACTTTTGTAAAATGTCAATAGCGGAGATGATAATGTCGATTTTCGAAAATGAATGCGCTAGTTCAAATTATCGCAAATAATCACAACGTGAGGTAGCCTTGCAATCGAAGAATTGACTATCAAATATACAGAGTCATTATTCATAACAAATGATTCATCGGGTTTTGGATGAATATATTTCTCTAAGTATTATATTAAAAATAATTAACGATACATTATATGAACTAGCACATTTTAGTTACATGATAAACATTTTATTATGGTACTTATATGTGAGTATGGTACTTTTATAGTGGTAGGGCAGCGCAGCCGTGGTAGCTCAGATGGTTAGCGCTCGCTGTAAATTTCACAGTACACGAGCAACCCGGGTTCGATCCCCGCCGGCACCAATGAAATTGTTAATTGCAATTTTAAGTGCTGATTTACTACGTGCTCGGCGGTGAGGGAAAACATCGTGAGGAAACCTGCATGTCTGAGAAATAAGAAAAAAATATTTTGAAGGCATGTGTAGTTCGCCGACACGCATTGGGCGGCAGACACTTCCTTGTCCTAAAACCCTCTCAGATATGAGAGGAGGTCTGTGCCCAGCAGTGGGACGTATATAGACTGTAACTTTTTAGGGCAGCGCAGCAGCTATATTATGGTTGTAGTACGAATGGGTCGGCTCGACCAGGGTTGGACCAGGCTCTCACGGAATACCAGCGTTAAATAGCAGTAATGTTGCTGTGTTTCGTATAGTGAGTGTAGAGAACCGGAACCCTTTTATTGGAAACGAGACATTTCATCTCAGTCCTCATGGGTGACGACGCATCTGCATTTTGATTCTTAATTGAGGATAAATGTAGATATCTATGGGCCACAGCATCCACTTACCATCAAGTGATCTGTGTACTCATTTATTCTATAAAAAGATTGCTACAATGTACAGTCCTGAGCTGAGCCACCAGTATCCATCGACTACTTGCATGTTTTGCGTCGTCACTCCATCTAGTACGGAATCGTTTTTTGTTTTACGTTACAAATTTCTGTTTTTCATTACATACAATTCAGTAATACAAGAAAAACTTGAATTTAAAAACAAAATTTATATTCAGTGCGGTTTTTTATTCATTCATAATTCATGGTACGCCAACAGAACAATTAATAGTTTCGATAGCTCCTAAGTATAGTGAGTCATCTAACATTTTAGGTATTTCAGGTTTTGATTGTAAAAACATGTTATTTATCAGACTATGTCGAAAAAAACTAAAATTCATAAATACTTTTGGAATTAATCTAACGTATACTGATTAATGTTGTGTTATTTAAAATTTCAATACGATGTACTCTAAGCTAAGACATGTGCAAAGTGGATCAGTATACAGCGTTCACGTGGCACGTGAGTATGTCAATTTAGGCGTATATTTTTGCGATCAATATATTAGATTTGATTTATAAAATCACTATATTTTAATTTAAATAAGCATGAAGAGAACACTGCAAAACGCTAGAGCAAAACTTATGCTCAATTTAGTAGATTTAAGACACTCAAATTATATTAGGTATTCACGAAAATTTGGAATCTTTTCATAAAAATGGTAAGTAGTTTAAGTTTTTTATTACATTAGCTTATATAAATTATAATTATGACAGTAAATAATCACATTTATTTAATTTATTTTAAGATTATAAATTATTAAATGTTCTGTACATTATATAATGGGTTAAGTTGAGATAGACCAGTATACGTCGTGATAGTTTACAGTAATATTACACATGACTTAGTATTCTAAGTTTTAGTAGTAAAGGGATTAATTTTAAACTGTTATCTGTCTGTCAGTCTGTGCTGCCATAATTTGCCTCATTAATGGCATGATATAAAGAGCATGTTTACTTTATTTTCAGAGCCCCCTTTGCCACCTGGTGCTTACTTTACCAAAGATGAACTGTCAATTATCGATCACGTAGACCTAGAAGATAGTGAACGTATTCTAGAAATTTTGCCATCCAAAGCCTCCATATTTCCTGATAGTATTATTGATACGTCACCTGAGTCAGTCTATTCGCCATCAATAATAGAAAATTCAAGAGAATCCTCATCTATCGAGATACCTGTAAATGGACTTAAGACTAAGAGCATTATAACCCCATACCTTCACCAGCAATTTCGTTTTCTAGTCCAAATAGTTACATAAACGTTAGTTTAACTGTACCTAATAATCATATCAGCGATTGGTCTTATATAGAAGATACTGATTCTGCAGTAAGTACTCCTAATCAGCCAAGCAATCAACGCAAGCGAAGTTCAAATATTAAAAAGGACAAGGGTTGTTTAAGGGAGTAATTTAAGCAAAAGCAAAAATGGAAGGATAGCCAGAGAAAATACAAAATGAATAGAGGTATGGAATACACCAGTAGAAATGGAAAAATACATCCTGCCCTGGTCCTAAAAGCTGCCGTCAAAAATGTTCTGATAGGATATCAGAAGAGAACCGAAAATAAATTTTGAGATGTTTTGGAGGATTTCCAATCATTCACGACAATGGGACTTTATCACTAAGTACGTTATGAAAATACCAAAAGTGCGTTTAACTGTTTCTGAAAATTCGAAGCGGCTTTATACTATTTAATATTATTTATCATGGTTGGAATCAAATGACAATGCATAGATAACAAGAATATCTGTTTGTAAAACAATGTTTCTTAGAACCCTCTCGATAAGTTTCGACTTTGTTGATACTGCTCTAGAAAAATTTGATCGTGGAAAAGTGTTTGTAGAATCCGATCACCATCCAAAAACTATAACATTCAATTTGGTACGTGGTATGATTGATCATATATATGATCAATCATATATGATAGCTCTCGCGCCTTTTGAAGCTCATTACACTCGCAAAGATTCGAAATGTAAGTATTTGGATGGCTCATTGTCATTTCCCAAGTTGTACAAGCATTATGAGGAGTGGTTTGATTCAAATGTTTATTCTGTCAAAGCATCTACTGTACGAAAATATTGTAATATTGTAAACAAAAATATAAAAATTGCCTTTCATTAGCCCAAAAAAGTACGCATGCGAAGAATGTCACACATTTGGAAATAAAACACAGGCTACCGAAGAAGAAATACAAAAACAAAGAAATCATTTGAAAGAAAAGAAAACAGCTAGAAAGTTAAAAAAAAAGGACAAAGAATTAGCAATGTTAATAAAGAAGTTTTAGCATGTATGTACTTTTGATTTACAGAAATGTTTAAATGCACCTCATGGGAATGTATGTACATTCTATTGTAAAAGAAAATCGTCCATGTAAAATTTTACTATTTTTGATATGGTTTCTTTACAAGGTTTGCTATTCTTGGCATCAACAGACAGCTAAAAGGGGAGCTAATTAAATTGCAAGCTGTGTTTATAAATTTATTGAAATGACAATACCCAAAGGTATAAAAGAGTATCGTTTCTGGTCTGACAATTGTGGAGGCCAGAATCGAAATAGAGTCGTATTTTTAATGTATATGCATTTAACAAATTTAATATAAGTATTAACCATCGTTTTCTTGTCGTTGGTCATACCCAAAACGAAGGAGACAGCATGCACGCCTTGATTAGATTAGAGAGACAGACTAATGACTGGATTATTTATACTCCAGATATAAAACAGATGGCAAGTCCTATAATGTCATTAAAATGTCACAGGAGTTGGTTCTTGATTTTAAAACACATTTTAAGCACTGCAATAATTGGACAACTACTAGCGATGGAACTAAAAGTCATGAACAATGTAAGTGAAATTAAAATACAAGGAAATGATCACTATAAAATTATATTTAAGTACAGCTATGAAGACGATGCTGTTAAATAGATTAACTGCATAAATAAACCGAAGAACACACGAAACAAAAAAGAAAAGGTGGATCTGCTTCTAGTCAGTGCTTATGAAAAACCCCTGCCAATTGACAAAAATAAACACAAAGACTTTATGGATCTTTGTAAAAGTCACGTCATATACCAAAAGAATATCATTTATTTTATAATAGTCTGATTACAGGCAATATTAATAATGATGAGTCTGACTGTGATTAAAAAAACCTGATTCATCTACGCAGATATTGTTTTATCGTGAAGATATTATATTTTGTTGAATTTTACTAACAAAACAGATACATCCAAAAATTCATTGGATTAAGAAGAGGAATAAGACGTTTTATTTTGTTAATTAGTTTTAATACTAATAAAGATTAAAACTTTATTTTCTACCTTTATGCGTTGTGTATTAAGCAATGTTTATGAAAGGTATAAATACTTTAACCGTTTTATTATAAATTGAATAGGTTTTAATAAATTATAAATTACAAGAAATAAAGTTATTTTCTTTTACATGAAAAATAAACAAGCTAAAAGCTTGATTATTTTGCAGATATATCAATTTACTGCTACTCCATCAAACCGATTTTTGACTTAAAAATCAGTGTATAATGAGTCAACTGATTTATTATCGTTTATACTGTATATAAAATGTCAATAAATTAATCCAAGAAAATGAAATACAATTCTGTATTTGTGTTTTATAAACCTAATACTTTTTCTTCAAGATAATATGGTGAATATACAAATATATTGTAAACGAGTGTATGTGACAGTTAGCTCATTATATGCCATGGTTTATATGATGTATACGAAGTCAACTACATTATCTTGGAAACTCACTAAACTAGGTCTACTCTTTTATTATCTAAGGGTCTCAAATCTTAAACTAGTACGAATTTAAAAAAAATCAACATTTTAGGACCAAAAATGAAAAAGTTATAAACATTTAATCTTTGACAGGTGCTCCTGTAAAATTTGAATTTTGTAGTTGACTCATTATACTTAGGAGGCATCGGTTTAACACACTTATGCTATAGAAGTTCAGACTCATTTGATGCTGATATACGAGTACGAGTATTTTTCTATTAGAGGCAACGACAATAAGTAGGATAGGCAGCAGTTGCTAGTACAAAGAATGTTTTTAAATTAACAAATACAGATTATAATAAAACAATGCCTATATAAATTCAAGAATAACTACATATAATAACCAACTTTAGTAATATACTAGCTGTGCCAATCTTTGTTACACTACAAATTACTTAAATACCTAGGGTGGCGTATCCGTTTAATAATATATTTAAAATAAAACTAAGTAATGTAATTATGCACTAAGAAAATATGAAAAAGAAACTAAAGAAGAGCGTAACAATTATTGTAATTTATAAATACATAAGGTTTCTTGCATTGCAAACTTCAATGATAAGGAGGGAATGATAATTCCTTTGCCGTGTAGTGGCGGCGTAAATGAATCCATAACACCGTTATATCCTCATGTAGTCAGACGTCACCATAGGAAACTATAGAAAAATCTAATTAATAATGGTATAAACATATCGGTTACGTCAGAGCAGGCATAAAACAATGGCTACGGGCAGCAACGTGAAAGGTGCGAGAAGTCTTGTATTGCGATCGTCAATCTGCCTGCTAACCGTGACAATTATGGCGAATTACCGCTACATTTGGAGAGGCCCATATCTTGCAGTTGACTCTTACTTTTTTTATAAAATATTGCGAGAAAAGTTCTCAGCCTTCAAACCCTCCAAACTATAAAACCGCTCCTGCAAGTCGCGTTATTTATTGTCAATGTCCATGGCTGAGTAGCCTCTCCATAGATTGCTTCATATGAGAGATTTTGCCATAGTTGCCACGCTTGGCTAGCAGGTGTGCAACCTCAGTTTTTGAAGTAATAACTTCTTTAATAAAAAGCGACACTAAAAAGAGACAAATATATAAATCTATAGGAGAGAATGAGATAGAATCTATACTAATATATTTTTATAGCTATGTAATGATAATTTGATTCCGTTCTCTGACTGGGTAAAAAACCTGGGTGTATACATGGATAAAACGTTGATTGAAAAACAAGTCACTGAGGTTAGCCGTAAAGTCACTGCCACCTTAAGATCGCTCTACCGTTTGAAAAACTTTCTCCCATACAAAACTAAGCATAATATGCTTGTTCAAACACTCATCTTCCCTGTCATTGATTATGCAGATGTTTGTTACTCAGACTTGAACCAAAATCTTCTCAATAAGCTTGAGCGCCTTCTTAATAACTACATCAGGTTTATTTTCGGCCTTCGAAAATATGACCAATCTCTCAATTTCGTATTCGCCTTAGATGGCTAACTATCTACTAGAAAGGCGCACTTCCAGAATGTTGTCTGTTTTTAAAATTTCAAAATTTCATAAATGCAGTTCTATAATCATGTATACTACAAATGGAATAAAACTAATGTTACGGATTTTATCACGTTTAATTATAACTTTTTTTACGTAGGGTTTTTTTTACGCATCTTTGGATGAAAGTTCCATAAAAACCCGCGTAAAAGAACATATCGTTGATGTGAAGCACCGACGCTCCAGGAAGTCTAAAGTATGTCAACATATTTAGTATCGTCCCAACCATTATATCGGATCTGATAGACAACAAATCCTTGTAATAGAACACCGATTCCTACCAATGATGATTCGCGAGGCTATTGAAATTAAAAAACATCCTAATTTTAATAGGGAAAATGGCTGAGTACTACCATCTGCTAAGGACCCCATGATTAATAAAATTAAATTCAAACTCAAACATACTACTGCATTTATTCTATTCTATTCTATTCTTATTCTATTCTGTTCTAACTATGACATCAGGTCGTCAAACTCCTTAGTCCTCCCGTAACCATGGGTGCTGTAAAGTGCCCAAAACATCGTGAAATAAAAAAGTTAGAATTAAATCCTAAAACTAGTTTTATTCCTTATACATTTTATTCACAGTGAACGTGGGAAGCACTATACTCATGAACGGGAGTAGAAAAATATTCGCCTTCTTGTGGCGGTGAAAGAGAATCCGCCACCTCATATCGACTCGTCGTAAGAGGCGATATAGGAAAACAAACAGGAGATGGGCAGCATCATCTTTCTGACAACAGATCAAAATAATAATAGCTGCGGTTGCCAACCCGCCTACCAAGCGTGGCAACTATAGCAAATATCCAGCTACTTGACAATTGGGGGAGGCCTATGTTCATTTCAGTGGACTTTTGATAGGCTGACGATAATGAGTTCTACTCATCATTGCAACCCTTAATATTTACGGTAGAGTGAAAATAAAAAAGTAATGTATCCGAAAATATAAATGGAATAAAAACTGCATATATTGCCCCATGAAAAGTAAAAAAGTAGCAGCTTACATACATGTTACTACTGGGCACAGGCCGCAGAGAGTTTTTGGCCAAAAAAGTGTTCGCTGCGCTGATTCCAACGCAGGATGACCTCAACTGGGAAACTTCTCAGATATGCAGGTTTTCCTTCATCGCCGAGAATGTGGTAAATCGACACTTGAATTTATAATTAAAATATATGCTAAAATAAATAATAATGCTTACGTACCATGAAATTTAAGTTTTAATCAGTTTAATTACCGCCTTTGACAAGTAAAATAAAATGAAACTTTGTTTAAGTAAAATCTGCTTTCTTTAATTAAAGTATTTTTCCGCAGAGCCTGTTCATTTACATAATATACTCATATGAGCTATAAAACCAGGACTGTCACAAATATCTTAATATGTCTGAAAATATGAAAGCTATCTTAAATTACAAACTGATTTATAAGTAGTGTCATTTAAAGGTAAAAAAGTAAAGTAGCAGCTAATATACGTCCCACTACTGTGCACAGGGCTCCTCATTATCTATTGTGTTTTGTGGGCAGAATAATAGAGTATGCTGTAATGCTTCAATGCATATTAACGGTTTTTACACCTCCACGGCTGTTTTACTCAGACAAGTAGGTTTCCACACGAAGCTATTCTTCACCACTTTAACGGACACGTGTTAAGTCAGCACGTAAAATTTTCTATAACAGATTCATCCTCGAGGGAATCGTACACGTTTTGCTCCCGTGCCATGATGAAATCTCACGATTCCTCGTATTTGTTTAAATACAATTCATAAAAACTGAAACTATGGTTTTGCATGATTGTTGACAACATCTACCTAGTCATTACACATCCAACGATGCCACAAAAGAATTTTCAATTATTTACATCTTATATTCAGTAGCATTCTATTATTTAACTTTATCAGTGACTTACCATTTTAGTTTATTTACAAGTAAGTAGATGGCGCTATTATTAGATGAAATAATGAAAGCCAAAACTATAATATCTAGTAATATCAGCGATAGAAGCGAACATTTATTTATTAATATCAATAAGGCATAAAGTGATGTCAATTCTATTAAAAGTTCTGTTTCTGTTAAAAAATACGCTACCAGCGCCGCTAGCGGTGTAAAACGATTTAATGATATCGTCATATGACCCTATCATGAAATAGCAACGTTGTGTTTAGTTATTAATATCTTCAAACGATTTCTATTCATTGATTTGGTTAAGCTATATCATGACATGGTCAACAAACAGTGTTAAATATCATGAAATGACCACACCATTTCACGAAATGATAGACCACTTTACGACATATGGTCAATTCTACGATCTGGCCACGACATAATATATAAAAATCTCTATATTCTATCTATAATGATAATAAAAATTTAGCAATAATTGCAGACAGACTAGTTTTAATCAGTTAACATATAGATTAGTAATTGAAATAAAAATCTTATCAATTTTCATATTTTTGATAGACGTCACTATTATCTATTGAAATTGAATAAACTTGGTCGCTCCCTTGGTACTTCACTTTACTCACACACTCGAGGTATAGGTATTTGAAATAAAACCCAAGAACTCAGAGCTATACAAAGGTTATTTATTCTATTGAAGCCATGGTCTTATTAACAATTTATTATAAATCTATATACTCTAATCTAGTTAGACAAATAAGTGTTGTGACATTATTCAGTCGCAATCGGAAGCAGACACAATTTGGAAATCGGACGTTTAAATGTTCAATTTTTTATTTTTAAAGTTATTACTCTGACCAAATTGTCTGGTCCAGGATGAGTTTTAATCACTCTGCCATATAGCCATCGGCAAGGTGGTAAGCTGTCTTCTTTCAATAAAACAACGTCGCCCACCTTGAGCTGAGTTTGACCACATCTGGAAACGAATCGCTTAAACGCCTGAAAGAACCCTTGAGAACTGAGATCCGTGATTACTTCAAGGTGTATGGCCTTGGTTGCCATACAAACAAAGAGGCATATATACCCCTTGTGAGATTTATGCCCTCGTCCCTTTGCTGTTCGAATCTGGATAGGATCCGCATAATCCACGCCACTACATTTGAAGGGGCGTATTGAAGTCACTCTCGCTACTGGTAACTGGCCCATTAGTTGTGTCTGTGTATTGGCGGAATTTTTAGCGCATGTCACATATTTTCGGAAATAAGACCTGACTGACTGTTTTGCTCCCAAGATCCAGTATTTTGCCTGGATATAGCAGATCATCAACTGGGGACCTCCATGAAGTGTATTCTTGTGGGCATCAGCAATAATTAAGTTGGTTAAATGGCACTTCTTGGGTATTAGGATAGGATGTTTCTGGTTGCAACTTAAGCCAGAAAGCTCCAATCTCCCACCTACTCTTAGGATTTCATCAGCATCCATCGCTGGGTTCAACGAACGGAGTTTACTACTTTTAGGTAATTTACCCCTTTGTTTTATCAACGAGATCTCTTCTTTAAAATGAAATGCTTGATACTGCTTAATGCATACATTTTGTGCCTCAGTTAGTTCTTGCGTGGTCAGATAGCCTCTGTTTCTCTTGTTAGGTTCGGATCTTAAATTATTTATAAAACGTTTACAGCAGGCTATTACTCTTATCATCTTCGTCAAAGATGAAAACCTATCCCATATACCATCTTCTACAACAGCACAATGCGATTTAACCTTTTCCAAATCTGTAGTTAGTTCTTTGGACTTCTCATAATTGATAGTTCTGTTTCGCAAAAAGTCAGGACCGTTGAACCACATGCTATTTTCTACCAATTCTGATGGAGATAGTCCTTATCATGTCCTCAGATGCAACATCAGCAGCATTTTCTTTAGAGCTAATATGCGACCAATTATGAAAATCCAAATTAGACTGAATCTCTGATACACGGTTTGCGACAAGAACTTTCCATCTACTTGGATGGCTATTAATCCACGCGAGAACCACTGTAGAGTCTGTCCACGCTCGTATGTTACGTTTTTCAATGCCTAGCACTCTTGCTGTTTCTAATATGAGTCGTGATAATAATACAGCCCCACAAAGCTCTAACCTAGGGATAGAGACTTGTTTTACCGGTGCGACTTTTGTTTTTGCAGTTAACAGAGCTACGTTAATCGCCCCACTGGAGTCGATCACACGGATATAAATAACCGCTGCGTATGCAGTATTAGAGGCATCGCAAAAGCCGTGCAATTCAACTGAATCGTCAACATTAGTGTGGACCCATCTTGGTATGTTTATCGTCTCTAACAGTTTCAGCCCTTCTCCGTAAGCAAGCCACTCATCCAGTATACTTTTTGGTACAGCTTCATCCCATTCAATCCCTGCTAACCACAGCTTTTGAATTATTATTTCTGATTTTATGATACTGGGCCCTACCCAACCCTGTGGGTCATAAAGGCGTGAAATGTCACTAATTATTTTTCTTTTTGTTACAGGTTGTTCCGGCTTCGGGAGATTGACAGCGTAGTGAAAGGAGTCTTCACTACGGTCCCAGGTGAGTCCAACGATTTTCAAAGTTTTATCTGATTTAATTTGTAATCCTTCCTGAACATCCCCCTTTCCTTTTTCCCCTTTCATAGATTCTACTAGTTTAGTCCATTTCATTAATTCAAATCCTCCTTTACTTAATAATTCATTCATTTCATGAAATATCCTCAATCTTTCTTCCTTAGTTTGGTATCCTGTTAATAAGCCATCCATATAGTAATCTGTTAAAACTCGTTTCGCTGCCATAGGATAACTATCACCTTCATCGAGAGCCAACTGCTGCAACGCTTTAACTGCCAGGTAAGGCGCAGAGGCAGTTCCAAATGTCACCCTCAGCATTCTATAATGTTTCATCTCAGTTTCAGCATTATCGCTCCAGATAATCCTCTGAAAATCCACATCTGAATCGGAAATCTTCACTTGCCGATACATTTTTGCAATATCAGCAGTGAGACAGATATAGGCGGAATACGCCATCGCATGTCCAAATGTCGCAGTTCTGGCTGTAAGGTAGGTCCTATAAGGAGATTATCATTGAGAGACATGTTATTTTTTCCTTTACAGGAAGCATCGTATACTACCCTGACTTTCGTCGTGTCTTTGTCCTCTCGTATTACCGCGTGATGAGGTAAGTAGATTGCCAACGGATTATCCAACTGTTCCTTCGGTACTAGCTCCATGTGATTAAGATCTATGTATTCTTCCATTACTTCTGTAGATCCTTTAGGTTTAGGTTTTTATTTTTATAAAATTTATTTTCTAATGTATAAAATCTCCTTTCAGATATCTCCATGGAACCGTCTATCTGCGGAGGATCGTTCTTCAAAGGAAGTCGGACCACATATCTGCCTTCATCATCTCTCGTAGTTGTTTTATTGAATATTTCTTCACAACGTTTCTCTTCATCAGTGAGCATTTTCTCCTTTTTTATTTCAGGTTCCGCCTCCAGTTCCCAAAACCTTTTGAGAAGATCATTATCATTTGAACAACAATGCAAGACATTTATTTTGTGTGCTGACTGTGCAGTCATGGTAATTTGTCCAGAGAGTATCCAGCCTAATGACGTAGCCTGAGCTAATAGCTCTTCCTCTGGACTCCTTTTTATTCCTTCCAGAAGTATCTGATTGTAAATACCTACTCCTAGTAACACATCGATACGATTTGGAGTAATCTCTGGAACTCATGTTTAATGTCCATGTCACACCTATGCCGGTAGTTGTTGGGAGCACTAAGCTCGAAGTTGTTGACGAATATGTTTACCTGGGACAATAGTCCGACTAGGTAAGTCCAACTTCGACCGAGAGGTCAATCGACGGATTCAACTCGGCTGGGCAGCGTTTGGGAGATCACGACCCATCTTCTCGTCAGGCATACCTCAAAACCTCAAAACTAAATTGTACAACCAGTGCGTGTTGCCAGTGATGACATATGGAACTGAGACGTTGTCCTTCACTACTGGTCGTATGAGGAAGCTCAAGGTCGCTCAGCGAGCTATGGAGAGGGCTATGCTCGGGGTTTCTCTGCGTGATAAACTTAGAAATGGGGGTATCCGCAGTAGAACCAGAGTAACCGACATAGCCCAAAGGATTAGTAAACTGAAGTGGCAATGGGCCGGCCATATAGCTCGAAGAACCGACAATCGTTGGGGAAGAAAGGTTCTCGAGTGGCAGCCTCGTACCGGCAGGCGAAGTGTAGGGCGTCCCCCTACTAGATGGAATGACGACCTGGTAAGACATGCAGGAAGTCAATGGATGCAGGTGGCTCGGGCCGTGCTTTGTGGCATTCCGTGGGGGAGGCCTATGTTCAGCAGTGGACTTGTGAAGGGCTGTAATGATGATGATGATGACTCTGAAACAGCCAAGACCAGGCCTTCAAGTTCAATCCAGCTTGATGGGTCGATCTTGCATGTTGGTAATGGAGCCGTTATTGTCTTCAAAACAAAGGCTTCTACTTTGATTCTAAAGTTAGAGTTAACTGGTGATTGAAGTTCCATTATAACCATAGCTTTGGAAGTTGTTTCGTGCTCGCCCAATCCGGATATTTGTCCTAACATCTGAGTTTTTCTCAATCCCAAACGCTGTACGGTAGAATCTGTTATGAAAGAACATTGCGAGCCCTGGTCCATTAGAGCTCGCACTGTGTCGCTACTTGTTTTCGACTTAACTCTTACAAGTGCAGTTGCTAGAAGAGCCTGATTGTAAACTCTGCCTGAAGAAAAACAAGATACTGACGTTTCTTGAACCTTTAAATCAACTACTTGTTTCGAAGAAGATGCAATTGCTTCTTCTGACACGACCTGTTCCCTATCCTCGATGGTCTCAGAAATAGCTTTCCCACTAGGGTGCAAAAGTGAATGGTGTTTCCTTTTTCAAACGCGACACTTTACGTTGGTACGGCAAAACTTAGCAGAATGATTGCTACCCAAGCAATTAAAACACGCTTTATTAGTTTGTACGAAGTTTCTACGCGCGTCCTCAGTTTGTTTAGAAAACTCTTTACAAAATGCAAGTTTGTGTGCTTCCGAACAATACAAACATTTAACATTAGTTACATGTAGGGCTTTCATTTTATTTACAGGAGGACTACTTTGAGTCAGACTTTTCTTGGCTAAGTTGGATCCGGAATCTAAAAATTCCATAGCGCGATATCTATTTGTTAAAAACTCTTTGAAGTTGGCATATGTTGGCAATTCATCTGCCGAGCTGTTATTTCTAACGTGAAATTCCCACTGCCCTTTAGTTTCCGGGTCCAACTTAAGAGTTAAAATGTGTATAATAATAACGTCCCAAATTCCTACGTCAATTCCTATATTGGTCAAAGAAGTGAGACAATCATTGGTGGTATCGATTAAATCCTTGAGACTACTGGCTGATTCGTTTAGTATGTTTTTCTGGCTAAACATTCTTTTTAAAGTTAAATGACAAATATATTTTTTGTTATTATATCTGTCCTCGAGTAATTTCCAACATCTATCATAATTTTCGTTCGCAATAAGAATATGCCTCAAATATTGTTCTGCTTCACCTGTCAAATAACTTTTTAAATAATGTAACTTTTGAACCTTACTCAAATCTCGATTCGAATGAATAAGCGCAGTATACAAATCTCTAAATGCTTTCCACTCAGGGTATTTCCCAGAAAAGTTAGGTATATTCATTTTTGGTATATTTGGTTTTGCATTTGCAATATTAAACTTTTCTAAAGATGTTTTCAAGTCACATTTAAAATTCAAATAACACTCTTCAGCCTTATCATAAATGTCTTCCTTTACATAATTAGTATCCAGTAATAATTTTTGGTCTGAATTACGCTTTAACTCCTTATGACCAGATAAAAATTCGAACCACGTTTGCTCAATTAATTCTAATCTTCCCTCTAAATACTGTTTAGTAATTCGATCTCTTGGGCTCTTTTTGAAGTTAGTTTGCACCTTAATAATGCGCTCATATAGTTCAATTTGAAAGTTTAACAACGCTTCCATTTTTAAGTAAATAAACAAGAACTTTCAAAAGTAAACATACAAAATTATAAGTTTGTGAGTTGAAACAGCCAAATGTTCTAAGTAAAAACACCAAAATTTTCTAAGTTGAAAAGTAACAAAATTTTTCTAAGTTTAAGACTACCAAAAATTTTCTGTCTTTAAAGTTTACAATGTCTCTTAAAAAATGGGCATAGGTTCCCCGTATTACCTTTTTATCGAAATTATTCTAAGTCTTAACTAAACATGCAAATCTACTCTAAGTTGAATTTCATTTTAAAATCCAAATAATGATCACGAATTTTTTTTTGAAGTTAAAGTCTTCCTGGTAATAAGGTTCAAAACTACTCACGGTTTTCACTTCCAAAATACCACACTGACACAACTTGCCTCACTTATACTTGCTCGCCTTGCCGTACCGCCGTACGTAATTTCTACCAACTGCAACCGCTCCAACGGGGTAGCTCCACTCCGTGATGACGTATCCTGACGCACACTGACGTCACTGCAGCCAAGCGCCATCCGAGGTCACAACCTATTGACCCCTGTACTGTAGTTCACCACGTTTGCGACAGCGATCCAATGCCCGTAGCGACGAAGAATCCTATACACGCCAATCCGGCTTGAAGGACCATGAATACAATTAGTTGCTCCCTTGTGGTACTTCACTTTACTCACTCACTCGAGGTATAGGTATTTGAAATAAAACCCAAGAACTCAGTGCTATACAAAGGTTATTTATTCTATTGAAGCCATGGTCTTATATGTGGGCTTGAAAACTACAACCATACCGCGATTTAAAACTGTACAACGCCATCTGTAAGTCGTTGTCTGAACTAATCTTAACACTTATCTTAACATAAATTATTACACTTTTAAAATAAAATAACAAAAATACTAAAAAACTAAACGTTAGAATTTTTAAATAATTTTAAAAATCTAATTATTTAAACATATATAAATGTAATTTATTTATATTATTTAATTTATTAGTAACTGAAGGCAAAATATACTACTTTTTTCCATTTCATGATAGATGGCGCTGTTTTGATAACTAAATAGTAGTTTCAAATAATTTTACCAAGGTTATAACTATATTTTAAACTTTTATAAATATGGTATTTATTTGAAAAACACCCGTCATCCCGCCTATAACTAAGATATAATAGAAAATTAACATCTAAAGGAAGGAAAATACTTAAACTACTTTTTTGAAGTTCCGTAATCGGATAAAAAGTAGCCTATAAGTTGCCTCAGGGTACTAACTACCTACATACAAAATTTCATGTAAATCGGTCCAGTAGTTTTTGCGTAAATCCGGAATACACAGACAGACCGACAAAAATTCTAAAAACCATTTATTTGGCTTCAGAACCCTTTATTTAGTCCCCTGGACTTGTTTTTTCAAGAATATATTAGAATTACAGACACGAATTTTCTACAGATTTATTATATGTTTAATAGATGTATAGTTTATATATGTATTTATGTGTGTATACGTATGTATATATGTATTCAGGATAATTGTTATGTATGGATTATTATGTATTTGTTTGTATTCATATGCATTTGTGTATTTTACAAGCCATATTTTATATTGTTTATATTATATATGTGTTATATTATATTTAGTTATTTAAGTCACCTGCCACCAATTTTTCACCATGCCATGGGTTGACTGGCAGAGAATGGTAACTGGCACTAAGTCCGCCCTTTGTAACCTTTATGGTTATTAGTACGTACAATAAAGTTTTTAAATAAATAAATATAATATAATAAAGCGAAAGTTTGTTTGTTTAAACACGCTAATCTCTGAAACTACCAGTCCCATTTGAAAAATTCTTTTTGCATATCATAGTCAGATTCACAAGAAATAGTATAAGCTATCTAGCATTAGGCTACATCTCTCAGCTAGCCTTAAGTATTGATTTTTGTTAAGCAAGTCGGAAGGAAAAGCGCTCCCGAACTGCTTAATCAGCGTGCGCTGGTGTAATGGTTAGTGATACGTAATTACTATATTCTACAAAAATATAGATCTTTCCTTCATCTAAAAAAACGTCCGCAATACCATAGTCCTATTTCTTAGACATAAGCCACAATAAGGTATTTTACGCTTTTAGGACAATAAAATATTGAAAATTAAAAAGTGATTTTTGAGCGTTATTATTAGGCATAGCATATTAATCCTTATGAACGAAAGTTACTTCATGATCAAGACAATTTTATGAAGATAAACTTTGCTCTTTATAGCTGGTTATTTGGACGCATAGTATAAGAGATAATGAAAAATTAAAATAATTCAACACGGCTCGGCGCGCGGACGACGCCTAGCCACCCGATGAGAACCGAAGGAGAATAACCGAGGTGTCATATCGCGCGGCTCAGAGTGATATACACGGGTGATACCGCGGGGAACAGTTAGTTCAGTATAAAGTGTTTCCTGTTATCTCGGCCTTCTCTGTGTGCTGTGCTTTCAAAATGGTTAATATAACTTTTAAATGCTAAAATAAAGAATTAAAAAATTACGAACTTATTATCAAATATATAAAGTTAATTATATTGAATAAAATTATCATATCCAAGCCATTCTCATACCACGATTTCATATCTTACCGATTTATATTAAATTAGTCTATTTTAGGGACCACCTTGAGAGTCAATGAATTTTTGTTTCCTTGTTCGATAAACTGTTTTTACTTAAAGAATTTATTATATAGGTAAAATCATTTTCTTATTGAAGATTATATTATATACAACAAAGAATGATTGACTTCAGTAGACGTCGCTATTACAAAACAATTTTAGTCGAAAAATTATTTTTTGATTTAATCCACTAAACTTTAGGCTTTAAGTGTCTAAAAATAAGGACTGTTACATTTATTTGCTATAAAATTAAACTTTTATGTTATATTTTATGCCGCATTTGTGGTTGAAAATAATCAAATTAAATTAATCATTTGCTGTGAATTGTTTTTGTTTTATATTTCATTTCATTTGAAGGTTTCACTTCTACCGCGTGTGAACTGCCCACATGGTTTTTATTTTTATTTTCTAGTTGGTATTAGTAAGACGCTGCTGCCCATCTCCTGTTTCAGTTTCCCTCTGTCGCCTTTTACAACACCCACGGAAAGTGTTTCGTTTTATACAAATTCGTGAGATAAAACACACTTTTAACATTATAACCGTTGGCAATATCTGTGTCTATCAAGTTCTATAAAGAACCAACTAGTTTGAGCTGAGTATCATTATAAAGATTTGAAGTATATTTATTAAAATTGACAGTGACACCTGGCGGTAAATGTTAAAAGAATATTAATATACACAAACTAAATCTACGGCTAACAAAATTGAATATAGGGATGGCAATGTTTTTACTCAATAATCGCCATTTTTACTGGTCTGAAACACACAATTAACAAACCACAAAACATACATGAAATTTCTTTCGTGAATTTTAAAAGAAAAATATAACATTTGTGTTAAAAATGTGCTTTTTGTCGGCTTTGAAGATTTTCTTTAGCAAATAACGATTACATTAATAAAGTACAACATCGTGACAATTTTCTTATAACTAAATAACGTTCGGAAAGTAATAAAAATTAAAAAGTTTTTTGGTTTTATTATGGAAGAAATTTCAATGTGTCATTCAAAACAGTAGTTCTTTAATCGGATCGATCGAATCGATTTAATCGATCGTAGATTTTAATCGGAGTTTCTTATAATCGGAAACAGGACGATTTATAAAAATGTTCTACAACCATAATAAAAAATGAATCATTAGTAATAAAACGAAAAAATCACATTATTATGTATTTAAAGAGAAGGCGCTATTATCACCAGTTCTTAAAAATAAAAGACAGAAATGTCGATGTGATTGATACATTATACAAAAGAACCTTTGAATCAGAAGGATAATGACAAGTTTTCAATAAAGTTGTCCGCTGTTTCCGCGCATTGTACGCGAAAAACCTAAGTTCGATCCTCGCCGAAATCAACGAATAACACTTTTAAAATTCGATCTACCACGTTTTCGTTGGTGAAGTAAAACATTGTGATCAAACCTAAATTTTAAAAATTGTTAGAAAATAAATGAAGTCGTAGGGCAACGCGATGAAATTTTTTCCCATTTCCAAAAACCCTTTTCCAAAAAAAAAAAACTCTCTCAGAAATATGCCCAGCTGTGGCACGTATAAAGGCTGTTAGATTCCTCTTCAATTGAAGTAGAATATCTTAATTTTTACTCATGTAATAGAGTATACATATGTAATAGAGAGGTGCTATTTAAAAATATACAACTTAAATCTTTGATTTGATTAGCATCCTAGCTCTATCATCGTTTATACGTGGTAGAGCCATGCTGCAGCTATATTTATAGTATAGTTGTAGCACAAATGGGTCGGCTCGACCGGTGAAGGACCACGCTCTCACAGAATACCAGCGTAAAATAGCAGCTTAATACTGCTGTGTTTCGTATGGTGAGTTTAGAGAACCGGAGACCCATTTTACCGGAAAAGAGGCATTCCATCTTAGTCCTCAAGGCTGACAACGCATCTGCGTTTTGATTCGCAAACGAGGATAGATGTAGATGTCTATGGACCACAGCAATCACTTACCATCAGGTGGACTGTGTGCTCGTTTCTCACCCTATTTCTATAAAAAAATCGTATTTACCGTTAATATATTTAAGAACTAAGTACTCGAATATAATAAAGTTTACACTGGCAAGCAATTAAACGCAACCCAAAAATTTACGATTTTGATTATTTTCAGAAAGATGTCAAGCCGTTACGATCTAGGAAGTCAAAGAGCAACCCGGGCCACCGGCGGACCGGAGGGTAGTAGCCATATACGCAGGCGTTCCCCTCTGTCAAAGTATAAGTCCACGCGGTCCTGCGCATACAATAAAACTACTTGCAGCCGCACTGCTCACTAGAATAAATCTAGTTGCGCGGCTGAATTGACGTCCTACAAAAATAACGAATTGTTTAGTTTTTTGCTGCAATAAGAAATCTGCCACGTCAAATTTACACAAAAATGGCGTTACCTTTCATATATATATTTAATATTTTATCACATTATTGCTATTTACATCTTTTTAGACTTAAAATTACAATAACAACGGTCGTTTTGTTTCGGATTTGTTTACCAACACAGGTCACTCGCCCGCATACAATATGCGGATCTGTCGAGAGACTGATCCGAGTATGTATCCGAGTTGTCGCTGTTACCGAGCGATAGTGTTTTAATGTATCTGTATGTGTTTGAAATTGTAAGTGTATTTTTTCAATTCTTATGTGTGAGTTTCGTAGTGACAGAAAATTATTGTTGAATGCGCAGATTTCCCCTCGCAAAAACTGAGAGACAATTCTGTTCGGGAGGAAACGCTGTTACTACTCCCCTCCGGTCCGCCGGTAGCCCGTGTTGCTCTATGAGGAAAGTAGACCTAAAGGCAATGACCGTTGTAGATTTTTACTACTTCGAGAACTAAAATAGCACACCGTCTAAAAATGTACCTAACATAGTTTACTTGCGTGAAATCCTATTTTTTTATAGAATAAGAGTGACAAACGAGCACACAGTCCACCTGACGGCTGACGGTAAGTGGATGCTTTGGCCCATAGACATCTACATTTATTCTCGATTAAGAATCAAGATGCAGATGCGTTGTCACCTATGAGGACTAAGATGAAATGCCTGGTTTACTGTAAAAAGGATCTCCGGTTCTCTACACTCACCGTATGGTTGAGACACAACAGCATTAAGCTGCAATTTTACGCTGGTATTCTGTGAGAGCGTGGTACTACGCCGGTCTAGCCTTCGTGCTACAACCATTATATAGCTGCAGTGTTGCTTTACCACATATAAAAAGAGAGTCCTAAAGGTCCAAGTGAGGCGAGGCTCTTTGAACTTACACATATACAATATTTTTTGGGAAAAAGATTATGCTGAACTTCAGTTTTTAAAATTAAAATATAGAACTACAGCGCCAGGTAATAGTGAGCGATAAAAAATCGATATTATAACAAAATTGGTACCTCACATACCTTCAAATCGACTACTGTCCTCAAGAGCGATATTTAAATGAACAAAATAAGTACTTTCCTAATTCTACCGTACCGTACTTTCTTGTCATTGTATTCTTCTAGAAATTAACCAACCAACTTGCCAAGCGTGGCAACTATGGCAAGTCCTATGAGGCAATCTATTGGGGAGGCCTATGTTCAGCAGTGGACTTTTGATAGACTGTTATATGGTAATGGCAGTGGATCTTGAATTTAGTAATTAAAACTTATATAAAATATGTAGGTAAGTGTTATTACTGTAAGTTGATAGTAATGATTTCTTATATTTACGCGAACACTACACATTTAAATAAAACTAGTTTTACGGATTTTATCGCGTATATTAACTTATTTTATATTCCCGAAGTTTCGAGTACTTTACAGCACCCATGGTCACGGGGGGGGACTGAGGTATTTGACGTCCCAATGTCATAGTTAACCACGGTTACCTCCAGATTAAAAATTATTAATTTTTGTTCCGATGAAAATTATTAATTTCTGCGTATATCCAGTTCTACCATGGGTGCTGTAAAGTACTCGAAATGTCGGGAATATAAAATAAGTTAATACACGCGATAAAATCCGTAAAACTAGTTTTATTTAAAAGTTGATAGTAGGTTGACGAAAAATAAGAAAAAAAATATTAAGACATTTTATGGCTTCATTTCATATATTTTGTGATAAAACATATAGGTTGTTTATCTTTTCAGTAATTATACCCAATAATGATATGAAAAAAGGCCAACCTAAAAAGAAATATATTTAGATACTATTTTTTTAATAATTTATCAAATAAAAATACAGTAGGTTGTTTCTTAAACTAAGTACTTTCGCCAAACTGCATGGCAGTTTGTTGGCGAATACATCACCCACTTACATTCTATGTACCTATGTGTCTACTGTAATCAATATCGAAATCTTGGATTTAAACTTAAAATAGAAACATTAACTTTAAACTTATTAATAACTACACATATAAATATGAATTATATCTATTATTTTTAATTTAATATTAACTATAATTACACTTTAATTATCTAGCAACCACGCTTACAACTTCATTTTAAATATTTATTTATAACCACATTCATCTTTGGAAAATATTCCATTGAAAATACGTGGTACTAGATATTTTCTTGTCTTCTTTTCGTAATAATTGTTAACCCTTTGCTCAACGTATTTATTTCGAGAAGTAAGTCTAATATATCTGCTAAATGTTTTAAGAGATTTTAATTGTTCTATTGCAATAAAGTACTTAAGTAGTATTCTAAAATACTTGTAATATTCATCCACTTTATATTTATCCTTTGTTTTTTAACAATAAACAATTTTATAAACTTTACTTGTAGCTTAAATTTTTTATCTGTATATGTTTAAAAAGTACGTCCATATGCAATTAATCCGTAACTTAGGGCTGAATCGGTTAGTGCATATAGTAATGATAGATCTACTTACTTTTAAGTTATTAGGCCTAAATAATATGGATCTTAGCCTATCACAAACAATGTCAATATGCAGTTTCCAGAGTTACTTGCATTTATTCATAAATTGTAGTGTATTAATAGTTATTATTGCACCTTCGAGCCTTGTTAGAGATTAGTTTTAAATACAGCATTTTAACTTACTGTGTAATAAATAAGTAATCGACGCTTACTATTATTAACCTTCAACCCTGCATGTGTAAAGCTACTCAGTTGTGATGAAACAAGTGGTAAAATTAAAAATTTAGTACAACCGACTTCAATATAAATATAATGAGAACATCATCAATGTAGTCGAAGTCAATTGAATACGTATTATTAAGGATAACTCAAAAACTACTAGTCAGATCTTGATCAAATTTATATGGGACCACATGACAAGCACCAGCTTTCAATTAAAAATCGGTTCACCTAGAAAAAAATTCTGAGGTAACACACATGAAAAAAATACAGTCAAATTGAGAACCTCCTCCTTTTTTGAAGTCGATTAAAAAGTCCGTGTAGCGGTATTTAGGGGTGTAGTTAAATAAGAAGTAAAAAAAGTGATACAAAACATAAGTAAACTATGTGTAGCCTATATTACTGGACAGTATAATATTATGGACTAAGTATAAAATACAAAAATATCTGGCTCGATTAGAAATATTTCTCCCGAGTAGGAACTGCCACTGCGCTGTTAAGTCGTGTGAAATATGTATAAATATTTATTAAATATTTTTTCTTTGTAATTTTTTTTTTTATAGAAGTAGTAGTTAAGTAGAACAAAGGAGCACACATTCCACCTGGCACTATAAGGTACAAATTATGTAAAATATTTATTTTGTTAATACGCCGCTAAGAACACCTCTTACAATATAACTGGAAAATGGAAATAGCAAGGTAACTGCTTGCTGCGTGAAGGTAATACATACAGAGCTTATCAACACTCGATGCTACGACAAAACAATATAAGCCCTCTAAGAATGAGCCACATGCACATTGCCATGTGGAAAACGTTGGACGGCTTTACAAAAGGTGGTGAAATATTTAAAATTAAAAATATTTTCCTAGGAAGAAAATCATAATTTAAAAACATCCAGTATGAAAGTAAGTATTTTTAAAGTATTTTATATTCTATAGGTATATAATAATGGCATTTACATAATATGAGAATCAATAATTTAAAGAGGGCAATAAACTTATCAAGATTAACCATTTTATAAAAAAAAAATATAAAATTAAATAAAATTATCAATTAACAAAAATTATAAAATTTTATGAGCACAGCAATATATATTTTTAATAAGTATATGCTTAAATAATAATATACAATAAAAACTAATTATGTTCAAGATAACATCAACACAGAAAATATGTATAGTGCATTGGCAGTTCGCGGTCGCAGGTTCATAAATACATGTTTATATTTTACAACATGTTTATATTATACAAATAATTAGAGAAGGTATTGCTAGAGACTTTTTGTTACTTTGCATTGTATTTATTATAATTGTGACAAAGGGGTATTAAACGGCAAAGGCACGTGATATTTCAAATACAAATTATGAAGACAATAACGAAAGTAAAAATTTAAGTTTTGTTATGCTTGAAATTTTTATATTTAATAATATGCGTGCTGAAGAGACCTTACTTTTTTAGCATACAAGATAACAAATAAACTTTGAAAAAGTAAAAACCAACTTCAAAAAATCTAAAAAGAATAAAATAATTTAAACATAATAGTTTCTGAAGTCAGTCCTTAGACATGGTCTGAGATCATATAATGTTGAAAATAAATTAGACCTGTAGACCTGTAGGTATCCGTTTCAAAATGGCGGCCACTTTTTACAATTTCTAACGAGAAATTCATATTTATAGACTAGAATAGAATTCGTATTTTAGATTTTTAAAGGCGACAACTTATCACATTTCTTAAAACGAATTCATGATCGAAACGTGAATGAAGCGATGCGAATTCTCAAATATTCATTTTGATCAAGTAACTATTACTAAAGTGAATACAACAACATGCACAATTCCACTATGTTTTCCCCGCGCAATAGTGAAAATCACTGAATCGGTATATTTACGGTACGCAGCAAAGACACCTATTTAATAAAAGAAGATTCATTAAAATCGGTTCTTAAACAAAGAAATTATGCTCGAACATACATCAAAAATAAAATAAAAATAAATACACACGATGAATCTCCTCTGAGTTTTAGAGGAAATTGAATCCGTGTCGGCTGTCGGATTGCCGCACCTGGGTAAATGTTTTCGTATGTGAAATATTAATGAAAACATTTCGCAATATCGCAAATACGTAGTAGAATCATGCTGCAGCTATATTATACTCGTATTTGAAACACGAATGTGTCGGCTCGACCGGGGAAGGACCATGCTCTTACAGAATACCAGCGTAAAATAGTACAGCGTACTACTGGAAACGAGAATAGAATCATTTTTATTCAATATAGATTAGGAGAATACTTAATGAAAGTCATTTAAGTTTGGAAAAAAAATCTCGGTCCTGGGAAGAACCAGCAAGAAAACCAGCGAGAATTATACGTATGTAAACATTATAGGACGTATGGAAACATTTAGGAACAGTATGGTCGCGATCACCTTATTCCAAAGGGTCATCAATCATGTAATCTTTAGTAGTATAATAACCCTTATCATACAATTTTTGCTTAATAAAAATTTTAACTTTTTGATAGATAGGTCCTGCATATTTTCTGGGACTTTGAAGTATTTAATCTTAGTCCTCAGGGGTGACAATGCATCTGCATTTTGATTCTCAGCCAAGTATAGATGTAGATGTCTATGGGCCACAGCATCCACTTACCATCAGGTGGGTTGTGTGCTCGTATGTCACCCGTATTATAAAAAATGTGACACATCACATATTGCGAAGAAGTATTGGAACAAATTAATTATTGTAAGTTAATGATAATTTGTTATGCCTAGTGTCAACTAGCAAAAGTACAACAAGTGGGTTAAAATTTTCATATCATTAATAATTTATTTTTTATTCTTTATTGCATTCACCTTATTAAAAACGATACAAATTCAAAAGTGAAAGAAAACGGCAGATGCCTATTTAAATTGTTTCTCCACCTGGTCTCTACTTTAAACGGGAGAACCATGCTACAGGTGCTAGTCATAAGTTCTCAACTTTGCAATTCGTTCTCATTTATAAAGCAGTTCGCCATAACAACTGAGTGGAGGTTGGTGAACCTTAAGTTTCCTTAAAGTACAGAGATCCTAGACAAATCCCACTGTTGTACTCAGACGTCTTCTAAATTTCTATGAGGACAATAGAACAGAAAATATTCTACCGCGGTATTTTTGTTTGAATTGCCGCATCTTCCGTGAATTTTTTACTGAGAACGAACTCTTGAGACCGAACTTTGGCTTAGGGGCCTTGGGTGAGTTACCATAACTCCCCAAGTATCCTACTCAGCCTATTTACATTAGCACATGAAATTAGTATCATTATGTTAAAGTGTAATTAACTTTTAAGTAATGATTTTTTTATAATTTACTCCAACAATACTCATTGAATGAAATTATTTTTTTACTGGTTTTTATTTTCCCGACATTTCGATTACTTTGTCGAGCATCCGTGGGCCCGGGGACTAAGGTGTGCAACGTCCCAATGTACGAGTATTTAAAAGTTGGTTCCTAAGGTGCTGCAAAGTAGACAATAGGTCGGGAATAAAACACAAGTAAATTAAACGCGATAAAAGTAGCAAAAAACTAGTTTTGTTTAATGAATTCTTAAATTTTGATAATTTTTTATTTAACAGTGTCAAAACAATTAACAATAATTATTATCAGACACCTCATTGAGCAGTTGTTAAGAGAGATAGGGTGAATTGAAACCATTTGTTTAGTTATTATGCATAAGAACAGGTATTGACATATTTTTTGTGCAGAATTTATATAATGATTGTGATAAGAATGTCAATTTGAACTCCACGTAATTTCAGTTAAAATTAATGCGCAACAAGCACTATTAGCACATGAGTTATTTATTCTGTGACATGAGTAAAGAAACTAACCAGAGGCAAAGCTTCTAAGGAGCGCTCAAAATATTTACTTATTTTGGTAAGATTGACACAGGAAGATAGTATAAAATACACAAAACGCTTATCAGCTTTTTATTACGTGCCTATGATAAAATATGTTTTTACAAACTATTTACTCAAAATATTTTATTTTCGTATTCTTTGTTTTTGAATAATTTGTTGTGCCTTTTAGTTTAATGGTAAATTTAAATATAATTTATAGTTTCTTTTTTAAAATAATCTAATAGAAAGCACTCACATGGCCATAAACAAGCCTGCACACGTTTTAAGATATCACTATCAATGTTAAAAATACCAGCTTGAATACCAGCGTAAAAGAGCAGCTTAAGGCTGCTGTGATTCGTATGGTGAGAACCGGAGACCCTTGTTACTGGAAACGAAGCATTCCATCTTTGCACATGAGTAAACAAACCGTACAGAGTCAAAGCTTTTAAGGAGCTGTCAAAATTGTTACATATTTTGGTAGGGTTGTCACAATAGGTGAAGACAAATTAAACAAAACAATATCTATCATATTATTGCATTGTCACTGAAATTACGGTATACAAAATTTCAACTCAATCAGACATCGGGAAGTGGTTCAAATCTTACTTGCAATATGTGAACTTAACCCACATACCTACTACATACCAACGGTTACCAACCCACCCACATACTTACAAATGTTTAGTAAAAGCTTGTAATAACAATAAAAAGGTAAAAACACACCGTGTAGTACCCTCTTCTTATTAAAAATAGGATCATACAATAAAATAAAGGTACTTATTTGAAAAAGTAATAATCAAATTTACATAACATAATATACAATATTTTATTATATACAATATTAAAAACTATAATTATAAATTAAAAAAAAACTAAAATAATTAAATATTTACTTAAAAATAAATTTAACTAAAATAATCAAATATTTACTTACCTACTACTTACTCCTTGGGATATTTAAAGTATGATATATTTTTATTTTTTATAGTATTATTCATACACACAGTACAATAAACAACCATTATTAATAATACCACGTTTTTACATTAAAATATTCAAACTTGCAACTAACAAAACAAACAACGTGGGTCGCACTGACCCTGAGATTGTTGTCCACTGGCTGTGCCAGCGAACCGGTTTTTTCCAGTCTCACCGCGTACGCGTCAAGCGACCAGTGGTCACCCACACATGCCCCGCGTGCTTGTAGTTGTACAACCGATTCGCGCGGTTGAATGAAGCTTTGCCTCTGTACGGTTTCTTTACTCATGTGATCTTAGTCCTCACGGGTGACAGCGCATCTGCATTTTGATTCGTAATCGAGGATAGATGTAGATGTCTATGGGCCACACCAACCACTTACCATCAGGTGGACTGTGTGCTCGTTTGCCACCTTTATCCTATAAAAAATAACCATCACAAAAATAAATAACAGTACTAACAATGATTATTTTGAAATCAAATTATTCGCGTAATTTTTGCTCAAGCAATTTAACTAATGCGATAAATTTGTTGACGTATATGTATGAGATATCTATCTACCACATAAATAATAATATTATAATAATTAAGTACTAATTACCTAGTGGAGTCTTTGGGATAATTATAAAATTATATATTTTAACTTTATTTGCTTTGAACAAGTTACAATATTATTGCACGTCGGGAGTACGTCGGGAGAAGACGTCCTACGTTTCGTGGAAGAACGAAGCCGATGCCGCATTGAGGATCCGATCTCTTTACATTTGCAGCGTCTGGAATCTAATAGGTCAACGAACTTCAAATCCTACGTAATCCAGGTTCCTGCAAAACACAAACAGACATTCCTCGCTCCCGATTTCTGGCCCTCTGGGGTCGTGTTTCGCCGATACAGGGACGCGCCAAAGAAGAAAGTTCCCTAAATAGTGTAATGTCTATATTTTATATATATTTTTAGGTTAAGGTATATATTGCTATGGACCAATGTTCTTAATTTTAAGTTCTTGATGCCTGAAATAAATAATGTTATTATTATTATCGGGGTGTTTATAAAGTATTCTCATCTGGTTGGGCTGAATAAATATATAAGAATAAATGATAAATATACTTACATAAATATATATTAAATATACTAACATAAATAAATAATACATAAATATATAAAAGCCCAACCAGATGGAAGCCCTCGGCAGGGGAGACCAAACGGCGGTCCAACCAAAAGAGGGTTAGGGGAAAGGGAAAGAAACCGGCGGACGTTGCGGGCGGTATCGAGGAGCACCGCCTTCTGCATTTGAGCCTCGAGCGGTCCGTCAGATGACCCGAGAGGCTGCCCCAGTCGTCTCAGATGACCCGAGAGGCTGACCGGGATTAGCCCGTTCGCAGAGACGACTACAGGAATAATTTCGGTCGGCAGACCACCCCACATGTCGGTCAGCCAGGTCCAGATATTTTGTTTTCTTATCTGTTTCGGCTTTCACGAGGTTCTCTTCATACGGAATGGTAATGTCGACCATAAATATCCTTGACTGTGCCCGGTCCATCAGCACAATATCAGGCTTATTCACAAGAATAGTCCTGTCTGTGATGATGGCCCGGTCCCAGTAGAGCCTGGCGCGGTCATTTTCGAGCACGGCTTCCGGCAAGTACTTATAATAAGGCAGTTTCCGATCCACGAGACCGTATTTCAGAGCGAGCTCCTGGTGTCAGAGTTAAAAAGCGCCGAACAACCGGAGATGACATGCCTAAGTGACTCATCGGGATGGCGACAAGCTAGACAGATGTCGACGGCGCCATCCTTTAGGATGTATCTCTGATAGTTGTTGGTCTTAATAACCTGATCCTGTATAGCACAGACAAAACCCTCGGTTTCCCCAAAGAGGTTACTAAAACGTAGCCAGTGGAGGGAGGCGAATGTGTCTACGAAAGGCTCATGTAGAGCCTTGTAGAACCTCCCATGGAGCTCCTTCTCCTTCCATACGGTCTCACAATCGGAAATACTCTGTGCTGCCGGATATTGCCATTGCTCGTTGGCTAAGGATAGAGGGGTAAACCTTTTATCACAAGAAATGACATCCGTATAGAATGAATCATCCGATCTCGCCAAGAAGTAATTACGGAGGCTGCACACTTCGCGATTATGCATGGTGAGCACGCTTAAAAGCCAGGCCCACCATGCTTCCGCGGCAAATACAGCCTCATCACCGACGATCTCGGATGGTGCATCCTATGGGACGTCATAACAGTGCGGACTTTTCTATCCAGAGCGTTCAGATCGGTTCGAGTCCACCTGAGTATGCCAAAGGTATACATGAGGACAGGCATGATCCAACCGTTATATGCCTGTGTCTTATTCACGCCCGACAAAAGGCTGTTAAGCACTTTGGTCAAGCGTGCATAAAACAGATCGCAAACTGATTGTTTCATGTCCGTCTCATCGATACCTATGTTCTGTGACATACCCAAGTATCGGTATGTTTCAGCCTCGGAAAGGGTCCTTATGTTGATGGGTACCCTTTCGACATGGAGGACAGCACACTAATCCATTCCCAGCTCCATCCTAATAGAATTGCAAATCAGGAGTGATGTTTAGCAATTCCATAAGATGGGAGCGACTGGAGGTGAATAACTTGAGATCATCCATATAGAAAACGTGGGTCACTTTTGTACCTCCTTTTCGAAGCTGAAATTCCCTTTCGAAACCCTCCAGTAAGGTACTGAGAGGGTTCAAAGAGAGGCAGAACCAGATTGGACTCAAACAATCGCCCTGGAAAATACCCCTTCTTATCCTTATGTGGTTCTCCGCAGCCGTCATCCGCTCGCCTAGATGACAAAGGATCGTACTCCACTGCCCCATACACTGCCCAAGGAAGTCTCTAACAATCTGTGGCCGGTGGAAGGAAAAGGGGAGATCTCCCGCCGGGCAAGGTGTTCTGCCCGGGGAGCGGCCAACGCTCCATGTGATAGTTCGGAGCTATTCCATATATACTGTTTTTGCTTCGGAACTTTGATAGCGCGATTTAGGCTTCGATGTATTTTCGCTTGTGGCGCGACGACAGCGCCGCCACAAGTCACAGTCAACTTTGTACAGCTCCAGAACCCTCTTTAGGCATGATATGAGGCACCGAGTCGAATGCCTTTTTGTAGTCTATCCAGGCGGCGGAGAAGTTCCGCCGGTTGCGTTTAACCACCTTGCCAATGACCGCGTCAATGAGGAGTGGTTCCTTGGTTCCACGAACACCGCCCCGACATCCATTTTGAGCGCGCGACATCATCTGATTTGAGTTCAGGTGACGAGTGATTCTCGCGCTCTCATTATTATTATTATTATTGCATATTATATACCTTTTTATATTTTACATGACACTTATTCTTTACTCATTAATTTGTTATTTTTAAATCTAACATGAAACGAAAACAAGTACCTACTATGCGCGACGTGTATTGTCTGTTCGCTAAGGTAGTGTCGGTACACCCGGAGGCGCACTTATTATTTTGCTTTTATTTTATTATTTGTTACTGTGTTTGTTAAATAAATGGCTTTCTATTCTAAGAATAAAATAGATGTTTTTATAGAAAAAGGGTGGCAAACGAGCACACAGTCCACCTAATGGTAAGTTGATTTTGTGGCCCATAGACATCTTCATTTATCCTCGATTAAGAATCAAAATGCAGATCCGTTGTCACCCCTGAGGACTAAGATGGAATGCCACGTTTTCAGTTAAAAGGATATCCGGTTCTCTACACTCACCATACGAAACACAGCAGCATTAAGCTGCTATTTTATGCTGGTGTTCTGTGAGAGCATGGTCCTACCCCGGTCAAGCCGACCAATTCGTGCCACAACCATAATATAGTTGCAGCGTGGCTCTACCAAGTAAAATACTATTTTATTCTTATGGTTTTTGTAATTGATACGAATATAATTAATAAACACAATTTAGGTAGCAAAGAACCTTTCACTACGGCACTTCGTTTTAAAATGCCAAATTCTCTTGCGGGTGTAAGCCGTACGCGGCGAACTTGATGTCGCGGCGGCATTTTTGACAAGATGCGGCACGTGCCAAGGTGGCGCGACACAAAGGCGACCGTTTCTAAGCAAACAGACTATATACCCTGTGTTTGAGCACTGGTCGAGCCAGTTTAAATCAGTTTCTCTCTGTACGTGACCAGCCGCCAGTGCTCACGCACACACGCACCTTAAGTTTGTAGTAGAGTACCCACCATAGCGCGGTTATATCACAGAATAAATAGGGATCTTTACTCATGTGGTAGTATGAAACTTTGCCTCTGGTCGGTTTCTTTACTCATGTGCTATTAGTGTTAAAATTGACAATTGGGGCGACCTCTAAATATGTATTCCAAACACGCTATTACACCCGCTACGCCCCGCTAAATCTCTGCACTGAGGCCTTAGGTTGAGGGTAAGGCCTGGACTTGCCAACAGTCCTGAATTTTCCGGGACGTCCTGCATGTTGACTTTAATTAAGACGTCTCGACAAGTGCCCTTGCGATACGTCTAATATCTTGGAAATCATTAAACAATAAATAGTCATCTTATTATAATAACTATCTGTGCCCGCGGTTTCACCCGCGTATATCACGTATCTGAGCCACGCGACATGACATGACATGACCCAGTTTAAGCATTTTAGATAGCAATATATAGAAAAATTGGTAAAATTAATGGAGTACTTTTATCTAACGGCATATGTACGTTATAGAGCGAAGTTAAATTTTATCCACTCTCCCTTCCCTTCTCTGGTGAGCGTCACGCCCCCCCACCCCCCGGACGCGAAAGTTTCCTGAATCGCGGTTTTTTCCAGTTTTAAAGAAAACCGTACACGATACATGAAAAGTGTGTTGATACAAAATGATCCTTGATAAGTTTACTATCAACCCTGGTAAGACATGCAGGAAGTCGATGGATGCAGGTGGCTCGGGACCGTGCTTTGTAGTATTCCTTGGGGGAGGCCTATGTTCAGCAGTGTAATTAAGTATTATTTCATCAAGTATAATCAAGTATTATTTTTTGTGACATATTTCTTTATAAGCTATTGTAACTCTGCCTTGTCTTAATTTTTATAGTATTTTGTAATGCTGTGTCACCTATAAGGGTCCACACATCAGTCCCTAGATTTAGCCCACATTCAGTAAAATGTAATAATGTGTGCACTGCTGGTGTCCTATGAATAAATAAATAAATAAATAGCAGTGGACTTGTGAAGGGCTGTAATGATGACGTCAGCGCACGCGGATAAATTATTTCAAGACCGCTTTTTCTTCTGACTTGCTTAACAAAAATCAATATTTAAGGTTAGGTGAAAGGTGTAGCCTACTGCCAGATAGTCTATACTATTCCTCATGAATCTGGCTATAATATACAAAAACCATTTGTTAACTCTTTAATATATTCATACTATCATCATAATTGGGTATTAATGCTTAACAAACTTCTTGCCGAGACTTTATTTTGGCATCACAGTATTTGTACAGATTGCAAGAGAGGTCCCATAGTGGTGGCCGAAGACGTACCTCAGAAATAACGCGATCGGTATCTATATTCATTGTATTCGCGATGTTAAACACGTACGCGGCACGTACGGTCGGTCGCTCGGTTCGCGTCGCAATCTAGTATATATACAGTAATCTATGGTCGCACTGAACGCGCGTATATATTGCCATAGCGCGTCCTTCGACGGACGTACACCAGACCGACGAGCTTGACCGACGGTCCTCGTCAGCGCAACGTAGCTGTACGCGCGTAGCAACTCATCAGCGCTGCACTGTAGTCGTTTGTATGTTTTCAATTATATTGCTACGCTCCACCGACGTCAGCGCTTACCGTCGGTCAAGCACTAAATCCAGCCTCAGTGTCTTTCTGGAAGGACAACTTTATTTTTAAATGTACAGAGAATAACCGGCAAGAATCTCTGGGCTCTTTTAGTATATTTTATAAAACTGAAGTAACAAATGAACTTAACAGTCCCCTTATGGTAAGTGGCTACTACAGTCCATGGACACAAAGAAGACTACAGATGCGTCGTCACCCCTAAGGACTAAGATGGAATGGCTCACAGCCTGTAATTTTACTGGTTCTTTGTAATTTTCAGAAAGGAACCAAGCAATGCATGCAGTACTATGAAATAGGTAAGAGGGTAGTACCTACCCAGACTCTGCCAGACCTGGACACCTAGGCAGAAAAGGAATTCCTCCACCTAATAAAATCAATACTTACTTGTCCTAACTTGTCTACCCTTGCTCTATGTAACGCTTTTTTATCAGACCGAAAGTACGCAAATCTTGTGACCAATTAAATTGAACCCAACCCTAAAACCGACAATTTGTATTTTTGCACAAATATTTGTTCTTTTGCATAAGCCATATAACTTAGTAGCATCTCATTTCGCCTCAGTTTTTCGACCAAATTAACGATGCATTGAAAATGGGTCAAATTCAAGAGCACCCATATACGAAGAGCATGTACGATCCACCTCTCTGACTTCTTTCACATCGCGACAGCTCAGGCAGGGGAATTGGAGAACGCTTAGTTGATATTCTTGTGCTAGTGATGCTTCTGCTGTCTATTACAAGATTGTGAAAGTTGAGTTCAGCGGTTATAGGGTGATTTCCGGACATCATTTGGTCGTCAAAGTCTCGTCCGTGCGTTAGCCAGTATCATTCAAGTAAGGCATTTGTGACGCGCCCAGATGAGTGTTGCGTTTGCGCATTAAGGATGTGCATTCGTTTAGGATTTGTAAAGGTGTTTCTTACGCTAGGGAATAGAATGTAAAATCCTTGAATTGTGCAGCCCCAAAATGGCAAAATGCTTTCAAACAGCAATGTCCAGTCAGGGCTACCGTCACAAAAATTTTTTTTGTATGTATAGCTGATTGCATAAAAGCTTTATAATTTTGATGACTCTAGTGGTCTCTCAACATATAAAGAAAATGTTAGGTGTACAAATAACCCTTTATAATATTATTCCAAAAGGGTCTCTTGGCCTCTAAACATAACTACGAAAACGTAGTGTACTCAAAAATAAAAGTAGTTTTAAAAACTGGTGAATATGTAAACAGTAGAAACAAACAAAAGCTGGAAATGCCAGTTACTCGACTCCATAGAGTCAATAATTAAAGGAGGTTATGTTGGTAAGATGGTACTTTTTATTACAGATATTGTGGTTTATGTTCTTAGAGTTGTTATCTTCGGCTTTAGCACTTAACAATGGCTTAGCTTTAACACCACCTATGGGTTGGCTTACGTGGGAAAGATTCAGATGCATCATCGATTGTAAGAAATACCCTCAGGAATGTATAAGGTGATAAACACAGATTGATATTTTCTACACCTCATCATCATCGTCATCATCATCATCATCATTACATTCCATCATAAGACCACTGCCGAACAAAGTTCACCCACAAGAGACGTCATAAAGCAAGGTCGTGAGCTACCTGCATCCACCGACTTTTCTACGAGTTCATATTTTTAATTGCATAACGCTCTTTTTTAAATGTTCATGATATTCACTAAGTACATTTCAATCAGATAGGCTAAGAACTTACGGAGCAATAATTACCGCTCCTGCACCGATAGAGAAACTGTTGATTTTATTTAAAGCTCACGAGACCGCAGTTTCGTGCGGATTCCTGCCCACCGCGGTGATAGAACGCATGCAAACTTGGCGGGAAATAATCGCAAATGGGTGGGTTGTGGGTACAAAGTGGGCTATTGCCGATGGATGGATGGCCCGTAAAGGCCACGTCGCTATGCGTCGCTATGCGCCTGCGTATACGAACGCACGGCGCACGCGCTTCACGGCCAGGTTCGCGCCGGTCCATAGCAGCACTAACAACGGCACGCGCCACGGCAAAAAATTTACTAAATACCTAACTTTCATAAATTCTATGAGTGTTATATTAACGCCCGTTCTTATGCGACCCCAAGGGCCTCGTTTCTGGTAGAAGAATAACACCATTTCTAGCCCACCGTTACCGCTTCGACGGAGGTTGTCTCTTTATTTATTGACGTAGAACTAAACAATACGTTTACCTTTAGCGAATCCTTAATAAAGCGGACTACAGACATAATGGAAAAGGAAGGTTATCTAGCCGCAGGTTACAATTATGTGGGAATCGACGATTGCTGGCTGGAGAAAAAGCGAGACTCTAATAACCGAATGGTGGCGGATCGGTACCGTTTTCCGAGCGGAATTAAGGCGCTTGCTGACTACGTAAGTATTTTAAGACCATCAGGCGCTAGTACGATGTATATTAAATTATTTTTGCTTTTTTATTTAGTTTCTTTTCATTTTACTGTTTTAAGTTAATCACTGATATTTAAAAATTTAAGAAATAGTAATTGAAATAGATAACTACTAGTGTAAAACTCTTCTATCGAATCGTTTTAAGTCATTCCTTTAAAAAAAGGCTAATTATATACGATTTAGTACATCGTAGTGTCGTAAGAGGCGACAGAGGGAAACAAACTAGAAGATGGACAGCAGCGTCTTCTTAATAACAACTAAATAAAAAACTGCGGTTCCAAATACGCCTGCCAAGCATGGCAACTATGATAAATTGCCCCCCTACCATAAATCTCCCCATTTATGTATGCCTATGTTCAATAGTGGACTTTCAATAGACTGTAATGGTAATGGTGTACGATTTAGTGGTGCATTTTACGTGGCTCATTTTCTGGAAAGGCCTAACCTTAACAAATGATGGAAGACCGTTTATGTAATGTGTAATGTGAAGATCATGTAAAATATTTTTTACATGATCTTCACTAGTCAGTAATAATCTACTGAGGTCATAGGCTTACACAGAGCAGTAGGGCTCTTCTGCGGTTTTGATGGGATCACATCGTCTAGTACAGACTCTGACTAATATAAATTTATCTGTGGACTTTCACTATCTAATATAATGGAAAAATATTTTAGTGAAATTTATTTGTTTTCCTTATAACAATTTTTAATTAACGAAATAGAGGGATATTTTCAGAATGCTTAGAACGTTGATAAGTTTACAAGAGATCAAATTTAATATTTGTATTACTTAAGACCGTAATAAGCGTTACATCTAATAGTATAATAGAAGAAACGAAAATTTAGGACATAACTGAATATTTTAGTTCCTGCCTCAAAAGGAAAACAGTTCAACTTTTTATTTTATTAATGTACAGTTTTAAGGGACTTCTAAACATTATTGTTTCTGATAATTAGGTCCATGGCAAAGGCTTAAAGTTCGGAATATATCAAGACTACGGAACAAAGACCTGCGCTGGATACCCTGGCGTTCTCGGGTATGAGGAGATAGACGTCAAAACCTTCGCCGAGTGGGAAGTGGACTACATCAAATTGGACGGTTGCAATGTGGATCCGCGCAAATATGATACTGGTAAGTACAGAAAGCGAACTACTAACCAGAATGTTATTTGGGACCCTATGGAATGATTTTGGTCCCTTGCGGAAGAGGTGAATCCCCTTGGATAAGATGTTATGTATGTAAGCAATTGGCAACCTCTCATTTTGGAATGCGTAAAAGATGCTAGTTTAAGCCTCTAACACATGACTACAAAGAAATCATTAAATAATGATTTCTTATATTTACGCGAAGAAATATTTTAATAAATTATACATGGTTATTTTATGTACGGCCAAATTTGAAGAGAAGGTTCAGAATAAGTATATATACTATATAGGCGAATGGTGAAGAAAAATTTATTGAAAAAAATCTCAATCATTATGTTCTTTTTATCTTTTAAATTCAGAATGCGTGGTAATGTATTATTTTAACTGATTGTCATTCATAAATATCTAACGGCTACTATTTTAATACGCACGCACACATTCGTAAGGGTCGCTCGGTCGGCAAGAACGTTGTAAATTTAATCGCACATAGAGGAGCGCGCGTACGCGTAGGTGTTGCCCATAAATCACATTCAATTTGGCATAATTTTAAATAAAAGTAGAAGCCTTATTTACTTGTATTTTCAAAAACTGCAATAACGGTATATCATTATTTATGTATATTTGAACTTAAGTATAAAATTTGGCTACTCTTTGAAAAATAATCCTGTATAAAACCGTTGTTAGTTGTATACTGTCGGATAACATAGTCGTAAGAAAGAGAAGCGCGGTGACACGACGCTTGTAAGCTTGTAACTTACCTTTTATGAAACATAAAACAATTATTTTAAATAAAACTAGTTTTACGGATTTTATCGCGTATATTAACTTATTTTATATTCCCGACGTTTCGAGTACTTTACAGCACCCATGGTCACGGGGGGACTGAGGTATTTGACGTCCCAATGTCATAGTTAACCACGGTTACCTCCAGATTAAAAATTATTAATTTTTGTTCCGATCTACGCAGTATGAACTTACAGTATCTTGCAGTTGTATGCTTGGGTTGTGATTTAATTTTATTAATTATAGGATCCCAAGCAGATGGTAGCACCCAGCCATCTTCTCTATTGAAATTAGGATGTTTTTTGATTTCAATAGCCTCGCGAATCATCATTGGAAGGAATCGGTGTTCTTTAACGAGGATTTGTCGTCTATCAAATCTAATGTAGTGACGGGGGCGATCCTGTACATGTTCACAGACTGCAGACTTCCCGGAGCGTCGATTCTTCACATCAGCTATGTGTTCTTTAACGCGGGTTTTTATTGATCTTTTAGTTTGTCCTATATAAAAGAGACCACATTCACAATCAAGCTTGTACACTCCTGCATCTTGCAGAGGGACATTACACTTGACTGATGGTAAAAACTGACTAATCTTCTTCGGCGGCTTGAAATATGTTTGAATATTATGCTTGAAATAAGTTCATACTGCGTAGATCGGAACAAAAATTAATAATTTTTAATCTGGAGGTAACCGTGGTTAACTATGACATTGGCACGTCAAATACCTCAGTCCCCCCGTGACCATGGGTGCTGTAAAGTACTCGAAACGTCGGGGATATAAAATAAGTTAATTTTCGCGATAAAATCCGTAAAACTAGTTTTATTTAAATGTGTAGTGTTCGCGTAAATATAAGAAACAATTATTTTACTTGCGTAAAAATAAGTTAAGTAATCGAAAATAAAAGACAAAAATCTTCTGTATTCAAATATGATACGTTATTGTTATTAGTTTTATCAACCATTTCAGAGGATAGGTTTTATCCGAACTAATGGTAAAAGTAAAAAATGACTTTCAATAAGAATAACTTGATAACTATATTGAATAAAAAATATCGTATTCGTATGCTAATGAAATATACAGATATTTTGGCTGGTCATTTTACTACATATTATACCACCATGTATATTTATCGGTGCTATAAATTATTGTATACATTTGGCTAGAAATTCTATTTTTATGTTTATGCATATAGAAAATATTATAGAGTTCTCTTTTCTTTTCCTTCACTTTTGATAAAGATGAATCGATTGACAACTCATTAGGTAAAATCGATGTAATAGGCTGCTATGGTGAAACAGTTATACAAACATACATACATAGAATGTCAAGTATAGAATCCTTCCTTTGAATCGCCGTAATCGGTCAACTTTTGGTTATAGCAAAACATGGCAAAGTAATCGTCACATAGTGGCATCACTAATATGGTAACTTTGTCAAGTCAAGTAGATAAATATTAAGACCACAATGTTAAAAGCGAAATAAATATTACATTTCCTAACCAATAATATTATCTTATTACAAAGATATAGATACCTAACTACATTCAGTATTTGAAACAAAATCAACAAAATTTCTGGAGCACTGAACAAAGAGATTACGTCACCGGCACATTTCCGCGTTAAAATTAAATCCCAAAATTAACTCTCATGTTGTAATATCGAAAACTATTAATTAGTTATTAAATTTTCATCTAAAACATGGAATATCTCGAAAAACGTTACCTTCATGCTGCCAATGTCTTAGAGTAAGTAAGTACCAAAAACTGATCACTACGTTTTAGGCAAAAAAGCACTTTTATATTTTGTATAGGTACATATTACATATCTGTATTTTATATGTGCAGTTGATAGTGAAATATATAAATTTATATTAATAATATACAAACCTACAAATTTTATGACTTGCGGTCGAATTTCCACCACTAGGTAGAGCCAAGCTGCAGCTATATTTATAGTATAGTTGTAGCACGAATGGGTCGGCTCGACCGGGGAAGGACCACGCTCTCACAGAATACCAGCGTAAAATAGCAGCTTAATGCTGCTGTGTTTCGTATGGTGAGTGTAGAGACCCGGAGACCCTTTTTACTGGAACAGAGGCATTCCATCTTAGTCCTCAAGGCTGACAACGCATCTGCATTTTGATTCGCAAGCGAGGAGAGATGCAGATGTCTATGGGCCTCAGCAACCACTTACCATCAGATGGAATGTGTGCTCGTTTGTCACTTTATTTCTATATAAAAAGAAACCGCCATCCACCACTAGTTAGTAACGTTGTTAATTACTGTTTCTATTCTCGGTAATCAAATAACTGTTTAATTTGTACTTGTATACAGCCGAATTATAGTTCGATCGCGAAACACTGCAACCTGTGGCGTAATTACGGAGACATCCAAGATTCCTGGACGTCAGTGAAGCATATTATGCAATGGTTTGCCAAAAATCAAGACGAGTTGGTGAAGTATGCCGGTCCCGGACATTGGAACGATCCTGATATGGTAAATAAAAATGAATTTAGATTTTTTAATCTTGTTATTATTTTTAACGTATTTTTAAGCATTTAACCGTATAGTGGCAATGTAAGAATATCCACAAACTCCATATCGTCTCGTGGGTATGGTATTAGAGGTGACAGAGGGAAAGGGAAACAAACTAGGACATGGGCAGTAGCGGTTTTACATAAAACCTGCGATTGCCAACCCGTCTTGCAAGTGTGACAACTACGGCAAATATGGGAAATATTACTATGAGGTAATCTATGGGGAAGGTCGATGTTCATCAGTGGACTTTTAATAGGCTGTAACGGTAATGCTAACAGTTTCAAACATTTGCCCAGTGTAAACACTGTAATAAATATTTATTAAATCTCTTAAGAAAACTTGAAGGTTTTTCTAAAGCTTCTCCATTTGCGAGTAAACAGAGATCAAGTTGATTTTTATCGGCAATGGGAAAGATTACACCGAATCGGAATCAGAAATATTTATTGGCCATAATATAACAATCGTTAGAGGCAAGTCATTGGCCGAATGGGTCAGGTTGGACGGAAAAGGAAAATATGTAATATGTAATTTTTTCAACAGTTGTATACTGGCAATGATAATAGGATTTAGAAGCAAAAAATCCCGTCCGAAGTTGAATCAAATAATTGTGCTAATCAGTGCATCCACTGAATGAAATTAGTTTTATAGCGTTCTATTAACTTATTTTTTATTCTCAACGTTTCGAGTACTTTACAGCACTCATGGTGACTGAGGTGTTCGACGTTCCAATGTCATTGTTAGCAACGGCTACATTCAGTTTAAAATTACTGATTCTTGGTCCGATCTACGCAGAACGAGCTTACATTATCATGAAGTGTTGCAGTTGTATGCCTGGGTTGGGATTTAATTTTTATTAATAATATAATCCCAAGCAAATCGTAGCACCCAACCTTCTTTTCTATTGAAATTAGGATGTTTTTAACTTCAATAGCCTCGCGAATCATCCTTGGAAGAAAGTGGTGTTCTTTTGTGAGAATTTGTGAGTTTATCAAATCTGATGTAGCGGCGGGGGTGATCCTGTATAGTTCACAGACTGCAGACTTCCTGGAGTGTCGAGTCTTTACATCCATTGATGTGAAGCATCGATGAATACATCCTAATTTCCAAGAGAGAAGATGACTAGTAGCCCCATTCCAGTCATCTTTATTCTTCACAGTCATCTTCCTTAATTTGTTTTTTCGCAATCGCTCGAAAACGGTAAAAATTAGACAAAAAAGTTCAGATAAAAATGTGTAGAGCTTAAAATTTTACATAAAAAAAGGTTTTATGATATTTTTTTCCTACGGTCAAAATTAAACTAGTTAGGGAGGTTTTAAGCTTAAGGGATGAACGTAAATTTAAAAAAAAATTGTTTAAAAAATCTAATCTTTAAGATTAGATTATATTGTGATTGCATTGTAGGTGCGAGAACTCTTGTAATACGATCGATAATCCATCTTAACCAATGGTTTTCAAAGTGAGGGGGGTGCCTCCCATGCGGGGCGCAGAAACGTCCGCAAAATAGGGCGCGTGACATCTGTTTGGTAAGGTGTAGGGGCAGGCCTCTGTCACTCTTGCTACCTGCGTGAAATAATTACCTACAATCGCGAGGCGCCCCCGGGGCAGAACGCAGTCGGGGCTAGCGCGTTCTAGGCGATTGAATTTTAAAGTTTTTTACGCTGTTTACGTAAATAGTTTTTTGTAAATACTTGTTGCAATACTCATCGAAATAGTTTTTGTTTAGTGTTTAGTATATTTAGCCGTGTAGTGGCGGTTAAGAATATTAGCCGTGTAGTGGCGGTTAAGAATACCCACTACCCCATATATTCCCATGGGTGTCGTAAGAGGCGATAGTGCGAGACAGGCAGGAAATGGGCAGCAGCATCTTCCTGATAACAGCAATATCACAATAAAAACTGTGGTTGCCAACCCGCTCGCCAAGCGTGGCAACTATGGCAATATACCCCCCGATGAGTAAAGTTACAAAGACATGGCCCCCAGTCCCCGGCGGCCCCGCTATTCCTGGCTACGGTGGCGACCATGGTAACGGCGGGGCAGGGGGTGCTAAGAATCTCCGGTAGAGGTTCGGTTGCCACCTACGACGACTCGACCTGGCAACTTATAACGCACGCACCCTGAGGACTGACGAGAAGATCCTGGAGCTGAAAGAAGAGATAGACAAGTTGCACTGGATTAGGATTTAGATATAGATATAGATAGATTTAGATTTTAGATATAGGATTATCCGAGGTCCGAAGAGAGGAGGAGGACACGGTAATCCTTGAATCCGGCAACTTGTTCTATCACCGGGAGGGCGACCATCTGTCCCAAGGAGGTGTCGGATTTATAGTCCACAAGTCTCTCGTTAACAACGTTGTAAAGATTGGGAGTGTGTCGACGAGGGTTGCGTACCTTATACTCAGAATCACCAAACGGTATTCGCTGAAGGTCGTACAGGTTTACGCACCAACCTCGGCGCACCCCGATGAGGAGGTGGAGGAAATGTATGAGGATATCTCTAGAGACATGCATTCCTCCAAAACCCACAATACGGTGTTAATGGGAGACTTCAACGCAAAACTAGGCACAAGAGAGAACGGTGAGCTGAAAGTAGGGAAATTCGGAAAAGGGCAACGAAACCCAAGGGGCCAGCAGCTGGCTGACTTCATGGAGAAAGAGGGACTCTTTATGATGGACTCAAGCCCCGACGGTTCGACAAAAAATGAGATTGACTTCATTATGACGACCAGACGACAACTGTTCACTGATGTCTCAGTGATCGCGAGGGTGAAAACTGGTAGCGATCACCGAATGGTTAAAGGCACACTGAACCTAAACGTTAAGTTGGAGAGGTCTCGTCTAATGAAGTCAACGCTCCGTACCCCTCGTGGTCTTGTGCAAAGTCCCTAAACCTTTCAGCTCGAGTTACAAAACCGTTTTCAGTGCCAAGAAGACTGCAATGAAGTGAACTATATGAATGATAAGCTCGTGGAAACTGTCCATGCGGTCGGAGCTAAGTTCTGCAAGACCCGCCGCAGAAGAACACAAAAACTCTCCGATCACACTCTTAATCTCATGGCTGTTAGATGGGAAATAAAGCTGCAGTCTTCAACAGATTTTACAGCATACAGGCAACTGAACAGACAGATCTCCAAATGCATGCGGCGGGACTTACGCAACTTCAATACAGCTAGTATTGAAGAAGCGATCGAGCGGAACCAAGGCTCCATAGTCTTTGCCAGAGATCTGTCTGCCAGAAAGAGCCAACTGTCAAAACTGAAGACCGAGTGTGGCAGCATCGTTTCCGGGGACACCTGAGATTTTGAGTGAGATTGAGAGGTTCTATGGGCAGCTGTACACGTCATCGTTGGAGCCACACGCAAGTGTGAGTAACGATCCAAGAGCGAGTCTTATCCGACACAATTCCAAAGATATCCCGAACGTTAGTCTAAGCGAGATTAGAATGGCTCTCCAGCACCTTAAAAACAGTAAGGCCCCAGGTGAGGATGGAATTACAGCGGAGCTTCTGAAATCGGGTGGAAAACCGGTACTTAAAGTCCTTTCCGTCCTCCATGGTGGCACCACTCCGGAGGCGTGGAGCAAAAGTGCGGTGGTCTTGTTCTTCAAGAAAGGCGATAACGCTCTCTTGAAGAACTACAGACCGATTTCCCTTCTGAGCCGCGTTTACGTGCTGTTTTCGAGAGTCATTACGAATCGTTTCGCACGCAGACTCGATGACTTCCAGCCTCCCGAACAAGCCGGTTTCCTAAAAGGCTTTATTACCATAGACCACATACACACCCTTCGGCAAATTGTACAAAAGATAGAAGAGTACAATCTGCTACTTTGCCTAGCGCTTGTGGACTATGAGAAAGCCTTTGATTCCGTCAAAATTTGGGTGGAAGTCCGTTCAGCGGTGCCAAGTTGACTGTCGATATATCGAAGTGCTGAAGTGTTTTTACAGTAGGGCTACGATGGCTATCCGAGTACAGAATCGGAGTACGAAACCTATCCAACTGCAGAGAGGTGTAAGACAGGGAGACGTTATATTCCCGAAACTCTTCACCGCTGCATTGGAAGACGTTTTCAAGCTACTGGACTGGAAAGGATACGGTATTAACATCAATGGCGAGTACATCACTCATCTTCGATTTGCCGACGATATAGTCCTTGGCAGAATCGCTGGAGGACCTAAGCACTATACTCAATGACCTCAATAGTGTCTCCCAACGGATAGGTCTTAAGATGAACATGGACAAAACAAAGATCATGTTTAATCTCCATGTCACACCTATGCCGGTAGTTGTTGGGAGCACTAAGCTCGAAGTTGTTGATGAGTATGTTTACCTGGGACAAATAGTCCGACTAGGTAAGTCAAACTTCGACCGAGAGGTCAATCGACGGATTCACCTCGGTTGGGCAGCGTTCGGGAAATTACGGCACATCTTCTCGTCAGGTATACTTCAAAACTTGAAAACGAGACTGTACAACCAGTGCGTATTGCCAGTGATGACCTATGGAACTGAGACGTGGTTCTTCACTGCAGGCCGGATGAGGAAGCTCAAGGTCGCTCAGCAAGCTATGGAGAGGACTATGCTCGGAGTTTCTCTGCGTGATAAACTTAGAAATGAGGATATCCGCAGTAAAACCAGAGTGACCGACATAGCCCAACGGATTAGTAAGCTGAAGTGGCAATGGACCGGCCATATAGCTCGGTGAACTAACAACCGATGAGGAAAAAAGGTTCTTGAGTGGCGGCCCCGTACCGGCGGATGAAGTGTAGGGCGTCCCTCCACTAGATGGAGTAACGACCTGGTAAGACATGCAGGAAGTCGATGGATGCAGGTGGCTCAGGACCGTGCTTTGTGGCATTCGTTGGGGGAGGCCTATGTTCAGCTGTGTACTTGAGAAGGTCTGTAATGATGATGATGATATTTAACTGTAGGATAAAATAGTTGAAAAAGTTTTAATGTAATTTAAGAATAATATATATGTATATTATCTATCTATTTCATAAATTATTATAGCAAAACGTCGTTCCTACTATAATTATTGCGTGGATAGATGCTTAATGAGCAAACAAAAGGATTCAGATATATCATTTTTTAAGTTACCGAAGGATAATGAAAGGTGAAAATATTTAAATTTTTTTGTTAGATACACTTATAGCGAAAAAAGAATTAAGTAATAATTTAACTACAGAAGTAATACCTAATTACTTTATTACAAAACTTAGTTGAAATTTACTTCACTACCCAAGTACCTACTTACATACCTATACTTTTCTTTTGTAATTAAAATATTTTAAGTTATAATAACACAAAATATTGAAATTAAAACTTTGTTTACAAGATTTTTAACTAAGTAGAATACGATCACATTTCTCTTAGGAATCGTATTTCGGGTTTATTTATTGTTTACACTATCGACCTATTTCTTACGAGCCAAGCATCGCGATTCCTGATGAATGGCCTTGCAAGTTGCATGCGTTGGGCATCACAGAACTCACATAGTAGCAGAAATATGGTCGATCATAGTCAGAATATGTACTTTACGTAAGTAACTTAACCATTTCACTGTCCCATGAGTCATATATGAACATTTCAATTGTTTAACTATTGTGTCTATTTCTCGGACAGGAAAGTTGTTAATTACTATTTCACAATGTATTTTTTTACTCTTTATTAACAGCCCTTAGTAACCACGGCAAGTCAGTTGTGACGTAAAACGGAGAACAGATACAAAGTAATACGGACACTCGCGCGCAGCGATAAAGTTTTATTTAGCTTGCGCGCGCGATTTATCTGATTAATAATAACTATGTAGGCTATTAAAGCGTCGGCAAGCAGTCAACATCAAAGAAGTGCAACTTCTGTACGTAGTACTATTATTTATTCTGTGGTATGGGTCAATATAGTAACTTAAAATTGGTTTGGTACCTTTGGGGTGCATGCAGATTAACGTAGTACATAGGTTTCTAGTTATTAGACTTCTAGCTCTGATTCACTAACCACTACCTTCTAGTCTCAGAGTGACGGGTGTAATACGATGCAACTTGGGCTTACAATAATAAAAAATATCAAAAGTGCATAAGTAAAATGCGGTCGAGGTCGCGAAATATTTTTTATAGCAGAGGGGCCTGACACACATAACTTGGGAGCCCTGGTCTAAACCGAGCATGTTGAATATGGCAAATGTCTACAATGTAAGAGGCCCATGCCCAGCTAGACATCTACGGGCTGATGAAGATGAAGAAGAACAGAAATTGCTCTATAAATCATTTTGTAATATTACTTGCAGCTAATTATCGGAAACTTTGGTCTTTCGCTGGATCAAGCCCGCGTGCAGATGGTGGTGTGGTCAATATTGGCGGCGCCATTGCTCATGAGCGTTGACCTTGCCACTATCCGTCCTGAGTTCAAAGAGGTGCTGCTTAATAAAAAAGTTATTGCCGTCGACCAGGATCCGCTAGGCAAGCAGGGCCTGCGCGTGTGGGCAAGTTCGGGATTCGAGGTAATAGATGTGTAATTTGAGCCTTTTGATCGATAGTTAATACAATTTGGTATTTTAATTCGCGATCGAATCAATAGGTGGTACCACTTCTTTTCTGCCTATGATTCCGTCTGGGTTAGGACCACACTCTTAAAAACAACATAAGTATGCACTACTGTTTTCCGGTCTGAAGGGTATAGAGAGTCAGTATAGTTACAGCCTGTGAGCCATTCATCTTAGTCCTCAAAAGCATAGATTAAATAATGTTACTACGTAATCAGAGGTGACAACGCATCTGTAGCCTTTTTTATTTAATGTTGGTTACAGGTGTCCACGGGCTATAGTAGCCACTAACTAACAGGTAGACTGTAAATCGTTAGTTAGTTATAAAAAAAATCTTAAATGCATTTATATGTATAAGGATATTATTTTAACAACTGTCACTTCATGTAATGATGTAAGTAACCCTGTTAAATCTTATAGCGCCTTGCATATTACTTTTTTGTAGCATATAATAAATTAGGACTTTTGTTAGTAAATATCTATTTACTAAAAAGAATTAATTAATATAGTGTAAACTCCATTTAACGCCACTCGATTTAACACGACAAAGTCCCAAAACGTCGAAATTACTTGTTGGTTTACCTTGTAGTCCATACAATGATACACTCTATGTAGCACCACACCCGATCTAAATAACGACAACAATACGTCACTATTAAGCAATAAACAGTACTTTCTAAGTTGTCGAAATTAATAAAAATCACAGCTGTGTACGTTCTTTTGTTCGTTATTGCACGCCTCATAACGCAAAGCGTTATAGCTGGTATATATGGTATAATATGATCAAGCAATTTTGTGTTCTTAAAATGTTCCTATCATAACCATATTGCACTTATACGATAATATAAGTAACCGTATAACAAGAAAACACTTTAATTAATCCATCTTATATTTTCTAAAAAATCATTTTATATTGCTACTTCTGAAAAAACGTTTGAAAAATTTTTACGTGGACGTCCGGATGTATATTTTGTATGTGGTCACGATAACTCCCGAAAAAATTAACGTATCGAGACCGGGTTTTTTTATTAGCTTCAGAATTACATCAACTGGTTTCCTATTTCATATCAATAGCCTAGTATGCGTAATTTGTTAATAAAATGATTTTCAACTTATTTAAGTTATATTCATAGATTATTGTATATATACAGGGTATTTTGAAACGCTCCCGAAAACGAAGACAGATGATAGTACTAAGGATACCTATGATGATGGGTCACAAAGAAATTCGATCCCGAGGAAAAAAATCATCTTTTCACAACGTTTTATTAACTTTATCCACGCTCCATCATGTTATTACAGTTATTTGAAACGATATTTCACAAAAAATCATGAAAATACTGAAACATAAAACCAGCAGTGAAACTTTAAAAGAAAATCAGCTGACAATAGGGTCAATATCCTCGCGGGCTCGAACTCTTACCTAGATCGGTACGAAACAATGCATTAGGTTATACTACTTACTCACTCTACCCTTCCCTTTCACACACGCTGCTTCGTGTCGCCTCGCACTGTGGAATTTACACATGCTTCAAGGACGTTACAATAATTTTAGTTTTGAGACAGTGCCATGTTGACTATCACGAGCGATAGTTCAATTGTTTTGTTTATTAAATTATTGTCGTTATTACTTGTTACTTATTAATTAATGATGTTGTTCTTGTTGTTACGTTTTGTATTTTTGTTTTGTTTTAATAATGCCTAACGCGTAGGTACGTTTATAGTGCTCGTGAATACGGCAACATGTAAATGTGCCTTGAAGTATCTCATAAGGCCACGGAGGATCGGTAAGCTGTTTCATACCAAATTTTTTTTTAAATAACTTAGTACTGAACTGATCTGAATAGGTACATAACTGAATACATCAGAATAATAAACATACCTACACAATGGATAAAAAAGCATGACTCTAACCTTGTTAACATTTTATTTAAGTATTTTTTTCATTAGCGGGGAATCGAACCAGTTATTTGGTTTATTTAACCTGTGAATTCGAATTAAAGTGGCTACGTGGAGACAAGCACAGTGGCAAAATAGTAGGTTAAGTAGATAAGTTAGGTATTTAGATAAGTGTTGTAAATTATTAGGTATTGTGGTACCATCGCTAGTTGCGGGCCGCGCGAATTCGGCGTTCGCGCGTACATTGACCCCTAGTCAGCTGATTGTAATTCAGTAATTCCACTGCTGGTTTTATGTTTCAGTATTTTCATGATTTTTTTAGTGAAATATCGTTTCAATTAACTGTACTAACATGATGGAGCGTGAATAAAGTTAATAAAACGTTGTGAAAAGATGATTTTTTTTCCTCGGGATCGAATTTCTTTGTGACCCATCATCATGGTATCCTTAGTACTATCATCTGTCTTCGTTTTCGGGAGCGTTTCAAAATACCCTGTATATATATTGTTTTATTCATAGATTATTGTTTAAAGGCGCTGTCATATATTTTTTTAACATTTGATAGATTAGGTAACACTACCTGTTAAAATATTAAAGCGCTTAATATAATACACGTAAATAATATATTTTAAAAGTCAGGAATACAATTTATTTTTTTCATCAAAATTAAATGAAACTTTTTATTTTCCAAACTATTATGCTTTATTGGCTAGCCCGTATTTACCTCAATTGTCTGCATCATACGTACCGAAGATTGTAAGAAATTCGTTATTTTCAACTGACTTCAAAAGGAGGAGAGGTTTACAATTCGTCGGAATCTTTTTTATGTATGTACACCGATTACTCGAAGACGCCTGAACCGATTTGGAAAATTCTTTTTTGTTTTAAAGGTGCTTCTCAGGTGGTCCCATTTAAATTATTACATTAATTTTACCACTTGTGTTTGTTGTGATTACCTTGCACGTGTTTACCTACATAGAAAATACAATTAAAGTACTGGTGCAGCAAAAAAAGTGTTGTTATTTGTATCATTATTAATGTTTGTTGTTTGTAAACTTTATACTTTATTAGTTTCATCCTCCTTCTTCAATTAATATTTTTTTGTTATGACTGTACGCTTGTGGAACTCCTTCCCTGTACAAATTCGCCGTGCTCATTCCTTTTTTTCCTTCATAAACCTACTCAAAGCTTATTGTATCTTGTGTTTTTATTATTATTTTATTTTTGAACTTAATTGTTTAATTTATGTACACATCTCTAGCCATTCGTTGTGAATAATTTGTTACAAACAGTAAATTTTTAACAGTTGTTTCAATGTGTACAAAAATATATATTGATAAATTGAAAATCGCATCAATATAGTTTACAAGTTTTTAATAGCTTTCATCCCCTATTTTATCGTTAGGGGTGGAGTTAAGTTTCTAATCGAACGCTTATAATAATATTGTAAAATATATAATTAAAACATGGCAGAATTTTTTTTCCAGGGTAGAATTGTCTAAAATACTGAAACACATATTTCTTAGTTTTAAATCTCAAGCCTAAATACAATTTTTATCGATCCACATTTTAAGGGTGAATAGGGGCAGATTTTGTAAAGTTCGAAAATATGTATTATCTATAACTAAGAAAGCATACATTATACCCTTAAATTAACAGTTTATGGTTAGAATTTAGAAAAATTAAAAATGTGTGTTTCATTTTTCACCATACAAATATGAAATCAACCCGTACAATAAAAAGTGTCGTACAAACTGTAACACTTATTTCACCCTCTGAGGGTTTCAACATTTTAAAATTATCTCTATCTATCTTAGTTAATGCCTACGTATTAAAAGGAAGCTATATTGTCACAATTTCATGCTACTATGTGGAGCGGTTTGAGATATGCATCATATTAATATTTTTCGTATACAACTTGCACCCTCGTTTTAAAACCGGGTAGATGTTGAAAAAATAAAAACAATGTTAATTTTATTATTTAAATTCGAGGGTATATACATCAATTTTCAAATTAAAAACAATATATAATTAAATTTCTACATACAAGTTTGAATACCTTATGGCTTTTCTTTATAAAAGGGATCTTTCAAAAAATCTCAATACTTATACGTTTTCATTTATTTTATTTACAGAGTACTTGTAATAAGTCCATAGTCAATCATCCCGTAAAATGAAAACTGTTACATCCTATTTTCCCCCTTAAGGGTTGAATTTTTGAATTTAGATGCGTACGTTGTAAAAGACAGCTAATGCTCAAATTTTCGATTTCTACGTCTTACTCTTTAGGCTGTGCGTCTTAATATAAATCAATATTTTTCGTACAAACTGCACCCTCGTTTTAAGACCCTAAGGGTAGGTTTTTGAAGAAATAAAATATGTGAATTTTATTACATTTAATTCAACGGATTATGCACCAATTCTCAAACTAAAACAAACATTCATTAATATTTCTCACACCTCTTGTTTTGAAAAAAATCACTAAATCCGAATTCATTTATGTATTTTATTTACACTTTCGATTTCTTAACACCTTTAGTAAGTTAAATCTCCTGTAAACTAAAAAGTTTCATACAAACTGTAACACTCTATTTCACCCCCTTAGGGGTCGAATATTCCTAAATAATTTCTTAGTGGATGTCTAAGTTATAAAAGGCAATAAGTTGTTTATGGATACACACATTCGAAGGGTTTGAACCCATAGCCCTTACTGCATTAACGATCATTATTCGAAACTACGTCATGCATCTTATGAAATTTCTCTTAATGAAGACGTGATTTCCTTTCCTCTAGGATTTTCCCCCCGTATTGGGGACTTTCTATTGTATCCCTGTATATAGATAGACAACAAGACCTGAAACAATTATTTGTAGGCCATACATAAAGTATTTCCGTACGGGATGCGAACCTGCGGCCCGCAGTTCGCAGCCAAACACTTAGCCACTGCGCTACTGCTTTTGATTACAGATCTGGAATCGCGAACTTGCCGACGGGTCCTACGCAATAGCTTTCGTGAATCTGCGAGAGGATGGTGCCCCATTCACCCTTCAAGCTAGCTTTGATTACATGAAGATACCCAAACAAATTTATAAAGTGGAGGTTGGTATTAAATAAAATAAAATAAATGGTATGTTTGTGAATCGGTCCACCCTTAATCCTCGACTTAATCGCCCGATAAAGAAAAAAATAATTAATGATTAAATTAATGAAATATTAAAAAGGAAGGAAGAAACTTCATTGGTAACCACAATATAACACGTAGACATGAAATATATAGGGATTAATTTAAATGAAATAAATAATTGATTGGAAAAGTACACGGACTCAGCATTAGCTGCAGTAATTGTATGTTTGATTAGAAAAAAGGTACGGAGAAGCGTCGCATGAAATGGTTTTGGAGACGATGTCATAATTTCACACAAGAATATTCACACTCATATCGTCCCGTGGGTGTCGTTAGAGGTGACAGAGGGAAACTGAAAGAGGAGATGGGTGTGTGGCTACAGGCAAATAAATAAACAATTGTTAAGTCTGAAAATGACGAATCAAGACTACTACAAAACAAATGTATTTTTACTCTGCATTTGGAAATAAATATTTTTTATTTGTATTTGAATATTACTTCTGTTACAGGATCTCTATAAAGATAAAGAAACTACACTTTATGACTGTCAGGGAAAATTCGTAACCAGAATAAATCCTACAAGTTTGTATTAACGTTTATATCTAACTTAGTTCTAGAGACTAGCCATGTGTGTACGCAAACACAGGTTCTCCTCAGGTTTTCTTCTCACATCTCTATACCGTCACCCTAGATCCCTAGACCCCGATGGAATTGTAATCCGCCATAAACGGACAGAAATTAAGAGCAGGATCAACGGATTTACGTGCTTTCCGTGACACTTGGGTAAAATACCGCTACCTTTCTGGCTGGCTGCGGCTGAGAATTTCTTAACAAAAAAAACATAACAGAAATTTTTCGCCCAAACTGTGATTCGATCCCTAGACCACATGAAAAGAGACAGTCATCAGATTGCAATAGTCGATTCTCAACCAAAATTCCAATAACTACATTAAGAACTGGGAAAAAATGACAAGGTGTAGTGTATTATGGCTACAGCACAAATAGGTTGGGTCGAACGAGGAATAATGACGAGCCGAATTTAGGCACGACAAATGAGACAACCTGCTGGAGGAAATCGAACCATCGCACACCGCCTACTGGCGATTGGCTAGAGCTCTGAAAACCGAGCAAAATGCACCCATGCCACCTCTCATTAGGCCAGGAAACCCCGATCTCGCCTTTGACGATTCTCAAAAGGCCGAATGCCTCGCGGATAGTTTAGAGAGCCAATGCACTCCCTCTAACGAACCCACAGATCCCGCTCGCCTCCTTGAGGTCGAAGCGGAGGTCGAGCGTAAGTTTGCAATACCACCTCCGGGTGACCCCTTCGATCCTGTACCTCTCAAGAAATAGCAGTACCACTAACACCGGTGCCCCCTTCTTCGATGTTTTCAAAAGCGTTTGACAAAGTTTGGCACGACGGCTTGCTTTAGAAGCTGTATAAACTCAACGTGCCCGATAGGCTAACAAACTATACATTTTAATTTTTAATTAAGGATAGATGAAAGATGTAGATCTATAGGCAACAGCATCCATTTACTATCAGGTGAACTGTATGCTCGTTTTTCAATGTTAATTTATATATAAAAATATGAGAGTCAATGTAAAAAAACATTCTTTTTAAGTTATAAATATATTTAAATTTCCATAAAAACTGTATAGTTTATAAAATATTAAATTTCCATATAAAATATATCATATGTAGGTTATTTTAATAAATTTAACTATATATAAAAAATATTTATTCCACAGGTGTTCGCTTTTACAAATTTATACCAATTTGCGTATAATTTAATAAGAAGACAGTTATGTTTTTAAAAATTCGTTGCAAAAACTGGAAGACGTAATGACATCCGATCTGCAACAGAATATATTTATTATCTTTAAGATTGTTACAATAAATTTTGTTATTGTGTGTATATTTATTTTTTATTTATGTAAAATATCGATATTAGAAATGATAATGTCGTTGTTAATGTGAAGAAGAAAATGAATGCGCTGGTTCAAATTATCATATATTGGTACAAATAATCTCAGCGTGACGTAACCTTGCAATTGAAGAATTGACTATCAAATATATGTACATAATCATTACAAGTGATTCATCGGGTATTGGATGAATGTACTTTTCAAAGTATAACATAAAATATTGAATGATTCCATGTGTTTGCCTAGTGTTACATGGTAAGCATCCATGTACTGTAGTTATCTAGTTCTACTCATTTGAGCATTTCCTTGTTAATGTTCAAGAGCGCTCGATGCGATCCTGAAGTCCCGTCAATGTTATCGACAAAGGTGGTAACGTAAACATTGCCTTTACGTATTCTCAAAGTAAAACTCATCACAATCGGTCAAGAGACCATGGGTGAAACATGAAGAGTGCAAAATCATCGCGAGCGCAGCACCTACTACACCAATGCATTGGTGGGCTTGGCTCTACTGTACTGTCTTCGGAACCTACAATGCACGGTACACCAGCGATAAAGTGTATACCAGCGGAGTTAACTTCGCCGTTTCTTTTCCGAAGGAACCTCATTTTCAACGGTAGTAGATTAAAGATATAATATTGACGTTTGACAAACGAAAGTTTAATTTCCTATGTTGAGGAATACGGTCTTATTACAAAAGATAGTTAATTGATAGTCTTGGACTTACTCTTGTGAAATTTATGAATGTAAAACGCTTCGACTCTACTGTAGAAACTCCTAGTAATCTCTACTGTGATATTCTGTGATTATCATTAATTTAAATTTTCAATAAAAATAGGTAAAAAAACTTGGATGTTTAATGGTGACTAATAGAAAATAACTTAAGTCGTTTCGTTGACGTAAGTCATTTTTAACCGACTTCAAAAAGGAGGAGGTTCTCCATTCGAGTGTATGTTTTTTTTGTATGTATGTTGCACGTTACCTTAGCAGATTGTAAAACAATTTTGATGATTATTTTTTTATTAAATAGGTTATACTCGAGAAAAAAATTCACCCAAATAAATAACTTCGTATAGCAAAGAAATAACTTCTTTTTTAGCAATTTGAAGTCGGTTTTTACTTTTTGTTAAAAGTAATAATTATTATCACTTGGAAAAGTTATCGTTCAAAAAATATCATATTTTTTTCCGGTTGTTCGGTGTTTTCTATTTGCATAGACACAACCTAGTAGCTCAGGCTGTGCGTTAAGAACTCGCTCATAAAACTGTGTTACCTACTTTATTTATTTGCCGAAATTCGTGCTCGAAAATGACCTTATTGAGACGAGGTCATTGTCATGGATATGACGAGCCTGATATTTTGTTGATGTATTGTGTACAGATAATTTTAAATGTGTTCCGTTTTGTAATTTTTGAAAATCTTTTATTACGCATTATTGCTGCACTTTATTATTAATAGACCGCCGTTATTATTAATAAAAACTCTTTTTTTTTTTAAATGATGGATGTTTATTTGCTGAAATACATGTCAAACATAAAATCTCATAAAACCGATGTCTTGTGCTTAGGCATGCGAAATATGAGTTAGGCATACGAAATGTGAAGTATGAGAGCCGTGGTAGCTCAGGGGCTAAGCGCTCGCTGTACATTTCACAGTACGCGAGTAACCCGAGTTCGATCCCCGTCGGCACAAATTAAATTGTTAATTAAAATTTTAAGTGCTGACTTACCACTTCCTTGGCGGTAAAGGAAAACATCGTGAGGAAATGCATGTCTCAGAAATAAGAAAAAAAAAATTTCGAAGACATGTGAAGTTCCCAACACGCATTGGGGCGGCGCAGCAGAAACATTCTTGTCCTAAAACCCTCTCAGAAATGAGAGTGTGCCCAGCAGTGGGACGTATATAGGCTGTAACTTTATGCAAAATATAAATGAAATAGAACAGATTTTTTTTCACATAGATAGCAAACATATTAATTAAAAATCATTTATATTTTTACGAACAACACTGTCTGGGAATAACCGGTAAGAACACAGTGGCATTTTTTTTTATTTTAATTTACGACGATGATTGTAGTTTTGCAATAAAATCTTTCTAAAGTTCTCTTCAACTGTTCTCTCAAAGTGTTTATTTTCTTTGTCTTTATAACAGAATACGAAAAGAACGGTCCAGTTTTTTTAATTTTTTTAAAAATATACTTTTGCCGTGATTCCAATATATTTTTTTTTATAGAATAATGGTGACAAATTAGCACACAGTCTACCTGATGTAAAGTGAATGCTGTGGCCCATAAACATGTACAATTATCCTCGATTAAGAATCAAAATGCAGATGCGTTGTCACCCTTGACGACTAAGATGGATAAACAAATATAAACTGTAAACAAATCCAGATCTAGAGATGCTAAAAAATTTAGACTCGAAACTTTTAAATCATAATCGTAAAGAAATAACAATACTTATTAAAAATTTCCTTTTTTTATTCTGTTTTTTTTTTAATAATGTTCAAGAGCGCTCGATGCGATCCAAGTCACGTCAATGTTGTCGACAAAGGTGGTAACGTAAACATTGCCTTTACGTATTCTCAAAGTAAAACTCATCACAATCGGTCAGGAGACCATGGGTGAAACATGAAGAGTGCAAAATCATCGCGAGCGCAGCACCTACTCCACCAATGCTTTGGTGGGCTTGGCTCTACTGTACTGTCTTCGGAACCTACACTGCACGGTAGTGACTCATTTATCTTCTTATTTTGCAACACACAAAATGACCCTGCTTCGGATGAAGTGTATACCAGCGGAGTTAACTTCGCCGTTTCTTTTCCGAAAGAACCTTATTTTCGACGGTAGTAGATTAAAGATATAATATTGACGTTTGACAAACGAAAGTTAATTTCCTATGTCGAGGAATACGGTCTTATTACAAAAGATAGTTAATTGATAGTCTTGGACTTACTCTTGTGAAGTTTATGAGTGTAAAACGCTTCGACTCTACTGTAGAAACTCCTAATAATCTCTACTGTGATATTCTGTGATTATCATAAATTAAAAATTTTCAATAAAAATAGGTAAAAAAAAACTTGAGCCGTGGTAGCTCAGATGGTTGATCGCTGTAAGTTTCACAGTGCGCGAGCAACCAGTTCGATCCCGCCGGCACCAATGAAATATAATTGCAATTTTAAGTGCTGATTTACCACGTGCTCGGCGGTGAAGGAAAACATAGTGAAAACCATGTCTGAGAAATCAAAAAAAATTTCGAAGACATGTGAAGTTCCAACACACATTGGGGCAGCGCGGTGGACATTTCCTTGCCTAAACCTCTCAGAAATGAGAGGCCTGTGCCAGCAGTGGGACGTATTATAGGCTGTAACTTTACTTTTTTTTTTTAAAAACTTGGATGTTTAATGGTGAGAAAAAAACTTAACCGTAAGTCATTTTAACCGACTTCAAAAAGGAGGAGGTTCTCCATTCGAGTGTATGTTTTTTTTGTATGTATGTTACACGTTATCTTAGCAGATTGTAAAACAATTTTGAAGATTATTTTTTTATTAAATAGGTTATACTTCAAGGGTGGCCCTATATAAATTTCGAAAAAAAATTTCACCCAAGTAAATAACTTCTTATAGCAAAGAAATAACTTCTTTTTTAGCAATTTGAAGTCGGTTTTTACTTTTCGTTAAAAGTAATAATTATTATCACTTGGAAAAGTTATCGTTCAATAAATACCATATTTTTTTCCGGTTGTTCGGTGTTTTCTATTTGCATAAACACAACCTAGTAGCACAGGCTGTCTACTTTATTTATTTGCCGAAATTCGTGCTCGAAAATGACCTTATTGAGACGAGGTCATTGTCATGGATATGACGAGCCTGATATTTTGTTGATGTATTGTGTACAGATAATTTTAAATGTGTTGCGTTTTGTAATTTTTGAAAATCTTTTATTACGCATTATTGCTGCACTTTATTATTAATAGACCGCCGTTATTATTAATAGAAACTCTTTTTTTTACATGATGGATGTTTATTTGCTTAAATACATGTCAAACTTAAAATCTCATAAAGCCGATGTTTTGTGCTTAGGCATGCGAAATATGAGTTAGGCATACGAAATGTAAAGTATGAGAGCCGTGGTAGCTCAGGGGCTAAGCGCTCGCTGTACATTTCACAGTACGCGAGTAACCCGAGTTCGATCCCCGTCGGCACAAATTAAATTGTTAATTAAAATTTTAAGTGCTGATTTACCACTTCCTTGGCGGTAAAGGAAAACATCGTGAGAAATGCATGTCTCAGAAATAAGAAAATAAAATTTCGAAGACATGTGAAGTTCCCAACACGCATTGGGGCGGCGCAGAAACATTCTTGTCCTAAAACCCTCTCAGAAATGAGTGTGCCCAGCAGTGGGACGTATATAGGCTGTAACTTTATGCAAAATATAAATGAAATAGAACAGATTTTTTTTCACATAGATAGCAAACATATTAATTAAAAATCATTTATATTTTTACGAACAACACTGTCTGGGAATAACCGGTAAGAACACAGTGGCATTTTTTTTTATTTTAATTTACGACGATGATTGTAGTTTTGCAATAAAATCTTTCTAAAGTTCTCTTCAACTGTTCTCTCAAAGTGTTTATTTTCTTTGTCTTTATAACAGAATACGAAAAGAACGGTCCAGTTTTTTAATTTTTAAAAAATATACTTTTGCCGTGATTCCAATATTTTTTATAGAATAATGGTGACAAACGAGCACACAGTCTACCTGATATAAAGTGAATGCTGTGGCCCATAAACATGTAAAATTATCCTCGATTAAGAATCAAAATGCAGATGCGTTGTCACCCTTGACGACTAAGATGGATAAACAAATATAAACTGTAAACAAATCCAGATCTAGAGATGCTAAAAAATTTAGACTCGAAACTTTTAAATCATAATCGTAAAGAAATAACAATACTTATTAAAATTTTCCTTTTTTTATTCTGTTTTTTTTTAATAATGTTACTCCCACACTAGGATAATCTTCTGTATTGTGTAGGCAGTTTATAAACATAAATTGCACAAGGACAAACATACAGCCCGAAACAATTCATACAAATACTTGTTCCATGCGGGATACGAACCCGCGGCCCCCAGCGTTACAACCCATTGCTAAGCCACTGCGCCACGGAGCCGCAATGGTAGTAAAAGCAATGTATGATATAAATATACCTGCCTGTATGCCTGTAGTGATGCCTGTAGTGATACGTTAATGTGTTCCATATTAACGTATCACTATAACTATCACTACAGGCAGCCCATCACAAGTCCACAGCTGAACATAAGCCTCCCTCATATATTTGTTTTCTCTTTGTTTGGGCTATAAAACTGAACACAGTTACTATAACATGGTTAACAACTTCCCTGTCCGAGAAATAGACACAATAGTTAAACAATTGAAATGTTCATATATGACTCATGGGACAGTGAAATGGTTAAAGGTATTATTAAAAAAAACATTTCAAAATTGTATTTTGTTAAATACAGAGTTAGGAATGAGGGCATCCACGATTTTTCTGCCACCAGGCGTCACTTAGAAATAAGGTGAAATATTTGACGATTGATGATCTCATAGCCGGGAAAGTTAATTTGTTTGAAAGTGTAGAGGATGTATCTTTCAGAAATATTAGTTATATTTTATATTATTAGATTAGAAATGAATAAACCAAAATAGGGATATTTCGAATAGTAGGAGAATTAAAATAAAGATAAAAAAAAATACAGCACTGAGGCATTGTTTTGTGTATATAATATACATACATACATATATATAATCGCCACTCACTGTCATACACATTGTCTCGGATCTTATTTTTCCTTCCTGGACCGATTCTATATTAAGGCATATACAGGCTGTCCCAGAAGTCGACGTCAAGCCGGAATCGGGTGATAGGTCAAGTCATAATAGTTAACAGAAAAATATAAAAAAAATGTCTTTGCTATGTATATTAAAATTACAGGCATTTATAAAGCCTGTGACGGTCTTTTAACTCCTGTTGCTACAAATTTAAACGTTTTTTTTTAATTTTCTTTTTATTATGTAATTCTGAACAATGCTTCTGAAAACTGATGCTTAAAATTTACAGTCAACTGCTCCAGTCCAGAAGGAAATGTATTTTTTTCCCAACCAAGTATTCAAAATTAATACTTTGCCCAGTTTTAAATGACTGTACTGAAAAAAAAGTACTACATGAGTTTGGAAAGTAACATTTAACGTAGGCGCATTTAATAAGAATTCCAAAATGGTATAAGACTTGCAAGATTATTTGTTAAATTATAAAAAAAATTTTTAAAGAAACCCAGCTGTAAATTAATTTTCCTTACCTGTCTAAAATTATTTTTGTGTACCCCAAGGCTTTTCTCAAGCCTGTTACTTAAGATTCTAGTTTGAGTGAAACGGAGGGAAGCAGTTGACGAAGTGTGAGCGACACCGATAGTGACGCTAACGTGACAAAGACGGAGAGAGTAATTTTACGTAGTTTGAGCGAAACGAATAGTGACGCTACTTTTTCGCTGTCGCGCATACAATTAAGTTCAGTACGTTACGCTCCTTCGTTTGCTGCGCATCTTTCTGTATTCTTTCCTGTTGATTTCGTACTAACCACATTTGGCTTCGTTTATTGGACTTGATTGCTTGTGATTTGGATTTGGCCTGTTTAGTTTCTCTTTAAGACGACCTTTGCTGTCCCGTGGACTATCGTCGATAGTGTGATTGCGCAGTGCCACCATGACTGTGTACACCAGTGGCACGTAAAAATCCAAATTTGATGAGAGAAGATCGATCACAGTATCGCTTTAAGATTAACCTTTGGACCGGAATTTTGAATGGACAAATAATCGGTCCTTTTGAGCTGCCAGAGATTTTGATTAGTGCAGTGTATTTGGATTTCTTACAAAATCATTTGCCAAATTTATTGGAGGACGTGCCACTAAGCATCTACAGGGACATGCGGTTCCAACAAGACGGTTACCCAGCGCACTACGCCCGCTCAGTGAGAGAATATCTCGATGAAGAATACCCAGACAGAGTGATAGGCCAGCCCGTTCACCTGATTTGAATCCATTAGATTTTTTTTACTGGGGAGTCGTCAAAGAAAAAGTTTATTTAAAACGGATTGAAAATGTAGCTGAGCTACGGCAAAGACTAACTGAAGCGGCTGAATTTGTAAATAATGGTTGATACGCTCGTCTGATAACCCGATCCTTTTTAAGAATATGCCCAGCGTGCATTGCGAGTGAAGGAAGGTAGTTTGAGCATTTGCTGTAAATGTTCCATCCTTGATTTTTAATTGAGGCATTTTGTTTGTTTGATTTAAGACATTTTGTGAGTATAATAAATTTTAGCATTCAAATAATCGATGTTTAATTTATTAATTTAAAACTTTTCTAAAAAAGAATGATCATCCTAATTTTAAAGCAAATACACTGAGTCAACATTACTATGGCTCGTGGTGATTTTGGACCACCTGAAGGATTTTTGATAGGATTTCTGTCTCGCTCACACTTCGTCAACTGGTCCTCCGTTTCACTCAAACTAGAATCTTAAGTAACATTCTTGAGGAAAGCCTTGGGGTACACAAAAATCATATTAGACAGGTAAGGAAAATTAATTTATAGCTGGGTTTCTTTAAAAAAATTTTTTTCCATAATTTAACAAATAATCTTGCAAGTGTTATACTATTTTGGAATCCTTATTAAATGCGCCAACTTTTAAAGTTACTTGCCAAACTCGTGTAGTACATTTTTTTTTCAGAACAGACATTTGAAACTGGGCAAAGTATTAATTTTGAATACTTGGTTGGGAAAATAATTACATTTCCTTCTGGGCTGGAGCAGTTGGCTGTAAATTTTAAGCAAAAGTTAAAATTTGTAGCAACAGGAGTTAAAAGACCGTCACAGGATGTAGATTTTCTCGATTTTTTTATAAATGCCTGTAGTTTTTAAAATATATAGCAAAGATTTTTTTTATATTTTTCTGTTAACTATTATGACTTGACCTATCACCCGATTCCGGCTTGACGTCGACTTCTGGGACAGCCTGTATAATGAGGCCATCCACCGACTTTTTCTGCCATCAGGGCGGCTCCATATAAAAATGAGGTGTAACATTTGACATATTTCATAGGGAAGTTAATTTGTTCGAATAATATAAAGATTAATGTTTCTTTCTATACTATTAGTTATGTTTTAAAATTAAAAATGAACAAAAGAAAACACAGAAAAATTATAAAAACTGAGGCATTGATTTGTGTACTCCAGAAACTGATAAACTTTTATTTAGAACAAACTTCTTAATTAAATGACATAGTGCAACAAAAAACTTCACCTTAGTATCAACTAGCGACAACTGGTGAATATTATTATCCCTTATTGCTGAGTGACGGTGGCGTAAGAGAGATCCATCACCACTTTAGGTCCCGTGAATGACGTAAGAGGTGACTATGCGAGACGTCTGTGATCTCTGTGATCTCTATGATCGTCAGTCTGCCTGTCAAACGTGACGAATAAGCCAAATCCTCCCCAGGATAGGCCCATGTCCTGCAGTGGACTTTTACGGGTTGATAAAGAAGAAAAGATTATACAAATTGGTAACACACCAATATATTGCAGGCTATAAAATCTTGCGAGCAATTCCTTTGGTCAACACATAAAATACTCAATAAACAAGAAACGAGATGAGTGACGGACCCTGCTACTACATAGCAAGGCAATTTTAGTTCGTTCAGAATGTTAACGTATCTTTTTTGTCCTTATTATTTAATTTTTTTGAATAACCTTATAATAATTTTCAATTAAATTTAAAAAAAAAATTATAATCAAACGCGGCGCTCATAAAATCGTGGACTATGAACGCGTGTGAAAAATCTTCTTGTTGTCTATGTATGCACGATATCGATACTTGATTTATGTATTGATTGTTTTATTTTACTTTTTTATTTTACGTTTTTTGTTTTACTTTATAAATTTGAATTTTGCGTTTAACGCAGTAATACAACAAAATCTCGAATTTATAAACAATATTTATATTACAATTTTTTTATACGTGGTAGAGCCATGCTGCAGCTATATTAATTGTATCGTTGTAGCACGAATGGGTCGGCTCGACCGGGGAAGGCCCACGCTCTCACAGAATACCAGCGTAAAATAGCAGCTTAATGCTGCTGTGTTTCGTATGGTGAGTGTAGAGAACCGGAGACCCTTTTTACTGGAAAAGAGGCATTCCATCTTAGTCCTCACGGGTGACAACGCATCTGCATTTTGATTCGCAAACGAGTATAGATGTAGATGTCTATGGACCACAGCAACCACTTACCATCAGGTGGACTGTATGTAGGTGTCATAATAGGACGTATGCAGGTTTTACAGATGTGTAGTTTGTGTCTTAAGGACATTTTACTGCGTTTGTGGTTAGGGAGAAAAGGCGATGAACAACAAAAATCGCCTTATTTCTGCCTAAATGTGATGAGTTAAGCTGAGCACATTATCTAGGGTGACCCCCAGGTATTTAACCATTCTAACCCATAGAATTGGGCCAAGAGTGATAACACTGGGATATCACTCACTTGGAGTGAGTTGAGAGTTGGGGAGAGCACCGAGCCCTGGATAACTCCTACTCTGATGGGTCTAGATGAGAAGAAGGCCCCCTCTACGCGGAAGCGGAAGGATCGTTTTATAAGTAATCTTGTATGATTTTGACTAGTCTTGTAGGCACCCCTATGTAGATAAGTTTGTAAACTAAACCATTGTGCCAGACTTTGTCGAAATGTAGTGTAGAGTAGCCCAAAATGCATAATAATTAGTTATTGTGCATTTTAACTCAATTTGAAATTAGAATTTCAAATTGAGTTAAAATATAAATAATAAGAATTTAAAAATAATTTGAAATTCGAATTCTTAGCCAAACAAAAGTTATTTTGATTTGAAATGGCCAGTACTGCAGAACGGCAATTTCATAGGAAAATACCTAATATATTGTGAAAAAATATTTTATAAGGAAATATGTAAAATGAAATATCTATGTAAGATTGTGATCTCGGCATTAATATGGGACAGAGAGATCTAGCCACCTGACCTACCCATATAACACACCTATTTCGATCGATTGCGTTTTTATAATTTATATTCTTACTAGGCATAAAGTTTATATAGTTTATAAAATAAATGTATTAATTTATTTTTTAAATTTTTTGTCGTTGGGAGATGTAGTGTAGAGTAACCCACACGAATTATATATTAATGTTAATTGCAACTGTTAAGTAGTATAATGATTTTTTTTATATTTACGCGAACACTAATCCGTAAAAACTAGTTTTATTTAAATGTTAAGTAGTAGTCTAATTAAAGACCTAGACAGAACAACACGTCTTCTTCTCATCGACACCTTACCTACATTACCGAAAGCTTAAGCCACATTGAGGGACAGAGATCTATACTAATATAATAAAGCGGAAGATTTTTATTGTTTTTTATTGTTTCTTTAAACACGCTAAACTCTGGAACTACCAGTCTGATTTGAAAAATTCTTTAATTCTAATTCCTCGTTAATTTTGCTATAAAATTTTGTATACTATAGCAAAATTAATGAGGAATAGTATAGGCTATCTAGCATTAGCCAACGCCTCTCAGCTAGCCTTAAATATTAATTTTTTATAAGCAAGTCTGAACAAAAAGTGCTCCCGAAATGAATTATCGGCGTAATGGTTAGTGATACGTAAATACAATGTTCTACAAAAATATAGATCTTTACTCCATCTAAAAAAAATCAGCGATACCATATGTCTATTTCTTATACACAGGCCACAAAAAGGTTTTGTGATAAAAAATATTGAAAATTAAAAAGTGATCTATGAACGTTATTATTAAGCATGGCATATTAATCCTTACGAGCGAAAGTTACTTTATCATCAAGACAATTTTATAAAGGTAAACTTTGCTCTTTATAGCATGTTATTTGGATGCATAGTTTAAGAGATAATGAAAAATTTAAATAATTCAACACTCGGCTCGGCGCACGAACGACGCATAAACGCTAGCCACGCGACTCAGTGAGAACCGAGAGAAACCAGCAGTGGACGCTTCTATTAGTTCATATATTCTAGATAGCAATGTATGGAAAATCCTGTTTCACCATGACAACGCGCCGTCTCACACCTCAGCGGTTGCCATGGCGAAAATCCACGAATTACGGTTTGAACTACTTGAACATCCGATTTACTCACCAGATCTCGCCCCAAGCGACTTCTTTTTGTTCCCTCATCTAAAAAATGTACTCGGAGGACAGAGATTTTCGTCAAATGAGGAGGCAATCACTTTCGTGAACAATTATTTTGCAGAGAAAAACGCCGAGTACTATTTAGACGGGTTAGAGAGATGGGAGCATAGCTGGGACAAGTGTGTAGAGTTACAAGAAGACTATGTAGAAAAATAAAAATAAATTTTAAGAAAAAATGTCTTGTATCTTTGTTATGTCGGAAACTTTTCAGACCACCCACGTAAATTAATATATTCAATGATTTTCGAAGTTTTTCCATTACATTTAAACACTCTTTAATTCGTACAAATTATTTTTAAAAACATAAGAAACATTACGCGCCGAAGATGCGACTTTTGGTCGTTTTCCCCTAACTTTTTCAAAGACACTGCAAACAAATGGTGGTGTACCATTCAGCATTATGTTATATTTTATAGGTTTAGATTTTAATATTTATTGTTTCTTTTTTGCTTAATTTTTATTTTTAAACATTTTTGTAAGATGTATGAGATATTGACTATAAATTAATTTATTATTTAAAAAATTATGCACGATGTGTGATCAGAATAGAAAGTAAGTTAAGTGTTGTGCAAACAAAAAGCACAAAATCATCTGATCACTTTCCGCAGGTTTCCTACAATAGAAGAAGAAAAACTTTTGACAATATTGTGGTAAGTCTTTATGGCATTTTGAATTTATTGATCGTTATTTGTAGGGATTATTACTATATTAACTCGAATTTTATCTGTTTCTGATCATGTATTTGGGCTGAGTTAACTTTTCACTATACGAATTTTGCTGATTTAAATTTAAGTTAATGTTCTGTGAAGAATAACTCTCACAATAACGTACCTATATTATATATCAATAACATGCGTAGAAATATAATCTGAAAAAGCAATAAAAACCTCAATAATTATTGTATAGTGTATAAAACAATCTGTCTTCCAAAAAATAAAATTACATAACTATATGCACCTTTTTTTAGTTTTATTTTATCACACATGCTCCTCTAAAGTAAATTCGAGTAATTTTGGTGCAATCTCTCAAATGTATGGGAATTCACCCAATAGGTTTCTCAGATTTGAGCCAAAATTACTCAAATTTGCCTTAAATAAACAAAAATTTTAAAAGTTACAGAATACAAAGGTTTGAAATTCCCGCTAAAAAGTTTTATATGGGCGCCCAACGTGGCGCTTGTAGTCATAAACACATGTTTCCTTTTTTTAGTATGAAGTTGGCGTTCTTCTCTCGGTAGAGAGTAATTGTGTTCAGTGGCCCTTACTGTCAAAAAAGTGACATTAACGCTTGCCGGCCGTAATTAGTATTATAATATAAAACTTTCTGGGAATTTATCATTCATCTTAAATTTTCCATATCCGTAAGTATTTTTACATCATCTTCATAATTACAGCCCTCCACATGTCCACAGCTGAACATAGGCCTCTTCCAAGGAATGCCACAAAGCACGGTTCTGGGCCACCTGCATCTTTTGACTTTCTGCATCACCCACCGGGTCCATTTGCAGGTACTATTTTTTACATGAAACACATTGAATAGATATTAATTCGAATCATCATACCCATTTGTACATGAAATTCATATTTCCTCCTTATTCTCCCTCATATCTGTTGTTTGGCGATGTTCTTGTGACATAATTATATTGTGATCTATTATGATATATTTTAAATAATGGGTTTCATGATAATTAAGTTATTGAATGAATAAAAATATATGTAATAAATAATAATAATAATTAATAATACATCTATTATGAATAAATTAAGTAATAAAATACGTTCGATTCTATGTTTATTCTCCGTTACTTTGACCTTTTGAACAAGTTCTGTGCTACAATGGGGACAAGGGAACAAGTTATGTTTAATGTTGACCGTAAGTGAAAGTTGACGGCACATTATAGGAATTTCAAGTACCTATAAAACATGGTCCGTTAAAGACTACACAAAATTAATGTAAATTACATTGCGATTAATTTAGTTTATATTCAGTTATTTGACTTCTGTATTCCTACCTATCAATTTTTATACGTAATACTAGGATTTTCTCCCGTTTCGTGGCATTGTTTCACGTTAATAAATTGCGCATAGACGTATATTCACACCCTGAATAATAATAATTTATGGGCAATACAATAAACAATTTTTGGTGTAGGTTTCGAACACACTGTTCCGCAGCATCACAGCCAAACGCTTTTAGCCACTGCACTATCGATCCCCCTATTTTTTATTATTAGATATGGATAACAGATAAAAGAATACAGGCATTGCCTATAAATATTAATCGTATCAATATAAATCTGATATCCCTTTACAACTATAATACACAACTTACAATAACATAAAAAACAAACAAGTCACAGCAAGTTATTAAAATTACCTACTCCCATATTAAGGACCTCTTTAATACACAAAATATGTCTTGGCTTTCACGAAATATGTCTTAGTGAATACAATAATTCTTTGAAACATTGTTACTTGTTAATAACTAAGGGTGGCGTATTGAAAGAGTTGAAACTTTAAAGCGCAAACTAACCAAAAGTCTGCTATCAAAGTTGCCGTTAATAAAAAACACACACACAAATCAGCGATCATTCGGCGTTGTTATAGACTGTGTAATTTAGATTTGTGCAACCTATCAGCATATTCGACGTCCTATGCCTAATCTACAACACAAAGATCTTACGCATCGACGTTGAACTGCTTCTATTCTGTCAACATGGCAGTTTGATGGCAGTTATGCTTATATGGGTGACCAGACAGACAAACAGTATTCAAGTGTTCTTCGCACTAGCCAAAATAAAAATAAAACACAAGAATAACGTAACACCCGAAGTGTTTGGTGTTACAGAGTACAAACATTAACAGTTTATTTGCCTTTCTTTCTTGTAATATGATGGTAATGTTGCTTGAATGTCAAAGAAATGTCAAACATTACTCCAAGATCATGGACAAACAATTTTCACACGTTCCAGTTGAGCTCCATCAAGGTTGTTAACGTTAATCAAAATGTATTTTCCAAAACAACAGATTTAATATATTATGTCAAGTATTTCAACTTTTGTTTTTATTACAGAATTTGGCTGTGTTACGAGTAAGCTATTAGATTAATAAATAAAGTTGATAAAGATTTGAAATTGTTATAAGTGAAACACCTGTCCAGTCATGTCCACTTAAATGTCGTAAGCTTTGACGTTTAAATTTTGTAAGCTCACTTGTATATGTACTTACAAAATTTATATGCTTACACAAGTGGTAAAATTAAAAATAAATATTTATTGTCAATATAAATAAACTGAGAACATCATTAATGTAGTCGAAGTCAATTAAATACGCATTATTAAAGATAATTCAAAAAATTTATTGCATTCCTTTTATCAAAAGAATACAAAGGTCCGCTCTAAATAAAACATAGCGTAACATTTGAAATATCAAGATTTTTTTTAATTTCTTTCGATCGAGCGGGCATAAAATGTCTAGTGTATCAACTATGAAACATGCGATGGTTAGGTATTAAGTGAGGTGAAACGTTTGCTGCAATTCCGGGGGAGGGGGGTTGAACTAGTCCAAAGCAGTATTTTTCTAGATTTAGCGCTTTTTGATACGTCTAGCGCAATTTTGATCTGTTTGATTTATAACATGGCAGCACAGTTTAGCTATATCCATGGATGTAATTTGGTTAATGATACGTCCATGGCTGTTCCATACAGCAGAATAACCGATTAGAGTTTGAGTCCATGGGCTGTTACGAGGAAATATCCTTTACTACTCAAACTAAAGTTCATTCGAATTTCGAACCTCGTTAATTATTTGTATACCTCGTGATTTATTTGTGTACTCTTTGGCCTCTTACTTTTTTTTAAATATTTTAGACCAATGCTCGACCACTATCCCGCCTGATGGTAAGTGGTGATGCAGCCTGAGATGGTAAAGCGCAAAAAATGGCTAGTGTATCAACTATGAAACGTGCGACTTAGTTTAACAAAAGCGTAATCACTATTGTATTGAAGACACCCATATTATAATCGGATGGAACAGAAGTTAGTTAATTCCATCCACACATTCAATCCTTATTTTTGTGTATACACATTTAGGTTACTTCAATGCTTCAATGCTTCAATCAAATCAACAGTACTCGTTATTAGTTATTATGAGCTTCCTGGTAATATGATTAGCACTAGTTTGAAGCGTTGCGGTGATTCTAGCACCCTGTTCGTGATTCGTTTTGTAGATATTCTAGTAGTTTAGTGATCACTATTGCCCATTTTACGAAGAGGGTTGGTCTTGATTGCTTTCATATACTACGCCTTCATGATCTCTAAATTTATATTCATTTAGAGCTTAACAGTGCATAGCAGCAATTTATATATATATATATATATATATATATAAATCGCGGGTGTGTGACGCCCTCTAGCTAAACATAGCAAAACTACGCTGACTGATTTATTAGGAAAACCTTTTAGCTATTTCCCAGTAGGTAACGCTAATAAATGTAAGGTAAAAACCCGTTTTAGGAATGTTACCGTTTCGACATCAAAGTATCGATAATGTTGTTGAAGGTTACTAAGTTTGTAATCTTCACTAAGTTTGTAATCCTTTACGATATAATAATAGGGAATAAGCATGCTTTTTTATTGTATAAATCTATTTATTATGACTCCCATCACACCAAAAAAATTATATAACCTTTTTAAGACATGAATAACGCATGAATGAAATGAAATGTCATGAAGTAAAATATTTAATTTCCAATAACTAAGAATCAATTTACATTGGTGGCATCTTGGATGACGTCACTAGGTCTATTAGACGCTATAATAATAGCATATGATTGGCCAATCGGCGTCGAAGGCACATCGCAAAACGTCAAATCCAATAAGAGAGCGCCACCATGTTTTTCAAATTTGTTTCTTTTACAAAAATACACTTTAAATCTAATATATTTTAGGAAAGCACTGAACTTAAAAGTCGTTATACGATAAATCGTTATACAAATTCATAAGTTTGCGCGTTTACCGCTAAAAAGAACACCTTTGTCTTATCTACTCAATTTCAGACCACTTCCCTTGTTGCCGCAGCCAGTAGCGGAATCTTCGGCGTCGACATATCGAATGCAGTAGCATGGTCACTTGGAAAAGAAAGCTAAATTGGCTTCTAAAAAGCTTGGCGTACTCAGTAGATCGGGACAGTATTTCATGCATGCACACCGTTTGCAACTTTACAAGCGCAAGTTCGGCCTCACATGGAATACTGTTCTCATCTCTGGGCCGGGGCTCCCCAGTGCGAGCTCCTTCCACTTGACCGCATAGAGAGCAGAGCGGCTGGAATCGTCGACGACCGAGTTCTCTTTGATTGGCTCGATTCACTGGCGCTGCGTAGAGATGTTGCATCCCTTTGCATTTTCTCTTCACCACGGGGAGTGCTCTGAGGAATTGTTCGGATTAATTCCAGCCCCTAAATTTCACCAAAATACATCGCGACAAAACTTACGTTACCATCCACATCATTTGGATGCTTAGCAGTCCACTACCGTGCGATTTATTAGGAGTTTTCTTAGGAATCGTTTACCATCGGCAATTTTTATGGACCGATACGACTTAGGGACCTTCAAGAAACGAGCTTACTCCTTTTAAAAGGCCGGCAACGCATCTGCAATTCTCCTGGTGTTGTAGAATTATATAATTTTTTTTAAAAGAAGGCTATCTTATTGTCTGGTTGTACTGGATAACATAGACGTTTCACGTTAAAACCAACGGCCGTGTGCCCCGACACAGGCCCACCCGATTTCTTTATTGGTATGGGTACAGTACCGTTTACTGTTTCACCTCCTTAAATATTGTAGATGATTAAATCTGCATCCTGTATAATATTTTTTATCGATAGCAGCAATCGATAAACGTTGTCAATCACTAACTCATTTGGTACGTTACTGGATAACAGAGGGCGCTTATTACAATAATGATAAATGTTCTAGAACAATATACCAGAAATAATAAAATTTTAAAATTATGGGGTAAATATACATTATACTTGCGATAATAAACCGAAATCACATTCAGTTTTTGCTACATATAGGGACTTACAATACCTTAATGCACAAAACGAAATCGAAACGAAATCGTCTTGAGCTGTTGACGATTTTACTAAGACTAAATGACACAAATCCGAAATATATCTTATAGGACATAAGTAAGAGGTGACCATTTTGTTGCTGATGTCCGGTCTATTACTACTACTTAAATGTCTTTGCTACAAATGCATCAATTTAATTTTGTCATATTTTTTTGCACTTAGTGTTTAGAGTTCGTTAAAAATATACAATTTATTTTGACCTATAAAAACGACTAAACACTTCCAGTACCACGGGCATGAATTCATGCAGCTATACCGCCCTGCTATTTTCGTCTTAATAAATATAGAAGGACAGTATATTTTCTATTAGAAATTATTTCATTCGATTCTGAACGAACTAAAGAGTATTCTCAAGTATTATACTCACTCGGTTACATAAACAAAGTAAAAAATAATAGGTATTTACTTTCGCGTAATTGGTGCTGTTAGTTGCGTAATTTTTTTTGTGTTTGTGATTTATGTTGGATTTTCTTTCAATAACTGGTAAGAAATATTAATGATCTTTACTAGATAATGTTTTTGAATGATTTAAGTTACAAAAACAGTAAATTTTTGTGTTTCAATGATAAAAAAGGAAAAACAAAACACCTCTACGCGAACAATTTATAAAGGTCAAGATTTTAAATAAGATCTACCTTCTGAGATATTTAGCCTTTTTATAGATAGTTTATTGCATGTATGTATATTTATAAAGACATATTATTCCTAAATGTTATATCTATATGATTGTATAAGAAACATTAAGGAAGACGCTATAATATTTTCACAAAAAGGTTTTGAAAATGAGGTTAAAAAGCGCTCGCAAACTGTCTATGGTTGAATTTTTAGCAAATGTTTGCGAGTGAAAAAGTAGAATTATTATAATGATTACATGCATAATTTCGGTTCATTTTAGGAAGAACATATTATACAGATTATGGCGACATAAAAACAAAATAAAAAATTACACTTTTTCATTCATAAAACCAAATTTATTGGCAGTAAATACACTTTTTCAAGATCCCTTAGAAACAAAGAGCTGTACAAAACTAAATAAACATCTAAATGTCATTGTTATTGTTTCTATTCATCTACAATCTTATCGGCTTTCAAGAACTGTAACTCAAACTTCTTAAACATAAACAAACAAAAGTGACAAAAAAAAAGGTTGACACAAGTGCCGCGCGCCGAAATTACGTCAGGGGCCCCCGGTACATAGCCATTTTTTGTTATAGCGAGTGCGGTACTAGAAGGGTAAATGCAACTTTTTGTTCCATCGTTTCATGAGTCACTAGGATTAATAGTGTTCTATGTTCTGTGGTCACGTCACGTCATATTTTGTTATTATATAGGAGTTTTGGCGGGAACTTGACCGGCGGCGGATTGCCGCTCCTGTATTATTGTCCAAATAATGGTTTGAAGTGGATTTTGATATGTAAAAGTGGTGTGATTTTGTGTATTAAATGTCTGCGCATGTGAATTATTAGTGGAACCAGTGAAACAAGTACTCTGATAGTGATGTGAATCTCAAGATAAGATGTCTGTCTGCTTAGGCGCCTTGAGATACTATCGCCAACTGTTTACTGGCTCAAGTTGCCGTAAAATCTCCCAAAAGCTACGCGATGTGACACATCAACATATTGTGAAGCAGTGTACTACAAAGGATTATTATCACTTGATACTGAGATAAATGAAAACATAGCTTAAAAAACAAGCATCCAAGACAAAAATCTTAATTTAAAAAAAATCTGTTATTCATGTTTAAAGATGATTAATATATCTTTTAACTGTTAAAATAAACAGTTAAAAATATTAACAAATGTATTAAATATATAAAATTAACCATAATGAATAAATTTATCATATTCCAGTCCATTCAAAACAATCCACGATCGATTTCTTACCTTACCGATTTATATTAAATTAGCCGTGTTTAACTTGAGTTACCAGTGTGCACCTTGAGCGTCAATCAATTTTCGTTTGATAAAATGACTTTACGTGTAGAATAGGGTAGATGGCGGTTTAAAAAGCAATTTTATTCGAAAGAAAATATTCTTTAAAACATCAATACATGTATTCTTTTGATTTATTAGTACATTGAAATTTAAGTTTCAAATGTCTAAAAATAAGGATTTTAACAATTATTTGCTATAAAATTAAACTTATATCTTATATTTTATGCTGCACTTGTGGTTGAAAATTATCATATTAAATAAATCATTTTCCGTTAAATATTTTGAAGTGTTACATATCTACGTACATACACAATACATAAACACTCACGCCTGTCACACAGAGGGGTAGGCAGAGACTGTGGACTTCCATTTGGCACGATCCTGACACACCTCTCTCGCCTCCTCCACACCCATATTCCTACGCATACACGCTCGTCGGTTAAGGGTACTCTTAATTTGGCCCATTTTCAATATATCGCCATTTACAATATATGGTCGATAAATTTTCGCCTAGGGCGTCCCTTCCAGACTCTGCCGTTCATCTCTGCCACATAAACTTGCTTTGTCACTCTTTCCTCATTCATTCTTTCTACATGACCAAAGAAAAAAATTTGAAGTGCTATTTTTATTAAACCGTATGAAATGATATTTTTTAATACATAGGTGTAACGCTATTGGCTGAATTCATTAGTGGTTGATGTTAATTTGTTGTTACGCTATTGGCTGAAATATTGGTTGGTAATGGTATTAATTTAAACGAAGCGCGTTAGTTTAATATTATATTGTTTAGTTTACATTTTCATCAAATTACAAGGGATTTATATAAAAAGTTGGAAAAATAAGTACTAGGGAAGTTAATTAAGATTTATTAATGAAAAATTCAAAATAATGGAACATTTTGAATAATGTGTCGGATGCGAATATATGGCAATATGTATGTAATTATTGTAAAAAAACTTCATCGTACAAATAATGTTTCTGAACATTAATAATATATAACCAATAATCATGTGTACTTAATAAAAGAATCAATAAAAAATAACAAAAAATTTTAAAGGAAGAAAATATAAAACATTTATATCAAGTGTAATAATCATTGTAATTAATCAACATTTTATTGTAAATTATATTATACATAATGTAAATATTGAATTAATATACTTTTAAATACGCTTAGCTTAATAAGACTTTTTAATACTAGAGAGTTATGTACCTATTCAAGTATGAAGAAGTGTTCATTGAATTAAAATTTCATGCGTAACATTTAAGCATTAAAATTAACATCAACCGCTTAAAAATAAAAATTCAATTCATAAGTAAGTAATATTTTTAACTGTTATTTTATCTGTTAAAAAAAATAACAAATAATTTTTAACAAATAAATAAATTTAACTATTATTGGCATGTCTATTCATGTTCACGTGTCAAATGTCAACGTCATTGTTGTCAATTGTCATTTATATATATTCTGTGATTGTCATGCTGTCACGCAGTCACAGTTACAGTCACGCTCAAGTCAAAAAAGAAAGTGTATTAATTTATTTGATTTATTAAAATTTTATATAAATTTTGAATATTTAAATATTAAAATAGCAATAATAAGTCATTAATATCAATCTGCGTCATTTGTAAATGATAATTGATGTCTATCTAATAACTGTTATCGGTCATTTGTGTAAGAGTAAAAGAAAGTCGGCTAATGATACCGTAGTAGGTCAATGGTAAAATTCGTTCACTTCGGTAACGTAAGGGTCTGACGTCGACAGCAGACGAGCAGCGGGCGAAACAGTGAGGCCACCAGTCTGTACAGATCAGCACATCGTAAAGACGTTACTCCGCATAACTCTCTAAAATATTAACGTGTTGATTTAAGAGTGAAAGTTTGTCGTCTTCACCATAATATAAGTAAATTATGTCTCGAAAAGGAGAAAATGTGGGTATTCTTGCCATGGAGTTGTATTTTCCTTCACAATACGTGGATCAAGTAGACTTAGAAAAATTTGATGAAGTTAGTACAGGCAAGTACACATTGGACTTGGTCAGAGTAAAATGGGTTTTTGCTCTGACAGAGAAGATATAAATTCAATATGTCTTACTGCTCTACAAAGACTTATAGAGAGGAATAACATTAATTTACATGATATCGGACGCCTTGAGGTAGGTACTGAAACTATTATTGATAAAAGCAAAAGTGTAAAGACCTTTCTGATGACGTTATTTGCTAAAGAAGGGGCTACTGATGTAGAAGGGATTGATTCTACCAATGCTTGCTATGGAGGTACAGCAGCTCTTTTCAATGCAATAAATTGGGTTGAGTCATCCTCTTGGGATGGTAGAAAAGCTATTGTGATAGCAGGTGATATAGCAGTATATGGAAAAGGACCTGCTAGACCAACAGGTGGTGCCGGAGCTGTTGCAATGTTAATAGGACCAGATGCACCATTGGTTTTTGATTGTGGTGTTCGTGCATCTTATATGACACATGCTTATGATTTTTATAAGCCTGATTTAGCATCGGAATTTCCTTATGTTGATGGAAAATTGTCTATTAAATGCTATTTAAGTGCTTTAGATAATTGTTATAATCTTTTCTGCAAGAAAATGAGAAATATTGACTCTAATTTCAAAGGACTTTTGAGTTTAGATGGTATGCTGTTTCACTCACCTTATTGTAAGTTAGTGCAAAAGTCATTAGCTAGAGTGTGTTTTAATGACTTCCTGAATGCATCACCAAAGGACAGAGAGCAACAATTCCCAGGACTATCACAGTTTAACAATCATAAAAGAGAAGAAACATATTTCGATCGAGATGTGGAGAAAGCATTCATGACATACAGTCAAAGTTTATTTGAGGAGAAAACTAAGCCGTCTTTGTACATTGCAAGAAATGTAGGAAACATGTACACCCCATCATTATATGGAGGCCTTGTATCATATCTGGTCAGTAAATCCCCAGAACAATTGATCGGTAAAAAGTTTGCATTGTTTTCTTATGGTTCTGGTCTGGCATCTACAATGTATTCCATTAATATATGTAAAGATATGAGTGCTGGGTCAAAATTGGAACGTCTCATCAAATCGCTTAATGACACAGTGTCAATGTTAGATAAGAGACAATGTGTCCAGCCAAGTGTATTCACAGACCTCATGGATGTGAGAACAAAGAATTATCATACAGCCCCGTATGAACCATCTGGTTCGATAGATGTCTTATTCCCTGGTACATACTACCTGGTTAAAATAGATGAACAAAGGCGACGTACATATGAAAGGAAACTCTAAAAGCGTTTTCTAGTATTCTAGCGCATTTGGTGTAGGTTAATATTAATATGCATTTTCAATAACTTTTAGTATTGTGTATTGCAAAAATGAGCTTAAAAATTCAATTTCTATTTATGTACACATGTATAACATAAGAAATTTGTAGGAATGTTTAATTGTTAAATTTTTTGGTATACAACACACTTGTTTATTATTTTTAGTAAGAATGTTTCCTGTTTTTAAAATAAAAAAAGAAAGCTTTGAAAGCTCTGTCTTACATCTGCTGTAAACTGACAAGAATGTGCAATACCTAACTTGTTTTAAAATATTGATAGTACCAATTTAATTAATTTATGAAGGAGAATTGTATGGGTTTTGATTTTTAAGGAAAGTGCTTTAAGACCTGTTATTAGTTTTATTTTAATTTATGCCATACTTAATTATTTATTTATTATCTACTCGAATATAATTTTACTATTTATATACTTATAAGGCAGGGTTACATGCTGAGTAAGACCAAATATTAAGGAAATACAAAGTATTAGTAAGTGAAGGCATTAAAAAGTAATAATTTGTCTAATTTAGCTTAAACATACAAACATGTCACAACCTTATAATATAATAATTTTTATATTATCGAACTATTTTTTATCAATTTGATATTCATATTAATAATTATCAGCAAATAGCCCAATTAATTAGTTTGACAAGAATCTTCAAATCATTGGAAGTGATTATTACTATTATATAATTTAATGTAATTTTAATGATACTTATAACTGGTGAATGAAAATTTTGTAATCATATTACCATAATTATTATTATCAGATAAAAGCAAAAAAGACAGATGAATAGGCAATTTCAATCACAATGTTGATTTAATTTTTTGTTTTCTTTCATTTATATTTAGAGTAAAATATTATTTTTTTGTTCTTAAAATTAATTATTATTACTCAAACAAGTGAGTTAAAGCTTAATAATTTAAAATATACCTCAAGTATTTTCATGTTAAATAAATCTATAGAATGAATAGTTTACATTTAAAGTAGAATTAGAGAAATCTAAGTTTGTTTTTATGAACAAAGCTTTTTATTTCATCTGAGTTTGATAATATTCATCTGAGTTTGATATGTTTTCATTTTTTAACCGTCTTCAAAAAGGAGGTACTCAATTCAACTGTTTTTTTTTTTGTATGTTACCTCATAACTTTTTACTAGAATGTTTAATTGACTTCGTCTACTATGATGATGTTCTCATTTTATTTATATTGAAGTCGGTTGTACAAAATTTTTAATTTTACCACTCGTTTGTCATAGAGCTTAGTAATTTATTGCATGTCTGTTATCCTTGTATTGTTTTTTAAATTCATACAGTAGACACAAAACTAAAAAGATTATTTCATGATTATACGGAGCGGACATAATTCAAATGTCCCTCTGCTGGACGTAAAAGTATGCCTGACTCTTTATTTCTGATGGAGTTATAGCTAATTAATGTAAATCAACATTAATTTTACTGCTGTTTTTTGTTCTTCCTTTTTATAATATTGTAAATCATTGTGGAGGATACATAATTTTACTATTATAAACAGATTTGAATAAATAAGAATAAATGGGTTATTTATCTAATTTTATAAATTTAATAAATATTTAATAATTTTTATTTATCTTTTTAAAATATAAGGATGCAATCTAACCTTTTTTATATCCTGTATTTCCCTTTGACTTGGATGGTTTGCTAGCTGGTTGTTGGTACTTTTAAACACTCCTATGAAAATTGCTTACATATTAACAATTTTTGGATTGTTATTGTTTATAATAATGAAATGGAAACCTTGTCACTGTGATAGGAAATATTTTACTAACTGCCTTTATTGTTTGACAATTATTTTCTATTGATGATAGTTCCTTCGGAAAATTTATTTATGGACAAAATTATAAAACGTTGTGATATGCAAAAATTCTAGGGAAAACTTACAATCCTTATAAGCATTTATTAGGTCCTTACATATGAAATTAGCGTTTTGTACGGGAGGAATATAAAGTCAATTTTTTTTTGTAAAATATATTTAATTAATCAAAGTATGCACCGTTGTTATCTATGCACTTTTGCCATCTCATAGGTAGTTCATTGATCCCTTTACTAAAAACCATGGGGCGAGAATCAATAAACTCTTTGATGGCGGTTTGGACTGCCGCATCGGAGTTGAATTTTTTCCTTGTAAGAAGTTGTCCCAATTCCGGAAAAATGGTAATCTGTTGGAGCTAGGTCCGGGGAGTACGGTGGATGTCGCAGACATTCCAATTGTAGCTCATCTAACTTAGTGGTTGTTTGTTGTGCAGTGTGTGGTCTTGCGTTGTCGTGAAGCAGCAGTGGCCTAGAGCGATTGACCAATCTCGGTTGTTTAGCAGCTAGTTCTTCCTTCATGGTTTGCAGTTGCTGACAATAAATATCTGCCGTAATCGTTTGGCCAGATTTTAGAAAGCTGTAGTGAACGATACCGGCGCTAGTCCACCAAACACTCACAAGTAACTTTTTCTGAGTCAATTTTCGTTTAGGGCAGGATTTGGCTGGGTCTCCAGGGTTCAGCCATTGCGACGAGCGCTTCCGATTATTGTACAGTATCCACTTTTCATCACAAGTAATGATTCGATTTAAAATCCCTTCATTATTGTGTCGGTTGAGCAAAGTAACACAGCAGTCGACGCGTGTTTGCAAGTTCGATTCACTCAATTCATGAGTTATAGCTATAAAAACCCGCGTAAAAGAACATATAGCTGACTTGAAGCACCGACGTTCTGGAAAGTCTGCAGTCTGTGAACATGTTCAAGATCGTCCCCGCCATTACATTAGATTTGATAGACCACAAATCCTCACAGAAGAACACCGATTCCTACCAAGGATGATTCGCGAGGCTATAATTATAATTTATAAAACACCCTAATTTCAATAGAGAAGATGGATGGGTGCTGCCATCTACTTGGGATCCTATAATTAATAAAATTAAATGCAAACCCAAGCATACCACTGCAAGACTTCAGGTTACTATAAGCTCATTCTGCGTAGATCGGACCAAAAATTAATATTCAAAAACTGAAGGTAGCCGGGCTAACTATAACATCGGGACGTCAAACACCTAGGTCCCAGCCCCCCGCCCCCGTGACCATGGGTGCTGTAAAGCACCCGAAACGTCGGGAATTAAAAAGTTAAATTAAACGCGATAGAATCCGTAAAAATTAGTTTAATTTAATGAAGGGGATGAATATTAATGTGAACGACGAAAATAATGGTATTTAAAAGAGAAAATGTATCTGTATGGGATGTGAAGGTGATAGAAGTGTGGGACAAGTGGATGAGTTTGAGTATTTGGGAAGTCTGTTTACGAGATGGAATGATTAGTGCAGATATGGAAAGGAGGCTGAACGCGGGAAATAAGGTAAACGGTGCTTTACACGCCATTGTGGCTAACCTGTCGACGTCCAAAAAGGTTGGCTAGCTATCCACAATGGTGTGCTGGTGTCTACGCTTATGTATGGAAGTGAATGTTGGGTGTGGCAGAAGAGACATGAAAGTAGGATAAATGCTGTGGAAATGCGAGGCTTGTGAAGTATGAGTGGTGTGACCATGAATGATAGGTTAAGTAATGAAAGAAGATTTAAAAGATGTAGTGACTACTGATTTTTTATATTTACGCGAATAATATGGAATGAAACTAATATTACGGATTTTATCGCCTTTAATTTAAACTTTTTTAATTCCCAACGTTTCGGGCACTTTACAGCACCCATTAATAATTAAAAGTTGAAGGTAGCCTTTGTTAACTATGACATCGGTACGTCAAACACCTCAGTCCCTCCCGTGCCCCTCGTCACTAAAGTGCCCGAAACTAAAATTGAAAATAGTATGCTTAGGTGGTTTGGTCATGTTGAGAAGATGAATGAAAGGCGAATAACGAAAGGAATCTTAAAGACAGATGTAATTGGAAACGCCGGCAGGGGATGCCCTAGAAGGACATACCATATTGACGTTATTGTGTGATGTCCTTTAATAAGATCAGGTGCGTAGTACTCGCAACCGGCGTCCGTGTAAGTCCAGATGTATGAACACATGAGTAAAGAAACTCCTTACTCTGTGGTATGAAAGTGGACGAAGCAAAAGGAGTGTGTAAAAATCGTAGCACGTGGCGTTCTGTACTTTCTGCCAACCCCTCTGGGAAAAAAAGAAAAATAATGGGAAATAAAATTTTGATTTAAAAAGGTCAATCAATATCGTTCGGTTCATACAATATCGGCATTTTCATCACGAATACAATTTTAATGTTCCGGTTCTGCCCACTGCAGTAATCGCTCCATAGAATATGGAGTTCAACAGAGGGACTCAGCTTCATGTCTATATATTTAATAAGGCGCGAACCTACCCCCTCCGCACGTCGTCCTGCTTCTGCCTCTACGGATAGAGGGAGACAAGTTAACGCCATTTATTGAATAGACGCGATAGAATCGTTTCAGCTTTTTTTTTTCAGCAGGAACGTCAGTCATGGTGTAACGTCGTTTTTTATTTTGTTTCTTGATACACAATCTTATGTATAATAATCTAGCATTGTACGAACCTAGCTGAACAAATTTTTCAATGTCTTCTTTTCTTTTCTCTACTGAAATCAAACTAGCGCAATTTTTAAACACATTGATAAAACTCCCTTTTTTTGTTTATATTTTAAACTTTATTTAACGTAACCTTTGAGATTTAATTACTTTGAACTAAACGAAAAGGTACCACACATTTTGGATTGTTTACCATCACTTTTGTTATTTAGCTAAAACGTTTCAAACACTGGAAATTTCCAAGAAAAAAAAAGTTACATCATGAGTTTGCTAAAACGCTCCTAGGTTGAGGCATTATAACAATATTAATTATGAATCGTATTAAATAAATACATTTCAGACGTATAAATTCATTCATTTTTTAACGAAATTAGGTACTTGATTATATAGGTTGGAACATACAGTGAGAAATATAAATAAAGAAATATTACATATTGTAAGCAAAGGGCATAGTAACGACAGTGAGGCTCGTAGAATTGCCTTCATTTGTTCGTATTTCATTTTATTCTTTTACCCTCATTCCCGACAATATAGACTGAAACATTTTTTTTTTAGAATAATATAGGGTTGTAGGGTGTCAAAAAAGGTACAATTAGTCACTTAATCTCAATTTTGAGTGACTCCAATGACGTCCAATTATAAACAAGACTTGCATTCAAAATAGTAGGGAAAATCGTCATCACTTGACAATTTTTTTTATTGTACCCTAATTTAAAAACCTTGTAGGTTATGTAAGCAATACAAAACGTGACAGACCATTTTTTTATAGAATAGAGTGACAAACGAGCACAGTCCACCTGATGCTAAGTGGTTGCTGCGACCCATAGACATCTACATCTATCCTCAATAAAGAGTCAAAATGCAGATGCGTTGTCACCCGTGAGGACTAAGATGGAATGCCTCTTTTCCAGTAAAAAAGGTCTCCGGTTCTCTACACTCACCATATGAAACACAGCAGTGTTAAACTGGTGTTCTGTGAGAGCGTGGTCCTTCCCCGGTCGAGCCGACCCATTCGTGCTAAATACAACTATACTACTAATATAGCTGCAGCATGGCTCTAACACGTGAATATTTATTTTTCGTTCTTAATAACAACAAAGAAGACGCTGTCGCCCATCTCGTTTTTTCCCACTGTCACCTCTTTCGACACCCGCGGGACAATATGGCGCAGTAGATATTCTTAGACCGCCATTACATAGTATATAGCTAGTTATCTGCAAAGTTAAAATCCTCTAAACTTAGGAAGTGTTTGTGTCTATCAGTATACCTACTGTTCACAAGATTATGATTCATACAATAGGTACTTACAATCGAATTGAAATACCTAAAGGTCGCCACTTGACCGACAGTAATACGATACGCACATATGAAGCTGATGAATTTTTTTTTTTAATAAAACTAGTTTTTACGGATTTTATCGCGTATATTAACTTATTTTTTATATTAATTTTAATCTGGAGGTAGCCGTGGTTAACTTTGACATTGGGACGTCAAACACCCCAGGTCCCCCCCCCCTCCCGTGGCCATGGGTGCTGTAAAGTGCTCGAAACGTCGGGAATATAAAATAAGTTAATATACGTGATAAAATTCGTAAAAACTAGTTTTATTTAAATGTGTAGTGTTCGCGTAGTAAGAAGAAATCATTATTATAAAAAATGTTACTTAGCCAAAACTACTTAATTGGGAAACTTGTTTACAAATAATATCTACTCGTAACAATGGCTAAAATGCTGTATAGGTACCTGTACAGTATTCAACATTTTTTTTTCTCATGGGGAAATGCCTATGCTCTCGCACCAATTGAAACCTCATGGTGTCCTACCATCGTCGCATATCCGCAGAGTCTCATTTAGTTTTCAGACAGATCCGCGGCATCATCAGCGCCAGCCACCCCTCATCGAGAGCGACCTCCCTCTTTTCCTCTTCATGCAAGACGCCAGAGCACAAGGAGCGCCTTTTTACACAGGTTGCATTGCCACTTGCGCAATGGAATATTCGGAGTTCGTTACGAAGATGTCATGGGGCCAGGAAAAAGGTGCGCCTATAAGTCCCGGGCCCAGTTTGACCTGGTTTCGGCTGTAGAGGGTATCGCAATACCGACACTCTTCTACTGTATCAACGGTACAGCTCCGTCTAAGTCGCAGAGGATAGGATGAACATTCCTCACCCTCAGCTTTGGCTACTACGGGTAGGGTGAGAGTACAACCCTCCCGCCGCAAACCTAAAAGCGCAACTCAAGCGTCAAAGTGGACTCGCAAAGTCTACTCAGAGCTGCACCTCCGGCCAGCCTTGTGGGTTCCTCTTAGTTCACAGTGGGTGACTACCCCCGTATCTGCTCGTATCCGTATCCGATATACTTATGTCTATTTATTACCAAGTGTTTCAGCAGTGAACGCATGTATCACTTGTTATTCGAACTATAAGGTCCAAGTGAAACTGTTTATATTCTTCAGAAATGTAGTCAAAAAGCTTTCTGACTACATTTTTTCATCGGTAGGAACAATCTGTTCTCATCTCTGGACCTGTGTGATTGTGAATTTTGTCACTCGTCGTGACAAAATTCATAATACACTATTGGTGACATTTAATGGCTGGAATTATTCCGAACAATTCCTCTGAGTACTCCCCATGGTATAAGCGATAGAGATTGCAAAGGGATGCAACACCTCTTCGCAGCGCCAGTGAATCGAACCGATCAGAAATGACGTGGTCGTCGGGTGACCGGGACTAAATCTATAGGAGAGTCCTAAGTTGCACAGTGGACTTTTGATGGGATGTAACGTTGCATCGATGTATCTATTGAAATGTCAGTCAGACATTTAAAAACATATTATGTTGAAGATCAAAAGATGTCATTTAAGTTACTCTTAATTCTTTTTTCGACCGACATAAATGTTAATACATCCTCCTATGCCAACACTTTGAATCTTATTAAATTTTTTTTTTTTTTTATATGTATGTATATTCAATAGATGGCGGAAGAAGCCCATGTCCCGCAATGTCTGTCACAGGCTGGTAATATAATATTAGTTGACTATTGCCTACATCTATACAGGGTATTTTTGAAACGCTCCCGAAAACGAAGACAGACGACAGTACTAACTATATCTTAGATGATGGGTGAAATATAAAATCGATCCTGATGAAAAAAAAATCATCTTTTCACAACGTTTTATTAGCTTTATTCACGCTCCATCGTGTTAGTATAAATCATCGTGTTAAATAAAACGTTAATTTCATTAAAATAAAACATGAAAATACTTAAACATAAAAGCAGCAGTGGAATTACTGAATTACAATCAGCTGACTAGGGGTCAATGTACGCGCGAACGCCGAATTGCGCGGCCTGTAACTAGCGATGGTACCACAATACCTAATAATTTACAACACTTGTCTAAATACCTAACTTATCTACTTAACCTACTAATTTGCCACTGTGCTTGTCTCCACGTAGCCACTTTAATTCGAATTCACAGGTTAAATAAACCAAATAACTGGTTCGATTCCCCGCTAATGAAAAAATACTTAAATAAAATGTTAACAAGGTTAGAGTCATGCTTTTTATCCATTGTGTAGGTATATTTTTATTCTGATGTATTCAGTTATGTACCTATTCAGATCAGTTCAGTACTAAGTTATTTAAAAAAAAATAGGTTAAGGGCCTATATTACCTCAGCTCAAATTCTAATTTCGCCCCCACTTCTCCGCGCCACTCGTTCGCACACTACGGCTCGCGGTCACGCGGGAACACGAGGTCAAAGCGATTTTGTTAGAGTAAAATAAACTATTATCGGACGAGCACTAAGTAATAAAATTTTCAGTCATAATTTAATATTAACTTGTCATTTAATGAATATAAAATTATATGTCGCAGATTTAATTTCATTGTACTAGAACTTTAGCTGTATTCTCATAAAGCTGTGATCTAGTATAAGTTGACCCTTCATTGTACGGAAAGCCTATACAATGCGAGATCAGCTTATACTGGAAGTGTCCTCTTATAGTGAAAAGATCCGCCCATTGTTGGCTTGAGTTTTATAGTTTTCGCCGTATATGTATGTAATGTGACAGCCGTTTACGTATGTAATTATGTTGGTAGTAGGTCTATGCAAGTACCTACATATACATACCTATAAGAAATTTTGCAAACCGATTCTAAACCACTGCATAAATTCTACTGCTACAAAAAACTAGTCAAGAGCGAATCACCATTGCACTGAAAGTTCTGTAGGTAGGTACATTGGCTTGGTAGTAAGTTTACGCTTTGCATTTTACAATCTTATAAACTTATAACAATATAGTCTTCGCCTTGTATTACATACTATAGTAAAATTATTTTGTCCGTGCAGTTGGGGTCATAAATCATAGCTCGGCCTCAGCCCGGCTAGGCGGTGAGCATGTTGCGCGGGCGCAACGCCATTATCGATAACAACAAATGAATCATCAAAGGCAGGTACACGGCGGCGGTGCGGTATACAAGGCTGGTGCGACATTGTTATGTCGCACCACCTTCATTTTTCAGTTCAGTCATTTGTTTTCCATTATTACCCCCGCCTAATACCTGCAAATTAGTGCAATGATAATTTAGTACATATATCGAAGAGAAATTTGTTTTTGCGCATTCGCTCTATGAATTTCTTTAGTGACACAATGGCTACTCCTTTGTTTTGTACCAAAACGGCAGAATTTATTCAAAATAATATTTTGCCTGTTGGCACCAATATACCAGCACAAGCACGTGTTGTTATCAACAATATTTTAACATTTTTCACTTCACTTTCTTTAATAAATACGTTGTTTTATCTATTTTTTATCATTTTTATCACTAACCCACATAATGACAAAACTAAATACACTATCGATAGCGCTTATGGACAACAATAATACGCATCACTATGCTCACCCCTAAGGCCCGTGAGTGGGTCTTAGGGGTGAGCATAGTGATGCGTATTATTGTTGTATGTATTATTGTGTATATATATATATAAATGAATCGTGATTTTTAGGACAAGGTTTGTATAAATATAAGATGGATAGGTAGGTAAGTATGTAGGTAGGTAGGTATGTACGTAGGTAGGTAGGTAGGTAAGTATATAAGCAGGTAGGTAAGGTAGGTACGTACGTAGGTAAGTAGGATAGGTAGGTTGGGTAGGGTAGGTAGATAGGTATGAATGAAATGAAATGAATGATTTTTTATTCAATATAGTATTGTGTAATACTTATTGAAAGTCATTTTTTAATTTACCAATGATTCGCAAAAAAGAAACCTCTGTGCTGGGAAGAACCAGCAAGAAACCCAGCGGGACTTTTTTTTTAAACATATTTAAATTTATTATGTTACAATTTTTGAATGAATTTTTATAGAATCAGCATGGTGGCGATCACCTAATTCCCAGGGTTTATTTTCATTTATATATTCATTTATTTTATAATAACCTATAATAATTTAGCTAAAGCTAAAATATCAAGGTACGTCAGTACTCGATAGGTTCATAATTTTTATGTATGTAGTAGGTAGCACTATAGTCGGATAAGTATTTTTTAAAACGTTACCCCCACACTAGGATTTTCTCCTGTATTATGGTGGCAGTTTACAAATATAAATTGCACAAGGACAAACATCCAGATACTTGTTCCGTGCGGGATTCGAACCCACGGACTCCAGCGCAGCAACTCATTGCTAAGCCTGTGCGCCACGGAGTAATGATAACGTAAGGACGGATAAGTTACAGTTTTATTTCTTTATAGTTAGATAGGTAGGTACTTACCGAACATACTTATATTTTTATTACTAAGTGCTTGGCTTCTGCACTTCGGGTCGCGGGTTCGATTCCCATACGGAACAAATATTTTATGGCTCAGATAGTTGTAGAAAATTTGTGTTTGTAATCGCACCGTCTCCGATTCAGGAGAAATACTGAGTAGGGCAACGTTATAAAAACAATTACAACATAGATACCTATATTTTGTTGTATATTGTCAAAACAAAAACAAACCTATTTAGGTAACTTTTTATCTTTTATTTTTATAAAGTTGTCCCACGCTCGATTTCTCCTGAATCGTGGACGGTGTTTACAAACACAAATTCACATACAGAAACACCTGTGACTAGTAGCGCAGCAACCAATCGCTTAGCCACTGCACCAAATGTGTCATATGCTAAATTTCTACATATTTGTAATCACTAATACTGTAAGTAGATAGGTCGGTAGATACTTACTTCATTACGTTTATCATACGTTTCTTTACGCCAACCCAGTCGCATCTTATTTTTATTACGCTTATTTCCATTGCGCCAACACTATAAACCTAAGTATCTATTTCAATATTTTAATTTTAAGTCGTCCTGTTGCGTAATGTGTGTTCTGAGCGCAAGCGACACAGCTCTCCCGTTCGAAAGCCGAAGCGAGAGTGAGCGGCGGTGTTATGGCAGGGAACAAGCTTTAAAACGACGATAGTTTAGGTAATTTCTTTTACGGTGAAAATAATGATAATTAAAAAGTAAAAACATAAGCCCTGCTTTATAGTTAGTTCAGTTAGTATGCAAAGTTTCATGATCTAATTTGAAGTATTTTTTGAATACCAGCGGTTTATTTTTCGGTTTGGAGGTAACTTTGGAATTTTTTTTCTATCGAGAAAATTTTATGGAATCGTGTTTTCGTCTAACATAGTACTTAACATTAATCCTCAACTTCACCATATATTTATTTCAAAATCAATGCTGCAGTATTTTCAGCATAACGGAGGATCATGCTAAGCCATTTGAGGTAGTATAGGCCCTTAAATAAACCAAATAACTGGTTCGATTCCCCGCTAATGAAAAAAAAATACTTAAATAAAATGTTAAAAAGGTTAGAGTCATGCTTTTTTATCCATTGTGTAGGTATATTTTTTATTCTGATGTATTCAGTTATGTACCTATTCAGATCAGTTCAGTACTAAGTTATTTAAAAAAAAATAGGTTAAGGGCCTATATTACCTCAGCTCAAATTCTAATTTCGCCCCCACTTCTCCGCGCCACTCGTTCGCACACTACGGCTCGCGGTCACGCGGGAACACGAGGTCAAAGCGATTTTGTTAGAGTAAAATAAACTATTATCGGACGAGCACTAAGTAATAAAATTTTCAGTCATAATTTAATATTAACTTGTCATTTAATGAATATAAAATTATATGTCGCAGATTTAATTTCATTGTACTAGAACTTTAGCTGTATTCTCATAAAGCTGTGATCTAGTATAAGTTGACCCTTCATTGTACGGAAAGCCTATACAATGCGAGATCAGCTTATACTGGAAGTGTCCTCTTATAGTGAAAAGATCCGCCCATTGTTGGCTTGAGTTTTATAGTTTTCGCCGTATATGTATGTAATGTGACAGCCGTTTACGTATGTAATTATGTTGGTAGTAGGTCTATGCAAGTACCACATATACATACCTATAAGAAATTTTGCAAACCGATTCTAAACCACTGCATAAATTCTACTGCTACAAAAACTAGTCAAGAGCGAATCACCATTGCACTGAAAGTTCTGTAGGTAGGTACATTGGCTTGGTAGTAAGTTTACGCTTTGCATTTTACAATCTTATAAACTTATAACAATATAGTCTTCGCCTTGTATTACATACTATAGTAAAATTATTTTGTCCGTGCAGTTGGGGTCATAAATCATAGCTCGGCCTCAGCCCGGCTAGGGCGGTGAGCATGTTGCGCGGGCGCAACGCCATTATCGATAACAACAAATGAATCATCAAAGGCAGGTACACGGCGGCGGTGCGGTATACAAAGGCTGGTGCGACATTGTTATGTCGCACCACCCTTCATTTTTCAGTTCAGTCATTTGTTTTCCATTATTACCCCCGCCTAATACCTGCAAATTAGTGCAATGATAATTTAGTACATATATCGAAGAGAAATTTGTTTTTGCGCATTCGCTCTATGAATTTCTTTAGTGACACAATGGCTACTCCTTTGTTTTGTACCAAAACGGCAGAATTTATTCAAAATAATATTTTGCCTGTTGGCACCAATATACCAGCACAAGCACGTGTTGTTATCAACAATATTTTAACATTTTTCACTTCACTTTCTTTAATAAATACGTTGTTTTATCTATTTTTTATCATTTTTATCACTAACCCACATAATGACAAACTAAATACACTATCGATGGCGCTTATGGACAACAATAATACGCATCACTATGCTCACCCCCGGCCCGTGAGGTCTTAGGATGCCAGTGATGCGTATTATTGTTGTATGTATTATTGTGTATATATATATATAAATGAATCGTGATTTTAGGACAAGGTTTGTATAAATATAAGATGGATAGGTAGGTAAGTATGTAGGTAGGTAGGTATGTACGTAGGTAGGTAGGTAGGTAAGCATATAAGCAGGTAGGTAAGGTAGGGTACGTATGTGGTAAGTAGAATAGGTAGGTTGGGTAGGGTGGGTAGATGGTATGAATGAAATGAAATGAATGATTTTTATTCAATATAGTATTGTGTAATACTTATTGAAAGTCATTTTAATTTACCAATGATTCGCAAAAAGAAACCCTGTGCTGGGAAGAACCAGCAAGAAACCCAGCAGGACTTTTTTTAAACATATTTAAATTTATTATGTTACAATTTTGAATGAATTTTATAGAATCAGCATGGTGGCGATCACCTAATTCCCAGGGTTTATTTTCATTTATATATTCATTTATTTTATAATAACCTATAATAATTTAGCTAAAGCTAAAATATCAAGGTACGTCAGTACTCGATAGGTTCATAATTTTTATGTATGTAGTAGGTAGCACTATAGTCGGATAAGTATTTTTTAAAACGTTACCCCCACACTAGGATTTTCTCCTGTATTATGGTGGCAGTTTACAAATATAAATTGCACAAGGACAAACATCCAGATACTTGTTCCGTGCGGGATTCGAACCCACGGACTCCAGCGCAGCAACTCATTGCTAAGCCTGTGCGCCACGGAGTAATGATAACGTAAGGACGGATAAGTTACAGTTTTATTTCTTTATAGTTAGATAGGTAGGTACTTACCGAACATACTTATATTTTTATTACTAAGTGCTTGGCTTCTGCACTTCGGGTCGTGGGTCGATTCCATACGGAACAAATATTTTTATGGCCTACAGATAGTTGTGAAAATTTGTGTTTGTAATCACACCGTCTCCGATTCAGGAGAAATACTGGAGTAGGGCAACGTTATAAAAAAACAATTACAACATAGATACCTATATTTTGTTGTATATTGTCAAAACAAAAACAAACCTATTTAGGTAACTTTTTATCTTTTTATTTTTTATAAAAGTTGTCCCACGCTCGATTTCTCCCGAATCGTGGACGGTGTTTACAAACACAAATCTTCACATACAGAAACACCTGTGACTAGTAGCGCAGCAACCAATCGCTTAGCCACTGCACCAAATGTGTCATATGCTAAATTTCTACATATTTGTAATCACTAATACTGTAAGTAGATAGGTCGGTAGATACTTACTTCATTACGTTTATCATACGTTTCTTTACGCCAACCCAGTCGCATCTTATTTTTATTACGCTTATTTCCCATTGCGCCAACACTATAAACTTAAGTATCTATTTCAATATTTTAATTTTAAGTCGTCCTGTTGCGTAATGTGTGTTCTGAGCGCAAGCGACACAGCTCTCCCGTTCGAAAGCCGAAGCGAGAGTGAGCGGCGGTGTTGGGCGGCAGGGAACAAGCTTTAAAACGACGATAGTTTAGGTAATTTCTTTTTACGGTGAAAATAATGATAATTAAAAAAAAGTAAAAACATAAGCCCTGCTTTATAGTTAGTTCAGTTAGTATGCAAAGTTTCATGATCTAATTTGAAGTATTTTTTGAATGCCAGCGGTTTATTTTTCGGTTTGGAGGTAACTTTGGATTTTTTTTCTATCGAGAAAATTTTATGGAATCGTGTTTTCGTTCAACATAGTACTTAACATTAATCCTCAACTTCACCATATATTTATTTCAAAATCAATGCTGCAGTATTTTCAGCATAACGGAGGATCATGCTAAGCCATTTGAGGTAGTATAGGCCTTAAATAAACCAAATAACTGGTTCCCATTTATAATGAAAAAAATACTTAAATAAAATGTTAAAAGGTTAGAGTCATGCTTTTTATCCATTATGTAGGTATGTTTATTATTCTGATGTATTCAGTTGTACCTTTTCAGATCAGTTCAGTACTAAGTAATTCAAAAAATTAGGTATGAAACAACACCGATCCTCGTGGCCTTATGAAGATTCTCAAGGCACATTAATATGTTGCCGTATTCACGAGCACTATAAACGTACGTTAGGCATTATAAAACAAAAAAAAAAACATGCGTAAAGAATAACACATGTGCTCATTTACGTACAAGTAATAACAATAAAATTTAATAAACAAAACCAATGAACTGTCCTTTCATATTATGTCAAAGTCAGCGCGGAACTGTCTCAAAACTAAAATTAATAGTGAATCCCGCCAAACTGAAGCCTACTGCGTCCTAACTAACGTCCTTGCGGTAAACACTTTGAACATTCCACAGACCGTCAAATGTTGTGACATTGCCAACTTTTATTTTATAAGTTTAGTTTCCATATGATCCCTACGACTAGTCTTTCATATGGAATTTAGAGATTATAGTTGTAATTTTTTAATACAATTAGACAATCAATTGTACCCTGACGAAACAAACAGTTCGTTACTACAAAATAATATTGAAATTAATAAACGTACTTACTTGGGTTTGGTTATCTTTGATTTTGTACAAGAAAATAGAAATAAAATGGTATTGAATAATTTAATAGTTAAAATCAATTGCAATTATGATCGACAGTTAATTAATCTAAAAAATAATTATTTTACTTTACTTTTATTGACTTTCCGTTTTAATCCTTCAATACTTTGATTTGAAAACAGGTACGTCAAAACTATTACAAATTACTTGCAAGTTTTATTGTAATTGCCGCCTCTAATTCTTATGTCGCTTGCAAACAAATCTTAGTAGGTAAATTTGAAATTCCCCATATGTTGGCGCTGACGCGAGGTGACACACAGTCGGCGGGTGGCGGCAGCGCGTAACTAAAGGGGCGCGACGGGGAATGCTCCCAGTATTGTTGTGCGCGCACGCTATTGGTTCCTCATTCTTGCCGCGCTTTGAAAAGCGATGTTTCCCAATATACATCTTTTGCAGCTTTCATGCGACGCGACGATGTTTTTAAAGGAAGGAAAAATTATTTATATCTATTGTTTTATGACTGAACTAGTGAACGAAAAGGTAAATAGAAGTGAATGGGAAAATTGTGCAGTAAAGTTAAATGTATTGAGGAAGAATACCAAAAAATTACCATGTGGTCAACCTGATGACGGAAACATTTATCATTCGCATTGACGATGATGATTCTGATGAAGTAGCATCCAGTAACACCAACACACCATCGACATCCGGCTTCCATGTTCCATGTTCTAACGGTATAATGGACGGCGTGTCACCCATAATAAGTTTTCTTGTTACAAACTACTTTATTTGATTGAAATAAAAATAATGCTCAAGCATACATTATCCATTTTAATTTCAACCTCTTCCAAAGTTCTAAGAAGCTAGTAAAGTAACTATTATGATTCTACAATAAAACCATTAATTACTATTATAATATTATAAAACAACAGCCTAGTACCATGTAGTACTTAGAACGCGACTGTACCCATGCGCAGACACCCCCTCCACTGTCGCTCAGCGTCGTGACAGGACCTGTACGGAGCTAGATAAAGAGTTTGGCTAACGCGGATATTGACCCTAGTCAGCTGATTTTATATTTATTTATTTTAAATTCCACTGCTGGTTTAATATTTAAGTATTTTCATGATTCTTTTAATGAAATTAATGTTTTATTTAACTATATCAACACGATGGAGCGTGAATGAAGCTAATAAAACGTTGTGAAAAGATGATTTTTTTTCATCAGGATCGATTTTATATTCATATTTCAAAAATACCCGTATCAGGGTATTTTTGAAACGCTCCCGAAAACGAAGACAGACGACAGTACTAACTATATCTTAGATGATGGGTGAAATATAAAATCGATCCTGATGAAAAAAAAATCATCTTTTCACAACGTTTTATTAGCTTTATTCACGCTCCATCGTGTTAGTATAAATCATCGTGTTAAATAAAACGTTAATTTCATTAAAATAAAACATGAAAATACTTAAACATTAAAGCAGCAATGGAATTTAAAATAAATAAACCATAAAATCAGCTGACTAGGGTCAATATCCGCGTCGAAGCCAAACTCAACGTCACGTAAAAAGAACGCTGAGCGATAGTGGAGGGGGTGTGTCTGCGCATGGGTACAGTCGCGTTCTAAAGTACTACATGGTACTAGGCTGTTGTTTTATAATATTATAATAGTAATTAATGGTTTTATTGTAGAATCATAATAGGTACTTTACTAGCTACTTAGAACTTTGGAAGAGGTTGAAATTCAAAATGGATAATGTTTGCTTGAGCATTATTTTTATTTCTATCGTAAAATAAAGTAGTTTGTAACAAGAAAACTTACGCTAAGGGTGACACGCTGTCCATTATACCATTGGAACATGGAACATGGAGCCAAATGTCGATGGTGTATTGGTGTTACTGGATGCTACTTCATCATCACTCATCAGAATCATCATCATCAATGCGAATGATAAATGTTTCCGTCATCAGGTTGACCACATGGTAATTTTTTCGGTATTCTTCCTCAATACATTTAACTTTACTGCACAATTTTCCCATTCACCTTCTATTTACCTTTTCGTTCACTAGTTCAGTCATAAAACAATAGATATAAATAATTTTCTTTCCTTCCTTTTTAAAACCATCGTCGCGCGTCGTGCAAAGCTGTGTGTGCGACTGTACATTGGGAAACATCGCTTTTTCAAAGCGCGGGAAGAATGAGGAACCAATAGCGTGCGCGCACAGTAATACTGGCGAGCATTCCCCGTCGCGCCCTTCGTACCACGCGCTGCCGCCCGGCCGACTGTGTGTCACCTCGCGTCAGCGCCAACATATGGGAATTCCCAAATTTACCTACTAAGATTTGTTTGCAAGCGACATAAGAATTAGAGGCGGCAATTACAATAAAACTTGCAAGTAATTTTAATAGTTTTGACGTACCTCTTTCAAATCAAAGTATTGGATGGATTAAAACGGAAAGTCAATAAAAGTAAATAAAATAATTATTTTTAGATTAATTACCTGTCGATCATAATTGCAATTGATTTTAACTATTAAATTATTCAATACCATTTTATTTCTATTTTCTTGTACAAAATCAAAGATAACCAAACCCAAGTAAGTACGTTTATTAATTTCAATATCATTTTTGTAGTAACGAACTGCTTGTTTCGTCAGGGTACAATTGATTGTCTAATTGTATTTAAAAAATTACAACTATAACTTCTAAATTCCATATGAAAGAGTAGTCGTAGGGATCATATGGAAACTAAACTTATAAAATAAAAGTTGGCAATGTCATAACATTTGACGGTCTGGGAATGTTCAAAGTGTAGGCTTCAGTTTTGGCGGGATTAATTATTGATTTTAGTTTTTGAGACAGTTCCGTGTTGACTTTGGACACGCATGCGCAAGCGACAGTTCAATTGTTTTTTTTATTAAATTCTTATTGTTATTACTTGGTATTACCTACTTGTTATTACGTGTTATTCTTGTTGTTACGTTTTGTGTTTCTTTTTTGTTTTAATAATGCCTAACGCGTACGTTTATAGTGCTCGTGAATACGGCAACATGTTAATGTGCCTTGGAGAAGCTCGCGGAATGCTTCGCGTGCACATGAATTTACCGAGAGAAATTCCCGACCGCTCGACACCCAGCTGACTCTCGTCTGATAACAGCAGCATTTCAGCGAGTGTTGGAAAATCGGCCCATTGCTCCAGTAGCGGCAGGAGGTGGAAGTCAAATGACTGTTCACCCGAGGAGCGCATTTTAGATGTCGTTCGCCGGTATCCGAACCTAGGTACACAGTATCGCTAAATTGTTAAGACGTCGGGATGGAACAAATGTGTCATACTGTTCAGTTCACAAAGTATTAAAGCGTAACCGAATGCGGCCATACAAAGTGCACAAAGTGCAAGCTTTAGTTCCGGCGATCACGACCGCCGACGAGTTTTCTGCCGTTGGTTATTAGACCAACAACAACGTGTGCCTGGTTCCATTGAGCACGTTATCTGGACGGACGAGTCGACATTTACCAGAAACGGCATGTGGAACCGAAGAAATACACACGTGTATTCAGAGGTTAACCTGTACGCTGTTCGACAAACCGGGCACCAAACCCGATGGTCGGTTAACGTATGGGCAGGTTTATTAAGGATCGCATACTGGGACCAGTGTTTCTGCCACAGCGACTTAACGGACAGGGATACCTAAACTTTATAAATGAACAGTTGGTTGACATTTTAGACGACCTATCGTTGGATGAATATCGCCGTACATGGTTCCAGCATGATGGTGCACCTCCACATGTCGTGAGGTTCGTCCGTGAGCGCCTTACCGAATTATTGATGATCGCTGGATTGGCAGACTAGGACCACACGCTTGGCCACCTCGCTCACCAGATCTGACCCCGTTAGACTTCTTTCTGTGGGGTATGTGAAAGAAAGGTTTTTAATCGTGAGTGTGATAGTGCTGACGAAATGCGCAAAGGATCGTGGATGTTTTCGACAAACTACGTGCGGACTGTGTCGAAGACCACGATAATGCCCGCCTGCATGAGGAGACAACACCGAGCCCACATCTGCCTCGAAATGAATGGAGCACAATTTGAGCCGCATCTCATAAGACCACGGAGGTTTAGAGCGGTAAGCTGTTTCATACCTATTTTTTTAAATAACTTGGTACTGAACTGATCTGAATAGGTACATAACTGAATACATCAGAATAATAAACATACCTACATGAATAAAACGCATAACTCTAACCTTGTTAACTTTTCATTTAAGTATTTTTTTTCATTAGCGGGAATCGAACCAGTTATTTGGTTTATTTAACCTGTGAATTTGAATTAAAGTGGCTACGTGGAGACAAGCACAGTGGCAAAATAGTAGGTTAAGTAGATAAGTTAGGTATTTGAACAAGTGTTGTAAATTATTATGTATTGTGGTACCATCGCTAGTTACGGGCCGCGCAATTCGGCGTTCGCGCGTACATTGACCCCTAGTCAGCTGATTGTAATTCAGTAATTCCACTGCTGCTTTTATGTTTAAGTATTTTCATGTTTTATTTTAATGAAATTAACGTTTTATTTAACACGATGATTTATACTAACACGATGGAGCGTGAATAAAGCTAATAAAACGTTGTGAAAAGATGATTTTTTTTTCATCAGGATCGATTTTATATTTCACCCATCATCTAAGATATAGTTAGTACTGTCGTCTGTCTTCGTTTTCGGGAGCGTTTCAAAAATACCCTGTATATAAAAGGCAAACCTGACTGACTCATCTATCAACGCACAGCCGAAACTACTGAACGGATTTCGCTGAAATTTGGCATACAAACAGTTGTAATGACGTAGGCATCCGCTAAGAAAGGATTTTTGAAAATTCGCCCCCTATGGGGGTGAAAAAGGGGTTAAAATTTGTATGGAAGTCCGTCATTTTTAGAGCTAGAAGCCTGAAACTTTGTTTTTAGGTTCACGATTAGAAATAAATAATTATGTGTCCTAGGGTTTTTGAAAATTTAACCCCTAAGGAGGTGAAAAAGGGGTTGAAAGTTTGTATGGGGAAACAAGATTAGTTAAACTATTTTATTCGAAACTTCACAGGAGTACTCCCATCAATAAATGAGTAAACAAGTGTTTCAGGCTCTTTCAGAATTCAACCCCTAAAAGGTGAAAAAGGGGTGACAAATTCTGAAAATCAACATGGGTATCGTTTTTATGGTTTATGGGGTCGCTGATTACGAAAACAATAACTATTTCAAAATCCAACGTACCAGACGAGAAATACCTACCATCATCCCCTGTGGGGCTGCGATGTGGTTGAAATGTCAATATGGGTGTCGTTTTATGGTTTTTTGGGACGTTAATTACGAAAATGGATCGATTATGGTTTGAAACCAACATGGATAGAAGGATGGATGGATGTATGTTTGTATGTAAAAATCATCATGGGTTGGGTGACTTGGGTGTCATTTTTAAGGTTTTTGGGTCGTAAATAACGAAAATGATATTGATAAATATTTTAAACTTAATTTATTAGAATAGAATAGAATATACTTTTATTGCACAAAAACATAAAACAAAATAGACAAGAAGATTTGTACAAAACATTTGCACAAAATTACACCTGAAAAAAATATACTAATTTAAAAATTAAAAAACAATGAAAATAAACAACCAAACTAAATATTTTTTTACAAATTAATAACAATATACATATTAAAACTGTCTGTATGCCAAATTTCAGCGAAATCCGTTCAGTAGTTTCGGCTGTGCGTTGATAGATGAGTCAGTCAGGTTTGCCTTTTATATATATAGATGAAGATGAGTCCCTCTGTTGAACACCATATTCTATGGAGCGATTACTGCAGTGGGCAGAACCGGAACCGGATATTGATTGACCTTTTTAAATCAAAATTTTATTTCCCATTATTTTTCTTTTTTTCCTAGAGGGGTTGGCAGAAACTACAGAACGCCAAGTGCTACGATTTTTACACACTCCTTTTGCTTCGTTCACGTTCATCCCACAGAGTAAGGAGTTTCTTTACTCATGTGTTCATACATCTGGACTTACACGGGCGCCGGTTGCATGTATTACGCACCTGATCTTATTAAAGGACTTCACAGAATAACGTCAATATGGTATGTCCTTCTAGGGCATCCCCTGCCGGCGTTTCCAATTACATCTGTCTTTTAGATTCCTTTCGTTATTCGCCTTTTATTCATCTTCTCAACATGACCAAACCACCTAAGCATACTATTTTCAATTTTAGTCCCTACATCTTTTAAATCGTAACGCTGTCTTTCATTCCTTAATCTATCATTCATGGTCACACCACTCATACTTCAAAAGAAACGCATTTCCACAGCATTTATCCCACTTTCATGTCTCTTGAATGTGAGGCCTTGTCCTCACCCTAACATTGTGGCATCCGTGGAACAGATGTGGGTTTCCACGCGTCTACTCAATAAGGTCATAGTTATTGGTACAGCTTACAGACCACCCTGGCAAGACCCAGAACTGTTCCTTAACGCTATAACTGAGTCTATTGCCTCCTTCACCTGGGCGGATGGACTGATTTTAACTGGAGACTTCAACATAAACCTGCTAGATGAGGGCAGGGAGCTGATGCAGTGTACACAGTCAAAACCTCAAGCTATTAGTGACTGGACCAACACATCACATTGACCATAGTGCGTCACTGATTGATGTGATTTGCACAGACTTGCGTGCACTCCGGGTAGTAGTGAAATACTCCCCAGACCTGGGCCGCCACGCCATGTTGCTGGCTGAATTTAGAATCAAAACAGAGAAAATCAGTCCTCGTTGGGTCACATACCGACCTTACAAAGACATCGTCCTGGAGCAGCTTGAGCGAGATCTAAACACCATTAATTGGAGTGGTCTTAATCTCAACTGTCTCGACAACGTTGACGAGCTTGTGGGAGCTTTCACACAATGCGTCATGGGACAATGGACTTACATGCCCCAACAAGGACACGTAAATTTAAGCACCCCCCCGCATCCTTGGATAACTGATACCATCAAGGAGATGATTCGTATTCGAGATAATTACCACAAAAAGTACCGACAGCAGAAAACCTCAGTCCTCAGAAACAGTTATAAAACTATGAAGTGCCTTGTCTTGAATGCAATTGAACGTGAGAAGATCTTTTTTACAAAACAAATAAATAATAATTTGAACAGCCCCAAAACACTTTGGAAGAACCTAAAAAGCACTATTCTGCCAAATAAGAAGAACATTGCGGACCTCCCTTCATCGCTCAATGACCCAGATCTAATCAACACACCTTCCTGAATGTACCAGGCGAGGACAGTGTTGTAACACTGTCTCACAACTGACTTTTTATGAGCACCATAGGCATAAAAACTCTGCTACCTTTTCATTGCACACTGTTAATGAAGACTTAGTCCTCAAGACCATAAAGGACCTGAGACTAAATGCACAAGGGAACGATGGTCTGTCTTTGGACATGCTTTTGCTCACATTGCCTCAGTCGCTGGGGGCCATTACTGCGATAGTTAATCGGTCAATACTTGACGGTGTATTTCCAGAGAACTGGAAGGTTGCAATTGTGAGACCGTTACCTAAGACAAGTCAGCCTAGTACAGTTCAGGAACTTCGACCTATAAGCATCCTGCCACGCCTGTCTAAGATATTAGAAAGAATAGTGTGCAGCAAGCTTACTAACTATCTCAAAGCACAGGACATCCTCCCACACTATCAGTCTGGCTTCCGGAAAGGGCATGGTACGGCAACTGCTCTAGCAGACGTGGTCGATAATTTGTTGGCTGCTCAGGATCGGGGGATGCTAACGATTCTTACTCTGCTGGATTTTTCTCGAGCCTTCGACTCGATCAATACATCCCTGCTGCTATTTAAACTGAGATATTATGACCTTGACAGTAATTCAGTGAAATGGTTCCACAGCTGTCTGACACAACGACTGCAATATGTGGAGCTGAAGCGGATGGATGCTACTTCACTGAGGTCACAACCACAAATGGTTACTCGCGGAGTTCCTCAAGGGTCAATATTGGGGCCAGTCTTGTACATTCTGTACAGTTCCGATATCATTAACACTATTACAAATTGTTGTCATCATCTGTACGCTGATGACCTGCAGGTGTACCTCCCTTTTGCACCAGCTGATTGTACCAGTGCTGTAGCCAATGAGGATGAACGAGGACATGGACAGCATCTCTGCCTGGTACAGTTCAAACTGTTTGACCATTAACCCCAAGAAGTCCCAATTCATGATCATAGGTTCGCCCAAGAATATTGCTAAACTTAAAGATATAACTTTAAATATTCATATAAATGGAGAACCTATTACAAGGGTTGATACAGCCAGAAATCTAGGACTTGTCATCGATTGCAACTTAAAATTGGAAAAATATATAGCGGAGTGTGTTAGCAATAGTTTTTACCGGCTGAAACTCCTTTACAAGTTGAGACCCTACCTGCGTGAGAGACTAAGAATTACCCTCTGCGAGTCCTTGATCCTCAGCAGGTTTAATTACTGTGACTCAGTATATGGTCCATGCCTCTTATCAAGAACGTTCAGACTTATTCAAAGAGTGCAGAATGGGTGTGCGCGGTTCTGTTTTACAGTTCCACCTCGGTCACATGTTACCCCATATCTCAATGACGCAAACATGCTGAGGATGGAGGCACGCAGAAGATTGCATTTGACTACTATGATGTTCGGAGTCATCACTACAAGAAAACCTAAATACCTCTTCCTAAAGCTGGAGTGGGCCCGTGATCACAGCAGATACCCCAGGAGGGAGTGTACCCATGTTTTTGCCACTCCAAAACATCGCACCATGGCATTTCAGGGCTCCTTCAGATTCCCTTCGTCACGGTGTTGGAACGACCTGCCTCCGCCTTTGCGTGCCCTGCAAGTTAGAAACACGTTTAAAACTCACGTAAAAAAATACCTTATCTCACTGCAAAAGGCGGGTGGTGCTGACACACTTACCATGGGGTGCGTTCCCTCTCCTCGGTACCCTCGGCATGGTGCACTCTAAAATAATCCATTCAATGACGTTTTGGACAGAGAACGAAGGAAACCAAGTAATAGGTCAATGCTTACCAGGAGGTATTGCGCGACGCGCATGCCGAGGTTGGCGCGATCGGCTCGGAGCGGAATCGCGCGCGTTTAGCATTCCGTAATAATAAAATGGTAAATAATACAAGATTCTCACACTCACACTTAGGTGAAAATGCACCTATTTACACTTTTCACTATAAATAAAATACGTGGCAAAAAAATGGCTTTAAACTAAGAAGTCATAAATAACGCAGATTAGATGAGATGTACGGACATTTTATACGTGGTAGAGCCATGCTGCAGTTATATTAATAGTATAGCTGTAGCATGAATGGGTCGGCTCGAACGGGGAAGGGCCACGCTCTCAGAATACCAGTGTAAAATAGCAGCTTAACACTGCTGTGTTTCATATGGTGAGTGTAGAGAACTGGAGACCCTTTTTACTGGAAAAGAGGCATTCCATCTTAGTCCTCACGGGTGACAACGCATCTGCATTTTGATTCTTTATTGAGGATAGAAGTAGATGTCTATGGATCACAGCAACCACTTACCATCTGGTAAACTGTGTGCTCGTTTGTCACTCTATCCTATAAAAAAAACACGTGGTATTTGTTTGACAGTTTTTTTCTGATTCGTTCGTTCGGTCGGGGCTCGTAACAATTTGTTTGCTTTCTATATATTATGTTTGTTGGAGTAGCCTCAATTTTAGCTTTTAGTAGTTATTTAATAGTGTATAATGTAATGTAATGTAATTTAAGGGAATATTGTTGTTTGTTTATTTCATAATTCCGGATAATTCCTATCACTATTATAAATATTTTTAACCTTGTATTTTCTCTTTTGTTTTTTATTTTAGCATTGTTTTTTTTTGACAACCATGATGACAACCATTAAAGCGTCCCCGTATTGTGCACCCTTTCGAGAGACACCCAAGTCACATAAACACATTCCTATATTAATTACTAAATTTTAAGTTAGTGTCTTCTGGAAAGGATGCGCAATACCAACAATAGGTGTCCGCGGAAGACCAGCGTCTTGACATGCTCCTTGCGAGCATGTCATGACAAATGCTGAGCGGAAGCCTGTTTTGGCACAGTATTTATGTATATATATAATTCACTTACCACCAGGTGAGCCACATGATCATTTGCCCTCTTCTATAAAAAAACATGTCATGCATTTTCTGTCTTGACTGACTTGTTTCCGACTGATATACTTTGTTATAATATAACAAAGTATATCAGTCTTATCTATCTTAATAAAGTACATAATATGTACTTTATAGTATACTTTGTTATAATAATTTATTAATTTATTAATATTTATTTTATTTAATTTTTACTACTGTACTTCGTACATAAGACACAACATTTAATTTTTTTATTTGTAGTTTTGCCCATTTCTCAGCGTTCTCAAACTTTTCAGGCTTTTTAATGAATATCTCAAATAACTACATAAAATAAACAAGCAATTAACAATGCGTTAGTAAAATCGCAAAAATTAGGGATTCAAAAGGTTCCATAAATATCGTTATGTTTATTTTTTTTATAGCATAAGGGTGACAAACGAGCACACAGTACATCTGATGGTTAATGGTTGCGGTGGCCCATAGACATCTACATCTATCCTCGATTTCGAATTAAAATGCAGATGCGTTGTCACCCGTGAGGACTAAGGTGGAATGCCTCGTTTCCAGTAAAATGGTCTCCGGTTCTCTACACTCACCATACGAAACACGCTTTTACGCTGGTATTCTGTGAGAGCGTGGTCCTTCCCCAGTCGAGCCGACCCATTCGTGCTACAGCTATACCAGTAATATAGCTGCAGCGTGGCTCTACCACGTACAAAAATTATTATTACTATTTATCGATTTTATACTTGAAATAGAATTGAAACCCAAATCTAAATCCTTTATTTTAACTGTAGGTACTCGAAGAGCGAAAGAAGTTCTGAACCTCTGAATTGTTTTATTTTATGGAATGACAATCAAAAATTATATTTTCGGTAAAAAAGACATTAAACATTTGTGCGTTTCTTTGTTATAGGTTACGATCAAAGCAAATACCTTCAAATATAGGTATACAAGGATGAAAGTAATAATATGAAAAATGCTATTAAGTCTTGTCTTTTTGCCTTAATCCAGGGTTTCCCAATAAGTGGTACGCGCACCCCCAGGAATAGGTATGTGAGGTATTTAGGTTGCCTGAAGGAGTACGCTCTTGAATAAGGTAAGGATAAGGGCAATCTCTTGGAAAAAAAATTTACACAAAATTACAACCACCGAACCGTAGACAACATGCACATTTATGTCATTGAACTTTAATTACCGAGGTGATTTTCATTATCATACAAAGAAGTTAATAAATTATGACAAAAACATGATTTTATATTACACTTGCTGGCGCGGTAGACGTTGTTCTGCCCTTACTGGTACAAAGGTCGCGCGATGAGTTTCACTGTGAATTCACTTTGTACTTTATACAGTGTAAGTAAAAATTTATTAACAGGTGTTAATAAATTCGACCACAGCGCCTCCTATCAAATTCTGTGATTTTCTTTTTTGGCACAACCAACATACGTGGGCCACTCTGAATGTTTTGCGAAAATAAAAATAAAATTATATATGATTAAAGTTTTTTATTAAATTGCTCGTCATCTTTTTCGTTACGCGGAAGACATGGAGCCAGGAGAAACGTGCGCCCAGAAGCACCAGCCTCAGTCTGACCCCAGCGGTGGATTTGGTCTATGGCCCCGCCGTCGACCAAGTTTCGGCTGTGGAGTGCAGGAGGTGGTGCATCGTAGTGCCGACACTGCTTTACTACATCAACGGGGCGGCTCCTACAAAGTCGCGAAGGTTAGGTCGAGAACTTCCCACCATCGGCAACTCCGCCTCGGCTACCACGGGTAGGGTGAGAACGTTCCCGCCGCACCCGAGTGGAAAAAACGCGTTCACGTTTTCTTCCGAAACAGCTTATAAATGCATCATCTATAGATTGAGTACTTCATTCTAGAGGCCATTCACATTGCGACGGTCGTATGGACTATCTCACGAACTTCAGTCGTATGCTACTGGTTCGATTGTGAAATAATTGGTCGCAGATAGGGTTGCCATCTGTCCGGCTTTAGCCGGACATGTTTGGCTTTTTCGGGTTGTGTCCGGCCAAATTTTTATGTGTCCGGCCTGTCCGGCTTTTGTTAGGCTTTTTGTTAGTGTAACGCGTTGCACGCATCGCTTGCAGAATGAGAGAAGCAATGCCGAATTTATCTATCCATATACATTATTACCAGCCAATACTATATTAAACATGGCTATGGCGCGGGCAGCGAAGAGCGGTGCGGTGCGCGCGACACGGGAGTGGGGCACCCCGCCCCGCCGCGCTTGTTTGGCTATGTTTGCCTTTCTAAAAATTACTGTCCGGCTTTTAGGGCCAAAAGTCCGGCTTTTTGGAGCGCCGAGTCCGGCTTTTTCATTTTAGGAGATGGCAGCCCTAGTCGCAGAGCGGTCCCTACAACCAAGTTCACGTCGAAGGTTCGATGAAACTTATTGGTAATAAGTAGAGGTGGGCCGAATATGGATTTCACCGAATACGAATCGGCCGAAAGTTCGGTAAAACTTTTACCGAACCGAATATTCGGCCGAACATTATTCGGTGGATCACCTCGGTTCCTAACCAATTCATGTCGAAACTTGTTTACGTTAAGCGCGCGGGATTAGCACCGGACCCTGCCCCTCGCTCCCCCGCCACACCTGACATGTTATTGCATCATCTAGTACTGAGCTAATTGCCGGCACGTGCATTCGCCATTTGGAAATAATTTAAAATTTAAAAATTTGTACAACCGACTTCAAAATAAATTATTAAGGATAACTCAAAAACTATTGGTCAGACCTTGATCAAATTTATATGGGACCACATGAGAAGCACCAGCTTTCAAATAAAAAAAGAATCATCGAAATCGGTTCACCTAGAAAAAAGTTATGAGGTAACACACATAAAAAAAGAACATACAGTCGAATTGAATACCTCCTCCTTTTTGAAGTCAGATCACTTCCAATTACGAATTCAATTGCTGAAATGATAGGAATAGATAATCAGGTAACTTCTATAGTCGAAGATAAAGGCTTTAATCGGCTCATGCAGTTGGCAAAGCCCAAATACCAAATACTGAGCCGAAAATGTATAGGTGAAACAGTGATTCCAGAACTGTATGAAAACTTTAAAAGCACTATTCAAGGTGAGCTATCTAAGGCCAAATGTCTATCGGCTACATCTGACATGTGGACAAACATGTTCGTACATTTCAATACAGTGGACACTTTGAGTACCACTTTAACGAATGTTCGGTGATTTAGCCGAATATTCGGCCGAATACGAACATTCGGTAAAGCTGCCGAATATGCCAAATACCGAATATAAAACGAATATTCGGCCCATCTCTAGTAATAAGAGGTTGATACCAATTTAATCAAGGATCATTTCGTACCTACACACTTGTATCGTATACGGTTTTCATTAAAATTGGAAAAACCGCGCTTCGGGACAGTTTTTGGGGCGTGAGTGGGGGGAGGGGGCGCTGACCCGTGAGGGGGAGGGAGAGTGGATAAAATTTAACTTCGCTCTACTTATAATAATGGAGTACTTTTATCAATCGGCATATGTACGTTACATATGCCGATTGATAAAAGTACTCCATTTATTTGTCCAATTTTCCATACATTTTTATCTAAAACGCTTGAACTAGGCTGTGAACTAGGTGTCATGTCATGTCGCGCGGCTTAGACACGTGACATACGCGGGTGAAATCGCAGGGCACAGCCAGTTATTAATAGAACCTAATTTAAGAATATCCACTACCCCATACCTCGTGGGTGTCGTAGGAGGCGACAGAGGGAATCAAATCAGGAGATGGGCAGCGACGTCTTCCTAATAACGACTAAAAATAAAAAACTGCGGTTGCCAACCTGCTTGCCAAGCGTGACAACTATGACAAATATCATATTAGGTAATCTATGGGGTGGCCTATGTTCAGCAGCGGACTTTAATAGGCTGTAACGGTATAACGGTAATTAATTCGGAACAGGTTTATGCTTCCTTGCGAAAATATCGCCGTGGTGACAATGTGAAACTGACAAATGTGTTGAGAAACACCATATGTTACAGCTGTGTAAAATAAATATCTGTTACTTTACATTAAACAATAGTGGTACATAGGTACATGAGCGACAATTTTATCTCTACAGAATATAAAACTGATATCATATCATATCATATTGGACTCAACGGTATAAACTTTCGTTCCTTGGGAGAGAGTATGGGATGCTACTTGCTTACACATTTTATCTTGATTTCTATGAAATTGCAATTCTGCAGTACTGGCCATTTCAAATCAAAATCATTTTTGTTTGGCTAAGAATTCTAATTTCAAATTAATTTTATTTTAAAAACATGGAATTCTTTTTTCAAAATTAGTCATTTGTTTTTTGATTAGGGTTATGTTTTCATTGCATTTGAATCTATTTCATCATCATGAATATGTTAAAAATTCTAGTAATTATGGAATATGAGTACCGTCGAGGCAGCAATGCGCCACAAGCGGCACGCAACATCAACGACGTTTACGGAGCGAATACTACATTTTGCCCGCTTCCGCTCCGGAAACTTCGACTTGATAAATGAACCCCGTCCCGTGGTTGTCGGAAAAATCTGATCGATAATGACGAATAAAAGGCGATTGTGGAAGTTGATGATACTCAATCTACGGATGAATTAGCAGCATCTTTCGACGTTAGCATCAAAACAAAAAAATGGTAAAAAAGCTTGACAAATGGATGCCCCACGAACTCAATGATCGCCAGCGCGAAGTACGCGTCGAGACGTGTTTTGCACTGCTCTGTTGCTTCGTTGCATCCCGTCAAGCTGATTTCTTCAAGAAGGGCATCAATAAACTGCCACTGCGTTGGCAAAGATGCATCGATTGCATGGGTGATTACTTTGATTAATAGAAATAAAAAATATAGAAAAAAAATTAAGTTAACTTATTTCATAATAAACGGCAATTTCATGGGTAAAGACCTAATATGAGTGTCTGAGAATGATTTAGCGAGGAAACCGACCGTAATAGCGCTGGTAGGTTTCATTATACCGTAGTGCGTAGGTAATAGTAAATGTATGGTAATTTTAGTAGAAAAAATTTGTTTGGTTTAAAAAAGCATATCCAGTGATGGCACTCCTTAGTACGATGTTGTATTTGGATGCTTTTTCAGTTTACTGTAAAACCGAAAAAGCATCCAAAACCTATGGGCTACATAGGTAGAGTTATATCAGTAATTACAATCAAGTGAAATAGATTACTAAACACGTGGAATTGTAGACAGGCACTGGCTTAAGTAAATGCAGGGGGAGGAACAAATTTTCTCGTCTAGGGCGCCCGGGTAAATAAGACCGGCTCTGCTTGTGTCCAGCTTTTAATGAGACTATAAAACATTGTGTTTATTATAAGCCAGCATTCATATATTCAGAGCTATTAACATTTTTGTGACTACCATGCTTCCATAGCATCCATTACGCAAACGATCAGGCTCTGGAAAAAAGGATCCGTACCTAAACGTAGGTTATTTTTCAAAGAGTAGCCCAATCTTAAACTTAAGTTCAAATATATTAATAATGATATACCGTTATTGCAGTTTTTGAAAATACGAGTAAATAAGGCTTCTACTTTTATTTTAAATTATCCCAAATTGAATGTAAGTTATGGGCAACAAAGTTTTTGTCTACAGATCGACCCTTACGAATGTGTGCGTGCGCAGTAAAATCAGTTAAAATAATGCATTACCACGCATTTTGAATATAAAAGATAAAAAGGACAGAATGTTTGAGATTTTTTTCATTAATATTTTTTCACCATTTGCCTATATTACTTATTCTGAACCTTCTCTGCAAATTTGGCCGGTTATTGCAAAAAACCCTGTGTATTAAAGTCAGGAATTACCCCAGAGATGACCATGACCATACACCAGAGAATACCTTGTATGGGAATTATTTGCCGTAGTTGCCTCGTTTGGTAAGCGGGTTGGCAACAGCATCTTTTATTATTTTAAGTTGCTATGACAAACATGGTGTTGCCCATCTGATTTCATTTCCCTCAGTCGCCTTTTATGACACCCATGAGACAAAATGGGGTAGTGGATATTTTTTTGCCGCCACTACACGGTCAGGCGCTAGGTCAAGGCGATCAAATAGTCTTGTCTGAAAAAAATGTTAGCCAAATTTATACAGTTCATGGCAACGGAAAAAATATAAGCATGTTAATCTTAACATGTATCTTAGATCACTGTAATTTACAAATCTAAATTTTTGTAACTTATATAAAACTAACCTTTAAAATGACCTTTCAACAATAATATCATTATAACATTGTCTACACACGTAGGTATAATTAATAACAATAACGTATCATATTTTAAACACATAACAAGGTTGTTTTTTGCTTTAGAATTTTGTTTTCGATTACTCAACTTATTTTGAAGTAATTAATTACTTTACTAATTTTCAAATTAAAGCGTCAATTACTAAATAATGCTATTTCTAAATTGGTAAATTGGTTTAACGTTAGTCCGAGAGCTCATGACGCATTTTTCATGATGTTTGATGCAGTATGAAATCCAAATAATAATAATAATGACTATCCGTCAGCTAAGTTGATAAAAAATTAAGAAAAAAAATGGCAGACACTTCTGAAGGGATTGACAGAGGCAAACTACCGCAAAGTTGTATTTTCAAAAATTAAAAAAAAAGTGTTTGATTTAATCTGCCATTTTTACAGCGTGTTTATTATATAATAAAAAGTTCTCATAATAGGGCAGACAGTTTCTCCGGGGGTTAATAATTTAAAAATATTTAAATAAGTTTGATCTACTCACTGGATACACGCTATACCACCAAGAAATTTTGGCACATTACTTGATGGGAAAGCTTGCGCATCGCCGAAGGAATCCGACTAGGGGCGGCGATTTGTCAACCCCATCACTGCCTGTGGTAGCAGCGTCGACGCGTTTGGGCTCCACGGACTTTCATGTAAAAAAACTGCTGGTAGGTTTTCACGGGACGGTTCTTTGAACGATGTCATCCGAAGAGCTCTTGTCTCTATAAATGTTCCCTCGGTTTTAGGGTCTTGTGGTATATTTAGAGACTATGGCAGGAGATCCGACGGTATGACATTGGTCCCTTGGGAGAGAGGTAAAGCCCTAATGTAGGATGCTACTTGCGTAGACACTTTGGCGGCCCCTCATCTCAGGGGTGGTACCTCGTTTAGAGCCGGCGCGGCATCAGCGGCAGCTGAACTGAGTAAGTGGTGCAAATATGCGTCTCTGAGAGATGACTATCTACATATTTGTGCCATGTGCTGTAGAGACTATCGGTCCGTGGGGTCCACATGCGGTGAAGTACCTAAAGGAACTCTATCCGCGACTGGTCATTGCTGCTAGTGATAAGAGGGCTGGTTCTTTTCTCACTCAAAGGCTAAGTATAGCCATTCAGCGAGAAAACGCAGCCAGCGTTCTTGGCACGATACCACGGGGAGTAGGACTGTATGATAATTAAGTTATAGTATATATCTTGCGTGGACAGGAGACAAATGTGCTACGGGTTGTAATGAGTGCGACAGAGAGCGACGGTCCCGATATGCCCTTAGTCATTCTTCGCGTTCCCATTGGCTGCGGATCACGTGATTTTGTGAAGCTGTTACAATTGAAATGAAAGATATGCATAGCTATGATATTATACCTAATTATATTATATAATATATTATAATATATCATTTCAATTATTTTATACTATTTTTTATACTTACTTAAAATATTTATATATTTAAATATATATTTTATTAGATAAAAATTTCAAGAAGTAGATAAAAATGAAGTTTACTTAAGACTGTAGTCCTTGAGCGTGGGAACTTCTAATAGGACACCTATATTGATATTTTCTAATCACACAGACTTGATTGATTTGGAGTAATGAATTTTCTTTCACCGCCAATACATATTGTTATTGAATACTTATGTTATAAACCACGTTATTACTAATAAGACATTTGGGAAAAATATTTAAAAAAGTTTGTTTCAAGCATAAAATGTCGTGATTAATTACAAACATGCAACTATTTGTAGGAGAAATGTATTATGCATTTTTCATGTGAAACTTTATTCGATAAAGAATATGTAACAGAAATAATTTTTTAAATAGATCCATATTAAAAGAATGTAGTAAACAAAATAAAATTAATATAAAATAAGCGGCGTTTCGCGCGCTCCTCAAACTCAAACCAGTTACCCGCTCGTCATCGTAGGACTTTAGTATAGGAAAATCCCCAAAATTTACACGCACTTTGAGTGATCACAAGAGTATCGTCCAGTATATGCCAACTGACTTATTTGCGTTTTCCCATATTATCTACCTGAAATGGATATTAAAATAAATTACTATTTTATTAAGTAATAATAATAATAAAAGAAGAATACAAATAATTTTAGCAGTCGTGTCCGACACTCGCGACCCACCCTTATGCCATGTCAAACAATAGATGTATCGACTGGACTCGTCAAATCGGGCTACGAACGGACGTACAGTCACCCCGAAAATTGAGACGGCACTGAATTTTTTTTGACGCGTATTCTCTAACGAATTACGGAAACTAAAATATAATATGGAAAACGGGGAACGATTTCTGCTAAAAAATGAATGATATTTAGGCTTAGATTGTTGCTTTTTGATTTGAATTAGTAAAACAAATGAATGGTGAATGTATTACTTATACTTCTATCTCACGTTTTAATCAAAAATATTGTCCAAAGTAATAACGAAATAGCCTAGAGATTTAAAATACAAAAGGCCGTTTTAAGTGTTTTTACCATTGTTGATGATTTTTTTTTCTCCAAAATCAAGATTATTTTTATAAATATCACGCGGTGAAAGTGAAGACTCATCTATTAACTAATTGAGATTTTTTATGGTGTCTTTCAATGAAGTCAGTTCTTTAACATTTTTATAACGTAACTGCCTATTTGCGCGTTTCTTAAGGACCGGCCTCTTAAATGCACAACAATAATTACAGCTAATGGTAATAAGGAAGTAATTATCGGGTTGATAGAAGTAAGATTTTTTTTAATTGTCTCATTGGTAACACGCAAGATTTATTTAATCATTTTTAAATTATTAACCCCCGGAGAAACTGTCTGCCCTTTTGGTTTCTCAGTTTCTCCGGGTGCTCAGGCTGCCCCGCGTATTCTGGGGGGGGGGCGAAATTCCGCTCAAGACGAAACCTGCTCGGGGCAAGCGGAGCAAAAAGACAAAGGCAACCCCTGCTACGCTTTCCGTGGATTTCTGCAATATCAGGGGACTTCATTCAAACCTTAACGCCGTCCACTACCATCTGGAGACGGCAAAGTCGGCCTTGCTCTTTCTAACCGAGACACAGGTGTCCTCTCCGGCTGATACTTCGTATCTCTCCTGCCCGGGGTACAAATTGGAACACTCCTTTGTGCCCCGGGCTGGAGTTTGCGTGTACGTCAGAGGACATCTGTTATCGACACCTCGGCAGTCTTGAAGGTACGGACCTGTCCATCCTATGGCTGCGCGTGACAGCGACGACCATCCTCGCGTCTACGGGTGCCTCTATAGGTCCCATAGCGGTAATGCCGACACAGACCGACTCATCGACCACGTCCAAATGGCTGCAGACTCCGTGCTACAACAGGTCCCTTCCGCAGAGATCGTGATGCTCGGTGATTTTAACGCCCACCACGCTGAATGGCTTGGTTCCCGTTTAACCGATCATGCGGGTAGATCTGTTTATGACTTTGCCTTGGCATATGGTCTGACACAACTGGTTACTTCGCCTACGCGGATCCCAGATGTGGAAGACCATGTACCTTCCTGTTGGACCTTCTGCTGACCTCTCATCCGGACGGATATCAGGTCTCCGTCGATGCCCTCTTGGCTCTTCGGACCATTGTCTGATCCGAGCACGGTGCCACTCACGCTCCCATCGCAGTTGCGATCTGCAGCTCGCCGCCGTGTTTGGCACTATAGGTCAGCCGATTGGGATGGGATACGGTCTTTTTTTGCATCCTATCCTTGGGGGCGGGTTTGCTTCTCGCCGGATGATCCCAACGTTGTTGCTGATTCTGTCACTGATGTGGTACTTCAGGGAATGGAATTATTTATTCCATCATCTGTGATGCCTATCGGAGGCAGAACTCAGCCATGGTTTGGTCGCTCCTGTAAAGTTGCATCACGCTATAAGCAGGAGTGTTACCGGGCCTGGGCTGACTCATCAACGTCCCGGCATGTAAATACTAGCGCTCTTAAAAAGAAGTATAATTCCGCCTCCAGGTCCTTCAAAAGTGTCATTATCAAGGCAAAGTCAGAGCACATCGGCAGAATTGGCGAGAAACTAGTTCGCCTCCCTACGGGAACACGTGCATTCTGGTCTCTCGCCAAGGCTGTCCAAGGGAACTTCTGTCAGCCATCTCTGCCATCTCTGCACAGGGTGGACGACTCACTGGCCCATGACGCAAAGGAGAAAGCCGATCTGCTAGGCTCTCTTTTTGCTTCCAACTCGACTCTTGATGACGGGGGGAACATACCGCCTACCATCCCGCGGTGTGAGTGCTCCATGCGGGAAGTGCTGTTTACACAGCGCTCGGTGCGTAAAGCACTTCTCTCCCTGGACGTCAACAAGTCGAGTGGGCCTGATGGAGTCCCACCTATTGTGCTGAAGACGTGTGCTCCGGAGTTGGCACCGTTTTTAACGTGTCTTTTCCGGTACTCCTACTCCCTAGGCGTAGTCCCGAACTCATGGAAGGCAGCTTTGGTGCACCCGATCCCTAAAAAAGGCGACCGCTCAGATCCGTCCAACTACAGGCCTATCGCTATCACCTCCTTGTTCTCCAAAGTAATGGAAACTGTTATCAACTGCCAGCTCATGCGGTACCTTGAGGATCACCAGCTGATTAGTGACCGCCAGTACGGTTTCCGTCGAGGTCGCTCAGCTGGTGATCTTCTAGGTTACCTAACTCATAGATGGGCGGAGGCAGTGGGTCAAGGAGAGGCGTTGGCCGTTAGTTTGGACGTAGCGAAGGCCTTCGATCGGGTTTGGCACAAAGCGTTTCTTTCGAAGCTCCCTTCCTATGGGCTTCCCGAGAAATTGTGCAATTGGATCACCAGTTTTCTTGCAGATCGGAGCATCAAGGTCGTAGTAGACGGTGCATGCTCCGATCACAAGCCATTAACGCTGGTGTTCCACAAGACTGCGTGCTATCACCAACGCTGTTTCTTCTGCATATCAATGATATGTTGCAAAATGGTAACATTCATTGCTATGCAGACGACAGCACTGGTGATGTTTTATACACCGGCCGTGCCAATATTTCTCGGCAAAACGTCGCCGAGTACCGGAACAAAGTTGTGTCTGAAGTCTAGACTTTGTTGAAGAAAGTCTCAGACTGGGGCGACTAAATCTAGTCCAGTTCAATCCCAGAAGACACAAGTTTGCGTTTACCGCTAAAAGAACCCTTTGTCGTATCTCCTCAGTTTCAAGGCACTCCTTGTTGCCTCAGCCAGTATCGGAATCCTCGGTGTCGACATATCGAGTGATGTGCAGTTTCGTGGTCACTTGAAGAGAAGGCCAAATTGGCCTCTAAAAGCTTGGCGTGCTCAGCAGAGCGGGACAGTATTTCATGCCGGCACACCGCTTGCAACTTTACAAGGCGCAAGTTCGGCCCCACATGGAATACTGTTCCCATCTCTGGGCAGGGCTCCCCAGTGCCAGCTCTTTCCACTTGACCGCATCCAGCGCAGAGCAGCTCGAATCGTCGACGACCGAGTTCTGTCCGATCGGCTTGACTCACTGGCACTGCGTAGAGATGTTGCATCTCTTTGCGTATTTTATCGCATGTACCACGGGGAGTGCTCTGAGGAATTGTTCGGACTAATTCCAGCCGCTCAATTTCACCATCGCACATCGCGACAGAACTCGAGATACCATCCATACCATCTGGATGATTGGCGGTCCACCACTGTGCGATTTAGAAGAAGTTTTCTTCCTCGCACAACTTCCTTGTGGAATCGATTACCACCAACGATTTTTCCGGACCGATACGACTTAGGGACCTTCAAGAAAAGAGCCTACTCCTTCTTAAAAGGCCGGCAACGCATCTGCAATTCCCCTGGTGTTGCAGTTGTTCATGGGCGGCGGTAATCACTTACCATCAGGTGAGCCGCATGCTCGTTTGCCCCCTCTCCTATAAAAAAAAAAACACTTTTTTTTTAATTTTTGAAAATACAACTTTGGGGTAGTTTGCCCCTATGTCAACCCCTTCAGAAGTGTCTGCCATTTTTTTTCTTAATTCTTTATCAACTTAACTGACTGACGGATAGTCATTATTAATATTTGAATTTAATAATGACTATCCGTCTTTTTATTGGGCGAATTTTTTTGCGACTTACCTGTGCGCAGTACCAGGTGTACCCAGGTAGGCCAGGCAAACAGTCAAATACCTGCTTATTGAGTGGACTGATACTTTTCAACAAAGTTTCATAATGCATCAAACACTTCACGACATAATTTGCATATAAGTTAATGGCACTGAAACTAAATGTATGAAATTCATAACTCCAAATGTCAAACATCTAAATACTAATGTAATTTTAAATGAGGAGGAGCTGAGCTGCTGTCAATACCACAATTTTTCTTGGAATCACACTAGACGCGACGCTTAAATGGGTTAAAATATATCAAAACTAGCCTAAAAAAGATTAAAATTCTTACCGGTGTTGAAACAGCTAGACTAGTTTATTTTAGCTACTTCCTAAGGATAATGTCGTATGGTATTTTGCTATGGGTACACGCGACTGACTCTGAAATGATATTTATTTCAGAAAAGTCATCAAAAGTCAACAAAATTTTTATGGCATTTTTGCATTTATTATATTCATATTCAATTTATCTTTTCTCTATCTCACATACCTTACCTGAAAATGTTTGCCGTTTCTGTAGCCTGAGGAAAACGAAACAGGTGGAAAACGAGATAGGCGGCAGCATCATCCTGACAACAACTCAACATAATAAAAAACTGCGTTTGCCAACCCAACTGACGACTATGGCAAATATCCGCTTGTGAGGCAATCTCTGGTGGAGGCCTACCTCCAGTGGAGGACTTTTTATAGGGTGTAATTAATAAAATTGATAGTAGTTGATGGTATTTAGAACCAGCTTGTCGGCTGGTAAAAATGCGGCAAGCTTATTCTAAATACCAAAACTAAGTTTCAGGCAGCAGCTTAACCTGACACTATATACCATCACTACGATCATTAACCTATTTAAACTGCCTTGTTGATCTAGTGGTCGTACACGCGGTTGCTGATCCTTGGTCTAGTATTGAATAAAAAAGTTTCTATTCTATTTCTATCATGGCTATAAAAGTTATTAGCACCCTTTCTCGTCCCGTGCATGGTGTAAGACTAGAACCGTTATTACTCTCACGCATTAATACTAAAAGCTCCTAGACCGGCGACGGAAAGCAGCACCCTTGGCTGCTACCCGTCGCGGTTGCGGACGTTTTCCCAGACGTCCGTAGCCGCAATCACTAATCCGCACAATCTTTAAGAACTAGAGACTATCAGTCCATGGGGACCACGTGCGGTGAAGCTCCTAAAGGAACCATATCCGCGACTGGTCATCTGATATAAGAGGGCTGGTTACTTTCTCGCTCAAAAGCTAATTATAGCCTTTCAGCGAGGTAACGCAGCCAGCGTTGTTGGCACAGTATCGCGGGGAGTAGGACTGTATGATAATTTAAGTTTTTAGTTTTAGTTTTTTTAATATAGTTTTTTAATTTTGTATAAGCTTCAATGTTATACTTGTAATAAAAAAAGATATGATAAAAATAAACAATTTGTTAGATATATTGAGATTTTTACTTGCATTGCATCACTTAAACAGTTAAGGGTTGTTTCCTTAAATGCCATCCCCTGATATCGAACATCCGGGGCTGTGGAATCAGTGTAGTTAGAGCCAAATTTTTCCGTGCCGTGTTCGGTGATCAAAATTGTCGTAACTATGTTGTGCATAGGCCTTTCGATTACTAAAGGGGAGACACATGTCTAACAATGGACTTTACGGACTGGTAAATAAGAAATAAAGAATAATTTATTCGTTTTTTTTATTTGTCCGTAGAAAAGGTTTTTATCGCCAGTAAAAATTAAATATTCATGAAATACCCCACATTTGTTAGTATGATGTGTTGGTTAGATTAAAGCATAAAGATATGTCTTCTCTGATGACCGCTGATGATAATGGCCTTGTGTTGAACTCATGTTAAAAATGCACATATTACATTTACGTAACCTATAACTTATTTACATTTACATAATGTTATTTGTGTATTCAGTCTTCTGTATTTTTTAGGTTTAAATGAACGCACGACGCTTTTTATTAACTACATTCGTCATTCAAAATATATTTAACACTTATGTAATTTTAGACAATTTTTTTTTTGTAATAGTAGCTTTATAGGACTACCCCAGAAGGTGAGTAATATTTTTCAAATGTGTGTATACATACGTATGCATATATGTACGTAACGTATGACCATTTCTCTCTCAGACTCTCTCTCATTCAGTACTCTTTTCCGTCTATTATGTGTCTATGCGTAAATTACTTACATTTTTATTTTTGTGCTTTTAAATTTAGTTTTAACTAAGTAAATAGACATAATAAATTCTGTTCTATAGGTTGAGCGACACCATCTTATCATAACCATGTATTTTATCACGTTACGAGTATGTCCCTTAAGTGATAGCCTCATCTGTCTATGCCAAGGCAAAGAGCGCAAAGTACGTTAGAGATCAGCGATAAAACCCATTCACGCGGTTGGCGATACTATCAAGTTTATGACAAGCAGATCCGTGTTATAACTTATACACATAAATGGAATAAGTAGTTTATCACAAAAATATTTATTTTCATATCTATTACCGTACGTTCAGTTGACTGCCTCGTTGGTCTAGTGGTTGTAGTAGTGCGACTGCTGATCATGAGGTCCTGGGTTCCAATCCCGGGTCGGTACGAAAAAATTATTGAGGTTTTCCATCAAGAAATTCTCAATAGCTGCCCGGAGTCAGGAAGTTGGCGGTGTCTCACCCCCGTGCCCCGGAAAGCGCGTAAAGCCGTTGGTCCTGCGCCTGATCTCTCTCCGATCGTGTCAGTTTACCGTCCCATCGGACTATAAGAGTGAGGGAATAGAGAGTGCACCTGTGCTTGCGCATTTTATTTGATTGATTTTTAAAATATTATAGAAGAATCTAAAATTTATTGCGGTAGTGTATAAATAGAGCAAAAGTTGGCCGACAGATAATTTAACAACTGGACTTCGAGTGGTAAACGAAAAACTATGGATATTTCTCGTAGATGACTTCGACTGCCTTACTTCGCGCATTTCGCTTATGTCGAGAAGCGACTGAAGCAGAGCACAACATACGAGTACAACCAGGGTATAGGCTTGCTCCTTTTAGCACAAAATGCTTGTTCACAAGATTTAATGATGTAAATTATGATCTGAATGATGTATATCATCCAGGAGTCCTGCAATAAATATGTAAGAATTAAAAATTGTAATGAATCCCAGATCCACTTTACGTTGTTTGGCAGAGTAACTTCAGTGCTCTACTGCAATAAAAAGCACCTCTGCTCTTTAGGAAGTCATGGAAATAGTTTCGATGCTACTTGAGTTGACACCACTTCAACTTTAGAAGAGAACCAACGCTTGCATGGAACTATTAGGCTGGGTATTGGTCGGCAAGTTTTCGCGTTTGCACCAGTTGCTTGGAGCTGGAGAAACGTGTATCGACACCAAATTCGACATGAGTCGAAAAGTCTTTTCAAGTGTGTGATGGGGAAGGGTAAAGAGGTTATTGACTGGAAACCTCTGTCAACTAACATCTGATCACGGCGGAACTGGACAGTATAGCTGCGAGATTACGGAAAAATCAACGTGAGATTTTTACACGATAATGACCGAATACACGTAAAACTGTGGTGGGTAGTCATACGCCTGATATGTAAGACGCCTGACTATGAGAGTGAAGGATTAGTAAGAGCCTGAACCTGGGTTTGCGCACACATTCGTGCACTATAATCCTGTCCTAGGCAGATAGCTAGTTCCCGTTTAGTCTGGCCGTCGTGACCGAAATTAGGTCTGGAGGACATTTTGAAAAAGATAAATCTGCAAATACAACACCGCGAACACCTTGTTCTGTGTCAGCTTTTTCGCGCGGCTTTGTTTGCATGGCTTCGGTTTTATTTAATTTAAAGGTAACAACGGTATTTTGAACGGTATTGGTAAAGTTTTAATGTTTGATCTGTGTTTTGGCATTGTTTTGAAAACGTTATTATAACGATTATAAATACATATTTATTGTAGTAAATAAAAATGTATTCGCAAAATAAAGACACGTGACGCAATAAATAAATGAATAAAAAGACTTTTATTTCATCACACTGATCTAAAGATTGTGGGTATTTACATTTTTGTCAGACATCAATAGTTACAAATTTTTGTATCACAGAAACTTCAACTTAATAACAGTTAGTAGGTACTTAGTTTAAGATTTCAGGAAGTACAATAGCGGGAGCGGGGATTATGGGGGCAGCGACGATAACACCTTCAGGAGCTGACGTTTCTTCGATGACGGTGACGGGCTCGGGAATAATAGGCTTGTCCACAACGATGACGGGTTCAGGAACAACGGGCTTGTCTACGTCGATAACTGGGTCAGGGATAATGGCTTCATCGACCACCTGGACGGGGGTAGGTGCGGGGGAGGGGATAGTCTCAATTGCAACGGGAGATCCTGCAACATCAGAAGTAGCTTTAATGTTCAGGATGATTTGAACCAGAGGAGCGCTAGCGGAGGGGCTAGCTGGAGCAGGAGCGGGGTCCACAATTGCGGGACCAATAACAACGGGCTCGAAGTTGTCAACGATAGCAGGTCCGATGGCGATAGGTTCGAAGTTGTCGACGATGGCAGGGCCGATGGCGATGGGTTCAAAGTTGTCGATGACGGCAGGGCCGATGGCAATGGGTCCCAGTTGATCCAAGTCGATAACAGGTGCAGGTCCAGCGGGGGCAGGTTGGACGAAAGCTCGTTTTGTGGGGCCGGCGACGGCCAAGGCGAAGATAGCGGCAGATACTAACAGGAACTTCATGTTTGCTCTAAACAAAGCAGCATTTAATAAATTAATTTTTAATGTGTGATATATAATAATTATAATTATAAAATATACAATATAATTTATATATGATATGTAAATTATACTGTATATTTTATTACTCCTAAGACTCACCTATTAGTAATTGTAATTAATTATATTATGTTCATCCACTTTTAAATTTTACTTTATATACTGCACTTTTATCTTATTCATGATTACATAGAGAACTAATCGAATTTATCTAATCCCGAATTTTTAAATTAAGGTAGGATTATGTTAAGTATTTTTATCAATTCGCAAAAGATTAAAGGCGGAAGCACATTTATCGTTTTGTAAATACATAAAGTTTACCTTTCGTTTATAAAATATGAGTCATTTTGGTTCATTATAACTTGACTACAGCGCATCCTGTCGGATCCTAGCATGGCTTTGAACCATTGTCTTGACAAAACTAATTGATTGTGTGAATATGACCTCAATTGGTCAAGTCGTTCAGAAGTTACTCGATCACCAACAGCAACCTACGATTTTATTTAAGTACCAGCAAAATAAAATAATTACTGTTAACTGAATAAATTGTAATCGTGCATAATGAATCGTTTAATCGTCAAACGAACGTTTTGGATACACTAGCTGTCTTTTTTGTATCAATTATTTGTTCCATCGTATTGGAGGCAAAGGCAAATGTTCGCTTTATCTTATTATGGGGCTTCTGAAACACGCAGATCTTGTAATCGCGAAACATTATTAGTTTAAAAAAAATAAGAGCCTAAATATGTGATACTACACACATGTAGATCCTCTCTCTCCACAACTATATACATGGAAGGAACTCCAGCGTTTGTCACTATAGGGTTGGACGAGCTGCCAACGACGACGACCCAGAGTGACCATTTACTCAGAAAATCTTTCACCCAGTCAATCAGACCAGGGTATAAGCCGTGCGCTAGAAGTTCGCCCAAAAGGCTAGCATGCCAAACCCTGTCAAAGGCCTTCGAGACATCAAGGGAGACAGCAAGTGTTTCTTCACGCGTTCATGGGCTTCGCCCCATATGTGAGGTGAGTGGCATAAGCTAGAAAGTCCCCAGTTGACCGATTTCGGCGAAAGCCGTAGCTACAGGTGGTCACTGAGGGGGTCATTCTTTTCTAGGTATGCCATGAGGTAGGCGTTCAATATACGCTCTATAATCTTACAGAATATGGAGGAAATTGAAATTGACCGATAGTTGGTAGTCGGCACGGCTGCCCTTTTTAGGCACATGCTGCCCGAAGCACGGGCTGTACATTGGCTAGCTTCCAAGATTTAGATACTATATAACACAGGTGACAGGACGCAGGCGCACGAGCCTTTAGAACTATAGCTGGTATACTATCTGGTCCACTAGCTTTGTTCACGTCTAGATTTCGCAAGGCTTTAAGAATCTCCTTGTTGATGATGTGGACCTCCGACATAGAGTTACCGCAGTGAGGTAATTCAAGTGGTACGCTGTTGCTACTGCCCAGTCGAATTGCAAGCAAAAGAGAAGCAACAATTCTGCTTTCTCCTTAGGTGTTTGCACCAATAAGCCATCTGGTTTTACTAACGCAGGCAGTGTAAGCCGGTAATTATGTCTCGACCGCCTTGGCGAGAGACCATAGAGCTTACTGCCAGATGGTTTGGCAGAGACACACACGACTTGGATAATATTGGCTTTTTATATCTAGTTATCCCATGTAGGTAATGGAAGATAAGGTGCAGTTTGGATTGTCTGTTGAGTTATTGATTTGCGGTTAGTAAATTAAAGTAAAGTAAAGTTACAGCCTATATGGGTCCTACAGAGGGGCCTACACTAGCCTTCTCTCACTTTTGAGAGTTGAGAGAGTTATGAAGCAATAAGTCCTCCGCGCTGCTCTAGCGTGCTGCTCCTGCGCTTTTATTCCTTAGACATGCAAGTTCCACACGATGTGTTCCTTCATCACCGAGCACTTAGTAAATTAAAACTTGAAATTTCAATTAACAGTTTCATTGGTGCCGGCGGGATTAAACCCGGTTACAAAAATAAATAAATTTTATTGCATGCCGTAAGCGCTAAGCGCGCAGGTATGTTCTAAACAGTAAACATGTAACAAGTTGATGTAACTATAATAATTTAAAAAAACATTTAGAGATGTACTAAAAGAAATAATTCGATATTCGTAAATTATTCTTTAGTTTACGAACACTGGTGTTAGGTCGGCGAAAAAGTTTCTTCGTATTTTATATAGAATTTCAAAATTTTTTTCGAAGTTTAATTACATTTAATTATAATATATATGTGCCATTTTGTTCGATAACTTGTTGCCATCTTGTGGGTAGTGACATAATCCCGTTGCTGTAGAAATCTTGGCATTGATGATCAAAAATGCAACAAGTAGTTTGACAGTCCTCTCTTGATGTTAACCTAACACTATCCAAAGATTTCTGAAGAGACCGAAACAGGTAAAATCTGAGGGTGCAAGGTATATGGTGGATGCATTAACACTTCCTAACCAAGCACTCTCAATTTTTGCTGAGTAATAAATATGTGTGTGGTCTAGCGTTATCATAACGAAAGACCACTCCTTTTCTGTTGATCAATTCCACGTTTTTCTCAATTTCTTGCTTGAGTCTCATTAGTTGTTGGCAGTAGAGATCCGAATCGTTAGTTTTGCCTGGCAGTAATAACTCATAATAAACGATGCCCTTCAATCCCACCATACACACAGCATCACCTTATTGCATGTTAATTCGGGTTTCGCTAAGCAAAAGTTTTTCTAGTCCTGTTAAATAAACTACACGTCAATTTCACTCCATCTTTTTCTTCCTTTCCTTTCCTCTTTGTGGTTTTACAAACATTATTGTAGTAAAACTTCAGAATGTATCAATTTCTTCGTTGGATTCACTTATTTTGAGGACAGAAAAACGAGTGAAAAATGGCGGGAAAATATTTTACTTTTTATTTTATTTTACTTAATGTCCTATATATATTGATATTAAAACCAGCCATATACAAACAGTACAACCAAAGAGATTTTTCTTAAATTTTATACAAACAAAATACGAAGAAACTTTTTCCCCGACCTATTAAATATTAAGGATCTTAAAAATTTATTTGCTTATATCCGCGTGTTAAAATAAAATGATATGTCTTACTTAGTTTGAAGAACACCTCCCGCTCTCCCTCAATTGCGTGCACTATCCCCGTCACCACTAATCCCAGCACCACTACTCCCAACACCACTACACCAGGAAAGACACACCACAGTCGATGTTACGACACGTGTTTGGCCTCTACACGAGGCATCCTCAGGTCAAGTAGACTCTGCGGTGGCTGACCGCTAAGCAGTGTTGGGAGTAGTGATGCTGAGATTAGTGGTGGGGATAGTACGCAATTGGGGTAGAACGGGAGGTGTTCTTCAAATTAAAAGACATCACTTTATTTTAATACGCTGATATAAGAAAATTTATTTTTAAGATCTTTAATATACCATTTCCGTAAGTAACGCCTGATGCTATTAATTATCTTAAATAAATAGTCTAATGCCATAGTACCTATTAAATCTTTTGCATGCCCTGAATTAATTTTAGTAATTTTAGTTAAGAACTAGAGACTATCAGTCCATGGGGACCACGTGCGGTGAAGCTCTAAAGGAACCATATCCGACTGGTCATCGCTGCTGGTGACAAGAGGGCTGGTTACTTTCTCGCTCAAAAGCTAATTATAGCCTTTCAGCGAGGTAACGCAGCCAGCGTTGTTGGCACAGTATCGCGGGGAGTAGGACTGTATGATAATTTAAGTTTTAGTTTTAGTTTTTTAATATAGTTTTTAATATTGTATAAGCTTCAATGTTATACTTGTAATAAAAAAGATATGATAAAATAAACAATTTGTTAGATATATTGAGATTTTACTTGCATTGCATCACTTAAACAGTTAAGGGTTGTTTCCTTAAATGCCATCCCCTGATATCGAACATCCGGGGCTGTGGAATCAGTGTAGTTAGAGCCAAATTTTTCCGTGCCGTGTTCGGTGATCAAAATTGTCGTAACTATGTTGTGCATAGGCCTTTCGATTGCTAAAGGAGACACATGTCTAACAATGGACTTTACGGACTGGTAAATAAGAAATAAAGAATAATTTATTCGTTTTTTTTATTTGTCCGTAGAAAAGGTTTTTATCGCCAGTAAAAATTAAATATTCATGAAATACCCCACATTTGTTAGTATGATGTGTTGGTTAGATTAAAGCATAAAGATATGTCTTCTCTGATGACCGCTGATGATAATGGCCTTGTGTTGAACTCATGTTAAAAATGCACATATTACATTTACGTAACCTATAACTTATTTACATTTACATAATGTTATTTGTGTATTCAGTCTTCTGTATTTTTAGGTTTAAATGAACGCACGACGCTTTTTATTAACTACATTCGTCATTCAAAATATATTTAACACTTATGTAATTTTAGACAATTTTTTTTTTGTAATAGTAGCTTTATAGGACTACCCCAGAAGGTGAGTAATATTTTTCAAATGTGTGTATACATACGTATGCATATATGTACGTAACGTATGACCATTTCTCTCTCAGACTCTCTCTCATTCAGTACTCTTTTCCGTCTATTATGTGTCTATGCGTAAATTACTTACATTTTTATTTTTGTGCTTTTAAATTTAGTTTTAACTAAGTAAATAGACATAATAAATTCTGTTCTATAGGTTGAGCGACACCATCTTATCATAACCATGTATTTTATCACGTTACGAGTATGTCCCTTAAGTGATAGCCTCATCTGTCTATGCCAAGGCAAAGAGCGCAAAGTACGTTAGAGATCAGCGATAAAACCCATTCACGCGGTTGGCGATACTATCAAGTTTATGACAAGCAGATCCGTGTTATAACTTATACATAAATGGAATAAGTAGTTTATCACAAAATATTTATTTTCATATCTATTACCGTACGTTCAGTTGACTGCCTCGTTGGTCTAGTGGTTGTAGTAGTGCGACTGCTGATCATGAGGTCCTGGGTTCCAATCCCGGGTCGGTACGAAAAAATTATTGAGGTTTTCCATCAAGAAATTCTCAATAGCTGCCCGGAGTCAGGAAGTTGGCGGTGTCTCACCCCCGTGCCCCGGAAAGCGCGTAAAGCCGTTGGTCCTGCGCCTGATCTCTCTCCGATCGTGTCAGTTTACCGTCCCATCGGACTATAAGAGTGAGGGAATAGAGAGTGCACCTGTGCTTGCGCATTTTATTTGATTGATTTTTAAAATATTATAGAAGAATCTAAAATTTATTGCGGTAGTGTATAAATAGAGCAAAAGTTGGCCGACAGATAATTTAACAACTGGACTTCGAGTGGTAAACGAAAAACTATGGATATTTCTCGTAGATGACTTCGACTGCCTTACTTCGCGCATTTCGCTTATGTCGAGAAGCGACTGAAGCAGAGCACAACATACGAGTACAACCAGGGTATAGGCTTGCTCCTTTTAGCACAAAATGCTTGTTCACAAGATTTAATGATGTAAATTATGATCTGAATGATGTATATCATCCAGGAGTCCTGCAATAAATATGTAAGAATTAAAAATTGTAATGAATCCCAGATCCACTTTACGTTGTTTGGCAGAGTAACTTCAGTGCTCTACTGCAATAAAAAGCACCTCTGCTCTTTAGGAAGTCATGGAAATAGTTTCGATGCTACTTGAGTTGACACCACTTCAACTTTAGAAGAGAACCAACGCTTGCATGGAACTATTAGGCTGGGTATTGGTCGGCAAGTTTTCGCGTTTGCACCAGTTGCTTGGAGCTGGAGAAACGTGTATCGACACCAAATTCGACATGAGTCGAAAAGTCTTTTCAAGTGTGTGATGGGGAAGGGTAAAGAGGTTATTGACTGGAAACCTCTGTCAACTAACATCTGATCACGGCGGAACTGGACAGTATAGCAGCGAGATTACGGAAAAATCAACGTGAGATTTTTACGATAATGACCGAATACACGTAAAACTGTGGTGGGTAGTCATACGCCTGATCGGACTATGAGTGAAGGATTAGTAAGAGCCTGAACCTGGGTTTGCGCACATTCGTGCACTATAATCCTGTCCTAGGCAGATAGCTAGTTCCCGTTTAGTCTGGCCGTCGTGACCGAAATTAGGTCTGGAGGACATTTTGAAAAAGATAAATCTGCAAATACAACACCGCGAACACCTTGTTCTGTGTCAGCTTTTTCGCGCGGCTTTGTTTGCATGGCTTCGGTTTTATTTAATTTAAAGGTAACAACGGTATTTTGAACGGTATTGGTAAAGTTTTAATGTTTGATCTGTGTTTTGGCATTGTTTTGAAAACGTTATTATAACGATTATAAATACATATTTATTGTAGTAAATAAAAATGTATTCGCAAAATAAAGACACGTGACGCAATAAATAAATGAATAAAAGACTTTATTTCATCACACTGATCTAAAGATTGTGGTATTTACATTTTGTCAGACATCAATAGTTACAAATTTTTGTATCACAGAAACTTCAACTTAATAACAGTTAGTAGGTACTTAGTTTAAGATTTCAGGAAGTACAATAGCGGGAGCGGGGATTATGGGGGCAGCGACGATAACACCTTCAGGAGCTGACGTTTCTTCGATGACGGTGACGGGCTCGGGAATAATAGGCTTGTCCACAACGATGACGGGTTCAGGAACAACGGGCTTGTCTACGTCGATAACTGGGTCAGGGATAATGGCTTCATCGACCACCTGGACGGGGGTAGGTGCGGGGGAAGGGATAGTCTCAATTGCAACGGGAGATCCTGCAACATCAGAAGTAGCTTTAATGTTCAGGATGATTTGAACCAGAGGAGCGCTAGCGGAGGGGCTAGCTGGAGCAGGAGCGGGGTCCACAATTGCGGGACCAATAACAACGGGCTCGAAGTTGTCAACGATAGCAGGTCCGATGGCGATAGGTTCGAAGTTGTCGACGATGGCAGGGCCGATGGCGATGGGTTCAAAGTTGTCGATGACGGCAGGGCCGATGGCAATGGGTCCCAGTTGATCCAAGTCGATAACAGGTGCAGGTCCAGCGGGGGCAGGTTGGACGAAAGCTCGTTTTGTGGGGCCGGCGACGGCCAAGGCGAAGATAGCGGCAGATACTAACAGGAACTTCATGTTTGCTCTAAACAAAGCAGCATTTAATAAATTAATTTTAATGTGTGATATATAATAATATAATTATAAAATATACAATATAATTTATATATGATATATAAATTATACTGTATATTTTATTACTCTTAAGACTCACCTATTAGTAATTGTAATTAATTATATTATGTTCATCCACTTTTAAATTTTACTTTATATACTGCACTTTTATCTTATTCATGATTACATAGAGAACTAATCAATTTATCTAATCCCGAATTTTCAAATTAAGGTAGGATTATGTTAAGTATTTTTATCAATTCACAAAGATTAAAGGCGGAAGCATATTTATCGTTTTGTAAATACATAAAGTTTACCTTTCGTTTATAAAATATGAGTCATTTTGGTTCATTATAACTTGACTACAGCGCATCCTGTCGGATCCTAGCATGGCTTTGAACCATTGTCTTGACAAAACTAATTGATTGTGTGAATATGACCTCAATTGGTCAAGTCGTTCAGAAGTTACTCGATCACCAACAGCAACCTACGATTTTATTTAAGTACCAGCAAAATAAAATAATTACTGTTAACTGAATAAATTGTAATCGTGCATAATGAATCGTTTAATCGTCAAACGAACGTTTTGGATACACTAGCTGTCTTTTTTGTATCAATTATTTGTTCCATCGTATTGGAGGCAAAGGCAAATGTTCGCTTTATCTTATTATGGGCTTCTGAAACTCGCAGATCTTGTAATCGCGAAACATTATTAGTTTAAAAAATAAGAGCCTAAATATGTGATACTACACACATGTAGATCCTCTCTCTCCACAACTATATACATGGAAGGAACTCCAGCGTTTGTCACTATAGGGTTGGACGAGCTGCCAACGACGACGACAGAGAGACCATTCACTCAGAATTCCTTCACCCAGTCAATCAGACCAGGGTATAAGCCGTGCGCTAGAAGTTCGCCCAAAAGGCTAGCATGCCAAACCCTGTCAAAGGCCTTCGAGACATCAAGGGAGACAGCAAGTGTTTCTTCACGCGTTCATGGGCTTCGCCCCATATGTGAGGTGAGTGGCATAAGCTAGAAAGTCCCCAGTTGACCGATTTCGGCGAAAGCCGTAGCTACAGGTGGTCACTGAGGGGGTCATTCTTTTCTAGGTATGCCATGAGGTAGGCGTTCAATATACGCTCTATAATCTTACAGAATATGGAGGAAATTGAAATTGACCGATAGTTGGTAGTCGGCACGGCTGCCCTTTTTAGGCACATGCTGCCCGAAGCACGGGCTGTACATTGGCTAGCTTCCAAGATTTAGATACTATATAACACAGGTGACAGGACGCAGGCGCACGAGCCTTTAGAACTATAGCTGGTATACTATCTGGTCCACTAGCTTTGTTCACGTCTAGATTCCGCAAGGCTTTAGAATCTCCTTGTTGATGATGGACCTCCGACATAGAGTTACCGCAGTGAGGTAATTCAAGTGGTACGCTGTTGCTACTGCCCAGTCGTGAATTGCAAGCAAAAGAAGCAACAATTCTGCTTTCTCCTTAGGTGTTTGCACAATAAGCCATCTGGTTTTACTAACGCAGGCAGTGTAAGCCGGTAATTATGTCTCGACCGCCTTGGCGAGAGACCATAGAGCTTACTGCCAGATGGTTTGGCAGAGAACACACGACTTGGATAATATTGGCTTTTTATATCTAGTTATCCCATGTAGGTAATGGAAGATAAGGTGCAGTTTGGATTGTCTGTTGAGTTATTGATTTGCGGTTAGTAAATTAAAGTAAAGTAAAGTTACAGCCTATATGGGTCCTACAGAGGGCCTACACTAGCCTTCTCTCACTTTTGAGAGTTGAGAGAGTTATGAAGCAATAAGTCCTCCGCGCTGCTCTAGCGTGCTGCTCCTGCGCTTTTTATTCCTTAGACATGCAAGTTCCACACGATGTGTTCCTTCATCACCAGCACTTAGTAAATTAAAACTTGAAATTTCAATTAACAGTTTCATTGGTGCCGGCGGGGATTAAACCCGGTTACAAAAATAAATAAATTTTATTGCATGCCGTAAGCGCTAAGCGCGCAGGTATGTTCTAAACAGTAAACATGTAACAAGTTGATGTAACTATAATAATTTAAAAAACATTTAGAGATGTACTAAAAGAAATAATTCGATATTCGTAAATTATTCTTTAGTTTACGAACACTGGTGTTAGGTCGGCGAAAAAAGTTTCTTCGTATTTTATATAAATTTCAAAATTTTTTCGAAGTTTAATTACATTTAATTATAATATATATGTGCCATTTTGTTCGATAACTTGTTGCCATCTTGTGGGTAGTGACATAATCCCGTTGCTGTAGAAATCTTGGCATTGATGATCAAAAATGCAACAAGTAGTTTGACAGTCCTCTCTTGATGTTAACCTAACACTATCCAAAGATTTCTGAAGAGACCGAAACAGGTAAAATCTGAGGGTGCAAGGTATATGGTGGATGCATTAACACTTCCTAACCAAGCACTCTCAATTTTTGCTGAGTAATAAATATGTGTGGTCTAGCGTTATCATAACGAAAGACCACTCCTCTGTTGATCAATTCCGGCCGTTTTCTCAATTTCTTGCTTGAGTCTCATTAGTTGTTGGCAGTAGAGATCCGAATCGTTAGTTTTGCCTGGCAGTAATAACTCATAATAAACGATGCCCTTCCAATCCCATACACAGCATCACCTTATTGCATGTTAATTCGGGTTTCGCTAAGCAAAAAGTTTTTCTAGTCCTGTTAAATAAACTACACGTCAATTTCACTCCATCTTTTTCTTCCTTTCCTTTCCTCTTTGTGGTTTTACAAACATTATTGTAGTAAAACTTCAGAATGTATCGAATTTCTTCGTTGGATTCACTTATTTTGAGGGACAGAAAAACGAGTGAAAAATGGCGGAAAATGTTTTACTTTTTATTTTATTTTACTTAATGTCCTATATATATTGATATTAAAACCAGCTATATACAAACAGTACAATTAAAGAGATTTTCTTAAATTTTATACAAACAAAATACGAAGAAACTTTATAAATATTAAGGATCTTAAAATTTATTTGCTTATATCCGCGTGTTAAAATAAAATGATATGTCTTACTTAGTTTGAAGAGGACATCCGTCCGCCCTCAATTGCGTGCACTATCCCGTCACCACTAATCCCAGCACCACTACTCCCAACACCACTACACCAGGAAAGACACACCACAGTCGATGTTACGACACGTGTTTGGCCTCTACACGAGGCATCCTCAGGTCAAGTAGACTCTGCGGTGGCTGACCGCTAAGCAGTGTTGGGAGTAGTGATGCCGAGATTAGTGGTGAAGGGGATAGTGCACGCAATTGAGGGAGAGCGGGAGGTGTTCTTCAAACTAAGTAAGACATATCATTTTATTTTAACACGCGGATATAAGCAAATAAATTTTTAAGATCTTTAATATAATGGATTTCCGTAAAGTAACGCCTGATGCTATTAATTATAATAATAGTCAAATTTTTGTGCCATAGCACCTATTAAATCTTTTGCATGCCCTGAAGTAATTTTGTCGATTGATGGTTTTATTTAAAGGGACGTGCAGATAAATAAATAAAAAACCACGGCTCAGGGCTGGTAGTAGCTCGGAACGATACTTAGAATATTTCTTGCTTTTTATTTTAATAACACTAGTTGTGTTTCACAACAGTGAAAAGGCATTAAAATTAAATTGCTTTACAGATGTGCACGCAAGCGAAATCGCGGGGAATAATAAGCCATTATTATATAAAACAATAAAAAATATGTATACACGCTACGATTATCAATGAACGTCTTGAGAACGTTGTAAAATAATATGATATCATGTTTTATAACTGCAATATCGTTTCAGCTGATTAATACTTTTACAGAAGTTTATCTGTACACCAATCGATTGATTTATGATGTAAGTGATATAGAATCAGAATAAAATATTTATCTGTCGTTCACATTAACTTAGAAAGAATTTACAATCGAATTTTTAGGTGTCACTTTTGGGGAATATATCCATCCATCCATCCATTTTAGCCTATAAAAGTACACTGCTGAACATAGGCCTCCCCCATAGATTGCCTCATAGGTTTAGCCATAGTTGCCACGCTTGGCAGGCGGGTTGGCAACCGCCCATCTCTTGTTTTATTTTCTCTCTGTCGCCTTTTACAACACCCATGGGGCGATAATTATGGGGTATTGGATATTCTTACACCGCCACTACACGGTGATATTGCCGTAATAGTAGGTAGATAGTAAGTAGATAGTAGGTAGGTAGTAGGTAGATTGTAATATGAGTATACAATAAAAATATAAACATGTGATATTGCGGTATATTGGCAGCGTAAGAAAATCCGTAACTCCATTTAGTCCCGTGGGTATCGTAAGAAACGATTATAGTAAATGTCAGGATGATCTAATGCTTCCGAAAGATTGCCAGACGTAAAATGGAACTAATAAATAAACAAACTTTAAAGAAATTAAACCAATTCAAAACAAAAAACACTACTTACTGCACTAAAAAACTAAAAATAAACTTAATAAGATATTTAATTCAAAGAAGAAAAATGTGCACAAGACTCTTTTATTGAATGTCTAATTTATTTTATAATAATGTACTTACCTACATACATTCTAAATTATTACAATAACTAAATAAACGAAAATCTTGACTTATGAAAACTGCAATTATAAGTATTCAAAATATTATTCTATAAATACCTTTATACAATACCAATTAGTTTATCAATAAAACTATTTATTTACATTATTTATTTTATTTCTTTTATTCGTTACTAAATATGTTACCTATTAATTTAAATAAAATACTATTATATGGGCTAGGTACCTACTCGTCTGTTTGAAGTCGGTGCCACGGTGACCGAATAAGAACTTCCCCATCAACGTATTCAAAGACTGACTGCAATGAGAGCACGTAATTATGAAAAATTGCGAGTTGGAAATAAGGAGCAGGGACGTAATCGCTTAAAAAACATGCGTGAGATACGACATATAAGGTCGGGGAAAAAGTTTCTTCGTATTTGATATACAAATTCAAGATATTTTTTTTTTCAAAGTTTAATTACATTTAATTATAATATATATGTGCCATTTTGTTCGATAACTTGTAGCCATCTTGTTCGATAACTTATTGCCATCTTGTAGGTAGTAACATAATCCCGTTGCTGTAAAAATCTTGGGATTTTTGATAAAAAAAAATGCGACAAGTAGTTTTGACTGTGAAGTAGTGATCACTCTTGATGTTAACCTAACACTACCCAAAGAATTCTGAAGAGACCGAAACAGGTTAAAATCTGAGGGTGCAAGTTCAGTACTATATGGTGGATCCATTATCACTTCCCAACCAAGCTCTCTCAATTTTTGCTGAGTGGCCAAACTTGTGTGTGGTCTGGCGTTATCATGATGAAAGACCACTCCTTTTCTGTTGATCAATTCCGCCCGCTTTTTTTCTCAATTTATTGCTTGAGTCTCATTAGTTGTTGGCAGTAGAGATCCGAATCGATGGTTTTGCCCGGCGATAAAAGCTCATAATAAACGATGCCCTTCCAATCCCACCATATCACACACAGCATCACCTTATTGCGTGTTAATGCGGGTTTCGCTACAGTTTGTGGAGCTTGACTACCCTTTGACCTTGATTTTTTCGCACGTTCTTGTCGTAGGTGAACCACTTTTCATTACCAGTGATCAATCTTTTCAAAAATGGTTCGGTTTCATTACGTTTTAATAGAGAATCGCAAATGAGTTCACGATTCATTAGGTTTCTTTCAGTAAGCTCGTGTGGTACGCAAATGTCGAGCTTTTTTGTATAGCCAGACTTTTTAAAATGGGTCAAAACTGTTTTGTGGTCAATCGTCAACTCCTCGGTTATGTCATAACTACTAATATGCCAATCATGCTCCACTTTTTCAAAAATGGCATCGACTTTATCCGTATGTGGGCGACCAGAGCGAGCTGACAGCATCTTTGACATCAAAATTACCCAAAGACATTTAATTTAGTATACACATTTATTTAAATCTCTTTGAAATTATCGGACTGAAAACGCTTGAACCAACTTTGTGCTACACTTACTGACACTGCATTAGGTCCATAAACGTCACAAATTTTTTTTCACGGCTTGAGTCGCATTTTTCCCTTTTCTGTAAAAACTTCAGAATGTATCGAATTTCTTCGTTAGATTCACTCATTTTGGCGGACAGAAAAACAATTGAAAAATGGCAGGAAAGTGTTTTTTACTTTTCTTTTTCTTACAGTCCTATATGTATTGACATTAAAACCAGCTAAATAAAAACAGTACAATCAAAAACATTTTTCTTCAATTTTATACAAACAAAATACGAAGAAACTTTTTCCCCGACCTTTTAGAAATTGATTTATTGGGGAGGATACTTTTCTATCGGCCATCAACGTTTTTGCAGATGTGTCATGAAGTATCTGTAGAAAATTATTGTACCCCTGGGGTATAATAATTTTCTCTGCTTGCAGAGATGCCATTTGGAAACTTCATATTGACGAGATTTACTACCTAATGAATTGGTAGAAATGAATAAAATTGTGAGGCATTCTCGATGCTCTACCAATCTGAGAAAACGTAAAGTTCATGCGTGCCAAGCGTATTTGAACAAAATGGACGTCACACCTATACCACCAGAACTAGCTTGTTTATCAGATGTAGAGCAACGTCTACTTACTCAAAATTGGTGTTAAGGACAAGTGGTTTTATTTGCACAAGACGTTGTCGAAATTGCTGAGCAATTATCACTTCCACTTACTAGTGCAGGACTATTTATTGTAGTAGAAACAAGAGAGAACTTACAACAGCAACGACAGTTCAAAATAAACATTGAAAGACTAAAACTGCTATACAATGGCTACTAAGACATAACAGCTTATACCGAGACGTCATACCAAATTTTGAAAATGTATTAGACAACGATGTCTCACAAATACTTCAGGTTACTGAAATTCACGAAGATTGCGGTAATATCCTAGTACAGACTGATGAGTCTCATCAAAGGCTTGTACAAGTACAAGAAAATCAATCCAGTAGATTTGTAAACATAAACAACGATATATCTATTTTGCGCGGTTCGTTTCATCAAGGAAATGACGGATTTGGCATATACTCTCGTGGAAAGCAATGTACTGGGCAGTGGTTAAATTTAAGTCATATCGATAGAGATCAGAGTGAAGAAAGATTCCCGAATTTAGAAAATGCTTTAATTAGTTTTTTTAGGAATCATTGTTGTGGAATCCTTACAACCAATTCAGTTTCCGTTGCTATTGCATGTTAACGTATATCTGGCAATATGCATTATTGGCTATTTGATTCTCAAGCTAGGGGGCGAAAGGGTTATAAAGCGTAATCTAGAGGTAAAGCATGTTAAATGCGCTTTGTAAATATTCGTCAATTATTCGCAATGTTACGGCGTAGTTTAGGGATAAATACAGGTAATGAAAACTTTTTGAACACATATTGCACTGCGCCTATTTCTATTGGCATCGAAGAGGCAGAGGTATTACAATAGATTGGTTCCCAAACATCACACCCTGAATTATTGCATAGCGGACCTCTCAACGTAGAACACGTAGTCACTCAGGAGTCGCTTGTTTACACGTGTCCAAATTAAGTTATGCTGCATACCTACTGTGTCATCCAATCGATGTATAGATACTTATCTACCTGTGTCACCTCCCAACATTAATTACAGTATGTCGCATGATTACACCACTCCAGTACATTCTATAGGAGTAGATACAAATAATTTAGAAAGAAGAGTCACTTTATCGACAAGTTTACTGCATTCTATTGATGAAGATGTACCGAATTTAGATACCATTATTAACGCGAATAATGGAAACGATTTAAATGATCATGTCAGAGTTGTCGATGTCAAAAGAAAGACTGCACCACCAATCAACCTACAAAGGGAAAAAAGAATGGAAGAGCTGTGCTGGTACTTTCTTTTCCTTGATGGGAAAAACGGATTCGGTGAAAATAGAGATATTTCTATAACTGCTCTTGATTATTTCCAGACTCGAATCATTGGCAATGATAATCGATTTCGAAGAAACGATTACCTACTTATTTTTTGCATTATCGTTTGTAGAATATTTTAAAGCTAAGGCAAGTGTTTCCGTCTCGTGCCAAATGAAGCAAGGTGAACATATACCTCAAGGTATTGTCGATAATATGCACCTAAAGATGAGAAATATAGGAGCATCGGCTGCGTATTGGAAAAGATGTTGCGCTGAGTTGATTGCCATGGTGCGGAGTTTTTACATTTTCTTGTAATAACGTCAATTGGCCGGACGTGATTAAAGCATTACTCATTGCAGACGGACTTTGATGTAATGCCGGATGCTTTTGAAGACTTACCATTTGATGAAAGACTCGAACTAGTACAAAAATACCCAGTAGTTGTGGCCCAGATAGTTCACTTGCAGTCATGATGGGTTGACACGACCGGGTAAGGACCGCTCATGAAGAACCAGAGCGGGAATTTTTTAGAATGGGTGGTGACGAAATTCAGAGACCCTTTTTTACTGTTAAGGCATTTCATCTTGGTTCTCAGAGGTGTGAAAGGATCTGCATTTTGATTGTCAACCTAGGATAGATGTATTTATGGGACACATTACATACAACATATGTGTAATATTACACATATGCATGCACATATGTACATTTGCCATCAGACAGACTGCTTGTGTCAACCTTTACTTTATTTTTATTAAATAAACTCGGTGGTGAGGACTTCTTTTCTGGAGTCCGTCAGGCAAGTACCACCCTCGTAACTATTTTTGCCGCCAAAAAGTAGTGCGTGCATTGCTGCGTTCCGGTCTGAACACAGACTACTAAGAGGATACTACGCATGGTCTGAAGGATATAGAGAATTCCTATAATAACAGGCCATGAGGCATTCCATCTGTGTCCTCAGAGGTGACTAATAATAATATTTATTTTTATTAGCACAAACACAATATATTTAACCAAAGTAAAAAGAACAGTAAACAGTTGTACCACAGACAAAAAGTATCAGGTTATTATGCAGAGCAAGGCCAGACCCTGATTTTCAATAAAGCCTCTAATGATATGGCGAATGCCGATTCACAGGCTCCTGATTACTAAAAGAAGCCTATATAGAGATAAACAATAACAATAAACAAAACAGATACTTAAATAATAATTTTTGAGCTGTGATTCATCATCATTATCATTACAGGCCATCAAAAGGTCATGTAATTTTTTTTTTATAGGATAAGGGTGACAAATGATCACACAGTCCACGTGATGGTAAGTGGTTGCTGCGGCCCATAGACATCTACATCTATCCTCGATTACGAATCAAAATGCAGATGCGTTGTCACCCGTGAGGACTAAGATAGAATGCCTCGTTTTCAGTAAAAAGGGTCTCCGGTTCTCTACACTCACCATACGAAACACAGCAGCGTTAAGCTGCTATTTTACGCTGGTATTCTGTGAGAGCGTCGTCCTTCCCCGGTCGAGCCAACCCATTCGTGCTACAACTATATTACTAATATAGCTGCAGCATGCCTCTACCACGTAAGAATTTTCAGTGTAATGTAAAAATAACAAAATGTTATATACAGCCCACTGCTGAAAATGTTTAAGCGCTGTTTTTTTATTTTCTAGATGTTATTGGAAAGACGCTGCTACCCATCTGCTGGTTTGTTTTCCTCTGTCGCCTCTTAAGACTCCCACGGGACGTTACAGGGTACATGTGACTTTTTCTATGGAATATGGAATATTTATGGAACTATTACGAGGGCGACACTGAAAGTTTTTAGAACTGGCCACTTGTAAACGATATAATATTAAAATAAGTTCAAATTTTGAAAATGGAACTCTTTGCCAATATTATTGTGTAAGTATTTTATTAATTTCTCATTTGTTTACGATTTAGCGGCAAATTGAAAATTGTCTGTGTCACGTCAGCATGAATTTAACGCGAGAAAATTTTCGTACAATTATTTTTATGACTGTCGATGTCATTTAAGTCAACAAGAAAGTTATGATAGACTTCGATTGGCCTTTCACGATGAAGCCCCATCTCGTGCCACTGTTTACTACTGGTTTAATGAGTTTAAACGTGGTCGCACTAATCTCACCGATGATCTGCGTGACGGACGGCCTTCTACGGTGACGACTGAAGATAACATCAGTGTTGTGCGGCGTATGATAGAGACTGACAAAAGAGTGACTTATCAGCAGATTCGGACAAGCTTAGGCATCGGTATAAGTCAAGTGCACAAAATCCTCCATGAAAATTTAGCGGTCAGGAAGCTTTGTGCCCGGTGGATACCTCATAATTTGACAGGCCCAAAAACTCCGTCGTGTTGATTGGTGTCGTGAAATAGTTCAAAGGTTTAATGGAGGTTACTCAAATGCTGTGTTCGACATAATTACGGGTGACGAAAGCTGGATTTATTGTTATGATCCTGAAACTAAGAGACAGTCTGCTGTCTGGGTGTTTCCTTCCGATGAGTTGCCAACTAAAGTGAAGAGAGGTCGAAGTGTGGGAAAAAAGATGTTGGCCTCGTTCTTCGGAAGGACAGGTCATTACTCAACAATTGTTTTAGAGAATCGAAAAACAGTTACTGCAGAGTGGTACACTAACAATTGTTTGCCACTTGTCTTGGAAAAAGTTCGGGAGAAACGACCTCGCAGCAGGATCCTCCTTCACCACGACAACGCCTCGTCGCACACCGCTAAGCAACCAATCGACTACTTGGCGACGTCAGACGTAGAATTACTGGGTCACACGCCCTATAGCCCCGACCTTGCGATTTTTATTTATTTCCGAAAATAAAAGAAAAACTTCGACGAAAACGTTTTATGGACGCAGATAAAGCAGTGGCTGCGTTTTTAAAATGCTGTCGAAGAGACCCCTAAAGACGAGTGGGCAAAGTGCTTTTCTCAGTGGTTCCATCGGATGCAGCGATGTATATAATAAAACTAATAACTTGCTAGTTTGTTCAGTTTTTGATTTTCTAAGAACTTTCAGTGTCACCCTCGTACTTATTACATTGAAAACTCAGACAATGGAAGTAAATTTAACATTAAATTTAAATTAAACTAACTTTAAATTAGTTATAAATCATCATTAAATGAGCATCTGCCAGATTTATATATTTGTAACTACAAATTATGTATAATTTAATGTTTCTCTAGACTATCATATGTGTTAATTAATAAATACCTATATTAACTTTATCCTCGCAATATATTATTTGAAAATGTAATTTACGTACATAAAAACATAAATAATTTTGATAAAAACGGGTTTGTAATGCCAGTTACTGGACTCCACAGAATTAGTAATTCATTTATGAGGCAATGTATACGATTTTACAATAAAATTCTAGAAAATGTTTAAGGTTTTCAATCAACAAGATTAAAAAAATTATTAAATAAAAACTGTATAAAAATGGGAATTATAATATTAAGGAATACATGAAAGCAAATAACCCCTGGGAATGAGGTGATCACTACCATGCTATTACCGTTACAGCCTATTAAAGTCCACTGCTGAACATAGGCCTCCCCATAGGGGGGATATTTGCCATAGTTGGCAAGCCACGCTAGGTAAGCGGGTGGGCAACCGCAGTTTATTTTTATTTTTAGTCGTTATTAGGAAGACGCTGCTGCCCATCTCCTGATTTGTTTCCGTCTGTCGCCTCTTACGACACCCACATGATAATATGGGGTAGTGGATATTCTTACACCGCCACTACACGGTAAGGTTCTATTTTAATTCATATTTCCAATAATCGTATACTGTTATTGTAAAGTTTTTATTACAACAAATTTCAACAAACACAGAGGTATTTTCCGAACTAGTAGATAAAAAATTGGCCTTCAATAAGTATTATTATATATATTGAATAAAATATTCCATTCTAATGTATTCTGTTTTAAATAAGAAAAAGATTATGATTCTCTTTTTGCAACTCTAAAAGATGTTTTTTTTTTTATTTTCGGCAAAAAGTATTGTTTAATGTGTCTAATCTAATAGGAGGAGGAATATTGTTTCAAACTTGGTCGCGTTATACCTGACGCTACCCTTTAACAGTGTTGTTTTAATACGTGTAAGATTCAACTGTAATCTTTAGGTTCTTATATGTATTCCATGTGGTTAAATCCCGAATCCATCTTAATTTGTCTCAAAGATAAGAAGGTTGATGAAACTTAACTAGACCAAAGAGAAGCGTGGCCAAAGGAAGTTCACGGTGTGGTTCCATTATAAAAATGTTTGCATCGTTAAAAAACTGAGTCAAAACAGAAAAGGGAAAAGGGGAAAATTCGGTTTATGTAATGTTTATAGAGCCAGTGTTGGTAGGGTTTGTTAACTTTTTTATATCATATATAGTATTTTCGAGGAACCCATGAAAATATAGTAGGTAGATGGTAGTAATAATGTAGATAAAGTAACTCTTTGTGTACTTTAAAAATACTATAAATACAGAAGATAATAAATAAAACTAAATATATAAAATAAAATGGGAAAAATAATAATTCTCCCTAACCCTCGGCCCTTTGGTTTCCGCTGCCGAGGGCTTCCATCTGGTTGGGTTTTTATTTATTTATGTAGGTATTTTATTTTATTGATATTTACGTATATTTATCATTTTCATTTATATATTTATATAGCCCAACCAGATGAGGAAACTATATAAATACCCCAATAATAATAATAATAATAATGTCCTCCAGACCGAATTTTGGTCATGGCGGCCAGCCTCCACGGAGACTAGCCATCAGCGCAGGACAGGATTATAGAGGTGCACTCTCTATTCCCCCACTCTCATAGTCCGATAGGACGGTAAACCGACATGACCGGAGAGAGATCAGGCGCAGGACCAAAGGCTTTACGTGCTTTCCGAGGCACGGGGGTGATACACCGCCAACTTCCTGACTCCGGGCAGCTACTGAAAATTTCTTGATGGAAAAACTCAACAACTGATTTTTTTTGGTCGGACTCGGGATTCGAACCCTGGACCTCATGACCATCAGTCGCACTACTACAAACACTAGACTAACGAGGCAGTCATGCAGAAGATAGGTAATATAGCTCGATTGAGACTTAATGGATTATTTAATAATAAGTAAATACGGCGGATTATTTTGCTATAATCTATTTCCTGCAAATTTTATTGAAGCTTATCTGGAGCCATAATGTATTATGTGCGTGTTTTATAAAGATTTCGGTCGACGTTCTAAAAAGCACCTTAATACTTTCAGCGAGCAATTCTTGTATATAATATGTATTTTTGTATTTATGAAGTGTGGCAATTATAAAAACTAAAAACTAGGCGAAGTGTAGGGCGGCAACCTCCTGCATGTCTTACCAGGTCGTCACTCTATCTAGTGGAGAGTCGCCCTACACTTCGCCTACCGGTACGAGACTGTCACTCGAGAACCTTTTTTCCCCATCGGTTGTCGGTTCATCAAGCTATATGGCCGGCCCATTGCCACTTCAGCTTACTAACCCGTTGGGCTATGTCGGTTACTCTGGTTCTACTGCGGATATCCTCATTTCTAAGTTTATCACATACGTAATCGCACCTAACGGTTGGAAAAAATTTAAAAAGGATTTTATTTAAATAGTCACCCCTCACAATTTTTCTTCTGTATCATGGAAGTGTTTTTACATGTACATGAACATAAACTGCACACGGACATACGAGTACACATAGACCCGGAAATAATTTTTTTTCGAAATAAAATATTCAGGTTGTATTTAACCGTTGTGTGTAACTAGTCGTGTAGTGGCTATGTATCCACTATCTCATATCCCTATGTCCCGTAGGTGACATAAGAGGCGACAGCGGGAAACAGCTTACAATTATAAAAATTACGGTTGCCAACCCGTCTGCCAAGCATGGCAACGATGGCAAAACCCCATCTATGAGGCAATCTTGAGGAAGGCTGTCATGATAATGGAATTCGGGTTGTAAAGTGAGTTGCCACTAAAGGAAATCTGGAGTCTTAACTGCTTCTTTAGAACTAACTTTTCTATAATGTAGTTTAGATTTTAAACTATAAATATTCTAGTATAATTAATAGTATAACATTCTATATGTAACAATCTATATATAATATATATAAGAGATTTCCACCTATGTACTGACTCATCACGATATCTCTGGAACCATAAGGCCTAGAGACTTGAAATTTGGTAGGAATATTCCTTTTGCCAAGTAGAGGTCAGCTAAGAACGGATTTTACTGAAATTCCACCCGCAAGGGGGTTTGAAGGGGCGTTAATTTAAAAAAATCACATTTTTAAACTATTGCTCTTATAGGTATAAAAGTTGGCCAGAATATTCTTTTTGGCATGTTAGAAATTACCAATAACGGGTTTTATGAAATTCCACCCACAAAGGGCAGTTCGGAGGCGTTAAAAAAAAATTAAACTTTTAATCTATAGCTCCTAGGTTTCGGTTCGAACGATTTAGATGAAATATTTTGTGTGCGTTTGAGTGGGTCCCTGGATGGCTTAGATTCACAATTGGACACGGTAGGTGGCGCTATTGTCGATATCCAGAAATCACCCGTGCGAATGCGGGGTGGATCGCTATATATAATATAGGTAATAACTCTAACGATTTGGATGAAATTTTGTATTTAGATAATGTTTTTTTTTACAAGTTTTTCTAAATAGGTGTAATCCCTGAGAAAAATATTTTTTTTTCTATCGCCGAATGACAAAGCTCGTTCACCCAGGCACTGTTTCAATAATCCCGTATTTTTTACTTATTTAATCAAACAGGAGATCTTTGAAAACAAAATTTTCATTCTCAATAAGAATTTATTGCATCAAACGTGATAAAACATTTTATAGACACAATAATAAATCATTTGAACATTTGCTATTTAGTTGAGGATGTCGGGAAGAACGATCGCTGGTGCGGGGATGATGGGTTGAGCAACAATGACGGCATCGGGAGCAGCGGCTTCTTCGACGACGGTGACGGGCTCGGGGACGATGGGCTTGTCCACAACGATAACAGGCATAGGTTCAATGGCTTCATCGACAACATGGACGGGGGTGGGTGCTGGGGAAGGGGATGGGATGGTTTCAATAGCAACAGGGGAGCCAGCAACTTCAGAAGTAGACTTGATGTTCAGGATGATTTGAACAAGAGGGGCGCTAGCAGAGGGGGCAACGGGAGCGGGCATCACGGGGGCGGGGTGTACCTCAGTGACGGCACCACCGTCGGGCAGGGGGAAGTCGATGATAGCGGGTCCGATGGAAATAGGCTCATAGTTGTCAACGATGGCAGGTCCAACCTCAATAGGCTCGGGTTTGCTCAATCCGAGGACATCCAGTAGCATCTGTTCGAGAGCGGCAGCAGTAGCGGGGTCCGTGCTAGGGCTCTGGATAGCAGCCACGATCTCTTGGATCTCAGGGTTGTCGCTGGCGATGACGGCGGGCGGTATAACGCTGGCCGAGGCCACGGCAAGAAGAGCAAAAGCTACGAAGTATTTCATCTTGCAGCTCTAAAATAAGAAATATGATGTAAATAATTAATTAAAAAAGAAACCATTGTGTATGTTCATGAATGTATATTCCAAAACTTTCGAAGTTTTAATACTTACAATTTTCCCCGTAAAGTCACTGTGACTAACTATGACAGTCCTTTCTAATTTGAAGGTTTTATATAAAAAATTATCTTTAAACTTCCATAAAATCGATACTTATCTCAATTTGTTTAGTATAATAAAATATAGGTATATCAATAAAATTAAAATTTACGATCTGCTGAAGATAGTCTAATCCACAAAGTGTGTAATAAAAATGAAGTACATACTTCCTTCTTCAAGTAGATACATATTTACGAATGACGAATAGTCATGTAGATACTTACTTTGTAATTTGTCAATACCTTTAATTAAAAGAACTACTTAAATTGTCCGAATATGTGGTAGTCACGTTACAGTGTATTATGCCCGCAGCACAAATAAAAAAAGCAATACAGAAAAACCAGGAAGGACCTCGCTAGACCTACGCAGGAATACCAGCGTAAAATGGCAGTAACTGTAAACATAATACGATTAATGTAGATAACCGGAGAGCCTTTTTACTGGAAACGAGGCATTCCGTCAATATCTTCAGGGGTGACAACGCATTTGCATTTTGATTCTTAATCGAGAATAGATATAGCATCACTTATCATCAGGTGGACTGTGTGCTCCTTTGCCACTCTTACTTTTATAAATAATAAAACATAGGTACTATTTTATGTTAACTTCAACAGTAGCCTTATGGTTAAGGCTGCGTACTGCAAACCCAAAAAGTCATGGGTTCCAATCCGCTATTTGACTACTGATGTGGACCACTTCTAACACAAACATTTAAGCTTACTTGGTGTGGGGTAATACTCTCCGCAGTAATATACATTGCGTCACTAGTATTCCTTTGAAAAAAAATAAAGATCTTTCGTAGCTGTTGTCTAAATTCAGTAATTAGATAAATAGACTGATGATTGGGAACAGTATGAAAGGTGCGATACGTCTAGCACTTTATTCGTCACTTTGCCAGCCAGCAGCATTATGGCAAATGCTCTCTACAACGGTAGAGTCAATGTTAAGCTGTGGAGAGTTACGGACTAAATGAAAATGAAGAAGATCATGGTATTAAGTGTACATGTATGTTATGAATAGAATAGAATAGAATAATCTTTTATATATAGATCACATGTGTGATGCTAAAGTAAATTTTACATTAATACAACCATTAATGTAAAATTTACATTAAAAAAAAGTATTTACAAAATTTATTTTAGAAACTGCTTGGAAGCAACCACCTCATTCCCAGGGGTTATTATCAACCATGTATTCATTTATATTATAATAACCCATTTTATACAGTTTCAGCTTAACAAAACATTTAAACTTGGCAATAGAGAGAGCCTGTACACTTTCCGGGACCTTGTTGTAATAGCGTATACATTGCCCCAAGAATGAATTACTGACTCTGTGGAGTCGAGAAACTGGAATCACTAGCTTGTGTTTGTTTCTAGTGTTTACAGAGTGTACTCGTATATCACTTTTGTTACTAAAACTACCTTTGTTTTTGTAAACATACATAAAATTTTCGTAAATATACTGAGAGGCCAAAGTTAATATATTTATTTCTTTAAATTTATCTCTAAGAGACTCTCTCGGTTTTAGGTTGTAAATAGCTCTAATGGCCCTCTTCTGTATAACAGAAATAGTTTCTGAATCAGCCGCATTTTCCCATAGCAAAATCCCATAAGACATTATGCTATGGAAATAACTGAAATAAACTAATCTAGCTGTCTCGACACTAGTGAGAACTCGAATCTTTTTTAACAGCATTTACAACATAGGCTGCAGAACTTAGTCTGCTTGCAATATGAGCTAGCTTGGATATATGAGGGCCCCACTGAAGCTTTGCGTCGAGAGTGATGCCAAGAAAAACAGTGGATTCAACAGGGCTCAGTTCTTTCCCATTTAAAAACACATTGGTATTCAGATTTTTAACATTCGATGTTGTAAATTTAATACATTTAGTTTTATTTCCGTTTAAATGTAGATTATTAACGTTAAACCAATGCACTTATTTTGATATAGCATTATTCATAATGATTTCTTATATTTACGCGAACACTACACATTTAAATAAAACTAGTTTTACGGATTTTATCATATATAGCATAGCTTATATAGCATAGCTTATATAGCATAGCATAGATATAGAATTATTCACTTCGTCACATTTAAATGATTGACGTTTAAGTTTAAAAATGAAGGAAGTAAGATCAGCAAATAATACTATATCATGATATATACTGACTTACCTCCTTAATATAAGTCATTAATATACACTAGAAATAGGAATGGGCCGAGAATCGAGCCCTGAGGGATAACCATTAGTACAGGTGACCCGAAATAACTTTTACCATTGATAATAACTTTCTGCATTCTATTACTTAAATATGAAATAATAAGTTTAAGCGCTGTATTCTTGACACCATAGTACTGTAGCTTCCTGATTAATGTCTCATGGTGAACACAGTCGAAGGCCTTGGAAAGGTCACAAAATATACCCAAAGCATCCTCTGAATTCTCCCATGCACAAAAAATATGTTTAATAATCTCAACTCCAGCGTCAGTTGTCGAGCGACCCCTTGTAAAACCGAATTGATTTTTATGAAGTAATTTATTAATATTAAAGAAGTCTACTAAATTCACAACTTATAATTTTAAATAACGCACCATACAAAATAATCAGCACTATTTTTAAACGAAAGTGATGGAATTTTTTTTATTATATTACTTCTAAACCTCTCCAAGCGATGTTCATTTATTGGAACAAACACAACTTTCTTATTTTTCTGTTTTTTTTTGTGTATGTAAGGCAATGAGACCAACTGTCCACAGTGATCCGAAATTAAATTTTGATTAATTGATTTATGCAAGGGCTTAATATCTGTAAAAATATTATCTATACACGTCGCACTAGTCCCAGCATTACGTGTTGGTTCTAAGAATATATTAACAAGATTATATACGATTTAAACAATGAGCTAAACTCAATAGGATAATGGAAGAAGTTTCAAGGAGATTGATGTTAAAGTCTCCACATATTACAACAGACTCGTTCTATTTACTAAGCTTGAACAAAACTTCTTCCACAATCAAAATATGTAAAATGCTTATCCAACGGCTGGCTCATCATCATCGTCATCATTCATCATTACCTCTTTGGTATTACCATCTATTTGGTATTACTTGATAATAAATTATAAGTAAAAAAACTTTTTTAAAAACAAGCTTTTATTTAAATGCGCCAAAAATAATAAAATAAACTTTTCCCTTAAAACTTTTACTTTTACTTTCAACTTCATTCCACAATTTATATGATATAAAACCTTGTCACGAGATTTAAGTAGGTACTCGTATTTACTTATTTTGAAAATTTTAAAAATTGAAATCAATCAGATAAAGTTATTTTATTTACTTGTTTATCTACACAGGTAAATCTTGCGACAATCTTTTATATCATATAAATTGTTTAATGACGTTATAAGTTGAAATTAAAAGTTTTAAAAGAAAATTATTTTTTGGCGCATTTAAATAAAAGCTTCTTTTTCAAACATTTTTTTACTTATAATTTATTTTTTGCTTTTAATATAGCTTCAGCTATAGCTGGACAGGTTTTTCAGTCTGTTCATCTTATTCAACGCGTTATTGTTACAAGGTCGTTTGCCGGTTAATTTTGAATAGTCTAGCTCTTTTCAGACGGATTGGAGCAACGTAATTTATGATCACCGTCTTATTTTTTTTAACTCGCATCAATATTATCAGCAAGTCCTTTCATTTGATACCCATATTGTAGGAAAGCATAAAAAACTTAGTCCGCCATATTGGATTTAGAGTGACGTCACTTTATTTTTCGAGTTATTCTCAGCAAGCCCTTTCATTTGATACCCATATTGTAGGAGTGCATTAAAAATAACTAGTCCGCCATCTTGTATGTTCCGCCATGTTGGATTTAGAATGACGTCACATAGCTAACCATACATAGTCATCCAAACTAAGCATGTATACAAAATTTCAGTTCAATCGGTTGCAGATATCTGCTTCAAAATTGAGTTGCAAGATTCCACCCGAACAAACATAGTTACATTACAAGTTAAATAAAAGCTTGTAAAAAGAAGTTTTACTTTCTGCCTTTGTCGCCGCTTATAACACCAACGGGATGATATTGGGTAGAGGGTTCTCTTACGACATCATTTACAATAAACCCCGGCTGGCGAACAACCAGCCGCAAGCCAGCCTTAATTAGAAAAACACATAGTCTTAGTTAATTTGCATAACGTTTAACGTTAAGGCTAAGCAGTGTTTTGGTTCATTCATTCATTAATTCATAAACAACCAAAAAGTCCTAGGATGAACATATGTCTGCTCTATAGATTGCCACATAGGGGGCATATATTTCACATAGTGGCCACACTTGGCAGGCAGATTGACAACCGCATTTTGTAAATAAATGCTGCTGCCCATCTCCTGTTTCATTTCCCTCTGTCGTCCCTTAAGACACTCGCGGAATGCTATGTGGTAATGGATTACCTTACGCCGCCACTACACGGTTTTTGGTTATACGGAATTATAACAGATTAAGAAAGATATCTTAAGTTTGGTAAAATTATTAAATAATCAATTTAATTGGATCTCTCGAAGGTAAATTCGTGTTTTCTGTTATTAATTGTTTTTTATAGCATAGGGAGACAAACGAGCACACAGTCCACCTGATGGATACTGTAGCCCATAGACATCTACATTTATCCTCAATTAAGAATCAAAATGCAGATGCGTCGTCACCCCTGAGGACTAAGATGGAATGCCTCATTTGCAGTGAAAAGGGTATCCGGTTCTCTACACTCACCATACGAAACACAGCAGTATTAAGCTGCTATTTTACGCTGGTATTCTGTGAGAGTGTGGTCCTACCCCGGTCGAGCCGACCCATTTGTGCTACAACTATACAAGTAATATAGCTGCAGCATGGCTCTACCACGTACAAAAAGGTTATTGCAAGCCAGGTATAACGTACGGGTTAGTCGACCAATTCACTGGCTGATCAAACTATGGCAAAATCCCCCCATGAAACAATCTATGAAGGAGGCCTATGTTCAGCAGTGGACTTTTATTAGCTGTAATGGATATTCATTCTGTATTTTTCTTTCCGAACACATTCCATCATTATATGTATTATGTTGTACGTCTTCAATTACTTCACATTCACAGTCAGTTAGTTATTATACGTGGTAAAGCCATGCTGAAGCTATTTTTATGTTGTAGCACGAATGGGTCGGCTCGACCGGAGAAGGACTACGCTCTCACAGTATACCAGCGTAAAATAACGGTTTATGCTGTTGCGGTTCGTATAGTGAGATTAGAGAACCGGAGACCCTTTATACTGAAAACGAGGCATTCCATCTTAGTCCTCAGGGATAACAACGCATCTGCATTTTGATTATTAACTGAGCATCGATGTAGATGTCTATGGGCCACAGCATCCATTTATCATCAGGAGGGCTGTGTGCTGATTTGTCACCCTAATTCTATTAAAAAAAGTTAGGAGAAATTTTTCCAAACTTATTTGATGTGATAAAACTGGAACGCAATCTTCATTTGGTTTTCAAAACTTTTAATTCTCAATTTTTTTATTATAGGTGTATATATTTTATTATACATATATTCATGTATTATAAAGATATTTGTGATGTACTGTTCGAAATTGCCTTTTTATCTCGATCTTTAGTCTTTTGGGAATCTAGTCTTTTGATGATCTAAAATTTTGCAGATGTCTATTATTTCATGATTATGACCTAGTATTCTAACTGGCATCATAACAGTTCATGATCATGCGTGTTGTTTATTTTTTTATACTGTAATATTATTTAAAAAGAAAACCTTCGCACTATCTTGTTACTCGATTCTATAATTTTATTAATATAATGTTTTTGTATAAAGATTTATGTAAAAATAATAACCTCTAATAGTTAAGCAACTCCTTCAATTCATTGAAGACATAGGGCTTAGCAGTGAACTAAAGCCATAGCAGCGGTCACAATAGATCTTATAAGTCGCAGTGACACTGGTCTTTCTAGATCTGCATAGCTGCTAGCACTGAAAAAAAAACAAAAAAGTCCTGCCGTACAGTTTTCCTACTAGCCTTATTAGTGCCACCAGTTCCGATGGCGTAGTTGTATTTGCCTTACGTCTTCTTTTCATTAGCCGAAGTTGCTTGCTACAAAACCTGTGGCTCTAATGCCTTAAAATCTTTTACCGGCTTGTTAAGGCTGTCGTCAATATTCAACGTGGGTATTAAGGCATCAAATCAGTTTTTAAGTTCAAACTAGAAGCGATGGGAGCCACATATTGTTTAAAACAGATTTGCTGGGATTAGTGGTGAGGGGATACACGCAATTGAGGGAGGGCGGAAGGTGATCTTCAAACTATGTAAGACACATTATTTTATATTATTGCGCGGAACTAAGCAAATAAATTTTTAACAACTTTATTATAATTGATTTCAGCAAAGTAACGCCTGATTCTAGTAATTGCCTTGGATAAGTGGGTGATCGCTCCTGGTATTTAATTTGTTGATCACTGAGACATCTCTGAATACGTGGCTTTTGTCTGTCACGTCGAAGTCGCTCTCATTTTTGTCATGTTATTAAGGCTACCCTTGGACCACTTCCTCTAGAGCTTCTTCTGAAAGAACGACTTAGTCAGAAATAGCCTCTCTTTCTTATAAAAGTTAACAAGCATTTATTCCCTTAGACTTCTGCTCAAAACCGTGGGATCCGACTGCCACATGGCATCTTACTGAAGTAAACCAAGAAAACCTTTGTGGTACCGACATGTTGAATGTTTGATATTTGTACGTGATTATATTAAATTACTTACACAATTTATAAAATAAAATATATACTAGGATAATGAACCTAAAACTAAAAACCTTAAAAAAAAAATTATATTGTAATAACTAAAATATATTATTAAAAATAGTCCCTTTAGGCAAGGTTCCGAAGATACTGGCAGTGTTCCCCCTTTGAATAGCTATACTAATTCTTTGTCCGAGGTAGCTGCCAGCTCTTCGGTCTCCAGTGACGTCGACTAACCTTTTTTCTATTTCCTTAAAAAGCCTTATAGCGCTAGGACCCCACGGACCAAGGGTCTCGACACCGAATGGGACAAAAACATATTCGGAGCCTAGACCCCTGTATTTGCATGCTTTAGCTTTTTCAGCCGCTTCACAAGCCGCACCAGCTCTGTTGTTGGTTCCATGTAGATGGGAAGGGGCAAGTGTGTCTGAACAGGTTGCATCCCATACCAGCACCCGGCCCATCTTCCATGGAATCAAACTCATACCGTCCGGTCTCTTGCCATCGTCTCTTGCAATACCAGACGGCTCAAGTAGACTTGGCACGTTGACGGTGGCAAGAGACCGGCGTATGATATCGTTAAGTGCTGCATGTCTCGAGAAGCGGCCTGCACTTTTTTGGCATGACAGTCCGTGATGTCCTAGCTTGTCGACGTCACTGCCACACGGACATTTATGAGGAACGCAGACCGGAACCCCAAGCCGTAGACAGGTTGCGATTCGGAGCGTGTCAGGCTCAAGAAATGTTCCTGTATTTGACGAAGGGTACGCGTGAAGCCAGTAGCCCGCCTCATGCGTACCCACGGCCAAAAGCCTAGCACGCGCCGAACCTATACTACAGCTCAAAAGATTGTCATAAGTCAATTTGCAGTTTATGTCGTCCCAGCTTCTTTGTGAATTTGGAGAAACAGGAAAGTTTCTAGCTTCTTCCAGGCCAGCAATCTCAAAGTTTGAAGGGGATGCCCTTAAAATTTTACTTATAAGATTTGCTGAACTATGGACAGAAGATAGGAAGGCTGGCAAAGAGACACTGAAATTTTATTCAGTTTCGTGAAATATTCTCGAACTTTAGCAAATTGTCATTGGATGGCAGAGATGTACTGTCGCAAAGATGAATATATTGTTGAATTTCGAAAACCTAATACGCCTAATGCTAGATGCTACTAAGTCATTGTGTGTGTCTTTTTACTTCAGAACATCCTCATATATTTTGGCGTCAAATACCCTGTCAGTAACAATATCGAAATATATACTCTAATTTCCTCCGTAGTTACATTCAGAGTATGATTCCTTTGTGAGCATAGAGTTGGACATCTCAACTATATAACTAATCAGTTCATCACTATAAAGCAATTCAAAACATTGGACAGGAGTCATCTCCTCCTGTAAGTGGGCAAAAACTTCTTCATCTCGGTCTCCTTTACCACAAGTAATAGAAGCAGTGGTTACATAATCAGCCATTTTTACTGTATTTTCTTTTTTTTCATTTTCTTTCAGCAGCATGGATTCTTCTTCTTCTTCCTCGTCAAGATTTTCTCCAGACATGGAAGGGTGGTTCTGTGTCTCAACGAGATCGAAGGATGCGACTAGGAAGATGCAGGATGTCCTTCATTTTCATCACCACTGTCTTCATCAGTTATCGCCGTCGTCAGGAGGAAATAAAATTATATCACTTGGTGTTCTTCGGCCTGCAACGCCTCGACAATCTATCTAACGTCAACCTATAATAAAATGAAACAATTTGTATAAGCACAGCGATATAACAACATATAACAAATTTTGTAAAACAGTAGAAACACATAATATAGCCCAGTGTACGCAGGTGACACCGCATTTTAGCGTTATAACAATACCACTTTTAGTTTACATTTTCAATAAATACTTGTATATTATAAGCTTATATATTAATTTTTAACATTTGAAAAGAAAAACACAATACTTACGGTTTGGGCATTTTATTTTCACTTTTCTTACAATAGATCACAAAAACACAAGTTGATGCAATTCGCGCAAAATAACGTTGTGACATTGACAGTTGACGTATGGTGTGTGTTTCCAGATATAAAAATTGTCAAGTTTTACTTTTGACATTACTACCATAGTGTTGAATTAGAAATAATATTTTCATGTGGTATAAAATAATGATTAAACTTCTTTCTACAGGTGACACTGGGAATGACGAGTTAAAATCTTTTACCGGCTTGTTAAGGCTGTCGTCAATATTCAACGTAGGTATTAAGGCATCAAATCAGTTTTAAGTTCAAACTAGAAGCGATGGGAGCCAGATACGAGTATTGTTTAAAACAGATTTACTGGGATTAGTGGTGAGGGGATACATGATTGAGGAGGGCGGAAGGTGATCTTCAAACTATGTAAGACACATTATTTTATATTATTGCGCGGAACTAAGCATATAAATTTTAACAACTTTATTATAATGGATTTCCGTAAAGTAACGCCTGATTCTATTAATAATTTGGATAAGTGGGTGATCGCTCCTGGTATTATTTGTTGATCACTGAGACATATCTGAATACGTGGATTTTGTCTGTCACGTCAAGTCACTCTCATTTTTGTCATGTTATTAAGGCTACCCTTGGACCACTTCCTCTAGAGCTTCTTCTGAAAGAACGACTTAGTCAGAAATAGCCTCTCTTTCTTATAAGTTAACAAGCATTTATTCCTTAGACTTCTGCTCAAAACCGTGGGATCCGACTGCCACATGGCATCTTACTGAAGTAAAAGAAAACCTTGGGTACCGACATGTTGAATGTTTGATATTTGTACGTGATTATATTAAATTACTTACACAATTTATAAAATAAAATATATACTAGGATAATGAACCTAAAACTAAAAACCTTAAAAAAAAAATTATATTGTAATAACTAAAATATATTATTAAAAATAGTCCCTTTAGGCAAGGTTCCGAAGATACTGGCAGTGTTCCCCCTTTGAATAGCTATACTAATTCTTTGTCCGAGGTAGCTGCCAGCTCTTCGGTCTCCAGTGACGTCGACTAACCTTTTTTCTATTTCCTTAAAAAGCCTTATAGCGCTAGGACCCCACGGACCAAGGGTCTCGACACCGATGGGACAAAAACATATTCGGAGCCTAGACCCCTGTATTTGCATGCTTTAGCTTTTCAGCCGCTTCACAAGCCGCACCAGCTCTGTTGTTGGTTCCATGTAGATGGGAAGGGCAAGTGTGTCTGAACAGGTTGCATCCCATACCAGCACCCGGCCCATCTTCCATGGAATCAAACTCATACCGTCGGTCTCTGCCATCGTCTCTTGCAATACCAGACGGCTCAAGTAGACTTGGCACGTTGACGGTGGCAAGAGACCGGCGTATGATATCGTTAAGTGCATGTCTCGAAAGCGGCCTGCACTTTTTGGCATGACAGTCCGTGATGTCCTAGCTTGTCGACGTCACTGCCACACGGACATTTATGAGGAACGCAGACCGGAACCCCAAGCCGTAGACAGGTTGCGATTCGGGGCGTGTCAGGCTCAAGAAATGTTCCTGTATTTGACGAAGGGTACGCGTGAAGCCAGTAGCCCGCCCATGCGTACCCACGGCCAAAAGCCTAGCACGCGCCGAACCTGTACTACAGCTCAAAAGATTGTCATAAGTCAATTTGCAGTTTATGTCGTCCCAGCTCCTTGTGAATTTGGAGAAACAGGAAAATGTTGACCTGGGCATGCAATTAAGAAAGCGTTTCTAGCTTCTTCCAGGCCAGCAATCTCAAAGTTTGAAGGATGCCTTAAAATTTTACTTATAAGATTTGCTGAACTATGGACAGAAGATAGGAAGGCTGGCAAAGAGACACTGGAAATTTTGCGAATCCCTAAACCACCATAACGGATGGGTAGGGATGCTTGGGTCCAAGATTGCTCGTTCAGGTGCATATTAAGAATCGATTCTAAACTAATTTTGATTAAGTTGTCTACTTGTGTCAAGAGATCTGGGTGATTCCAAAAGGAGCAGCAACGGAGCACATACGTAAATTTTGGGACGAAAAGACAGAATTTTAAGATGCAAAGTGCATAATGTGGACTAATTTCAAGGAGTCGGTCAGCGGAATTTTGAAATTTAGTAATTGAATTATTAATATATTCAGAAATAGATTCATTAAAAATTGGAGAACCTAAAAGGTAAAGGGAATTACTGTTAACTATTTTAATATTTGGAGCCAGAAATAAAATTTTTGTTTTACGTCATTTAAATTTAAGTTGCAGTTATTTATAAAAGGTTAAATTTGCTAAAATTAAGCTCCAAACCAATGGCTTCAAATTTATTTTGATTAAAAAGGTCCGAAAACACAGTATCCATATCACCTCCTAGAGTTCCATCGTCCAAATACCAAACGTTGAATTTAGAATTTAAATTTTGATTATCGGATTTATAGCCAAACTAAAAATTGCTGGCCCAAGGGGATCACCTTGTTGACAACCTACTTCTGAGGACAGTTCATTAGAACGATATAACAATTTTGTTGGGTCAGCGTAACTGAGAAAAAGATAATTGTATATTTCCGGTATATGTTGTTTTATTTCCGTCAGCAGGGTATCCCTATTTACCGAATTGAAAGCATTTTTGACATCAATTTTGAGCAACACGTCAGGATGTCCGTAAGTTAGGAAAGAGCGTAGGGCATGGACGGCTGCCTCACACCCTCCTTTTACACCGAAGCCTAACTGTACGGGTTCAAATTCGAATTTAATTTTGTAAAATATGTCGAACAGCAATTTTGGAGGCCAGGCGTCGTAGTGTTGATCCAACAGCAATTGGTCTCACCCCTCCGTCCTTTTTGGTGAGGGCAATGAGGTTCGCACCGAAAAGAATGGGAACAATTTCTGGATTGACATTACCGGAATATATAAAGTTGATTAATTTAGTGATCGAATTTACAAGTTGCTCGCCTGCATCACCCACAGAGTGCGATGTTAAGTCTTTCAGATGTTGGGGTGAGATTCCATCCAAACCTGCAGCCGAACCTGGTTTAAAAGATAAAATGGCACCTGTAACATCTTTTTTATGAATTTGAAGGCATGCTTGCCCTGCTGTTGGTCGGTCGAGAATATATGGGTTTACTGGAGCTGGAGGATGTTTTGTCCGTAAGGCCTGAAGGGTGTCAGGGGTATCTGGTGATAGCACGTCGTTGGAGAACAAAAGGCGAGCGGCACCTTTGAGATCTCCGTCACAGATTTTGTTTTCGATGAGTTTGTTGCGATTACGAGGGCATCATATTTGATTAGAGGTGCGGAGAAGGTGAGGAGCTTACAGCACAGTTATTTTTAATCTTTGAGTCAATGATAAATTCAGTTCATCAGTTTTTTTATATGTAGTGTGCTGTATGAAAATAAAAATAGGTTCTGCCAGTCTTGAATACAGTTGCTTGTAACATTTCTGGATTAATTGTGACAAATGTGTAGCAACGGTTATTCGAGCTCCTCGAGGATTCTTTTAACTATCGGTATACTATTTTTCAAATGGCTAAGATATGTGTGGAAAGGAGTTGGGTCGTTGGCTACATAAGTAGGCGCACTCGAAATAATGGGATGGATGTCTAAGGTGAACTATTTTGGCTAATACATTTCCTGTGTGTTTTTGTAGTGTGTATGTTGAGGCCTTTCAAAGATTTGAATGACTTGTTGCACTGTGTACATGTATTGGTCGCGTTCGACGTGCCACCACAAGATTGGGTCACGGACTGCATTCACAACAGTTAAATACAATCACAAAAAAGAATAACTTAAAACAAATTTAAAAACACAATAAAGTAACTTAAAAAGTACACTGAAAATATAAAAAAGTCAAAGTCTAAATATCGTTAAGTAGGTGCGTCACAGGATGGTCTTGCAATTCGACGCTGCAGTGGAAGAGATCTAGCGACGTATTTCGTCACTAGGACAACCGATGGCGGCTTTAGCAACCGTGTCTTGAGATTATCACACGCGGATTAGAAGTTTTTAAAGACTGAACAGGCACTGAGCCTGCTTGTCATTTTTGTGTCCAGACAGCAATATATAGTTCGGAAATCCTTTGTTGCGAATTGTTTCGTTACATTTGTCATAAGTCACCATCTTGAAATATTTTTATATCTCGTAGTTGATTTGAGATTATAATATCTAAATTCAGATTATAAACCACTGTTATATTATTTATATTTATGTCAATAATAAACGTTTTCCTTGTACACTAAAATTTTACAATTAAAATATATACTTATTTTTATTAAAATATTTAGACCTTTTATTAAATTATAATAAAAATTTAAAAATGTTAAAATATACAAAATCCTATTATTATATTATATCAATTCAAACGGGAAATTATATTCAGTAGACAATTTAGAAAATTAACTGCATTGATTAGCAAGTTACTACTAATAAAGATAATTTATATTAGCATGTAGTAAAATTTATTAATATGTAATCCAAAGAATAAAACATTAACAATGATAAATTTAATATAAATACCCTGTCCTAAATGTAACTGGTATCATTAGCTACAAACTAAAGGCTAAGAAGTGAGTACCTATATGATTTAGATATTTATATATTTACGTAATAACATAAGAAAATATACAACGTCATATAGTGCCAAGAACGCTGGCTGCGTTTCCTAGCTGAATAGCCTTTAGGCGAAAAAAGTTTAGCGCTCTTATCAAGCTGCGATGACCACTCGTGGATGCAGCTCCTTGAGAAACTTAAACTTATTTTTAAATTATAGATAGTTTTAAAGACAATTTTAAATTAACTTTTCCTTTGTTATTTTCTATTTTGACTATTAAGATAAAAATCTTGTATTTTATTAAATATTATTTACGTTTCAGAACAAAAATGAAGTACTTTATCGCCCTCGCGCTCTTCGCTGCCATGGCTTCGGCCAGCATTATTCCGCCCGCGGTAATCGCCAGCGACAACCCTGAGATCCAAGAGATCGTGGCCTCTATCCAGAGTCCCAGCACCGATCCCGCTACTGCTGCCGCTCTTGAACAGATGCTACTGGAAGTCCTCGGCATTGCCAAGCCCGAACCTATTGCTGTCGGACCCGCCATCGTGGACAACTATGAGCCTATTGCCATTGGACCCGCCATCGTTGACAACTATGAGCCTATTTCCATCGGACCCGCTGTCATCGACTTCCCTCTGCCCGACGGTGGTGCCGTCACTGAGGTACACCCCGCCCCCGTTATGCCCGCTCCTGTTGCCCCCTCTGCTAGCTCCCCTCTTGTTCAAATCATCGTGAACATCAAGTCTACTTCTGACGTTGCTGGCTCCCCTGTTGCTATTGAAACCATCCCATCCCCCTCCCCAGCACCCACCCCCGTCCATGTGGTCGATGAAGCCATCGAACCCATGCCTGTTATCGTTGTGGACAAGCCCATCGTCCCCGAGCCCGTCGCCGTCGTCGAAGAACCCACTGCTCCCGAGGCCGTTATCGTCGCCCAGCCTATCATCCCCGCCCCCGCTATTGTACTTCCTGACATCCTTAACTAATCTGATTAAAGCACTGTTGTTTAATACTTATGTAGTATCGAAATCTGTTTAAAATGTTAAATAAAGTTTTTTCTTGAAACACTTCTATTTTATTTTTGTACCAATTTTCATACGACAATGTGGATAGCATAACAAACCATCTCCATAAAAAAAATACATATATGTACCAACTTCCCTAGTGATTGATCAAACGGTGACGAAGTCAATCGAATTAGGCATTACAGAAGTTAGAGAATAAATGTAGGTTTCGCCATAGATCCATATCACAACATTCACTTACAATCAGGTGGACTGTGAGCTCGTTTGACACCCTTATTTCTATATAAAATACATGCTCACTTTGTCTAACCGCCATCGGGTTACTTTGCGTAAACATACACAGATGCACAGCAGCGGCCTATCACTCTTTTTTCTCTTCACAGCAACTTCTAATAAACCGATATTACTCACTCTTCTACTCGGTATCGTCACAGGATTTCCTCACTTACACTCACTGTCGTTTCGCGGACTGCAGGTTGGCTACTTGTTGATAACCCGCCCGTTTACTCGCTTGCTACACGTGAATGGCACGCGCTGGTCGTTTTAAATTACATTTTTTAACGTAAAGTAATTTTATTGATATAAATTGGACAAATATCCAGAACCGATACATGCATAAAATGTTAAAGCAAATATTCGCACCGTATCTAAACCGAACCGGTAGTAGCTAGCCTAGCCCAGTGACGAAATAAGGAGATCGGGCCGGGGGAGTAAACGCATGTAATTTCTTATAGGGACTTTACATACATCATATGCACCGTCTCCTTTGTGTCGCATCATCAAGGATCACCACGTAAAAACATTAAATGTGAGTGAGTAAACTCACGTTTTCAAGCTACTGGACTGGAAAGGATACGGTATTAACATCAATGGCAAGTACATCACTCACTTTCGATTTGCCCACGATATAGTCTTTATGGTAGAATCGCTGGAGGACCTGAGCACTATGCTCAACGACCTCAATAGTGTCTCACAACGGATAGGTCTTAAGATGAACATGGACAAAATAAAAGTCATGTGTAACGTCCATGTCACACACATACCGGTAGTTGTTGGGAGCACTAAGCTCGAAATTGTTGACGAGTATGTTTACCTGGGACATGTTGTCCGACCAGGTAAGTCCAACTTCGACCGAGAGGTCAATCGACGGATTCAACTCGGCTGGGCAGCGTTCGAGAAATTACGACACACATGTCAGGTATACCTCAAAACTTGAAAACAAGATTGTACAACCAGTGCGTGTTGCCAGTGCGTGTTGACCTAAGGATCTGAGACGTAGTCCTTCACTGCTGGCCATATAAGGAAGCTCAAAGTCACTCAGCGAGCAATGGAGAGAGCTATGCTCGTTGTTTCTTTGCGTGATAAACTCGGAAATGAGGATATTTGCAGTAGAACCAGAGTAACCGACATAACCCAACGGATTAGTAAGCTGAAGTGGCAATAGGCCGGCCATACAGCCCGAAGAATCGACAACCGATGGGGTAGAAAGGTTCTCGAGTGGCAGCCTTGTACCGGTAGGCGAAGTGTAGGGCGGCCCCCCACTAGATGGAGTGACGATATGATAAGACATGCAGGAATCCGATGGATGCAGATAGCTCAGGACCGTGCTTTGTTGCATTCCTTGGGGGAGGCCTATGTTCAGCAGTGGACTTGTATGACTTGTAGGACTGTAATGATGATGATGACGATCTCGTAAACTTACATTCAATGTTTTTACGCAGACTTCAGGTTGATTACTCGTTTACATTGGCGAAAGTAATGAATGATGCAGCAGAATCTGATTCAATAATTGCTACGTCATAATAACCAAGGAACCGAAAATAGGCAATCGATAGTTTTGACTATGTTGTGATAAAATATAACTTACATGAATTTTATGTCGTGAGAAGAGAAATGCCCACTGAAAGAAACTATGGATCGAGTTGAAAATGAGATTAACTTCAAATTTCAGGTAACTTCTTTACGCAAATATTTTAAAATTGATGAGCTCTAAATATTCAAGATGATAACTTTAAGGGAAAAAACGACCTCGCTGCTTAAGGAAAAAATACATACTTCGGTGTGTTGTTCGGTTATGTTATGTAGATTTGAAGGTAAAACTTCCACTGCTACAGGCATAAACACTTTAGATAGTTAAATAAAAAATCATAATTTTAACTTACATTACCTATGCAATATTACAAATTACATAGGTAAATGTAAGATTATGTTTGTGATTCATATTAATTTCATCCTCTTTTTTGTCAAAATCTCTCTCCTACTGTAGGGAGGACTTGATGGCCTTTATCTTACTAATCTGTTGGGCTATGTCGATCACTCTAATTCTACTGCGGATATCCTCATTTTTAAGTCTATCACGCAGAGAAACACCGAGCATAGCCCCCTCCATAGCTCGCTGAATGAACTTGAGCTTCCTCATACGGCCAGCAGTAAAGGACCACGTCTCACAAAACAATCTTGTTTTGAAGTTTTGAGGTATGCCCGACGAGAAGTTGTGTCGTAATCTCACACGAACTCACTTAATATGATCATATTATCAAGAAGGCCCCTTCACGTATTGTGAACTTAGAAGGAAGAGCGAGCAACTACGGAACCCTACCTCTACATTGTGCGTGACTAGACACGCACTTGGCCGTTTTTTTTTATTCTTAGATTTTACAAATTAGCATAGCATTAATTTGGTACAGAGAATCCATTTTTGAATCTATCACGTATAATAATATAATAAAGTATGTATCGCTTACATGTTAAAATATCTTATGGCATTCTAATTTACATATCTTATATTTAAAAAGATATAGAGATGATCAATTTGGGCACGAAACATTATACTCTATTTATTATACTGTATTCTTATAATTCCCATTATCTTAATCTGGTCCTTCCGTTCGTGTTCATATCAATTTTATATAATTTTTTGTTTAAATATTTTTTAAGAGTTTTAATATTCTTTTTTCTTCCGTTATTTGTATATCATGTAATAAGAGATTATAATTGGGAAGTTATTTGAAGATTCTGACGGCAGCTTTAGCTAGCAACCACTCAATGACGATGGCATCTCAAGGTAACTTATCACACATTATCTTGAGGTTTACATTAATATCAGATCACTTGTTTCGTTTTCATTTATAGTTCACATGAGCAGACATTAAATACGCAAAATCTGATCACTTTTACGTATCAGAATCCATTTCATATTTCATATCAGAACCATATTTGAACAATAATACAGGAGTAGCAATCCACCGGCGGTCAAGTTCCTGCCAAAACTCGCCATTATTCTTAACTAGCAACCTTCGCCTGGGTAAGATCTATTAATGTGGCGTTGTTTGGATTTAAGTAATTATCACAGACCATTTATTGTATTAATATTTTTATTTCTCATATATATATATATATATATATATATATATATATATGAGAATTATTCATATATTCATATATTTGCCTAGATCACTCCTTACATTGCTCTTTATCTGTTAGCTTTATTTTTTTTATAACCACTACCCATGTGGGTTGTAAATGTCATGAAGGTGAGGGAACCCACTTACATACATTTACTTAAAAATATTTATAATAACAGTACCGCCGCAATAAAATTTAACAGGACCTTCTTTCCTTATTCTAAAAGGAGTTATACAGGGCCACCCGTTATCGTCTAAACTCTTCACTGCCACCTTAGAAGAAGTATTTCGGAAACTAGTAGATAGTTGGCTCGAGAAAGGCATCAAGATCGGATCAAAGAGGTTAAGCAATTGTAGATTTGCTGATGACATTATTCTCTTCGCGTCCTCGGCCAACGAACTGGGAGAAATGCTCAACGAGCTACGTACAGCTAGCCTGGAGCTTGAACTTCTGATGAATATGGAAAAGGATACATATAGATGACGTGGAGGTTGAGTATGTTTATTTGGACCAAATAGTCTCTTTCCAGACGAGGCAAAAAAAAATATCGCCAGACGAACAGAAAACGCCTGGAAAAGCTATTGGACCTTAAAACAACTAATGAAGGGCGACGCACCAACATCCCTTAAACGCAAACTCATAGACATATGCATCCTCCCCGTCTCGACATATGGTGCCCAAGCCGGGTCTCCCACCAAACAGCAGAGATCCGATCTCGGGGTGTGTCAGCGAGCAATGAAGCGCAGCATGCTAGGAAGCAGACTAACAGACCGCATCAGAAATACCACTCTGCGCTCCAGAACCCAAAGCACTGACGTCTCCCGTAAATCTGCCAAACTAAAATGGGACTGGGCCGGTCATGTCTACCGTATGTCAGAAGAACTTTGGGCCAAATTTACAACTCGGTTGACTCCTATAAATGGCAGACGACCCCGAGGCAGACCCAGAAAACGATGGCGGGATGAACTGGACTCCTTCATGGAAGACTGGTCCTCCATAGCACAGAACCGTGAAAGGTGGGGAGGCCTTGGCCCAGCAGTGGAATGCTATGGGCTGATAAGATAAAATAAGGTAAGACACAACCCAGGAAATGGGCAGCTTCTTCCCAATAACAACTATAAAACAAAAACTTGCGGTTGCTAACCCGCTTGCCAAGCGTGGCAACTATCGCAAATATTCCCCCCTATGAGGCAATATATGGAAGAGGCGGGAGGCTTATGTTCAGCAGTGAACTTTTAATAGGCTGTAACGGTAAAAGGAAGTCGTTGAGCTACATATTAGGAGATATCCCATCTCCTGGTTTGTTTCCCTCTGTTGCCTCTTACGACAACCATGGATATGGGGTAGTGGATACTCTTACACCGCCACTAGACGGTAAAAGGTAGTTTATCTTTATCTTTATATATATATATATAAAGATACGGCTGGACGATTGTGATGAAATCTTCTGTGTGTGATTAAGCTGAATTGAGAATGGTTAATATTCACAATTGAACCCGGGAGGTGGCGCTGTTATTAGGATCCAGAAATCAAAAGAGGGAAGCTGGGGCGGATCGCTTATGTATATATCTATATACATAAGCATTTGTCGACTAGACTAGACCGATTTTGATGAAATTTTTTGTGTGTGTTTGATTAAGTCTCTGGATGATTTAGGTTTACAATTGGACCCGGTAGATCGCGCTGTTGTCGAGATCATCCATGCGAAGACGGGGTGGATCGCTAGTTTAAAATATATTATTAAAAACAGAAACGGTCCGTGAAAGTAGATAATAGTTTTATTTACAGATTTATTAATATATGAATTAAAATTTTCTCTAGTTATATGTCTAGATATCTTATTTTATCAAGGATCCTTATCTCACTTATCTTGTATTGAATTATTTTAAAACAGGAAGTTTGGGATAAACAGTGAATGCACTACTGATAAGTTTTGAATTTTAAAATTTGACGTCTACGTGGCGCAGTGGCTTAGCATTGAGTTGCGGTGCTGATGGCCGTGGGTTCGAATCCCACACGGAACAAGTATTTGCATGGCATGTGTCTTGCAATTTATACATTTAAACTTCTTCCACGATATAGGAGAAAACTTTATGTGGAAAATCCTAACGTTAATTAGAAATAAAAATAATTGCTTAAAAATATTTAAAGAATTGACAAGCTGCAGTTGTATTGTTGTTTCGTTTTGGTTATTGTTGGCTCCAAAATGCGCAAAATGGCAAGCATTTCCTGTTATTGTAAAAAGGGCTCAAAGCCCATACGTACCACGCAGGCGTGTGGCTTGTACCCTCGTGCTGATAAGTTAAAGAAATCGGTTGAACTTTGCGCCAGTATTTGGTTACAATAAGTGGTAAAATTAAAAAATTTGTACAATCGACATCAATATAAATAAAATGAGAACATCGTCAATGCAATCGAAGTCAATTAAATACGCGTTATTAAGGATAACTCAAAAACTACTGGTCAGATCTTCATCAAATTTATATGGGACCATATGAGAAGCATCATCTTTCAAATAAAAAAAGAATCATGAAAATTGGTTCACCTGGAAAAAAAATCTGAGGTAACACACATAAAAAAATACAGTCGAATTGAGAACCTCCACCATTTTTTTTAAGTCGGTTGAAAATCTTCTAATCTAGCATTCAATTGGTGAATCCCATTATCTTCAATATTGGATTAAAATTTATAATTTATTGAAATTCGATAGCATTTTCAAGGCTAATAATCAATTTTCATATCAACAATACTACTCATCATTTTAAGACTGCGAAACTTGGGTTCGGTTGCCCAAAATTCCTCTGTCCTTAATAAAAACAATAAACCGTATAAAACAACAATGTATTGAGTTGTTGACATTTTATACGTGGTAAAGCGACCCTGCAGCTATATTACGGTTGTAGCACGAACGGTTCGGTTCGACCGGGAACTACATTCTCACAGAATACCAGCGCAAAAAAGGAGTTTAATGCTGCTGTGTTTCGTATGGTGAATGTACAGAACTGGAGACCCTTTGTACTGAAAACGAAGCATTAGTTTTCAGGGACGACAACGCATCTGAATTTTAATTTAAATTGAGGATCGATGTAGATGTCTATGGGTCACATCATCCACTTACCATCAAGTGGACTGCCTGCTAGTGTGTTAAAATTATTCTATAAAGTACATCACCGTTTCTTAGTCATATTAGTTACGCTGATGTTGACTCCGACCAAGACATCTTTCGCAAAGACCCTAAGTTGTCAATTGTGCAAAAAGAAATAAAAGGCACGCACGACGACAGTGTTTACACAAACTCGAAACACAATTTTGCCAAATTTATATCAGCTCTAAACTTTTCGTAACCAGTTAGGATAAATGTTCGCATGTAGTGTAAGACAATGATAGTGACAATAGTCTACCTACTTATGAGTTTCTTGCTGTTTTTTCTTACAAGGTCTCACACAGTAGACTGTGTGAAAAAACCTAGGCTCTAGCCTAGTTAAAAAAACTTATGTATGTTCTGTAAAAAGGAAAGTATAGTTACAGTTACAGCCTACATGTAAGGTAAGTCATTAATATATACAAGAAACAGAAAGGGGCCGAGAATTGAGCTCTGAGGCACGCCGAGTTGTACTATCGACTCGGAAGAACTCATACTATTAATTACAACTTTTTACGTTTTGTTTCTTGAATATGCAATAATTAGTATAAGAGCATCACTTAGGCACAAGCCTTTTCTTATTTCTGAGAGTGTGTAAGGGCAAGGAAATTTCGTTGCGCACACCCAACGCGTGTTAGCGGACATCACGTCTTCAAAATCAAAGGACGGCTCCGTGGCGCAGTGGCTTAGTAATGAGTTGTTGCGCTGGGGGCCACGGGTTCGAATCCCACACGGAACAAGTATTTGTATGGCCTACAAATAATTGTTCCGGGTCTGGATGTTTGTTTTCGTGCAATTTATGTTCGTAAACTGCCTCCACGATACAGGAGAAAATCCTAGTGTGGGGGTAACGTTTTTTAAGCATAAAAAATAAAAAATATATTTTTTTAATCTCTCAGGCGCTTAGGTTTCCTCACGATATTTCCCTTAACCGCCGAGAACGTGGTGAATCAGTACTTTAAATTGCACTTAACAATTTCATTGGTGCCGGCGGGTATCAAGCCCGGATTGTTCGCGTTTTACGGCGAGCGCTTAGTAAGCTACCACGGTTCTTATATCTTCTGACTGAAGATTTATTTAAACATTAAACAATTAGATCGTCATCGTCTGGCACAACAATAATGTTCTCGAATCCAAAAGCTCAGGGTGTTATAACAGGTAAATATCTAGCATAGCTCAGAAATCATATTATACATATAATATGAAAGCTGCACCCAATCTTTCTTTTTCCAGTAACGCAATAAAATAATAGTTAGCTATTGCTTGTCATCCTTATGAACCACCTAAAGACCTATCTATTACAATATATTTTTCATATTGTGTAGCTCTAATATGTGGAAATAGCAGTCGTCTTCGAATCACCGATAAATTAGTTTCCAGTATTTCTTTCATGTGTTCTTCGTTCAAATCATTACTGAGCACAATTGTGAATAATCCGTTCTCCAGAATATGTTCATCGTAATAGCTTTTGGCCCGTTTTAGTTGGTTTATGCTAAAAGCGACTAAAATAACTATCCATGTTCGTTCTAGAAATATCTGCAAACTCTGGCATATCTGATTTCGGCTTCAAACACTTAAACGACATGAAATAACATATAAAGGATTACGTCGAAAATGTATGAAAAGACAGATTTTTCGAACTCAAATAAAACCAAAAACAAAGGTGCTAGGTGCTAGGTGCTGGCTTTACTGCTATTAGGGCAACTGCTTCGACGGATAAATTTTCACAGAATACAGCGTTATTTAATGATTTCTTATGTTTACGCGAACAATACACATTTAAATGAAACTAAGTTTTACAGATTTTATCACATATGTTAACTTATTTTAAATTCACCAAGGTTTCGAGCACTTTACAGCACCCATGGTCACGGGTTGAGGCGTTTGACGTCCCAATGTCATAGGTAACCACGGCTACAGTTCAGTTTAAAATTATCGGTAATTAAACATCAGGAATTTAAAATAATGTACGCGATAAAATCCGTAAAATTTAGTTTCATTTAAAGAACTTTATTTGTTTAGTCGGCACTTTCATATTTGGACTAAAACGGATCATGTCTTTTAAGTACATTGACATTAATATTAAACGATACAACAATACAAAGATACACCAAACTTGAATTTATATCAAACGTGCAACAAAAAGGAATTACATGTAGGTATGTATCATATCATATTAATTGGATTAAAATGACAAGATGGATAAAAATCACTATAAATACATCGCTGAATCGCATTGCTAGTAAGCGAACTGCATAGCTCGAAGTAAGTACATTTGAACATAACTGTTTTTTTTTTACACACTTCAATTCTATTGTAAATATTTTTTTTAAATTTCTGATTGATGAAAACGATAATAGGACTTTTTTATTTTTAGATCGCCAATATGAAATTTTTCGTCGTATTATCTCTCCTGTTCGCCGTAGCTTCGGCCGGTGTTCTTCCTGCCGCTGTTACTGCCAGCGAAAACCCCGAAGTCCAGGAGATCGTGGCCGCCATCCAGAGCCCGAGTACCGACCCCGCTACTGCTGCCGCTCTTGAACAAATGCTACTTGATATCCTCGGCCTTTCTAAGCCCGAACCCATTGAAGTTGGACCTGCAATCGTCGACAACTACGAACCCATCTCCATCGGACCTGCCATTGTAGACTTCCCCCTGCCTGACGGGGGTGCTGTGCCTGATGTGGAACCCAGCCCTGCTTTGCCGTCACCCTCCTCATCCCCTCTAGTTCAAATCAAAATCAAAATCAACCAAGCTTTGGCTGACGCCATTGGTGGTTCTCCTGTCGTCGTTGAGACTGTCAACCCACCAGCACAGTAGGTTCCTGACCCAGTTATTGTGGTCGACTAACCAATTATTCCTGAACCCGTCATTGTTGTAGACAAACCTATTATCCCAGCCCCCGCTATCGTGCTTCCCGAAATCCTTAATTAAATAATAGCCACCTCAAATATTGTTAGATCAAAGAAACAAATACAAAAATGTAAATAAATGCTTATTTTGTTTTATTACATATCGTCTGACCTGTGACAATGGAAACTACTTTTTAGATAATATCGTTCCATAGTTTTGAGGAAAATATGAATAACATGAATTTGACACAAATTACATTTTAGTTCCACTTGAAAAACCGTTTCAGTTCCGGGGCCAGTAATGTTAAAACGTGCATATACATATATTTTAAACAAAATGTTAAAATAAATTAAAACATCACACATAAGAAAGTCTAAAGTTATATATATTTTTTTATATTTCTAAAGCGTAAACACTTTGGTCCTGTAAGCCCGAAACGTAAAATCATCTATCACATCACACTAATATTATATGAATTTATTACCAACGTTTATTAACAACTCGCATTATCATCACCATCATCATCTTTGCAGCCCTTCACAAGTTTACTGCTGAACATAGGCCTCCCTCAAGGAATGCCACAAAGCGCATTTTACTTTTACTTAATTAAACTGTGTAAGAATATCCACTACCCCATATCATCCCTCGGGTATAGTAAGAGGCGACAGACAACAACTAAAAATAAAAAAACTGTGGTTGCTAGCCCGCTTGCCAAGCGTGGCAACCATGGCAAATATCCCCCTATGAGACAATCTATGGGAGGCCTATTTTCAGCAGTGGACTTTTATAGGCGGTAACGGTAACGGTAACGATAAAACGTATTTGTTACCACTGCACGCTGAAACTACTGAACGGATTGTGATGAAACTGGCCTAATATGTAAAAAAATCACCTGAAATAATAGAGGCATTGTATACGAAGCCGCGGGCTGAAGCAAGTTTTATTAAAATACAATGGAAAAGACACTTCGATAGAGCTAGTGTAATAAAATGTTCTGTGTTGCTTCATCGTTTTCAAATCTCTATCCTCAACGATACCCTTTCAATCTCGGAGATTTAGAAATCGCTAGATCCAAGGTTTGGTGAATATGGAGGATACTCAAGTATTACAAAGCCAACATCCACAATTGCAGCCATCGGAACGGTGGACCTGCACGCATTTCGTTGCGTATTTTTTTATTTGTTTTGCATAAAAAGTACCCATAATAGTACTTCTATTGAGGTTCGGATAGTTCTTCCATCTTCAAAGGCTTACGAGTATGTTAAATATTAAACACACTCTTAGAGCAATAATATAGACGGAACGCTCTTTAAGTCATAAGCAATTTTTCATTTTTCAGTTGACAGTTCTTAGGATGGGAACTCAGTGTTCCTACAATATAAATTATTAGGTAACTAGGTCAATATTCTACTTGGAATCTGAAATGAGTCCAAGAAAATTATACAGAATTACACAAGTATTTTACAAACTGCGCGGACTGATAGACTAGAGAGATAGGCATGTAAATCTGTAGATATTTACATCCACAATTATTTGCAGTAAATATGAAATAATTATAATTTGAAACAACGTTAGACGGCAATTCAATACTTTTAGATTGTAATATATCATATGAAATCAGATTTAATAGGTGATATGAAAGAAATAAATAAATATGTATATTTCATATAAATATTTCCATCTATTTTTTATATTAATGCTAATAGTATTGTATAATAGTACAGTATAATTATATTCTCAGTTGGGGTTAAAATTTGACTTTGTTGAAAATTGTTTTTGAAGTGAAAATTTCTTTAGAATCGTTGTAATTTCCAACTCGATGAAACGTAAAAGCGACACTAAAAGAGACAAACATACATCTATAGAATTTAGCCTGCGAGAGAATGAAATAGATATTAAATTAATCGTGTTTAGGCCATCTAGCCAAAGCAATTTTACTCGAATGAAAATATTCTTTTGATTTATTACACTGAAATTTAAGCTCTACATGTCTAAAAATAAGGTTGTAACGTTTATTTCCATAAAATTAAAAGTTTAATTTAAATTTTATGCTTCACTTGTGGTTGAAAATTATTATTATCATATTAAATAAATAATTTGCCGTGAAATGTTTTTAATTAATTATTTAATTTTATTTCAAGGTTTCACTTCTACCGCGTGTGAACTGCACTCATGTTTGTTTTAACAAATTTTTGCACCTTGGCAGGTTTTTTCATAATTTATCTACTTTTAAAGTAATAAAAAATAAAAGTTTACATGATATTCACTGCGTGATGGCGGTAAAAGTCAACAAATATAATCACATTGATGTGAATAAATCACCTTGTCACATTGAAGGTCAAAAGACCTTATGAGATTGATTTCATCAAGCCTTTTGACCTCAAATAAATGGCGGTATATCTATACGATAGAAAGCAACAGCAACATAAGACGTTTGTTACCACGATTCCCAATTTATCTAAGTCTGACAGACATAATCAGTTATGACAAATCTTCCCTAGGATGGAAGAGACTCACGTCTATCTTTCCTTGATTAATTTTTCTATTTTTATTGTTTCTTGATAACACACGAAACGCGATTTCAAGAATTGCTTTCAAATAGTTTTAATTATTTTCTGTTCTGCAGTTTTTTATCCTCTTCAATTGTTTCACAATCCACTGCCTGCCCAGCAGTGGGTTGTGTATAGACTATAACTTTACTAACTATACAGACGGTAACACTATCATCATCTGATTTTAGGCAGTAATTAAAATATAATTACTCCTTTAGTATAGCATCAAACACAACACATTTTCTTGACGCATGATTTGGTTTCGGGGTATGTTTGTGGTTTTGCTTTTAATCCAACAATTGCCTTTTGTGTATAAATTATGATAGAAAACCTTGTCCTCCCGTAACTAGATTTTCCAATATGCTTGTAGTGTTGAGGCTAGAGAAATCTTGCATTACATTTTTAGGGTTCCGTAGTTACACAACAAGAAACCCTTATAGTTTCGCCATGTCCGTCCATCCGTCCGTCGGTCCGTCCGTCCGTCCGTCCGTATTAATTACGCCTAGAAAACTGTGAAATAAAATCGTAAAAACCATTTTTATTTTGGGTACTTCCCATACAGTAAATGGAGGATGTTTTTTTTTACCCGTCTATCCCATCGTGTGGGGTATCGTTGGATAGGTCTTTTAAAACACTGTGGGTGTGGAACAACATTTTTTCGATTCAGGGGTCCGTTTGCGAAATATTTAGCTTTAAAGTGATATTTTTCATTAGAGTCATGTGTCCCCCCTCTACCAACTAAACCGCTGTTTTTGGAATTGTGAAAAGTATACGATATTAGTATATATAATGAAGTTAAAAGGAATCCTATCACAGCTAAATAGAATTAAGAAGTTAACGAGTAATATTCGACCAACTTATAAAATGCACTTGGATTAGTAAAAATTTCGTTACAACTCCGTTGAAAATGACCTAAAAGCTGCATTATAACTTTGTAATGTTATTGTAAGCTGTTAAAAATAAACATTTTAAGAAGAAAACTACTTATATATACATTACTACTATAGCTTTACTTTTTCATTTGCGATACTTTCACTTATTTTTTAGTTGGTACTTATTGTAGGCCTCATTCAAAGTATTCATACAAACATATAGCCTCATACAGTTTCATTCGTCACACTCTTGGTTTATTCGGACAACCTCAGGATAATTTAGGGCATTGGTGGTTTACGTGAAGGTTCGTTACGGTCATATATGTATATCTTAAGGTTGCACTGCCGGGAATATATAGATAGACTAGCATTTTACTCGCGGCTTCCCTCGCGTGAACTTGAATTTAGAAACATCATTAAATGCTATTCCGTGCCAAAGTTCGCAAAATTCGATTACTTTTAGAGTCACCGTGGTGTCTCTATGTGTGTCAAAGATTTTTTTGTATTCTAAAAGACGAAGACGTAGATGATTTGTATTTGGCACAGATATAATAGCTACAGGAACACGTGCATATATATGTCTAGAAACACCTACTATTTTTTATATCGGGCGTGTCTGGATGTATCAACAAGAAAGGTAAATTGTCTTGGAATCAAAATGTATTATTATTATTTACATTTTACTCTTTACATTCATTCATAATTAAAGTCCATTTAGTTTTAAGAAAATAATGATGAATTTCATGGTCTTCTATCAATTTACGGTATAATGTTTATTTGAAATATTTTATTCATATCGTTGGTCCTATTTAATATAGATTAGTACCATAAAATAGATGTAGATATTTTTTTTACGTTCGAGTAGACTTCAAAATTTCATAGATGCAGTTCAATAATAATGTACATACTACACATGGAATAAAACTAATTTCACGGATTTTATTACGTTTAATTTTAACTTTTTTTACGAGGGGGTTTTTACACATCTTTGGATGAAAATTTCATAAAAACCCGCGTAAAGGAACTTATCGTTAATGTGAAGCACAGACGCTCCGGGAAGTCTAAAGTATGTCATGTCATATGTCAGTGATATGTTTAGTATCGTCCCAACCATTATATCGGATCTCATAGACAACAAATCTTTGCATTAGAACACCGATTCCTACCAATGATGATTCGCGAGGCTATTGAAATTCAAAAACATCCTAATTTAAATAGGGAAGATGGCTGAGTGCTACCATCTACTAAGGACCCCATAATTAATAAAATTAAATTCAAACCCAAGCGTACTACTGCAGTAATTTTTATCAACTTTAATACTACTGCATCTATTCTATTCTATTCTATTATATTCTTACTATCACATCAGGTGGTCAAACACCTCAGTCTTCCCGTTACCATGGGTGCTGTAAAGTGCCCAAAACATCGGAAATTAAAAAAGTTAAAATTAAACGCAAAAATAATCCTTAAAATTTGTTTTATTCCTTATAAATTTTATTCACAGTGAACGTGGGAAGCACTAAACTCATGAACGGGAGTAGAAAAATGTTCACCATGTTGCGGCGGTGAAAGAGAATCTGCCACCTCATACCGTCCCATCGTAAGAGGCGACATAGGAAAATAAACAGGCGATGGACAGCATAATATCTTCCTGACAACAGATCAAAATAAACCTACTAAGCGTGGCAACTATAGCAAATATCCAGCCACTTGACAATTTATGGGGGAGGCCTATGTTAATTTTAGTGGACTTTTGATAGGCTGACGATAATGAGTTCTCATCTTTGCAACCCTATATATTTACGGTAGAGTAAAAACAAAAAAGAACATACCCGAAAATATTAATGAAATATAGACTGCATATATTGCCCCAAGAAAAGTAAAAAAGTAGCAGCTTACATACATGTTACATCAATCAACAGATTCATCCTCGAGGGAATCGTACACGTTTTGCTCCCGTGCCATGATGAAATCTCATGGCGAACTACACGGCCCTCGTATTTGTTTAAATACAATTCATAAAAACTGAAACTAAACTTTTGCATGATTCTTGACCACATCTAACTACCTAGTAATTACACATCCAACGATGCCACGAACGAATTTTCTATTATTTACACCGTGTATTCAGTAGCATTCTATTATTTAATTTTATCATGACTAACCATTTTCGTTTATTTAGAAGTAAGTAGATGGCGCTATTGTTAGATGAAATAATGAAAGCCAAAACCATACTATCTAGTAATATCAGCGATAGAAGCGAACAATATAAAAATCTCTTAGTGTTGAATAAGCAAGCTATTATAAATACATTAAGAAAAACCTTACCAATTTTCATATTTTTGATATACGTCATTTTTATCTATTGAAACTATTACACTTTTAAAATAAAATAACAAAAATATTAAAAAACTAAACGTTAGAATTTTTAAATAATTTTAAAAATGTAATTATTAAATTTTTTTAAAGTTGTTTATAATATTTACTTTATAACTATGTAACTGAAGGTAAAATATACTACTTTTTCCATTTGATGACAGATGGCGCTGTTTTTATAATAAATCAGTGTAGTTTCAAATTATTTTACCAAGGCTATAAGTATATTTTAATCTTTATTTATAAATATGGTTTTTATTTGAAAAACACTAGTCATACCGCCTATAACTAAGATATAATAGAAAATTAACATCTAATGTAAGGAAAATACTTAACCTTCTTTTTTCGAAGTTCCGTAATCGGATATAAAGTAGCCTAAAAGATTTTTTACTCATTAAAGATTTGAAAATAAGTCAGTTACCATCTTCCTATTTGGGCCCAATTTCAGTCGTTATAGCGGTCAAACCGCGAACTCACTTATTATGCTCATTATCAAGAAAGCCCACGTATTGTGACGGGCAACTACGGAACCCTACATCTACATTGTGCGTGGTTCGACATACACTTGACCGGTTTTTTTTTTTAGGATAAGGGTGACAAGCGAGCACACAGTCCACCTGATGGTAAGGCGATTAACACACGGTACCGTGCATCGCCGCGGTAGGCGGTGAAGCGGATTTCAAGTTGCATTGGCCTCTATTAAATTCGTTGATACCAAACACACGCGCCTTACACACGGGGCGCCGCGTAACCGTGCGGATCATCGTGGGTGCAGGACGCGTTGCAATTTAAAAATGGAATTTGGTGTCGAAAAGTTTATTTCGAGATTGAAAGTCGCTCTGCTATCTGGAACATAAAAAGCACACAATATAGTGATAGACTGATTAAAATGAGCCAGACAAACTTCTGACAAAGAAAATAAAGAACTTGGTAAATTTAAAAAATACATTTATTTTAAATTTAAGCATATTTACTTTGCCATGGCAGTGGGTTTTCATTTACAAAATAATCAGCTAAATTATTACGGATCGCTGCAGCACTTGTGCTTCCTCTACAATTATTGTCTATCGGTATATTAACTATTCCCTCTGTCTCATTTTTCGTACATAAAATATCTTTAAAATCAACGCCATGTCTTTCCCTCACAAAATTATGAAGTATACAGCATGCTTTAATAATTTTTATACATAAATTTATGTTTGCATTCAAAGGGCGTTGAAATATACGCCATTTATGTGTTAAAATACCGAATGTACACTCAATATACCTACGTGTCCTGCTCAAGCGATAATTAAAAACTATTTTAGTGTAATTTAAGTGATGTCCTGCATAGGGTTATAGAACATTGTTTGAGATATTAAAAGCTTCATATCCGATAAAAAGTATGGCACGGAATTTGGTGATACCAGTAATTGCAGAGGAGTTTGGTATGTTAAGAGTTTCGTCTTGAAGTTTTTGATAAAAATTTGAATTACGGAAAACTGTAGAATCACTACATTTCCCATAAGCACCTATGTCAACGTATATAAATTTGTAATTAGAATCACATAGCCAAAAGTAAGATGGAATAATAATGCTTATAATTGTAGTACAGCGATCCAGTTAGAGACGGTTTTATAACACGCACATGTTTACCATCTATGGCACCTAAAACATGACGAAAATTGGCTTTTGACTTAAATCCTTCAGCTATATATATGCTGCATCACACAATTTTTCTAGAATATTTCGTATGGTTGATATACCAATTCGATAATTGTAATGCAGATCGGTAAAGGAACACCCCGTGGCCAGCTATCTGAAACGTATATTTTTTTAATTACAGGGCGCTCGCTACAAATAAAGTGGAACAATCTTCGAGACGCCTTCATGAAAGAGTGCCGAGGGCAAAATAATATAAAGATTGGAACGGGAGCTAAGAAAAATAATCAATATCGATTTTATAATCAACTGTTATTTTTAAAACCCTACGCTGGAAAAAATAAAACTCCGAACAGTTTGTCTGCTGGAGACTATGAACCAGTTGGGGAAGGTAATGAATCAGTTGGAGGACCATATGAAGACAGATCCATGGTTACGTAAAGAAAGAAATCTGATCCCCCAGAAGTCCCTGAAATCTTCAATGAGCAAAACGGAAAACGCGAAAGATCCTTACCGACAGTTAATACGCTCTTTGGTGCCTGATTTCAAGAAAGTACGAAGTCAATTGAAGTCAATCGTGAAAATAAATATAATTAATTACATATCTCAAACTCAAGATGAAATGTACAATTATAAACAACCAAGCGACGCTGAAATGTCCTATGCTAATTATCAAAATCAGGGTAATTATACGAATTCTTCATCGTATGCACATTATTCCAGTCGCAATGAAGTAATGCAGTATAACGGACAAAATGATCAAGGGACCTCTGCTGCCGGAATTACAGATAATATTACAAAAGCAATACCGGCAACACCAGCCACAGTTGATTCAAATGTTACTGATGAATCGGAGATTTTTTCACTGTTTTAAAACCTTAGTGTGCTCATTGTGAGGAAGATAGAAAGCTGTGATTATGTAAATTAGTCTTAGGTAGAAATAAATACGTGATGGTTCTGTGATTAAGAAAAATAACTGTGATTTGATTGCTAAATAAGAAATTAAAATTACTAATTATAATTAAATCTAAGTACAAAAATTTAAAAGAAATACTTCATTAGCCTATGAGGGAACAAAACATAAAGATTGTTAATAATAATTAAAAAGACTGAGGTAGATTCAATAATGAGAATGATTGACTGACTGATTATTTAAAGTAATAAAAATATGAATTGGAAAAATGTGTCTTTTCTTCTTCACTTACCTCAAGGTCACAAAAAGCTTTTCTTCCGGTTTATTAACAAATAAACCGAAAGAAAAGCTATTAATTTTTTTCCTTATCTTTGTTAACAAATAATCAAATGAAGAAGTGGACATTCGCGTATAGTTAAAAAAATTATCTTCGTGTTTCCTCAAAATTTTATAGAATAACATGAATGTCCCATTTAGAGTTCTGCTTCGCAGAAAGGGATGAACCTAATATCTTCTTACTTTTTCTTTCTACGCCTTAACAAAAGCCAGATTGCTGCCACCACTTCAGCGTCCATTCTTGCCAGTGTCTGTGATCAAACTGGTCAAAACCGCGTCAAATCCATCCGCACGGACAGGCGCGTAAACCGCCTTACCGCGCGGAGCACCGCTACGAAATCCGCTTTACCGCCTAATCGCCACTTTATCGCCTAAGTGGTTGCTGTGGCCCATAGACATCTACATCTATCCCCGATTACGAATCAGACTAGAGATGCGTTTTCACCCATCAGGACTAAGATGGAATGCCTCGTTTCCAGTAAAAAGGGTCTCCGGTTCTCTACACTCACCATACGAAACACAGCAGCGTTAAGCTGCTATTTTACGCTGGTATTCTGTGAGAGCGTGGGCCTTCCCCGGTCGAGCCGAACCATTCGTGCTACAATTATACCAGTAATATAGCTGCAGCATGGCTCTACCACGTTTACATTTGCGTACTTGCATACATGAATCTACGCTAAAACTGTGCTCTACCGGAATTGTATACGGAACTCAAAAACTCAATTTCTAAAGTTGCGTGATTGAACCATAGTTGCGTGATCAACGCCTAATATATTTTATTATTTCTCGGGAATTCTCTTCCACAGGCTGAAGCAATGACAAGCGGACCAAGCTTAGTCTCCGAGCTTCTACTTCCCCTATTTATATTTGTCAAATAAATTGTACACAGTGATATAGCTTATGACATCCTATGATATCTTCGCTAAATTATTGGTAAGAAAAAAGAAATAAGCGTTTATATCTTACTGTGCAATACTGCAAATACTTATGAAACAACCCAATAGTTAGGACGGAAAATTATTCAAGATAAACATTTTACTGCATCTTCAATCAATTAATAAAAAAACAGTTTTATAAATCTTTATTTAATTTAAACTACACCTTTAATAAAATATTTCCAAGTTATCTTGTGATAAGCTGTCTTCATAATGACTTTCTTAATAAAACAAAACTGTGAACCAAGTTGAATTTAATTAAGAGTTAAAGAATAAGTTTTCTACAGAATAACAAATTGGATTTATTCACAACAAATTCGTTTTAAATATGTTTATTTATTTGGTTTAACTGAAATTAATTCTAAAATTACAAATTTTATAAAGCACTCTTTTTAAGGTAACAGATAACTTGTGTTAGGGGGGTTCGTTTTTTCACAAAAGGTAACCTAAGTTAAAATGAACTAAAGTACTCAAAAAAAACTCTGAAATACTCAAATAAAAAAAAACATTATTGTGTCAATAAAATGTAATACGATAAAACTAAATATCTGATAAAAATCTTAGTAAGTGTAAAGAAATGTAGATAAGACAGTTGTATAATATTAATATTTTTCAAATGCAATACTTTTTGGTTAATAATTATAATTTAGCAATCACTCTGAATCACCAACATTTCGGCTCGACCCGGATTTGTATCATGAATCTCATGATCAGCCGTAGCGCTTACAGCCACTAAATCAACGAGGAAGTGGACGACAATCTACAGTTTAAGGAATATTACTACATATTACTACGAGAAGCTACGAAACGACCTGGGATTCGAGCCCGGGACAGTCGTGCTTACGATCACTAGACCAACGAGGCAGTCACTCACACTACCTGTAGCTCGTTCATGAAATGGCGTTTAATGTGTGAACATGGCTACAGTCAGAATATGCATTGACATGTATATCATATTTGTGAATTAAACCATTAAAAAGTAATTTTAACTGAGCTGTGCCAATTTAATTTTAATTGGACTGTACCAATTTAATACTTATAAAATATAAAGTAAAGCAGCCTGTATACGTTCCAATGTCGGGCACAGGATTTCTCTCATTCAATCTGTTACTTTTGAACACAGGTCTCCACATAGATTGTCTTATAGGGGGGATATTTGCTATAGTTGCCACGCTTGGCAGGCGGGTTGGCAACCACAGTATTTTATTTCTTCCTTGTTGTTAGGAAGACGCTGCTGCCAATATTCTGATTTGTTTCTCTCGGTCGCCTCTTACTTCACCCACGGGACGATATGGGGTTGTGGATATTCTTATATCGCCTCTATACGGTCGCCATTTAATATCAATTTGAAATTATTTACTTGCAAAAATAAAAAAAATGTAACTAGACATTATTTCGGGCGCAAATAATATTACCGCTTATTAATTTAGAAAATGTATACCGCAACAGAGGCGTAGGCTACTTACTAAAGCGGTTATAATTATAATAAGAAATGTGTTTTTTGGTAGCGACGTAGTAGATTTAACTTCGCTTTTATTGGAAACCAATGAAGACATGGTATTTGTGAAATATTTTCTTTGATACTTTTGCCAATTATCGTAAAATAAAATAGAAAAAAACTTGTCTGAGTGTCGTGGAACACTCGGTTGGAACGAAGTTCCTTTCGTAGTATATTATTATTGATAAACGTATTACATTATTGATTAACAAATACAAATTATTGAATTACAAGCGTCTATTAAAATGAAGCGTCATTTAAAATAAAATGATGTTTCTTTCATGGCAAGATAAGAAAAAGTGCGAAGGAGATGGATATTATTCCATCTCGCTTTCTTATAGCCGCCAAGGCCGTCTACACTACGTCAGAAGGGGTCGTAACGGAAAAATCTTACACTTTTTCTCGCCTAGCCCCCATACGTCAAATTCGTACCGTGCGATAAGGAACTACGTTCCAAAAATTGTACAACATTTGTCGCGGTTTTTTGAAATTAAGTAGGTAATTTGAATTTTGTCTAGGCACGCCTTGGATGTATTAGGTGTGCGAGAACATCTCGTACAATCTTTGGGGGAGGTCTATGTTCATCAGTGGGCTTTCGATAGGCTGTAATGAATGAATAAAATAATTTCTAGCGTTATGTGCATACTATTGGACAGACGTACAGAGAGACCCTGCATTTCATAATAAGTAATTCATATCAGATGTGCAACAAAACTAAATTACAAGCATAAATTTAACGACCATAAAATACAATAATAATTTAATAAATAATGACAATATAGATAAAATTCACTATATATACCTCCATTTGAAGTAAAACAGTATTGGTAGTTTGCGAACTGAAAAACCTCCAAGTAACTCCAAGTAAGTAATTACCTACTATAAAAATTAACAGTTTTAGACTTATTCCTTTAATATATAAATTTATACAATATTCAAAGTACCTACCGGCCAGTACTTTTGCGGTGTAAGAATATCGACTAACCCCATATGATTCCGTTGATATCGTAAAAGGTGACAGATGGAAACAAACCAGGAGATGGGCAGCAGCATCATCCTAATAACCAGTAAATTTAAAAAAGAACTCCGGCTGCCAACCCGCCTGCCAAGTTTGGCAACTATGGCAAATATATGGGGCATTCTATGTGGGATCCATATTATGTTCAACAGTAAACTTTTGATAGGCTGTAATGGTACGATTCAGAACACAATTTAAATCTAAGTTTGTTTCATCATTTCAATTAACAGAAAACCCATAAAAGTCAATTTAGCCGAATACCTAAAGTAAGCTTTATTTTATTTTTAGATCGCCAATATGAAATTTTTCGTGGTATTGTCTCTCCTGATCGCCGTAGCTTCGGCCAGTGTTCTTCCTGCCGCTGTCACCGCCAGTGAAAACCCCGAAATCCAGGAGATCGTGGCCGCCATCCAGAGCCCGAGTACCGACCCCGCTACTGCTGCCGCTCTTGAACAAATGCTCCTTGATGTCCTCGGCCTTTCTAAGCCCGAACCCGTCGAAGTTGGACCTGCAATCGTCGACAACTACGAACCTATCTCCATTGGACCTGCCATCATAGACTTCCCCCTGCCCGACGGGGGTGCTGTGACTGCTGTAGAGCCTAGCCCTGCTATGCCGTCTCCCTCCTCATCCCCTCTGGTCCAAATCATCATTAAAATCAACCAAGCTTGGGCTGATGCCATCGGTGGCTCTCCTGTTGTTGTAGAGTCTGTCAACCCACCAGCACCTACACCTGTCCATGTTATTGATGCCCCTCAGATTCCTGATCAAGTTGTTGTTATCGACAAACCTGTTGTCGCTGAGCCCGTAATTGTTGTCGACAAGCCTGTCGTCGCTGAGCCCGTAATTGTTGTCGACAAACCCATTATCCCTGAGCCCGTTACTGTTGTGGACAAGCCTGTTGAAGCTGAAGGTGTCATTGTCGTTGATAAACCTATTGTCGCCGAGCCTGTTATCGTTGTAGAAAAGCCCGAAACCCCTGAGTCCATCGTTGTTGTCCAGCCCATCATCCCTGCTCCCGCTGTCAATCATCCTCACGTCATCATCAACTAATTACAGTAAAAGCTCGCAGATATATATCAATTGCTGTTACATAGGTTTACTTATTTTTTCTTTTGTACAACAGGATTTACATACGGAAATAAATACATTAAATAAAAGAGTTTAAGAAGTTTTTTATTTCAAAATAATTTAAAAAAAATTTACTATATCCTAACTCCCTTACTAGGCGTAGCCAGTCTTAAGGAAAAAAATTAAAAAAGAAATAACGCTTACTTATTTTTAGTCCCCCTCAATAATTTTTCTTATGAAAATATATAGACACCGGAAATTTACATTTGCACGCCTCATAACGCGAAGCGTTATAGGTGTGTTCTACTCTCGACACGTCTAGGTCAAGCAATTTTGTGTTTTTAAAATGCCTCTGTCATAACCATGTTGCACTTATACGATAATATGAGTAGCCGTATATCAAGAAAACACTATAATTAATTCATCTTATATTTTCTAAAAAATCATTTTATATTGCTACTTTGAAAAAGAAACGGTTTAATAAAAATTTCACGTGGTCGTCCGGATGTTGATTTTGTATGTGGTCACGATAAATCCCGAAAAAATTGACGTATCCAGACCGGGTTTTTTTTTATTAGCTTCAGAATTACATCAACTGATTTCCTATTTCATATAAATAGCCTAGTATGCGTAGTTTGTTAATAAAATGATTTTCAACTTTTATAAGTTTTATTGCTATTAAAAATTTAAAGGCGCTGTCAAATATTTTTTTAGCATTTGATAGACAAAGGACAAATGTACCATACAGCTAGATTTTATACTTTGTGCAATCGATTTATTTTCGTAAACATTTTTTTCCCTGTAGGTAACCTGTTAAAATAATAGAGTGCTAAATTTAATAGACGTAAATAATATATTTTAAAAGTCAGGCATACAATTTAGTTGTTTCATCAAAATTAAATCAAACGCTCTAGAGGCGTGCACTTTTGGATTTTCCAAACTATTTAATTATATGTATAGAAGTTATATGAGTTTTGAAAAGTAGTGCGCTTTGTTTAAAGCAGTCAGTTAGTTTAAATCTTTAAAGTTACAACTATGCCTATGCCTCTTTGAAGAGTAAGAAACAGTTTATTACAACTTGCATCCTTCTTTTTTAAATTTTTAAATATAGAATTGTTTTTATTCTAGAACCCATATTTTAAAATTAAAAACAATGTGTGTTGTATCCCTCCCTATCGAGGCAATCAAGATTCAGAACGCGTTATGAATTTTCTTATTATTTACTAAGTTGATTAGACTTCAATGATAATCACAACACAATGTGATCAAATAATATAGAAGCCATGACACGAATGTCTAGTCTTTCCTTATAAACAATGGAATGCCTTAAATACTGGTGTAGGTGTACTTACATTAAAAAGTAATTTAAAATCATTTTTGGATGACCAACCGTTTTTCATGTTTGACTTCATATTTAAAGTAAATTTTTCTGTTGGTAAAAGTTGTGTGTTCTCACTAGGTGTTGCAAAACTGAACCTTTTTTAAATACTGGAATTTCTGGTATCGAGATTTAATTAGTACTGTGATACCGGATTTTTATTCGCTATTTCCGAGATTTCCCTGAATACGACACTAAAGGAATTGTTGATTGCATTTTTAAGTGCAGATTCACAAGCTCGGCGGTGAAGGAAAACATCCTGAGAAATCCTGTATGTTTGAGAAATTAAATATACTTCGAAGAATTAATAGGCATAAAAGAACTCATTACACCATATCATCCCGTTGGTGTCGCAAGAGACAACAGAGGGAAACTGAAACAGGGATTAGGCAGCGGCATTCTGATCTCAACTTAATAATCAAGACGAATTTATTGGACATTGATTGTTCAATAAGTTTGCGATAGAGAAAATAATAATATCTTAATCAGGCTTTTAAGATTTTGACCTAATAAATTATATTTTATCTGAGATTAAAATAAAGTTAAAGATAACGAATTTTAGTATAAATATCCCAGATCAGAAGTTCTTCGGCATAGTCATTGAGAGTATCAAAGACTCAAAGTAAGTATTTAAATTTAATAATTCATTTCATTATAATATTGTACAACAAAAACTCTGAAATACTACAGTTTTGATAATTTCAATTTTAACTCATATTTTATTCAATTTTATTCATATTTGTCATTTGAATCAGGAATCAGGGTATGTATTAAATTTCAAACACCTTGATAGCTAGGCATCAATATTCTCAACGGAACAGGGAAGTGTAATAGACAACATTGTGTGTTGTGTATATGTTGTGTTGTGGTTCTATCACCTCATTTCATGCCTTGGGTGTCCTAAGGGGCGACTGTGGGAAATCCAAGGAAAATCTAATGGTTTCCGGTAGAAATGCTATCGGAACCATCTCGTTTACTCCATGCCTAAAATTTCACACTGGCGACAGTGAGCAAATTTTGTCTGCTATTGCATTCGCTAAACTTCCCGCCCACCGTTGGTATTAAGGCAAATACAGAGAGTATCGCAACAATAAAGGTCCAAATCTAGCAGACGACTTTTACGGATCGATGATTAAATATTGTAGAGTTGTGTGTCAACATGTACCTTATATCATCTAGTGGGTGTCGTGAGGCGACGGAGGGACATTAAACAGAAGATAGGCAGCAGGGTACTTTTGATAGGTTGTGGTGGTGGTGGTGGAAGTTTACACATGAGTACGCAGAGACAGACCCGTTACTTCCCGATCGGAGGACAGAGCGTATATATTATTGCTGCAGCACGGATCAGCTCCTCCGAGAAAAGACCATGACTTCACATAATACCAGCATAAAATAGCACCAGAATGCTGCTGTGTTTCATTCCATCTTAGTCATCAGTGTTGAAAACGTATCTCCATTTTGATTCTTAATCAAGAATAAATGTATTGGCTACTGCGTCCACTTACTATAAGGTGGACTGTTCTCGTTTGTTCTTACTTACTTACCTATAAATGTCTATAAAATAAATTAATAAAATATATACTTAATTCCTATTTCTAGAACATGAAATTCTTCATCGCTTTCGCTCTTCTTGCCGTGGCCTCGGCCAGCGTCATCCCTCCGGCAGTCATCGCTAGCGAAAATCCTGAGGTTCAGGAGATCGTGGCTGCTATCCAAAGCCCCAGTACCGACCCCGCTACCGCCGCTGCTCTCGAACAAATGCTCCTGGAAGTCCTCGGCATTGCCAAGCCCGAACCTATTGCTGTCGGACCCGCCATCGTGGACAACTATGAGCCCATTGCCATCGGACCCGCCATCGTTGACAACTATGAGCCTATTGCCATCGGACCCGCCATTGTTGACAACTATGAGCCCATTGCCATCGGACCCGCCATCGTTGACAACTATGAGCCTATTGCCATCGGACCCGCCATTGTTGACAACCATGAGCCTATTGTCATCGGGCCCGCTGTCGTTGACTTCCCCTTGCCCGACGGTGGTGCCGTGGCTGATGTCAACCCCACCCCTGTCATGCCCGCTCCTGTTGAATCCTCGGCCAGCGCTCCCCTTGTGCAGATCATCTTGAACATCCAATCTGCTTCTGACGTTGTTGGCTCTCCCGTCTCCGTTGAGACCGTTCCCTCTCCCGCTCCTACCCCTGTCCATGTTGTGGATGAAGCTGTGAATGCCGAGTCTGTCGTCCCCGAGCCTGTTGCCGTCGTCGAAGAAGCCGGTAAGCCCGAGGCTGTCGTTGTTGCTCAGCCAATCATCCCTGCACCAGCGATCGTTCTTCCCGAAATCCTCAACTAATAAATATTACGTATCAAACATGACAATAAATATTGATTATAATATTTGTGAGATAATAAACTTATCACGTCATTTGTAAAAAAAAAGTGTTTATATTATTTTCCTTCTTCGGTAATATATTTAAAATAGATTTCTTCTTTATATTATACGTTTAATGTAAGGATTGTGATGCTGTACATTTTCATACAAAAAGCGATAACGTTTTCCCCCCGGAATCATAGTCCAATTTTCATAATTTTTGGAAATGTAGATATAATGAAGAACTAGGTCCATACGTTTTTATTTAAAAGAAATATTGCGTACGATTTAAGTTTATATCATCATCATCATTACAGCCCTTCACAAGTCCACTGCTGAACATAGGCCTCCCCCAAGGAATGCCACAAAGCACGGTCCTGAGCCACCTGCTTCCATCGATTTCCTGCATTTCTTACGAGGTTGTCACTCCATCTAGTGGGGGGACGCCCTACACTTCATCCGACGGTACAGGGCAGCCACTCGAGAACCTATTTTCTCCATCGGTTGTCGGTTCTTCGAGCTATATGGCCGGCCCATTTCCACTTCAGCTTACTAATCCGTTGGGCAACGTCGGTCACTCTGGTTCTACTGCGGATATTCTCATTTCTAAGTTTATCACGCAGAGAAACCCCGAGCATAGCCCTCTTCATAGCTCGCTGAACGCCCTTGAGCTTCCTCATAAGGCCAGCAGTGAAGGACCACGTCTCAGTTCCATAGGTCATCACAGGCAACACGCACTGGTTGTACAGTATCGTTTTCAAGTTTTCAGGTATACCTGACGAGAAAATGTGCCTTAATTTCCCGAACGCTGCCCAGCCGAGTTGAATCCGTCGATTGACTTCTCGGTCGAAGTTGGACTTACCTAGTCGGACTATTTGTCCCAGGTAAACATACTCGTAAAAAACTTCGAGCTTAGTGCTTCCAACAACTACCGGCATAGGTGTGACATGGACGTTATAAATGATGTTTGTTTTGTCCATGTCCATCTTAAAACCTATCCGTTGGGAGGCACTATTGAGGTCATTGAGCATAGTGCTTAGGTCCTCCAGCGATTCTGCCATAAGGGCTATATCGTCGGCAAATCGAAGGTGAATGATGTACTCGCTGTTGATGTTAATACCGTATCCTTTCCAGTCCAGTAGCTTGAAAACGTCTTCCAATGCAGCGGTGAAGAGTTTCGGGGATATAACGTCACCCTGTCTTACACCTCTCTGCAGTTGGATAGGTTTCGTATTCTGGTTCTGTACTCGGATAGCCATCGTAGCCCTACTGTACAAACACTACAGCACTTCGATATACCGACAGTCAGTTAAGTCACATGAGTAAATAAACGAAACAGAGACAAAGCTTCTTAAGAACGTGCAAAATGGCTTCGCCCGCATGGTCACTGGGAAATGAACTATCCATTGGTTTTTGAATTGAAAGAAAACTGAGTTTTATAGATTTGTCAGAGATGCAGCCATTAAAAGGAAACTGAGCAAAATTGATTCGTCAGCCTATTTAAATGTTTTGAAACGCAGCGTATAGGAAAGCATGAAAATTGCCTGTTTATTCCAAATGGAAATGGGATATTTTTTTAATTAAAGGAAACTGAGCATAATTATCCGTCAGGGATGCAGACTTTTGAAAAGAAACTGAGCTAAATTGATTCGTCAGAGATGCAGTTTTCTGAATTGAAAGGAAACTGAGCCAAATAAAAGATCCGTCAGAGATGCAGCCTTTTGAGTTGAAAGGAAACTGAGCTTAATAGGTCCGTCAGAGGTGCAGCATTTGGAATTGAAAAGAAACTGAGCTAAATAGGAAATTTTGAATTGAAAGGGAAGATCTGTGGGAATTCTGATTAATTGATTGTTTAAATTTTGGAAAAAAAAACTAACTGAACACTATTTTAAGACGCTACTGTACACAATGTTATATGTTTTTCCATTCGGGGAAATAATGTGGAGATTCTGGGCATTTGACACACGAACATGCTACATACAGCTGACCATGAGAGAAGCACGGTTTTCTAAGTTGACCCCACTACCTGTAACGTTTGCCCTTGCGCTTTATTAATTGTCATTGCAAAACTGAGCTTAATAGGGAACTGCAACCTTTTGAATTGAAAAGGAAGATCTGTGGGAATTATAGGGATCCGTGGTATAATAACATTTTCACCTTTTCCTACGCCTGTCAAAATTTTAGCACCGATTATATTCCGTCCAAGATGTGTCACACGCAGCCTTGTCCCGTTACATAACCGAGGAGCATCTAAATTTCGCATTAGCATGACTGGGACGCCTAATTTTAATTGCAGCTTATGTGAGGGCACACCTGACAACTCTAGAGAATTTAGAAACTCTACGGGATATGAAGTGCTCTGTTCTGTGTCTATAACTGTGTCTACTGACAAATACTCTGTTATTTCTCCTACTACTTCGCTTAATATATCTGAATTTATTTTGTTAACGCTCTCACTTTTTGGTGCAAGAATCGCCCTTTCACATAACCATTTGTCTTCATGCATGTTGTTCGTTAAATCTGAATAAACGCTCGCAATTAATTCGGAATGACTCTGTACTAAATTACAAAAATCTTTCGTCAATTTAACGCAGCCCTCAGCATCCGTTTCCAACCGCCCATCGCCAATTTTTAATAGTGTGTCAGCATAGTTTCCAGCATTGATATCATTATACAAATGCACTCTCATATTCGTAGTTAAACTGAATTTTGTCACCTTGTTCCATAAAATAGACGACTTGAGGCATGCTTTAATTTCATCTGCAGGTGTGCCCTTTTGAATGACAGGTAAAGTTTGGCGAAAGTCACCAGCCAGTAAAACCACCATTCCTCCCATTACATCGGTATTGCTGCGCAAATCCTGGAGCGTTCGATTTAGTGCTTCTACAGCTTTTTTATGCGACATTGTACTTTCGTCCCACACTAAAAGTTTGCATTGTCGTGCACTATTTTTGCTAAAGTAGCAGATCGGCGATTCTTTATATATTATTTATAGATTTAGAGGGAGTTTTAAAACAGAATGTGCAGTGCGGCCCCCGCTTAGCAGCGTGGCGGCTATACCGGAGGAAGCTACGGCCACAGCAATGTTTTTATCTTTCCGTACTTGCGCTAATAATAAATTTAACAAAATGGCTTCCCAGTTCCTCCAGGGCATCTAAAAGAAAAATGCACCATTTCCAGATTCAATTTGTCCTAATACTTTGTCAAAAACTCGTTTTGTTCGGGAAGCAAGGGTACAAATTCGGCTACTTGCTGCTGCAAAGCTGGTATATCGTAGTTTGTTTCACGTATAACTTCATCACTTAGTTCATTTTCGGTTGTTCGCTGAGGGCTTATCATTCCAAAGTCGCTTAATTTTTTGCGTACCATTGCCATTACTTTATCTTCAATTTTTCCAAGTGCTTCATTATAAATGTGTTCATTGTATGTCATGTTCGCGTGTGTCTGCTGTAACCTTCGCAAAATATCTTCCGCCATGTACTCTTTATATTTGTCCCACAATTTATGTGCATTAGATAGCCCGCAAGATGATATGAGAGTTGCATAAAGATCCCAAATTTTGGCTAGTGACTGGCACTGCACAGCTTCCTCCATGGTTTCATCCCAGTGATTATCGTTTTCTAAAAGATGCAGAGCTTCACATGCTTCTCTATAAGTTGCGCATTCCTAATCGTTGACAGTTTTAAGGTCTTTATATCCTGTAGGACCCCGAACATGGTGCAGCAGCAATCGTAAACAGAAACATTCAAAATTAGTTACATGGACGGTATACACACGACCAAGGGCATCTGATGACTTTACACCGGCCAATTTGCAACAGGCGCGCCTTGAATACGGCGTTTTCACCTTCCTAGATGTGTTCCAAGTATAATAGCGGGGACTTCAGAATATAACAACGTTTTGCAAAGGGTCGATTTGACAAAGTTGAAAGAAGGCTGTTAGTGTAGTTTTAGCGGTGATGCAATTCTTTCTTGGAAATTTCTTTCGGTGAAATATACGCTCTCCATTTTCTAAGTGCACAGCAAGGTGAGTAACTGTTGGGTGCCTTTCGTGTAAAGGAAGCCAAGGAGACGCCACGCTGCCTCGTTACTGCTGACATAACGCCCTGCTTGAAAGGTCTGTACTTCATTAACGGGATTTGCCTCACCTTCACTCCTGAGATTAAATATTGCTTGGTCGCTTCCTTTATTTATGTACTTACAGATATACTTGATTGCGCGGACAGAGCTACATGCTTCTACATTAATGTGGGCATTAAACATTTTACATAGAATGGGCGAATACGGGACAATCCAGCTGTTATCTAAGGTTTCGAACGCTCCAGAGCGAGATTTGACTGTTTAGGGAATTGCTTTGTACATTTTCCTTCTTTCATACATGGCGATATTGAATTTCGTGCTCCACATGGACCGTGAATCATATTTCGGACGATGGTATCATACAATTCTTTATCTTGCTCAGGATCCGGAATCTCGGCGCTCATTATGTTGTCTATTTGGCTGGGCCGCAACTTCTCTTTAAGCCATATTAGAATGTGGGCATGCGGTAATCCCCTTTTTTGCCATTCAATTGAATACATGAAGCACTGCACCTCTCCGAAAATTTTCCCTTTGTTAATTACATACATTAATTTTGTACTTTTAATCTAAATACTCTAGCAACTAAATCGTGTCTGTCAGTACTTTTTGGCCCGGCATTAGCTCCTCGGTTATTTCTTTCCATGTGGGATTGCAAGTAAAAGTAACAAAAGATCAGGTCTTCCGTAAGTTTGTACATAGGCGAATGCGTCTTGTGTATACTCATTTAGGTAGCGGGACTGTTAACGAATGATGAGGCAGAATTACCATTTTACCTAAATCTCTGGGGTTTACATTGGCGTCGCTAGAAACTGCATCTTGTAAATGTATATAATTCTCAACGCGCACCTTATGATTGAAAGATATATGACGGAGACGTTCACTTTCTACCTTCACATACATGTCTACCAAAATTGATGAAATAATTGTCTACACCGGGCTAAGAGGTTAAAATCATTTTCTCGCAACATCATATGTTACGCATAAAAATCCATACATGATACTTTTTTGTTCGGAGTAGGCTCCTTTGTGACCGGGTTAATGAGTAGAATTTGAAAATGATAACCCTCTTGTCCTTTGCAATGGGTATTGCAGAGCGTCATAAAACTTGTGTGTATCGGCTACCCGTTGCAACGTATCATCACGTGCTCGCAAGACAATGTCTCGTGAAGAAAATTGATCACCACTAATTACGGCTGCTATTTCGTTTATCAAAGGTGCATTGTAGCGCCTTTCATGCTCTCCTCGAGGGGTCCGATCTGCGTGAATGACGACTTTATAATCCTCTTCAGGTAGGTTTTCTAAAGCAGTTTTAAATGTTTTGACTAAAATGTTACGTTCATGCAAGAATCTTTGAATTTTGAACACTGTGTCTCTCTCAACTCCTGGATAAATTGGCAGCGACGGTCTACCTCAATTTCTTCGTCACCCATAAAATATACTTGTAAAAATTTATGCTGTTCGTTTTCAGCTGGAAAAAGTGAACCTATTCTATGATAAATTTGCCCTTGCACCGTAAATGTAGGCGAAAATCCCGGCATTATTATTTCCCGGTCAACTCCGAAGGACGTCATTTGAAAGCATGAGTTATATTTCCGGATCCTGTTTAAAAAGCGCCGTGACTCATTAGCATCATATAAAAAAAGAGTTTTCAAAGGTTCTTCTGGTTCCCCAAGTAACGGAAGAGACACTTTGCCATTGGAACAGCACACGTCTGCGGTCTCATCTTTCCATTTTAAAGCGCTGCAAAATCGACACGCCTTGTCCATCAGTCCGATAACAACTAACCTGTGATTTTTATAATCAATCAACGGATCATAATTGAATGCTGCGTTATTAAAAACCGACCAATTGTTTCTTTGAAAATTTTGTCGACGTTCAGCTTGGAGCTGTTCATTTGCATCTCTTCGCACCTGTGTCTGTTCTGGTGTTTCAAATGCCCTTATAGTAGATTGACGTTCAGCTTGCTCAATGAGTCTGTGTTGAGTTTCATCAGGTGTTTCCGCGGCTCTTAAGGCGGCCTGACGTTCCGCTTGTTCGAATAGCCTTTGTTGACTTTGAGCAGGTGTTTCAGTAACTCTTAAAGTAGCTTGACGCTCTGCCTGTTCAAGACGCCTTTGCTGACTTTGAGCAGGTGTTTCAGTAGCTCTTAAAGTAGCTTGACGCTCTGCCTGTTCAAGACGCCTTCGCTGACTTTGAGAAGTCTATATAAATATATTTTAGTCAATATAAATATAACCAACGAAAAAAGAAGTAAGTGTATAGGTACCGTATACACTATCTATACTATTAATATTCCTTTGAAATATTGTTAAACAACCTAAAACAACGAAAACCAATTCACGATTCTAAATAAACAAAATCCAAAATCAAAGCCAGAGTCTAAATATGTATAAAGGAATACCAACCAAATCAACAAAACCGATCAAAGAAAATACACAAATCCGAAAATGAAAGCCAATATAAATCCATTCAACCTTAACCAAATCACAAAGCAAATAACAAACAACCGAAATCAAAAGCAGGTAGTCGAATAAGCTACGAAATAGAAACAATTTAAGCGTATAGGTACCGTATGCACTATAAGTTGACGCGCGGCTCAACGGCGGGAGTCAAGTACATGTCAGGAAACATTTCGTTACCGCGTTTTAAAAACCTAGTAACGACATCTAGCGGAATCAATTTAAACTATGTATACGTTAGTTAATAAGAACTCTCAAAAATATTTTTCTTATAATTTTGCACAATTTTTCATATTTCATTAATTATTCATATTTCATTTTCATTATTTCATTTCATTCATTCATAACCACATATAAGAACTGTATTCATTTCCGTTCAATAAATATTACTAAGGCTTATTAATAAGGCTTACTAAGAACTGATTCTACCATTGTTAAGTAATAGTTAAGGGTGAAAGCGTGACAGGTGGTGATAGTATTTCTGATCCATACTTATAATCACGCCTGTAACCCTTGCGGGGTAGGTAGAGCATCAACGGATTACTTAATATCGTCTGCGAGGTTATCGCCTATTCTGTGAATTACGATGCACCAAAACGTTTGAAGAAAATCAGCTGGTGAATTTTATGTTTTTTATCGCTCTCTTCCCGGTCCTGCGTGGAAAAATACAGATCCATACATTTTTATCTTAATTTTGGTAAAAGACATAATAATCCAGATATTCTGACCTTCTGTGTTCGTCCATCGTACCGTCGTCCGTCTTGTAGAATCACGGTGGCGCCACCTAGCTGAATTAAATTTTGCAACATATTCGATTTTCCCACGGGAATGATATGTTTTTCCGCTGAAAAAAGTAGCCTATGTCACTCTACAGCTACCGAACTATCCCCATACAAATAATCATGCCATGCCGACGCTCTGTTGCGACGTAAAAGAAGAACAAACTTGTGCAACATATTCGATTTTCCCACGGGAATGAGATGTTTTTCCGCGGAAAAAAGTAGCCTATGTCACTCTATAGCCACCGAACTATCCCCATACAAAAAATCATGCCATGCCGACGCTCTGTTGCGACGTGAAAGAAGGACAAACAAACAAACAAACACACTTTCGCATTTATAATATTAGTATGGATATGGATTTTGGTAGGGTTGTCACAATAGGTGAATACAAATTAAACAAAACAATATCTATCATATTATTGCATTGTCACTGAAGTTACGGTATACAAAATTTCAACTCAATCAAACATCGGGAAGTGGTTCAAATCTTACTTGCAATATGTGAACTTAACCCACATACCTACTACATACCAACCCACCCACATACCTACAAATGTTTAGTAAAAGCTTGTAATAACAATAAAAAGGTAAAAACACACCGTGTGGTACCCTCTTCTTATTAAAAAAAAAGGATCATACAATAAAATAACTGTAATTACTTGAAAAAGCAATAATCAAATATTTACTTACCTAGTACTCCTTGGGATAGTTAAAGTATGATATATTTTTATTTTTTCTAATATTATTCATAGGCGATATCACGATTTTTTCACTTTGGCCAACAGTAAATTTAATAGAAAACTCTTACCTGTTCCACCAGGAGCATCTAAAAAAAAGATATCACCTACACCTGCGTCGATATAGGAAAGTATTTTATAATAGGTATGTCTTTATTCATTGGTTAGAGAGCCTTCACTAATTGACACCAATTCTGCTAAGGAATTGACATCGTAACTTGTTTCCTTCAGGTATTCCCGGTTATTGTGTAAGCCTTCAGACCTTTGATGCTGAGGCAACCCATACTGCTGTAGGCTTTGTCCTCCTAATGCTAATACAGCTTCTCCTATTGTGACCAGACATTTATTGTAGATTTCATCTGCTAGATGTTCATTTATAATACCAGAAAGCCTTTCCACTTGTCGTTTGTAGTCTTCTGATAGGCTATCTCTGTATTTTACCCAAAAACTTAGTGCGTCTGTAATCTGACAGAATGCCAGCATTATAGAAAAAGTTCACGCATTTTAAATGGCGACTTGCATAAGGTTGATTCCTCTAGGGCAGAGTCCCAATGTTTGTCGTCCTCATGCAAGCCAAGTTTCATGCAAGCTAATTGAAAAGTTGGTTGGAGGACACCGTTGACAGTCTTCAAGTCATCGAAGGATGATGCACCCCTAACCTCGTGCAGAAGTAAGCGAAGATGGTAACACTCTGTGTTATTCAGGTGAACCGTGTACACTCTACCTAGAGCGTGTTCTTTCATTATTCCTGGCCAGCCATCTACGGGTTTTCCTCTTTTCCTTCTCACAAATTTATTTTTTGCCATACAAAATATGAAGGCACTTCCGCATATAGAAGGGTTTTAGCAAAATCATCTGTTTGACATAAATCAATAAATGCTAACAATGTCGTTTTTGGTGGGTTATTAACTTTGTCGGCGAGGTTGTCGAAATTAAAATAGACTCGTTGGCCATTTTCAAGGTGGACAGCTAAATGTATGACTGCGGGAAACCTTTCACGTATGGAAAACCATAAAATCCTCCAAACTGCCTCCGAACTACTCAAATAACGCCCACTCTTATATAATTTGACTTCGTCCTTTTTGTTTTCTAGCACGAAAGCCGCCTAATCACTGCCCTTATTAAAGTACTTACAAATGTACTTCATCGATTTTACAGAACTGCCAAATTCTACATTAATATGTAGGATATGTCTTAAATGTCCGTGACAGAAGCTTATTATAGGGGACCACCCGCCTATTGTCTACTTCAATGTCTTTTTAATTTAACTGTAAAGCCACCGTCAGCCGGCGATCGTCTCCTGTACTGTGGGTAACCATCGTCACCTGTCTGTGTATCTCTCAAAAATTGTCTGGGATATTTTTGCTACATTTATTATCTTTCATGCAGGGAGAATTATTATTAAGGTTCCCACATGGACCGTGTATCATATTGTTTTTAATTATGTCGTATAAATCCTAATTTATATATTTCATATATTTGGTATTTCAGCACATATAATTTCATCCACCATGTCAGGCGAAATGCGGTTAACCATCCACAACAATATATGTATGTGAAACAGACCCCGTTTGTGCCATTCGGTAGAGAACATGAAACAACGTACCTCTCCAAATATTTTTCCTTTGGTTAGAAGTGCCATTATTTTCTTAACTTTGAGGTGAAAAACCCTGACTATTATGTCGTGTCTATCACAACTTTTTTTCCCAGGCAAAAGCATCTCCGTAATTCCATTCCATCGAGGATTGCAAGTAAATGTTATAAAGAGATCGGGACGATCGTAGTGTAGTATCGCACATACGTCATGGCGTCTTGTGTCCGCTCATACATATAGCGTGGCCCCAGTAAAAGAAGAAGGCAGCACCACCTTTTGACCCAGCTGATCAGCATCAACGCCCTGTCTCCATATCGCATCTTGTAAGTGTATATAACTGTCCGCTCTAAGCTGCGCCTGATTGTCCCTAATATTACTCAAACTTTCCGTCTCGATTTTCACAATCGTGTCTGTGACTGAAACTAAAAACTGACTAAACAGCGAACGAAAATATAGCAGACGATTATCTTCTCCTTTCCTAATCATTTTACGGTAAGAATAAAAACTTGCAGCAGATACCATTTTTTTAAGCGGTTGTTTGGTCTTAGGATCGCACTGGGGTATAGAAATGAAGTATCCATCCTCGCCGTAGCAAAACAAAAGTGGGTACTGTAATGCATCGTATGAGCGATGGATTTTACTTATTCAATGCAATGTGTTATCATGGCTCTCAATTACAATATCCCGCTTAGAAAATTGCTGTCCAACAATAACTAAAGCAACTTCATTTGACGTAGGTTGATTATACCGTCCACTGTGGCCATTTGTAGGCTTTCTTTCAGCATTTATAACAACTTTAAATGTATTTGGCGTAGCAGATACTTTGTCCTAGCTTTAACTCTCTTACGTATACATTATGAGTATGTAACATTTCTTGTAATTGACTTACCAAGCCAGGTTTTACATAAAGAAAGTTATTGCATCTCAACTGAACTTCTCTATCGTCCTCATTAACAAAATTTATCTGTAAGAACTGTGGTTCATTCTGGGTTGGCGGAAGCAAACTTCCAACCAAATGATACACATGGCCCTGCAATTTGAATGTAGGCATAAAACCATCCTGTATTATCTTTTTAGCTCCAAATGAGGTCATTTGAAAACAACAATTATAATGCCATATGCCAGCCATGAAGTGATCATACTCAGGGTGGAGGTTTTTTATCAAACAAGTAAATAAGATCTGGAAGCTTTTGCAAAGGTTCGAGCTGGACCTTTCCTGAATCGCAGCACATTCCCAGAGATTCATCCTTGTACTTGAGAGTTTTACACCAGTTGCATTCGATGTTCATCGGTCCCAAAACAACAGTATTATCACTATCGTACGCTATGTTACTATCATAACACAGTCCGGAAAAGGCTTTAGAATTCCAAGGTTGTAGACGTCTTTCAACTCGCTGTCCTTCATGATTTCGTTCATATCGTAACTGTGATACTCTGTACACGACAAGGTGTTTGCGCCAATATTTACTTGCAGCCTGCTTATGTACTTCAGGGTGTTCCCGCTGATAATCAACGACAGCCTGCCTGAACTTTAGGGTGTTTTTTTTCTGATAATTAGCTGCATGTTTACGATGATTAGAAGGTTCATTTTGATTATATTTTTTTCTTGCTTCCTTAAGTTGCAATTTTCTGACCACATTGGTAACCCTAGCCCTGCGTTTCTTCGCCTTATTCTTTTGTGATTTATTTGTCAAACTAATTTCATTTTGGACTGACTCTTGGGTAGTGAATGTTGGAGATTCTATCCAATTATTCGTGGACAAAGAAGAAATTAAATCTGACTCACATTCAGATTCAATAATTGTATAAGTAGGTGAATGAAAGTCTTGCACGACATTAGAAATTGGTGAAGGTTGAGTAAATGTCGGAGATACAGCCATTTCAATGCGTCGTTTTTGGCTATTGGACGCTGATTGTTTTATTATCTCCATCGGCATCAGCGTAGGCATGAAAGTGACCATTAGAAAGATCTTGGGGAAAAACGTGACCTTTTGATGGATTGGTCTTCTGTACCGAATTTGGCATACAACAAATAAGAAAGCGTACGGAAAAGGCATGCGCCATCCCCCACTATTGGTACAATAGTAAGGTTTATTAATTTCCCATTGATATAAACCAACTCTGCCCCCATTTTTAAAAATAGACACAAACAGATTTATAAATATAAGCAAATTGTGAAAAACAATACACACTAAATTAAACTTCTAAGACAAACTACTACCTACTTAAAAGTCTATATTAAAACAATAAGAAAACTATATTATTATACACAACAAATCAAACACAGATATTTTTACAATTAAACTAAAAATCTATATTATACACTAACAAATCAAACTCAAAGAATCTTATTTAGAATATTATTTAATTATTATAACAACAAATTAAAAAGAAATTAAATTAACTACACTCAAAATATTCTAATGAAATAGTGAAAATGAACTTCCAAGCAAATTATACTTACAGCAATCGCAAATATTCGCTAAATAGGTAATCTAAGAGATTTCCAAGGAATTTTCGAAGGAAAATCAAGGCACATGAGTAAAGAAACCGTACCGGTATAAGGTAAATTTTTCATTCAAATAATCCAAGAACAAATAAAATTGAAATTTTGAATTATAATCCGATTTAAATATTCTTTTATATTTGACATTCCAATTTTAAAGAGTATTGCATTGCATACGGTACGATTTCTTAAAGAGTAATTGTGTTCTGTGCTCATGAGATTGCACCAAGCTTTTATGTGTGTTCAACGCACAGAGTACTTTTTATAAACCGGAAGTTAAACGTTTTGAGTTTTCAAACATGTTTCAAAATAAAATGTAATTTAAATCAAAAGCACTAAGGAGTATTGATATCAACTTCGATGCAAATCAACCCCAAAATAACTTTCTACCCCTATTAACCCCGTTAGGCGATGAGTTTCAATAAAATACGAAACACATCTACCATTAATTCTGTTAAAGAATGTTTATGCAAAATTTGAAGTAGATTGGACCAAGGAATCACGTTGTCCCATACAAACTTTGCCCCCGTTTTCCATCCCCTTAGGGGTAGAATTTCGGAAAATCCTTTTATATTGGATGCCTACGTTATACAAAGAACACACCCTTCAAGTTTCAGGTCTCTACGATCAGCGGTTTAGGATGTGCGTTGATCCGTCAGTTAGTCATTCAGGACAAAGCATTTTATATGTATAGATAAACCTTTTTATTATAATAAACCTTTTTATTTTTTTGTCCGTGTAATGTCGATGTAAGACCCCATTACCACATAAAATCTCTTATTAATTAAATCTTCTATTCTATTCTATAGTATGCTTTAGAGCAATCTAGTTAATGATATGAAAAAAGAAATGTTGTAACACCACATTAAAATTAGTGACGCACTCCACCAAGAGATGGCGCCACATGTCATCTATATCGCGACAGTGTTTTATAGATTTCAAATAATGATGTTCATGCTCATGTTAACAAACCGTACAAAGAGGCAATAATATCTCAGTCTACTTAATCTTTGGAGCTCACGGCCTTTCATGCCGCGAGATCTGAGACCTATGACCTTAGGGCTTAAGACCTATGACCTTAGGGCTTAGGGCTATCAGCATTAACATCTCACAATATCATTCCGTGTGTGTTGTAGGAGTGGGTAATATCGCTTTTTCTGAATATCATATCGAAACTATATATATCGATATTTGATATCAGATTTCGAAACACTATATTTTCTGAAGCTATATATTGACGATATTATGCCGTTCTAGTATAACTCGAGATGAAAATCGACCCCATAGTTATTTCGATACCGGTTTCGCAACGTTTTTGACAAAGTGGATACTGACTCAATACTGGGCTACGTACGTACAGTATATATAGTGTATCATACTATATGATACTTAGAGTTTGAGAGTGTACTATTATAATAACTAGAGTATGCACTATTTATTGTATACAATATACAACTAAACTAACAGTCACCATTAATGGACAGTCCTTCGTTATTTTATCAGTTTAGGACTGCCTGCAATATTTTCGGTTTTGAAAAAACCGTGTTTTATTGTTTTAATAGTTAATTAGGTACCTATAAATGTTATGAATGCCACGATACGCCTATTTGCCGATACGATACCCATACCGATACGTTTATTGGATTCAAAAATGAAGGTAAAATAAATAAAACACAAGTCAGGTTATTTTTTTTTAATTAATATAAAAAGAACAAATAACAGGACAAACTAAATAAAACCGTTTAAAACTATAGACAGGTTGAGATTAGTTAATAGTTTTAGTAATTGAAATTAAGATTTTTGTTTAAAAAACAAAGTATTCTTAAGTTTTGTGGAGAAATGCGGTTTCGCAAATCTGTTTGAATAAGACCTGCGGTGGAAAATAGTCTCTCAGATGCGACAGAACTCATTTGGAAACTAAAAGTACTTCTGCGCCATTTTTTTCAAGTTTGGGTATAAGACGTCATTGCGCCAGAAAACGAACGGATATGCGCCTCTCGATATATTAGGAGACTTTAGGTATCTCTCTCGACTTCTTCTTTAAGAGAATTACAGCTCAGAGTATACGGGGGCTTATCTTCCTCGAACTGTAATAATATTTTCATAAACGCTCCAACGCCCGCCACTCGTAGGCATCTCAGAACTTACAGTTACAGTACTAGATGTGTGACCGTGTCTAAAATAGTTTCGGAATGCAGTACATTAAGATCAAGTAACTGAAAAAGACGCTTTTTTGCCATAGTAATAGGAGACTGTGATTGAAATATTCATGCTTTCTAACGAGGATCAAGCATTGTGGCTAAACAAGACACTGAATAAAGCGCGGGGTTTCTCCGAGCATAGTTAGTTCGTGCCTCATTTGCAACGAAATAGACGAGACAACACGCGCGTTTACATTACATTTTTAAAACGCTAAATTTGAAAAGTATCGTTGAATCGGCCATAAAAATATCGCCGATGCCGATATATCGGCAAACTTCGAATATCGCCGATATATTGGCATCGGTATCGGTATCGAATTCATCCCTAATAAATTAATGTAGATGACATATACCGTCTTACTAAATAAAACAGGCGTATTTATCTGTATATTTTACACTATATACAATCGTTTTACAAACTTAAGCAGTACAAAGTTAAAATAAGTTTATTGTTTTATTTTTTACTAACTACTAAATATTTACATTATTTACCTATTAGAAGTTTGAGAGATTATTCAAATCTGTGTTTGTTAAGATTAATATTTAATCTTAACAAACACAGATTTGTTAAATAGTTAAAGTTTCAATTTAACTAAATTAATACCTATACAGTAACTACACACAAATTTCCGCTACATATTTATTAAACACACCGTTATAAATGAGTCACAAATTATTTTCTTAGTCATTAAATTATTATAAGCGAGAAATTTTTAAGTTTAAAATATTTAATTACACATGCACTGCCAAAAATTCTGTATGTTTAAACCAGTAAAGAGTCGGTACATAGACATCGTCAGAAGAGCAACCACTTTTTGTAGATTGCTTTACTTTGGTTAATTCTGTTGTGTAGCTTCTGATGTGTCCTTAACGTCTTTATTTTATGTTTAATATCTTCTTCCGTAACCTCTAAGTTTAAATCACTAATAAGAGATTTCATAGCGTTTGCCATTTCGTTTCAAAGACATTGACAACTTAAAATTGTCCAAAAACTCTCCAAAAACTATTTTGATCGTTCCACTTGAACTTGTCCAGACGTTTATCTGCTACAAGACCAAAGAGTATAATAAGTATATACAGGAAAAGGGAACCCTCTGACGATATTTTATTGCAGACAAAATTGAACTACTAGCGCTGCCTACAAATTGAATCCGAACTAATTCGCTATATATATAGCTCTACATATACCTATTGTATAGTAGTAAAATATATAATATTGTTCTTTATTTCGTATACATACTGAAACAGTTTCACCGCCTACTTTTTTGTAATAATGCTTTTGATATTATTAAAAGTAGGTAAAACAGTTTCAATAAGTACACTGGTATTTTATAGGTTTTTTTTATATAGGATAGGGTGACACACGAGCACACAGTCCACCTGATGGTAAGAGGTTGCTGTGGCCCATATACATCTACATCTATCCTCGTTTGCGAATCAAAATGCAGATGCGTTGTCACCCGTGAGGACTAAGATGGAATGCCTCTTTTCCAGTAAAAAGGGTCTCCGGTTCTCTACACTCACCATACGAAACACAGCAGTGTTACGCTGCTATTTTACGCTGGTATTCTGTGAGAGCGTGGTCCTTCCCCGGTCGAGCCAACCCATTCGTGCTACAACTATACTACTAATATAGCTGCAGCATGGCTCTACCACTTATAATTATTTATTATTTAGGTATTTGCAATGAAACAAGAAAGATAATTATTTCATCTTGTATTTTTATAATACCTATGTTTATTATAATATGCTTGTGCTGCACTTTTTATATCACAAAATTGTACAAGACTCCCTGTGTTCAAAGTTCAAACTGTTCATTTTTCATTCATTCGGATTGGGAGTGAATGATGCCGAATACCAATATCCAACATTATTGGGCCGATTCACTAATGAATTCATTCGGCACTTTTCTTTCATTCCGTGTTTAAACGTTTTATTTCCAGTGAAAGTCGCCGAATGAAAGACGCAAATGAACGAAAAATGAACCATCTGATTCCGTCTTAAGGGTAACGGTAATTGTAATTCCAGACTCCAATTTTTTTTTTGAGATATTTGCTAAGAGTTTTCTTCTTTGCACGACTTCTTTGTGGAATCGTTTACCACCGGCGATTTTTCCAGACCGATACGACTTAGAGACCTTCAAGAAACGAGCTTACTCCTTTTTAAAAGGCAAGGAAAACACCTGCGATTCCCATGGTGTTGCAGTTGTCGCGGTGGTCGACACTTACCATCAGGTGAGCCGCATGCTCTTAGAGTATATACTAGCTGTCCCCCCGCGATATCGCCCGCGTGGAATTTACTACGATTTCATGGCTTTTAATTTTTTTGCGCGGAACCCTATTTCTTTTTCTAAAATAAAAGTATCCTAATTTACTCCTTATAACAACAGCTATCTGCCAGTGAAAGTCCCGTCAAAATCGGTCTAGCCGGAGATTAGCCGGAACAAACAGACAGACAGACAGACAGATAAAAATTTTAAAAATTGTTTTTTTGTTATTAGTACCGTATATACTTTCACATGCCTTTAGTAAAAAGCTGTTATTTTAACATTACAAACAGACACTTCAATTTTATTTATTTGTATAGATAAGCAAGCATCGCTCATTGCCCACTATGCCAAGCGTAAGCAGATGTTCTCCACTGAACCGTCCACGCCGCGCGAGTGATTCTCGTCTCACCTGTCCGCGCATTAAATGTCACTTATTTTTACGACCGCGCGAGAGTGTCTCAACAAAAACGATTACTATTGAAAAACTACTATAGCTACATTCAAATAAAAAATATTCTCAAAAAGCTCAAAGAATTCAGAATTTAATTTTGTTAAAAGAAAATTGGTTAAATTAAAAATAAAGGATTAAAATGGTAATATCCAAAAAAATTTTAAAACGTATTTATTTTTTTATTTCGAGTTTTACAAGAAAAGTATAATAGTTACTGGAGACAATTATTTTATATTATAATAGTATATGATATTCCCTTTAAAATGACACCAATATCAATAAAATGTTATTTACTCAATATAGATAAATATATAATATTTACTCCATATAAATATTAATAAATATAAAAATAAATTTTAATAATAAAAATAAAAGATTTCCGCAAAGTAACGCCCGATTCTATTAATTATTAAGTGTTTATCTTTATTTAATAGTAAATATTGAACTGTAATTGATTTATTACTTACCTAAATAACAAAACAATTCAAAAGTTTTTCTAAGCATTGATCTATATGGGTTAGTAATACAAAGTAAAAAAAAAAAAACTTAATTTCTAATACAATGATTATATTATTATTACAAAAGAAATTATGTTAAAATATTTAAAAACTGTTACAGCACCAGCTCTAACTCGAGGAAAGCATGAAGCGAGAGGCGTGGGAGCCCGTGCTGTGTGACCTGGCCGCGCGTCTGCCGCAACATCTCCCCTTTGACATCCTGATTCATTTTGTTAAATTAAGTTTCTCTTATCAAAATGGTTACTTAACGATGAAAAAATATCATTATTATTCTAAGTTTGCTACCTTGAATTGTTTTTAGAGCTTGTTACTGCACATTTCACTATAATAACTTAAAATTCAAGTAAATATCAGCGAGAGAAACAATCACTTCGCGTGTTCTTTTGTGACTAATGCTACGTACAGACTTACGCAACGTAACATGCAATGTAACATGAAAGGAACATTTCATCAGTGTGGTTAGGGTTATATATGTTCTGTGGTGTGGACGCAGCGCGCGCACGAACCGAACATGTACCTACCTACTCGCATCTGTTCCCAGCGTGCTCGCAAACATAACGTCAATCTGCTGAGAACACGCGAAGAGAATGGAGCGTGACGACCAATTGGTGACTCTAAGGTCTAAAGTCTTAAAAAAACGCCGAAGACCTCGACGTTGGTAGTGTACAGAGTTGTACAGACAGAGAGCTGGTGCAGAATTAATGACTGACATGAGATTTCAGCACGTGTTCAGTTCATGTTCGCGCGCGTCTCTACACAACCCGTCCACACTGGTGCTCTGAGCACACTGCGCGCCCTTTTGTGTTCGTCCTAAAAACTGACAAATCACGGATCGCTCCGCGCGCGATTTCTAATGCTCGTAACGTGCTCATGAAAATCACGGTTCGCGCGCGCAAGGCGTCCACACTATGAAAATTTGTTACAGAGTGTGATACATTACACTATTAAAGACGGCAAATTCTTTCATTTCATGTTACGTTACATGTTACGTTACATAAGTCTGTACGCAGCATAATAACGTCGCTCTTGCAATTTCGAGACTGTTCATACCCGTGCTTACTGTTCATACTTGTGGCCGTGAAAGGAAAAGTTGAGATCTTCCGCCGGGTAAGGTGTTCAGACCGGGGAGCGGCCAACGCTCCGAGTAGTAGTTCGGAGCTATTCTATATATACTGCTTTTTACTTCGGAACTTTGATAGCGCGATTTAGGCTTCGATGTATTTTCGCTTGTGGCGCGACGACAGCGCCGCCACATCACCAGCTCAGACCGGAGATCGATAGTGCAGTCCGATAGCCGGTGCGTCCTTAATGGCGGTGAGGAATGCATGCTGTGTGCGTAAGGGCAAGTGACGCCGGTGCGAACGATATGTCGGTGTGTAACGCATGCCATACTACACACTTGCAAGTGATGCCCGTGAGAACGATGTGCCGGAGCATGTGCCAGAAGTCTGCCTTATAAATCTGCAGTGAGTCGAGATGAAGACAAGTTGGACTGGCTTGCAGGAGCTTAAGACTGCATACAATATCTGCTCGGGAGCGAATAAAAGGGGTACTTGAAGACGATGACGAAAGCTTGAAGTTGAAGTTTCCCAAGGTTGAATGTTGCACGATTGCGTGTTCAGATCACGTCGGTTGGTCACCACTGTAGCCGTGGGAAGGAAAAGTGGAGATCTCCCGCCGGGCAAGATGTTCTGCCCGGGGAGCGGCCAACTATTTTGCACATGGGTAATTAGCAGCCCTGTGCACAGTCGTAAAGCGTTTGTAAGCTGCTTCTTTACTTTTTTACTTTTAAGTAGACTTATAAAACGGTTTGTCATATATTAATATAGCTTTTATATTTATACGTGGTAGAGCCATGCTGCAGCTATATTAGTAGTATAGTTGTAGTACGAATGGGTCGGCTCGACCGGGGAAGGACCACGCTCTCACAGAATACCAGCGTAAAATAGCAGCTTAACACTGCTGTGTTTCGTATGGTGAGTGTAGAGAACCGGAGACCCTTTTTACTGGAAAAGAGGCATTCCATCTTAGTCCTCACGGGTGACAACGCATCTGCATTTTGATTCTTTATTGAAGATAGATGTAGAGGTCTATGGGTCACAGCAACCACTTACCATCAGGTGGACTGTGTGCTCGTTTGTCACACTATCCTATAAAAAAAAAAATAAAAAAAAAAGACATACCTACCTATTGAGATTTTTGTGACAGTCCCGGTTTCATAGCTGATATGAGTAAATGAACAGGCTCTTGCGAAAAAGTACTATAAATATCAAAGACAGCAAATTTTAAAGTTATAGTTAAAATAAAATATTTTATGTTTATTTTAACTATGAGTAGAACTGCATTGATAGAATCTTGAAAGTCATCCGTTAATCGAGCCGATCCAAACGTAAATTTCATAGTACGTAAGCAACCCAATTTCGATCCGCACCGACACCATCATATTTTAATTGCAATTACAAACGTGTAAGTATTACACAATTTATAAAATAAAATATATACTAGAACAATGAACCTAAAACTAAAAACCTTAAAAAAATATATATTATAATAACTAAAATATATTATTAAAAAGGAGGCCCTTTAAGCAAGGTTCGGAAGATACTGGCAGCGTTCCCCCTTCGAATAGCTACACTAATTCTTTGTCCGAGTTAGCTGCCAGCTCTTCGGTCTCCTGTGACGTCGACTAACCTTTTTGCTATTTCCTTAAAAAGCCTTATAGCTCTAGGACCCCACGGACCAAGGGTCTCGACACCGAATGGGACAAAAACATATTCGGAGCCTAGGCCCCTGTATTTGCATGCTTTAGCTTTTTCAGCCGCTTCACAAGCCGCACCAGCTCTGTCGTTGGTTCCATGTAGATGGGAAGGGGCCAGCGTGTCTGAACAGGTTGCATCCCATACCAGCACTCGGCCCATCTTCCATGGAATCAAACTCATACCGTCCGGTCTCTTGCCATCGTCTCTTGCAATACAACACGGCTCAAGTAAACTTGGCACGTTGACAGTGGCAAGGGACCGGCGTATGATATCGTTAAGTGCTGCATGTCTCGAGAAGCGGCCTGCACGTTTTTGGCATGATAGTCCGTGATGTCCTAGCTTGTCGACGTCACTGCCACACGGACATTTATGAGAAGCGCAGACCGGAACCCCAAGCCGTAGACAGGTTGCGATTCGGAGCGTGTCAGGCTCAAGAAATGTTCCTGTATTTGACGAAGGGTACGCGTGAAGCCAGTAGCCGGCCTCATGCGTACCCACGGCCAAAAGTCTAGCACGCGCCGAACCTGTACTAAAGCTCAAAAGATTGTCGTAAGTCAATTTGCAGTTTATGTCGTTCCAGCTCCTCTGTAAATTTGGAGAAACTGGAAAATTTTGACCAGGGCATGCAATTAAGAAAGCGTTTCTAGCTTCTTCCAGGCCAGCAATCTCAAAGTTTGAAGGGGATGCCCTAAAATTTTACTTATGAGATTTGCTGAACTATGGACAGAAGATAGGAAAGCTGGTAAAGACACTGGAAATTTTGCGTATCCTAAACCACCATAACGGATGGGGATGCTTGGGTCCAAGATTGCTCGTTCAGGTGCATATTAAGAATCGATTCTAAATTAATTTTGATTAAGTTGTACTTGTGTCAAGAGATCTGGGTGATTCCAAAGGAGCAGCAACGGAGCACATACGTAAATTTGGGGACGAAAACACAGAATTTTAAGATGCAAAGTGCATAATGTGGACTAATTTGAAGGAGACGGTCGGTCGGTGGAATTATTAATATATTCAGAAATAGATTCATTAAAATTGGAGAACCTAAAAGGTAAAGGAATTACTGTTAACTATTTTAATATTTGGAGCCAAAATATTAAAATTTTGTTTTATCATTTAAATTTAAGTTGCAATTATTTATAAAAGTTCGCATTTGCTAAAATTAAGCTCCAAACCAATGGCTTCAAATTTATTTTTGATTAAAAAAAGGTCCGAAAACACAGTATCCATATCACCTCCTAGGGTTCTGTCGTCCAAATACCAAACGTTGAATTTAGAATTTAAATTTTTGATTATCGGATTTATAGCCAAACTAAAAATTGCTGGCCCAACCTTGTTGACAACCTACTTCCTAGAACAGTTCATTAGAACGATATAACAATTTTGTTGGGTCAGCGTAACTGAGAAAAAGATAATTGTGTATTTCCGGTATATGTTGTTTTATTTCCGTCAACAGGGTATCCCTATTTACCGAATTGAAAGCATTTTCGACATCAATTTTGAGCAACACGTCAGGATGTCCGTAAGTTAGGAAAGAGCGTAGGGCATGGACGGCTGCCTCACACCCTCCTTTTACACCGAAGCCTAACTGTACGGGTTCAAATTCCGAATTTAATTTTGGTAAAATATGTCGAACAGCAATTTTGGAGGCCAGCCGTCCTAGTGTTGATCCAACAGCAATTGGTCTCACCCCTCCGTCCTTTTTGGTGAGGCAATGATGTTCGCGCCGAAAAGAATGGGAACAATTTCTGGATTGACATTACCGGAATACATAAAGTTGATTAATTTAGTGATCGAATTTATAAGTTGCTCACCTGCATCACCCACAGAATGCGATGTTAAGTCTTTCAAATGTTGGGGTGAGATTCCATCCAAACCTGCAGCCGAACCTGGTTTAAAAGATTTTTTTGAAGGCATGCTTGCCCTGCTGTTGGTTGCTGCTTGTTGTTGAGAAAATATGTGTTTACTGGAGGATGTTTTGTCCGTAAGATCTGAAGGGTGTCAGGGGTCTGGTGATAGCACGTCGTTGGAGAACAAAAGGCGAGCGGCACCTTTGAGATCTCCGTCACAGATTTTGTTTTCGATGAGTTTGTTGCGATTACGAGAGACATCATGTTTGATTAGAGGTGCGGGAGAAGGTGAGGAGCTGACAGCACAGTTATTTTTAATATTTTGTGTCAAGGATAAATTTGGTTTATCAGTTTTTATTATACGTAGTGTGCTGTATGAAAATAAAAATAGGTTCTGCCAGTCTTGAGTACAATTGCTTATGAAACATTTCTGGATTAATTGTGACAAATGTGTAGCAACGGTTATTCGAGCTCCTCGAGGGATTCTTTTAACTATCGGTATACTATTTTTCAAACGGCTAAGATATGTGTGGAAAGGAGTTGATACGTTGGCTACAAAAGTAGGCGCACTCGGAATAATGGGGTAGATGTCTGTTTTGGCTAATACATTTCCTGTGTGTTTTTGTAGTGTGTATGTTGAGGCCTTTTAAAGATTTCAATGACTTGTTGCACTGTGTACATGTATGGGTCGCAAAAATTTGAAGATTCGATTTACTACGTTCTGGGTGGTGAAGGAAAATATCGCGAGGAAACCTGCATATTTGAGAAGTTAAAAAAATATTTCGGTAATAATTTTTAGGTATGCTTATGTGAAGTCGGTCAACCCGCGTCAACTCAATCAACTGTCCCCAGTAGTAGGATGTATGTAGGCTGCTACTTTTTTACTTTTAATAGGCCTATACACTGCTGATCAGGCTTCTCCCATTCTTTGTCAAATAGGCAGGATATTTGCAGTAGTAGCCACGCTTGGCAAGTGGGTTGGCAACAGCAGCTTTTTATTACTCTGCACTGTTATCATGAAGATGCTGCCACCCATCTCCTGTTTCAGTTTCGCTTCTGTCGCCTCTTACGACACCCACGAAACGAAATGGGGTATTGGTTTCTATTTCGATTCCCACCATAGATTACGAAATAAGTTTGATATTAGCCGTTGTTGCCACGCTTGGCAGGTGGGTTGCCAACTGCATCTATTTATTATTTTGAGCTATAATCAGATAGACGCTGCTGCCCATCTTCTCTATATTTCTACTCCCGTTCATGAATATAGTTCCTCTCACACCTTCATCGTGAATAGAACTACATTTATGAAATTTTAACTTTAATTGGAGTAGTATTAATGGTATTTCTAAATTGAAGCCAACGCGAGCGAAGCCGCGGGTAAAAAGCTAGTACTCTAATATTTATGATTGTAGGGCTACAGTTTCATTTGTGGTACTTTTGGTTTACGCGGGTGACCCTCAAGATAGTTTAGGGCAGTGGTGGTTTACGGGAAGATTCGTTCCAGTCATGCATATCTTAGGGTGCACTTCCGGACACTAATAGATAGATAGGAACTATGACCATTTTCGTACGGACTTGGCAGGTGAATGATTTGATGTAGATTGTATTATTTTCAAAATAGAAAAGTTTTTATAACTTTTTTCTGAATACCACTCCCTATAAGTCCTTCAATTACCATCGTCCTATTTGGGTTCCTAATCGTTGTTGCGGTGAAACCGGGTACTCACATAATATGCTTATAGTAACAAGAAGTCCCCTTCTAAGTTCACATATTGTGACGGGCAGCTACAGAACCCTACATTGTGCGTGACCTGACACGCACTTGGCAGCGTTTTTTTTTACAGAATATTCTCAGAAAAAAGGACTGATATTGACAAGATAACTTTATTATCTCACAAATACATAAATAATATTTATTATCAATTATTTAAGGCGTTGTTGTCGTGTTCTGATACGTAATATTTATTAGTTGAGGGTTTCGGGAAGAACGATCGCAGGTGCAGGGATGATTGGCTTGTCCACGACGATGACGGGCTCGGGGACGACAGGCTTCTCCTCAACGATGACGGGGGTGGGGATGATAGGTTCGTCAACGACAACGACAGGCTCGACATTCACAGCTTCATCCACAACATGGACAGGGGTAGGAGCGGGAGAGGGAACGGTCTCGACGGAGACGGGAGAGCCAACAACGTCAGACGCAGATTGGATGTTCAAGATGATCTGCACAAGGGGAGCGCTGACCGAGGATTCAACAGGAGCGGGCATGACAGGGGTAGGGTTCACGTCAGCCACGGCACCACCGTCGGGCAAGGGGAAGTCTACGACAGCGGGCCCGATGACAATAGGCTCATGGTTGTCAACGATGGCAGGTCCGATGGCAATAGGCTCATAGTTGTCCACGATTGCGGGTCCGACAGCAATAGGTTCGGGCTTGGCGATGCCGAGGACTTCCAAGAGCATTTGTTCAAGGGCAGCGGCGGTAGCGGGGTCGGTGCTGGGGCTCTGGATAGCAGCTATAATCTCCTGAACCTCAGGATTGTCGCTGGCGATGACTGCCGGAGGGATGACGCTGGCCGAGGCCACAGCAAGAAGAGCGAAAGCGATGAAGAATTTCATGTTCTGAAAATAAGAGTTATATTTTAATAATTTATTTTATAAAAGTAAGGGTGACAAAACAAACGAACACACCACCTTATACTAAACAGACTCAGAGCTAATGCATTTATATCTGATTAAGTATCAAAATGTGGATGCGTTTAAATATTTGAAATGAAACAAAATATTATTACGTGAATAATATGCTAAAATTTAAATTTCCATAAATACAATATTTGCACAATATTTGAGTAGATTAAATTACTAAATACTTACTTTGAGTCTGTAACACTCTCAATAACTATGCCGAAGAACTCCCGACATTGGATATTTATACCGAATTCTTTATCTCTCACTTTAATTTAATCTCATCGGGAAAGATTACTTGCAAATTTCCGGGATTATCTAATACTACGTATTTTAGGCCTATAAATTAACTAATAGATAAATAAAATATTTAATGAATTGAAATACCAATGATCCTGTCGTAACTTTAAAAATATAGCGTAATATCCAAAGGGCTCATATTTTTAGTAACATTAGAGTTTCAAAAGAGCTAAAAGTTCATCTGATAAATCACTACTGTACCCATAGACACCCGCGAGCAGCATAAATTAATGGATGATCATAGACTATGCGTTACTAACCTTGAGGTCTAAGAGGAATTTTCTCATAGCCCGTAATTTTCCCAGCTCTCTTATTATTCAAACCGGAACACAGCAGTTTGTGTACTGTGGCTTGGCGGCAGAAATAGGCATAATAATAGGTAGGTAGACTGACTCCTACTAGTTGAACATGTGAAGACTAATATATTTTTATATAGGGGAAGGGTTAAGCTTCGACTGTTTTCAACTGACTTCAAAGATGAGGTACTCGAAGACGCCCAAACCGATTTAAAAAATTCTTCTTTTGTTTCAAAGGGTATACTTCCCAGGTGGTCTCATATAAATTTGATCAAGGTCTAACCAGTAGTTTGAGTTATCCTTAATAATTTATGTTGAAGTCGGTTGTACAAAATTTTTAATTTTACCACATGTTCTGGGTATTAGTCTTAATGTTGTATTTACAAAAACAAATGCTGTTTTAATTACAAAATAATCCACATTCTGTTGCAATTGACAAACTACCGGATGTGAAAAGAAAATCGAAAAAGTGAGATAGGTATGTAGTTATTTGCATTTCTGTATTAGAGTGCCACCCACAATGCTACTAAAAATGCTACCCACAAGTTACACGTCTGCTTTTCATTTAACACCTTGCAACATTACAATAGCTAGCTCTGGTTACGATCTAGGGCTACATCAGAAATTACCAACAGGTGCATTAGATAACTTAAAAGGTAGGATTGCAGTTAAGCACTGGGTTATTAAATAAGGGGGCAGATTTTCTCATGACTAAGACCGGCTCTGCATTCTGTAAAAATGAGGAACAAACACAAGCTAGTTATACCAGTAACTCGACTCGTACAAAGTCTGTAATTCGTTCATGTATGTATACGCTTTTACAACAAAGTCTCAGAAAATACATTAAGTATAATTTGTGATAGTGAAACATTAAGTATAATAGTGAAACAGCGATAGATAAAACTATCGCTGTTCTTTTTAAATTATATAAACTTTAAATTTATTTGTTAAATGATAGGTAATTTTAGTAGTAATAAGTAAGTCTTTTATTATAATATCCACCTTTTCATCGATAATGCGTATCGACAGTTGTTACAGCCATGGCTGTATGCAACTTGTCAATGTAGTTGCGTCACTTCATTACACTGTTATGACACAATATATATTGTAAGAAACTATCCCACTTCTGATGTAAGCAATTATTCCACTTCTGATGTTAGAAATTATTCTCAAAATTATTTAAATTAAAGAACACTACTCGGTAACAAGCCCTGCTTACTATCAGCACCCAATTACACGATAACACCAAAGTATGCAAACCAACAGCATCACTACCCATCTCAATGTTACACAGGGCAGCCTCTCAGCAACACGATCTTCCTTGCCTACACTAGTAGAATACCCCAAAAGGCATAGTAACGACAGTAAGACTCGTAGAATTACCGACTGATCCCACTTGGTCGCCTGCGCTAATTTATACTGCTAGGACAAGTGGAAGATTGCCGGATCTACCTTCATTTGTTCGTATTTCCTTTTATTTTTTCACCCTATTTCCCAACACGGCTTCTCCTGACAGGAGACCTTCCTCGGGCTCCCTTTAGCTTTGAATATCGGTCTCCATCAACGGCATGAGGGGTGCAGGCACCGCAAAGGTCACAGTGACGCGCTTGTTAATGGCTCTACGTTAGCACAACGAATCGTCTGATTAAGTCATAGGCACTACGTTCGCATAACTTAACACAATTGGTAAAATTAAAAATTTTGTTAATAGTCAAATATTAATAAATACGCATTATTAAGAATAACTCATAAACTACTGGTCAGATCTTGATCAAATTTATATGAGACCACATGATAAGCACCAGCTTTCAAACAAAAACAGAACCATCAAAATGGGTCACCTAGAAAAAAGTTCTGAGGTAACACACATAAAAAAACAAAGTCGAATTGAGAATCTCCTCCTTTTTGAAGTCGGGTAAAAATAACAGATTGAGTCATAGGCACTGCGTTCGCATAACTTAACAAAATAACTTATTAAATCACATGCACGACGCGACGTTAGCATAGGTAACTTAACAAAATAATAACACATAAAGTCATAGGCACGACGTTAGCATAACATAATAAAATAATAACCGATTAAGTCATAGGCACGACGTTAGCATAACTTAAGCTAGACGCGACAGAGGCACGACGTTAGCTTGTCCGCCTTCTACTTTTGAGACAGAGGCACAACGTTAGTGTATCTCAATATTACTCTATCAGAAAGGAAGCTCTACGTTAGCTATTTCTGACACATTTGTAACTACTCACCCTCAAAGTAAGCATGGGGCAAGCACACACCTCGCGTGGAGGCTAAAGTAACGTTACTGGCTTAATGTAACTTTCCCGTCTCGGCTCTTTCTGACCATGAAACGATAAACTCTTGTTTTCAAATCATTACCAATTGTTATTCAACAGCACACAATGAGTGAGCTCTTGAAAACATTTCATACAGACTAAACTTTTACAGAATTGAAAACATCGTCCAAATCAGATTTTAGTATACAACGCTTCCTACCAGAGTTTAACGCACGTCTTAGATAACACAATTTTTTCTGGGGAAAACACTGCGCACACGGCACCGATCGTACTATACACTGAAGACACAGGCCAACCAGCTAAACGCACTCCAGCGAGCGGTTCCGCTGCGTTCGCGCCAGCAATCAGTCTCACTGCACTCACGCCGCACCAGCGCCAGCAAGGCGCTGCGCCGCACCAGCGTCAGCAAGCCGCCGCGCTGCACTCGCACCAGCGAGCTGTCCAGACTTCAACATTGCAGGCACAGGCACCAAGTTTGCATACCTGACAGTGGCTGCTGACATAGGCACAAAGTTAGCGTTAACTAGTAACTGAAACCTTTTTCATATTGGATTTTCCTCAAGGTAGTTTTAATGTAAATTTTGAAGTACACAACAGTAAAAGCAAAAGATATAGAAACAACTACGTCAGATTCACAAGCGTGCACTTAAGTACATCCAACACAGGTCCCGCAAAATAGCTATCCAAAGTAATTTAAGATTGAAATAGATGTAAAACGTTTCAGATGCATGAAACAAATAAATGATCCTGATTTGCAAAATTAAAAATTAAAACAAATGAAGATATAGGTGGAAGAAAGATATAAGAAGAGTAAGTAATATTTGTTCGAATTGAAAAATATGTATTATATGAAATCGATATCGTTTGATAAACTTTTATTCTGTTTCATAATTCATCAAACTAACAATTGCATTGGTATCGGTGGGGATAAAACCCGGGTTGCTCGCGTTTACAGCGAACACTTCTCCCTTGAGCTACCACGGTTCTTATTTCTTTATTTTGTTTTTGTTTTATAATAACGTTACCTTCACACTAGGAATTTTTCCTAAGTATATCGTGGGGGCAGTTAACATGAGTACAAAAATTTCACAAGGACAAACATCCAGACCCGGAACAATTATTTGTAGGGCATACAAATTTTTGTTTGGAATTCGAACCCGCCGCTCCCAGCTATACAACTCATTGGTAAGACACTCCGCCACGGAACCGTCAATTATATCTTTTATAGTGATAAATATTATAATTATAAATTGATTACTATTAAATAAACATATAAAATTATTAATAATTAAATAAATAATATCATTTAACAAAGTATCAACCATAGTGCTGGATAGCGTTTTCATTCGTTTGCGCTAGTGTGGCCAGTTCCAGTGGGTCTAATTTTGGGAGAGAAGCTAAAACAACCGGGAATTTAGTTTTAAAATCGGGACTGTTACTATTTTGGTCATCATTTTGGTCGCCGTCATTTATACTGGTCTTTTTGACACAATGTGTTTTATAATTATTATTTGGGACTGATCAAATGAACGAATAATTTTTCGTCCAAACATCTGAAAAACTGCTCATTCGTCTGTGTACATTTTTCTTTTTCGGTAAATCATAACTTATTGAACAATAAGTTTTCGTTGCAGACTGAACTTTCTGAATCACTCATAACATAATAACATAAACATAAACACTCACGCCTGTCACCCAGAGGGGTAGGCAGAGACTACGGACTTCCACTTGGTACGATCCTGGCACACCTCTCTCGCCTCCTTTACATCCATATATCTACGCATACATGCTCGTCGGTTAAGGGTACTCCTAATCTGGCCCATTTTCAATATATCGCCAATTTGGTCGATAAACCTTCGTCTAGGGCGTCCCTTTCCGACTCTGCCGTTCACTTCTGCAGCATAAATTTGCTTTGTCACTCTTTCTTCGTTCATTCTTTCTACATGACCAAACCACCGAAGCATTCCTTTCTTAATCCTGGTCACAACGTCATCTTGCAAACCACACTTTTCTCTTATCACACTATTTCTCACCCTGTCATTCAGATTCAGCCCTAACATACTCCTTAATGACCGCATTTCTACAGCATACATTTATTCTACATTATTCTACTCTCATGCTTCTTCTGCCAGACCCAACTTTCACTACCATACATTAAAGTAGGGACTAACACAGCATTGTGAATTGCCAAACGTGCCTTTTTTGACACATTCTGACTCTTCACAATAGCGTGTAGAGCCCCATTCACTCTATTTCCTGCGTTCACTCGTCGTTCTATATCCTTATCATATCTACCATCCCTACTAAATAAACATCCCAAATATACAAACTCATCCACTTGCTCAATCAACTCCCCTTCTATTCTTATTTCACATAACGTTTTACTTTCTTCTCTTTCAAAAACCATCACTTTCGTCTTACTTGCGTTCACTTTCATACCTCTTTCTTTTAATGATCGGTTCATTAAAGTAACCATCATTGCAACTCGGCCGCCGACGATGCAAATATGACTTGATCATCGGCGTACAAAAGGCATTTGACGGTTAACTCACCCATTCTCAACCCATTCTTCAACTTTCAAAGTTTGCAAACAACTGTCCATAAATAGGTTAAACAGCCAGGGGGAAGCTACACAGCCCTGTCTGACACCTTTTTGGATGCCAAACCAGTCCGAGTAGACCCCGTTGATCCTGACACAAGCACTAGAGTCCCTATAAAGAGACTTCAATGCCTGTATCAAGCCAGCGCTCAAACCAAATGAGTTAAGTGTTTGCCATAACACATTCCTGTCCACTCTGTCATAAGCCTTTTCCAAGTCCATGAAAGCACAAAAACTTTCTGGTTTTGGCCAAAACTTCTCCGCAATCATGCGCATGGAAAATACTTGATCCGTACACCCCATTCCTTTCGAAATCCAGCTTGCACATCCCAAATTTTTCCATCAGTTTCTTCCATAACTCTTTTAATTAACACCTTAGCATACAGTTTACCCACAATGCTAAGCAAGCTGATACTGCAGTAGTTTTACAGTCCTGCTGTGACCCTTTTCCTTTATATATTGGGACTATAACGGCTTTGCACCAGTCTTCCGGTACCGCTTCAGTTCCCAACATAAATTAAACAAGGTGTACAGCAGGCCTGCCACCACTCCCTCTCCAGCCCTTAGCATTTCAGTGATACTCTATCATATCCGGCTGCCTTACCTGCTTTCATGCCTTTCATTGCTTTTATTATTTCATCTACACTTATCTCCTACCTCTCTCCACTTCTTTCGAATTTCTTTTCACTTAATTCAGACGACCCTTCACTCATAAACACGCTTTCAAAGTATTCCTTCCATCTCTTTAAATTCGAAACTTCATCATTCAGCATACAGCCATTCTCGTCTCGTATAGCATTCATTCTAGGCTGTTTTGAATTTCCCTAGCAGTTCTTACGAGTTTCCAGAACATTTTAATATTTGCCTGGAAGTTATCAGATATCCTTCTATCATTCTTATCCGTTCTTTCTTGCTTTTCCTTTCAACAACTTCTTTTACTCTCTTATTTATAAGTCTAAAGTCTGCCTTTTTTCTTTCAATCTCATCATTCATACCGCCAGAATTACCAGCTTTGGTTGCCAGTAAATCTAGACATGCTCTCTTCTTTGCTTCAACTTCCATCCGAATCTCATCATCCCACCACCACGTATTATTTTTCCTTTCATTCGTTCTCTTACTTACACCACATACTTCGGTGGCTGCATCCACCAAAACTTTCTTAACATTATTCCATACAGTCTTCAGGTCTAAATCATTCATACATATTTCATTCAAACCACTTATATTCTCCTCAGTCTACATTTATACTTCTCTTTCACACCTTCATCTTGTAACCTCTCTGTTCTTATACGCTGTAACGCAGTGGTAGACACAGATGTCCGATGCCGCCAACGCCTGAATAGACCATTAATTCGGCATAAGACCAGTAATGATCCGTCCTACGTTGGATCCCCGGTAAACTCTTGTATCTACCACTGCGCTCCGCATTCTTTCATCCACAATTATGAAATCTATCATGCTTCTATCATTACCTCTTTCCCATGTATACATGTGAATCCTCTTATGGCGAAAAAGTATTCGTCACAAAAGATTCTTTTCCTCACATACGGCGAGGAGGTCTGCACCATTCTCATTTACACTTTCATCGCCAAACATTCCTAATATCCTTTCATAACCAGACCTCTTCACCCCAACCCTTCCATTAAAATCTCTAACATAATGATATTTTCATTTCCTTACATTTCATCAACACCATCCTTACCATGTCCCAAAACTGCTCTCGGATATAAGTGGGCTTAGACATGTCTGGGGCGTACACCTAGCACAAACAACTTCTTTAAGCCCACTTTCATTCATCCACAGCAGCCTTGGGCTTACACATTCATACTCTTTCACATTGACCCATTCTTTCTGAAAGGATGACACCGACTCCTGGCATGCCCGCTCGGTCTCGTCTACACCAGACCAGTAAGCGGTATACATGCCATGTGCAGTGGCATCCTTTCCCTTTCATTCGTCTCATTTACACATAACACATCTATTCCTCTATCATTCATCATTTCATATTTCATCCATCTTATCATTCATTGCTCCACATACATTCAGCGTAGCCAGACGGGCCTCCGCAATCCACTTTTCGCCCCTCCGGGAGACAGAACGTGACGGTGGCGAACCTCGTCGCCGGTTTTACTCCGGAGATTCTTCGCACCCTGCCCCATTAAAGGGCGCCGGGAACTCGAGGCCATTTCTTTACTGTGTTGGCTCATGGTGCAATCTAAGGGGTGGTAGATTTTACGCCGCTACCATACGGCGAGGAGCCGAGTCTATCCTTTCGGCTTTGTCGCTCGTTTAGCACCACCCGGGGGACACGTGTAGGGTGGACCTAGGGTTAGGTGGTCGAAGCCTACGGACGCGAGCGACTCATCCCCCTAATCTAATTCTGAAAATATAAATAAATATTATGAACTCACAACGCATGCTCTTCAAAAAGCCATCAAAAAACGGCATCATACAATATAAAAATCACATCGAACGTATAATGTCACTTTATTTATTAAAAAACAACAGTACCTACAGAAAGAAGAAATCGACTAAAGGAAGAACTTACCCACAAGACTTATCTTAACAGCAGCATGTAAGTTAGGTACTGTACTGATTACTAGTAATAGAATGAAATAATAGATGATCGTTGAATTAACGACATCGATGCATAGCGCGACGAGAAGGGTGGCATCAAGCAGTGAGAGAAGAAAAAAAACGAGTCAACACGATTGATATCTATTTAACTCCAACACATTACGCGCAAAGTGTAAAACTTTGATGATGACTATTTAGTCCGAGATTGGTGAGAAAATATGAAATTGTCAAAGCAAAAATATTTTAATGTAGTAACAGCCACAGCAACAGCTTACAGATATATTCAATTTTGCTGTCAAAATGATAGATCGAAATACAGACTAAGGAGGTTGGTGAAAATTCGAGACATATGGCGTCCCGATCAAGGGTGAATCAGGACGTGTCACCAGACCCCTGAAATTCGAGACGTCCCGCGCAAATCGGGACACTTGGCAACACTAGTTTACGCTATCGGTATGCATGAACGCGAAAGCGAGCTGTGGCGGGAAAAAGTGATATATCCTACCGTTGGGAGGACCCGGAGCGTACTAATCAAGTGATCAGATTCTGCACGCGCTGATTTATAGTATTTAACACGCTTTTATTAGGTCGACCTGTATGTAACTAACTATGTAACGGAATCTTTTAATGTAATTTTCTCCAACTTGTAGACGGCCGATCGACTTGAAAATTTGCACTCGTATCAAGGACCGATGACAATACAATAATTTAGTAACTTTATCCTAGTATCCTGATCGGGATCACTAGGATAAAATAAAATAATTTTAACTTTAGCGTGTTTCTTTCGCTTTTTTAAACTATAATTATTTTAAAATAATCATATAAAATAATTGACAAAATAAAACGAGCTAATTTTTTTGGATATTTAACATTACCTATATTTTGATAAAATAATTAAAATAGATAAACTTATATTCAAATACATGGAAAAAAATGACATTGAAGTGGACAGTTTTGGTGACCGTATGATATTGATTTCTTTTTTAAATATTAAATCGAAACATTTATATATTCCGTTATAAAAACGCTTAAAATAAAGTATTTTGGCTTATAATAATCGTTGTATTCGACCTGAAAGATAACTCCGACGCATATTTTCGTAGAAAGCTATAGATGGATTGTCTTCGCTCTAAAAACCGTCATTAAAAATTATGATTTAGCTTTGTAGTGCACTAAAAGACTTCATCTTTCTAAAGCCATAAATTTCTGCAAATTATCTGCTCACATCGTAACGATATCGCCCTTGAAAACACTAAAAACAGACGTGAATCGCTTATTAGAAGATACATTATTTGTAAAAAAATAGTCTTTAGGAAAATATTTATTTATTTAAATATTTTTAAGCGATACTATATCTGGACACAAGCCAGCGCTTGACTACAACCTTACCTGGTGGTATGTAGTAATGAAAGTCTAGATGATTAATATCTTATAGCTTAACAAAAGCCTATTTAATGTAGTCTCGAAGTCACCAAGATTTTAATCGGATGCAGAGGCAGACGCCGAAATATTGTTCCACTCCTATGCTGTACGCATTAAAAAAGACGAGAGAAGAATGTAGAGCGTCCAATTATATACAATAAGTTAATTATAAAGAAATTTTTACAGAAGAGCGCAGAAAAAAATTATCTTTTAATAAAAAGTAGAAGCCGACTCCAAAGGAGTAGGAGCTTAGACAGTGTATAGTAGAATCAAAGCCACGACTTCAAATGTGAACATATTTTATTCTTTTTAGTTCTTGGAAGTCGGCTTTTACTTTTTATTAAAAGTCAAATTTTTTACCCTTTTGAGTAGACTAAGGAATATCAAAATCTAAATCTCGTCTAAGTATTCTTATTAAAAATTTCATGCCCTATTTTGTCACCCTAGAATTTTTATCCAAATATATATAGGACCATCCCGAAGTATAAACTAAAAAACGAATGATCAAAATCTGTTCAATATTATCCAAGATGTTGCGTAAAATAAACACATAAAATTTCAATCGGATTGAAAACCTCCTTTTTTGAAGTCGGCTAAAAAGAGAACTAATGATAATAACGTGGAAAGTTTATTATTTCACAAATACATAAATAGTATTTATTATCAATTGTTTAAGGCGTTTTTGTCGTATTCTGATACGTAATATTTATTAGTTGAGGGTTTCGGGAAGAACGATCGCAGGTGCAGGGATGATTGGCTGAGCGACGATCACAGCCTCGGGTTTGCTGGCTTCTTCGATGACGGCAACGGGCTCGGGGACGATAGGCTTGTCCACGACGATAACGGGCTCGGGGACGACAGACTCGGCATTCACAGCTTCTTCCACAACATGGACAGGGGTAGGAGCGGGAGAGGGAACGGTCTCGACGGAGACGGGAGAGCCAACAACGTCAGAAGCAGATTGGATGTTCAAAATGATCTGTACAAGTGGAGCGCTGGCCGAGGATTCAACAGGAGCGGGCATGACAGGAGTGGGGTTGACATCAGCCACGGCACCACCGTCGGGCAAGGGGAAGTCGACGACAGCGGGCCCGATGACAATAGGCTCATGGTTGTCCACGATGGCGGGTCCGATGGCAATAGGCTCGTAGTTGTCAACGATGGCGGGTCCAATGGCAATAGGCTCATAGTTGTCCACGATGGCGGGTCCGACAGCAATAGGTTCGGGCTTGGCAATGCCGAGGACTTCCAGGAGCATTTGTTCGAGAGCAGCGGCGGTAGCGGGGTCGGTGCTGGGGCTCTGGATAGCAGCCACGATCTCCTGAACCTCAGGATTGTCGCTGGCGATCACTGCCGGAGGGATGACGCTGGCCGAGGCCACAGCAAGAAGAGCGAAAGCGATGAAGAATTTCATGTTCTGAAAATAAGAATTATATTTTAATAATTATAGTAAATAGACTCAGTAGCAGCAAAATGGAGATACGTGGTCACCGCTGAGGATCTTTTATGCTAGTATTATATGAGATCATAGTCTTTTCCCGGAGGCGCCGATCTGTGCTTCGGCCACAAGGTATGCTCTATCCTCCGATCTACATCGGGTCGTTCAACAGTCCACTGGATGCGTAACAGTCCACTGGTCACCTAACAGTCCACCGCTTGCGTAACAATTTACTGGTCACGTAACAAACCACTGGACGCATAACAGTCTAGACATGGCATTACATGGCAATTTTTATAGTTGAAGGAAGGATTTGCCGTAATAACCACCTACCCAGTGTTGTTATTGTGGATGTCTGACAATGACAGCAGTTAATTATTTTTGACAAAATGAAAATTTTAGTTTTGGAGTAAACGAAATGTTATACCCCCATTCTATCAAAAACCATAAGATCTTTCTGAGATATTCCATAGTCGCCTTTTAGGATGATGATATGAAATGATGTGATAGAATATTTACGCTACCACGTCACAGTTACCATTATATTTCCTTGTTCAGTTGACAATATCGATATCTAGCTACCAAGGTGGTTAAAATTAAAACCTACCCAATTGATTTAGAAGACAAATATGATGACCAAGAGGACACCATATTTGTCATTTCAATATTTGAAATGAAACAATATATAATATGTGAATAATATGCTAAAATTTAAATATCCAAAAACTCTGTTCTTCAGAGGTTTTGTGCGCAAAATATTTGAGTAGAATAAATTACTGGATACTTACTTTGAGTTTGTAACACTCTCAATAACTATACCGAAGAACTCCGACATTGGATATTTATACAAAAATTCTTTATCTCTAACTTTAAATTAATCTCATCGGGAAAGATTACTTGCAAATTTCCGGATTTATCTATTACTACGTACTTTAGGTTTATAAATTAACTAATAGATAAAATATTTATTTAATTCAAATATCAATGAAATGAGGTGTCATGTGACTTTAAAAATACAGGTCGATAAACAACGGGCTCATACTCTTGATATTATTATAGTTTCAAACGAGTTATCAGTTAGCCTGGTAAATCGCCACTGCAGCTTATAGACTCCCGCGAGCAACTTGAAATAATGAAAGGTCTTAGATGCGTTACTAACCCCTAAAGATCAAGAAGAATTTCTTCACAGTCGATAAATTCTTTTCTTTTAAAACTCTCTTATTATTTTAACCGGAAAATATATAGCAGTAGTGCTGTTTGACGGCAAAAATAGGTAAGATAGTGGTTCCTACGCAGATGTACTCCTTCTAGTTAAACATCTGAAGACTAATGTATTTTTACACAGGGGAAGAGTTGAATCTCACTGATTTCACTGAGTTTCTTGGTATTACTCTTGAAGTGTTCTTGTATTCACAAAAGCAAAAGCAGTATTAATAAAAAAATGTTACACATTCTGCCGGTGGTGGCGTTAGAAGTAGACGACCGGGGCGGTCGTCCAGGACGTCAGAGTTAAGGGGTGCCACGAGCTACACTTATTTTAAATTCTCGAGGTTTCGGGTGCTTTGTAGCACTCATGGTTACTGAAGCACCGCTTCCGTAACCATGAGTGTTACAAAGCACATGTTTACAGTGTCACATGTAGTACATTGTAGTATAACTAACCCGGATTACGATCTAGGGTTACATCAGAAATTACCTATTAAATATACAAAGTCTGTCAATCACCAAGTATTATTTTTTTACTGTACGAAGACTGTATAAGTAAAAACAGTTATTATAATATTAATTAACGGTTGACATAACCCCCGGTATATAGGTAATTGCTTCTACGCTGTGCCTAAAATTAATTTCCATGAATTACTTTCAGATCAGGTAAATAACATTTTAAAAATATTGTCATTTTTGACGTCGCAAAGGTATTCGTTAAACTACTATATTTAATAAGCGACAAGTAGTTAGGACTGCGAAACCTAAGGTCGTGGGTTCAAATCCGCTATTACTGTCGTAAGCAAAAGCATTTTATGTACTTAGTTGGTTTTTTTGTGGTAGAGTCATGCTGCAGATATTTTATGTTTGTAGCATATCCAAAGTGTCGGCCGACAGGGGATGGACCACTCTCTCACAGAATACCGGCGTAAAATAGCACCTAGTGCAGCTGTGTTTCGTATGGTGAGTGTAGAGAACCGGAGACCCTTTTTACTGGATACGAGGCATTTCATCTCCGGTTTTTTCGGCTTTCGGTTTATAACCGGAAACCTATTTACTGGAATTCATCCAGCTTAGTTCTCAGGGGTGACAACACATCTGCATTATGATTTTTAATCGAGGGTAGATGTAGATGTCTATGGGCAACTACACCCACACACTTACTATCAGGTGAGCACAGTCCACCTGATAGTAAGTGGATGCTGTAGCTAGTAGTAAGTGTGTTTGTCAACCTTATTCTACAAAAAAGCAGCCGGTAATAAAGTACTTATTTATTACGATACGAGCTTACCAAAATTTAATATGTAGGTTCAGGGTATAGCCGTAAAAAGGTAACAAACAAAAACTTTTACATTGTATGATATTAAGGTCGCATTCAAGATTCATGACTCATTTCGCGAGTATCTTACCCTAATCAAAAACGTCGATAACGATATCAACAAAATATACATAAGGAAAATACACAGCACGTGTCCAATTATATAGAATTTGTAATCTACAGGCATCTAGATCTATTTACAACACAAATCAAGCTCAGACTTAGTGCTCATCAGCATAGTTAGTACCTAGGTACGTATAGAAAACATCGTCGTTCGAAACGAAGTTGGTTACTTAAGTAAAATTAGATCTATTTCGACATGGTACCCTAATTCTTTTAAATATATTTATTACAAATCTGAACGGGTTAGTCCACGAAATTCTCGTCGGCAATATTCACAATAAACACGTCGGAGGTGCTAACATATCTAAATGAAACAGTCAGCTGAAGTGATAATGAGCCAGTCACATAACTCGTAATATTTTTTCTAACAGAAAGAAAGTTTCTCACGATGTAGGCTTAGCAAGGTCTGCAGAACGCAGTTTTAAATTTCATCCTCGTCATCACGATGCTTGGCAATCCACAACTGAGCGTTTTTTAGGAATGTACAGCGACGCACGACTACATAATGGAATTTACTGTCTCCAGTGATTTTTCCACATCGACATAACTCAAGGACCTTCAATAAAAGACTGAAGACTACTCTTTTCTAAAAGGCCAGCAACGTATCTGCAATTTGTCTCCTGTTCCTTAAAAAATCAGGTAGTTAATGGATAAAGGTGACTTCGGACTTGTTTAATAGAGGCCATTATTAAGAGAGGACGGAACTACCTCCTTACCTATTTTGCATCTACATTACGTTCAGGCTAAAAGGGTAAGAATGCTATTAAAATGATAGAAAATTCAACCTTGATGGTGATGTCCTCCTGGCCAAATTTTCAAACACTGCAAAATTTATTTATTTCATCTCGTATCAATGTGTGAGAACGAGACGTCTGTTAGTACAAACTCTAATACGCCTGTCAAGGCGTAGGCATGATGATTATTGCAATTCGTCCCTACTATGAGAGAGGTCCTTGTTCTAGAAGTGGATTGTTAAAGATATAATGGGAAGACAATTTTCACAAATACTGTAAAAGCTACCAATAGAACAAGAGATAATATAAATCCGCCGTTTGGGACCGCTAAAGCCAAAATGCCACCCTTCATGTTCGAAGTATCTTAAGAAAAATAAAATCGGCAAGTGTTCTATAGTTCTTATATCAATAATCAAAAGTATAGTTTAATTACAACTAATTTTTGAATATATTGAAATTTTTACTATCATTTCATTTAAAAATATAAGGCGAGAAGCTATTATCACCAAAGTTCCGCCCCCTAAATTTACCGCCCAGGGCCTTAGCCCCTGGCCCCTTTACTACACCACTGTCACTAATGGCCCCTAGCACAGAGGCACTCGCTCGTTTTAAATTACCAGGTAGGCAGACCCGGAAACAAATACTCGTACTTTGTGTTTAGACAAATGTTGATTTCGGCTGAGAATCGAACCGAGGATTTGATGTGTAGTAGCCTGGTACACCGACTGTAGGCCACTTCATTATTACATTAAATTGTCAACGACCACGAATGAATAATGATCTACGTTTGTTTTTTTAGATGTAAGGATGAAAAAAGAGCACACAGTCCACCTGATAAGGTAGATGTATGGCTCTTTGACACCTAAATGCAGCATCGATTAAAAATGAAAATGTAGATGCATGCGTGCGAGAATTTGGTCTTTCCCCGGTCGAGCTAGCCCACTCGTGGGTCAGCTATTATATAATTGCAGTCTGGCTCCACCATATTCATAATACGAAACCACTTGCACCTTAGTAAATTTCTTTATCCACTTAGAATTAAAACTTTAATAGCTCAGGGCTTGGATATTATCATTAAAATTTAACAGTATGCGAGCAGCTAAAACCCGATCCTGTTGCGGGCAACTCTAAAATTGTTTATTGCAGTTTTTTATATTTTTTACCACCTGATGAAAGAAAACATCATAAGGTCTGCATGTCCGAGAGATTAAATATATTTCGAAGGCATGGTAATATAGACTGCAGAGAATGCTTTTAGCGTTAATATCGTCTTTGGTACTTTGCATCATGTTGAAGGTTCAAAATAAATGAAACAAGTCAGCGATCATAAACTGGAGTAGCGCTGCATATTCTTCCTCCTCCAATACCCTCCCAATAATAAAAATATATCTATTTATAGTGCCCAGACGTATAAAAATTGTTATTTTACTTTTATTTAGATACATGGTTGACTGCACACAAATTGCTAATAGGTATATTATAGTGTATGACAAAATATTAAAACATTTTGAATTTACTAGTTGGTATGGGTTTTCTGCAAAGAACAACACATCTGCTGTGTTCCGGTTTGAAGATAATAGCATTGTTATATGAGCTATATGGTATTCTACCTTAGTCCTCAGAGATGACAACATTTGTTGCCTTTTTTGTTTAAAATTTGCGCACTAATAGTTCGTTATACTAAATATTACACAGTCTACATAAAAGTAAACATCTAAATTGTTCTTTTTTTCTTTTGATCTTTTTACAAAAAACGTGAACTAGGATTTTCTCCTGTACCTATCGTGGAGGCAGTTTACATACATAAATTGCACAAGGACAAACATCCAGACCCGAAACAATTATTTGAAGGCCATACAAATACTTATTCCGTGCGGTGTTCGAACCCGCGACCCTCAGCGCCGCAGCTCACTGCTGAGCCAGTGCGCCACGGAGCCGTCAAATTTTTGATGACTGCTTAGTCTAAATGCCGCCTTTGAAATAAGGAATTACGATAAATTTTACAATAGTTCGATAATATGTATATCCCTGTCATATTGTGTGTGTATTTAATCCTGTTAACTTATCTTCGGCAATTTTACAAAGGTTTTATAGTCATAAATTTGCTATTCCTACGACCTTAATCACTTTTTTACTATACCTTAGCACTTAATAAAACTGTCTAACATAAATTATTATTCGTACTGTTTTTAAGGTAAATTAGTAAAAAAATGTTTAAAATACTTTCCACTATTTGTATCCGAGTTCTACATACTATCATCTAGACCGCGGTTCCTTAACTTTTAAGGTAATGGAACACTCACCTAATCCCTTTCATTTTAAGGAACAACACATCAAATGTTTACAAATCAAAGACGGTGACATTTAAATAGGGACAAAAACTTTAAAAGTGAAACTTTTATCTAAATCTATATAAGTGAAATATTTTAAAAGTAAAATTACTAATTATTGCGCTGTATTATATACCCGAATGCTCGTGAACTACCTACGTACCTCCATAACAGTAATGGGTACTTCTCATCACATATTTTAGAATATTTCAAAATAAAATTTGTAAATAACTGTGGAATTGCTTAAAAAGCAAAAATAAATAATTTCGTGGAACCCTGGTGAGTTTTACACGGAACCTTTAGGTTCCGCGGAACCCCACTTTAGGAATCTCTGATCTAGACACATGGCAATGTGTCAGCCAAGTTCGAAAAAGAAGAAGCCGCCGCATCATCAGTGTGTATATTTACACCTCAGACTAACTAAGAAGATAGATGGAGCGCTGCGTAGATTTCAAGTGATGCCGAAACCATGCTCAACGTCTTCATACACACTCACGCACAAATATTTAGTTTTTCTTACTTTATTAGCCCGTTAACTTTAAATAAAATCCCAAAAACTCTCCGATCACACTATTAATCTCATGGCTGTTAGCATTCACACAACTGAACAGACATATCTCCAAATTTATGCGGCGATACAGGTCGTATTGTAGAAACAATTGAGCGGAACTAAGGCTCCAAAGTCTTTGTTAGAGGTCTGTTTGCTGGAAAGAGCCAACTGTGGAAGTTGAAGACCTATTGCAGTAGCGTCATATCCGGGACACCTGAGATTTTGGGTGAGATTGAGAGTTGACGTCAGTCTGAGTGAGATTAGAATAGCTCTCCCGCACAAGACCCCGAGTGACAATAGAATTACAGCTAAAATTCTGAAAGCGGGTGGAAAACCTATCACAGCGCTTACGTGGTCATTTCAGCGTATCTCGTTTTTTACAGTAAATGTTGCTATCAAAATGATATTCGCATAATATTAGGTTTCTTTTATTCATTAGTTCATTACAGCCTATCAAAATCCACTGCTAAACATCGATCTTCCTTTAGTTTGCCTCATAAGGAGGATATATAAATAACTAAAAAATAGAACCTTAGCTATCTATTTTCTAGTTATTTTCTAGTTGTTATCACGGCTGCCCATCTACTGGTTTGTTTCCCTCTTTCGTCTCTTACGACATCCATGGGACGATGTGGGGTAGTGGATATTCTTACACCGCCACTACGCGGCTAACATGAGGGCCATGACTGAATTAAGTCATAATATGAAGAAGTATTTCACTATCAACAAAAACCTGTTAGATTTCAAATTGTGTATAGTATTAACAAATACTATCATTAACAATAATGAAATAAAACTAACACAATAGACAACCACAAGTGAAATTAAAATCACATGATAAAAATTTACAATTAGTAATATTTTACCATTGATAATAATTGACATTTGAATAATATGAGTTTAGTTATTTTTTCCTGTTTGAAAACTTTTTAATGCATGATTAATTCTTATCACATAATTGATTATCAATGATCAAGAACATCGGAGGAGTTTATTTTACCTTGATGGCAAAACAATCAGCGTTGAAATATCTCGAACAAACCTTCGCATGTTTTGGTGATAACCAATTTTGAAGTCAGGAAAAATAATATTTTTCGTAAATTAACGTCAGGTGAAAACACTTGATGGAAACCTGTAGAACATACATCATTATTCTTTTTAATTAACTGACCTAGTGTTCAGCATTGCTCTATTTAAAGTTACAAGTTGAAACAAATAAGTATTGCCTAACGTAAGATTTATTTATCTTCTACGTACATACATAAACACTCACGCCTGTCACTCAGAGGGGTAGGCAGAGACTACGGACTTCCATTTGGCACGATCCTGACACACCTCTCCCGCCTCCTTTACATCCATATACCTACGCATACATGTTCGTCTATTTAGGTTACTCTTAATCTGACCAATTTTCAATAGCTTTCTACATGACCAAACCACCGATTCCTTTCTTAATCCTGGTTACAACATCATCTTGCAAATCACACTTTTCTCTTATCACACAATTTCTTACCCTGTCATTCAGATTCAGCCCTAACATACTCCTCAACCTAGCAAGGCGGCAAGGGTTTTTTGACCCGTATCTGAACTTGCAGCGCTGATTATATTGTCACTGTTTGTTTATACAGTTTTATACTTCGTGTCTTTTAATGAATTACGATTGTTTTATAAACAAAAGTATTTACATTGTAATATGTTTATACAAATATGAATAAAAATAACATTCACATACAATGACGGCTAGGGTCATTTGACCTATTCAATAGATGAATGCATTGCTGTTGTGAGTAGGATAAATATATTTACTTTAATTTTATTGCCTGGTCTTGTTTCACCTACCTAAATATTTTAGTTTATAAATTCATTACTCTACGCGTTCTCATTGAGTCAATTTCATTATTTTGGTTGATATTTCGTGAAAATGTCTCAGCGTATCAGTGATGCAGAAATATTGACATTATTGCAATCGTTGCCAGAAGATCAATCGGTTAGTGAAGGTGAAGGTGTCTCATTACCACTAGAAATTGAGATAGCGACTCGTATATTCCTGCATCTCCTGAGTCAAGTTCTAGTGATGATTCAGACAGAACATACCGTTGACTACCATTCAACAACAAACTAGGGGAAGATCGTCTCGGCGACGAAGAGTACGTGGCGTTCGAACATCATTTTATGGAAATACCTCTTAATATAATATGATGTCACCAGGTGGAATATTGTGAAAATCCTTATTTGAAAATGGCTTAGAGGTGGCAGGTCGCCGAGGAAGTCATAATGTTGTGACTGAACAGCCAAGACCTACCAGCTATGCACGGAGGCAAGTTGGAGAGAAATTCATGACAGCCTGGAAACTTTTGAAAGATGATACAATTTTACGACACATAAAAAATTGTACTGAGGCCGAAGCAAATCGTCGGCTTGGTCGTTCATGATATATTTCCCTAGAGGAACTTGAAAAATTCATTTCCATTCTGTATGTTCGAGGTTGTTTGTAGCGAGAAATATATCTATAAATGATTTATGGAGTAAAATATGAGGCAATCCATATTTTTCTAAAACTATGGGATAGATTCAAAGAAATTATGAAATATTTACGATTCGATGTGAGATCAGAACGATCTACGAAAATTATAACAGATAAATTTGCGTTGATTTCTCAAGTATGGAATCGCTTTATTGACAACTGCATTTTGTGCTATAAACCGGGAGAAAATGTAACAATAGATGAACAGTTGTTTGCTACAAAAGTTCGATGCCCTTTTTTATCCAGTATATGGTTAATAAACCTGATAAATTTGGAATAAAATTTTGGCTCTGTGTTGATATCAAATCGAAATAGATACTTGTTGAATGCTTACCCATATCTTGGGAAAGATGAAACTCAACCGCAAAGTCTTGGACAACACGTCGTCATGTTTCTTATGGAAACATTTTTGAATAAAGGTAGAAATTTCACTACATATAAATTTTTCACATCTGTGTCTCTCGCACAGAACTTGCTTTCAAAACGTACAACTTTGGTTGGTACTATAAATAAAGGGAGACGTGACATTCCATCGTACGTAAAAAATCTAACATTGGATTTATATGACACCAAAGCATTAAAAACAGAAAATGACCAATGCTTATTAACTGCTTACCAAACAAAGAGAAGCAAAAATGTTTTGTTATTGGGTACATTACATGATAGTGTTCATATACACAGTGGCGATGTCAAGAAAAAACCTGAAACTGTTATGTTTTACAATTCAACTAAATATAGTGTTGACGTGGTCAATCAAATGGCGAGAAGATACAGCACAAAAGCACCTTTTAGAAGATGGCCGGTACAAGTATTTTATAATATTTTCGATTTATTTGCAATAAATGCCTGGGTGTTATACCAAGAAATAAACAACGAAAAAATACGAAGAAGAGAATTTATTCTGCAATTGGCGATTGAACTGAGTAACATTTTAGAAGAACCCACTCGTGAAACCTCACTACAACGTTCTATCGCCTCAGAAATGCCAGCAGCTGAATTGAGGAAGAGGCGTAATTGCTATCAAACTCATTGTAAAAATAAAACTAATAAAGTGTGTGACTTGTGCAAAAAACCACTATGTGGCAGATGTAATCTATCAAAAATATTCATATGTCATAACTGTAAATAACTTTTTTATTAAACATATATTTACACTGGAAACCAAATATATTTCATTTGCCTGTGTAACAATGAATATTGTCTATTATTTCTATAATTACACTACACATATATACATAATTAGAGACTAGGTAACAATGACCCTTGACCGCCTTTGTAGGTTAGCTATTTTTCCCGTCTTGCTAGTGTTAAAGACCGCATTTCTACAGCATTTATTCTACTCTCGTGCTTCTTCTGCCACACCGAACTTTCACAACTATACATTAAGGTATAGGGACTAACACAGAATTGAGAATTGCCATACGTGCCTTTTTAACACATTCTGACATTCTGCCCACAATAGAGTGAAGAGCGCCATTTGCTCTGCGTTCACTCTATCATCGCTCTCTATCCTTATCATATTTACCATCCCTGCTAAACACACATCCATACACAAACTCATCCACTTGCTCAACCTACTCTCCTTCTATTCTTATTTCACATATATTGTTTTACTTTCTTCTCGTGCTTGCGTTAATTTTCATTCCCCTTTTTTTAATGATCATTTACATTTACGTAACCATCAATTGCAACTCAGTCGCCGACAACGCAAATATGACTTCGCACCGTTACTACAATACCGTCACTAATCAAATTTTTCAAAAAAAAGTATTTTTGAAAACTGGTTGCTACGTATATAATTCACATTTTGCTTTGATTCTTCTGTTTTAATTCCTACTCAGTGATTCAGAGGGTGGTAATTGTGGATCGACTCTAAATGATACCTTCCCTCCCCCCTATTCCTACAACGACTGAAAAAAATAAGCATGTGTCGCAGTCTATAAAGTACAATTATTTTGAGTGTAAAACCGTCATTATAAGTTTAATGCCAATTTCTACTTAGTTAATTTGGTAAGTTTACGTTTTATTTATTTAACAAAACGACACTTTTTGTTTAGTGCCAGTTTTTCCTTAAAACTATTTGAATATTGTTTGCTTATCGAGATTCCAAAAGTGCCACTGTTGGTTTAGTTCCGATTGTTAAAATCATTTTGTGTTATAAAATTATGGCTTATCCTAGCATATAAATTACTTAAATAACTTTAATGTCATATTGTATTTGTCGGCGCGTCTATGGAATGCCGGTTGGATCGAGAGTGGGCGGGAGGTTGCGGCACTCTGGCGCAGCGTCGTATCGATGGCAGCGGGGTGGAATTAAGGGTATATCGAGAAACCCCCCCACTCGTTTGTGCTGTATAAAGTTCACTATAGGCGCCGTGCGCGTGAGATTCCGCTTAAGTCATTCTACGAGTGAAGTCATTCTACGAGCGCTAAGATTAGCGTCGTGGTTCTTCTAGTGCACTGTTTCCCATTTGCCGGGTCGCGACCCGGTACCGGGCCATCAAAATAAAATACCGGGTCGCAACATTCCCGCCTTGTTTTAAAAATGATATCTACTATTGATCGACGCATCGTAAATATTCGTGCGGTGAGCGGTGCGTGCCGGCGCGCGCTGACTAACAAGAGCGGGAGAGCGAGGTGCGAGCTCCCGCGCTGCCCCTCCCCTCGCGCTGCCCGCTGCCGCTCTCACCTTGCCTTCTCCGCCAATCACAGACATTCCGCTCGGACAGTTTAAACGGGTTTTTGCAGTGTGATTTGAATTACGTATTTTACTTATTAAAACGATTATTCACAATAATAACAATGGATAAATGGGTAATTACTACCAAAGTACCAGTTCCGGGAGTAGCACAAGTAAACAGTTTAGTTATAGTGAGTTAGTACAGCCACGTACAAGTTCTAATATTGATTCCAACAAACCGGCGCACGGTGAACAGGTAAATGAATCTTTAAAAAAGAAAAAGGGGTCATGGATCCGACAATATCTTGAAGATTACATTCAATTCGGATTTATGGAGGGCACAGATAACAAACCATTGTGTGTAATTTGCAATGTCGAACTATCAAACGAATCAATGAAACCTTCGAAGTTGCAGCGGCATTTGGAACTAAAACATCCTGACTACAGAGAAAAGCCAAATTAGTTCTTCGCAAATAAGAAGAGAGAGTTAAACAATAGGAAAAAAAATATGGAGTCTATTTTTTCACAAGGAACTCAAGCTCATAATCTTGTCCTGGCTTCTTATGAAGTTTCACAATTAATTGCCAAGTCCGAATATCCACATGTGATTGGTGAGAAGATAAACTTCCGTCACTAAAAATTGCAGCATCTCGATTTTTCGAAAAAAAAACAGCAAAGCCAATTAAGTCAGTTAGCGTTATCGAATAACACGGTAAAGCGTAGGATTGTGGATATAGCAGATGACATTGAAAAAACAGTAGTAAGCCATCTGAAATCATGTCATTATTTTTCCTTGCAAATCGATGAAAGTACAGACGTATCCGATAATCCCAATCTGATATGCTTTGTACGATATGATTTTGAGAATACTATTTATGAAGAGTTTTTGTTTTGTAAATCTTTGCCAACACGAACAACAGCCGAAGAAATATTTAACTTGATTAATGATTATATCAACAAAAATAATATTGAATGGAAGAAGTGTGTGGGATTGAGTAGTGTTGGTGCACGAGCAATGTCAGGCATTCGTACTGGGCTTTATCCAAGGGTAAAAGTTGTAGCGCCGGAATGTGTATGGATGCACTTTTGCATTCATAGAGAGGCATTGGCTGTCAAGAAAATGCCCTTACCCTTGACAGCAACGATGCAAGAGTGTGTCAAGTTCATAAATTTTATAAAATCTCGTCCACTGAACTCAAGGTTATTCTCTGTTTTGTGCAAAGAAATGGGAAGTGATCACGAGCATCTTCTTTTACACTGTGAGGGGCGATGGCTCTCAAAAGGCAATGTCTTAAAAAGGCTTAATGAATTAAAAGAAGAAGTAAAAGTTTTTTTAGAACAACATTCCCCAACAGCCAGAGATGTAATATTTGAATTCAAGGACAGATTTCATGATGTTAACTTGTTGGCAAAAGTGGCTTACATATCTGATATTTTTGAATTTTTAAATAATCTAAACATGGCACTGCAAGGTAACAATGTAACAATATTTAAAGTGCAAGACAAGGTGGAAGCTGCAAGAAAAAAGCTTAACGTGTGGGCACAACGCGCGGAAACAGGGAAATTCAAAGCATTTAGTAATTTAAGTGAAATACAAAAAGTGTACAACATTATTGCCTTGCCACAAGACATCTTAACTCAAATTAAAGAACATTTATTAGGACTGGAGAGGAATCTCCAAGAATATTTTCCTCCAATCGACAGCAACAAAGCTTGGATAAGAAACCCATTTACATTCAAGTTAGATTCCGAAAGTAATTTGCCAGATTCAGATGTCGACTCGTTAATTGAACTGTCAACTGACACAGCACTTAAGGATGTATTTGACACAAGACCATTGATAGATTTTTGGTTATCTTGTCATTAAGAATACACAAAATTAGCTCATCAAGCAATAACTTTTTTAATGCCTTTTGTCACAACTTATAAATGTGAAGCTGGGTTTTCAACACTAGTTTACCTTAAAAATAAGTATAGAAACTGACTTGATGTGGGACCTTAGGATAAAACTTTCGTCATTTTCCGCGAACTTGGATTCTTTAATGAAAAGTAAGCAGCAGCTCCATACTTAGCTCCATACTACTAAATAGGCGATACCAAAATATATAATGTTAATAAAAAAATTACTATTAATAAATGTGTATTATTTTACTTAATGGAACCAGCTTGGGTTTAAAATTATTAAGTGGGTCACGAAGGGGCAGTGTGAAAATTACCGGGCCATGGCAGAAAAATTTTTGGGAAACACTGTTCTAGTGCAGGCGAAGAAGATCGTGTTGCTGAGAGGCTGCCCTGTGTTACAGTGAGATGGGTGGTGTTGCTGTTGGTTTGCATACTGATGGTTGTTACGTCCCTCATGTGACAGGGACATATTACAGTATGGTCGAACTGTACTTGCTCTATACTGATACATTCAGTATAGAGCAAGTGCCATACGCTGTTTTATTGCTGATAATGATTGTGATTGGATTGATTGCGTAAGCAGGAGAGCAAGTTGAACATTCGCTCTCACACTATTATTATTTTACCAATTAACCTTTCCTGTTGTGTTTCCGACATCAAGTAGGATCTTGTGATGAAGTTACATCAGAGGTGGGATCTCCTGTTGTATATTCCGATATATTTATTAATTTAGTGTAACTTTGCTACAAAATAACACACAGTTTACATAAAAAGTGTCACTACTGCTAACTAACTACTCCATTATTTATAAAATAATATATTTTTCTAACGGTTCCTAATTCTATTTTAGAGTTAACAGCAATGTCACGAAGAGATAAAATATCAAAATATAGTTGCAAAACGAACTTGCACTTAATAACAAAGTAAATGAATTTACGACTAACTTAAAGTTGGAATTTATGACTAATGAAAGTCATAGAAATGTTACTATCCCGAGAAGTAACTCTTCTCTTCTGCTGATACCGTTACAAGTTATTGCTGAACAACGGGCAAGGTCGCCTAGTACAAGCAGTCGATCCTCATCTTCGAGCAGTTCTTCTAGCTCAAGTTCCTCTAGTTCTAGTTCGAGCTGTTCACGGTCTAATGTTAATCAGCCTTATGTATGACTAGAAACTCGGCAAGATCAAGCAATTTCCACTCAAGCACGTGATGATAACATTACTTGTACATTTTAACATTGTTACAAACGCATTATCTTCTGTGTCAGTCATTTCAAACTAGTTTATTGAATCGCCTTTAGTAACTAGTATTGGGAATATGGGACTCCTTTTGGAAATCTGCATATGAAAGAAAACACACCGAAAGTAAGATCACCAACTGGTGATTTTTCCCCTGATGACAATGATCTTTACTATGAGCCTAGAACACCTAGGACAGTCAGAGGAGAGTTCTGACACGGATTCTTTCTTTTCTTTCTGTTTCGTTACTTCTAAGAACCGGGAAGTTCATATCGATTTTTCACTGATAAAAAAGTAAGGGCGTTCTAAATAAAAAAAATTAAAGCAAAGCAACTATGAAATTCAGGTGCAAAATATATTTCAGTTTCTAAAAAAAATCGAGTAGTTCCAGGGAGGCAAATGAAACCTCTATGTGGCACAAAGTGTTCTGTGCAATGTTGTATAAACATAGCAGATGAAGGGTGCCAAAATCTATTCAAAAGTTATTGGCATATGCCGTCGTTGATTATTCAGCGTGATTTTATTGCCAGCGGTATGGTTGAAGTTCAATCTTGATATCAATAGCAGAAAATTAAAAATAGCTGCAACTCAAAACATGCTTTTTACTTCACACTTAACGACAAGAAGATAAGGGTATGTAAGATATTGTTTAGAAATACCCTGGGAATAAAAGACAGACAAATAAGAACGATTATACAAAAAATGAATAATAATGGAATTGTTGAGGGAAAAAAAAGTGGAAAACACGAAAAACAAACAAAGATTTCAAATGATATAATACAAGGTATTAAAAATCACATAGAATCGATACCACGCATAGAAAGTCAATATTTAAGACAACAGAGTAGTAGAGAATATTTATATCGATAGAGAAAAGAATCAAGCGGCGTTTATTTTTGTACAGTATTTTATATTATACTAGCTGGCCAGGCAGACGTTGTTTTTTTTACAGCCCACGTGATGGTAAGTGGTTGCTGTGGCGCATAGACATCTACATCTATCCTCGTTTGCGAATCAAAATGCAGAGGAGTTGTCACCCGTGAAGACTAAGATGGAATGCCTTTTTTCCAGTAAAAAGGGTCTCCGGTTCTCTACACTCACCATACGAAACACAGCAGTGTTATATATTGCTATTTTACGCTGGTATTCTGTGAGAGCGTGGTCCTTCCCCGGTCGAGCCGACCCATTCGTGCTACAACTACACTACTTAGGTGTTCTGCTCTTTTCGACGACCCTTTGTCGCAATAAAAGATATTGAGTGTCTCTTATCGGGATGAAAACTATCCTAACTCTCAAGTTGGAGCAAGCAATACACATTTACAAAATTTCATTAAAATCAGTTCAGTAGTTTAGGAGTTCATCGCGGACAAACAATGTAACACGTAATTTTTACACATTTAACAGCAAACGCGATGACTGATTGTATGTTCTTCTTAGACTGTGACACGGCGTTAATCCATTGATTGCCTCCTGTAAATAGAAACACATTACCCCCATGCCGTCATATATTTGAAGGCGGCCGCCCAACGGCGTCTGAGGCATATCGCTAAAAAATTCCAAGGCGCTCATCAGCAGTTTGGGCATGTGGTAGTAGAAATCGACGCGAACTATGGTTTTTATTTGTTTTTTAAGCAGAATGTAACATTAAGTGAGTGGGTGCAAAGTGTTCTACGCGAGTTATTAGCAAAAATGTAATTTTAATTGATTAACGACCGAAATAATAATGCAGTGTCAAGATATTTATACATTCATAGAATATTATTATGTAAATAACATAATACATTAAATATATTCCAATTTTTTTCCAAGTCAAACGCTATGAAATATGCCGGAAGACAAATACTATTACGGCTTTTTAAAAAGTCGGAAAGCATCAACCTTTTTTAAACTTACAAGGGCTCATTTTCAATTTCAAATGTCAAATTGTATGTCATCCAAAATTTACAATTTTCTCAAATCACAAATAGTAAATCATAGTTAAGTTTTAAAAGGTACATTTTACTCATGAAAGAACGCCGGCCGTTTTTTTATTGTGCTCTTGGTAATAAAAAAATATCAAAATACAAATATGAAGTGACCAAACCAATGAGCGAGAAATCACTTATCGATTTCTTTTATTTAAAATTTGTCTTTTATGGCCCTTCTATTAGGCCTTATCCTTTGATCCATATATTAGGTGTGTGCGATGCTATAACTACATCAAAGAATACGCAATCTCACCATCATTTTTTTCCAGCTTAGTCACGGTCAAAACTCTAACCAATTAAGTCTTGATTGGTTAGAATCCAAACCAAGAAACTAACCAAATAACTTTCAATTCACGTGATTATTATACCACTGCCAACTATATGCTACAAACGAATTCAATTTCATCCTGCATAAAAATGCCTATTTATATTTTTCTAAGTCGTTAGCTGACAAATAGTGATTTTCATTCGCATAATATTAAAATGTTGATACAATACTGTTTCTAGTCTAAGTGTAGTAGGTCTGTGTCTCAGTCCCATGGAGATCAATAGGAGTTTTGGGATGAATTTGTCGGCGGCGGATTGCTGCCCCTGTATTATTATTAAAATAATGGTTTGAAGTGGATTTGATATGTAAAAGTGGTGCGGTTTGTGTATTAAATTTCTACGCATGTGAATATTAGTGGAAACGGTGAAACAAGTGCTCCGATGGTGATGTGAATCTCAAGATAAGGTCTGCTGCTTAGGCAGAGAGACTATCGCCGACGATCTGCTGGCTCAAGTTTCCGTCTAAATCTCCAAAAAGCTATGCAATGTGACGCATCAACATATTGTAAAGCAGTGTACTATAAAGAATTATTATCACTTGACTGAATATCTATAAAAACGAAGATCCCGAATGAATTTAAGACATGCCTTAAAAGACAAGCATCCAAGCCAAAAATCTGACTGACTTGACAAGTGACAACTTGACATTGACGCTTGGCAGAATTGTCTCTGACAAAAAAAATATAACCTCATATTTAAGTTATAAATCGTAGTATTTATATTAGTTTAATTTCGTTTTACTATAGAAGTGTGTACAAATAAATAAAAATGAGATTAAGCACTCCCTTATTTTCGGCTCCATTTAATAAATCTGCTAGAAGACCACAAAGAGAGCCAGTTCCTTTTCAAATGTTATTACCATTGCAGCTCAAAAAAACAGTATCTGGAAAAGGAGACAAACTTAGGGAAGCCGCTTGTATGCAAGAAATGGCTATAATGTTTGCGTGTTTTAAAAAAAACGACTTTGATCAACAAGAATGTTTAAAGGAAGTAACTGCTTTTCAAGGTTGTTATCGCGAATATAATGATAAAATTGCAACACAAAGAGAACACGGAAAAAAAGGTATCTTGGTGCCTGGAGAGAAGAAGTTGACACATAGACAGTTAAATCAATTATTGAAAGCATTTCCCCCAAAAAAATAATAACCTAAAAAACATAAAATTAGATGTAATTTATGTAGTATCAATAAAGTAATTCTTAATATTTATTTCGAGGTTTTTATGTTGGATTTGGTTAGTTGTTTTAATATTCTCTTAAATTGTTCTGCTTTTTGCTTCAAGACATCTACCCAACTAACTCTTAAAGGTGGTAATGATTATCAGTTTTTACGTGGTAGAGCCACACTGCATGTATGTTATGGTTGTAGCATGAATTGATCAGCTCAACTAAAGAAGGACCAACTTTCTTGGAATACCAGTGTAAAACAGTAGCTTAATGCTGCTGTATTTCACATATTGAGTTTAGAGAACCGGAGACCCTTTTTATGGAAACAAGGTATTCCACCTTAGTCCTAAGGGATGACAATGCATCTGCATTTTGATTTTTAATAATTGAAGAAAGATGTGTTTGTCTATGGGCCACAGGATCCATTAAAACCATCAAATAGACTGTTTGCTTGTTTGTCATTCCTATACTATAAAAAAAAAAAAATAAGTTTGAAGATATGTATTGGTTGCTTCTGTAGTCTAAACAGCTTCATGAATTTTGAAATGCTAGATGTAAAATTTGCCCTCAATTATGGAAACAGACTAAGTTTTTTAATGATAAGTATCAATATAATCATTCTGATAAGAAAAACAATGTACCATTTAAAAAGATACCCTAATTGTTTTGGATATGTTATATTCCATATTATGTAATTTGAAGATGTTACAATAAATTTTTATAAATATAGGACTCAATGAATAAACGAAATAGGTATACAGGCTAGCCAAAAAGTCGTGGATCAAACGCAACTAGGGGTTAGATAGTGATAGTGTGTTGAAGAGTATATTAAGTTTTACAATTTTTTTTCTCAAATCATATCTTGTTTATTTACTTCGGACCCCACTGTGGAAAAAAAAACTCTATCGAAAAGTGACTCTGTATTACAAGTTTTGGCGCATTTAATAGGGATTCTGAAAAGGTATTACACATGGCCATGAGTGGCTCTAATATTTTTCTAGAACGACAAAACAAAACAACGATTGTGAAATAATTGTTTTAATAAAACAAAACATTTTACAATAAATGCTCAAAATTCCTACCTCTGACCATAATACATAATCTGCACTGTCTAATAAAATTCCTACGTAACTACGGAATGCACCTCTATTGTTAGTAACTTGTATCCTAGCAAATTCGAGCTTTTGTCGTAGTTCTTGTTCGCTATTGTTCTCTCCTTGATAAACTATTTCTTTAAAATAGCCCCAAAGAAAAAATTCTAATGGATTTAAATCGGGCGACCGGGGTGGCCACGCAATAGGTCCGCCTTGACCAATCCACCGGTTGGATAAGCGCTCGTTGAAATGATCTCTAACTGCTCGAGCGTAGTGAGGCGGGGCGCCGTCGTGTTGCAGACACATTTCTGCTATTCTTGCTTCTGGAACCTCAGCTTCGTTAAGAATTTGGTTTAAATTATTTTGTGAAATATTTAAATACAGAGCACCATTCGGCCTTGCTGGCATTTCATGCAGCACCAACTGCTGGCCAATTATACCAGCCCACATGTTTATACCAAACAGATGCTAGAATCGATCATTTCTTATGATATGGGGGTTCACCCTGGAGGGAGTGAATACTCCCATTCTTCCAAAATTTGACTCATCCGTCCATAATACTTTGTTGAAGAACTGCGGATCCTTTCTGTGGTATCTTAGCATCTCTCTGCAAAACCTCATTCTAGGTTCATAGTCACCGGGCAGCAAAGCTTGCACCCTTTGCACGTGGTAGGCGTGATTTTTTTTTCTTTTAATGATCTGTTGCACCGTCGACCTTGGAATCCCGAGATTACGGGATATTTGGCGTTGACTTATACCAGGATCCAATCTTAATTCTCTCAGCACTTAATCTTCATTTTCAAATCGCACCACTGGTCTGCCTGCTCTCGGAGCAAGCTGACCGGGTAAAACTCCCTCCATGTCCGAATTATGTATGCGCATAAAGACCCTGTAGTCTGGAAAACGATCACGGTTAGGGTAGCGTTGACGATAAACCCTGGCAGCAGCTCGAGCATTGCCGTCGCAAAAGCCATACAGATAATGCATTTCTGCATACTCCCGTTGGGTGTATGCTCTCCTCGCAGCAGCCATCTTTTGTAGCCAATCCGTCCGATTCCGAATATAGTCCGATTCACACAGCACGACATATGTAGGTAGGCAATCTATGACAAGTCCGAAAAACAAAGCGTAAGTCAAAGGAAAGGAACTGATCACAAGTCGTCGTAAAACCGAGAAAAAGAACACGTGCGTAGTCACAGGCAGGAAGCGAGTCACTAAAGAACACAAAACATTCTAAAGAAAGATGCTCACGCGCATCCCCGGCCACCACCCCGGCCGGCCCGGCCTTTTGTTTCCTAGAAAAGATATCGCTACCTGAACTGACGGGCGAACTGGCCTTTTATTGACAAAGGATGAAATGGTTAATTTAAAAGAGAGGCAGAGAGTCTTTGTCATTAATTCCAGTTTATTTTTAATAGGCCTAACCGAGTTTTATGGTTGGGTTAACTTTGGCCTTGCTACGAATTATCGTTCTCGAAAGATATCAAAGCCACGCATAGCCATATGTAATAACTTTTCAGAATCCCAATTAAATGCGCCAAAACTTGTAATACAGGGTCACTTTTCGGTAGAGTATTTTTTTTCCACAGTGGGGTCCGAAGTAAATAAAAAGTTATGATTTGAGAGAAAAAAATTCGTAAAACTTAATATTTTCTTTAGCACACCCAATAAACAACCATAAATAGTATGTCTAACGCAAGGACTCATCAGTACCAATCTAGTGAAAATTAAAAAAAGATACAGAATGTAACTTTTTTCGAATTTTAATAAGAATTAGTAAAAAAAAGTCAATTTTTTCATAAAAACACAAAATAAATTATAACTCTGCAGGGTTTGACCTTAAGGACCTCCCGTAGAACAATTTTTTGCAGCTGATGACCCCATCTAACCCCTAGTTGCGTTTTATCCACGACTTTTTGGCCAACCTGTATATAATTAATTTTTACACATCACAGCTTTTTATTATACTGGCTGTTCATACTCATCTAATAGGCGAAACAGGTAAGAGGGTATAAAGTATAAAGTAAACTTATAAAAATATATAATATTATACCAAAAATTTGTAAATGATAAAATAAACCACAAAAATGCTTTAATTCATAGTATATTAAAATAGAAATTTGTCAATTCTTAACAAACAAGTAAAAAATATAAAATAGCACACAATTTTCACTTTGGGGCAGTGTGAATCCATTGTGGCGAGGACACTTGAAGCTCTATGCGTCGGACTGTTATAAATTCATCATCAACTTCATGGACATTGTAAAATCTTTCCAATTCCTCTATAGCTTTATCTTCAAGCTAAAAACATAAAAAGTAGTTTTTTAAGAAACTTACATAAGAAAAAAATCACTCGCCTTTTTACTAAAAGAGCGGCTGTTGCTGTGAGCTGGTCTGTGTTTGAGAATACTGTTGGAGTTCATGGTCCCTCCTTTGATTTATAATAAGAAAATACTTATTAGGTACAATTTTGATCCATACCATTGACCCTAGCAATTGGCACCGTAAATAAAGCTTCCATTATTTTAACTAGAGAATACAGTAAGAACTTATATTTTAACCGACTTCAAAAAGGAGGAGGTACTCAATTCGACTGTATGTTTTTTATGTCTTACCTCATAACTTTTCTCTAGGTGAACTGATTTCAATGATTCTTTTTTTGTTTGAAAGCCTGTACTTCTCATGTGGTCCTATATAAATTTGATCAAAGTCTGACCAGTAGTTTTTGAGTTATCCTTAATAATTTATATTGATGTCAGTTGTAAAAAAAAAAAATTTACAACTTGTTAACTATTATAAGCCAGTGCTTGACTAGTATATCCCACTTGATGAGAAGTGGTGAAGTAGCCGAAGACGGCAAAATGAACTAACTTACTTTAACAAAATGCCTATTCACTCTTGCATTGAAGAACTTTTCTATTTACTACTTTGAATAATATGCACATAGGTTTGTGTTCTTACAAAATGTTAATAAATTATTAAACAAAGATTACAAAATTTAAAGAATATTTCTTTAAATTTTTTATTCGTTTTCTGATCAAAGGGCATACTTTTTTATTTTTAAAGTTCATTTAACCTCGAAAATGCTGGGTTTTGTGCAACTTTTTGTACAAATGCTCTGTAAAAAGTATTTTGGAGTATTGATCAGTTGCATAGAGGCCTCATTATGCAACCTATTATCTACAATTTGAACATATCCAAAAATCTCGTTTTTTCGTGAAACCATTTAAGAATAGGTACTTACTAAGAAATTACCATTAAATAGCTGGGAGTTTAACTATCTTGTTTACGCTGGATGTAAAATATCCAGATTGGCAATGAGCAACAGCGTCAATTTTGCTCGATCAAGGCTGGTACTGTGATTGTCTATCTGCCTGCTAAGCGTGACGATTAAGGCAACTCCTCCCTACGTTGGTAGAGACCCTTGTTCGGCAGTGGACTTTACGGGCTGATGAAAATATCCCCATTGTCCATGAGGAATGAGGGAGCCAATGGTACTAAGGAAAAAAAGGGTACAGACACTTTTCAGTCTGCCTCTTTTTTTCAACCGACTTTAAAAAAGGAGGAGGTTCGCAATTCAACTGTATTTTTTATGTTTTTTACCTCAGAACTTTTTTCAAGGTGAACCAATTTTCATGATTCTTCTTATTTGAAAGCTGGTGCTTCTCATGTGGTCCTATATAAATTTGATCAAGATCTGACTGGCAGTTTTTGAGATATCTTTAATAATGCGTATTTAATTGACTTCGACCACATTGATGATGTTCTTATTTTATTTATATTGAAGTCGCTTGTACAAAATTTTTAACTTTACCACTTGTTCTTAGTAACATTGACTTTGAATTTTCTATTTGGTGACAAATTATGCATATTCGATTTTTTTTTCATAATAAAAATAAAAAATCACAAATCCACTGATGCAAACAAACACGTACACATGCACGCCACGCACGCACATTATACATAGACAACACCCATATATACATACATACATACACCATTTGTGTGCATACACAAACAGACAACTTATTAAAAACCGATACTATGCCCGTCAACAAGTGAAGATACATTGACTTTACATCTTGAAGTAGCGGACCCATTACAATATTATTCATAAGTGAAAGTTAAGCTAGCATTCGGATTCCGATAGCCGCGACTAGCCCTTCTACCGCTGCAGTGACGCGCGACAATAAGCCTTCTGATTGCAGTGGACCTGAGTAGTAATCAGGAATCACTATTTTGAAGTGTCGTGTTGCGTTTGAATAATTTGTTATTTAGTAACTATATTATGTAATTCTATTAAATCTAGACCTTGTTGATAACACTATATTTGCAAAATAATTTAGTATGCTCTTTCGCAAGTATAGTAGTAGCATTGCGTCGCGCGACACAACCTCTTAGCAGTCCTGTTAAGCCGCCTATCTGCAAAAAACCTTTCATGGAATATTATTGCCATGCTTTAAAGTTTTAAAATCGGAGCAATTATTTTTTTTTATCTAAATCAATGTGCAATTAATGCAATCGAGGTTGTTTGTATTTTTTTTATTCGCTGAACTTGCTAGCCAAACTTCAGATTTAAATTTTGTGTATGTTTCGAAGTAAAATTATCAGGACATTGGTAGTGGAAGATTTTATGAGAATCTTCTATACCGATGAATACGATAAATCCCTATATAATAGTGTTGCAACCATGGTTGCCTTTCCTGGTGGCGGCTGCCGGAATCGGTATGCTACCTTAAATAATATGTTACATTTTATTACCTGTGTTAGTACAAGGGGCTTTGTCATTATCCTAGAAAAGTCGTCTTTCTGCTTCCTTTGATCAGCTAATATTTGATTGAATTCAACAGCTTTAGCTTTAGGACTACTATTAGCGACAGGCACTTCACAAATTTTCCAGGGATTCTTAGGTTTGTCTGGTGGGCTGCCTATGTTCAATTTATTAGTTAAGTAAATATCTAGATTTTGCGGTCCAGGCAAATCGTTGCCTTGCATGGCTAACTTTTTCCGTTGCTTTTGGGAAAGCTTAGTCCCAATATGACTTACAACTACATTGCACTGCGGGCTCCATCTTGATTCAGCAAGCATTGACTCTTTAGGGGACTCTGACATACGGGAAGTACTAGGCACATTATAGTCTCTTGTTGGTGGACTCATGGCACTGAACGAATTGCTTTTACTTAGTTTAATGAATGATTCCGTGGGGTTTTCGTTTAAAATGTCTTTAGCAGTTGTTATGGCTTTGAGCCTTGCTTGTAAGACTTTTTGTTGCTTTTGTTGAGCAGATGGCACTTCTATCCATCTGTCTTTCTTCTCGTCTTTTGTCTCAGCTTCCTTTCCTATAGAACTCAGAGACAATGTAACGTCTCCAGAGGTTTCGTTAGACAAGTCCAGTGATGTTACTGAGCTTACGGATTCGTATCTCATCCTTGCCTTTTCGCTCTCCGTATACTCAATTTTTTTAGAGTGTTTATTTTTCTTTTTAGTAGTTTCTATTAGACTATCATCCTTCTTTAAATCTTCATCAATTATATTTAGATCTACAGGGCAAATTCTCGCACATTCTTCAATTATATCATCATTTGGCGAGTTAAAGAAAGGTGTAATGATACGAGATGACATAATTGGATTGAATTTGCAATAATATTTTGATATATCCTCCAAGACAGCTTCCTCTAATAGATCGAGCGATCGATTTTCGAGTATGTTGCAGATGTTAAGAGAAATGAATTCCATACAACATTGTTTGAGTTGTGACGCGTTATATGTGTGAGCGAATTGACAAAGCTCAGCGCAATTTTTCAGTGTTATTAGACTTGCTAACGTGACTTCGCACATTTCTCTCAGTCGAATTATGAACAATTGGTCAGCGACAATAAGCAAGCTACAAATAAAATCGATATTGTCTGAATTTTGAACTTCTGGACATAAGTCCGTGTAGAGGAAGTTGATAACTGGTAGAAGTATTCCATAGTTAATTGGTAGTGTAACTGTCGACATTAGTTTACTCTGCAAAGAAATATTTGAAAAATGAGAATAATATTTTATACTTACTGGATTTGCATATATATAATTTTTTTAAATAAAAAAGGGCGACAAACGAGCACACAGTCTACCTGATGGTAAGTAGCTACTGCAGTCAATTAAAAATCAAAATACAGATGCGTTATTAACCCTGAAGACTAAAATTTGATATTTCGTTATCAGTAAAAAAGGTCTCCGATTTTCTACACTCACTATATGAAATACACCAGCATTATGCTGCTATTTTAGCAGCGTGGGCCCTTCAAGAGTCGAGCCGATTCATTCGTGTTGCAACCATAATACAGTTGCAGTGTGGCTCTACCAATATACTGACACTCAGTCATCCTCACTTTAATGCTTCAGCCAAATCAAGGTCACCAATAACCTTTTAGCACGCCTTTCCACGTAATCTAACACGTTACGCTAGTTGGCATTTGATTAGGTGGAAAGGCGTGTGACAGCAGAACTCTATGAAAAACTTGCGCTTCATAACTTTACAAAGTACAAAGAAACTTGTTCAGACCCAAAATAATATTTTGATAATATGCAATTTCATGGTATATGCGAACAAAGACGAAATCTATTGTTACCTATATTTAAGATAGTTAAAAAAACTACTATTATTAAGAGTAGTTGAATTACCTCTGACCAGGAATGCATGAACATTCCATGGAAATATTCAAGTCTTGCCGCCAGGATACATTTGTGGGCTGGTATGAGTGTACCATCTTTAGAACAAACGTTAGTGTCGACCAGTTCCGGGAACGACTCGCGATCCCAGCATAGCGGAGCGCTCTTGGTGTAGGTGGCGCTGTCTTTTAAATAAATTGTACCATCCCTGTAACTATTGCAAATGGTTCATAAGACACTATCTTTTTGCGAAATTGATAACACTGTTTAAATTATTGAATAAATATAAAGTAATTTTTGTATTATTGGAGTGAGGAATGGATTAACATTCCACCACATAGTAAGCTGTAAATTACTACTTTTGAGGACATGTTTTTTATAGAATAAGTGTACATACGAGCACACAGTCCACGGTAAGTGGATGCTGTGGCCCATAGACATTTATTCTTGATGCATTTATCCTTGATTAAGCATCAAAATGCAGATGCGTTGTTAACCCTGAGGCCTAAAATAGAATGCCTCGTTTCCAGTAAAAAGGGTCTCCGGTTCTCTACACTCACCATACGAAACACAGCAGCATTAAGCTGCTATTTTACGCTGGTATTCTGTGAGAGCGTGGTCCTTCCCCGGTCGAGCCGACCCATTCGTGCTACAACCATAATATAGCTGCAGCTTGGGTCTATCACGTAAAATCCTTCAATCAGGTAAAAAATTGGATGGATTATTTTTTCACTCACTCTTGACAAAAGAACATAACAGTCCATCAGATGGTAAGTGGTTATACTACAATGGACAGCTGCAACCAACTTAAAAGGGAGGCCGTAGATAAATTGTCAACCCTGAGGATTATGATAAAAGGCCTCATAGCCTGAAATTATAGACTTTCTTACCCTCTATATAGCAGCTTGAACGCAGAGATAATTAAGAGTCATACCTACCTTACACCAACTCCTAGATAAAAGAGGGCACTACATCTATTACAGCCTATGAAAGACCACTGCTGAACATAGGCCTCCCCCATAGATTGCCTGATAGGGGGATTTTGTCATAGTGCCACGCTTGGCAGGCGGGTTGGCAACTGCAATTTTTTTTTATTCAGCTGTTATCAGGAAGATGCTGCTGCCCATCTCCTGTTTCAGTTTCTCTGTCGCCTCTTACGACACCCACTGGACGATATGGGGTAGTGGGTATTCTTACACCGCCACTTCACATTATTACTATACTATACTATATTGAATGGTACAAAAAAAATTGTAATGTAATTAAATTAAAAACCTACTAGTATTTGTCAAGTAGTTTATGTAAACTCATAACTTGCAGCCTTTTAGCCGTGGCTTGCACGAGCTTGACCGGGTCGCAATGCAAATGGGTGCGTGTGGGCGTCTCTGTGCTGCGGCGGTTTCGACTGCCCCGTTTGCTTTTCTCATTCTGTTGTTTGTACACTTCGAAGGCAGTTACTTCCATTGGGTTTTCTGTTGAACCAATATAAAGTCGACTTTAAATTAGCTATATACGTCCTACTCCTGGGCACAGGCCTCCTTCCATTTCTAAGAAGGTTTTCCCTGTAACTATTGCAAATAGGGGGTAGGGTAGGGCGTCCCCCCACTAGATGGAGTGACGACCTGGTAAGACATGCAGAAAGTTAATGGATGTAAGTAGCTCGGAACCGTGCTTTGTGGCGTTCCTTGGGGAGACCTATGTTCAGCAGTGGACTTGTGAAGGGCTGTAATGATGATGATGATGATGATGTTGAAGAACGCTTACAATGGGGCCAACTTAGAGAGGGAAGGGCGGGGGGATGGAATGCCGATGCATACCTTGCTCTCATGAGGCAATTGTGCAAAAAATATTTAAACTTTAACATTCTCTTACCAATAACATCAACATCGACGTCAATGTTATCCTTTTCTTTCTTCACAATGGCATTTAGATCTTCTCTCCTTATTTTAAGCCCACAAGGGCCTAATTCAGCAACATCACATGTGCCAATATACATAAATCTCAAAATCCTCTCAAATACTTCGGGGTGAACATTTTCTAATGTAACAATTGGTTTCTCGTCAGTGTTTGTGCGTGATTCTTGGTACAACTTGTAAAGATGTTCGCTGCTTGACGCCACAATGAATATATGCGCTGGAAATAGCTTTGTGCCCACCTGGAAAAGCAAAACATGAATTTTTATATATAGTGTATAAATCTATTCCACATAGCCCTGGAGGATTATTTTAACAAAGGCAATGAAAGACTCATTTGAATTGGAACTACACGCATTATGCCGATTGCAGATTCAAAATCGACAATCTGCATGATGTTATACTGTAATCCTTCACTGGTCCATAAGTAAGTCACTACAGATAACAACTCAATTACAATGAGTGGTTGCAGTGCAATTTTTTTTTACTATTTCTTTCTATATATAGATATAGAAAATATATTTAAAAAAAACGTTATAGATATTAAACCGGAAATCTACCACTTAAAATATCGTATGCCATGCGTCTAAAGCGGCCCAAAATCCAACAGCTAAGTACATTTTTAATTATTGAAATAGTGATATTTAAATAAAAACATTGAATTAACCATTTATATGACTGTAGTTAAATTATCGGCGGATTAATTTTAACAATTAAAAAAAATATTTTAACGATTTTACATTTATATGGCATGAATAATCAATTTTAAAATTGCACGCCAAGTGTTTCAAGTTTGATAGTGTAATGGTAGAATTTATACTTGCCTTGAATATAACATCATGTAATATATCATCTTGAGTAGCAGTTTCTAACAATGATTCCATGTGTTTCGGCAAGCTTGAGGGTGAAAGCTCAGGAATAGATGTAAGACCACATGTAGGTTTTATCTAAAAAATATAAATTTTTATCCTCATACAACATTAAGTATAAGAAATTAAATGGAAATTCAAAATAATTTTCATCTAATATGTAATTTTATAATAAACACACATTTTAGACACAATGTAGTCTATGTCATTATTAATAAAATATTACATCATATAATTTTAATTTGCTACTTTTCGTAGTGTCGTAATACTTGCCAGATTTTGATGTTTATTGTTATTTTTACGATATTCATTTATTACGTGAAACGATGACGTATTTACTGCATGAAAAATAATTAAGACAGCTTAATACAGCTTTTCATGTCTACTAGCCCATTTAGTAAGGAAGAACTTAATCAAACTTATCATTTTTTTTATATAGAATAAGGGTACGAACGAGCACACAGTCCACCTGATGGTAAGTGGTTGCTATCGCCCACAGACATCTACATTTATCCTCGATTAAGAATCAAAATGCAGATGCGTTGTCACCCCTGACGACTAAGATAGAATGCTTCGTTTCCAGTAAAAAGGGTCTCCGGTTCTCTACACTCACCATACGAAACACAGCAGCATTAAGCTGCTATTTTACGCTGGTATTCTGTGAGATTGTGTGAGAGAGTGCTGGGTATTCAGCCTCTATGTGTATGTATCCATATCTATGTATATTTAACGTTCAAAGCTTCGAAGTATGTAACTTACTTGCAAGCAAGCGAAGTTCGAACCCTCAGTATCAACAGAAATAGAGACAGCTCGGTGAATATTCGGTATCTTAACGATCCTCACAGACGTGCAATCGTCTTTTTCTAAGAACTTAACAAGTGCAGACTTATTGCTGTCTTTTTCTTTTTCTTTCTTCACGGGTTGCTGAGGTGCTGTTGGTGTTGTCTTTCGCGATATACTACCAACGAACGCTTCTCCGTATTTAGTAATGAAGTACATTGCGTCATGAGTTAAGGCGACATGAGATATGAGGGTTTGGTGGTTGAGACCGAATACACATCTGTAAACAAGTTTTTTTTTTTCAAATACTGACAATTAATTTGAAATAATATATTACTACTATAAGCAAATTGGTCCTTCGAGCGCAATTTGCTTAAAGTAGTTGATGTTATTGAAAAATCCCTTTAAAGTACCATACGCGCACAATTAGAATAGAGTGTGCAAAAAAAAAATCAAAATGAAAACGCATAGATATTTATTTTTATTTATGTTTGACCACATTTTATTGTATATTTTCTTTGAAATAATATTTTTATTCTTTTTATTTTTATAAAAATTTTACACAAGTAATTCTACAGTACAGTAAAGGTCTTTTAGATATATCATCCCTTCGTTCATTTGATGCCATCAAAAGTTCACTGCTAAACATAGACCTTCCTTTAGATTGCCCCATACGGGGGATATTTGCCATATTAGCCACGTTTGGAGGGCAGTTAGGCAAGCGCCGCACTGCAATCTTTTACTCAATAATACCCGTTCCGTGTGGAATACGAAAAAGTTCGCGCCGTAGCCAAATTTTCAGGCCACTGCACTATTAAGCCGTCTAAATAATATAATATTTGTGTGGCAGCAAGTTATATCGTCGTCACGAAATATGACGTTTATACTGGGTTATTTTTCAGAGTAACCAAATTTTAAACTTAAATTCAAATATATAAATAATGATATACCGTTACTGCAGTATAACTGCAGTAACGGTATATCATTATAATAAAAAAGTACCGTTACTGCATTTTACTACTTAACTTACTTATTACTACTTTTATTTGAAATTATCCCAAATTGAATGTGATTTATGGGCAACAACGTTTTTGCCTGCCGATCGACCCTTACGAATGTGTGCGTGCGCAGTAAAATCAGTTAAAATAATGCATTACCACGCTTTTTTGAATTTAAAAGATAAAAAAGACAATGTTTGATTTTCTTTATTAATTTTTCTTCTTCACCATTTGCCTATATTACTTAAACAGAACCTTCTCTGCAAATTTGGCCGGTTATTGTAAAATAACCCTGTATAGTGAAATTGTCAATAAGACCAATCTTAATCTTATCTTGCGAGCGTAATACAATAATCTCTTGCTTGTTGCAATGCAAAAGATAAATGATATTATAATAGATGTGTCAATATATTTCTTACCTAGTAAGCCGGTTGGTAGTATCCTGCCAAATGTGCAGTTGTCCCACATTAGTAAGCAATAAGACAGTGACCCGTGAATATGCACCTTGCTCGCTTACTTTCCCCTCTACGCATACTTGACGTAGGCTAATTTGCCTGTATTAACAAGTGGTAAAATTAAAAATTATGTACAACCGACTTCAATATAAATTATTAAGGATAACCCAAAAACTACTGGTCAGACCTTGATCAAATTTATATGGGACCACATGAGAAGCACCAGATTTCAAATAAAAAAAGAATCATCGAAATCGGTTCACCGAGAAAAGTTATGAGGTAACACACGTAAAAAACATACAGTCGAATTGAGTACCTCCTCCTTTTTGAAGTCGGTTGAAAACAAAATAATTCAAGTAACACAATACATTCGGAATAATTTTTTTTTATTAGACTCACAACAATGCGTACACTGTTACGTACATATGGAATGACATCATAATTATTATAACTATACTAGAATTATTTTGTCCGTGCAGTTTGGGTCATAAATCATCGAAGTATTTCGCTCTCTCTCCCACTCACGGGCCTTAAGGGCGAACATAGTGATGCGCATTATTGTTGTCGATAAGCGTTATAGATAGTGTATTTAGTTTTGTCATTATGTGGGTTAGTGATAAAAATGAAAAAAATAATAGTATATAAAACAACGTATTTATTTTTAGCCATTGTGTCACTAAAGAAATTCAGAGAGCGAACGCGCAAAAACAAATTTCTCTTCGATATATGTACTAAATTATCATTGCACTGATTTGCAGGTATTAGGCGGGGGTAATAATGGAAAACAAATGACTCATAACTTAACAATGTCGCACCACCCTTTGTATACCGCACCGCCGCCGTGTACCTGCCTTCGATGATTCATTTGTTGTTATCGATAATGGCGTTGCGCCCGCGCAACATGCTCACCGCCCTAGCCGGGCTGAGGCCGAGCTATGATTTATGACCCCAACAGCACGGACAAAATAATTTTACTATAAGTGTCCCATTACTTACAGGAGGGCACAACATGCATAATTAGTAAACGTTACGTTGATTTAGCAACAATAAATAGGTACTATTTAACTTGGTAAAATTTAAATTTAAATTAACAATGAAGAAACTACCGTTATCACATAGTTTTAATCATCGATAACTACTTTTTTGATGCCGGCCATCGAGGTTGAGAATAGATCTAATCTTCTTTGGTATTCTTTATACTATAATACATTCTTGTTAAGGAACAATTAATTATAAGATTTCATCTTACTTGATTGCAATTTTCTTGCAAAGGTGCTTGTGCAATAGATAGACATCGCCGCGGCTTGTAGTAAATACTGTGGCAGCATCCGAAGCTGCCACCAACTGGATTTCTGCTTGCTCCCTAGTATTGATAGATACGGCAACCTGAAGTTATTTTTTGTATTTTAAAGAAGATTTGATATTGTATCAAGTAATTTAATAAAAACTAACTTTGAGCTTTAATAAAACTAAAAATTATTAATTTTTGTTCCTACTGCGTAGATCGGAACAAAAATTAATAATTTTTAATCTGGAGATAACCGTGGTTATCTATGACATTGGGACGTCAAATACGTCAGTCCCCCCCCCCCCCCCCGTGACCATGGGTGCTGTAAAGTACTCGAAACGTCGGGAATATAAAATAAGTTAATATACGCGATAAAATCCGTAAAACTAGTTTTATTTAAATGTGTAGTGTTCGCGTAAATATAAGAAATCATTAGCTCAAAGTTAATCAGTCCATAAAGAGTTAACTGCATGTGGATCTCTTCTATATTAGGATGAATTTTCTTTAATGCCCACTCTTGGAGCGTGTATTGGCTCTTTTCACTTTTTTTTCTTTTCGCTTTAGGCTGTTGCCGGTCTGGGTATGCCATCTAGTTGGAGGCCATCTGTCGGGTATTTCCCTAAGTCACCTCTACAACTCTCAGACCAACAAAGAAAAATAGATGAAACGCGGCGCATATTGCGAGGGATGGTTAAAACAAAACAATAACATGCTTAGCTTATTGTAAGGATACGCACTTACGCACACATATGCATATAAAATTATTTGCAACCAACAACATGATATTAGGTGCACCGTGTATATGTGTGCGTTATTCCAGCAGTGGACTTTTACGACTTTTACAAGTTATAATTATAACTTTTAACAAAAAGTAAAAACGACTTGAAATTGCTAAAAAAATTTATTTATTTGCTATCCTTAGGGGTGGAATTTTTTCTCCAAATGGGGCGACCCTTGAAATATAACCTATTTAATAAAAAAGAATCATTAAAATCGGTTCTCTATAGTAGTAGTCTCAATACCAATCTTTTTCCGCTATTTTCCACCCTTGGGGGCGGAAGTTTTTCTTCAAAATTTAATGGGACCACCCTTGAGGTAAAGCCTATTTAATAAAAAATTAAAATAGGTTCACAATCTGCGAAGATATCGCATAACATACATACAAAAAAAAACATACACTCGAATTGAGAACCTCCTCCTTTTTGAAGTTGGTTAAAAAGAAAGAACATAGATGTATGCATGTCAAAAAGTTGAGCACGGTTTCGCCGTCACTTGAAATATACAGCGCTCTGTCATCTTTCTTGTTGTTTCATTGTTGCATAAATTACAAAAATATTACATTTAACTGCGAATAAAACCAATGTACTCACTCGCTTCGGTGTTGGCACCACTTTATCCTCCTGCGGATGTCCAAGTTGGCCTAAGTTTGTACCCCAAGTGTAAACAGCGCGCGGGTTCCAAGCAACTGCGTGTAAACGTCCCGCACAAACCCCAAGTGGATCAGCTAATTTTAGTAATGGTTTCATTGTTGCCAATTTGATAACAGCCGGCGTCTTTGCGTTGCACGAACTGACGTTGTCTGTATTGTTTAGACCATACTGCACTACCTGTTTTAGTACGTACACATATATTACATCATACTATGGGCACAGGATAACTATGATATGACTCTTGAAGTAAGTGGAAATGCGAAGCGAAATTGACAATCCTATTTTCACCAGGCGCGCATAGATTTTTAAGTAATATTTATGAAAACAACATTGAGAAAAAATGCTATTTTAATTTTATCAACACAATCAGACTAAAAAGTAGATGGAATTATAAATAACTGAAATATAATAATCATTACAGCTGACCACAAGTCCACTGCTGAATATAGGCTTTACCCTTAAACTCTTTCAAGTCTCATCAGATCGTCAAATACGACTATAAATATATGTTTAAATAAGAACATAGTGTTATAATAGGTGCAAAAAATATTTTAGTATCTACAAACGTTTTCTGGAATTGTCCAATCAACTTCACCCCGCACCCTGCTGACAGACAAGGCTCTGGTGACAAGGTAATGGCAGAAAATTCATCTAAAAGTGCCAAACCTAAATCCCACAGACTAGTGATGGGAAGCGTTACCAATGCCAATGTACCTCTCTACAATCTGCCTGCCCAGCAATGTGAATACGGCCAATTCTTCTAGTTAATACATGACAGACAGCGCAATTTTGCAAAGTCCTATTTTCAACAGTGGAGTTAAAAGATTGTCAATGAAAATCATGAAATCCTATCATAGACTTTTTGTGACACTTTAACTCACCGTACCACTTTGGAGAAGAAAGACAGTAGAAGTGAGAGTTATTGCAGCCGCTATACATGGTTCCGGTAATCGCAATGGAGTGGGGCGAAGCGCCGTAGAATGTGGACCTCCGGCACGAGCTGTCTGCCCTCCACACCATACTTCCCCACCACCTGCCTCACATACCCACACGCTGTGAAACTTACCCAGACACACCTGTACAGAAATAAGATAAAGAAAAGATAAACTACGGAATTTTCACTCTTAAAAATAAATCACTTAAGAAAAAATTGCCAAAAATCAGTGAAGCGAGTTGTCGTTAGATAGTGGTTTTATAAACATGATTTCATTTTTAGAACACATTTACTGAATTTTATGGATAAAGTCACGTTTTTGATAAAGAATAAAATTTAAGTAGAGAAAGACAAGGGCTGGCTGACTTAGTTTTTTAAACAAGCTACAAGTACGGCCGTAAGGGCACATCGTAAATTATTTTTTTTACGTGGTAGAGCCATGCTGCAGCTATATTACTGGTATAGTTGTAGCACGAATGGGTCGGCTCGACCGGGGGAGGACCACGCTGTTACAGAATACAAGCGTAAAATAGCAGCTCAAATCTGCTGTGTTTCGTGTGGTGAGTGTAAAGAACCGGAGACCCTTTTACTGGAATCGAGGCATTCCATCTTAGTCCTCACGGGTGACAACGCATCTGCATTTAGATTCGTAATCGTGGGTAGATGTAGATGTCTATGGGCCACAGCAACCACTTACCAAACAACTTTGGTGACAAAATCAAGTTCCGACAATATGAATGTCTCCTTGATGCTAGGCGAATCCCTCGTACGGTGAACTAAAAGGAACCCATAATATTGCTGACCCGAGGTAGCCGCTTCGAATAGGCTTGACGAGCTCACTTTGGACGTGCATTAGTGAATTGCGGCATAAGAGGTGGCCTGCCTCCTTGTACTCCGCAATCGAAGTGGAGTCGCGAAACTGGTGAGGCCAAACCGCAGATATAGCGGCGATGCCGCCGATGGCCGCGGGAGGAATAGGTATTACGATGCGCAGCTTTGCCTACCCTCCATGGCCTATATGTGACCGGCGGCTGACCCATTGACCAGATCAATGCTGAATCCAGGAAAGCTGGCTAACTTTCAGGTGGTCATCTTTCCTGGAAGCTAGCTAGCTCTAGCCTCCGCGTAACGAACTCCAGCATATCGGTTCCGTAGCAAGGCGCGCCTTGACTAAAGATGAATAGAAAGTAGTTGTCCTCTCGCGAATGAGGGCCACTAACGGGCAGCTGGCACTGATGGATGTGCGAAAGCGTTTCTATTCGAATTCCTGTCGATAACTGCTAAGGTAAGAACGCCATGAAGTTTTAGTCGGTACTAGTTCGCCCTTACCAATATATTCCCCGCGTGACAGGTCTGAATAAGCATTATTGCATGAAAAAAAGGCTGATGACCAGTTTCGATTTTTGTATAATTTTCCTTATAAATTCAGCAAAATAAACTTTCTCATAGTTAAATATTTTTAATGTAAGTATTATAATAGCCCTATAATTCATAAATAGTTGTATCAGTAAAGGCGTAACAATATCCGCGATTTGTTTGTCATCTGCCTATAAAATATAAGATGCTTTTTATAGAAATATAATTTAATATATTATGTTCTTATAAATGAAAACGAATCGAGACTTGTTCAATATAAGTAGCATTGATTTTGAATGCGAAAATTATAACATTTTGCAAGTAAGTATATAAACCATTAATGCTATTTTCTGTATTTCATATCATTCCTCATAAAACGATTCTCTTATCTGATGATGCAACGGTTATTTTTAAATGTACAGATAAGAGAGGTTTTTTGAATTGGAAATTAATAGTACACTAAAATATATACATAATTGATTGGTTAAATTTTCACAATATGACTGTAAATATAAAATAACGCAATTTCACACGATTAGAAGTAAGCAAATTAATTTAAATATAAGGTACTAGCTGACCCGTGCCCACTTTGCTGGGCGTCAAACATTTTTACTTATGATGACATTATCTTGTGTGGTGCTTAGTACCGAGTGTTTAGGATTTATTTTCGGAATTGATTGACAAATATTGTTATTTCACATAAAAAAATATTATTAATCACAATCAAATATGTCACTCAGGAATAATGTAGCTTTCTACTGGTGAAAGAATTTTTAAAATCAGTTCAGTAGTTCCAGAGATTACTTCCTACAAACAAACTCACAAACTTACAAACTTTACCTCTTTATAATATTTTAGTATAGAAGTATAGATGATGGAAAAGTGCTACAAGAAGTTAGTTATTATAAGTTTCTTGGTATCACAATTGATATGATGACATGTGACAAATTAAACAGATTTGTATTTGCGCTTCGCCGACTTCGCGCGATAGCATCTGCCATAGCAGCCTTTAACGCTGTCTCATCGATATTGCAGTACCAACTTCTGATTTGGGGTAACTGTTCGGAAATAGAACGCGTATTTAGGATACAAAAAATATGCATTCAGGCAATCTTTGGAGCACATTCCATGGCTTCGTGCAAGCCACTATTTAAAGAAATTAAAGTGCTACCACTCGCATGTATGTATATAAAACAAGTCGCGATTGATTGATTTGATTCTTACGTGGTTTCCTGAATACTTTCCAAGTAATTATTTTTTAAGAGTTAGAAGTTTAAGAGAAAAATCTTACAACAGAATATACCTTTCAAAATATAAATTAACATTCATCAAATGTAAATAAATAAATTAAAAATTGTGTAATATTTATTTAAAATTCGTATGCCTGGATTAGGCACAATGTAATGGAACTTATATGGTTCAATAATAATTATGTAACACCTACATTCTATGCAATTAAATAATTATAAATTATGAATTATAAATATCTGAAAAGACGTTTATATTGATATAAATGAACATATAAATAAAAATCAAACAAAACAATTCAAAACTATTTTATTTGAGCATTCATATGATAAGGCCAAGTTGCATTGCCTCTATAAGCATTAGGCTCGAATTTGTAACTCTGGTTTGGATTGATTGCTGAAATAACTCTAACAATCTTCTTTGGAGGCTCTTCAGTAAACACTGTATTGTCAACTAATGACTTGTTCGGCACGATTACTTTAACCTCTTTAGTTTTTTCGGGCATTTGAGATTGAGATTTATTAGGATGAGGTTTGATGGGGACCCAAATATCAGGATCTAATAACGGTACACCTCTTATTAAGCAATACGAAAACGAGACTAAGAAAAAATATGCAAACGATAGTAGTATGACATAGAATGTGAAAGATCCCTTATTTCTTTTAATAGCCTCTCTTAACGCGTTAAAGCATCCTTCATTTTTGTGATTGCCTACATTGTTCAAAACTGTTTTCGTGCAATCTGGATCTAGCGGTATAAGAGCTGTTTTGTTTGTTAACATGCAGCATTGGATTGGAAATAGCATGCCAGGGTGTTTCTTCTGCCACTGAGAGTCGGCAAAATCTTCATAGTTATTAGCACCACAACATTCATAATTCACCATTACATAATCCCATACGAAAGATATCAATTCATTCTCATTGCCGTAGTTATTGCGTATCGTCGATTGTAGATAATTTCTAGTTTTAGGATTATTCGAATAAATATTATAGACTCCAGAAACAAAGAACAACCAGAAGGCAATTGAAGATATGACGGTGACGAGAAAAACGTAAGATTTGATCGCACATTTTATTTTACAACTTGCTCCCAGAATGCCACAGCAAGACGTGAACATGGTTATAGCTGCTAATATTATGATAATCGATGTTAAAGGGGTGAACCAGAGTTTAAGGTTCACGATTTTAGCGATAAAGGGGACGAAGGAGCTTTTCGTCACGCCATAGTTAACTTCCCGAAACACTTCTGTGTTTATGATGCACCATACACAAATGACACAGCCAAGGAATCCAAGCGAAAAGAAGACAATATTTGTAAAGCTTAGACAAGTTCGTGGTAAATTGATTGTGTGCATTATATTGCTCAATATCAGACAACATGCATAAACAACTAAAATTCCATATAAAAATTTGGTTATACTTTGATTGACACCACGTGACATTATAAAAATCATAATGACTGTCACATTCAACCAGATACATGTAGGTAAAAAGGGGACGTATTTGTGTCAGACTTAGGGCTCATACGCACTATGCGGTTATCCGCAATGCGGTTAGCCGTCCGGTTGATCGCAGGATGCGGTTGCGAATGCGGCCAACCGGATTGCGGCCAGCCGCATTCACAACCGCAACCTGCGGTTGAATAACCGTTGCGATTTGCGGTCATATCGATTTATTTCCGTACCGTGATAAATATGCACCAACTCTTCCCATGCTCTTTGTATTAAAATTTTATCGGAATATTTTGGCAATTTGGTGTTCCAAATCCAAATTGCTGACCGACTCTGGATTTCGATGATAAATTTTTCGGTATCCAACATAAACGTACCACGTGCACACATTCTCACTCAATGGCGGGTAGCCGCAAACTGAGCCGCATAGTGCGAATTGCAACCGCCCGGCTGGCCGTCATTCGGGCCGCAGCCCCCCGAGCGACCGGAGCTGTTTGCGAGTAGCCGCCTCGCAGAGCGCAAATAAAATAGATGTTACCCCTCTTACGCACATTGCAGGTAAAAACCGCAGGTCGCAAGTAAAAATCATCATTTTCGTCAGCATGTTGTCAAAAAGGATCATACATCAACCCAAGAAATTATACAGTAACTAGCTGTTCGCCGCGACTTCGCCCGCGTGGAATTTATTAAGATTAGATTTCATGTATTTTAATATTTTTTTTGGGCGGAACCCTAATATTTTTTTTAAATAAAAGTGAAAGTCCCTTCAAAATCCGTCCAGCCGTTTCGGAGATTAGCCGGAACAAACAGACAGACAGACAGACAAACAAAAATTTTAAACTTATTTTTTGTTATAAGTACTGTATATTCTTTCATATTCATTTAGTAAAAAGCTGTTATTTTAACATTGCAAACAGACACTTCAATTTTATTTATTTGTATAGAAAAATACTTCAAATTAATATTCTACTGGCGTAAATATTAAAAAAAAAAGCTTAAGGAAGCCTATTTTTATAAATTGTGATGTTGTGATAGTAACATACATTTTATATCCTACTTACATACTTTTTATACGGGTATTTATTCAAAAGATGCTAGAGAATATATATATTAAATGTATTAAAGTTGTCGTTTATATTAAACGTGAGATTACAAAAGATTTCATTGCGTTAAGACTGAGAGGGATTGGTATTTTCTGTCCTTCCGTGGTACGCAATAACGTCAAGTCAGAACGCATGATCATGAGCTAACAACATTTGAGCTGGTATTTTGTGAATGTAAATTCTTGCTGCTTCTTGATTCAAGCAGCTTGAAATGCCGTCAAGTGATTCGTGTTGTTTTTGGTTTGTTCTTAAAAATTCGTTAGTTGGTTTATTTGAAGTCATGATTAACAATTGGAAAGATCAGTTTATCTGTCTGTATAAGTTTAACAATTATGGTATAAATTCAATAAATAAATATTTATTAAATTGTTGTAAGGTTCTATGTATACTACTAGTGTTTTCTTAGTCACGTTAAACAAAATCAGTGTTAGATTGTCGAAAACAACGTTTTCAGTTTACAAAATAAATAACTATAGTGCCCGCGTTATCAATTGAGTCGTCGGGCAATAAATCATTGTAATCAGTCTATCTCGCTCGCACTCATTGGGCTTATGGAGCGTCATAATGATGTGCGTAACAGCAGGTAGTCGATATCGATAAGATTGTATAAATGGATTTTTTAAGGTTTAAAATTATAAAAAAATAAAATAAATAAAATATAATCTACATTTATAAATATTTTATAGTATTAAAAATTATCTTCTTCATCCGAGTCATCTGTGTCACTATCGTCTTCCTGTAGATTTATAATCGAATGTTCAACTTGATCTCTCAAAAAAGCTATATTATATAAAAAAATATATATTGTGAATAACTATTCGAGTTTGCACGTTAATATCACCTTTTAATTTTTTGAAACGTTAGAGAATAAATTTTCCATTATGCACAACTGTCGAGATCGAAGTGAGAAATAGAAATGAAAAAAATGTACAGAGGTCCCTAACTTGTTACCTTACTAAACATAAACAAGTAACGACAAATTCAATGAGGGTAGCTTTGTCCGCCACGATAAGGCGGGCTCAGGTCTCTATTAACTCTGTTGACTCTGTTATTGACATTTATGGCCCGACGGCTCAGTTGATAATGCCTAGACTAGCAGTCTTCTCACCCGCTCGCAGTCAACTAAAGAAGTTACGGAGAATTGACCGTAACTTAGTGCGCAAAGTAATAGTACCGTCTACGACACTACTAGTCGGGCTCTAGCCCGACTAGTAGTAGTACATAGGTTAGTACAGTACATAGTAGAGGTTCCTATTAGCGCTTAAAAACAGCGAAATAAATAAACGTACTAAAAGTGAGATCAATTCAAGTCTTTATTTTTATTAATAATCTTAAAAGTATTGTTTGCCTTCAAATAAACCCATTTCCTAACTAAATGCAGAATCAATTAATGTACAAATTTTTGTAAAACAAAATTAAAATTAAAGTGCGAGAGAATTGTGTCAAATTTCATAAGGCTATAGTGAAAATAATTACAGTCTGTGAAGTAATTCATTTTTTCCCTGAGAGATGAGAATACATTTGTAGACTTCTTTGTTTGATGTTAGTTGCAGGTGTCCATAGACTGCAATAGCCTTACCATAGGACTGTAAATTTGTTTGTCACTTCCAGTTTTATTAAAAAAATCCGCAGCCATAAAGTGTCTTATGTTCTCTGATAGACCATTGTGATAAAACCATTTTGTACACACCAGGTGTAACTAGTTTTACAGGGTGGCAAACAAGCTCACAGTCTACCTAATGGTAACTGGATGCTGTGGTCCATAGTAGAGATGGGCGATTGTTTAAAAAATTCGTGATCAAATTTATATGGTACCACATGAGAAGCACCAGCTATCAAATAAAAAAAGAATCATCAAAATCGGTTCACCTAGAAAAAAGTTCTGAGGTAACACACATAAAAAATACAGTCGAATTGAGAACCTCCTCTTTTTTTGAAGTCGGTTGAAAATTTAATTTAAAAATTACCTGTTTTACAGAGTTATTCGTGCGGCTGAAACATGTGAGCAAATCGGGGGCATTACGTTGCTGCTGTGTACCAGTCCCTAAAGTGTAATTTGAATTCGTTCCCCACACATAAACATCACTTGGCTGGTCTCCTATGTGTTTGTACATGTAGTGGCGGTCAAGCATAGCATGCTCTAAGGCTTTATAATCGTCCTTATCAACTATATCAGTGTTTACACCTGAAAAAAAAATTAGAAATTATAGGGCACAAATATAGCGGGCAAGCAAAATAAAAACAATTCTTAGTAAATATCAATAATTTACCACACGTAAAATCCTCACCATATTGAGAGTAAGTCTGTGCCCCATAATTACGATTTAATTTTAATTTTTCTAAGTTAAATGTCAATAAGGGGTAGTGGATTCTTTTACGTTGCCATGAGAAGTTCATTAGGAGAATCACACTTCTAATTATATAAATCAATGTTCTATGATAAATAAGAACATTGTATCAATTCCATCTAATATTAACATTTTCAAATAAAATATTCTAGCAGTGATCCTATTAATAGCCTACTGGCTCTCAATATTCTCAAGGACAGAATACATTAGTGCATGATGCACTGCTTTAAGTAAGAGGTTAGTATCTACTCAGACAGACTTCTAGGCAGAGGAGTCCTAGTCTCTTTAAAGCACCATCCCTACATATTTATTCCTTATTTTGTATTTAACTTCTCTGTATAAAAGTTATTCAATATCTGACCCCACAATTTTTAAACATTATAATCAAAAGAATTGATAGTTGGATACATGTACAAGAAACCATAATTATCAGGATGGAAAAATTCTACAAGCAACGTAAAGTAAATTTATGAACGAATAGCTGTTCCGACTTCGCCAGCGTGGAATTTTTTTGCGCGGAACCCTAAAATAAATGTAGCGTATGTTACTTCTTATAACATCAGCTATCTGCCAGTGAAAGTTCCATCCAAATCGGTTCACAGGTTTTTGCGTGATGCGTGTTCACGCCAAAATAGCTCGCAGATGACAAATTTTTTTCAGACTTACTTAACATTTATTGTTATATTTTGACCAATTTACACAATATTTTTATGAATTATAGCTTATGTGTTATTCTGATATATGAGCTATATTATTGTAAAGTTTCATTAAAATCCATTCAGTAGTTTTTGCGTAAAAGAGTAACAAACATCCATACATCCTCACAAACTTTCACATTTATAATATTAGTAGGAAGAGATGACAGTTTTTTTTTTCAGACTTACTTAACTTTTATCGTTATATTTTGACCAATTTACACAATATTTTTATGAATTATAGCTTATGTGTTATTTTGATGTATGAGCTATATTATTGTAAATTTTCATTAAAATCCATTCAGTAGTTTTTGCGTGAAATAGTAACAAACATCCATACATCCTCACAAACTTTCATATTTATAATATATACTAGCTGTTCCCCGCGACTTCGCCCGCGTTCAATTAAGGGTTTTAATTTTTTTGCGCGGAACCCTAATTCTTTTTCTAAAATAAAAGTAGCCTAAGTTACTCCTTATAACATCAGCCATTTCGGAGATTAGCCGGAACAAACAGACAGACAGACAGACAAAAATTTTAAAAATTATGTTTTTGTTATAAGTACCGTATACACTTTCATATGTATTTAGTAAAAAGCTGTTATTTTGATGTTACAAACAGACACTTCAACTTTATTTAATTGTATAGATTAGTAGGAAGTAGGATTTGTTAATGAAGAAGTAATTTAGAACGGGGCCTGATGGCATGCAATATTGTAGTGTACTAGTATATAGGGATACAAAAGGACGATTTAATAACTATGGCATTTACGTAAATGTTTGACATCAAATTTCCTATATATACTATAAGAGGAAATTTTTACAAACTAGTTACCTAATTTCATCAAAGCCACTGCTGAATGTATCTGCCCATAAAAAATGCATCGATGTAATGGCGTATATCCCGATTCACGATCACGTGCATTAATAAATGCTTCCATTGAGTGTCGTACCAGCCATTCCATCAGCCTGCTTCTTCCTCGGGATGCTGTCATATGCAGCGCTGTGCGTCCCTAGAATATTTTATTTCATTATATTATAAGATACTTTTATATGTAAGTAACAAACCACTTGTGATGTTTTATGAAGGTTTTAGAATATTGACAACTCAAAGTTTATGCCAATAAATAAATTCTTAAAAAAGAAATAAATAAATTCTTAAAAAATTACTGATTACCATATAAAATATGATGCCAAGAATGTGACCTTTTGTGCAGTAACACAATATGGGTTTCTTCTGCCTAGAGCCATTAGAACATTAAATGTCTTTATATGTCAATCACTGAACTACTAATTTCAAGGACAAGACATAACTTTAACGAAAAAAATAAAAGATATGTATAATATATAGTATGTTTACAGTTTCTCAGTAACTGGTCATTCCACAACATGATACTGCATATATAAGTCTGGGACAGAGCCAATGTTAAAAAAATAGAATACATCATTATACAGTACTCTGAGGATCATCATCAAAAGTCTACTGCTGAACATAGGCCACCCCATTAGATTGAGGAGATACTTGCCATTGATAGTTGCCATGCTTGGCAGGTAAATAGTGGCAGTGTAAGAATATCTACACTGAGGTTGTAATAGGATTTTTTAATGTAATTAATCCAAGGTTGTCCAGTATAAAAGCTAATAATAAGCTTTAAAGTAATCAGTACAGAGTAATCCTAACATCCTCAGAGCACTTTGTAAAACAATGTGCCAGCATGTTGCAACATTTAGCTAAATCTTGCCTGCGGTTAAATTAAGTGCATCTTGCTTATTGGTGGATAAGGCGGGTTGGCTATAGACATCCGGTACTTGATTATAATTATGTTTTCAGTTTAGGAGGCTTCTCAGGGTTAATCTACCTGTTTTTGGATGTCGTAAAAACGCATGAATTTTCAATTAATTATGATTAAAATAAATTTTACAAAAATTGCATATAACGAAATGCAAATATGACAATTTGGTATAGTATTATGAGGTTAAATGTCAAAAAGCGGTGTAAAAAGTGTGAAATGGAACAGTGTTGACGGCCATTTTGTGGGCATCCTTCAATGTCAAATATAATATATTATCTATGACGTCAAATGTCAATCGTCATGCCGTTTCTTTAGTGGTCACGCAAATGTTCTCTCTTGTGCTTAGTGCTGTGTTTTCCGCTTTTTCGACGACTTCTGCCCTGTTTTAAGATTTTTTTTTGATAGCCCTTACGTTTAAACTTTGCTTTGGTTCTGGATTTGATTGGATTGCGTTACTTTGGACTTTGGCTTGCTTACCGACCTGAGAATGAGCAATTACGAACCCGTAGCGGGGCCGTCTTCGCTGCCTGTTGCTCTACTCGAGGCACCATCACACATCGACGAAGACTACTCTGACGACGGCGACTATGTGAAGCGTAGGCTATTCGTGTATGAGATTCTATTCATGTGGAATCTGTCGGATATTGTACGCGAACTTGGAACGAACGAGCAATGTGTTCGATATAGTGAGGATGAAGGGCTGGTCCTAAAGAAACGAAACGTCCCGACTCCACGTATTCTTGTCTACTTCCTAGTGTTTTTGTAAAGATGTAGGCGCGGAGGGAGAGCAGGCCCAAATCGTAGGCCCTGTGTGAGCATGGGTGCCTGTGATTTGCTACGCAAGGGCGAAGGAGCTGCACTTCCTGCAGCACCCAAGCTGTTGCAGAAGTAACTTTGTCTCAATATTCCTGTGTAAAAAAGTGAGGTTATGATTTAAAAAAAAAATATTACTCATAAACTATACATTTCCGCAAAGGGGAAGGGTAGGGGGGCTTCCCCTGAACACTCTCCCTCCCCCCTATCTATAGTCTTACTGATAAGGCTCTGGCACCAAGTGATAGTAGCAAATCCATCCAGAAACAGTGAATCAAAATTTCAAACTAGTATTCCAGTGTACAACTATTTAACAGATAGCAGGCACTTATTACAGTTTATTGTCAATATTATTAATGCATAATAATGTAATATGTAAAGTATAGTGTAGTGTGATATTTTCAGATTAGTTGATCAGAATGATTTTAAATTTTGCACTCTATTCCAGTTTCAGTTGAAATGTTAATTATATTTGGTTTAGGCATATTAAAATCTGTTCAATGAGGAAATTAGTTGTGTTGTATATCAATCAAAGACTATAAAGCCAAATTGACTGGACATATATGGCATTAATGCTGCCCACATATTGGAGCATAAGAGCCTCTACTCTATCTAAGACCACTCTACCAGTTGATTAGTTTAGAACCAACCAAAAGTTATATCTTTAAATACATAATAATTTATGCATTCAAATAAACCATCAAAATGCCTTCCTGTTTGGTTAGATGGTACGGGTAATCAAATAAGACATTTAGCTATAAAAAATATGGTATAACTTTTCATTGATAAGCATGAAATGTTTTTATCATGACAAATATTATGAGTAAATACAGGATTTGAGTGAAGCTGTTCATTTGTCATAAGTGTGCTGCCATATAGACCCTTCCAGCAATAATCGGCAACATTGTTGTATAGAATCATTATAGTAGGAATATTTTTTTCAAACCTGCCCTGAACTAGTGAGGTGTGTATTTAGATGAAATTAGCTTATCGGCCCTCAAATGGCATTATTCTATTTCATATAAAATGTAGTAAATTTAAATAATTTAAAAGTTTTTGAGTATTAAATTGATATTAATATAGTTGTTGAAATCCCTTATTTAAAGTATAAGATTCATATGGCAAATGTAATATTTGGCTTATCCATAAAACTTACCTCATAATCAAAAGCCTTAGTGAAATTTGCACATGTTGCTTTTATATAGCTCGCTAAGGACTCATCATTAACAGATCTCTTGGTTATGGCACTAGTAAGAGCTTGTCCATGACTTTTGGATCTACACCTCCTGGTGCAGTCTATATCTACATTTATCTTATTCATAATGTCAGAATTTCACTTTTAGATATATTTCATTTGTAATTATAAATTTATCCCACCTCTTCTCGTCATAAACCCTGTCCTTTGCTTCGTGAGTTTATATTGAACTTAAGTACTATTCATCAGTTATATTATATACTCTAACATTCTAGCAGGTACCAAGATTATGATAAGCAAATAAAATTCTCACTATTATTAACAACAGTTAATTATAAAGTACAACAGAGCTTAGCTCCTATGTAGCTCCAAAAGGAGCTACAGAGATCTTCTTAGAAGGACATAATGTATGTGTCAACCAACTGCAAAAATATAAAAAGATATTCAGATTCTACTAACACTCTTAAACATATTTTTTTTTGTATTTTAAATTCCGATTATGAGTGATTTTCGGTAATTCGTTTTGTCAAAAATGATTTCGCAGCTGATACCGGTTTGGCAGCTACAAGTAAATATATTTTTACCAGAGGAATTTCATTAATTAATTTTTGTAAATAAAACTATGAAAATGCATTGAAAGTAGAAATGCAAGTTTACCTTTAGGAGTAAACAGATGTAAGAATAGTTTCAACCTCTGAGATAAAATTGGCAATCATATTTTACGTAACATTGAATAATACTATGCACATAAGCCGCGGACAGCGCGATCTAACGATTTACATAAGATTAAAAACTAAAATTGCAAAAAAAATCGAACTGCATATATATAGTAATCTAATACAGTACATCAAAGAGTATAGTAACTGTCCTATACAGTAACTGTCCTATGCAGTACATAATCTTAATCTATGATGCAATCCCTTATAAAATATTTTTTTTATAACTGGCTTTACGGCTCTGGGTTCTAGCCCTTCTGCGCCTGAAGTTACAATGTATAATTATCCTTCATAGTACACTGCTTCACAATATGTTGATGCGTCACATTGTGCAGCCCTTGGGAGATTTTGACGGCAACTTGAGCCAGCAGACAGCTGACAGTTGGCGATGGTATCTCAAGGCGCCTAAGCAGACAGACACCTTATCTTGAGAATCACATCACCATCAAAGCACTTGTTTCACCGTTTCCACTAATATTTCACATGCGCAGACACTTAATATACAAAATCGCACCACTTTTACATATCAAAATTCACTTCAAACCATTTTTTAAACAATAATTCAGGAGCAGCAAACCGCCGCCGGTCAAGTTCCCGCCAATACTCCCTATAAAATAATTTGCAATTCTATTCATAGATAAATAAATATGTAGCAAGCTAACAAGCTAATTCTATTCACAGAATCAAAGAATCTCTTATCTATGCACAGAATACATAGTGATTATATTCTCTTTGCTTTTACTCCTAGCGGATACACAGAACACAGATTAATTTTATTTTACCACTCCTAGACTCTTGTCTATGCTCCTGGATTGGATTCCGATTATACCACATAGAGTATATAATATTCCTGTTGTGTTTATGACAGTTACTGCTAATACGTAGTGATTATATACTTAAAGGTTATTAATTTTTTTTAGAATTTATATTACAGCGTAATTTGATATATTATGTACACACGATAGTATACGTAAAAGTGATGCGAATTCATATATTTCGTCGTTATTATGTTACGTATTCGTGTATTAGTACGTATTTATGTCTGCCTATGTATATTATTAGCGCAAACGATGTAAATAGTGCATCAGTGGTGATATTTCAGGTTTTTATCCACTTAAGGATCTTGAGATATTATCGCCATCAACTGTCTGCTGGGCTAAGTTGTCGTAAATACTCCTTAAAACTTTACAATGTTACGCATCAGAATATTTTGACATAGAGCATCACACGCCACCAGTGGACCAGAGGGAAGTAACCATACGCAGACGTTCCCCTGTGTCAAAGTATATATTTACGTGGTTCTGTGCGTACAATAAAACAAGTTGCGCAACTAAATCGACGTCATACAAAATGCCGAATTGTTCAGTTTTTTTTGTGCTGCAAAAAGAAATCTGCCACATCAAATTTACAAAAGTATGGCGTTACCTTTCATACATACATAAATACTCACGCCTTTCATGTATAAGTAACGATCGTATTGTTTCGGATTTATTCAACAACACAGGCCACTCGCTGTCAAACAATATGTGGATCGGTCGAGCAACTGATTCGAGTCTGTATCCAAGTTGTCGCTATTACCAAAAAAGTAAACAAACCGACCAGAGGCAAAGCTTCATTCAACCGCACTATTATATGTACACTACTGGTGGCTCGTTATGTACAGAGACAAACTGCTTTAAACCGGCTCAGTCAGTGCTCAAACTCAGGGTGTACACGTCGCACATCGCGATTGTTTTTTTTTTTTTGGGGGCAAACGAGCATGCGGCTCACCTGATGGTAAGTGACGACCGCCACCCATGAATAACTGCAACACCAGGGGAATTGCAAGTGCGTTGCCGGCCTTTTAAAAAGGAGTAAGCTCGTTTCTTGAAGGTCCCTAAGTCATATTGGTCCGGATAAATCGCCGGTAGTAAAGCATTCCACAAAGTATTCGGGCGAGGAAGAAAACTCCTAGTAAAACGCACAGTCGTGGACGGTCAAGCATCCAAATAGTGTGGATGGTATCGTGAGTTTTGTCGCGATGTGCGTTGGTGAAATTTGGCGGCTGAAATTAATCCGAATAATTCCTCAGAGCACTCTCCGTGGTAAATACGATAAAAAATTCAAAGGGATGCAACATCTCTTCGCAGCGCTAGTGAATCGAGCCGGTCAGAAAAAACTCGGTCGTCGACGCTTCGAGCTGCTCTGCGCTGGATGCGGTCAAGTGGAAGGAGCTGGCACTGGGGAAACCCGGCCCAGAGATGCCCAGAGAAGTTGCAAGCGGCGGTCAATAAATGGATACTAACAATTTTACAAAATGGGTGAAGGAAAAGCTTCTCCCAAGCTTACCGCCAAATGGCCTAGTTGTAATCGACAATGCGTCTTATCACTCAACGCAATCTGAAAAGGCTCCCGTGAGTTCGTCACTGAAGAGTGAAATACAAAGCTGATTGCGAAGAAACAACATATTGCTCGACGAAAAAATGACAAAACTCGAATTGTATCACCTGACTGTCACTAAAAAGCCTCCAAAGAAATACGTTGTGGATGAATTAATGAAAGAGCACGGCCATGAAGTTTTACGTCTGCCACCCTATCGTTGCGACATAAATCCAATATAATATGATGTATGGAACTTGGTGAAGCAAAGGGTGGCTGACAAAAACATTAATCAGCTTGGAAGAGAAATTGAAAATCTGACAAGGGAGGCTATAAAGTCCATTAAAGTTTCCGATTGGAAAAGGATTAGAAAAGAGTATAGAGAAAGAACGCCTCCAAGAAATGGAAAAAACACGACTAATAATTTCCTTGGAGGCGAAGAAACCAGATTCTGACACCATGTCAGAGGTTGAAGAGATTCATTATAGTAGTGATGATGATTGAATGAATAAAATTAATCTTTTTTTATCAATTTTGTTTGTTTTTATTTATTATTACGATACAAACTTTACCTATGAATGTTAAAAAAATATCTTTACGAAAATATTTTTTATATGTTAATGTCGGTGTGTATAAGATACCGGTTTGATCGAGAGTGAGCATGAGGTTGCGTCACTGTAGCGGAGCGACATATCGATGATGGCGGCGTAGATTTGAGGGTAGATCGGGAAACCCTCCACTCGTTTGTGCAGTATAAAGTTTAGTATATGTGCCAAGCGCGGGAAATCCCGCTGAAGTCATTCTACGAGTGCTAAGATAGTATCCTGGTTTTATCCATGGTGTTGGTTCTCCTGGTTCTCCTAGATGGTGTTGCTGAGAGTCTGTCCTGTGTTACGTCGAGATAGGTGGTGTTGCTGTTGGTTTGCATACTTTGGTGTTATCATGTAATTTTGTCCTTCACGTTACACAAGTGTGTAATTGTGACAGGGATATATTACGGTATGGTCGAACTGTAATTGCTCTATACTGAATGTATAGTGCGTTACGCTGTCTTATTATTGACAATGATTAATTGCGTAAGCAAGAGAGCAAGTCGAACATCCGCTCTCACACCTTTACCATTTTTAACAATATAGTAATCCGTGTTGCTCTATGTATTGTGAAATTTAAAAAAAAATACAATTACAAATCAGACTAGGCTGTATAGCCTTAGACCTTTGCCTGCCTTAATTGGCAGATCGTAAGTCGTAACCATAGACTTAGAATATACTGACCACAAACTCTAATAAGAAGTGCTAGCGCACCGTATATAGAAGATTGACTTGATTTAAGATAATAAGTCTACGTAGCGCACAGACAACCGTCTTACGTACTAAAAAATTGCCAATAGCGAGCCTCAAGAATTGCAAGTGACATTTAGTTTTTTAAATTAGTCAAATGCAAAGGCATGTATTTGCTTCAGCCTAAAAGCCCGTTGTAGAAATAGGATCCCCCTAGAACTTTGAAAATTTATATTTATTGACTTAAATTCACAATGTGAACTTGTACAAAAATTTAAACCATTAATAATTTTCATTGAGGTATAAAGAAATAAAATGCAGTAATATTTATTAAGTCTTTTATTTTTATATTTCAGTGTAAATTTACAAGTGCAAGTGCTTTTTTGTCATTGGAGGCAAGTTTTAGTTTCCTTCTTGAATTGCCACAACCTTTGAAAACTCTTTTAGTTACAATTTTTTCTGTTTAATCCAATTTTTTATCGAAGTAACTGATGATTCTTTGCCACAAAGGTATAAATATTCAAATTCAATTCAATGTAATGACTTTTCTTAAATTTTCCCCTAGTGGCTTTTGTGTTATGTGCTTCTTGCCCCATTTACCAAATCAAATAATTTATCGAAAAGGAGAACAGTTGATGCAGTGTTCTTAATGTTTGGCTCACCTCATTACCATGAACACCACAAGCTAAAAATATAATTTAAACTCATTAATAATTACAATATACTTAAATTCCAACTAAAATAATTTATATTACATGTTAAACTTACAAAAATTTGTAGCAAAATTCAAATCTTGTGCGACTTAATAGCTAAGAACTCTTAGGCAGTTTTTAAACTGAAAAAAAAATAAATTGGTTTAAAAAAAGAAATAATGAGTTGACAAAGTTTGTAAGTGAGTATAATATTATTTAACTTTGTGTGAGTATTATTAAAGTCCTTTTTAGATACAAGGAAAGTCACTGAGGGCTAATTTTTCAATGGTGACATAAAAGTTATTCATAAAATAAAATACAACATAAACGAATGAGTTACAGTTGAATAAAATAGTTCAATTGTTTGACTTCACATTTGCTTGTAAGCAATCTACTCATAAACTTAGCAGATTGGCATTCACATTCTATTTTTCATCGCCAGTTTAGTAATTAGATATATGTATATTTACAGATATTCTGCAATCTGCCAAACATCCATAAGATTTCCTTGGTAATATCTTTAATATACTTTTACAACACAGGATAATATAGATAGTGTAACATAACTCTTTATCTTAATGGCTACTTTTATTAGTATGGCTTGTTTGTATGTATAATAAGAAAAATATGTGAGAGAAGTATAATTTAAATGCATAATTCCCTAAATTGATATGCATTCTGTGTCAACCTCCGTATTTTAATCTGTTCCAGAAGTAGATAGCATGGGCATTTCTGCATGAATCAAAATATATAATATTATCACATATACTGAAAATAGATTAAATATAAATTCTCTTTTTTCAATTACCATCAGATTTGCATGAGTTTGATATGCAGTAATATACTATTCTGATAAAAAATCGCACTTTGTATATACATTATATGCGCCTTAAGTGGTCACGCATTTGAAAGACAATTGTCAGGAGTATAGTAAAGTCAGTCACACACCATTTAGTATCACTGCTACTAGTAATGTCAAAAACAATAAAATAATTTATTACTTTATACACTGTAAAAATTATTCTGTAAGTGTAAGGTTAGAAAATGTATCATTTACTTAAATAGACTACATCTGTCTCTAATAAAAGTCATTGTTTGTAACACAAAAAATATTCAGTCAAATAAACTATTCACTAGGCCTCTTTTTCTGCCTATATGTTTTTACCTATTTCTGTAGCATACGGGGCGACACTGAAAGTTTTTAGAACTGGTCACTTGTAAACGATAAAATAAAATAAAAGTTTAAATTTTGAAAATGGAACTCTTTGCCAATATTATTGTGTATGTATTTTATTAATTTGTCGTTTGTTTACGATTTGGCGGCAAATTGAAAATTGTCTCTGTCACGTCAGCATGAATTTAATGCGAGAAAATTTTCGTACAATGATTTTTTATGACTTTCGATGTCATTTAAGTCAACAAGAAAGTTATGATAGACTCCGATTGGCCTTTCACGATGAAGCCCCATCTCGTGCCACTGTTTACAACTGGTTTAATGAGTTTAAACGTGGTCGCACTAATCTCACCGTTGATCTGCGTGAGGGGACAGCCTTCTACGGCGACGACTGAAGATAACATCAGTGTTGTGCGGCGAATGATAGAGACTGATAAAAAGAGTGACTTATCAGCAGATTCGGACAAGCTTAGGCATTGGTATGAGTCAAGTGCACAAAATCCTCCATGAACATTTAGCGGTCAGGAAGCTTTGTGCCCGGTGGATACCCCATAATTTGACAGAGGCCCAAAAAATCCGTCGTGTGGATTGGTGTCGTGAAATGGTTCAAAGATTTAACGGAGGTGACTCAAATGCTGTGTTCGACATACTTATGGGTAACGAAAGCTGGATTTATTGTTATGAACCTGAAACTAAGAGACAGTCTGCTGTCTGGGTGTTTCCTTCCGAGGAGTTGCCAACTAAAGTGAAGAGAGGTCGAAGCGTGGGAAAAAAGATAGTGGCCTCGTTCTTCGGAAGGACAGGTCATTACGCAACAATTGTTTTAGAGGATCGAAAAACAGTTACTTGTCTTGGAAAAAGTTCGGTAGAAACGACCTCGCACTAGGAACCTCCTTTACCACGACAACACCTCGTCGCACACCGCCAAGCAAACAATCGACTACTTGGCGACGTCAGACGTGGAATTACTGGGTCAATTATAGCCCCGACCTAGCACCTTGTAATTTTTATTTATTTCCGAAAATAATAGAAAACTTCGAAGAAAACGTTTTGTGGACGCTGATGAAACAGTGGCTGCGTTTCAAAATGCCGTCAAAGAGACCCCTAAGGACGAGTGGGCAAAGTGCTTTTCTCAGTGCTTCCATCGGATGCAGCGATGTATTGATGTAAATGGACACTATTTTGAAAAGATATAATAAAACCAATAACTTGCTAGTTTGTTCAGTTTTTGATTTTCTAAGAACTTTCAGTGTCACCCTCGTACATGCATAACCCCATGTATTTTTTTATTTTGTCATAATTATTTGGCGAAAGTATTTAAGTACCAATATAAGTTATAGCCTATACTTGTAATGGGACTGGTATTGTCATCATAATTTTCATATTTTACATCGTAAAGGTATTTAGATTACATTATGTATATGACATACTGGTGTTCATTTTATTTAAAATTAATGGAAAATTTTAGCCATCTCGCCTGCCAAGTGTGGCAACCAAGGCATTATACTACTACAAAATCCCCCCTAAGCGACCATCTATGGGGGAGGTCTATGTTCAGCAGCGGACTTTTATAGGATGTTTATATAAGGGATTAATTAGTTAATGAAAAATTGAATAAAAAAATTACTGTTTTCGTATACTTACTCTTAATGGAATCCCAGTCGTGATCTCATCTTCCGTAAACAACGTGGGATATGCATCCTGGTGAATACGTGATGTATTCGAGATAACGAATCGCAGCTCGGTTTTTGTGGCACACGGGTAACTTTTTATATAAGTTCTTGAACACATATTCTATTTAAATTTTAAATAATACACAAATATGGCCTCGCACATGTAAGACAAACATTAATTAATTATAATAAATAAATAATAATGGCGTCGGCGCTTCACTTACCGTGTTACGTGGGTGGGCAGAAACGTCAACGTCAACAAAAATTATATTATTATAGTAATTTATTCAATAGCTGTCAAAATCAATTCTTGAGAGCCATAGACATAAGGCTAGGAATATTTGTATAGAGATTACCACCCGTGATACTGACGTAGTCGTAACCAAAGAGAATAAAATTACGGTCGTAAAACGTCTTTTATACACGGTCCATTTTGACGTACGTCCCGCCAAGGTCATGCACGATGCACGATGCAAAACGACAATGAATAGGCCATAGAGATATAAATATACCTATGGAGGCGGCATATTCTGCTATAGAAATAATAGTTATACAAATATCTATAATATCGACACACACTTGTCAAAAACAGTTTTGTCTCTTTTTAACAAAGCAGTAGCTGCAATAGAAAAGAGAGACAACTACGCTTTGTCAAGTGCTTAGTTTCGTAACACTTTCGTGTGACGTCATTAGCTCATCCATGCGTGACTGCGTCGCCATGTTAAGCGCCAAGTTTTGTGGTAGATCTGCTGTCAAACTGTCAAAAAGCAGTGACAAAGTGTTGTACTAGAAATTATTTTAATAGATTAATTTTGTTCAGAAATGAATAAATAATATTAATAGTTTATAAATCCCGGATATCATGTTTCATGATCATGCCAGATTTTCGAATTTCAAATAAACAAAATTAATGTACCTACCTGCGAAAAATAATATTTTTCATATATATATATATTCAGATTTATAAATATTATATCCAGCGGGACCGAACATGCTTGTGTAACTTACCATTTGTGATCAATTATGTGCAGAACGATCCTATATACCAATTAATAATAAATAAGTATTGATTTTTAAAACAGTTTATTTAATTTTTACTCAACTAATCATTATTATTTTATATTAAAAATACTATAATATGGGATGAGGGATCTCCATCCCAGTAATATTGTACAGTAAATAAATTTGGTATACAAGCAAAAAATCTTCTCAAAAGTCTTCCCACTACTCTGTCAATATTAATTTTTATTGTGTGCGTTATAACTTTTTAACTTTGTTCACAATTATATAAATGATGTAAAACACTTGAGTGAGTACTTAGCACAGTTGCAAATTAGCTGCCTGCATACTTAACTCTTTGTTTGACTGTACCTAATACAAGAAATCTGTAGCAGAGTATGCACTGCGTAAGTGTACATATGCGGTGAAGCCTGGTGAAGCAGCTCAAGCGAAACTTATGGGATAGCAATGCAAATCTAATTTGACAACCCAACAATATCCATTGCTTCATGTGATTGAAAAATTCGTTTGCTCGACAACAAAAACAACGCAATGGATATTGTTAAACTGTCAAATTGGTATTGTTTGCCATTTTGGTGTGTTACACAATTAGGCTACGGATTTAATTTCTATCTACACAAAAGCCATAAAACTGCCAGACACATTATTTATTCCTCAGATAAGTTATTTGACGATTGAAAATATAGCCCTGTACCTATATAAATACCTACGGAATAAAATAAATAAAGCAACAAATTCAATTATATGAAATGAGAACAAATTCATATTAGTAAAAATATCGATATCAGCTTCCCATATTGCAGAGTTACAACCATATAAAAGGCGGCCATTTTATGCGCTAGTGTATTATAGGTAGTCACGTTAATTCTGTAGGTATGCCCAGTCCATATACTTCTAAGTCAGTGGAATAGGCTTGGCGTACGTCACTTGACGTACGTCATTGCATGACCTTCGCGGGACGTGCGTCAAGATGGACCGTTTATAAGACGTTTAACTCGTAACAACAAACGACGACTACTCTCAAGTCATACGTAAGCATCATATTAGTCTGTTAGAGGTCAATGATCTGTGCTCATAGTTTTCATTTTTATTGTTCGTCGTTTCTTACAAGTATTATCTATTTATTGGAGGTTGATATTAATTGTAAGGTTGCCATAAAAAAATAGTTTGTGCTCTAGTCTCTATTCTTTCTATATGACAGATTGAGGCGTTTTGGCGGGAACTTGACCGGCGGTGGTTTGCTGCTCCTGTATTATTTAAATAATGATTTCAAGTGGATTTTGATATGTAAAAGTGGTGCGATTTTGTATATTAAGTGTCTGCGCATGTGAGCTATTAGTGGAAACGGTGAAACAAGTGCTCTGATGGTGATGTAATTCTCAAGATAAGGTGTCTGTCTGCTTAGGCGCCTTGAGATACCATCGCCAACTGTCAGCTGTCTGCTGGCTCAAGTTGCCGTCAAAATCTCCCAAGGGCTGCACAATGTGACGCATCAACATATTGTGAAGCAGTGTACTATGAAGGATAAGTATACATTGTAACTTCAGGCTCAGAAGGGCTAGAACCCAGAGCCGTAAAGCCAGTTTAAAAAATATATAACAGATTGACAGATAAGGTAAACCGAATGTACATTGTGTAATCCTGAAAAAGTGTAGTCTTGATCTAATATTACCTATTTTTGCCTTTTGTACGACAATGCTTACTGTTTTAAGTAATTCGGCAAGATTATCTCGAGGGCAATAACAAGGTATTAGTTAAGTTTTAATTCAGATAGTAAATCAACATTTAGATATTTATTTGATAAATAATTTATTTTATCAGATCTATCCCTTCACTTTCAACGTGCAATACGCGATTTGCATCTATAAATAATGATCCAACTTGCCGCAAAGAGGCGCCAATAATCGATAACGAAGCAGTGTTGGCCTTACCTCATGAAGCCCGCGAGAAAAGTGTTCTGGAATCTACGATAACAGTCCCTAAAAAGGTTTGTAAGTGCCTGTATTTTTCATAATGTCTGTTGAAAAATGCCTGTCGAAAGCTAGGTTAAGGTTTAGAATAGAGTCGCCTTAATTGGGGGATGGGGGGAAGGGGTGGGGGGAGGTGAAGATACGCCCCCCACCTTTTTTCCCTGTTGTACGTGCCTATTTTTTTTAATTAAATGTTGCAGATTATAATTTTTATTAAATGATTTCTGAGAAAAATCGCTTTAATAGGGAGGGGGGGGAGGCGTCTCCCCTCCGCCGAAGTAATATCTAAGTGTAGTCAATGGAGCCCCGCTAAGCGGGGCTCCTATTTCTGAATGGTTTAAAAAAAATCACGAAGGGGATGGAGGGCCATCCCCTTCTAACCTGACCTGTCCAAGTCGGGGTACCCCAAGTCCCGAACTCGCTTCGCTCGCTCTTGCACCAAATAAAACACCAAAATGTTAACTTTTATGATTACTTTAATAAGTAAACATATTTTATTACTTCCACCATTTCCAAAAATGGATCTTTATTATATTTCATAATGTTCTGCCTCCACAAGTACTCCACTATCGCATCACCAAAATTCTCTGGATTATTGTAATTATCTTTTTTAAAAACGGAATGACGCTTATGACGCGAGTCAAGAACTTCGAGCATAGATTTTCTATGCTCGAAGGTCACGAAGTCAAGTATGACTGTCATTGTCAATGTCAATTTAAGTTCCGTTTCAGGTATTCATTAGTGATTTATGAATATTTTTAGAAAATGATTTTAAATATTTTGACGCAGCTCCGGCAACTAAAATTGCATGGGGGTGCTTGAGATAAGCCTCCTTGACCCCCCACAGTAACAGTCTCCTCAAATTCAGGCGACTTGATTCTAAACCCAACCCGAAAGCTATTTGTAGTGTGTGTATTTTAAAAGGCCACCTCCAAGTGTCTATTTCTTCTTGTTGGCAAAACCAAAATTTTAACCTGTCAAATGCTTGCAAATGATTACGCTTAGTAGACACAAAGTCTAAAGTGGTTGCTTGGTATGTAGGCAAACCATAAATTAACTGATAAAATTGTTTTCTTCTTTCAGGTTGATATATCGCCTATAACTGGTGTGCCAGAGGAACACATTAAGACTCGTCGTGTTCGCATTTATCAACCACCCAAGAATGCAATGCAGAGTGGCACTAATAACATCCACCACTGGGAAATGGAGTTTGATAATCGTCAACGCTGGGAGAATCCACTCATGGGATGGACATCTACTGGAGATCCATTGTCCAACTTGAAGGTGCAATTCTCATCTCCAGATGAGGCTATAGAACATTGCGAAAAGAATGGTTGGATATGGTACTTGGATTGTCCTAAAACTGAAAAGGAGTTTAAACCAAAGAGCTATGGTATCAATTTCTCATGGAATCGTCGTACTAGGGTATCAACAAAGTAATGTTTTGTTATAACAAGTAATATTACATAGTGAACTTATTTGTTGGAAATATAAAAATAATTGTAAATATCCAGTTTCTTCATTACTTAAATCTACAATCTGCAGGATTAACATGAATAATATTTGAACTAAATATCAATGTTGTTAAGTTATTAAATTATAGTAAGTGGTATTCTATTTTTATTTAAGACTAGCAATCCGCCCTGGCTTCGTACTGGTGATTTCTGAATCTTTACAACAGCGCCACCTACCGTGTCCAAATGCGAATCTAAACCATCTAGGGACCCATTCAAATACACACAAAAAATTTCATCAAAATTGATCAGGCCATTTTTGAGTTTTAGCAGGCCTCTGTCACTTGCTACCTGTGTGAAATAATTACCTACAATCGCGAGGCGAGGATACAACGCAGTCGGGGCTAGCGCGTTCTAGGCGATTGAATGTTAAAGTTTTTGACACTGTTTACGTAAATAGTTTTCAACCGTCTTCAAAAAGGAAGGGTTTACAATTCGACGGAATCTTTTTTTTATTTATGTTTTATCAATTACTCGATGACGCCTGAACCGATTTGTAAAATTCTGGTTTTGTTTAAAAAATCAACAATAAATTTATTTATATTGAAGTCGGTTGTACAAAATTTTTTATCTTACCACTAGTTTGTACATACTTGTTGAAATACTCGTCGAAATTGTTTTTGTTTGGTGTTTAGTATATTTAATTGTAGGATAAAATAGTTGATAAAGGTTTAATCTAATTTAAGAATAATATATATTACCTATCTATGTGATAAATTATAATGGCAAAACGTCATTCCTATATAATTGTTCCTCGGATGGATGCTTAATGAGCAAACAAAAGGATTCAAATATATCATTTTTTAAGTTACCGAAGGATAATGAAAGGCGAATATTTTTTTGTTAGATAGGTACTTATAGCGAAAAAATAATTAAGTAATAATTTAACTATCGAAGTAATACCTAAGTACTTTATTACAAAACTTAGTTGAAATTTACTTCACTATCCAAGTACCTACTTACATACCTATACTTGTCTTTTGTAATTAAAATATTTTAAGTTATAATAACACAAAATACTGAATATAAACTTTGTTTAGAAGATTTTTAATTAAGTAGAATACGATCACATTTCTGTTAGGAATCGTAATTCGGGTTTATTTGTTGTTTACACTATCTACCTATTTCTTCCGAGCCAAACATATTCGCCGACGATGCATTCTGTGATGCCCAACGCATGTAACTACATGCGTTGGGCATCACAGAACTCACATAGTAGCGGAAATATGGTCGATCATAGTCAGAAAAGGTACTTTACCTTTGTAACTTACTTCCCATTTCACAATGTATTTTTTTACTCTTTATTAACAAGCTCTTAGTAACCACGAAAAGTCCGTCGTGACGTAGGAAGGGGAAAAGATGCAAAGTAATACAGACACTCGCGCGCAGCGCTAAAGTTTTATTTAGCTTGCGTGCGCGATTTATCTGATTAATAATAATTATGTAGGCTATTAAAACGTCGGCAAGCAGTCAACATTAAAGGAATGCAACTTCTGTACGTAGTACTATTATTTATTCTGTGGTTTTAGTGAGACTAACGGACAGCAATTGATTTTTATTTATAGAGATGTTTTTCACTTAAAAACTAGTCTCAAAAATATGTTTCTGAGTACTTCATTCCTAAATATAGTTAATTACTATTAATACATATCTCATTTTTCAATTTTCTAATAACGCAGAAGAAAATGGTCCCTATTAGTGATTTTTGATCAGTTTGTCAACTTTCGAATATTATCTAAAACTGTCAACTGCTCAAAGGTATACATAGACTTAGAATATATACGCCAATATATTCTAAGTCTATGAAGGTATATATATGAAAACAGATGAATTCACTTTAACTAATGTCAGTGTAGTGTGATACAAATGAGATAAAGTCCTTGTAAGAAAAAGCGGTTTATTAAATACACGCGTGTTACAACAGTGCCGACCATAATGCTATTGACTCACACAATTCAGTTACATAGGTACTATGCTAAGTGTAGTTACATCATTCCCCCCCAAAAATTGTTTTTTTTGCAAGATACAAATACAATAAAATTTGAATATACAAACATTTAGGAATAGACAGAAACGGGTGACAACGTAATGCTTATCAACTCATAATGCACAAACATTTGGTATCATATGTCTCAACACTGGGAATTACATTTGAAGCGTCAGCTGTCATCGACGCTCGACCTGCATGCAATTACAATAACGAGTTGCAAATGCTAAAAATTAAAACATAGGTATATTAAACATTTTAATTCACTTTAGTTAAAATAAATCTAATTGCCAAAAGTAGTTCTGGTTTTATAAACACCTAAATGTTTCATTAAATTTTAAAAAACATTGCTTTCAAACTGTCTGACCTGGTCGCTAGTAAACTGAACGGGGCAGCCAAAACGTGAAATCCACCCTTCGAAAATTACCTTAGAAACCGTTTCTGCGGATATATCCCTTACGCGCGAAACCGGTTGGCCAGAAGCGAAACGCTTCTGGCCAACCGGTCTATCGATCTATTACTGTGACGAGATACCTATAGTCTTGCAAGGAAATATTAAGTGGACCAACTATGTCGACGTGAATGTGGGAATTTTTGAGCTGAGTTGGCGATAATTTTTTCGAAAAATATCCTAGCGGTGACCATGAATTACCTACTTTGTGTTGCAATACCGCTCCCACGCTTGAATTTGATGCATCCGTCATAAGTGCAAGCGGGGTGTCGGGTTTCGGATACGATAAGCTTACTGCGTTTTGAAACTTTGTTTTACATTGAATAAATGCTTCATTTGACTTCTCATCCCAATTAATTTTAGTCTTGTCTTTCTTATTAGAATTTTTTTAAAATTTATTTAACTCCATTTGATACTCTACAGCATTGGGCAAATGTAAACGATAAAAGTTGACCATTCCCAAAAATCTCCTGAGTTCTTCAACAGTTACTGGTTTCGGAAAAGCACATATAGCATCAACTTTATCTTTAAGAGGACGAATACCTTCCGTAGATACCTCGAACCCCAAAAAAATCTATTTTAGACTGTCCAAATAAGCATTTATTCAGGTTGATAGTCAAACCGCATTCACGAACACAAATGCTCTCTATGTGATGTCATATCCGTGCTTGCAATGATGACGTCATCGATATAGGTATAAAGAAAATCTAGGCCCTCAAAAACAGTGTGATTCATAAACCGTTGAAAAGTTTGCGCACTGTTACGCAGGCCAAAACACATGCGTGGGAATTCGAAAAGACCGAAAGGTGTTATTATGCCGGTCTTCTCTACATCGTCAGGGTTGACCATTATTACATGACACGCGCGATTAATATCGATTCGTGAAATATATTTTTTTACCTTCTAATAAATATGTAAAATCATGCAATCGCGGTATAGGGTATCTATCGGGCTTGGTTATTGCGTTAAGAGCCCTGTAATCGCCACATGGTCGTATTTGGCCGTCTTTTTTAGGCACAACGTGTAGAGGGCTTGCCCACGCACTTTTCGACGGTCTACAAATCCCCAACTGTTGCATAAGCTTAAACTCTCTTCTTTGACCTTTGCGTATCGAGGCGGTGGTAACGGTCTTGCTTTAGCGTGCACCGGTGGGCCATTAGTCTCTATATGGTGGTATACAGAATGTTTGGGCGGTTCTTTAAATGAAACCGGCTTGGTGATGTCAGGATACTGCGCTAAAATATAATAAAAAGGGTGACACTTATCTATAGTTTTATCTGATTATTCCTGACATAAAACAATAGGAGCTAAATCATTTAAATTTGTTACCTCGTCAATTAGTTTGTCCGACGCTACGTCGACCAACAATTTATAATGCGCTAAAAAAATCGACACCTAAAATTGGTTGACGCACGTCCGCGATAACAAATGTCCACTGATACGCCCTACGCAGCCCTAAATCTAGCCTTGAAGCTATAGTGGTAGAAACACAACCAATTGTCACGAGAAGCAGCGCGCCCAGGGGTACGGCTGCGGCGACCTTGAGACTGAGCGGGCTCGGTTCCTCTCACGTCCACGTGATTGGAACCGCGATCTGCCCATGGCCATTTTATCCAGTCGCTTATTAATCTTAGCGATTTCAGCAATGATGGAAGTGTCGCCTGACGAAGTCGATTCTACCTCTGCAACGCCGATAGTTCGCATCGTCTCCATAACCTGGTCTGTTACAGAAGCTAGCGTCTTGAGGTCTTTGGTACCGGTGACCGCCAGTATAGCACGAACTGCAGCCGGTAGGTGGTTCTGCCATAAAACGCTCAAAGTATCGTCTTTGAACCGATCCCTGGCCAGGTCCTTCATTCTACGCAGCAATTGGGATGCGCGCTGGTCTCCGAGATCTATCTCGCCAATGAGTTTGGTAATTTGATGCGTTTCGGTGAGTAACGTTGACTTCAGCAGGTCGTACTTTCCCTCAGCTGGAGGATTCACCAGGATATCCGTGACTTGCTGTACGACATGCTTCCCCAGCTTGGCAATAACCAGTTGGTATTTAGCAGCATCTGAGAGCTTCTGGTTGTATAGTACGGATTCGGCCTGTATGAACCAGGTGCGAGGCTGATCCTCCCAAAAATTCGGGATTCTCGACGAAACCGTTATTTGAGATACTTCCGCTTCCGATTTTTCTTCCTTGGACGTCATTTTCGAAGGTATGCACTACACAGAAACACAAACGAGCACGGCACTGTATCACGTCGGTGTCACCACTTTAACTAATGTCAGTGTAGTGTGATATAAATGAGATAAAGTCCTTGTAAGAAAAAGCGGTTTATTAAATACACGCGTATTACTACACTGCCGGCCATATTGCTCCTGACTCACACAATTCAGTTACATAGGTACTATGCTAAGTGTAGTTACATCACTTATAAAACAAACTTGTTTGATCAAACTTTGCCCAATCTAAAGCATGATTTAGTTAATAGAATATTTTGGTGCTGCTAGTGCGCAAAGGTTTTTTTACTCAACCCAAGCCTGTAATCATAGCTATTATGCTAGAGAAAAAGGTAAAAGACATATAGGCAGAAAAAGAGGCCTAGTGAATAGAGGTAAATGAGTAACAGAAATGTACTTAAGACTTCTTGCTGGGAACTATATCTTCTCATTAAGCAAAAAATTGCACACTGAAATGAAAAATTGTTTCAATTGAGGAAATATAATGTGTCAAATCAAAGGAAATTTGGCCGTGGAAGGAAAAGGGGAGATCTCTCACCGGGAAAGGTGTTCAGCCCGTGGAGCGGCCAATACTCCGCGTGTTATTTCGGAGCTGTTCACATTTCGTTTTTATTTCGTACCTTCCCCCAATTTGCCTCTAATTCAGGATAATAAGTTGGTGATATTTTTCTGTTTCATAATTAGCGTAAAGCGGAGTAAGAGAATCCATAAGCCAATTAATATCTGCGTGGATTTGTTTTGTTTCTGCACGAATTTAACAAAAAGGCGAAGAAAAGTCTTTCGAAATGATGAAAAAGAGCAGGGTCTGAATATCTTGAGGCTTCCTATAGATGGGATAACCATCTCGTATTTTTTACGCTTACGCCAGGTGAAATATCCAGGCCGGAGTGGAGAAAGGGCATCATAGGTGCTAAATGTTCGTTGCTACTGTCGCCAACCCGCCTGCGAAACGTGGTAATTATGACAAAACATTCTCTGGCAGCAGTAGGAGATTCAACTGAAAAATATTATGCAAATGGATTAGTAACCGCGGTTAATTTTAGTTTTTAAATTTCAGACGTTTTGGGCGGTTTACAGAACCTATGGTGACGGGGTGATGGCTTACAATCATTATAGACTCAGAAATATTTATTTTGGGGCTGTAGAGCGCCCCCACCCACTAAATGGAGCGACGACCTGGTAGGACATGCAGGAAGTCGGTGGATGCAGATGGCTCAGGATCGTGCTTTGTGGCATGGATTATGAAATATTTATTTCATTAATATTTATTTAAAACTAATTTCTAGGACCCCATATCACGGGTTCTCCTTGATAAAGTTCTATAAATATAGTGGATTCGTTTCTCCAATCCATCACAGTAGGTAGGTTTTATATTTTTTTTAAGAAACAGTTTAAAAGTTCACGAATCAAGCGAATAATGACGAGTATGTAAACAGCGATACGAATACACACGAGCAGTCCCTTTATTCGTGCCAAAAAACCGACATCGAGTGCAGGACAGGCGAATACTCGGGCCGAGTAGCGAGAACACCCGAAAAAGGCATATACATGGTCGTACTCGTGCCTAATCGTCTGTGTTTGACGAGTATCTAAATGTTGTCTTTAGCACGAGTCAAGGGAAAGTTCGTGTGTATTCGTATCGGTGTTTACATACTCGTTATTATTCACTTGTCCCGTGAACATTGTCGCAGGTGGTTATTTTTCTTATAAAATGATTAAACAAATGTAATAATAAAAATACCTACCTACTGTGATTGATTGGAATAAATTATTAAGATCTATTGTAACCCATATATCGCAAACGTATAAATGAATTTGAAAGAATCCGCTATTAAATTTATAGAACTTTGTCAAGGAGAACCCGTGATGTGGGTCCTAGAAATCGGTTTAAGAAGGGCAAAAAACCATTAATGATGCTTAGATTCGTATTTTGAATGCGATGAATGTACTAATTCTCGAATTAAAAAAAAGTTTTTTTTGTGAGTATAACAATTAAGTAGACATACGAGTATAGGCAGCAACGAGACGCACGTTCTCCATGCTTAAAAGATCTACGTTGAATGGATACAGACGAATATGTAATGTAAATTGTAAACGCGTCGTACTCGTCCAGCAAGTCGGTGCTTTAATTGTTCTATACCTACATTGTCATAATATCGATTTCTGAAATTATGTTAAATTATTTTAATCTTTTTAGTTCTATATAGTCGGATTTTACTTTTTGTTTAAAATTTTGCTGAAGCAGTTACAGTTGCATGAAAATTTAATTTTTCTAAACGTCATATAATAAACCAACTAATTTTGGGCTGCTGCACCATGTCTGTAAGTATATTGGTACTCTATACCCTCCAGAGAGAAACATAGCAATGGATACACTGCTGCTCGACGGCAGTAATCTAAGACTTCTATATGCATACTACTAGGATCGGCAATTCAGAGCAAAAACTGTGTCACCGCTGTGAATCGCGCGGGCGGGGGCGTGTAGCTAGTCGGCAAATATGTCACGCAGTTTTTTTTATAGATGAGGGGGCAAACGACCATGCGACTCACCTGATGGTAAGTGTCGACCGCCGCACATGGACAACTGTAACATCAAGGGAATTGCAGCTGTGGTGCCGGCCTTTTAAAAGGAGTAAGTTCGTTCCTTGAAGGTCCCTAAATCGTATTGGTCCGGGAAAAATCGCCAGTGGTAAACGATTCCACAAAAAAGTCGAGCGGGGGAGAAAACTCCTAGTAAATTTTAACTCCTAGCAGTTGTATATTCATTTAAGACAGTCACTACTGTTTTTAGGCAAACACGAAATAAAATTTTATATGTAGGTGGTTAGGCACCCGGGACAACTTATATACTACTTTTTATCCGAATATATACTTACTTTATATGTTATTTTTTACGCACACATTCGTAAGGGTCGCTCGGTCGGCAAAAACGTTGTAAATTGAATCGATACGAGTGCTTGTTGCCCATAAATCACATTCAATTTGGGATAATTTTCAAATAAAAGTAGAAGCCTTATTTACTCGTATTTTCAAAAACCGCAATAACGGTATATCATTATTTAATATTAGAACTTAACGTTTTTTTTTTTACTTATTATAAGCCAGTGCTTGACCACAATCCCACCTGGTGGTAAGTGGTGATGCAGCCTTAGATGGTAAATCGCACTGTCTTAACGTAACAAAAGCCTATTCACTCTTGCTTAAAACATTAGTTTAAAATTTGGCTACTTTTTGAAAAGTAGCCCTGTGTATGATTCTGTTAATTATAAGCGGGATAAAATATAAATACATAATAAATCAATAGTGATCTAAAATAGACAAATCACGTTGGCTAAGTGCGCACATAAATAATGTGGGCATTTTCTTAGTCACAATCAGTATTAGATTTCCGAAAAAAACGTTCGCGGTTTATAAAACAAAGAACTAGTCTTCTCGCCCGCTCGCAGTCGACTAAAGAAGTTACGGAGAATAAACCGTAACTTAGTGCGCAATGTATTAGTAGCGTAGTGTCCGTCTAGATACATAGAAGTCTAGCAGAAATAGCTAAGAGAATGATACCTTAAATGAAACTAATTTTTACGGATTCTATCGCGTTTAATTTAACTTTTTTAATTTCCGACGTTTCGGGTGCTTTACAGCACCCACGGTCACGGGGGGGGGGGGACTGAGGTGTTTGACGTCCCGATGTCATAGTTAGTCCGGCTACCTTCAGATTTTGAATATTCATTTTTGGTCCGATCTACGCAGAATGAGCTTACAGTATCTTGAAGTCTTGCAGTGGTATACTTGGGTTTGGATTAAATTTTATTAATTATAGGATCTCAAGCAGATGGTAGCACCCATCCATCTTCTCTATTGAAATTAGGATATTTTTAATTTCAATAGCCTCGCGAATCATCCTTGGTAGGAATCGGTGTTCTTTTCCGAGGATTTGTGGTCTGTCAAATCTAATGTAAAGGTGTAGACGATCTTGAACATGGTCACAGACTGCAGACTTGCCGGAACATCGGTGCTTCTAGTCAGCTATATGTTCTTTTACGCGGGTTTTATAGATATTTTATTTGTCCCATGTAAGAGAGACCACATTCACAATCCAGCTTGTACTCCTGCATCTTGTAGAGGCATATGACACTTGACGGATAGTAAAAATTGACTAATCTTCTTCGGCGGCGGGAAGTATGTTTTAATGGAAGCTCGCTTCTAGATGTAGCTAACCTTGTCTTTGACTCCTCTGACATAGGGTAGTACAGCAGGCACACGCTCGACTGTGGCCGGCTTCACTCGGTCTCTGTCACGTAGGCGCGGGACCCGAAGCTTGTTGTCTTGCAATACTTGCTCGACGTGCTGAAGCTAGGCGGCCAGATGTTTTCTGTCATAGATCCCTCGTGCCTTCTGAAACAAAGATTTTCCACGGTAGCTAACTGTGATGGATGATGGTGCGATTCACCATTTAAATATCGGTTCCCCACCTCAGTCCTCTGTGACCATGGGTGCTGTAAGCACCCGAAACGTCGGGAAATAAAAGTTAAAATTAAACGCGATAGAACCCAAAAAATTAGTTTCACTTAATGTGTTGTCTTCGCGTAAATATAAGAAATCATTAGGATGATACCTATTTAGTCGGAGCGTCTAGACAAAAGAAGAGCTCTATCAATGCTCTACTACGAGTAAAATCGTTTCAGGTCCGAGTGTTTCGTTATATAGAATTAATTTTATATACCTAATGTACGAAATAGAAGAAACTCCTAATGGTGTAGATATTTTTAAAAATAATTCTTAAAATATATAGCATTGATATGATTAATATAATACTTTTTCACGGTGGATATTTAGCAATAGAGAAAAAAATAGCATAGCAGGAGTGTGGGTCATAAAGATATAAAAATAGAGAAGGATTTAAAAGAATTGAGCAAATTTTTCAGTTGGTTGACCTAATTCTAAATGATCCCGTGTCAACATGAAGCGGGATTTGCATGATAATGGTGTTTACGAAGGGGACAAGGGACAATTTAAAAAGCAAGCCGGCGATATACTTTGCATGTCGTTACACTTCCCGCTGTGTGTTGATTACCGCCATTTTCATGAAAATTAATGCGCAGTTCCAGTGGTCTTACAGCGATGTGAAATAAAGTTCATTATTCAATGTGAACAATTCGTTATTTTGCAGTTTATTAACCCGATAAATGAGAAAGCTACAATTTTGAATCCAGTATTTTGCGGTCTTCATATTGTTCTTATTAAGTATGCTTTAATTGTTTATTTGTTTCTGTTTAAATAAAATGCAAATTAAAAATTTCCTTTTCGGCTTTTTTTCCCTTTGGTTATGAACTCTTGCGGTTATATTTTTGTTACTGTCAAGTAATAACAAATTATCCCTTATAATATTTCGTTTCAAAAACTTAACAATATGCTACTGTGTTACATTGCGAAGTCCTTGGGAGATTTTGGCGACAGCTTAACTCAGCGGACAATCGATGACGACAATATCTCAAGTTCCTAAAGCGCCTAAGCTGACAAAATAACTTGAGGTTTATATCAATATCGGAGCACTTATTTCACAACTTACGTTTACATATCAACCACTTTTAACAGGAGTAGCAATCTGCCGGCGGTAAAGTTCCCATAAATAAAACTAGGAGTAAAACTCCCTGACTTTATCTATTTATAAAATTAATTGATGCAGGGTCGTCTAAACACACCATATCATATATAACTATAAGCTAGTCAGAAACACCTGGGTGAGAAGTCAGTTAAGTATAAACAAAGTACTCTGTGCAAGTCAGAAGTAAGGTTGCAAACCAATACAAAAGCTTCATCACCATCACAGTCTATCAAAAGTCCACTGCTGAACATAGACCCCTCGCAGATTGCCTCATAATAAGTATATTTGCCATAGTTGCCACGCTTGTCAGGCAGGTTGATAGACGACGCCGGCTCCGTGGCTTTGTGGCTTAGCAATGAGTTGCAGCGCTAAGTGCCGCGGGTTTGAATCCCGCAAGGAATAAGTATTTGTGTAGCCTACAAGTAATTGTTCCGGGTCTGGATGTGTGTCCTTGTGAAATTTATGTATGTAAACTGCCCCCACGGTACAGGAGAAAATTCTTTTGGAGAGGTAATGTTTAAAAAAAAAATTAGTGACCATCTTGATGGGGATGATATGCAGTAGCGCAAGTAGTATCGCAGTAATACTCGATGTTTCGCTTCTTTAAGGCTCCTCGTTATTAGCTTTCTGTATTATTGTGTTATTTTCTTTGAATTAAGGGGACTAGCCGTCATTAGTTATATCAGAATCCAGTCAATTCCATCCAAGAATTAACTTCGACACTGTTTTTCAACCGAAAATGTTCGGCAATTACTACATACCTTCACGTTGAATTTAACAAAATTTTCCGGAACTTCTTCAGCCAACTTTCTGACGTGTACGGGAATAGGATTTTATAATTATTTTATTTGCCAAGCGAAGAGCACTTAGTTAGTTACATAATTAAGTAGTTGCATTGACTTTAAAATGCTACTAAGATGGAGTATTTAACAAACTTTAAGACTAGTTAGATAACTGCTTATTTAGTTACCTGTAAAGTTGTTTGCTATAATTGCACCTTTCTCTGAAATTACCGTGTTCTAATATTAATAACTAGCTAGTTCTAGAACTAGAAGTTCGATATCTTGAGTTTATTTCATTGTAAGTCCTTGTACCTAAAGAGTAGTTAGTTTGTACCAGTTCTGGCTCACTGAGCTCACTGAGCTGGCTGACGGTAAGTCGACGGATCCTAAAAAAACGAAAAAAAAAACGAAAACGAAAAAGGTTTTGGCATGCTCTGATCACGAATCTGCGGTCCGTTTTTGCGTAGGATGCGCAGTTCTGGAGATGTGCAGATCAATTAACTAATATGGGTGTTCAAGGAACAGTAATTCTTATCTATTGTTCCTTGAACACCCGTCATTGCCGCTCTTATCTATTACTTCTTGTAGACCCTGCTTATCAGTGCTATTGTATTATACTTCTTTGTTCATAACTACCACGCTGTTCCGAATCATCAATAAAACACATTCCTTAATTTTGTTACAATTTTTATTCCCAAAATGTTATTGCTTATTTTCTATAAAATAGGAGCGAAACATCTCATCCCCTAAAATATCGTTGTACAGTGTGTTCCCTGTAAATATGCCCGTAAAACTATGCATTGAACATCCCTGAAACTTATATAGCAAATACATTAAGCAATATTCACCACAAACTGAAGTCCACTCATTCTGAATCCTATCAACATTCCAGTCCCATCTTTTACAATTCCTTTTTAAAAACTATAGATGATATCGTGCAGGTGATCGTCCATATGAATCAAAATATTGACCGATGCCATTCGTATCGATATATAAAGCTATCCAATGTGAGCCTGGTTTATCATCTGTATCCAAATTGCATATTATATACGTTGATACGTGGGTATGCATGGGCAGTTTATTAGCAGCATAAACATTATTTTCTAGACTGGGATGAATCTTTTTCAGATGTTGTTGTACATCTAGTGTATCCATGATATTACTGCTATTAGTAGATTATTACGGTACCAATTTTATCATTGGTAAGATAGGAATGATCAATTACAGTGATTTGTAAATATTAAATCGCGTTCTTTTGTGATGATTTTTAGGAGTCATCGGTATAACGCAAGTCGCAACACGAAAGAATGCGAGATAACCTTGTTGACTCATAAAGTTACTATCAGTTTCACTGCGGAAATGCTTTAGATTAGATATAACTTACTGATGCTATATAAGACCGAGCAGCTGCAGTCATGGAGTCAGTATATGGTCGTTTGACCGCAGTGCATCTACCAATACTACGTTTGTGTTACTTCGACGCATCAATGGTCATGGACGTAAGTGTTTATTCTATTGACAAACTTACTTTTCTTTCTATTGTTTTCTTACGTGTGTGTGTGTGTGATTAAGTGTAAACAAATTGATATTAACATGATAACTGTGTTGTTGCAGAAATCATTCAGCTTCGATGAAAATACCTATAAACAGTATTACTACTCGCCACTCTCCCCTCAAGAAGAGAGTGATGACATACATGCGATTGTGGAAAAAGAAAATCGCAATCGATAGATCATTTTTTTGAAGCCGAATAAAAAATAAAAAAGAGGAAGCTATTATCGTCAACCGTAGCACGAGCCGCTAGAGATGGTGTATCATACATTTCTACTAATTCTGACGACGGAGACCAAGCGGCGCATCTCATAAAAATTGAAATGTACGATATGAAGAAGCTATCCAAGATTCCAACTACTAATCATTGGAAACACGCTTCCACAAGGATTAAATATTATGTAAAGACTAATAAGGATAGCATCTACGACAACACAAACACCCTCATATACAATATTACAAAGACAATAGCAGAAAGTGAAAAAGTTAAAAAATACTTTTTTAACAATGACAGTCCTTAGCTGATCATTAGTGAGTGTGATTCTGTTTACTTAAATAACTTCTGTGTACTCATTAGATTCAACGAGCTGTCGTCTTATGATGCTGAGAGGAAGACAAGAGCAGAAAGAAGAGATGAGTGTGGCATACGTGCACAGAACACGTCATTGAATAGCAAAACTACAACACTGAGTGGAGAAGAAAAAGAGAAGAATATGCAGTACTCAAGAGCTGAATATCCATTCTTCAGTTCAAAATCTAGCCGGTTGCTCAGTTTCGAAGACTGGCCTCTCGTTATGCGACAAAAGCCTGAAGATTTCTTTTATACTGGTCATGCAGACAGGACCAAGTGTTTTCATTGTGGTGGTGGTTTAAAAGATTGGGAAGATGATGATGATCCTTGGCGGCAGCATGTTCAGTGGTTTAGTCAGTGTGCTTATGTAAAGTTTAAACTCGAACAGTGTTTTTTATAAGATTAAATAGGGGGTTTAATATATTGCATACAATTTGTTTTATTTAATTTTATAACGTTTCACATAGTTACATACATACAAAATGCATTACGCATAACACATAAATCTAACACACAACACACGTTATAAACTTACAGTAACATTTCTGTTTTTATCTATTTCAATAATATTATCAAACTCAGCATAAACTATACAGTTAATTGTTTGTATTAGTGAGGATTTAAATCGTACTTCTAATCTTACACTACCATGCTTTATGAGATTCCAATGAGCTGATGAGTTAGCTGATAAATCAGGAGTTAAGTCAAATGCTAATAGACAGTAACCTTTGCATACTGTTCACAAGAGATTCCATTTTCTTCATTAAGAAAGTGAATACCAGTTCCCGCGAATAGAGTATGATATGCTGATGTAAATATACTATTATTAAAAGATGGTTGCAAAGCTTTTGAGGGTATTTGTTGACCATCAATATATAAGCTGAAAGAATTAATACCATAGTTTTCAAAGTTAAATGGATTTTTAGTAAGGGAACCATTAAATGCAGAATTGTTCACAAATCCAATTATACATTTTTTGGGTACCTATCCTAAGAATATATTATCAAGAGTTTTTCCTTGAACACCCGACGGAATTGTTAAAACTTTTACTTCTCGAGTAATAGGATATTTAGCAGTGGTAGAAGCTAAAACTTTTTGATGTGCGAGTAATACACTTGGATTAATTCGTGCTCGTCGGACAATATGAGTTGCATCCGTAATGCAAACTTTAAACTTTACATCGTTTGACCCAGCAATTAAATTAAAACTCTCTCTTGATCGAACTAATTTTACACTTATTTCAACACTATTAATTAAATCTTGGTTAAAATGTCACCGTGAAGATGTCCAATCATTTCTATTTCCTTACTTTCACTAACCAATTCCTGTCTTTTAACAAATCCTATGTTTTTACCATCTGTAGAATCCATTTTTCCTGCTGTATCCTCATACCAAAGACTACAAGTAAGATGAGTTTTTTAGCAGCTGGAGCATAATTTAAAAAGGTTTCCATGTATGCTCGATATGCATAGGTATTATTAGTGGTGATATGATGATTTTTGGTTTAAATAAACATCAAGTTGACTAAAAAGTGAATACAGCCAATTATTTACAGGTGCTACTACTGTAGCCGATATCAAGTTAGTTGAATCTTGATTTAATACTTTTGCCTCACCTTTGAGTCATCGCCTGACCCAGGAACTTGAAACTCGATAGGTCCATCATCAGCAAGAGACGGAATTGGTCCATAATCCATTTTCAATGCTTGTTTGTGTAGACGGTAGTGCAAACAAATCCAATTCTGACTTAACACACTCGCAAGAATGATTATGAAGGAAATACATATTTAATTTGAAAATATATCTTTGATATTTTTTGGTTTTAGACGAAGTTTTATCGCAGCTTTCACTTTAGCAGTTAATGGTGGAATGAACGAGGCCAATCGTTTTCTTTTAGTTATATACCCAGATCCTGTCATGTTAAATTGATCAATTTTGTTATCAGCCTTTCGTTTTAAATTCGTACTAACTTACTTTAGACGATCTTTTATTGAGGCTTCTATAGGACGCGCTTGAACCATATCCGATAAAAGTCCTACTCCAGCGCTTAATGCCTCCTTACCAATCACTCGAGCACCACTTGAAAATATTATTTTATCTATTTTATATTGTGAGGTGGGGTTGTAAGTGATTTTCTGTAATTCTCTTTCATAAAAAGTACCAACTATTGGTTCATTTTGTAAATCTGTTATTGTATAAACAACCTATGGAGATCTTTCAATTATTGAAGATATAATAAATATTTCATCACTCCAATTTGATTCATATCCTTTTTGGAAAACATGTTTATATTTAGTTATTCGAACATAATCACCCACATTGAAATTTGGTTTTGGATTTTCTAAAGAAAGTTTGTTTGACCGTCTATCATAAAGATTAGTCCAAACTGTCATAATATTGTTGGAATTTACATCACATGGGCACATCTTAATACTAGAGTGAAAGCTGTGATTATAAGAGTATATTAAATCTTGTAAAACATCTATATATCTATAAGTATTATTATGAGTGAAATAACGCCACATTTTCATTTTAGAGTTCTTTGAAATCGTTCAACAATACTGGCCTTAATGTTAGGATTGTTAGTGGTATAGTAATTAATCTTTTAGAAACAAATTCTGTACCTTTCTCAGATTGTATGTGAGTAGGTGTTAAATTACTTTCAGTATATTTATAAAATATATTTATACTTTCAAAACATTCTTTAGTTGTTTCTGAGTTTTTCTTTTTCATTGGTCTTGCAAAAGCATATTTACTAAATACATCAATAACACAAAGTATGTAGTTGAAACCATCATTATATTGAGAATAAGTTCGCATATCACTTAAATCAGCTTGCCATAGTTCATTAATATTTGATAGAATGTACCTATTACGCGGGATTTTTTTCGAATGGGTTTATGTAATGTGTATGTTTCTTGTGATTGTAACCATATTCCTTTACTTGCTTTTTATCCATTTTACCCTTCATGGCTTTTGATAATTTATCAATACTACCAAAAGCAGCGGGATTAGATGGATCATAATAAATCCTGTTAATTTCTTCTAGCACGGGGTCCATTTTACCCATTCAAGCTTTTTACGTATTTTAGTTATAGATTTTTTATCTCTACTGCTCGGTGTAGAAAACTCAATTTTAGTTATAGATTTTGTATCTCCACTGCTCGGCGTAGTAAACTCTTGAACTTCAATCTCAGAGGGTTTGCGCAGATCTTTTGCTTAAAGCTGGTTAATAAACTCACATCTCTTTGGATTTCCAATATAAGTAAGTGGTACTTTAATATCTTTTAATGCTTTAGCAAATCTATCCCACCCTATCGGATCCCTTCTTTTTAAGGGTCTTAGTGAATCATTTATTAAATCAACAATATTACTTCCAGGAATTTTTTTCATTATCAATTATGACTGTGCCTTCATTATCCCAATGTATTTTACTTTTACTTGTTCGAACTAAGTTTAATAATAACTGACCCCTTTTATTATAAGTGTTTGGTATTAAACTGAGTATTTGAGCTGGTGTGTAAAGTGGATTTGCATTATTTTCTCTATTTTTAATGGATCGATTCTCCTCCAACAAAGATTCAGCATCAACTGAAGTTTTTAGATCTCTATCTTTATTTTTAAAACCAATTTTAGACTCATTTGAATCTTCATTAGATGTATCAGAATAAATTGGTAATCTGAGTGGTTGACGATCCTCTTCGGTAAAATGAAGGTGTTTGTAAATATAACATCCACTTCTTTCGGTCTTCCGTCTTACTATTCATAATATTTTGCATTTCAATGTCTAATCGAGACAAATTACTATTAACCTTATTTTCTTGTTTTAATTTTTCAATCAATCCATTTTCTATAAGTATCATTTTCTTTGCATTTTCCATGTTAACTGGCGAGTCCACTTACTAATCCACTCAATATTGCACCTAATATTATTGGTAGGAAAGCCCCTCCTTTTTGTATAATTATATTTTTTCTTAGTTTATGTTTACACTTATTCACCAGTTTACGGAGTATATTTTTGTGTTTATTCAATTTTTGTTTATCTTGATCTGTAAGAGGTACCTTTCCTTGTAAAACGTTATGAATACATTCACAAATACAATTTATTTCTTCTTCATCACACGTTTTAAGTATTGCTCTTTGATATTTTGGTTTAAGCGTATGCAAAGCGTTTAGCAAATTTTTATGCGTTGTGAGTCGACGATGCATCATTTAGAAATGATTTGAATTGTTTGATTCTTGGTGTATTTGAACTCTTTTGTGGGAACGTAGACTGTACAGAAACCATTAAATGGGAAGACATTTGTCTTGATACGACAAAAATCATTGGTATTCTGTTTTAAGTACCATTAAATATCCATGCGCCTCTAGAGTTGCATCCCTGTAGGCATCTTCAATGAATTTTGGGTTATCTGGTGATACTTGTTACGCTAAATATCTTATTTGAGTTTTATCTCGAGGGTTTTTAAAGTATATTATGTAACTTGAGTTTAAAGAAATGTCTCTTTGACCTTTACCCTGAAGAAATAAATTTTGTGATTATATTAATATTTGTGACTACGATTCCTGTGATGACTACCTTTTGTAAATATATCCACAATTCTTCAATCAGATTCTCTCATTAGATCATCAATAATAATAAGATGTAGGTTTTCACCATCAAACATATTAAGATTTGGAATTCCTTGATGATAGTTAACATTTGGTAAATTATATAAAGGTTGCATTTCATCAAAGCACCATGTGATCTGATTAAAATCACAATTACATATTTCTGTAATTGATTTTATGAAATTTGTTACGAAATTTGACTACCCACATCCACTTGGTCCTGCCACAATAGCAGTAAATGGATGGATAAAGTGAAACATTACACACGTTTAAAGTTCTAAGGGATGAAATAAAAAATGAAAGTGTTGGTGTAAACAATTAATATATATTGCAAAAATTATATAAAACAGAATGATCTGTATACTATTTCTAACACAATTAGTACATCAGAATTTTACAATCACTTCAACCTCAAATGTATACACACACACACACAAATAGAAACAACAACTATCTTAAATTATTTACAATCAAACAATAATTAAATATGTAATAAACTCTACGTCACATTATAGTATTATCATAATTTTACAATCAATACAAATTTTATTTACACACAGACATAAAAGTAAAAACTATCAACATTTAGCGCAATTTATAATGACCCCAAGGTAAAGTTTCAATATTATTATCATCTAAAATATGCCTCTTTGTGTCATTATGATAAACCAATTTTATTTACTTTTGTGTGAAAATTTTAGCCTTTCACCTTGGCTATAGTCTTATTCTCTATGTTAAAAGCGTACATTTTAGATCGTAAACCTACAAATTCTTTTATGATTTTACCATTATTTTCATCTTTGAAAAAACCTAATTTCTTTTTATTTAATTTTGGATATTCAAAAATATTATTTGTATCATGATCTGAGGTATCAAAGTATGAGGAAAGGTCAGGTTTTATACCGGTGTAAAAATCATCTGTAAATATATGATATATTAAACTATCCGTATCTGTATACAATAATTTGATTTTACTAAACATTTTAATCATATAGTTATAATGAAAATCATACATTTATGTTTTTGAAATGTCTAAAATACAAAACCCTAAATAAATTGGTTTGTTATATATTAACTTAGTTTTTCGCAACTGAAACGCAACTAGGTCTTCCGAAAATATTGAAAGACTATGAAATTTTGGTTTAGCGATTAAATATTGAGCACCTCAGTCTTTACCCTGGTTCTCCCAGTGTGTAACTAATTTTACGTTATCCCTTTTTACAATATTCTCCATAGTCTTACCGAAGACTTAATTATTCATTAATTTATAAAATTTTTTTTCAAAATCTGATTTTGCTAACGTTCTTAATTTTGTATTTAGATCTATGTATATTTTCAACCAGGGAGACTGTTTAAATTTTAAAACTCTATGAATTTTAGTTAATTTAACTCCCATTTCTATGCACTGCTTTAAATTTCTGTAATGAATTACATATTTATCTTTATTATTTAAATTTGGGACTAGTTTATTCTCATTAGTATTGCCTACACAAATGTTTTTTGAGCATAAAGGAAATTCCGAATGTAAATCATGAAGTTCATCTGGATATTCCAAATCAACTTCTAAAATAAAACCGAAGTCCGATGTCTCAGACAAATTAAAATCTGTATTCGGACTTACACATTCAAATCCACCAGTAGGAAGATATTGAGACATAGCCCAACCATATAAATTGTTGGCATCAAAATATGTGATATATGAATTTGGTTTCGCTGCATCATAATCCCCCATGTCTTTGTTATTAGCTATAGCATAACGATTACTACATTGAAATACACCACCCCTGATACCTGATCTAATAAATGTAATTTTCGCATAATCTGTTAAAAGTTCTAATTCTCATTTTTTGTTTACGTTTTTGTATATTTTAGCATTGCATGTCAACTTAAACCGGGAGCTGTGTAATAATGGGCAGGGTCTAAATCATAAGTATTAATACACAGCTTTCTAAAGTTTTCAAATACGTCGGATAAAAGTAAAACGTCTGTTTTTAAATACAAGTTTGAATAATTTAGCATATTACAACACCCAAAGTGTTCCCAAACATCTTTAGCATGATTGTAATCATCATTTGAAATATGGGAATCTGTGAGCGAGCTATAAATTTTTTTTTGTTCAGGGAGCGACGTTAGGTTTAAACTATCATAATTAGTCATAAATTCATATGGATAAACCCCTTTCCGTTTTAAACGAATGAAATCTTCATCATTAGGGTAATTTCTACGTAATTCTTGAAATTGATCATTACTGAGATTTTTGGCTAATTCTTCTAATTTACATGATAAAAACTTAAATGAATGTACGAATCGCAATATAACTTCATGGTTATTCATTTTAAATTTTTTGGAAAAGGATATATATTTTTCTTTATTTTGAGGGATAACTTCGACTTCACCATCACAAAAGTTTAATGCATGAACAATAAAATGAGCATCATAGTGACTAAGGTTGTGTAAAAATATTGGTATATGACGTGGTGTTCTGAACTTCGAGTTACATGATTCATGAGCAACACCTATAAAACTACCAGTGTACCAATCAAAATCATAAAAAAGTTCTGCTAACTCTGTTTCACAAATATGACAAATGGTTGCATTTGAAATTTGGTTTTTGTCTTCATTTGTTAGCGGAACTGGATATTTTTGAAGTCTATTTATTTCTTTTAAATTGTTAGATAAACTTTCCATAAACACTTGTGCACAGTTGGATCCACAATATGTTACATATTTTGATAATTTATCATCATATGAACATTTTATATAATAACCCAAACTATGCACTTCATGTTTTTGAATATTATGTGTGAAAGGTTTGGATGGATCGTTAGAACATGATTCTATTGGTTTTAAAAATGCTTCAAAATAAGCATAAACTACGAATGGTATCTTTAACTTTTTTTCACAACTATCAAATTTAATTTTATCATTTGAAATAGGTTGACCAAAGCAATTCTTTTTTAAAGTTTCACTGTTTAGTAATTCTGTACAAATGTGGGCATAATCGTATTGTTCATGATTATTTAACCTTTCCTGAGATGGAAAAAGAAGTAGACATGCTTCGCAAATCTACATGACGTGACCGTCTTTTGAAATTTGTTTACTAACTAACCGCTATAATTTTTTTATGTAACAATAATGATTTTTCGTATCTTTGGAAAAAAAATTGACATGTCTATCTTTACGACACTTAAAAATAATGGACCTACTATAGAATTACATCGTTTTTCTTTATTACATTCTAACCCAAAAACATTAATACTAATATAATTTAATTTCTCTACTTTTGTTATGTCAGAAATTTTAACTGGAAAGGAAATACCATCAAATTTAAGTTTATTTGCATGTTTAGCGTACGATGATACCCCATTTTTTGTTTACGAGATATAACGCTGAGAGTATCGCCCATCTAAAACAAAAATAATCTTCGTTTTTTACATTTATAACAGCCTTTTTTAATTTTATTTCACGGGGAAGATCTATGTATGAATTACCACCTAGGGGGTTAAATTTATTAACATTCATGTCTATAGATTTTATGTTTTTTAGACTCTATCCGCTATCTTTTTTTTTCAAATGCACTAATTTTACTAGTAATTGTATCATTTAAAGATGAAAGAAAAATATTTAAGTCATCGCCTTGACAAATAATATACTCGTAGTTAAATGTTTGAAAATCGAACGTATCATGAATATCTTTAGTTTGTTGAACAAAATCAGCATGCAATACGAAATTTACTGTAAAAATTATGTGTTGATGAATACACTCTTGTATTAAAAATAAAATATCATCTTTAATAGAATTTAAAAATAGTTCAGGAGTTTCAAAATTTACCCGTGTCATGATCTACTCTACTCTTGATTTTATAAGTTAAAATCCTATTTCCAAAAGCAGATTCAATAACACACTAACGTTTGATAAAGAATTATGTGAATTTAAAAGATTATTTATGTGAACACTTCTTTTAAAATGATTAGCTAAATATCTTTTCTTGATAAATATATGACACGTTAGATATTCCACTTGCTCATCGTTACCGACACCGTTCCCTGCAGAGGCAGACACTTCTTCTCCCGTTCTTGGTTTTTTGACGATCTTGGGTTCTTCGCTGCTCGTTCGTTCACGTTTCTCCATTTCATCACAAACTTTAGACAACTCCTGATTTAATTCACTGTTGAATAGTTCCATATTCTCTTCCATGGGTGTGGAAAAGAAAGCACTTCACTGAAGTTTTCCATCTTTATAGTAAAGAAGAAAATAGGTAGCAGAGTAAGTAACATTTCAGTGTTGGTAGACCAATTGATACCCAATTTCAAATAATGTCCGATATTTATAGTCTAGTAAAGGATTAGAAATAGAATATAATGAGTACACAGAAGTAATTTAAGTAAACAGAATCACATTCACTAATGATCAGCTAATGACTGTCATTGTTAAAAAAGTATTTCTTAACTTTTTCACTTTCTGCTATTCTCTTTGTAATATTGTATACGAGAGCGTTTGTGTTGTCGTAGATGCTATGCTTATTAGTCTTTATATAATATTTAATCCTCGTGGAAGCATGTTTCCATTGATTAGTAGTTGGAATCTTGGATAGCTTCTTCATATCGTACATTTCAATTTTTATGAGATGCGCCGCTTGGTCTCCGTCGTCAGAATTAGTAGAAATGTATGATACACCATCTCTAGTGGCTCGTGCTACGGTTGACGATAACAGCTTCCTCTTTTTTATTTTTGATTCGGCTTCAAAAAATTGATCAATCAATTGCGATTTTCTTTTTCCACCATCGCATATGTTATTATTAATAACGATGTCATCACTCTCTTCTTGAGGGGAGAGTGGCGAGTAGTAATACTGCGACTTGCGTTACACCGATGACTCCTACAAATCATCACAAAATAATGCGATTTAATATTTACAAATCACTATTGTAATATTACGAGGTTGAATTAAACACGAGCGCTTGATCAAGAAGTTTATTCATGACTGACTCTACATAAATCAGTAACTTAACTTATATACTAGCACTGTAATACTACTTCACCTCGGGGTGGATAAAAGAAAAAAAAGTTCAGCATACTTAATACATAAGCACAAACTAATATTTTATAAAATATTTTTTTTAAAACATTGCTTACTCAACGAACCTTTTTGTTCTATCCTTATGCACTATATCTACTTTATTATTTCTAAAAATCTTAACATTTGTTCCTAAATCTTCTAAGACTTTAAAGGTCCATCAAAAATACAATCTAATTTACGAGCACATTCATTTTTAATTAAAATAAGTTCATCCTTATCATAGAATACAGGATTACATGTTTTATCATATTTGTTTTTCTTATTTCTTTACAAGCTATTAAATTATGTCTTGCATCTTTAAAGCTACCTGTAACTTATATTTTAAATCTAAACAATAATTATCAGAATTATAAAGTGGTTCCACCACGTCTTGTTTCAAATTATTAGGCAAACGACATGGCCTGCCAAATACAAGTTCGAATGGTGTGTATTTTGTTTGAGTGTTTACACAAGTATTATAACTAAAACACCAGAATGGAATCCAATGAGACCATGAATAGCCCATATTGGTGCTATAAGTTCTTAAAAATGACCCTAAATGCTTATGAGCAATCTCAAGCGAACCAATTGATTGATGGTGATATGCAGTTGACGTCAACTTTTCTATATTTAATAAGCTACACACCTGTTCCATCACTTGAGAAACAAATTCAGTTCCCTATCAGTAGCTAAGGAACTAGGTATACCGAATCTTAGGATAAAATTATTTACAAAAGCTTTGCCACAGTAAGTGTTTCTTTATTGGGTAATGGGTATGCCTCTATATATTTTGTTAATTCACATTGGAGCGTTAAAATATAGCAATTACCGTACTCATCCTTGTCCAAGGGACCCACAAGATCAAGAAAACTTTCTCAAACGCAGTCGACGCCGTGGTAGTTATAGTCATTGGTTGTTTGGTATACCTACTATATTTCATTTTCTGACACATTTTACATTCACTTATAAATTTTCGAACATCGGCATCTAATCCTGGCCAATAATATCTCCTTTTTATGTTATTAGCCATCCTATTCATTCCAGCATGCCCACTGGTAGGTAGCAAATGATAATCATTCAAAATGAATTGTTTTTCTTTATAGTCGTAAATTCTTTTAATTCCTTTCAGAACACATATTCGAGGACCGGTCCACTCATTTAATGTCTTAATTTCACTACATAAACCTTTTATAAATTCTTCATTTTTATCATCTTTTACTATGCATAGTTCTTTTACTTTTATTATCTCACAAAACTCTTTTAATTTAGTTGCAAATTCGGCTCATGAGAAGAGCAATCTAAATTCAAGTTTATACACAATAGCATTTTGCTTGGCACAAAATTAAAACAATCTCGTTCTTCCTTGACTAAGTCTCTTTTTAAATCCTTTTATAATATCTCCTTTCACAAGTTTCATTTCAATAGAATCATACGGTTGTCTTAATAATTCCACGACTCGTGGTTGATCAAACCACCGTCAGTGTCATTATTAATCACAACCCCTTTCCTGTTTACATCCTCTTCCATTCTTCTCTTTTGCGCTCTAGTTGTCACAGCTAAGACTTGTTCTTTCATATTCTTTAACTCACTCGACGTTATACAAATTCTAGACAGTGCATCCGCCACAACATTGTCTTTACCCTTCACATAACATATTTTAAAATCATATTCTTCTAGAATTAATCGAAACTTTATCAACCGACTAGACGGATCTTTCATTCCAAATAAGTAAATCAAAGGTTTGTGGTCTGTCATTATGGTAAAAGTCCTGCCAAATAGGTATGGTCTAAAATATTTTACTGCCCACACAATGCTGTTAATTCCTTTTGGATAACTGGGTAATTTTTTCTGCTTTATTTAATGGCCTACTAGTGTACGCGATTGGTTTCATATTTTTGTTACACAAACTGCTCCTACAGCTACATCAGACGCATCTGTTTGCAAAACAATTCATTTGATTCAGAAAAATCGGATATTGAAGTATTGGGGTGTTATTAATGAATTTTTAGAAAATTAAATGCGTTCTGACACTCTGAAGACCAAACAAATGGTGCGTCTTTCTTGAGTAAACTATTTAAAGGCATAGTAATTGTTGCAAAGAGGTACGAATTTCCTATAGTAGTTGCAAAATGCAACAAACCTTCTTACTTCGTCTACATTTTGAGGGACGGATAATGCTCCAAAATTCGGGTCTTTTCTGGATCAGGTGAGACACCGTTGGCAGACACTAAATGACCAAGATACAGAATTTCCTTCTTTAGAAATTCGCACTTAGTAGGATTCAGTTTTAAATTTACCTTTCTCAGTCTTTCGAAAACATCTACTAGATTTTGGTTGTGAATAGTTAAGGATCTTCCAAAATTATTAGATCGTCCAAATAAATAAAACACTTCTCGAAAGTTAATCCTGACATAGCAATTGACATGACTCTACTAAAAGCACTACAAGTTTTGAGCCCCATTGGTAGACGTTTTAATTGATAATGTCCTGTACTAGTCGAAAATGCAGTATACTTTCGGCTTTCTGGTGCCAGTTTCACCTGATAATAGCCTTGTTGTAAATCTAAATGGGTAAAATATATAGAGCCTGATAATGAATCAAGAATATCAGTGATGTTCGGCAGCGGAAATTTATCATCTACTATATTTTCATTTAGTTTTCGAAAATCAATTACTAAACGCCATTTTGACAACCATCAGATTTTTGGGAACTAGTAGTATGGGACTAGACCATTCACTAGTAGATTCTTCTATAATATCATCTCTAAGCATCTTTTTATCTGTTTATTTATTTCGGGCTTTAAAGCTTGTGGTAAACGGTATGGTTTCGTGTAAATAGGATTGATGTTATCTTTCAGTTGTATAGTTTGTTCACAAATATTTGTAGTTTCTAACTTATCGTTGGGTAAAAAGAAAATGTCTGAATATTTAGTGCAAATTTTTTCTATAGATTGCTTTTCTTCTTCATTCAAATGCTTCAATTCTAATAAAGATAATAAGATATCACATCTTTCTGAACTACTTTTGTTTTGGCAAAATTTGAAAGCGTTAAAATCATCTAAAAGTTCTACGTTTAATATGAAATTATTCAAATTTACTTCTTCTTCCCTAGTATTTAAAATCTTTATTGGGACTCTTTTATTTTTTGGTCGAACAATAGTACCTGCCAAAAAAACGCCTTCCATTATTTCCTTTGCGCTAACAAAACAATCGCCTTTTGCTTCCGTATCCAAATACACAAAATGAATTGATTCACTTCGAGGCGGTATTAATAATGTATTACTGTAATCAGGTTTGTCATAAATTGGCAAAACACAATTCTCTCGTCCTATCCGTAACGTTAGTAAATTTTGTTTAAATCAATATTGGCTCCGTACTTGTTCATAAAGTCTAATCCTAATATTCCATCGACGGTTATAGGTAAATTTTTGAAAATGTGAAATTTGTTATGGAATTTATTGTCTCTAGAAGCATAAATGTCGATCTCTACATATCCGGAAGAACATATCTTGCCTCCAATTCCATTAACAACCAAATTATCTTTAGAACACATGCTGATCTTGGAAGTACTTCTTCCTTAATAACCGAAATGGATGCTCCAGTATCTATCAATAACACAAGTTTCATACCATGAATGTGAAAATTTACAAACTTAGGTTACCTCTACATGAAAAAATGAAATTATTGAGAACGAAAAACTGATTGTTGTCTATCTCATTAGGTTTTGCTCCATATTTTCACCAGCTCGTTCTTTGTTGTCGTTACTTCGAGCTGCAAAACATTTTATTGTAAAATCCTGGTTGCCACGTCTATTATAATGATAATTTGATCTGTAGGACTGTCCTCTACCACGCGGCGAATATTGAAAAGGCCTTGAAAATCTCTGATATCTATTTGAATAATTACTATAATTATTTTGATAATTACTCCTACTGGTGCCGTAATTTAGACGCCCACGGCCCCTGTTTTGTCCTTGAGATCTAGAAAACGGTTAACGAACCTACCTCTAGTCATCTTCATCACCTCAGCAGACCCGGAACTGGACGACGATGGTGTGGACTCGTCCTTGGCCGCCTGGATCGCGTCCTTGAGCAAGGAGTAGTTGCGGGCTGCGATGATTGTGCTGAGCTTTTCACTTTTAAGACCATCTGTAAACTTTTTAATGACCATTTTTTCATTAATAGGTTTAAGGACTGCGCATTTTGTTGCGTCGCCCTCAGCCTGTGAAATAGTTAACTCTGTTAGCAGTCTTTCGAGTTGAGACCCGTATTCATCAACTGATCTAAATCCTGGTTCAAGGACTGAATTTGTTTATGTATAGCCGTAAGAAACTTTTGTCAATAGTTTTTCCCAAAATCTTTAATCATACTACTAACTGACACATAATTATCAGCAACGCGTAGCTTAGCGTTTTCTGATAATCTCCTTAACACAAATTTAATTAATAAATTTTTTCCTGCCTCGTTAAGCATATCTGCATACATTTCCACTGCATCAATCAATCGTTCGTCAGTATCCTCCTTATTATCTAAAATAGGTATCAACCCACACGCTGTTTTAATATCAAAATCCATTGTTTCTAAACTTATTTTAAACTAGCAAAGTACACAATTGAGATATTTCAGAATATAAAGAGCAAACTTTTATATGTACTAGTAATTAAATTAATTTGATTGTTTACCTTGACGACTTAAATTAGAAAATAATAGCTCGCTATCTTTTAACAATGTTTCGGCCTCTAGTAATTTTTTGACGCAACTGACCCTTTATATCTGCTCTTTTTTGTTAGATATTGACGTATTTTTAATAAATTTTCATATAATTCTATTAACTTTTCGGCCATAATACACGCAACGAAATATGTAACACCGCGTCATATTTCATTCACTTGTTTTAATTTTATTATAAATCGAAACACTGTCATACGACCGAGCACATAAAAAACTGAGTTGCACCCAATGGTTAACATGGGCCGTAATTCCACGAATCGTGTGTTCGATATTACATTGATTTACTTATATTTTTATTTTAGTTTAAACAATTATTTATTGATAGATAAAATTCATATTTTAATTCTAAAACTATCGTTAATGTCTATATTATATATATTTTAAACTAAAATAACACTGCAGCACAGAACACGTACTTCACATATAGCACATATTTATTACCAGCTCACGAACACTTAAACGACTTCTTCACGCACTGGTTCCTGCTCCCAGCGCCCAGACAAACGGCTTCGTACTTTCTCAAAAATTCGTAATTCACTCGCTGTTCTATCCACTTATGCCTCTCCTTGAGTTTTAGGTAAATGATTGTAAGTATGGCAATCGCCATCAACACCAAAACGTAGTAATCAGTATATTGTTTATCTTGACGTGATTTTCTTGTTCGAGTAACTTGCACTATTATTTCCTCCTGATGCATTTTGAGATATAATAATTTCCTTATCTTCAGTTTTGAGTATGATTTTCCCATGATTATAACTTTCAAAACTCGCCAGCACAGTAAGCGTCAGTCCAAAAATATATTCACGACAAACATTTTAGCTAACTTGAAGCACCGAGGCACAGGAATTCGCCTGGTCTGCTTTTCGCCCGCTACGCTATCAGTTCCCGGAACGCGCCTGGGGGTCGCCATGTAATATTACGAGGTTGAATTAAACACGAGCGCTTGATCAAGAAGTTTATTCATGACTGACTCTACATAAATCAGTAACTTAACTTATATACTAGCACTGTAATACTATCACTATAATTGATCATTCCTATCTTAACTATTGAATAGATTGGTACCGTAATAATCTACTAATAGCAGTAATATCATGGATACACAAGATGTACAACAACATCTGAAAAAGATTCATCCCAGTCTAGAAAATAATGTTTATGCTGCTAATAGACTGCCCATGTATGCCCACGTACCAACGTATATAATATGCAATTTGGATAGAGATGATAAACCCGGCTCACATTGGATAGCTTTATATATCGATACGAATAGCATCGGTCAATATTTTGATTCATATGGACGATCACCTGCACGATATCATCTATAGTTTTTAAAAAGGAATTGTAAAAGATGGGACTCGAATGATAGGATTCAGAATGAGTGGACTCCAGTTTGTGGTGAATATTGCTTAATGTATTTGCTATATAAGTTGCAGGGATGTTTAATGCATAGTTTTACGAGCATATTTACAGGGAACACAATGTACAACGATATTTTAGTGGATGAATGTTTCGCTCCTATTTTATAGATAATAAGCAATAACATTTTGGAAATAAAAATTGTAATAAAATAAGGAATGTGTTTTATTGATGATTCAGAATAGCGTGGTAGTTATGAACAAAGAAGTATAATATAATAGCACTGATAAGCAGGGTGTACAAGGAGCAATAGATAAGAGCGGTAATGACGGTGTTCAAGGAACAATAGATAAGAGGAAAGGCCGAACAATGGAATGCTAATGAGGGTGCAGGCCCACCGGATATCAATTAGATATTAGTTAATTGATCTGCACATCTCCGGAACCGCGCATCCTACGCAAAAACGGACCGCAGATTCGTGATCAGAGCATGCCAAAACTTTTTTTTTTCTAGGATCCGTCGAAACCCGTCAGCCAGCTCAGTGAGCTCAGTGAGCCAGAACTGGTACAAAGTAACTACTCTTAAGCCAAATTTACGAAGTGTCTGTATTGTCGTTGGTCTAGTGGTTGTAAACGCGAGTGCTAATCATGACGTCCTTGGTTCGAATCCCGGGTCGGGTCAAAATCAGTCATTGGGTTTTTCTGTCAAGAAATTCTCAGTAGCAGCCCGGAGTTAGGAAGTTGGCGATGTTTCACCCCCGTGCCTCGGAAAGCACGTAAAGCCGTTGTTCCTTCCCTGATCTCTCTCCAGTCGTATCAAATTATCTTCCCATTGGACTATGAAAATGAGAGAATAGAGAGTGCACCTGTGCTTGCGCATACACTTGGGCACTATAATCTGCCCCCGTAGATGGCTATAGTCTCCGTTGAGACTGGCCATTATTATTGGTATTGTGTGCCTAAACGAGAGTAGTCCTAGTAGAGTAGCTAAGGGGCTTCTACGGTGCGCCACGATTTGAAGCTGCTATTTGCTACAGCGGGCGGGGGCTGCTCTCCATCCGCGCCTACGGCTTTACAAAAACACTCTAAGGGTAGGGCAGACAAGACTACGTGGAGTCGGGGCGTGCTGATTCGGTTTTAGCATTCGATTTTTGAGTATCGATATCTCGGAAACTAAGCGAGACATCGAAACATTTTATTTTTACTTTCGGCGTTTCTCGTCGAGATCTATACGAATCCACCTTCAAATCGTGGCGGCGTAAGAACCGTAGTCGTGCCATATCTAAACCTACTGTCTGTGGAATAAGTAAGTTAATCATACAAACCTGAATAATTAAATTAATAATATGAAAAATGTTTAAATTAACAATACAAACTTGTATAAAACTACTTTTACGGACTTTATCGCGTTTAATTCTTACTTATATTTAATTCCCCATGTTTCGGGTGCTATGCAGCCCAGTCCCACGTGACCATGGGTAGCACCCGAAATATCGGGAATTAAAAATAAGTTGAATTAAATGCGATAAAATACGTAAAAGTAGTTTTATTCAATGTGTAGTCTTAGCGTAAATAGAAGAAATCATTAATACAAACTTACGTTTGTTTACAAATCATTCAAGGAAAAAAGTTATTTTAATCAGTTTTCGAAATATGAATATTTAATCCTGCCTCCAGCTGTCACGTCGCGATATGAATATTAGCTTAGCATATATCAATGCGGATGTCGATCTCAAAAAATGCTGGAATACATTTACAATAAATAATCCAGCTCTGTACCTACGCATGTAAATAATATTTATGAAGTAAAATAATAGTGTTAATACAAAAATAGATTGAGAAAATGAGATGTTTTAAAACCGTTTATATGATTGTTTTATTATAACAATTAAATTTGTATTATCGACGGTGGTGTGTCTTTCATAGTGTAGTGGTGTTGGAAGTAGTGGTGCTGGGATTAGTGGTGACGGGGATAGTGCACGCAATTGTGGGAGGGCGGGAGGTGCTCTTCAAACTAGGTAAGACACATCATTTTATTTCATTACGCGGAAATGACCAAGTAATTATTACCAACTTTGATATAATGGATTTCCGCACAGTAGCGCCTGATTCTAATAATTTAAACAAATATAACTCAAACAAAAGAATGTTACAACATTTTTAAATTTCGAATTGTGAATTGTTATCGTTACTGTGTAAAAAAAAATCATTTATGGTTTAATATTAATTTAAATTGGCCACTCACTTCATTTAAAGTCCAGTTACATACTTTAACCCCTTATATGTTTATTAGGGTATTATTTCAGTAACTATAATAGTTAAACATGTTGGCCGGAATTTATGGATATTACATTACAATAGGCAATATCTTATGAGTCCGACCTTCGCGCAGAAGGTTGCGCAATAACTTTTAAGGAACAAAATGGCATGAGGCGACGTACGGGGGGCGGTGGTCTAGGCTAGAGATTGACCATAAGTAAACACAATCGACCCTTTAGTCATAAAATATCGCAATCGATTAGTTTTATTTAGAAGTTATTGATTTTTGTTTATATAAGATATTAAACGAAATAGATTTACAAATATAGTGAATTTTGTTGATAATAAACAAGATTTCGACTTAAATAAAAAAAAAACTAAAAACATATTATTTTCTCAGCTGAAAGACATAATGTACTTAAATATCAATTATCTATTAACGTCTTCTTGAGTAACGACTATTTGAGAAAATTTAGAACCTCCTTATAAATTGCAAATAAATATATTTTATGTCTTAATTTTAATCGATTTGAATAAAATCGATTAAACAACACCCTCAGGCACGCGTGTTGGACATCCCTTTCTGGTTACTTCGTAAAGCTTCGTGCTTATTCGGCAATGCTCGGTACACGGTAATATTTCTCAGTCACGTTAGCATAGGTGTCGTGTTCATGTCGCTATCTCTGTCTTGAGCACAGTCGGTTACAAAAGTTTTCGTTGTTATTGTTGTTTGTTTTATTAATAGTGTTAAGTTTGTTTTGTTTGTTTTATTTGTTTTGTTGCAAGTGTCAGTTAGCACTTATTTATTCATAAACATGCCACCAAAACATAACAGTGTGTTAAATGTGAGCGAGAGAAAAATTATTACGATTTAACGCAATATATGAAAAAGAAAAAGAAGAAGGCGTAAGTAAAGAAGGTGAGGTATCAAAATTGAATCTTTAATTTATAATGTCTCAAAAGTGTTTTGATATTTTTGGTCACTGTATTAGGAAATTTTATTTGTACATTGGTATATATAAAAATTACAATAACAGTTTTCTTCACGAGTGTTCATGCACTAAACTTCATGAGCCTATATTCAGACTCCTTAAGATACGTCGGCCGTATTGTACATTTTATCACTTTATGTACCTATACGCAATACTATCCGCTGAACGTCGTAAAAGACGACTGACTTATGGGAATACAAAGAAAATAGTTTTAAGATTTTTGATGTGTTTTATCATTTTATCCAAAATATTTAAAATATTTATTAAAATAAATTGAAATGTTATCTGTATTGTAAAATAACGTTAACTATCTGTAATTGTATAGTTATACTAGTAATCCGCCCTGGCTTCGCACGGATGATTGCTGGATCACGACAACAGCGTCACCAACCGGATTCAACTATAGCTAAGAACCATACAAGTGACTCCATAAGTACCCCATAATTTTTTTATCAAAATCGGTCAAACAGTTTCAAGCAAGGACGTTTTGTAACATAGCCTATATTTTTTTTAATTACTAATTGCATCGGGTAATAATTTTCAATGCCAAATTTTCAATAGATTTTCGAACAGTGTAATAAGGGTATGTAATTTGATGGATGCAGTTAGGTCAGGGCCATTTTTTTTGTGAAGGTCAATGATCAGCGGTTGACTTGTTTTAGACCTTTTTTCAACTTCTTCAGCCCGTAAAATCTACTGCTGGACGTGGACCTTTCCGTTGACAAGAAGGATTTGTTTAATCACAACGCTTGGCAACGCTAGACAACTTGCGCCCTTGGGGCTGTTGCCCGTCGCCGATCTGATAAACGAGATGGTTATGTTGTTCTAGCGAAAGTTATAAGATATTTAGGTATTTCCCAAAGTCGTGTTTTACAACTTCTACACGATGATAAAGGTGACATTCTCATATGCAACCTACTACATGCTTATACCTTATTAGCTATATACCTTATTCTACATACCTTATTCTAATGTATAAAATGAATTTTATATGTTCGTATTTTATGCGCTGCCTTACTAACAGATTGCGGTAAAAATTCGTCAACTTATTGCTTGCACTTGCGCGAAGGTTATAGGCATAGTACAATTAACTTACATTAGGTGGCGCGTGTATCATACCGACAAATATATTAGAAAGTTATATTATATCATTCAATTTCAATTAATGTATTATCATTCCTGATTAAACAATATAACTCTTCCAAATTTAAAACGATATTTCCACAACGCCGGGTACCACCTAGTGATATAATAAAATTCGTTTTTAAAAAGAATTTAGCATTGCTTTATTTCGTTAAAAGAAAATTTCTGTCATAACGGCAGAACGCCTGCAAGAAGTGATTTTTTTTGTGAACAAGATAAATGTCATAAAATTTTACTACAGCAGTAAACTAAAAGGTTATGATTTTTATTTAAGAAAAGGCAGCAGTCAAAATGAGTAACGAACGGATGCGCCAGGTGTTGAATTGTAATAAGGAATATAATTTTTGTGCTTTGTAGAGAAGTGAAAAATTTCAGAAAAATAGTAAGCATTTTATATTCTGTATTTTATTTGAATTATTAAGGTTACTATTACTTAGCCTTAATAATTTTATTTGATTCTTAAATAATTTTTATTTCATCCTACCTGTCACTGTCTTAGCTTAAAAATCCTATACACTCTAGCGTTGCCTTCTTGGAAAATTATTCCACTAATTTGTTGTACGCATTATAAACGACGAAGCAAAGTTTTTGGTTCAAATGCGTGGTATGATAACAAAAGACTGGAGACCAGCCGAACGGCTGGTGGACCGATGATGGAATGGAGAAGGAATTAAGTCCTGCGCACCCTCTCCAAAAGTACCACCAGTTAGTATATTTATAAAGTAATTCCTCAATTAAACTTAAGGGAATTATAATTGAGGAAGAAAATTATTATCTCTATAAAAACACATTTTCTGAGGCGGAAAAGTATACTCTACGAACAAACTTCATTTTAGTCTCAGGGCTTAATAAACCGAGAGGGATTTTGTCACGGCTTCGTGACATATTTAATGTAATATTAGGTATTAAATTTAATTTTTACACCCGTAATTTATTCTTTTCTTATATACATTACTTATTACATAGCTATTTTTTAAAGTAAAAGTTGCACAAATTTAAAACAGATAAATAAGCTTTAAAGGATAACATAATTATCTCGATTTATTTAAGTAGAATTACATTCTGCTATTATGAATGACCTCTCTTCTTCTTCTTCTTTATTATCCCGTCAAAGTCCACCGTTGGAAATGGGCCTCTCCAGTTGAAGGGATATTTAAAAAAATACTATCAATGCTATGAACATTGCTAATATTCCCTTTAACCACTCCTGGTAAGCTTAAAATGCTTGTGTTAGGAGTGGTTCACGACAGTAGTCGAATGGTGGATTCGAACCCGACCTCTTGTGTTCGTGGTCCGCACCCTGCTATTAGGCTACTATCGCTTCCTAGGCAAGCAGATTGTATGATCTCAGTACCAGTCGTCTCGCACGCTTGACGCTGATGCCCGTCGAGGATCTGAGTATTTTTCGTTTGGCGTGAACGAAATAGTTCCTATCTATCGGAAGCTATAAGATTTTTTTGGAATTCTCTATAGTCGCATCTTACGTCAGATGGCGTATGTTTATTAGTATTATTACTATGAAGGTGACCTTTACCATACTGGTTGGAGACCACAAAGCCGATAGCCTCATACTGGTGTCTCACATGCGCTGTTGCCCATCACTTTTCTATGAAGTTGATGGATATATCAAAGTTTCATCTGTTAAATTAGAAGGGTGAACTGTTGCACGAGGGGGGGCGGGCGAGGAGGGTGAAACAGTTGGCATATAACCCACTCCGTCTCTGCTTCAACACGGCAGGCCACGCAGTTTTGCAGTTTTTTTTTCAAAAGTATCATTAAAATCGGTACACAATTGACGAAGAAATTGAGTAGCATACATTGCAAAGAACACTCACTCGAATTGTGATCTTCCTTCTGTTTTTGAAGTCGATTAATAAAAAATGTGCTGAAGGAATAAAGTATTCATTGCCGGAATGCGCTAGCAGTATTGGAGCAGGCCGTCGAAGCGGTGCCTGAGGCGGGCTGGAAAAAGTGTTTCGCAAATAAATTCAGACGCATTAAGTTTTGTATAGCTGCATGTGGAGAGTTCTTTTACAAGATTTAATAATAAAATCTTTAACCATAGAACTTTTTTTAGTTTCGCAATACTTTCTGAGTGGCATGCGTATTTCAAAGAAGTTCTCGCCGTGTAAGAAAATCCACTAAGCCAAATCGTTCCGGTGACGTAAGAGACGACAGAAGGAAATTTAATCAGAAGATGGGCTGGAAGAAGCTGCGTCTTCTTCATAGCAACTTAATAAAAACGAATGTCAACTATGACAAATATACACTATGAGGCAATCGATAGGAGGAAGCCTATATGTTTATCAGTGGAATTTTGGTCGGCTGTAATGATTGAAGTAAAATAAAAAGCAAAGCCGTAGGACTGAAAATAATGGTTTCACTGTTAAAACGATGTAGCATTCTGGTTTTGCAACTGTTAAATAAAATATTCAGTAATAACTCTATATTATTACGTAAATTTAATATTCGTATCCCGACTCGATATCGTCTAAAATTCATTACTCCTCTTTCGCCGCCCCTTCGCAGAACTGTACCTACTTATATTAATGTAGTCGATATTCACTATGACTTTTAATGTTTTTCGACTGTAAATACATCAATCTATTAATATTTCTGTGTAGTATTTTTTAAGTATTCTTTAACTTTTTTTCAGTTTTATATAGTATATTTATGTATAATATGTAAGTTTGTAAGAAATGCTGTGAGCACTAAGCATGCGGCGTTAACTTATTATTAAATGTGCGTTTATATTATTGTTTTAGAAATTGATATAAGTATGGGTGTAAAATTTGTTGGCGAACCAAATAAAAAAACAATCAATGTTAAAGATGTTAAAAATTAATTAGCCAAGATCTGCCCAATAAAATAAAATTATGTGTCTTACCTAGTCATTTTATTTTATTACGTGGGTCTTAGATAATTAATTAGTAGGATCTTAAATATAATGAATTTCCACAAAGTAACGCCTTATTCTATTAATTAATTAATCAATGTCTTTACTTATCTTTACTTTAAATTTGCATAAAGAGATTTTATTATTCCGTTGTTAATTAGTTCCGCAATTGTTTTCTTCTTTTCAAAAGAAGTTTTATTGAAGTACAATATTAGAGCTTGTAAAATTTTGTTGCTTAATATGTTCAAAAAACCCTCTTGCTTTTCATAATGGAATTTTCGAATTTAATTTATGCAGTTGAAATACGGAGAACGGAACATCGGCCATATTTCACTTTAAATAATCCACTCGTTGTGCGGTTTTAAGCGTTGCTAAAATGAATTATGCTTGTTATAAAATAATATTAGATTTTAAAAATATCGTCTGGAAATCTACGTGTCTGTAAAATATAAAAATATTCGAAAGTCCGTCAATACGCATTGGGTAACACAGGGACTATTCCTTGCTCCAAAACTCTTTCAAAACGAGAGATGCCTCAACCTCGAGGCCTTGCATATTGCGTGCGCGATGTTACCCGCGTGCACCAATCACAAAGAAAGTGTGAAGATCTCCAGCTTTTCCCCCTCAATGGGAGTCTGGCATAAGGTCTGGCCACAGGGTGACAGAGAGGTGTTCATAAGTATTTCTCCATAAAAAAGATACCCCCGATACTGTAAGGAATGGAAAGAAGGTATTGGTAGCCCGAGGGGCCGAGACCCCGTATCCATATATTATGCATCAGCTAATAACTGATGAGGAGTCACGATGTATAGTATTATAGGCGTCACCAAAGCTTAAATCATTCACTGGTATTTTTATACGGTGATTGAGTAATAATTTATTTATAAAACTAAAACGTTTTTCCTTTTATAACACATATTTAGAACAAATTAAACATTTATATCTCGAAATGCACGTATGTAAAAACGTAAAATTAATTATTATTTTATGCAGGAACTGCACTCTACGCTATGCACTGTCCACATAGCGTAGCGACCAGAAAATAATATCCTCATATTTTTCCTTTAAATTCCGTTGTATTAAAAATGTTGTATGTTGTATAGATATTATATTTGATAAATTGAGAAGAAGATAATGTGATATTATGGCGAAATTAAAATGTTCTTATTGTGTATAATTTTTCTTTCATCACTTGACTTTTTTTTATAGGATAAGGGTGACAAACGAGCATACAGTCCACCTGATGGTAAGTGGTTGCTGCGGCCCAAAGACATCTACATCTATCCTCGACTACGAATCAAAATGCAGATGCTTTGTCACCCGTGAGGACTAAGATGGAACGGCTCTTTACAGTAAAAAGGGTCTCCGGTTCTCAACACTCACCATACGAAGCACAGCAGCATTAAGTTGCTATTTCACGCTGGTATTTTGTGAGAGCGTGGTGCATTCGTGCTACAACTATACAAGTAATGTAGCTGCAGCATGGCTCTACCACGTAAACGTGACTAAAGATGGAATCGTTTCTTCAAATTATATTTAACCACTACTGAAGTATTAATAATCTATTTAATAAAATAAGTTGAGAAGAGTTGAATTTTTTTTAACTTTGGTAAAAATACGGTCAGTGTAATGTCACTAACACAGGCCATAAATATTTTATTGTTAGACATGGGCCCTCTTTCTTAAAAGGAAGAACGTGCCGTCATCGCCACGCTTGGTTTGTATTAGGTAGATATTACAATATCATATATCTTGCAACTTTAACGCTGCTTCTAAGTCACTTATTATGACACCTACGCTGTATGAGACGGGTGGTAGATTCTCTTATGCCGGCACCAAACGGCGTAGTTGCTTCTTATAAGAGCCACGAGATTACATACAGTGGTGGATTAGAATGTATGATATATTAATATGTATTCGTCTTCTACATTCACACTATGTCCAACGTTGAATCTTATTTTCGACAAGCTGTTCGCCCGCGTATAATTTAGGGTTTTAATTTTTTTTGCGCGGAACCCTAACTCTTTTTCTACAACAAAAGTAGCCTAAGTTACTTCTTATAACATCAGCTATCTAACAGTGAAAGTCCCGTCAAAATCGATCCAGCCGTTTCGGAGATTAGCCGGAACAAACAGACAGACAAAATTTTTAAAAATTGAGTTTTTGTTATAAGAACCGTATTACTTTCATATGCATTTAGTAAAAAGCTGTTATTTTGACATTACAAACAGACACTTCAATTTTATTTATTTGTATAGATAACTGGAATCACTGTCGTTACCATCTATATCAGGCGTTCATATTTTTAAGAAAACTCATTTTATTGAAAAATACCATAAGTGGCTTAAAGTGTGGAACCCAGTGAACGTGTTTTATTAGCGTTCGCTCATAGAACCGAAATTTTAGTTATAAAATATCGTCTATAGAAAGGAAATGCCGGTAACGTATTGGTTAATGTGAAAACGCTGTAATATATTCAAAGTTTCAAACAATTTTAACCTAAAATAATCTACTTTGGTTTATTTTTGCTATGGTTCTCCTTTCTGTCTCTTCCTAGCTATTTATACCAGTCGGGGATGGGTTCCGTTTTGTATTATATTTTTCCTACATCGCTCTTCCTGACATCACTTTCCGATAGTTAGAGGGGAAGATTGAAAGAAACACTTTATTTTGGCACAGAACATTGACGTAGCTATTCATTCTGGAAGTAGTCGTAATAACATAACCTTTTGATCGCAAATTGTCATGACTGAGCGTGTAATATTTGCTAGTAGTCATAATATTCTTTTCACGTGTTAGAACCATGCTGCAGCTGTATTACTGGTATAGTTGTAGCACGAATGGGTCGGCTCGACCGGGGAAGGACCACGCTCTCACAGAATACCAGCGTAAAATAGCAGCTTAACGCTGCTGTGTTTCTTATGGTGAGTGTAGAGAACCGGAGATCCTTTTAACTGGAAACGAGGCATTCCATCTTAGTCCTCACGGGTGACAACGCATCTGCATTTTGATTTGTAATTGAGGATAGATGTAGATGTCTATGTGCCACAGCAACCACTTACCATCAGGTGGACTGTGTGCCCGTTTATCACCCTTGTCCTATGAAAAAATATCACAACAACGTAGTTATCATGAATTGTCCTGACTAAGCTATGGAGTATAATGTAACCAAAGGCGCTGACTCCACTAATTATTATTTTTTCTAGTCATTGTGTCATTGCTAGTCAAAGAAAGGTGGTATACTTTCAGTTAACAGACTTGTTTTAGCCACCTTATAAAAGCCGTTGCATTTAGAATATATATAATTATATTAATTACTATATTATATAGAATTATATTAATTACTTATATAGTTCTGATCGTAGTAATGTAATTATGGTAAGTGGATGCTGTGGCCCATAAACATCTACATTTATCCTCGATTAAGAATCAAATTGCAGATACGGCGTCACCCGTGAGGACTAAGATGGAATGCCTCGTTTCCAGTAAAAAAGGTCTCCAGTTCTCTACACCCACCATACGAAACACAGTAGCATTAAGCTGCTATTTTACGCTGGTATTCGTGGTCCTACCCTGGTCGAGCCGATCCATTCGTGCTACAACCATAATATAGCTGAAGCGTGGCTCTACTACGTATAATATTACATCACTACGTAGTTTATTATAATCACTAACTTTTAGTAGGTAGTTCGTTTTAATTCCTTATTGTAATGACACAAAATGTCATCGAAACATCGGTTTTTTAAAAACCTTCAGCACCGCTTCCGAAACTCAACCACAGTCTAACTTATGTTCTTCATAGGCTGTGGTTTAACTATGTACATAACAATATTCTATATTTTTTGGATTTAGTTCGTATTCATTCATGTCCTTTTGAATTACATTACATCTTCTTTTTTGTGATTTCTGTGAATATTGCTATGTGGTCAGGAAATATTATTACTCACTAAGTAAGATCCCCGCGTAGTCAGGCAGATTTCTCTCTATGTACTTAACTAACGTAACATACTCACTTGTTTAATTTCGTCAATAACGCGCTCACCTAGACTTTAACTTACGAACTCGTTTAACTTGTTTTTAAAATGAATGCTAAAATTGTTATAAATATGGATATTTTTAATATCAATTTTAATAATTACTTGTGGAATAAGTAATATTAGCATTTTAAATCTGAAAAAACATATGATTTCCCATTTCACTCTTGCATCTTATAATATGAAATACATATAAAATACAATTTAATGCACGGAAGTTTTCATCGGAGCTCTCATATCATGTGCATATGAAATATTATCAAGCAAGTCCCACAGTTGTAGAATGTTGAATATATCATTTGATTATCCTTGAAGATAAATAAGCGCTGGCATATCTTATTTTTCATTTAGTTTCTTGTAGTTAGCTTCTTCGTTTCATTTTTTTTGATTTTGTTAATGTGTGTGTTACTTTGTTTTGCTAAAATGGCATAAGCAAATGCGACGGTCAACAAAAACCATGTCATGTATATTTTTAAACACAGTGCTGAAAGAAATACCCTATTATTGTTTTTGGATTGTTTTACAAATAATATGATATACCTAGCTATTTATGTTTTTAGTTCATGGTAAAAATAACAAAAGGTATACAGGTAATCTCATCAGTCAATATCACTTTCTAATATAACTTACTTAAAATTCTTGAAAATTAATATTTAATAAGGCATACTCAGCGGTCAGCCACCGCAGAGTCTACTTCACTAGAGGATGCTTCGTGTAGATGCCAAACACGTATCGTACGAGGGTGACACTGAAAGTTCTTAGAAAATCAAAAACTGAACAAACTAGCAAGTTATTAGTTTTATTATATCTTTTCAAAATAGTGTCCACTTACATCAATACATCGCTGCGTCTTATGGAACCACTGAGAAAAGCACTCTGCCCTCTCGTCTTTAGGGGTCTCTTCGACGGCATTTTGAAACGCAGCCACTGCTTCCTCGGCGTCCATAAAACGTTTTCCTCGAAGTTTTTCTTTTATTTTCAGAAATAAATAAAAATCGCAAGGTGCGAGATCGGGACTATAGGGCGGGTGACCCAGTAATTCCACGTCTGACGTCGCTAAGTAGTCGATTGTTTGCTTGGCGGTGTGCGACGAGGCGTTGTCGTGGTGTAAGAGGATCCTACTGCGAGGTCGTTTCTCCCGAACTTTTTCCAAGACAAGTGGCAAAAAATTGTTAGTGTACCACTCTGCAGTAACTGTTTTTCGATCCTCTAAAACAATTGTTGCGTAATGACCTGACCTTCCGAAGAACGAGGCCACCATCTTTTTTCCCACGCTTCGACCTCTCTTCACTTTAGCTGGCAACTTCTCGGAAGGAAACACACAGACAGCAGACTGTCTCTTAGTTTCAGGATCATAACAATAAATCCAGCTTTCGTCACCCGTAAGTATGTCGAACACAGCATTTGAGTCACCTCCGTTAAATCTTTGAACCATTTCACGAAACGAATCAACACGACGGAGTTTTTGGGCCTCTGTCAAATTATGAGGTATCCACCGGGCACAAAGCTTCCTGACCGCTAAATGTTCATGGAGGATTTTGTGCACTTGACTCATACCGATGCCTAAGTTTGTCCAAATCTGCTGATAAGTCACTCTTTTGTCAGTCTCTATCATTAACCGCAAAACACTGATGTTATTTTCAGTCGTCGCCGTAGAAGGCCGTCCCTCACGCAGATTATCGGTGAGATTAGTGCGACCACGTTTAAACTTATTAAACCAGTTGTAAACAGTGGCACGAGGTGGGGCTTCATCGTGAAAGGCCAATCGAAGTCTATCATAACTTTCTTGTTGACTTAAATGACATCGAAAGTCATAAAAAATCATTGTACGAAAATTTTCTCGCGTTAAATTCATGCCGACGTGATACAGACAATTTTCAATTTGCCGCCAAATCGTAAACAAATGACAAATTAATAAAATACACACACATTTTATTTTAATAACTGGTTTTACAGCTCTGGGTTCTAGCCCTTCTGAGCCTGAAGTTACAATGTATAATTATCCTTCATAGTACACTGCTTCACAATATGTTGATGGGTCACATTGTGCAGCCCTTGGGAGATTTTGACGGCAACTTGAGCCAGCAGACAGCTGATAGTTGGCGATGGTATCTCAAGGCGCCTAAGCAGACAGACACCTTATTTTGAGAATCACATCACCATCAGAGCACTTGTTTCACCGTTTCCACTAATAGTTCACATGCGCAAATACTTAATACACATAATCGCACCACTTATACATATCAAAGTCCACTTCAAACCATTATTTAAACAATAATACAGGAGCAGCAAACCGCCGCCGGTCAAGTTCCCGCCAAAACCATTAATAATACATACACAATAATATTGGCAAAGACTTCCATTTTCAAAATTTGAACTTATTTTTTATTATATCGTTTACAAGTGGCCAGTTCTAAAAACTTTCAGTGTTGCCCTCGTATTATCGACGGTAGTGTCTTTCCTATTGAAGTGGTGTTGGAAGTAGTGGTGCTGGGATTAGTGGTGACGGGGATAGTGTAGGCAATTGAGGGAGGGCGGGAGGTGCTTTTTAAACTAGGTAAGACATATCATTTTATTTCATTACGCGGATATAAGCAAATTAATTTTCAAGAATTTTAAAATAATGGATTTCCGCAAAGTAACGCATGATTCTATTAATTACTTAAAATTAAAAAAAAAACGATAATATTCGAAATTATACGAAATGGTTAAAACAGACATTCCCAAGTTTCACTAGTACACTGTCACAACACAGTTAAAGCCGTGCATCATCATAATATCATTGTAAGATACGCCCATAAATAATACTTACTATCTAAACTTGTTTACCGGATTTTGGTAATGGAAGCATCCAAGCAACACACTTCTTCTTAAGTCCATATATAAATATCATGCTGTTTCATTCAAAATGTAAGATTTGAGTTTGGGATTTTTGTCATCAGATTCCCGTCTGTCTGTCAACAGGGCTTATCAGGTCCAGGTGAGGTTAACATTTGTAGAGAGAGTTTTTATATTCTCCCATACACCATCTTCATCAGCTTATTGAAGTCCAACACTGGACCATTAACTTATCCATCCATTACAGCCTATCAAAAATCCACTTTTAAATTTATTTATTAATATTATAATCTATTTCTTAACAGACTTCAAGTTACCGTTACCGTTACAGCCTATTAAACACCACTGCTGATCATAGGACTCCCCCATAGATTAACTTAGTTATATTAATTGTGTTTAATTAAATCCATGTACAATAATAAATGAAGAAATATGGGATTAACAGGCGAACGCGGGTCAATAATACTCAACCACACACGCGATCTCGCAAACAATAAATATTTGAAGGGAGTTCATCCAATTACAGTGACAATGTGGGGAGGTTTTGTGGTTTGTCAACAGCTTACAATAATTCTTTTGTAAATTGTGTGAGAATTCTTTTTTTATTTGACTGCCAAGGAAGGGTTATGTTTTTCGCGCGTATCTTGTATGTATGTATGTATGTTTGTTTGTAATTTTTTAGTACCTCGTATCTTCCAAACGGCGGGATGAATTTCGGCAGTTAAGGCAGTTAAGGTATCGTTAAATTCGTTTTAAAAACCCAAGTGTTCTTAGATAGCTGTTTGAAAAAATTTGGATTTTTGGCGCGAAATAGTAATAGGTAAGTACGTTAATAAATAGAAATAACCAAACCTATCGAGTAGGGTATCAAAATACAGGAAATTAAAAGGGAATCACAAATATTTATATATATGTATAGCTTTAAAAAGTTTTTGATAGCGTAAAAATGGGTCATGTTTGTGTCGAACCTCGTGCTATCATATGAAATTTTGTTCATAAAATTGTGTCGGGACACTAAAAGTCTAAAATAAAATAAATACTTAATTAAAAAATCTAAAACCCGACTGCAAAAAAGACAGTTTAAAAGTAATGCAATAAAAAGACCGAAACAAGATTGAGAATAGCAAACAAAATTAAAATAAACTCTAAATTATAAACTGAAAGAATTTTTTTAAATCATAGAATAAGGCTTAAAACCTGATGGTAAATGGATGCTGTGGCCTATAAACATCTAAATCTATCCTCGATTAAGAATCAAAATGTAAAATACGTTGTCACTGCTGAGGACTATGATGGAATGTTTTTCAGTAAAAAGGGTCTCCGGTTCTTTACACTCATACGAAACAGCAACATTAAGCTGCAGTCTACCTCTACCACATATAAATTGTATTTCACGAATCGCTTTAAATTTAGAGGGAATTCGTTTTGATAAATCGAATACCCTTCTGTATAAACCCAAATAAGAAAATAAAAATATGGCAATTGAAACCATGGTTCATTTTGTATTACACCAATTTAAGTATGGTGATAGGGTCGATTTTCAATCGTTATATAAAGGTTAATAATAAGAAAAAATACAAAAGAAACATAAAAATTACAGTTGTATGGACTAACATGCCAAGTAGACATTGTTATATACAGGAAGGAGTTAGGTATGTTTTACATCTTACATTCGTTGAAATACCCGAAATATTGTTAGTTCTTCAATTTAATGCAGATTGAATGATCTACCAGTGCATATAATTTTTGTAACCTTCTGAAAAAATTCAATCATTCCATGTCATACCACTTTCATGCTATTTCCAAATAATTTCTCAAAATATATTTCCTAAAGCTTAACTCAACCTTTGCCCTACTTTTTATGGGTAAAACGACGCAAAACAGTTTACATAATTTTAAAGCAATTCGTGAAATACTGACATCAACGATGTTCTCGAAGTTGGCGTTTTCTATAAATGCGCTTCAACATCAAAAAAGCTAGTTTAAATTGGCAAGATAGTAAAAAGGAAAAATTTATATCAAATACCTGAAGGCTAATATTTTAAAATGTAAATTGTAAACCTTCTGCCAGATAAATTTAGAAAATAATAGACGTACTTACTAAAACTATGTTATTTAAACAACAGTTTATTTTATATCAACTTTAACAGCTCATTCATCAGGGAGCAGAGACAGAGGGCGCATATGAAGAGAGACATATAATATGCTTTTCTCTCTCTACTCCCTCCCTAAGATTTTGTCGCAACAGCTTTTCGTGATTTCACTGCTGGACAGCCGTTTATCTCGACGCCTGATTATCTACTGACCCCAGAAAGAAGACCAGTAGACGACTCACTGAGAGTCCTTCCACGAGCACGTATTTCAAACTACGCAGAATGGTGAAGTTAAAGCCGAAGCCCGTCTTTCAATCGCATTGTTTAGAATAGAATAGAATAATTTTTATTCAATTCAAGTAAATTTTACATTAATGGTTGTACCAAATATTTACAAAATTTGTTTTAGAAACTGCTTGGAAGCGACCACCTCATTCCCAGGGTTTATTATTAACCATGTATTCATTTATATTACGGTAGTTAGATATAGAGTTTAAAATGTAACATTGTTAATGAAAATATTCAAATATAGATTACGCAAAGGCTTTTTGGCCATAGCTTATCAACAATCACATTCATACGCAATCATCAGCTTTCACTGTTTCACTTTTTTACTACAGCTGGACGGGATTTTATTTGGATTTAGGTCTTGATTTTTTTCCTTCAAAATACATTTATATGAATATTAATCGTTAAAAGCAAAAGTTAAGTTTCATTAAACATACTACTTGTAGCGTTTTATCTATCTAATTTATGAATAACGGGGCTGTATTATATAACTCATCTTGTCTAATTATGTCAATAACCCCAAAGTCACGGCTTGTTCACACAAACATCCGTCGTAACAATTCAACTATAATTCTTTTAAGACCGCTAAATAAATGTTAATATAATATAAAAACAGAAACCTGATTTAATAAAAGGCACCAAAACGAATCAATAAAAAGAAAACAAACACCCAATCATATTTCACACACCGTTAAGACGAATGCTCATGGCAATTTGCCTTGACACTCATATTCGTGATTTTTCACAATTCATTAGCCTGTGAATATTATGCTTAAGGGAGTTCTTAAGCCACACAAAAATATCCGTTGCATTGATCCTAAAAAGTTAACGTGTGAACGAGCTGTAAGGAATTTATTCAAAATCATTTTATATGTGTACTAGATATTATATACTTAATATTATTAGGGCGAATGAAAAAAAAATTATATGCATTGTTTTATTAATATATTACTAATATATCAATATATTACTCCGTTATCAAAAGTCAGCTGACACAAAAAAATCATCTCATTTTTCACCTGTTTTTTAAAATATTTTCGTTATAGAAACATAACGTTGTATAAAATTACTAAATACTTTCAGTAAGTTCTACTTTCAGTAAACAAAATAATTTTTGAAATTATATTGAAATTAATTTGACCCGTCGTAAAGTCTCTTCTCGCTTAAATTTGATTAGATAAATATATCTACAAACTGAGATTAACACAGTCCTATCTACTTTCAATAATTACCATCCACTTATATTCATATTATAAAAAATGGATGAACATAATATATTATGTAGATTTTACATGTTCTCATTGGTTATTATTTTGTAATGTTTATAAAACTTGTTGCGTTAGATGTGGTAATTTTTTAATAGGACCAATATTTTAGTAATCCATATAAAGTCGACCAAATATCGTTTAAATAATTTTTGAGGTCAAATCATATTTGAATTTCAAAATCACCCAATTATTGTATATTTTCGCCGACCTACTTTTGTAAACTTTTACATTTAACACTATGCTCTAAAACGCCTTTTATAGTACTAAGTAAAACCAAGTCACAGCCATTAAAACATTTTTAATAATACTTTATTCATAGTCTAAAAGCAGAGGGATATTTCTCAAAACTGTTAGACGAGAGAAAACGCAATAATTTTTCATAATTTAAAGTAGTGCAGGGGTTGTTAGATAATTTTAAACTTTACGATGTACAATGTACATTCGAAATTAAGCTTGTTACATGCGTAGATTTATATAAGATATATTTAAATTGTAAAATATGTAAATAAAATATTTAAGTGAAACCCGCGAAATATAATTTTCTTCTAAGGTACAAAATAAAAATTAACCATGTTTAAAATCATGATTAAACGAAAATATGACAATCTTTGGTTTTATTTCATATTCTTTATGGTATATTAATATTTTTAAAGATGATAAAGTAAAAAGTTAAGTGAATCTACAGCCTATATTCTAAGTCCCACTGCTGTGCACAAGACTTCTCTAATTTCGGAGAGGGTTATGAAGAAATTTGTTTGTCGCGCTGCTGCAGTGTATGCTGGCGGGCTTCACATGTCCTCGAAATATTTATTTCTCAACTATGCGAGTTTCTTCACGATGTTTTCCTTCACCGCTGGGTACATGTTAAATCAGCACGGTATATTTGGTGCACACTGTGCCATCGGGACTCGGACCCTTGCTTGCTTCGCTTCGCTTGCTCACATTATGTAATATTAAAGGCTAAGTGCTCGTCAACTGTATCACGTTATATATACAGTTAGCGAGCACTTAGTCCCTAAGCTAAATGTTAAGAGTTATAAACAACTATACTTTAAATGTATTGAATTTATATACAGTATGGAGAAGACCGTACGTTAACGTGTAGTGGCCGTGTAAGAATATCCACTAACCTATATCATCCCGTGAGTGTCGTTAAGGGCGACAGAGGAAAAAAAATCAGGGATGGGCAGCAGCGTCTTCCTAAAAACGACTAAAAATAAAAACTGCGGCTGCTAACCCGCTTGCCAAGTGTGGACACCATAGTAAATATCCCCCCTATGAGGCAATCTATGGGGGAGGCCTATGTTCAGTAGTGAACTTTAATAGGCTGTAATGGTATGGAGAAGACCATCTTCCCTTTCGTCCCTTGTTGCTCAATTGTTCTTTACCGTTGTTGACTCTTATGGCAATCGACAGATGACGGCAATATAATCTAAAAATTATTTTACATAAAATTAGCGATCTGGTCTGGGTAGACCGATAAGGGGAACTGCGCATTTTTTTGTGCCATAAAATTTATAAAAAACCAACAGTTTTCTTGATGGTATGTGTCTACTGCAACTTATAGACGCTAGTAACCAACTTCAAAAAATAAGGCTAGGCTAGGGGTTAAAAAATTAAAGAGCATGGAAAAAAAAGATTAGCAAAATTCTAAATTATCATTAATAGGCCAACGTGTAATTAAGATCACGCCTGCTGTTAATCGGTGATTAAGATTCCATAAAGTATTAAGTGCATTGACCTAGAAATTCACTATTTACATGTTGCAGTGGTTTGTGCAGAAATATTAAACGAACAATAAAAATAAACTGATTAAGACATAGGCACTGCGTTCACATAACTTAACAAAATAACTGATTAAATCACATGCACGACGCTACGTTAGCATAGGTAACTTAACAAAATAATAACTCATTAAGTCATAGGCACGACGTTAGCATAACATAATAAAATAATAACCGGTTAAGTCATAGGCACTACGTTAGCATAACTTAAGCTAGACGCGACAGAGGCACGACGTTAGCTTGTCCGCCTTCTACTTTTGAGAAAGAGGCACAACGTTAGCGTATCTCAATATTACTCTATCATTAAGGAAGCACTACGTTAGCTATTTCTGACACATTTGTAACTACTCACCATCAAAGTAAGCATGGGGCAAGTACACAAGTTACTGGTTTAATGTAACTTTCCCGTCACGGCCCTTTCTGACCATGAAACGATAAACTCTTGTTTTCAAATCTTTACCAATTGTTATTCCACACACAATGAGTGAGCTCTTAAATACATTTCATAAAGACTAAACTTTTACAGGATTGAAAACATCGTCCAAATCAGATTTTAGTATACAACGCTTCTTACTAGAGTTTAACGCACGTCTTAGATAACACAATTTTTTCTGAAGAACACTGCGCACACGGCACAGATATGACTATACACTGAAGACACAGGGCACCCAGCTAAACGCGCTCCAGCGAGTGGTTACGCTGCGTTCGCGCCAGCGAGCTGTTTCACCGCACCAGCAGCGCCAGCGAGCCGCCGCGCTACAATCGCGCCAGCAAGCCGCTGTACTGCACCAGCGTCAGCAAGCCGCAGCGCCGCACCAGCGCCAGCGAGCTGTCCAGACTTTAACACTGTAGGCATAGGCACCAAGTTTGCATACCTTCCAGTGGCTCCCAGTGACTGTTGACATAGGCAAAGCACAAAGTTAGCGTTAACTACTACACCTAAAACCTTTTAAATATTGGATTTTACTCTTAAGTAGTTTTAATGTAAAATTTAAGTACACCACGGTAAAGCAAAGACATTGAAACAACTACGTCAGATGCACAAGCGTGCACTTAAGTAAATCCAACACAGGTCTCATAAAATAGGTATCCAAGTAATTTAAGATTGAAATAGATGTAAAACGTTTTAGGTGCTTGAAACAAATAAATAATATGCTTTGTAAAATTAAAAATTAAAGAAATGAAGCGAACCATAGAATTCAGGGCTTCCAAAGTTCACCACACAGCAACTGTGTGACATGGCATTCACAAACTATTGCACACATTGCAGAAACGGCAACTACGTGGAAAGACTGATCCCATTCCACAACTGCGCAAGATCTACGCATTGCAAAAGGCAACTGCATGCAGAAGCTTAGGCCACTACACACATTGCAAATATAAAAGGCAACTGTATGAAAATATCACACATTGCAAAAACGGCATTACACAAATTGAAACAGTCATTTAGTCGTCTCGGTCGGACAGATATCTGAGTGCCATGGCTCACCACTCGCAACGAAAGCTGAGTCAGCCGTCTATTTACAGCGCCAAAGCACCATGTGTTCGGCAGCCGTTTGAGCAGTCTTGCTGTAAGATCCGCCGAGAAGTTGCAGACTGTAGCGATGACGTGGCAGCACGCACGAGGCCTTATAGGGCCCCCGCATACTAGAGTCCAGCTTCTCCAGCCGTCTCCAGGGCTCAAAATCAAACCCCAATTTTGTAGACTACATAATATTCGGAGTAAACTGTAACACTTATCAACACATTAGAATACAAAAAGGCTACTTATTTTTTTCAATTCATACCACGTTAAAGTTAATCTTTTATTTTGGTACATTTCTTAAACATTTCAAACTTCAAAATGTAGCCCATGTAAATTATATATCGCATGAACTATAAAATTATAACACAACTCCAACACTGAATGCAAACTATAACTCATCTCGAAAACCTCCAACATTCCTTTCGAAATTTTTAAGGACGCGTTTGCAAAATTGATAGGTATAGAATCGAACTATTACATTGACACGGGTCACACACACAAGTGTACGCACGGTTGGCTGCGGGTGCGGGAATCGTAATCAAGTAAAACATTTTGATAATTTGAAAGATTGATTTTTTCTCATTAATTTCTTATATATACTTAGATACGAAATACGAATAGCTGCTTCAGAGACTGCTAGGCACTGAAGCCCTCTACTAACAGTGAGATGGTGGCTGTGGACTTTGGGCTGGTTTTGTTAGTTATGATAAGACTTTAGCTCCGGACTTGGTGAAGTGACGAAGGTATACTTCGGTGACAGCTACTGGAACTCCTCGACGAGTAGTACTAGGTGCCGAGTTTGGGCTCCCATCTCCCATCAAGCCTTTATCACACCTAGTTCTACTCGTCCAGGAGTTCAGTAGTAGTCACAAAGTACATCAGATCTCTCCATCAAGTCCGGAGGTTAGATCCCACCATAACTAACAAAACGAGCCCAAACTCGGCACACCTAGTTCTACTCGTCCAGAAGTTCAGTAGTAGTCACCAAAGTACACTATCAGGTCTCTCCGTAAAGCCCGGAGGTTAGGTCTCACCATAACTAACAATACAGGCCCAAACTCAGCACACCTAGTTCTACTCGTCCAGGAATTCCAGCAGTTGTCACCGAAGTACACCATCAAGTCTCTCCATCAAGCCTGGAGGTTAGGTCTTATAATAACTAACAAAACGAGCCCAAACTTGGCACCTAGTTCTACTCGTCCAGGAGTTCCAGTAGTAGTCACCAAAGTACCATCAGGTCTATCCATCAAACTCGCAGGTTAGGTCTCATAATAACTAACAAAACGAGCCCAAACTCGGCACACCTAGTTCTACTCGTCCTCCAGGAGTTCAGTAGTAGTCACCAAAGTACACCATCAGGTCTCTCCATCAAGCCCAGAGGTTGGGTCTAATCATAACTAACAAACGAGCACAAACTCAGCACACCTAGTTCTACTCGTCCAGGAGTTCCAGTAGTAGTCACCGAAGTACACCATCAGGTCACTCCATCAAGTCCGAGGTAAGGTCTAATCATAACTAACATAACGTGCCCAAACTTGGCACCTAGTTCTACTCGTCCAGGAGTTCCAGTAGTAGTCACCAAAGTACACCATCAGGTATGTTCATCAAGCCCAGAGGTTAGGTCTCATCATCACTAACAAAACGAGCCCAAACTTGGCACACCTAGTTCTACTCGTCCAGGAGTTCCAGTAAAGTCACCGAAGTACATAATCAGGTCTCTTCATCAAGTGCGGAGGTAAGGTCTCATCATAACTAACAAAACGAGCCCAAACTCAGCATCTAGTTCTACTCGTCTAGGAGATCACTCCATAAAGTCCAAGACGAATAGGCATATATATATATATATATATACATATATATAATATATTTATATATAAATCCCACTTACTTTAGCGAAACAAAATATTATAATAAAATGTGTGATTATAAAAATAATAATATTATTTTACCTTGTCTAGTACCCATGTATCAAATTCGAATATTTTGTGTATGTACAGCGATCTTTTCAGCTGCTGCAATCAAGCAGGAATACAGTATCCACTCACGACGACGGCCGAGCGCGGACTGTGGTATAAAGGTACTCTGTAGACTGTGGTTTCATCAAATTTTTGTACAACAAATCAAAACAGGCACCAAAAATAAAATAAGCCTTATCCATCAAAGGGATCCATTATGATTCATCCGTATTAGCAAAATATGTAAAAAATAAGCATCAGTTTTATTTTTTTACGACTATTGTGACATTTTGATAAAAGTAAACACCACTATTTTTATTGAATATGTCTACCTACTTATCGTATTTTAGAAATCTTAATATATGTTTATAATAGAACAAAATGTACCTAAACATGAGCCGATATCGTTAATTTTGTAGAAAATGGCTGGGAAGATCGTTTTACAATATAAAAATTATTATTTTCAACAAAAGTTACTACCATTTGAAGATGAAGAACCATTCTATACGTGGTAGTTGAAATAACAAAAGTATTTGCGGGTACTTTAATACAAATCGAACAAAACGATTTAACTTTTGCTTAAAACATTTCACTTTAAACTTTTACTTTACACTTTAATAACACGTCAATGTCGAAAATAGGACAGCAAATTTTATTACGAAATTTTAACATAAAAATAGAGGTATCAACGCGAGCCGCATTATAGTCTTTCACGAATGTAATAAAATTAAACAAAAGCATTTAACTTTTGGCTTAAAACATTTCACTGTTAAATTTTTACTCTGCACTTTAATGATGCATCAATTTTATAAATAGGACAAGAAATTTCATTAGATATTTAACATAAAACAAAACGCGAGGCGTCATAATTTTTCACCAACATTATTCGAAGATTATATGTCAGCGATATCAGGGAGTTTATCCCAATTTGATGTAAGAAACTATTCCATTTCTGATGTTTGAAATTATTCTCAAAGTATTTAAATAAAAGAATACTACTCGGTAACAAACCCTGCTTACTATCAGGACCCCAATTACATGATAACACCAAAGTATGCAAACCAACAGCATCACTACCCATCTCAATGTCACACAGGGCAGCCTCTCAGTAACACGACCTTCCTTGCTCACACTAGTAGAATACCCCAATGGGCATAGTAACGACAGTGGCACTCTTAGAATTACAGACTGATGCCTCTTAGTTTTTTTTGCGCTAATGCAAGGACACCTCCGGAAGCGGGGAGGGAGGTGGTGAATGCTCATAGCATACCACGCAGCCAGCTGTGGTTATGTGGGACTCACTTTGAAGAAGTGCCTACCACTAAACACCACCTGAGAACGGCTCTAGCCGGGCCTTATCGCCGAATCGGAGACGACCTCCTCGGGGAGAAGGAGGCGTGGGGCACAACCGTCCGCGGACGGAAGCGTGGTCCACCAACACAGCCGTAAAGTGCGGCGGTGCTGGAGTGATGGAGGGAGTCGCATGTGCGAGAATGTACTCACAGTACGGGACGGTGAGCACTGACTGCTACCGCAACTGCGCGGAGGCGGCGGCACTAGAGGCGGAAGGAAGCACTCACCGTTCAACGGTGAGCGTGCGCAGAACACAACCGCACGGGGCGGCTGGCGGAGACGGAAGGCTCCACCGTACGGGGACGGTGAGACAGCTAAGCACAACCGCACGGGGCGGCTGTGCTCGCCGAGGCGGAGGGCAACTCAACCGTACGGGGACGGGAGTGTGGGAGGCACTCTCAACCGTACGGGGACGGGAGCGTGGTCAACTAACACAACCGCACGGGGGCGGCGGCGCTAGCTAAGGGGACGGGACGGGACTGACGTTCTATTCCAAGAAACTGTACTGCCTGAGGGAGAAGACCCGTACGGGGACGGGTGCTCGGTCAGCTGGCTGACTCAACAAGCGCACGGCCGCACGGGGCGACGGCGCAAGCGGAATGTGATGCCTCTTGGTCGCCTGTGCGATACTTTATACTGCTAAAACAAGTGGGAGATTACCATTCTACCGTCATTTGTTCGTATTTCCTTTTATTTTTTTACCCTCATTCCCAACAATTGTATATATTTCAAGGTTGTTTAAATAAATAAATAACAATTCTACAATAAATTGGTGAACCGATACTAAATGTCAGCTAATCTAACGTAAAGGATCAATATTGTCAATTATTACCGCTATGGATACAGTATGGCTGAACGGTTTGCAACGTCGATAGCTATCAACTCGAGAGTATCGAATCTGATGTGGAGTGCAACGTAAGCCAATCGAGTGGATATTGCGATTAATCGGACACAGGTTAACACTATTCTGTTGTACAGGTTGTTTGATATAAGAGCTTATGGTTTGAGAATTTATCACTCAATCGCTAGGACTGAGTGATGAATTCTCATATTCTCTTTCTATATTTTTACATGTATAATTCTTTTTTGTTTCGAAGGGTGAATGTAGAGAACAGGAGACCTCTTTTACTGATAACGAGGCAATCCATCCCAGTCCTCAGGGTGGACAACACGTTTGAATTTTGATTCTTAATCGATGACAGATGTTATATGTTCATGGACCACAGCATCCACTTACCATCAGGGGTGTGCTTGTTTGTTTACATTATTATAACAAAGGATAGGATTATACACTCCCATATTAACTTTTGTTGTTGGGACCAATAAAATATTTTTGAAATTGGAAGTAAGGAAAAAACAACGGTCTTTTGTTTGTGGTTCTGTTTTTTGGTATCTACATGGAAAAAGCAAGTGCTTAAGTCAGAAGCGAATGGGATCAGCGGTGGTTCCAGTAATTTATGCATCTTCCCCTCAGCGTCACTCTGTTTAAATACTTGTCTCAATGACATTTACTTATCATTATCATCATTACAGTCTTTCACAAGTCCACTGCTGAAAACATAGCCCTCTCCTAAGGAACGCCACAAAGTACATTACTCTTAAATTTTTAATACCAGCCTTATTCCGTTGCACAGATTTTATGAGCCTTAACTATGCATGAGCTTTATCGAAACCCCAACTTTTATTATAATTAAATTAAGATGAGAAAAAATTGGACCGCGTGTATTACCTACACTGAAGATCTTTTCTCTCTTTCCCGAAGTTGCAAGCACTCTTTTTTATAGACTAAGGGTACAAACGAGCACACTGTCCACCTGATGGTAAGTGGATGCTGTGGCCCATAAACATCTACCTTTTATCCTCGATTAAGAATCAAAATGCAGATGCGTTGTCACCCCTGAGAAATAAGATAGAATGCCCTGTTTGCAAAAGGGGTCTCATTCTTTACGCTCTCATATGGAAACACAGCAGCATTAAGCTACTATTTTACGCTGGTATTCTGAGAGCGTGGTCCTACCCCGGTCGCGCAGCCCATTCGTGCTGCAACCATAACATAGTTGAAGCTTGAGTCCACCTGCCACCAACTCTTACACACCACTAAATCCAAAAAATAGCTACAAGCATGCATGTGTAGGTGCTCAACCGACGCACGCACACACACATGCATGCTTGCAAATTTATGTTCAATGCATAATGCTGAAGAATATCATTTACAGCAAAAGTATAATTATTACTTTTAACAAAATGTAACAGCCGATTTCAAATTTCTAAAAAAAAGTTATTTATTTGCTACCCCTAGGGGTGGAGTTTTTACTCCAAATTATATAAAATATGACACCACCCCTGAAGTATAACCTATTTAATAAAAAAAGAATCATCAAAACTGGTTCACAATCTGCGAAGATATCGCGTAACATATGTACATACAAAAAAAACATACACTCGAATTGATAACCTCCTCCTTTATGAAGTTGGTTAAAATATAATATTCAACAAATTAAATGCCAATCTGAAATCTGTGTAGGTGTATATTATCGTCATCGTTCTTTTTAGTCTCGGTGAACCCTACAAATTGTGATATTTGTAGAAAGCTTTAGAATGCTCTCCAAAATTGATTTTGCCGTTTTCAACATTGCTGCGAGCGTTGTTTTTCAATAGAGATTCAGAGTGTGAGAGATTTCTATCTACTTTCCTTCCTAATACGTTTTGTAACTTTGAAGCTTTGCCCCGTCATCATCAGCTTGGTTTCATTTCTGACGTAAGCGGGATTTATTGTAGGCCAGTAAATCATTATATAATCACGATATACATACAAGTACAGTATGCTTAAATTATGTATTTTAGTCGTATTGTACCGAGTAAATAAATTTATAAAATAAATATATTTTTTAGTTGCTTACGAAAAGATGGAAGCTAGCACCAGTAGTAGAGAATAGTGCGGTATAATAGTGCACTTTATAAAACCTTGCAGAAGATTTATTTTTTAACAAAAAAATCGCTTAATGATTTCTTATATATTTACACGAATACTTTATTTTCCATTGAATAAAACATCATTGTGTGCTGAATTTTAAGTAATATGAAATTGGTGCATTCCCTCATTTACTCTATTGTGCGTAATAATGCCCATAGTAACGTTTTAGCTACAGTTTATTGTTGGGCTGAATTGAAATATTTTAAAGACGTCTTTAAAACGATTTAACGACGCTGTAAAAGGGTTTTACGTGACAGTGGCACGAATAATCCATTATATCATCTCATTCCGAGCATACTGGAGAGCCATGAGTTATAAGGCAAATAAATGACTGAGGTTACTGGCGTGCTTGTATATTATTATGTTATAACATATCGACTAAGTAGGGATACATCATAAATATAAAATAATATTTTGAAATTTCTAACATGTGCTTTTTTCATTACACTCCTTCATAAGTCTACTGCTCAATATAAGAATCGAATATAGAACCTATCTGAATATATAAATCGAGGATAGATGTAAATGGCCATTGCATCCACTTACCATCAGTTGGACTATGTGCTCGTGTATCACCCTTATCCTATAAAAAAAAATATTAAAATAACGATGATTTCAATATGTTTTTCATTAAATCGCCGTGTCATAAAAGAATCCTTCAAAATCATAAAAACCTTCCCACCCCTTTTTATAAACTTAAAATTACAAATGTAGTTACAGTTCACCTGATAGTAAGTGGCTACTGAGCATAGAGACTTGAAACCAGTTTTAAGCAAAGTAGGTAAGTCAGAATGCCTCACAGTCCGTAATTATACCGGCACTCTATGTCATCTAGACCGGGATACAACAGTAAGAGTACAGGCATTGCTGCTTGGTGGCAAAAGTAGTTAAGAAGGTAATAATACCTATCCAGACGGACTCCGAGATAGGGAAGGAGTTTTACCATATATATTTATTAAAGTTGTAAATATTGCTTGCCAATATCCGCTTAATAAAATAAAATAATGTGTCTTACCTTGTTTGAAGAGCACTCCCGCCCTCCTTTTATTTTATTAAGGATATCGGCAAAGTAAATATTTACAACTTTAATATAATGGATTTGCAAAGTAACGCAAACCAAGAGAAGAGATGGTGTTACTAGCCACGTAAACAAGTGCTCCACACATTAAAATAATTATAAATAGTTTTATTTCGTAATAACTCGTAGTTTATAGTAAATTAGGAAGTTGTGCCAATTATGTGTACAAGTGTTGTCTAAGCTAAAATCAAGAATAAGTGTCTTTAAAACGGTTTATTAACTCAGCGCCTAAAGACATAAAAACTAAAAATAGCTTAAAATTTGAGTGATCAATATCAAATACGCCTTTAAAATAGTGAATATAAGATAAGAACTAAGCAATTTATAAATTATTGCAGAATAGTGACGTTTTGTGAAAATATTCGTGAATTTTAAATTGTCAACAAAATTCAAATTGAAGATAATTAACGGTCATTAAAGAAAACGTAGGATCTTTATCCTAATTTCAACAAGTCTCATAATAACACCGTATGTAGAGGCATCGCTTGTTTACTACAGATTATCGTAGACGGTAACCTCAAGTTCAAAACCCGATACGGTAAAAGTTCTTTTGGTACATGTTTCTTTTTCAAATTAGCAAACCCTTGAAGATAAAACCACATAGTAGTGATTTGACTAAAATACTTTATACAAATTGTTTACAATTAACGATAGGGAGTTACTACCTTGTAATTACTGAATCTTTGAATATTATACCAATAATACGTTATCAAGAAATTAGAATGGCAGATGAAAATGTTACAATACGTCGACAAAAACATTGATGAACGAATCATTTGATCTCTCATTTGAATCTACTAATTCAGAAATAAGAAGACATAGTTTACCGGACCTGTCTACTGGATATGATAGTGACAAAGAAGACTTTAAGAAAATATTATTACAACTTAGAAACGAACTCGAAAGCGCACATTTAGAAAGAGTAAAACTAAGCGAAGAGAACTTGTTTAAAAGACGCTCTAAATAAACAAAATTACAAATATATCATAGAATTTGTCCAGAACCCGACGGGAGCGATAACGCCAAGGAAGAGGATGTCAAGAAACTTGAGGCTGACATTAGATGACGAAGACAACATGAGTTTAATTGATCTCGGACAGAATACGTTAACCAGCGACCCGCCAATAGATGGCGCCACCAGTCCATTAAACGATACTTTACGGAAAAGGAAAATGTGGCACATCTTCTCATATAAAGCCCAAAGTGGTAAACAACATACTACAACCAGAGGTACCACAACTCCCCATTTATTTATCCCGGTCAGATAGTATTTAATCGTGAGTCAAAAGCTCTGTATTATTAGTAGTAACAAAGTAAATAATATTCTCACCTTGGCGCTAAATACGTTTCCTAATTATGATGTATGCCATTATATTTGACAAACTGTGGAATTAAACAGCTACTAGATAATATTAACACCAAGCTTGTCAATTTCAATAAACAGGACTACTGTTTGATTTTATTGGAGAACATGACTTTGAGACAACTGCAAATTATTATGATCTAGTTATAAGTATACGCGAAACATTAATGTCAATTAGCTACACTAACCTAGTACTGTGTTTGCCTACCTATAAATTCAATGGTTATAACAACATCTTTAACTCAAGAGTTGAGACTTTTAATACCTTATTATACCAAGATATAAGTAAATATAATTATGCAATATTGTTTGATTCCAATTTAAATCTAAAATACGATAACACAATGTTTTATAAGCAAAGTGAGTACTAAATAGACATGGCATGAAAACATCTTTAATACTTTAAAGCACTATATTTTCCAAGACTCCAAAAGTCTTTCTGCAACTATCGTGCAATCTAAACTTAAACCTCGTAAAGGCACAATACCTTTTATTTCGCAGCAGTCACAAATAATAATCATTCTGTAAATATTTCTTCGGTATTATCTAATAAAGATAAAGAGCAGCTTTTTCGTAAGTAAGCGCAAAATACCCTATTGTGCAGTATTATGCACCAAAATACAGGTGCACTAAGTAAAATGGAAGATCTAGAATTAGCCCTCAATGAACTACAAGAATCAAATAAACGTGTTATCGCTGTATGTCTCTCTGAACATTTTATAATTAAAGGTGAGGAGCAATTTTAGCACTAAGTAATTTTCATGTGTCAACCATCTTTTCTAGGCAATTGCAACGGAGAGGGGTTCTTGTATTTTATTAAGAAATGACTTCAGTTAAGTGCCATTGCATGAGATTAATGAACTATGTATTGAAAACATTTTGAAATTTGTGGCCTAGAAATTCCACAAATAAAACTAATTATTATATGTATCTATAGAACTCCTAATTCCAATATAAATGTATTTTTCACAAAATGAATGAAGGCTATCTAAACTACGCCACAAACACAAACAACGTAAATTAATTGTTTGCGGCGATTTTAATATTGACATACTGGTTCAATAGCGGTACTCAGTTCCTAGAACTTATATCCATTTCGGACCCAGTGTCATATTCAGGAACCAACACGAATTGATAAATGTATCGACAACATCCTTAGTAATATTTCAACTGGTGTAGGTAGGACGCACAACTTCTGTCTCTCAGATCACGATACAGCTCAAACAATTGAATTTGAAACCAAACAATTAGAAAAAATATCTAAACATTACTTCACAACTACACGTGACTATAGCAAAAATAACCTAAGTAAATTTGTAGAGTGCATTAGCTGTATAACTTTTTCTGAAATTTTTAATAGATTAAATACAAATGAGGCTTTTAATGAATTTCACGAAGAATTAACACTATTCTATAAACTTTGCTTTCCCATAATAAGACGGAAAAATAGTTTTAGAGCTTGAAGGAATATCTGGATAACGAAAGGTCTTAAAATTAGTTGCAGAACCAAAAGAATACTAAGATACAACTACTATTTAAATAGAAGTAATAATAATAAATTAGCGTATATAAAATATTCCAAATTGTTAAGGAAATGTATAAGCACGCAATCGCTTTGTAACCAAAGGTACATAACCAACTCTCGCAATAAAGGTAAAGCAACTTGGGACGTAGTCAAACGATATGTTGACGGTTCTGTTCCTAGGACTGGTCCATTCGTAGATAATATTGTCGACAATGGATGTTCATTTACATGTGGATCTGACATAGCAAACATATTTAATAATTTTTCATTGATATAGTTCAAAACTCTACTAGTTCTGCTTCACAATAATGAAGTTAAGTATCCCACATCAAATTTTGAAAGTAACGAAAGTGTTTTTGTAAAACCCACGGATCCTAATGAAGTTTTTCACAATAACTTCATTGAAAATTCAAAGTCGGCAGGGTATGACGAAATTAATTCCGACTTATTGAAACGTATTGCTCTATTTATATCGGAACCTTTGGCTCACATTATAAATCTATCTTTCGAACAAGGATGTTTTCCGGACAAACTAAGTTGTCGATAATAAAGCCGCTACATAAGAAAGAAGGGTCAAAATCTGACAAAAATAATTATAGACCTATTGCTTTAACTCCAGTCCTATCTAAAATCTTTGAAAAATTATGCTCAAAGAGTAGTTAACTCCTAGATAAATATCACATTCTGGCACCGGAACAATTTGGCTTCAGGAAATACTGATCAACGCATTAGCTACCTTCACTCTAATAAACAGCATCGTTAATAATATCAACCATAAAATCCCAACATTAGCTCTACTTTTAGACCTCAGCAAAGCATTCTGATTTGTTGATCATTCAATACTCATCTCGAAACTTGAGAAATGTGGAATAAGGGATCTTCATTGTTATGGTTTCAGTCATATTTAAAAAACAGGAAACAATTCGTAGAATTACAAAATTTGATACTGAAACAAATAATATAGTTAAGTTTGACTCGAAACACAGGATTAATTGTACCAAAAGCAAGGTAGCATATTAGGCCCTTTTATTTTTTATTTACGTGAATGATCTTCCACGTGCGCACACACATGATTGTGTCTTGTTTGCAGACGACACGACTATCATTATGCTGTAAAATATAGATACCTATGAGATGGAAATATATAAAACGTTAGAAGATGTTATCCAATGGTTAAACATGAACAAACTAAAAATAAACATTGAAAAAACGAAAATAATTAACTTCAAAACTTATCAGAGTAAAAACATGGAATTGAATATTAGTTAAATAATTCAGTTATACAACAAATAAACACCGCAAAATTCTTAGGCATTATTCTCGATACACATCTTTCATGGAAAGAACATATTAATAATTTATGCATAAAAATAAATAAGTTTGTTTTTTACTTTGAAAAGTAAAGACGTAACAAGCAGACACCTCATTATTATGGTATATCACGCTTATATTTGCTCTATTATACGATATGGCATAGTTGTCTGGGGAATCCCTGCGACATCACGAGGGTGTTTATAGCACGCAAAAAATGTATTAGGACACTGTACGGCATGGATTGGTCGGAATCATGTAAACCGACCTTAAATCAATAATCTACTAACTGTTCCTGCATATACATCTACGAAACAGCTAAATTTGTTAAATACACAGTCATCTCTTCACCGCTAACGACAATACATTTAAACGAAAAATTAACCACGTGCCCTTAAAATGCCTGCGCCTAAGCTAGAACTGTTTAAAAAACTGTGTTATATGGCACCTCTAATATATAACTCTTGCCCAAAGGAATGACTGACCTGCCATATAAAAGATTCTGTTGTGCCTTGCGAAAATGGTTGATCCAAGAGAGTTTCTATACTATTAAAGATTTTCTTAATAATAGCACTTGCCGATTTGGTGCCCACCAAGATATCAGATCTTTCTTTTTTATTTTTGTGTCTACTTTAATAATTCAATAATTTATATAATTGTAATCATGTAATTAAATAATTGAAATTTAAAAGATAGTTATAATTGCAATTAAAACAGTTCTTATAAATTGTTATTCAAATAGTTCTTATAATTGTAATTTTATTCAAATAATTGATGTAAATTTACTATGATTTTGCATGCCTGTAATGAGGTGAAATATGTCCTGTGCTATAAGTTTTTTTAACATCTTGTGTACCAACCATATTTCTTGCAAATAAATGATTTATGATTATGATTATGATGATTTATGATTATGATTATGATTATGATTCTATTAGTTATATATATTTCTATCGTGTTGGAATCGTGAGAAACGAAATATCGAGGCAAATGTGCCTTGAAAAACTTTTGATCTTCTTTAAAAGGCGAATATTCATCTCTTAATGCCCTATTCAATACCATTCATATTCAAATAATTATTTCTCTGGAGTATCTGTATCTCTACATGTATATTTTATATACAGTTAGTACCATTTAAGCTCTAAAGGGAATAACGTGCAAAATTGCTTTGATTGCCTACAGCAATATTCATTGTCTATCATGATGAATGTTTTGTCAAGCGAAATTTGATTGAGATTGACTCATGGATTCACAATGGATGATAGATGAAGCTTGTACAAGCAATTATGAGCGTCGTTATAAGAGTTACTACAAATATGGTTTTCTTCTCGACAAGCCGTTAACAGTTCACTACTGGACAACAGTTTCAGTCATAGAAGGCAGACAGAGTCATGAAGACGATAAATATAAGAAGTTCCTTATCGCACGGTACGAATTTGACGGAAGGGGGCTAGGCGAGGAAAAGTGTAAGATTTTTCCGTCACGACCTTCTTTCTATAGTGCGAGCGAGATTAAATAATATCCATCTCCCTGGCACTTTTTCTTATCTTGCCATTAAATAATTAATATTATTTTAAATTAATTAATTTATTTGTATTTGTTAATCAATAATATAATACGTTTATCAATAATAATATACTACGAAAGGACGTTCGTTCCAACCGAGTGTTCCACGACACTCACGCATGTTTTTTATTATTTTGAGTTGTTATCAAGAATACTCTGCTAAAGTGGCTTGGCAATTTCCCCTCTTTGAGTCAATATATGTGGGGGGCCTATGTTCAGCAGTGGTCTTATAAAGGCTGTTACGCAATGGTTGGAATGGAAGCCAATATAATATTTAAAAGTAAATTCACAGATTAATAATTTATTGGGAGTAAAACGTTATTTTATAATTTTTCAAACATTGAAATAGAATAACAAGTTGATTTTGCTCCGAGAGGTGACAATTCGGTAAAATTAGAAATCATCGGCTGTGACTTCGTTAACGCTTTCGCATAATTAAATTATACATTTGCTTATTCTATTCATTAGTTTATTTCATTATTTATTACAAGCTTTAGGTATGAAATTAAACGCGATAAAATCCGTAAAAATAGTTTTATTCAATATGACTTTGGTTCTATGGCAGAAAGGTAAAGTCCTAGCGCTGGTTGCTACGTGCGTAGACACTTTGGCAACCTCATCTCAGTTGTGCCTCGATTAGAGTCGAGGCGGGATCAGAGGCGGTTGAACAGAGTAAGTGGCGCAAGTTTGAGTCTCTGAGAGATGACTACATATTTGTGCCATTTGCTATACAGACTATCGGTCCTTGGGGGAATTATCGTCAACGCTGATGATAAAAGTGGTGGTCCGTATCTCACTAAAAGGCTAACTATAGCCATTCAGTGAAAAAACGCTGCTAGGGTTCTTGGCACTATACCGCGGGGAGTAGGACTCTATGATAATATAAATTTTTAGTTTTAGTTTTTTTTATTATGTTGAGAAATATTGTATACTAGCAAACTGTCACGGTTTCGCCTGGATAAGGTTTAGTCATTCCGAAGTCGGACAGACAGACAGACAAAAATTTGACAAAAGTTTTATTTGTCTGTCTGTTCGCTGTTTATTTGTCTATTTGTTCTTAGACTGTTGTAATTGTTTTTTTTTATAGAAGTAAGGGTGACAAACCAGCATATGACCTTATGGTAAGTGGATGCTGTTCCCCTTATACACCTACACCTATATCCACCATTAAGCATACATTGTCACACCTGATGACTAAGAGGGAATGCTTCGTCAGTATCATACCATGGGTAGATGCCGCCTGGAGGCACTAGGCTGAAAAATACAATCCATCGCCCTCCACACACCCTTGTTCGCAATTTGATATCGTTAAAACTCTACTATTGTCTATGTTTGTTGTGGTTCTCGTCATCCTATGAAACACAACAGTATTATGATGCTATTTTGTTTTAATATTCTGTGAGACTGTGCTCCTTCCCCTATCGTGCCAACTCATTCGTGCAGGGGCGTTGCCATACCGTACCAAGTACCACGTACTTGTATATTCATTAAATTCTTGCATAATTTAATAGATGATATTGATGTAAATGATAAGTGTTTATATCATAAACATTTTGGGAAGCGTAGGTAACTATAATTTAACGAGCTCCAGTACTTGAAATCAGTCTCGGATGAGATGCTCATATTCATTATATTTAAAATAATTTCAATATTTAGCTTTCATAGCCAATTTATTTTAATAACGGCTTGTAAAATATGGAAAGAAACTGGAGTGTCTGGATCCGCGCACTACACGTACAAGGTTATCTCCGCCCAGAGGGTCCAGGTTCCGTGTTTTGTGACCTACAGTATTAGAAAGGCATAAAGCACATTAAATTATTTTTTTTTACCTCATTCTTCATAAGACAAAAGCAGTAGTAGGTTCTTTCAAAACATTGATTAGTAATATCATATGTAATCAATAAATTCTATAGTAATAATTATTGCTATAGTAATAATTATTGTTTTGTAGCTAAAGTAGATTTAAAAAAAAAAAAAATAATTAAAAATAAGATTTATACTCATATATAAAAAACAAACTCCAGTACTTCCAATTCAGACTCACATGAGCTGCTCATATTCATTATACTTAAAATAATTTCAATATTTAGCTTTCACAGCCAATTTATTTTAATAATAACCTAAAAGTTGATAAAGTTTTGGAACCGATAAACGGCACAAATTGGCCAGCTACCCAAAGTTTAGACAGAGTTTACTTATATCACAGAATAAATACTCGTAATAGCACGCTTATATTACAATGTTCGGAAACGCACTTTCATAAGTTAACGAACCAATAGCGCTAATGAATAGTTAAACAATCGATAGAAGTACCTCAGCCGGGCATAGCTTATGCCTAATTTGCACAATTTATAAACATTGTTCTATATCAAGATAGGACTAAGTCATTTATATCAATTAAGAACTTTGGAAAATTAAGCGCATAGATCCATTTACGAAGATATCGTCCATGAATTTCTAAGAATCTATTTTAAATATGTAGTTCAAAAGCTTTTAATCATCCAGAATAATTAATAAACCTAGTAACATAATCTGACGTGTATATTATTTTGATACCGTTTTAAAAATTTCATTTTCAAATTTAAAGTGAGTGGGGACTTGTTTTACAGTTGACATACTATTAACTCATTAATTTATTTATTAATTAAAGTCTAATAAACGTCCGCTGCTGAACATAGTTCTCTTCGTAGTTGCTGAACATAGTTCTCATAGTGAAGATTTTACCTAAGTTGGCACGGCTGGCATGCGGGTTGGCAACCGTAGTTTTTATTATTTTGAGTTGTTCTCAGGAACACCCACGGGATTATATGGGGTAGTGAACATTTTTACGCCGCCACTATACAACAGACTTCAATAATTATTACATATTTTATGACTTCATTCATTAAATATTAAATATAATCTTTTATCTCTCACGATAAAAATCATGGGTCAATGCAAGTGCGTTATAACCCGTCCATGCAAACCATGAGGCGGGTATGTGTGCCTACACCTATTTCCCTGTAAAAAAAAGTCTGAGGACAGCGGTGGATCGTTTCAATACAATAACTTTATTTCAGGTATCAAGAACAATGGCTCATAGCGATCAAAAATATGATTTAACACTACTTAGGAATTTATTTTTTGGCGCGTTCCTGTATCGGTGATACACTAACCCAGAGGGCCAAAAATCGGGAGCGAGAAATGTTTTTTGTGTTTTGCAGGAACCTGGTGTACGTATAATTTGAAATTCGTTGACCTATTGGAAAAACGAATTTGTTGAACTATTGAAACGGATGTCGGTAACTTCGGCTTTTAACGTGGTGATGTCTTTCAACAATCTGGTCAGGTCCGCGTGATCGAACGTTACGGGATGGCAAGCTGCCTAGCTTGTTGAGATCACGCGCGACGAAATTTAGGATTTAGTCAAGGTTGGTCTCAATGAACAGCCTGAAGACGTCTTTCTGGTCTCTTTTACCGCGTCCATCCCTCTGACGTTCCAATACGACGTGGTTAATGATAAAGTCGTACGTCATATGCTAAAACTATAGATAAAAAATAATACTACTTTTAATCAAACTGAATATATTTAAGTTATTCTCAATACGGGGTTGTCTATTTTATCTATTTCAAATATAAGGTTGCTGCCTGCATAATAGAGCCGACGCCGGCACGGCTTCCGGTAGCTTTCTGAAGACTAATCGATAACCTGTTGATATTCGCGGTAAGTGGCGTCCGCCTATTTTCAACAGATATGAATTTACATTTATTTGATGCAAGAGAAGTTTTTTTTCATAATCCTTTTATTATATTTAAAATCGTTGATGGAAAAATATAATATGTAACGCTAGCTATGGACAAAAAAAGTTATTAGTTTATTACAAACAAAATGGAATAATTACATGAAAGTGATTTTGGTGGAGAGGAACTTTTTAATGTTAAATGATATTTTAGGATTTCCTGGCCTTCGTTGGACACTTAAAATTGACGAAACTGAAATTTTAGTTATTAATGTTATGATTAACTACCGTTTCAAAACGACATCTAAATTGAGAAAATCACCAAAAACTTCGTAAAAAAGAGAATAATTAAACATCCCCCACACTTAATTATTTTTAACAATTACTTCTTGACAACATATTTTTAACACTTATTTAAATTGCAGTAACGATAGTCCTTGCGTAGCATTGAAGCATGGTGCAGATGACAGGTTGACAGGTCACTAGAACGTAACTTGCGTGCGTTTGCAGGATACGACAAAATTTTTTGAATTTGTTTTTATTAATTTTCTCTGTTCTGCTATGACTATTTGATTTTTATTGTCACTATTGTATTAGACTATTGGATAAGGGTGACAAGCGAGCATACAGTCCACCTGATGGTAAGTGGTTGCTGTGGCCCTAATACATCTACATCTGTCCTCGTTTGCGAATCAAAATGCAGATGCGTTGTCAGCTGTGAGGACTGAGATGGAATGCCTCTTTTCAGTAAAAAGGGTCTCTGGTTCTCTACACTCACCATATGAAACACAGCAGCATCAATCTGCTATTTTACGTTGGTATACATGGTATATATACGTGGTAGAGCTATGCTGCAGCTATATTAGTAGTATAGTTGTAGCACGAATGGGTCGGCTCGACCGGGGAAGGACCACGTATCGGCACGGAAGTATGTAAAATTACTAGACATGTGCTTCATAATCGGACGTAAAACTGTCAAGCGAATACAATCGCAAAATAAAATAAGGAAGATAATTATTTTAGTATATGGGGTGAATTATTGTCATATTCATGTATATTAAATTTTTGTAGCTTACGAGTCATGTACTATATAAAATAAATAAAAAATAAATAGAGAAAGTGGTAAAATTATGAAAAAGAAATAAAATATTAATTTTAGTTGCCATTTTGTTGTTCTTGCTTAAAGTAATCTCAAAAGCGAATGACTAAACCCACCGTTTGACTCGCCTTAACGATATTTGTTCGTTTTGACATTTTCAATAAAAAAACTCAACAAATAGCAAAAATTAACCTAACAAAACATAGTCGCTGATGTGGTGCTTCAGGGAATGGAACTTTTTATTCCATCATCTGTGGTACCTATTGGAAGCAGAACTCAGCCGTGGTTTGGTCGCTCCTGCAAAATTGCTTTACGCCATAAGCAGGAGTGCTAGCGGACCTAGGCTGACGCATCAACGTCTCGGGATGCAAATACCAGCGCTCTCAAAAAGAAGTATAATTCCGCCTCCAGGTCCTTCAAATCATTGTCAAGGCAAAGTCAGAGCACATCGGCAGAATTGGCGAGAAACTAGTTCGACTTCCTTCGGGAACTCGTGCATTCTGGTCCTCGTCAAGGCAGTCCAAGGGAACTTCTTTCAGCCATCTCTCCCATCTCTGCACAAGGAGGACGTCTCACTGGCCCATGCCGCAAAGGAGAAAGCCGATCTGCTAGGCACTCTCTTTGCGTCCAACTTGACTCTTGATAACGGGGGGAACACACCACCGATTATATATTTATATATAGATAGACACACTAGCATAGATTATACACATTAATGTTGCCAGGTGTCCCGATTTGCGCGTGACGTTCCAATTTTCAGGGGTCTGGTGACACGTCCTAACTCATCCTTGATCAGGACACCAAATGTCCCGATTTTTTACTTACCTCCTTAGTCTGTACTTCAATCGATAATTATGACAGCAAAATGAATTATCTGTAAGCTGTTACTGTGGCTATTACTACATTTAATTATTTTAGCTTTGACATTTCATATTTTCTCACCAAACTTGGACTAAATAGTCAACATCAAAAAGTTCTGATTTGCCGTAAAAGAAAAAGCACATAGACGAATATGCAGTTTTTCCGATGTTTGGACGATAAATTATTCGTTCATTAGCTCATCCCAAAAATAATTATAAAGCATATTAAGTCAAAAAGACTTACTATAACTTGTGGCGGCCAAAATGGCTACAAGAAACCTGTTTTTTATTAGATTTAAAAACCAAATTCTTGATTATTTTTAGCTTCTGTCCCGATGTTTGACTCACTAGACCTGGCAACACTAATATACATATATAGCGAGAGGCGCTAGCACTCGTACCTTGAAAAGCTGCAGGTGTACTCAACGCCGTAATGAAAATCACAGGTGCTGGCAGTCATTTAATTAATTTAATTTCAAGATAAATGTTGCAACCAACATAAAATAGAAGATGATTTTTTTTGAAATTAATGCATAGTATAATTATGTTGTAACAAAAATGTACATGCATTGTAATTTATTTATAAAGAAATATATTATGCCACGGTTTCAATTTTTTTATCGATAGAGCTAATCTATAATTTTTGCTTTGCTTTGTGTATCGTTAATCGCCTTTTTTACATCGATTTAAATTGTTCCGTCTCTAGAAATACTAAACTGTAAGCTGTCACCCGCAACATGCTATAATGCAAAGACTATAAGAGCAAGCTCTATAAAAATTTGCCTATGTTTACCACGTTAGACAAGTGGATTGTTGACATCAACACTGTTAATTCTGCCAATAGATTAATAGCCTGCATTTAGGTTCGACATTTTCGACTGGATATACAACCAGTAGTCTGTTGCTGGAACCTCGTTCGTTAATTAACTGGATGTATCCCACTATAATGTTTAATTTTATTCCTTACCACCATTTAGTAGTTTGTGCTTCATTTAATGTGACTGGAGTAGTTTCTATTATTAGTCATTTGACATATTAATATTATTCATTCATTTATCATCATTAAATCCCATCATAAGTCTACTACTGAACATGGGACTCCCATTGATAACTACAAAGTACGGCCCTGACCCATCTGCATCCATCGACTGCCTGTATTTTTTATTCGGTCGTCATTACTTCTACTTGTAATGGGGGGTCGACCTACGCTGTACATGCTAGAAGGAGGCTGCCTCTCGAGAACCTTGGTCTATCTACTATCGGTTGTCGGTCCTTCGAGCTTTATGGCCAACCCATTGCCACTTCGCGTTGGGTTTTAGTGTTGAATAATATCGCTGATACTTTTTTCGTTTATAATATTATATCGTTTAAGCAAAGCATTACAATGTATGTACATATTATAATTGTAACATTTAAAAATCACTTATGGTTATACTAGAGATATCGAGAATTTACAATTTTATAAGGATATAACTTAGTATAAATAGGCGCAAGACATAAAATTAACTATAAATGTGGTTACAACTAGATACAATTTTTCCCACTCTCGTAATACGCGGAGAAAAAGAAATTATTGAAAAAAATAATTTTAAAACATTACTAAAAGAAAAACACGTTATAACAAATCGTGATAGTAATTTTTTAGCTTTTACTTAATATTTTTTTGCGTGACATTATCCTTTAATTCCTACAGCAAGTTATTGGTAAGTCGAGGGATTAGGTAGGTATTTGTTCGCCCGCCGAAAGCAATGCTAGCGCGCGATTTTCAGAGCCGGTTCTTAGAAGTTCAAGTGTTTACAGGGGTCTAATTGGGACTTTTAGAGATTTATTAAAAAAAAATGTCTTTGTTTAGTAAAATGTATTGTACTTGAATATTTATTGGTAAGGTTTTACAGTGTTTGAAAAGATTACTGGCATCCTAGAATATTTTATTTTATTTTATTGGCAACTATAGTTTTAAGTCTCTTCGTAACGTTATTCAAGGGGGTATATTGCCATAGTTGCCACGCTTGGCGAGCGGGTTGGCAACCGCAGTTTTTAGGGTTCCGTACCCAAACGGGATTCTATTATTAAGCCTACACTGTCCGTCCGTCCGTCTGTCTGTCAGCGGGCTGTATCTCATGATCCGTAATAGCTAGACAGTTGAAATTTTCACAGAATGTGTGTATCTGTTGCCGCTATAACAACAAATAATAAAAATTAAAATAAATTAAAAATTAAAGGCGGCTCCCCTACTAGAAACGTGTATTACGATGGTACGGAACACTTCATGCGCGAGTCCGACTCGCTCTTGGCCGGTTATTTTATTGTTATTTTGCTATTATCAGAAAGATGCTGCTGCCCATCTTCTGCCTCAGTTTCCCTCCGTCGCCTCTTACGACACCCACGGGAAGATATAGGGTTGTGGGTATTCTTACCCACCACTACACGAGGAAGGACGCCACTAACGGATTAGTAAGCTGAAGTGGCAGTGGGCCGGCCATATAGCTCGAAGAACCGACAACCGATGGGGAAAAAAGGTTCTCGAGTGGCAGCCTCGCACTGGCAGGCAAAGTGTAGGGCGGCCTCCTCTAGATGGAGTGACGACTTGGTAAGATATGCAGTAAGTCGATGGATGCGGGTGGCTCAGGACCGTGCTTTGTGGCATTCGTTGGGGGAGGCCTATGTTCAGCAGTAGACATGTGAAGGGCTGTAATGATGATGATGATATAGTTTTAAGTATATTTACTTGTAAATTACGGATCTGGTCAAGATATGATGTGTAAGTTCGACCGTAGCTATTGAGGTTAATGAATGTGTGACTTCGCAAATGCATTATACAACATTGATTTAAATTTAAACTGAATGCGATTTTTTTATAGAATAAGTGTGACAAACGAGCACACAGTGCACCTAATGGTAAGTGGATACTGTAGCTCATATATATCTACATCTATCCTCAATTAAGAATAAAACTGCAGCTATGCGTTGTAACTCTACGAGGACTAAGATGGAATATCTTGTTTCCAGTAAATAAGGGTCTCCGATTCTCTACACTCGACATACGAATCACAGAAGAATTAAGCAGCTATTTTACGCTGGTATTCTGTGAGTCCGTGTTCCTTACCCAGTCGAGCTGACCTATTCATGCTATAAATGTAATATAAACTATACCACGTAATCTTAATACAGCGGCAGCGTGGCCGTACCACTTATATTTATTTACTTCAAGATTTTTAAGGATTGCCAAAAACTATCTCAGTTTAGTACAGACACGCGCAATATGGTGGCTTTTCAATTTACTGTCAATAACTACTCCGAGGTATGTTTGTGTGTCAACTATATCAAATCCTGGGCAGCAACATGCAGCATCGCAATCGGTTCGTTGAAATATAATTATAAAAATTCTTACTCAGTATTCAAAAGTCAACTTATTGAAAATTAATAATGTTAAGAAAGTTTTGGTGGATGCATCCACCGAAGTATGTGGTGTGAGTAAGAGAACGAATGAAAGGAAAAATAATACTTTGTGGTGGGATGATAAGGTACGGATGGAAGTTGAAGCAAAGAAGAGAGCATGGCTAGATCTACTAGCAACCAAAGCTGGTAATTCTGGCGGTATGAATGATGAAATTGAAAGAAAAAAGGCAGACTTTAGACGTATAAATAAGAGAGTAAAAGAAGTTGTTGAAAGGAAAAAGCAAGAAAGAACGGATAAGAATGATAGAAGGATATCTGAAAACTTCCAGACAAATATCAAAATGTTCTGGAATATCGTAAAATCTGCCAGGGGAAATTCTAAACAGCTTAGAATGAATGCTATACAAGACGAGAATGGCTGTATGCTGAATGACGAAGTTTCGAATTTAAAGAGATGGAAGGAATACTTTGAAAGCGTGTTTATGACTGAAGAGTCGTCTGAATTAAGTGAAATAGAAATTCTGAAAGAAGTGGAAAGAGGTAGGGAGATAAGTGTAGATGAAATAATGAAAGCAATGAAAAGCATGAAAGCAGGTAAGGCAGCCGGATATAATAGAGTATCACTCGAAATACTAAGCGCTGGAGAGGGAGTGGTGGCAGGCCTGCTGTACACCTTGTTTAATTTATGTTGGGAACTGAAGCGTGGTGCAAAGCCGTTATAGTCCCAATATATAAGGGAAAAGGATCACAGCAGGACTGTAAAAAATACCGTGGTATCAGCTTGCTTAGCATTGTGGGTAAACTGTATGCTAAGGTGTTAATTGAAAGAGTTATGGAAGAAACTGATGGAAAAATTTGGGATGTGCAAGCTGGTTTTAGAAAGTGGATGGGGTGTACGGATCAAGTCTTTTCCATGCGCATGATTGCGGAGAAGTTTTTGGCCAAAAACCGGAAAGATTTTTGTGTGTTTATGGACTTGGAAAAGGCTTATGACAGAGAGGACAGGAAAATGTTATGGCAAACACTAAACTCATTTGGGTTGAGCGCTGGTTTGATACAGGCATTAAGGTCTCTTTATAGGGACTCTAGTGCTTTTGTCAGGATCAACGGGGTCTACTCGGACTGGTTTGGCATATTTGGGATGTGTATTTAGCAGGGATGGTAAACATGATAAAGATATAGAGCGATGAGTGAACGCAGGAAATAAAGTGAATGGGGCTCTACACGCTATTGTGAAAAGTCAGAATGTGTCAAAAAAGGCACGTATGGCAATTCATAATGCTGTGTTAGTCCCTACTTTAATGTATGGTAGTGAAAGTTGGGTCTGGCAGAAGAAGCATGAGAGTAGAGTAAATGCTGTAGAAATGCGGTCATTAAGGAGTATGCTAGGGCTGAATCTGAATGACAGGGTGAGAAATTGTGTGATAAGAGAAAAGTGTGATTTGCAAGATGACGTTGTGACCAGGATTAAGAAAGGAATGCTTCGGTGGTTTGGTCATGTAGAAAGAATGAACGAGGAAAGAGTGACAAAGCAAATTTATGTTGCAGAAGTGAACGGCAGAGTCAGGAAGGAACGCCCTAGACGAAGGTTTATCGACCAAATTGGCGTTATATTGAAAATGGGCCAGATTAGGAGTATCCTTAACCGATGAGCGTGTATGTGTAGATATATTGATGTAAAGGAGGCGAGAGAGGTGTGTCAGGATCGTGCCAAGTGGAGATCCGTAGTCTCTGCCTACCCCTCTGGGTGACAGGCGTAAGTGTTTATGTATGTATAAAAAGTAAAAAGTAAAGTTACAGCCTATATACGTCCCACTGCTGGGCACAGGCCTCCTCTCATTTCTGAGAGGGTTTTAGGGCAAGGAAATGTCCGCCGCGCTGCCCCAATGCGTGTTGGCGAACTTCACATGTCTTCGAAATATTTTTTTTATTTTTGATTTCTCAAACATGCAGGTTTCCTCAAGATGTTTTCCTTCACCGCCGAGCTCGTGGTAAACCAGCACTTAAAATTGCAATTAACAATTTCATTGGTGCCGGCGGGGATCGAACCCGGGTTGCTCGCGTACTGTGAAACTTACAGCGAGCGCTAACCATCTGAGCTACCACGGCTCATCTCATATGTATGTATGTATGTATTAATTTTGCTAGCAGTAATGACCCGCCCAACATTATTGCACCATTTTGTTAGGACATCTAGATCAGACTGCAAAAGATGACAAGCCCTTCGTGACTTTTTATCGCCAGTTACAACGTCTACCACTAACATGGACTTGCTGTAGCCGTTTTAAACCTTCACAGGGAATGTTCGGTTCATCAGGTAATTTGGCACTAATTAAGCAACCGTTACCGTTACAGCCTATAAGTCCACTGCTGAACATAGGCCTACCCCATATACTGATTCTAAGGGGGGATATTTTCCATAGTTGCCACGCTTGGCAAGCGGGTTGGCAACCGCAGTCTTTTATTTTTAGTCGTTATTAGGAAGATCTCCTGATTTATTTCCTTCTGTCGCCTCTTACTACACCCACGGGATGATATGGGGTAGTAGATATTCTTACACCGCCACTACAAGGTAAGTAAGGGCCACCAAAATTACCGCTATTTCAGCCTACTAGGAATTATATAATGCCAGGAACCTCATGACATGCAGTGCAAAACAGAAAATAAAACATGTTTGATTTTAGAACTAAAATAAATTCGTGGTTTTTAAGAGGTTTGCAAATGACTCTACATTTGCAGATATATTAATTCTGAACTGTTTTACACTTTTATAAAACTCTTAAGCTTAAATTTTTGCACTCACATCAAGAAATGGAAAAGTTGGCTGACTAAGACGAACCGTCTACCGCGAATGTCAAACAGGTCAAGATGATTTTAACGACCTCCGCGCCTCAATTTCAAAAGAGGACTACGGTACTCGCACCTTGGATGACACAATGTAAAATAAGTAGCATGATATAAATTTAAGACACTACTTGCCTAGAGTAATAATTTAATGCTCATGTCACACACAAAAGTGATTGCTATATGGTGGCAGCTAAAATTTTGTTTCACTGGTGAATTGTTATTTTAATAATTAAAGGGCTAACAATAACAGTAATATGGTAAATACGCATTTGTGAGTACTTAAAACTGTAATTAATAATTTCATTGAAATCAGCGGCAATCACCAATCGCCAGCACCAATGAATTGTTAATTGCAATTTTAAGTGCTGATTTACCACGTGCTCGGCAGTGAAGGAAAATAGCGTGAAGAAAACTACATGTCTGAGAAATAAACAAAAAAATATTTCGTAGACATGTGAAGTTCGCCAACACGCATTGGGGCAGCGCGGCGGACATTTCCTTGCCCGGAAACCCTCTCAGAAATTAGAGGTCTGAGCCCAGCAGTGGGACGTATTGCACGCGTGCTTCGAAATTTGAAATATCTTAAACATAAATATTTTTCCTTGCAACGATGCATACGCATACAATACACCTAGTGTACATTTCCTAGGTGGTAAGTCTCCTTTTCTGCCTAGAAGTCCGCCTGAGTAGATACCACCCTCCTACCTATTTATGCCGCCAAATTGCAGTGCCTATACTTCTGTGTTCCTTCGTTCTATTTTGTACAGGCTGCGAGCGATTCCATCTTAGTCCTCAGAGGTGACAATGCATTAGTGCCCCTTTTGTTTGATGTGGGATACAGGTGTCCATGGTTTGCAACAGCAACTTTTTTATAGAATAGGGTGACAAACGAGCACACATCTATCGTTGACTAAGAATTAAAATGCCGTTGCGTTGTCACCCCTGAGGACTAAGACACCATACGAAACACATCAGCATTGAGCTGCTATTTTACGCTGGTATTCTGTGAGAGCGTTATCCTTCCCCGGTCGAGCCGACCCATTCGTGCTACAACTATAATATAGCTGCAGCATGGCTCTACCACGTAATAATTACTTATTACACCAAACCATTAGGTAAAAAAAAAACGATTTTTATGCACCAAATATGAAATTGATATATGATATTTAATTTTTTCATCCCATGTTAGTCTAGGACTTATAGGTCACTTTACGTGGGACGTATAACAAAAAGGGATGTGTCAATAGCTCGTCGCAATAGGCGGCTAATGGAATATTACATTTCGGGGATTATAGGCGTGACGTACAATATATATTACGTATTCTCTATGCTCCATACGGGCGATTTTTAACTTAAATTGTAAAGAGTCCCTCAGAGAAAAATTTTAGGAAATAAACATTAACTTTGGCATCGCAATATATTTATGAAAACGTAATGTATGTACATAAAAACATGAATAGCTTTGATAAGAATAAAGATGTTCATACTTTAAACACTAGGAACAAACATAAGCTTGTAATGCCAGTTACAAGACTCCACAGAATTAGTAATTCATTTATGGTGAAATGTATATGCTTTTAGAACTATCCCAGAAATTATTCAGTGTGTCATAAGCAAGTTTAAAAGATTTATTAAAGAGAAATTGTACAATAAAGATTATCAAGGAACACATTAATGAAAATAACCCCAAGGAATGAGGATATCGCCACCGTGCTGGTTCTATTAAAATTCATTTAAAAAATTGTACAACTTTATTGTAAAGTGATACCTATTTAAAAAATCCGTTGGGTTTCTTTCTGGTTCCTCCCAGAACAGAGGTATTTTCCGAACTACTGGTAAATAAAAAAATTACTTTCAATAACTATATCATATACAATCAATCATTCTATCAAAAAAAAACCATTCTATTCTATTCTATGAATTATTAATTTATGTGTGATGTTTTATTTGTGAAAAACTTAAATGATATTTTTTTTGCTTAAGCTTGAAAATATATAATATGTTATAATATCATCATATTTGAGCGTAGTGACTCAGAGCTTTGTGCGGCCCTGCGAGGCCGCGGGTTCGAATCCCGCACGAAATGAGAGATTGTATGGCCTACAAATAATTGTTCCGGATCTTTGATTGCAATTTATGTAATATGTTAAACGTTACCCTCAACGAGGTGGTGATGTTTATTTATAAAAGATATCTTTGAATTTTAATACTTGAAGTAAAACTTGAGTGTTGATAAGCAATTTATAGTTTAAAAAATTATTCACCTGGTGCATTAAATTAAATTGTTTTTAAATAATAGCAACATACAATTATTCTATGTATTACTATTAATGATCATTGGTTTTAGGAATATAAATTCATGATTAATTTCAGTAATCACCAGGTGGTCAGTTCCTTCAATAGAGAAAAAATTACGTGGTGGCTCCTTTATAAAAACCAATAAAATATTATCATGTAAAGAACGTAAAGATATTCAAAACTTCTCTGTTGAACGAACTGTAGTAATGGCTTGAATCGAGCTCGAGCACCTCATTTTTGTCAGTTTTTGCAGACCTCCATATGCTATTTACAATTATTATTGCAATAGATTTTCAAACTTTACAGTCTCAAATTTGAAATCGTCATCATCATTATCATCATTACAACTCTTCATAAGTCGACAGCCAAATGTAGGCCTCCTCCAAGGAATGCCACAAAGCACGGTCCTAAGCCACCTGCATCCATCGACTTCCTGCATGTCTTACCAGGTCGTCACTCCATCTAGTAAGGCCGCCTTATGCTGCGCTTACTGGTATGCTTTACGATAATATTTATTATATTTCGTAAATGAGTCATGCGAGTATATTTTCAACCGACTTCAAAAAACGAGGAGGTTCTCAAGACGACTGTTTTTTTTATGTGCCTCAGAACTTTTTTCTAGGTGAACCGATTTTGATGATTCTCTTATTATTTGAAAGCTGATGCTTCTCATGTGGTCTCATATAAATTTGATCAAGATCTGACCAGTAGTTTTTGAGTTGTCCTAAATAATGCGTATTTAATTGACTTCAACTACATTGATGATGTTCTCAATTTATTTATATTGAAGTCGGTTGTACAATTTTTTTTATTTTACCACTTGTTCGTTTAATATTTCTGAACAAACCACTGCAACATGTAAATAGTGAATTTCTAGGTCAATGCACTTAATACTTTATGGAATCTTAATCACCGATTAACAGCAGGCGTGATCTTAATTACACGTTGGCCTATTAATGATTATTTAGAATTATGCTAATCTTTTTTTTCCATGGTCTTTAATTTTTTAACCCCTAGCCTAGCCTTAATTTTTGAAGTTGGTTACTAGCGTCTATAAGTTGCAGTAGCCACATACCATCAAGAAAACTGTTGGTTTTTTATAAATTTTATGGCACAAAAAATGCGCAGTTCCCCTTATCGGTCTACCCAGACCAGACCGCTAATTTTATGTAACATAATTTTTAGATTGTATTGCCGTCATCTATCGATTGCCATAAGAGTCAACAACGGTAAAGAACGATTGAGCAACAAGGGACGAAAAGCCAAGATGGTCTTCTCCATACCATTACAGCCTATTAAAGTTCACTACTGAACATAGGCCTCCCACATAGATTGCCTCATAGGGGGGATATTTACTATAGTGTCCACGCTTGGCAAGCGGGTTAGCAACCGCAGTTTTTATTTTTAGTCGTTTTTAGGAAGACGCTGCTGCCCATCCCTGATTTGTTTTCCTCTGTCGCCTCTTACGACACTCACGGGATGATATAGGTTAGTGGATATTCTTACACGGCCACTACACGTTAACGTACGGTCTTCTCCATACTGTATATAAATTCAATACATTTAAAGTATAGTTGTTTATAACTCTTAACATTTAGCTTAGGGGCTAAGTGCTCGCCAACTGTATACATTACGTGATACAGTTGACGAGCACTTAGCCTTTAATATTACATAACGTAAACACGTTCGTTCGCAAGTGAAGCGAAGCAAGCAAGGGTCCGAGTCCCGATGGTACAGTGTGCACCAAATATACCGTGCTGATTTAACACGTACCCAGCGGTGAAGGAAAACATCGTGAAGAAACCCGCATAGCTGAGAAATAAATATTTCGAGGACATGTGAAGCCCGCCAGCATACACTGCAGCAGCGCGACAAACAAATTTCTTCATAACCCTCTCCGAAATTAGAGAAGTCTTGTGCACAGCAGTGGGACTTAGAATATAGGCTGTAGATTCACTTAACTTTTTACTTTATCATCTTTAAAAATATTAATATACCATAAAGAATATGAAATAAAACCAAAGATTGTCATATTTTCGTTTAATCATAATTTTCAACATGGTTAATTTTTATTTTGTACCTTAGAAGAAAATTATATTTCGCGGGTCTCACTTAAATATTTTATTTACATATTTTACAATTTAAATATATCTTATATAAATCTACGCATGTAACATGCTTAATTTCGAATGTACATTGTACATCGTAAAGTTTAAAATTATCTAACAACCCCTGCACTACTTTAAATTATGAAAAATTATTGCGTTTTCTCTCGTCTAACAGTTTTGAGAAATATCCCTCTGCTTTTAGACTATGAATAAAGTATTATTAAAAATGTTTTAATGGCTGTGACTTGGTTTTACTCAGTACTATAAAAGGCGTTTTAGAGCATAGTATTAAATGTAAAAGTTTACAAAAGTAGGTCGGCGAAAATATGCAATAATTGGGTGATTTTGAAATTCAAATATGATTTGACCTCAAAAATTATTTAAACGATATTTGGTCGAGTTTATATAGATTACTAAAATATTGGTCCTATTAAAAAATTACCACATCTAACGCAACAAGTTTTATAAACATTACAAATTAATAACCAATGAGAACATGAAAAATCTACATAATATGTTATGTTCATCCATTTTTTATTATATGAATATAAGAGGATGGTAATTATTGAAAATAGATAGGACTGTGTTAATGTCAGTTTGTAGATATATTTATCTATTCAACTTTAAGCGAGAAGAGACTTTACTACGGCTCAAATTAATTTCAATATAATTTCAAAAATTATTTTGTTTACTGAAAGTAGAACTTACTGAAAGTATTTAGTAATTTTATACTACGTTATGTTTCTATAACGAAAATATTTTAAAAAACAGGTGAAAAATGAGATGATTTTTTTGTGTCAGCTGACTTTTGATAACGGAGTAATATATTGATATATTAATAATATATTAATAAAACAATGCATATAATTTTTTTTTTCATTCGCCCTAATAATATTAAGTATATAATATCTAGTACACATATAAAATTATTTTGAATAAATTCCTTACAGCTTGTTCACACGTTAACGTTTTTAGGATCAATGTAACGGATATTTTTGTGTGGCTTAAGAACTCCCTTAAGCATAATATTCACAGGCTTATGAATTGTGAAAAATCACGAATATGAGTGTCAAGGCAAATTGCCATGAGCATTCTTCTTAACGGTGTGTGAAAGATGATTGGGTGTTTGTTTTCTTTTTATTGATTCGTTTTGGTGCCTTTTATTAAACCAGGTTTCTATTTATATATTATGTTAACATTTATTTAGTGGTCTTAAAAGAATTATAGTTGAATTGTTACGACGGATGTTTGTGTGAACAAGCCGTGACTTTGGGGTTATTAACATAATGAGACAAGATGAGTTATATAATACAGCCCCGTTATTCATAAATTAGATAGATAAAACGCTACAAGTAGTATGTTTAATGAAACTTAACTTTTGCTTTTAACAATTAATATTCATATAAATGTATTTTTAAGGAAGAAAATCAAGACCTAAATCCAAATAAAATCCCGTCCAGCTGGAGTTAAAAAGTGAAACAGTGAAAGCTGATGATTGCGTATGAATGTGATTATTGATAAGCTATGGCCAAAAAGCCTTTGCGTAATCTATATTTGAATATTGTCATTAACAATGTTACATTTTAAACTCTATAACTACCGTAACTATTATTTATAAAACAAATTTATAACGCGATTTGTGCGAGCCAACATATATTTTTAATTATTATAAATTACTTATTAAACTTTTAATAATATTCAAGAACATTTAAAGAGGTAACATAATTATGATATTTAAGATCATTGTCATCATTATTTTTTACTGTTGCATTAGTTAAAATTCGTTAATCTATTTTGTAGTACCTGCATAAGTAAGGAATAAGAAAAAAATTATTGGTGTATATTATTGAAGGTCGCAGTGTTTAGGCTTATTAACAATTACGACCTTACTCATAAAAATCTACGCTAATTTAATAAATGCTTGAAGTAGCTCTCTCTCTCATTTCGCTAAATGACAGTAGAAAGAAACAGGTATAGAGATATATATAATATTACATTTAAGTAAGCGACTATCAACGATTATGAGTAAGGTCGTTTAGTCAACATGTTACTTCTTCAAATGCCTATGTCTAATAATATCTCATTTGTTTAAATATGATTTCTAATCTGTACTAACTCATATTATATCAAAGCTTAGCGTGGTTGAGCATTGCTAGAATGTGATTTGTTAAACTGTTGCACTATATTACGTGTTTTGAAATTGATACGCTAATAGTCCGCTTGTATTATCGAAACTCGATTATTACTAAAAGTAAACTAAAGTTCCGGGCAGTATACTGCTGGGCACAGCCCTCCTCTCATTTGTGAGAGGGTTATTATTAGTATTCGATATAAATTCAATCTCACTAAGATCAACATTTAGGTTATAATATGTCTATTTGAATATTCTCTATTTGTTTAATAAGATAAATAATAATATATTCCGTTATTTTATTAATACCTTATAAATGCCTACTATTTTCTTCTCCTCGAGGTTGATTGGCGGAGAATGTTATAAGATTATTAATAATTGAGAAAATTTTAATTTTTAGGGTGACTGTTATAATAGTATATAAAAACTGCTTAAAATTTTAAAATACATAAATTGTGTCTGATATAAATGCTTTTACATTATCAGTTTTTAACATCAGCATAGTTATTGCACACAGTGTAAGTGAATTAAATTCATTTCGATATAAATTTGTAAAAAAAAACTGTTACCAACTGTTCCATTTAAATAATTAAGTATGTATATGTAATAATAACCCTAGGTTTAGAGTTAAATATAACTCGTAGAATTATTATCCAACTGCCACTGTTTTCATTAATAATAATTTGACTAACGCATTTGCAAGTAAACGCTCTAGTAAGACGAACAATAGCTTAGCTATATTTATCTAGCGAATAACTAAATCGCCATATTGAAACAACATCAGAATCTATAAATATTTAACAATATTTACACAAATCAATCAACAAATATTATTTATATATAAATTGTTTAAATATTGAATTTAAATACGAGCTGATTTTAAAAGGAATAACGTTACTAATTAAGCATTAAGCTGGAAAGAAATCTAAAGATACATATATCGTGTTTTAAAATATGCATTGTAAGAAGTTGAACATAATTTTTTATTAAATTATTTTCTTGCATTTATTTAGTTTATTAATTTCGATGAAATGTTAAAAACAAAGTTCCTATTACTTTTAGGAGTAAGCTACATACACATTAACATCTGTATACGAGTTTCATTTGAATTCACTATACTAGACATTTTATTTATATCACGTATTCGCTCTTATGTGAACACAATATTCGATTTTAAAACTTCGTCACTCACTAAATTTAAAGCTAATCTCATCGTTTCAACTACTGCTGGGAGCCTCATCTATGGGCTCGTTACTCGTGGATCAGCTGGGTTGTTCGTCACTTTCTCGGTGAACTAAGACTCGGACTACTGTAGGTGGCGCTGCAGGAGGAGGGGCCGCGTCAGGAGAAGCTTCAGTGACAAGAATGCTGACTGAACTATTGGCGTGTGGAGAAGGTGTACGCGCACGGACAGGGGTCGTCGCTCTCCGTGCCGAACTCCGTCGCGACATCAAGCGAAGTGAGCCTAAAACATATCGCATATCTTAACAACTTACATTTTACGCTTGGAACCGCTTAAATTTTAAACGGTTTCAAAAGTTTGCATAATTTATAAGCAACACCAATAAGAGCAAATTAAAATAATAATTATAATAATAATATACATTTCGTAATAGTATTTATTTCTTATACAATTAAAAAATCCAAGTTTGTAATCGTCTCATCGTGATAATATAAAGGTTCTGAATTTACCGTTCCCACAGCGAGCGGTCTAGAGTTCTAAGTTCAGAGTTCTGCATTCAGCGTGCACTATCGCTTTTTTACGGTCGCATCCTGACTGTTTTTGTGTGTGTAAAGATCCAAGCCATTACGTACATTAAAATGAACACAAAATGTAGAACTTTAAAATTAGCAGTCTAGACTGGTCGTTGTAAGATCGACGCTTTAGCTATGAAACGAGTCCGCCTTTCTAGGGCGTTTGCACAATGGAAAATTAATGAAGTGAATTGATTAAGAATGAATTAGCTTGGTGGATTGGTGATCGTCGGTACAAAATAGCCTTGCCTAAAACCTTAAGCGTTTATTTTTGTCGCCGTTCAAATTTTATTTTTGGATTTTACAGTTTTATAATGGTTATACTGTTATCTGTTGAAAGCAGTAATATTTCCATCAGATGGCGCTTACGATTCTAATGAAACAAGGTAGGATAGTGGACGATGTTTCGCCAAGTATTCCTCACGGTACACAATTTGAATAATATTATTCCATTTGTTCTTTCACAATCAGTTAGCATCATGCTTTCGAAAAGGCTTTCATAGCTTTTCACCATTATTGCGAAAGTGCCAATTAAATACGGAGACCAAAAGAGATACTTACATTTAAAATTGAATTAAAATATAAATTTGACATATCTTATATTGAATTGTAGTAGTAAACTTCACAGCAAGTAAGCAACCCGGGCCCGATCCCGTCTTGCATCAATGAAATTATTAGTCGCTGATTTAACACGGGCACGGCGGAGAAGGAAATCATCCCTAGGAAACTAGCATGTCTAAGAAATTAAAAAAAAATGTGAAGACATAAAAAGAAAGACAAGAAAGAAAAGAAGACATGTGAAGTCCCGCCAACATGCATTGGGGCAGAGTGGTGGACAATTCCTTGCACTAAAACTCTTTTAGAAATAAGAAGAGGCTTAAGAGTGGGACTTAATACTGTAAATATGTAATTTTAACGATAATACAATATTAAAAGTTGAGGAAAAAATAAAATCAAAGATAAGAATAGATAAGAAGCAGTCAGAAAAGTGGATAAAGAGAGAAAAAAAATAACGAGGGCCACTCACTAAGGAATTGAGCTGGCTGTTGACGGTCGTCCTTTACTCTGCTCTCAATTTGCTTTTCTGGGATGTGGTAGATTAGATCACAGTCAGAAAAAGTCACTTACCAAAAAACATCACAACCTAATAGAACATCTACTTAAATCATAATATAGCTGCAATTATAATACATTTGTTTACACTGCTCTTTTTATCATGCCAGTTTAAAAATCTAAGGATATTATCAACAAACATCAAATGGAAAAGTCTATAACATTCATGCAAAGCACTAAACATAGAAACCTGGAAAGTAACAAAATATTATGTTAAACTTCACTGTTAGCGTTTTTCTACCAATAATATAAATTCATTTGATCAACGAATACAAAGAGAACCATATTTTTGTTTCCTTGGCAGATCAAATGAATTTATTCATGAAAAGGTTTACATTAAGTAGGCTTAAAGAAAATATAATCTTAGATCATGAATTCTGTTTGTCTGCTGTGATGTATTTTTATTGTTAAGTAATGTTTGAATAAAGATTAACTCACTCTCAACTTCAAAGCATAAAACTATTTAAATCCAATTCTAATAACATTGTAATCGTCTGTGTTTTGTTGCTTTTTGAGGGGAGAAAATGATGATTAGAGAAAACACTTTTAAAAGGCATAACATAACTTGGTTAAAAGATATAAGCATTAATTTCACTGCAATTTATTTTCAATATGTGTATGTAACATGTAATACATATAAAATATAATATAATATCTATGAAATTTAAAATTTCTATGAAGATTTCTATTTCAATAAAATCGTAAAATGACACCTACTTAATGCAACTTATTGCAAAGCTTCTGCACGCGTACGTACACATCTAACTACAGTAAGAAAAGACACGAAAAGCAAAACATTACATATGAACCTGCACGTTTCGGACCGATATCTTCGTCAACAGCGTCCTGATGGCGAAGAAATAGAGGCAAACCGTAAGCAGATCTTCGTCGCGGAGGTGCCGTCTCCGATCCACATGGCTGAAATGCAAAATTCTAAAATATATCTACAAAATGTCTGTCTCTGTACAAATGACCTACACAAAATTCAAACGATTTTTAGCGAGAATTTCAAGGGAATAGTATTTAAATTTATTTTACACACAAATAACTGACTAAATTAATTTTACTATAACATAAAGTCAGTACAAGCACTTATAACTAAAAAAATCCAAAATACTTAAAAGCATAGTAATGTTACAAGAAACTAAATAATGTTGGGATTTATTAGTTTGTTCAGCTAAGCAGTACTTAAAATGTCTAACCATTCATTATAGCTTCCGAGTATGTTTATATGATGTTCATGCAACATCAAACATCATGACTCAAATATTTTGTAAAAATCATAAGCTAACGCTTGGATACTAATCGACCTGATGGTAAGTGGTAATGGAGCCAAAGATGGTAAAGAGCACTGACTTAGCTTAAAAAAGTCTATTCACTCTTGCTTTGAAGATGAAATGTGGGTCACATTGTAATCAGATGGAAAACAGATGCTGGAAAATTATTCCACTCTTTGCTGTACGCATTTCGAACGACAAAGCAAAACGTTGGGTTGGAATTCGTGGTAAATCGACAACAAAAGAATACAGATTGGCCGGGCGTGTGGTAATCCAATAGTAGAAGGTAGAGGGAGCAATTACGTTGTGTAATTCTTTCACATACTCCCCGTAATGTATCCACGAACACCAAAAGGCTGGCTACGTTGCGCCTGGCGATGTACTTTGAGATCATCAATAAGACTAAGAATGCCTTTCTATTGAGTCCAAAGCTGATAGGTAGCATTATGCAACACCGGCCCGTACAGGACAGCAAAACTCCATGCACGAGATGTACCGGCGAGAAATACCACCGCTACTTTACAAGGACACCTAACTTCCTTACAGCAGCCTTGGTCCTGGACTTAATGAACCGCTCCAAATTCAGGTTTAGTAAAATCTCAACCCCAATAACTGAAGGCGCTCAGAGTATTCCAGTGTAGTTCCTATTTGCGGTGAAGAAAAGCTCTTGCGATTTGAAGGCGTATTTCACAAGATTCAACTGCCGTGAGAGATTCACATGATTAACCGCAACGATTTTCTTTCAGATTTTAATAATTTGTGAATTCAGTCATTTCTTCAAGAGTAGTTTTCGCATATTATGGTATAATGTATAACATAATTTTATTACACAGTGTTTACCTGTTCACCAGGGGCAGCGCCTGGCAATAAAAGAAGGGGCAGGTTAAGCCAAGCTCCTCCCAACTCGCTTATATCTGAAGCATCAGAGGCTCTAGAAGATTTTCTACTGGAAGCATGTGACCCTCTTCGAACATGCAGCAAGGCGCTTAATCGACCGCCCCAGCCACCCCCAGGTGACCACTTAGTGCTCTCCTCCTCGATTGACGGGCTTCGATTCTTACGCCTAAAGTATTGATAATTTGCAATGTTTGTTAAATTGCTGTTCTGATAATATTAAATAAATGTAAACATATTTTAAAACATATAAGAAATTCTTATAAAAATAGAATAGAATAGTATTTATATTTATTTTCTCATCACAAACAGGTACATAATAATTGATGACAAACATGTTGAAATATAAACTATAAAAGTATTGAACCCTAGTTTGTGAGAGACTGGTGCCTAATAAAGGTATTTAACAATACCTGTTCTATAATTCACCAGGTCCAATCTCTTGGATTACACTATTACATCTTTAAATTACACGTTAGTAGAACCTATTGAAGAGATCATTACTTTCTTCGAATAGGTTATCAGAAAATCGATAATAATTTAAAAAGGATTAATATGACAAAGCCAATTTATGTGATGTAGGTACATCTTTTAGATTAAAGTGTATACATATGTGCTCATAGATGTTATAATTTGAAATAATGAGTTTTTATAGATATATTATTGTGTGGTGTGATATTATAGTTGAGGATGTAAGAAACTTTCAGTAGATTCATAAGTTAAAGATTTGAGCCAGTTTATTGTGTGTTTTTTTACATTTGTGTTTAGGTAAGGGATAGATGGATAACAGTCTGTTTATTTTGTTGTAGATATAATTACTAAGTTGTTTCTTGGCTAAGCTGGATTTAACCGTTGTAGAAGGACAGACTTTGTCCTTTCACCTTTTAGTAATGCTGAGATTGGGATCGTAACTCAATTGGGAATGCTTTCGGATTTTTTTATATAAATATCTGCCTAACGGTGATAAATTCCATAACCTGTACAGATCCGTTGTAGCGTGTCTATAAGGGAGACTAGCTGCAGTTTTAAGAATTGCTCGTTGAGCTTTCTCAGCTTCAACCAGGTGAGTTTTAGCTACACCAACCCACACTGTGATGCAATAGCTGATGATATATTGACTTAGAGCATAATAAATTGATTTAATAATCGAACGATCAGCTATGTGTCAGAGGATTTAAAAATATAAATAAGTTTTCTCAATCTAGAGAAAATATTCATCAATTGGTTAAATCAATTTAATTTGTTACATGTAAAGTAAAATTATTTATTAACAGGTATAAACCATAAATAAGGCAAGAGTAATATCTTACTTTACATATTCTCTCCATGTCCGTTGTATTGTTCTCGCTGCTTTGTCTTCTCTTTTCCATATCCTAGTGGAAGACACTATCTCTAATTCTTTTCGCGTTGGAAATTGTTTCTTAAACTTTATATCCATTTGTTCTTGCAATTGTCTAAACGTTTCTGTTTCTTCTACATGTCCTAATACATGTTTAACTAACGCATGAAGGATGTCCAGACAATGAATCTTGTTACCCCTCGCAATAGGAAGATTAAAACTAACTAATGCCACCGTATTTGGCTTGGATATACCTAAAGGAGGATCTAGAGACGCTATAAAATCTGATAGTTGAGCAAAACTTATAAATTGCGTTGCATGTGGATCATATCTAAAAGGCAAAAAAAGGATATTAACAAGTTAACAAGAAACAAAACAAGAAATGGAAAAAATAAATGTAAAAAATTAACTTACTTAGACCATCTAATGTAAAACATTTCAAGATCGTCTTCTACAATACCGATTTCTTCTTCTTGATGTGCTTGATTGAAATTCTCAAGGATGATGGCGATGTACATATTTATCACAATCATGTAACTTATGATGATGAATGATGTGAAATAGGTTATAGCTAAAAGTGGGCTTCCGCAGTTTCCATTGCTGTGGCCTATATCTCCTAATTCACAGTCAGGAGGTTGGATCATTAGCGATTCAAGTACATCATTCCAACCAGCTGAAGTCATAAGGCTAAAAATAAAAAAAATATTTAATCTCAATTATTCGTAATATGACATTAAGATGTAATATAAAACGGTTTCTTACCGAAAAAGTAACTGCATACTTCTACCAAAGGTTTGAAAGTTGACGATATCGTCTAAAGCACCTTGTTCTTTGACGTGACCGAAGACTGACATACCGATAATGGCGTATATGAAAGTTATTAATGCGAGCAAGGCACCTATATTAAAAAGAGCTGGGAGAGATACTACTAATGCGAATAGAAGTTTCCTAATACCCTTAGCGGCCTGAAATTATTTCAAAAAATATAGATAATAGACTCTATTAAGAGTTTATTTTAAACATTGGATTAAAAGATTTTCATATACAAAAGTATTACAGATGTCATTGTTCAGAGATTACCATAGTCAAAATAATTTGAATCAAAACTTACTTTAATCAGTCTTAAAATTCTCCCAATTCGAAAAACACGAACCACCCTCAGTAATGTGGGAGATATAGGGAGGTCAATCATTATGTCCTCCATAAGAATGCCTAAAATAGAAGCTAAAACAAGAAGAAAATCGAAAACATTCCACGGTACTGTGAAATAATGGTATCGCAGACCGACGATTTTAACTATTGCCTCTGAAATAAAACAAAAAATGTAAAAGATTTTCATCTAAAGGAACGGTTTTGCATTAACCAGCAATAGTCAAAACTATTTTCTATATTTCTGTTAATAATATTAGGAGCAAATCAAAGGTAATTAAAAATTAAATACGTTAATAAAATTTTATTTTTGACTGAAAAAGCTTTTTATTCCAAATTCAAATACAACATTGAAACTACGCTTTTAGATATTCCTATTTTACCACGTTTTTATTAACTCGCTTTCGGCTATAGTACTGTTCAGACCGAATTTTGTAACTTCCTGATGAACTATAGTCTTGAAATTATGAACATAGCTCACAATCGAATGAAATTATATGAATATGAAAAAAAACATTAAATAAAAAAATGTAATACATAATTTTTTTTAATTAACTTTGATCAGATAAGAGTAGAATATTAAAATAATTGAAACCGTAGTAGCAATAAAAAATATTTTTTGTTTGTTGTGTTAATATTAATAAACTTTTTTTTGTTTTCTGTCTTTTAATGCCTGAGACTTTAAAGGTTCCTGAATCTATAACATAATTTCCGAAAAGCATATTCCTATTACTAAAGATGTTTTATAACTTACCTAAACCAAAAACTGTCGTAAAAAATGCGTTACTAACTTCTAAAACAAAGAAAACCGAATGTGGTTGGTCATAATGTTCTATCCCCATTGTAAGCATATTAAGAAATATGAGCACAAATATTGCTATTTCAAAACGACGGGAATTTGATAGGTCGTAGAACATAGCAAGGAACTGGTTTCTCGGCCGTTTTATTACTTTTTGTGGTTTTTTTCTTCCTAACTTCTTCATAGCAGTATAATAATGTTTTTGGCTTTCCGTAAGGAACATCTCCAAAACACCCCCTTCATACTGAAAGCAAATTAACGTGAATTATTTCATTAAATCTTTTTTCTTCTTTACCACAAATAATAACATATTATAGTTAATTAAACACTAATAAAAGGTAATTACCTTTTTCTTGAGCATATTAAAATTGTCAATAATGACTCCTATGAATAAGTTTAAAGTAAAGAATGAGCCACATACAATGAAAATAACAAAATATATATAGGCATAAAGATTGGCTTCCCTAGCTGGTTGCAAATCAACTCCTCTTGCATCCACAGCATCTGCCATTACTTCCATCCAACCTTCGAATGTTGCTACTTGAAAAAGAGCTAAGTACGCTATCCCTACATGATCGAAAGATATCTTGGAATTGACCCAAGAAAAGTTATTATAGTAACACTCCCATTTGTCGTTCACTACCTGTAAATTAGTTAAAAATTTAGGACAATGATACCTATAAAAATTATTTTTAATTTATTTTTTTACCTCCAATGGCAATAATTCTCCTTCGTCATCGACGCACTTAAAAAACTTTCCACCAAAAAACTGAACACCCATTATCGAGAAAATTAACCAAAATACTAAACACACGAGTAAGACATTAAAAATGCTTGGAATTGCGTACATCAATGCGTTTACTACTATTCGCATTCCTTGCCATCGAGATATCGCCCGAAGAGGTCTTAGTGCTCGTAAAGTTCTTAAAGATCTGAGAACTTTCAGGTTTTCGTTTTCTTCTATCAATAAACTGAATACTGAAACCTAAAAAGAAGAAAATATAAAATAAATTTAAATAATTCCTTATCCATTACATTACAATAATGCATTACGTGAATACTTACAAAAACTATAGTAAAGTCTAAAAGCGTCCAAAAACTTGTAAAATATCTGAAGAAGCCCAAAGCTATCCATTTCAGAAACATTTCAATCACGAAGATCAAGCAGAACCCTAAGTTGGTCCAATAGAGTATTTTTTTCAATGGTATATTTTTTTCTAGGTGGATATCTTCAAAGCACAGGGTTATACTGGACGCAAAAATCAAAACTAGGATGAACCATTCAAATGCTGGGGTATCAACGTATCGTAAAATAAAAGTACGAATAAACATCCATCGTTGACCAAGCTTAGTTTGAATGCAAGCATCCCAACATGAACATCTGGAAGAAATAAAATATTACAATTTTAAATAACTTTATTTTAGTATGTAGTATATAAATATGACCTTAATATGAATCAAAATGGAAATACACTAACACAAAACTCTTTCTATACATACGCGGTGTAACACTGACGAGGAAAACAATCTTGTGGAACTTTTGGTTCTTTTCGTTTACCAAAGCCAGGAAAATTTCCCATAGCATCTATATATTGACCCTTGGAGTTTTTTCTCCCACCTATTGTTAGCTCATCTACATATGATACCAAAGTTTGCCATGGACGTTTCATGTCTTCTTCATCTGTCCTTTTTTCCCTATTTAAAATACTTTGCAGTTCCCTTCCTTGTCTCCTAGACTTATCTGGTGTAGTCCGACAAGATATTTGAGCCATTTCATATTGTTCATTTTCATCTATAATGAGATTTATAAATGTTCATAAATAATAATAATAATTAATAATAATAATTGATTTATTTATTTGCTCTATAGTCAGAAATGAAATAAATATTAATAAATACTAGCCTTATTATTATTTTGAGTCAATTATGCAAAACAATATTTACCTTTTGAATCTGAAGGTTGTGTATGATAACCCGATGATGATTGATTTAGTAATCGTTGTGCAACAACTTTTTCCGTTATAGACGAGGTTTCATCTAAATTTTCTTTAGAATCCTCTCTTATACTTGTTATTTTATATTCTGTAGCTAAATCACGTACATCTTTCAAAGTTTCTTGACTGCCGTGATTCAAATTATTTCCACCTTGATAAAATTGTGGATATGCGAAGTCAGAGCCTACCGATATTGGCCTAAAATGATTATTATGTAAGTAATTTTACCATTATGAAGTATCTGGAACCATATTATAAACTTTTATATTTTTAGTTTTAAATAACATTTCCTTTTTCAATCCCATTGTTAAATTTGCCACGATTACAATGAGACTAATCTAAAAGCAAACATGTGATAAAAGTATTTTTTATCACACGTTTACTTATTGCTACGGCTAAGATTCTAGTGCAGTTATATTCTTATGTTGTGTTCACTCTTTTGGATTAGAGTTTAAATCAACACCATTATACTTTAGTTTTAAAACTGCATATAACTACTGTCTATTTGTGTACCCCATTCAATTAAAAAAATTAAATATAATAACAAATACCTATTTAATGCTTCCTGATAACTGTGACTGTATATATTGTCATGAGGAAAAAGTATATTCTCTTGCACTGATGAAGAGAACTTTCGCTCGCTAGGTATAGACGCTTCCTTTTCCTTCATTGCGCGCTGTTGTAACATAATTTCATTAACCAGCTCTTCTAACTTAGATTTTTTTTCAGTCTCTTTACTCCTAGATATAAGGAAACCTTTTTTTCTAACTATGGAACGTATTCTATCAAAACTTTTAGCTAATTTTGAGTCCTCACCAACTTCCTGTAAATACATTTTTTATTTAAAAAAGGTTGTGTCTCTCCAAATTTGGATTATCTGCTGTATTGTGAATGCGTTTAATATACATAAATTGCACATGAACAAGCATCCTGACCCGTTAGATAAGCTATTAATATACATAAATAGAATTAGTTTTTCTGCAAATCGGATGAGTATGTTCTATTCTATTACAGTACCATACTAAAATTAAATAGATTTATTTGAATTAAAATTGCTGAAATAGAAAATAATATTGTTATTACCTCTTTTTTACTTTTGAGTTCTTCACTGTTAAAGCTGTTAAGCAGCAAGGCAAGGAAGAGGTTGAGCACCATAAAGTTTCCCATTACAAGTGCGGGTAGGAAAATAAAGAAACAGCTTTCTGCGCCACTTGCTTCTTCGGCACGCATGCAATCCCATAGTGGTTCGATCCACTCGCCACACAGGATTCGGAATATCATCATGAATGAGTGAAAAAAATCATTGAAGTTCCACCTTAAGGAAAAATATTGTTATTTAAAAAATATATATATTTCAAATAATTCTTAAATAATTTATAGTTTCAGGAGGATATAATACCCGAACTTGGAAATAATTATTAAACCAATAAATTAAAATAAACGACAGGTTTACGTTTTAAAGTGATGTACGTATAATATTGTCAGTGTAAGGGTAAGACTTAAGTGGTAAGCGTTCGGCTGGGCGTGCGTGCGAAATGCACTGTCACGATGCACGCCCCACCTAACGCTTTACAATGAGGCGTAAAGCTAATGCCGGGTCTCCACCAAACGAAAATTTCCAACTTTTGTGTTGTCAACAAGTGTTGGTGACAAAAGTTTCTGTAATTACCTTGTGTTGACAACACAAATAGTAAACAAAGGTCGGGAATCGTGTTTCCTTTTTTGGCGGCAAACATCAAAAGACTACGCTTGTTGCAAACATTTATTCGCTCTGTGGGGACGCTTGTTGGAAACATTAGTTGGCAACATGTCTGTCACGTGGACGAACGAATTAACCGACACGAAGGCTTTAAAGAAGACAGCGTGGTTTTTTATTATAAAATGTATAGGTCGGATTGAAATTTTGCTGCCGATCACCTTCGTAGATAGTTGAAGAGTTGAACTACCCCCTCAAACCGTCTTCGCGCGAAGATGTATAGATTTTAAGTTATGTTTTTTGAATTATTCATGACCTTACTCTTTTGTGCTCGAATTTTACAGTCTGACACCTCCGTAGAGAGTAGAGAGGGGGGAATGGTTGGGACAGTGAGAACTACTTTCTTAAACTCCTCTCACTCCTCGTAGAAATTCATAACTTTTACTAACAAGGTGTCCCATGGTAAAACCCAACCCAAACGTTTTGCAATATTTATTGAAGTAATAATTTTATGTACATACCTGGGCACAGGGTCTGGATCAAACTTCTCAGGAGTGTATGACTTAGAAAATAGTTGCATGCCGATAACAGCAAAAATATAAATAACTATCACTAAAACGAAAGTTAAATTACCAAGAGCACCTATAGTCGATATAATTATACTTAACAACACTTTCATTGTAGTCCATGACTGAGCTAACTTTAACACTCGTAACTAAAACAAAAGATATGTTATTTAAATAAGATAAGGACGAAGTTAGAGCAACATATTAACGAATTGCAGAACATACCAAACGAAGGCCTCTTAAAACGGATAAACCATCAACAAGCTCAAATATAAGGTCCAGAAGACTTGCAGATACGATTATCAGATCAAAAATATTCCATCCACAAGAGAAGAAATCCTTACTCATTGCCATCACTTTCATAATACATTCTAACGTAAATATTGAAGTGAAAACCTGAAATGAAAAGTTTCTTATAGAATCGATTACAACTATGGTTAAAATATATAAGAATTTAGATGATTAATACCTTATTTCCTATATCTAAAGCTTGCCTAACATTTTCACTCATTCCGTGATGTTCCAGAGCGAGGAAAAGTGTATTTAATACTATACATGTAGTTATAAACAATTCAAATAATGGATCTTTCACAATCCCATATAAGCAGTTCTGGAACTGTAACCAACCCTCGTAGTCTATGCAGCAAGAAACGCAGCACTCGCAATTTCTATCCACAAGTTCATCTGTGAGTAAATTAAAAATATTAATATACTAAAAGGGAGTGATTTTATAATACAACACAAAGACACTCGGAAAGAAACATAAAAAGTCTAAAATAAAATTTAAACAATAGCATTAAGCTTTATAAAGCGTTTATAAAATTTTGCAATGACAACCTATATTTTGCTTAATCATTCCAATGTGACATTATTTATAGTTAGTTAAACAAAATTGTTCATGCATTTGATCGCAGGCATAGGGGGCTAAAGGAAAGACGCAGGAGATGCTTTAAAATGATATACGCTAATAATTGTTTTTATGAATTCACTGATGTTATGATTTTTTAATGTAAATAATTGGATCGCATAAAAGACTATTTTAGAATTTTTAAAAAAGTAAATTTATAGTAAAAAGAACTTAAATGCAATTTTTAATACGATTTTATCGATAATATTTATCGAATACCCCTAATTTTACAAACCCTGCTGTCTTCCCATAAGGAACAGGGGTGGACTGGGGAGCGGAAGCGTTGGCATCTGTAGTGTTTTACTAACCTGTGAAGTAAGTGCAATTTTGATCATAATTGCCCATATGAGATTTGTGCGTGGCTGCCAATAAACTGAGCTCATTAATTTTCGTCGTCTCCACTTGGGGGAGGTCGGGCGCGTGCTTGTATGGCCAGTCCGCCCCTGACGATATTAATGAGGGTAGAAGCGAAATTGCAATAGTGTTATTTAAAAGTGATCTATGGAGTATTGTAAAATTTCATACAGATGTGAAACTAATTGTGAATTGTATCAGCCACTATGTTAAAATACTAATAAAGAGTTTGAACTGGAAATGAAATAGTAACTTTCACCTTTAAATTAGTGAAAATATATAGAGTTACTTTTCTTAGCAGAATACTTTATAGATAGCACACACGGAAACCTTGTTTGTTATTTCATTACATGGTTTTCAATAAATATTAAAACACTGTTAATTGTGGAAGTAAATAAAATATTCTGCCTTAATATATTTTATTAATATTAAGTATATCTTGCTTGGTTTGGAACAAAACAAAAATCCCAATGATCTTTATACAAAATTAAAAATTAATTCCCCTATGAAACTTTTTTAGGGTTAAGGTGATGTACATGATGATTTCATTGCAAAATATTTGCGACGGTAAAATAAGGTTATTTTAATAAAGTTTATAAATGTATCGTGTTTAATGTTTAAATTACCAAAATTACGATCAATAATAGCAAATGCAAATAGAAATAGATTAAAAATACATTAAAACTTGCTTCAATACAGCTACATGGCAGATAGGTAAGGATCAAATAAAATATTAAATAGTGTGTGACTTACAATATTTGCCATTATGCAAAATATACAAGCACTGGAAGTCAATAATGAAACAACTTAAAAGATTTTTCCTTTAAGTTTCTTTTGAACTAAAAGGTACAAAGAGTTTAATATCATGCAAGTTTAAAGTTGCATATTTAATACATATTTTACAATTGTATCAGATTCTAATTCTGCATAACCAAAGTAAATACCGAGTTTTTCAATCTATCAAAGAGTTTAAGTGATTTTTAATTTAAAAGAGCTCTTAAATTAGCAAAGCATTCATTCGAAAAGTTGTGATACTTCTTTCGTGCTTTCCTATTTTAAAGCGTGCTACATTTGTCAGTAATGCAATCAATTGCTTATTTTTTATAATAAAAGTGTTAAACGAGATTTGATGGCATTACATGAACATGTGATTGAAAAAGCTGTGCAGCAAATGAGCAAAATTTGTTTTACCTAGCACCACAATTTGATTGAGGTAATCCGGATTTAGGGGGTATTTTTCTTGGATGCTTCCCTTTTCCTCTTTCTTTTTTGTTTTTTCAGTACGCTTATTACTTTTGGAACCATTACTTTGAGTTGTTTCCTGCAATTGGCTGTCCTGCAAAGTTTTTGATACTTGTATGATACAGAGAAGTAAGCAACTATTATATTAACTATAACAACTACATAGGTACGCTTCATGCTTTCTACTACAGTTTTAACGGTCTTATGTTATTTAATATATTTTATATATTGCAAAAATATATTTATTTATTTTATTTATTTATACTGTATTGTACACCTGAAATACAAAGGATTACAAAAGGCGGACTTAATGCCATTTGGCATTCTCTTCCAGTCAACCCGGGACGCGTGGGAAATAATGTGACAAGTGCCAAAAATAAACCGAACATTATAATAAATCAGAAAAAAAACTACTGATATTAAACATATTGATAAAATTAAAAATAGACTAATAATAATATATATATATATATATATATATATATATATATATATATATATATATATATATATATATATATATATATATAAACAGAAATATAATAAACTTAAATACTATAAAATTTACTACACACACATAATATTTTAGCATTTCTAGCAAAAATGAATAGTGATAGAAAGAAGAAGAAAATATGGTTAAAAAGAACAAGTATATGATTTGTAAAACTCACTTGTTGAATTTGAGGAATTTGAGGTAGTGGAGTTGGTGGATGCGGAGGCAGAGGTGGCGGTGGCAATAGATGCGCGCGCCGTGGATGCGGATGCGGGGCTTGATCATCAGACGTATGTTCACCATCATCGTGGTCATCCACTACACCCGAGTCGTCGAGTGATGATTCCCGGTTGTTGCTATGGTCACTTAACTGACGACCAGCTACACTTAATGCCCCGCGACCTGTTAAGTAGTCTTTTAAATCAAAGTAGTCTCGAAAATATTTCTGTTATCAGTGTTGAAATTAAATACTATAGTTACGTCAGCAGTTCAGAGATGAGTCCTAAATTTCGGTGCGCAAGCTACCCGAGTCCGATCCTCAAAATTCTAATTGCAATTTTAAGTACTGATTTACCACATACTCGAAGATATGTGAAAACATCATGACGAAATCGTATATATAAAAAATACAAATTTGCAATAGTCACAAAATACAAATCAGCGAGCTGCGCGACGTACACTTTCCTGAACTCCTTAAAAGTGAGAAAAGGCGCAGTATGAAGGCGAAGATGATAAAAATCTTAAAATTGCTGACAATTTTTACTTTTAGTCAAAATTTTACATGATGATTTCATGTAGGTATTATTTCATTTTTTAAATATTTTGTATACATTACCTAAAGCATTATCAGGATGTAATGTATGCGGTGGCGGCGGCGGAGGGGGCACTAGTGGAGGAGGTGGTGAGCCACTCGGGGTCACTGACCGTGACCTGGACCTTGAACTGGGTAATTAAAGAAATATTTCAGTGTACGTTATAAAAACTGGTCGACAATTCTCTGTGGAAAATTAAATCGAAAGCAATGTGAAGTTATGCATGAATTTTAACAACATACCAGTCTACATTATACGTGGATTCTACCACGGAAATCCAATCAAAAAATATTTCCAATCCAACATATAATATTTAAGACTAGCTGACACCCGCAACTTCGTCCACGTTGCTTGATATATTAACAAAGGAAACACACATCACTGAACACGTAGTGCTTATAAAAATCGTTGTCTTTAAAACTTTAATAACTTTATATTAAGTGAAGGTATTGAAATATTTTTTTTAGATAAGGGCCAAGTGTTTAAGAAATAAAACTTAGAAAACTTAATTGAAATGTATTCAGTACTTTTTCCGTAATGCGCGCACACCTGCAAACCTCTATCACTTTATTTATATAGATGGAATGCCACAAGACGTATCATTATTCAGGCTCTCCATACCATTTGAATCAGAATTTAGCAGAAATATGAGCGTGCTACCGACCCAGGCGGAGTCCTATGCAGAAACAACTTTGACGGTCGGTTTTATTCATCGTAGTTTTTATTTACATTTTGCACACCAGTCGTTAGTTTTACAAAAACCGGAGCGGCCCCCCTCTTGTAGAGGCTTAATTTTCCCTATTGCTCTCCCTAAAATCCGGTACAGTATTTTAAAATTGTTCGAGCATATTTAAATGATTCTTAGGTAAGGCTTGTCGTGTTATAATTAATAGAATCAGGCGTTACTTTGCGCAAATCCATTATATTAAAGTTGGTATAAATTTACTTTGCCAATATCCGCTCAATAAAATAAAATGATGTGTCTTACCTAGTTTGAAGAGCACCTCATGCTCTCCTTCAATTGCGTGCACTATCCCCGTCACCACTAATCCCAGCACCACTACTCCCACCACCACTACACTAGGAAATACACACCACCGACGATAATGCGACACGTGTTTCGCCTCTACACGAGGCATCTTCAGGTGCAGTAGACTCTGCGGTGGCTGACCGCTTGTCGTGTTATTGCAGATGAAGAGACTCCATATCCCATTTCGTATCGTGGGTGTCGTAAGAGGTGATTGAGAAATTCCAGGAATATTTCATGGCGTTCGAAATATGGCAGTCTACGCTAGAACAACAATACCCAGACCTGCGACCATCAACTGGTCATTGGTCATTCGTACTGAAATCACCAATCCACCAGCTAAGCGTGATAATTTTGGCAAATCCTAATATGTAGGGGCCAATTTTTTTATAGAATAAATGTGTCAAACAGGAACATAGTGGCCCATTGACATCTATCCTCAATTAAGAATCAAAATGCACATGCGTTGTCATCCCTGAGGACTAAGATGGAATGCCTCGTTTCCAGTAAAAAGGGTATCTGGTTCTCTGCACTCACCATACGAAACAAAGCAGCATTAAGTTGCTATTTCTCGCTGGTATTCTGTGAGAGCGTGGTCCTTTCTCGCTCGAGCCAACCCATTCTTGCTACAAACATATGCAGCAGCGTGGCTCTACCACGTATTTTTTTTTGGCGAAAGCTCATACTTACTCGCTTCTAAAATTAACATCCAATACGTTTTAACACACACTATTTTCTTAATTACAATAAATCTTCGTTTTTAAACGCACCTACTTTTTTCTTTAAAAAAAAAGGCGTTATAATAGTCTCATATGTAAATGTGTACATAAATATGGACAAACATTCAAACTTGGAACAATTAGAATTAGACTACTTGTTTAATTTCGGACTCGAACCCGAGGCCCCGCAGCCAAACGCTACATGTGCTACCGAGTTATCAAATACAAAATATTTTTATAATAAGTAAACCTCTTACGTAGAATGAAATGAGAATAAATATTATGACTGGAAATCGTTATTAACGGTAAATGTATTAGTATAGTTATAGTTATTACAAATTAATATTATTTTTACAACATCATTCAAATGACATTGTTCTGCGTCCATACAATGTTCGCCTAAGAACCAACAGTGAAAAAAATACCTTTTTAAGTCCGAAATTACACATAATTGTATGTAAGAACAATAACTCCTGACGGACACTTCTGAAAACATAGATATTAGCAGTTATCATAGAGATTTTGAGGTTATGTTTTATTTTTATTTATTGCTAATGTAAGCAGTTCAGTCTTAGCCTAGCACTTATACGGTAAATAAAACTCAGGTTGTGATTAGGTATTTATTTTATTCATACCAAATAAATACAACTTATACACTCTCATTTAGTTTTGTTAGTCCGTGAGTAATGAAAAGTTAAAGTCCGTGATTCAAGCCAGGTAGGTCGCTAAAGAAGGGTATCGATATAGGTAATAGGGTATATACCGTTGTTCAAGCCGAGTCGTAATTTATAAAAACTTATCGCATAACAAACACAGTGCACTTAGATTCCGAAAACATTTGCAGAAATGTATTTTTTCAAACGAAACGAAAACGATCGCACGTCTGACGTCTATCTATTTTGACATCTTGTCATCTGTCAACGTTATTGACGTTTTTTTTTGCGTGTCACAATGCTGATTTGACTAATGAGAGTACAGTAGTATTGTTATTTTAAATGAAAACAGATGATTTCACTGTATCCCAGTTCCTTGTGGCATATATTAATCTGAGGTATATTTTAAAATATTAACGTTTTTATAATATATTTGAATTTATGACAACTTTTGAAATATGTGAGTGAAAGTATTGTGCGATTGGCCAAATCACAGGAGCCCATAAACGCAGCACCTAATGTGCTAAATATTAAAAAATAGGTACAACGTTCAAAATCTAAAAAGTCCTTTTTATTTTGATTTCATAATTCAGAAGTGTCCGTTACTATCTAATAATGGCTATTATTTTATTACAAGCTTACCACACAATAAAATAAAGAGTGAGACATGATTAAACTTTAAAGAAAAAGTAAAAGCTGATTTCAAATACGAAAAAGAATTAAATGGTTTGAACTCCTTAACCAATTTCGGTGATAATATTATACATAATGTTTAATATATGATGTTTAGATATAGTGTTTCAAAGAATGAAAACCCTAATTCAGAAGGTTCTTTGTAGAAATTATTTTATTTCTACTAGTTTCTGAAGTCGTTTTTTTTTATAGAATTAGGGTAAATTTCATTTTTCTTCAAAAATTCAAAATTCAAAAATTCTTATCCTTAATTATGCATTAGATTGTTATCTAATGCATAATTAAGGATAAGAATTTTGGTAATTGTCAAATATATGTTGGTTCTTAGGCGAGTTTTTACAATGTCCTTTAACATATTATATCGAAATAAATACAAAGGCATAAAATTTAAAATGGCCGTTGTCTTGATAATGTTCTATTATCTGTTACCGTTACCGTTACAGCCTATTAAAGTCCACTGCTGAACATAGGCCTCCTCCATAGATTGCCTCATAGGGGTGATATTTGCCAAAGTTGCCAGTGTAAGATTTGGCATAGCTAAAATTTTATATGTTTATCACCGTGTATCGTCCCGTGGGTGTCGTAAGCGGCTACAGAGGGAAACTTAAACAGAAGATGGGTAGCAGCATCTTGCTGATGACAACTCAAAATAATAAAAAAATGCGGTTGCCAACCCGCCTGCCAAGCGTGGTAACTACGGCGAGATCCTCAATATGAAGCAATTTATGGGAGAGACCTATTGAACATAGGTCTTTTTTAGCAGTGGGCTTTTAGAGGCTGTAATGAATGAATGTAAAGATTATATGGAGAAGGAGTGCAGAAAACTAAAATTTGTTCAAATTCAAATTCAAATTAATTTTATTCGTTTGCGATATATGGGTTACAATAGGTCTTAATAATTTAACAAAAATACAGCCATATCCTACCTTCCGGTGTGTAAACTAATTAAATACAAGATTTTTTTTATAATTAAAATGGAAAATTCTGATAATTACAGTAACATAATATAATCCTATTTGTATATTTGCACTACTAACATATTTATAATTCACTAAATAATAATATAATAAATGTAATAATTAAAATTATAATGTCAAAATAATAATGTCAAAAAGAGTGTAAATTATTATGTCTCAAAATTAATAACATAGATAAAGTTATACAGACGAAGACCCATGCAGAATACGCTTTTTTAAACAAAACAGTCTTACTATTGGGATGGCTCAATTTATCTTTATGACGCTGGACATTTAGATTTTTGTAAACGTACAAATAAGTCTATATATATATATATATACGCAGACATGGCATTCTAAATAATTTTAAATTAATGAAGTATGGCTTACAACTCTCACTTCGGTTAATTTTACAAATGGCTCGTAAGCATTTCTTCTGAGCTTTAAATACTGTTTCTTTGTCCGCACAATTACCCCAGAACAATACCATATCTAAGTGTAGACATAACATAAGCATGATATAAAGCCATTACGGCGGATGTGTCTACAACTTTTTCAAGCATATATAACGCATAGGAAAAATGATTTAACTTCATATACACACTGCTCACATGAGACTGCCAGTTCAAATTGCAATCTACATTTATACCCAAAAATTTTATATTTTCTATGGTATTGATTTTTTGTCCTAGATAGTTGATATTTAAATTATTTATTTTATTTTTTTAATAAAATGTCATTAGTTTTGTTTCTTCTAAATTTATATTCAGATTATTTATGTTTAGCCAATTCATGATTTTCTCTAAAGCAAAATTTATGTTGCTTTCTAAATCTATTTTATTTTTACTAGTGAAAATAACTGTGCTATCGTCAACAAATAATATCATTTTGTGATTAATGACGCTGAGAAGGTCGTTGATATAGATAAGAAATAACAGTGGCCCTAAAACACTTCCTTGCGGTACTCCCGTTTGTATTCAGTATTCAGTGTGTATTCAGAAACATAGGTTATTTCGTTTCTTGAATTTAGACAAATTTTGTAATGTGTGTACTTTGTTTTCTGTTAACTAAATATGACGTTAGTAAATCTAGTGCATTACCTCGAATACCGTAGGCTTCAAGCTTTTTGAGTAATATTTTATGATCAACATAATCGAATGCTTTAGTAAGATCCATGTAACACATACAGGTATTTTATTATTAAGACTAGATATAACGGTATTAAAAAAAAAATTGTATAGAGCCATATTTATAGTCTTATTTTTTCTAAATCCTATTTGTTCTTCTCTAAGAATATTGTACGTTTCGAAGTAATTATACAAAGAGTTATAAATTATTTTCTTAAATACTTTTGAGAGCACAGGCATAGGTGCAATAGGCCTATTATAAATTATGGGAAAATATGTCTAACTATATAATATTATAAATATATAGTTAGACATATTTTCCCGATCATTCTTTTTGAACAGTGGTTTGACAATTGTAGATTTTAGTCTTTCAGGAAATATAACATTACAAATACATAAATTAAAAATATAACTAAGTACCGGAGTAATTGTTGCAATTGTAGCAATTGTTGTTGTTGAAACAATTGTGGAAATATTGTTTTAAATTTGGAAGAGTTATATTGTTTTATTAGGAATGATATTACAATCATTGAAATTGAATGATATATAACTTTCAAATAAATTTGTTGATATGATAAGCGCCCACCTACTGTAAATTAATTGTAATATACCTATAACCTTCGCGCAAGTGCCAGCAATAAGTTGACAAAGTTTTACCGCAATCTGATGAACGGTATGGCAGCACATACAATACAAATAAACAAACATTAATTTTTATATATTAGACTAGCTGGTAACCGGCGCATTGCTGCCGCAGAAAAAATATTTGTGGAAATATCGTTTTAAATTTGGAAGGGTTATATTATTTAATTATGTAGGTATGATAAACATTCATTGAAATTGAATGACATATTATAACTTTCAAATAAATATGTTGGTACGACACGCGCGCCACCTACTATAATTCAATTGCACTATGCCTATAACCTTCGCGCAAGTGCAAGCAATAAGTTGACAAAATTTTAGCGCAATCTGATGAACGGTATGGCAGCGCATAAAATACGAACAAACAAACATTAATTTTTATATATTAGATATTTACACATATATTAAATTATTAAATTATATAAAATAAAACATTAATTGTTTACATTCTTACTGCCAATGTCAAGCACATAATAGTCTGTGATCAAACAGTCGCACAGAGTAAATATTGTCGCCAAAGAATTTTAAATGTTGCCAACAAATAATTACTTAGAGGTTAACTGAATGATCTGTGAATTTTGTGTGATTTCAAAAGTTCCTAATTTTTAGGGATTGTATCGCGTTTAATTTAACTTTTTAAGTCCCGACGTTTCGGGTGCTTTACAGCACCCATGGTCACGAGGGGGGGGGGGACTGAGGTGTTTTACGCGGGTTTTTATAGATCTTTTTGTTTGTCCTATGTAAGAGAGTCCACATTCACAATCCAGCTTGTACACTACTGCATCTTGTAGAGGGATATGACACTTGACGGAAGGTAAAAATTTAATAATCTTCTTCGGTGGCTTGAATTATGTTTTAATGGAAGATCGCTTTAAGATGTAGCCAACCTTGTCTGTGACTCCTCTGGCATAGGGTAGTACAGCAGGCACACGCTCGACTGTGGCCGGCTTTACTCGGTCACTGTGACGTAGGCGCGGGACCCGAAGCTTGTTGTCTTGCAATACTTGCTCGACGTGCTGAAGCTCGGCAAAATTTATTTGAAAGTCATATATTTCATTGAATTTCAATGAATGTATTATCATTCTTATTTAAACAATATAATCAATATAAGCAATACGCCGGGTACAATCTAGTAGACTATAAAGATAAGAGACTATAAATACCCTATTATAAAAAAATCTGCAGGTATAATTTCAGAGATTTATAAAATCTATTACAATATTCATTAATTTTAACACGAAACTGTTCTTTGAAGCTTGACGAGTCTTATATAAGAGACTTCTATCAGCATTTGCACCTAAAGGAGTCCTTTAAAATATTCTTGAATATAGACGAAGTCAAGGACAGGAAATATTTATTGCTTGATAAATCTTAACGAATCAGTTACGTAACATTGAATGGCACATAACGAAGATGGATACTTTGAATCTTGTTTTATATCAATAATAAGAAAAAATATTTTTCAAATTTTTTTGTTTTCATAATCGTATTCTACTATTACTATTTAAAAAAAAAACTTTATTAATTAAAGATTTGGGCTATTCCGAAATTTCTTTAGCTTATTTTTAACTATAAATAAATTTATCCTATACAGAATGTCCCAGAAATCGACGTCAAGCCGGAAGCCGGGTGATAGACCAAGTCATGATAGTTAAAAAAAATTTAGTTATGCATTTTTAAAAATAATAGACATTTAAAAAAATGGAGAAAATCTCTAGCCTGTGATAGTCTTTTGACTCCCGTTACTACAAACCTCCACTTTTTTAATTTTTTTTTATTATGTGATCCTGAATAATGCTTCTGTAAGTTGTTGCCTAAAATTTAAAGCCAATTGCTCCAGCTTGGAAGAAAATGTCACTTTTAGCCCAACTAAGTATTCAAAGTTAATACTTCGCCCAATTTTACCTGACTGTACAGAAAAAAAATGTATTTCGCTAGTTTGGCAAGTAACTTTAAACGTTGGCGCATTTGATAAGGATTCCAAAATGGTATGACACTTTTAAAAGGTATCATACCTTAACTACAGATTGCGCTGGTACTTCTAGCTATTAGTTTATGCTACAAATCAATATTGGTTCTACTGTTGCGACCTGTTTAGAAAGCAGCAATGCACATAGTGGCTGTTCAAAGAAGAGAATTTACCCACAATAGTTCTTCGCGACCAAAATGTAAATAATAAAAAATGTTTTTTTTCCGACGCAGTGGTCCTGTAGCGATCATTTTACTAGAACACCTATTATTATATGTCTGCCCAAAAGAGTTGAATTAACGACCACCCAAGGTGCAGCGTTTGTGGCATTTTTTTCAACAAATTATACCCCCAAGAAAAGAGCCTACTCCTTTTTAAAGGCCGGCAACTACCACTCTGGTGTTGCAGTTGCTCATGGGCGGCGGTAGTCACTTACCATCAGGAGAGCCATTCCCTGATGGTAAGTGACTACCGCCGCCGCGCGCTATATATATGCTACACGGACAAGAATTAAAGATTTAATGGAGCTGAAGATACTCTAAGCGATATTTGTTCAACCTTTCGGACAGAACTTTTCTAAATATTTCGAAAGTTTTACCATCATTTGAACCATCGTTGAATGACAAGTAAATTGATGCTGGCAGAAAATAATTAGAGGTTATCAAAAATATATTTTATACGCCCATAATTATTTTTATACATTTATTATTTTTGTTTCCACTAATTATAAATATTTTAGCGGAACAGTTAACAAGGATTACGGTTAAATTGCCTTATATCAAACGAAGTTTTCAACAGAAAATCACAATTTAACACCAAAAAATTATCTTAAAAGTAATTTATGTACTGTAAAAGGCTTTTTACAGTACATAAATGACTTTCAGTGCCGCTTTAATACACTCCTGAAATACTTGAAGGTTAGGTTTTCTTTAAGATTTATCTAACAGTGACATGGCCACAAATTAATTTACACACAATTATTTAGAACACACAACATAATTTTTGCATTTTTAAAACAAACTAAAAGTAACCAGAAGTTTTGTATAAAAATATATTATACATATACCTTTCTGAAACAGCTGTGACTGCCGCTATATGATGTAAAGCATTTTTCCCCCTCTTGCGTCTTCTTGTTCTTTTTCTCGAGTAGGAAGCTAATAAGAGTCCCTTTCGGGCGTCAATACGCTTTTTAGAATCCTTAGCTAGAGCCCGTACTGCCAACGAGGTGGGATCGAAACTGAATGTGGAATCGTCCCGATGTTCATTCAGATCCTTCTTGCGTTCCTAATTTAGAAAATCAAAGTTAACATTGTTGTATTTATCAATTTTGCACAATGTTATTACGAACATGAACATTATGTTCCTCAAACATACATATTACAAACATTTTCTTTATTAATTATGTTCTTTATGATAACGATATGTATTTTATAATAGCGGAGTTTCTTTCGCCGTTTCTTCACCGGTCAGATGAAACCTTTTTATAGAATATGGGTGACAAAGAGCACACAATTCACTTGGATGGTGTGGTGGATGCTGTGACTCGTAGACATATAATCTATCGATTAAGAATCAAAATGCAGATGCATTATAACCCTTGTGGACTTAGATGGAATGCCTAGTTTCCTGTAAAAAGGGTCTCGGGTACTCTAAACTCACAATTATATATACGATACATAGCAGCATTAAGCTGCTATTTCACGCTAGTATTCTGTGAGTGCGTGGTCTTTCCCCGATCAAGCCGATCTATTCGTGCTACAACTATAAAGTGTGGCTCTACCAGGAAAAGTACACATAAATTTAGTAGGTATAAAAAATGGCATTCGACAAATGAAAGCAGACAATTTCTTTTTGTATTGAGAATGGGTCCACCACCGTCACCAGGTGTAACTTAATGAATCATGTCGATTTATTCCTTATAACCAATAGATTACAATAGTAATATTAGTTTTACCGTATCTAACGGCAATACTAAGAAATTAATAATTAAAATATGAATATCACAATAACCTAAAAACAAACTAAAAGCGATTGTCTAGTAGTTTTCACCGGTATTATAAGTTAAAATAGTGCACTGGTCAATAATTAATAGTATAAAAGAAAGTTGTAGGTACATTCAGCATTTATAGGTACTTTAAGGTTGATGGAAATTTTTTTTAGTAGTTCGTTCTTCTTTATACGCATTTTTTTCATATTACATTAGCCAATTCACGAATATCAAAAGAACTTTTTTTTTAGATTTTATGATTCCGGTTATATTTTCATAAAATCTTTAGGCCGTTTACTAAAATAAATTGGTATCTTTTTTATGTGTAATAAAATTAAGTTACGTTAAAGTTTCTAGTGGGCAAAAAAATGATTGTCTTCTTAATTTTCTTACGTCGCAATAATAAAGATATTTTATTTTGTTTTATTACATAACATGTTACCTCTTGCGTAATCTGTGATTCCTCTTCATAGCTGAGCGCTACTACAGCAAGCATCAGGTTGATAAGGTAGAAGGAGCCGAAGAAGACGACTACCGTAAAAAACGACACGGACATCGGGCCACACGAAGACAGCACCTGTATATACATAATACATAAACACTCACGCCTATCACCCAGAGGGGTAGGCAGAGATTACGGACATCCATTTGACATGATCCTGATACACCTCTCTCGCCTACGCATACATGCTCGTCGGTTAAGGGTACTCTTACTTTGGCCCATTCTCTTAATTTCAATATATCGCCAATTTGGTCGATATACTTTCGCCGTCCCTTTCGACTCTAGTTACTTGTATAAGTAAAATATTGTTACCGTTGCAGCCTGTCAACAGACCAATGCTGAACATAGGCCACACCATAGATTGCCCCATAGGGGGATATATTTGCCACTGTTGCTACGCTTGGCAAACGAGTTAGCAACTTCAGTTTTTATTTTTAAATTTCATTTGGAATACGCTACTGCCCATCTCCTGGTTTGTTTTCCTCTGTCGCCTCTTACGACGCCCTCGGCCTTCGGGACGACATTTGGTAGTGGATTACTAAAATATATGAAATACATAAAAAATACTGCTATAGGGAAATAACAAGAATAACAGGAGGTCAATAAATTCATAACGGGAGTACAAATAATTGTTAAGCGTTATTTGTATTCTTTTTTAAATTTACTAAGGATTAATAGAAGTAAATTTGTATTAAAAAAAAAAGAATTCGATTCCAGAACGAATTATAGTTAATACCAGCGGATACCCAGCGTGTGCTACTACGCTATAAAAAGAAATACATTTTGTTTATTTGTCGGAAAAAAAGGAAATTTTGTTTATTTATTAACTTTTTTATATAGTGCCTAATGCACTGTTTTTGTTGTCTAAAACCATCTTCGCATTATTGCCTTTCTAATGAAACCGGCTTGGGGCACATCGGTTTGAAGGTTTCTAAGTCTATAACGGACATAGGTAGAAACAATTTTTGTGTTTTATATAGATAAGATTATAAATGTGAAAGGTAATAAATGCGAAACGGACACGTTTGGATGTATGCTACGCAACACACTCAAATGGCTGGAAGGATTTTAATGATATTTTGCATTGAGGTACATTTTAATGAAAAGGGGCATATAATACCTTTTATGACGCTTTATAGCTATATTGATAATTCTATATCTTTGGAATGTAGTCATTGTTGACGGCACCAACATTAAATTGTTAATTTAGCTTTGAAGCTCGTACTAATTTTTCCTTTGTCTATGTCTATGGAATAGTCTAGACATAGAGATAAGGTCCAACTGTACGGTAAATTTGTGTGATTTTCTCAATGCTATTCTTCCTGTGATAATATCGAAGTTTTATTTAATGTCCTGTGCGCCAGAGGCCTACTAAACAGAATTATATGCAATCCACTCAAAACACTTATTATCTTTAAAGAGCCTTAGTAACTCAAGGGCTCATCGCTCGCCTTAAATATCATAGAACACGAGCGACACTGGTTCGATCCCCGCCGTCAGCAATGAAATTATTAATTGCACTTGTTGCAGCAGTGCTAAGAAATTAAATAATAATAATAATAAAAAATCGAAGTCATGGGAAGACCGCCAACCCACACTGTGGAAGAGCGGCGGATATTTCATTGCACTAAAATCCTGTCAGGAATGATGCGCCCAGAAGTGGGACGTATTTAGGCTGTTACTATTTTGCTCAGTACCTTTCATGTCATATCATACTATACATTTGCCTTATGCTTAAGTTATTGACAATCCATGTTCACTACCATATTATCAATTTTAAGTTGACGTCAAATACTCTATGTTTCCCTAAAATGTTACCCGGATACTCGCGCTTTTGTGACAAATCGATTGTTTGAGGAAATTAGACAACTAGTTAAGTTACGGGTCGACATAGAAACATACACACGAGCTAATAATGTCTGCCAACACATACCACCAGCCGATAATATTACTAGGAAAAAGACATAAGGTATTCTTTTACACGCATTGTCTAAAATGTATAGAAAAACGCGCGTTATGAAATCATAATCTTAAATATTCCGATCCGGAATTCAGAACGCTCGTCAGAGTCATTCTTACAGATCAATCTGAGAAAATCATAATCTAAAAAAATCTGAATGTGTGTGGAGCATAATTAAATTGTATGCAAGTCTGGGCTTTCTTAATTAATGACATGAATTCAGATTATGAATTCAGAGAGGCACGCCGGATGTGTGAGTCCAGCCTAAGCGTTACTGATAAATAAAGACCGCAGTTTAGTAAAATAGGGGTAAATTATTCGCTAACTCACAGTTAACGAGCCTAGTTTCGTGGGAATGAGTGCTCTGCGTACACATTCCCTGTTAACCTTCATTAGGTAATTCTGTTACAGTTTAGGCCAACGTAGCGTTCACCTTTGACAGTCTGCTAAAATATTTAATGTAAAGTTTTTTGATTAATAAAATATGGGTCATTTAAATATTTGTTTCTACCATTTATATTGTATAACCTTATTTTTAACGGTAATTTTGTAATTTACTTGCAATTTATATCACAACATTGTACATCGAATTTAAACACTATATCTTCTCGTTTAGTGCCAATGGTGCATTCAGGTGCTTAGCATCTGTTTGAGTAAAAAACCACCGCTCTTCTCATCAGCAGAGGGCCATCAGGCGCGTACTTGTTGTGTAATATAATATAATATAATCTCAGAGACTTTTATATGCGCCATTTACTCCCGGTCCTAGTGTTGGTACTCTTGAGACGAAAGATCCACCAAAGGACTTAATTTCTAGCCCCAGGAACCAAAATTATACCGTTGGGTCTTATGTTATTACCCTCAAAACTTTATGTTTCTGTGTTAGTGAATGTGTTTATACTCTTTTGGGAAATTAATTTTTTTACCACAAAAATTATGCAAGACAGGGAATATTTATAGAAGCAATGGCTCTTCAGGAAGCGTATTTTAAATAACAGTTACAAGACAAAATGTCAGCATTTTTCTTTCTCAAAAACAGCAAGATCCGTAACAACTTTTGGATTTTTTTTAATACGGCATTACGATAATAATTGTGAATTTGTTGCGAGGCAATTAATGGTTAATTAAAAACTCTCATGTAAAAATCGGACAAAAAAACTAATATTTAATAAATAAAGATGTTATAACTATGGAATTTATCCAATTTTAAACTACAGTTTATAAGGCTAAGGACTTTTATCCACGTACGTATAAAAACAACAGGCACTGTTGACGATTGTATTTCAGGAAATGATCTGCGATTGCAATAATGCTTCTGGTACTACAAGATCTGCGCTGTTGACATTTTGTAGTAACTAATTTATTAGCGAATAAAAAAAATCTATGTAAAATTATGCTGGTTACATCTAAGAAGAGGACCATTTTAAATTACTGATGATAATGTTGCGTAAATGTAACGAACTGTATGTGCACGTCAAAGTATTGCGAAAGTTTTAGATGGAAATTTGGCCCGTGTTTTAATACGTGTGTAAAGCAAACAAACCGTAAGTTTTGGGCACCCACTGAGCATATTCATTATTCGGGGACCATTTTGTCGGGCGCCGCTTAATTAATTTTCTAGGGAAAATTATTTTAAGAGGGATCTTACTCATGGGTATGCATTTAAGTCTGATGGAGCATATTTTGGCACTATCGACAAATTTATCTCCTTAGATTAATTACGTTTGTATCACTTTAACTTATACAATATGGATGATTTATGGCAACATTATTTTTTATAAATAAAGTATTCGTTTGCTGTTATCATGGACCCCGATTAAAATATTTATATAATAAACTAGTCTTTGTAGTTTTCATACTGCAATGTTAAGAAATATTTCATATCGACGCCTTTCTAGAAGTACTTATTAAATCTGTGCGTAATTATTCTAAGAACTGAAATAATGTTACATATTGTAGGATGAGATTGTACTTATAGAAAAGTTTCCTCATGTAACTAAACAACTGGTAAACGTTTCACACACGTCATCGTAGCAGGGATCCTAGCCCGATTTTCCCACATTTCAGAGTTATAAATAAGCAATGAATAATTAACAATGCGGGTCCAAAATTCGGTCTACAAGTATACTCGTAAAATGCGGACGATGACCTAGGCAACAATAAAAAAATAATTAATTATTATTGGTTGAGATTGTCGCTTAAAAAATCATATTTTTAGAACGCAAATATTAAAATAATAAATCAATTTTGTGAACTAAACATCGTACCCTGAAGTTGTGAGAAAAAGTGCACCTCATCGATAAGACTTGTGGAAAAACTTCGAGACAATTACAGAATAGAGTAGAATAAGTGTTATTCAATTTAAAATTCAGACTTTCAACATGTATAATTTCATATATTATGTAATGATATTTGTTGAAAGTAATTTTTACTTTTACCTCTGATTCAGAGAATATTCTCTGTTCTGAGGAAAACCAGTAACAGTTGGAACGAAGTTCCTTATCGCACGGTACGAATTTGGCGGATGGGGGCTAGGCGAGAAAAAGCGTAAGATTTTTCCGTCACGACCCCTTCTGACGTAGTGTAGACGACACTGGCGGCTATAAGGAAACGAGATGGAATACTATCCATCTCCCTCGCACTTTTTCTTATTTTGCCATGAAAGAAATATTATTTTATTTTAAATAACGCTTCATTTTAATAGATAGTAGTAAAGTAGTAATTCATTTATTTTTATTTGTTAATCATTAATATAATACGTTTATCAATAACAATATACTACGAAAGGAACTTCGTTCCAACTGAGTGTTCCACGACACACACGCATGTTTTTTTTTCAAAGTAACATTTTACAATAAAATAAATTTTACAATTATTTTTAAGAGTAATTTTAGAAACAACTTGGCAGCGATCATCTCATTCCCAGGGGTTACTTACAATCATGTATTCATTATTAATAATATTGTAACAAGCCTTTTATATAGTACTTGTTTAGTTACAAAAATTAAACTTAGTAATAGACAGTCTATTAGAACACACATAGTGTTAGGCCTGACAGATCTTACAAATTTTTTGGGAGTTTGTTGTATAAACACCTGCGTTGCCAAATGAATGTATGACTGAACTGAGTCACTGAAACTGAATTTAATATTAATAAAATAAAGAAACTATTGGTTTTTCTACTCTATAAACTAACCATGTTATACACATTTTCCCAGTAGTCCAAGGTTATGAGTTGAAAGGTAGTGAGCATAGACCACAAAAAATTATCAAAGTTCGTGTAGCCATGATTTGGGTTCGGTCCCACGCATAAGCAGGTGTATTCTGGAGGACAATGCCGCGCTCCTGTCAGGTTACCACAAATAATAGGCACTTCTTCTTCATTTACCATCCAATTAGATGGCTCTCTAATCCACCTGTAAGAAAAAATATTTACTTTAAATTGTAGAGACGAGTTAATAGTAAGAAATTTGTGTTTAAGAGAGTTATGGGTCAGGAAAGAATTCACCGTCTTGCTTCAGGCTGAAATTATTTTAAAATTACGATTGTTTTAATAATATTAGAGTACAGTTAGAGTGATAAACATCTTCCATTAAATTTACATCGATAAAAATGCATGATTGAAAGATTAGTTATATTTTCAGTTAGGTATATATTTTCAAAAATAAAAATTGTTTATCTATTTCACATAAAATAGCAACTGTGTAGGTAAATATACGAGGTAGAGCCACGTTGCAGCTATATTATGGTTGTAACACAAATGGGTCAGCTCGGCCGGGGAAGGACCATGATCTCACAGAATACCAGAGTAAAATAGCAGCTTAATGCTGCTGTGTATCGTATGGTGGGTGACCCTTTTTACTGAAAACGAGGCATCACATCTTAGTCCTCTGCATTTCTATGGATCACAGCATCCACTTACCATCAGGTGAACTGTGTGCTCGTTTATCACCCTTATTATATAATACGTAAGTAAATACATATTATATAGTAAAATCGTAGTAGCTCAGAGGCTTAGCGCTCGAAAAATTTACAGTAACAATCTGGTTTTGATCCTCGCTGGCCCTAATTTACAACATGCTCAGCGTTAAAGAAATACATCGTGACAAAACCCACATGTCTTCGAATAAAATATTTGAAGGACGTTTGAAGTCCATCTACATGCAACATACGTGGCGAACTAATTAGATAAGAAATCAGAAATGAGAGGAGGCCTTTACCAGCAGCAGGACGTTATATAGGCTGAAACTATAGCTACTTGTTTGGACTTTAAAAAAAGTTTTCAATATCACCATTCTGTGTCATAAAAATTGACCGATAAAGTATTTATATTTATATCTAGTCATATTTGTCGTCAAAATTACTCGTATTTCCTGACTTGGATAATAATTGGATTGTCATTCATATACTCTTTTATGCCCAGACGATATCATCAATATCAACAATATTTTCAGACTTTGTTATTTTATAGCCACTCCAGTACATACTTAATCGTTACATGACATAAATCTTTTTATAGCTTTTTCGTGAAGAAAATAATCAAAGTGTCTACTGTCATCAACTTACTGTAACCATAGTTCATCAGAAAAGTTTTCGCCAGGTTTAACAACGAGATTCTTCACACACTTGTTTCTCAACTCTCCCATGTAGACCTGCAGAGCGAACAGCGCGAACACCATCAGGCAGAAGATAGTCAAAGTCATGACCTCCGCTAGTTGTTTGAATGAGTGCAAAAGTGCGTTGATGATAGTCTTTAAACCTACGAAGAAAGAGCAAGGGGATGTTAACACACACACACACCCACACACATTTTCTGAAGATAAAGAAATCCCATGAAATAAAATACCATACAACTGTTTTCCTTGAAAAAAAAATCTATTAAATTGCGTATTGTGTTAAATATTCGTTTTATGGTATGGTAATAAAATCCATTATACTATAACATAATATTAAAGACTACAATATTATATAGGGTACATAATACGTAGTGTTTATAGTAAATAAAGAATTTGATTCCGATCTCCCAAATTTTAAAATCCTGGGATCCAGGCTATTTTCCATTTTTTATTTTCTGGGATTTTCGGGATGATAATTAAAAATGCCAGGAAAATTTTCATGAAACAAAATACACTCATTTAATATGTCAGCCATTTTATTTTAACCGCTATTATTCGGGTCTGCACAGCAAAACCTCTGTTTTGTGAGATTTATTTGTATAAATTGCATTAAATAATTTATATTTATTAAATTGAGAAATCATTCTATGAATATTTAGAAATAACAAATTTTACAAAAACAATATTAATATTTAATTCCTGCCCCTGTAGTTTTGAATATATACAGCATAGTAGGGTTGTACACAGTGGAGGCGTCAACTTCATAGTTAATAATAATTTGACCGAAGGACACTTACAGTTACGTAAAAGTAACTACATACGTTGATCGATTAATTATATTCGTTGACGCCTTGTTTGTATACCTATTAAGTAGATATTGAAAGATTTGATTGCTTCATTTTAATTATTACTGTCTTATGAACATAACTATTAACATTTACACTGAACAAACGATAAACATAATATTTAAACTAGTGGGATGCGGGAAGTAAAGACTGTGTAAGAACCTCCGAAGGAGGCGGAGTTATAGCCGAAATAAGAATTTTAAATTTCTTGGTTTTTGGCCATCTCCACCAAAAATTAGGTCGTAAAGCAATGAAGCAATGTTTCTTGAATATAGGAATCGACCATAAGTCATGTTGTTGATTGATATAATTTGCTATAATCGTTAGATGTGTAGTGGCAGCGTTAGAGTATCTATCACTCAATTTCGTCACGTGTTCTTCATAGGATACGCTTATAGGAAAGGCCAGAATGACCTCATGGCCTCCAATAGTTACGGGTATACGATCTCGTAATGAAAATTGTAAAATAAGCAACCGGCAACAGATAGCAGCATTGAAGGTGGGAGATATCTGTTATGTAACGTAAATGTTTAAATTTAAATTGAGAAAGTCCTCAACACAAAAAAATCATTTGTTTCTTATGCGTGTTATTCCCTAAGAAAATATATTATTGTTATGCCTTCATTAGGTTACATAAAACAACATGGCTTCTTGAAAACACTAGGTGCCAGGACTCCTTCACCAGCCTCAAGTACTGCCCTCTTACCTTTTTAGGTGTTAGTAGGAAGATTTTGCTGCCTGTTTTAACTTCCCTCTGTCGCTATGTCGTCGGATAATTTGGGATAGTGGATGTTCTTACGCTGCCACTAATTGATGATGATATGATGCAAGATATTTATTTTTATAAACATATTTTAATTTATATTTTTTATTAAACCAGTTTTTAAAAGGCAATACTTTACCAGGCATTATAGAAACAGTCTTCAGTGCTCTTAGTACACGGAAGGTTCTCAATCCGGCAAGGTTGCCAACCTCCATGCCAATCGTGGCGTAACCTGATGTGATGACGACGAAGTCCAGCCAGTTCCAGGGGTTCCGCAAGTAGGTGTACTTATTGAGTATGAAACCTTTCGCAATGCATTTGATTATCATCTCCGCCGTGTATATCGCCAAAAATATGTACCTGTTGGAAACAAACATTCGTTAATATTTCAATATAATTTGCAATACTAAGATGGAATGCCTCGTTTCCAGTAAAAAGGAGCTCCGGTTCTCTTCACTAACCATACGAAACACAGCTGCATTGAGCTGCTATTTTACGCTGGTATTCTGTGAGAGCGTGGTTCTTCCCCAGTCGAGCCGACCCATTCGTGCTACAACCATAATATAACTGCGTACCTAATTGGTAAGTGGTTGTGGTCTATGGACATCTATCCCAATATTCTATTAAGAACAAGCTCAATGGTTAAAACAGTAATTTAAAAAATCCTGACTGCGTAAAAGAGATTACTAAAAAAGAAAAAAAATGCCCTATGTTACTTCTACAATTAATATGAATCTATCGACGCCTTATATGTTAAAATCCATCAAGCCGTTTAGGCTACAGAGCGTGCCAAAAACACTCGGTAACATTACCCTCCTTGGTGCAGTCGGGTAAAAATGCATATGCGTGATAACCCCCGAGAACTAATATGGAACGCCTTATCATGGGGTAATTTTTTCACAATTCATTTGTGTAGTATCTACCATGTACCTCAATTAGGTAGGCTTCTTTATGTCATTAAATGTATTTTTTGATAATTTTTAATTCGCATAACTTCGAATTGTGTGATATCTACCTATCTGTAACTATTACTATTATTTCTGCCCTCAAGCAGCAGTGCAGTACTGGTGTGAAGGGTGTAGAGAAACGGTATAATTATAGACTGTAAGGCATTCCGTCTTTTTTACTATTATAAGCCAGTGCTTGACTACTTTCCCACCTGATCGTAAGTGGTGATGCAGCCGAAGATGTTAAAGTGCACTAACATACATTTTCGTCCTCAGAGGTGACAACGAATCTGTGGCCTTCTTTGTTTAAAGTTGCAATTTATTTATTTTATAGGATAGGGTGACAAACGAGCACACAGTCCACCTGATGGTAAGTGGTTGCTGTGACCCACAGACATCTACATCTATCTTCAATAAAGAATCAAAATGCAGATGCGTTGTCACCCGTGAGGACTAAGATGGAATGCCTCTTTCCAGTAAAAAGGGTCTCCGGTTCTCTACACTTACCATACGAAACACAGCAGTGTTAAGCTGCTATTTTACGCTGGTATTCTGTGAGAGCGTGGTCCTTCCCCGGTGAAGCCGACCCATTCGTACTACAACTATACTACTAATATAGCTGCAGCATGGCTCTACCACGTATAAAATATACTATATTTTATATAATATATTTTATATTTTTATACAATATATAAAATATGCTTGTCTGAAGGTCTTAAGTAGCCGTTTACCATTAGGTTGACTGTAAGTCCGATTGTCGCTTCAATTTTTATTTAAAAAATAGCTTGTGCTGATTGCGATGAATATGATAATTGATATTAAAATTGATAATTTTCAAAAATCCAAAATGGTTTCCAATTTTTATGCGGCATACAAAAAGACAAGCAGTGGACACACACAAAAAAAGGAAAAGTCATGTGTTATATACATTTTATGACTTTTTCTTTTTTTTAACACATTAAAGGTTCATGCATACTTTATTTGCTATACGAACATTTTTTTTTAAATATTTCATTGAATGGCCACGCAAAGTTTACAATTTTATTACGTGTAAAAGCGATATGCCACACATAAATTATAAATGACATATCTTACACGAGTATTCCATGAACATTTTTCGCCATTTAGGCAACGTAATATTCAGGACCATTAAAGGGGTTAATGTTCCTAAAATAACGTTCGGTTCATACCTGTATAATTTTCTAAAAATATTTTGAAGCAAGTTTGCGTATGGAAATTCTTTAAGTGATCAATATTTTCAGAAAACAGAATGTAAACTACATTATAAGTGTGAGTGGTAATGAGTGATATGGATGTGGCGTGAGGGAATCTACTTACATCATTCTGTAGGCGTCGTAAGAGGCGATAAAGGGAAACTGAATCAGGAGATGAGCAGCAGCATCTTCCTGATAACTGCTGAATTAAAATAAACCTTCTAAAAATGCGGTTGCCAACTCGCATCGCGTGGCAACTTTGGCAACTTTAGCAAACATCTATGAGGATTTAGCAGTGGAATTTTGATAGGTTGTAATGAATGAATGAATGACTTTTAAATTATGAATAATAGCATTTAGAATGTTTAGATAGGATAATGATGCAAAACCTAAAGGCGAAAGAAAATAATGCTTGTTTATTTTTTTGCAAATCTAATAATAAAATGTTTTAAATCAACATCGTCTTTTCTCACAATCAGGTAAATTTTTGTCAATTCTCAGTTATTTAATGAAGCCGTCTTCTGATTGGTCGGAACGACAACGATGAGACCCCTCCATGATTCGATTCTCGATTCACGATTCGATGCGATGTAGCGACGATAGCCTTCTCAATGTTCAAATTTGTTAAAGCCTCACGAAATCAAATTTATGTCGCGCCGTAATTTACCGTGTGACATCTGTCAGAAATTGATCTTACATTACAGTACTATACACAGAAATAAATTATTGATTTCTATATGTATAGAAATTTTTTATATATTTTTTTTAACTATGACGTTTGTTTAGATTATAATATTATATAATATAAATATATAATGTATATTATACAACTATATAATATTATATAAATATATAATTAATATTATAGAAATGCTTTCGATATGTAATTCGATAGATTGTTATTTCGGGATCGTAAATATAGATAAAATATTACATTCGTCTTTATTATTGTTACACATAAAAAAGTGTTATGTTGCATCACTTTCATGTGGATCAGTGAGAAAGCGTGCCGTGGGATGGGGGCGTAAGAGATTTTACCGCCTCGTTTCGCCCCGTGGGTGTCAGCGGAGACTGTGGGAAGAGCCAGAAAAATCGCATGGGCTCTATAGACGGTGGTATCACTATCATATAATTGTAAAAGAGTAAGGTTACAGTCCATATCCGTCCCACTGCTGAGCAAAGAGCTCCTCTCATTTTAGAGAGGGTTTTGGGCGAGGAAATGTCCACCGCGCTGCCCAATACTTGCCAATGCCTCCCAATGCCTGTTGACGGACTTCACATGTCATCGAAATATTTTTTTTTTAAATTCTTCAGTCATTGTGGTTCCTTCTGGTTTTTTTTTCACCGTCTAGCACGTGGTAAATCAGCACTTATTACAATTAATAATTTCATCGACGCCGGCGGGATCAAACCCGCTATGCTCGTGTACTGTGGAATTTATAGCGGGTGTGTAGCCACTGAGTTACCATGACTCTTATTAAATAATATTATTATATTGTAAGCCATATGAAGAGTTGAATTACCCAGTCCGGCTACGGTAAGCTGCGTCAAAGATCTCATCGTTATTCGTCATCTGCGTCATCTGCTATTACGATCGACATTCGGCAGGTCGAATGTCGATCGTCGATCGACATTCGGCAGGTCGAATGTCGATCGTCGAAGCATGTTGATTGTGGTAAATTCTTCAGAAGCAGGGAAGAGGGCTAAGATAACTTTCATCCAACGTTTTTAGTTCTGCTAGTTGATGATGACGGGTATCTCTTATAATTGGACCCGTGTTCGGTCATATAATGGAGATCTCACATGTTTGACATTCTTCGTCTTCTCCAGCCTTTTTGAGTTTACTGTCAGACATTAATTACTCCAAGAATGTGCCAATAGGCATGTATTTTTTAATGCGTTGCTTATACTCATCATTGGACTGCCTCGTTGGTCTAGTCGTGAACTCGATTGCTGATCATGAGGTCTTGGGTTCGAATCCCGGGTCGGGCTAAAATCAGTTATTAGGTTTTTCTGTTAAAAAAGTTCTTTCAAGCAGCCCGGAGACAGGAAATTGGCGGTGTTACACCCTCTAGCCTCGGATAATACGTAAAGCCGTTGGTCCTGCACCCGATCTTTCTCCGGTCGTGTCGGATTACCATCTCATCGGACTATGAGAGTGAGTGAATAGAAAGTGTACCTGTGTTCGCGTACACACTCAGACATTATAATCTTGTCGTGAGGCTCACGGCGGAGCGAAATTCGGTCTGGAGGACATTACACTCATCACGATGAAGATAATGATGACGTGGGTGTACGGAAAGCCGATATCCTCGCACTGGTAATGCTTCTCTCCATATGTTATTTGGTGATATTTGGTTTCGGCATTTTTAATGGTTCATCGCTATAAGCCAGTCTTGAGAGCATAGTTCGTCTGCCAGCAGGGAGAGGACTGCGACGATGTTGCCATTTGGAGCATAAGTTCTTATATTCCGCCCCTTCCCTACACCCCTTTGATAATGGGAGAATCTATATGAGCCAAGTGCATTAATTGGCTTATAAATTTTTAATTAGCTTTTATGAAATCTCTTTAAGTAGGTCACTGAATTCGATTGTGTTACGGCTGCCGGTATATACAGCATAATAACGTCATTCATTCCAATCACTGCTTGTTGAGTATTCTTCGATATTTTACCATATAGAAATTATAATATTAATTTAATTTTAATTTTATTTTATTTTATTTCAAAATTATAATATTAATTTAAAAGTTAAATGTTTAAACTTTTCAAATTAAAGAATGAAGTTTAATTTTTATTAAATATGTTATGCCTACATACTCGCAGCACTTATTACTTTTTTTCACTTTTTGGAATTCATTTTGGAAAATAAATTTCTTATACCACATTTGTTATACAATCTTGTTTTTATTTTTTGCACTCTATCATTTTCTTCCGTGCCGTGGGGCCTCCGCGGTCTTTCATTTGTAAAATTACACATCGACGAAAACCTGAACCATTATTACGGGTAACATAAAAAAAAAACCGGCCAAGTGTGAGTCGGACTCGCGCATGAAGGGTTCCGTACCATCGTAATAAACTTTTCTAGTAGGGAAGCCCCTTTAAATTTAAATTTATTTTTATTTTTATTATTTGTTCTTGTAGCGGCAACATAAATACACATTCTGTGAAAATTTTAAACTAACTATTACGGATCATGAGATACAGCCCACTGACAGACATACGGACGGACGGACAGCGGAAACTTAGTAATAGGGTCCCGTTGGTTACTCTTTGGGTACGGAACCCTAAAAACGAGATTGTTTAAGAAATATTAAAGTTCACTTTTCAATTCAAATAGTTTTCTTTCATTTCTGTTCAAATTCGTGGGCTATACAAATAGCTGTTACGTGCGGAACTAAATCCCGCGGCCCGCAGCGCCGTCGCTTAAGGCCAGGTTTTAAGGGAAAAATATCGTATTTTAGAAACGATTTTTTCTAAAAACGTTTATTTGACACTTATCTTTAGTCGTTGCTATACCTATTCAAGAGCATCCCACGCTATGTGCAAGTGAACCGTTAATTTTACGACCGTAGTCTATTACAGCCTATAAATTCCACTGCTGAACATAGGCCTCCCCCATAGATTGCCTCATAGGGGGGATATTGCCATAGCTGCCACGCTTGGCAGGCGGGTTTGCAACCGCAGTTTTTTTTTATTCAGCTGTTATCAGGAAGATGCTGCTGCCCATCTCCTGTTTTAGTTTCCCTCTGTCGCCTCTTACGACACCCATGGGACGATATGGGGTAGTGAGTATTCTTACACCATAATAGGCAAAACGAATATTTTGCGTGCAGATAAAACGAAATAGTGATTATAAATGTGTTTTGAGGTATACCGGAACGTTCTCTGCTTCGAGAATGTACGACTGCTTGATGAATAGATACGATTTCAAGAGATGTCATTCCACTGGCAAGATAAATTGAATTGGATTTAACAATTGTCATACATGACAAACCACTTTGGGAGCATTGTATTTCTATCTATACATATAAAACGTAAATCACGTCGGGTTTAAAGTATTCAATTATTTCAATAAAATAAATACTCGCTCATTTTTATACCGCTCCTTGTTATTTAGGTCTTTCATATTAAAAAATATTTTATATTGATGAAACTGAAGGTCATGACTGTGTTTCGACTTAAAAAAAAAGGAGGAGGTAATCAATGAGGTAACACATGAAAGTATTTTTTCATGTGTTACCTCAGATCTTTTTTCTAGGTGAACCGATTTTGATCATTCTTATTTTTATTTGAAAACTAGTGCTTCTCATGTGGGCCCAAATTAATTTGATCAAATTCTGACCAGTAGTTTTTGTGTTATCCTTAATAATGCGTATTTAATTGACTTCGTCTACTTTGATGGTGTTCTCATTTTTTTATATTGAAGTCGATTGTACAAAATTTTTAATTTGACCACATGTTATTTATACTCCAATTTGATACAGTTGCGTAGTTTGAATAGTTTTGTATTTATTTATTTTATTTACAAACTTCCTTTCGATGGAAGATGTAAGCTTTTGGCAGTTTGTTCGAGAAATATGATGATAGTATATTTGATCGCGAAATAGAGGTAATTTTGTTTATATAATACACATCGGTCTTTACTAGGCGTATTTTACAATAGAGATTATAAATAATACTTTTACAAATTTAAAATTCGGCATATTTTTTGGTCTGATCGGCTTTGTGAGAGGCTTGTTTATTTATCGGTTTCTCCGAGTTGTTGCCGAAGGCTGCAAAACGAAGCCTATGACAACTAAAGCCGGATTTCTTCTGAGGTCCATTCTTGCTACAATTCTCCTCTTGCTGCAAATCAATGACCTGTGTATGCTTGGTATCTATGGACATGCAGATGACAGCACAGTTGTGAAGAGTTACCAAACGAAAACTCGGGCCAGTTAGCACTAAATTCAGCCCGAAACAGAAGCTGTAGTTGAGTTTGTGATTTTCTTACTGCAGGCAGTGTCCGAATAGTGGCTCAATACCAATCGTGTGAAATTCAACGCCTCCAAAAAATAAGCGCTACCTTCTACCGCAAAAAGGTATTACTGAAATACTTCGACCGTCTTCAGTTGTTGGGGGTTGAGATCATGTCAAATCATAACGATGTTCTTTCGCGAGAATCTGTAGTTTATCAAATCTAATGTAATGGCGGGGGCCGTCTAGGATATGATCACAAACTGCAGACTTCCCGGAACGTGAATTAATTTCTTTTGGTTTAATTTTATTAAGAATTTGAATTTGTATATTAATAATTATAGCAAGAGAATCATTATATAAAAATAATTTTTATACAAGTTTTTTTTTATTAAATATTATTATTTTAATAATAATATTATATTTAACATTTAGAATGTTAAATTTATTTATATTTTATTTATTTTTTGAAGGTAGATTAATTCCGACTTTAATGTTGATTATTGGTTGAGGATATCAGCCTAAACGAATTCAGGCTGGAACCAACGTTCCGGGAAGTCTGCAGTTTGTGATCATATCCTAGACGGCCCCCGCCATTACATTAGATTTGATAAACCACAGATTCTCGCGAAAGAACATCGATTCCTGCCAAGGATGATACGTGAGGCTATTGAAATTAAAAAACATCCTAATTTCAATAGAGAGGGAGGCTGGGTACTACCACCTGCTTGGGATCCTGTAATTAATAAAATTAAAACTAAACCCAAGCATACCACTGCAAGACTTCAAGACACAGTTAGTTCATTCTGCGTAGATCGGACCAAAATTAATAATTAAAAAAGCTGAAGGTACTCCGGATTAACTTTGACATCGGGACGTCCATCACCTCAGTCCCCCGTGACCATGGGTGCTGTAAAGCGCCCGAAACGTCGGGAATTAATAAAATAAGTTAATTAAACGCGATATAATCCGTAAAAGTAGTTTAATTCAACTTAAAATGCACTTTTTATTTGTTTGTTTTAAAAAAGAAAAGCAATAGTAAATGAAGGAATTTATTAGAAGAAAAAATAGATTAATTTCTTAGTAATTAAACACAGCTCCTGGCAAAGAATGATTAGACAATCTATGCGTAATTAATTAATCTTTGTGTTATCTTTTATAAAAAATACCTCTCATTTAATAAAAAGGTAAGGGGAGGGTGATATTAATCGAGATAATGTATTTAATGTGACTTTAAGACCTTTTCCTGTATATAGTTTAATATTAATTTCCTTACCTATCTTATGTATTTTAGGTAAATTTATTAGCTTTATTAATTTCGTTTAAATAAAAATCAAATTTCAAGTAGACTCGTATTAAGCGAAGGATTATCCCATTTTTTACCGCCTTCAAAAAGGAGGAGGTACTCAATTCGACCGTATGTTTTTTTAATGTGTATTAGCTCATAACTTTTTTCTAAGTTAACCGATTTCTATGATTCTTTTTTATTTGGAAGCTGATGCTTTTCATGTGGTCCCGTATTTTGATCAAGGTCTCAACAATAGTTTTTGAGTTATCCTTAATAATTTATATTGGAGCTAGCTCCGATATAAATTATTAAGGATAACTCAAAAACTAGGGCCTCCGCAATCCACATTTCGCCCCTCCGGGAGATAGAACGTGACGGGTGGCGAACTTCGTCGCCGGTTTTTCTCCCGGAGATTCTTCGCACCCCTGCCCCATTAAAGGGGCGCCGGGAACTCTGGGACATTTCTTTTGTTTGCTAGCTTATGGTGCGAACTAAGGGGTGGTAGATTTTACGCCGCTACTATACGGCGAGGAGCCGAGTCTATCTTTGCGGCAGAAGTGAACGGCAGAGTTGGGAAGGGACGCCCTAGACGAAGGTTTATCGACTAAATTGGCGTTATATTGAAAAAAGGCCAGATTAGGAGTACCCTTAACCGACGAGCGTGTATGCGTAGATATATGGATGTAAAGGAGGCGAGAGAGGTATGCCAGGATCGTGGCAAATGGAAGTCCGTAGTCTTTGCCTACCCCTCTGGGTGACAGGCGTGAGTGTTTATGTGTGTATGAAGCTAGCTATGATAGCTAGCTATGATATATAGCTTGAAAGTATAATCTTCTTTTTTTATAGGAGAGGGGGCAAACGAGCATGCGGCTCACCTGATGGTAAGTGACTACCGCCGCCCATGAACAAATACAACACCAGGGGAATTGCAGATGCGTTGCCGGTCTTTTAAAAAGGAGTAGGCTCTATTCTTGAAGGTCCCTAAGTCGTATCGGTCCGGAAAAATCGCTGGTAGTAATCGATTCCACAAGGAAGTTGTGCGAGGTAGAAAACATCTTCTAAATCGCACAGTGGTGGACCGCCAATCATCCAGATGGTATGGATGGTATCGCGAGTTTTGACGCGATGTGCGATGGTGAAATTGAGCGGCTGGAATTAGTCCGAACAATTCCTCACACTTAATCACAGCCGAAAGTAAGAAATTTCATAAAAGATATATACATTTGTAGTTAGTAAATAAGTACTCTTAAGTGCTGTGGCAGCATTTAAGAGAATCCCACCCACGGGATGAAATGTTTCTTGAATTTTTCGTTTCGTCCTATGGGTGTACTTAGAGGAAACCATGGGAAATGCTAGAAAGATGATTCTACAGCCTTCTAGTAAAATAGCAAACTGACAACCTTGTAGCATCTATTAAGTTTTATATTTTTTAAAGAAATAATTTTTGTTACTCGAGTATTCAAAAAAAAGTCTTTATAATTCTTCGTTCAAGTAAAAGCAAACGACTCTGCTATGAGGATTGTGAAGTGGTATTTTCAAAAATGCTATCTGTTTCATACCGCTCGCTCCGTATCACCGTATCGTGCGATAGAGATAGTTGCAAGTCTTGGAGGCAATTGCCTACATTTCCTTTTTGAAATATTGTTTCGGGCGAAAACGTTTTCACCCCCCTAAACCTTTACGAAATGAGACAATTTTGGTCTCATTCGATTTAGTACACCTTAATCTAGGTCTTTACGTTTTTATTAAGTAATTCGGTTTAGTTTAATTAAAAAAAAATGCTCGAGGAAATTTTTAAGTCGAAAATATAGATATTTAGATACTAATAACTTATATCGTACTCAATATTTCTTTAAAATAAAAACGTATGGACCTAGTTTTTCATTATATCTCCAACATTTCCAAAAATTATGAAAATTAGACTATGTTTACAGGGGGAAAACGTTAACGCTTTTTGTATGAAAATTTACAGCTTCACTATCCTCTTAGAGATGCTTCAGTGATGATGATTTCAGTGATGCTTGCGATCCTTTACTAAATGTATGTTATGGTCTTATACATCAGTACAGTACAGTACTGAGGTATATGCCCATAAACTTAAATTTAGGATAAGTGCAATTTATAGGATAAAGTTACGATTTGAAGGAAAAACATTTAAACAATGATAAAATGTTACTAGCTTATGCCACGTTATGTACCAAGTGCACATACGTTATGTGTGTTCACATAGATAAAAACGGAGACGACAATTAAAATCTCCTTTAAGTAGTGGTCAATACATGCTCACAATCCTCTGTGCCAAAGTAAAGAGGTAAAAAAAGAACACTAATACTGTTGTTTTTAAGAATAATTAAAAGGAAAACATTATTGCGAGTCAAAAAAGAAACTGGTTCATTGCAGGTTCTTGGATAATACATTAAAGAAAGTAAGAATATTTTTTTTAATTTATAATTATTTTTTGTGTAATGGTATGGAATTTAAAAATATATCCGCCACAAAAAAAAATTATGGTTGGTCATCAAATAAATTATTAATCAACTGCCAGCACCTCAGGCCAGCATATTGTATGTCGTTCGCATCAATCAATACATTTAAACGATCATGTAGCATGAAAGGTAGGCCTAAGGTTAAGGTATGATAATTACTTTAGTATATAATGATATTTGAAACACTATAATGAAATGAAATACAAGAATGTAGTAAAACTTTAATATACTTACTCAGCCTCTTCGATCGTCTCCGACATGGCAAGGAAGACACAGTTGAGCAGAATAGTCGCCATGACGAAATAATCGAAGTACTGATTAGTGGAGAGGTAGACGCACGCCCGTCGCACCGGGGACCATGGCGACCACCAGAACAGAGACCTCGTCGCCGTGAAGCGGTGAATGTAGTTCTTACGGAACCGCTTCGACACCACACAAAATGTCTGCAACAAAAGAAGGTTTAATTTAAAAACAGTGTTTTGTTTAGTCATTAAATTAAATTAATATTTTAATTAATAAAAGGGTGAGCTCCGTCCTCACAGCCTGCGTTATGAAGTAAAATTACTAAATTAAAAAAAAATTACTGCGACTATACTCCTAAGTCGTAATGGAATTGTACGGTGAATTAGTACAACACGCTCCTATACATATCTTGAAAGCGGTAGAGCCACGTTGCAGCTGTATCGTGGTTGCAACTAATAGGTCAGCTCGACTAGGAAAGGACCTTACTTTAGCAAAATTTATTCATTCATTCATCAAAGTCATTCACAAGTCCACTACTAAAGATAGGTCTCGCCCAAAGAATGCCATAAATCACGGTTCTACTTTCTTTCTTCATGGTTCCCTTCTTTATACTGGTCTGTTGGACTGTGTAATCTCCTGAACGCTGCCTGGCCGAGTTGGATCCGTCCATTAACCTGTTCGAAGTTAGACTTACTTTGGACAATTTGTCCTATGGAAACACTCTCGACTATAATTTCTAAGCGTAGTGCTTCCAACAACTACAAACATAGATGTTGACGTAGATGTTACACAGAACTTTTGTCTTGTCCACGTTCATGTTAAGCCATAGTGACTATATCGTCCACAAATCAAAGGCGAAGTAATTTCCTAGCCATCGAATTTGTATCCTTTTTAGTCCGGTATTGTGATCTTAACTGTGGTTGAATTCGATTTCTCTCTATCTATGACTATGATTGATGTCTATGACTCTATGTCTTTTAGAAGTCATAGAGTCATAGACTGTAATTTTATTTTGTCATCATAACGGTGAAGCCACTATTCATTCTCATTTGATAATCATGAAGCATTCTGGGTATTTCTAGATACTTTTCGTATTCGTTTCCGTTTTCAAGCGTTCGTGTTAAATTTCATGCACATTACCCGTCGAAAAATTTGTTTCTTCAGCAATTATTTATTTATTTATCTTATAAAATAAGGGCGACAAACGATCACACAACTCACCTGATGTTAAGTGGATGCTGTGGGCCCATAGACATCTACACATATCCTCAATTAAGAATCAAAATGAAAATGCGATGTCACCCCTGAGGACTAAGGTGGAATGTAAAAAAATCAAACGTATGGTACGTCATACACGACGATAGGCTTAAAAATATTTATCTGCTTAAACATTTTTTTAGTTACTGCAGTCGTAGGGCGTCCCAAGCCAGGGTCACCCTTTGTGAATGTTCTTCCACGCTTAAATTTGGCGCTCCCAACGTGAAACTGTAGAATACGGCGGAGCAATTACCGCTAATGTACCCCGTAAATTATGATTGACTTATTCCGTAGCGAAATTATTTAACCAGTGATACTTCATAACGACGCATAGTTAAATTTTTCCAACTTCGCTAACACTCTACAACAAACCGCAAATATATAAACTCTATTTTTGAAATAAAATAAAAAATAAAGCCCCTTTAATTTTTAATTTTTTTTGTTGCTATAGCGGCAACAGAAATACACATTCTGTGAAAATTTCAGCTTTCAAACTTCAGCGCTGGCAGACAGACGGACGGACGGACAGCGGAGGTTTAGTAATAGGGTCCCGTTCGTTACCCTTCGGGTACGGAACCCCAAAAATCTTAAACAATAATTGATTCCTTTTCTCTATTATCTTAACTAAAATTATAATTTGCTACACAATTATAGTCTGAAAGATGTTACTACTGGGAGTTTAATAATGTATAAAACTCTTCCAGGGTAGTTCTAGCGTAATATTTCATAGCCGCAGTCAATTTTAAATTCGCAACGCCAGCATTTTATTACGCTTAACTTTTGTCTAGTGCAAAACACATGTTTGATTTATGAACGTACACAATGCTAATTTTAAATAGACGTTGAGTCACTGTCGTTATTAAATAATCTTTGAAATTTCGCATTCTATCGCAAGTAATATCAAACATTCTAACAATGGAGGAAGAAGATATTTTTTTTAATATGACGTTACAAAATGTTGTTCCTCATTTTTTGTACCTGTTGTTTTAAGTAAGAGTTTTCATAACATTTGTGTGACAAACGACATAATAATCCACCGATGGTTCGCACCTAATTGAGCCCATAAAGACCTGTCACCAATTTATACCAACCAAAGAATACGGATAACTTATACCCTCTGAGGATTATGTTGAAATGCCCACATAATTTATAACTGTTCTAGCTGCTTGCCTCGTAATTTTAAAGGGCGATAGAGTTACGTAGTAAATACTATATTAATCTGTGGTTAAGGTATCTTCAGGGATCGGGAGATGAAAATTTAAGACCGAGTCGGTAAGATCTTAGGGAGAGATCTATTGTTTATAATTTTATAATTAAAAATTGTAATACCTAATATTATAAAATATAATTGATTTTAAGCTAAATGAATTTAAGTTCTAGCACTCTCGATAATTACAATATTGTATAAGTTTTTGAAATAGTAAAGTAAATAAAATAAATAGAATTTTGTTTATCCCGAAAATTAGGTTATAATATTTTTATTCTGGATAAGTATAATATTAAGTATATTAAAAATAAAATTAAATAAGTTTCTAACATTAAGTCGTAAGATAATGTTGATTTTAAACAGACAAAGATGTTTTATGTATATTTGCATAAGAACTTTATGATTTAGCTTTAGGCAATGGATTAAAATCAACAAACCTTTGATACATTTTAATATTTTAAGGTACTTGATGAAAATTTAGGAGCTATATTGGCACGGTTCGTTTCATTTAATATTTATAAGACAATTTAATAGCTGATTTTGCATCTAGCCAGAAAATTTACTGATAGCAAAGTCAATATATCTTAATAATATTTAAATTTAAAAATAAACAATATTTTATTATATACAATATTAAAAACTATAATTTAAAAAAAAACTAAAACTAGTAATTTAATTATCAAACAGTCCTACTCCACGCGGTATCGTGCCAAGAACGCTGGCTGCGTTTCCCCGCTGAATGGCTATACTTAGCCTTTGAGCGAGAAAAGAGCCAGCCCTCTTATCACCAGCAGCAACGACCAGCCGCGGATGGAGTTCCTTAAGAACTTCACCGCACGTGGACCCCACGGACCGATAGTCTCACAGCAAATGGCACAAATATGTAGTCATCTCAGAGACTCATATTTGCGCCACTTACTCAGTTCAGCTGCCTCTGATGCCGCCCTGGCTCTAAACGAGGTACCCTGAGATGAGAGGCCGCCAAAGTGTCTACGCAAGTAGCATCCCACACTAGGGCTTTACCTCTCCCAAGGGACCAATGTCATACCGTCGGGTCTCCTGCCATCGTCTCTAAATATTCCACAAGGCTCTAAAACCGAGGGAACATTTCGGATGACATCGTTCAAAGAACCGTGCCGTGGAAACCTACCAGCACTTTTCTTACAATAAAGTCCGTGGAGCCTAAACTTGTCGACGCTGCTACCAGGGCACTGATGGGTTGACAAATCGCCGCCCTAGTCGGATTCCTACAGCGATGCGCAAGCTTTCCCCATCAAGTAATGTGCCAAGATTACTTGATGGTAAAGCGTGTAACCAGTGACTAGATTCCTTAGTCGAAACAGCTTGAAGCCGTGCCTTATCTTGGTCACTATGGAAATTATGAAACAAATCTTTCTGCACCCTCTGTACCAACGGAATATCCCACTGTTTTTGTTGGTTAACTTCCAGTGGATCAGAGCCGCCGGGACACAGCGTTCGCCATGTCTACCCTGCCTCCGTAGTAAAGCACAGGTCTACTTTATTATTTAAAAGTATGTTACTTAAACTACTGACACTATGCACGGAAGCAAGGAAAGCAGGCAATGCAACGCTAGAAAAATTTCTCACACCAATACCACCAAATTTTATAGGTAAAGTAGCTTGAGTCCAGGCTGCTGTATTTAAAGTTAAATTTACAATTTTTTCTATAGCTATTTTAAGATTATTATCAATATCTTTTAAAATATCCGAACATTTCCAGACTGGACTCGAGCGAAGTAAGTATGTAAATCTAGGTACAAGGAGACAATATTTTAAAATAGTAAGCGCAATGTGGGGGTTTTATTTATACAATTTATCAACGTGGTTTAAAAACTGATCAAATTTTGTTTTTAAAACAGGTTTAATACTATCGAAAAACAACGGGGTACCTAGGAGATATAGTGATTCCGTACTGACATACAGTTTTTTCTCATACTTCATCTAGCTTTTTCTGGTACAAAGGGGTAACACTCGTTTTACGTTTATAATTACAATATTCATTATAAATTCATATAGATATTTTCGTGGTAGAGCACACTGCAGGTGTAATGTGTGCAAAGAAAAGGAAAAATATAGAAATAATAGACCTTACTAAACCTAAATCGTAGACCTTCTGATTTTCCTTTTTATGTAGTAGAGCCACGCAGTTTTATTATGGTTGGAGTACGAATGGGTCGGTTCGACCGGGAAAGGATCCACGCTATCACAGAATACCATCGTGAAATAATAATAATAATAATAATGACGTTTATTTTCTTACCTCAAACAAAGTTACATTTAGAATTAAGAGTAACAGGTAATATAACATAACATAATATAACAACTGTATTACGGGTCATCAGATCTCCACCTCTACGTGGAATGCTATTAGTGTTTATATAACAGATTAGGGCTAATTCTCTATAGTTACACATTTGTCATCTTAGTAATAACTCAAAACAAACATACAGAATCTTATGTTTATCTTATGTTAAAGTTTCTTATGTTGTGTGTAGAGAATCGGTGACCCTTTTTACTGGAAACGAGGCATTCCATCTTAGTCTTCAGGAGTGATAACGCATCTGCATTACGCCTTTGCATTTTGATTCTTAATTTAGGATAGATGTAGATGTCTATGGGTCACATCATCTACTTAAAGTCAAGTGGGCTGTATTCTCGTGTGATACCATTAATCTATAAAAAATACTTGTAGTAAGACAAAGCACCTAGAAGGCCCCAATCCTCTGATCCGTGAGGACTAATATGGAACGCCAAACGCATTCTATATTTTATTCGTAATAGTATTAGAGGATAAGCGTAGGTCTCTGTGGGTCACTGCACCTACTCACATTCACGTGGACTGAGTAAAGACTTATATATATATATATATATATACTACTAGATGAGCACTAGGATACTAATACATTGAGCACTAAGTTATAGCTACGGTCAACTTCCGTAACTTCTTTAGTCTACTGCGAGCGGGCGAGAAGACTAGTTATTTGTTTTGTAAAACGCGACCGTTGTTTTCGACAATCTAACACTGATTTTGTTTAAGAGAACTAAGAAAACGCTGTCATTATTTATAATAATAATAATAGTCATAATAATCTCTTTATTTCAACTAACAAAGATCATATCACATAATCAGTATAATTAGGTGATAAAATAGCCTATTAAAAAGTAAAGTAAAGTTACAGCCTATATACGTCCCACTGCTGGGCACAGGCCTCCTCTCATTTCTGAGAGGGTTTTAGGGCAAGGAAATGTCCGCCGCGCTGCACCAATGCGTGTTGGCGAACTTCACATGTCTTCGAAATATTTTTTTTTGATTTCTCAGACATGCAGGTTTACTCACGATGTATTCCTTCACCGCCGAGCACGTGGTAAATCAGCACTTAAAATATCCTATTAAATAGCCTATTGTTAGTAATTAATTATAATAATGAAGAAAAGTTAAATAAAAATAAATAAGTGAATAAATAAAAATCTTTCAGTAAGTACACAGTTGACTTCAGATTATTTATTTGTTAGTACATGAACCATACAACAAGGATTCAGGTACTGACACTCAACTCTATTCAAAAACATCACTAGGATGCCGTTGGAGTTGTTCCGGGTCCTACGTACCAGGGATGTATGTTTAGTAGTATTCAGACAAGTCGTAGGGACTGGGTGCTCCTTTGTCACCCTCGTCTTAAAAATTGTCATTGCAAAATCTTAGTTGTTGTCACACCAAGAAAATAAATTTTAGAACGTCGAACACTTGCAAAATATACATTTAATAGTTATTTTATACATTTATGTAATCTATATACATATAAGTACATTACATTGAAGTGTATGTCTCTAATATCGAAAAAACTGGCTTCTATAATTCTATTACTCTCAGTGGGTTTGCATGTTATTAATACATGAATAAACATTTTTTTAATATTTGTTTGTCTGTCTGTTCGTGCTAATCTTTGGAATGGTTAAACCGATTGTGATAAAACATCATAAAAGATAAAAGAAACAAGAACATGCAAGATTTTTTGTGAAATCAAAAAACGAATATAATGAATGGTTTTTATGATTATCTCAACTGTACACATAAATAAAATTGGAGTGTCTGTCTGTAATATCAAAATAACTGGCTTCTTTTAAGCTCAGGGGGTTATTTTCATGCTATTAAGACACGGATAATCATTTTCAGTCGACACTGACTGTTGGAATGCTCACAATAGGCTTTTAAGAAAATTGCTGTTTTCGCAGTATTAAGTACATTAAAGTGTGACGACTGTTTTCTTTTGTTTTAATATTATTATCATCATAGTTGAAGCTTTGATCACAAGTCTTCTTTTGAACGTAGTTCTCCTGCGAAGGCTTCTACAAAACACAGTCCTGAGTTTAAGCCTAGAGATTTCCTGGAATTTCTTGATCAGTAAAGTTGCTTTTAGTAAAAGTTTTAGAATTCTGAGCACTTACATAAATTTACTTATGTAAAATCTAGGACATAGTTTGTATGGAATTAATTTATATTCGAAGTTAACTTGCGTTATTTAAATAATTTTGTAAAGATCTGCCGTAAATCAATCATACAATCAGTTCAATCAGTCAAAATTATAAGTGTATGATTTAATATTAAATATAGGCATATAAACGTTATCATTACGCAAAACAAACATTAAAATGTACAACGATATTAAGCAAATCCTTTTTGCTACATTTTGTTAACAAAACGAACCCTGAACAAATGTTTTCCACCTGTGCGGTGTGTGAGCGGAGAAAGGCTATAGTGCTTTAATGAATTTTTAAAAGAAACAAAACAAAATGTTATATAAATAAATTTATGACGATTTATTAAAATTTTATTGATTTTATTGATGTTTTCAAAAAAAGAGAAACAGTTTCATCGCTGTACTGTCCCGTGGTTGTCGTAAGAGGCGACTATGTATGGGAAATGCGAAGCCATCATGGCGTCTAGGAAATTCATCTCGTTGTACGTAGAAGACGCAGGCGTAAGAGAATCCACTACCCCATATCATGCCGAGGATGTCGCGACAGAGGGAAATAAAACTGAAGTTCGGCAACAGTATTTGCCTGATACCATCGCAAAATAATGAAAAACTGCGGTTGTCAATTCGACAGCCAGGCGTGGCAACTATGGCAAATGAGGCAATCTATAAGATGACCCGAGTTCGGAAGTGGATAACCAATCCGCTTGCTAACCGTGGCGGTTAAGACAAATTCTTCGTACGATAGGAGAGGCATGTGCTAAGCCATAAAGTGTTAAGAAGGTTAAAAACTTATGAATATGTAGTCTCCATGTCTTGTATAGTAAAACAGCGACTTGTTATTTTGCTTTACTTGAGTACAGATAAGATTCTAAAGATTGTAAATACAAGAAATCATTCTTAAAAGTGTGTGGGCTGAAATTTTTTCATTAGTATCACAATTGCCTAATTTTGATAAGTACTTAATGAATTGTACTTGAAAAAACGAAAAATGAAAGCGCCGTTTGTAATCCATGCGATGTAACGACATACTCGTAAGTGAGCGGAGTAGGCCTACGCGTCTAGTTCATATACGATATATATATTTTTATATATATTTAATATTTATTATTGTAGTCTAAGGGTAAAGGTAATTTTATTAAGGACTGCACATAACGTTTTCATTGGTAGTTTTTAGAAGTTATATTATTATATATAGGTACGCTTTTCCTAAATTGGGTTAACCGTTTGCAAATAAACTAGGGGCCAAGTTTATTTACAAACTGTTCTTTGATTATACATATTACATGTTCTTAGTAACTTAATTAATAACTAGATAATTATAATAACTTTAATATAAGTTTTGTCTAAATCAAGGGCCTAGAAAACTCAGTTCTATACTTATTTAACTTACCACTAGATTACGATTTCCATATCATTTTCATTCAACCTTCATGTATTTAACCTAAGGTATATACGAGTACTACAGGACCGCGGCGTAGAATATTAAATAATTAAACCGCATAAAATTGTGGTTTCATTTTCGGGCCTTTTACATTACACCTACGAAATATTTTACAGATATAATTTTTATATGTAACTAACTGGTACCCGAAATTGAATTTGGAAGATTTATATAAATACGATACACGCGCCACCTACTGTAAGTTAATTGTACTATGCCTAAAGTGCAAGCAATAAGTTGACAAAGTTTTATCGCAATCTGACGAACGGTATGGCAGCGCATAAAATCCGAACAAACAAACAAATATTAATTTTTATATATTATATACGCGTTTTTTGTTTTATAAAACTGTGTGACAAATGAACCTACAGCCCACCTGATGGTGGCGACACCGCGAAAAAATGTACCTCCTTTCATCAAATAGTATAGGAGTATGACACGACTAACGAAACTGGAATTTTGATATAGGTAAATACATGTCTTTATCTTGAATTTGCTTGTTCAAAAACACGATTGTATAATTTTGACTCGATCATAATTATTTGGAAACACCTCTAAAAATCACTATAGTTGAAATTACAACGAAATTACTTAATCTATATGCTTGGGAATCACTCAAATACATTCATAACATCAATATTCGTAATTTACTTGCTCATTATTTTGATTACTTAAATCAATAATTTTTTTTAAATATTTTAAGATTCTAAGCGATTTCTAAGCGGTCTTAATCGTCGCGGGCGCTACGCAATATTAGACCTTATGATGGCGTTTTTGAAGTTTTTATAGAAATTATGTTTCACTCGGGTCAGTCCGGCGATAGCCCGCTTCAACGGTTTTCGATGTGTCGCCTTAAAAACAAAGAAGGCTACAGATGGGTTGTCACCTCTGAGGACTCTATTTACATGCCCCACACCCACAGTCTGTAACTATACTGATTGACTCTATACCCATCAGGCTGAAACACATCGGTGCAAGCCCTGTGCTATTTGGCGACTGAATATCAGTTATGGTAAGCAGTGGACTTCTGAAGAGTTGTAATGATGATGATAGTATAGAAATATAAGTATATTATTATTATTCAATACGTTTCTTCATATATTAAGAAAATTAAAATTACTAACTAATATTCGTTTTTTCCTTTCTTCGCAAATTACCGCCAAGTAACGCTTGCTTCTTTAAATTATCTTAGCATTTTTACTTCTTACTTTGTTTTTGTATAGTGAGTGAGGTAAGAGTGTTGGTTTAATATGTAGAGGGACTCCTTTTGTGCCTAGGAGTCCGTATGGGTCAGTACTACCCTCCTACCATTTCTGCCGCCAAACACCAGTGTGTGCTCTCCTGTGTTCCGACCTAAAGGTTGTGAAGAACTAATATAATTACAGGCTATGCGGCATCCCATTTTATTCCTCAGAGATGGCAACGCATTTGTAACCGTTTTTATTTAAAGTTGGTTGCCGTAGTCACTAACCATCGGATGGAATGTATGTGCGTTACTACAATTTTATTTAAAAAAAATGATGACTGTCGGGTACACAGTTTACCCGATAGTAAGTAGATGCTACGGCCCAAAGACTCTCGATTAAAAATTATAAATTAGGTGTCACCTATAAATACTAAAATGGAATGCCTAGTTACCAGTAAAAGAGCCTTAGGGGCTGGCTCAATAAGATTGTTTAGGATTCTTTTTTATTTTATATTTTTTCTTCTAGACATGAGTTATATAATTTTTAAAAAAAAAGGCAACCTTGACGTTTGCTTGACTAGCTTGTAATTATTTTAATTCAATTGATTAGGTATGATTTAAAAAATTTAAAATAATCATCATCTCTTTAGCCATCCTAAGCTCTCTACTGTAGATAGCTTTTTTCTAAGAACGAATGTGTTTTTTAAGAATAAATATTTATTTAAACATTTATGCATAAAAATAGAGCATATGAAGGACGTAATGCTCAAAGTAATTATAATCCAGTAAATCATTAGGCTAAGCAGACATAATCATATAGGATTTGCCTACAATAACCATTAAATTTTTGTAGATTTATGTTATAGAATTAATGAAATCAAAATGGCACACTGGTAATCAGTTCACCTCAAACCTCAAATTCTCAACCACCATAATGCAATAGGGTACTACAAGCACCCTTCAATTTTTTTTATTATCCATCTATACAAAGTTTTATTAGCACAGGTCTCTTCAAGTATTGCTAAAGGCTCATGAAACACAGTTTTACTGTACTTCGTGAGCCTATGGATTCATTGAAATACATATTGTAATATTTTTAATTTTAAAATAAGCTATTATTTATATATATTTAATATTGATTTAAGTGTACACTGTGAAGTAACATTACAGAACAGTAGGTACACTTGTTACTTCCCCCTCGAACAGGTTCCCGCCTTGTCGTGGCGGGGGGGCTTAGTAGACGTGGCTTGGTCACCCGCGGTGAACAAAGAGGAACCCTTAGCTGGCCCGTGGTGTAGGGTCGGCCCGAGGTGGCCACTCCGAGTGGGCTTGGCGAGCCCACTTCGGATGTGTGTCGGTGGGCTGCGGCGAGAGGAGTGTCCTCTCCCCCTACCGCTGCAGCCGAGGTGGAGTCGCGGAGGAAGAGGAGTGTTGGTATGGCGATGCGCCACTCGCCCTATCCTCTGCGACTCAGACGGGGCCGCACCGTTGATGCGGTGGTGGTGGGGCGGCGGGGGGAGAGGAGTGTCGGTATTGCGAGACGCCGGTCTCCCTATCCTCCGCGGCCGAAACTTGGTTGGCGGCGGAGCCAGAGACCAGATCCGCCGCTGTGGTCGGGAAAGCCGGTGCTACCGAGCTCTCGATTTTCCTGGTCCCATGGCCTCCGCGTATCGGACTCGGGGGGGGGCTCGTTACGCAAGTAAAGTTGGAGGCCGTGGAAGGGGGAGTGCCTTGAGCTCCTGGTGGTCCTCCCCCGAGGTGGGGCTGCCATGGGGCGGCCGGCGCTGGTGGGGCCGCGGATGTGTGCGAAAGCGTTCCCGTGGCCCTGCCAATATGCGGCGAAGGTGGAACACCATGGGGTTTTAGCCGGTGCGAGTCCGACATAACACGTCCTTGCCCCCGCGAGGCGGGTATGCGTAGGCATTTCCCCATGTAAAAAAAAAGATACACTTGTTATTTGCCTGCTATTTCAAAGTTTTTAAATGGACCATACTCTTTTGTATTTCATTCATTCATTACAGCCCTTCACAAGTCCACAGCTGAACACAGGCCTCCCTCAAGGAACGTCACAAAGCACGGTCCTGAGCCACCTGCATCCATCGACTTCCTGCGTGTCTTAACAGGTCGTCACTCCATCAGTAGGGGACCGCCCACATTTCGCCTACCGGTTCGAGGCTGCCACTTGAGGACCTTTCTTCTCCATCGGTTGTCGGTTTTTCGAGGTATATGACCTGCTCATTGCCACTTCGCTTACTAATTCGTTGGGCTAAAATCTTTTGTGTAGATGTACAAAAAATTATACAAAAAATATATGCGTTTATTTTCTTAAATAATTTATCTGGAGGTGTTAGAATATCCACCCACTACCATTTCATCCCGGTGGCAACAGATGGAAACTGAAACAAGAGATGGGTAGCAGCATCTATCTGATAACAATTCAAAATAATAAAAAACTGCGGTTGTCAACGCGCCTGCCAAGCATGGTAACTATGACAAATATAAGGAGTATTTCTTCTATGAAGCTAAATTGCCTATGTATTGATGTTGAGGGAGGTCTTATCTCTTATAAGTGCTATAAAAACATTCCTAAGAGAGAGGTAAGTATAATACTATAATTATAGCATGTGTTCGCCGCTCGCCGTGCCTCAACCATCCTATGTGGCATGACGTCACGCTTAACGTCACATTGCCGCATCGTCACCCAGCCGTGCACAGAAGCGGAAAGTGGGAAAATTGAGTAGAACACTAACAACACTACTTATTTAAAGACTGCATTTATAAATAAGGATGACCTACAACCGGAATGATCACGAATTATTTAAGAAAGAAAAAGTTTAAAAAACAACGTGCATTGTAAAATAATGTCGCCCGACACTGCGATATCCAACTCGTCTGCTAAATGGCAAATCCTCGCGGGATTCCAGTAATAAAATATAATATCGCTAATAAAAAAAGTAAAGTCTCGATGAGTTACTTGCTGGTTCTTCCCAGGACGGAAGCTTTTTTTCCGAACCAGTGATACGTAAAGTATATTATAAATGACTTTCAGTAAGAATTACTTGTAATCTATATTGAATAAAAATTAATCTATTCTATTCTAATCCGATATTTACGGGCTAATGATGATGGTGAGTATTTCGATAAATGTACTGCGTATGTTGTGTAAAATGAATACAGCACTAATTATAAATGTACATCTAGTTCGCAATAACCGTAAAACTTAATATAAATGTATCTTCTTCGCTATTGGCCCATAAAAGTCCACTACTGGATATAGGACTCTTTCGTTTTAGGGAGGATTTGTTTTAATCGGATTACGATTACGGCGACTTGACGATCGCAATGTAAAACGTCTCGCACCTTGACGATGCTGCCTGCCGTCGGTCTGGGTATATGTCGTCATCTATTACAAGTCGTATTACGACACCCACTGAACGAAACATCCACTACAGGGAATATATGCATTTAGATTGTAATTTAAAGTAAAAATTTATCAAGTAGTAAGTTGAGTGGTGTAGGAACTAGTGAAATTTTTAAAAATCATGTACTTCTTACTTCTGGCGTAAACAAGATGGTTAAACCGCTATCTATAGAAGTCATAAGAGTTTGACGTTTGTTTGTTACGATACGAAACGGGACGAAATGGACTGACGTATTTCTTACGTGATCCTTCTTATTTGCTTATTATATTTCGTTTTATTTTATTTTGCTCGTTATTGGTTAAATTCGATTTGGGATGGACCTTAGAGTATACATAAGCATAGATTGCTTTTATATGCTCTAAGGTGTGAACGGTTTGTATTTGGATGGATGAATTTTTTCCATTAGTTGTCCGTGTGAGTCTCGTCCGCCAATCAGCATTTGTAGAGAAAATAAATTGATACATTATCCTTCCTGACACCGTTAACTTTACCCAAATAAATAACTTCTTTTTTAGCAATTTGAAGTCGGTTTTTACTTTTTGTTAAAAGTTATAATTATTACGATGGTATTCTTGAGGATGCAGCTTGTATTCTTTAAGGGCGTGACAAGCCCTCACAGAATACCAGCTTTATCCATTAGCGTTGCAGCTAAAATTTTGTTGGACTGTTAACGACAGCTGTGTTGTTCTAAGATTATACATAAGAAAATGCCGTGGAAGAACCAAGGTCCTTCCACGGCGTTTTCTTATGTATAATCTTCCAAGAAAGATGCAGGGAGCTAGTTGCGGTAGAAAGCAGCATCTAAAGTGCTAAAATGCCAGTTGTTAGTTGTTAATATGGTTATAAAGATCTTTTGGCCATGTCGTATTCCATGCTTTGCCATCATCATGAATGCCATTTCGTATAATTTATTAGAAAATTAAAATAAAAACAATACCCAGACTTGTAAGAAAATTGCTACAAACGTGCGATATATTTAATCTTGTGATCGCACATCCAATGATCAAGCATGGCGATTATGACAAATCTCTTTTAAACAGTACGTTCATTTTTACCTGGAAGAGTCATGCTGCAGCTATATTGTAGTTGTAACACGAATGGGTAGGCTCGACCTAGGAAGGACCACACTCTTACAGAATACCAGCGTAAAATAGCAGTTCAAAGCTGCTGTGTTTCATGAGGTGTGTGTAGAGAACCGGAGACCCTTTTCAGTGGAAACGAGGCATTCCATCTTAGTCCTCAGGGGTGACAACGCATCTGCATTTTGATTCTTGATCAAGGATAGATGTGGATGTCTATGGGCCACAGAATCCACTTACCATCAGGTGGACTGTGTGTTTGTTTGTCGCTCTCAATCTATAAAAAAAACAGGATAAAGATTTACAGATAGAAGTTCTAGTGTATTTATTCACATGACAGTCTGACAGATCTTAATGAAGATTATATGTGATTTTATGATGTCTTCTAAGTTTTGTAATGCTTAAATTAATACAGCCATTATACAGCCGTGGTAACTCAGGGGTTAAGCGCTCGCTGTAAATTCCACAGTATGCGAGCAACCCGCGTTCGATCCCCGCCGCCACCAAAGAATTTGCTAATTGAAATTTTAAGTGCTGATTTATCACGTGCTCGGCGGTAAAGGAAAACGTCGTGAGGAAACCCGCATATCTGAGAAATAAGAAAAAAAATATTTCGAAGACATGTGAAGTCCGCCAACACGTATTGGGGCAGCGCGATGGACATTTACTTGCCCTAAAACCATCTCAGAAATGAGAGGAGGCCTGTGCCCAGCAGTGGGACGTATATAGGCCGTAACTTTAACTTTTTAACTAAATTAATACACCTAATTGTCATGTCCATATAACTCATATGCATGTGCATAAAACTCGGTTGCACTAGTACATAAAAGATATAATCTGGGGTTAAAGAGCAACAGTCGGTCGCGGGGGTCACACGTCAAGTGTGTCAAGATGTCTCCTTTGGCTTGGGGCGTTTTTTAAATTTAAAACGGGCGAGGTTGCACTTGCGCTCGCGAATTGTGTGAATAACTACGGCTGAGTCAAATGTCTCAGTTTGTGTTTCCAAGAGATCCTTCAGTTTTAAATAATAATTCTTCCGTTACCGTTACCGTTACCGTTACAGCCTAACCAAAGTCCATTGCTGAACATACGCCCTTATCCTCCATAGACTGCCTCATATTCCCATATTTGCCATAGTTGCCGCGCTTGGCAGGTTGGCAAACGCAGTTTTTTTTAGTTGTTATAAGGAAGGCGCTGCTGCCCATCACCTGGTTTGTTTCCTTCTGTCGCCTCTTACGACACCCAAGGAACTATATGGGGTAGTGGATATTCTTACATCGCCACTACTCGGTTTAATAGTTCTTCGTTAATGTAACATGAAAGATGAAAAATTATGACATGTGGGAATATAAATTCTATACTAGCCCAATTAATTGATATATTTCTAAATATTTAACTACCGAAGGAGAAAGAGATGTCTTTTGGATGTGTGTAAATAAATGTTTAGTTTATAATGTCCTAATACTCAAACGATACTCAATTTTAAGATGCCGTTAAGTCTCGTGCTCTCTCTATTTCTTTAAGTCAAAGTGACCAATGTGACACCACGAGACTTAAAGACATCTTAAAATTGAGTAGCGTTTGAGTATTTGGCCATAATTGGCATACCATGTATTGATACCACTCAGAGCCGCTAGTGTCAAAAGTGCTGCTTCTTGCCATTCCCCATTTTCGCAAGTATATTAATAAAAAAACGGTAAATCAGTAAAATTTCCAAAAAAAAATATAGAAATAATCTTGGAACAATAAAAGCTGTTGCCTTGATACAATTTTACCATGAAAAGAGAGAAACTGTGCTCTTACCCACATTTCTATTATATCAAACAATCTACCGTTTAATCTTTAACGATTACAAGTCCCATTAGAAGTTGAATTTTCAATGACAATCAACAAATATCAAGGATGTTAAACTTTAAAAGTAGCGTAGCTTGCTTACGTGTTTTAGGGATCAAAATCTGCACGCTTTCGCTGAGCGAAATTATTAAAAAATTAAAAATCATTGAATGAAAAAGAAGTGTATTGTAGTAGAGCGTTTAGTAAATTTTAGTTGAAATAATTTCATTAATAAAAAAAATATTGATTTATAATTAAACGCGAGCAAAATCGCGGTTGAAAGCTAGTATAATATATTTTTGTACTTGTCCAATATAATATTTTATACTCTGAGTAAATGTGTTTATGTAGATTATCTCTATTTATAGAAGTGTCAATGCTACTTCGTTATATTTCAATCAAAAACTTTCAGTAAGAAATTTTTAATGGCATTATTTAAAAAGTTAAGGCGGGGAACTACCTTTTTCCCGAAACACCGCCCACTAAAATCTACCGCCCGGGGCCATGCCACCCCTTGCCCCCCCATTGCTACGCCATTGGCATGTACATGTACATACCTTGTAATTAGTTTATTTGTTTCTTCGTGACTTCCTGTAGCCTTAACGGTTTAACTGATTTTAAAGTGAAAGATGAAGACTTCACCATACTTTTTGGCCCAAAGGATCAGTATGCGGAACTATCAGAGGGCCAGTTGCATGGCCTCTAGAACCGACAGTGTGTTACTATTATAAGTACTATATAGTTATTATAACTACTTTGTGGAATTTCTTGAGAGACCTATGTTCAGCAGTGAACTTGGATGGGCTAGTTAACTACTTTGTTAAATAATCTGAAGAAACTGAACGCGCAAGCATAATCTAGCTATATATATGTGTTAAAATCAATTGCCGTGCGTTAGTTTCGCAAAAACTCGAAAATGGCTGCACCGATATTGATGAAATTTATTGTGTATGTTTGATTGGGTCCCTGGATGGTTTAAATTCACAATTGAACCCGGTAGGTGGCGCTGTTGTCTGGATCTAGAAATCACCCGTGCAAAGCCGAGGCGGATCGCTAGTCCTTAAATATATAATTCTTCTGTAGGTGTGTTTGCCACTGAACTCGTTCTGAACGGCTGAATCGATTTTGATAATTTTTTTGTTTGAGTTTGAGTGGTCCTTGGATGTTTTAGATTCACAATTGGACGCGGTAGATGGCGCTACAATCGGGTTCTAGATGGTTTTTTCAGAGCAGGACAATGTTTGTCGGGCCCGCTACTAACATATATAAAATTACTTTGTTAAAATAACTAGGGAAATCATCAGAAGAGTCATATCATATCAAGAAATTTCTGCCGCGTGGAGTTCAAATGGCTTATGACAATATGTGGTAATGTTAATTCATACATCGCTACTCACGGTAAAGTTATAATCGCTCGACGTTAAATGATGTTTACTTTTACCGGACAATAAAATCTCTTCTCTCGTGATAAAGTGTTCAGTGTCGTGCATAATCAAGAACAACGACAGATAGTGTCGGCACCACTTTATGTTACGTCCGAGAGCTACAAGAGCTAGATTAACGCACTGGAGCGACAAACGTTTAATTAATCCGCATTGAATTGTGGTTTCATTTCCGAGTGCTTTGTGCTGATGTTACGAAACAATTTATTCAGGATTTCATGTATTATTTACATGCAATTAAATATGTTACTTGCAAATAAGGAAACGCTCCAATTAATAATGATTAAATGATATTAGATGTTAAAGGTTTTTGTTCTATCACTTTATACATACCAAATGTATGATGCGTGCATGATACATACAGATCGTATAATATTAAAGTTAAAGTTAAAGTTACAGCCTATAATATACGTCCCACTGCTGGGCACAGGCCTCCTATCATTTCTGAGAGGGTTTTAGGGCAAGGAAGTGTCCGCCGCGCTACCCCAATGCGCGTTGGCGAACTTCACATGTCTTCGAAATATTTTTTTTCTTATTTCTCAGACATGCAGGTTTCCTCACGATGTTTTCCTTCACCGCCGGGCACGTGGTAAATCAGCACTTAAAATTGCAATTAACAATTTCATTGGTGCTGGCGGGGATCGAACCCGGGTTGCTCGCGTACTGTGAGATTTACCGTATAATATTAGAAATAGGTATTACATTATCATTACAGCTCATCACACGTCTCGCTTCTTACGACACCCACGGGACCACATTCTCTTACACAGCCGCTGCTACAGGGTCAAAACTGTATTTTTTTATATAACAAGAGTTACAAACAAGTACTCAGTACACCAAGTGGATGCTATGGCTCATGGACACTGACACCTATTCTCGATCGAAAATCGAAATGTAGATGCTGCATCAGCTTGGAAAAATAAAATAGAATGCCACGTAACCAGTAAAAAGGAGTATCCCTACTACTACTATCAAGGGTGTTCTCTACACATACACAATACAGCAGCATTAACCTGCCATTCTACACTGGTATTCAGTGATAGCGTGGTACTTCCTTTGTCGAGTCAATTGTGCTGCAACTATTCAAGTGGTAAAATTAAAAATTTTGTACAACCGACTTCGATATAAATAAAATGAGAACATCATCAAATTTTGAAAATGGAACTCTGCCAATATTATTGTATATGTATTTTATTAATATTTCATTTGTTTACGATTTGGCGGCAAATTGAAAATTGTCTGTATCACGTCAGCATGAATTTAATGCGAGAAAATTTTCGTACAATGATTTTATATGATTTTCGATGCATTTAAGTCAACAAGAAAGTTATGATAGACTTCAATTGGCCTTTTACGATGAAGCCCCATCTCGTGCCACTGTTTATAACTGGTTTAATGAGTTTAAACGTGGTCGCACTAATCTCACCGATGATCTGCGTTAGGGACGGACTTCTACGGCGACGACTGAAGATAACATCAGTGTTGTGCGGCGTATGATAGAGACTGACAAAAGAGTGACTTATCAGCAGATTCGGACAAGCTTAGGCATCGGTATGAGTCATGTGCACAAAATCCTCCATGAACATTTAGCGGTCAGGAAGCTTTGTGCCCGGTGGATGCCTCATAATTTGACAGAGGCCCAAAAACTCCGTCGTGTTGATTGGTGTCGTGAAATGGTCAGAGAGGTCGAAGCGTGGGAAAAAAGATGGTGGCCTTGTTCTTCGGAAGGACAGGTCATTACGCAACAATTGTTTTAGAGGATCGAAAAGCAGTTACTGCAGAGTGTTATACTAACAATTTTTTGCCACTTGTCTTGGAAAAAGTTCGGGAGAAACGACCTCGCAGTAGGATCCTCCTTCACCACAACAACGCCTCGTCGCACACCGCCAAGCAAACAATCGACTACTTGGCGACGTCAGACGTGGAATTACTGGGTCACCCGCCCAAATTGTGAAAATGTCGTCTACGTACCGCTTGTAGAACTCCTCCTTCCACAATAGATAGCCAGATGTAAGGCAGTGTTTAAGTAATACTGCATATTCTGTAGGCATGTTGTATTCTTCTAGCTTCCTGGTTACAATTGAGATGCAGTCTTCAATAGGTAAGCATGTAAATAGTGACTGAACGTCAAAACTTACCATAGTTTCATTGTCAGCGAGATGTAGGTCTTTTATCGTGTACCAAACCACCGAGGTTTGGTACACGTATATTGTATGATGTGAGGCACCGACGCTCTGGGAAGTCTGCAGTCTGTGAACATGTTCAAGATCGTCCCCGCCATTACATCAGATTTGATAGACCACAAATCCTCGCAAAAGAACACCGATTCCTACCAAGGATGATACGCGAGGCTATTGAAATTAAAAAACATCCTAATTTCAATAGAGAAGATGGATGGGTGCTGCCATCTGCTTGGGATCCTATAATTAACAAAATTAAATCCAAACCCAAGAATACCACTGCAAGACTTCAAGATACTGTAAGCTCATTCTGCGTAGATCGGACCAAAAATTAATATTCAAAAAACTGAAGGTAGCCCGGCTAACTATCACATTGGGACGTCAAACACCTCAGTCCCCCCCGTGACCATGGGTGCTGTAAAGCACCCGAAACGTCGGGAATCAAAATAGTAAAATTAAACGCGATAAAATACGTAAAAATAGTTTTATTCAATGTGTAGTGTTCGCGTAAATATAAGAAATCATTAAAGTAAGTTGACTCAACTTTGTAAGTTTGAAGTCGGTTTTTATTTTTTATCTTTGGTAATGGACTCGTACGGTTATACTTTTGCCAGTGTCAAGTAAATTAAGAAATTATACTTTATAATAATTTGTTTGAAAAATTCTTTACAATGTGTTGATGAGTCACATTGTGAAGCCTTTGGGAGATTTTAACGGCAGGTCAAGCCAGCAGACAGTCGATGACAATAATATCTCAAGCCGCATAAGCAGAAACCTTATCTTGAGATTCACATCACCATTGGAGCATTTGTTTAATCGTTTCCACTAAAAGTTCACATGCGCAGACATTTAAAACACAAAATGACATCACTTTTACTAATCAAAATCTACTTCAAACCGCAATCCGCCGCCGGTCAAGTTCCCGCCAAAACCCCTAATACTTTTAATATAATATCTTTATATATATCTTTGATACTTTTAAAAACCAATTTATGTTTCTTTCAATAGTATGTTATCTCTTGCCGTATGATAGCAGCATAAAAAAACAGACATTCCAAATCGTCTCGATGGGAAAAGTTAGAAAGATTTCGTGGCTTCCGGTGGATGGCGGAAAAACCATTTCGTATATCGTAATTACCAGATATAAAATACACAGAAGGCGTTAGGGGGACCGTAAAAGACGTCTAGTACTGTGATCGTCAATTCGCTTCTCAAGGGTGGCTATTAACGCAAATACTCCATCTGTGAGTGACGCCCATATCCATCCATCAGTCAACTATTACGAGCTAAGAAGAGGAAATTTAATTTTGTCGTCGGTTCATACTAGATTTAGTACAGTGTAATGAAAATTTTGTATGAGTTCCGTATATACTAATTAGATTTTACAATTAGATCATACTAGCAATAAAAAAAAGTGAGAACTGTGTAACTAGTTTTCATTTTAAATTTAATTTGTTGAAAAAAATAAATAAGCAATTTAACAAGACAACGATAACACAGTCAACAAAGGAATAACTTTTGTAAAACTTTGAGCGTCGGCTTACTGGTTTAAGGCTCGAGGCAATTTAAAGCGCGAAGCGTGATGTCGCGACCGCACTTGAGTGCTTTCAGTAACCGCAATCTTTATTAAATTACGTGAGGGTATAAGAAAGAATTTTTAACAAGAAAAACTAGAGTTCCTTCAAGAAAATAATGTGTAATAAGGATAAATTTATAACATGTACATAACATGGCGTTAAAAAGGCCCCAGAGTTTCTTGTCGGTTCTTTTCTAGACGGTCTTGGTTTTGCGACCCGGTGTAAGAATTTAACCGTTACCGCTACCGTTACAGTATACCAAAGTCTACCAATTATAATAGTAACACTTCGTTTTAAGTCTTCCTAGGTATTGGAACGAAGTTCTTTATCGGACGGTACGAATTTGGAGGATGGGGGCTAGGCGAGAAAAAGTATAAGATTTTTCCGTCACGACCTCTTCTGACGTAGTGTAGACGGTTTTGGCGGCTATGAGGAAGCGAAATGGAATAATATCCATCTCCCTCGCACTTTTTCTTATCTGGCCATGAAAGAAATATTATTTTATTTTAAATTACGCTTCATTTTAATAGACGCTATAATACGTTTATCAATAATAATATTATAGAAGCGTCAGTAGCCTAATGGCAGGGCGTGGATCGCGAACTCGAAAGGTCGTGGCTTCGAATGCAACGCATAAAACGCCGTGTGGTGGTGGCAAGAGGATCCACTACCTACCAAATATTATACCGTGGGTGTCGTACAGAGGCGACAGAAGGAAATTAAACACGAAATGGGCAGCAGCATCTTCCTGATAACAACTCGAAATAATAAAAAAGATTACGGCTACCAACCCGCCGTGCTGCCCAGTGGAATGGCAAATATCCCCTCTATGAGGCAATTTTTAGGGAGGCCTATGTTCAGCAGTGGACTTTCGAAAGGCTACAATGAGTAAATTAATGAAAACAACCGGATCGATAGCAGGTATAAATAGTAACGACTTAGGTTCGAGTGTTCTGGTATGGCAATCTACATTCTGCCTGACCACTAATTGTACATTAATTGTAATGTACAAAGAAATATTTACGTTAACGATTTGTAGTAAATGTTATAATGTCCAATCTCCAATAAATTATTGAATAAAACTATTTTTACGGATTTTATCGCGTTTAATTTTACTATTTTGATTCCCGACGTTTCGGGTGCTTTACAGCAACCCATGGTCACGGGGGGGACTGAGATGTTTGACGTCCCGTGGCAGCACCCATCCATCTGCTTGGGATCCTATAATTAACAAAATTAAATCCAAACCCAAGCATGCCACTGTAAGACTTCAAGATACTGTAAGCTCATTCTGCGTAGATCGAACCAAAAATTAATATTAAAAAACTGAAGGTAGCCGGGCTAACTATGACATCGGGACGTCAAACATCTCAGTCCCCCCCGTGACCATGGGTTGCTGTAAAGCACCCGAAACGTCGGGAATCAAAATAGTAAAATTAAACGGGATAAAATCCGTAAAAATAGTTTTATTCAAATGTGTAGTGTTCGAGTAAATATAAGAAATCCAATAAATTAATCAGACTTGATTCGCGCTTCATCAAGTAGATTATAACGTGATTAATACTATTTTAATCATACAATTGTAATCTTTATTTTTTTGTGTATTTAAATGAATAAATTATATTTTAATTCCTTGTGTAATAACGTGTATTGATAGAAATGCTACGTCAGCGTATTTCAGTTTTACTTCACAGGTGAATTGAAACCAAATGAAATGTTTCCAAGCTCCAGCGTATTTATTCACGGCAAAATGCAACCCCATTCAGAGTTACTGTATATACACATCAAAAAAAGTTTTTGATCACTAGCAACGGCTGATATATTTTTAAAATTTAACTTTATCAAGAAAAAGTGTTTACGTTATATCGTTTTTTAAATAGAAATACACTGTTTGAAATTAAAAAATAAAACTCTTTGTTAATTTTAATAACAAAAATTGAGTAATTCAATCTTAATGTAATTGTAACAGATATTTGATGGAAAGAAAAAAATTGTTTAACAAAACTTATACAACAATTGATATATATATATATATATTATATATATATATATATATAATTATATATATATATATATATATATATTATATATATATATATAATTGTGATATGATATTATATAACAATTGATATACATATATAATTATGATATTATACATATGATGAAATGATATATCTATATTTTTAAGTAAAGAATCTAAAAAGAAGAAGAAATTATAATATAGTCTACCGTAACAAGAAACATTTCGATTTTTCAAACTGATCGCAAACTTTTTTGATGTGTGTAGCTTTTTTTATTTTAGGATTGTTTTTTCAATTGTCAGAAAGTTATTTATCTAATAAACCATAACTAAATGTATAACAAATAATAAATGAACGGCAGAGTCGGGAAGGGACGCCCTAGACGAAGGTTTATCGAACAAATTGGCGATATATTGAAAATGGGCCAGATTAGGAGTACCCTTAACCGACGAGCGTGTATGCGTAGCTATATGGATGTAAAAGAGGTGAGAGAGGTGTGTCAGGATCGTGCCAAATGGAAGTTCGTAGTCTCTGCCTACCCCTCTGGCTGCCAGGCGTGAGTGTTTATGTATGTATGTAAACCATATCCTGACTGATATTTTTTTACTTATTATAAGCCAGTGCTTGACCACAATCCCACCTGTTGGTGAGTGGTAATGAAGAATGAATATAATAAAATTAAATAATAATATAATAAAAGTCAAACAATAGAACTATTTTGTTCATACAACTTTATATATATTTAAATTATATATGATAAAAGCCCTAAAATGGTTTGATACTGATGTAATGAAATCATTACATACATTTGTTACAACTCGGTAAATATGTAATTATAATCAATGTTCGAAGATTCTATTATTATTAAATTGGTTGGTTCCTTTTACAGTTTGCTATCAAAGTATGTGTTTACATAAGCTATTACATAAATAAAATAAATAATTTAACCTATGGGTGTCTAATTGGCTGCCCTATGTAAATACTTTTATTTGATTCAATTTAAAGCTAATTATGGGGGTCGGCTCGAACGGAGATGGGCCACGCTTTCATAGAATACCAGCGTAAAAAAGCAAAAATTTAACAGTTAATAATCGTTAGCTATGTTAGTACAGTTCACTTATCAAAAAGGGTTTTTGTCGCTTATTAAATTACTTAGAAATTGATTGAAGGCGGTTGATTGAAATATAAAAGAAAATCTCGTTGAATATTTTATATGGTTCGAAGGGATTTAAGAGGGACCAATTTACTTTGCATTATTTTCCATCGCAAATTTGCTTTCTTTATTTCAATCTGTAATTGAAGCATCACTAAAGTAAACAAAATTGATATTTTATAATCTTTGGACGCGATCGTGAATAAAAATAAAATAAAATTCCCAAAGACATAATTCTTTGACAAATGAAAAATATTAATCTAATACCTTTAAACGAGCAATTCTTGTATATATATAAACGGCTCCAACGATTTTCATGAAATTTGGTATGCAGGGGGTTTCGGCGATAAATCGATCTAGCTGGGATTCATTTTTAGAAAATGTCGTTTTATCCGTGTTTTCAGGCGAAGAAAAACTGCTACAATATCATTAGAATACGAAGGTAAATTTCGCTACTATCTGCAAGGTTATAATGGCTCAGGTGGGTCTCGGGAGGTCCCGAAATCAGAAAACCCCAGTGCCAGTCCAGATGTCTCCAGTCCAATTATTTTTTTCCTTTTTTATCAAGTTCCTTCTTTTGTGAGAAAAACTATTATTGGGAGCCCTTTTTCAACGCATCTAATTTGTATCTAAGTATATATATTTTTAAAACACAAAAAAAATGAACGAGCTTTAAAAAAAGAATACGGTAGTAAATACATTAGTAAAGAAACCGACATTGTGCAAATATTTTTATCCTATTGGCGATGTTTCGGTACAAAGATAATAATATTACATGCCGGAAGCCGTGCTCGAAAATGACCGCGCCAGGCTCTACTGGGACCGGGTCATCATCACAGACAGGACTATTCTTGCGAATAAGCCTGATATTGTGGTGATGGACCGGGCACAATCAGGGATATTTTTGGTCGGCATTACCATTCCGTATGACGAGAAACTCGTGAAAGCCGAAAGAGATAAGAAAACAAAATATCTGGACCTGGCTCACGAGATAACCGACATGTGGGGTGGTCTGCCGACCAAAATTATTACTGTGGTCGTTTCTGCCAACGGGTTAATCCCGGTCAGTTTCTCAGGTCATCTGAGGTGACTGGGACTCCGTGACGGAACGCTCCGTGCTCAAATGCAGAAGGCGGTGCTCCTCGACACCGCCCGCATCGTCCGCCGGTTTCTTTCCCTTTCCCCCTAACCCTCGGCCGTTTGGTCTCCCCTGCCGAGGGCTTCCATCTGGCTGGGCTTTTATTTATTTATGTATTATTTATGTTAGTATATTTAATATACCTAGTCAGGTCATAAATTCTTATGACACTAAAGTTTATTCAAAATGACCTCCGTGATTTTGAATACAGGCCTTCAATCTGCGCGGCCAGTCGTCTATCGCAGCACGAACGAGGTCCATGTCAATATCGGCGGCTGCCTTAATCAAGGATGTCTTGAGTGACTCCAAATTGGGATGAGGCTTTGAGCATGCCTTTTCCTCCAAGTGTTGCCATATCTTGTAATCTAACGGATTCAAATCTGGACTGGAGGAGGGCCAGTCTTCGTGCCGGATGAAGTCGATTTCACGCGCCGCCAGCCAGTCTTGTGTGCTCTTCGCTCTATGAGCTGGCGCCGAATCTTGTTGGAATACCCAGTGCCTGTTAATGAACATGGTATGAGAAACAGGTTCCACACGGTTCGTCAGGACTGTGTTTTGATACACAACTGCATTCGTTTTTACACCTTTCTCACAAAAATATACCTCTGTTAAGCCCCAATAAGAAACTCCCAACCATACCATGAGGGAGGATGGAAAATGACCTCGTTGGACACGCGGAATACGGTTGCTCGCTTCTTCACTACTGTGTGCGTACACCTTATCATTTTGTTTGTTGTAGCTCTCTTCTACGGTAAAAATTTTTTTCATCCGAAAAAATTTCCCGATATTTTTTTCCCGCGTACCGCTTCAACAAAGCGCGGCATCTCTTCAGTCTCAGGTCCATTAGACGAGCATTCAAACGATGTCCTGTTTTTCTTCGATATGCCCGAAGCCCTAAGTCTTTATTTAACACCCTTTTCACCGTGATTCTGCTTAACCCCAACTGAAGGGCCAACAGTTTCTGCTTACGTTTGGGATTTCTTTGAATTCGCGCCTTCACAGCTTTTATCACTGCTGGAGTCTTAACAGACCGAGGGCGACCACTTCTTGACCTGTTATCTACACTAGAGCCTTCATTGTATCGTTTGATGGTACGATAAACGAATCTTTTGGTTATATTCAAATTTTTCAGTATGTCAAAAATTTGAATTGGCGCGTAACCGCAACGATGCAACGCAATAACTGCAACACGGTCTTCTTTAAGCGTCCACTCCATATTTAAAAATGAGTAAAATTCTAAAAAGTATACAGTTTTATTTTCATGAACAATTCGAAATTCGAATTCAATAAACTTTTTTGTGGCCAGCATTCTAAAAGAAAAGTTTTTACTGTGTGACAATACTTATGACCTGACTAGGTATATATGTATGTATATATATGTATATATATGTATGTATATATATGTATATTTATTTACTATATCCTTTTATATATTTATTCAACCCAACCAAATGAGAATACTTTATAAATACCCAATAATAATAATAATAATGGCGTAGGTAATAGACGAACCCATCGCCCGCTGACGTAACAGTTAAGTGACAAAACTGCTACGTCGGTGCAGTCAGTCAGTGCCTTGCCAAGAGGTGTTAGCGCCGTGTCTCGGTAAAATTGATAGTGCAAAAGCCCGCTTGTGCATATGGCCTATCCATTAAACGGCGCCGGGTCTGGGCGTCTCCCGTTAACTGACGCCCCTCAAATGGATGATGGAAAATAGAAGAATACGTAAGGGCCGCTGCCTGGAGGTCGCCAGGGCGTGTCTGGAGCTGGCGCTGGACGCGGCAGCATGCGGGCCGCTAGCCGAGTGCAAGGTGCTGCACGACCACCCAGCAGCCCCTCGCATCCATCATCTCCACCAGCTGGCTTGGTGTCGGCAGGGTCTCCTCAGACTCAGCAATCGGCACCCGCCACTGGTGGATTACGCCGCATGCGATGGACAATCAACATGAATAGGAATGTATTGCGGGCGTACTTCATGGCGAAAGGGGAAGAAGCTGGAGGTTTTGCGTACCGGACCAGGGTGCATCGCTTTTTTGCTGAGCTGGAGCCATCTATTAATGTCATTGAGCAAAACCTGGCAGACTGAGTTCGGTACATCATGTGCTCAAAAACATTTGATGACGCCGAACTCGAACGGCTACGATGTGAGGCTGTTCCTTCATAGGATGAAAATGCTACGGCTGGGAATGCGGCACCACAAGTTGCAGAGCAACCCGCACACGTGGACGCTACCGTGAATCTTTCTGTTGTGGTTGATTCAAACGATGGTGGAATAGTCTTCCATGGACTAGAGCAAATGAGGAGTATATTGGAAGAGGTGATTACGGAAACGCGCAATACGCTTCTCGAAAATCGACCACAACTTCCCCGCATACCCCCAAGCAAGCGGAATCGGGCTTTCGTGAGGGCTCTAAACCCAATGCTGGTGACCTATTTGGAAGCCAGCCGGGACCTTTGCGAGACGGACTCAATTCTTTTTGGCGCCGCACTGGCAGTCTGCCGTATCATTGGCGCCAAGCTTTCCACGGCTGGACGCGCTACTGGACAAAGTAGTGCTATCCCTGCCTGGAGAAAAAGAATTGAGGACCGTAACGTAAGGGCAAGGGCCCTTATCGGCAGACTGACAAGCTTCAGGTCGGGTAATAATAGGCCGAGTGTTGTGCGCACCGTTAGGATAGCGTTTGCTGGGACAAATATCAGTTTTTCCCAGCCAGATATCACGCAGAAACTATTAGAGCGCATAAACGACCTGAAGTAAAGACTATACTGTCGCCTTCTGGCGAAGCCTGTGGTCGGAGTCTGTTAACCACAGCGAGGGCCCTTGGACGGAAGTTGTGGCAAGTCAGTGTGCGAGTATTACGTTAATGAACCCCGTCATCCTAACGCCGGACGATGTAGCTGAGGCAGTCCTTAGAGCCCCGAACTGGAAAAGTCCGGGACTTGACGGGCTGCACCACTACTGGCTAAAAGGGTTCGTGGTGTGTCACGCTGTGCTTGCCCGACAGTTCCAAGAGGCTCTCGACCAGAAGTCGCTCCCGAGCCTCTTCACTACTGGGATCACTCATTTGGTTCCTAAAGACCAGGATACCACAGACCCGAGCAAATACCGCCCCATCACGTGTCTACCCACCATGTACAAGACAATAACATGCATTTTGAGCGCGAGAATCACTCGTCACCTGGACTCAAATCAGGTGATGTCGCGCGCTCAAAATGGATGTCAAGGCGGTGGTCGTGGAACCAAGGAACCACTCCTCATTGACACGGTCATTGGAAAAGTGGTTAAACGCAACCGTCGGAACCTCTCGGCCACCTGGATAGACTACAGAAAGGCATTCGACTCGGTGCCCCATACATGGCTAAAGAGGGTCCTCGAGCTGTACAAGGTTAACTGTACAGTTAGAGACTTCCTCGGGCAGTGTATAGGGCAGTGGAGTACAATCATTTGTCATCTACTTGAGCGAATGACGGCTGCGGAAAGCCGCATAAGGATAAGAAGGGGTATCTTCCAGGGCGATTGTTTGAGTCCAATCTGATTTTGTATCTCTCTGAACCCTCTCAGTACCTTACTGGAGGGATCCGGGAGGGGATTTCAGTTTCGGAAAGGAGGGACAAAAGTGACCCACCTTTTCTACATGGATGTTCTCAAGTTATTCGCCTCCAGTCGCTCCCATCTTATGGAATTGCTAAACATCACTTGTGATTTTAGCAATTCTATTAGAATGGAGTTGGGGACGGATAAGTGTGCGGTCCTCCATGTTGAAAGGGGAAGGGTTGCTAACTCTGAGGGCATAGACTTTTCTATGCCCGTCAACATAAGGACCCTTTCCGAGGCTGAAACATACCGATACCTGAGTATGTCACAAAATATAGGTATTGATGAGGTGGACATGAAACAATCAGTTTGCGATCTGTTTTATGCACGCTTGACCAAAGTGCTTAACAGCCTTTTGTCAGGCGTGAATAAGACACACGCATATAACGGTTGGGTCATGCCTGTCCTCATGTTGTATATTTTTGGCATGCTCAGGTGGACTCGGACCGAACTGAACGCTCTGGATAGAAAAGTCCGCACTGTTATGACGTCCCATAGGATGCACCATCCGAGATCGTCGGTGATGAGGCTGTATTTGCCGCGGAAGCATGGTGGGCGTGGCTTTTTAAGCGCGCTCACCATGCATAACGTAATTACTTCCTGGCGAGATCGGATGATTAATTCTATAAGGACGTCATTTCTTGTGATTAAGGGGTTACCCCTCTATCCTTAGCCAACGAGCATTGGTAAGACCCGGCAGTACAGAGCATTTCCGACCGGGAGACCGTATGGAAGGAGAAGGAGCTCCACGGGAGGTTCTACAAGACTCTACATGAGCCTTTCGTAGATACAGTCGCCTCCGTCCACTGGCTACGTTTCGGTAAACTCTTTGGGGAAACCGAGGGTTTTGTCTGTGCGATACAGGATCAGGTTATCAAAACCAACAACTATCGGAGATACATCCCAAAGGATGGCACCGTCGACACCTGTCGAGCTTGTCACTTAGGCATGTCATCTCCGGTTGTTCGGCGCTTTCTAACTGTGAGTATTTGCACAGACACAACCTAGTAGCCAGGATTCTACACCAGAAGCTCGCTCTGAAATACGGTCTCGTGGATCGGAAACTGCTTTATTATAAGTACTTGCCGTAAGCCATGCTCGAAAATGACCGCGCCAGGCTCTACTGGGACCGGGCGATCATCACAGACAGGACTATTCTTGCGAATAACTCGGATATTGTGCTGATGGACCGGGCACAGTCAAGGATATTTTTGGTCGACATTACCATTCCATATGACGAGAACCTCGTGAACGCCGAAGCAGATAAGAAGACAACATATCTGGACCTGGCTCACGAGGTGACCGACATGTGGGGTGGTCTGCCGACCGAAATTATACCTGTAGTCGTTTCTGCGAATGGGCTAATCCCGGTCAGCCTCTCAGATCATCTGAGGCGACAGGGACTCCGTGACAGACCGCTCCGGGCTCAAATGCAGAAGGCGGTGCTTCTCGACACCGCCCGCATCGTCCGCCGGTTTCTTTCCCTTTCCCCCTTACCCTCGGCCGTTTGGTCTCCCCTCCCGAGGGCTTCCATCTGGTTGGGCCTTTATTTATTCATGTATTTTTTTATTTATTTATGTTAGTATATTTAATATATATATATTTAATATATATACCTAAATATATTTATGTATATTTATCATTTCCTTTTATATATTTATGCAGCCCAACCAGATGAGCATAATTTATGGATACCCAAAGAATAATAATAATAATTTTATTTCTTAAACCAATACAATTTTAAACTAAGTGGTGACAGGAGTCCCCTTTTAAACTATGGAGCCTGTGTCAGGGGCACCGCTCTTCCTTAAGTTTACAATTATTATTAAGCTGACAGTTTTAAAGCAGTTCAACAATAAAACTAAAACTTTAGTCAAACTTTACACAGTGCATATATAAAAAGATTTAAATGATGTGTGTGTGTGTGTGTGTGTGTGTGTGTGTGTGTGTGTGTGTGTGTGTGTGTGTGTGCGTGTGTGTGTGTGTGTGTATGTGTGTGTGTATGTGTGTGTGTTTGTGAATGTGCACTAGCTCTATGACTGAAATACACTCTACAATAATATGGATATTCTATTTTACTTTGTCTAGTAAAGCTTCTGTTTCCTCATAGTTTTTCGTTTCTAACCAGTTTTACAAAAGCCTTTTACATTCAAGGTATGTTTTACCATATATATTTAGGTATTTGTTAATACTTTTATAAAGATACGCCGAACGAGCAATATACTGCATGGTAGCAAAAGTAGTGTTTGATTTCGGGACATCTATTATTATCTGCCTTCTTTTTGTAGCCCTAACGGACTTTTTGAGGATAGTTTGTGATATATATAGTTTCCTAACTGAAAGGAGTCGACTACTTTGGTATAGTTTCTCAGTCGAGAACCTTCGCTCTTTGAAAAAAAGATAAAAGTCAATCAATAACTCTTTATCGATAATCAACTTAAACTAAAGCTGTAGCAAACCGTATGTATTCGGTACTGAGTAACGGGTGCGCCATCTAGTACCGAGTAACGAAACGTTACACACTAATGCATTTCGTTACTCGCATTTTTCGTAGTATGGGTACCTACACTGTTTCAGTTCCCGCAAGTTTTTTTTTTTATAGGAGAAGGGGCAAACGAGCATGCGGCTCACCTGATGGTAAGTGACTACCGCCGTCCATGAAAAAGTACCGTTGATGCGTGTAAACATTTGCTGATCGTATGTTTTACGCATGCGCACGCTTATTAAATGAATTTAAGAACGTACGTTACAAAGAGCGATGTTTCTTTATTAAGTAAAGTATAATTTGGAAATTCGTCGTCCAAGTTGTTTGTTTATTAAAGGTATTGTGAGTGTAGAGCAAGTTTTGTTAATGTATAAGTATGTTCTCTACAAATTATGAATGTTGCGATGCCGCGACGTCATACTGTACGCGTACGCAATACGACTTGATTCGATGCTCTAACATAACATGGCATGTTATGAGGTATCAGAAGTAACGAGTAACGTAACGATACGATAGTAACGAGTACTCATTGTTATAGTAACGAATACATACGGGTACGCCTTTTTTCGTTACTTTTACACCTCTAACTTAAACATAAACTGAAAAATATATCATCCAGGTACTTAGCTTAAAGTAAGGGTTATCATTGATTTCGGATTTTACACACAAGTACAAGAAAAATTGGGTAACTATCGATTAAATCTCTTACCTAAAGATTTACATATTGATTTACTAAATCGACACTTCTCATCTTCGCCTAACTTTAATGGGGCACTTAAATTAAATACATTAAATCATCTTTGAACACTTCCAACTCCTAATCATTCACCTTTTGTCTTCAATCAATTCACTGCTTGTGATGTTAAGAAGAGCATTTTGTCCATTACTTCCAACGCTATTGGCAACGACTGTATCAGCCGTAATATGATCCTTCCAATTCTTGATATAATCATCCCAATCCTATGTCATATCCTTAATTCCTCAATTTCTTGTAGTGTTTTTCCTTCAACCTGGAAAGATGCTCAAATTATACCAATACCTAAAAAATTAAATCCTGCATCCTTCTCTGATTATCGCCCTATATCCATATTACCATTCCTGTCCAAAGTTCTTGAAAGGCTTGTGTCTAATCAGCTTAACGCTTTCCTTTGTAATAATCTGTTTTTAAATCCTTTACAATCTGGTTTTCGTCGGGGGCATAGCACTAGCACAGCTTTAGTCAATATTACGGAAGATATCAGATATGCCATGGAGAACGGTAAGTTAACTTTACTTTACCGGATTTTAGTAATGCATTTAATTCTGTCGATTACGACATTTTACTGGGCATATTAAGCTCTCTTAATATATCTCCAACGGTGGTTGGATGGTTTCGAAGTTACCTATTTGGGCGCCGGCAACGCTTACGCATTGATGATACATTCTCATCATGGTGTAGCACCATTGCTGGTGTCCCACAGGGTGGCGTTTTATCACCTTTGCTTTTTTTTCAGTTTTTATTAACTCAATATCCACTAAGATAAATTCTTACTATCACTTATATGCAGATTATTTTCAGATATATACACAAGCTACTCCTAGTGACTTAGCTGTAGCTATTAACACTCTAAAAAAGTGACCTAGAAATCATTTCGAAATGGAGCAGAAATTATGGTTCCAAAATTAACCAACTGAAGACACAAGTAATTATTATAGGTCCGCATATGGTTACAAAATGCAATTTACCACAAGCAACCAAAGTTGTATTTGATTACTGACACTTTGACTAGTGACACTGTCAAAAACTTGGGTGTATACATCGATAAAACTTTATCTTGGGGTCCTCAGTTACAGGAAGTTAGTCGTAAACTTTTTGCAGCTGCTCATTCTTTGAGAAGATTACGAAACTTTTTGCCAACTGCCACTAAGATTGCGCTTGCATAAACTATTCTGCTTCCAATCCTCGATTATGCAGATGTCAGCTATCTTGATCTCACTGAAATGCAACTTGATAAACTTGAGCGACTTAAATTTTTTTGTATAAGATTCATATTTGGTTTGCGTAAATATGATCATGTGTCAGATTTTCGTAAAAGGCTCAAGTATTTGCCAATCCGTCTTCGCCGGAATGCTCATATTCTCTCGCTTCTTTGTAATATTATTTTTAATCCTTTCTATCCTTCTTACCTAAAAAATTGGTTTGAATTCCTCCATGACTCACATTTGAGACATTTGAGATCATCAGAAAATTTGATATTAAAAATGCCAGCTCACACTACCAAATTTTTGGACAGATCATTCACAATACAAGCTGTCCGATTATGGAATGACTTGCCGTTATCAGCAAGACGCGCTCAATCCCTACCGGTTTTTAAGAAACGTGTACATGATTACTTTTTTCAACTTTGATTCTATCAAGTTTATTTGTATATAATTATTCTACCTTTATTTAGTTACACTATTTGTTTATATGTATGGCACACTTATGTTATATGTAATATTTTTAAAGTATATATTTGTACTTTTATTTATTAATATTTATAAAAATATATATTTACATGTATACATATACATATATGTTAATAAGTATGTATGTATTTATCTTGTCTATGTACTTATATATCCATCCTATATTTTATGGCTTTAATAAAAATAATGTTATTTTTGTCGCCAAACCACACACATGTTTTTATTGTTTTCTTGCAATCCTGTCCATCCAAAGGTTGTCTGGAAGAAGATCGCTCTTAACGATAAGACCGCCCATTGTACCACATTTCTATTTCTTCTTTTTTGTTAATATTTATGTTATTTTTTGGCGTACAATAAAGTGTTATCTATCTATCTATCTAATTAAGCTAGCATCATAGGTTTTCCAACTGCTTGACTAGTCTACAAATAATTTAAAATTAAAAAATTTGTACATCCGACTTCAATATAAATTATTAAGAATAACTCAAAAACTATTGGTCATACCTTGATAAAATTTATATGGAATCACATGTGAAGCACGAGCTTTCAAATAAAAAAAAGAATCATCGAAATCGGCTCACCCAGCAAAAAGTTATGAGCTAACACACGTAAAAAATACATACAGTCGAATTGAGTACCTCCTCCTGTTTGAAGTCGGTAGAATGACTAGTCTACAAAAAGGCAGATTTTGATATCCTTTTAAAGAATTAGTAAAGCGATTCACCTTTTCTTTCTTCTTTCATTATTTGATTTTGAAAGTGACAATGTAATAGCTTTGGTCTTCTTCTTTATGAGTCAGCTGAAGCTATGGAGAAAGCTGGACATAAGCTTCTTACATTTAAGATAGGATTCGCAATAATCGTCTAATTTGGCGATCTTAGTTATTAGTACTTATATTTATACGTGGGAGAGCTACGCAGCAGCTATATCATGCTTGTAGCACGAATCGGCTCGGCCGGGATAGGGCCACACTCTCACAGAACACCAGCGTAAAATGAGCAGCGTTTGGTGAGTGTAGAGAACCGGAGTTCCTTTTTATTGGAAACGAGGCATTCCATCTTGGTCCTCAGGGGTGGACGTCTATGGACTACAGCATCCACTTACCATCAGGTGGACTGTGCGCTCGTTAATCACCCTCATTCTATAAAAAAAAGTACCAGACACCTGTACAGTTAGGCGTTGCTCATCTTCGCCGATCGGAAAATGCAGGTATTATATTATACGAAATGTTTATACAGTTATTTATCGACTACAATAAGACCTTTGAGGAATTTGATATAATCGACACTAAAGACACCCAAGAGACGAAGTGGGGCAATGAATCTTCTTATTATATATTAACACAGCAATATAATATTATTAGCATGTGATGATAGCGTTATAGAATCTGTTTATTCGGAATCACGGTCCACATACGCAATACAAAGCGACAAATTAAATTCTATGGTCTTTAGTAAAAATAGACGAATGGAATGTGTGGTCTGTGGTTTTTTTATAGAAGAGGGAGCAAACGAGCATGCGGTTCACCTAATGATAAGTGACTACCTGCCCATGAACAACTGCACCATGGTAATCGCAGGTGCGTTGCCGGCCTTACATAAAGGATAAGGCCCTCTTCTTGAAGGTTTTTATGTCGTATCTGGCTGGTGGTAGGAAATTCCGCAAAGAAATCATTCGAGGGAGAAAACTCCTACTAAAGCTTTATCGAAAACCGGCTTATTCTGTGTCGTATATATAAAAGTCATGAAGACTCGGACCAATAAGCTCATTTCACATGTAGATGAAAACGTTAGATAAAATATCAAAGGTCAACCATGACAGTAAAAAGGCAGTAAAATACTTACATTATCGGCGGAGCAGCGAGTAGATTCGAAGATTTGGGTACTTATCTCGCCACCCCGCCAGCCAAGCCAGCCTATTACGGTAAGTCCTTCTTACAATAGAAGAGACACAAATCCAGCAGTCTGATTTGGGGTGATATAAAAACACTTTCCTTTTTTAAATGACAGCCTACTTTCAGTGGCTAAGCATTTGTCAGTGGTACCGGGGGCTGTAGATTCAAATCCCGCAGATCAGATCAGATTGGAATAGCTATTTTTTTATGACCTACAACTACCTGTTATACTTCTGGATGTTAATCCATGTGTAATTTATGTATGTAAAACGTCTCCATAATACAGGGTAAACTTTTAGGAATACTCGGTTAATGTATATATCTATGTATTTTAAAAGAAAAAGAATTCATAATCACCGATAAGTACGCTAGCTTTTACTGACAGTCCTCATATTATTTTAATAAGTTATAATAAAATTAGTATTTACGTAATTGCTTTTAATGCTTAATCATAATATACTGTAACAATTTAAATTATAGCATCGCGGTGAGACCAGTCTTAAGAAGCTATTAATTAACGAAGCCATTACAGAAGTTATGCGGTGGACAGATATCCTTACAATTTCCTTAAGTGAAAATTCTTACGTTAATGTAATGTAACCGGAGAAGTTCTAAATGATTTTGAAAAAGGAACTGGGGGCGATAAAACACTGTTTAATGAACATTAAAAATAGTCGATAAAATTTCAAAAAAATATGTCTAACAGTGCGCTTAAGAAGGATGACGAAGAACAAAAAAAAGAATTAGCCATATTGCCTATTGTTTATGCCTTTTCCGTTACTTTATAGGGAGGTTGTGTATTGCCTTTTTGATATAAATCAAGAGAATACGATTCTATTAATGATCCCATTGCTTAGAGCTGCAATATGTGTGTTGTGGCCATTGATCACTAATAAAAAATTAGATACACAATCAGTGACAAAAAATGTCCTTACCGAATGAGCGCCCACTCAAACATTTGGGTGCGCTTTTAATTTGTACGTAGCTTTGTGAATACAACTTTAGACAATGTTAAATTTTAGCTAGTTGTATTTACATTAATATATATTTATTTCAACTAGAATTACGTCAAAACAATTGGCGACAGTTTTTAGAGAACTTTTGCATGGTATTGTGTATCTAGTTTTTTATTAGTGATCGATGGTTGTGGCATATTTTTTATAAAATATTTAAACTATCCACCTAATGGTACAAGGCTACTGCAAACTATGGGCATTTGCAACTAAGTTGAAACAAAGGCATTGTCATCTCTCGAAGACAAGGATAGCGCAAACAGTTAAAAAATATTTAGTATTTTAAATACGCCATACGCAAACATAGATAACGCCTCGCATTATATAAATACGTTTATATTATTACGTCAAAAATAATAATTTAACAGAATATCTCGTAATAATACAAGTACGAATGACCAAGCTCACAATGGTATGCGTAAACAAAGACCGACCTGGATCGGAGTTTTTGTTCCGACTACCTAATTTTACATAATGTAGCAAAATATTTCAAACAGCTCTTGCCTGAATACACACTCCAATATTATACCTTTGTATATTTTTATTTTCATTTGTTTTACTGGAGCACAATGTGATACTACTTTAAAATTATATTATTGCAGTTTTAAATATTTTACTACAAAGGGTTAAAAAAAAGAATTTCCATTTGTTATAGAAACGTAAGAATTTAGGAGCCAGAAAAAATGTGTTTTATAACTTAATTGATACAGTTTAAACTTTTTTATTATTATACTACAAATTAGAAAATATTTACTGATAAATGATACTAAAATTAAATTAATTAATTCGTTTATCGACCAAATTGGCGATATATTAAAAATGGGCCAGATTAGGAGTACCCTTAACCGACGTGCGTGTATGCGTAGATATATGGATGTAAAGGAGGCGAGAGAGGTGTGCCAGGATCGTGCCAAATGGAAGTCCGTAGTCTCTGCCTACCCCTCTGGGTGACAGGCGTGAGTGTTTATGTATTATGTATGTATGATACTAAAAATATGTTGAAATGGGTTGATAAGTTTTCGAAGAACAATGTGCTGTATATGTCGATTGAAGAGCCAGGTCGTCACTCCTACACTTCGCCTACCGGTACGAGCCTGCCACTAGAGAACCTTGTTTCACCATCGGTTGTCGGTTCTTCGAGCTATATGGCCGGCCCATTGCCACTTCAGCTTACTAGTTCGATGGGCTATGTCGGTTACTGCGGTTCTACTGCGGATATCCTCATTTCTAAGTTTATCACGCAGAGAAACCCCGAGCATAACCCTCTCCATAGCTCGCTGAGCAACCTTGAGCGTCCTCATACGGCCAGCAGTGAAGGACCACGTCTCAGATCCGTAAGTCATCACTGGTAACACGCACTGGTTGTACAATCTAGTTTTCAGGTTTTGAGGTATACCTGACGAGAAGATGTGTCGTAATTTCCCGAACGCTGCACAGTCAAGTTGAATCCGTCGATTGACTTCTCGGTCGAAGTTTGACATACCTAGTAAGACTATTTGTCCCAGGTAAACATACTCGTCAGCAACTTCGAGCTTAGTGCTCCCAACAACTACTGGCATAAGTGTGACATGGACGTTATACATGATTTTTGTTTTGTCCATGTTCATCTTAAGGGCTATCCGTAGGGAGACACTATTGAGGTCATTGAGCATAGTGCTTAGGTCCTCCAGTGATTCTGCCATAATGACTATATAGTCGGCATTTGATTGATGATTTGAGTGATGTACTCACCATTGATGTTAATACCGTATCCTTTCCAGTCCAGTACCTTGAAAACGTCTTCAAATGCAGCGGTGAAGAGTTTCGGGATATAACGTCACCCTGTCTTACACCTCTCTGCCGATGGATAGGTTTCGTACTCTGATTCTGTACTCGGATAGCCATCGTAGCCCTACTGTACAAACACTTCAGTACTTCGATATACCGACAGTCAACTTGGCACCGCTGAAGGGACTGTAGCACCGCCCAAATTTCGACGGAATCAAAGGCTTTCTCATAGTCCACATACGCAAGGCAAAGTGGCAGATTATACTCTTCAGTCTTTTGTACAATTTGCCGAAGGGTGTATGTGGTCTATGGTGCTAAAGCCTCTTCGGAAACCGGCTTGTTCGGGAGGCTAGAATTCGTCGAGTCTGCGTGCGAGACGATTCGTAATGACTCTCGAAAACAGCACGTAGACGCGGCTCAGAAGGGAAATCGGTCTGTAGTTCTTCAAGAGAGTGTTGTCGCCTTTCTTGAAGAACAAGACCACCGCACTTCTGCTCCACGCCTCCGGAGTAGTGCCGCCATGGAGGACGGAATTAAAGAGCTTATGAAGAACCTCAAGTACCGGTTTTCCACCCGCTTTCAGAAGCTCCGCTGTTATTCCATCCTCACCTGGGGCCTTGCCGTTTTTAAGGTGCTGGAGAGCCATTCTAATCTCGCTCAGATTGACGTCCGGATTATCATCGGAATAGTGTCGGATAAGACTCGCTCTTGGATCGTTACTCACAATTGCGTGTGGCTCCAAAGATGACGTGTGCAGCTGCCCATAGAACTTCTCAATCTCACTGAAAATCTCAGGTGTCTAAGGAACTGATGCTGCCTCACTCGGACTTCAGCTTTGACAGTTGGTTCTTTCTGGCAGACAGACCTCTGGCAAAGACTTTGGAGCCCTGGTTCCGCTCGATCGCTTTTCCAATACAAGCTGTATTGTAGTTGCGTAAGTCCCGCCGCATGCATTTGGAGATCTGTCTGTTCAGTTGCCTGTATGCTGTCAAATCTGTTGAAGACTGCAGCTTCATTTCCCGTCTAACAGCCATGAGATTAAGAGTGTAATCGGAGACTTTTTGTGTTCTTCTGCGGCGGCTCTTGCAGAACTTAGCTCCGACCGCATGGACAGTTTCCACGAGCTTATCATTCATATCGTCCACTTCATTGCAGTCTTTTAGGCACTGAAAATGGTTTTGTAACTCGAGCTGAAAGGTTTCGGGACTTTAGATTAGAGCACGAGGGGGACGGAGCGTTGACTTCATTAGACGAGACCTCCCCAACTTAACGTTTAGGTTCAGTGTGCCTCTAACCATTCGGCGATCGCTACCAGTTTTCACCCTCGCGATTACTGAGACATCACTGAACAGTTGTCGTCTGGTCGTCATAATGAAGTTAATCTCATTTTTTGTCGAACCGTCGGGGCTCGACCAGGTCCATTTCTGGAAGAAAGAGTTCATCATAAAGAGTCCCTCTTTCTCCATGAAGTCGGCCAGCTGCTGGCCCCTTGGGTTCCGTTGCCCTATTCCAAATTTCCCTACCTTCAGCTCACCGTTCTCTCTTGTGCCTAGTTTTGCATTGAAGTCTCCCATTAACACCGTTAGGAGGAATGCATGGCTTTAGAGATATCCTCATACATTTCCTCCACCCTCTCATCGGGATGTGCCGAGGTTGGTGCGTAAACCTGTATGACCTTCAACGAATACCGTTTGGTGATTCTGAGTATAAGGTACGCAACCCTCGTCGACACACTCACAATCTTTACAACGTTGTTAACGAGAGACTTGTGGACGATAAATCCGACACCCTCCTTGGGACAGATGGTCCCTCCTGGTGATAGAACAAGTTGCCGGATTCGAGGATTACCGTGTACTCCCCCTCTCTTCGGACCTCGGATAATCCTATAATATGCCAGCGCAACTTATCTATCTCTTCTTCCAGCTCCAGGATCTTCTCGTCAGTCCTCAGGGTGCGTGCGTTGTATGTTGCCAGGTCGAGTCGTCTTAGGTGGCAACCGAACCTCCACCGGAGATTCTTAGTTACCATGGTCGCCACCGTAGCCAGGAATAGCGGGGCCGCCGGGGACTGGGGGCCGTCTCTTCGTTACTTTCATCATGGGGGGATATTTGCCATAGTTGCCACGCTTGGCGTGCGGGTTGGCAACCGCAGTTTTTTATTTTAATATTGCTGATAACAGGAAGATGCTGCTGCCCATCCCCTGCCTGTTTCCCATTGTCGCCTCTTACGACACCCACAGGAAGATATGGGGTAGTGGATATTCTTAACCGCCAGTACACGGCTACAAGTAATAGACATGTCAAATTTAGCATTAGAAAACTCAATTTATTGTTTTAGTTCAAAATTATTAAATCGTACTTAATTTTCAACAATATCCATCGAATATTTTTCCAATTGTAAGAAATCAGCTTGCAGCTGCTCAATTCTAACATCTGGATTGAGGAAACACCTGTAAATTTTAAAGACTTTTGAAGGACTGGGTCTACAAAGTCAGCTAATTTACTACTAAGTAGCAGTAGTATCCGCGTTTAAATATCAAAATGGCTCATCAATTCATACGGACGCAAATTGAGAAACCCTACCTACTTTCAGTGCAATCATCAGATCAGTGTGTGAAACGAGTATATTAAGTCCATTGTTTATAATAGTGTAAGTGACACAACATCCTATATCTACTTATTGTTCAGCAGCGATATCTTTCCTAATATTTAGCGTAATTTTCCAACAATACATGACCCCTTTTATATACAGTTTATGGATTATTATGTCCATTTATTAATTTCATTGTTCTAATATTAACCAAGGCTATTCGAGTGTAGGTTTAAATCTGCCACGTGCGTGTTTTGGTCGAATGCGTGGGTCACGCGATGCAGACACCTCCGGTCAGTACATTATTGACTTTTTGTCGTACCTTAGTCCTGCTTATGAGGTATACAAATTCTACTTTTTCGTTTAGTATGGCTTTCCGAGAAAAGATTTTTAGTGTACATCTCAAAAATGTTTGACAATGTCTTTATGAATCTAATGTCATATAAATTTGCTATGGAGTGGCGGTATAATACAATGGGTCATTCCATTTCATGCAGTAAAAGACAACTATGGGTGAGGCCAGAAAGGTTTTATGGCATCTGATATATGACAATACATCTTCTCTCTTCTTTTAAAAGAGTGGCGGTATAATACAATGGGTCATTCCATTTCATGCAGTAAAAGACAACTATGGGTGAGGCCAGAAAGGTTTTATGGCATCTGATATATGACAATACATCTTGTATATAGACTGACTGGCGACGGGCGAGCAGCGTCAAAGGTGCCAGATGGCCTACGATCGCCAATCCGTCTTTCAACTGTGGCTTCGCAAGGTAAGACAGATTCCTCCTACAATGAAAGAGATTATTTTAATAAAATAGGGTGACAAACGAGCACACAATCTACCTGATGGTAATTGGATGCTGTGGCCCATAGACATCTACATTTATCTTCAATTATGAATCAAAATGCAGATGCGTTGTCACCCCTGAGGACTAAGATGGAATGCCTCGTTCCAGTGAAAAGGGTTCCCGGTTCTCCACACTCACCATACGAAACACAGCAGCATTAAGCTGCTATTTTACGCTGGTATTCTGTGAGAGCGTGGTCCTACCCCGGTCGAGCCGACAGTGCCAGAAATCTTGCATCTTTGACGCTGCGGTCCGACGCCGGTCTGGGCGTTTCTGATCTAGACGAAATCAGTACACCGCCATCATTCGGAAACCATAGACATTTTCTGTCAATTGAACACAATGATGAAATCATCATAACAATTTATGTTTGACAAAATTATTCCGTTGCGAATATCGTTGCGTGCTAATTTACGAAATTGTACCTAACATCTCTCCTCATAAAATCCAGTCAACGAGGCGACAAAGCGAGTTTGTAATGTGTTTGCAGTCGTTACAATTCCGGTTGCTCCACTGTCCGTGACTTGACCCGCAATGCGAGTTAGAAGAACATTGGTTGGTAATTGGACAAATAAATAATAGTGCTTTGAACACTTTATAGTGTTAATTAAAGTTTTTTTCGGCTATGAACATTTATTTTAAAGCAATAAATATCTCGTTTTTTTTTAAATTATATAGTTATCTACGTTATGTTCTTCTGGAGGCCTTTGATCACAATGACAGCTTGCGACTACTATCGAGCATTAACTGTGCACAGGGTTGCTGTATTTTCTTGAAACCACATCAGCACATTTTGTTGAGGAAATTTTTCGAAGGTGAAATAAACCAAAACTAATAGACAATTTGGGAAATATTTATTATGGACTAGCGACCCGCCCTGGTTTCGCCTGGGTAGCATCTATTACAGTAGCGTTACTAAGATTTAAAATAATCAAAGATCATTTATTTAAAACACAATAAATTTTTCAAAAAGTTCTCCAAGTTTTTCGTATAAAATATAGCCTAGATCACTTCTGGCATTGCCTTCTATCTGTTATCTCTATATATTATATTACAATCGGATTCGCCATTCCAAGGATTAGCTCGGACAGACAGACAGACAGACAAAAATTACAGACAGATAGACAGACAGAAAAAAAAGACAGAAAAAAAAACATTTACTCATGACTTAATGGCATGCAAATGAGTTTTAACTCAGTAGAGTTGCAAAGTCATATTGCCGGTACATCTTACAGCGCAACGGGACGTCAGGACACCATTGTTAATAACGATGACATGTCCCTCCGTATCGGGACGTATGGCAACCCTAACTGCGCGGGAAATATTATAGCGCTAAAAGCATACGAGCTAACACATAAGCAATGCCACGTTCTTCGATATAATCGAGTGTAAGTTAGATAGTAGCGTCTGAAACACAGGGGGCAATCTGATTGTATTGGCACGAAAACTAATACGTGGTCCAACTAAATGGTAGCACTCCTTTCCTGCCTAGGTTTCCATCTGTGTAAGTACCATCGTCTTACCTATTTTTGTCGCCAAATTGCAGTTCTACTTGCACTGTTGTGCTCTGGTCTCAAGGGTATAGAGAGTCAGTATAGTAGCAGGCTATGAGCCATTCCATCTTAGTCCTGGTGGTGATAACTCATCTGTAGCCTTGTTTGAAGTTGGCTGCAGGTGTTCATTGGGTGTATGAGCCACTAACCATGAGTTGGGTTGTAAGATCTTTTGCACAAATTTATGGTCTGACTGGCTGTGGTTACCAAAACCCTTAGTTATTTCAGAAATTGTTACAGCATTTAACATTTATCAATTAATATTAAACTTTCATTAATCATAAATACTGTCAATATTTTAAGGGCTTCTTAAAATTAAATTTACAATTTTAAAAAGATATGGCAATATTTCTTCGATACTTATGTCTTAGCACCGACTTCAAAAGTGGGAAGCTTGATGTCTCGAAGGCCTTTGACAGGGTTTGGCATACTAGCCTTTTGGGCAAGCTTCCAGCGACTTTTGTAGGACTTTTTGAGTGAACGATCTCTCCGAGTCGTAATCGATGGCTGCTCGTCCAATCCTATCGGGACAAACGCTCCGGCGTTCCTCAGGGGTCCGTTTTCTCCACAACTCTCTTCCCGCTTCATATTAATGATCAGATTATTTCCGGTATCTATGGGCAGCACAGGTGTATAAAGGTACGAGCCGAATGCTCGGGCCAGTCGGGATCAAATTCAGTCCGAAAGAGAAGCTATGGTTGAGCGTGCGAATCTCTCACTGTAGGTAGTCTACGACAGGGGCGATGTCAATCTCGTGAGATTCAATGCCTCCAAAACGCAAACGTGTCGTTTCACCGCTAAAAGGAGCCCGCCCACCCTGGCTCCTACCTTTCGGAATGTATATTTCCAAAAGGTAGGAGCCAGGGTGTTAGGGGTTGAGATTTTTCTGATCCTCAACTATGGGCGGTTCATTGAGTCCAGGGCCGAAACATTCGCAAGAGAACTAGGTGTTTTTGCAAGGGTGCGGCGGTACTTCACGCCGGGGCAGCTTTTTATCCTATATAATGCGCAAGTCCGGTGGCGCATGGTGTACTGCTGTCACCTATGGGCTGGTGCTGTAAAATACCACCTAGCAGCTTTGGACTCAATGGAGAGACGTGCTAAGAGGCTCATTCGTAACCTTGGTTTGGGTGAAACCAATCTTGTCAGCCTTGGGCGCAGGCGCAGTAGTCAGCCTCTCGGTATGCTATAGGATACATTTCGGAGAGTGTGCGCAGGAATTACATGTTTTAATTCCTCCCTCTCCTTTCCACCATCGGACAACGAGACGGTCGGCGGGTCTTCACCCCTTTGTTGTCGATATTCCCCGCATTAGAACCAAATGGTTTGCTTCACCTTTTGTAATGCGTACAGCAAAGGAGTGGAATAATTTGCCGGCGTCCGTCTTTCTGTCCGAATACAATCTCGGCGTCTTCAAGGCAAGAATAGGCTTTTATTACGCTAAGACAGTGCGATTTACCATCAAGGGCTTCATGACCACTTACCACTAGGTGGGATTGTGGTCAAGCACTGGTTTATATAAAGTTAAAAAAATATTTAGTATAATTTTACTATAAGGGCAATTTTAAATGTATTTAGAGACATTTTGCTGTTTCATATTGCACAAATAAAAAATATTTTGTACCAGTGATTTATATAAAAGCCAAATAAGGCAGGCAGGAATTATTTTCGCAACTAAACCAAACCCAACTAAGGAAAATGTCTTTAAAAATTGCCCGTCCTAAAATGAAAATATTAGGGACATTTCATAGAACCCGCCTACGCAGCGTGGCCATTACGTTAAATCCTTCCAATTGAATTGAAAGAGGCTTACGTACATCAGGTAAATGCTAATGACGATAATTTAACTGATTTGTACTATCCTAACCTTAATTTATCATTTGGGGTCAGAGTTGGTTATCAAATAAGGTCAGAGTCAGAGTTATCAAATAAGGTCAATTAAAGCCCCGACTTCAGAATGTGAAGTTATTTCATTTCTTTTTAGTTCTTTGAAGTCGGCTTTTACTTTTTATAAATAGTATTATTTACGCTTTTTGTGGCCTAAGGAATATTTATCACAATTTCAATGTCGCACAAATAGTTCCATTACAATCTTCATCCCCAATATTGTCACTCTTAAAGGTGTAATTATCTCTCCAAATTTATATGAGACCACACCTGTAGTATAATTTATTTAATAAAAAATTATCATAGTTGGTTTAAAATATATACACTCGAATTGTTAACCTCCTTCTTTTGAAGACGGCTACAAAATTGTAAAAAGAAATTTCAAAAATCATTTTCAGAAATCAAAAATGTGGTATTTTGACTCGGCATGGTTCTGTAGAAAATTTAAGATTTTGCCCCAAGAAATACAGTTTTGATTCTATTTGTTAAAGAGTTTATTATGCACCCGGAACGCCTCGCCACGTGTACGCTCGTCATTCCGCTCCCATAAAATTTTGATTTGGTTGAGATGACATGTGTGTATTATCTGATGTTATCATGACAAAAACTACAACTATATTTAGAAGTTTTGCCTTGGGGTGTCTTCTTCACCAGTTTTTTACAGCCGTGTTGACGTCAAGTGGTAAGAGAAGTATTCTAATATTATATATATTAAGTCGCTCACCCTTTCCTCTGCGATTTTAGCTAGTCCGTACCACTGAACTAAGTAATGAAACTAAGAAGGCTGGTACTTCTGGGAGTTCGTTTTTTCTGTCCATATGGCTGCAGCGTACCTAACAGATTCGGAGAGTCCGCCTAAAGCCAAACCTTGTTTTTATGCAAAGGTTGTCTAAAAAGAAGTTGTCGTTTCCCGAAAAGTAGCCGCCATAGGGCAGCTAGCGCAGGGACCCTACTGATATGCGATGAAGGTCAGAGAACACAATGGGGTTTTGGTTGTGTCTGACATAACATTAATACCCTCCCCGTTGACTGCCCTTATTGGTTCATTGGTCTCGGCTTTGAATCCCAGGTCGGGCAAAAATCAGCTATGGGGTTTTTTGTCAAGAAGTCCTCAGTAGCAGTCCGGAATCAAGAAGTTAGCGGTATTTCTCCTCCTTGCCGCCCTAAGCACGTAAAGTCGCTGGTTCTTCGCCTGATTTACATTCCATCGTACTATGAAAGTGGTGATGGTGATGGTGATTTGGTTTTTATAGAAGTCTTTTACTAAAATAACTTTAAGCTTCTGCTAATTCATTTTTTTAGTGATAGATTCGTGATGGACGAGCACACAGTCCACCAGAAGTTAAGTAAACGTTGTGACCCATAGACACCGCATATATCTTCGACTAAAATGCATCTCGCTTTATATTTGTTCCATATTGTATGATTATTAGTCAATTATTTTAATAATTTCTATTTGCATTACGCTGACGGCGACGTGCCTTAGATATGGTACGTAGCTACTATGGTGGCTACACGAATCGATTCCCAGTCGGAACCAATATTTGATCCCCTGATGATTGTAATTGACAATAGTGTAGTCCAAACACGTCTACAGTCTACACATGCCTCCGATTAAGAATCTGACTGACACTTCTAAAGTCAGAATGCATTAATTTAGCAGCAACATATGGCTGTATCACATAAATCTACCCCTTACTGTAAATCGCAATCTAGCGTGGCGTAAGACCATCCCCTAGCCCATATCATCTCGTGGGTGTCATAAGAGGTGACATAGGAAAATGAAACAGGAGATGAACAATAGCATTTCCTTAATAACAATTCAAAATAATAAAAAAACCGCTATTGTCAACTCGCCTGCCAAGCCCTATGAGGCAATAGGTGTGTATGATGATGATGATAATTGCAGATGCAATTTGACTCATATACTTCTCCCGAGGACTAAGTTAGAATGCCTCGTTACCAGTAAAAGTACCTACGCTAATATTCTCAGACGGCTTGGTCCTTCCTCTGGTACTGCAGTCATAATGCATCTACAGCGTGACTCTATTACGTAATTTACTTCCGACGTTAAAATATCGTTACAAAAATATTTGTTTATTTCCCTAAATTTATAATTAATATTATATCTACATCGAACTGAAATGTTCATCTCGTTATTTAGGGTTTTCCCTTGAGTGAGGCGAGTACAGGATTAAGGAGGTCCAGAAGGTTTATGAACCCGCAGTAAAATGACTGAAGCGAAAATAATATTAACGAAGCAACAAGTAAACCTTTATTAAGGCTTTGACTCTCCTTAACCTTTCTTTTTTTATCTTGTAGTTGTATTATTTTCGGATCTTGTTCATGGCAAGAACATTCATTTATGGTAAGAAATAAAAATCTTAAATTAATACTAGCTAATAATCCAGTGCTCAGAAGTAAAAAAAAAACTGTGCTCGTTGGTCTAGTGGTCGTAAATGCGATTGCTGATCAAGAGGTCCCGGGTTCGAATCCCAGACCGGGCCAAAATCAGTTATTGAGTTTTTAAGAAATTCTCAGTAGCAGCGCGGAGTCAGGAAGATGGGGGCGTTTCACCCTCGTGCTTCCGAAAGCGCTGTCCTGCACCTGATTCTCTCTCCGTTCGTGTCGGATAGACGTCCCATCGGACTATGAGAGTGAGGGAATAATGAAGAATATGAGAATAGAGAGTGCACCTACGCTTACGCATACACTTAGGCACTATAATCCTGTCCTGCGCCGATGGCTAGTCTCCGGTGAGACTGGCTGTCGTGACCGAAATTCGTCCTGGAGGACATTATTATTATTATTACATGTAAAAGTTACACTGATGTTTTCTATCTTAATATTATTATTAATAATAAACTGTATTTTCACAATTTTCCGTATTATCGAAATTTTTATTTTTGAGGCATAGATATGCCCTCCCATTTGACACGATCCTGACCATAGACTTAGAATACACATTCTAAGTCTATGATCCTGACACTTCCCTCTCGCATCTTTCACATGCATATACGTGCTCGTCAGTTTAGTGTAACACATAGGTTAGTGTACACTGATGTTTTCTATCTAATATTATTAATATCATTAGTATATTTATCTATACATATTATAATAAAATGTAAATTGCAAGTCTGTACATTGTTATATTTTTTTGACAAAAAATTATTGAGAGTGACATAATTATATTAATATAATAATTTAAATTTGTAAATTTGAAACAAAAAGAGCTAATGATCTTCACACGGCTGAAAAGATTTTCTTGAATCATAGCTAAGAACGCTCTCGATCAAGTCGTGTTTCAAACAAAAAAACCCACATATGCCACAGACAGACACACAGACACACAGATACACACGTTAAACATATAACACCCCTCTGTTTGTGTCGGGGGTTAAAAATTGGTAATTAAATACATTTTTATCATTTTTGGAATTGTCTGTCTTTCTGTCTGTCTGTTTGTTTATGAAGGCATCACATCTATTGTACTAAGATTTTTCAAAAGAATCGTTAAGAAAATTATAAAGCGTATTTCCAAATAACATTTATTTGTGTTTGTTTTATTAAAATCGGTTCAATCTATCAAAAGTTGTGATCATTGTTCTGAAGCGTATGTACATATTTATTCAATGGTGGCGTTGAGTCATTCATCATCATCATCATTACAGCCCTTCACGAGTCCACTGCTGAAAATAGGCCTCCCCCAAGGAATGCCACAAAGCACGGTCCGGAGCCACCTGCATCCATCGACATCCTGCATGTCTTACCAGGTCGTCACTCCATCTAGTGGAGTCGCCCAACACTTCGCCTACCAGTACGATTCTGCCACTCAGAACCTTTTTTCCCCATCGGTTGTCGGTTTTTCGAGCTATGAGGAAGCTCAAGGTCGCTCAGCGAGCTATGGAGAGGGCTATGCTCGGGGTTTCTTTGCGTGATTGAGTCATTAAATGCAATTTATTCAAATCTCAGAAAACGAAATTAAATAATGTAAAATAATATTCCATAAACATAGGTACACATAAACTTAAAATACAGTAATCAAAAAAAAAGTTTTCTCATTAAGAACAACGTAACGCTATCTTTAGTAAAAGTAAAATAGTTAACCAGTGTTTTGTTTGTCTTTCCTGTAGATGTGTCTTCATAATTGCTGTTGATCGTTATGTGCTCATAGGTGGAAAAACTCAAATACCATTGTAAACTTTAGTATGTATAATTTCTTAAAATATGTTAACCAAAAAAACGTTGTGATATATAGCTAGAATGTCAATCAGATCAAAGATTTAAATTGTACCTACTTTTTTTAAATAGCGCCTATGTACAAGGGCAAAGAAAGCACTTCAATTAAAAAGCAACCTTCGCAAACATGCAGGTTTAATCACAATGTTTTACTTCACCTCCGAGTACGTGGTAAATTATTACTTACAATTGTAATTTATAACTTCATTGGTGTGGGTGGGGATCGGATTCGGGTCGCTCGCGAACTTATAATTTACAGCGAGCGCTTAGCCCTTGAGCTACCATGGTTCAAAATAATATTTTGGACACATGTATAGTACGCCAACACGCATTGGGGCAGCGTTGCGGACACTTCTTTGCATCAACGCCCTCTCAGAAATGAGTTGAGGTGCCCAAGAGTGCTATACTCTATATAGTTATTACTCTTTGAGCTAGAACAGTAGTGTAGTTTATAATTTTTTTTATTATAGAATTAGTGTGACAAACGAGCACACAGTCCACCTGATGGGAAGTGGATGCTGTGGCTCACTTATGGGGGATTTCCGTTAAAGTTATTGCATCTATAATAGATACAATAGCACCTTACCTAGCCACAATTTTTAATATAAGCATCGAATCTGCTGTGTTTCCTGATCTAATGAAACATAGTAAAGTCATACCTTTATTCAAATCTGGTGGTACATCAGACCCCGCCAATTTTAGACCAATTTCTGTACTACCAATATTGAGTAACATTTTTGAAAAAATTATTTTAGATCAGATGTTAAGTTTTTTTAATATAAATAAATTGCTTCATAAAAAACAAATTGGTTTTACAAGGGGTCGCTCGACTACCGACGCCGGAGTCGAACGTATAAAACATATTTTTTGTGCATGGGAAAATTCAGAGGATGCTTTGGGTGTATTTTGTAACCTTTCCAACGCCTTCGACTGTGTTCACCATGAGACATTAATCAGGAAGCTACAGTACTATGGTGTCAAGAACACAGCGCTTAAACTTATTATTTCATATTTAAGTAATAGAATTCAGAAATTTATTATCATTGGTAAAAGTACATCCGGGTCGTCCGTAAAAATGGGTGTCCCTCAGGGCTCAATTCTCGGCCCATTCCTATTTTTAGTGTATATTAATGACTTACCTTCCCTGGTAGGGGATAATCATGATATAGTATTATTTGCTGATGATGCTTCCTTGATTTTTAAACTTAGACGTCAATCATTTAAATGTGACGAAGTGAATAATGCTATATCAAAATTAGTGCATTGGTTTAACGTTAATAATCTACATTTAAACGGCAACAAAACTAAATGTATTAAGTTTACAACAACGAATGTTAAAAATCTGGGTACCATTGTGTTTTTAAATGGGGAAGAACTGAGCCCTGCTGAATCCTCTGTCTTTCTTGGCATCACTCCCGATGCAAAGCTTCAGTGGGGCCCGCATATATCTAAACTAGCAAGCAGACTAAGCTCTGCAGCTTATGCTGAAAAAGATTAGAGATCTCACTAGTGTCGAGACAGCTAGATTGGTTTATTTCAGTTATTGGAACGAAGATCCAAATCGGACGGTAGGAATTTGACGGATGGAGGCTAGGCGAGAAATAGTGTAAGATTTTTCCGTCACGACTCCTTCTGACGTAGTGTAGACGGCCTTGGCGGCTATAAGGAAGCGAGATGGAATAATATCCATCTCCCTCGCACTTTTTCTTATCTTGCCATGACAGAAATGTTATTTTATTTTAAATGACGCTTCATTATAATAGACGCTAGTAATTCATTTATTTGTATTTGTTAATCATATAATACGTTTATCAATAATAATATACTACGAAAGGAACTTCGTCCAACCGAGTGTTCCACGACACTCACGCATGTTTTTTCCATAGCATAATGTCTTATGGGATTTTGATATGGGGAAATGCGTCTGTTTAGAAACTATTTTTTTTTTGCAGAAGAGGGCCATAAGAGCAATTTACAACCTTTCTTTTTTTTATACGATAGGGTGACAAACGAGCACACAGTCCACTGGATGGTAAGTGGTTGATGTGACCCATAGACATCTACATCTATCCTCAATAAAGAATCAAAATGCAGATGCGTTGTCACCCGTGAGGACTAAGATGGAATGCCTCGTTTCCAGTAATAAGGGTCTCCGGTTCTCTACACTCACCATACGAAACACAGCAGCATGAAGCTGCTATTTTACGCTGGTATTCTGTGAGAGCGTGGTCCTTCCCCGGTCGAGCCGACCCATTCGTGCTAAAACTATACTACTAATATAGCTGCAGCATGGCTCTACCACGTATAAAACCGAGAAACTCTATTAGAACCTACGAACCATACGAAACACAGCAGTATTAAGCTGCTATTTTACGTTGGTATTCTGTGAGAGCGTGGTCATTCCCGGTGGATCGACCCATTCATGCTACAACCATAATATAACTGCAGCATGGCTCTGCCACGTAATAAAATATTATAATAATAATAAAAATCACCTCTTCTGCAGTAAAAATCAAATGACGTAGGGAAGTGACGACCCCACAGCCCGCTGACGTATCAGTTAAGTGACAAAACTGCTACGTCGGCGCAGTCAGTCAGCGCCTTGCCAAGAGGTGTGAGCGCCGTGCCTCGGCAGAATTGAGGGTGCAAAGGTCCGTCTGTGCTTATGGCCGCACCATGAAACGGTGCCGGGCCTGGGCGTCTCCCGTTAATTGCCGCCCACTCAATGGATGATGGACAAAAAAAGAGTGTTGCTAAGGGCCGCTGCCTGGAGGTCGCCAGGGGGTGTCTGGAGCTGACGCTGGACGCGACAGCATGCAGGTTGCCAGCTAAGCGCAGGCGGCTGCAAGTCCACCTAGTAGCCGCCCGCATCCATCATCCCCACCAGAAGGCTTGGTGTCGGCTGGGCCTTCTTGAACTCAGCAAGCGGTACCCGCCGCTGGTGGAACACGTCGCATGCGTTGGACGCAAATTATGAACGCAAACGCATTGGGAGCGTATTTTAGGGCAAAAGGGGAAGAAACTGGAATGTTAGCGTATCGGGCTCGGATGCATCGCTTTTTCGCAGAGCTGAAGCCATCTGTTTAGGTAACGGAGCAAAACCTGGCAGACCGAGTTACATCCTGCGCTCCAACATATTTGGTGACGCTGAACTCGAACGACTACGACGTGAGGCGGTTCCCTCATCGGAAGAAAATGCTACGGCGGGTGACGCGGTGCCACTAATTGCAGAGCAACCTGCACACATGGATACCGCCGTGGATATTCCAGGTGTGGTTGATTCAGAAGATGATGAAATAGTCTCACACAAGCTAGAGCAAATGAGTAGCATATTGGAAGAGGCTATTTTGGAAACACGCAGTACGCCTCTCGAAAATCGACCGCGACTTCCCCGCATACCCTTAAGCAAGCGCAATCAGGCTCGTGAGGGCTCTCAACCCAATGCTGGTGACCTATTTGGAAGCCAGCCGGGACCTCTGCGAGACGGACTCAATTCTTTTTGGCGCCGCACTGGCAGTTTGCCGTGTTTATGAGTGATGAGACGTTTGAATTAAATAAAATAGAAATTCCAAATAAAGAGGAATGAGATAGAGAGATAAGTATAGATGAAATAGTGAAAGCAATGAAAAGTATGAAAGCAGGTAAGGCAGCCGGATATGATAGAGTATCACTCGAAATGCTAAGGGCTGGAGAGGGAGTGGTGGCAGACCTGCTGTACACCTTGTTTAATTTATGTTGGGAACTTAAGCGGGTACCGGGAGACTGTTGCAAAGCCGTGATAGTCCCAATATATAAGAGAAAAGGATTGCAGCAGGACTGTATAAACTACCGTGGTATCAGCCTTCTTAGCATTGTGGGAAAACTGTATGCTAAGGTACTAATTGAAAGAGTTATGAAAGGTACTGATGGAAAAATTTGGGATGTGCAAGCGGGATTTAGAAAAGGAATGGGATGTATGGATCAGGTCTTTTCCATGCGCATGATCGCGGAGAAGTTTTTGGCCAAAAACCAAAAGGTTTTTGTGCGTTCGTGGACTTGGAAAAGGCTTATGACAGAGTGGACAGGTGTTATGGCAAACACTGAACTCATTTGGGTTGAGCGCTGAGTTGATACAGACATTGAAGTCTCTGTATAGGGACTCCAGTGCTTGTGTCAGGATCAACGGAGCCTACTCGGACTGGTTTGGCATCCATAATGGTGTCAGACAGGGCTGTGTGGCTTCTCCGTGACTGTTCAACCTATTTATGGACAGTTGTTTGGAAAATTTGAAAGTCGAAGAATGCGGGTTAAGAATGGGTGAGTTAACCGTCAAATGACTATTGTACGCCGATGATCAAGTCATACTTGCGTCGTCGGCGGCCGAGTTGCAAATGATGGTTACATTAATGAACAGGTCATTGAAAGAAAGGGGAATGAAAGTGAATGCAAGTAAGACGAAAGTTATGGTTTTTGAAAAAGAAGAAAGTAAAACGATTTGTGAAATAGGAATAGAAGGGGAATAGATCGATGTAGAGTGTAGAATCGAAGTAGATGAGTTTGTGTATTTGGGATGTGTATTTAGCAGGGATGGTAGATATGATAAGGATATAGAACGACGAGTGAACGCAGGAAATAGAGTAAATGGGGCTCTACACTCTATTGTGGAAAGTCAGAATGTGTCCAAAAAGGCACGTATGACAATTCACAATGCTGTGTTAGTCCCTACTTTAATGTATGGTAGTGAAAGTTGGGTGTGGCAGAAGAAGCACGAGAGTAGAATAAATGCTGTAGAAATGCGGTCATTAAGGATTATGTTAGGGCTGAATCTGAATGACAGAGTGAGAAATTGTGTGATAAGAGACGAGTGTGGTTTATATTAATAATATATATATATATAATTATAATTGATATATATATATATCAATTATAATTATATATATATAATGAAAAAGAAATAAAGGTGACAGGTGACAACTGTATTTATTTTGTCTAAATATTTTAATAAAAATAAATATATATTTTAATTGTAAAATTTTAGTGTACAAGGAAAACGTTTATTATTGACATAAATATAAATAATATAACAGTGGTTTATAATCTGAATTTAGATATTATAATCTCAAATCAACTAAGAGATATAAAAATATTTCAAGATGGTGACTTATGACAAATGTAACGAAACAATTCGCAACAAAGGATTTCGAACTATATATTGCTGTCTGGACACAAGTGACAAGCAGGCTCAGTGCCTGTTCAGTCTTTAAAAATTTCTAATCCGCGTGTGATAATCTCAAGACACGGTTGCTAAAGCCGCCATCGGTTGTCCTAGCGACAAAATGCGTCGCTAGATCTCTTCCACTGCAGCGTCGAATTGCAAGACCATCCTGTGACGCACCTACTTAACGATATTTGGACTTTGACTTTTTTATATTTTCAGTGTACTTTTTAAGTTACTTTATTGTGTTTTTAAATTTGTTTTAAGTTATTCTTTTTTGTGATTGTATTTAACTGTTGTGAATGCAGTCCGTGACCCAATCTTGTGATGGCACGTCGAACGCGACCCATACATGTACACAGTGCAACAAGTCATTCAAATCTTTGAAAGGCCTCAACATACACACTACAAAAACACACAGGAAATGTATTAGCCAAAATAGTTCACCTTTAGACATCCATCCCATTATTTCGAGTGCGCCTACTTATGTAGCCAACGATCCAACTCCTTTCACACATATCTTAGCCATTTGAAAATAGTATACCGATAGTTAAAAGAATCCTCGAGGAGCTCGAATAACCGTTGCTACATTTGTCACAATTAATCCAGAAATGTTACATAAGCAATTGTACTCAAGACTGGCAGAACCTATTTTATTTTCATACAGCACACTACATATAATAAAACTGATGAACTGAATTTATCCTTGACTCAAAAGATTAAAAATAACTGTGCTGTAAGCTCCTCACCTTCTCCCGCACCTCTAATCAAATATGATGCCCTCGTAATCGCAACAAACTCATCGAAAACAAAATCTGTGACGGAGATCTCAAAGGTGCCGCTCGCCTTTTGTTCTCCAACGACGTGCTATCACCAGATACCCTGACACCTTCAGGCCTTACGGACAAAACATCCTCCAGCTCCAGTAAACCCATATTTTCTCGACCGACCAACAGCAGGTCAAGCATGCCTTCAAATTCATAACAAAGATGTTACAGGTGCCATTTTATCTTTTATACCAGGATCGGCTGCAGGTTTGGATGGAATCTCACCCCAACATCTGAAAGACTTAACATCGCACTCTGTGGGTGATGCAGGCGAGCAACTTGTAAATTCGATCACTAAATTAATCAACTTTATGTATTCCGGTAATGTCAATCCAGAAATTGTTCCCATTCTTTTCGGCGCGAACCTCATTGCCCTCACCAAAAAGGACGGAGGGGTGAGACCAATTGCTGTTGGATCAACACTACGACGCCTGGCCTCCAAATTGCTGTTCGACATATTTTACAAAATTCAATTCGAATTTGAACCCGTACAGTTAGGCTTCGGTGTAAAAGGAGGGTGTGAGGCAGCCGTCCATGCCCTACGCTCTTTCCTAACTTTCGGACATCCTGACGTGTTGCTCAAAATTGATGTCAAAAATGCTTTCAATTCAGTAAATAGGGATACCCTGCTGACGGAAATAAAACAACATATACCGGAAATATACAATTATCTTTTCTCAGTTACGCTGACCCAACAAAATTGTTATATCGTTCTAATGAACTGTCCTCGAAGTAGGTTGTCAACAAGGTGATCCCTTGGGCCAGCAATTTTAGTTTGGCTATAAATCCGATAATCAAAATTTAAATTCTAAATTCAACGTTTGGTATTTGGACGACGGAACTCTAGGAGGTGATATGGATACTGTGTTTTCGGACCTTCTTTTAATCAAAAATAAATTTGAAGCCATTGGTTTGGCGCTTAATTTTAGCAAATGCGAACTTTTATAAATAACTGCAACTTAAATTTAAATGACATAAAACAAAAATTTAATATTTTGGCTCCAAATATTAAAATAGTTAACAGTAATTCCTTACCTTTTAGGTTCTCCAATTTTAATGAATCTATTTCTGAATATATTAATAATTCAATTACTAAATTTCAAAATTCTGCTGACCGTCTCCTTGAAATTAGTCCACATTATGCACTTTGCATCTTAAAATTCTGTCTTTTCGTCCCAAAATTTACGTATGTGCTCCGTTGCTGCTCCTTTGGAATCACCCAGATCTCTTGACACAAGTAGACAACTTAATCAAAATTAGTTTAGAATCGATTCTTAATATGCACCTGAACGAGCAATCTTGGACCCAAGCATCCCTACCCATCCGTTATGGTGGTTTAGGATTCGCAAAATTTCAGTGTCTTTACCAGCCTTCTATCTTCTGTCCATAGTTCAGCAAATCTCATAAGTAAAATTTTAAAGGCAACCCTTCAAACTTTGAGATTGCTGGCCTGGAAGAAGCTAGAAACGCTTTCTTAATTGCATGCCCAGGTCAAAATTTTCCTGTTTCTCCAAATTCACAAAGGAGCTGGGACGACATAAACTGCAAATTGACTTATGACAATCTTTCGAGCTGTAGTACAGGTTCGGCGCGTGCTAGGCTTTGGCCGTGGGTACGCATGAGGCTGGCTACTGGCTTCACGCGTACCCTTCGTCAAATACAGGAACATTTCTTGAGCCTGACACGCTCCGAATCGCAACCTGTCTACGGCTTGGGGTTCCGGTCTGCGTTCTCATAAATGTCCGTGTGGCAGTGACGTCGACAAGCTAGGACATCATGGACTGTCATGCAAAAAGTGCAGGCCGCTTCTCGAGACATGCAGCACTTAACGATATCATACGCCGGTCTTTTGCCACCGTCAACGTGCCAAGTCTACTTGAGCCGTCTGGTATTGCAGAGACGATGGCGAAGACCGGACGGTATGAGTTTGATTCCATGGAAGATGGACCGGGTGCTGGTATGGGATGCAACCTGTTCAGACACACGCCTTCCATCTACATGGAACCAACAACAGAGCTGGTGCGGCTTGTGAAGCGGCTGAAAAAGCTAAAGCATGCAAATACAGGGTCTAGGCTCCGAATATGTTTTGTCCCATTCGGTGTCGAGACCCTTGGTCCGTGGTCCTAGCGCTATAAGGCTTTTTAAGGAAATAGAAAAAGGTTAGTCGACGTCACAGGAGACCGAAGAGCTGGCAGCTACCTCGGACAAAAATTAGTATAGCTATTCAAAGGGGAACGCTGCCAGTATCTTCGAACCTTGCCTAAAGGGACTATTTTTAATAATATATTTTAGTTATTACAATATATATATTTTTTTTTAAGGTTTTAGTTTTAGGTTCATTATCCTAGTATATATTTATTTTATAAATTGTGTAAGTAACAAAAATTGGTTAATATTAAACTAAAAGTAAATATATTATAACATTTGACACACTATATATATATATATATATATATATATATATATATATATATATATATATATATATATATATATATATATCAATTATGCTCAAAGTAATAAGACTTCAAAAATTCTATGCGAACGATGTCGCGGGCACAGTTATTCTTGAATATATTATATTGCACCATCGATCTAGTAGATCTTGTCTCAGACGAACAAAATGTACTAGTAGGTATATTACTGGTAAATATATTTAGTAGAGTTCGGTGACAACAGTAAGCAGTGCGTATTGCCAATGATAAATAATGGAACCGAGACGTGGTCCTTCACTGTTGAAATGAAGAAGTGCGTAGTTCCTCGGCAAGCTATGGAGATGTCTACGCTTGGAACTTCTCTGAATATAAAATTCGCATTGCCAATAACCACAGAATAATCATATAACTTTTTATATGTAAACCCTTTTTATTATAATATCAATAAAATTCCGTAAGCAGTATACCGTGAAACTTATTTCTACTCAAGAGGGACAGCGTTTAAGTAAATACTAAATAGATAGGAACAATCAGAAAATATAAAAGCAAATATAACTTGGATTTATCAATTTTGGAAAGTACCAATATATTTCAGATTGACATTTATCACACGGTTAATTGGATGATATTAGTTAAAAGCCGACACTCAATTAAATGCTCAGCAAAATCGATTAACGTAGCGTTAACTAAAATGTTTGATCAATGTTAAACGAAAATAATACAGTTTACAAAAGTAATCATGAGTTTGGAGAATATTTCAGCTTAAAATTAATTTTAAATTTTATTGAATATGTTATTGAAACATATACTGGCGAATCTGTTTTCTTTTCTTTAATGTCACAAAACACGACTGGCATTGGTATAATTATTACGAATTAATTTTACTAGCTATTAACGCCACCTTGAAAATAAAATAAAAAATGAGAATAATTAAAAAAAATATTTTTCGACGAAAGAAATTAAAATTTTGTTTGTCAAACATCAACATGTATTTTAATCTAATAACGTTTCAAAATGAGCTTCCTTTATGCGGAGAAGAAACGGCGTAAGTAACATCGCAGGTATTCTCTATTTATTTTTTAAAAACCGATAATATCATTTTCTTAATCAATATTGAAAAGGAATAGACCTATAGGCTATCAAAGCATTTTCCTTAGTAAAATTGCACTACAGAAAATGAAAAATTATGGCTAAAAATGTATTGCAAACCCGAGCACACTCCACAAGCAGCACCTGTTCACAAGTATAACGTATATGTATGTAAGTATTATTGGAACGAAGTTCTTTATCGGACGGCACGGATTTGGCGGATGGGGGCTAGGCGACAAAAAGTGTAAGATTTTTCCGTCACGACCCCTTCTGACATAGTGTAGACGGCGTTGGCGGCTATAAGGAAGCGAGATGGAATAATATCCATCTCCCTCGCACTTTTTCTTGTCTTGCCATGAAAGAAATATTATTTTATTTTAAATGACGCTTTATTTTAATAGACGCTAGTAATTCATTTATTTGTATTTGTTAATCAATAATATAATACGTTTATCAATAATAATATACTACAAAAGGAACTTCATTCCAACCGAGTGTTCCACGACACTCAGGCATGTTTTTAATTGATTTATCTGTATTTGTCTGTACCGAAAGGGTTATATTTTGTTCAGCCCAAACAAATTATTCGCGTGATTGTAATTTAGTACTCATTGCATTTTAGAAGGTTAGGCATTTAATATAAATAACGACTCTTGTGTATGTTTATAAACTAAGTAACATCAAATCGTTCCTAAACCGTATTTTCAGAAGTTTTATACTGGTCGATTCCTCTGTTATACAAGTTTTCAACTGTGAAATTCACCCTTATCATATCCGTATTACAAAAACTTAACATAAACTCTCACGCCTGACATGCAGAAGGGTAGGCATAGGTCACTTATTCCCATTTGGCACGACCATGACACATCTGTCTCGCTTCTTTGACAACCATATACATATATACGCATACATGCTCATCAGTTAAAGCCACCTTTTTTTTGACCCATATGAGTTGAGTCCCTTGCCGACTGTGACACTTCTGCAGCATCCTCAAAAACTTTTTCTCCGTGTGCAAATCACCGAAGCATTCCTTTCTTAATCCTGGTCATAACATCATATCCGTATTATAGACGGCTCCGTGGCGCAGTGGCTTAGCAATGAGTTGTAGCGCTCGGGGCAACAAATAATTGTTCCGGGTCTGGATGTTTGTCCTTGTGCATTTTATGTTTGTAAACTGCCTCCATGTTATGGGAAAAAATCCTAGTAACGTTTTCAATAAGAATAAAATTAAAAAAGGTTTATTATAGATATACATATATCATGCTATTTAGACACAATGTAAAACCGCATAAAATATGTTACCAGTTGGTAGGACTCCTTTTCTATCTAAGAGCATCTTACTAGGTATTTTTACCGCAAAATAGTAGTGCTTGCACTGCTTTGTCCCGTTCTGAATTTTATATATACATAATATAGAACCAATAGAGGGTACAGAGTAACAACGTACCTGTGACATTCTTGATTCGAAGTTGGCTTCAAGGATCTATTCACTACAGTGGCCACCATAGACTTATAATATACTGGCGTAGTATATTCTCAGTCTATGGTGGCCACTTACCATCAGGAGGATTGTAAGTTCGTTTGCCACTTCAGCTTTATGAAAAAAAACAAATGTTAAGGGAATCTCTGATTCACGAAAATGCCATTTAAAATTAAAGTTAACTTAATAATAATTATAATATGAATTAATTTTGCAGTGATTTATCAAAGGCTGAAATTAAGCGACGCTGTTATCATGCGTAATCACAATAGGACAGACTTACAAGCTTACAATACATTAATCTGAGCTTATCGCAACCACAAGTCCCTGCCTTTCAACTCTTGCACGTTCAATTTAATTTAAATTAATTTGATTTCAGTGTAACCTCAGTGATTATTTACTTGATAAGTGCGATAGTATTGTCTTAGATTTAATTGTTGTTATTATTATCAAATAAATTGTATTTTTTATTTATTTCTTTTAATACACCAACAGGTCACACAGACATAGCATAAAAAAACAACAAACTACAAAAAAATATGTTTGCTACTTACAAACGTGTACAGTGTGTTAAACATGCTTAATTTTAAACATGTACTGAATTCTTGAAATGCTAACGCCAACTGTTAACCTTGATTAGGTTAGAAGCTAGGATTTACGTAGAGCCATGCTGCAGCTAAATTATGGTTGCAGCACGAATGGGTCTCGACCGGGAAGGACCACAAAATACCAGCGTAAATTAGCAGCTTAATGCTACTGTGTTTCGTATGGTGAGTGTAGAGAACCGGAGACCCTTATCACTAGTAACGTAGTAGTATCTTAGGCCTTAAGGGTAACAACGCATCGACATTTTGATTCTTAATCGTGAATAGATGTAGGTGTCTATCGGCCACTTTATTATGCACTTACTACTGCTTTAAAAAAAGATTCCTAGCGACCGATAAATAACGATATATGTGAATGCTAAGCTAAAATCCTTAAGAATGGCATAGGGAGCTACATTAATGGTGTAAAAGTATAGACTACATGCTCACCATCCCACTTCTCTGCGGTGAGAACAGGCATATCTTTTAGGAGCTTCTCTATTATCATCAGCCCGTAAAATTTCACTGCTGGTTACCTATGTCCAAGAAGACCTATGCCTTTTACATAACATAACATAAACACTCACGCCTGTCACCCAGAGGGGTAGGCAGAGACTACGGACTTCCATTTGGCACGATCCTGACACACTTCTCTCGCCTCCTTTACATCCATATATCTACGCATACACGCTCGTCGGTTAAGGGTACTCCTAATCTGGCCCATTTTCAACATATCGCCAATTTGGTCGATAAACCTTCGTCTAGGGCGTCCCTTCCCGACTCTTCCGTTCACTTCTGCAACATAAATTTGCTTTGTCACTCTTTCCTCGTTCATTCTTTCTACATGACCAAACCACCGAAGCATTCCTTTCTTAATCCTGGTCAAAACGTCATCTTGCAAACCACACTTTCTCTTATCACACTATTTCTCACCCTGTCATTCAGATTCAACCCTAGCATACTCCTTAATGACCGCATTTCTACAGCATTTATTCTACTCTCATGCTTCTTCTGCCAGACCCAACTTTCACTACCATACATTAAAGTAGGGACTAACACAGCATTATGAATTGCCAAACGTGCCTTTTTTGACACATTCTGACTCTTCATAATAGCGTGTAGAGCCCCATTCACTCTATTTCCTGCGTTCACTCGTCGTTCTATATCCTTATCATATCTACCATCCCTGCTAAATAAACATCCCAAATATACAAACCCATCCACTTGCTCAATCAACTCCCCTTCTATTCTTATTTCACATAACGTTTTACTTTCTTCTCTTTCAAAAACCATCACTTTCGTCTTACTTGCGTTCACTTTCATACCCCTTTCTTTTAATGACCAGTTCATTAAAGTAACCATCATTTGCAACTCGGCCGCCGATGATGCAAATATGACTTGATCATCGGAGTACAAAAGTATGCCTTTTATTTGATTTTTTTCTTTTTTTAATTTTCCTTAATCGACCGTAGACAAACAGTAACAGACGTCTCGCACCGTTGACGCAGTTTTCCTTCGGCGGTCTGAATATTTTAAGTCTGGCGTAAACGATTATGGTTATATCCGCTATCTATGGGTTGGTCTCTGGAGAACTAATTGAATGCAGTCTCATGCATTTAGAGAATCGATGTAGTATCAGGAACAAGGCAAGAGTCGCGTGATATTGAAATACAGAAGGAAACCTTTATTTTTTTAGCTGTAACCGAAAGGAGAGACATACTTTAAGATTTCTGTAAAAGACACAAAAAATATTTGAGTCACTTGCATCTATGGAGCTACAGTGCTTTGTGGCATTCCTAGGAGAGGCCTTTGTTCAGCAATGGACTTCTGATTGTTTGACTTTTAGTTTTGATTTCCTGAATTGAATTCCTGAATATCTCTCGAATTTGTAGAAGGCCGCACTACACTTCGTTTACCGGTACGAGACTACCACTCGACAACCTTTCTTCCTCATCGGTTGTCGGTTCATCGAGCTATGTGGCCAGCTCATTGCCACTTCAGCTTACTGATCCGTTGGGTTATGTCAATTATTTTATCACGCAAAGAAACTTCAAGCATAGTGGAAAAGATGCATTCCATCTTAGTCCTCACGGGTGACAACGCATCTGCATTTTGATTCGCAAACGAGGATAGATGTAGATGTCTATGGGCCACAGCAACCACTTACCATCAGGTGGACTGTGTGCTCGTTTGTCACACTATCCTATAAAAAAAAATTGTCCTCTCCATAGTTCGCTGAGCGACCTTGAGCTTCCTCATACGACCAACAGTGAAAGATCTCGTTTCAACACGTGACAACACGCACTAGATGTACACTCTTGTTTTCAAGTTTTGATATGTTAGTGACTAGAAGAAACTCGACGTTCAATATTGAAGAATAAATTTATTATTATTATTATCGCAACCCAACACCCCCCTAATCTAAGCTAATCATTGCCCCCAAAGAATGCCACTTATCGTTCAATCTTCAATATTTTTTTTCTTCATCTAAAATATTTTATTACTACTTCAAAATTTTACCTTATATGTAACAAATTGTAGCTAGCTTTACTTTAAGCATTTACAAAAGTAACCTTTTAAATGAACACTACTTGAAAATGGCCGCCCATTTTGTTCAACAAGCGCTTTTTACGGAAAGAGATTTTGAATGGTGTACAGAAAGGTTTCAACTGCCTACAAAACCGCATGGCTGCTTTAATTTCGGGAACTTAAAATAAAAAAGGTAGAGATGAGTTATAAGAGTATTATAAACTGAATATCTTACAAAACCAGTATTTTATGAACGTTATGACCTTTAAAGTATTCAGTATACCGTTGTTTTTGTGACAGTTGTGGATTCATTTCAAACAGATAAGTTCTTTAAAACTGAATATTTTATACATCAAATATTAAACTTACTTTATATTATATTATACAATACTGCAACACATAAAGTACCGTGGTAGCTCAGGGGCTTAGCGCTCGCTGTAAATTTCACAGTAGGCAACCCGGGTTCGGTCGTCGCCGGCACCAATGAAATTGTTAATTACAATTTTACGTTCCGATTTACCACGTGCTCGGCGATGAAGGAAAACATCGTGAGAAAACTTGCATGTATGAGAAATAAAAAAAAATACTTCGAAGACATGTGAAGTCCACCAACACGCATTGAGGACAGCGCGGAGAACACTTCCTTGCCCTAAAACCTTCTCAGAAGTGAGAGGAGGCCTGTGCCCCGTGGGACGTATATAATCTGTAGCTTTTATAAAGGGATTAACCTGTGAACTATACGTACAGGAATAATTGCTATATTTTATCCAAACCAGGTTTAAAAATTTTAGCTAAGTTAATTCTTTCGAAAATTCTATTAATTAAAAAATAAAGAGATAAACGACAGTTCACCTGATGTTAAGTGGCTACTGCAGTCCAGGTACACCTGTAGCCAACTACAAACAAAGAAGGTTACAGATGCGTTGTCACCTCTCAGGACTAAGATGGAATGCCTCACAGCCTGTAATTATACTGAGTTTCTCTACCCTTCAGACCGAAACACATACAGTAGTGAAAGCGCTGCTATTTGGCTCCAGAAATAAGTATTAATAAGTGATTTTCAGTAATTGTTTAACAATATGTGAATTCTTATATTGGTCTTTATTTGAAATTAGTAGAAATTCAAACTAAAAATAAACAAAGCATTACCATACTTTAAGCGCAAAAATAACGTACAGTCCAAATGACAAACAGGTGTACTTTTTTTAAATGTTGTTTTAATTTTTTTTTATATATACATACCACGTTTTTTTTTCACGTCATCGGAATTTGAGCTCTATTGAAAATTTCAAGTTTTCAGCTCATCGTTCATCAAGTTAGCTTAAAATCAATTACTAAATTCCAACCGGAACGACGTGAACGACAACGAACGTGGTAAAAAGAGTAGATGTTTTTCTTCACGATCACTTTAAAGCAAGTGTTTCGTATAAAATAAGACGAAAAAAGATAAAATCGACCATATTTACACCCTTATTAACGAGGCTTTGGTATCTGGGTCGTGCAGTCAGTCAAGATGAATAGTAGTATCTGTTTAATATTCTGCAGCGTATGCTCGGCGCCACGGAATGAATTAAAACTAGGGAACAAGATCCAGCAACCATCCGGCTTCGCTTCAGCGCCCTTTTGTGCTTTGAAATTGCTTATTTAGCCGGTGTGTCTCCACTTTAGTGTTAAAGCCATGTAAAAACTATTCAAATGAATACAAATTTAACATTACGTACAGAAAGAATTTGCACACTTATCTATAAATCTGCGACAGTAATCATAAATTTTTTAATTATTACTGACGCAGTAATCATTAAAAATTTGAATGCAACGTCAGAGAAACCTACTTACTACTACTATACAATTATACTTACTACTACTATATAATTATATGGTCATATAAATGGTTTGATGATACGACAAATAACGAATAAAGATGATCACTATAGCTAGACTTATCACTTGTAAAAAATATCAATAAATGATAAATCATATAATTTAAGTAAGCATTATACATCATAATTGAAATATGTATTTTTTAAATTCTTTATGTTATTTAATATAACATTTATGATTTATGCATGAAGGATCTTAACTAGAATGTGTATACCAGATGATCACGTAATGTCGATATTTTAAACAATTTTCATGTCTAAAACATCCATGTTTTGCCAAAATAGTAATTCCACGTCGTACTTAGTCGGATCACAAAAAGTCAATTTAACATGATTTTAAAATATGGTTTATTTAATGTTCACAAAATCGTAGTAAAAAAAAAAGTATATACAGCGCCCGTTAATTAATACGATTGTACCCTACTGCATGTGGTATGTTCTACTAGCGCCTAAAAATTAAGATTCCAACATTTTGTCGCATGAAATCGTATCTAACAATCATATTGTACACCTAAATTATATAAAAAGCACATTGTCAGAAAGATAAATGATTGTTGAACTTATTTAAAAAAATCTAATCGATTAATTGCTATTTTTATATAAAAAAAGTGGTTTTAGTGGCTTATGGTGTGGATTTATCAAGTCCACATGGAGGGGTAAACACGATAACTTTTGAAAATATCAATTTTTAAACTCAATCTATTTTTTAATATTTTCATCTATCATGTGGGAAGCCATGGAATGTAAATGGCAGTTTAATTTTGTTTTGTTTAGTTATAATTAATGTTTTTCGGTTAGGAAATCACGAAATTTTCGGTGTTTTGGCACATGAGTAAAGAAACTGTACCGTACAGAGGCAAAGCTTCATACAACCGCGCTATGAAAATTACACTACTACAAACTAGACGCGCGTGTGTGCGGGAGCACTGGCGGCTCGTCACGTACAGAGAGCAACTGCTTTTAAAACGGCTCGGCCAGTGCTCAAACTCAGGGTTGTGTAAAGAATAAAAAGTGTAAAATTTTATTTTTAAAGGATTTTTCCTGCCACATGTAATATTAAAAAGTGTTAGTATGGTTAACTGTACTAATTGTATGAACAATAATAGAACAAATAAAAATATTTTTTTTTAATTATCCCAAAGACTCCACTAGGTAAGTAGTAACTTGACTATAATTTATTATTTTTAATGTGGTAGATAGATAACTCATCTATAAGTGACCTACCTACCTATAAGTAATTGAATTGTTATTTTTATAATGTTTATAATTGAATAATTACGTTTATAAATTAAATACGTAGGTTCATGTTTTGGAACGAAGTTCTTTATCGGACGGTACGGATTTGGCGGATGGGGGCTAGGCGAGAAAAAGTGTAAGATTGTTCCGTCACGACCCCTTCTGACGTAGTGTAGATGGCCTTGGCGGCTATGAGGAAGCGAGATGGAATTATATCCATCTCCCTCGCACTCTTTCTTATCTTGCAATGAAAGAAATATTATTTTATTTTAAGTGACGCTTCATTTTAATAGGCTCTAGTATATAAATATAAAAATAGCTAGTGTAATACAAATAGCTAGTAGTTATTTGTATTTGTTAATCAATAATATAATACGTTTATCAATAATAATATACTACGAAAGGAACTTCGTTCCAAACGAGTGTTCCACGACACTCACGCATGTTTTTTTTATTATTATTATTTCAGACGGCAAGAGTGGTTAAAAGCTGTTGGACGAGAAGATCTGCTTTCAAAACTTTTTTATTATAAAAAAGGCAACAATATAGACTCTGTGAGGATCACTTCGAAAAATCCTGTATTAAATTAAAAAAAAAATACCTGTAAAATATTTATTTGAAAATGCTTTTCCAACACTCAACTTGCTGACAAACGATGGATCCATATCAGATTTCTGTTTTTTTTTCTTGTAAAAATTATCGTCACTATTTTTTTTTCATCAAAATTAAATGAAACGCTCATGAGGCGTGCACTTTTGGGTTTTCCAAACTACATTTGTTATGCCATGCGAGTGCTTTCCAATAGATTATTATAAAAACTTTACTTTAGATTCATAATTTACCATTTTGTTGAAGAACAAAAATTATAAAATAAAATATTTAGAAGAAGTAGTTTATAAAAAAGTGTGTGTGTACTTATGTACGCACGTAGGAAGTTATACTTCTTTAGCGTAACAAAACAAAAAATCTTGAGAGACAATTACCCACTGAAGTTGTTGCTTTTAGGTGTCAGTGTGCGCGCACATCGTAACAACTTCATGGTGTCGTTTTTAGGTGTCGGTGTGCGCGCGCATCGTAAAATTCACTCTCATCATTTTTCCCAAACGCCCCAAAAGAAGTATAACTTCAAAAATATTCTATCTTACGTATAATAAAAGATGATAAACGTTTTGTTCAAGTATTTAATTTTATCCTCTTGTGTCAACCCTACCAAAATAGGTAAACATTTTGACAGCTCCTTAGAAGCTTTGCCTCTAGTTTTGGGCAGCCTTGTAATAATTTATTTTACTAAATACACTTTGCCTCACTCACTCATCCGTCATTCCGGAATTCGGGTAGAATCTACTAGTTAGTCTGTGATTCCGGCCTCGGCCGCCGTCGTGAGTGGATACTGTATCGCTTGTTTGCAGCAAAAAAGATCGCTGTAGAAATACAAAATATTCGAAATTCGAAATATCAAATTTGATACATACTTGACAAGGTAAGATATTATTATTTTTATAATCACAGATTTTTATTACAATATTTTGTTTCGCTAAAAGTAAGTAGGATGCCATCAAAAACATAACTTGTAAAAAAACCAAGTCTCGCAACTCAGTTCTTCTACTGTAAAAAGTTGTGTGATCCATGTAATACCAAGTCGGTTAATTTATTCAGTCCCTACTTAAGGGTCCTTCAGTCTTAAGTTATTACGTAATTAGATAACCTAACAACATCTTATAGTGACCACATCAATACTACAAATCTTTTATATTTTAAATAAATAGATTGACTTGATAATTGTATTTCAAATTTGAAGCTTCTATGTCTGCTAGAAGTGCCTTAGAGTTTTGATGATCGGTCAGTGAGTGAGTGACAAAATTAAGAAACTTTGACTAGTTATAATTCTTAAACTACTTGTTCAAATTGAATGAAATTTGAAATATACCAAGTTTATATAATGCCTACTTGGTTACTGAAAATTCAGGCTTCTAGTTTTATCCACAACGATGTTATAGGGGTTCGAAAATGACCTGAAGTGCTTCGAGAAAAGGATGGTACGGCCGTGCCGCTTTTTTGCTCGACTTGGCGGGGGCACTGCCGTGCCCCCAGATTTATATATAAATGTACTTAAATACGTCTTGGACTTTATGGAGTGACTACTGGAACTCCTCGACTAGTAGAAATAGGTGTGCTGAGTTTGGTTTCGTTTTGATAGTTATCTCGATTCCATTCCTCCGAACTTGAGAAGTGACCGAAGGTCATAACGTGGTAGAGCCATGCTGCAACTATATTAGTAGTATAGTTGTAGCACGAATGGGTCGGCCCGACCGGGGAAGGACCACGCTCTCACAGAATACCAGCGTAAAATAGCAGCTTAACACTGCTGTGTTTCGTATGGTGAGTGTAGAGAACCGGAGACCCTTTTTACTGGAAAAGAGGCGTTTCATCTTAGTCCTCACGGGTGACAACGCATCTGCATTTTGATTCGCAAACGAGGATAGATGTAGATGTCTATGGGCCACAACAACCACTTACCATCAGGTGGACTGTGTGCTCGTTTGTCACCCTATCCTATAAAAAAAAAGGTGTATTTCGGTGAATGCTACTGGAACTCATCGACGAGTAGAACTAGGTGTGCCGAATTTGGGCTAGTTTTGTTAGTTATGATGACATCTTACCTCCGGACTTAATGGAGTGACTTGAAGGTGTATTTCGGTGTCTGCTACTGGAACTCTTTGACGAATAGAACTACAATTTAAAAAAAAAATTTTTTTCACGATCATATGAGCATTATGAGTCGTGCACTTTTGGATTTTCCAAACTTTTTTTATTGACGTTTGACATAAAATTATCGGAAAATTGGAAGTATAGTAATAAGGTTATTAGTGAAAACTTGTGTGTATTTAAACTCTTTTAAAAAGTTACGTATAACATGAGTGCTTAAGGCATGCACATTCGGATTTTTTAAATTGCTTTTAATTTGGATATAAGAACAATACTTATAAAAGTATAAACTATACTTTAAGAAATATTCCGCAGAGTACCTCAATTAAGCTTTGTATTTTCTCAGCTGTTACGATTCCGCGGTATGATATCTGTAGATAATAGAAATATATATATTACTATAGTCTATTTGTGTAAAGCTGAGGAACAAAGTTTAAATTAAAAGAAAACTTTACGCAGACAGCGACTGAAGACAGCTCATGAATAATACCGCACTCCACAAGAAGTAGTGAAATTTTCAAGTTATTTACGTACGAGCAAGAAGCAGAGCACAGGGAGAACGATTTTGTGTTTAAATAAATAAATAATTTAAAAAATCAAAAACCCGACCGCAAAAAGACAATTTAAAAGTAATGCACTAAAAAGACCGAAACAATATTGAGACTAGAAAATAAAATTAAAATAAACTATAAACAAAGTAAACCGACAGAAACATGGTCCATTTTTATGCTATCAAAAAAGCAAATTTATTATTCCTAATTCAATTTTTACATATAACTTATATATATTTTTGTAATCCCTTTTTAATTTCCTTTATGTTGATACTCTACTAGATAGGTTTGGTTAATTTTTTTTTATTAACGTATTACTATTTCGCGCCAAAAATCCGCCATTTTGTTTATTTTTTTCAAACAGCTATCTAAGAAAACTTGGGTTTTTAAGACGAATATAACGATAACTTAATTGTCGAAATCCATCCAGCCGTTTGGAAGATATGAGGTAATAAAGAAATTTACAAACATACAAGATACGCGCATAAACATAACCCTTCCTTGGCAGTCGGGTAAATAAAAAAACAGAGCCAACCATAAGGACTGCCTACAGAAGTGAAATCTCAATGAAATATGCGTGTACATGTCTGTGTACAACGTGTAGTCGCTATACTACGTGCTCGTGATACGTTTATATAAATATATGTAATATAATTACGTAATTATATAATAATACTTAAGACCCGTGGTAGCTCAGGGGCTAAGGACTCGCTGTAAATTTCACAGTACGCGAGCAATTGGGGTCCGATCCCCGCCGGTACCACTGATATTGCTAATTGCAATTCTAATTGCTGATTCACCACGTGCTCGGCGGTGAAGAAAAAGATTATGAACCTGCATGTCTGGGAAATTAGAAAAATATTTCAAAGATATGTGAAGTCGGCCAACACGTACTTAAGCAGTGTGGCTGACATTTCCTTATCCTGAAACTCTCTCAGAAATAAGAGGAGGCCTGTGCCCAACAACCAGACGTAATATATAGGCTGTATCTTTACTTTATTTTTACAAATATATTTTATAAAAATTAAAAGAAGAAAAATTATTTTGTTATGCGGATACCATATAAATAACACTCAATCATTTAAGGAGGCCTGTATCCACCAAGGGAAGTAGTTTTACCATCAATAATTTTTTTCCTCTTGTCTTTTAGAAGTAAATAAAGACAAAAATATTTTTATACTAAAACGCGGTTAAGCACGTAAATACTCGTGTAATTCAAAGAATCGATCGTCGTATCGTTCTATAAAATCGTGACGTTAACGCACGTGGAGCAATCCCCAAAAGAGAGAGATAGACCTGATGATGTGTAGAGAGTCGATCGATTTAGGTGGTTCAAGTGCATATGTTGTGGGATTCTGATGAGGGAGTTTATGTGTAAACTTGGCAGCAATGGTAATGATGATGAAAATGAAAGTTATTAATTTTAATTAATATTAATACCTATATTGACCGTGAAGTATCGGTGTAAAATTATTGACTATCATATAATATCGTAAAAGGCGACATAAGAAAAAAAACAAGAAATGGGCAGCAGCATCTTCCTAATAACCACTAGAAAATAAAAAAAACTGCGGTTGCCAATCCTCCTGTCAAGTGTGACAACTATGGCTAAAAACCCCCTTGTAAGGCAATCTAAGATGAGGCCTATGTTTAGCGGTGGATTTTGAAAGGCTGTCATGATGACATTGAATGAATATTAATATTTATTATTACTTATAGTAATAGTTTAAGAGCCAGTGAGCGGCAGACTTACGGTTATTCAATAAGCTTCACGTTTTTTTCAGTTAATCCCCTATACCTGAGATACATGAAACGTGGACTCTTTAGTTTGACCGGTGGTCGATATAGAGACGCTCAGGTGTTAAAGGTGTAAAAAAATGACCAAAAAAACGTGATAGCAATAAGCCTGCCGCTTTGACGTCTTAAAATATTCAATAAAAGTTACTGAAAAATAACTATGGCGGTCGCAAGGTCATGGCAGACAGGTTGACAAGTACAATTTTTTCTTTATAATTTACGTTATTTCAATAAAGCTGCAATTTATATATGTTGTTGATAATATTATTTGACATATATATTTTGCATGACAGATATATATCGAGGTTCTATCACCCAGGCAGTTTCAACTGTTCTTTAGTATTAGTCATCATCATCATCATCATCATCATCATTATTACAGCCCTTCACAAGTCCACTGCTGAACATAGGTCTCCCCCAAGGAATGTCACAAAGCACGGTCTTGAGCCACCTGTATCCATCGAATTCCCGCATGTCTTACCAGTTCGTCACTCCATCTAGTGGGGATCGCCTTACACTTCGCTCGTCAACAACTTCGAGCTTAGTGCTCCCAACAACTACCGGCATAGGTGTGACATGGACGCACTGAATGTACCGCCGCCTCACAGCCACCTCTAGTGCCAAAGCCTAGTTGAGTAGGCTGAAATTTTGTCTTAAGGTTAGAGATTATGTGCCTGCAAGCTAATTTTGAAGTTAAGCATCGAAATGTGGAACCAACGGCAATAGCACGGATACCGTTATCTTTTTTTGAAGGCACATAATCTTGCCCCATATAAGAATGGAATGAAATTTGGATTAACATTACCAGAAAGCATAAAGTTACATAATTTTGTAATGTCATTAAGTACTCCGGCGTCACCGGCAGAAGCGCTTACAAGATCTTTAAGATGTTGAGGCGTAATTCCGTCAATGCCGCCAGCAGAGCCATTCGAAAATGACATAATTGCTTCTAAAGTGTCTTTTCAGAAATTTGTAAAGGTTGCATAGAAGTCTTGGGAGGCAGCGGTAAACCCTGAGAAGGATTGACCGAAGGATGCTTCTGACGAAGGCTTTCAAGAGTTTCGACGTTACGAGGAGCCAGGATGTCGTCTGAGAATAAAATACGGGATGCATTTTTTAAGTCGCCATCCATTACTTTCGACTCAACTACTTTTTTTAAATCAAATTCAGGACGTGGTCGAGATAAATGAGTATTAATTGGGTAATCTAAATTTTGAAAAGATGTCTCTTTTAGTTGAGACGTAATTGATTTATTTATTGTTTTATCAAAATGAAAATGAGAATACGCGAAAGTAAATAATTTTTGCCAACTCTTTTCACTATTAGTGAAACAATTATATATAATAATACTTAAGACTCGTGGTAGCTCAGGGGCTAAGGACTCGCTGTAAATTTCACAGTACGCGAGCAATTGGGGTTCGATCCCCACCGGTACCACTGATATTGCTAATTGCAATTCTAATTGCTGATTCACCACGTGCTCGGCGGTGAAGAAAAAGATTATGAACCTGCATGTCTGGGAAATTAGAAAAATATTTCAAAGATATGTGAAGTCGGCTAACACGTACTTAAGCAGTGTGGCTGACATTTCCTTATCCTGAAACTCTCTCAGAAATAAGAGGAGGCCTGTGCCCAACAACCAGACGTAATATATAGGCTGTATCTTTACTTTATTTTTACATATATATATAAATATATATATTTTATAAAAATTAAAAGAAGAAAAATTATTTTGTTTTGCGGATACCATATAAATAACACTCAATCATTTAAGGAGGCCTGTATCCACCAAGGGAAGTAGTTTTACCATCAATAATTTTTTTCCTCTTGTCTTTAAGAAGTAAATAAAGACAAAAATATTTTTATACTAAAACGCGGTTAAGCACGTAAATACTCGTGTAATTCAAAGAATCGATCGTCGTATCGTTCTATAAAATCGTGACGTTAACGCACGTGGAGTAATCCCCAAAAGAGAGATATAGACCTGATGATGTGTAGAGAGTCGATCGATTTAGGTGGTTCAAGTGCATATGTTGTGGGATTCTGATGAGGGAGTTTATGTGTAAACTTGGCAGCAATGGTAATGATGATGAAAATGAAAGTAAACCTCAATATATGTCTGCCATGCAAAACATATATGTCAAATAATATTATCAACAACATATATAAATTGCAGCTTTATTGAAATAACGTAAATTATAAAGAAAAAATTGTACTTGTCAACCTGTCTGCCATGACCTTGCGACCGCCATAGGTGTCTGCTAATGTTATTTTTCAGTAACTTTTATTGAATATTTCAAGATGTCAAAGCGGAAGACTTATTACTATCACGTTTTTTTGGTCATTTTTTACACCTTTAACTCCTGAGCGTCTCTATATCGACCACCGGTCAAACTAAAGAGTCCACATTTCATGTACCTCAGGTATAGGCGATTAACTGAAAAAAAACGTGAAGCTTATTGAAATACTGTATGTCTGCCGCTCACTGGCTCTTAAACTATAATAAATATTTTCGATTACAACGATAAAATACATAAAATCTTGACAATTAAAGAACCTCATTATGTAGGTACAATGTAGATATTTATATCCTTGAATTTTTACTTTACGTATATTATTCCGTCTTTTATCTGAGGCAACTCTATCTTCTTTGTATTCCCTTAAGTAAGTCGACTTTTACGACATTCGGGGGATAGTGCTGGGTGTACATAAATTGATAAAATCTAATATCCATAAATTTCCCCAGCCAACATGTTTAGCTACTATAGTTGTTGATATATAATACACCCATGAACATATTTAGAAAAACGTAAAAAAAAAAGGTTAAAATATTTAAAATGTTCTCATTACGTACTGGTCATCTACATCAGTAGGGTTTCTTTAAAAAAAAAAGAGAGTTCATGTGATTTTTTTTTCAGTTATTCGTTAATTTAATTAATGCGTATTGTATAAAAGTTTTCTGATAATGTCGTTTATACAAATTCCAGATTAGTTTCTAATTTTAACACAAATTTATTGCTATCGTATTACTTAACGATCACTTAATCAATTTAAATGATAACGCCCAATCTCGACGTAGCTCAAGTCGCGAGAGATGTAACTTTAATTGAAAATGGTTACACTTACAAGCAAATGGCTCAAACTGCGAGTTGTTCTAAGATTGCGAATTACTAAGTCTGTAATTTTTTGCAATGTTAAATGACACCAACATGTAGGGCGGCCCCCACTAGATGAAGTGACAATCTAGTAATAAATGCATGAAGTCGCTGGATGCAGGTGGCTCCGGACCTTGTGGCATTTATTGTGAGAGGCCTATAATGGTGATGGGCTGTTATGATGAATGATGATGATGATGAAACGGTACTGGCAGACTGAAGAATATGCGGGACATAAAGAAAAAGATCGCACAAATTAACAACAACGATAGACATCTGATTTATTGTAAGCAGTGTTCTAAAAAATCGTGCTATAACTTCTAAGATATGAACTATAATATATTATATAACAAGTATTTCATTTTAGTTACCACTAAACCAAAAGAAGGAGAAATTAGGCGGCAAAAAACAGCATACTTGTCTACAAGGGGACATTTACTTATCACAGGTCTTCGTGTAGCTTCGGTTCGGTTTCGGTTCTCGCTCACACTGAAACTGGGAGAAGAATACTCTTTACTGACGACTCCGTTTTGTCTTAAGCCTAAAGAATTTGGAAGAACCAAAGTAAATAAGTAATAACTAATAACTAATAATGATAAGCTCAGCGTAACATTTTTAGAAGAGAGCCTTATTTTGGAGGGTCAGTAATGGTGTAGAGAGTAATATGTAGCACGTACGGAGCTACACATCGTGGGAAACGGGCGCTAGACCGGGCCACGGTACATGACGGACATTTTTAAACAAATTGTGATAACTTTTGTCCTATACATTGCAGATGGTTTTATTTTAATACATGGTAATGAGAGGTTGAAATTTAAGTTTTAGAGTGGCTATTCTGCTCGCCAGACCTAAACCCAATAGAACATGTTTGGGATAAACTGGGAAGACAAGTTAAAGAAATAAATCCAGTAACAGCTAACATTAGAGACATTAAAAGTGCATTGTTAGAAGAATGGAAACGAATGCCACAAAGTTTTATTGATGACTAAATATCTGCCGTACAAATTTCAATTTTCTCTATGAAAGTTCAAATCAACGCCACTTAACACAATACTGAGCCACCTGCATCAATCGACTATCTGCATGACTTACAAGTTCATCACTCCGTATATGTGGTGGCCCCCCACTATGTTACTTATATAAATGATTGTCGTGTGATAGCGGCAGAAGAATATCCATCACCCTCATATTCTCTTGAGAGGCGTAAGGCCAGAGGTGAAGGTCTCATAGTATCTGATATTAGTGGTGTAGTCATCTTTTACACAGGCCATTCCTTGGCAATTATTGTAAATCCTCCCTGCTGTGGAAGATAATCAATCAAAAAATTACAAATTCCTTTTTACAGCTGCAATATCAAAAAAAGTTTGAATGTAAACTTTCCTAATGGAAGGCTTAAACCTGTGCTGTTTTAAGTGTACCAGTTAAAATAAAAGGCACTTAGGCTTATGCTGAACAGAAATTGAAAAAATTCTATGCCATTTTACAGTCGCCGAATTATTCACTGATGGTCTTAAGTTAAAATTAATGAAAAAATAAATTTAAAGAACATTGAAGAGAAAAGAAAAACGTTTAAATAAAAAGTAAAAGCCAACTGACTAAAAAGAATAAAATAATTAAAGTGCTAAGAAGCGTGAAGAAGAAAAAAAGTACTGAATTTAAAAGCTATGTGGAAAGTTTTTAGTACTCCAGTGTTGACATAACATATTTAATTTAAAAAAAAAATCTGTTCACAATTGTGTTTGTTTGGCGAAGATATCGCGTAACAACATACATACAAAAAGAAAAACAAAACCACATAGTGGAATTGAAAGCCACCTCTTTTTTTGAAGTCGGCTAAAACGAAAGAGCTAGATATTAGGCTATGATATTAGAATCTAAGAAAACATAAACAACACTAGGTCATAGTCATTAAATTATTACAAATTTTCAAATCAATTGGCCGTCTACAAGTTGGTGTTGGAAAATTACATTAAAAGATTCCGTTACATAGATAGATAGATAGATAGATAGATAGATAGATATATGCGAAGCTAATAAAATCGTGTTAAAAATATTTACAGTTAAGAAATAGTTTGAACGATAAATCGTATATTTTTGTGAATGTGTTCGGTGTTATTACGTATTATCAATTATATTATTATTGTTGTTATTATTACGTATTTGTTTATATTATAATTTTTTTATTTTCCTATTACTCTGTAAGACATATTTCACTTGCGAGATGGGGTAGTGGTTGGCCATTTTTGCAACGCTTAAATCATTCTTGTCTCACCTTCAACATAATTGACTTTCGATAAGTATTACTTAATAATCTAAATTTCATAGAGGCAATCGGAAGTAGTATAATGAGAGTGAAAACATTAGCTCTGTGTTCACCAATTCCCCACCACTACGCAAATAAAAAAAATACTATTTTGTTATTTATACGTATATTTCTAATTCATTTATTCATTATAGCATATTAAAAGTCCACTGTTGAACATAGACTTCCCCTTAGTTTGCCTAATAGGGGGATATTTGCCGTAATTAGTTTAATAAAGTTTATTATTTTGAATTGATATCAAGAAGATGCTACTGCCTATCTCCTCTTTCGTTCCTCTATCGCCTCTTACAAAACCCACGGTATAATATGAGGTAGCATATTCTCTTACGCCGCCACTGCACGAGACTTACGAATGCCGTATAGCCGTCTATCGTACATAAAAGGATAGTAATTTTAATACACACATTTTATTTTAAATTTTCGAGATCCAAGAAGGACAATTTTCCTTACTCTTAAAAGTTTATCTATCCTGCGCTATCTTAAGAAATTTTGCGAAGAACAATGGTCAGTACAAAGCAAAGTTGTTTTCTTTCGCACGTGTAAGAATTACGCGGAAGCAATTGCACGTGCGCATTTTTATTTTACGGTGTTCTACTTACGGTATTGTTATACACATTATTACAGTCTTTCTTTTTATTTAATCAAATTATAAAACAAAGGAGTTCTATGTTACATAATATACATATTCGAGTTTACCTTTCCAGGAGCACAAATATTTGTTTGAACACAAAGCACGTGAAAATATATTGTGATCAATAGTTGTGTTGTTGGAGCGGTGTAAGAAACTCTAGCAAATAATATAATCTCATGGAAGTCGTAAGAAGCGTCTTTGGTAAAGTCAAAGTGGCTTCTGACAGATGGCAGTAAAGACATTTCGTTGACGATGATCGTTAATACCCATACCGACGGAGGATAGTTGCGTCAAAAGTACTACAGACATCTGGTACTGTGATCTTATTCCGAATGTTAAGCATAGCAGATAAAGCACATTAAACTATTTATTGGAGAGTGCTAAGAGACGCGCCTTGGGAATGGCAGCTGTGGACTGCCGCAGGCTGATGATGATGTTGATGTCCAACAGTGGATTTTTACGGGCTAATGAAGATGAAGATCAATATTCATCGAAAGAAGTGGAAGCCTTAGTAACATTGTCTTGCAATATTTTTTTATATAATAAGAGTGACAAACATAGTCCACCTAATGGTAAGTGGATGATGTGGCCCATAGACATCTATATTTATTCTCGATTAAGAATAAAAAAAAAATGTATATGCATTTTTTTTTCAAGAGAGAATAAATGCAGATGCGTTGTCACCCCTGAGGACTAAAATGAAATGCCTCGTTTCCAGTAAAAAGGGTCTCCGGTTGTCTACACTCACCTTACGAAACACAGCAGCATTAAGCTGCTATTTTACGCTAGTATTCTGTGAGAGCGTGGTCCTTCGCGGTCGAGCCGACCCATATACTATAATACTATAATATAGCTACAGCACAGGGATGCCAGATTTTTTGTTTTGAATCGATCTTCTGGATCGTAATGGATCGTAACCTCGTGAATCGATTCACGATTTAATTATATTGCATTGAATCGATCTTATTCGATCTCACAAAATCGTATCGTAATTTTATAAAAATAAAGAAAGGCACAGTATGCATGCAAAATTATTTATTTTAACAATGCGTATTACGGTATCCAGTGAGTTTTTCCAAATTATTATTTTTGAAAAGTATAAAACAGGTTTTACATTAAAAATTCCAGCTATCTACATTTAAACTTTTCAAAAATAATAATTTTGACAGCCGCACTGGATCTAATCTAGCCTATTACGGCTATCTGTTAATTTATTTACAGCTAGGGAAAACAGCCGTTCTGACGGGACCGATGTTGCAAAAATTGTCAGATACTTCAACGCCAAACAGTTGATTTGGTTGGCGGGGCTATATTAAAAAGTATTTTAAAATAATAGTTTACGCTCACAGAACAGCTAAACTTTTCTATCGCAATAACACAAAGAATGAAAGATACCTTCATATTTCATACATTACCGCTTTTGATATAACTCGAAGCTACTCTCATTCAATGTGTAGGTAGGTAATCTTACTTTGTTTTAGTTATTCTGTCCCCTCCCCGGCAATACGATAGGTATGCAAAGATCGGTTCGTACGTTATTACGTTACGGTTCGGCTTTAGTTGATACGATTTTTTCATACGATCTTATAGGCATACGATTCTGGGTGAAGATCGCATTCCCTAGAATCGATTCAAAAATCGGTAGATCGTATGGCCGTGAATCGATCTTCCAGAAAATCGATTCAGATCGGGCATCCCTACTGCAGCATGGCTCTACCATGTAAACACACCCATTATACATCCATTTCTACATTTCGTAAGAAATACCCTGTTCATGATTATCACAAATTTTAAGAAATTAATGTTAAATACATACATACATACTACTTTTTACTAGTAGATCTCATTTGCTTACTGCGAACATTAAAATGTCACGAATCAAAACTTTGTAATTTACTATCTAGACTACGGGGTCCCTCGGGACCTGCGCGGTCGGGTCTGTTCCTGCAATTAGCGTTCCACAATAGAAACCTATTTATGTATGTCACGTATTTTAGTATCTAACTCCCTACTGAATTGAAGAGTCTGGGAATTATTTCGCCTTTGTTGATATGAATTCCTTGACAATATAACTGACAATATAGCTGAAGTGGCAATGGGCCAGCCATATAGCTCGAAGAACCGAAAACCGATGGGGAAAAAAGTTTCTCGAGTGGCAGCCTCGTACCGGTAGGCGAAGTGTAGGGCGACCTGATAAAAAACGTCGTTGGGTCTAATGATCGTAAGTGTGTACTGGTTGGTTTTTTCGGTCAAGAAATTCTCAGTAGCAGACCGGAGTTAGAAGTTGGCGATGTTTCACCCCCGTGCCTCGGAAAACACGTAATCATTGGTCCTGCGCCTAATCTCTCTCCGGTCGTATCGGATTCGCGTTCCATCGGACTATGTGAGTGACGCAATAGACAGTGCACCTGTACTTGTGCACACACTTGTCTACCGACTTAAAAAAGGTACTTCAAAGAGTACCTCCCGTACTCGATTCGACTGTATGTTCTTTTTTTATGTGTGTTACCTCATAACTTTTCTAAGTGAACCGTTTTCGATGATGGTGGTCCCATATAAATTTGATTAAGGTCTGACTAATAGTTTTTGAGTTATCCTTAATAATTTATATTGAAGTCGGCTGTACAAAATTTTAAATTTTAAATTATGTATAATAATCTTTTACCTCGTCTGGGACATCATAAATTGCCCAACCCACACCTTTTCAAAAAGTGCTTGCCAATTAGCAGACTGTAAATAATAGTCCACCGCTTTCAATAAACTTCTACCATAGTAAGAAGGATTACTTCCTTGGAAATCTTGGCAGGTAAACTACAGATATCTCGATTTTGACGCGACGATTTATTTTCTTTTAACTCTTCTGTGTGGCTTGCAAAGCCTTACTTTTAGCCTTGTTATGTCTTTTTCTACCGACTTCAAACAGCACGGCTAGCATGGGTTGGGGACAAAAAAATTATCCCCCGATTATATCCACTGACAAGAGATAAAATTATCGTGTCCTTATGCCAAAGCACGGCAACGGGGGAGAAGTATATCCCCGTTTGACATAACGAGTAGACATATATCCCCGACCGTAGCATGGAGCCAAATGAAAGATAAAAAATTATGCTTTTTTGACATTTGAAAGGGACAATTTTATCCTAGTTCATTGGACGTGGGTTTAAGTTTATTTTCATACAAAAAAATATCTAAGTCTAAGTCTATCTCCCATTTTATCACTGTGGATATTATATCCATCGGTGTGCCCATACTCGATGGGTGGATAAAACTAAGCGAGGGGATAAAAATTTTCTCCTTTCCCCGGGGATAAAATTGTCTCCCTGCCCATGCTAGCCGTGCTGGAGGAGGTACTCAATTCGACTGTATGTTTTTTTTATGTATGTTACCTCATAACTTTTTTCTGGGTGAACCGATTTCGATGATTCTTTTTTTATTTGAAAGCTAGTGCTTCACATGTAGTCTCATATAAACTTGATAAAGGTCTGACCAATAGTTTTTGAGTTATTCTTAATAATTCATATTAAAGTCGGTTGTACAAAATTTTTAATTTTAAATTATATATGTAGGCGAAAGAGGAACATCCCAGATGCACTCATGATGGATGGCGCAAATATGCGTGCGTTACAACATAAAGTACAAGAAAATATAATGAACAGATCGTTAGCAATTCGTCGCAAATATATGGTACGCTTTCCCGATGATGTTTTTCTCAAAAATCCCATATAACAACTACGGTTGCCACGTTACCACAGACACGACGCTTCGCTAGAGTAAAACCTTCTCTGGATCTGGCCAGTATTTTATAGACGCGTCTACAAAATACAGTCCTCGGGCGTGTATCTTTATGAATTCCTGTAACAAACACTATTAACCACAACTACTTTCGCTCGTCTATCCTGACATGAATAGGTTTACTGTCCCTATATTTTGACATTAACACACACATACGCAAGGCGATTACGTTTGATCACATGCAAACTAACACTAGCTAAGCTGTCTTTTTGACCAGCCATCATCTCATATGACAACATGGACCGGACAACTGGCTCTTTCCACTAAGCACACACAGGCATACAGCTCTTTATACAGCTTGCACGGCACTATTAGCATCGATAGAAGATATACACTTTAACAACACATACCCTCTTATAAATATACTAACATCCTCGATCATACAATAATCGAAAGCGTGCGTCCCTTCGACCAGTGTAACTCCACAATTCATAAGCCTGGACCGGATGAAGGTGTCCTTTCAACCAGCTGCGCGCGGCATGGCCCGGTACTACATTGTCCCTTCGACCAGCTTCACCCAAATCCAACCCTGAACATCAAGCATTCATTAGCCTGGCCCGGACGAATGTGTCCTTTCACCAGCCGCGTGCGGGATGGTCCGGTACGACATTGTCCTTTCGACCAGCTTCATACCAAACCAACCCTCAACATCAAACACCAATTCTGTCGACCACACAATATTCATAGACAAACTGCTACAGTCATCAAAACATTAGAACATAAAAAGGCTACTCATTCTCTCAATTCATAGTATTCTAAAGTTAAACATTGCCCCGGTACATCGCTAAACATTTCGAACTTTAAAATGTACCCCATGTGAATCATATTTCGAATGAACATAAACTGAGATAACAAATTTAGTAATAACTTCATCAGGCACGATTGTTTTAGGAATTTACTCGATGAGGGATCATAAGTGAAGACTAGTTTCAGACGCAGTTTCTTTAACTCGGGCTTCTTTCCTAAGGTATATGCCATTTTAGTAAACTTAAGCTCGGTAAGACAATTAGCTGCATGATCTTTTAAAGCGATTGTAAATGCTATTAACAAATCAAATCATTTTCTATCTAAGCGTTTATTTTGTGCAATAATTTTTAATACATTATACCATCCCTCTATATCCGAGGTTGGATGGTCTGGATTAAAATGCAAAAGTTGCGTAGGATTTTTTACTCTCCATTGACATATGCGGCATTACCAATACTCGTGATAAAACGCCTCCTTTACGTCCACATATGTACCTACGCATACATGCTCGTCGGTTAAGGGTACTTAACAAAACATACTTTGTATAATAATAATTACGGAGTAATAACACTTTTGGTCACTCTTCCCGCCAAGTTTTCCCGAAAAAGTCATGATGTATAGTGTGTCAAGACACAGAGAAATCATTTAAGTTATCTATTTGATTACACACAGTGATCACAATGACGCAATGACTAGCAACAAACTGTTACTAAATCTTCATCACTTATTGTGATACGATCTACTGTAGAGACAACGACTATCAGGTCGTTCCAAGTCGACCAACAGTAGTCTCTACGAGACAAAGGCCTTTCACCACACCATCAGATCTTCATCGCTCCTGAATGACTCACAAGTAAATCGTAGTTACAACTACGCACCAATTCGTGCAATGCGACTAAATGGTAATAACAAGTGACTAAGAGTATGAACGCTTGAAAATACCTCCGGCAACTTCTTCAATACTTAATTCTACTTCAACTAGATCAATTCAAAGGAAACTTTACATCACAAAATAAAATGTCCAAGAGCCATAACCTTTTTAATCGTTCGTTACGCAACAAATGTATACTACCTATACTTCATTTTATTTTTACGAGCACTCATCTTTATGTTCAGTCATGCCCGTTACATCTCAACAACGACTAAACTAAACCTCTACCAAAACCACACGCGCACCGCACCCACTCTTTGAGCTACGGCTACGGTATGGCTGTTGACATAGTCATAACACAAAATAAAATGAAGTAAGCAACTCTACAATTTAACAGGGTCATTAAACACCCAAATAGACTCAGGTTAGTCAAATGAAATAAGCTTGGCTTTCAGGCATTTCTCTCAACCAATTAAAAAGTTAACCACTTGTTACTACAACATTTTTTTTTCAAAGCAATATTTAAGACAAATTTACTTCCCTCACGCATCAAATATCGGTCCGCAGCAGCATTAAATAATCTGCCCGCGGCGTCCCACGCCGACAGAATACTTTCATTCAAGAACGATCGGCAGATTATATGTAGGTGAAAGAGGAACTTTATCCCACTTCTGATGTAGGCGAAAGAGGAACATCCCAGATGCACTCATGATGGATGGCGCAAATATGCGTGCGTTACAACATAAAGTACAAGAAAATATAATGAACAGATCGTTAGCAATTCGTCGCAAATATACGGTACGCTTTCCCGATGATGTTTTTCTAAAAAATCCCATATAACAACTACGGTTGCCACGTTACAACAGACACGACGCTTCGCTAGAGTAAAACCTTCTCTGGATCTGGCCAGTATTTTGTAGACGCGCCTACATATATATAACAATAATAGCACAGTGGCAGCCAATATTCCACTAGATAATAAGTGACTAATGCATCCTAAAGTCTTAAGACGGTAATGACTCTTATTTACTAGTAAACCAACCTAATCGCATAACTTTTAACGACTGTGATTAAGACTGAATCAGTCTGGCGCACTATTTTTTGCTACTCACAACTTAGAGATCTGTCTATCCAAGTAAGGTATTACTTTATTTTTATCAGTTATATACTCCTACTAACATCTTTTATAACAACAAATTTATAATGTTGGTAAAGAAATGGCACACCACGTACTGTGTATTTTAAAAATATGTACAGATACAACAAATAAAATCAATTCATATAATAATAGATTTCTGGCACAATACCGGATGTTTGATATGGGACGTATTTTTCCGCATTCTCAAATATACATACGCCTCGTCGTATTTCGGTAAACATCACCGACATGAAACACACCAATGTTGGATAAACAAATAATTTCGTGTTGCGCCCTCCGGGAATCGAAACATTAAATATTGCTTTTCCATCTATTCCCACAGTGTTATTACAAATTTTAGTTTTTTTTTTTAATAAACCCTTAAAAATTTGCAATAAAATCTCTAAAATATAGTGCAACAATCGGATACAAATATTAAAAAAATCTTTAAAGAAATTCAATTTAAAAAAGCGCACTATAAACTAGATCATTACATATTTTGAGGGCAATAATATGTGGAAATAACTATTTCTGTGCAATTGCAAGTAAACCTGGCTACTGATATTAGTTGATTAAAATTGATATTTGAAGAACATTCACTGACCATTGACTATTGTAAATGAAAATGTATAATTGCTTTAAAAAGTCCCTAGAGTTTCTTTGCGGTTTTTCTCGCCGCCAATTTTTGTAGCATAAAACGATGCATAACGCAAGGATGTGTGTTTGCAAAAACATTAGAGACATATAATATTTCCTGTGCAATTTATCTTCTTGCGCATTAATTGAACTTTTCGACCAGCTTTGGACCAGCAAAAGCCTTCAAAAAATCATAGGAGGCCTGCTCCCAAGATAGCGACGTATAAGGCAGTCTCTAACTTCACTTTTTTAACTTTATTCTTAGAATAGAGCCGTAGTAGCTCAGGGCGACAGAACTCGAGCGGTTCGATCCCCGCCGGCACCAATGAAATAGTTAATTGCAATTTTAAGTGCTGATTTACCACGTGTTCGGTGGTGAAGGAAAACATCGTGAGGAAACCTGCATGTCTGAGAAATAAAAAATATTTCAAAGACATGTGAAGTGCGCCAACACGCATTGGGACAGTGCGGCGGACACATCCTTGCCCTAAAACCCTCTCAGAATTAAGGGAGGCCTGTGCCCAGCAGCGGGACGTATATAGAGGCTGTAACTTTAACTTTAACTAACTTTATCTGTTCTTAGAATTAATAAATTAAAGCGTTTTTTTAATATATAAAATATTGCAAATATTTTTATTCTAGCAAGTTAAAATTACTGTTTCGGGACCGTCAACCAACCTATATAGTTGGGAGTAATTAAGAATTGTAGTTACACAAATAGCTTTTGCAGTTGCATTGCGCGCTTTCAAATGTTATTAAAAAGATATTAAAATTTTAAGCAAATAGTTACAGTTTTAAACAAATAGTTATAATATATTATAGTATGCGCATAAAGTATAGAAGTTTTGAACACTAATAATACACAGTTATCAATGATTATTATAGCTAACATCCTTATTGACTGCATCCTATAGTCAGCGTCGTAGTCTTCGTGCACTTACTATTCTTTATTCCATCCTGATGTCTCCTCATCCTCCATCTTATTTAACTCCTCATTTTCAGTATCTCAGCTCCAACCATGATAGAATTCTCCGTTCTACTAATAACCTTATGCTTCAGTGTCCCCCTTATAGTACTGACTTTGTCCAATCCATATATATATATATATATATATATGGATTGGATATATGTATATGTGTGTGTGTGTCTGTGTTTGTGGTGTGTGTGTGTGTGTGTGTGTGAGAGAGAGTGTGTGTGTGTGTGTGTGTGTGTGTGTGTGTGTGTGTGTGTGTGTGTGTGTGTGTGTGTGTGTTCACCTTTTATCTCTGATCTACTCTAAGGTGATGCCTCTGGTATTAAGTCTGCCTATATAAATTAAAGTGTATAGGAAATTAAACAAATAAATAAGATGTTTAATTCTTTTTGGTTTTTAAACATGTTGTTATACCCATATAAGTTTTAAAAGTTTATCATCATTATTTTAAATTAACTCTAGATGTACTCCTCACTTGATGGAGTGACCTGGTAAGAGATGCAGGAAATCGATGGCTACAGGTGGTTCAGGACCGTACTTTGTGTCATTCCTTGGGGAGGCCTATGTTCAGCAGTGAACTTGTGAAGGGCTGTAATAATGATGCTGATAATGATGATTTTAAAATAAGTAGCCAGTAAAAACACCTTTAAAAAGATTCCTTTTACATAAATGTACTTTTAGTAAAAACCTAAGGGATAGACTCTTATGTAACTATTATAATGTTATTGAGTAATGAAACCCCATATCTAAAAAGGGATCACTGTCATGTTTCTATATCAGCAAAAGTTGCCAGCAATCAAATTTATTAACATTAGGGGCATGTTTTTAAACTGCATAAAACATCGACTTCATTCAAACAAACAAAAAAACAGTTAATTAACAACTGTGAGGAGGTCAAAGTGTTTACGCACGTAAGGACTTACAGATGAACTTTCTCTTTTAAAAGTCATATCATCGGGTCTCTTGCTATCTTCTTTAAATATTTATAGGGCTTTATATTCCAGATTTCTTTCTACTGAGACAAGAGACTTTTGGACACGTCGTTAAGAGAAACTCTTACAAGAAAGTCCGGGAAGAACAAAACTCGTAGGCGTCACTACTGTTGTTACGTGGTAGAGCCATGTTGCAGCTATATTAATAGTATAGTTGTAGCACGAATGGGTCGGCTCGACCGGGGAAGAACCACGCTCTCACAGAATATCAGCGTAAAATAGCAGCTTAATGCTGTTGTGTTTCGTATGGTGAGTGTAGAGAACCGGAGACCCTTTTTACTAGAAAAGAGGCATTCTATCTTAGTCCTCACGGCTGACAACGTATCTGCATTTAAATTCGCAAACAAAGATAGATGTAGATGTCTATGGGCCACAGCAACCACTTACCATCAGGTGGACTGTGGGCTCGTTTGTCACCCTTATTCTATAAAAAAAAAAGATCACTTCTAAATTATGCGCAAATTTTCATCGTCGATTAATGTACTTCCAGGATTACTTATAACTAATAATAAAGCGTGAAATGAGAGTTAGTGAAAAGCGGACCTGGTTTTGGTGATTGCGGTGGTTAGCTTTCAGAGCAAAATTTTCATTGGGAGAGAATGCTTGATATGCCTTACATTAATGGAATAGTACAGGTAGGTACTAATATAACCAGAATTTTGTTACATAACTAACTGAGACTGCATGGAAGTATTGGTCATACAATACTAGATTTTTATATTGATATAGCTCATGTTGGTAAAGTAGGTAGTATCCAGGCCTCTGAGTCAGCTTCAAGTGCATATTAAAATAAAGACATTACCTATAGAGTTTAAGGAATTTCTCCAGAATAAATTCTAGCAATAGCATAGTTTCTGTAGTGTAAACTCTGGTAATCATATTTTGATTCAAAACTTATAAAACTTTCACTTTTTACTAAACAAATATACACGTGAAATTAAATAAAAAGAATGGAAATTAATAGGTTTACGACTAAGCGTGGGAAGTTTTCGAAACGCACAGTCTACGCAAAATACCTATTAATCCATAAAAATATTATTAAAATATTAATTAGGTACTAAATGTTTACTCATTGAACATCGTAAATATTTTTTAATATATGTAAAAACAAAAAAACTTACAGTCACATAAACGACAGCATAAAACGCAATGTTTAGTTTCAAAGTATCGCACCTGACCGACTTTCACACTCATAATTTGTTTCATTTTCCAACAACCCGACTCTAATACGCTAGACCGCCTCGCTAAACTACTTTACGAAAGACTTAACTCAAACAATAATTAGTAGCGGCAAAGCCCTGCAACAGTCTACCTACCACTTTGTCATGTATTTCATATTTTGTAATAAATTTACTGAACTTATTTTATTATACTGCTATGAAATGATGGCGGCTTAAAGTTTTTTTTGGAACGAAGTTCCTTATCGGACGGTACGGATTTGACGGATGGGGCTAGGCGACAAAAAGTGTAAGATTTTTCCGTCACGACCCCTTTTGTAACGTAGACGGCCTTGGCGGCTATAAGGAAACGAGATGGACTAATATGCATCTCCCTCGCACTTTTTATCATCTTGACATGAAAGAGATATTATTTTATTTTAAATGACGCTTCATTTTAATAGACGCAAGTAATTCATTTATTTGTGTTTGTTAAACAATAATATAATACGTTTATCAATAATAATATACTACGAAAGGAACTTCGTTCCAACCGAATGTTCCACAACACTCACGCATGTTTTTTTAAAGAATATTAGAGTGACGAACGTGCGATCTGTTATACGATATCTGAAGCCAACTTTGAACAAAAAGACTACAGATAAGTTGTACGCTTAAGAAATGCAATGCAGTGCTTCACCTGTAATTAAGTATAATTACGGGCTGTGCGGGAGGTAAAAAGAGGCAGTAGGCTCTATACTCTTTAGGCTAAACTAAAGCAGTGCAAGCACTGTTACGTGGCGGCAGAAATAGGTTGGAGAGTGGTACTTATTCAGGCGTACTCCTGGGCTGAAACAGAGTCCTACTACCTAGCAAAGTTTTAACATCAAGCTAGTTGGAAAATTAAGGATACTAGAATTTATAAGGAAGAATTATTTTTTCCATCCCATGAAAAATTATAAACACGGATGACATTATTATTGTTTCGGATGACGGACAGAAAACCTGTTTTTGAGGCAGAAGCATTTTGAAGTTGCCTCTTTAGTTGGTTTTAGTATTTTCGGGAAATGTCTTATTTATTATTTATTTAATTTATTGTTAGTTTAGCACTACTAAAACTGTAACACAGTCTAAATGTGCAACTCTAACTTGTCTAACTAATTAATATAAGATTTATTGCATATACAAATTATATACATTTGAAATTTTAATACCCTTCATGTGCCAAATGTTATTGGTTTTTTCTGTCAACAAATTCTCAGTAGCAGCCCGGAAGGTGGCGGTGTTAACTCGGAAAGCCCGTTAAGCCGTTGGTTCTGCGTCTGATTTTTCTCCGGCTATGTCGGATTATCATTCCATTCGACGACGCGAGTAAGGGAATAGAGAGGGCATCTATGCTTGCACATACACTCAAACAATATCCTGTCCTGCGCAGATGTCTGCTCTCCGTTGAGACTGGCCGCTTGACTGCAATTCGGTCTGGATGACATTATTATTTATTTATTTAGGTACACAAAACAGAATAACATCAAAACATGAACAGTTGAACATAATAAATGCAAAGTTACAATCTGGATGGTATTCCAAAACATGTGCACACAACATGATATTAGGTAACAGTAACGAGTTTACAGCGCAAATACTTATAACCTTACTTATAAACGTACATATATACTTATAAACTTATGTTGTGGAAAATATAGAAAAATTATTTATTATTATTTAAATATTATTTATTATTTCTCTTCATGTGTATCGAAAGGCCCATGTCTAGTAGTCGACATTTACGGGCGGATGGTGACGAAGAAGAATAAAATTAAAAAACATGTAAAAGGATGAAGAGGACACACAACGCTGTTTGTGTAAATGAGCAAACGCAAATACTTTTATAAAGTTATTATTAAGTTTTATTTGTCTTCACTGGCGGTAAGCTAGTAGCTGGCAACGCACCTGCAACTCCTCTAGTGTTGTAAATCTGGTTGCAGATGTTCATGGGCGATGATGACAATTGCGATGGTAACATCAGGTGAACTATATACACGTTTACCTCTACGTTAGTTTTTTTGCGTGTAACATGTCAAAAAACAATCCACAATAAAATGTGTTCAGTTCACACGCGGTACAAGTGAAACTTTCAGAAATCAACTTCGAGGGAATGAGACGAATGCAGAGCATCAGGAGTAGGATAATTGTAGGGTTTATGTAATTAAAATATAAATAAATTTATAACAAACACTGTACATTGTATTCTATCTCATTCTCTCGCAGAAGTAATCCTATATGTTTGTATTTTTTTTATTGTCGTTTTTTCGTATCGTCGAGTTTCAAATCACAACGATTCTAAGGAAGTTTTCACTTCAAAAAATATGTGACAAAGAGAGCAGAATGTTGTGTTTATTGAACTTATTTTTACATAATAGCCTCTAAAGCTTTAATTCTTCAATACACTATGTCTTAGCGCCGACTAGTTATTACAAAATACTCTGTGGGAGTTGGAAAAATAGTATGTTTCTTGGCATTCGAATAACTATATATACTCTGTGTATTTATGTATTAAAAACATATATCTGGACCGCAATTTTTAAGATTATTTCGCGATATTATTACGTTTTACTGATCAATCTGGTCCCAGCGATATACGTCCATCCATACTTATTCTACTGAAAATAGATAATCATTAAGGAATAATAGTTTTAGAAAATAATAATATTACGTAATAATAATTATTTTAAATGTAGTGGCGGTGTGAGATTACCCACTACCCCATATCAAGCCGTGGAAGTCATAAGAGCAGAGCCATGCTGCAGCTATATTAATAGTATAGTTGTAGCACGAATGGGTCAGCTCGACCGGGGAAGGACCACACTCTCACAGAATACCAGCGTAAAATAGCAGCTTAATGTTGCTGTGTTTCGTATGGTGAGTGTAGAGAACCGGAGACCCTTTTTACTGGAATAGAGGCATTCTATCTTAGTCCTCACGGCTGACAACGCATCTGCATTTTAATTCGCAACTGAAGATAGATGTAGATGTATATGGGCCACAGCAAGCACTTACCATCAGGTGGACTGTGTGCTCGTTTGTCACCCTTATTCTATAAAAAAAGCATTTTCCTGATAACAACTCCATAATATTAAAAAAACTGCAGTGGTTAACCCGCCTGCCAAACGTGGCAACTAGCCCTACAAGACAATCTATGAGCTAGGACTTTAAATAGACTGTTATCAAAGGATGAATAAACAATATTTCATGAAAACGATTTTGCTGTAACTGAAATGACACTACACTACACACTACTACTTTACGATTATTTTGATATAATTTACAAAACAATTAATATGTACTCGTATATACGAGTATGTATTTATATTAATTTTTCCGATATTAATAAAAAAACATAAAAGTGTTTTTGGTTGCATTTTTTCTTAAATGTAAGAATTATCAAGTAACAAAAATGTAACATACTAATTATTTAAATAAGAGTATTAACTAATAAATAACACAATTTATGATTTCATCATTAATATTAAGGGAGTTCTGATTTTTCAGCATTTTTTAATCGTTCAGTGCCAAGAGAAATTGCGGGGAAAATTTTAAGTACCCTAAGCTTACTAAGAGCCAATTAAGATATTAAGTGGGTTTCATCAACTAGTACGAGCTGAATTTAACTGAGGAGGCTACAAATGTAAACATTGGATTCATTCCAAAAAAGATAAATTCGTCTTTTTCATGGCCACATAACTTTTGAGTCGCATCTAATAATAATAATCAAAAGAAAATATCAAAAGTCTGCAGCTAAACATAGGCCTACCCTCCCCATAGATTGCTTCTTAGGGGTGATATTCTTGCCATAATTGCCATGCTTAGAAAGCGAGTTGGCAACCGCATTTTTTATTATAATGATGACGATGTTATCAGGAAGATACTTCTGCCCATCTGTTTCAGTTTCCTTTTGTTGCCTCTAACGACACCCGCAGGATGATATGAGGAGCGGATTCTCATGAGCCGCCACTACACGGTGAAAGGAAAATTTTAACTTTACTATGTGGCAGGGCCGCTTCTATTCTTTCTTCTTAATTGGCCCGTAAATATCCACTTACGGAGATTGGCCTCTCGGCAGGAGATTGGCGATCGCAGTATGAGACATCTTGCACATTTGACGCTGCTTACTGTCACCGGTATGGGTATTTCACGTCTGACGTCGTCATTAACGGGATGGTTAATACCACTATCAGAAGCCATAAGATCTTTCTGTTTTATTTATAGAATATAGCTGCAGCTTGGCTCTACCACGTAAGCTTCTAGCATTTGTTTGAGTGGGATTGGGGGACATATTCTCTTACATCGTTACCACACTGTTAAGTTCGTCGTTAAAAATCCCCTTTGACACACTTATCAGAAATTGAATACCGATTCCTTAATTACGGTTCTCTTTTAGGGTAAAATTCTTGGTACGATTCCGATTTTGACTCCGGTAAACTTTTAAGATATAACATGTTTCAAAATACGAATCTCTATTACGACTATTTTAAGTTTCATGCAGGAGATGAATTCAATTAGCTTTATTTTCATATCATTACTTCGACCGTACTCGTAAGGTTCCACCAATTTAAGTATTTTCTTAGTTAACAATAACATTATTTTGTTTGGTAAAATAAAGGTGTCTAACGGTTCTCATCTGGTTTGTATTTTTAGTTTGGTTTTGGTTTTAGTATCAGAACCACTAAATATCCGTTGTTTAGCGGAATTTTACTCTCTTACTTATTTCTGCCGTCAATCAGCGGTACTGCTGCGTTCCGGTCTCAAGGGTACAGAGGGCAAATATAATCACAGACTGTAACTCAATCCATCTTAGTCTTCAGAGGTGACAACCTTTACCTGTAGCCTTTTTTATTCGAAGGTGGCTGCGGATGTCCAATGCAGTTGGTTAAAAAAAATTAAACAATCGGGAATCGTTTCAAGTTCTGACTTGGCTGCCATGATGATGATGATAAATTTAATTATGGCTCAAAATATATCCTGAGTAAAAGGCTTTCCCATTGATTGCTATGAGCCCCTTGCATGTATCGACTACTGCAGGTAGTGCAATACACTGCACGTGATGGCACGAAGTCGTTACTCCTGTACCTTTCTTGGGGCAATTCGTTGTCGGTTTTTTAAGCTAGTTTACTTGCATTAGCTTACTGAATATAGCCACAATAAGACTACAATTATCTCTCTCCCTATAACTTACTAAATCTTTTAATTCCTATATTGTTAAAAAGTTCATGTAATTCAATAAATCGGTCAATCAGCAATATCAATGAATCAGCGAAAATTCATTCGTACTCGTAGTCATGTAAGAAAAAACGTAATACTTTATGCGATTGTTCATCATGCTATTCTCAATCGCTATTTAAATAAATAACTTTGTCGACAGGTCAGATTTTGTATACGTTTCCCATGCTATAAATAAGTATCTCGCAAAGTTGTAAATTTGGTACATTTGGTAACGCGTTTCGTTGGCCTAACGACCCGAAACGGTGTTCTAGTCTGGTATTTACGATTATGTCCGCCATATTGATACTTATGAATAACAAACAAAAATAAGAGCTCATACTTCAAGATGTTCGTTAATATATCTTTTATATAATTTTCGAATTTTTGGTAGAGCCATGCTTCAGCTATATTTCTGGTATAATGGGCCGGCTAGACCGCGAAAGGACCACGCTCTCACAGAATACCAGCGCAAAATAGCAGCTTAACGCTGCTGTGTTTCACATGGTGAGTGTAGAGAACCGGAGACTATTTTTACTGGAAACGAGGCATTCCATCTTAGACCTCACGGGTGACAATGCATCTCTCTGCATTTTGATTCATAATCGAAGATAGATGTGGATGCCTATGGACCACAGCAACCACCTACCGTCAGGTGGACTGTGTGCTCGTATGTCACCCTTATCTTATATAAAAAATATGCTAAAAGTGCCTAAAAGTGTTAATAAGGAATAAATAATAATGACTAGTGATCCGTCACGGCTTCGCACGGGTGATTTCTGGACCCCGCCAACAGTTCTACCTACAGGGTCCAATTATGAATCTAAACTATCTTGGGATCCACTCAAACACACACAAATATTTCATCAGAATCAGTCGGGCCAGTTTCGAGTTTTAGCGAGACCAACGGACAGCAATTGTTTTTTTTTTATATATACAGATAATCGAAACTTGCGACACGACCGTATCTGTCGCAGCGTGATTGTTGATGTTTGCCGTTTGACCGTCAACAACGCATTCCTTCTTTGTCCTCACAGGTGTTAACGCAAAATACAGATTATTTTGGTTCTTAATCGGTGATAAATGACCTATATCTATGGCCCACAGTATCTTTATTATCATCAGCTGGCCTGTATGCTCGTTTATCACCCTTATTAACATAATAAACTCAAAGTTAAAATTGCTCAGCGAACTACAAGAAACGAACGAGCTTAATATCGGAAGCTCCTGTGACTATATGCTATGTTTATAGAATGTAAAACAGATTTTGTTTCCGTTCCCATTCTCTTTAATAAATTTATCAAAATATTTTTTTTATTTCAAAAAATATAAAATTGCATTTTAATGTTTTAATAATTCAATGTACGAGTATTCCATTCCTGTTGAATTTTTAATCATACGGCCATGTAAATGCCGTGATGGTTAAAACATTATAAATTGAACTGCATAGCTGTGAATAAAATAAAAAAAACGAATAAATCTATCTATCGGTAACCCAGAAGAACATTCAATGTGAATATTTTTGTGTTGTAAATATTTAAAACTGAGATTTTTGACTGTGAGACCAAATAGACCAAAAGACCACAAAATAATGAGGAAAGTCTCAATTCGATTGTATTTTCTACTGACTTCAAAAAGGAGGAGGTACTCAATTCGACTGTATGTTTTTTTTAATGTGTGTTACTTCATAAAATTTTTCTGGGTGAACCGATTTGGATGATTCTTCTTTTATTTGAAAGCTGGTACTTCTCGTAATACTTTATATTGAAGTCGGTTGTACAATTTTTTTTAATTTAAATTATTTGTAGTAAAAATACACGATATCCTCGCCGATTGCTAACCGACTTTAATTATTCTTAATAAAATAGACTGTACCTCGAGAGTGGTCCTATTTAAATTTGAAGAAACAATTTACCAATTATTATTGGTGGAAAAATAAAGGATGAAATTTTTTATATAAGTTTGTCAACTACATTCTAGTTAACAACTGGAGATTGTGTTAAGGTCCACACAAAATAAACAAATAATTAAACTTTTAAAAAAGTGAAACCGATTTCAAAAATTTAAAAAGAATAAAACAATTTTCACGTACATTTCATAACTTCTGAAGTCGGCTTTAATTCTTTAATGCACTGTCTTAGCTTCGACTTCTGAAGTTATCATGTAGAAATTAGTATTTGTTTGAAGTAGTTTTTACTTTTTACTAAAAGTTAAATTATTAATAACATATTTACACGGACAATGTAACTTTTATATTACCTGAATGGTAAATGACCTATCAACTTCTTTACTACCGCAAATACAAAATCAATTGCACCGTTTTTATGAAACTGGGGAGACAAAACGAACTCACATTCCACCTGATGGTAAATAGCCACCTTCACAGCGTTTGTCTTTTATTGATAAATATTACCAACCCAAATGGACCTTTGGTTATTTATAAGGCCTTAACAAAAGTAACTTGGAGAGCTACAGTTAGAGATCAAGTTTATGTGGCCGTTTATCGTCCATTGAGGGATAATAGGCCTGATTTAAGGGCCATCGAAATGTAAAAAAAGTTATGACCGGAATAGGGTTTTCGATTGCTAATAAAAGAGTAATTGATGGTGTCGTAAAATAACGATTATGTAATATATAAATTACATAACAATGTATGTCATAGTGTTCAGCTACTTTTGAATCGGAATCGATAGAGCCTTATGACGGCTCAACCGTGGAACAACCATGCTCGTACTACTAATACGTAATACCAACGCGAAAAAGCGGCATAATACTGACTTCAAAACATAAGGAGATTCTCAATTCGTCGCAATCTTTTTTTATGTATGTGTACCTATTATTCGAAGACGCCTGAACCGATTTGGAAAATTCTTTTTTGTTTCAAAGGGTATACTTTCCAGGTGGTCCCATTTAAATTTTATCGAAATCGGTCGAGCGTTTTTAAAAAAAAAATCAACAATAAATTATATTTATATTGAAGTCGGTTGTACAAAATTTTTAATTTTACCACTTGTTCATTTATAGTGAGTAACGTGAAGCGAAATAGACCCTTTTTACTAGCAACGAAAAAAAAAAATGTGTGTGTTTGAGTGGGTCCCTGAATGGTTTAGATTCACAATTGGACCCGGTAGGCGGCGCTGTTGTCGAGATTCAGAAATCACCCGTGCGAAGCCGGGGCGGATCGATAGTTCTAAATAAATATGTAGGTGTCTGTGAGACACAGTATCCGATTACCATCAGTGGATTGTGTCCCCATTTGTCCCAATTTCTTCTATTATTAAACTTTAAAAAACGTAAACGGGGTCATTGTAGAAGCGTGCACGTCGCGACCCTGCCAGCCCTTTCAGGCTGCAATTCTACAGCTGCGCACCCATGCTAACGAGGTTAGGCGTCCCCCAAGGCGACGCACACCAGCTGGTCCCCGTTGGTGTGGAATGCAGCGCGCAAAGCGGCGATGGGGACCGCCACCCGTCACGCACAGCCCGACACGGCGGAAGGTGGAGGACAGAGTGCAGAGTTGGCACGTGGAATATTAGAGGAAACATGAAAGATAAGACGAATGAGTTGATTGAAATAATGAAAGAAAGAGAATTAGATGTCGTGTGTATGTCAGAGACCAAACGGAAGGGCAGTGGTACTGAAGAGCTCCCTGGTGGGGCGTTAGCTCTATGGTCCGAGTCCTGAGAGCGAGAGCGCCCGCCAGGGAGTGGGGTGCTGTCGTCTCGGTTGGTCGATGTTATGACTGAATATAAGATTGTGAACTCAAGACTACTCTGGGTTCGCTTTAAATTGGGACTGACGAAGTTATTCCTTTGGCTGTTTATGCGCTGCCGGTAGCTTCGTCGTCCAGGGCTGAGCTGGAGGTTTGGGAGAATGTAAGAAGTTCTAGATTTGGCTAGGGAAAACGAAAGAATTGTTGTATGTGGTGATTTGAATGGATGGTTGGTACCGCTCGACCAGGGTTTTGAGTCGGTGCTTGAAAGTTTGGCGATAAAGAGTTAATGATGCTGGCAAGCTTATACTAGCGGTATGCAGAAAGGGTCTTCTTGTGACAAACACTATGTTTAATCACAAGAAAATCCATATGTATACTAGAGAAAGTAAGAATGAGAGAAGTATGATCGATTTGTTCCTGGTGGATGACCGACTGCGAAAACAGGTGATGGATACGCGGTGTTCAGGGTGCTGACCTAGAACGGATCACTATCTAGTGATCACTAGATTTAGGGTTTGTTCGCGGGTTGGCGCTACCGGACGGCGGTAACAGAACCGCAATCGGTCTGTCGCATCCGAAGTTGGAAGCTTCAGGAAGCGGATACTAGGGACAAATATCATGCGAGGGTAGCCAAAAGCTTGACACCATCGATGGCAGAAATGAATGTGTGGAGAGAACATGGCAGAACCTTAGGGATGGAATGGTAAGTGCAGCGGAAGAAGTATGTGGAACAATAAAAAGAGGCAGTAACAAAGAAGATGCATGGTGGAATGATGAAGTGAAAGAAGCTGTAAAGAAGAAGAAGAAAGCATGGTTAGACTACTTGGCCTCTAGTAATGATAAGGATATGAGAGAGAAGATGAAAGAAAGATATAAGCTGCAGAAAGTTCACACGAAAGCATTGATTGAGGAAATGCGTGAAAAGTGTAGAATGGAAGCGGACAAAGGTTGTCGCACAACTTTGGGAGAACTCCAAACTCTTCTGGAAAGAGGTTGGAAGGACCCGAAAGTGGTGCGACGGCCTTAAGAATGAACAAAGTGCTTGAGAACTAATGACGTCCTCACAGAAAAATCGGACGTCATGCAGCGATGGAGCAATTTTATAGAAATGTATGCGTGTGATCTTCTTGAGGGATCGGGGATGACTCCGTGACTGGTACGCCAGACCTGGACCTCGATGACGCTGAGGTCATCAGTATGAAAGAGATTGAACGTGCGATTCGAAGTTTGAAATGTGGTAAGGCTGCGGGACTGACAGAGTTACTGCTGAAATGATCAAGTATGGTGGGCCTCGCGTCTGGGACAGCTTTCATCTGCTGTGCAATTTGTGCTGGCGGACGGGGGACGTCCCGGATGATTGGCGATCCGCAGTCATTGTGCCTTTATATAAAGGTAAAGGTTCACATTTTGACTGCGGGTGCTATCGGGCGATCAGCCTGACCAGTTTAGCAAGTAAAGTATACTCGAAGGTTTTGACGCGTAGGATGCAAGAGAAATCGGAAAGATTTCTATGGGAGGCTCAATGCGGATTTAGACCTGGAAGAGGATGCACGGATCAAATATTTTCTCCGCATGATCACGGAGAAGCTTCTGGCTGCTAACCAGAAGATTTTCTGTGCTGTGGATCTTGAGAAAGCATTTGATAAGGTTGTAAGGAAGAAAATGTGGAATTGTTGCCGGGGTACGGTGTGGATTGTCGATTGCTAAGGGCTGTGCAGGCACTTTACTGCGACTGTAAAGCCTGTGTGCGGGTAGGGCATGACCTGTCACCCATGTTTAGCGTCCAAACGGAGTAAACAGGGTTGTGTCATGTCTTCCTGGCTGTTCATATTATCTCGACAGCTGTTACAGAAGCTGAAAGATAGCTGTCTGGGTGTGAAATTGGGTGACATAAAAGTAAATTGTCTAACAACATTCTGATGATGCAGTGCTTATTGCACCATCAGAGGCAGAACTGCAGGCATTAGTCACGCGTATGAAAGAGGAATGTGAAATTAAAGGTCTCCGTTTGAATGCCAATAAAACTAAGGTTCTGGTATTTGAAAGGGACGAAGAGAGAACGAAGTGTGAAATATGGGTAAATCAAGAATGTCTAGAACAGGTAAATGAAATTGTATACTTGGGGAGTGCTTTTGCCGGGATGGAAGATGTGATTTAGATGTGAGCAGGCGTGTCGCTGCCGGGAACAAAGTCAATGGTGCCTTGACTGCTTTAGTCAAGGCAAGGCGTAGTGAAGAGCGCACGCCTTGCAATACATAACGCAGTGTTGGTACGAACTTTGTTATATGGCAGCGAAACCTGGTCCCATACCAGAAGCATAAAAGCAAGTTGAATGCAGTGGAGATGCGATCTCTGTAAAATGTGCGGCGTTACCATGGCTGACCGAAAGCGAACGAAGAGATTCGCAATATGGTAGGTTTGAAAGATGACCACACAAAATTGATAAGGGCGTGCTTCGATGGTTTGGGCACGTTGAGCGAATGAGTGAAGACCGAATGGTGAAGAAAATATATAGCGCGAAAGTTAATATTAAAAGGTGTCGAGGTAGACCGAGACTAACTCGAAGACCATGTGAGCAAACTGCTCGAAGAGGGAGGGTCAGAGTACTCGGATACCTAGACGTGCATGCATGAAGAAGATTATGAATCTGAAAGAAGCGAAAGAGATATGTAAGGATCGTGACACTTGGCGATCTGTTCTCTCTCTACTACCCGTCAGGATTGTGCGTGAAGATAAAACGTAAGAACCGACTTCATAAAACTAAAAAGAATAATATAATTTACATATTATTAACTTCTGAAGTCGGTGCTACGACAAAGTGTATCGATGAATTCAAGCCCCATAGAACTTTGTACAGATAGAGTTACACATCCCAATTCTGAGAGGTCATTAGATGAAGGAGAATAGAATATAATATTTTTTACCCAATATAGATTATTACTCATTACTTATTGAAAGTCATTTTTTTATTTATAGTCGGTAGATATAGTCAGTCACTGTTTTGGTTTTTCCTTGTTCCTTTTGATGTTTTCCTACAGCATTACGCACGAGAAATTAGTATTTTCAGCGATGACAGTACTGTAAATCTAGCGAGCGCCATCCCCTTGAGCTATTGTGGCTTCTAATTGGTTGTCCATCATTTAAGTTATGAAGCCCTGATTGGTAAAAAATTATATTTCGTATGATTTAAAAATCTTGTATTAAATATTAATCCTTGAAAAATCTTTAGATTTAATATAATCACTGGTTCGTTGCTATTGTAATAGTGTTATTTCTGAACGACTTGGCCGATTGAGATCATATTTATATTTTTTTGTCAAAACAAAGGTTCATAGGATCTGATGCTATGCGATGCTTTGCTAGGATCCGATAAGTAGCGCTGTACTAAGTTTGAACAAAATCTAGAGGGTTTTCAAGGAGTATCCAAATTTTATATATAAGTTCAAATATATAAATAATGATATACCGTTATTGCAGTTTTTGAAAATACGAGTTAATAAGGCTTCTACTTTTATTTGAAACTAGCTGTTCCCCGCGACTTCGCTCGTGTGGAATTCATTATGATTGGATTTAATGGGTTTTAGTTTTTTTGCGCGGAACCCTAATTCTTTTCCTAAAATAAAAGTAGCCTATGTTACTCCTTATAACATCAGCTATCTGTCAGTGAAGGTTCCATCCAAATCGGTTCACAGGTTTTTGCGTGATGCGTGTTCAGACAGACGTCTTGTTAGAGTTTTATTATAGTAATAGATAGATAATTTAATTTGGGGGTATCCCTAATGCAAAATAACCCTGTATATTATGGACCAATGTAGTTAAAATGAATTTATGTTGGCTTAGTGCCAATAAAGAAAATCACAAGAAATGGACCTAAAATTTTATATTTACACTTTAAAAACTCCGCAGTAAATGCGCCACCTACCGGAAAAAGAAGAACAACATCCGCCGAGACAGCTAATGGAACATAAAAGTTAGTTTATGTGTCACTATTATGTCAACTTAGACAAATTGCCTCAAACCAGCATTGCCATGTTCTTTGCATCATTTAGAAACTACAGCAAACTCGTATTTTATTTCAGCGCTTATGAATATAATATCAATAAAATAATTGCAAAAATATAACATTAACATATTATAGTTAACACATTATTAATTTCAAATAAAATAAATACTTTATATAAACTATGTAAAAGTTAAACCGAGAAGTTGCTCCTATGAAAAGTGACACGTTAAACTTTTATGTTTATTCCTTGCTAACATTTGTAGTGCCCTAAAAGCATTTCATATTTAATGTTTTATGGATGTAGTAGCGTATAAATGTTACACACAATATAGTTTTCATTTCCATTTACATAATTTTCAGATAAAGTTATATTCTCATAGCCTTGTCAATTTTATAGACAAAGTGTACAAAAGTCGACACACAACGACACCGTTACCGTTACAGCCTATTAAAATCCACTGCTGAACATAGGCCTCCCCTTAGATTGCCTAATATGGGGATATTTGTCATAGTTGCCACGCCTGGCAAGCGGGTTGGCATCCGCAGTTTTTTATTTTTAGTCGTTATTAGGAAGACGCTGGTGCCCATCTCCTGATTTGTTTCCCTTTGTCGCCTCTTACGGGATTATATAGGGTAGTGGTTATTCTTACTCCACACACATAATACTAAACTGTAATTTATAAATTTTCCAAAGGGATTCCATTAAAAATAAAAATTTATTTCGGATATAAAAATAAGTATAGGTTACCGACTCGCAGAAAATATTCCAACCTTTCCAATAGACCTCAATAATATTATACCTCGTAATAATGATTTGAATAAAAATAAAAACTTACCTCATCATAAATGAAATTGTCAATCTCTTCCAGGGGTCGTCCATATAGTTTCGGCGGAAAGGGCTCGTACTTCCGCGGCAGACGTGCACCGTCTTCGACACTAAGCCGGCGTCGCGGCATGAATCCAAACTCTCGCACAAGCTGTGCTCCCCGCGAGCCAGCGCGCTTCGCCGATTCGCGGGTGAACGGCGTGACAACGGCCCGCGGCTCATCACGCCCGCCCACTGTTTCGTTCGCGAACGTGACGTCGAGCGGAATCCGCAACTCGTCCCGCCGCGGCCTCTCGCATTCTGTGGCCAGCGCATCGCGTGACTGCGAGGCAGCCAGAGGTGCAGCTGCCTCCGGGTTCGTTGCCTCTAGCGTGCGCACGATCTCGCCAAGCAGCCGCGAGCCATCGATCTCTTCCCCGGGCGAGTTCAGCGGCGCCGGCGGCGGGAAAGACAACCGCCGTTCGTCTTCCTCCATGCCGATGCCGGCGATGGCTACGTGTGCTCCCGGCCCATCTTCGCGCCCCACACGCACTCGCACGCACTATTTGCAGACCGATGACGCCATTTTAAATTAATACTGCCACCTGAAACAAATGAATAACCCTCAGTAACCATGAATATGTTCACACTATTATTTAACACACGGCACACTAAAGCTTGAAAAGTTACTATTTATTAACGAAATCTGTGGATTTCGTGTAAATTTTCACAACAAAAAAATCGCACTAACGGATAAGTTTCCTTTAAAAATATAATGGTGTTTTATCAACGAAACAATAAGTAATACAAAAAGTATGGTCTATTGTTATAATTGTAATATTTTAGACCATATCTTCAATATCTTTTGTTGATAACCGAAATTATAAACACACATTATGATAATAAAAATCAACCGGTATAAATTCTTTGATAAAACGAAATCATGTAATACTTTATGAAAATAATTCCATTTATAAAAAGAGAGATAAATACACAGCGAATGAATGATAAGTTAGTAAAAGCATCGCTGGCAATAACAAATCTTTTTAATCTATGATGTACATAGGTACGTAAACAGCGAATTCGACGAAGAATTGTTTACATTACATTCTACGCAGTCACACAAGCACGAGAAAATTTATAATGAGACACGCGTGTACACAAGAGCTCAACTGTAGCGAGTGATGCTCGTGTAACTGTAAGATACGAATCGATATTGAGTGTGCTGCGATGCTCGTATCCATTGTATCCATTGTCTCCAACACACGAGGGAAAACTACTCATGTATAGTCAGAAATAATTCTGCGGCGGATAAAGTTCTGAAGAAACAAACGTTTTAATACTAAACTTTTCTTTGCTGCATATGTGATTTCCAGCTATCTATATAATTTTATCATAAATAAAAGAAAATAAGATTTTTTAATGAAAAAAATTGTGTATTTATAATTAACTAGCTGGTACCCGGCGCGTTGCTGCCGGAGAAGATTTAATTGTGGAAATATCGTGTTAAATTTGGAAGAGTTATATTGTTTAATTAGGAATACTTTAAAATAAATTTGTCGGTACGATATGCGCGCCACTTGCTGTAAGTTAATTGTACTATGTCTATAACCGCGCAAGTGCAAGCAATAAGTCGACAAATTTTTACCGCAATCTGGTGAACGGTATGGCAGCGCATAAAATACGAACAAACAATTATTAATTTTTATATATTAGATTGTGAACAAGTGTCGTAAAAGGCGATTGTTAGAATTATTTTAATATTATTCTAAACCAGCCCTTAACTAAAATCCCACCTGATGGTAAGTGGTGATGTAGCCTAAGATGGTGAAGCGCACTGACTTAACAAAAGCCTATTTACTCTTGTCTTGAAGATACCCACACTGTAATCGGATGGAAAGACAGATGCTGGCAACTTATTCCACTCCTTTGCTGTACGCATGATAAACGACGCAGCAAACCGTTTACTTTGAATGCGTGGTAAGTCAACAACGAAAGGGTGGAGACTGGACGAACGTCTGGTTGTCCGATGGTGGAAGGTAGAGGGAGGAATTAAATTATGCAATTCCCGCGCACACTCTCCAAAATGCATCCTGAAAAAAGAAGAAAAAAAAGAAAACCGTAAGGCCGGCTACTTTGCGCCTGTGTTCGAGGCTGGTAAGATTGGTTTTAACCAAATTCTGGTCACCAATAAGCCTCTTAGCACGCCTTTCCATTGAGTCAAAAGCTAATAGGTGGTATTTTCCAGCTCCAGCCCATATATGGCAGCAATACTCCATGCACGACAGGACTTGCGCTTTATATAAAGTAAGCAGCTGTCCCGGCGTGAAGTATCGCCGCACCTTTGCAAAGCCTCCTAGCTTCCTTGCCATAAAACTTCAGCAGTTTTCAAATTATGACGGCAAATTTATTTTATACGCCAGACGCAAAAAAGCTAAACCGGCGACGACACGAAAAAGAAATCGATATAATACCTAATACCCAATAGTTGAGTTTGGGCCGCAGGTATTTATGCAAGCTCGTTCGTTTGTCACTGCATTGTTATGCAGTCTGATCTTTTAAAAAACTATGCATGAACATGTTATAATCTAAGAGGTTACTAAACAAGAAGAATAAAAAGTGGCAGCAGCTATTTAATTTGTATACAACATTAGAGAGATAGAAAACTAACAAAGAAGTATATAAAAACATCTCCATGACCAAATAAAAACAGCAAGAATGGTACTATTATGAATTACTCTGACTTTGACCTATAAACGTCAAATTAAGTTTAGGGAAAAATAGTAAATTTTTGATTATGCAACCACAATTGTTAGGTAACTGGGAAACGCAGAATATATTATACATATTTTTTTATAGGAAAGCGGACAAACGAGCATACGGCTCACATGATGGTAAGTGACTACCGCCGCCCATGAACAACTGTAAAACCAAGAGAATTGCAGGTGCGTTGCCGGCCTTTTAAAAAGGAGTAAGCTCTTTTCTTGAAGGTTCCTAAGTCGCATCGGTCCGGAAAAATCGCCGGTGGTAAACTATTCCACAGAGAGGTCGTACGCGGAAGAAAACTCCTAGTGAAACGTACAGTGGTGGACCGCCAAGCATCCAGATGGTGTGGATGGTATCGGGAGTTTTGCCGCGATGTGCGTTCGTGAAATTTAGCGGCTGGGATTAATCCGAACAATTCCTCAGAGCACTCCCCGTGGTAAATGCGACAGAAAATGCAAAGGGATGTTGCATCCCTTTGCATTTTCTCTTCGCAGCGCCAGTGAATCGAGCCGATCGGAAAGGACTCGGTCGACGACGATTCGAGTCGCTCAGCGCTGGATGCGGTCAAGTGGAAGGAGCTGGCACTGGAGAGCCCCAGCCCAGAGATGGGAACAGTATTCCATGTGGGGCCAAACCTCCGCCTTGTAAAGTTGCAAACGGTGTGCCGGCATGAAATACTGTCCCGCTCTGCTGAGCACGCCAAGCTTTTTAGAGGTCATTTTGACCTCCTCTTCCAAGTGACCACGAAACTACACATCACTCGATATGTCGACACCGAGGATTCCGATACTGGCTGAGGCAACAAGGGGAGTGCATAAAACTGAGGAGATACGATGAAGGGTTTCCCTTATGCTACTCCCACACGACTTATAGGATAATTCTAAAATAGGCGATAGTTAGTTTAATAACAATTCGAAGCGTTTATAATTAGACCCGTAAAATGTGTGTGAAATACCCTGTATTCTGCAAGTGTAGATAACTTATGTTTGATTGCTACAATGCATGCGCGCTAACACTTAAATTCAATTCGTGCCTCGGCAACCTCCACAATCAATTTTCAGAGCATTTCCGGTACGATGAATGAGAAACATTTGTACCATTCGAAATATATCATATATCGATTTTCTGTGGATTTAAACCCTCTTATTGAGTTCTGAATCGTAACTTTATACTTTATACGTGGCCTACCATGGCCCTAGTCATGTTGCAGCTATATTATGGTTGTAGCACGAATGTCGGCTCGACCGGGGTAGGATAACGCAATCACAGAATACCAGCGTAAAATAGCAGTATAATTATGGTGAGTGCAAAGAAACGGCGACGTATTTTACTAGATACGTGGCATTCCATTTTAGTCCTCAGGGATGAGAACGCAACTGCATTTTGGTTCTTAATCAATCATAAATATAGATCTCTACTGTAGTCCACCTGATGGTAAGTAGGTACTGTGGCCCATAGACGCACACGTACACTTAAGGGAGTCGAGAGAGGTGGCGTAGAGGCGTCATGCCGTTTGCCGTCACGGCATACGAGCCGATTTTACTGCCAAATGGTACAAAAAACAAAACTTTTACTTCTCAAGGTTATCGCTTCTCTACAAATTAATGTTTATGCAGTATTACTCAGCTATAGGATTCACATTTTATACGATTTTGAAGGTTACAATGTAATGATTTTACCAGAAAATGTACGTCGTGTAATCGTACATCGAATAAGACGGTGGTGTAAACATAATACATTAAAATGGATGGTTGCCTAACGTGTCATTCATACACGTATAAACAAGTTTTAAATACGTTGAGATGGTTGAATAAACGTAGGAAAGGAAAATATCACGATTATTTAAAAGTAAATATTATAGGAATAGTTTTTATGATTAAAAACGAAGCTTGTCTTCTCACATTTCTAGGAGTGTAATAGTGAGCAATTATTAGTCCAAAGCGTTTATTTGACCGGTTACGTCTAATGTGGTCAAACATACTTTTAACAAGTAAATTTAACAAGTGAATATTAAAATATTTAAAAATTGTCTTAAAAGGCTGGCTTTTTTTATTAATATCTTATACTAGATTTGAAAAAAAAACACAATGATTTAGGCAATGATTTTCATCAGAGGAAAACAATCGCTCTGCTAATGGTGAGGTCATTAATAAAACAAATATTAATAGTGTTAATATTTCGAGAACATGTCAATTCCACACATTGCGGCGGACTAACCCATCAAGGACAGTGGTGGTTGGCATATGCGTCATACTTGTGAACAAGTAATAACAATAGTGTACTCCATACAATTTCGGTCACGGCGGCCAGCCTCAACAGATACTAACCATCGGCGGAGGACAGGATTATAGTGCCCAAGTGTATGCGCAAACATAGGTGCACTCTCTATTCCCTCACTCTCATAATCCGATGGGACGGTAAACCGACACGACCGGAGTGAGATCAGGCGCACGACCAACGGCTTTACGTACTTTCCAAGGCAAAGGGGTAAGACACTGCCAACTTCCTGACGCCTGGCAGCTACTGAGAATTTCTTGACAGAAAAACTCAATAACTAATTAAAACAAGTACTGCTTGTGGGGTCTGGTTTGCCCGAGTTTGTTATTTATTGATTTATTATTATAAAACTGAAGTGACAAACGGACTTGCAGTCCACTTGATGGTAAGTGGGTACTGCAGCCCATAGACCACTGCTACCCAAAGGAGACTACAGATGCGTAGTTACCCTTGAGGACTAAGATGGAATGCTTCACAGCCTGTAATTATAGTGGCTCTCTAGAACCTTCAGACCGGAACATATAGGGATGAGATATACTTGCAAAATTAAATACCAGGTCTTCTAAGTACGAGTACGTAAAAATACCACGGTCAAAAACCAGGTTTTAAATACTTGAAAGTACTTGTTAGTATTTAGTATAGTTTGGGTTGTGCCATAATCTTGTACGTGTCCTGTCCTCGGCATCCAATATTGAAAATACTTGCATAGGAAATCGATCCGTATTCCTTGTTGCCCTATGATGAATAAGGAGCACAATCGTATAAGTGAAAAAAAAATACTTAGAAGTTCAAAGTATTTTTTAATCGCAAATACGATTGTGTTCCTTCTTCATATAGTTATAGATCGTTTTCCTATGCAAGTATTTTCATGTCTAGTGTTTCAAGTTCTTGCCACGTCCAACTTATAGCACATACTTTTATACTTGCAAGTATTTTTTGCTCGTACTAGGGCGCCGTACTTTGAAGTGAAAACCTGGTTTTAAAACCTGGTAGCGTAAATACGTCTCATCTCTAGGAACATAGCATTGCAAGCACTTATATCTGGCGGCAGAAATAGGTAACAGGTTAACTACCTAGAAGGACTCCTAAACAAAAAAGAGTACAACGGCCTATATATATAAACAATAAAAATGAAAAAAAAAATCTGCGATGTTTCTTTAGTTGGTTCTTATTCGACCAGAAAAACCAAAATTTGAAACGTACGAAAATTTAAATTAGGTATTATATTGATTAAAATTTATTTTATTTTATTTCATTCCTTTACCATTCAAAATAAAACAGAGCTGTGGGTGCACTGATTTTTGTTAGCTGAAATAGTTAAGAGGGTCATTTACCCTAAACACACACTTAGACAGTTACAAGGGTCCGGCTAGACTACTTAGTAAGAGTAAAATAGTTTTGTAAACCTATTTTACTAATAAAAGAATTAGTATACTAAAGTGGCAATGGGCCGGTCATATAGTTCGAAGAACCGACAACCGATGGGGAAGAAAGGTTCTCGAGTGGCAGCCTCGTACCGGCAGGCGAAGTGTAGGGCGTCCCTCCACTAGATGGAGTGACGACCTGGTAAGACATGCAGGAAGTCAATGGATGCAGGTGGCCCGGGACCATGCTTTGTGTCATTCTTTGGGTGAGGCCTATGTTCAGCAGTGGACTTGTCAAGGGCTGTAATGATGATGATGATGATGATGATGATTTTACTAATAATAATAGCTTGCAAGCCTTTTTTAAGCTAGTGAAAAGTTTCCACATAGTGGCAATGTAAGAAAATTCACTACCCCTTATCACGCCGTGGATGTCGTTAGAAGCGACAGGGGGAAATGAAACGGGAAGTAGGCAGCAGCATCCTCGTGATAACAACACAAAAATATTAAAAAAATGCGACTGCCAAACTGCCTGCAAAGTTATGAACAGTTTATGAGCAGTGGAATTTTGATATGCTGTAATGAAATGATTTCAAAGATCAAATACCTGTTGACTTAAATATTTGTGATAGATTTTAATTTTATCTGTACAAATAAATACAATTGAAGTGTCTGTTTGTAATGTCAAAATAAAAGCTTTTTACTAAATGCATATGAAAGTACTAGCGGTCGCTCGCGACTTCGTCCGCGTACAATTTCTGATTTCCTATGAGATAATGAAATTTACTCGCTGCAAAAGGCCTACCTATATAGAGGCTATATAAAGCTTATGCAAGTATTTATCACAAGTTGATGATGCAGTAATGTTATGTTATCCCGTCGAGTTTTAAATATCCTTAAAGGCCAAAGTAATCACCGGATGTGCTCAAGGGGAAACAGTATTCATACCACGAATACTTAATACCATCAGAATACCCCTTTGAGTTTCACATTCCACGCTAATTCCATGCGGATCCACAAAATATTGTTCATCTTTTGACGACATTTTATTGCTTCATTAATAGAATCAGACGTTACTTTGCGGAAATCTATTATATTAAAGTTGATAAAAAATTACTTTGCGATAAAAATAAGATGATGGGTCTTACCTAGTTTGAAGAGCACCTCCCGCCCTCCCTCAATTGCGTGCACTATCTGTCATCACTAATCCCAACACCACTACTCCCAACACCCCTACACTATGAAAGACACACCACTGACGACAATACGAAATTCGTATTTCGTATTGTGTGTATTTTTTTTATTTGTATCGAGCGGATGTACGCAAAGTAATTTTTACCAACTTTAATACATGATAATAAATAATTTGTTTTTAAGGAATGTTTGTTTTTATTTAAGGATCTCTTTGTATACAACATTTGTGGCGCGGCTCTCATGTGTTAAAATCACCAGACCACTTGCTGCATTTACTCTCGAACAGTGAGAAAAGCTCTCCCTTAAGTCTAATCCAACCATTTTCAGTGACTGCCCTTGTATTTTATTAATGGTCATAGCAGCACACTTTCAGGGGAAATTGTAATCTCTTGAACTCAAAGGTACCCCTTTGATGGTATTAAAGGTATTCGTGGTATGAAAACTGATTCCCCTTGAGCACATACGGTGATTACTTTTGCCTCTAAAACATTTTTATGGAGAGCTGTTATTTGTAGTCTGATACCATTCCATAATTTTGGAGGTTTTAAGTTCCTCAATAACATAACTGGAGCGCCCAGTTTAACGGTGAGATTATAAGCTGGAAGTCCTGCTGGGTTAAGAGTATTTAAAAACTCGACGAATTTAATGCATCATCAACTTGTATCACTGAATCCACAGATTTATAGCTGATTTCTTCCCATTCAAATGATTTTAGCAAAAGACCGTTAATATCACCCGCTGTGTCATTTTTAGGCGTCAAAATAGCACGCTTGCATAACCAGTCTAAGGGTTTTGTCATAATGTTAGCTATGTCAGGGTAAACTTTGGCGGTAAGCTCTGCAAGAGTTTTTACTACTATGGCCAGACTTGGTGGTATTACAACTTTAATATCTACTGTAGGATAATCTCCATCCCCTATTTGAATTAAAGTCTGTGCAAACTGACCAGCGGTAGCATCACCTTTCAAGAGTACTCTCATATTTGTCTTATTATATTGAGGCCACAAATATGAATACTATAAACACGACCTTATTGTACTACCGCTAAGGTTTGTCGAAAGTCTCCCGCTAAAAGAACTGTAACACCACCCATCAATGTGTCATTTTCTCTTATATCTCTCAATGTTCTACTGAGAGCCCTTACGGCTTTTTATGGGCCATAGTGCACTCATCCCATACAATAAGTATTGTTTCTCCCAAAACTTGCGCCATATTACACACGCTGGCTATTTTCCAAATGCACTGCAAGATGAAAAACTGATGGAAATCTTTCATGAATGAGAAATGCCAGGATTCTCCAGACAGCTTCAGAGCTGCTTATATAGCGACCACATTCGTATAATTTTACTTCATTATTATCATTTTTAAGAACAATTGATGCCTGGTTGGATCCTTTATTTACATATATACTTAATTGATTTTATGAAGCTACAATATTCTATGTTTATATGAGCAGCAAAAGTCCGATATAAAACTGGATTATAAGGTACCACCCATCGGTTGTCTAGTGTTACACCATTGATGTCAACCGTGAAACCACCGTCTATGGGACCTCTTTGACTGTATTTAAGGGAACCGTCTTCACATTTGCAAGTTTCTTTCAGAAGAGTTTGAGGGTACTTTTTGCTACAAATACCACCTTACATACATGGAGATTTGTTGTTCAAATTTCCGCAAGGTCCATGGATCATATTGGCTTTGATAATTTCATTAAGGTCGGAATCTTCTCCAGGATCCGGTATTTCGGCACAAATGAGGTTGTCTATATTGGCGGGAGAAATGCGCTGAATATGAGGTAGACCTCGCTTCTGCCATTCGACAGATTGCATATAGCAACGAACGTTTCCAAACAAATTTCCCTGTTTTAGTAGTGCTAATAATATTTTAACTTTTAAATGAAATACCCTTGCTATAATGTCATGTCGATTCTGTGGTCTCTGACCAGGCAGCAATACATCTGCAATATCTTTCCATCGAGGGTTGCATGTTAATGTAATAAAAATATCAGGGCGACCGTAATGGCGGACGTAGGTCATTGCATCCTGACTCTTTTCGTACATATATCGAGGTGATGTAGTAAAATACGAAGGACTACCATCTGACTAAGTTGAGCAATATTGGTGTCCTGCCTCGCTATTGCATCTTTCAAATGTACATCTGCTCTGAGCTGCGCTTGATTGTTCCTGATGTAATTTAATCTTTCTGTTTAAATTTTTGCGTACATATCAACTAAATATTGACTAAAAAGAGTACGATAGCACAGCAGCCGATTTTCGTCTACTTGTCTGACCATAATTCAGTAAGAATAAAAATTTAGTGCTGACACAGTTTTCTGGAGAACTTTTTTTGTCTTAGGATCATATTGATGTATATCAATAGAGTAACCATCCTCACCATAGCAAAAATCAGTGGGTATTGCAAGCTATCGTATGAGCGGTTTAATTCACTGATACGACGTAACTTGTTATCGTGACTTTGTAATACGATGTCTCGCTTTTCGAACTGTTGTCCAACTATGACCAGAGCAACTTCACTTGCTGTCGGTGCATTAAAGCGTCCTATGTGAGCATGGGCTGGTTTTCTATCAGCATGAATAACCACTTCAAACTTATCACAACCTTCAGGTACCTTTTGAAGAGTTGTTTTTAGGTCCCTTATATAGGAATTATTGTCATGCAACATTGCTTGCAATTGTTTAACCAGATTTGGTTTTACATCAGGAAAATTGTTGCATCTTAAACTTGCCTCCCTTTCGTCCTCACTAAAGAAATAAATTTGCAGACATTTTGGCTCTTGTTGAGGTAAAGGTAATAGGCTACCAACCAAATGATAAACTTGCCCTTGCACTTTAAAAGTGGGCATATAACCATCTTCTATTATTTTTTTAGCCCCAAAGGACGTCATTTGAAAGCAGCCATTATACTTCCTAATACGATCCATGAAATGTGCATGCTCTGGATGAAGATCCATAATCAAGCTATAAAGAGGTTCTGGCAAGGGCTCAAAAGCAGGAAGCTTCACTTTACCACCGGCGCAGCACATGCCAGGGGTCTCTTCTTTCCACTTGAAAGCTAAACAGTGTATACATTTTTGATTCATAGCACCAAGAATAACCCAGATAAAGCTTTTACTTTCCATGGACGTAATCGTCTTTCTGATCGTCTTCCTGGAATCCTTTCATGCCTGAAAACAGCTGCTCTTTGAATTTCTGGATTACTGTGTTGATAATTTGCCACCGCAGAACAGTGAGAGTCAGGATTATTTTGCTGGTAATTTAAGACTGCAGCACGGTGAGACTCAGCGTTATTTTGCTGGTAAGTCATGACAGCAGTACGGTGAGACTCTGGATTGCTTTGCAGTTAAGTCATTACTGCAGCACGGTGAGATTGGATTGTTTTGCTGGTAAGTCATGACAGCAGTACGGTGAGACTCTGGATTGCTTTGCTGGTAAGTCATTACTGCAGCACGGTGAGACTCTGGATTGCTTTGCTGGTAGGTCATTACTGCAGCATGGTGAGACTCTGGATTGTTTTGCTGGTAAGTCATTACTGCAGCACGGTGAGACTCTGGATTGCTTTGCTGGTAAGTCATTACTGCAGCACGGTGAGACTGGATTGTTTTGCTGGTAAGTCATGACAGCAGTACGGTGAGACTCTGGATTGCTTTGCTGGTAAGTCATTACTGCAGCACGGTGAGACTCTGGATTGTTTTGCTGGTAAGTCATGACAGCAGTACAATGAAACCCTCGATTGTTTTGCTGGTAAGTCATGACAGCAGTACAATGAAACCCTCGATTGATTTGCTGGTAAGTCATTACTGCAGCACGGTGAGACTCTGGATTGTTTTGCTGGTAAGTCATTACTGCAGCACGGTGAGACTCTGGATTGTTTTGCTGGTAAGTCATTACTGCAGCACGGTGAGACTCTGGATTGCTTTGCTGGTAAGTCATGACTGCAGCAGGATGTATTTCTGGATTTTTGCGTTGATAAGCCAGGACAGCGCTACGATGAACATCCGGATTACATTTCTTGTACTTAATACTGGCATTTTTGAGCTGTTTTTTCTATTTTTATTAGTATATCTAGCCCGGCGACGCTTCTTTTTCTCAGAAGTAGAAGAACTTTCAATTTGAGAAGTAGAAGAACTTTCAATCTGAGAAGTAGAAACTGAATTCGACATTTCTACAGGAAGGTAAACGTCGAAATGTCCATTAGAGAGATCCAAATTTCTCGTATAAAATACCATTATGATAAACCTCAAAGACACAAGGGAAAATCTGCCCAGCAGCCACTAATTCGCACAAACCACCATATGTATAAGGTTGAGACATTTCGGCATAGTAGTCAGCAGAAGTGTTAAAATTATTCCCATCTCTGTCGTGGGACATGATGGAAAACTCGTCCCAATGCTCCATCACGTGGTCTACTATTTCCTCACGTATCTCCCGAGTAACTTGAGTCCCAAACATATAATATGTATGCTATGACTCGAATTCAAAAACTGTAAAACACATACTTCTTTGTTTTTAATCAAAAGCCAAAATACTGAAGTTCATATACATAACTTGAAAAATCACGGACTTTCATACAAACTATCAACCCCTATTTTACCCCTTCGGGGGTAGAATTTTCAAAAAATGTAAAATACTTACTTCTTTATTTTTAATCAAGAGCCAAAATATCAAGTTTCATAAACATAACTTCAAAAATAACTTGAAAAATGAAGGACTATCATACAAACATTCGACCCCTATTTAACCCCTTTGGGGGTAGAATTTTCAAAACCTGTGAAATACGTACTTCTTTGTTTTATCAATTTTTAGCCTAAATATCGAGTTTCATGGATATAACTTGAAAAATGACGGACTTTCATACACACTTTAATCCCCCCCCCCCATTTAACCCCCTTGGGGGTCGAATTTAAAATAGCCTTTCTTAGTGCTCGCCTACGTCATAAAAGAAACTTACTGTAAAAATTTCAAGTTTCTGAAATCTATTTATAAGTATAAGATATACGGTTCTTATAACAATAAAACAATTTTGTAAATTATTGTCTGTCTGTCTGTTTGCCTGTTTGTTCTGGCTAATCTCCGACATTACTGGACCGATTTTGATTGGCAGATAGCTGATGTTATAAAGAGTAACTTAGGCTACTTTTATTTTAGAAAAAGAATTAGGGTTCCGCAAAACAAATTAAATACCTAAATTACACGCGGGCGAACTCGCGGGGAACAGCTAGTTGTAAATACAAAAACAAATATGTATGTACGCGAAAAAAAATTATAACCCATAAAATTCAATCGTAATAAATTTAACGCATAATTCGGACGAAGTCGCGGGAAACCACTAGTAGCTTAATAATTTAAATTGATCGTCTTAAATCTTTATCTCTCATAAATTTTTAAATGAAATTAGTAGTTAATTTCTGGAAATAAACGTATCTTGCTGTAATTGAGTTACCGTTTCGACGAAGCGAACTGAATTGTACGCTAAACGTATTAGATTGACCACGGACCGATGAAACTCTGCAAACCACTCTGTGAAATACGAGTCGAACCTCAAGGCAATAAACAGAAACCTATTTGAGAAATAAAAAATGTCAAAGCGCAATAACAATTTAAAACGCTTTTTTATACAAATATGGATGACAAACAAGCCCACAGTCCATCTGATGGGTGGATGCTGTAGTCTATCCTGCGCTGCAGATGCATTATTATCCTTGAAGATAAAGATGGATGCCTCGTTTACTGGAAAGTTCCAGTAAAAACATGGTCGTTCCTAGTCGAGTGAAACTTTTCGTGGTACAGCCATAAGAGAGCTGTAGCACGCTTCAACACGAATGACATTAGCAGCTTTATTTTCTAAGCTATACCACACCTTGGCCACTCTCGAGATAATTATAGTTATTTTAGTTAATATTTGATTAATATAATTATAGTTATTAAATTATATCTTATTATATCGTCAAATTGTATGAAACTTACATTTACACTAGTATAAGTAAACGGTGCCGTTGTATGTGTAGTTCTTAGACCATTTATTGGTTGAATGGTCTAAGGTGTAATTGAATTAGAAATGCTTAAGCATATAATTTTTTATTACGCCGTGTAGTGGCGGCGCAAGAAAACCCACTACCCCATATGTTCCCGTGGGTGTCGAAAGAGACGTCAGAGGGCAATGAAACATGAAATGGGCTACAACACAAATTAATATAAACTGCGGTCGCCAACCCGCCTGCCAAGCATGGCAACTATAGAAAAAAATCTCCCTATGAGGCAATGCATGGGGAGGCCTATGTTCAGCAGTGGACCTTTCTTTCTTCCTTCCTTCCTTCGGTCCTTTTTACTTTTCTTACTACGATACTTATTTTATTGGTATATTTTAATTAATATAATTGGTAAGTATTTTTCACCATATCTATACAAATAAATAAAATTGATGTGTCTGTTTGTAATGCCAAAGTAACTGATTTTTCGAAATGCATATGACACAGTTTTCAAAAATTTTGCCTGTCTGTCTGTCTGTTTGTTTCGGCTAATATCCGAAATGGCTGTACCAATTTTGACGGGACTTTCACTGGTCGATAGCTGATGTGTATAAGGAGTAACTTGGGCAACTTTTATTTTAGAAAAAGAATTAGGGTCCGCAAAAAAATTGAACCCCTAAATTACACGCGGGCGAAGTCGCGGGGAACTGCTAGTTGCAAATACAAAAACGAATATATATGTACAATAGCAGCGTAAGTAGGAAATTCCAAAGAACATTGACAGAACAGAAACAGATCACCTGGTCCCCGATAACTAGCGGCAATATAATATTATTATATTGCCGCTAGTTATCGGGATAGAAGCAGTTTCAAATGCGCAAGACGTCTCATAAAGTGATCGCCTTACGCGTAATGGATTGGCCTGTCAAGCGTGGCAATTACGGCAATTACTCTTTATGGCGAGCGTTCATTGGGTCGGTATTGGAGCGTACGCAGTGTACGATTTATTGCTTTTTATTTGATTGATTGCTTTACAACTGCGTTCACTTGTTAACCCGGCTGCAGCATTTAGAACAAATCTGACAATGACGTCATGCTCAGGGAACGCGCCACTAAATGTTGGTTACATTTATTTAGAAAATTTATCGACCAAATTGGCGATATACTGAAAATGGGCCAAATTAAGAGTACCCTTAACCGACGAGCGTGTATGCGTAGGTATATGGATGTGGAGGAGGCGAGAGAGGTGTGTCAGGATCGTGCCAAATGGAAGTCCATAGTCTCTGCCTACCCCTCTGGGTGACAGGCGTGAGTGCTTATGCATTATGCATATATGCATTTACTTAGAAATCCCCCTAAATTTAACGATAATACTTACGGATAAAAGATATTTGAAAGAATCTGGTTTTGATTGGACACCAACAGTGCTAATTTGTAACTCTGGTGAGAATCGTTTGTCGGTAGTAATCACTCCGCAATTGCATTATGATCTTTAATTAGAATATATTTTCTAGCGCAAATGGTTGACTCGACCGAAAAAGGAGCACGCTCTTGCAGAATACCATCGTAAAATATCAGCTTAATGCTGCTGTGTTTCGTATGAAAGTGTAGAGAACCGGATACCCTTTTTACTGGAAACGTGACATTCCATCTTAGACTTCAGTGGTGACAACGCATCTGTATCTTGATTTTTAATCGAGGATAGATGTAGAATATGGGCTACAGCTTATAATATTAATATACTTACATATTAAAAATATCAGTTTATTATAAATACTGATACATTTACAATGTAACCTATCGTCAAATGTCATAACGAAGCCAACTACAATGTTCACAAGAGTTACACAATCGTACTGCTGGGCTGTCAGCCAATGAGTGTTCAGACTGCACGGTTGTTTTTTTTAGGTATTTAAGTATTATTTTATAAAATGATGTCTGTTTATTATTACTGTTTCTAATAGGATTTTTTTTAAATGTTTTTTTAATAATTTATTAATTCATTATAAAATATATCCATTATAAAATACGAAAAATAATAAATTTAAAATATAGAAACGGCTATGTACTCATATCGTTATGCATGAGTGCGTTCTAGCGCTTAAGTTCGATTTGTACCTCGGAGACTTCCAGAACCTATTTCCATGACTCTTCCGGACCAGTGAGCAAGAAACAATCGCCCATTTATTGTAAATTGACTATTCATTTCACTATTTTGTAACTTTATCACTATTTTGAAATCTTATTAAATAAATGGGATCAGTTTTTTTAATAGAAAATGGTGACAAACGAGCACACAGTCCATCTCATGGTAAGTGGATGCTCTGGCCCATAGACATCTACGAATAATATTAAGAATCAAATACAGATGCATTGTTACCCATGAGGACAAAGATGTAAGGCCTCGTTTCCAGTAAAAAGGGTATCCGGTTCTCTATACACGCCATGCAAAATACAGCAGTATTAAGTTGCCATTTTACGCTGGTATTCTACGAGAGCAAAATCCTTGCTAGTCTGAGCAGCGTGGCTCTACCACGTATAGAACTTAACTAACGTACTAACTTTAAGTTCGTGCAAATTAACCACTATAAGAAAAAGGTATGTGTATAATAATACTTTGGATACTGCTATTTATTTATTTATTTAAACTTCGTTGCACAAACCATGTACAAAGACGCACTTAACGCCTTAAGGCGTTCTCTACAAGTTAACCTATAAATAACACTACTGTGCAATAAGATTTGTACTGTTCTGGTGCAATAAGATTTGTAAAAGAAAAAATTGAGGATCAATAAAATAACTATATGAAAATTAACTAAGTATATGTCTTTAAAGTTTTTCAAGATACAGTTCAAATTTCTCAAATTAATCTAAATCAAGCGAAAATAGAAAGGTTGTTGCTTATTTTGTTCAACGAATTCATTTGCAAACAATAAATTATCATCATCAGAAACTTTGCGGATCATCAATAGTTTCACCATGTTTCTTCTTAATAACAGTAGCTAAACCTTCAATCTTTTTGATGCTTAGTGACTTACTGTATTCGTATAAGAGCGCAGTAAGATATAAGTAGTTTTTAAAAGTACGTACATACCTATAAAACAGCTCGTTGAGATTTTATACAACAGCAACAAGGCATTAGACACGTACAGTAATTTTTTTCGTTAAGTCACGTTTTTTTTTAATAAAACAACTGCAGTCCATGCACACCTGCAGCCAACTTCTAATAAAGAACGCCACAGATGCGTCGTCACCCTTGAGGAATAAGATGGATTGCCTCAAAGCTTGTAATTATATTGGCTCTCTTTACCTTTCAGGCCGTAACATAGCAATAAGCACTACTATTTTGCAACAGAAATAAGTAAGAGAGTAATAAAATCGACGGCGAGTTGCTAATAACGCTTTCCGGATATTTACATAAAATCCGATCAGTTACTTGCACCTTATTTCATAACATAATTTTTTATAGAATAAGGGTGACAAACGAACACAGTCCACTTTATGATAAGTGGATGCTGTGGCCCATAGACATCTACATTTATCCTCGATTAAGAATCAAAATGCAGATGCGTTGTCACCCCTGAGGACTAAGATGGAATGCCTCTTTTCCAGTAAAAAGGGTCTCCGGTTCTCTACACTCACTATACGAAACACAGCAGCGTTAAGCTGCTATTTTACGCTTGTATTCTGTGAGAGCGTGGTCCTTCCTGTCGAGCCGATCCATTCGTGCTGCAACTATACTAAAGTTTATAGTCTAGCGGGTCTTCACCCCTTTGTTATCGATATTCCACACATTAGAACCAAACGGTTTGCTTCGTCTTTTATAATGCGTACAGCAAAGGAGTGGAATAATTTGCCGGCGTCTATCTCTCCGTCCAAATACAATCTGGGCGTCTTCAACGCAAGAGTGAATAGGCTTTTGTTACGCTAAAACAGTGCGATTTACCATCTAAGGCTACGTCACCACTTACCACCAGGTGGTATTGTGGTCAAGCACTGGCTTATAATAAGTAAAAAAAAAATATAGCTGCAGCATGGCTCTACCACGTATTAAATATTTTGATATATAGTGGAATACTACAAGGATCCATCACGTCATATCAGAAATTATATGGTGTCATAAGAGTCAACTAACGGTTCGAAAAGTCTTGTGGCCTTGGATAGATAAGATCTAGACTAACGGCGGCGAACACCGTTGTGTGAGACATTGGTATTATCTTTATTCTGCCTGCCAATCGACGTTATGACAGCAAATTCTTCATGCTTCGAGAGAAAGTCATGTTACACAGCGGATTGATCACCTATTAATCAGAAGAAATGTTTTCAACCAATATATTCCACTAGATCTCCGTCTGCTTCAAAGGATATAAAATTTTAGCTTGAAATATATTATGTTGAAACCAATCACGAAAATACTTACTATTATTTTATATCAGACGTTTTATTAGAAGATAACTTTCCGTGAGTTAGATTTTCCACTACATTAGGAACCATTGGCGAAAAAATTTCGATTTTATGTCTCATTTAGTTTTTGTATATTGTACCGAAAAATAAGTTACTTACTGTTACCGAAAAAGAATTACTTTTAAAGACGATAGCTCAAAAGCGCCGTGAGTGAACGTTTGGGCTCTGCGGTGTTAGCCGCGGGTTCGAATTCCACACAGCAGTATTTGTATAAATAATTGTTCCAGGTCTTGTTTGTCTTTGTGTAATCATAATACAGAAACTCTTAATGGGGTCGTTACTTTTAAGCAGAAAATAGATCATTAAGTCCGCATTTAGTGTATATGAAGGCATTTTTTTGGCACTAGTAGACTATTATAAGCCGTGGTAGCTCAGATGGCTAGCGCTCGTTGTAAATTTCACAATACGCTAGCAACCCGGATTCGATCCCCACCGGTACCAATGAAATTGTTAATTGCAATTTTAAGTGCTGATTTACCACGTGCTCGGCGGTGAAGGAAAACATTGTGAGGAAACCTGCATGTCTGAGAAAAAAAATATATTTCGAAGACATGTGAAGATCGCCAACACGCATTGGTGCAGCGCGGCGGACATTTCCTTGCCCTAAAACCCTCTCAGAAATGAGAGGAGACCTGTGCCCAGCAGTGGGACGCATATAGGCTGTTATTTTACTTTACTTTACTTTAGATGCATGACACATGATCACATAACTATGAACAAAATCTACTTATCGCTCTCAACTTAAGTGGCTACCCATTCATCAGCGTTGTAGTCTAAGTTCACTCACTACTATTTAATTATCTTGATGTCTTCTAATCCTGATTCTTATTAATTATATTGTTAACCGTTATATTGATAACCTTATCTGCTTCAGTGCCCCTTGTACTACTAACTTTGTCCAATAACCCTTCTTTGTCCAATTTGTTCTTATTTGGAACTTCCTCCTTTGTTCCTTTCGAAATCTGGATGGCCGAAAACCGAATAGAATATTATATTGTTGGCTTTTAAAAAATGACAAATATGAGGATACTTGCGGAGTTTCTTTCGCCGTTTCTTCTCCAGACAGAGGAACCTCATTTTGAAACTTAAAAACAAGCTGACGTTTGGCATACGAAATTTTAATTTCTTACGTTGAAAAATAAAGAGTTTTCATTTCATTACACTCTCTTATCATCCATCTGAAAGAAGGTAAGCGTAAGCAAGTCGGGCAGCTTCTACGACATTAAGATGTGTTGAAGAAACACATGAAAATATTCAATATCGTGCCCCCTTCTTGGGAGCACTTTGCTAAAGATCGTCAAAAATTGTGTCATCTTATTAAAGAAAACATCTACACGAGGGCAAACGCGCACAGGCATTAGAAGCTTAGCATATGGAGCTTCAGGTCCGACCACATGTTACTATACAATACTGCAACGGTTTTCTCAACTCCCCTTGATGTGCTCGTACTTTTCTCGCTAAGATCAGTTATGCTAGCCACTTGCGGGACCATGAGTAGCGTAGCAGTAGGACTTTAAGACCTATGGTAAAGACTTACAGCAGTAATTCGGTAAGCGGCTTGGAAATTAGTAGTAACAGTAATTTCCAAGCCGCTTAATAAAATACTCGTAGTAAAGTCAGTAAGCGGCTTGGAAATTAATAGTAACAGTAGTAGTACCATCAGGTAGGCTGTGTGCATGTTTGTCACCCTTAATGCTATAAAAAGGCTACAGGATAAACAATTTCTTAACGGGTTTATAATATAATGAATAAATTGGTTGAAGATTTATTGTTATAAAACTAAAAGAACATAAGGTGATGATAATGAAAAAAATACTATAAAGTTGAAAATGTTCCTGCTTCAGCCTCTTATAAATAACAAAGCCTTTTAAACACTTCAAGTTGACGCAAGGCAGATTTGAATCTCGAACGTATCGCTAGGGGTGGTCCCTTGTTACAAAATTTTCAGAGCTACGCCTTTGTAAATTTACAGTTGTTTTTCGTAACGTTTTCTTTGCTTAAATAGATATATCTCCATGTACTTCTACTATTTTCCTTAATCATCACGTTTGGCAGGCGGTATCAGACGATCGCATTAACAAACGTCTCGTATCTTTGACTCTGTTCCCCGTCGCCGGTATGGTTATTTAATATAATAATGTTCTCAAGATAGAATTTCAGTCACAGAGGTCAGTCTCAACGGGGACTAGCCATCTGCGCAGGATAGGATTATAGTGTAGTGACGCGTATATGTAAGCACAGTTGCACTCTCTATTCCCTCATTCTCATAGTCCGATGGGACGGCAATCAGACACGACCGGAGAGAGATCAGGCGCAGAACCAACGGCTTAACCGAGGCACGGGTGTGATATGCCTCCAACTTCCTGACTTCGGGCTGCTATTGAGAATTTCTTGACAAAAAACCCTATAAATGATTTAGCCCGACCAAGGATTCGAGCCTAAGTGAGTAGTTCTTAGCGGTCAGCCACCGCACAGTCTACTTCACCTGAGGATGCCTCGTGTACAGGCGAAACACGTGTTGTATCAACGTCAGTGGAGTGTCTTTCCTAGTGTAGTGGTGTCGGGAGTAGTGGTGCTGGGATTAGTGGTGACGGAGATAGTGCACGCAATTGAGGGAGGGCGGAGGTGCTCTTCAAACTACGTAAGCCACATCATTTCATTTCAATAAGAGAATATGGGCAAAGTAATTTTTACTAATTTTAATATAATAGATTTCGACAAAGTGACGCCTGTTTCTATTAAGTATTTATTTTGTTGTGATATATCTTACCTTATTTATTTTTACACACACACACTGACAAATGTTTCATATCATACAAGATTGTAATCTAAGTTTTACATAACTATATAACCCATCTGAGTCTGAACTAGATAAATACTATTTATCTGTATTTCGGAACTCAGCGCTCTTCATATACACAAGTAACAAAACATTTGACTGTAAAATGTTTGTGTTGATATAATATAATCCGTTTATTTATAATCGTCAGTCGTGTACCCAGGGATTACTAGACCCAAAATATAACATCCAGAGGCGATAAGGTGAGGTGTCACGTATTGTGATCCCAACCCTCCAGCCGAGCTATGCGTTTGAGAAAGTCCTCCAAACAAAAGCGGTCAACCTAAACTAATTTTAACTATCTTGTCCATTAACAAGCCAGTTGATTGCTTTGAGTATCGCATCATATAACAATGCATATATTTATATTTTAATAAACAAAATATATAAAGCTTTTAATGTACATACTTGTACATATAAGTCTCGGAATCACATTAAATAAAAAAATTATGGGGAAAATTATTTTTAATTTTATTTTTTATAAAACCGAAGCGACAAACGAACCCATAGTCCAACCAATGACAAGTAGCCACTGAACAACTTGGACGCGTGCAACCAATCCAAAAAAAGTAGTCCATACATTCGTTATCACTTCTGAAAACTAAGATAAAATACATCACAGTCTGTAACTATGTGTATATTGGCTCTTTTTAACCTTTTTACTGAAAACAACAGATGTCTTGTTTCTTAGTTCTCAGGAGTGACAACGCATTCTGAATAGATGACAAGCAAATTAGATGTAGTTGTCTACGGGCTACGGCATCCACTTACCATCAGATGGACTGTGCGCAAGTTATTTGAGAAGCAAAGTTATTTATGCGAATAAAAATACTTTAACGCAGGAAATCTGTTTTCGAGATTATAAGCCGAATATAAGTTGTTTCAGAAAACAATAAATTATTTTTATTTAAAAACAATTGTTTAATATTCGCCACCTTTTGTCCCGTGGGTGTCTGAGGAATATAGGAAATAACAGAAACATTTAATTTTACGTATTCCGGCAAATAGCAGCATAAATACCCGTTTGTGACATACGCCGTGTGATACCGGCATCAGGGAATCCATCACTTCATTTCGTCCCGTGGGTGTCGTTATATTTGCATCGTATGGGAAATGCGACAAATTTGTCACAGTTTCAAAAAGATGTTAGTTTTCATCTCGTTTACCGTTGCAGCCTATTAAAATCCACAGCTGAACATAGGCCTTCCCCATAGATTACCTCATGGGGGAGGGGGATATTTGACATAATTGCCAAGCTTGACAAGCAGATTGGCAACCGCATTTTTATTTTTAATTGTTATTAAGAAGTTACCCATCTCCTGATTTGTTTCCCTCTGTCGCCCCTTACGACACCCACGGGATGATATGGGGTAGTGGATATTCTTACACCGCCATTACACGGTACATCTCGTTTACGCCAGTCATAAAATAAACAGACCGACGACGTGGAACTACTTTAAATATACGTGGTAGAAATTTAATAGCCAATCCGCTTGCCAGGCGATACGATCTTGACAAATCCTCTTTAAAACTGGAGACGTCTATAAAATGCGGGGATTTTCCGATATCTCCTCGATTGCAAGCCGACTTACGATCTTACTATATTCTAAATCCCGGTGATATTAGACATACATTCGTAGCACTTATCTAGAGCAATTAAATTTTTATTTAGTTGTTCCGCAGTCTATCGAATGCTACAAAACTGTTTTTATTGTCATCTTTCACGACGGTTAGGTTTGACACTATTGCACACCACATATTAGTAGTAGTTAATAAACTACGGGAGAGTACCGAAACAGTCCATTTACGGCCAAACTTTTTTTTTGTGATAAAAGAACTTACGGTCTACCTGATCTACTGCAGACCATGGACACCTGCAACCAACCTTTGAACAAAGAAGTCCACAGATTCGTAACCACAAAATCTCATGACTTCCGATAGTGGTATAACTATTTCATTTACACTAGTCATAAAATATCCGACTGGTGATGGAGAGCAGCTTTAAAGGCTCTACCCAAGGAAAGGAAATTCTCCTAAACGGGAGAGGCCTCTGTCCAGCAGTGGACTTTTATGGGATGTTAAGGAAAGAAAGAAAAACGATACCATTTATTGATATAATGTATGTAATATACTGAGGTAATTTTATAAAACATCGAAGTTATAGTCACTATGTAGTGTTACCATGTAACTTTCTTTTAAATTGTGTTTAACTTTTCGGCACTGTAGGTCAATATCTAACAGATAAGTTTTTTGTATTTTATTTTCTTTTGTATACGACTGTTTGTTGCCAAAATAAATTAAAAAGAAGGCTTTTTTTTTAAGTACATGGCTGGCAGACATTTTTTATTTGGCCACACGCGCTGGTCTAGCAGGTTAATGAGATCAAAGCTAATACTTCTTCTCATTACTAATATGTGAGTTGGTAAAATATAGTATATCCATCCATCCATCCATTACAGCATGTAAAAGTCCACTGCTGAACATAGGCTTCCCTCATAGATTACCTCATGGGGATTTTGCCATAGTTGCCACGCTTGGCAAGCGGGTTGGCAACCACAGTTTTTTTTATTATTTTCAGTTGTTATCAGTAAGATACTGCTGCCCATCTCCTATTCCATTTTCCTCTGACACCTCTTACAATCGTTAAAATATATACATAGACATAATCAGACAATTTAAAGAGATTTTTCATTTATAGGCGATAGAGCCTCGTCCATCAATCAGCAGGGTACTTATAGACATAAAGGAGTTAAAAGGATTTAAGGAAGAAAATAATTGATTCCCTCTTATACTACAAAAATATTTAGAAGCAATAATAACTATTAAAAATAATAAAACACGTTCATTATCCATCCATCACAGCCTATAATAGTACACTGCTGACCCTAGACCTCCCCATAGATTGCCTCATAGGAAGGATTTAGCCACAGTTGTCACACTTGGCATCCGCAGTTTTTTTATAATCTTGAGTTTTTATCATGAAAGTGTTGACGCCAACGGAACGATATGGGGTAGTGAATATTCTTACGTCGCTACTACACGGTATTAGAAACACGATTTTTCTGAATTATTTGCCGTTCATCATTATATTTATATTATTTATATATGAGTTAGTGAGAAAATAATTATCAAAGACCATTTATTTTATCAACTTTAAGATTTCCCAAAAAAATCGTAAAGTTAAAAGTTTTTCGGATGAAATATCATCCCTCCTGGCATTAGTATCTGTTTGTCAAGTTTCATTACAATCGGTTCAGCCGTTCAGAACATTATATTAGACTGACTGAGAGACAGGCAGACAGACACACAAATTTTATTTGTATTTATAGATGTTACATGTATTAAATATTACTATTATTTTTGATATATGTCTAACCCAAAACATTTTTCACAAATAACGACCGCGTGTGATAAATTAGTCAAACTATTAGTTTTGTAAGTTATGTGTACTTTTTACAGAAAACTAGAATGAATCCAAACATTAGAGAAAAAAGTTTTACCACCATTTTACTGTGGTAATGCTATAGTTACAGATAGATAAAATACTTTAAAACAGGAAATTCCAAGTTACTGTGCCAAGAATAATAATATTTCGAATGTTGTATCTATATTCAACCTTGAAACAAAAACCGTGGGTTTCAATTTTGGCGAACATTGGTATTTTTATATCCAAACTAGTGATACGCACGGGTAATTTCTGGATCTCGACAACAGCGCTACCTACCGGGTTCAAATGTGAATCTAAACCATCTTGGGACCCATTCATTATCATTTGTAACTAATCTTTAACTAGAATATAAGTGTATCTTGTTTTATTGTTCAACTAGTTGTTCCCCGCGACTTCGCCTGCGTGGAATTTATTACTATTGTATTTCATGGGTTTTAATTTTTTTGCGCGGAACCCTAATTCTTTTTTCTTAAATAAAAGTAGCTTAAGTTACTCCTTATAACATAAGCTATCTGCCAGTTAAAGTTCCGTCAAAATCGGTCCAGCGGTTTCGTAGATTAGCCGGAACAAACAGACAGACAGACAGACAATTTTTTTTAAATTGCATTTTTATTATAAGTACCGTATATACTTTCATACGCATTGAGTAAAAAGCTGTAATTTTGACATTACAAACAGACTCTTCAATTTTATTTATTTGTATGTATGTATAGATTACAAAGTAAATCATTTACCGTAGCTACATCTATCTATTTTGTCCACGGAGATCTACAGGAGACCTGGTGATCTAAGATACAGGTTTAACCTAGTTTATGCACCAGTTTTTCAGCTATCAATAGTATTGTTTCAGATGTAAGCATATATTCACAGATGCTCCCTTTAATGTATATTGTTATTTTGTTCGCAATAATATATATTTATTTTAATCTTTATTTTTTTTATTAAAAAAACCTTACCTCTACACTAGGATTTTCTCCTGTATCGTGGGGGCAGTTTACATACATAAATTTCACAAGGATAAACATCCAGACCCGGAAGAATTATTTGTAGGCCATACAAATATTTGTTCCGTGCGGGATTCGAACCCGCGGGCCTTAGCGCAGCAACTCATTGCTAAACCACTGCGCCACGGAGCCGTTAATACGAATATAAAATACGAATTTTAAATCAATCCATAAAAAATGTGTGCTTGTGTATGTGTACACATAATTGCTGAATCCAGCAAGGATACTGACAAAATAGATAGATAAATTTACAATCCTACAAGAAAATTTTATTTCAGGCAAAATATTGTAGGTATTATGTACAAGCTACAATTACATTTTTCCTCTGTCATTCTGTAAAATCCTGATACAATATTATATTGGAAACATATGAAAATATAATAAGTTTAATTATTTTAACTAAGTAATAAAACGTTTAAAAATACGACTCCGCTCATTCATTAGTACAAATGGCAAATATATTATTACGTTTTGTTTTACCCTGCTCATTTATTTAAAAAGATTGTTTCGAAAATCTGTTAGACTTAAAATTAAGCTCTGTTTACAATTATTTCGATGACGAAGACTTACTGCTGAGTTGTTTAGCACATGCAAATAAAAACAATTTTGTTTTTGTTTTTGCATTTTTACTGTTTATACACGTTATTCAAAAGTCTATTGTTGTCCAAATTACTATTCAATGATTTCAGAAAATATTACTAATATTAATATAAAATGTCGTCTAAATTATTATTACTAATCATTCATTTCAGAAAGTATGATTAGGTTACTTTGATAATAAAATAAATTAAGCATTTATTTCATCAAAAAATGAAATAATAAAAATTAAACATACCATTCAAAATTGATTAAAAAATAAATAAATAATAAACATTAATTTAGTAATCCATACTTAATATTATAAATGCGAAAGTGTGTTTGTTTGTTTGTTTGTTTGTTCTTCTTTCACGTCGCAACAGAGCGTCGGCATGGCAAGATTTTTTGTATGGGGATAGTTCGGTGGCTGTAGAGTGACATAGGCTACTTTTTTCCGCGGAAAAACATCTCATTCCCGTGGGAAAATCGAATATGTTGCACAAGTTTGTCCTTCTTTCACGTCGCAACAGAGCGTCGGCATGGCATGATTATTTGTATGGGGATAGTTCGGTGGCTGTAGAGTGACATAGGCTACTTTTTTCCGCGGAAAAACATATCATTCCCGTGGGAAAATCGAATATGTTGCAAAATTAAATTCAGCTAGGTGGCGCCACCGTGATTCTACAAGACGGACGACGGTACGATGGACGAACACAGAAGGTCAGAATATCTGGATTATTATGTCTTTACCAAAATTAAGATAAAAATGTATGGATCTGTATTTTTCCACGCAGGACCGGAAGAGAGCGATAAAAACATAAAATTCACCAGCTGATTTTCTTCAAACGTTTTGGTGCATCGTAATTCACAGAATAGGCGATAACTCGCAGACGATATTAAGCAATCCGTTGATGTCTGCCTACCCTGCAAGGGTTACAGGCTTGATTATAAGTATGGATCAGAAATACTATCACCACCTGTCACGCTTTCACCCTTAACTATTACTTAACAATGGTAGAAACAGTTCTTAGTAAGCCTTATTAATAAGCCTTAGTAATATTTATTGAACGGAAATTAATACAGTTCTTATATGTGGTTATGAATGAATCGGTATTACAATAAGAAAAATTGTGCAAAATTATAAGAAAAATATTTTTTGAGAGTTTTTATTAACTAACGTAGTAGTAGTTTAAATTGATTCCGCTAGATGTCGTTACTAGGTTTTTATAACGCGGTAACGAAATGTTTCCTGACATGTACTTAACTCCCGCCGTTGAGCCGCGCGTCAACTGATCTTTTTGTTACTTTTACTTGCAATCCCACATGGAAAGAAATAACCGAGGAGCTAATGCCGGGCCAAAAAAGTACTAACAGACACGATTTAGTTGCTAGAGTATTTAGATTAAAAGTACAAAAATTAATATATGTAATTAATAAAGGGAAAATTTTCGGAGAGGTGCAGTGCTTCATGTATTCAATTGAATGGCAAAAGAGGATTACCGCATGCCCACATTCTAATATGGCTTAAAGGAAGTTGCGGCCCAGCCAAATAGACGACATAATAAGCGCTGAGATTCCGGATCCTGAGCAAGATAAAATTGTATGATACCATCGTCCGAAATATGATTCACGGTCCATGTGGAGCACGAAATTCAATATCGCCATGTATGAAAGAAGGAAAATGTACAAAGAAATTCCTAAACAGCTATTAAAAGAAACAGTGCACAATGACAATGGCTACCCTTTATACAGACGCAGAGCTCCCGAAGATGGTGGCAGGAAAGTTACAATCAAATCTCGCTCTGGAGCGTTCGAAACCTTAGATAACAGCTGGATTGTCCCGTATTCGCCCATTCTATGTAAAATGTTTAATGCCCACATTAATGTAGAAGCATGTAGATCTGTCCGCGCAATCAAGTATATCTGTAAGTACATACTCGTAAATAAAGGAAGCGACCAAGCAATATTTAATCTCAGGAGTGAAGGTGAGGCAAATCCGTTAATGAAGTACAGACCTTTCAAGCAGGGCGTTATGTCAGCAGTAACGAGGCAGCGTGGCGTCTCCTTGGCTTCCTTTACACGAAAGGCACCCAACAGTTACTGACCTTGCTGTGCACTTAGAAAATGGAGAGCGTGTATATTTCACCGAAAGAAATTTCAAGAAAGAATTGCATCACCGCCAAAACTACACTAACAGCCTTCTTTCAACTTTGTCAAACCGACCCTTTGCAAAAACGTTGTTATATTCTGAAGTCCCCCGCTATTATACTTGGAACACATCTAGGAAGGAGTGGAAACGCCGTATTCAAGGCGCGCCTGTTGCAAATTGGCCCGGTGTAAAGTCATCAGATGCCCTTGGTCGTGTGTATACCGTCCATGTAACTAATTTTGAATGTTTCTGTTTACGATTGCTGCTGCACCATGTTCGGGATCCTACAGGATGTAAAGACCTTAAAACTGTCAACGGTCAGGAATGCGCAACTTATAGAAGCATGTGAAGCTCTACATCTTTTATAAAACGATAATCACTGGGATGAAACCATGGAGGAAGCTGTGCAGTGCCAGTCACCAGCCAAAATTAGGGATCTTTATGCAACTCTCATATCATCTTGCGGGCTATCTAATGCACATAAATTGTGGGACAAATATAAAGAGTACATGGCGGAAGATATTTTGCGAAGGTTACAGCAGACACACGCGAACATGACATACAATGAACACATTTATAATGAAGCACTTGGAAAATTGAAGATAAAGTAATGGCAATGGTAGGCAAAAAATTAAGCGACTTTGGAATGATAAGTCCTCAGCGAACAACCGAAAATGAACTAAGTGATGAAATTATACGTGAAACAAACTACGATATACCAGCTTTGCAGCAGCAAGTAGCCGAATTTGTACCCCGCTTGCTTCCCGAACAAAAACGAGTTTTTGACAAAGTATTAGGACAAATTGAATCTGGAAATGGTGCACTTTTTTTTTTTAGATGCCCCTGGAGGAACTGGGAAGACATTTTAGTTAAATTTATTATTAGCGCAAGTACGGAAAGATAAAAACATTGCTGTGGCCGTAGCTTCCTCCGGTATAGCCGCCACGCTGCTAAGCGGGGGCCGCACTGCACATTCTGTTTTAAAACTCCCTCTAAATCTAGCCCAGGAAGAATCGCCGATCTGCAACTTTAGCAAAAATAGTGCACGAGGTATAATGCTACGACAATACAAACTTTTAGTGTGGGACGAAAGTACAATGTCGCATAAAAAAGCTGTAGAAGCACTAAATCGAACGCTCCAGGATTTGCGCAGCAATACCGATGTAATGGGAGGAATGGTGGTTTTACTGGCTGGTGACTTTCGCCAAACTTTACCTGTCATTCAAAAGGCACACCTGCAGATGAAATTAAAGCATGCCTCAAGTCGTCTATTTTATGGAACAAGGTGACAAAATTCAGTTTAACTACGAATATGAGAGTGCATTTGTATAATGATATCAATGCTGGAAACTATGCTGACACACTATTAAAATTGGCGATGGGCGGTTGGAAACGGATGCTGAGAATGCGTTAAATTGACGAGAGATTTTGTAATTTAGTACAGAGGTATTCCGAATTAATTGCGAGCGTTTATTCAGATTTAACGAACAACATGCATGAAGACAAATGGTTATGTGAAAGGGCGATTCTTGCACCAAAAATGAGAGCGTTAACAAAATAAATTCAGATATATTAAGCGAAGTAGCAGGAGAAATAACAGAGTATTTGTCAGTAGACACAGTTATGGACACAGAACAGAGCACTTCATATCCCGTAGAGTTTCTATATTCTCTAGAGTTGTCAGGTGTGCCTCACATAAGCTTCAATTAAAATTAGGCGTCCCAGTCATGCTAATGCGAAATTTAGATGCTCCTCGGTTATGTAACGGGACAAGGCTGCGTGACACATCTTGGACGGAACATAATCGGTGCTACAATTTTGACAGGCTTAGGAAAAGGTGAAAATGTTATTATACCACGGATCCCTATAATTCCACAGATCTTCCTTTTCAATTCAAAAGGTTGCAGTTCCTATTAAGCTCAGTTTTGCAATGACAATTAATAAAGCGCAAGGGCAAACGTTACAGGTAGCGGGGTCAACTTAGAAAACCGTGCTTCTCTCATGGTCAGCTGTATATAGCATGTTCGCGTGTGTCAAATGCCCAGAATCTCCACATTCTTTCCTTGAATGGAAAACATATAACATTGTGTACAGTAGTATCTTAAAATAGTGTACAGTTAGTTTTTTCCAAAATTCCACAATCAATTAATCAGAATTCCACAGATCTTCCCTTTCAATTCAAAATTTGCTATTTAGCTCAGTTTCTTTTCAATTCCAAATGCTGCACCTCTGACGGACCTATTAAGCTCAGTTTCCTTTCAACTCAAAAGGCTGCATCTCTGACGGATCTTTTATTTGGCTCAGTTTCCTTTCAATTCAGAAAACTGCATCTCTGACGAATCAATTTAGCTCAGTTTCTTTTCAAAAGTCTGCATCCCTGACGGATAATTATGCTCAGATTCCTTTAATTAAAAAAATATCCCATTTCCAATTGGAATAAACAGGCTATTTTCATGCTTTCCTATACGCTGCGTTTCAAAACATTTAAATAGGCTGACGAATCAATTTTGCTCAGTTTCCTTTTAATGGCTGCATCACTGACAAATCTATAAAACTCAGTTTTCTTTCAATTCAAAAAGCAATGGATAGTTCATTTCCCAGTGACCATGCGGGCGAAGCCGCGGGTAACAGCTAGTTATCTAATATTAAAATTACAGCACATACTCTTTGATAGTTTTTAATTATAAAATGTTCAAAAACTTCAAGCCACGTCTAAGGCGTGTCTAAATAAAATTTCTAAATGAAACAAAAAGATAAACTTCGATTACAAAACAAAACAATTGTACTATCTAATGATACACCTATCAGTCTCGAGGCTTTCTAAACATATACATTTAAAAATTTCAATGCACAGTATAAATGAAAATTTTAATTTATTGCGAAGAATAGAATCAATAATTTCAACTAAACAATATATTTTTTACCTTAATACTAAAAAATCAACAATTTACTTTTCAAATACATCAACTGGCTTTGGAAACTTGTAGAATACTCTATTACCCTTCATAAATATATTTGGCTCTGGTAGGATGGTCAAGATCTGTTCCCATTTAACATCAGACATATCATTGTAATCTATTCTAAAAAGAGTACCATCTTCATTGGAGATCTTTAGAAAAGTAACCCTGATCTCTCCTTCTTCTTCATCAAAATCTGACGAACATACGCCAGCATATCTATTTTTTTTATTATTAATATGGTATTCTACAAGTATAAAATCACCGTTCTTGACAGTCATAGCAGTATCTTGATTGTCTATAGTATTAATAACATTAGTAGATGTTTGTGGAATCATTTTGTTTTGCACATCTTCCTCAGAATCGGTGTATACTGCAGCAACATCCAATTTGGTTTTATCATTTTGGTTGTATTTAATATCACCTAAGTGGAAGTGAGGACAAAATTTGCTACAAAAGCAGCTGAGGCTCCTCATGAACAACGTGTTGCTCATAAAGTTTCCTCGGACGTACTTTTAGTGTACCAGCAAAAGGTTTGATGTTTGTTCGATTTTCTTCAATTATCTTCTCTTGTACATCAATTTCTTCTTCTGGTATCACATAAATATAAATTCCGGGGCAATATTTTTTTAATTCCTCAGCAAAGTCGTCAATAGTAGTAATGTCAGTTCCTGAAGCCACGATTTTGTCAGCGGTTCGTTTACATGTCCCTCCGATACTATCTGGAGCTCCTTTACCATGCACAGCTTCATGATAGTTCCAGGCAAAATCACAAATATTTGGATATGTTTGAGTCAATTTACAAAGTAAGTAAAAAAACATATCTTTGTAGCGATACTGAGTAACAGGACCATCGCTTAAAAAATTAACGTTTTCTACTGAGCACGGAAAGAGGTCCAAGATAGGTTTTAGATGAGCCCAAATTACAGGTACATTATGGTTTAGAGTTTCTGACATTGTGGCAAAACATTTTGTTTCTCCCTTAAACTTATTTGCGTACGTGACCCACCAAAATGGAATGCTTGAATTTCTGTAGAATATTTTGTATTGTAATGTTCGGAAAAGTCCATGTGGATCATAGCATCTTTTTCAGTTAAATTACCTTTTAGACTTTTAATGGTTTGATATTGATGCACTATATTTGCTTCATGTTTTTAAAAAATATTAAGGTTATCCTCAAGTTTCATCACAATGTCTTTCGGATCAAATTTTGATCAAGACAGAATTGTCGAACTCATGATAACATATAGAACGTGTTTTGCAGTTAAGTCATTCTCGCGTAAGACATTTTTCATTATATCGGTCGCAACATAGATGATTAAGCATCCTCTGATAGTTTGGAAAATCTATGATGTGTACCTGTTTTAGGTTAAGGCCAAGGTTAGCTCCATGTTTGCATGAGTTATACATAACCAAGTTTCTCTTAGGTGGATGTTTGGGGTTACAATCCAAAAAGGTCGTAGGCGGCTAAACATTGGGTAACTTAACTTTATATTTTTTGTTTTTATAAACTTGGTGTGTATATTTTTCATGGTGTCCTGTAACAATCTCTTCTATTTTTTGATTTTACCTTTTGTAATGCTATCTTTTTTACCTGGGCATCATCTACTATTACAATCTTCTTCAAAAAACTCGGTGATTATTTTCTCTAACTTAGAACTTGTTTTATCGTTGCTTGTTAAAATTAAATCATAAAGTCAGACATAGCTTTTCGTTGTATGCTGAGATTTTACCACTATTAGTACCAGTGACCCAGAAATCAGAGGAAGCCTGTGCCTAGCAGTGGGACGTAAATAGGCTGTAACTTTAACTTTAACTTTTAGTTACTCCGCCATTAGTCCCCTATTATCAATGATCATATTGCATGACATGATATATCTCTATTATAACGTCGTAGGCCGAACTAACATCCACGTGAATCATTCTTAATACCAATCCTAAAATGCTTAACATTAAATAAAACTGATCAAAATTATATTGACTGTCACGACCCGTCTTCATAAAATGTGACAGAAATACGTGAAAAAGACGTAATTAGAAAAGTGTGTTATTGTAACACAGACCAAAGGCATGACCTACTGTCACACAGTGATCAATTCTGAGGCCTTGTGAGGCGGTAGAGCATTTATGACATGACACCTTCACGACCAAGCGTGACATTCATAACGAGTAACGGGTCTTACATTTTTTATACACATTATTGTTATAATATAAACGTTGATTTTTCGTACACATTAATATCACATGCTCCAAGTTAATTCCATTAGAGGTCGGCTTTTTTAAAGGATTACCGTTGCACTGTCATAGAGTACGGTGCTTTGAAATGTTGCAAATATGGTTCCAACTTTAAAATTCAAAATTGTAACACAGACTGTCACTCTTTGGATGAGTTACAAGTCTGCTGATCAAATTTTATAATCTTCGTTGTCGTTGTCAATAATTCTACAACAAACACTTTAAATCGTGCACTAAACGAAATGAAACAAAGACACTCAAAGTATATTATGCTGGATATCGTTATGCAATGTTGACCAATTTCAACCGAAGTTGCATCCCCTGTTATTGATGAGTTGAGAAACTGTCTTGGCGTAATATATTACAACTATCAATATTGTGTTTATGCTTCCCCTTGCAACTAACATTAACATTAACCTAAATGTTAATAGCGTCATCGTTACTGTGAAATTGCTGGTAATGAATAATGTACAATAGTGTTATGTTCAAGCATAATATTATATTATTAATTAATGTTCAATGAATATAAAACGTGCAGTCTGTGTCCATAATCAATTTTTAAATATATCTTCTTCAAGTTGTATACATACATAGCAAATCCTGCGTAGATCAGACTAAAATTAATTATACCGAGCTACTTTCAAGCTCGGGGTCTACTATGACATCAGGACGTTAAACATCTGAGTCTCACCATGACCGTGGTTGTTGTAAGTTAAAATATTTTAATTCTGTATCTAAATAATTGCGCAATGAACCAGTTTAATATTAACACCTCCTTATCTTTATTAAACCTTAAATTTTATTTAGTTGTTATCAGGATTATGATGCTGCCCATATCCTGTTCCATTTCATTCTGTCGCCTCTCATGACACACATGGGATAATATGGAATTTTCAGTATCCCTAAGACCAGGGAATGAGATTTGTTGATATATGTATGAGTTTTTTTAGGGCACTACTACAAGGCGAAATATTTATACACTAACTATTATGGATGATGGATTCATTGACATCAACTAATTCGTCATTGTCACCTAGTGATCATAATCCTTGCCCAGTTCTCCTCCTATCATTGCAAGTGATGAATCATTCTATTTACAAGAAGTGATCACGCTTCTGTAGCTTTGTTGGTTTTAAGTAGGCTAAGTATATGTATGAACTCCATATCGTCCTCATATCGTGTACTGCAGAGTCGTTTGTCATTTTAAAGTAACAACAAATCGGTCAAGTGCATGCTGCTATACACAATTGAAACTATGTATCACAAGTAATACGCTCTACAGCCCACGTAAATTATGTATAATGCACAAAATCCAAGCAAAATAAGTTATTATACGCGATAAAATCCGTCAATAATAGTATCATTTAAAAATGTTGTGTTTGCATAAACATAAGAAATGATTTTATTCATACCATTTCGGGACAGCGAATGTTTAAGCATTTTTCATAAGTTAGAATAATTTTCCTTTATTTTTCCTTATTTAAATAATGTATGAAACATCGTGATTCTGCATGCATAATAAATAAAAAAACATTTAAGGACGTGTCAAGTTTTCCAATACGAACGGCGAACTCTTCCCAACTCCAAAAAGTCTCTCAGAAATTATATGAAGTCTGTGCCTCATATAACTTCTGATCGGTATATACAGGTATACATCAGGTTTTTAAGAAAGCTCAAAAAATTAAAAAAAAAACTTATTACTTAAATTCATATTTTTTAAGATTTTCCAGAGACACGATACGATAGTAATTATAAATAAAACTCAAAAAAAAATGAATGATTAATTTCTAAAATGGTATACTTTTATTTTAAAAGCGTACCATTTTTTAATTACATTTTCCAATCACACCACATTTCAATCATCTACGGCGTAGACTTTACGCAAAAACTATTAAGAAACACTGACAGAAAAAATATCTGTAACAAACAGACATACGTACTCACAGAAGATTAAATAAATGTTTCATTTTGCTGAATTTAATACAGAAACCGTTTTCCATGTTATCGATAAAGAAAAAGATCACAGTCGGATACAGGGCACGAGGATATTCTCAATCACACAGATTGTAGATTTATATTCAATTAGAATTGAACTAAGGAGAAATTTAAATTAATGACACATTATTTTACGGGTTAAGACATGTAAGTGAAAAAATTTTCAACGGTTGTAAATTTTAGATATATCTAGTCCAGTTTACCACTTACGTGAGTTTAGATTTATTAACTATTTATAGAATAAGGTTGACAATCGTGCACACAGTTTGCCTGATGGTAAATTTTTGCTGTGGCCAATAGACATCTACATGTCGTGGACTGATGGCGCCATAGTGCAACAAGCAGCGCCATCTAACAATTAGCTTTGCGAATCAATAATATCGTTACCGGAAACGCAAGCGCGCCCTACCGCTTGGACACGATCGTCGGTAGAGGGGATGCAGCGAGGGCTGGAGAAGGGACCGAGTGTTGTGACAGTCGAGTTCGGACAGCCTGAGCGGACGCTCGCTACCAACGCACGTGTTTGTTTCTCGAATACAACCACTAGTCTGAATAAAGTTATTTTGATCTAAATCATTTTTCGTTTGAGTGCCCACATTTACGTAAAACCATGTCGGAGCGTGAAGAAAACTGTGTTCACCATGAGACATTAATCAGGAAGCTACAGTACTATGGTGTCAATAATACAGCGCTTAAACTTATTATTTCATATTTAAGTAATAGAATGCAGAAAGATATTATCAATGGTAAAAGTTCTTCCGGGTCACCTGTACTAATGGTGTCCTCAGGGCTCGATTCTCGGCCCATTCCTATTTCTAGTATATATTAATGACTTACCTTCCTTGTAGGGGATAATCATGATATAGTATTATTTGCTGATGATACTTCCTTGATTTTTAAACTTAAACGTCAATCATTTAAATCTAACGAAGTGAATAATGCTATATCAAAATTAGTGTTTAACGTTAATAATCTACATTTAAACGGAAATAAAACTAAATGTATTAAATTTAAATTTACAACAACGAATGTTAAAAATCTGGGTACCAATGTGTTTTTAAATGGGAAGAACTGAGCCCTGTTGAATCCACTGTTTTTCTTGGCATCACTCTCGACGCAAAGCTTCAAAGGGCCCTCATATATCCAAACTAGCAAGCAGACTAAGTTCTCCAGCCTATGCTGTAAAAAGATTAGAATTCTCACTAGTGTCGAGACAGCTAGATTAATTTATTTCAGTTATTTCCATAGCATAATGTCTTATGGGATTTTGCTGTGGGGAAATGCGGCTGATTTTTGTTTTACAGAAGACTATTTTTGTTTTACAGAAGAGGGCCATTAGAGCTATTTACAATCTAAAACCGAGAGAGTCTCTTAGAGATAAATTTAAAGAAATAAATATATTAACTTTGGCCTCTCAGTATATTTACGAAAATTTAATGTATGTTCACAAAAAAGGTAGTTATAGTAAAAAGTGATATACATTCTGTAAACACTAGGAACAAACACAAGCTACTGATACCAATTTCTCGACTCCACAGAGTCAGTAATTCATTCTTGGTGCAATGTATACGCTATTACAACAAGGTCCCGGAAAGTGTACAGGCTCTCTATTACCAATTTTAAATGTTTTGTTGTTGAAACTGTATAAAAGGGTAATTATAGTATAAATGAATATATGGTTTATAATAACCCTGGGAATGAGGTGGTCGCTTCCACGCTGTTTATAAAATAAATTTTGTACTTAAATAGTATGTACAACCATTAATGTAAAATTTACTTTTAAAAAAGTCCCGCTGGGTTTCTTGCTGTTTCATCCCAGGATAAAGGTTTTTTTTCGAACCAGTGGTAAAGTAAAAATGACTTTCAATAAGAATTACATGTAATCTATATTGAATAAAAATTATTCTATTCTATTCTATTCTATATAACCTTTGAATAGTGTGAGGGTTATTACGTTAGTGAAAGATCATGACGCGCCTCCCGTTTTGTTTCTATGTCCAATGTCAAGTTTGTTGTCGTATTTACGACATTAACGAATCGTGAAAGTGTAGAGTGAAAGTTTACAAGTTAAATGTTTTAAATCAAAATTTACTCCAAATAGTCGGCGGCTAATTGGACTTAGTCAGGTGCGTGGCCAGGCCTTAGTTTGAAGTTTGAAGATTGAGGTTACCGCTGCTACCTGCTGTTTCTTGGCGGATCTTACGGCGCGACGGCTCGGGCGGCCGCCGAGCGCTTGGGAAACTTAATCCTGGGGTTAGGGGTCCATACCGAGTTACCAAAGTGTTACAAAGGGTTCGGTACGAGCTGAAATTATTATCTGAAGCTAGAAGCAAGACTAACCTAGGCCACAGCTCAGTACGTGGTACCCTGGAAAGGCGAATGGTGTCCCGAGAGTTGTGCTGCATTTTTTATTAGATTCAGACTGAATCTTTTTAATGTTTTCTTTTATGTGTTACAGTAGCAAGTGTGAGGTGATTACATGTGCGCGAGTGTGAGGCGAATGTGCACCTTGCTAGTTGGAATGGAATAGCGGGACCAGCTGTGGCATAGCCTGGTACCAGCAGACGCGTGTACTGTACGCATGGCGGGCGCCGTCCCGGAGCGCGCGTATGCTGTACGTGGCGGTGCCTCGAAGTCGTATACTCTGTATGCGCGGAAGTCGTATACTCTGAACATGCATCAGGCTCTGTCCCGGCATGCGCTGTCCTGGTTCACGTGGTTGACGTGGGAACTTATCACGATGATGACAACCCCGACGATGCCTGTGAACCCTCAGGTGCTCCTGCTGCTCCCGTTGACGCTTAGAGTGCGTGGTGCGGCGCAGCATATCGCTGGCGCTGGTGCGGCACGACGACTCGCTGTGCGAGTGCGGCACGCCCTGTGCTGTTGTTTTAGCCACGTGCGCTTGCCTCATGGCAGCTATCTATGGCGTGTGCTGGGTTATTATAATAGCCACGTGCGCTTGCCTTATGCCTGCCGCAGTGGCAAGCAGTGAGCAACGTGTTGACGTTTGCTATGTGAGCAATCCCAGCGGTGTGCTGATGAATACTGGTGAGTCGTACCCATTTTATTATGATTCTGGTGCCGAAAGCTCTCTCATCAAAGATTGTGTTGCATCAAAGTTTAGTGGCAAAAGTGTAAACAATGTTGTAAATTTAACCGGAATCGGTCATGTTAGTGTGCAAAGTACCCTACAGATACCCCCATGATCATGTGAGCAAGATCCCCGATCACCAAGTTCCTCGAGAATTAGATGTCATAGTTGATGACAGCGGTAGTGAGACCAAATCTGGTTAAGAATGGCTTGTATACTCATACTCGAAACTTTAGACCGCACCTCATGAGTAACATGCGGCGATGGATCTGTAGGGAATCGTTGGTGCGATTTCTGTCTGTGTTGGTGCACAGAGCGCTTCATGTGTTGTAGCATATGTGGCGCTAGATTTTCGAGAATCGTTGTTGCGATTCTTGTATGTGTTGGTGCACAGAGCCCCTCATGTGTTATGCATATTTGGCGGCAGATATGTAGAGAATAGTTGGTGCGATTCTGGCCTGTGTTGGTGCACAGATTTCAATGAAAGTTTCACGAGTTGAGTATTCATTGCTTATGAATTATGGTAAAGAGTAAGAAAATTACTGTGTTGTAACTTTTTGATCGCATCTTTCACAGTAAATTATGCTGTACAGGAAGCACTGTGTACGAAGCCTTAATAACAGGGCATTGTCAATTATGACAGTTGATTATTGTACTTTGACTTAGGAGAAGTAAAGTACCTATGGAATCAACCTAGTTTCTATTCGCAGGATAGCCGAGCTAGATTACTCTCTGAGCATATTTTGTCCACAGGCACTGCACCCGAGGACGGGTGCTAGTCAGGGACGGCCGTGTCGTGGATTGATGGCGCCATAGTGCAACAAGCAGCGCCATCTAACAATTAGTCCTCTTCGTCGCCTCTTACGACAACAACTGGATGTAATGGATATTCTTACATCGCCACTATACGGTTAATTTTAACAATAATTTTATATAATGTAAATAATTTTGTTTGAAATTGGGTGCAGTTGTATCATATTATATCATAACTGCTAACTATCAGGTTGATTGTTAGCGTGTTTGCCAAGCTGTTATTATAAAATATTTAAATAATTGTTAGTAATAATAGAATAAAATGTTTACTTAGAAGTTTGTTAAATTTATAATATTTTCACAAACACGGTTTTGTAAATTTATTTTTCTTTGTTTCCCATCAAAAGTTATGCATCAAATAAATTATAACCCGACTAAATATAAAAGTCAACAATTGAACTATTTTATTAACAGAACTGAAATTCTTAATTTGTTTATGTTGTATTTTATTCTATAAATAACTTATCTGGTGACTGAAAAATCGGCCCTAATTTCTTTACCCATGTGCCTAAATCTCGGTTTGTCAGGCACAGTCTCACTCTCGGTTTACAGATACATATATCTTAATTAAGCTCGACAATTTAATGAACAATTTACCAGAGCGTAAACGAGACTCCCAATAGATATCAAAAAGAAATATTAGGGACAGAGATATATCAGTTCAAATAAAATTAAATAACTACTTTTAAGATAATATTATTTTCTGATATTCTCTACAATATTTTACAAAATGCCAGTGATCAACATCATTATTATGCTACGTAGTAGAAAAGTAAGAGAGTCTGTCACCCCATTTCGATCCGCGGGTGTCGTAAGGAGTGATTTGGGGAAAGGCCAAAATGAACCTCGTGGTCGATATACAATTTACGAAGCTATTAACTATGAATTACTAAAAAATTGGTTATCAGTATGATGATAATATTCTCCCAGTCAAATTTCAATTATGACAAATTCCGAATATGTGGAAGTTTAAGCTGCGCAGAAGACATTAAGAAGGCGCGACCAAAACGCGTCGAAAACTTAATGTTTTACGGTTTTTTCAAGGGCAATATCGTAACGATGTAAGCAGATTATTGTCTTTATTTTGTGTACTACAGAGCAAAATCATATTTTTAATGACGGTTGTTTAAAGCGAAGACAATCCCTTTATAACCTTTCAAGAAAATATGCGTCAGGGTTATCTTTCAGGTTGAATACAATCATTATAATGTGGGCTTAAACGGGCTTAAATACTCTATATTTTTTTTGCATTATTATTAATAGAATATATAGTCTCGTAGTGTAACACACAGCCTACGTTACGAAAATATTACGATTTGATATTAAAAAACAATACTATAAAATCACTAAAACTGTGCACTTCAATGTCTTTTGTCAATGGTTTTTCATGTGTATTTCATTATAAACAATACTATTATATTTATTTTATTAAAATGCAGATAATGCTAAATATCCTGATTTTTTTAATTCGTTTTATTTACTTGGTAATTTCATACGATTATTTTAAAAATACTTTAAATCAGCGCGCGCAAACGGCGTCCGATCACTTTTCACTCTTTCCCGCTGGGTTTTATCCCCTCTACTGTATGAATTACCACGTGCTCGTTGGTAAAGGAAAACATCGTGAGAAAACCTGCATGTATGAGAAATTAAAATAAAAAAAATATTCTAAGACATGTTAAGTCCACCAACACACTTTGGGACAGCAGATCCGTGGTAACAAATGCACGTTGACAGCGTCTTTATATCGTAGCAGTAAGAACGGTTTTTAGCCGACTTAAAATAAGAAGGACGTTCTTGATTCCACTGTACGTTTTTCTTATACGCATGTTACCCGATATTATATAAATTATAATACACAAATTTAAGTCATAAAAAATAATAGTATCAAAATGGTTCGTCCTAGTTCCTTAGCGCTAGCGCAGTCGCTCACACAGAGAGAATATTGTAGTGTGCGTCAAGATCTACACGATCTACGTCTACACGATCGCTTTAGGACGGCGTAGTCCTAGAGCGGTCGTGTAGATTTTGACTAGCGCATATTTGAATACACGCTCTTAAAGTGCAGCTTGTTTACAAACATAAAAAAAATGGTATAAATTATTATACAAATAGTATAATAATTTATACAAAATGCTCAGAGTGTATACTTTTTTTTTTTACGGCAGACCTGCCTAGGCATATAGAATTTTGTAAATATCACTTATATGCTGAAGATACACAACTGTACTACTCGTTTGATAGTAAAGACACTCAAGATGCTATCGAAAAAATAAATGATATCAGCAGTATTCACACATGGTCTCAAAATAATTATATTATATAGAAATGTATAAATTAACAATGTTGTTCTGAAACAAATAATCTTGAGCACTTAATCTTGGTTTGATTTTAGACGGGGAACAAAATTTATTTTACTACTTTACATTATTTACTGCAGTTCTACCTTTGGCTCAAGACTAAATTTCAACACCGAGAGAGAGCAATACAAAGAGTGCAAAATGCCTGTGTTCGTTCGCTTTAATGTAACCAAAAGAGAACCCAATACCCCGTACCTACCTAAATAAAAAAGGCTTACTTGACATGAGTGCTAGAAGGGAGCTTCAGTACGCTTGTACTGTGAATAGGGTATGGAGCAAAAAACTTGAGTACCTCTTTGTAAACCTTGTATGGGTCAAAGATATTTGACACGGTTCATTGAGTTCGTACGAAGGCTATAACATGGAAATACATAAACTTAAGAGACTTTTTTTAATCTTTTAGTATACACGCACCAAACACACACACATTGACACGAACACGCACACGCACATGCACACGCACACGCACACGCACACGCACACGCACACGCACACACACACACACACACACACACACACACACACACACACACACACACACACACACACACACACACACACACACACACACATACACAGAGAGAGAGAGAGAGACACACACACATTTCAATATTACATGGTGATTGAGGAACTCGCAATTATCACGACCCCCATGTAACATCTCAGGGAGGAAGGAGTGCCTGAAAATCAGCGCTTCATGGGATCTTAGGCCCGTATTAATAAACGTTACTCAACGACGAACTCAAGTGCGTAATCATTTGATACGCCCTCATTACGAAATCAGCATCTCAAGATCGTTGCTAATTAATAAACACATAAAAATAGTATCTCAAAACGCTGTACTTAGGAATACTGTTCTGTGACTTGCACTCAAGTATACACACTTGAGAGTCGAGTTTCGTTTATTAATCAGTGTGGCACTCAGCTGATATCGTAAACCTAAACCGCATCTTGAGATATGTTTATTAATAAGATCATAACCTCAAGATTGTACTCAAGTGCGTGTACTTGAGCTGAGTAACGTTTATTAATACGGGCCTTAGACTTCCTCCAATTACTTAAATTTAATTAAGATTAAGTACTTAGTTTCTATGTAAATACTTTTTTCGAATATAGTAATATAGTGATATTTATTTATTTATGCATAAATAAATCCATGGGCTGCAGTAGTCAATTGCCATCAGGTACATCCTAACTTCGTTGGTCACCTTAATTTTTATAAAAAGAGCTTCAGATAACACAACCAGAGACCAGAGACCAAGACCAGAGACCAGAGACAAGAGACCAATTACAACACAACCAGAGAAAAAACCAAAAATCGTCCCTTACTGATAGAGCTAAAGATGTCTAGCAGAGAACTACAAATTTGAATATTATCGTATATTCAAATTTGTAGAATAATATAATATAGAGAGAGAAAATAATATAGAGAATTTATTATCGTTGTTAAAATCAATATTCTCTTACTACGTTAGAATATACATTCTTATGTAAACGAATACTTTATGCCATAAAAATAAAATTGGCATGTTATGTCACATTTTCCCATCTTGTGAAATTTTGATACGTAATAAAAACAGCAAATGACTTCTTAAGCATTTTACTTTCTAAACAGAACGAAACTTAAAAGCATAAAAAAAGACTGCAAAAGTTGTCAAAAATTCTGATAAGTAAAACCTTTTTATACTACATCATAAAAATATCGCAAAGACGCACTTTAATAGCGAAACGACACATTTTTCATTCAATGTCGCCTCTAAAAAGACTCGTGCATTGCAGTGGTATTTACAAATTCATATTTAGCCTTCCACAATAAACTACAGCTAAGTACTAAAAGCGACTTTTTAAGTAACTTATAACATCTAAATATTATGATTACGTTGTTTTGCACGGACATTTATGGCATTATTAAATGTTTTAAGTTAATTCAAGTCGTATAGTTACGAGTACAACGTACTGCAATTTGAGACGAAATAAAGTAATATTTATACTTTATATTTTACGAGTAATATAAAGTGTTAAAATGAATTTAAGTATATTTTATTGCCTAATAATTTGAAAGTAACGTGAATAATAATGATCCCGTATAATACAGCAAGGCACTCGTTACTTTCTAATTTATCTCTATTAATATCAAATTTTCTCGTTTGCATCATTCCAAAGTTATTTAAGTTATATTAATAAATTAGGAAAAAAATTAGAGAACTTTTAATGAGTTTATGGAAACGAATTAATTTCGTATACGTATGAAACTTCCTTTACCTTTCGAATCACGTGATAAATGTTTCATGAGATTGCCTGCACTTGTACTTTTAATGGTATTTGAACTAAGTTTATCTTTTGAGGTTCTTTGAAAAGGAGTTTCATTACTTAATATCTATCCCTTCTGATTTTCAGCTTTCTTTCAAGTATTCTTAGCAAGCAAGTTTTCCGATTTATAACATCTTAAAACTTTCGTAATTTTAGCCAGCGGAACCCTCGCCTGATATCTGGGAAAGAAATTATTTTGGCACTAACAATTTACAGGTTAATTTACTTTGCTATCTATAATAAAAGCAACAAATTTAAGCTTAATTTTGATTGCTTAAAACGAATTGCCATTTTATAATGAATCACTGCAGCTAATTAAACAATGTAGCTTGAACACCCTAAATTGTCGTTCTCTTTTGATAAATGAGTTTGCCCCGGATAGTTACTGCAGTTAAATCTCCCAAACGTAAACAAGTAGATATTAACTAAGTTTGGGTCAGTTCTATCGTCTTTGTGGTTCCAACACTAGATTCAAATCTACAAAGGATTTCCTTTGCTTTGCTAGGATTTTGGAATAGACATGCCTGTTCACAATTTTTGTTGAGAGTTGGACAAACTAAATTATGCCCATGAACACTAAGAAATGTTGAATAAAATGTTTTGCGATGCACTATTTCCTTATAATGGTAAAACTATCATTACGTTTTTACTAATTATAAAATTATTTTATATTGTGTTATAGAGTTAGAATCAAAAAAACTGGTACACAAAAAAGCTTTGGAACCCATATTGTTACAATGATATACAAAACAATAAGTATTGGTTTTCGAAATACTGTTATATTGTGATTGTTCCTTTGTCCTTTAAACAGACCTTTGGGTTTACTACAGACAACCCAACCTAGCAAAATAACAAATAACCGCTTAACCTTATGTAAACAGAAGGGGTGGTTAATAGCTATCATCATACGACTTTAGTGACGCGTGGTTGCAAGGGACTAACAAACAAGTTAGGAATAAAAGCACCTAAGCCTCTTAGAATTGAGAAGAGACTTATTCCATAGATTGAGATGTTTAAATACCCCTGGCTGAGCTTTAAGTTTATAAGCCTTTAAAATGGACGCTTAGGGCCCTGTTAAATCAGAGGAGGTTTGTGTGTAATGCTATGAAATTTCTAGATAAGTATTCTAAATTACAATTTTATTTCTTAATTTGAAATAAAAATCAATTGATAAATAATCATATGAGGCATTCCATCTTAGTTCTGAGAGGTGACGACGTATCTGTAGCCATCTTTTTTTAAAATAAGCTGTTGGTGTCTATGCACTGCAGTAGCCGCTTATCATAATAGAAGATGAAATGATGTTAGAAATATGAAATTAAAAAAAAACTTAAAGTGCAAATAAAACATATGAGTACAATTATTATTATAATAATTTAAAATTTTACTTACTTATGTTGGTTTAAATAAGTACTACATTGCGTACCTGTAAAAAATAAAGGAATAATTAGCTATTACACAGCACATCTACAATTACTTATTTAAATAATAACAAAACCTTATAAAACTGGAAAGTTAAAGGCATGAATAATTTAAAATATATTAAAATATATTAAAATATATATATATATATATATATATATATATATATATATATATATATATATATACATTTTTAAATTCTATTTTCTAACGCCGAGCGAAGATCGCTCGCACAGGTGCTTGATTGTTTGCACAACTAATGTTCACGGCCGTTAAAATAAGTACAGTCGACAAGTTCATGATTCTTACACAACACCAATTCTGAAAAACTTACCTACGAAATAATTTATTTGCCGCCATATTTGTTTCAAAATGAACTAGTCGTACCGGCGGTGAAGCATTCTATTTATGATAAGAGGACTGGCATCACAACTATAATATTTTAACATTCAATTAACAACGAATTATATAACCTTGATTAATTCTGGAACCATCATATTACACTTATATTACCAATAGTTGATGGATTAGAAATTCATTCATTAGAAGAAAAAAAATCGAAACAACCTTTCCATGCTGTTTTTTGTATGCGACTGTTTTGCATAGTTTAACGTAGAGGTCGTTTTTCGACCTTCACTAAATGTTTTGTTGCAATGCAGTATTGAGAAAGTTCCAACAAAATCCTGTAACTGTTTCAAACACGTTACTGCAAAAAACAGCTTACGCAAAAAATGAAAACGCTAATCTATGCCAGTATGATATAGGTCATTTAACTTATTATTTCTTGGCAACCGCTTTGGCTTAAATTCTAGCCTTTACCGTAAGTGTGCTTGTATTTAAAACTAAGAAAGCAACACGTATATACTATTGTTATTATCCATCAGCCCGTAAAGGTGAACATCCGCTTAGCTCTATCGTTGAATTTTGTATTTTTGGTTTAAACATGTTGTGCTTCGTATGGTGAGTGTAGAGAACCGGAGACCCTTTTTATTGGAAAAGAGGCATTCTATCTTAGTCCTAACGGCTGACAACGCATCTGCATTTTAATTCGCAAACTAAGATAGATGTGGATGTCTATGGGCCACAGCAACTACTTACCATCAGGTGGACTGTGTGCTCGCTTGTCACAATTATTTTATAAAAAAAATCGTCCCGCTAGGCAAGGGATTGAAAAACACACTACCAAACGTCTTACACCTCTAACGCTGCTCTTAGTCGTATTCATATTTTACTAGCGATCCGCCCCGGCTTCGCACGGGTGATTTCTGGATCTCCACAACAGCACCACCTACCGGGTCCAATTGAGTTTTTAAACCATCCAGGGACCTAGTGAAATACACATAAAAAATCATCAAAATCGGTGAAGTCATTTTCGAGTTTTTGTGAGACTAACGGACAGCAATTGATAGATGATATAGAGATTGACACCTGACGTATTGATTATACCACCATCTACCGGAAGCCATAAGATCTTTCCGGCATTGAGATAACCATGTTGTTAGTTACGAATGTAAAGAATGTATTGTAGGTTTAGACCCCTTTTACTGGAAACGATGCATTCCATCTAAGTCCGTAGGTGTGAGAACGCATATGTATTTTAATTCTTAATCGAGGATAGAGACCACAGCATCCACTTAACATCAGGTGGATTGTATGCCTGTTTAAAATTAATATTATTATTGGTGCATATGTGTGCATGACTGCGTGTTCATACAAATGGAGCATGATTTTGGCGTCAGTTGAAATGTATGTATTGTTGTATCTTTTTTCTTTATTGGTCTATCTGTTGTTTTGGATTCGGTTTGATTTTGGTTGGTCATAAGTAAACTTTTCTCAAGTGGCAACTTTACCGAATGAATAATGCCGCAAATTTAATGCAGAATCGCAAAAACCAAATTACATAGACTAGTGATGGGGAGCAGCAGTGCTTTATTACATTTTTTAAAATAAATTGGCGTTTACAGATTATTTGACTATACCAAGTCCGTTAGTTAAAAATACTTTGTTTTGAAAACGCGATGGGCTAATTTTAAAGAAAAATGTTAAATAGCTTTTTTTTATCTATCTCATATTTATATATCTCCATGGGCGTATGTTCGTCTCAGTCTTCAAGCATGAGCTGTTTGAAAAGCGAAGGAATCCTTATTAAATTTTTCATGCTTATACATTGATGGTGTTGTTAATTTTCGATCCTCAATTATTTACTTTAACTTAATTTCTACTACATCCATTACAGCCCTTCACATATCTTTTGCTAAACACAAGCCTCCCACAAGGAAAGTCACAAAACACGGTGTTGAGCCACCTGGATCCTGGCTTCCTGCAGGTCTAACAATATCGTCTCCCCATCTTCCGCTCTACACTTCGCTTACCGATACGAGGCTGCACTCAAGAATCTTTCTTACGCATAAAACGCAAGAATTAAATTTCCTTTATTTTATAAGTATGTGGTTTATTTATTATTTTTTATATCTATTTTGCATGATTTTTTAATACCTGCCCTCTACCTAACCTGAATGACTTCTAGACAGAAAAAAAGTAATTCCATCTTGACAAGGCAATGTTCTTTTGAGGCAATTTTAAGCATATGTTTTTAATAAAATAAAAATAAAATAAATAGTGTTTTTTCTTAGTTACAAATATTGTCTTAAGAACAATGCAAATTCTCTGAATGTTTTGCTGTAGGTTGGTTGAAGAGTGTTGTCTCTTGAATCGCAAGAAGAGCCCTAGAGTTGAGCCTGCGGTGTCAAGGGGCAGCGGCCTACGTGCCGCGACGCCTACTTCGTAGAAGATTTTAGTATTCGAATTTTTGAATTTTAGTTTTAGTGTCAGTTACTTTTGGGTATCTAACTTAAAAATCTTATTTTCGGATGCAATATTGTATTAAAAGAAAATAAAAAAAATGTTTGCAAAATATTTGGCTATGGGGCCGCGGGTTGAATCCCGCCCGGAACATATAATAGCCTACAAATAATTTTTCCGATTTGGATGTTTATCCAGGTGCAATTTGTGTATGTGAAATGCCTAGACGGCGTGTTATTGTGGGGGTAAATTTTTATTTTTATTAAAGAATAGGCTTGCAAGAATGCGCCAACTGGCGTACATCACCATGCTGAGGAGGGAGATTAGTAAGCACAGCACTGAAACCTCACCCTATTTTCCATTTTTACGGTATATTAGTGCATTTAACATGTTGTTTCTGTATGATGGATTTGAAAACCATGCCACAGAGTGTGGAAGTATTCCATCTTCGTCCTCAACTGTGAAAATGATTCTTTAACATTTTTGTTTCAAGTTGGTTGCAGCTATCTATCGAATGTAGTAATTTCATATCTTCATCATTCATCATCATTACAGCCCTTCACAAGTCCACTGCTGAACATAGGCCTCCCCAAGGAATGCCACAAAGCACGGTCCTGAGCCACCTGCATCCATCGACTTCCTGCATATCTTACCAGGTCGTTACTCCATCTAGTTGGGGGGGGGGAGGGTCGCCCTAGACTTTGCCTACCGGTATGAGGCTGCCAATCGAGAACCTTTTTTCCCCATCGGTTGTCGGTTCTTCGAGCTATATGGCCGGCCCATTGCCACTTCAGTCTACTAATCCGTTGGGCTATGTCGGTCACTCTGGTTCTACTGCGGATATCCTCATTTCTAAGCTTATCACGCAGAGAAACCCCGAGCATAGCCCCCTCTCGATAGCTCGCTGAGTGATCTTGAGCTTCGTCATACGGCCAGCAGTAAAGGACCACGTCTCAGATCCATAAATTATCACTGGCAACACGCACACGTTGTACAATCTCGTTTTCAAGTTTTGAGGTATATATATCTGACGAGAAGATGTGTCGTAATTTCCCGAACGCTGCCCAGCCGAGGTCGACCTCTCGGTCGAAGTTGGACTTATCTAGTCGGACAATTTGTCCCAAGTAAACATACTCGTCAACAACTTCGAGCTTAGTGCTCCCAACAACTACCGGCATAGTGACATGGACGTTATACAAGTTTTACATCAGAATCAAAGGCTTTCTCATAGTCCACATACGCAAGACATAGTGGCAAATTGTACTCCTCGGTCTTTTGTACAATTTGCCGAAGGGTATGTATGTGTTCTATGGTGCTAAAGCCTTTTAGGAAACCGGCTTGTTCGGGAGGCTGCAAGTCATCGAGTCTGCATGCGAGACGATTCGTAATGACTCTCGAAAACAGCACGTAAACGCGGCTCAGAAGGGAAACCAGTCTGTAGTTCTTCAAGAGAGCGTTGTCGCCTTTTTTTGAAGAACAAGACCACCGCATTTATTACGCCTCCGGTGTAGTGCCACCATGAAGAAGAGAATTAAAGAGCTTCGAAGGACTTCAAGTACGGGTTTTCCACCCGCTTTCAGAAGCTCCGCTGTGATTCCATCCTTGCTCGGGGATTTGCCGTTTTTAAGGTGAGATTAAGAGTGTGATCGGAGAGTTTTTGTGTTCTTCTGCGGCGGGTCTTGCAAAAATTAGCTCCGACCGCATGGACAGTTTCCACGAGCTTGTCATTCATATCGTCCACTGCATTGCAATTTTCTAGGCACTGAAAACGATTTTGTAACTCGAGCTGAAAGTTTTCGGGACTTTGGATTAGAGCACGAGGGGGAAGGGGCGTTGACTTCATAGACGAGACCTCTCCAACTTAACGTTTAGGTTCAGTGTGCCTCTCACTATTCGGTGATCGCTTGCGGTTTTCACCCTCGCGATCACTGAGACATCACTGAACAGTTGTCGTCTAGTCGTCATAATGAAGTCAATCTTATTTTTTGTCGAACCGTCGGGGCTCGACCATTTCCACTTCCTGTGGGGCCGCTTCTGGAAGAAATAGTTCATCATAAAGGGTTCCTCTTTCTCCATGAAGTCGGCTAGCTGCTAACCCCTTTGGTTCCGTTGCCTTATTCCAAATTTCCCTACCTTCAGCTCACCGTTCTCTCTTGTGCCTAGTTTTGCGTTGAAGTCTCCCATTAACACCATATAGTGGGTTTTGGAGGAATGCATGGCTCTAGATATATCCTCATACATTTTCGCCACCTCCTCATCGGGATGTGCGAGGTTGGTGCGTAAATGGAGGGAGATTCTTAGCACCTCCTGCCCCGCTGTTGCCATGGCCGCCACCGTAGCCAGGAATAGCGCGGCCGCCGGGAACTTGAGGCCGTTTCTTCGTAACTTTATTCATAGGCGGTATATTGCCATAGTTGCCACACTTGGCGAGGGGGTTGGCAACCGCAGTTTTTTTATTGTTATTTTGCTGCCATCAGAAAGATGCTGCTGCCCATCTTCTGCCTCAGTTTCCCTCTGTCGCCTCTTACGACACTCACGGGAAAATATGAGATAGTGGGTATTCTAACCCGCCACTACACGGGGAATATCTTCAGGTGAACTATTAATTATCTCATTGATTTATTTAAGATTTAAAAGTAAAATTTGTTATAATTATTTTTTTTTGGTTAAAATAAATATTACAATATAAGCTTAAATTAAAAAAAAAACAATAAATTCTATCCTAATAAATAAACATCTATTGGAATCAATGAGGGCATCCACGACTTTTTCTGCCACCAGGGCAGCGCCACTTAAAAGCGAGGTACGAGTATAATATTTGACAGATATCATAGCGGGGAAGTTAATTTATTCGGAAAATGTAATGTTTCTTTCTGTGGTATTAGCTATATTTTATGTTAATAAGATTAAAAATAAATAAACCAAACCACAGATATTCATAAATGTAGAATTTTTTTTTAAAAAGTTAAAAATGTGCAAAAAATTTAAGAGCAAACCACTGAGGCATTGTTTTGTGTATTAATATAATACTTTTGAAACTGATAAACCTTTATTAAAAACTAACTTCTCAATTAAATGACATTGTGTAACAAAAAACTTTACCTCAGTGTCAACTAGCGACATCTGGTGAGCAGAAAATTATTAGCCCTCATTGGAAACCCGGCGTTCACGATAATCTATATATTACGAATCTCATAGGACGAGACGCCAAAAGATTATCTTATATTGCCATCACGTATCACAAAATCGACGAAACGTATACTTAATATTATAGTACCTGGGTAACCGAGCTTTGCTCGGTATTTTTTTTTTGTTAATCGTGTTTTTTTGAAATTATATTTAGATACGAATTACATACTGATGAAATATGAATAATATTTTTCGATCTTACCTACCGTATTCTTTTTTTTAAAGCTCGGTCATTTTTTTCGTGTTTTAAAAAATATATACTTAAATACGAATTAGATGCGTTGATAAAGGGCAAATAATAGTCTTATTACTCGCCAATAGAAGTCAGGAAGAGTCATATTTTTCAGTTTATAAGTTGATTATCGATAAAGAGTTATTGATTTGACTTTTATCTTTGTACCGAAATATCGCCAATAGGATAAAAATATTTGCACAATGTCGGTTTCTTTACTAACGTATTTACTACCGTATTCTTTTTTTTAAAGCTCGGTCATTTTTTTTCGTGTTTTTAAAAAAAAATATACTTAGATACGAATTAGATGCGCTGATAAAGGTCTGCCAATAATAGTTTTTTCTCACAAAAGACGGAACTTGAAAAAAAGGAAAAATTGATTGGACTGGTGACATCTGGACTCGAACCGGGATCATCTGGTTTCAGGACCGCCCAATTACCCAACTAGGCTATTGTAACCTTATAATTATTTACGAAATTTACCTTCGTATTCTAATGATATTTTAGCAGTTTTTAATTGCCTGAAAACACTGATAAAACGACATTTTCTAAAAATGAATCCTAGCTAGATCGATTTATCGCCCCCGAAAACCCCTGCATACTGAATTTCATAAAAATCCTTGGAGCCGTTTTCGAGATTCCGATAATATATATAGGTATATTTCTTTTAGTTTGTGCCTCATGGTGGGAAAGTAGGGGTGGTATTTTTACGCCGTTACCACACGGCGAGGAGCCAAATCTGTACTTTCGGCTTTGTCGCTTGTAGGGTTAGGTGGTCGAAGCCTACGGACGCGAGCGATTCATCCCCAAGCGACTTATCCCATGGGCCAAATTAAGAGTACTCTTAACCGACGAGCGTGTATGCGTAGGTATATGGATGTGGGGAGGCGAGAGAGGTGTGTCAGGATCGTGCCTACCCTCTGGGTGACAGGCGTGAGTGTTTATGTCTTTATGTCTTATATATAGGTATATACAAGAACATTTCAAAGTTCTGCAATAGAATCTTATAAAACTCTTTATGTTATAAATCTGTGGTCTGTTTTTTGTTACATATTTTTATAGTGCTTCTAAATTAGCTAAACGAAATAGTTGTGGAATCACCTCGGTGTCTATCTCTCTGGTCTATCTGCATATCTGTTTGTCTGTCACACGCGTTTTTCGCAGATACTTTTCCACGTATATTAAAATTCTGCATGGTAATAATATACTAATTGATCAAAATTAGGTTTGATGGTATGGAACAATAAAGTGGCTTGCGCTTGACAGATTTTACCATATAACTAAGGATATATAACAGAAGGATAAAATTTCGGACTTTGTAAGATAGTCAAGTTTTTTATCCTCATCTGATGAAGATATAACAGTATTAGAACAGTTTTTATAAGTCTAACAGCTGTGCACAGGCCTCCTCTCATTTCTATGGGGATTTCAGATGTAGAGAAGAATCCATCACGATGCTTCAATGTGCGTTTTTAACGTTAAAAGTCCTCGAAATATATTTTTAATTTCTTAGGCATACATATAGCTTTCTTCATAAAGTTTTAGAGCACGTTGTAAATCCGCATATATATTGATAGGCTGTAATGAATGAAATAATAAAAACTACCAAATCATGCGCAGAACTACATGGATTGATGGGTTATTTGCCAACAAAAATCATTGTTTATTACCACCAAAGTCAATAAGTTTTAAAAAGTTCCCTTATTTTTAATTATTTATATTATAATTGTATCCAAATAAATACTTTTCCATGGCAACACTTTGTTCTTTCTTAAATTTCTGAAAGAATATAAGACTTAAACAAAGCCTAAGGCTATTTTTCGCCTGAGAATTTTTAATATTCTTTTCCATTGTACCAGTTTTACAATACAACATATTCGGCCGATTGTAATTCTTCCAACGCTTTCTCATATTTAGAATTGTCTTTTCTTATTTTGTAAACAATAATATACTTTATTTCTGTAATCATAGTAATTATGTGTCCAGCTCCAACTGGTCGATTTCGATTACAGCAACAATTTTTAAGTTTTCGTACAAGGGTTCTTTGTAACTAATGAGCTAAAATGCCTTGCAACACGCATAATATACTTCATTTTTATAACCATGACGGTTACAGCATCTCTCAAGTTCACTTGTGAAAAAGATCTAAATAGGCCTCCTCAATCAATTTTGACAAAACACGGTCCTAAGACACCTGTATATATCAACTTCAGCACGCCTCATCAAATCTTCAACCTATCTTTTGGAGTTTACTCAAAAGTATGCCGCGTACGAGGCTACCATTTGGACCTTGTCGAACTATATGGTTGTTTATGTACTAAATCGCACGTTATGGTTAATGTACTAACATGCAAAATATCTATCCAAGAAGTAAAATAAATCAAGTGCAATCAAGCCCAATAACTATTTTGTGCCATCAATCAACCTATAATATTAATATTTTTCGTAACAGTTCTTGTAGAATTTTTCCTTTCTGATATTTTCAGCTTATACTACTAGTACACCTAGTTGTCATCTCTGTCGAAACGATTGTTTTCCCAAGCAATCGTTTCGACTGAGATAATAAAACAATTTTAAGTTTTTTTTCCGAATAAAGTATATTTTTTTGAAATAAATCAAGGAGGTATAACAATACAATCCATTACTAAAGCTTCCTACACACTGGACCTAGATTCTGTACGGGGCTGTAATTACACCAATTTTTATTTATTTATTTATTTATCAACAGATATAAATGTTGTAAGTTGAAATTCGAATCAATTTTATATAGTATCAAGTCATTGGTAATATTTCCTACCGTCTACCTAATAGTAAGTAGATGCTGAAGAAATTGCAAGGAGCCTTGCCATTTAATAATAAAAAGTAAGAATTAATAATGGAGATGTTTTTTTTTACTTATTATAAGACAGCGCTTGATCACAATCTCACCTGGTGGCAGGTGGCGATGAAGCTCTAGATGATAAATCACACTGCCCTAGAGTAAAAAAAGCCTATTCACTCTTGCCTTGAAGACGCCCAGATTGTACTCGGACTTCTAATACGTGTAATATCGACAACAAAGGAGTGAATATCCAGACGGGCGGCGGCCGTCTGGTTGTCCGATGGTGGAAAGGAGAGGGAGGAATTAAAGCACATAATTCCTGCGCACACTCTCCGAAATACATCCTATAGAATACCGAGAGGCTGGCTACTCTGCGCCTGTGCTCGAGGTTGACAGGATTGGTTTCCACCAAATCATGGTTATCAATGAGCCTTTTAGCACGTCTCTTCACTGAGGAAAAACAGCAACACAAGTTTAATAAGAGACCGACACTGCTAAAAATCTGTAGCCTTCACCTTCACTACGAGGTATATATGATGTGCGCAAATAATTCATCCGCCGTAGCAACTATCACGTTCGCTACGATGCGATGGTTTCATGATATTGAGCTGACCAATTTGGCTACGCACGTAGCGCCTCAAACAAACGCCTCGAGAAATGACGCTTTTACATTATGTTCACAAATTCAACAAAGGTATATAACGTGAGCAGGGTGATAAAAACAGCAGGATTCTTTCATTCAAATCCTTTATCTATTCCATGAACATAATAACAATTTACCTTTTTCAGCCGACTTCATAAAAGGAGAATTTCAATTCGAGTGTATTTCCTTTTTTGAATGTGTGTGTTACTCGGATATCTTCGTCAGTTGTGGACCTATTTCACTGATTCCCTTTTTATTAAATAGGTTATATTCAGGGGTGGTCCCATATAAATTTGGAGATTTTTTTCCCTAAAAGTGCAAAAATAGGGGATAAAAAATGTAATAGATGACATTCAAGTTTTTTATATTTCTTAGCCCACTCATAAGGGCTAAAAAAATTAGATTTTCTAGCGACTTCAAAAATGAGACGGTACTCAATTCGACTGTATGTTTTTTTTTAATGTGTGTAACCTCATAACTTTTTTCTGGGTGAACTACTGGTGCTTCCCATGTGGTCCCATATAATTTGATCAAGGTCTGACCAATAGTTTTTGAGTTATTCTTAATAATTTATATTGAAATCGGTTGTACAAAATTTTTAATTATATTGTTTTTAGTTATTTGTAGTTGAATTTTACTTTGAATTAAAAGTCTAATGTTTAATATTCAAAGTGTATATAATTTTCTTTCCGTATCAAGGATTAGTAAGCTGAAGTGGCAATGGGCCGGCCATATAGCTCGAAGAACCGACAACCGATGGGGAAGAAAGGTTCTCGAGTGTAAGCCTCGTACCGGCAGGCGAAGTGTGGGGCGTCCCCCACTAGATGGAGTGACGACCTGGTAAGACATGCAGGAAGTCAATAGATGCAGGTGGCTCGGGACCGTGCTTTGTGGCATTCCGTGGGGAGGCCTATGTTCAGCAGTGGACTTGTGAAGGGCTGTAATGAATGAAAAAATCAAGAACTTACAGGGTTTAATTATATTTTCAATCAAATAATATGATATTATTCTTTTCTAATATAATTGGTCAATACAGAGATTTGGGTTAATATACAAAACTAGGTTTTGTTTTTCTGTGTCACAAAAACATGTTACGCAACATGCGGATTAAGCCAACACGTATTCCCTTTAGGGAGAATTGTTTACAAGTTACGTAATAAAATTTGAGTACCTGTATATTAATGAAATACTGTTTTTTAATAGCTTCCTGAATCTTAATTGATATTAATACTTATAAGTGAATTAAAACTTTACTTTACATAAATTTTTAAATTATTATCGATGTCAATTTGTGCGCTTATTGCTCTATTGGTGTAATTATGCAAGTACTAAATTATACCTTATTATATTATTAATTGTTTTTCTATTAGCCAAACAATTATTTCTTAAACTATGATATCAGCCCATAAAAACTTACCATTTGACCTCACCTAACAGGCGATTTTTTTTTGCAGAAGAGCAAAATCTGTTGGAGTCCCTTAGGGAAAATTTTAAAGACATAAATGTTATTGTTTACTTTAGCCTCTTAGTATATTTACTTTTCGTGAAATACTTCAATGTAGTTCAATGTAGTTGTGTAATTTATACTTAATAATATACAAAAAAAATGTTTAATTAAAAATAACGATGTACATGCTGTTAATACTAGGAACAGGCACAACCTAGAAATAGATAACAGTAATAGACTCAAACTGTATAAAAAGTGTAATACTGTATAATTATAGTATTAAAGAATACCTGATTATAAATTAATAATCACTGGGAAAAAAGTGATAGCTACCACGCTGTTTCTAAATGTTTTTTTTTATTTATTTATTCCATACTCTTATATTATATTTCAGTAATTACTGTCATAGACTACTCATTGACAATCGCAATTCAAGATCTCTCGCATCTTGAGCAATATTCTTGATGTAATGTTCTCTCGACGGTGGAGAGCCGTATTAACTTATAGTGCCATAAATGTTTACGTTATACACTTTGAATGTATAGAGATTTGATAACATTAATACCGTGTTATTACGAATGCACCTTCAAGCGCTGAAATTATGGAATGCATGAATAAATTACTATTTCGACTGGCACGGCGTTATTGTTGTAATGATATAGCACAGAAATCAAAATATTTTTTTTAATTAATCATTACTTTGAGCTTAATTGAATGCGTACACAAGACTAAATAAAGGCTATTCGCCGAAAAGTGAAGTAAGTCCAGAACAGTGCCTCATAACTGCAACTGACGTGACGATTATCTAATAATATTGAAGGCAATTTCGGATGCAGTCAGAAACAATGACCACACAACCAAAACAAATAACACCGCACAAGAAAATAATAATACCGAGCCACCTACGAGGTTTTTTTTAAATATTTCCTTAAGTAGATTACAATATGTAGGTGGATACTTTTTATAACTAGGAGTCAGTCTGGTCTAGTACCGTCCACTTTCCTATTTCACTACTTCTTTGTTTGATCTTTGCACTGCTGCAATGGCATTATATTATCAGGTGAACTGTCAACTCGATAGTCACTTTAATATTATAAATAACTATCATCATCGTTACAGTCTATTCTGACACAACTTCTCGACAACACAGAAACCATCCGAAGACTACCCTAGAACACAGTTATGAGCCACCTGGCTTCATCTACTAAATGCAAAACTACATGTGGGTCTATTTAAGAATGAGTCAAATGCCGTGTTTCTTCTGTATTATATTAGCGGTCTATTTATATGGTAACGGTAACGGTGAGTATTCCTATACTCACCGTTAGGTGGGTTGATGAGCGCAGAGCTAAGATCCTTTTTGGTGATGCTGCTTCCATTTACCAATTTATAGGATTTGGGTTCGACATTTTCAGATTAATTTTTCACCATCAATCGGTCACCAGAGCATCGTTCAATCAGGTTGGCTTATTATAAAGGTGATACATTCCCTTTAATAATAATAAAAAAGGAATAATAGAAATTATTTTAGCTGTTAGCGGCCAGCCACCGCAGAGTCTACTTCATCTGAGGATGCCTCGTGGCCAGGCGAAACACGTGTCGTATTATCGACGGTGGTGTGTTTTTCCTAGTGTAGTGGCGTTGAGAGTAGTGGTGCTGGGATTAGTAGTGACGAAAATAGTGCAAACAATTGAGGGAGGGCGGGAAGTACTTTTCAAACTAGGTAAGACACATCATTTTATTTTATTACGCGGACTTTATCAAATGACTCTTAATATCTTTAATTATTTTATAATTACGACTATATCTACATAGATAACGACCCGAAATGATATACCAATAAAATACTAAATAACATCGTCAGGTTACTTATATTACTCAAAGAAGATGCAAAGTAAAATGTCGTAGCTGTCTTTTTCTGTTATCTTAATCTCTATTTGACACGAACTTACACGCGATCGCACCTTTCTTATTGAAATCAGGTTCCGATCTGATGCCAGCTAAATCGTTTTCCAATATCGCTGCAAAGTGAAAAATTCGGTCGAATTCGTCGACTCACTCAACTATATGGCGTTTATTTTATTTTTGCCGTACTATTTTTTCTGTTATTTAATGAATATAGTTCTATTTGAAATGATGGTATTTTTTAGAGAGCCTTATCTTGATTAATAGTATGATTCACAGCTTGTGAAGGAGTAATACTGGTATATATATAATAATCTTTTGACTACCTTGTAGACAAATCTTATAGCTTCTAACAAACAGTGAAATAATTTAAATATATCTATAATTACCAAGACCAATCGGAAATTTCTATCGTCAACAGAACTGCCAATTATTGTAAGTTTCCTCAACTTTAGAAAGTCTTATGTCCACGTCCATAAAACTGATTGCTTCCCTTATATCTGAACACTTATGTGAAAAAGTTGGATCATTGTCAAAACGCATAAAAACAGACTTATTCGTCAATATTTTTTTCATATCCGTTATTATGTCGGTGTTAAGTTAACAATGTAACAAAATAATAATTACAATTCCAGACCTTAAACACGTATTACCTATGTCATTCTTGCACCAATATTGACTATAAATGCGATTCGAATCAGTGCGGTTTCCAGAGAATGATGATAATGCTGAGTCATGCCATGTTGTTGTGAGTGGGATTGGTAGACATGTTTAACTGTGATCTTGTGATGGGGAGTGTTTCTTGTACTAAAGATAAACTGAAGACTCAGAATAAAAACAGAGATTTTCATCATTTAAATTTTATGCATATTTTTTTCAACAGGTGGATAATTTTCTCGGAAACACGTTCAATCTCGAGCGCTTACATGTTGGATAATTTATGTTGTTAACTTGAAAATATTACTAAACATTCCGCATGTGACATTTAAAACATACAAATGTTACACATATTGCTGTAAATTTTATCTTGTAAAGCTCCAACATTTAAATTAATCATCTCTAATTTATTTCCATATTATGTGTTTAATGTATGTGTTAAATATGACAAATGAAGTTTATAAATGTATCATTTAATCGTTCATAATTTTTTTAAAACGTTACTTTCACATGATTAATTTATCCTGTATCGTGCGGGCATTTTACATACATAAATTTCACAAGGAACAATTATTATTTGTAGGCCATTCAAATAGTTGTTCCGTGCGAGATTTGAACACGCGGCCCTCTGTGCTGCAACTGATTGCTAAGCCAATGCACCACGGAGCCGTCATATAATCGTATAATTCTGTGGATTTAAAATAATATTGTTACATATTAATAATGGAACCGTGGTAGATCGGGATGACTGCACGTTTAAAATTGCCAATGAAACAGTAAAGACCGCGTACGCGACGGCGAAGGAAAATATTGTGGGAAAACCTGTATCAGAAATTAAAATATTTCAAGGATACATAAAGTCCACTTAATTTCTTTACAGTTCTAAAAGCATCGCAGAAACAAAGGAGGATTTATTGTTTTTCTTTTTATGTATTTATTTCACAATGTTAATAATAATATGAAGATGTGTTAACCCGGTTGTAACGACGTTAACAAATTTGAATATTAAAAAAAATATTTTTTTAATGTTCAAATATATAGCACTATTATCAATAACAATAATAGTGCTATATATTTGATATAATCAATAACAATATTAAGCAGCAAAATATATACGCATAACAATCAACTGTAAACAAGACTAAAATTCGGTAATCATCTATTATTTTTTATGATAGCAGCTAAAATGTTATAGGCATACCGCCTATGGATATCACTCAAATGAATTTTAAGTTCTACTATTACTTTGTTACTTTATTTATCCTTTATTACATTCACATTTAACTAAGGCTTTCAAAGGGCAGACATAATGACATTCTCTACCAGTTAACTTTAAAAGCAATGTAATAAAAAATGTTGGCAGGAGTAAAATAAAGACAAAATAAATACAATTATATACAGGGTATTTTTGAAACGCTCCCGAAAAAGAAGACAGATGATAGTACTAAGGATACCTATGATGATGGGTCACAAAGAAATTCGATCCCGAGGAAAAAAAAATCATCTTTTCACAATTAGTAAATAGTAGGTTAAGTAGATAAGTTAGGTATTTAGACAAGTGTTGTAAATTATTAGGTATTGTGGTACCATCGCTAGTTGCGGGCCGCGCGAATTCGGCGTTCGCGCGTACATTGACCCCTAGTCAGCTGATTGTAATTCAGTAATTCCACTGCTGGTTTTATGTTTAAGTATTTTCATGATTTTTTTTAAAGACATATCGTTTCATTTCACTGTACTAACATCATGAAGCGTGAATAAAATTAATAAAACGTTGTGAAAAGATGATTTTTTTTCCTCGGGATCGAATTTCTTTGTGACCCATCATCATAGGTATCCTTAGTACTATCATCTGTCTTCGTTTTCGGGAGCGTTTCACAAACACCCGTTATACACTAACAAAATATATACTAATACATAATTCATGCGTTAAATTTAACTATTCTTAAATAAAAATATTGATGGAGTGTCGACCTGGCAAGACATGCAGTACGTCTATGGATGGAGGTGTCCCAGGACCATGATTCGTGGCATTCCTTGGGGTGGCCTATGTTCAGCAGTGGACTTGTGAAGGGCTGTAGTGATGATGATGATGATGATGATGAAATAAAAATTTGTAATTACTTTTACTATATAGTTTCCTTGTTTATGTAGTAATTTATTTTATTTTTGTGCGTTAAAGCCAGACTGCAGATGTATGATGTCCGCTGTATAATTTTAATTTATCTTTCTTTTCTTTTTTTTTTAAAGTCACCAAACTAGGATTTTTAATTGGATCGATTTTTAATTGGATTGACTCAACAGGAAAAGACAACAGCCGCACAGAGGCATAATGCTGCTGTTTTTCATATGCTACGGGACGAGAACCGGAGACCCGTTTTATTGGCAACCTCAGAGGTGACTACGCATTTGAATATTGATTCCACTACCATCAGTTTCTTGTATGAACAAGTGGTAAAATTAAAAATTTTGTACAACCGACTTCAATATAAACTCTTAAAGATAACCCAAAAACTATTGGTCAGACCTTGATCAATTTATATGGGACCACATGAGAAGCACTAGCTTTCAAATAAAAAAATAATCATCGAAATCAGTTCACCAAGAAAAAAGTTATGAGGTAACACAAAAAAAAACATACAGTCAAATTGAGTACCTTCTCTTTTTTGACGTCGGTAGAAAAATAATAAGATTTAAAGAATCTCATAAATTCTGTAAAAATGAAAATTAATAACCTTAATGCATTTTTTAAATAGGATAAGGGTGACAAAAGAACACATAGTGCATCTGACGCTACAACCATAAAAAGATTTCCACGAAGAAAATATATATAATAGTATATGATTATCACTATCACTTACAGGCCTTCACAACTCCACTGCTGAACATAGGCTTGCCCCAAGGAATGCCACAAAGCACGGTCTAGAGCATCGGTCAGCAACAGGCGGACCGCGGTCCGTTTGCGGACCGCGAAAGGTCGAACCGTGGACCGCCAGATATTGTAATGTATTGCATACCAAGTATAAATTAATTCGTAGATAAGGTATACTATACCTTCATTAATTAAAATAATATTTTTAAGCATCATAGAATTTAACTTAGTACTTATTCTATTTTAAGTTGCCTAGTTAACCTGTTTTACAAATATGTACCTGCAACTGATATCGGAAGTCCATCGACTTCCTGTATGTCTTACCAGGTCGTCACGCCATCTAGTGGGGATAGCGCCCTACATAATATATGTATATAATTAATGTTAGCTTAAATACCATATTTAAATATTAATACGACTTTCATAAATGAATAAAAGATCGATAAAATGGGTTTGGTTTAAGCTTTGATTTACACTTATTCTCAGATTTCTAAAACACTTTTATCGTTAAATTAATAACATTCTTGTGATTAGTTTGGCTATACCTAATTTCAGAATTATATACCGCAAACATGTTACCTTCCTTTGATCTTTATAGCGGACTTTAAATACTATTAGTTAAAGTCCAAATTTGCATTGAGAAAAAGAGGTAATAAAACATTTTACACAATGGGTACAGTCACGCAGCCTTATAAATCAAATGATTATGAGGAAATGTTGAATTACTTGTTATTTCTATATTTACTAAATCCCTAAAAATGACACTGAACTCGATTATACTTTTTTCATATTTTAAGTTTTTTTTATAGAATAAGTGTGAAACGAGCACACAGTCCACAGTGCACCTGATGGTAAGTGGTTTCTGTGGCCCATACACATCCACGTCTATCCTCAGATAAGAATCAAAATGCAGATGCGTTGTCACCACTGAGCTCTAAGATGGAATGCCTCGTTTCCAGTGAAATGGGTCTCCGGTTATCTACAGTGTACACTCACCATACGAAACACAGCAACTTAATGTTACTGCTATTTTACGCTGGTATTCTGTAAGAGTGTGGTTCTTCCCCGGTCGAGTCGACCCATTCGTGCTACAACCATAATATAGCTGCAGCGTTGCTCTACTACGTTATAGTAGAACTTTGTAGAGCCTCCCATGGAGCTCCTTCTCTTCTCTCCACATGGTTTCCAGGTCTGAAACACTGTAATACCGAGTCCAGCCATATTTTTATTTCTTATTAACTCACTGCCTTGTTGGTCTAGTGGTCGTAAATACGGTTACTGATCATGAGGTCCTGGGTTCGAATCCAAAATCATTTATTGGGTTTTTCTGTCAAGAAATTCTCAGTAGCAGCCCGGAGTTAGGAAGTTGGTGGTGTCCTGCGCCTGATCTCCCTCTGTTCGTGTCGGAATACCGTCCCATCTAACTATGAGAGTGATGGAATAGAAGTTGCACCTGTGCTTACGCATGCACTTGGGCACTATAATCCTGTCTGAGACTGGCCACCGTAACCGATATTCGGTCTGGAGAACTTATTAATGATTTTTTATTAATATTTGTGTAGTTTTGTAAAGTTTTATTAAAAATCCTTAGTAATTTTTATTTTTCGCATATTATACTTAGTATAGTTAAAAAATATATGTTTTCTAATTTTTACAGATTGTTTAACGCTAGTATAAAATGTTCATATAATAATTTTTCAAGACATCGATAACCCTTTCTGTGATAAGAATCTGTAACAATATTTTTATATTTAATAGAATTTCGAAATAAATGATAGTGCGAAGGAATAAAGCTCAAATGAATTTTCTTTAAAAAAAAAACAAATCGCGCGTGAAGTAATTACACAAACGTCAGCGAACGCGAAAACAATTAGGCTTAAAGGGAATGAATTAAGCTAAGCTGGCTGATTGGGTGTTCAAAGATAAATATTGTTCTAAGCTCTACAAAATTTGCCCGATTTTCGCTAATTACAATATTAATTATTCCGGGCGAATGTCCCTATAATCCTATAGAGCTCCATTAATAAAACCCGTTTCATGATTTGACTTCCTTATTTATCATGATTATATAACAGAGTACCTCGTGTTTCGATGTGAGGAAACATTAAAAGAGTTTAATGCTTCACAATAAATGCATTTGTAGTATTTATATGATTGTCTCAATTTAATATTAGAGTATGATAGTTTAATTGTCTCGAAACTGTTCTTACGTCACATTTCTGAAACATTTATATGCATATACGAACCTTGTGTGCCCTAATACTCTTAGAAATAAGAGGAGACCTACACGTGGTAGTTGTACATATAACTTTATATACAGAATGTAACTTTTGTTGTATAATCTACAGAAGATTTGTATTGTGTTTACAATCATTACTTAAATCATTGCTGACTGTACTATTCTTATATATATATACCTTGCTTAATATAATATATATAGATAACATTAATGAATTAAGGCGCAAGAAAGCATATGTCAGCTTTTCCAAATATTAACCTTACCCGAATAGCGAGAACGCTGCTGTTTAAGAGATGAGGCTCTGGAGAACTTGGCTGAACCCAATTTCAAAGACTGGTGTTGGGGAGCAACATTACAAGTACGGGGATAGAGACTGCTGTCGGAAAATACGTAAGGCAGAATTGCTCCTGGGCCCGATCCCTCTATAATGCTGTCCTGCAAAGTTGGTTAGTCTTCGCTGAGACTGGTTGCGGTAACCGAAATTCGGTCCCGAGGACATTATTATTATTTTGAAGATAGCGGCATTGCGTTTACTAACCCGCCTTTACAGCGTGGTGAGGATAGATAATTTTTTCGAAAATAGTTGTGTAATATGTTGTGAGTTTCCAATTATAGAAAATCATCCTGCCTTCACACAATGTTTAATTTATTTGCAGTCTTTCTTTTTATACAGACATAATATTAACAGAATAAGATAAAAGTTTAACATTGATCATGAGCTGTGATGATCCTGATAATTATTTTATCTTATCCTGCTGACCCTGATCAGGATACTAGAATAAAGGTTTTAACTAATAGTATGATCATTGGTCCTTGATACGAGTGCAAATTTTCAAGTCAATTGGCCGTCTACAAGTTGGTGAATTACATTAGAAGATTCCGTTACATAGATAGATACACGTGAAGCCAATAAGAGTATGTTAAAAAAGAGTAGACACAATAAACAATTATACAAGATTAATTATAAATTTCTAAAATCCCCAACATATAAATTCCTTTCTTTAAAATTAATTTTAAACAAGTATACAATGAGAAGATTACTTACAAGTCGCTTGTTGTGCACATAAAATGAAGTTCTAACAAAAACTAAAAGTCGACTTCAAAAACTTAAAAAAAAATGCCATAATTTCTACATCAAAATCTTTACGTATGGTAGACAAAGATAAAATCATATACTGTAAATATCCCATTATCAAACTGTCAGTAATATATTATCTGATAAATAATCTCTTCTCGATGCTGTTATCTAACCTATGATAAAGAAGGTCATTTAATTTTAGAACTTTTGGAAATTTGAAATTTTGACTAAAAAAAACTCAAAACCGACTTCTAAAAACTAAAAAGTCGGCGTTAAAAATAGTGTATAGAAGAATTAAAGCCCCGACTTTAGAAGCTAGTCTTGTGATGAGCTGCAGTGATAGTGTGAATGTGAAAACAGGTATTAAAATCTTATTTAAATTCTTTTTCTAAAATAAAAGTAGCATAAGTTACTAGTTTTTTTGCCAATGAAAGTCCCGTCAAAATCGGTCCAGCCGTTTCGCAGATTAGCCGGAACAAACAGACAAACAGACAGTCATACAAACATTTAAATATTTTTTTTGTAATAAGTACCGTATATACTTTCATATGCATTTAGTAAAAAGCTGTTATTTTGACATTACAAACAGACACTTCAGTTTTATTTATTTGTACAGATAATAACATCTACATTTCCATTTGCAATTAATGTCGAGTGACACTGGGTACAATCATAAATGATTGTTCCAAAATATTTATAGCGAATGACACAAGGAATTAAAAAGGTTAAAGGTGCGCCGTCATTAGTTTAACGAAGCTGAAATAAATTTATCACGTTGTCATGACTTTTTATTTTAGCATGAATTAGAAATTCTATTTTATACTAGCCATCCGACCCGGCTTCGCACGGGTGATTTCTGGATCTCGTCAACAGCGCCACCTACAAATGTGAATCTAAACCATCAAGGGATATTTATTTATTATTAATAAATAAATGTTTTTTTTAAATTCTGTTTCGATATAATTGATAATTGACTTTGTCTTCCTCTTCATCATTATCAGGCCGTTATTAATCAAATGTTCGACAGAAGCTTTATTATTTCTTTATTATATTTTAAAAACGTTGATGTTGAACATGATCATTGTGTCGCGTCCTTACGATCATATTTATTTATTTATTAAGACTTACCAACTAAGTACGAGTACATACGAAAACATTTCAGCTACATTTTGTTATAACACTATAATATGTACTTAAATTATAGGTTAGTACAACACTTTAACATTAACGCAATTATTTTATTTAAAAACAAAAATAAAAATTGAAGTGTAAGATTTAAATTTTGTGAACAAAAACATTTAAAAAATACTAAATTTTTTAATTAAAACCATAAAATAAAGTTGAATGTTTAAGAATGAATGTTTGTATCAAGTTACTCGATATGCTTTTCAATATTCACTTGAAACTGACTAACACTGTCTGAAAAAATATTTATATCTATATATATTATTTCAATATATATTCTATATATATTCATTATTTCAATTTGAAAATGAAGTGAACATTTGAAAAATATTCTCAAAACATGTATCAGACATATGAAAATATTTTTACCGGTTTAAAGAAATGTAGTGATGGTGTAAGAACGTCCACTACCCCATATCAGAGATGGGCAGCGGCGTCTTCCTATTAACGACTAAAAACCAAAAACTGCGGTTGCCAACCCACTTGCAGACGTGGCAACTATGATAAATAGATGCAATCTATGGGGGAGGTCTATGTTCAGCAGTGGACTTTAATAGGCTGTAACGGTAGGTAACGGTAGGTATTAAGAGAAAACTTTTAATTCACCGGCAATAGCATAGCTCTGAAATTTAGAGAATTAGAATTACCCATGTGCCCGGCGACGAAAAAAGAATATTGCGGGGATAATTCTATCATGCCTATATCATTCTACCATCCTAAGACAGATTAACAGTCAGAGAAAGCTGTGAGACATTAATTAATTTGTTACTTTGTCTTAATAATATCATAATAAAGGTTGACTTCTAACAACCATTTTATTATGATGCTGTATTTTATTGTTGCAATTCAGCAATTACCGAAATTTGAGACAGTACTAATGTGTCGTAATCCAGTCAACCCCTGAAATACGGAATAACATTAGAAAGCAGGAGACGCGACCAAATGTCTGAAACCTTCCTGTTCCAGCGCCCCACGCTTTTACAATCAAATATTTTATTTAAAAGCACATAGTTGCCACTTCAGCCAGAAATAGTGACAACTTGAATGATCCATAATTTATTTTTGTTTTACGTGCATTTATAAAGCGTGTTTTCTAGTGTTTTAAACTATTAATTTATTTTATACTTTTGGTCTTCGATAACGAAATATTTTTAACATTTATACATTTATTTTAAGTAGGTGAATGAGCCCGCATCCTCTCCATCTCCGCCAGTGCGTCTGTATTGCATGGTGTTTTATGTGTCAGTTTAGAATAATCTGGCTCTTCAATCTGGAACCACTAAGTGATTTTACTCTACTTAGGGCCACATACGCCTGTCCAGCCGCAAAAGTACGGGACCCTAAGTACCACTGCGTAGTCTACCGTACAGACTTGCATCTTGTGCACGGTAGATGCCCAACTTAAAATCACTGGGAGCATGCGCCTTTCCACCGTACCGTAGCTATATGGCCGAGAACTGGATGCCTATAGGCTGAATTAGGTGCTCACCGTCGTTTCCAAAATTAACTTTGATGGACGGTATGTCGGTTTCATACATTTGGTCGCGTCTAAAGTGCGGCCAGACGATGTCGAGATGAATCCGATACTCCCATTCACTAGCCCCTTCTCCACGTCTATATTTGATCGTAACATGATTTTAGCCCTTTGAAAATTCTTAATTTTCTCGGTAGTCCACTCGTTTTATTTATATCGCTGGGAATAATGGATTCCAATGAAGTATTTCAAGGTTTCGGGTCGCGTCAATATGTTGGTCTTGAGCCTTTATGTCGTACATTTGAGTACCTTTTGTTCGTACTTCATTGTTGTGCTTCTCTACTTGGTCGTTAGTTAGATAAATACGCAGTGCTTTTTCAAGCGCAAACTCGCCGGTAGCATTTGATGAGACCTTAGTCAGCAATACTGCGAGATGCTCGCTGTTCAGCTCTCCGACCCTCAAGGCGTTCAAGATGTCGGTGAATGTCGTGTCTCCTCGCTGGCGCATGTTTTGTCTGAGTTCGACTAATGTGAAAAGCCGCCATAAATGAGTTGCTGGTCTCATGTGGTCCGGCTGTTGAAACACCTGTTTCCCACGCACTGGCGGAAGCTGCATGAGGTCGCCAAAGTGCATAACGTTTATGCCGCCAAAGGGTTCATCGTAATTCTTATAGATATATCAATATTATTCTATTTACACTCTCCATGTACAGGTCTACATATATACATTTTATACAGGCACCTATGTCACTTATGTCAATATTTACAATTCAATATATAATAGGTTTGTTATAACCTTGAAACCTGATCGTGTTCAAAGTCCATTACGTGGCCTTTCTCACAAGTGCAAACACGACTATGATACGATATTTCATCATGGAATGCCAGTGCCTATCTTCCGGCTTCATCATCAGACTTTGAAACCTAATCGTGGTCAAAGTTCATTACAAAACTTTTCTAAGGAACCCAAAACAGCTATGATACGATTTTCCATCATGAAGTTCAGTTCATATCTTCCGGCTCCATCATCAGATCAGTTCGACAGTACCATATTATTGTAATGTCATCAGAACTACATACAGCTGCCAATTTTCATTACGCTACGACCCTTGGAAGATGGTTAAATTAGTTACCTTAAATTCCATTACATAGTTACATACAGGTCGACCTAATAAAAGCGTGTTAAAACTGCGGTTGCCAACTTGCCAAGCGTATATCACCCTATGAGCATAGTGTATATTTTCTTTGCTATGAGGCAATCTTTGGGGAGGCCTATGTTCAGCAGTGGACTTTAATAGGCTGTAACGGTAACGGTAAGCCAGTGCTTGACTACAACCCTGTCTGGTGGTAAGTGGTGATGAAGCCTAGGTAAAACAGCAATATCTTAGTGAAACAAAAGCCTATTCACTCTTGCCTTGAAGACGCCCTGATTGTAATCGAGCGCAAAGACAGACGCCGGCGGATCATTCCATTCCTTTGCTGTACGCATTACGAAAGACGAAGCAAACCGTTAAGTTCGAATGCGTGGAGTATCGACAACACAGTGGTGAAGACCCGCTGACCGCTTCGTTGTCCGATGGTGGAAAGGCGAGGCATCCCATAGAATACCGTGGGGCTGGCTACTCTGCGCCTGTGCTCGAGACTGACAAGATTGGATTCAACCAAATCGAGTAATATAATATTACGGTTTTTATTACTTAAATTTTTTTCTTAATTTTAATTTTTAAACTTTTGAACACGGATGCTGCAAAACATTCAAAACGTCATGAACGAAAAAAAATAACTAAAAATTAAAAATTTTGTACAACCGACTTCAATTTAAATTATTAAGAATAACTCACCAGTCAGACCTTGATCAAATTTATATGGGACCACATGAGAAGCACCAACTTTCAAATAAAAAAAGAATCATCGAAATAGGTTCACCTAGAAAAAAGTTATGAGGTAACACACATAAAAAATAAACATATAGTCGAATTGAGTACCTCCTCCTTTTTGATGTCGGTAGAAAAACACGATATAATTGTAAAATTAATTTAATTGTAGTATTTGCGTAAATGTAAGAAATCATTTTAACAAGACGTTTCCTTTAATTTCTAAGAATTATTTCTTAAAGATAAATTTTTCCTAACATAATTTTCATTTGCCGCTGCAATTAATAGTGCTTATGATATTGGTGTGAATCGAACTCGGGTTGCTCGTATAGCATGAAATTAACGCAAAGACCCTACCCCTAGATTATCACAGGTCTAATTATTTATAAACTAGCTTGATAAGTGTAAATCAAAAACAAATGTAGCATTCACTTATCATCAGTTGGAATGTGTGCTCTCTTTTTACCCTTATTCTATAAAAATATGTTTTTATAAATAAACGTTATATGAATGTTATTAAGTTATATGTGTAAATCGCCTTGTATCTGGTTTCTATTTTTAATAAGCGGTTCATTTTATTTACGAACCGTTCTTAGGTGTAAATAGTGCTTGAAAACAATCATTTTATTAAACAAAATACTGATTCAACAACTTGCGAACGCTTATAAAGTTTTATTTAATCTAAGATCGTCTTAAGATGCCAAATGAACGATTTCTAATAAAAGCGGAGCTTTACATTCATTTCGTATATATTAAATCAATAGTAAGGGAAAACGAAACGTTTCATAAAGGAATCGGGCATTAGTCAGTAACAGTCACAAGTTTCATTATTAATCATAATCTCTTTCTTATTTTTGAGAGGAAAAGGGTCAATGCTAAGTGCAAATTAGCAGATTTTTTTTATTTTGTGAGTTCGTACAAATGTTCTATTTATTCCATAATTTACTGAAATATCTTCCAGTAGACCCGTAAAGGAAAATATATTAAAAAAGACAAACTTATTGCGTACTTTATTTACTACTACTAGTACTAATGAACAAATAATATTGATAATATTAGCTAAATAATAATAAATGAATGATAAATAATAATGATATACCGTTATTGAAGTTTTTGAAAATACGATAAATATTTAAAAAACGATGAATAAGGCTTCTAGTTTTATTTGAAATTATCCCAAATTGAATGTGATTTATGGGCAACAACGTTTTTGCCTACCGATCGACCCACGGGCATAAATTATTATGTCTGTGGATCGACCCTTACGAATATGTGCGTGCGCAGTAAATTCAGTTAAAATGAGTATTACCACGCATTTTGAATTTCAAAGATAAAAGGATAGAATTATTGAGTTTTTATTAATTAGTTTTCCTTCACCATTTGCCTATATTACTTATTCTTAACCTTCTCTGCAAATTTGGCCAGTTATTGCAAAATAACCCCGTATACTATAATTACATACACACATGCGTGTGTAATTATCATATATATATGTATGTAGCACACATGCATACACACACACACACACACACACACACACACACACACACACACACACACACACACACACACACACACACACACACACACACATACACACACATACATACACACACACACACACACACACACACACACACACACACACACACACACACACACACACACACACACACACATACATATATATATATATATAAAAGAAAGAAAAGAAAAGGAAAAGGAATAGGAGTAAAAACCGGAATTATGGAAGGGAAAGTTAAGAAGAGTTTTAACATGGAATCTGCATGGTTTATCCGGTGGATGGGCGAAAGAAAATCGGCTTCTAAGATATGAAGAAGATAATGGATTATGCAGGATGTTATAGAAGAGACATAACAATCGATTATTCCTACGAAGTCGAACTGGGAGCCACTTGAGCAGCTTGCGAAACTGAGATATTCGGTCAAATTTCCTGAGTCCAAATATGAAACGGATACACTGATTTTGCAAGCGCTCGAGTTTATTATGGAGCTCCACTGTAGCATCCAAATAACATGCGCCAGCATTATCAAGCAGAGTGTTATAACAGTGTGCGCGAGTGATATTTAAGCTTTTAAGGGTTAAGACATTTTAAAGACATATAAGTGAATGCAAGATTTCTTCATCATATTTTTAATTTAACGGCATTCACAGGTTTTCTATATATGTAGAATATAGATGACAAAAAATACATTTATCACATGTTTACTTTTAGATTAATCCTTTTAGATAATTGTATTCGCGGCAATTTTAACAATGGGATTGAAAAACGAAATCTTATTGAAAAATAAAAATATCTAGATATTTCACAATCGTAAAATTACTTACATAATAATCATTTTAGGCCAATATCGGTAGGCTCTGACTTCGCATATCCACAATTTTATCAAGGTGGAAATAATTTAAATCACGGCAGTCAAGAAACTTTGAAAGACGTACGTGATTTAGCAACAGAACATAAAATAACAAGTATAAGAGTGGATTCTAAACAAAATTTTATCATACACAACCTTCAGATTTTAAAGGTAAATATTGTTTTGCATAATTTAAACAAAGATTAAATTAGACATTTTTATAGAATAAGGGTGACAAAAGAGCACACAGTCCACCTGATGGTAAGTGGATGCTGTGACCCATGACATCTACACCTATCTTCAATAAAGAATCAAAATGCAGATGCGTTGTCACCCGTGAGGACTAAGATGGAATGCCTCTTTTCCAGTAAAAGGGTCTCCGGTTCTCTACACTCACCATACGAAACACAGCAATGTTAAGCTGCTATTTTACGCTGGTATTCTGTGAGCGTGGTCCTTCCCAGTCGAGCCGACCCATTCGTACTACAACTATACTACTAATATAGCTGCAGCATGGCTCTACCACGTAAAAATTCACACTCACTCACCATACGAAACACAGCAGCATTAAGCTGCTATTTTACGCTGGTATACTGTGAGCGTGGTCCTTCCCGGTCGAGCCGACCCATTCGTACTACAACTATACTACTAATATAGCTGCAGCATGGCTCTACCACATATATGTTTTCTCAAGTGTTCCTTCACAACCACGCGCGTAGTTAATCACCATTGAAAAATTACAATTAACAATTTCAGTTATTTCGGCGTCAATTGAAATTGGGGCTCAGCTATTTATTGCTTTGTGGCTAATTTTCAATTTTATAGTATTACGAGCGACCCGCCCGAGCTTCGCACGGGTGATTTCTGGATCTCGACAACAGCGCCACTTACCGGGTCCAATTGTGAATCTAAGCCATTCTCAAATCAAATTAATCACACACACAACATTTTATCAAAATCAGTCCAACCATTTAGGAAGAGATCTGTCACATACACTCAGACAGAAGAATTATATGTATAAAGTTATAAAGATATAAGTTTATCAACCAAATTGGCAAGAAAGATTATTGAAGATGGGCCAAATGTTACTCATCGAGCAATGACTTGAAAGTTTGTGTTATATCACCTTTACAATTGAAACCTTACACGATAAATACAGCGCTTGAATAGATATTAAAGTTACCAAAATATCGAGCAATATTAATCGCTGAGCTAGGACCCATTTGTCAAACTGCAACACACATGTACATTTAGATTTTAAGTTTTTGTAAATTATTATTTTTTCGTGATACGTTACTTTGTACTTAGTTTAGTCACTGAACTTACGTGTGTGATTAGAGAAACAAATAAATGCTTTATCTATCTTTATCAAAATAAATAACTGTTTAGATTGATATAAAAGTAATGTAATAAAACGTAGCGCGTATGTTAGTGGGTAATTTTAAAATGCCATAGGTCTGTGTGGGTTAGTGATCTGGTTCGATCAATAAAACCGTTCCATATGTTGTTATTTCCATGTGACCTTCTTTTGAAGCAATCGATAATATGGACGATTTACTTTTTTAATGGGTTTGAAGAGTTATAGGTATATTATAGACTATCAAAATTGATTGCTTTAACTTTAAAATATAGTATAAATAAATTTTATCCTTTCTTTTTATTTACTCAATTTAATCTGTCTATATATGTAGGTATTTATTGCTTTTAAGGAGGAAAGTTCAACCAGATTTATTGATGTCCACTGCGGTGTCTGCTGAGAAACTATTTCGCTCTCCAGTTATTTACTCTTTATTGCCACTACAGAGCGTCGTTTATCATTTTCTAATTTACACCGGTTTTTAAGTAAGGAAAGAAAAGAATAGGTGTTTTTATTTTATTTATTTATATTTTAGATGCATTTAAAAAGTGATTCTGTTAAAAAGTGCGATTGCTAACCCGCCTGCCAAGCGTGGCAACTATGGAAAATTACCCCCTAAGAGGCAATCTATGGGGAAGGCCTATGTTCAGCAGTGGACTTTTATGAACTGTAATGGACAATGGAATGACTTGTACAATGTCGCGGGAAATTTTGTTTGTAAATAAGCCTTTTTCCGAATACTTAATTGCGTCTCAGTCTATAAGTTTAATATAGCCCTTCCCAAAACATTGCCTCACAGGGGAAAAGTAATATTATTAATGCATATATTATGGTGGGCAATGGGCATCGCAACATATCCAATATAACTTTTTATGCGAGCTGCTATGCAGGTCTAGCAAGATCAGTTTCACAGCGACCACTATATATAGAAAGAAAAGAAAGAAAATATTTATTTCGCCACATAAACACAACGCCATCTTGTATATAGTTGTTTTGCACGCCTCACGTGTGGGAGTGCTCTACTCTATATGTGGCCATACTTCAATTTCGCTACATACAATCGTTCTTATACATTTAGCTAGACATCAAATCCATAATATTATTATTAACGTTACAATAACTATAGACATTGAATCATAAGATTAGTTTATTTTTTATTTTTAACGTTATTACTAATAACAATTAGCATAAACAATAAAAACACAGCATTTGGCGTAGCGTACCACAGCTGCTGTTTTTCAGTGTGGCCCGTTTCGTCTCCTTCGAGTAGTTCGAGCAGTGGTCGATATCTATATATAGTATAGTTCACTCATAAACCCTATATCTACAATGAATTGAAGTTGCTTAGCTGTGAGCATTTTCACTCCTTCTGGGCTAAGTACGTAGTTTCCCAGGTAAGTGATTTGTTTGCGCATTAAGGGTCCGCAGTCAGTTAGAATTCGTAGAGATGTTTCTTCCGTTAAAGAATCAGCACATCCTTGAGTTACTTAGTCCCAAGAGGACCATGTGTTTTTTTTTTAAGCAATGTCCAGTCAGACCTCTTGACAAAATTACCAGTTTGTTTTTACTTAATCCCAGGCTTCTGAAGCGAATTTATGATCTTAGAACAGTATTAACGTTTTGGGATATTTTAAGCCTGGAATATCAGAATCCATCGTGATCAGTGGTAAACAATTTTAAAGGTCGTTAGGACTAGGATTTTTAAGATCCACAAAATAGGTTAGGCTCTTTGACAACAACTACAATACCTGCAGACCGAGCACCCATCTGAAAACGCTCCAAAATCTATATAAAATGGTTTTATATTAATTAAATTTAATAAAAGACCTTAAGATGGGATCCATGACAGGTGTTAGGAGAAAAGATGACAAATGTCTTTATTCGACAGACTGCTTTTAACTTGGTTCCATGACATGACGAGATTGCGAGCTAATAGGGGCCAAATGTGATTGAGATTTGCTTATTTCTTTTGACCAAACTTGACAATCTTTTTTATTTATTATAAGCCACTCCTGCGTTTTGGTAAGTTATGATGTAGCCAAAGTTGGTAAAACACACTGATTTAGCCCAATAAAATCTATTCACAATTGCCTTGATGACCCACATAGAATCGGATGGAAAGACTGAGGAAGGTAGGTAATAGGAGTGATACTGACAATGTAAGAATAAGCTCACAAAGATTTGTTTTCATTTAATTAATCATCATTCATAAACCGGCTTTTTAAGTCTAAGGAGTAATGCATGTAGCATTACTTGGAAAATTTTCCGATAATCACCGTGCTGGGCTGACTGGTTGGGGAAGTTAGAGTTGATACTCTCACACTGCTGCTCCCTTAACCAGTCTGTGAAATTTCGGTTCAACGTTTTTGAATGAACCCACCATTCGGTTGCCAGAACCTAGTCCATCAAATAAGAGAGTGCACCTCAAACAGCTGAGGTTGGCATTTAGATAATAAGTTGGTATGTTCTCTCTTTCTCTCTGTTGGTATGTCAAAACTTCGAAATATATAAAGAAGAATATTAGATCTCTCTGGCTTTATTACATACTCATCAATTTTTTAGTAGTTTATAAATGTAAAATCCATTACACGAAATCAATTAATTGATCTAGAGAAAATGGTAATCCTTTTCATCATTATCTTTATTATATCTATCAAAAGCCGACTGCTAAACATAAGCCTCTCCCATAGATTACCTCTTAGGTGGGATGCAATGTTGCCACGCTTGGCAGGCGGGTTGGCAACCGCAGTTTTTTATTTTCTAGATGTTATTAGAAATACACTGCTGCACAGCCACGGTACGATATAGAGTACCGGATATTCTTACACCGCCACTATACGGTATGTTTTTATTACCCCGTAACTACGCCCAGATATGATACAATCTTTAAAAGCAGCTGACTAAAATATGGAAATACTTATGTAAGTTCTAATTTGATTTTTATACTCAGACGAAAAATATAAATAGTAATAAAATTATATAGGTAGTACTTAAGAAACTTGACCTTTAAGAGTTGAAATTGCCACTTTACTACTACCGTTCCCGAGCTAGTTATAAAACGTTTAAGTTGAATAGATGAGCAGCTATGCTATTCACTGGTGTAAATAATAAGAATAATTTTTTTTCATTCTTTCTTTACAGCATAATAAAATGACTTACTCATAACATAGGCCCCAAAGATTGCCTCATAAGGGGATAATTTCCATAGTTACCACGCAGCAAAACATTTTTTTTATTATTTTAAGATGTTATCAAAAAGTTACCCCTGCCAATTATCTGTTTCAGTTTCCCTCTATCGCCTTTTACGACATTCCGGGAATTATATAAGGTAACGCCTCTACCACTACACGACAAATAATACAAAAAACTATTGGTAAATACAATTGTGTATGCCCTAAGCGCATTAAGAAAATTAGGTATAACATGATTATACGTAAAATTTTTAAAGTGGTTTAAATACACACAAGTTTTCACTAATAACCTTATTTTTAAACTTCCAATTTTCCGATAATTTTATGTCAAACTTCAATTAAAAAAAAGTTTGGAAAATCCAAAAGTGCACGACTCATAATGCTAATATGATCATCATATCATCATTCAGGTCACTCCATAAAGTCCAAGACATATTTAAGTATAAATATTCAATTAATTTCAGTATTTTTGTGGATAACGGTGTTGGTTGTGTAATTAGTTAATCTGTTTATATAAGATTTGAATTGTAATTTTTATTATACAACTGTTTGTTGTCCCTAATAAAGAAAAAAAAATATACTTAAATATGTACATCCTAATTACTTTTAGTACGTAGTACTATTATTTATTCTGTGCTTTTAAAATATAGTAATAAAAATCTGTGATTATTATAATAATCAAGTATGTGTCAAATTTGGTTTTTCGAATATTTTGTATTTGTACAGCGATATTTTTAAGCCGCTGTCAACAACCGATACAGTATCCACTCACGACGGTGACTGAATCCGAAGTGAGTGAGCGAGGCAGTCTATTTAAAAAAAATATTACAAGGCTGCTCAAAACACCGAAAATTTCGAGATTTCTACGCCGAAAAAAAATAATTATAACTAAACAAAAGAAAATTAAACTGCCATTTATATTCCATGGCTTCCCACATGATAGATGAAGAGGTTAAAAAATAGATTGAGTTAAACAATTGATATTTTCAAAAGTTATCGTGTTTATCACTCCATGCGGACTTGATAAATCTACACCATAAGCCACTAAAACTCACTTTTTATGTAAAAATAGCAATTAATCGATTTTTAAAAAAAAAACTTCCGAATACTTAATTGCGTCTCAGTCTATAAGTTTAATATAGCCCTTCCCAAAACATTGCCTCACAGGGGAAAAGTAATATTATTAATGCATATATTATGGTGGGCAATGGGCATCGCAACATATCCAATATAACTTTTTATGCGAGCTGCTATGCAGGTCTAGCAAGATCAGTTTCACAGCGACCACTATATATAGAAAGAAAAGAAAGAAAATATTTATTTCGCCACATAAACACAACGCCATCTTGTATATAATTGTTTTGCACGCCTCAAGTGAGGAAGTGCTCTACTACTAAATCGTTCTTATACATTTAGCTAGACATCAAATCCATAATATTATTACTAACGTTACAATAACTATAGACATTGAATTATAAGATTAGTTTATTCTTTATTTTTAACGTTATTACTAATAACAATTAGCATAAACAATAAAAACACTCAGCATTTGGCGTAGCGTACCACAGCTGCTGTTTTTCAGTGTGGCCCGTTTCGTCTCCTTCGATTAGTTCGAGCAGTGGTCGATATCTATATATAGTATAGTTCACTCGTAAACCCTATGTCTACAATGAATTGAAGTTGCTTAGCTGTGAGCATTTTCACTCCTTCTGGGCTAAGTACGTAGTTTCCCAGATAAGTGATTCGTTTGCGTATTAAGGGTCAGTTAGAATTCGTAGAGATGTTTCTTCCGTTAAAGAATCAGCACATCCTTGAGCTACTTAGTCCCAAGAGGACCATGTGTTTTTTTTTAAAAGCAATGTCCAGTCAGAGCTCTTGACAAAATACGCAGTTTGTTTTTACTTAATCCCAGGCTTCTGAAGCTAATTTATGATCTTAGAACAGTATTAACGTTTTGGGATATTTTAAGCCCGACTTAACTATTGGTAAATACAATTGTGCTTAGGGCATGCGCATTAAAATAATTACGTATAACATGATTATACGTAAATTTTTTAAAGTGGTTTAAATACATATAAGTTTTCACTAATAACCTTATTGTTAAACTTCCAATTTTACAATAATTTTATGTCAAACTTCAATTAAAAAAAAGTTTGGTAAATCCAAAAGTGCACGACTCATAATGCTCATATGATCATCATATCTCCATAAAGTCCAAGACATATTTAAGTATAAATATATTTAAATATATACATCCTAATTACTTTTAGTACGTAGTACTATTATTTATTCTGTGCTTTTAAAATATTGTAATAAAAATCTGTGATTATTATAATAATCAATAATGTATCAAATTTGGTTTTTCGAATATTTTGTATTTGTACAGCGATCTTTTTGAGCCGCTGCAAACAACCGATAAAATATCCACTCACGACGGTGGCTGAGACCGAAGTGAGTGAGCGAGGCAGTCTGTTTAAAAAAATATTACAAGACTGCTCAAAACACCGAAAATTTCGAGATTTCTTCGCCGAAAAAAAGTAATTATAACTAAACAAAAAAAAATTAAACTGCCATTTACATTCCATGGCTTCCCACATGATAGATGAAAAGATTAAAAAATAGATTGAGTTGAACAATTGATATTTTCAAAAGTTATCGTGTTTACCACTCCATGCGGACTTGATAAATCTAGACCATAAGCCACTAAAACTCACTTTTTATGTAAAAATAGCAATTAATCGATTAAAAAAATATATTAATAAGTTCAATCTTTCTGACAATCTGCTTTTTATATCATTTATATGTTCAATATGATTGTTAGATACGATGTTATGCGACAAAACGTTGAAATCTTGATTTTTTAGGCTCTAGTAGAACATACCTACGCACTTTGCGCTTAAGGTATGCAATATGTATGTAAATATATTTTATTATATATGCCTCCTGCCTAGCTCCTATGGTTGATAGCGTGATGAATTATAATTATTCCAACGGTCCGATCTCTATATAACACGATAATGAAAATCGTTAATATCTAATAGATAGAAGTAATTATCTAATAGATAGAAGATAGATTTACGTATATTTTTACACCATATGAAAATAATATGTGCATAAGTACCCCCAACAATAAAACCAATGTTACATCTGCATTAAAAAAATTTAAAACTCTTTATAAAGCAAAAAAAAACGCTAAAAGCTGTTAATAATCAAATACATCGTATTAACTTTATCAAATTAATATTGCGTCACGGAGTAACGTTATCCCTCGTAACAGTTTGGTAAATTTTAACATATCGATCCTTTAAAGTCCAAAGTTGAAAGCACGATGAAGAATTTTGAGACACCCAGTTGTTAGAAGCCTGAAACTTCCCCAAGAAAGTTTCGCGTAGTATGTTTTGAAGTATTAACAAGATATAAAAGGCAAAGTTAACGGGTAATTTCATTTACCGCTTCATTAACCTATTAAAGTTTAATGTAAAAAGAAAATCACAGAGTGGCTACTTGATTTTGATTATGAAAAAGCAATAATTATAATACATCGCATTTTTTTAATTTTTGGTAGTTACTGTGCTGTAAATATTTAAACAGACACTCACTTTCTCACTTACTCACTCCTTTACAAACACACATACACACCAGTGCGCTCACGCAAAGTAAAAAAATCAAATGTTCCTCCAAATTTATCTTTAAAACCTGATCATCCAAGAAGAGGAGCCAAGAGTTTCATATTACATATTATTTCACAATGATTTCTTATATTTATTTTATTCACATGTTATTCCAATTGGGCACCCATCTCCCACAAATTTATGCACATTAAAAATGTTCGTAACTGATAAGTCTTACAATGTACCATTGTTGGGAGAATTCAATAAAGATACTAATACATTACTGCCATAAGTGTTTAAACTCACTTTTTCTTAATAACATATATTACCTATGTCGAACATAACGCTCGTATGTAGACTAAATTATCGTGGTCAATTTGTGGATTTACACAAATTTGGACTCAAACTGAGATCGCAACTCAGGACTCGTGACTTTGTAGTCTAGTCTAGACCACATTACCACACCGATCATCTACTTCTCTCTTATGATTGCTTCCTTTCCACGTCCTTATCACTAAATACAATGTATAAAAAGACGAATATGTGATTTGTCTTTTCTTTTTAATTCTTTATTAACGATTTAAACTATATTTTAATAATTATTTGTACTTTCCTTGTCACGAAATGGAATGGTTAACAATGAGCGCTTAAACTAGAATGTCATTACGGCGGCCGTTGTTACTGTGTAAAACAGGCAATATTACTTATTCATTCGGAAACGAACGACATTGCTATTCTACAAAAGCAGGAAATTAGACCTGATTGTTATTGAAGAAACCTTGGTGAGTGACAAGAACCGGATATGCTTTTTAGTGGTAAAGGGGGATGGATGGAATATCTTAACTCTCAGGAATGACAACGCATCTAATTCATTCATTCTAATTCATTCATTTTGATTTCACCGACATTATCGAGCGGGTCTCACAGATCACAGAGTTGATAATTGACAAATGATCCATTTGAAGGATTGACCCGAATGACCCGGATCGTAAAACGAATAAATACTTGAATGATCGGGTCCCTATAAATCAATGAATGACACATATCTAACAGAAATATACCGTTACCGTTACAGCCTATTAGAGTCCACTGCTGATGCCATTTGACCAAATTAAAAACGATTACTTTAGTGCAGTTTGGGTAATAGCGGCGGCAATTACCATCACTCATATATGTAATAACAACGTCATAGAGTCGCCAGTATATTCCAAGACTTAAAATGTATAGGTTTTATCACTTAACATTACTTTTCTAGATAAATATCCTTCTATTGCATTTGAAATATCATGAAAATTTAAAACAGTACCAAGGCGCATTAAAAGCATTATTGAAACCACATAACCATTTTTATTGACTATTTCTTTGGTAATTGCATTTTGACAATTATTAAGCTGTCTCAGCCTCTGAGCTAACCCATCGCAAAATGATATAATAATAAAAAAAACAATATTATACATTTTTCTCGAAAGATTAATTGTTAATGAGACCCACAATCGTCTTCACTAATTAGAAAGAACATTTGGGTTTGCACGTTAGTCTACTTAACAATGCGGAAGGCGCCGACGTAATTGAATTTTAATTTTCCCTTTGTTTATGATTTAGTTTAGTTTTTATTATTTTATTAATAATTAGATTTGTTTAAAACAAACACAAAAACAAGATTTTTCTTCGAAAGAGAAAGTTTAAAGATTTCTGTATCTTTCGTCTTTGCTGTTTTGCTACACATAACACACACCCTAAACGCTTTAAGTACTTTACGCTCAATTCGAACCTGTGACATTAAGTAAACCGGTCCGTATCCTAAATCATTAGATTTCTCATCATCATCATCATTATCATTGCAACCCATCACATGTCCTCTGCTGAACATAAACCTCCCCTAAGAAATGCTAAAAGCACGGTTCTGAGCCATCTTCATCGCTTTCCTGCATCTTGACTGTTACGAGGCTACCACTCGAGATTTTTTCTTCCCTATCGGTTGTCCGTTCTTCAAGCTATATACCCATTGCCACTTTAGCCTAGTGATCCATTGGGCTACGTCGATTACTCAAGTTCTACTGCGGATATCCTTATTACGAAATCTATCACACCGAGAGGCTCCAAGCATAGCCATCTCAATACCTCGCTGAGCGATCTTGAGCTTCCTTATACGGCCAGAAATGAAGGACCGCGTCTCAGATCAGCGCAGCAGCGGTTAGGAGTCAAGAGGAAATAGCGTCACCATGTCTTACACTTCTCTGCAGATGGATAGGCTTCGTACTCTGGTGCTGTACTTGGACAGCCATCGTTGCTTTACTCAACAAACACTTTAGCACTTCGATACACCGACAAAAAATGTAGTATCGTCCAAATTTCGACGGAATCAAAGGCTTTCGCTTAATCTACTTATATACCTAGTCAGGCCATAAATTCTGTCACATGTTTAATATAAGTTTATTCTTTATGTAACCATTTATATACCAAAATGAACTTAACAAAACATAGATTCTTATGACACTAAAGTTTGTTCAAAATGACCTCCGTGATTTTGAATACAGGCCTTCAATCTGCGCGGCCAGTCGTCTATCGCAGCACGAACGAGGTCCATGTCAATATCGGCGGCTGCCTTAATCAAGGATGTCTTGAGTGACTCCAAATTGGGATGAGGCTTTGAGCACGCCTTTTCCTCCAAATGTTGCCATATCTTGTAATCTAACGGATTCAAATCTGGACTGGAGGAGGGCCAGTCTTCGTGCCGGGTGAAGTCGATTTCACGCGCCGCCAGCCAGTCTTGTGTGCTCTTCGCTGTATGAGCTGGCGCCGAATCTTGTTGGAATACCCAGTGCCTGTTATTGAACATGGTATGAGAAACAGGTTCCACAAGGTTCGTCAGGACTGTATTTTGATACACAACTGCATTCGTTTTTACACCTTTCTCACAAAAATGTACCTCTGTTAAGCCCCAATAAGAAACTCCCAACCATACCATGAGCGAGGATGGAAAATGACCTCGTTGGACACGCGGAATACGGTTGCTCGCTTCTTCACTACTGTGTGCGTACACCTTATCATTTTGTTTGTTGTAGCTCTCTTCTACGGTAAAAATTTTTTCATCCGAAAAAAGAATTTCCCGATATTTTTTTCCCGCGTACCGCTTCAACAAAGCGCGGCATCTCTTCAGTCTCAGGTCCATTAGACGAGCATTCAAACGATGTCCTGTTTTTCTTCGATATGCCCGAAGCCCTAAGTCTTCATTTAACACCCTTTTCACCGTGGTTCTGCTTAACCCCATCTGAAGGGCCAACAGTTTCTGCTTACGTTTGGGATTTCTTTGAATTCGCGCCTTCACAGCTTTTATCACTGCTGGAGTCCTAACAGACCGAGGGCGACCACTTCTTGACCTGTTATCTACACTAGAATCTTCATTGTATCATTTGATGGGACGATAAACGAATCTTTTGGTTATATTCAAATTTTCAGTATGTCAAAATTTGAATTGGCGCGTAACCGCAACGATGCAACGCAATAACTGCAACACGGTCTTCTTTAAGCGTCCACTCCATATTTAAAATGAGTAAAATTCTAAAAAGTATACAGTTTTATTTTCATGAACAATTCGAAATTGAATTCAATAAACTTTTTGGCCAGCATTCTAAAAGAAAAGTTTTACTGTGTGACAATACTTATGACCTGACTAGGTACATAAAATAAAGTTGCAAATTGTAGTCTTCAGTCTTCTGTACAATTTGCCAAAGGGTGGGTCTGTGGTCTATAGCACTAAAGCTTTTTCGGAAAACGGTTTGTTCGGGAGGCTAAAAGTCAGCGTACGAAACGATTCGTAAAGACTCTTGAAAATAACACGTAGACGCGACTCAGAAGGGAAATCGGTGTGTAACATCGCGCTAGTGCATCTAGATAGCTAGCTATGTTGCTGTTCTTAAAGAACAAGATCACCGCATTTCTGTTCCAAGCCTCCGGATCAGTGCAACCAGTGATAGCATAGAGAATGGATTTCAAGAGATTGTAAAGGACCTAGAGTACCGGTTTTCCATCCGCTTTCAGAAGCTCCGCAGTAATTACATTCTCGCCCGAGGCCTTGTCGTTTTTATAGGTGCTGAAAAACCATTCACATCCTTGATATTTACTGATACTAACTGATATTTTTGCCGAATTCAAAAAAAGATTTATAATTCGGTATATTTCTTTTGCTTTGATTTGACTTATAATTTGATTAAAATTAAAAATTATTAACATCTTCGTCAATTATGAACCGATTTTGATAATTCTTTTTTTTATTAAATAGGTTACACTTCAGAAAAAATCCAACCGTAGTGGTCGCAAAATACAAGTTGAATTTTTTCATGTAACTCTGCAAAAAAAAATCATAAAAAGTAAAAACCTAGCCGTGGTAGCTCAGGGGCTAAGCGCTCGCTGTAAATTTCAAAGTACGCGAGCAACCTGGGGTCGATCCCCGTCGGCACCAATGGAATTGTTAATTGCAATTTGTTGATATACCACGTACTCGGCGGTTAAGGAAAATATTGTGAGGAAACCTGCATGTCTGAGAAATAAGAACAAAAAAATGTTTCGAAGAAAAAAAAGAAAAAAGAGAGAAATGTTCTTTTTACGTGGTAGAGCCATGCTGCAGCTATATTAATAGTATAGTTGTAGTACGAATGGGTCGGCTCGACCGGGGAAGGACCACGCTCTCACAGAATACCAGCGTAAAATAGCAGGTTAATGCTGCTGTGTTTCGTATGGTGAGTGTAGAGAACCGGAGACCCTTTTTACTGGAAAAGAGGCATTCTATCTTAGTCCTCACGGCTGACAACGCATCTGCATTTAAATTCGCGAACGAATGTGGACTGTGTGCTCGTTTGTCACCCTTATTCTATAAAAAAAAACATGTGAAGATCGCCTACCCGCATTGGGGCAGCGTGGCGGACATTTCTTTGCCAAAACCCTCTCAGAAATGAGAGGAGGTCTGTGCCAAGCAGTGGGACGTATATAGGCTGTAACTTTTAAAACCGACTTCAAAGAACTACAAATGATAAAATGAAATCACATTCTGAAGTCAGTGCTAGGATTTAGCGGTTAGAAGAATTAATGACCCGAACTCATGATTTTTAGTTATTTCAAGTAGGCGTTTATTTTTTATTAAAAGTTGATGTCAATGGTAATGGCTATTATATCACTATCCAATGGAAACCAAGTATTTTCTTACTTATAAAAACCTTACTACCTGTAACCCTTGACGTGATACACAAAAATTTACAAGCTATAAAACTCAGGAGCAGCGTCGAGCTATGAAAGTCCCATCTAGTAATAAAATGTTTAATTCTAACTATAAAGATACATCTTTAACCATTTGCTTTTTAAACCAGTAAAGACTTAAAACGAGAAGTTTCGACGATAAAAAGGACGATTTTATCACTCTTGTCTACTTAATAAGACGTTTACAGAAATCGTAAACTTTTATATCCGTGTCAACAAGATTCATGTCTTTTTGAGACTTCTATAACCTCATACATCATCATCAATATGTTATCTCTCATGTATTTACTACGATAGCCATGCTTTGCAGACAGAATATGGCATTTACCTGCTATTTTCTGCCTCATTGGTCTAGTGGTCGTAAGCGCGATTGCTGATCATGAGGTCCCGCGTTCAATTCCCGGGGCGGGCCAAAATCAGTTACTGGGTTTTTCTGTTTAGAAATTCTCAGTCGTTACCCACAGTCAGGAAGTTGGCAGTATCTCACCTCCGTGCCTCGGAAAGCACGTAAAGCCGTTGTTCCTGCACCTCATCTCTCTCCGGTCGTGTCGGGTTACCGTCCCATCGGACTTTGAGAGTGAGGGAATAGAGAGTGCACATGTGCTTGCGCATACACCGCCGTGGCCGAAATTCGGTCTGGAGGATATTCTTATTATTACACTGCTATTAGGTGGCAGAAATAGTCAAAAGGGTGGTAACCACCTACCCAGGTGGACTTTTAGGCATAAAACCCTCGTAAGCCTCGTAACACCTAGTAGCACTAACAACAATCCTACTAATATTGTATAATTATATATAAAATAAATCATACATACATACATACATAAACACTCACGACTGTCACCCAGAGGGGTAGGCAGAGACTACGTACTTTCATTTGGCACGATCCTGACACACCTCTCTCACCTCCTCCGCATCCATACCTACGCATACATGCTCGTTGGTTTAGGGTACTTTTAATTTGGCCCATTTTCAATATATCGCCAATTTCGTCGATAAACATACGCCTAGGACGTCCCTTCCCGACTCTGCCGTTCACTTCTGCAACATATATTTCCTTAAAATAAATCACAATAGAATAATTCGTATTCGCTTAATTTCTGATACATAAATAATAGAGTTATTAAATGGATCCAAAATCTTGAACGTTCTCTCAACACCATTGTTATCTTAAAACATTATTTATGCAAATCAAGAATCAATAACAGTCTGAGATATTACAATGAAACAACGACTAAATTGATGTCGGAGTATAACCAATGTATTATCAATACTAATTATTTAATATGAGCTGGGATTTTATAAGATCTGAAACACAAACTTATTTCAGGCTCAATCAAGATTTATGTGTAGTTGCAGTGTAAGAATTCACGTCCCAGTTCACTACCTCATATCATCCCGTGGGTGTCGTAAGAGACGCAGAGAGAAATGAAACAGGAGATAGATAGCAGCATATTTCTAATACAAAAAATAATAAATAACTGCGATTACCGATTGGTAATCGCAGTTATTTATCCGCCTGTCGAACGTGACAATTAAGGAAAGTATCCTCCCTATGAGGCTATTTATGTGGGAGGCCTATGTTTTTAATTAATTAATGAGTGAAATACAAAAATCAGTGCGGTGCTGTAAGCAAGAACCGAAGTACTTTAAATTTATTATAATTTTTAACCTACTTCAAACAAATGAAGAGGCTCTCAATTCGACTGTTAGCTTCGCTTGTATCTACCTATCTAAAGGGTTTTTCAATAAGGGCGGTAGATGTTGAAATGAAATAAAACAAGCTATGTGTGAGGTATTAACAAAATTCTTTTTTTAATTGAAAGGCCCACATGTGCCATTAAGTGTGGAATATGAATTCGTTCAAATGCGCGTCTCGGCTTCTTACAGTGGCACGGATCCGAATAGTCGAATTTTCAATGACTCTTCTGCATAAATCCGGCTGAATTTGAGCGATGGTCTGCATTATGTTCACCATTAGGGCATCGGTCGATTGTGGTTTGTTTGCATAGACCTGCAACTTCAAGAAACCCCACAAGAAAAAGTGTAGCGGGGATAAATCGCATGACCTTGGTGGCCAATTCACATCACCCCTGCGAGAGATAAGCTTAACCTCAAATCGCTCATGGAGAATGTCAATCGTGGCGTCCGCTGTGTGGCACGTAGCGCCGTCCTGCTGGAACCACATGTCGTCTAGGTCTATATGGTTCAATTTGGGCCATAAGAAATCGGTTATCATCGTTCTATAGCGCTCGCCGTTAACAGTGACAGCCTCACCAACATCGTTTTCTAAAAAGAACGGACCAATGACGCCGCCGGCCCAAAATCCACACCGAACGGTAACTTTCTGAGGATGGATTATCACCTAGTGGTAGTTGGTGTCGTCCCATATACGGCAATTCTGCTTTTTAACATTCCACCAAAATGCGCCTCGTCGCTCAATATGATTTTTCGCCCAAAATTGGGGTCCTCTTCCAAACGATTCAAAGCCCAGTCAGCGGGCAAACGGCGTTGTCTATGGTCGTGAACTGTGAGCTTCTGGGTCAGTTGGATCTTGTACGGGTGTAGGCCTAAGTCACGACGCAAAATTCGCCAAGTTGAAGTCTGCGAGAAGCCGAGTTCTTGTGCACGGCGAGGAATCGACTGCCTCGGGTTCTGCTGTACACTTTCACGAACCACGACGATGTTCTCAGCCGATATTGCGTGTTTACCGAACGGGTCGTTTCAAATTTGGCCACCAAACGTTGAAGAGTCTACTGTGAAGGGCCACCACGTCTAGCATAAAATGGGCGCAATGTGCGTAATGTTTGCACTAACGAACACTCATTTTGATAATAAAGTTTTATCATTTGAACGTGCTGTTCAATCGTGTAACTTTCCATGGTGATTTAGCATAAGTAACTGAATAATAAACAAAAGATTTGATTTGAGACATCTGTCTCCAAAACAAAATGGCCGCCACGGGCCGCCTTTATTTAGCCATCTATGTATATAACGGAATCTTTTAATGTAATTTTTATCAACTTGTAGACGGCCGACCGATGACAATACAATAATTTGATAATTTTATCATAGTATCCTGATCAGAATCAACAGGATAAAATAAGGATCATCACATGATCAATGCGTGTTGTTTAAGTTTTTTTTTAATTCTTATATTTTGTATGTATGTTACGCGATATCTTCGTCAATTGTGAACGGATTTTGTTTTTTTAATGAAACAGGTTATATACTTCAGGTGGGCTCATATAAATTTGGAATAAAATTCCAAAAATGAGAAAATATAGGTGAAGTGTCTAATGTGAAAATTTAGACTGCATTTTAATCGGTACCTTGAACTTGTGTTATTGTTTAGTCCACTCAAAATTAAAAGAATATAATATATAATAAAAAGTTAAATTGACTACAAAGAAGTAAAAAGATGAAAATAATTTTCACACAAGTTTTTGATTATTTTATACACAATGTCTTAGCACCGACTTTTGAAGCTGTTATGTGGAGGAAATTATTCTATTCTTTTTAGTTTACACATCATTCACATGAACAATTTCAAACTTATTTTATAGCTTTAATAACAAAATATTTTATTTTTATCTGGAATGAAAAAGAAAATAGTCACACTTCAAACAGTCGTACAATATTGAATCAGTTGATTGGATCAGGGGTTGAAATTATCGTCCAAGTGTGCATTCCATTGTGACAAATGACTGATTGCTAGAGGTGAATGTTTACATAAACGTTTTTAGAATTTCCGCTAAGTGAAAATATTTCTTAAATCACTATTACGTTGCACTAACTTACAAAAATATGAAGAAATAATATTTAAGACTTAAATAAAAATTAAAATTTACACTTTAGGCTTTATTTTTATAAAATCTTGTGTGAAATCAAACTACCTAAGAGACCGTCTTGGTTGGTACCACATAAGATGGTGTCTATTTCTAACGCCAAGGAGCCGTTACTATGTCCCTATTTGAAAGAGGGCCAGTATGATTACAGGCTGTGCTCAGTTCTTTAGAAATCGTATTGTACGTGGTAGTACCACGCTGCAGCTATTGAATGAAGCACGAATGGGTCAGCTCGACCTGGGAAGGACCACGCTCTCACAGAATACCAGCGTAAAATAGCGCCTTAGTGCTGCTGTGTTTGGTATGGTGATTGTAAAGATCCGGAGACCCTTTTTACTGGAAACGAAGCATTTCGTTTTAATTCTCTGCATTTCGATTGTTAATCGAGGATAGATGTATATGTCTATGGGCCACAGCATCCACTTACCATCATGTGGACTGTGTGTTCGCTTATTCTATAAAAAAATCGCATCTTCTTTATTTGAAGTGGGTGCTAGTAATCTGTTAAATCGTTTCTCACTTATTATAGGGTATTTCTATTGTGTCCCCATCTGATAAGGATACATCAATACTTATATTATATACTTATAATAAACATGCGTGAGTGTCGTGGAACACTCGATTGGAACGAAGTTCCTTTCGTAGTATATTATTATTGATAAACGTATTATATTATTGATTAACAAATACAAATAAATGAATTACTAGCGTCTATTAAAATGAAGCGTCATTTAAAATAAAATAAAATTTCTTTCATGGCAAGATAAGAAAAGATGCGAGGGAGATGGATATTATTCCATCTCGCTTCCTTGTAGCCGCCAAGGCCGTCTACACTACGTCAGAAGGGGACGGAAAAATCTTACATTTTTTGTCACCTAGCCTCCCATCCGCCAAATTCGTACCGTCCGATAAGGAAATTCGTTCCAATACCAATTATATACTTCATAGAAAACTATAAAAGGGGAAAAGGAAATAATTCGGTGAACGATGTAGGTGGTATCGATGAGCACCGCCTTTTGCATTTGAGCCCGGAGCGGTCCGTCACGTAGTCCCAGTCACGTCAGATGACCCGAGAAACTGACCGGGATTAAACCGTTTGCCGAAATGATAACAGGAATAATTTCGGTCGGCAGACCATCCCACATTTCAGTCGCCTCGTGATCCAGATACATTTTGTTTTCTTATCTGTTTCGGCTTTCACGAGGTTCGTCATACGGAATGTTAATGTCGATCAAAATACCCTTGACTGTGCCCTGTCCATCAGCACGAAAATTAAGAAATAGTATCGATAAAGGCATACAGAATTAATACCTACTCTGCATATCTTTAATGGATAAAAAACTATTTGGTTTCATGTGAGGATGTAAATTATATTATATACGACTACCTTAGAGCGCAATGAACTCAACAGCAGCGGATAAACAGTTCATAGGTTTTATAGCTCTTTTTTTACTTTTTTGTGCATGTATTTGTTTCTTTTTTTCTTTATTTATTTCTTTTTTATTCGGAGTTTACTGTGTTTATATGTTATCTGTGTTGTGATTGAAAAACTAAATAAATAAATTTCGGACTCCTTTTCTGTCTAGCTGTCCGTATAGTTATGTACACTCTAACATATTTCTGCTGCCAGATTACAGTGCTTGCACTACTGTGTTCCAGTCTAAAGGGTAGAGGGAGACAGTATAATATCAGGCTGTGAGGCATTCCATCTTCGTCTAGAGGTGAAGATACGGCTGTAGCCTTCTATGTTTAAAGTTGGCTGCAGTAGCCACTTACCACCAGGTGGACTGTAAGGTCGTTGCAATTTCATTTAGAATTTTATTTCACATTTAGAATTCATGTCCCTTCAATTTTATTTAGTGTGATTTGTCCAGTGAACCGGCCCCCACCAATATCCGTTCGCATGACATCATTTTTAGGGTTCCGTACCTAAAGGGTAACCAACGGGACCCTATTACTAAGCCTCCGCTATCCGTCCGTCCGTCCTTTCGTCCGTCCGTCCTTTCGTCCGTCCGTCCGTCCGTCCGTCCGTCCGTCCGTCTGTCTGTCAGCGGGCTGTATCGCATGATCCGTAATAGGATGAAATTTTCACAATGTGTATTTCTGTTGCCGCTATAACAACAAATAATAAAAATAAAAATAAATTAAAAATTAAATGGGGCTCCACTACTAGAAACGCATTTTACGATGGTACGCAACCCTTCATGCGCGAGTCCGACTCGCACTTGGCCGGCTTTTTTAAGTAATTAAATAACAATCAAACCATCATAATCACCCGGTTATGATGGTTTGAGCATTGGGCTCTTGAAATATGCTGATGTTCACTTACCTCGAGTACTTGTTATGTTTTATAGTTTATGTGTTACTCATAGTTACTTACCGCTTATCCACTCAATTTTACACAAGTAAAAGTGAGTGGATTCTAGTTCAGTGTAGTTAATTGAACCCGACTTAAAGGGTTCAATTAACTACACTGTACTTCCGGAAATTACAATACAATACAATACTCTTTAATGTACACCAAGAAAAGATAAAAATAGCAAAAAGAAAAAATAAACAACTATTGAGGGAAATACAAAAGGCGGTCTTATTGCTACATAGCAATCTCTCCCAGACAAGCCAAAAGAAGAAATAAATAAAAATAAGAAAAAGAGCAATGGGTAGAGGGTGCACTAAAATAAAAATAAATAAAAAAAGAATAAAAAAATAAAAATACAAACTTATGCATTAAAAAGACAACATTCTTCAGATAGATCAATGACCATAATTAAGCGGAGGAAGGGAGAGCGGTTAGAGAGACAAGTAGCATTCCTTAACCTGTTTCTGGAACACATTTAAGGATCGAGCACTTTTAATTGACTGGGGTAAGGAGTTCCAAAGTCTTACTCCAAGAACAGAAAATGATTTGACATAATAAGGCGAGGAGTGCACAGGACATTGGAGTGAAAGATTTTCTTTGGATCGTAAGGAAAAATTATGACAGGAGCTGAGCAATTTAAAACGTTCTTTTAGATAGGAAGGACTTGATATATTAAATAAGACGCAGTAGAGAGCAGAATGTATATGAGTATTCCGACGAAGACGGATTGGGAGCCACTTAAGCTTAGTGCGGTATTCTGAGACATGGTCATATTTACGAAGCCCAAATACGAACCGTATACAGAGATTTTGGAGTCGCTCAAGTTTGTTAAGTTGCTCCTCGGTGATGTCAAGGTAACAAATATCAGCATAGTCGAGTATAGGGAGTAGTAAAGATTGTGCAAGCGTAATTTTGATGGAAATGGGTAAAAAGTAGTTAAGCCTCCGGAGTGAAGCATATGCTGCAAATATTTTACGACTCACTGCATTAATTTGGGGAGTCCAAGAAAGACTGAAATCCAAAAGGATACCAAATTTTTGACAACGTCATTATAAGGGATAGGAACTCCATTAAATATAACGGGTTGTAGTTGACATTTTTTTATTTTGAAAATCATTCTTGAACTCTCAATAATTGTGGCTTGGGATTTTAAAGGATGTATATATATACATCCTTTAAAATCCCGATATATATACACATACAGTATATATATAATGGAGTTAGCTCTTCAAGAAGGTTATCCAATGTAGTAAAATAGTCAACTGTGGAAGAGGGACTATAAAAAACTCCGAGAAGTAATTTGTTGTGCGAAAGAAATACTTCAATAAATAAGTTTTCCGCTTCGTTCTTAGCTAGAAATTGAGATAATGATTTCTTATATTTACGCGAACACTACACATTGAATAAAACTACTTTTACGGATTATATCGCGTTTAATAACAATAGAAAAAGGTATATGCGCACGAAGGTAAATGGCAACACCACCACCACCCCGCGCAGTTCGGTCGTTGCGTATTAACTGGAATCCTGGAATGGAATAGGATATGGATGGAAGACATGGCTTTAACCATGACTCCGAAATAAGAATTGCATGAACGTTATCTCTTACAAAGCTAGCTAACATATCAGGATAATGAGCCGGAATACTCTGTGCATTTATGTGAACTATATTGAAGTTTTTTTAGAGCTTGAGAAAAATGGGGGTCAAGAGTATCTTTTAATGGAGGAATGCTCTCAAAACTGTCATCATTACTTAGTACATCGGATGCTCAAACGAAAGAAGAGGAGCTTTGATTATGATCACTTTCACCAAAAGACATGTTATCTTTTACAACAAAAAAAAATACAAATAACTATAAACTATTTAAAAAAATACTAATAACTATAAACAGATAAAAATTATAAACTACAAAGATTTACTTTTAATTACATCTATTACCTACCAGCATTAACAGAATAGAAAATAATGCAAATATTTAAAATTAAAAAAATTAAATAATTGGTCATTCAGATCATTTTTGATTGAATAAAAAAAAATTATACATATAACACATGGTACTCAATGATAAGAAATACCTGATATTACCGACACAGACATCAAATAGAATTATGTTCTGTGATTAAAACATTAGAACACACACATTTGCGAGTATATATATATTAAACATGAAAACTTAAAGTCAAAACCACTTTTATGCTCTTAATATTAATTAATATTATTATTATTATTAAAAAAACACTTATGACTCCCAAGAGAGGTCAAACCACCATGATAGTACCAAAGAATATGTATTATACTCTGTATCGAGAGGATATTACTCTAAGGTAAAAAACATAGTGATTATAATTATACTCTTTGCTCAATGTGTTAAATCGAAATTTTATAATCTGTGATCGAAACCTACGATTACAGTATCAAATAGATCATATATATCATCCTACATTGTTATAGAAACATCCTACATTGTTATTACCTCTATATAAATATTAGGTCCTTACATATAAAATTAGCGTTTTGTCGTACTTACCAATTTGATCTGAAATATCTCCTCTTTGGTTAAGAATTCCAAATTCAAATTTATAAATTCATTTAGCTGGTACATTTGAGTTTTGAAAACAGTAGTTCATTTGTTTTTTCCTCATTATTTTTTTCTTTGGCGTCGCTTATTACCGCACAATGGAAAACATGAGATAGTACGAGTTCTACCGTGGCACCAGTGCTGCAGAAACAGCTCGAAGGATTAATGATGTGTACGGCGCTGATGTCGCAAAAGAAAGCACGGTACGTTTTTGGTTTCAATGTTTTCGTTCTGGAAATTTTGACCTTCAGAACCAACCCCGTGGACGGCCGGAGACGAAAGTGGAAAATGAAGAATTAAAGGCTATTGTGGAAGCGAATCCATCACAAAGCACTTCAGAGATAGCTGCAGGCTTCTGGGTAAGTGATAAAATTGTATTAATCCACTTGAAGCAAATCATAAATTACATTATGTGGGAAACCTTTGAAGCGGGTTGCGAGTTTTAAGTACCTGGGCCACTGGGTTACAGTTGATTTGAAAGACGATATGGACGTGGAGAGGGAGCGTAGATCGTTGGCAGTTCGTTGTAATATGCTGGCTCGCAGGTTTGCGCGTTGTAGTAGGCAGGTTATAGTAACGCTTTTTAAAGCTTTCTGTCAATCGTTCTACTGTTGCAGCCTGTGGGTTAGCTATACCCAGCGAGCAGGCAGCGATCTACGTGTCCAATACAACAATGCCTTGAGGGTACTGTTGGGGCTGCCATGGCGATGCAGCGCCTCAGGTATGTTCGCTGAGAGCCGTATTGACGGCTTCGCCGCGATAGTTAGGAGGCGGTGTGCCTCCGCGCTGACCCGTTTACGGAACAGCACCAACAGTATCCTTGGGGTATTCGTTGATCGGTGGGACTTGCCACTTCTACAAACGTGGGTTCGGGTTAACACAGCAGCATAACAGTATATATGTTGTTGTGTGGATCTATCTCACAACTGTTTGAATTTTTCTGTTGTTTTTGTAGTTTTTTTTTAATGTATTTTTTAATAACCCTAGCTATAATTTTAATTTCTAAAACTCATATGGGCTGTGCCTGAAATAAATAAATAAATAAATAATTTGACTCTAGGGGTGTTACCACACCAATCGATCGGTTGTGTATCAATGTCATTGATCGACGTCGATCGATATCGATCGATTGGTGTGGTAGCTTTAGCTGATCAATAGATACCGATCGATAAAACCTTCAATGATCAATGATCAATTCAATGATCGATCAACAATTAATCGATGTGGTTGTGGGCTCATCACCAGTACGAGTGTCTTTCAAAATGCGGTTGGCGGGTTCTCGAATAATCAATCATCTCGATCGTACGTCGACTAATCCATTCCACCATCGATCGATGCCATCGAGCGACGATCGATCGATTGATGTGATAGCACCCTAAAACTATTTTTATTGAGCTATTTTGAATTATCTACAACGTAGATACAACGACATCTGCCATGGGTATCAGCGGAGTTTTAATTTACATTTCAAAACGGAGGTGAGTAGTTTGACTAGTGCAGTAAACAAAAACTAAGTTAAATCAATTAGAAATTATTTTATTTCAAGGAAGGATGTAAATTTTGTTTAAGATTACTTAGAGCACATAGAACATAACTGCTGCGGTTAAACCGTTCAAAAATATTGTAGCTCTATTTATTACATTTTTGGATAATTGTTTATTTTTTTCTTGTATTTTAAACAATAAATAAGCAAATAAAAATTACGAGACAAAGACGAATAAATTAATATTTTCAATAATAAGATCCCAAAATCCGTCTAGCCGTTTAAGATATAATAAGTCACAAAGGAACAGACAAATTTAAATATATAGATAAAAACATACAACCCACGCACATGAGCTTCTGGCGCGAACAGTTTATCAGCTGGTTAAAATTTAAGCACGTGATTACGAAAACCGTAATATTCTTCTTTAATTAGTACCGCATAACACTTTATGCCAGGGAGATAGCGTCATTCACGTCGCTTGAATGCCGAGGCCGATCGATTGTGAATGGACTGCAAGCGAAGCTTTTCTATGAGAGATGACACATGGTGACCCCGACTTCGTATTATTAAGTCTGATATCTAGGACTATACGTTTGTCATCTTTTTGTTTTAATTTTCTATACTCAGCATATAAAACACAGCAGCATTAAGCTGCTATTTATTTTGCTATTATGTAAATGCTATTTATATTAATATAATATATCGTGGATGCACTTGTAGATACATAAATTGCCCAAGCACATACTCTCAAACCTTGTTTTGTACAAAGAAGAGTGAAAAACGAGCCAACAGTCCACCTGATTTTTATTCGATGCTGTGATCCATAAACATCTACATTCTATCGATTAAAAATCAAAATTATCAAAGCAGTTACGGCAGCCCTTAGATCTTAGATTGAAAGCCTCGTTTTCAGGAAAAAAGAGTTACCGTTTCTCGCCACTAACCTCACGAAACACAGAAGCTGTATGTTAATATTTTAAACTGGTGGTCGTAATGATATTTCTAGGCCAGATGAATACTTTTTCCGTAGTATAATTCTAAATCATTCGGTTAAAAACCCTACAAGTTTTTTAGGCTTTTTTATGCGTAAATGCGTATTGAAACGATACAATATTAAAGCATTTTGTTAGTACATTATGTGGGCAAAAACGTCGCGATGCGTTATGGCAGTTTGCCAAATGAATATTTTATAGAACACCTGTGTGCTTTGTAAAACACAATCTCTGGAATTCTCGTGTCAATAGCGGAGCTTAATAAATAAATCGCTATTTATACGATAGAGTTTTTATATAGAACATAAGTTACAACCGAGCGTAGATTCTACCTGATGGTAAGTTAATGCTGAAGACTTAGACATCTACATCTAACCTCAATTAAGAATTAAGAAGCAGATGCGATTGAGGCTTTCTTTATTTATTTTGAGCCTTCGTAAGTATATTAACTGTCCTAAAAGTTAAAGGCAGGTAGTTAAAGTTAAAGGCAACTAAGCAAACATCACAAGAATAGCCAAAACTTTCGTATCTCAAGTGAACAAGCGATAATAAAAATTTCTCGTATTCGGACCGGATTTGGACAATAGACTTTCGAATTCGGTCCAAGTTTTCTAGCTTTTTCTTTACTTGGATTTGAATCGGATTTGGTTTGGAAGCTGTTAACAATGCAAACGCTCTCAATGTTGCTAACGCATGGTAATGGTTGATGTTAATGACGCTCTCCATTGCGACTTCTAAGTAATTCCTTAGTGGAGAGCGTTCGTTGGTGCGGTTGTTTGGCGTGACACAAGACCGTGTGTTTGTCACACGGTCTTGTGTCACACAGTGTCATAGGTAGCGCTCCCAACAGAATGAAGTAGTTTGTCGAAGCTTCATACAAGCGTCGCACCACGCACACAAAAGCGGTCTTCACCTACAGTACGAAAATAATGCGATATTTAGTACTGCCGATACGGGTATCGCGTTATTTTCTTTGCCTGTACCCTGTACACTCTCTGTGTAACTCGCGCATGTGTGACGCCATGCTTGTATGGGGCCGTACTCTCGTTCAGTCTGCTCCAAATGTTTGCCATACGCGCTAACGCTCTCCACTGAGGCATTAAACTTTATTTTAACTATTCTATGCCGTTATTAGTTATTCCACGCAATTACTATACATTACGAACGATAAAGTAAATAGTTTTGTTATTATGCGTGGTCTGTCGACAACAAAAGGTTGGAGGCTAGTCAAGCGTCTATTTGTCTGATGGTGGAAGAGAAGACTTAGTCTAACCATGAAAAAAACTAAAATTTGAATTTATTATTTTAAATCTTTTTTTTTTGACTAACAAACTTACAGGTGGTAAGTGGCTACTGCAGCTCATGGATACCTGCAACAATCTTCTAACAAATAGGGCAATAGATAACTTAACACTCAAGAGGATTTTATCTTAAGAGGGAATGCCTCACAGAACTATTACTGCAGGAAAATCTTTTTAAATCTTATTTTTATATAGTAACTAGCACTTTCTATTATTTTAAAATCATTTTTTTTATAGAATAAGGGTGACAAACGGGCACACAGCTCACCTGATGGTAAGTGGTTCCTGCGGCCCATAGACATCTACATCTATCCTCTATTACAAATCAAAATGCAGATGCGTTGTCACCCGTGAGGACTAAGATGGAATGCCTCTTTTCCAGTAAAAAGGGTCTCCGGTTCTCTATACTCACCATACGAAACACAGCAGCATTAAGCTAAGTAAGAGCGTAGTCCTTCCCCGGTCGAGCCGACCCATTCGTGCTACAACTATACTACAAATATAGCTGCAGCATGGCTTTACCACATATGCAAAATATTATTGATATATTGTGTAAAATTCGTCAATAAGTACCGTCTCTACATAGTATAAAACAAAGTCGCTTCCCGCCGTCTGTACGCTTAGATCTTTTAAGCAGTGCAACAAATTTTAATGCGGTTTACATTAATAGACATAATGATTTAAGGGAAAGGTTCATATGTATAACATATGCCTATTGTATATTATATAATTCTTCTGTCCGTGTGTATATGACTCATCTCCTCCTAAACGGCTGGACCGATTTTGATGAAATTTTGTGTGTGTGATTAAGTTGATTAGAGAATAGCTTAGATTCGCAATTGGACCCGGTAGATGGCTTTGTTATCGAGATCCAGAAATCAACCGTGCAAAGCCGCAGCGGATCGATGGTTATATAATAAAATATGATGGTAATGTAATCTGTAGACCGGTTACCGACCGTTAAGTTCTTATCAACTTACGAAGAGATATATAATTACATTACAGTATATTTAATAGATTATAATATTATACTGTAGTGACACATGTAGGTGAGTAGTGGATGTAGACTAACTCTACATCAGCTATGTTCTAACTTACTCGTGTCGGGTAAGACCTCTAGGACTGAATATAACCAAAATTACCCAGGACACAGTGACAGAGAGACAAGGACAAGTTACAAACACAAACAGACCAGAAGACAAATCATTTGGCTAAATTTTGCATTGATAAAAAAATGGTAACCAAAGACAAATTTACAAACAATTCGAACTATTTTTACTACTCGAAAATTTACAAAAAATAACGAACGAAACGCTCTGACAACTGACAGATTTATAAATCCATTTGAAAATGCCGAACACAATTCCACAAAATTATGGTGAGAGTATTGACTCCGATTGACCAATCTATTTAACCGTGAAGTGTCAGTGTATGAACATACACTACCCCATATCGTCTCATGGGTGCCGTAGAAAGTGACAGAGGGAAACAAACCAGGAGATGGACTGCAGCGTTTCTTTATAACAACAAGTGTTAAATTTAAAATTTTGTACAAACGACTTCAATATGAATATAATTTCTTGTTGATTTTTTAAAAACCCCTCGACCAATTTCAATAAAATTTAAATGGGACCACTTGGGAAGTACACCCTTTGAAACAAAAATAGAATTTTCCAAATCGGTTCAGGCGTCTTTGAGTAATCGGTGAAAATACATAAAAGAAAAAGATTCTGACGAATTGAGAAACTCCTCCTTTTTGAAGTCGTTTGAAAAGAAAATAAAATAGTGCGGTTGGCAACCCACCTGCCAAGCGAGGCAACTATGGCATATCCCCACATGAAGCAATCTATGACGGAGACCTTTGTTCAGCAGTGGACTATTGATAGGCTGTAAAGGTAGTGAATGATGACTGAAATTCAACGCAGACAATGTAGGCTAATCTTTTAAATATGCCTCTTCGCAAATTCTTAGAAAGTCCTATATGGAGTAGGGAATTAAGAAATACTGTAAATTTATGAATGAAAAGAAAGTACACCAAAAAGCTTTTACATTAATTTACTTTTCATTCCCTGTAAATATGTAATTTGAAACTGGTCTTTTAGATCACATTTAAATAGAAAGTTTTCTCATCAATTCTATAGACACAACTTTTCTTCATATTGCCCAACATAAACGGTAAATGCGAAACAATTTAATAAATGGGACAAAATTCGTTCCGAATTTGGGACGCAGTGGAGGCAATTATCATCATTCATCTCGGAGGCAGTAACGTCACAGAATCGCTTATATATTTAGAGGATAGAAATTTCCATAACTTGGAATTTGCTGCTTCCGAGCTTACCTTTTTTATTTTGTAAGAAACTATGTTTCTTTAGCCTTTTATTACTACGTCCTACTTAGTACTCTACTACGTAGTCTATTTAATTTATTCTTAACGTGTACAAAAAATAAATTTCAGCTTAATTATAAGCACATAACTAGTGTCCGAACGACGATAAGTTTTTTGCCTGAAACAAATTTTAACCGAAAACGAAGCATATACTGAGAAACTGTGACAGTGAATGAAATATATGTAACATGTTTTAATTGTGTATGTAATAGGGTTATAATTTATAACGAAATAAATTATAACATTTTGTTACAATCCGAGTCTTCATTGGAATGACGTAAGTCTGCCATACTAACTGCAAAAATTAAGGTTTGTCGAATACCATCGAGTATCGTGCTGAGTGCTAAATAGAATGTAGAAAACATAATATACATATATGTAGGCTACAGAGGATCATCCCCAGATGCACTCATGATGGATGGCGCAAATATGCGTGCGTTACAACATAAAATACAAGAAAATATAATAAACAGATCGTTAGCAATTCATCACAAAAATATGGCAAGCTCCCCGATCATCGATATATATGTACTACGTACTAGATTTGGCATTCCGAACATTCACTATGTTCAAATGAACTGTACTGCAATCCGTACACCTTTAGTGTCATTTAGTGTGGCTTCAATATTCATAGAGTGTGGAGCTGCGCTAATAATACGAGATTTCAAATTAAAGTTTAAACCTGAACGTAATTAATAATTCAGTAGTCAAATAAGTAAAATTATTTGTTGTTCAAGTGAATAAATAGGTAAAAATATTACAATAGAAAAAATAAATTTCTTCATTTATATGCCACGCTATCTACAATCATAGACTAAAATCTACTATATCCCGCGCATGCGCGAAAACAGAGTAGTGCACATTTTTTGTTTGGAATAGCTTCTCTAGTACGTAGTACATAGAACTCAATGTCCCCGATGATGTTTTTCTAAAAAATCCTATAAACAACAACGGTTGCCACGTTACCAAAGAAACGACGCTTCGTTAGAGTAAAATCTTTACTCTCGATCTAGTAGGTATTTTATAGACGTGCCGACATATATATTACTTTTACACGTTTAAAAACCTTTTTTTTAACACTACGAAAAGCTTGTACTTCACATAATTCACCGTCATTGTTGCTGTCCTATCTGTCATCCCCAGCATATCTGTCATTATTCGACTGAGTATAAAACACCAAATAAACAGCAATCATGTAAAAAAGGAAAAATATCAAAAAACTAATCTAAACCACAAGCGTAGTCTCCAGGCTTATGGTAAAGAAGAAGAAGAGCAATAACTTTTCATATATTTTAAATAAATATTTAATTGTTTTTTAGTTTTTTTTTTATATAGAATTAGGGTGACAAACGAGTACATAGTCCACCTAATGGTACGTGGATGCTGTGGCCCATAGACATTTACATTTATCCTCGATTAAGAATCAAAATGCAGATGTGTTGTCACACTCCTAAGGACTAAGGTGGAATGCCTCGATCAGACTGCCTAGTTTGCCTAGGCCTTTAAAACTATGCAACTTGGAATATTGTGAAAAATAAGATTATAAAAGAAATCTAATCAATTTCCACATTACTTTATATTTAAAAAATGAATAGCAAGATCCGTTAATATACTCGCTATTTGGAAACTCGAAGGTAAAAGTTTTATTGAGGTGTCGTCTAACACTCGAGAACTTTTGCTTCGTGTAGTCAGTGGTATCAGCATGGCTCGGTATAGGTGTTTTTATTTACGTTACGTGTAAGTATTTAATAACATCCTGTACTAGAATGATACAATAGTATTAGTAATAAAGCATTGATGATAGTGTCCTGATGAATTTCGACCACGGCGCTTTATTCTATTAACACTCCCTCTTCTTAACTCTCCCTGTATCTGATTTGCCTTACCTACTACTAACTATGCATTAAGAGGGTTAGTTTCTATGCATTGCAAGATTGGAAAAGAAGACACTGGACCCACGTTCAATCTCTAAACGCCTGTGACAGTTGCCATGGTAACGGCAACCCCTACTGCTACCAGGTAACTTTCAAAAATCAGTCGAAGTGTACATAGCAATTTAGAAGACAAATACGTTATTAAGCGTTGTATGCGAAACATCACCAGAATAGCCAAAACTTTCGTATCTCAAGCGAACAAGCGACAATAAATTTTTCTCCAATTCGGACCGGATGCTATGCACAATAGATTTCCGAATTCGGTCCGAGTTTTCTAGATTTTTCTTTACTCAGATTTGAATGGGATTTGAACTGAAACGGAATCTGTTAACAATTCAAACGCTCAATGTTGCTAACGCATGGTAATGGTTGATGTAAATAACGTTCTCCATTGTGACTTTAAGACCAGCCACATACATTCGGAATTCCGTTTCGGGATTCTGTTTCGGAATTCCGCACGGGTCGGCCACATACATTCGGAATCCCGTTTTGCCCGCAAAATTTCGAACGGAAAACTACTGTACGTGTGTGACGGGTCCTTGAATAGAATAGAATAGAATAGAATATCGTTTATTTCTTAGTATATGGTAATTACAGATGTTGAAATTATAGAATGATTCACATATACTACCGTATTCGGTGTAGAAATATTACAATTAGAATAATATTTAACACTTTATAGTACTTATTTAAACAAATTTATACATTTATAACATTATATAGAATTATCAATTGTAAATATATATTATTATTATTATTAATACAATATTGGGAGCATTCATTTATGTATAATTTATAAATTTATAATCTATGAAATCGTTAACAGAATAAAACACATATCCAAAAGCCAAGAAAATATTGCATGTTTAAATTTATTTATAGGCAACTGTCTGATCTGTGGTGGCAGCTTATTAAAGATTGTTATTGCCATGCAGTGGGCATTACGACTATACAAATAAAGTCTTTGGGATGGTGCCACCAATTGGTTTGGGTTTCTGTCTTGGATCCTCTTGGAAACACGTTCATTTATTGAAATAGATAGGAATATCTCTTAACGAACAAACATATTTCAAAAATATAGAGACAGGGCAGTGGAAGTATCTTTAATTTTTGAAATAATGGCTACAATGATCTAAATAATTAGCGCCACACATGGATCTAATACATTTTTTTGTACTTTAAACGCCCTGCCTATATTCACTGAATTACCCCATATAACTAATCCATAGCGAAGTACTGAAGAGACGTACCCATGATATGCACTGAGGACTGTTTCTTTACTGGCTGTGAGTCTTAGTTTGCGAAGAGCAAATACAAATTTATCGAGTTTACTACACACTTTATCTACATGTTCTTTCCAGTTCAATTTACCATCAATAATTATACCTAAAATAATGTAGATTGTACTGGTTGCAAAACAGTATTATTATATTGTATTTTAACAGGGTGGCACTTTGAATTTAGAGTTTGGTACTGTATTAATTTAGTTTTATTTAAATTTACATGTAGATTATTCTCTTGTAGCCATTGCACTGCATTTTGTAACTCATTATTAGTTTCAAATTCGAGATTATTTTGTTTAAACAGCTTATGGTTAGTGTAGTGTCGTCAGCAAACAATGTGCATTTATGTTTTAGGTTACTACAGAGATCATTAATATAAATAATGAATAAAATGGCCCTAGAATGTTGCCTGCGGCACACCACAACTATTAGGTTTAAGTTCAGATTCATATGTAACTTTCAATTATTTTCTATTTTGAGAGTAATGTTCTTTGCTGGCGATTCGACAGATAGCTTTTAAACCAATCATGTGACTTTCCTCTAATTCCATACCTCTCAAGTTTGAAAAGTAATCGTTTATGCGAGACAAAGTCAAATGCTTTGCTCATATCTAGAAATATTGATATTGTCGACATTTTGTTATTATGCTTCTGTGACCAGCTTAACTAAATTAAAGCAAGCTAGTGCAGTGGAGCTACTTTTTCTAAATCCAAATTGATTGTCAACAAGAATATTATTCTTATTAATATAATTACTAATTTTATCATGCATTACTTTTCAAAATTTTTGCCATTATTGGTATTAATGTGATAGGCCTATAATTATCAATGTTTGTACGATCACCTTTTTTAAATAGAGGTCTAATTACGGATATTTTTAGTCTAGTAGGAAATATTCCTTGTTCTAACGACAAATTAATTATGTAACTCAGAGGAATTGCTATATGTTTAGCACTTAATTTAATTATTCTTGTTGTGAGTTCGTCATAACCGGTAGCGTGTGTATCATTCAAAGAGTTAATAATTTTCATAATGTCAGTGTCGGTTACTGGGGTTAAAAACAAGCTATCTCTTTGAGCGGGAATATTAATGTTATTCAAGTCATTATTCAATTCATCAAAATTATCTTTATGAGTAAGTTCAATAAAATAGTTGTTAATAAGGTTACATATATCATTAGGGTTATTAATAGTTTTATCTTGGTAAACTAAGTTTCAATATTACTTTTATCAACAGAACTATCAAAATTATGTTTTATAATAGACCATGTCGCTTTACATTTATTTTTAGAGTTAAAAATATATTTATCATTATTTATTCGTTGAGATTTTGATATACATTTCTTTAATATTTTAGAATATATAAGATAATTTTTCTTGTGAAAGTTTTTGCTTATAGCATCATGTATATATTTATAATATAATGTTCTTTTTTTAATGCACGATAATTTTAATCCTTACTTATCCATTTATTTTTACAGGTTTATTGCCTTTCTTAACACGTACATGGAAAACACAATTTGAAAAAGAGTATAAAGGTCATGAAAAACGTTAAACGACTTGTTGCAGCATGTTTCTCTGTATACTTCATCAAAGCTTAAAGCTGTTATGCATTCTAGAAATTTATTAATGTTATTTTCATTGAAATCTCTCACAGTCTCATACCAATATTTTATTGATTTAACATTATTGTTATTTTTTGGAAGATAGAAAATTAATGATTGACCTGTATCATGGTCCGAGAGAGCTAAGTTATGTATATTAGTATTCACATTATTGGTTGAAATATTACTGACTATTTGGTCAATACTAGATTTTTTTCTAGTAGGTAAGTTTATGTGAGTTAGCAAATTAAAGTTCTTGAGGACTGATATTAATTCCTTTTTCTGCGTATTCTCTTTGAGAACGTCTATGTTCCAATCTCCGCATATAACGATATGTTTTTTACTATTAAGAGTTAATTTGAATAATACAAGTTCTAGATTTTTAAAAAAAATAGATGTGTCGGAATCTGGTGTTCTATAAATACAAATTACACAAAGATTATAACTCGGCACTTCTATACCGCAACATTCAAAACAATATGTTGTCGCAAAATCATTAATTACCGACAACGGAGTAAAATATATACCTTTTTTTACTAGTATACATGTCCCACCCCGTTTTTTATCCTGTCTTGAGAAATTAGCAGCTAAATTGTAATTTTCTAAATGTAGGTTGCCTTCATGACCAGATTTTAAAAAGGTTTCGCTAAAGCAAATAAAGTCTATATCTCCAATATGCTTCCTCAAATCGGTCATTACTATTTCAAAAAGCTCTATTTTGTTTAATATGCCTGCTATATTCTGGTGAAATAATATAAATTGTTGTATGTTATCAAGAGATGTCTTACTAGATGGACCGAAAAAAGCTGTTTTGTTTGACACTGTCAGTCGTTATTAATGTTGGCGAATTGAAATCAGTTTCTAAGTCAACAAGAATACGCTTAAAGATACTTACAAATATACATTTTATACCTAATCTGTTAATTTTACCTGTTTTATTCGACAACATTTCATAAGTTAAGTCGTAGTTAGTATCAAAGAAATATGCATATTTATAATTTTCAATGTCCATATAAAGTAAATTTTTAAACATTTCTACTCGGTAATTATATATAGGGGCTCCTAGTACATATGTGGGGGTACATAAAATTATATTTGTGTTACTTATTTCTATTAGCGTTTCTCTAATTAATCTGACTAATTCAATTGAATCCACATTCTTTTTAAGTCACTTTCACCAATCATAATTATACAATAATCTTCTTCATCAAAATTATAGATCTTGTTCTTGATGTCTGACATGAGTTCTTTCAAACTACTGTTACGTTTCATAAATTGACAGTAGTTAAATTTTCTTCAAATGTGCGCTCTATAATACTTAGTGTGCCGTTGTAGTTGCAGCCATTTAGAATACATAATTTTCTTCTTTATACTATCCTTTTCCTTCTCTAATTTGCTTTCTTGTTTCTTAACGGGATATTTTGTTATGGTTATTTCACTTTGAATAGTAGAATTCTTAGTTGACTTCTCACTTGACTGTGAATGTGTACCTTGTTTTTGTTTTCTTTTAATAGGTGTAGTATTTTGCATTTGTTTATTAAATGATTGGTTGCAGGTGTTATTTGTTAAGGAATAATTTTTTTTCATTAACTCTTCATTGATATGTTTAAGATTACTGTTTTCTGTGGAAAGGCACTCAATCTCCTGACGAGCATTATTTAATTCGGACAAAAGTTCTTTAATTCGTCCTTTCAAGTTAGACACTAATTCATCGCTATTTTCGATCAATACGTTTTTATTCGATAAACTACTTGTGCTGTCATCAAGTGTTTCGTTTAGTTCATAACTGTTATCATATTTTGTATTTGAATCCGACAGAGTCCGTGCACGGCGGAAAGTAATATTTTGCAGAAAATCCATTTTGTCGAGTTTATAATTTATAGTTTTATTATATGTTTGTTTTGTTTATAGTATTTAGAATTCAAATTGAAACTTAAAACATTCACAAAAAGTCAAATGTACAGGTTAGATTTGAACCCGGTCTCAGTGGCCCAACTTGAACGCGTAGCCAATACGCCACCGTGACGTGTTACTAGGTCGCTCAAAATAGTGCTTCTATTACAAACAGATATGAATGACAGATTTGTTATGAGTATTTTGTATTTGTTTGAAAATTTTTCATCAACCGTCACTTTAAATGCGAATTTAGTTTTTTAAGTTTCTAAAGTATTTATTGTTTTATATTTCTGTTTTAATTTGTCTCACTGTTTAACAATGTATATTAGATCTATTAACTATTATTTTGCGACACAAATAGCACATTTAAACAGATTTATTGTTATTGATAGTTCACTGTAAGTTTAATAATAATATAGTCCAATCCGCGTATTATATGTCTTGATATCACTCTCACACACGTATTGAAGAGTTTTATCCACTTTTTTGATAAATCTAATATGATACAGTCCAATATACTATTTTTAAACGATCAAATTACGGGAGCACAATGTTTACACGACAGACGCTGGATGGGGGTTTTGGGTCTTGATTTTATATGGACTTTATATTGACTCTTTCTCTTCCAAAATTAGTACTATTAGTACAGTTAGTACTTTCTACAATGCTAGCAGTTTTTATTAAACTGAAAGGCTGTTTAAGAATACAGAATTTCTATTTTTTTCTAGCGGGTGGGAGTAATTTAATAAATAATTTAGATATAGGGAGGCACTGCGATAATGTCCATCGTAATATGTGGTAAGGATGGGCATTTACGTCGCTTGAAGGTTTAAATAAATCGATGGCCCGACTGCTTTGACCTCGTGTCTCCAATCCTTGCACCACAATGTATTGCAAAGACCCATAGAATGCAAGGCTATACAGTAATAACACAAACCAGTCATATGTAACCGTTTTTTTGGTAAAGAGGCATTTTATCTCTTCAGGGGTGAAAACAAAGAGTAGTAATAAAAAGTTTAGTATTAAGATATTTCTCTATACCGGTTATTAACTATTTGGAATATGTTGTAATAATAGGTATGATATTTGACAATTCACATTTTAATGTATGTCCACAACTCGAATACAAAAATTAATATTCAAAAAACTGAAGGTAGCCGGGCTAACTATGACATTGGGACGTCAAACATCTCAGCCCCGTGACCATGGGTGCTGTAAAGCACCCGAAACGTCGAGAATCAAAACAGTATAATTAAACGCGATAAAATCCGTAAAAATAGTTTTATTCAATGTGTAGTGTTCGCGTAAATATAAGAAATTATAACATTCTAAATTCAAAAAAATTATGACATTCTATTGTTTGACTTTCAATTGTTTTACATTTAGTATTCGAATTAAATACGGAGAAATTATTTGAATTATTTTCGAATACACGTACCGACATGGTTCTAAAGGCTGATTTACACGGGGTCAGTAACATGCGCCAGTGCTGGCGCCGAGGACTGACTTGCACTGTTTACACTTCTTTAGGGTATACGCACGTTATTGAAGTCAGTGGGAAAAATGAATTCACGGATACGGCAGAATTTACAACGATTGAAATATTTATTGAGAAAAAATGTTCCTATCTGCTGTTGAAAGAGTTGACGGAAATGTTAGAAGAAGAGATATTTAAAAAGAAACGACTTTTGATAAGAAAATGAATAGACGACAGAAAAAAAACTGGAGGTTCTGCTTTATTGTTGGCGTGACGTTACCCTACAATGCAGCGCCAGCGAGTGACCAATTACTGACTTGGACGTTTAGACAAGGTTAATACCACTGGCGCGGGTGGCGGGGGGAGTCGACTGACTTCAAAATATTCAAGCAGGAATATTGAAGTCAGCACTGGTGCGAAAGTGCTGTACTGACTCCAAATCAATTTACATTATGCCAGTAGCGGGTCAGCACTGACTTGCCTCGAATTTGGAGCCAGTTACTGTCCCTGTGTAAATCAGCCATAATGCATCACGACATCTCACAACATAAATGCTGCGTTTGGAGAGGATAGTGGACTGAGGACTAATGAACGCATTGTGCGTTTTTGGCTTATTATACGCTTCTATAGTGAAAATATACACTTGAAGAATGAACTTTTTTTTTTATAGAATAAGGGTGACAAACGAGCACACAGTCCACCTGATGGTAAGTGGTTGCTGTGGCACATAGACATCTACTTCTATCTTCGTTTGCGAATTTAAATGCAGATGCGTTGTCAGCCGTGAGGACTAAGATAGAATGCCTCTTTTCCAGTAAAAAGGGTCTCCGGTTCTCTACACTCACCATACGAAACACAACAGCATTAAGCTGCTATTTTACGCTGGTATTCTGTGAGAGCGTGGTCCTTCCCCGGTCGAGCCGACCCATTCGTGCTACAACTATACTATTAATATAGCTGCAGCATGGCTCTACCACGTAAAACTACTACGAGGCAGACCAGACACTAAGGTAAATAACAATAAATTAAAACTAACCGTGGAAGCCAATCCTTATCAACTTATCAAACCAAGCAATTAGCGTCATGGTTTGATGTTAGTCAACACAAAATATTGACTTATTTGCACTGAATTGATAAAATAAAATAAAAATCAAGAAATGGATGCCTTACAACCTGCATAACTTTGATGAGTATTTACAGGAATTTTGGAAAGGAATGTGACGTTTGATTAAAAGTGAATTCCCTACGCAAAAAACGCAATGGCGGAACTCAGGTCAATGAGCCGTAAAGCGAAGCTAAGTAATTGTTAAGTAGTGTAAATCACTATAGCTTTTTGAGATCCAGTGTGTCAACAACAACAGTTGTCTATTGTGAAGAACTTCGTACAATTATGGCAAAACTCTCAAAGAGACAATCCCGACTCGTCAATTGATTTTTGAATTGATGATAACGCAAGACCTCACACTATTCGACAAACCATTAATATTACTCGCGCCAGGCATAGCCCCAACCGATTACCATTTCTTTCGTAATTTGGACAATTTCCTGTAAGGAAAAAATGTTATCCTTAGAAAGCAGCACATAAGCGCATGCCTTCATAGACTTTGTAGAGTCAGATCCCCAGAGTTCTAACGCAAAGGCATAAAGGATCTTTCCTCGAGATATAAATTATGTACAGATAATGAGGGTAACAGTCGAGTAGAAACCTCGTATCGGTAAGCAAAGTGTAAGGCGGCCCCCCACTAGATGGAATGACCACCAGGTAAGATATGCAGTAAGTCGATGGATGCGAGTGGCTTAGAACCGTGCTTTGTGACATTATTCGAGGGTGGGTTATGTTTAGGTGAGGATTTTAAAGGGCTGTAATGATGATGATGATGATGAGCGAGGGTAATACTTCTATTAAAAATATATTTTATCTTATAAAGAGGTACGCTCGGTGGTGAAGGAAAACATCGTGAGGATACCTGCATATTTGAGAAATAAGAAAAAAAATATTTCGGAGACATGTGAAGTACGCCAACACCCATTGGGGTGGCGTGGCGGACATTTCCTTGCCCTAAAACCCTCTCAAAAGTGAGAGGAGGTCTATGCCCAGCAGTGAGACGAATATAGGCTGTAACTTTAACTTTAACTTTTATAAAAAGGTGTTCGAATTATTCTATATTAAACGCCAATTTCTTACTTTACTTCCTATCGTACGGACGTACATAATAATATGTCAAATGCTTACAAGTCCAACACTAATAACCACATTGTTTCCTAATACATTAATTTTAATAAAATCATGAATACGCATTTCAATGGCCAAATTGACATTCGAGATTATCGCCTTTCGCCTTTAGTCATTGTTCGGAGTTAAGACCTATTAGTAAAATACATATGGGAAAGTAAATATATTTCTATGTTAAATAAGATAACAATCTCAAGGGTTATATGTAATAATTTGTTTGAGATTGAATGAGATTTACATATACTAATAAAATTGTCGTAAGCACTTAAGCCAAAAATTAGCAAGTAAGGGCCGATTTTTCAAACATCAGGTAAAAGTTATTTATAGACTGAAGTGCAACGTAAATAAAATTTTTCAATTGTTTAACTTTTATATTCAGACAGATTATAATTTATTTGTTGGATAACTTTTATCTGGCGATTGAAAATTCGGCCCCAACACAAATAAATCTTAGTTATGCTTATAGCAGAAAAAAAATATCGACTGATTTTATTTCTATTTTATATATTTTATATTTCAAAAGTTTTCCTTTCTATTATAAACCCTCTATACTCTTCCTTTATTCCATTCAGAAGTAGCGGGTGAGCGACCTAAAGTCCTGTAATGATGATATACCCTAGTTAAGGATTCAGTTCGCCGCAAAAATATCACATTCTATATTTCTGTTATGTTTGTTAGTAGACCTATTTACGTCATTGTGATAGAGAAATAAATATATTTTGATTTTATTTCATTCATAAACGACTTTCAGAAACTTTGTAAAACAGATTTAATTATACTAAACCCAACACAGAAATTGTTTAGGGACAACCAACAATAAAAATAAATAGCCAAAATTAAAACCTCACAACTAAAAAAGTAAAGATATAACCTATACAGGGTTATTTTGCAATAACCGGCTAAATTTGCAGAGAAGGTTCAGAATAAGTTTAAAGGCAAATAGTGAAGAAAAATTATTTTAAAAAATCTCAAATATTCTGTCCTTTTTATCTTTTAAATTCAAAATGCGTGGTAATGCATTATTTTTACTGATTTTACTGCGCACACTCACATTCGTAAGGGTCGATCGGTAGACAAAAACGTTGTTGCCCATAAATCACATTCAATTTGGGATAATTTCAAATAAAAGTAGAAGCCTTATTTACTTGTATTTTCAAAACTGCAATAACGGTATATCATTATTTATATATTTGAATTTAAGTTTAAAATTTGGCTACTCCTGCAAAAATAACACTGTATGCTGCATGTCCCACTGTTAGGGCTCTTCACAATTCTGAGCGAGCTATGCAGTTCTAATTACTCCACCGCGTCGCTCCGGTACGTCTTGGCGGACTACACAATGTGTGTGTAGTACACATGTCTTATTGCTAACACATGTCCACGTGATATATATAATTTCTCACATAGGCTGGTTTCCTTCTCCACTAAGCACGTGGTAAAATTGTAATTAACAATATCAATGGTTCCGATGAGGCTCGAACCCTGGTTGACTCGCGTAATTGAAGATAGATTGCTCACGTCCACATGAATATAATATAACTAATATGTATAATAGTTCCATAAAATGTAAACAAAACTTCCCTGATGGGTACAACAATAGACTCACATATATTATTTTCGCAGAAAACGGAAATTGAACACAACATATCATTCCGTACAGTCGATATATATTGACTCAATTGATTGGCCACCCTGACGTTATTGTCCGTAGACAGATTTAATCAGATAATACAATACTAAATCTTTATTATCTATTTATTGACTTCAGAAACATAGACTTAGTTCAGAAAAAAATGTTTTCACATATAGCTGTTCCAACGCGTAACAGATGTTCTCGATTGATGATTTATTTGAATAGATTATCTTAATGAACATAATATTAATTTTCTTTTCTGTCAGCCCGCAACAGCATATCGCAAAACGGGTGTTTCCCATTTTAAGAAGCAGTCGATGCAGCAGGGCGACCGGACTTTGCTCGGCTACAGAAAAATAATATGATTTTCTCAGGGATGACGCCTATCCAGATAAACCTAGAGAGTAAAACATTATATAAATACAAAATTTCATCCAATTCGTTAGAGCTGTTTCCAAGAAACAAATTATATAGATATTATATACAAGAATTGCTCACTTAAAGCATGGAATTTGTCGTAATGTCCACACTTACGAGACGGGTGGACGGTCGTTATAACAACTGTATTTAGTTATGGTAAAATATTATAATATTATATTTGGTTGAGCCATTAACATTGAAAGAGAACGCAGAAGTTATCTCTTTTATTTTGAAACGTCACACACACTTACACGTTACGCCGCCACTCTAGGATTCGAATCGAAAGTGCAGAATTCGAACCCTCGGCCCTTAGCACTGCAACTCATTGCTAAGCTACTGCGCCATGGAGCCATCAAATATAATAAATATATTACCTTTGTAAGTTTTCAATCTAGAAATTAATAAAACTTTATTATTTTATTTCAGTGCGGCATGACACAATACAAATATTAATGTTTATAAAAAAATAAGCGTAGACATTACTTTTTTCAAATCACTGCAGTCGTTTTCAGCGTAAATAAAGGAGCGGTTTGATTTTTTCATTGTGTTGAACAGATATACGTTTAATGGTTCGCAATAGCTATTAGCAGTGGTAACGATGTTCGTGTATCCACAAATCCCCCTGTCTGTCCTACATCACATTGCTTTTCGAAACGCGATATGTTTGGCGCATCGCCAAACTGCAACACTATTCATCACTTTTATACGGACGGAAAATCAAAACGGCGCTTAAACAATGAGTTTTCAGTAAAACAAGCATAATATTATGTTTAATGAATTAGAACTTTTTTAATATTATAAAATGTAAAATTCATTATTGTGTGTTAACTATTTATTTATAATATTTGGGTAACAAGAAAAAATCGCTGTGCCCTGAGGGGCAAGGTAAGCTAATGTGGACCTTATTCCCAAAAGTATCCGAGAAAACTTTGGCTGCCGGGAATTGCTGTTCTGAACGAGAGAGGGGAGGGGTTCACGCAGATATTGATATATGTTGCCGAACCAACCCATTCCTGCTGCAGCCATGATTCGCTGAAACGTGGCTACTGCGTAGGTACAGTGATTCGCGGATTCGGGAACTTTTCCACCAGCATGACAAATGTTAGATCCAATTTATAGTATGAACTTTCTTTTACTATAGTAATGACGTCATTCTTATGTATGTCTAGGCTCTACCCTTATAAAAGAAAGGATAGGATAATGTCCTTTTATACTCTCAGCCAACAAAACGCTCCCGATGAAAGCTTTAATAACAAAAACGATCTTTTGTTCAACGCTTCCAACTGAGCGCGATGGACCTTTTTATGGCGCGTATATTAATGAGGTTTTTTGTGCAACTGATATAAAGAAATCATATCTGTTTCAAATTGGTTTTGTTCGTTGAAACGTAGGCGGAAACTTCATGGACATTTTGGCACGAAGCCAAATCCGATGTACGCGATACATCAACAATGTACATACGTATAGGACAGGAAGGTTAAGGGCCAGGGGCTGCCTTAATTATGCTTCTGCGAAAATTTGATATACGACAACCTTTTAGATCAGACTTACATTTATCTACTTTTCGTCTCAAATGTCGTAAAAAAAGTTCTTTTTGTTGGTATATACGTAAATAATATTTGTTTTTTATCTGTAAACGCAATTTATGTTCAACTTTTTTTTTTTACTTATTGCTTGCCGTTTGGTTTTGGCTTTGTAATAGTATCTATACAAATAAATAAAATTGAAGTGTCTGTTTTTAATGTCAAAATAACAGCTTTATACTAAATGCATATGAAAGTATATACGGTACTTATAACAAAAACACATTTTATAAAATTTTTGTCTGTCTGTGTGATTTGTTCCGGCTAATCTCCGAAATGGCTGGACCGATTTTGACGGACCTTTCACTGGCAGATCGCTGGTATTATAAGCAGTAACTTAGGCTACTTTTATTTTAGAAAAAGGATTAGGGTTCCGTGGAAAAAAATTAAAACCCATATTGTTCAAATTAAGCACAGCTAGTTTTATATAATCCTTAATGTATTAGGACTAAGCGTCACAAATGTTAATGTCGTTTGTTTAATGTAGTAAATTTAAAAAAAATCTTATATATAAAAATTAATTGATGTCCGTTAGTCTCGCAAAAACTCGAAAACGTCCGGACCGATTTTGATAAAAAAAATTGTGTGTGTTTGAGTGGGTCCCTGGATGGTTTATATTTACAACTGGACCCGGTAGGTGGCGCTGTTGTCGAGACCCAGGAATCACCCGTGCGAAGCCGGGGCGGATCGCTAGTATTATTATAAAACACATCGGCTTATAATTATTGATATTCTTGATGCAATACAATGAAAGTAAACGTCACTAACTACGAATCCCATCACAGTTTCACAATTGCACTGCAGAACACCTGATTACTGTGCCTTGTCTTGGGTTTAAGTAAAGTTTGTGCATTAATGTGGTTAGTTGATTATGGTTGTGTTTGTCCCCGTTTATCTTAGATCGTATTCTAGCCGCGATCATATCGCAAAAGCGCTACATCGTCTGATGGTTTGGTAGTGCAGGGCGCTGCAGGTCTTTGGGTTTGAATTCCACACTAAACAAATGTTCGTGTAACAAGTGCAAGTAGTCTGGGTGTTTGTACATGAGCAATTTTTTGTATGTAAAACGCCTCTATTATACATTAGTAAATACTATTTTGCGGGTAAGATTGTTTTAAAATCCATCCATCTATCTATTACAGCTCTTCACAAGTCAACTACTGAACATAGGCCTTCGCCATGGAATGCCACAAAATACGGTTCTGACCTGCACTACCGACTTCCTGCATCTCTTGCACTCTATCTAGTGGGACGCTGCCCTACACTTCGGTTACTGGTACGGAGCTGCCACTCAAGAACCTTTCTTCCCTCCTGGTTGTCTGTTCTTCGAACTATTTTGGCGGCCCAAAAAAATAAATATACAAGATATATTCATGCATTAAAAATCTAAATGATACAAACAAACATCAAGCACGGGTAGGTAAGGACGAGTGGGTGTTTCTGTGTTTGCGTTTTCTTGTAGCACTATAATATCTTTGCGCAGTTAATGGCTTACGATAGTGTACTAGTTAGAGTACATTAAGCATTAGAACATGTTTTTGACAAAACAAAAAAAAACATGTGACTTTTTCTTTCATACATTTTGATCGGCTTCATAAATTATTGTAAACAGATATCTTAATCCTCAGGATTGACGAAAGCTATAACGTTAGAAATAAACTTGGATTGACACGGCTTACTAGATAGTAGGACTGTTTTCTGCAGGGATGTGTCTGGATAGACCTCTTACCTACGTCTGTAGCCAAATAGCAGTGCCTCCACCACTGTGTTCCGGTCAGAAGGGTATAGAGAGCCAGTTTAACTACAGGCTGGGAGGCATTCCATTTAAGTCCTCAAAGGTGCAACATATCTGTAGCCTTCTCTGTTTGACGTGTGGCGTCCATTGACTGCAGTAGCCACTTACCATCAGGTCTGATTCACACTCATGGTAAGTAACTTGGCTGGTACTCTCTCTCTCTCTCTCTCTCTCTCTCTCTTTTACGTGGTAGACCCATGCTGCAGCTATAATAGTAGTATAGTTGTAGCACGAATGGGTCGGCTCGACCGGGGAAGGACCACGCTCTCACAGAATACCAACGTAAAATAGCAGCTTAACCCTGCTGTGTTTCATGAGGTGTGTTTAGAGAACCGGAGACCCTTTTCACTGGAAACGAGGCATTCCATCTTAGTCCTCACGGGTGACAACGCATCTGCATTTTGATTCTTGATCAAGGATAGATGTAGATGTCTATGGACCACAGCATCCACTTACCATCAGTTGGACTGTGTGCTCGTTTGTCGCCCTTATCCTATAAAAAAAAACTCTTTCCATCACTACGCACCACGATAGCACCATAATGATGTAGCGTTTTGTAAAGTAAGTTTAAAAAACCGGAGACACTTTTTACTAGTAATTAGTTAAATGCATTTTAATTCTTAACCGAGGATAGACGTAGACATGAGAACACATGTGGGTCACTTAGTTCTATAAAAATATTTTTAAAGACTTGAAATTAGTTTATTTTATATTGATGATGTATTACGGATATTATTCAAAAAGTATAGATGACAATAAGTGAACTGCATGCAATGACATAAACTGGAAGGCTGCATCAAATCGATGATATTGCCTGCGGTATCGCAGCCGTTGCAATTCCTATATTACAGTTGAATTTTAATTCATTATTGTCCCAACATGCAGTCGACAAATTCCATATACTATGTATAAGGTACGTGAGGGTAATATGGTCACCTTAAGCTTTGCCACCCTATAAAATCAAAACTAGAAAGAGGACAGAGACAAAAACACAAAGTCGTAAACTATACCTAATATATTAAGAAAAAAATAGCAAATAAGCTTTGGCAATGATGAGGAACACTTCGAAAAATCAACTTAAAAAAATTAACTACACTACACAATACTAAAATCTACTAATATATTTACTATATGGTCAACTGTCCAAATGGCGTCGATAAAGCAGCGTCCTTTTGACCCTTTATTATTTAATTGACTGATGAAGAGCTATCGTATCACAGAGCCATCCATGCTAACAAGGCTGTAGTTTTTGAGTTATAAGAAAGTGACCATATTAACCGAATGACCATATTACCCTCACGTACTATAGTATTATTCTTGGTCTACTTTGACAGCCTGTTTTGCATAGAGTAGATGGTATATCAACACTTATCGAAGACTATGACATCTTTCAGCATTTTCCATGTTTTCCGTACACGTCTTACGAAATCCGTTGAACCTAAATATTTCTACGCTTTTGATTTACGTACTTATAAAAACCGACATCAATTTATGAAATACTCAAAATAGCTCTCTCTCTCTCTCTCTCTCTCTCTCTCTGTGTGTGTCTCTCCCCCCTCTCTTTGTTCACTAAATAACTTTTTTCTAGATGAACCGATTTTGATGATTCTTTTTCTATTTGAAAGCTGGTGCTCCTCATGTGATCCCATATAAATTTGATCAAGGTCTGACCAGTAGTTTTTGAGTTATCCTTAATAATTTATATTGAATGCGGTTTTACAAAAAAATTTATTTGACCACTCAAAGTCTTTAGGGACGAGAACGCATTCGTGGCCTTCTTGCCTTGAAGTGGGCTGCAGGAACTCATTGATTACAGTTGCTATTTTACGTGAGGTAAACTGTCAGCTCGTTTCTGAAAATACTTTGGTAACATTTATGAAAGCTATGTTGAATATCCCGAGATTGTTCCGAGAAAATTTTGAGAAGAAGTAGTGAGAAACAATCCAATGAAAATTAGGTACCTTCTCAATACGCAGCATTTAATGGTGGCTGTACACGCTCGTCTCGTTGCCTCGCGTAGCTCTCGTCGCGTAGAGGCTAGACACGAGAGAACACCATGTACACACTCGTTGTATCACTTGAATTACGGATGCCCGCTGCGATGGACTTACAAGAAACTGTTGCTGCGTTTTGCCTTTGTGCTATTAGTTATTATAATTTCTACATATTTAGCATAAAAAGAAAACTAAAAAGCCATGACGAAGAAGAAGACGGTGAATGGTTTCTATTATATATATCTAGAACCATGTAACTAACTATATTTTATTTAACAATATTGAACCCTACAGTACATGTGTACAGGCGCACTCTCGTTTTCATCACGAGACACACGAGACCCTTTGACTTGAACGCAAAAAACCGACACGCTTCCGAGAGCAAACGAGGGCCACGATACGCGACGCGACGAGGGCACCATGTACACGCTCGTACTCGGCCTGTCTCGTGGTGTCTCGACGAGCGTGTACAGCCGCCATAATAATATCTTGTACTTTATTCAGGGATTTAGAAAAACAAGCTTTATTCAAAAAATATTGAAAAAGAAGGCACTTATAGACAAATGACATTCAGTTGACAATGTCATAATGGTGGTGTCGCTGACTATTCTGAAATTGACTGTGCTTTTTATATGACAACAATAGCAATTATTAAGAACCGCCTGATTTCCGGCCTTTTATACATTTTAATGTTTTTTTTTTTTTATAGAAAAAAGGTGACAAACGAGCACACAGTCCACCCGACGGTAAGTAGATCCTGTGGCCCATAGACATCTACATAGAGTGTCGACAATCCGTTCTCACTGCGAGGATAGACGTCGCACAACTCGGAGATGACGCTGGCGGCCATATTATTGTCTCAGTACCGTTCGTCTAAAAACTCGAGATCCAAGATAAACTTGATAACAGGCTTTCTTAACTCTAACGAAAGAACTTTATTTCAAAAATTTCCTTGACTTAGCTAGCAATTCCTAGTTAAATATCTAAATTGTCCTTTGTCTGTTATAAACTTTATTGCAATCACATTCTACTTCAAGTAATGATTACAAAATTATAAAGGGCGAAATTAATGTCTTATGTATTGTCTATGTGTGTCTATGTCTCTTTAAATACAGAACTAATATATTTAAAAAAAATGATAATAATTATTAAAGATACATATCAAATAAAATCGTAAGAGCCAACAATGAGATAAAGTCACTTAAGAATGGATGAGATGCAATGTGATTTTTGTCTTACCCCACTTCTTCTTAACGTCTTTTGAATTTGGAAATACTCTGATTTTATCACTCTCTTTATATACATTGTTATACAAGTCAAATAATTTTACATTATAACTTACATTTCGTTCAGATTAATAATTAATATGCACCGTTATTTAAAAGCAACTGTTAACTGCTACTTATTGTCAAAAACAAAAAAGACATAGTTTCTTTATCTTAAATAAGGATTTAGGTTATTGCTAAATCAGAATCAATCTCTTCATTTACTAATTAAGATGTTTCAGATGAAAGGAATCCTAATATCCTTTATTTTCTCAGTCAACAATACTGCGATTTTTAGTACACGGTTTCAACAAACACTTTGAAAATGGGTGCCTTTTCACTACATGTGTGCGAGTATTATTACCTGATATTTTTGTAACAACTCGTATGTTGAAAGCCGTAGTTTTAAAATGTTTCGTTTGTCCGAGTGAAAATTTCGTGATGCACTTTGGAATCAAGCCATATTTCCTCGTATGTAGAACACCTGTGTATATTACAAAACAAAAAAGTTATGAGCCAGTTCTAGTTAAGCAACATATTTGTGTATTAACAATGGACGCTTTTCATATAAGAGTTTAAATTTAAAATATTTTTACAAATTAAGCAAAACAATATTACTGATGATGGCTATGCTTCTTAACTTTTCATTAATTTGTTCATTACAGCCTATCAAACTCCATTGCTGAACATAGCCCTCCCCTATAGATTCCCTCACATAAGGGCTATATGCCAATGTTGCATATTTGCCTTGCTTGACAGGCGAATTGGCAACCGCAATTAATATACGTAGTTATCAGGAGGATGCCATCTTTTGTTTTTTATATTTTCAAAATTTTTATATTTACAATGGAGAGAATCTAGAATCCACTTACCATCCAATGAAATTTGTGCTCGTTTGTTACTCTTATTCTCTAAAAAAATATATTGTTTATATATCCTGCGTAGTTGCTAACACTGATTGTATAACCGGGAGATATCGGTACGATTAGCCGGTTTCAATATGTAATTATTATGTACTTACCCAAGAATTTATATATTGTATAAATATATTGTAGTGTGATTGTTACATTTGTAATTGTAACCAAAAACTTAGAGTTTATTGGTAACATATTTCTTCTCCTTGTTCTTGGTAACCCCGTTTAAGACTCCAGCTGGGCATAGGCCTTTCCCGGTGTAAGGAGAATTTGCCTAATCGTCCCGCTTGGCAGGTGAATAGTCAATCGAAATACCAGACGTCTCACACCGTGGCCGCTGCTGCCCGTCGCCAGTCAGGATATTTCACATCTAGCATAAACGAGGTAGTTTACCGACATCTATAGGAAGCAATAAGATTTTTTCGTCATTTTTCATAGGCGTCTCAGCTCTTCACAGCCACGGGACAAAATGGGGTGATGGATGGTTCACAGCATGTGAGCAATTATGGTTCGATCCTCTCACGCGACTGAAAGTAATTTGCAATTTTTAGTGCTGGTTTTTTACGTCACTTGCAATATGTAACTCTTTATGTGTAAAATGCAATGGACAAAATTCTACATCTATCTGGGATACATCATATATCTGAGAACAAAATTATTTCGAGGCCATTTAAACCGCTACCTTTCGCATTGGGCGCAGGCGGAAGGTTTCCATAACATCTTTTAGAAATGAGATTATATGCCTGATCTCACCTGGAAAACGTATGTACGACGAATAAGGTACATAAATATAACGTAAAAGGATGGATACGGATAGAATCATCAATATGACGTACTGAACTAACTACATGACTATCTTATGACGTTGAGTTTTAGGTAGAACAATAATAAGATCTCACAGAATAATAGATTTATTACAAGGATAAATTACAATGATTAGATGCATGTTGTTATGGGTCTACATCTCATACCTTAATGCGTGCATCTATATTTCGCTGATCATAGAGGAGGTAGATAACGCCCCTAAGTGTAACCTTGGTTGGTAACAGTTGGTAACGGCCTAGAAGATCTAGACCATGGCTGGCTGTTTAGGTTATGAGGTGGCCGTGAACTTATGACCCGCTCCAGTCTCTTTAGCTGAGGCGATGAGCTGGGGGTCCAGAAGTCAGACACTCAGGAGGTAGGACATCGGTAGAAGACCCCGAAGTTGGGTTTGATACGTGGTTTAAAATGTAGAAGTGGTTGGACAGATGTGACGAGGAAAAAGGAATGACCGGGCATTCTGATCAGCGTTTATAAGGCATTCCATCTTAGTCCTCAAGGGTGACAAAAGGTCAAGGGTGGTGATCGATGTAGGTGTCTATGGGCCTTAGCATCCACTTATCGTCAGGTGGACTGTTTGCTTGATAACCCATGTTCTATAAAAAAAATTAGTGCTCTAGTAACTCATTAGTTATGTAAATTATTACTAGAATAGCGTACAATGCTACAATCTACATATTATGACGCGCCCTGTAAAACAAGCGAATTTCTCCAAAACTTATTCGTGAGTTCTTTTACCACGATAGCAAATATTATGTATTTTTCTATAAAAAGACATAATGTTGGCAAAATGAATCGAATATTATACAATTGCTTATAGCTATATATAGCAATTTTTCAATTGATTATTCTGGCATCTGGTGTCTATCGGATGCCAATATAAGTCATTCAATTAATATTAATTTATTACTTATATTGGCTTAGTTTAGAATACAAAAATGTTTTAACAGTATTGTATTTTATTATTTTATACATACGAAGAATTGTAATTTGCTTTTATATTTCTACACATTCAATTTAGTCCCACACAAATACTATGTTTCGTCGACACAAGAGGTAAGTATCCCTTTGCAAATAGCCACTTAGTTGAAATGTCTCGGCGTAAGTGACTTTAATTATAATGACGTCACGGTTTTATGCTCTCTGTAACGACGCCGGTGGCTGGTGGCGTATCGATCGTGTGCCTACGCCACGCGCCCATGCGGAAATTTTATTAGATACTGCATATTTGGACAAAACACTTATACGACTTGTTGCGATTTCTTGTGGTTTCATTATTTCCTAGTATGCGGAGAGTATTACCACAGTCTATCTACTCTTAAGCTGCTGGTATTACGTTACTAAATAAAACTAACTTGGCGGCATAAAAAAATTTTTTTTTTTTTGGTTTGGCAGATGAAAACACAAATTATCTAAATATTATAAAGTAACCCTTATTAGTAAGCTGAAGTGGCAATGGACCGGCCATATAGCTCGAAGAACTGACATCCGATGGGGAAGAAAGGTTCTCGAGTGGCAGCCTCATACCAGTAGGCGAAGTGTAGGGCGACCCACCATTAGATGGTATGACGACCTGGTAAGACATGCAGGAAGATCGTGGCATTCCTTTCGGGAGGCCTATGTTAGGCAGTGGACTTGTGAAGGCTGTAATGATGATGATAATGAACCCTTTTTGAAGGGCTTATTGAAGTATTTACTTATTTATAAAGAATATATCTATAATAATAATATCTCTATACTCTATAGCTTACATAACAGGAAACAGGTATTTAGTTAAAATAAAAGGTTAAAAACAAGAAAATTACCAATAATTAACTATGAAGTGCGTGAAAAATAAAATGATGTGTAATACATGTACGGGTTACCGCACAATAGTTAATAAAACATGTATTATTTACTCATTAAGCTAGGTCACATAGAAACAGTATTATTTGTTAATTACGCACACATGTATAACTTCCGTACCTCTGCTAATACATAATTTTTATAATAATCATATAACTATATAAAGTATGTTCCTTTACAATAAAATCTGTGTTAGAACGACTTTCATTGGGTTTGTTTCATACATTAACTTTCCCTTACATCTAGTTTTGCACTCATCTTGTAAACTGTAGACACACTACAGTTTCTTTGGTCCTTCGAGCCGGATCCGTTTGTGGTCTTGATATTAGTGATCCACTAACCAAGAAGTGTCCAGGTGTTAGGTATTCATCATCTGGATTTTCGGTGCATTAAAGTGCCATTGAATGTCATAGTCATCAATCTTGCTTAGGAGCTCTTCATTGATGGTTGCAAGTATATATTTGTATTCTTTTTTCAAGTCTTTGGATGCTTCGATAAAGTTACGTCCTTGATCGCTGTATATATGTTTGGGGATGGATCTTCTGGCGCAAAAACATCGTAATGGTGCCAGAAAACCAGGTGTACTAAGATCAGACACGAGCTCGAGATGAACAGTCTTTGTCGCGAGGCAAACAAACACTGCGCCGTAGCCCTTGTGTATTCGCACTCCACGACCCTTGTTTGCTTTGATGTCAAAGGCTCCTGTGAAGTCGATGCCACAGTGGGAGAAAACGCGTAATGGAGTGACCGGAGGCTCTGGTAGATCAGCTATAACCTGAGTTCGTTTCTCTTCTTTGAAACGTCGACATCTTACACACTTGCGAAGTTCTCTCTCCACTGTGCGAAGCCCACTAAGAATCCAGTAATTTTCCCGTATGTAAGACAAAGTCAAGCTTGGTCCACCGTGTAGCGTGGCGGAGTGGGCTTGCTGTAAAACCAGCTCATTTAGTTTGCCATGACTTGGTAGTATTGTAGGGTGTTTGGCTGACTGAGTAAGGAATTGTTTAACCTTCCGCCAACTTTTAGCAGTCCATCACTTTGGTCGAGGTAAGGATTGAGGCTCAGCAGCTTACTGGATCTTCTCAATTTCTCTTGTTTTTGCAGTTGTTTAATTTCATCCACAAATTCTATCGATTGTGCTGTTTTGATAACTAAATTTATAGCATGTTGTCTTTCTGATGACGATAGGTAATTTTGCCGAGGTAATTGTTTGTTTCGCAACCATTGTGTGAAACGTGATAGCCAGCCGATTATAGTTGTTATGCGCCGTGTCGAGCTGCATTCATTTAATAATTGTAAAATTAAATCGTTTTTGTAAGATAAGGCTGCGTTCACACTGGTCTTCTTGGCCTCTAATTCCAATTCCGGCGGTTGGTATGTTTCATTTTTGATAATGTTTGGATCAAATGTCAACAGCCACTGTGGACCCTGCCACAGTGGCTGTTGACATTGACAGTCCTCTTGTAGCGCAATCCGCAGAGTTATCTTTAGATCGGACATGGTGCCAAGATGATTATGGGATGACGTTGAGTATTGTACGTACTCTATTGGCAACAAACTGTTTCCATCTATTAACGTCATCATTTAACCAACCAAGAACTACCCTGGAATCAGTCCATGCGTATACCTGCACGTTTTTTGGCATAACGTCCAAGATCTTTTTGATAAGTTGTGACAGCAGTAACGCGCCACAAAGCTCTACTTTGAATAACAACTCCCTCCCTCCCACAATCACCAAGATTTACTTACTTTATTATAGTGTTAATATTTTAAAAGCCAAACACGTATCGTATACAGTGGTGTATGTTTTCTAGTGTAGAATAATTCTAGTATAGTATTAGGTTTAGTGGTGACAATGATAGTGCAAGCAATTGTGGGAGGGAGCGATATGCTAGGTAATTCACTTTTTACTTTACAAGCAGATATTTGTTATTTAATTTTCACATATTTAATATAAGTAAAGAATTCTCTCAAAATGAATTCATTATATTAATTATATGAAAATAAATTAACTAAGATTAGACCCATTCTACGAACTGTAACAAAAGGTATTAAATACCTAAAAATCATAAAAATCTACAAAACTAAAATTGTTGTTTAGCTCTAGTTCTTGCTTGCCTCACTGAACATCTCACCCGTCAACAGCAGTACCGAATAAATGGAACTAACTTATGTTGAAACCCTACGAACTACTAAGTTACTAACAGATGGGATAAACTGGCATAATTATTAAGAAACAATACTCGCATGATTTAGTCAAACATATTATTAGCGCTGATAATAAATTATAAGCGTATTATTAAAATAACGTTACCTATATTTTTGATTTATAATAATTGATACATTAAGAAATAAAAAGCTCAAAAACCATATATACAGGCTTTCATTCATCAAGTTTTTAAATAAATATTGTTTCATTTAATTTTATATTCCCCATAGTACTAGCAATTTTAATTTTCATTGCATAAAATTCACTACCATTGTGGTATATAACAATTAATATAAAATCATTGTCACAGATATATTCAACAAATACCACACTGGTTTGCACAAAAGTGTACTTAAGTCCGTCCACTGGTTTATTTATTTTATTACTGCTGTAGCCGCAGACAACACACGTGGGAAAGAGATAGGGTAAAGAACTCTCAATGCAGCCACCACTACTGTCAACAAACTTATAACAAAACTATATGAGATATGTTCCACTACCTTGCAACGTATTTACTTTAATAATACCAGCTGTGCAATTAACATTTTCAGTATTCACGTTAACCTCTCCATGTTAGCTGAAATAGCATGTAATAGGGTTCAAAACATATATGTTTACACATACACTACACATTGAATAAATACTTTAACGGATTTTATTGCGTTTGCTTTAACTTATTTTAATTGCCGGGAAATAAAACTGAAAAGGTAACAGATATGATATGAGCAACCCTGATGTTGCGGTGTAAGAATATCCACTTCGTTATATCGTCCTGTGGGTGTCATAAGAGGCGGCAGAGGAAAACAAACCAGGAGATGAGCAGTAGTGTCTTCCTAATTAACAACTAGAAAATAAAAAATCTACAGTTGCCAAAAATAATCGTCGTTATGAGGCAATCTATGGGGAGGCCTATGTTCCGCAGTGGACTTTCATAGACTGTAATTAATTAATGATTGAATAAAGTTTAACATTGGGACGTCAAACACCTTAGTCCCCGCCGTGATCATGGATGCTGCAAAGCACTCGAAACGCCGGCAGTTAAAATAAGTAAAATTAAACGCGATAAAATCCGTAAAAGTCTTGTTATTCAATAGTCTAATTTATTTTAAACAAATCCTTCATATAAAACGTTTTAACGACGCCTTTTTAACATCATACATCATGTTTTTGACATTATAATTGGTAGAGCCACGCAGCGGCGTATTTTGCGTGCAGCGTGAATAGGGGCTTTACCGGGGAAGAACCACGATCACACAATACAAAGAATCCGTTTTACTAGTAACGAGGCATTCCATCTCAGTCCTCAGAGGTAACGACACGTGTCGGATTACCGTCCCATAGGATTATGAGAATGAGAGAATAGAGTGCACCTGTGCTTGCGCATACACTCGGGCACTATAATCCTGTCCTGCGGTCTGGAGGACATTATAATTAACATCAGCAGTCTGTCGAAGTAGATTTCAGCGTTTTTTGATCGGTTTTCCCCCATTAGTCGGTTGCTAGGGCCTTCTCCGTCAATCGGCAGAATGCACCGCGTCTACCCGAGGTTAATATATTCGTCCTTACAGTAAAACAAGTGGTTTTATCTTTTTTATAGAATTAGGTTGATAAACGAGCTCACAGTCCTCATGGTAAACAGATGCTGTTGTCCATAGGAATCTACATCTATCCTCGATAAAAATCAAAATGCAGAATGCGTTGTCAATCCTGAGGACTAAGATAGAATGCCCCGTTTTCGGTAAAAAGGGTCTTATTTTACTTTATATGTCTATAAATATAAATAAAAACAGTACGAATACAAACAATACAAAAAATTTAACTTCTGCTGCATTAAAGTTGAAGCAGCACAATGTTTTATTTCACGATCTCGTTGAGTGTTTTCTTCAATTAACTGTTTTATTTCGTTTTTACAGCTTAGAGTTCCTTAAAGATTGGTCACGTACAAGCCATATATATTATCTTAAACGCTTTCAAAATGCAAAATGGTTCCGTATTAAAAAAAATCTTTTCTACGATTTCAAATGTCGTAAAACTGATTTTTCTGTTTGAAGTCATGATTTAAAAGAAATTAGCTATAAAAATTTGAGATGCCTATCTGGGTTGGGTGATGACGTTGTATCCGATTGAAGGTAAGTATTCTGATTTAAGTGCGTAATGGCTCTGAGGTATGACATTTTGTAACATGATACAAGTGGGTGTATAATATTGCGTTTTTTTTATAGAATAAGGGTGACAAACGAGCACACAGTCCACCTGATGGTAAATGGTTGCAGTGGCCCATAGACATCTACATCTATCTTCGTTTGCGAATTTAAATACAGATGCGTTGTCAGCCGTGAGGACTAAGATAGAATGCCTCTTTTCCAGTAAAAAGGGTTTCCGGTTCTCTACACTCACTATACGAAACACAGTAGCATTAACCTGCTATTTTACGCTGGTATTCTGTGAAAGCGTGGTCCTTCCCTGATCGAGCCGACCCATTCGTGCTACAACTATACTATTAATATAGCTGCAGCATGGCTCTACCACGTAAAAACGTTGTGCGCGGGGTGACAAGTAGCATTTTTAAAAGGTTATTTTATGATCATTATTATCATCATAATTGCAGCCTATCACAATCCGCAACAGCCTATCAAAGGTCCACTGCTGTGGGTACATAGGTATCCCCATAGATTGCCTCATAGGAGAGATATTTGCCATAGTTGCCGAGTTTGACAGGCGGGATTGGCAACCGCAACTTTTTTTAAATTTTATTTGTTATTATGAAAACACTGCTGCCCATCTCCTGGTTTGTTTCCCTCTGTCGCCTCTACGACAACCTCGGAGCGATATGGGATAGTGGATATTCTTACACCGCCATTACACCATCAATTACGCTGCTGATTACAAGTCCAATGCTGAACCAATCCCTAATACATTTCTGTACTGAACCATCTGCACACCTACAACTTCCTGCTCATTTAATCAGGTCGCTTCACTACACTACTCTCGCTTATCAATATAAGGCTGCCATTCTAGAACGTTTATTTTTCATCTATTGTCAGCTCTTAGAACTATAATATTATGTCCGATCCGTTGACATAAACATACTAAACTGTTGAACTATATAACAGTTATTCTATTACTTTGGCCCTGTTGCGGATATCCTCTTCCATTTTATCTCGTTGAAAACCCCGTTCATAGCTTCCTGAGTGATTTTGAGCTTCCTTATGCAGCCCAAAGTGAAGGACCATATCTTGGTTCGTAGTTAACTTTGGTAAAATGTATTGTCATACGTAGAGTTGATAGCGAGTTGTTTTCGCGATTATCACCTTTATCCCATTAGTGTTAAAAAATTACTTATAATAGGATAAACGACAGGAAATTTTCAGGAACTCTAATAACTAAAACGTAGTAATTATATAATGATTTCTTATATTTACGCGAACACTACACATTTAAATAAAACTAGTTTTACGGATTTTATCGCGTACATTAACTTATTTTATATTCCCGACGTTTCGAGTACTTTACAGCACCCATGGTCACGGGGGGGACTAAGGTATTTGACGTCCCAATGTCATAGTTAACCACGGTTACCTCCAGATTAAAAATTATTAATTTTTGTTCCGATCTACGCAGTATGAACTTACAGAATCTTGAAGTCTTGCAGTTGTATGCTTGGGTTGGGATTTAATTTTATTAATTATAGGATCCCAAGCAGATGGTAGCACCCAGCCACCTTCTCTATTGAAATTAGGATGTTTTTTGATTTCAATAGCCTCGCGAATCATCCTTGGAAGGAATCGGAGTTCTTTAGCGAGGATTTGTGGTCTATCAAATCTAATGTAAAAAGTAAAAAGGTTAAAAACGACCCAACAAATAACACACTTAAAACAACTAGTGATCTCATAAAGAAACACTCCAAAAAATTTAATCTGGATGTAAAATCGATAATACCTACGTGTGCCAAACCACCGAAGTTGTATGGGTTACCAAAAATACACAAGCCCAATGCTCCACTACGTCCCATAGTTAGCCAAATCGATTCACCAACTTACAGATTGGCTCAACACTTAGCGAAAATACTCACACCGCTCAGGGGGCATACAAGAGCACACACAAAGGATTCCTACCATTTTGTCAGCGAGATTAAAGACCTACATCTGGCAGACAATGAAACTATGGTCAGTTTTGATGTGCAGTGTCTGTTCACATGCTTACCTGTTGAAGACTGCATCTCCATTGTAACTAGAAGGCTGGAGGAAAACAACATGCCCATAGAATATGCAGTATTACTTAGACACTGCCTTACATCTGGCTACCTATTGTGGAAGGAGAAGTTCTACAAGCAAGTAGATAGAGTGGCGATGGGCTCATCTGTATCTCCCATTGTCGCCGATATATTCATGGATAACTTTGAGGAGAAAGCCCTACATACTTCTCCCGTAAATCCAAGATTCTACAAGCGGTACGTAGACGACACTTTCACAATTCTACCTTTAGATAAAGTAACTGCATTTTTAGACCATCTTAACTCCATAAATTCTAAAATTCAGTTCACAATGGAGTTAGAGGCAAACAACTCTTTAGCTTTTCTAGATGTGTTAGTAATTCAGAATCCTGATAACACCTTGAGCCACACTGTGTATAGAAAAAAGACCCATACAGATAGATATTTAAACGGTGACTCTCATCACCATCCTTCACAGTTAGCTACCGTGGGTAAATCTTTGTTTCAGAGAGCACGAGGGATCAGTGACAGTAAACACCTGGCCGCCGAGCTCCAACACGTCAAGCAAGTTTTGCACGACAATAAGCTTCGGGTCCCGCGCCTACGTCACAGTGAACGAGTGAAGCCGGCCACAGTCGAGCGAGTGCCTGCTGTACTGCCATATGTCAGAGGTGTCACTGACAAGATTGGCTACATCCTGAAGCGTGCTTCTATTAAAACATACTTCAAGCCGCCGAAGAAGATTAGTCAGTTTTACCATCAGTTATGTAATGTCCTCTGCAAGATGCAGGAGTGTACAAGCTTGATTGTGAATGTGGTCTCTTATATAGGACAAACTAAAAGATCAATAAAAACCCGCGTTAAAGAACACATAGCTGATGTGAAGAATCGACGCTCCGGGAAGTCTGCAGTCTGTGAACATGTACAGGATCGCCCCCGTCACTACATTAGATTTGATAGACCACAAATCCTCGCTAAAGAACACCGATTCCTTCCAAGGATGATTCGCGAGGCTATTGAAATCAAAAAATATCCTAATTTCAATAGAGAAGATGGCTGAGTGCTACCATCTGTTTGGGATCCTATAATAAATAAAATTAAATCCCAACCCAAGCATACAACTGCAAGACTTTAAGATAACGTAACTTCATACTGCGTAGATCAGAACAAAAATTAATAATTTTTAATCTGGAGGTAACCGTGGTTAACTATGACATTGGGACGTCAAATACCTTAGTCCCCCCCGTGACCATGGGTGCTGTAAAGTACTCGAAACGTCGGGAATATAAAATAAGTTAATATACGCGATAAAATCTGTAAAACTAGTTTTATTTAAATGTGTAGTAATTACACTTATATACTTTTTGGTAATAACGCAATTCCAAATAAATGAACTTACATGACATCATCATTATCATTACAGCCCTTCACAATTCCAAGGTTGAATATAGGCCCATACTAAGGGATGCCACAAAACACGGTGACTGTATTAATATATATATAAAAAGAACCATTTAAATATATAGGTATATAATTATTTGTTTAAACACGTTTTCTAATGATTGCGACGAAAACTATATAACTTTTACAATAATACCGTATGACTTGAATCCAAGTTTATGCCGGCAATGATTTTGATCGACGATGCTCTACTCGATACTTTAAATATAAAATCGACGGCGAGTTGCAAATAACGCTTTCCAGATATTTACATAAAAATCCGATCAGTTACTTACACTTTATTTCATAACATATTTTTTTATAAAATAAGGGTGACAAACGAACACACAGTCCACCTTATGATAAGTGGATGCTGTGGCCCAGAGACATCTACTTGTATCTCGATTAAGAATCAAAATGCAGATGCGTTGTCACCCTTGAGGATTAAGATGGACTGCCTCTTTTCCAGTAAAAAGGGTCTCCGGTACTGTACACTCACCATACGATACATACCAGTATTAAGCTGCTATTTTACGCTGGTATTCTGTGAGAGCGTGGTCCTACCCCGGTCGAGCTGAACCATTTGTGCTACAACTAATATAGCTGCAGTGTGGCCCCATCTCTAATTAAGTTATCAATCGCTGTTGGAAGCTGTTCGTTGCCAAATAGTTACTTATCTAAATAAAGAGAACTAGCGCTCCGGCTTCGCATGGGTCGGATCTAATTATGTGGTATTTTTTTAAATAACAACTAGCGACCCACCCCAGCTTCACCTGGGTGTGAGCAATAATGTTGCTTCATTTAGATTTAAAATAATAATCGAGGATCATTTATTTTATCCATATTTCTATTTTAAAAAATCTCCAAGTTTCGCGGATAAAATATAGCCTAGATCACTCCTGACATTGTTCTCAGAATGAAACTTGTGAAGTTTCATTACAATCGGTTCATCTATTCCAAAGATTAGCCCGGACAGACAGACAGGCAAACAAACATTTTAAAAACGGTTATTGATGCATAATAGCATGCAAATAACCCCCTCGGCTCAATAAAAGACAGTACTTTTGATATTACAGACAGACACTTCAAGTACTTACTCGTATATATTTGATAGTCCTAATAATGAGAAATATTTCTAAAATTACCTAATATCATATCTAGCGGAAGATAAAAATATGTTGAGTACCTTAGCCTTCGAGGTATTTATTTTAATCGTTGTCTTTAAGAGTTCTACATTGGCCTAAATTATTATGTTGTTAACTCCGTAATGCCCGGGTTTCACAAGGTGAGTTTATAAAGCAAAGTTAGTAAGGAAACATAGAACCTTTCGCTCTGTGAAAAAAGTATTAGCTTAATTTTAAGGTAACAATGTATAGTTGTAGTGTGTAGTAATAAGCTAGCGTTTTAAGCAATGATAGCTTGATAAGATAGCGTCTTATTTTTTGCTAGTAATATCTAACATGACAATTTTCACTATCCTAGCTGTATACACTAGGTTCATGTGAACAGCGAAGTTAGTGAGCTGAGATGACACCTTTTGTAATAACATTATCGAAACGCTTTTCCGTAACAATGCTTTGTTTCGTGATGTGTAAAGAGAACCGCAGTATTTTTGCAAATTATGCAACCTTTCTTTCTTCAGCGGTTAGAACGCATCTGCGTTTTATTTTATTTTTTATTTTATTATAAAATCTGTACGATACAAAGGGCGGACTTAATGCCTAAAGGCAATCCATGGAGTGGTGAGAATTTGACGTAGGTGTAGCAATTGAAAGAAAAAAAATAAAAGAAAATTTAGATGTGCAGGTTTTTAAGAAACATGTACATGATTACTATTTTCAACTTTGATTTTATCATTTATATGATATTGATTCTATGATATATATATATATATATATATATATATATATATATATATATATATATATAAGTATGTATGTATTTATATTATCTATGTACTTATATACCATTCTATATTATGCATTTTTATTTCTATTTCATGGTTTATAATAAAAATAATGTTGTTTTGTCGCCAAACCACACACATGTTTTTATTGTTTTCTTGCAATCCTGTCCATCCAAAGTTTGTCTGGAAGAGATGGCTCTTAGCGATAAGACCGTCCATTGTACCACATTTTTTTCTCTCCTTTTTTGTTAATATTTAAGTTTTTTTGGCGTACAATAAAGTGTTATCTATCTATCTAAGAAAATAAACTAAAATAAATACACATTATAAGATAACATAAATACAAAATATAAATAAGACTATTTAAAATATGGTAATTCTAATGATTCCTTAGTATATGCTCGCGAAACAACTTATTAAAGGAGTATTTGTTAGGCGCTTTTCTGATGTCATCGGAAAGAATTCCAAAGAAGTGCAGCCTGAACAGTGAAGGAGTTACCATAGAACCCGATGAGATGAGTAGGAATATTAATCAATACTTCATTTTCGACGAAAATATTACTTCACGCAAGGAATTTCCCCTATATCGTTGGAGCGTTTTACATTAAAACATATTTAGTACTTGGACAAATATTTGTAGACCATACAAATACCTGTGTGATACAAGCAACCGAGAGTTCAGCCATTGTGCTGATGATTTGTCAAAGCCATAAACAATGGTTTGGCAATAATTCTAAATTATGAGTTTTAAAGTTCTAGTTTGTACAGCCTACGTACATTATTTTGCTTGGCACATGACTACTTTCATTTTGGAGGGGATTGTATAGAACACAACTTTCAAACTAACACAAGAATACAACTTATAAATAAAATTTCTGACAAAAGAGGTAAAATTAAAACTTTGTACAACCGACTTCAATATAAAAATAAAATGAGAACATCAACAATGTAGTCGAAGTCAATTAAATACGCATTATTAAGGATAACTCAAAAACTACTGGTCGGATCTTGATCATCGATATGGGACCACATGAGAAGCACCAGCTTTCAAATAAAAAAAGAATCATCAAAATCGGTTCACGTAGAACATTAAAATACGTCATTCCAAAAGTTCCATTATTAAATTTTAAATGGTGATAAAGTGTAATAATAATAATGTTCTCCAGACCGAATTTCAGCCACGGCGGCCAGCCTCAACGGAGACTAGCCATCTGCACTGAACAGGATTATAGTGCCCAAGTGTGTACGCGAACACAGGTGTAGGTACTCTCTATTTCTTCACTGTTATAGTCCGATGGGACGGTAATCCGACACGACCGGAGAGAGGTCAGGCGTAGGACCCAACAACTTTACGAGCTTTCCGAGGCACGGGGGTGAAACACCGCCAACTTTCTGACTCCGGGCTGCTACTGAGAAGTTCTTGACAGAAAACCCCAATAACTGTTTTAGGCCCGGCCTGGAATTCGAACCCGGCACTTCATGATCAGCAATCACGTTACGATCACTAGACCAACAATGCAGTCAGGGTACGAGGATATAGTGTACATATAATGACGAAGTAAAATCCAGTTCATAAATCAATTTATTTTGTCGCCACCAACGTGAAAGCTTGTAAATATGCCTAGCCTCTCTGCGACGTAGTCTCAAGAATTCCTTGTATTTTATTGTTATGCTGTTGCGGAAATGCTTTGCCGAATATTTTAAATGAAAAGAATGCACAACGTTTTCATGGTTATTTCAAAATAATATTTTTATTATTACGACATACAATAATGAAATATAAAAAAATATAGTAAAACACTCAATATATCGATGGCAACTGAACTTCTATTAATATTTAATCGCATATCGTAATATTAATATTTTAAAATGTAATATTTTATATCATTCGTTATAACCGTACCAAAGCACATAAAAAAAGTAATATTAACTCCTTTGCATTAAAATCACACTTTTATATAAGATAAAAGCTAACATCGAAAAACAATAAAGAGTTAAATAATTTTACATTCTGTAATCGCTAAATACAAAGTGATAGCAGAATTAAACCCAACTACAGAATGTAAAATTATTTAACTCTTTATTGTTTTTCGAAGTTAGCTTTTTTTAGTAAAAGTTTTATATTTTGACCCTTTTAAGCGTACTAAAGAATATCATCATAGGCTCAAGGTAGCAACTAGAAAATAGTTACAATAAAAACTTTTACCCTTATTTTGCCTCCCTTGGGGGCGGATTTTTTTCTCCAGATTTATATGAGATTATAGCTGGAGTATAACCTATTTCAGAAAGGAGTATCATCAAAATCGGTACACAATTGACGAGGATGTTACGTAACATACATACAAACAAATATACCGTCGAATTGTGCTCCTTTTTTGAAGTCATCTAAAAATTAAGTCAAGATTTTATAAACAAAATACTTTGTAACAATAACTTTGTTATTTTGTTAAAAAAACTAACCCCCACACTAAGAATTTCTACTGTATCGTAGAGGCAGTTTACATACATAAATTGCACAAGGACAAACACCCAGACCCGTAACAATTACTTGTAGGCCATACAAATACTTGTTCCGTGCGGGACTCGAACCCGCGCGGCCATTAGCGCCGTAACTCAATGCTAAGCCACTGCGCCACGGAGCCGTCGAGATAACTACTTTACAATTTACATTTTATTTCATAATACAGTTTTTTTCATAATCAACAATTATTAACCAAAACATTTCAGGTTAAAATACTTTTAATTGTATGTATCAAAAGTTTTTTGTTTTACATGTTCAGCAATACCAATAACACCATATTTTCATTATATTATACTCGTAGTTGGTACGACTATATTCTTTATATGAACTTCCCAAAAATGCATTTATAAATGTCGTAAAAGTACGACATTTAGAGCTGATGTTTCAATCATCGGATAAAAGTTATCCATCAAAAATAATTTATAACATGACTATAAAATACTTTATTTTTATTTTTGATCGAAATACTTTCAAATGTTTAGGAAATTCAAATTCAAATTATGAAATTATATGCAATAGCGTGTCACAATACAAATTTAAGATGGTACATTATTGATAAGTATACATATGACGCCCTGCAAGGGCGTAGCAACACTAGAGGGCTAACTTTTTTTGAATTATCTAACTTTTAAACATAAATTATAAAATATCTTATCATAAACATTGAATATTATTATATATAAATTAGTTAAATTTGCAATACAATGCAATCATAAAAAATTAATTTAAAGTATAATAACATTTATTAATAAGGAATGTTTTAATTGCTTATTAAATTGCGGGCTTTATAGGATTTTTATTTAATTCTGTAAATGGTTATAAATCTTTATTGACATAAAGTGTATCCTAAGGTTAAATAAATTTCTATTATTTCTTTTAATTCTTGTAATAGGTGAGTAGAGAAGATTTACTAGTGAAGCTTTGTCATGTGAGTAAAGGGCTTTTATAATTAGCATCAAGCTAGTAGATGCGACTGGCATCTATAGCGCTTAGCTTGAAAATATCAATATAATAAATTTAGATTATTTAGTGGTTAATGAAAAAATCTGAAGTTTTGTGAATAAGCTTAAGATAACTCTCTGAGCTTACGTCAGTAGTATGCCAATTTATTTACCATTTATGTTACCGATCTATTAAATTTGTACACATAAATAAAATTGTAGTGTATGTCTACGATTTTGCAATATTTTCCTTTCTTTGTTTAATTTTAATAGGCATCTGACATTAAAACAAATGTATGTCTGTATGTACGAACGGAAATAAATTTGAAGCTATTGAATCTATCGACGTAAAATTCATTCAAGTTGTATTACCTATTGTATTACATAGGACCTATTTTCGTTAATAATGTGTAATAAAAGTTATAGTTCATTACACTTTGTATAATGAACCTTACAAGAAATGAACTTACTTGTTGACTGATTTCAAGATCAAAATAATTCCAAGAAAGGAAGTACTTTAATAACAACGGCTGGATTCGACAACTGGAAAGCGTGTAATTTTATCCTTACGCAAAGCAAGTAAGCGAATTAAAGGAAAAATGGGTACAATTTTATAAAAATTTTTTGTTATTACCTTTTCCTTATATAAAAATCAACAAGCATTGATCATAGAGCTTAAAATGGATTTATTATTTACAAACTTAAGACGCTGTATTCGTCAAGGTAAAGGGGCATATTTAAACATTTTTGAAGCAACTGCGCTAAATATTTTTTAATCTGTATTCAATCTAAGAATCTCGTTCCATTGAGTTCATACAACAAAGTTTTAGCATATTCAATTTTATAAACACATTTGGTGACAAAACTGTCGAAGTAATAACATCTACATTTAAAAATCCAGCAAACACAAGTATATACGAGTATACTGTAATAAACATTTTGATCGATCGATTTACATAGTGGATGTTTTTAGATTAGCTTTTGATAAGTCATGCTTTTAACCTACCCTTTGAATCCAAAAGCTATTATTAAATATAGATCGTTCTATGTAGATAATGTATTTCGAGAAAAGGGTTTTATTGCATACATCGATCGGTCACGGGCCCATGACTAGGATTTTATATATAGCTAGCGATACGCCCCGGCTTCGCACGGATAATTTTCTAAACCATTCTCGAATCAACTTAATCACAGTTACAAAATTTCATCAAAATCGGTTCAACTGTTTGTGAGGAGTTCAGTCACATACACACGGATAGAAGAAATATAGGTATATATAAAGATGTTCACTATGTAAGTAGTCATCGCGTGATTTTTATTAGTTATAAAACACTGACACAATCAGTAAGTATTATGTATATTATTTACCTAAATACAACAGTAAATGGTTTATAAAGGAAGTGTTACCATTGATCTTTTATTCCGTTCACTAGTATAAAGATGTTCAATTTGTAAGTAGTCATCGCGTAATTTTTATTAGTTATAAAACACTGACACAATCAGTAAGTATTATGTATATTATTTACCTAAATACAACAGTAAATGGTTTATAAAGGAAGTGTTACCATTGATCTTTTATTCCATTCACTAGTATAAAGATGTTCAATTTGTAAGTAGTCATCGCGTGATTTTTATTAGTTATAAAACACTGACACAATCAGTAAGTATTATGTATATTATTTACCTAAATACAACAGTAAATGGTTTATAAAGGAAGTGTTACCATTGATCTTTTATTACATTACAAGTATTTTTTTTATAGGATAGGGTGACAAACGAGCACACAGTCCACCTGATGGTAAGTGGTTGCTGTGACCCATAGACATCTACATCTATCCTCTATAAAGAATCAAAATGCAGATGCGTTGTCACCCGTGAGGACTAAGATGGAATGCCTCTTTTCCAATAAAAAGGGTATCCGGTTCTCTACACTCACCATACGAAACACAGCAGTGTTAAGCTGCTATTTTACGCTGGTATTTTGTGAGAGCGTGGTCCTTCCCCGGTCGAGCCGACCCATTCGTGCTACAACTATACTACTAATATAGCTGCAGCATGGCTCTACCACGTATTCACTTTTCTTAAAAAATCTCATGTAAATCTAAACACTAGCGGTCAAAAGAAAAAAAAGGCAGCCATAAGGACTGCCGACAGAAGTGAAAACTCAATGATATATGCGTATACATGTACACAGACCGCTATAATACGCGTAGTAGACATGCTCATGACGTCACTAGCATGTCGAGGTCATCGGTGACGCGAACTTGTAAGTTTTTCCTCCACCAAAAATCGCTCAACGCGGCGAAAGAAGTTTTCACTTCAATAAAAATGGAAATTGCTTTAAAAATTTTAACACTTATTATTACATACTAAGCCTAAGCATGCCTCTCTGGAAAGTGTTTGGCGGGGCATGCGGCGAGACATCATGGCAAACACCACTCTGTAGTATTAGGCCCACTACGCATTATAAAATAATTCTGTGAGAAAAATTTTACCATGCGCCGGGAGCACATGAATAAACAGCAAAGCTTCATACAACCGCGCTGTGATAGATACACTAATACAAGCTTGAGGCGCGTGTGTGCGTGAGCACTGGCGGCTCGTCACGTACAGAGAGAAACTGCTTTAAACTGGCTCGGCCAGTGCTCAAACTCAGGGTTGTGTAAAGAATAATAAGTGTCAAATTCTGTATTTTAAAGAATAATTCGTATCAAATGAAATATAAAAAGTGTAAATATGGTTTACGTAGATTTAAATTTTATCAAGGTTGCCGCAAGAGATGCCGCTGATTTTGTAAATAAAATTAATAATTTGATTGATTTCTTAAACTCAAATACACTGCGATCTCCTTATAAACATAAAAGAGCCTTTCGATGCGATAGTTATCAAGTTGAGTTTTTAGAAGAAATGCTAACATTTTTCAAGAACTTATTAACAATAAGAAGTGATAGGCAGAAAGACGTTACAAATAGTGTGAATTTCATTCACGGATTTCAAGTGTCTATAAAATCTTTAATAAAACTTCATGAAGAATTAAAATCAGGAGTAATTAAATTAATTTATTTTTATGAGACTGTCTCGAAAATTTCTTTGGAAAAGCCAGACAGGCGGGTGGTAACTGCCATGAACCAACATGTCGTCTATAAGATGTTAGTATTGCCTTCAATAAGATGTTTATAACCAATATCTTAGGGAAACCTCAAAATACTAATTGTGGATACGATTTCGATATGTTACTTATGAAACCAGACGATTCTCGTATTTTAATACACCATCACCGCAACCTGACAATGTTACTGCCCCTGTGTTAACAGTAGGAACAATTGATTATCTATTTGATTAACCAGAAAAAAAATGGTTTTTTTTATTTAGTTTTATGCTCCAGTGCCAACCCTACCAAAATAGGTAAAAAATTTGACAGCTCCTTAGAAGCTTTCCTCTGTACAGTTTCTTTACTCGTGTGCCGGGAGGCATTCTGCCCATACTCGTACATTTTTTACTAAGTCCCGTAAACTATTTGCCGGACCGACCGACCGCTTCTAACGCTCACCGGATGTATTTCAACCGCACGACAGAAATTTGTTTTATCAAATCGATGGAATTGGAAGACGCGTTCTCCATACATTTTGTACTAGACCCCGCACATTATCTGAAATGCCGAGAGCGAACGCCCGTGTGATGCACACGTATTGGGAGATGGGACTGACGAAAATAACCGAATATTTATTAGAATATTTAATTTGAATTGCCTATGGAATATTGGTAATAAATAGAATTGCCGGAATTTATAATTGAATGCGGGATGTGCGCTCGTCGTTCGGCGCGTGTTAGATATTTTCTGACAGAAAATATCTTGCAATGAGTGGTCTGAGTTGTGTAAAAAATACGCCGCCACGTCAAACGCTTCGCCGAACACTTTCCACAAAGGCCTCAGGCTAAGGGCTGGCATGACAAACACATGGCACTCGGGATACTGAAATACAATACTGGAAATGTAAGTCAAACGCGTCGCTACTCCCCACATATCACTCTCTAATGAGGCTTTATGGCTCTGAACAACGGGCAGGCCATAAGTTTGCGGTAAATATTACGGCGGTTTTGCCGGCTCGTAGTTCTTAATACACTGGCGAGCTAAACAGTTATATTAAAGTTTTGTACTACAAAGCCGCGGTTTTGCGATGATCTAACAACAAGCTTTACCGGCGAGTCACTAAGACTACGGTAAGGCTCGCCCGTCGATCAGGCTTCGCCCCGCTACACATAATTCACTCAGTTTCTAAACTAGAAAATTAATATAAATTTATACAAATTATAAACATATCTTAATTGAAGATAAAGGTTTTAAAGTGAATAATACAGCGTTTAATAATATGCAATATTAAAAACCTAATTAAAAAAAAACTAAAATTAATAACTTACCGTGAAATGTGGCAACTTTGCCATTTTTGGAAGGACTTAAAAGTTTAAGACCAATTTTCCAACAAATATGTACTGTCAGACTGGGCGTCAATGTTAAATGTGACATTATATTCTTCATAGATTTGGTATTTATTAATGATTTAAACAAATACTAACATTAAATAGACAAAATACTCAAAAATAAAAAATGGCAAAGTTAACCTCACTTTGTGGCAACTTTGCCATCAGGGTTTATAATGAAAATAATAGCATTTGACTTCAAGGTTGAAGGTAAGTTTACCTCACAATATAATACACAACACCCAGAGTTATGATTTGCTTCTTTAATTGTGTTGCAAATAGCAAAGTTTACGCTTGTGGCAAAGTTGCCCTCCCATTTTTCAATTTTTCATACAAACTTGAAAATATGTGTCAGGGTTGTCAAAAATCCTTGATTACATACTTAACTTAATTTTTTAAATAAATCTTGTCACAATAATTCCTTAAGAAAAAATCTAAAATATATCAAACAAAAACACTCGTCTAAAATTAAAAATAAAATTGGTGCAATAATAAGCTTAAATCAATTATAGTATAGAAAAAAAAAGCTTGTTACAATCATTTTTAACAAGTATTCGTTTTTTTATTAGTCATCATCACCATTTTATTACGGGTCGTAATAAAATGATGTCAGGTCATAATTATTGTAATCAATCTAAATATTGTTTTCCCACAATAGCAAAACATTAATAATCATTAAAAATGACAATTAATGTTTTGTTTAATATCAATACACTAAGTTGAAATTATGAAAAATACTGAGTAGTAATAATATTATTAATGCCCGACAACGCAGTAAAAATAATATAGATTTCTCTATTCTTTTCCTTCACATTTAATAAAGATGAATTGATTGACGACCCCTTTGGTAAAATCGGTCTAATGGGCTGCTAAGCTGAAACATCGATACAAACATACATACATACATAGAATGTTAAGTGCAGAACACTTTGTTTAAATAGTTGTAATCGGTTGTAACAAAACATGGCAAAGTAACCGTCACATCGTGGCATCACTAGTATGGTAACTTTGCCAAGTTAGTTTTATAGATAAATGTTAATACCAACATGTTAAAAACAATATATCACATTTGATTACCATTAATATTACGTTACTACAAAGATATAGATACCTACATTCAGTATTGCAAAAAAAAAACTAAAGTTCTGGAGCACTGAACAAAGAGGTTATTTCGCCGGCACAATTCCGAATTAAAATAAAATGCCAAAATTAACTTTCACATTGCCATATCGAAAGCAATGCTGTCAATTAGTTATTGCATTTTCATCCAAAACATGGCTTATCTCGAAAAACGTTACGTTTTGTGTGTTAATCGTAATTTTGTACCAGTACACCCCTGATGGCAAAGTTAACATCCATTGGTAAAGTTGCCAGACCTGACTGTAATTATCATACAGTCCTACTCCCCGTGGTGTCGTGCGAAGAACTGTCTGCGTTTTCTCGCCGAATAGAGCTATACTTGATTTGTAAACATTTTATCGAGGTTCTCATTAGATCATTAAAACATATCTGTAAAAAATATCCTCTTGCTCGAACCACGTCAACAGAAAAAGAAACGTACACCTGACTTTATCGAAAATCGAAATTTGGGTGGGGCGTATTAAAGGTCAACAGACTCATTCAGCAGCGCTCTACAATTTCAATGTAACGATATTCTGTATGTATGAATAGTCAGGCTATGGCCGAAAATTTCTCCTTCGAGAATAACATCTCAAAAGAAATGTGATCTAGACGACACTAGCGATTTAATAAAAATCCTTGGGATACAACCAAAATTCCAGAAACGATCGCGCCGTGACCTGCCATTGTTGAAGAATAACACTTATTTATTGGTACAAACAATAAACTTGCATCATAACTTTCCTTATATTACAAAGTATTAAAAGTATTTTTAATAGTTTCTTAATTGTTGCCGCTAAATAAAATCTCTAACAAATAGCATTTCATATAATTGTTTAATTTTACGATTGTTTTAAAGAGCATTCAATCGTTATAGTTGTCACAATTAAAAATATTTTTTATTTATTTATAATAGGAGAGTGACAAACGAGGTAACATTTCAGGTAGTGGTTACTCGTCTTACCCTTCAAATCACAACAGTGAGAATATATACTACATACAGATATACAGAAAGTTCTTACGTAGAAAAGGCTTCACACGTTCTCATAATATATAGTCTATGTAATTACTGCGATTTTAGTAAAAATCTGAAGATTTTTAAAATTACTTAGTTGACTTTTACAATAACCGCAAATGAAAACGGTGTGTCGGGTTGTCTTACTCCTCGCTCACTTAAAAATTCAACATATTTTTATATTTAATCAAAATAATGTCACTTGTTCGAAAATTGTGCGATATTTTTTATAAACATATGATTGGCAGTAAAACATAATTCTAACTCCGTTAAAAAAGAACAAATTATGCTGCAGGTTTTTTTAAGAACTATGATGGAATGTCTTACTGTCTGTAATTATACTGAAATTTCATACTATTTGAATCTCATACATACAAATTAAATAGGGCGTTTTGTCACTAACTTTCCCTCCATTTTCAACATTTTTTGTTTGATTAACTAATCCTTTTTAGGATTAGTTTTTCGACAGCTATTTTCAAAATAAAAAAATCTCTAAACATGTACCTATATAAGTTCAAAAGATAAATAGTTAATACAAAAACAAAAAGATAAAATGTGTCACTAGAATTCAATTCTTTATACCGAATGCGGTAAATTGAATCACAGCTCAGCAGTTGGTCCAATTAATGAAGCGTCACTGTATGAGTTACGTGCGCGCGGACAAAATAAAACAATGGGAAATCCAACTATTAAGTGGTAGAAAAATTTAAATTATTTGTTACTTTTCCTTGCCACTTTTCTAAATTTAAACATAGGGCCCACAGCGTAGTAGTAAATAATAAGAAACTAAACTATTCTAACCAACAAACCTGATTTTTAATCACGACGGAATGAAGAAGGAGATACGTTTAGGGTAGAAGGCTGTTTGTGTGTGCAAACGAATGTTCCCATTTATCTCCAAAATGGTGACCGATTTAGATTCGGTTTTCTTCAAATAGTTTATGATTGTTCGGCGATGGTTATTAGATAGGTTTTATGGTGGAAAATTGCCTGGAGGCGCCGCAATAAACATTTTCGCTCGTTAAAATGAGTTTTGGTGAATTTTTCCCAGAGACTGCTTGACGGTTTTCAAAATGTAAATTGTTAAACAAGATGACACTATAGTAATAAATTATATTTTCCTAAAATTAAAATAATAATACAACACCCTTTTTTAAATCATATTTGACGCTAGTACCTAAAATGTTATAATTTATTTTAAAATGAACATTATATTTTATTGGTGCCCTAGCCAGATTCATATCTGCTCGAAATATCACATCAAAAATTGTATTACAATTTTGTATGCATTGTCACGTAATGTTGGCTTCGCGCAGTAAGTTAATATAAAACATGGGAATTTTAAGATGAAGTAATCTTAAAATTCCTATATTTTATATTTATATAGGAAAATAAATTTATTAAGCAACCATGTAATGAAAAGGTTACAGTCCGTAGAGTACAAGTACAGTCACTTAACTATAGAGGATAATCCGTAAAGGAAAATATTTGATTTGGTTTTCCCGTTTAGCGGACAGCAGGCCAGTAAGAATCAGAAGCTTCTAGCAAAACTAGCAGTACGCACCATCAGTAGCCGCCCTCAAAACTGTAGGTCTCAGCTTTTTAAGTCATAAAGGAGTGACCTTATTGAGCCACTTTTTAATTTCGCTTCTTTGCAGCGTTTACTCCAAATAGATTTGGAATTAGGAATTTATTGACTTTACTTTTACCCAGTGATAAATTCGAACATAATAACTGCGTAGGATGAAGCTCTCCTTAATACTCTTTTTCTGTCTAAAATGATTATAATATCGTTATCTATTACTTCAAAAATTTTTATATTTAAATCTTATCACAAATTTCGCCATTCAAATATTATCCTATTTTTTTTATATAAAATTAAGTGAAAAGCGCATTAATAGTCCACTTGATGCTAAGTGAGATTTCTGCATCCCGTAGATACCTGGAATCAATTTTGAACAAAGAAGGCAACAGATGCGTTGTCACCGCTGAGGACAAAAATGGAATGCCTCAGCCTGTAATCATACTGGTTCTCTATACCCTTCAGATCAGAACACAGCAGTGCATGATGCACTGTTGTTTGGTAGCAATAATTTTAAATTTTAAATTTTGTACAACCAACTTCAATATAAATTATTAAACTAATTCAAAAATTTTGTACAACCGACTTCAATATAAATTATTAAGGATAACTCAAAAATTTTGTACAACCGACGTCAATATAAATTATTAAGTATAACTCAAAAATTTTGTACAACCGACTTCAATATAAATTATTAAGTATAACTCAAAAATTTTGTACAACCGACTTCAATATAAATTATTAAGGATAACTCAAAAATTTTGTACAACCGACTCCAATATAAATTATTAAGGATAACTCAAAAATTTTGTACAACCGACGTCAATATAAATTATTAAGTATAACTCAAAAATTTTGTACAACTGACTTCAATATAAATTAAGTATAACTCAAAAATTTTGTACAACTGACTTCAATATAAATTATTATGATAACTCAAAAGTTTTGTACAAATGACTTCAATATAAGTTATTAAGGATAACTCAAAAATTTTGTACAACTGACTTCAATATAAATTATTATGATAACTCAAAAATTTTGTACAACCGACTTCAATATAAATTATTATGATAACTCAAAAATTTTGTACAACTGACTTCAATATAAATTATTAAGGATAACTCAAAATGTTGTACAACTGACTTCAATATAAATTATTATGATAACTCAAAAGTTTTGTACAAATGACTTCAATATAAGTTATTATGATAACTCAAAAATTTTGTACAACTGACTCCAATATAAATTATTAAGGATAACTCAAAAATTTTGTACAACCGACGTCAATATAAATTATTAAGTATAACTCAAAAATTTTGTACAACCGACTTCAATATAAATTATTAAGTATAACTCAAAAATTTTGTACAACCGACTTCAATATAAATTATTAAGGATAACTCAAAAGTTTTGTACAAATGACTTCAATATAAGTTATTAAGGATAACTCAAAAATTTTGTACAACCGACTTCAATATAAATTATTAAGGATAACTCAAAAATTTTGTACAACCGACTTCAATATAAATTATTAAGGATAACTCAAAAATTTTGTACAACCGACTTCAATATAAATTATTAAGGATAACTCAAAAATGTTGTACAACCGACTTCAATATAAATTATTAAGGATAACTCAAAAATTTTGTACAACCGACTTCAATATAAATTACTAAGGATAACTCAAAAATTTTGTACAACCGACTTCAATATAAATGATTAAAGATAACTCAAAAACTATTGGTCAGACCTTGATCAAATTTATGTGGACCACATGAGAAGCACCAGCTTTCAAATAAAAAAGATTCATCGAAATCGGTTCACCGAGAAAAAAGTTCTGAGGTAACACACATAAGAAAAGAACATACAGTCGAATTGAGTACCTCCTCCTTTTCGAAGTCGGTAGAAAATAGATAAGAGTAAGGTCCTTACCCAGACGAACTCTTAGGTAGAAAAGGAGTCCTAGCACCTAGTTAAAAATTTGTCATTATATATGTTTTTTCTTTTTCTTTATCCGATCAGGAATATTCAACTTTGGACAAAAAGGACAAATGCAAATAAACAATTTACATATGCGAAAATTAATAAGGGATAAAGATAATTGAGGTATGCCTTTTATTATTTTAATAAAAGAACAGCCAGTATACAGTTAAATTCCCAATTTCAAGACGGTAGTACAAGATATTTACAACATTACAACTTATTGAGATCAATACCAAAACGTAATCATAAATATTCTACAGCCAGGATCGTCTCTTCTCGATAGAATTATTTATTGCTTATATTGCTCTTGAAACTTGGTATGCGGGTCAAGATTTGATACGGTAACGTAAACCTAATGATTGTTGATGCTGTAGCGAAGATCGCCTCCTCTCTTTAAAAATCTTTAACGGTTTCTTGTATCGCCTTAATATTTGGTATGCATGTTGATATTTATAAAAATCAAACCTTATTGGTGGCCTGATTCTGTAGCCAGGAACTCTCGATGGAATTATTTATTGCTTACTTACCTTCAATACACGTTACACACGCTATTAAGACTAGATAGGACACCATAAACTTAAGGATGTTTTGTTGGTTTAGCGACGATTGTCTCTTTTTATACAATTCTTTAACAGTTGCTGGTATCGCCTTAAGCAAATCGTATATATACACGTTTCTATTAGACAAAATCGTATTATAACTAAACATGTCCTCCAAACCAAATTTCGGTCACGGCGGCCAGTCTCAACGGAGATTAGCCCTCTGCGCAGGACAGGATTATGGTGCCCGAGTATATGTGCAAGCAAAGGTGCACTCTCTATTCCCTCACTCTCATAGTCCGATGGGACTGCAAGCTGACATGACCGGAGAGGGATCACGCACAGGGCAGGACCAACGGCTTTACGTGCTTTCCGAGACACGGGACCGCCAACTTCCTGACTCCGGGCTGCTACTGAACATTTCTTGACAGAAGAAATGAAACCCAATAACTGGACGCGGGATTCGAACACGGGACCTCATGATCGGCAATCGCGTTCACGACCACTAGACCAATGAAGCAGTAATTATATTATAATTAAACTAATTATAAGTAAGCTATAGGGAATGCTCCTCTGCTTGCGGGCACTTGTACCAATCTCCATTGAGATTGGCCGCCGTGCCCGAAATTCGGTCTGGAGCACATTACTATAACTAAGCTTAATGATGAGCTGATTCTCTAGCCGGGGTAATCTTCTTTAATGGAATTCAGTAGTGATTTCATCTTTAAGTTTAATGTACACATTAAGTTAGGGCAGACCATCGTTATCGTTAAGAGACGTGATGTTGCAAATAACATCATCTCTTCCGAAGAGTAAAACGTTGTTTGATAAAATCATTTGCAAGTAAATTAAAAATAAGCTACATAACGCGAAATTATAACTTCTAACGTACATACGTATTATGTACAGGCATAATTTTTTTTGAATTTCTGACATTTCGAGTATTTTTTCTGTTCTGGTTGTGAGGAGACTAAGGTGGTTGACGTCCTACCACAGTAACTCTGGGCTACCTAAATTTTACGCAGAACATGCTTTCAGCTGTAATACGAGTATGCTGCAATAAAATAAATCTAAACCCAGGCATACCTGCATACAATATTCAATATTGTACACTCTTGAATAATCTAAGATCGGTTGCGAATATTTTGAATAAGAAATAAACAATTATAACAAATAAAACAACATCACACAGCATGTTAATCAAAATACATTTAAACACTACCATTATTTTTTTTAATTGTCCAAAATCGAAGAAAGCGAATTCGAAGGCATTCGAATTATAATCGAAAGCTATTGGAGCATTTTGTTAACCGCAAGTTGAGGATAACAAAACAACATTTGCTTAATCATAATCGAATCGGTGTTTCTTACTGTTGGAATGTTTCCTCCATTTCAAATCCCCAGTTCCTTCATAAGTATGCGTAAGTATAATTTACAGGCGTTTCACTAAGGCGCTTGTTTACCAAATCGAACCCAACAAATCCTGGGCGGTAGGAAAACATATTATACATTTCGGGCACGGGACCTCAATAAAGCCAGATTTGTTGGAGTTCGTTACTTGTTTTAAAAGGTTACTTGGAATCGAGCTCAATGCTTACGTAATCTGTAGGCGTAATGGAAGTGTATTTGGTATATCGGAAGGGAAATCAAATTGTTATAGTGTATACTCGCTAGCTCAGAACAAGGCTCAATACTTTTCATTTAAGAGCGAAAATTGTTTGTTTAGCTTCTCTATTGTTTTAGTAATGCCATGAAAAGAGACTAATGGAACTGTCAGTTACTTTCACTATAAAGTTTGTTTCTTTTGCATTTTATATTTTTTGAATAAAATCGAATTCCAAACAATATAACATAATAATTAATTCGCAGGGCTGTGGTAACTCAGATGATAAACGCTGGACGTAAATATTCATAGTGTGCAAGTCGATGACGCGGACTCAAATAACATTAGTTAATTGCAATTATAAATTTTGATTTACCAGATGCTCGACGGTAAGGAAACCTGGACATCTGAGAAATAAAAAAAAATTAAGTTTGCCAACACGCTTTGGGACGGAGCAGCAGATTATTTCTTAAAACGCTCCTATAAATGATAAAAGGAAGCTTGATGCGTTGAAGTTATGTCGAAGAGCTCGACTGAAGCGTATTATGACTACAGCGTCAGCGGATTGACTCGACGTGGAGAGCCCCACGCTTTCACACCATACCAGCGTGAAAAAGCAGCATAATGCTACTGTGTTCGAGAACTGGAGATCCTTTTTTACTGGTAACGAGACATTCCATCTTACTTCTCAGGGTTAGCAACGCATCTGCATTTAGATTCTTAATCGAGGATAAATGTAGTTGCTATTGGTCACAGCATTCACTTACCATCAAGTGTGTGATCATTTCTTACCCCTATTCTATAAAAAAAAAGTTAAATGTACGTGTAATTATCCTGGCTCTTGTTCTGTTCAAACTGAAAAACAGCAGTGGGTGCCCAAACTACAAGGTAGAAAAAAAACCCAACTCCAACCATACGTCTAACCATTTTCTCAAATCTAAATCGGATGAAAATCAAACATAAATAGCTTCTTAATTTAATTGACTTCAAAGAAGAAATCAGTACAAAGTATTTTTGAAATAATTTAATTTTCTGTTCTCTGTTAAAAAAATACGTAGAAATGCTAAAATATAATAAAAGAAAAACACGAACCCGCTCTAGACCGGATTATTTATCTGTGCCCCTTGCTCGCTTTGCTCATGTTTGTGCTCCAGTTAAGCCAATAACTTATCGGCGGCTCTATAAAGAGGAACATCCTTTTAAATATCACAGTCAGCTGACAACACGGCACATAAGTTACGAGTACCACATAATATACGCTCGTAAATGAATATACTCGTAAATGCATGAATATACTATCCGTTCGAAACATCGCACCTTGTGTAGGCAATATCTTCCACTTTATGCATCCTATCATAAAACAAGTTTTAATAAAAAAATAATTTACCATTATCATCATCATACAGCTCGTTAATAGTCTACTACTGAATATAGGGAGACCTCTTACTCTACACATTTAAAAATATTTCTTTTCTTCCACTTCAAAGAAATTATGATAAATGCATAGAAAACAATGGAAACGCCCAGACAGTGTCCTTATCATCGGTCGGGCAGTGTACTTGATATCCCTCACCCTTATTTATACAAAATAGGCAGGTGCCGCTTAGCTTTCCCCTTTCCTTTACTTTGCCTGGTTTTGAGCATCATATAATCCTTAAAAACGACGGGGCCTACGTAAACTGCCAGTCTTCGAAAGATGTAATTTAAATATTGTAGGCGACTGTCCTGTATATTTGGGGATACCACAGGGACTATTTAAAAAAATATCAATATGCTAAAATGTCTGCCCTAAATTGGACATTAATTCAATTGTATAAAAAATACGCATATACTAAGCTGGCTACTACCAGCTGGCTACTAGCTGGCCCGGCAGACGTTATTCTGCCCTTACTGGTTGATGGGGCAATAAGTTTCATTTCCACACACACACTTATCTAAAAATTTATTGTACTTAATATAGCTAAATCCTCTTAATTACTAATAGAACCATCAGCGGCCATAATGACAATAAACTTTAAAAAAAAAAGGAAACATTACTCTTCTTTTTACTCTTCCGTAAGCGGATAAAAGTTGCCTATATGTTATACTGCCTACATACAAAATTTCATGGAAATTCGTTCTGTAGTTTTTGCGTGAATCGTAAACACACAATTTTTCTACAGATTTAGGTTTGGTTGGGGTCGAAAATATGAAGTAGTAAGCAAGCTTAATAACGGTGCACTCAGATTACCACCGGGAGTTATGTTCGTGCATTCGTAATGAACTGAAACTGTCTAATGTGAGTGCTACATCCATACAATTTAGTATTTAGGCCAGAAAAAACGAAGCTAGGGAGCCGCTTTGTACATTCGTAAGATTTAAAACGTTTATTTCGTTATTTTCAGTCATAGTTCACGCCCCGAGCTCAAAATTTATGGGTCGAATGCGGCATGCATTCTTTTTCTATTCAATAAATCCAAAATAATGCTTCGTAAAACGGCATGCATTCTTTTTCTATTGAATAAATGTAAAATAATGCTTCGTAAAACGGCATACATTCTTTTTCTATTGAATAAATGTAAAATAATGCTTCGTAAAACGGCATGCATTCTTTTTCTATTGAATAAATGTAAAATAATGCTTCGTAAAACGGCATGCGTTCTTTTTCTATTGAATAAATGTAAAATAATGCTTCGTAAAAAGGCATGCATTCTTTTTCTATTCAATAAATGTAAAATAATGCTTCGTAAAACGGCATGCATTCTTATTCTATTGAATAAATAAAAATAAAATAATGCTTCGAAAAGGCTCGATAACGTAGTGGCTTCAATTACGCACGAGACAAATATTTGTATGGTCTTTAAATAATTGTTATGTGGCTGGTTGTTTGACAATGTGCAATGTATGTACATAAATCACCTCCCCGAGAGAGAAAATCCTAGTGTGATGGCAACGTTTTTTAAAGAAAATTAAAATAAATGATTTTTTTTATCATATTCTTGCATTGTCATCCGAATTTGAGTTATATTCAATCTCAAGTTTGCAGCTCATCGGGAACTTAGTTTAAAATCAATTACTAAATTCCACCCGTAACGACAGACAGACAGACAGACAAACAAGAAAGTGACTTAATAAAGAAGTGATAATAAAACGAATTTCATCTTTTTCACAACCACCTAAGGTTCAATTCATTGTTAGGATAAATTATTCTCCTGGGCAAAATCTAGCCGAAATCATGAATAATTAGGACATGGGAACATAAAGCGAGAAAGATTTTATTTGTACTCCTTTTCACATTTAGAGATAAAAGACCATTGACGTTTTATAGTACGTATACTCGTACGTTACACATTTATGCATACGAAGTACGTAATTGCTATAAATTATATTACTATAAGCCGTGGTAGCTCAGGGATTAAGCGCTCACTGTAAATTTCACAGTACGCGAGCAACCCAGTTTCGATCCCCGCCGGCACCAATGTAATTGTTAATTGCAATTTTAATTGCTGATTTACCACGTACTCGGCGGTGAAAGAAAATATCGTGAGGAAACCTGCATGTCTTATAAATAAGAAAAAGTTCGCTACACTGTGTAACAGCGCGGCGGACATTTCCTTGTCCTAAAACCCTCTCAGAAATGAGAGGAGGCCTGTGCCGAGCAGTGGGAAGTATACAGGCTGTAATTTTAATTCAACTTTATATTACTATAATATGTCGCCGTGTGAGACGTCAGCCTGATGTCCAGAGCACCAGGCTACGTTTGTGTAAAAACTTAACATGCTGGTATTCAAGTATAATTGTGTTGTGATTCCTGTTCCTGATGATATGATGTAATATATGTGTGTGACTCGGCAAGCGCGTTGCATCGAACATGAGTAAGCTCCAGTAAGTGATTCTGCATAAGAGCCTAGACATGCAGAACTACGAGTATAATGTCTTCTGTCCAAAAATCGACCGTGACGTGTGCAGTTGTGGCGATCTGGCAGGTGGTGGCGCAAGCTCACAAGCACATACACAGTGGACATACACATATACAATTTTTTTTATAATAGCATTGCTAATATTACATTCCCTTTAACCATACAAGTAAGCTTAAAACACTCGTTTTAGATGTTGAAAGATAGAAGTGGTTCACAACGGTACTTTTAATTTTAAATTTGTGATCCGCACCCTTACCATTAGACTGCTCCTAAAAAAATTAGAATATTACAAATAATTGGTTTTTCCAATCATTGTATTCGAATCCAATTCAGAGCCAAGAATCAACAGCATCGTTGTCTTTTCGTTCGTCAATTCTTCCTACGCTTGTACAAAAAAATAAAACCAAAAATTGATAAAAAGCTTGTGGAAAGATATATTCCTTATAATATACATTTTATCGCCAAGTGATATCATGTTTCGGCTAAACAAAAGCTTAATTACAATTGGAAAGAGCACTTTTTGCCGCCGCCGGATGTGGTAGGTACCAGGGCGGATGTCGTTTCCGTTGTTTTGTCGTATTCAAACACGCTCACTCAAAACAGGCAAATATTTTTACATAAAAGTTATTTAGGCGCGTTTTGTTTTTCCTTCGATAGGTTTAGTGAAAGTAAAATAACATTCAACATCATTTACTTATTCTTTGTTATAGTCACCAAAAATGAGAGATTGAAACAGGCGGGCATAATGCCTTAAGGCATTTTCTGCTAGTGAAGCATAGAAAAAAAGCATAAGCAGGTGCAAATTTTGTAAATAAAAAAAAAGGAATTATTCAAAACACTATAACATAACATGCACCTTCATATAATATATATAAATATCCTTATAGTATCCATACATCACATCCTATAAAAAGCCACTGCTTTTCTTACTAGTGAGGATTTTGCCATAGTTGCCATGCTTCCCAGGCTGGTTCGCGAATGCAGCATTTTTTATTGTTTAGATATTATTAGGATTACGCTGCTGCCAGTCTCCTGATTTGGTTCCCTCCGTCGCCTCTTACGACACCCACGGGACGATTTGGGTTAATGGATTTTCTTACACCGCCACTACAGTGTCGGTACTTATAGTATATAATCACCTTCATTTTATTTTTACATATATATAAAATATGTTGTAACAAATAAAACGAAAGGTGACTATGTCAAAATTTATTTGCTATTAAATGTGACGGTGTCAGAGCTTTTTTGTTTTAAATCGATATCATAAATTAAGCAAGCTATATAATTTATTTAAATAAAAACATATTATTTGTTTTATATACCTCAATAGTTTTCCAATGAAACATTTAATATTAATAATCTAGTTAACCTAATCGTAGAGTCGTTAGAAAATCTTGCCATGAATCACATATGACATAGAATATAAGTTTTACCAGCGTTGAAAATACATTCTATCATTGAAACAATTTTTATACGAAACTTGCTGAACTTTGGCTTAATCCTTTGGGACTTAGTCTAGATTTTTCGTTCATACATCTGTTGTTTCAGATTTTGCATTTTCAATACTGGTAGAAATGCAAGTTTAAGCTTGGCCCCAGTCAAAACTAAAAGAAGGAATAAATATCGAAAGACGTTCCCGATTTTATATTCATACATTTTCTTAGCTATTCTAGATGGCACTTTAGAAGTAGCAAAACGACTCGAAATTCTCAAAGTTCATTTTCCCAAACAATGTTTTATTAAAACCGAGAACGAAAAGTTTAAGCCGTCGCGATTAGCCTCTTGCGAAAGATAGTTATCTATATAAATCGGTTGAACAAACTGAGGTTTACAAGTTTAACAATCCAATAACTCTTCAATATTCATAAAAAGAGAAAATTCTTTGGAATATTATTAATTCAACTCATCAACAAAATTTATCTTGCGTTGAAAATTAATTGCGCTTAATTCTTACGCTAAAAACAAAACAGTCTTCCCTTCTATTGTTTGTTTTCTTATAACTTTTTACCTATATATGTGTAGCTTTCTTCAACCTGATTGACTGGGTGAAGGACTTTCTGAGTGAATGATTTCTCCGAGTCGTCATCGATGGCTGCTCGTCCTGTCCTATCGCGACAAACGCCGGAGCTCCTCAGGAGTCGGTTCTCTCCGCAACTCTCTTCCTGCTGCATATAAATGATCTGCTCATTCCCGGTATCTATGGGTATGCAGACGACAGCACAGTTGTGGAGAGATACCAACCAAGTTTCCGGGCCAGTTGGGATCAAATCCAGTCCGAACGAAGGCTATGATTGAGCGTGTAAATCTCACACTACAGGCAGTCTCCGGATGGGGCGATGCCAATCTCGCGAGATTCAACGCCTCCAAAACACAAGCGTGTCTTTTCACCGCTAAAAGGAGCCCGCTCACCCTGGCTCCTACTTTCCGGAATGTATCCTTGGAGTACACTGACCGCCTTCAGTTGTTAGGGGTTGAATTTTCTCCGAACCTCAACTATGGGCGGTTCAGTGAGTCCAGAGCCAAAGCAGCCGCAAGGAAACTTAGTGTCCTTGCAAGGGTGCGGCGGTACTTCACGCCGGGGCAGCTTCTTACCTTATATAAAGCGCAAGTCCGGTCGTGCATGGAGTACTCAGTGTAGAGACGTGCTAAGAGAATCATTGGTGACCTTGATTTGGTAAAAAACAATCTTGTCAACCTCGAGCACAGGCGCAGAGTAGCCAGTCTCTCGGTATTCTATAGGATGCATTTCGGTGAGTGTGCGCGGGAATTACACGCTTTAATTCCTCTCTCTCCTTTCCATCATCGAACAACCAGGCGGTTGGCGGGTCTTCACCCCTTTGTTGTCGATATTCCACGCACTAGAACCAAACGGTTTGCTGGTTTGCTTCGTCTTTTGTAATGCGTATAGCAAAGGAGTGGAATAATTTGCCGGCGTCTATCTTTCCGTCAGAATACAATCAAAGCAAGAGTTAATAGGCTTTTGTTACGCTAAGACAGTACGATTTACCACCTAGGGCTGCATCACCACTTACCAACAGGTGGGATTGTGGTCAAGCACTGGCTTATAAGTAAAAAAAAAACCCTGGACGTCTCCATGCTTTTTCACATGGACAAACATTCAAACCGGAAAAAAACAGTTTCGGAGCAATTATTTGTAATCCATAAAAGTACTTGTTCCGTGTGGTATTCGAACCCACGCCCGTAGTACCATAGTCAAACATGCTACCGAGCCGTCACGACATAGGCATATAACATTGTGTATTGATACCAGATACTTAAAATCTATAATAAAAAAAACTAAAACTAGTAATTTAATTATTAAACAATCCAAATTTCAATTAAAATATGTTTAACTTGTAAACAATTCAATAAGTATGATCTATTTTGATCGCTGATCTCTTCAATGAATTGAAGTAGCAAAATAATTGCTTAGCTGTGAGCATTTTCACTTCTTCTGGGCTAAGTACGTTGTTTTCCAAATTAGTGCTACGTTTGCGCGTTACGGGTCCCCAATCAGTTAGGATGTGCGGAAGAAACTCGTTTTTCTTCCGTTAAAAATCGAATCGGCATATCTTTGAGTTGCTTAATCCAATTCATATACAGCAGTATAGGCCCATATACAGCAGTAAACTGCTTATGGGCTAATGGGATGATTATGTGATAATATTGTGTATGTACATAATAATAATGTGTTTATTCGGAGTTTTTTCAATACAATTTTTTTAAAAGGATTAGAATTTTCTAATCCGTCCAAAAACCGTAAACCGTGCAGTGGCAGCGTTAGTGAATCCACTACACCATATGATGAAGGTTCTAAACAACTAATAAATTAATTTGCAACAGAAAAATAAATAGCATTAATTAATCCACATATGTACATAAATAATCCGATTCATTATGATTCATCTCAGTATATAACTGGATTATCTTAAGAAACATAAACCGACTGGAATTATCGGATCTAGTTGAAATTTATATAGGACCACTGTGAAAGCATATTCTTTAGATAAAAAAGTAGTTAAATTAATCAACTAATCTCGGATATATTTTCTTTATTATAGTAAAATACATTTTGTTACTATTTATAATTTTATTATTATTTATTATCTTTATTATTTATTCAAATTTATTCTCCTCTTTGCGTAAGTTGGTCAAAACTCTTAAGCTTTTTCTAATAGGATACTTAGGTTTTATATTACATAATAATATAAAGTTTATTCTATTCTTATTTATGTATAAATATTACTAATTTTAAATTATAAAATAAACTTAACGACCGGAAAAAACCAGTTTCGTATAAAAATAGGTCTATGTTCAGAAGTGGGCTTTTGATGGGCTTCATGATAATTTAATGTGTATTAAATAAGTACGCGCATAAAAAAAATCTGCAGCAGTAATTATCTTTTAGTATATTTTGGGCTCAAATCTTTCCCAATTTTCTTGTTCTTCCATTTTTTAAAGGATTTGCGCAACGCCTAGCTCTGTTAATTAAATGTTTCTCTGTTAAATTATGTTAAATAAATTATTCATTCCTTCTTTTAATTTAATTAAATACCTTCGTTTAAATTTATCTCAAAATAGGATACAAGGCGATTAAGGATGCGAACTGCTGACACAAAAGTGTAGTCTAGGAGTGGTGCACGGCAGTAGTCTTAGAAGAGGACTACTGTCGTGAACCACTCCCAGCACAAAAATTTTAAGTTTACTTTGAGTGGTAAAGGGTGAGCGGTAAATATTTTATACGTTGTATAGCCATGCTGCAGCTATATTAATTGTATAGATGTAGCACGAATGGGTCGTCTCGATCGGGGAAGGACCACGTTTTCGCAAAATACCAGCGTAAAATAGCGTAATGCTGCTGTGTTTCGTTTGGTGAGTGTAGAGAACCGGAGACCCTTTTTACTGGAAAAGAAGCATTCCATCTTAGTCCTCACGGCTGACAACGCATTTGCATTTTGATTCGCAAACTAGGATAGATGTAGATGTCTATGTCTATGGGCCACAGCAACCACTTACCATCAGGTGGACTGTGTGCTCGTTTGTCACCTTTATTCTAAAATAAAAAAGCGAAATCGTAGTAAAGAATATCATCGCTAGTTACCGTTACAGGCTATTAAAGTCCCCTGCTGAACATAGGCCTCCTCCATAGATTGCCTCATAGGGGGAATATCTGCCATAGTTGCCACGCTATGGGGTAGCGGATTGACAACCGCAGTTTATTTTTTATTTTTTGGTCGTTATTAGGAAGACGCAGCTGCGCATCTCCTGATTTGTTTTCCTCTGTCGCCTCTTACGACACCCACGGGATGATATGATGGTAGTGGATATTCTTACACCGCCACTACACGGTAAGCTTTGCAAAGGCGTTGCTAGTAAGAAGCGCTAATAGAAGTGTCCTTCAAAGACGTTCGTTTTCTTAATAATTTAAAATTAAAAATTTTGTAAAGCCGACTTCGATATATATTATTAAAGATAACTCAAAAACTATTGGTCAGATCTTGATCAAATTTATATGGGACCAATTTCGAGGTATATCCTATTCAATAAAAAAAGAATTATCAAAATCGGACTACTCTGTAAAAAGTTATGCGTGGTCATACATAAAAAAAAAATATACGCGTCGACTTGAGAACGTCCTCCTTTTTTTTTGTCGGTTTAAAAAAATCATCTTGTTGCGATATATACTTGTAAAAATACATTAATAAAATTTAATAATAATAATAATCATTTTCCAACGAGCAATGGCAAGACCTGGCAGTAATGAGCATTTCCGATCGGGAGACCGTATGGATGTAGAAGGAGCTACACGGGAGGTTCTACAAGGCTCTACATGAGCCTTTCGTAGACACAGTTGCCTCCCTCCACTGACTACGTTTTGGTGAGCTCTTTAGGGAAACCGAGGGTTTGGACTGTGTGATACAGGATCAGGCTATTAAGACCAACAACTATCGGAGATACATCCCAAGGGATGGCACCGTCGACAATCGACATATATGTCGAGCTTGTTGCGATCCCGGTGAGTCACTTAGGCATGTCATCTCCGGTCGTTTGGCGCTTTCTAACTCTGAGTACTTGCACAGGCACAATCTAGTAGCCAGAATTCCACAACAGGAGCTCGCTCTGAAATACGGTCTCGTGGACCGGAAATTGCCTTATTACATACAAGTACTTACCGGAAGCCATGCTCGAAAATGACCGCGCCAGGTTCTACTGGGACCGGGCCATCATCACAGACAAGACTATTCTTGCGAATTAGCCTGATATTGTGCTGATGGACCGGGCACAGTTAAGGATAGTTTTGGTCGACATTACCATTCCGTATGACGAGAACCTCGTGAAGGTCGAAAAAGATAAGCGAACAAAATATCTGGACCTGGCTCACGAGGTGACCGAAATTATACCTGTAGTCGATTCTGTGAACGGGCTAATCTCTGTCAGCCTCTCGAGTCATCTGTATCGACTGGGACTCCGTGACGGACCGCTCCAAGCTCAAATGCAGAAGGCGGTGCTACTCGATACCGCCCGCATCGTCCGCCGGTTTCTTTACCTTTCCCCCTAACCCTCGGCTGTTTGGTCTCCCATGCCGAGGGCTTCCAACTGGTTGGCTTTTTATTTATTTACGTAATGTTTATGTATTAATTTCACTATATTAATATGTGTATATTTATCATTTCCATTTATATATTTATATAGCCCAACCAGATGTGAAAACTATTTATATACCCTATAATCATTTTGTATTTCATAATATTAATTATTTATTAGCGGGGCCGCGGATGTGTGCTAAAGCATTCCCGTGACCCTACTAAAATGCGTAGAACATATCCGACCGAACACATCCGACCTGATAACCCGTCATTGCCTCCGCGATGCGAGTATGCATAGGCATTCCCCTATAAAAATATTTTTTGTTTGAAAAGAGGAATTATTTTTATAATAATTATTATTAATATTGCAAGTCCTCTTAAGTTCTTTTGATGGGTACATAGATCTATTTCTGTTAGAAAAGCTCTTTGAATTTATTATTTATCAAGGAGGATTATGTTAAAAGGGGCTATAGGAATTCTCGGAAATTCACCCACGCATTTCTGCTGTAAGAACAAATATACTATGTTTAAAAAACGTTTCTGCTAGCTTACAAATGACGCAACATTGTTGTTTATACTGCGATCCGTCACCGGTGACCTTTTATCCTTTCTTATTCCTTGCTTCGGCCAAGGAAAGTCAAAACAACAAATAAAATAAATATTATTTCAGATGAAGATTATGAATTGTAGAGCTTTGTTTAGCTATCTAACAATAAATCAGGAAAGTTATCCTGCTACGTTATCCCTACTTTCTCTTTATTTAATTTAGGATAATAAAGTTATATTTTAATTTGCAAGTCTAGTAGGAAACGTTGTGATTCCTTTAACATTTTAACAAAATGAGAAAAGATTTCTAAAATTATATTTATGCAAGTTATTATGATGTAGATAATACAACCGTTCTTACCGTAAGATAAGTCTTACCGAGCAGTGGAGATGTAAGAATATCCACCACCCAAAATCGTTCCATGGATCTTATAAATGGCGACAGGGGGAAACAAACTACGAGATGGGTAGCGGCGTCTTCCTAAAAAAATCTGCGGTTGCCAAGTTAATCAAATATGGCTTATATCCCCTTTTGAGACAATCTATGATAACAGTAATGATAACGCAGCCAGAATTCATCGATATTTCATAATTATATGACATTTGTGAAAGTTTTTGACAAACATTGCTAATAAAATAAAAAACTGTGATCGCTCACGAGCTAAGCGCTCGTCATAAATCTCACAGTAGAAATTTTAAGTGCTTATTTACCACGTGCTCGGCGGTGAAAGACAACATCGTTGTGAAACTTGTATGACTGAGGAATAAAATTGTTCGAGAACATATGAAGTCCGCCAACACGAACTGGAGCAGAGCGTGAGCTTTTTTTATAGAATAAGGGTGACAAACGAGCACACAGTCCACCTGGCTGTGGATGCTGGGGCCCATAAACTATCTACATCTATCCTCGATTAAGAATCAAAATGCAGAATGCGTTGTCACTCCTGAGGACTAATATGGAATGCCTCGTTTCCAGTAAAAAGTATCTCCGGTTCTCTACACTAACCATTCGAAAATTAGCAGCATTAAGCTTATTTTATGCTGGTATTCTGTGAGAGCGTGGTCCTTCCGCAGTCGAGCCGACCCATTCGTGGTACAACAATATAGCAGCAGCAGGGCTATACCACGTTAAAAGCTAACTGCTTCATAACAATACTATAAAAGTAGTTTTGTTATTTAAATCTTTGTAGTACTTCTAGAAAATTCTAATTGTTTCATTAAATGTATGACTTTAGGTCTTACATTATTATGCAACTAGTGAGAAAAAAAATCCTACAAGTCCTTTAAGTTACAGTCCTAGTTAGTACCTGGAACAAACCAAAAGACAAACTATATTATGAATTAACTCATATGCGAGAAAAGAAAAGTGAAGTCCTTTCTGGATTTACGCGTCGAGGCAAATGCAAGGATGTACTGTAGCTTTCACCTAAAGTCTTGTAGTTTAAACTACTTTTTTTATTTTCTATTCATCTTTTAAACATTCTTAAATTATTACTGGAATATTAACATTTTATGTACTTTAATCTTAGATGTCGACCAATTTGGTCGGTCTTGGAATCACCAACATCAATATACAGAAACCAAATAAAGAAAAACCAAGAACAGCTTAGATTGACTAAAACCAATATAAAACGAAAATGTCTGACCTTTCGGGCTCCGTCTGCAGGGACGGCCGGAGCCATTTGTGCATATTTAAGCATCGTGAAAAATACCCTACACGAAACAGCGCCTCACGCGAAAAATCAAGATGTTTGGCGTATAAATAATATATGCACACCTACATCAAACACTGCGGAACAAAATTGAAATACCTACCTACTCGACAGACGAGAGCCGCAATTGTTGAGTTGGATGAAATCATTTAAGTCATCCAGTCAAAGGCGTAATCGTTTTTTACATTATAATTGTGTATATATATATATATATATAAATGAAATAGTTTGTCTGTAATATCGAAATAACTGCCGCCTTTTAAGCTCAGGGCTTATTTGTACACTGTTACATAAATAAGCATTTTTAAAAATTTTGTCCGTCTGCCGGTATGTCTGTCCGTCTATCTGAATGTCTGTACGGGTACGGGCTGATCTTTGAAATCGCTGAACCCATTGTGATAAAACTTCACAAACAGATAGAGCAATGCCAAGAGAGGTTACTTTATCTGAAAAACATGGGGGGTTTTTGTGAAGTCAAAAAACTGATAAAAGAAATAGATATTTTGAAGTTATACGCGGGTGAAGTCGCGGATAAAAGCTGATTTATTACATTGATTAGGTAAATTTTGCGTTAACGAAAGAAAGATACGACATTATATTTACATCTTCTTCCTCGTCAGCCCTTGAAAGTCCACTACTGAACATGTATCTTTTCCGTTATAGGGATGATTTGAGTTAACAGCCTCGCTTGCCAGACGGATTGGAGTTTGTAAGTTTTTTTTAATAGGCTGTAACGGTAGCGGTAACAGTAAGCAAGATGGTTATACCGCTATCTGTCGGAAGTCATCAGATCTGTAGGCATTTCTCATAGGCGTCTTTTTCGTCACCTAACCTGCTACTACTACCTAAAATAATGTTCGGACTCACTATCTAAAATGGTTCAACACTGCTAAGGTCAGCCATCATTACAGCTATCTCTCTCTTCAGTTAATCAGTATCTGTATCTTATATTATATACATACTAGTGGTCGCCTAGTGGTCGAAATACGACTGTAAATTTATTTGGTTTGGTTAATAGAAATACAAATAAGTAGATTTTTTATATTTAATGTAGATTATAAATAATACATATTGAGTCATTTTTATGTTTAATTTACTTCTGGTTCATTAAATACCTCTGCCCTTGGAAGAGCCAGCAAGAAACCCAGCCGGACATTATTTTGAAAAAAAGAAAAGTGTACAATCATTTACTATGATGTGTATGATTAGAAATAGCTTGGTAGCGATCACTTCATTCCCAGGGGTTATGGTCATCCATAAATTTCTTATTGCTATAATAACCCTTTTTATACAATTTTTGTTTAATAAAGTTAAGGCGGTGAACAAATGTTGTTTATTTTCTGGAATTTTATGGTATAAGCGCATACATTGCCTCAAGAATGACTTACTGACATTGTGGAGTCAAGTAACTGGTACTACTAACTTGTGTTTGTTCCTAGTATTTACAGAATGAATATCACAATTTTTTTTTAAACTGGTTACAATTTTGTGTATTCAAAACATTACATTTTCGTAAATGTATTTATAGGCTTATAAAGTTATTATGTTAATTTCGTTAAATTTTGGTCTTAGGGTTTCTTTATGTTTTAAATCGTAGATTCCTTTTTTATCCTCTTCTGCAAAACAAAAAGAAATATTTCAGTGTCAGCTGATCTAATTATTAAAATCATTGACTGTCATAATCCAAACATATTTAAAATTTAGTTAACACTGGACTCGAAAACGAAATGGACATAAAAAACCAGCATAGTTTTCATATGTGCACACTATTATTTTAAAAGAAACCATCATACTAAATAGTCATAATATGATATTAACATATTGTAGTCAATAAAATAGAAATTTAGAATATATTAGCAACTTCGTAACCGTCTAACAGACCGTCTGAACATTCACTCCACTCCAATTCAGGTCCCTAATGAAAAGAATACCAAGCATTCTACGCCACGCTCCGCGAATACCATTCATGAACACGTACGTGCTAGAGAATTATTTTTAGACGCCTTTTATTTTGTTCCCTATCAGAACGGAGCTAATGATGTACAAAGATATGTGACTACATCAATTTATCTCTTTAATTCTTTCATACAATACAGCCTGTCAAAAATCCACAACTAAATATAGAGCCCCGTAGATTGCCTCATATGGGGGATTATTCATAATAGTTGTCACCTCAGACCAAGAATATTGTTCTGAGGTTTGTCACGTTAGCAACCGCAGCTTTTTATTATTTTGTTTATTGAGTTTTTATCAGAAAGATGTTGCTGCCCATCTTCTATTTTAGTTTTCCTATATCGCCTCTTACGACACGGCATGATATAGGATACTGGAATCTCTGACGCGTCTACTACACTACAGTTTACCTCAACAGTCTATCGAATATATCTATATAAATATAAATAAAATTAAAGTGTCATTCTGTAACATTTAAATAACTGGCTTATAATATGCTCAGGGGGTTATTTGCATGTATTAAAACATAAATAACAATTTTTTTCTAATTGTTGTCTGTCTGTTTGTCTGTCCGGGTTAATCTTCGGAATGGCTAAACTGATTATGATGAAACTTTACGAACAGATAGAGTGCAATTCTAGTAGAAATCTAGGCTATATTTTTTCCGAGAAACTTGAAGATTGATTTTTTGTTGAAAAAACGAAAAATTTATAAAATTAATGGTCTTTGATTATCTTAAATCTAAATAACGCAACGTTCATAGATCCTGTCCAGGCGAAGCTGACGAGGGTTGCAAGTAAAGGAATACTACTTTTGTCTGTAAGTGTTTATTGATGTACATGTACAGTATGACTCTTTCGTCTCTTTATTTATAAAGCTATTTTGCATACGATATTTTATACATATTTATCTTTCTTTATCTGCTCATAATTCCGACCGTTGCATTCTTACCGTGTAGTGGCCGGTGTAAGAATATCTACACTACACGTGTGTGTAGTAAGAGTTGACAGAGGGAAACAAATGAAAAAAAGGAGATGGGCAGCAGCGTCTTACGACTTAAAATAAAAAACTGCGGTTGCCAACCAGCGGGTTGGCAAGCGTGCCAAGCGAGGCAACTATGGCATATATCCCCCCTATATGGCAATCTATGGGGGAGGCCTATGTTCAACTGTGGACTTTAATAGGCTGTAACGGTAACGGTAATTCCAATGATCCTAGACATGTACCACTAACGTTTAAGATACGATTTGGCGATTTTGGCTTTATCGTCACTTTGTAGGCGTACCACTTGCACCTTTGACGCTGCTGTCCATCGCTTATCTGGGTACACTACTTCGATGTAAACGAGATGTTTATACATCAATATTTTGCAAGTTTTTCCGGCATTTTTCATAATTGCCTAAGTAATTGCATAAATCAAAAACCATGAGATCCCTCTGGCACTTCACGTACTTGGGTCGCCTTCGACGACACCCACGGGATATGTTGGCAGACTATCTTAAGTAGTCACCACATGGTAAAAATATTTTTTTATGTTATTTAGTGATAATAACTTTATTTCATCAATAATTTTGTTTTAAATTTGTTAACTTATTCAAAATACATGTTATGCAAATGTATTTTCTCTGTTAAATTTAATAATTGAAAATTAAAATCCTAGCCTTCATAAAAATTTAAATGTAGATTCTTTAGGTCCCTAGTAAATAGTTACGTCCCATTCCCAGTTATGTGACCTAAAACCTTTGGCCGGGAAACAGAGAGGCTGTCGGCATTCGCTAAGCACGTGATTGTAGCTAGAGCGTGTGTCGCATTACAGGAACCCATTAACGTAGGTGGATTCTTACTGAACGCCGGTGATACTGAAAACTATGTCATAACCGTATAGCACTTAGTCAAACATCCTTTGTTTACAGTATACGTAAATATAAAACCGCACGGAATAGATATAGGTTGATATTGCTCAAATTTATAATGATATATTTTTATATTTCTCTAAAAAAACCATGTAGTGGCGGTGTAAGAATATCCACTATCCCATATCGTCCCGTAGATAACATAAGAGGCCACAGAGAGGAACTAAAATAGAAGATAGGCATCAGCATCTTTGTTTTATAGAACATGGGTGACAAACGAGCACACAATCCACCTTTATTCTCAATTAAGAATCAAAATGCAGATACGTTATCACCCCTGAGGACTAAGATGGAATGCCTCGTTTCCAGTAAAAAGGGTCTCCGGTTCTCTACACTCATCATACGAAACACAGCAGCATTAACCATTCGTGCTGCAACCATAATATAGCTGCAGCGTGGCTCTACCACGTATACGATACGGCAAGTTCTCATCTTCCTGATCAGAACATAAAATAATAAAAATACTGCTGTTGTCAACCCGCCTGCCAGGCGTGATAGCTATAGCAGCTTATATAAGGCAGTCTACGGGAGACGCCTGTGTTCACCAGTGGACTTTTATAGACTGTAAAGGATGGATGAACATTTCAAATACTACCTGTGAGACAATCTATGGGTCCTATGTTTATCAGTGGAATTTTGATACGCTGTAATGAATAAATATTTTAAATAAATATTGTATACAATATACCACAATTTTTTTTAATACATGCATACATAATACATATACAAAATGATAAAAATTATAAAATAATCTTTACGATACCTACGGCATGAAATAACATTTCATGCCGTAGGTATCGTAAAAGACGACTTTGGGAAACCCCTGAAAGATCTCATGACTTCCATAGATGGCGGTGTAACTAACTCCATTACGCCAGACGTAAAATATGCAGACCAGCAAAGGGAGTAGCGTTTAAGTGCGAAACGTCTGATATTGCGATCCGCAACCGCAACCCGCCACATATGTCATTATTATTTTCAGCGTGTATTTAATTTCTTGTTCAAATAATTCGGGGATTTAGATAAACATAGACGAAATAAAGGTCGTCTTTACGATACCTACTGCATGAAATAACATTTCATGCCGTAGGTATCACCAACCCGCCACATATGTCATTATTATTTTCAGCGTGTATTTAATCTCTTGTTCAAAAAATTCGGGGGATTTAGAAAAAAATAAATAAAAAAGAAAGAACTATATTTGACAAACACGACATTAAAAAAAACATAGAATTGAATATGTTAACGATTGTACTCGATCAAAATAAAATAAAAATTTCGTTACATTTTTTGACCGTTCTGTTGACTATGTACATACGTACGTTACCCTTTTAGCAAATGAGTTGAGAATGTACGTCAATATTATCTATTTGTTATGTGCGTTGATAAATATTGAAAGGTGTTGCGGCGTTAATTAATTAAATTCGTATTGGTTTTGTCAATTAAAATTTAAATATAATATTATAATATTACAGAATAATAGTTAAATAACAATTCATTTAATTTAAAAAAAACTAGTTGATTATCTACAACAATAAATAAGTAAAATAAAAAAATCGTGTGTGCTCCTAAATAAAATCCTAAGCATCTAAAGTTATCATAAATTCATCACTCCCTTTTTATCTCATAGGTGTTATATGAGATAACTTTGGGAAATGCATTAAAAAGAGCAGCGTCATAGGTGCAAGACATATGTTTTTTTTTTTTTATAGAATAAGGATGACAAACGAGCACATAGTCCACCTGATTGTAAGTGGTTGCTGTGGCCCATAGACATCTACATCTATCCTCGATTACGGATCAAAATGCAGATGCGTTGTCACCCGTGAGGACTGAGATGGAATGCCACCTTTCCAGTAAAAAGGGTATCCGGTTCTCTACACTCACCATACGAAACACATCAGCGTTAAGCTGCTATTTTACGCTGGTATTCTGTGAGAGCGTGGTCCTTTCCCGGTCAAGCCGACCCATTCGTGCTACAACTATACTACTAATATAGCTGCAGCATGGCTCTACCACGTATAGTATTGCGATTCTCAACCCGCCAGCCAAGCATGGCGATTAAGGTAAATCCCCCATGACGGAACGGGCCTATGTTCAGTAGGTAGAGTCCATGAAGAATAAAAAATAAAAAAGCTTTCAATATTATGTTGTTAAAAATAAAGACATACTTTAAAAACCTGAGTTCTGGTACTAATTATTGACAAAAAGTCCAATCAAAATTCATGAAATTCACAGATTTTTAGCAAATATTTAGGCTGAAATTCGTTTCTACCTCGAAGCTAAAAGATTAAATTTTCCTCTAATTAACGACAGAGTGAAACCGAGCGCAGCAAATAAACAATTACCACTAATTTCCCAAGCCAAGTTATTTGATAAACTCTTTGAATATCAGTAAGCAGTTTTAAAATATTTGTGTATTTGCGGATAATAATTAAAGTTGATTTTTAATTGGAGCATTTTTAATTAGTTTATAGATTCTAAAATGTACTACAATTTCGAAGAGGTAATTATCGAAATGTTTGCGGATTAAGTTTAGTGATATTTAATGGAATATTGGGAACACTCATACGCAATATGTATTTATATAAATACTGCCCCCACAAAGGCCCAATGTACGATGTCAGGCCTAAAACAATTGAGTTTACCAAACCTTTACCCAAATCGACTTAAAATAAATAATAGAAAGCAGGTACAGAAAAGGAGATTGCAAATATGTTACTGGCGGGCTACAGTGCTTATTACAACAATATTATACCATATGAAGAAGATAAAACATTTCTTTTTTACTTTGTAAGTTCTTAATTACCAGGTTACCAAAATACAACTCCTAAAATACTCAAATATTTAGATTTATAAGCCAATACATGCCTATATTAGAATGAACATCAAAAATATTGAGAATTATTAATAAAATTTCACAAAAAAAAAATTTTACGCCAAAAGCTGAAATTTGAAATTAAGACTCTTTATCTTTTTATCATTTATTATTAAACCTTATCTCAAGTCCACTGCTTATCAGAGACATTATCCAAAGAGTGACACAAAACAGTCCTTAGTCATCGACTTCCTCCATGTTTCTTCAGATCGTGACTCCATTTAACAGGGGTTCTACTACTGGAATCGAGCATTTTCCACTGAAAAAGGTTTTTGCAGTAATTTTAATAAAATTAAGGGTATAATTGTTGATAAATTGGTTTCATAACATTTATCCTATAACGCAAGAACGGTCTCCCATTTGATGTTTCCATAGCAAGTTAATGCAAATATGTATTATGAAACAAAATTGATGAAAGTTATTTTTCGGTATTTTAGAGCCCACATCCACTACAAAATAAATTAATCAATTGAATAAAACTAATTTCCCAGATTTTATTGCGTTAATTTTAAATTCACATTTATCGCAACGCGAAACACGAGTGATTATGTTCATATTATTTATATGTTTATGGTCGGTGAAAAAGTTTCTTCATATTTTATTTGTATAAAATTGTAGAAAAATCTCTTTGGTTGTACTGTTTGTATCTGGCTGGTTTTAATATCAATACATATAGGAAATAAAAATAAAAATTAAAAAACACTTTCCCGCCATTTTTCTAATGTTATTCTGTCCGCCAAAATGAGTGAATCTAACGAAGAAATTCGATACATTTTGAAGTTTTATTACAAAAAAGAGAAAAATGCGACTCAAGCCGCGAAAAATAAAGTCGATGCCATTTTTGAAAAAGTGGAGCAAGATCGGCATATAGTAGTTACGACGTAGCCGAGGAATTGAGGATTGATCACAAAACAGTTTTAACCCATTTGAAAAAGTCTGGCTATACAAAAATGCTCGATATTTTATTTTATTTATTTTATTTAAGCTTTCGTGCACAAAGTTGTACATATGGCGGACTTAATGCCATATTTATTTGGGTACCACACGGGCTCAGTGAAAGAAACCTAACGAATCGTGTACTCATTTGCGATTCTCTATTGAAACGTAATAAAATCGAACCATTTTTGAAAAGATTGATCACTGGTGATGAAAAGTGGATCACCTACGACAAGAACGTGCGAAAAGAATCCTGGTCAAAATGTAGTCAAGCTCCACAGACTGTAGCGAAACCTGGATTAACACGCAATAAGGTGATGCTGTGAGTAAGGTGGGATTGGAAGGGCATCGTTTATTATGAGCTTTAACCGCCGGTTCGGATCTCTACTACCAACAACTAATGAAACTCAAGCAAGAAATTGAAAAAAACGGCCGGAATTGAACAACAGAAAAGGAGTGGTCTTTCATCATGATAACGCCAGACCACACACATCTTTGGCCACTCAGCAAAAATTGAGAGAGCCTGGTTTGGAAGTGTTAATGCATCCACCATATAGTCCTGACTTTTCACCCTCAGACCCTTTTCACATGTTTCGGTCTCTTCAGAATTCTTTGGGTAGTGTCAGGTTAACATCAAGAGAGGACTGTCAAAACTACTTGTCGCATTTTTTTGATCAAAAATCCCAAGATTTCTACAGCAACGGGATTATGTCACTACCTACAAGATGGCAACAAGTTATCGAACAAAATGGCACATATATATTCTAATTAAATGTAATTAAACTTTGAAAAAACAATGTCTTGAATTTGTATATAAAATACGAAGAAACTTTTTCTTCGGCCTTTTATATTAGTTTCATTAGATTGAATTATAAATAAGGTATAATTTAACCGTCCGTAAAAAAAAATAGACAACAAAAATTAATAAAATCAAAAATTTAAATTATTTTAAAGATTATTATAATTCCTTACATTTATATTACTTTTTTTTAATTCAGATTCAATCACAGCATATTGATTACTTAATGCGCCTGCAACTTTGTCCGCGTAAATGCAAATGCAAAACAAAATGATCATATAAGCCTTGAGTAGGCAGTAGGCCTTGGTAGCACAGGTGAGCCCTGGTAGCGTAGCAAGCCGTGGTAGCTTACTGGCTAGACGCTCGCCGTACATTTTACAGTACGCGAGACACCCAGGGTCGTACCTTGCCGGTACTAATGAAATTATTGTTGATTGCAATTTTCGTACAGATGTACTGCATGCAAGAGAGTATCATGAAAGAATTGCCTGCAAACACACATGCACATACACTGGAATAGAGCATGTGCATGTGCAGCTATTTGCTCCAAGAATAAAGAATCTACCAGAAATGAGAAGAAGCCTGTACCTAGGAGTAGGTATACGTACAAGTGTAACTTTTTGAAACCGTTGTTAATATTACACTGAAACAAATATTATATTAAAGTGATCTCATGTCCAGTTTTAAAACTATATTAGTGTCGTTGACGACAATAAGACGTTATGAAATCAATGATTTGACTACTCAAAATTATGATTTAAAAAAAATGTGCTATTTATTCTGAGGTAACTAATAATAGTATAACTAAAATTAAAAAAAAATTGAGAGAATGGAACGGAGACTTAAATTTGGCAAAACTAACAACAAAATATTTTTGTTTTCTTCATAAAGGCTGTGATAATATATATAATACTATCACAGCCTTATAATATATGTAATATCATTACACTAAATGAAGAATAAATAGTATGTCAAGTAGCACAGATCGATGTCATATTAAAATAGGTCAGAATAAGCATCACTCATTAGCACACAACTTTTAAAAGTTTAATAAAGTTGGAACGAGTATAACGTGAGGCAAGTTTGTAAGTACATAAAACAATCAATGTGCTTGAAGCATGGTCACTAACCTGACTTCGCGCAACAGTGTGACTCGTGGCATGTTCAAATGCGAATACTTAAGCGGTGTGCGCTGAAATTTCCGCTGCACAACAGGCCGCGGCGCGGCGCAACACGACACGATACGATCCGGTGCGGCGCGGCACGATCCGACTCGGCTTGGGCGGCTAGCGCGTTGGGCGAGGCTCTCCTCGCTCGGCACACGGGCGGCCAGCGCGGGACGCGAGGCTGACTGGCCCGGGCGGGCTACCGCGCCGCCGCGTTTCATTGCCCTAAATTCGCGCTACACAAGCGGCACAATAATTGTCGTAGCGCTGCAGCCACGACGGCCGCACAGCCTATCGATTCACCAACGTACGTTTCGTGAAAGTAAAAAGTTAACTCGATCGAATACAATGCGGTCAAAGCTGCTCTATGGGAAACGCGATCCTTCAGTTTTCTAGGTCACAAAATAGCTTTTAAAGTTAATATCGATTATTTTCCGCGACGCTATGAATTTATAAATAAACTTACTTGATGATAGACGAAGACATTATAATGTTATTTTCTAGGCATGCTCCTACGTCATACATAAAGGCTTTTAGGGTCTTTTTAACTTTAAAAAAAATTCTTAATACAAAGAGCAATTGATAGTCTATTATTGCATCTTTCTTATAAAAGTGAAGTGACAAACGAACTTACAGTCCACCTGATGGTAAGTCACTACTGCAGACCATGGACATCTACAACTAACTTCAAATAGAGGAGGCTATTACGTTATTATATTCTCTATCATTCAATAGCATGACTAAAATCTCATACTTGACGTGATACAGTTAAAAAATATTATATACATAATCATATACTCTACAAAAGATAAGAAATGGTTTGAAATAATTATATTATTTATTCAATATTTTACGCTGTTTGACATGCGGGCAGGAGACACTAATTAGAAAGCACATATAAAAAGACAGAGAAATGTGTGACGTCTACAGGTAACGCGTCGTAATTATATCAAAGTACGTCAGTAGCGCCATGCTACGAGCTACGACGCGCTACGCGCGCATACTCGCAAACTTTGAGTCTAGGATAAAGGAATTTTATGTGTGGTTTATTAAATGTTTATAATGGTATATTATGTATAATGTGTATAAAAACTCAGTATTCCGCGTTTAACGCAACCATTGGGCCGTATGTGGCTCGTCTGTCATCCGGCTGATGTAATAAAAGAAAACGTCAAAATTTTACCATTCATCCGTCCATACATAAACAAGCCACAAAAACAACATGAAATGTACGAAACATCTGGTACCGCTGCGCTGTAGCTATTCGCTTTCTAAGTATGGCAATTACGATAAATCCTTAGGACTACTATAGGTCCATTTCCAGGATGGTAATGTTTCTGTATTGATAAGGATGAGGAAATAGTTATCGTCAAGAAACAGATAAAAGAAGAACATTACGTACATTCCAGCCGACGGGAAAACTATACTCAACTTATTGTAAATACACATACTCACATACACACATGTTCTAAAACCATATTCATCACTCTTTGGTTTGTGCTGCGTGTGTGTGAATACTTGACCTGACAACGTAAAACAATATGGAAAGAATACCACATCAACAAAAATAATGGAATAAAAATTATAAAAGGTTTTTTTTGATTATTAGACGCCTTAAATAACTTTTTTAGGCGCCTTGAACTACAAAACCATTGATCAGTTTGCCTGAAATATAATTTGAAAATCCCTCGAACAACTAAAGTAGTTTGACGTATATTAGGAATTCTTCACAATATTCTGAGCGTCACATTACGAAGTTTTTAAGGGACAGCTAATAGTTTAAATTCGTAGATATTTAAAAACAAAATTGCACCACTTTTACGTATCATAATACATTTACAATTACCATTTAAACAATGAGGGCATTCACGACTTTTTCTGCCACCAGGGCGGCGCCTCTAGAAAGTGAGGTATAATATTTGACAGATTTCATAGCGGTAGAGGTTAATTTGTTCGGAAAATGTAAAGTTTATTGTTTCTTTCTGTAATATTAGCTATATTGTATATTAATAATATTATAAATAAATAAACCAAACCACAGATATTCATAAAAGTAGAAAAATAAAAATAAAGTTAAAAATGTGCAAAAAAAAATTAAAGAGCAAACCACTGACGCATTGTTTTGTGTATTAATATAATACTCTAGAAACTGATAAACTTTTATTAAAAACCAACTTCTCAATTAAATTCCATTGTGTCACAATAAACTTTACCTCAGTGTCAACTAGCGACATCTGGTGAGGATAAAATTATTAGCCCTCATTATCCAGGAGCAAATGGCAGGACTCCTTTTCTGGCTTGCAGTCCGTTTGGGTAGGTTCCACCCTCTTACTTATTTCTGCCGCCAAATGGCAGCGCCTGATCTGATCGACTTCCTGCATGTCTTACCAGGTCAACACTCCATCTAGTGGGAGGCCGCCCTACACTTCGCCTACCGGTACGAGGCTGCCACTCGAGTACCTTTTTTCCCCATCTGCTGTCGGTTTTTCGAGCTATATGGCCGGCCCATTGCCACTTCAGCTTACTAATCCGTTCGACTATGTCGGTTACTCTGGTTCTACTGCGGTTATGCTCATTTCTATATTCATCACGCAGAGAAACTCTGAGCATAGCGATTTTCATAGCTCGCTGAGCGACCTTGAGCTTCCTCATACGGCCAGCAGTGAAGGACCACGTCTCAGATCCATAAGTTATCACTGGCAACGCGCACTGGTTGTACAATTGATGTGTCGTAATCTTCCGAACGCTGCCCAGCCGAGTTGAATCCGTCGAAAACTTTGTTTTTCATAATATGCAAAATGAAAACATAAAAATATTTTTTGTTTAGCGTATTGTTACAGCCAGCCCAGTCGTTAAAAGAGTAATTTATAAACCCGACTGCTTAAAAAATTTACTATAAACACAAAAAAATTATACCCCTATATCACTTCCCAACGAATACAAATCTAACGAGACCCCCATATGTTAAAATCCATCAAGCCGTTTAGTCTACAGAGCGTGTCAAATAAATATACATACGTACTCGTATAAGATACATACATACATGCACTCAAAAAACATTACCCGCCTTATAGGGCCAGTTGGGTATAAGAATAAAATATTTTTCCTTTAAATTCCCAAATAATAAAAAAATGGGTTTGCCGCTATGAGAAATAGTATGAATTATATAACACTTTATATTTTATTATAAAATAGTATATTATGTAATATATATTCATAAACGTGATAGAGCCATGCTGCAGCTATTTTTTTTTGTAACACGAATGGGTCGGCTCGACCATGGAGGGACTACGCTCTCACAGAATACTGCTGTGTTTTTGTGTTTTTGCTTGTGTTGTTTTTACTGAAAAAGAGGCATTCCATCTTAATCCTCACGGCTGACAAACGCATCTGCATTTTGATTCGCAAACGAGGATAGATGTAGACTGATGTCTATGGGCCACAGCAACCACTTAGCATCAGGTGGTCCGTGTGCTCACTAATCACCCTTATCCTATAAAAAAATAAATGAATTTAACCACAATGTCGATAATCGAAATCAGATCATTTCGATAGTAATGATCGTTATTATAATTTAACTAATAACATTGCTGTTGCAATATTTTAAAAGAGTGGTAGATTATAAATTTAACTATTTATTCTTCTTTTCGAGTTTTATTTTATGTTTGCGTTTTCTGTGTTCTTCAAAAATCTTTTTTTGCCATTTTTCTTTAGTGCGAAAATATTCATTTTTTAAAGCATTTCTTAAAATCACGTTTTGAGGTACCTATATAGTATGTATGGAAAGCTAGACAAGGCTCTCTTCTATTCTAGGGAAGATTTTCCATTAATTGACATGTTTGGCAGACGGATTGAGGATTGCGATAACTAATATCTCATTGATATTACTTTCCGTCGCCAGTAAATGCGACTGATTAAGAAACTATTTTTGTTTTGCAGAAGAGTCTCTTCTGCAAAACAAAAATAGTCCGTAGAGCCATTTATAACATAACACCGAAAGAGTCTCTCAGCGAATAATATATAAATATAATAACGTTGATTTCTAATAATAAAAAAAGTATTTTGCACTCTAAAAACAGCAGAAACGAACGTAAGATAGTGGTACCAGTAACTTGACTCTACTGAGGTAGTTATTCGTTCATGGCGTAAAATATACGCTTTAAAGCAAAGTCCCAGAAATATCCAAGATCTCGCTATTACCAAGTACAAATTTTTATTAAAAACAGAATTTATAAAAAGGGTTATTATAATATATATTTATATTTATTATAATATATAGTCATTATAATCGCTTCAAAGCTGTTTCTTAAATGAGTTTTTGAAGTAATAATGCAACCTATTTTTTTTGTAATGGTAATTTGGAATAAGTCCCGCCGGGTTTCATGCTGTTTTTCTACCGACTTCAAAAAGGAGGAGGTACTCAATTCGACTGTATGTTTTTTTTTTTTTTTTTTATGTGTGTTACCTCATAACTTTTTTCTGGGTGAACCGATTTCGATGATTCTTTTTTTGTTTGAAAGCTGGTACTTCTCATAGGTCTGACTAATAGTTTTTGAGTTATTCTTAATAATTTATATTAAGTCGGTTGTACAAAATTTTTTATTTTAAATTATGTAATTTCCAGTTGAGTTTATATTGCTTTTACTTTCGATTATTGTCCGAACCAAAGGTAAAAGTAAAAAATGACTTTCATAAAAATTGTTTTATATCTTTGTTGGATAAAATATTATTCCATAATTTTTTATTATGTTCTATTCCATTTTATTCCATTCTGTTTTTACTATAATAATATTTTCTGATCTTTCTGTTCTATTCTATTATATTTTTTATTATATTTTCTTCTCTTCTCTTCTATTCCATTATATTCCGTGCAATTCTATTCCATTCTATTCTATACTATTCTATAATATTCTGTTCAATTCTATTCTATTCTTTTCCATTCCATTTTATTCTATTTTGCTCTATTCTATTCTACTCTATAATGTCGTTCTATTTAATTATGTTCTATACTATGCTATTCTGTTTGTTCCATTCTATTCTACTTCATTCTATTTTATTCCATTTAATTCTATTTTTTTACAGTCTATTCTATTTTATCTTAAAGCTACGCACCCAAGTAATGATAAAAAAACATGGTCCGTGACACCTGTATATTTTACCAGGTGTCCATCTAGTAGGTTGCGACTCGAGAACCTTTACCGTACCGGCCAACGTTGTTTCAAATTATAATTATATATTATTTATAATTAAAATTGTTGTGTACATAAAAATCTACAGATTTACATTTACACGATCTATTGTTGCGTTCAGTCAATAAAATACCTATGTGAAGTTTTATTCGATGCAATACAGATTCCAAGCAGGATTAATAACCTAAATTATAGAGATTTTTTGTTAGGATGGGAACACTGAGTCAACTCACTAATAAATAGCTGTAAAAAGTTTGTAGCTTCAGGTTGGTAATTAAAAGCGTTCTGACCATTTATTTTTATGTTGGTCCGAACAAAACCAGACTACTTACAGGATAATGCCCTTTTCCGAAATTTGCTATTATCATAACTGTCTGGATTATAAAATATCCTACATCTCATTTTTTCGATGTAGTCGCGTTCTTAATTTTAAAAGACGCTTATTTGACCATCTGTCGGCGACCACGAGGGTTCTTTCCATCTAATTTATGCCCGTTGGTAACCAAGGGAAAAATTGTTTATCCCTCTCAGAGGATTCACTTATGTCGTTATCTCACAACGAATTTTGTTTGTTAACATAGTATGAACTTCAGTCTAATGTGATTATCAAAATTTCAATGACAATGGCGACCTAGGTGCAAAGCTGTAATCGGGCGAACGAGCACTGCGGTCTAATCGACCACTAGTGGCGTGTTAACGCGTCGCGTGACAGACGCGCGTGCCGTTTGCTTTGTTTGTGATTCTTAAAAAACTTATTAAAACCACCACAACTTATATACGTTTTGATCGGTATAAGGTAGTCTAGATAACCTGGCTAATATTTTCGTGCATGTGTATGAGTCTCAAGCGCCTATACTTCATAAAGATAGCTAAACCCAAAATTCCGAAAAATATCATAAGGTAATGATTTCTTATATTTACGCGAATATTATACATTAAATGATATCATAATATGACATCGGGACGTCAAACAACTCAGTCTCCCTCCCCCTCCCGTGACCATGGGTGCTGTAAAGCACCCGAAACGTAGGAAATTAAAAAGTTGAAATTAAATGCGATAAAATCCGCAAAATTAGTTTCATTTAATGTCAAAGGGTATTTTTTATAATCACAATAAGCTTACTACGAGATAATGATAATGATGATAATTTAATATTTTTAACTCTAGGCTTTGACAACCTAACTAACCTAGTTAGTTAGTTAGTTTTTCACTTTAATTTTATTTAAAAAAAAAATGATATAATATGTATAAGTCACCACTAAAAGTCGAAGTATAAGTAATTTGAGAAGTACACCTAAGTTTAGCCGGCTACAATTAGATGCAGTCGATTGCGGTTGGATGAACTTAGGTGTATTCGATTTATTCAAGATCAAAGTTAGTATGGCAGGCAGATAAAAATAGGTATAGTAAAGTCCGAGTAATAATTAAAATAACTAAGTGTACTTCTATTAGGACTAGGGCGTCCCCACTAGATGGAGTGACGACCTGGTAAGACAAGCAGGAAGTCGATGGATGTAGGTGGCTCAGGACCGTGCTTTGTGGCATTCCTTGGGAGGCCTATGTTCAGCAGTGGACTTCTGATGGGCTGTAATGATGATGATGATGACGATGACTTCTATTAACTTTGTCAATAAATACGAAAGCACCCATTAAGTTATATCAGCGACAGTAGGTTAATTAAACTTTAACTTTATGACATATTTGTTATTTAAAATATAAAATTATTCGGACAAATCAAATACACCTAATTTTTATTATTAAATAAAGTTGACAAACGAGCACATAGTCCACGTGATGGTAAGTGGATGCTGTAGCCCATAGACATCTACATTTATCCTTAATTAAGAATCAAAATGCAGATGCGTTGTCACCCTGATGACTGCGATGGAATGCCTCGTTTCCAGTAAAAGGGTATCCGGTTCTCTACAGTCACCATACAACACACAGCACCATTAAGCTGGTATTTTACGCTGGGACTCGTCCGGGAAGGACCATGATCTCACGGAATAGTGAGAGCGTGGTCCTTCCCGGTGGAACCAACACATTCGTGCCACATCAGTAATACATCTGCAGCGTAGCTCTACCACGTAAAAGTAAGTTTTCATTCCATTACACATTATAGCCTATAAAAGTTAGAACATAGGCCTCTCCATAGATTTTTTTATAGGATAGGGTGACAAACGAGCACACAGTCCACCTGATGGTAAGTGGTTGCTCTGACCCATCTACATTTATCCTCAATAAAGAATCAAAATGCAGATGCGTCATCATTTGTGAGCACTAAGAAGGAATACCTCTTTTCCAGTAAAATGGGTCTCCGGTTCTCTACACTCACCATACGAAACACAGCAGTATCAAGCTGACATTTTACGCTGGAATTCTGTGAGAGCGTGGTCCTTCCCCGGTCAAGCCGACCCATTCGTGCTACAATTTTACAACTAATATAGCTGCAGCATGGCTCTACCACGTACAGATTGCCTCATAGGAAGGATTTTGCCATAGTTCCTACGCTTGGCAGGAGGATTGGCAACTGCAGTTTTCATTATTTGAGTTGTTATTAGGAAGATGCTGCTGCCTATCTTCTGTTTCCTCTGTCGCCTTTACGACACCCACTGGACGAAATGGGGTATTGCATATTCTTACACTATAAAAACAATACCCATAACTCAGCCAATAACGGTCGGTAAAACCATATATGGTTTTACCAACCGTTATTGGCTAAAAACTAATTAAGATGCAGGAACAAAAATGTTTTTCTTAAACAGTTCATTCGGTTAGTATTCTAAAATATTTTTTAAATTAAAATCCCTAATTGTATTCCATTAAATTCGTTACTAAGATTAAAATCATTTTTTTTTAAATCTTAAAGTGCACCTTTATAGTGCACCAATACGTAAAAGGTTATAAAAAAACAATATAATATTATAGAGTTCTTACAATAGGCAAATAATTATATACTTTAGTGTAATTATTGAATTTAAAAAGTGACTCGCGGTCGTAAACGCGGTTGCTGATCATGTGGGTCCGGGTTCGAATCCCGGGTCGAGCCAAAATCAGTTATTGGGTTTTAAATCAAAAAATTCTTAGTAGCGGCCTGGAGTCAGGAAGTTGGCGGTATTTCGTCCCCGTGTGTCGTAATGCACGTAAAACCGTTAGTTCTGTGCCTGATCTCTCTCCAGTCGGATAACCATCCCATCGGATTATGAGAGTGAGAGAAAAGAGATTACATTTATGATTGCGCATACATTCGGGCACTATAATCCTGGCCTGCGCAGATGGCCAGTCTCCGTTGAGACTGGCCGCCGTGACCGAAGTTCGGTCTGGAGTACCTTATTATTATTAATTATTGAATAATTATCAGTAACTTTTATATAAATTGGGTATAATTACAAAAACAAAAGGAAGGCAAGAATTTGGCCTGTGGTCTTAATTGAGAACTGTTGTGATTACTCTGTCGGAAGTTGGGTGGCTTGACAAACTTCATGCTAACGAGCTAAATACCTAACTCAAACTAAACTAATTTATAGTGTTTGAAACTATGCCAAACCTAATCCCATTAGGTTGGACCCATGGAAAAGTTTATGTATAGCGTTAATTTCTAAGCACAGATTCAACTAGTTAGTGTAATTCATACTGTACATGTTCATATTTTTGTCAACAGATTATGAACAATATACGGAAAAGTAAAAATGACAAATCTCAATTTATTTTTTACATTATTATTGTTTTATAACCGTGTTATCTTTTTGTTAATTAGCATTCAAATAATATACAGTAGGCACAATTTTCAAAGCTCTCAGTTAAGCTATTATGGTTTTCTAAAATGCTTTTCTAAAAACAATTATTTCTTATAAACTTTATATTATTTTATTAAAAATAAATGTCTAAAAATCTTTTGCAAGTGCTTGCGTTTATAACAATGGATAGTAACTACATAATTACCATCATTCAACAAATACGATGAATATCACGACTTATATAGTGGTTTTGCCTGCACGTATATTTAGCTTACCTACTCTACCTTTTTCTTTTTATATTTAAGTTTATTAATCATATTTCTAGATAGGCTGTTATAATTTTATTTTTAAAAGAAGAAGGTAAATAGACCCGATACTATGGATGCCGGAAATATACAATAAAACTCAATTATTAAAACACCTTTCAAGGCCTAACAAATGTCTGGGACTGAAGAAAATCGAGATGCATACCGAAAAACCATAAAAAAATCAAGTGAGCCGTAGTTCACATTAGAGCTAAGAACAGAGCGGACTTTTATAATCATCTTATAAAAGCAAATTCTGATTTTTAATATATGTCGGGAATTGAAAACAAGTACAATTAAACGCGATAAAATCCATAAAAGTAGTTTTATTCACCATCCTATTCAACAAGATTACCTTCGAGGGTATCTCAGATTTCAAGAGGAAAAACTTCCTGGTTCCTTTTTATAAAAACAAAGACGACAGAAGACTGCGGAAATTATTTTTAAAAATAATGTTCTTAAAGATAAGCTTCGATTACTCACACATACTACAAATTATTCATAAGTGTTGAAAATGTACATATGTGAATCCTAATGAAATGTTATACAGTTACCAAAGAAAATGTACACAACAACATGGTGTTTATAGATCTAGAGAAATCATTTGATTGCATTCCCAGACCACTGATTGGGCAAGTCTTAAGAGCTCAGAAAATACACGGAAGCTATAACTTGTTATAGCTTTCGTGTACTTTGTGAGAGTTAAAACGAAGGTTTGATGTCCAGTTAGAATCAAAGAAAAGTTTGAGGTAAAAGTAGGATCACCATGGCTAAATAATTTGCTTCATAGAAATCAAATTGGTTTTACAAGAGTTCATTCGACAACTGACGCTGGTGTTGAGCTGATTAAGCATATTGTCAATGCATGGAAGAATTCACAGAATGCTTTGAGTATATTTTGAGACCTATGCTATAAAGCCTTTGGTTGTATTCACCATGATACGGTTTGACGTAAACATTTAAATGCAGATTCTTTTAAATGTTAAACATCTAAATAATAATGTAATATTTAATGAGTGACTGTAGTAAGAAGCAACTATAAAGTGTCAGAAAGATCCTGTGACTTCCGATAGATGGCGGTATAACTCTACGCTTGACGTAAAATAATCAGGTCGGCAACGGGAAGCAGCGTCAACGGTGTGAGACATCTGATCCTGCGATCATTAATCTGACTGTCAAGTGTGGCGATTAAAGCAAATTCGAGAGGCCCATGTCCAACACTGGACTTTGACGGGCTGATAAAGCAAAAGAAGAAGAAATTATAATTATTCTTATAAATCATACAAACAATTATTCTAAGGGTGTTTAGTCCCATTTTATCAAACTTTCTTTCATTCTTATTTTACGGATTTTGTCGCATTTATGTTTAATTTTAATCCAATACGATAAAATCCGTGAAGGTAAAATTACTTTTATTCAATGGGTAACTATAAGCGTAAATATATGAAATCATTTAATTTTTTTCTTTCAATTTATTCAACAATCGTGAACTAAAATATTAAACTGCTTAAAAAATATATTTTTTATTCTCCTTATTTAACCAAATACTAACCAAATACACGTCTAGTGAATCTACTAAAGACTAAAACCACTTTTTGGATTAAAATTTTTAAAAAAACTCAAAATTTTTTTAATCCTTTAATCAGCTTAAGGAAAGATTTCGTGAACAATAAAAAAGAAAACACATCACATATTATATTATATTTTAGAAAAATAGAGAAATGTTGGCGTTATGTAATATATTAAGCACGAATACAATCCTCCAACCATTCTTAATGGTTACTGTAATGTATCTTGTGTTGCACGTGAACAGGTGCTGCTTGTGGAGACTGGTCTGCTCGGGTTTGCAACACATTTATTAAATATAACTTTTTTTGTTGTGCCATTTTTATTACTTATAATTTTTATTGCTTTGATTACTTGAAGCTCTCTTCCTTTTCATTTTGATTAAGAGTATTGTATTATAGGTATTTCAAAAAATGAGAATCAATAGAATACCTGAGGATTTTCTTTGCCTTTTCTTGTCCGGACAGAGGATCTAATTTCGAAACGGAAATAGATTTAAAAAACATGTAAACCATTGAGAAATGAATTTTTAATTTCTTACGTCGAGAAATAAAGAGTTTTGATTTCCATATCCACGCATTAACATTTGATAGGCGTATATGACCTGTTCTTAGCAGTTATTTCTTTAGAGCAGGGGAATTATTTCGTTTTCGTATTCGTATCCGGGGTGAGGTGAGAATATTATCTGATCTTATAACGGACCGAATACATTTCGACTATCAAAAATTATTATAAAAATGTATGCCCGACCACACTCTGATATTAAGGACAGAGAAAATTTTCGAATATAAATTTTACAATGAGATTTATAAAGTTTTGATGCATCTGTCTCGAAAAAATGTAAAATCTTCTAAATTGCTATGAACACAATTGTACATTTTGACAACGCGGCAAATAATATCAACTGTTATTTCGTCGCCATTTTGTTTCTTAGCTGATTAAATAATGCATCTGTCCCTTGACCATGAGTTTCCTATCGTATCGAATTCGTATCGCCATCGAGTGACTTTTTATGACAAATCCTCTATTCCATTTACGTCCGTCAACGGCGCTATTTCAGTTTCAGCCGGTCAGAAAAACCTTCATGTCTGCGAAATACGGGTGTTGCTAATGGCATTCTCATCGGCTCGGCTTGGACTGACGGACGATGAGTCAACTGCCGAAAGAATCTGAATAGCCGTCGCGACTTTCGTACGCCGACGTTCGGAGGAGTCGACTGCTGAACGTAAGAGAACAGCCGTCTCGACGGCCGTTCTGGAGAATCAGCTGCCGAATGCAAGTGAACAGCCGTCGCGACGGCCTTTCAAAGGAGTCGACTGCCGATCATTTGTGAATAGCCGTCGCAACAGCTGATTAACGGCTTAAGCCGATTCCGCTTCGATAAATTTGGGGACTCCCTTAGTGTCAGAAACTTGTGCTAAGGGCACAGATGTGTTTGTTCTAACAGTTCTTCATAGCTATTTAAACGTAACGTTGTGTTTATAATAAGTAAAAGAAGTTTTTATGTAAGCACTATACAGGGTTATTTGGCAATAACCGGCCAAATTTGCAGAGAATGTTCAGAATATAGGCAAATGGTGAAGAAAAATTAATTTAAAAAAAATCTCAAACATTCTGTCCTTTTTATCTTTTAAATTCAAAATGCGTGGTAATGCATTATTTTAACTGATTTTACTGCGCACGCACGCATTAAGTAACACAGTAAGGATCGATCGGTAGGCAAAAACGTTGTTGCCCATAAATCACTTTCAATTTGGGATAATTTCAAATAAAAGTAGAAGCTTTATTTACTCGTATTTTCAAAACCTGCAATAACGGTATATCATTATTTATATATTTGAACTTGAGTTTAAAAATAACCCTGTATAATGAATAAAATTAAGGCTTGTCCTTAGTAAATATGTACTATCTGCCGTAAAACTGAGTAACTTTGTAACCAGTTTTTACGTTAACTGTAGCGTAATTATATCGGAAAAATAAACAGTAGGTAATCTACAAGATATGAGAAGCGATGTACTTTTTCTCGAAATGTATTTTAATTTATTTTTTATTTTTCCAGCTGTAATTACTCCTACAATTTTTATCGAAACTGTATGAAATTTTACATACGTCTTCGCGAAACAATATAAAATGATTCGATTTCTTTTACTTTTTGAACATTTATTTTATCTTATTTGTAATAAATAAATATAGCGTTTCATTAGAAGCTAAGTTTCTATTGCACCGCGCCCTCGTCCTAAACGACAGTGCGGGGCGAGTCGTGTTGCTAATCCTATTTTGTATACTGTAGGCTGGTGTCTACAGAGGGGTCACCTATGCTTTAGTGCATTTATTGTATTAAAAGTTGAAAGTTTAAATTCTTTCTACATTACGCCTATGTATGTTTTTATTGTATTTTAATTATTTGTTTGAGAAACAAGCGTTTTGAAATAATTTTGTTACCGAAACTTATGTAATAATGGACAATGAGTAATTTTGTTTAAAGCCCGTCCCTAAAAAATAAACAATGTCGTAGCATAATGACCAATGGTTGTTATTGTAAGGTTCATACATCGATTTATTTTTAGACAGCATGTTTAAATTCACTTGGAGGAAAAAGATATTCACATTTAAAAATTCGTTGGGTTAGGTGTGTTTTGTTAATTCTAAATACGTCAAATTGGTCACGTCTTCGTCACGATTACTTGCAACTACACTTAAAACTCTTGTAAAATAAAGTTAAACTATCATCACAAGATATTTTTTATAGATATAACATGATTCTTCTTTTTTTTCAAGTTTAAAGAGATGGGAGCAATACTTTGAAAATATGTTTGAGTATGAACAGACATCAGAAGTAAATAAACTAGAAACTGAAAGAAAAGAAAGAAGGTGGTAAGATAATTATGGATGAAATAATGAAAGCAATGAAAAGCATAAAAGCAGGTAAGACAGTAGACAGGTGGCTGGCTGGTAAAGGAGCGGTGACAAGCTTGCTGTAACTTTTTTTAATTTATGCTCAACTTAAGCGAGTACCGGTAGATTGGTGCAAAGCCTTCAAAGTCCCACTTTATTAAGTGAAAATGGTCACAGGACTTCAAAAACTACACATAGTGGACATGGTTGCTTTGGCCTCATTTGGATTGAGCTCTGGGCTGATACAGGCAATAAAATCTGTTTATATTGACTATAGTGTTTGTGTCAGGTTCAACGGGGCTTACACGGACTGGTTTGGTATCCATAATGTTATCAGGCAGGGTTGTGTAGCTTCCCCGTGACTGTTCAATCTGTTTATGGACAGTTGTTCGAAAAATATGGGTTAAGGATGGGTGAGTTAGCTGTGAAACGTACACCGACAATTAAGTCATATTTGAGCCGACAGCGAGCTAAATGCAAAATGATGGTTACTTTAATGAACATATCTAAAAAAGAAAGGGGAACACAAGTTACGCTTTAGGACGCTAGTAAGATGAAGGTGGTGGTTTTTGAAAAAGAAGAAAGTTAACCAAGTGAAATAGGGGTAGAAGGGGAATTGGTTGAGTAAGTTGATGCGTTTGGATATTTAAGATGTGTGTTAATCAGGGATGGTTGACATGACAAGGATATAGAACAAAAAGTGAATGCACGAAATAGAGTAAATGGCGCTTTTTACTCTAGTATGGGAAGTCAGCATGTGTAAAAAAAGGCACCTATTACGCACGTATAGTTGTGGTTGTGGCTGAAGAGTATGACAGTAAAAAAGATGTTGTAGAAATGCCTTTATTAATGTTAATTAATGTTAGAGCTGACTCTCTGATATAGGGCGATAAATTGTGTGATAAGAGAAAAGTATGGTTGCAAGAAGCTGTTGTGATCAGGATTAAGAAGGGAATAGTCCGGTGGCTTGGACACATAGATAGAATGAATGCGGAAAGAGTGACGAAGCAAAATTGTGCAGAAGTGAGAGGCAGAGTCAACAAAGGACACCCTAGACGGAACTTCATCGACCAAATCGGTGATATTGAACTACAACTTAAGAATTTAAGATGGGCAAAGTACCAATATATATGTAGATACATCGATGTGAAAGAAGTAAGAGAAGTGTGTCTAGATCGTGTCAAATGGAAGTCCGTAGTCTTTGCCTACCCCTATGTGGGACAGGCGTATGTGTAACATATACCATGTTTTAAATAAATCTAGTTTATAGTTTAAACACAATAGCCAATTATATAACATAAAATTATTCGTCTGGTTAGCCGGATAATTAGATTCAGTCAAATTTGTGTGCGCAAATATTGAAAATTCATATGCAATTTAAAGCTCTGCCGTGACAGCACTGCAATACGTCGTACGAATGAAATGTCTGAGAAGAATGTGAAAATATTGACTAAAATTCGAGTATTAGCACAGAATAAATAATAGTTATTAGATTAAGTTTCTTTTTAATTATTATATAAAATAAGATCTTTTTATTTTCTATTTTCACTACTATCATAGTTTTAGTTGTATTATTGTTATAAATAAAACAAAAATCAAAGAAATATTAAAATTTTCTTAACAGGAAAAGAAAGCGGGTACATATATTTGAATTTAAATTATTTGTTGGCTGGTTTGAACGCCGTTATTGAAGTAATTCAAGAACATTTGTAACCAGGTCTGAATTGTCGTGAAGACGCCGGGTTCATCAGAAACATTGACCGAGACTTGAACGTTACCATCATTAAAAATTTCCCCATTAGGAAACTGTGGTGCAGTCTCTTCTATTATTTCTGGGTTATGTTCCACTTCAGGCAGAGCGGGCATAGGTACCATAATCAAAGATGGAGAATCAAAATCAGAATTAGATTCTTCGGGCTGTAAAACGATCTCAGGCAATGCTGGTTCAGGCAATACTGGCTCAGGCAATGCTGGCTCAGGCAATATAGCCTCAGGCAATACAGGTTCAGGCAATGCTGGTTCAGGCAATACTACAGGCTCAGGGACTACTACTTCCGGCAAAACTGGTTCAGGTAATATCACTGGCATAGGCGCTACTTCGGGCACTGGTTCTGGAAGAATTGGCAAGTTTTCTTCAGCAGCAGCAGCAGTATCAGCTAGACCTTGGGCCGTTAAGGGATACAGAAGATCTGAGGCCGAAGCAAGTTGTCCATCAATGTGGTGCTGTAGTTTGATGTCAACAATATCTCCGATTTCTAATGGTTCTCCTTCAGGTAACCCATTTACAATCAGTTCTACAGGTTCTCTATTTTCTTCATCTAAAGGCAGCGGTGATGTAGAGGCTAACGCCACGAATAATCCGAGAAGAAAGAGTTTCATTTTCTTTACGTCGTTATATCCTAAAATAAATACCAATATTGTAATTTGTATTAACATTAATTATTTTGCCGTATGGATGCGGTGTAAGACAATTCATCACCTCATTGTGTTACGAGGGTGAAGAGACTATAAAAATACCACAAAAATTTTTATAACTCCGATACATGGCGGTATAATCATCTCTCTTAGGAACACCTAGATCAGCAACGGGGAACAGTGTGAAAGGTTCGCTTGTTACGTCGTTTTTTGTACGTTGTCGTATCTTTCCATTTATACATTTTCCTCAGGCTATAATAATACAAAAATTAGTGATAAATATGTAACTCTGTATACCCCCTAGTATAAGAAATTTACACTCTTTCAATGCATTCAAAACTCAACTTAGTCAGTATATAATTACAGTTTATCTAGTTTGTAACTAATGACGACGAACTTTGTGTAATTTATAAATGTGTTAATATTGCTCTCAAGTGAGTGACAAATATCTTTATTGAGAATAAAGTTTCTATAAAACTAACTCAGGAGTGTCCCACTTTTCTATAGAATTAAACCATAACAAGAGGATGTAATGAATAAAAAAGAGAAAGAACGATTAGTATACTAGCGCATGAGCTTAATTGCACGCAAACAAATGAAAATCAAACGATTGGACGATCCTAACAACTAATAACACCAGACGCTTTTTTTTATACGCTTCACAACTAATCACAACTTTCCATTAACATTACTAATACAGGGGGTCTTTGCTATATATTGGAACTCAACACGTTGGCGTTTCTTCTTAATTGCTTTAACCCACAGGATATGAAAGGAATAAGAGACCCAATAATGGGTCCTTCAAAACACAACCAATTACCCGTGGCAATGGATAATTGGCCTTTTCTTTCATTGGTATGTCACGTCACATACACTACACTTACTTTGAATATTAAAAAAAATATTTGCTTACCTGTGTTACAGTCGATGGTTTAGTGTCTTATGCTGAGCAATGTAAGAGGCGCAATTTTAATAAGAGGCGGCATCAAAACACACAAAATTTTAAAGCCGCAGATTTTCCTAACACCGCAATAAAGATTAAGATAATAGATAACTGTTCGAGTTATTGTAAATTATATCCATTATATTTTTACTACCAGATTAGAAAGTCAAAAAACAACTTTCGAAAAAAAAAACAACAAACGACTCTTACTATTATTTTATTAGTCAAATAATTTTTTATAATAATGTCCTCCAGACCGAATTTCGGTCACGGCGGCCAGTCTCAACGGCGACTAGCCACCGGCACAGGACAGGATTATAGTGCCCAAGTGTATGCGCAAGCACAGGTGGACTCTCTATTCCATCACTCTCATAAACCGAGGGGACGGTAAACCGACACGACCGGAGAGAGATCAGGCGCAGGACCACCCCGTGCCTCGGAAAGCACCGCTTTACGTGCTTTCCGAGGCACGGGGTGAGACACCGCCAACTTCCTGACTCCGGGCAGATACTGAGAATTTCTTGACGGAAAACTCAATAACTGATTTTTTTGGGCCTGATCCGGGATTCGAGTCCGGGACGTCATGATCAGTAGTCACGTTTACAATCACTAGACCAACGAGGCAGTCAAACCACTAGACAAACTGGTACTTTCTTCATACTTTTTACATGATTTACTAGATTAATCACTAAAACAACTATGGCACTTATACTATAAACGTTTAAAAAAGTTTAATGGCAGCGTAAAAAGGAAAATCCATCACGTTATTTCGTCCTGGGATGATTAAAATCGTTGGAAGAGATTTCAAAATAAATTATGGCTTCTGATAGAAGACGGCACGGTATACGATCCTGTTTTCGCAAACTATAAAATACTTAGATGGAAAACTGCAGGAACATCAAAGATACTGCGATCGTTAATCCGCTTGTCAAGCAGGACAATTAAAGTAAATCCGCATAAGGAAAGTGCAGCGGACTTTTCCATGCCCTAAAACCCTCTCAGAAATGATAGCAGACCAGACCCGCAGTAAAACTGTAGGTTGTTTATTTATTATTTATTCGGCAATTTTTAAAACAGATTTCGTGAACGAAACCATAGCGAGATTTAAATGTTAGTGCTTAGGAATTAAACCGTTTAAAAGAAGCTCCTGTTTAATTTTATTTAACACTAGCTAAACCCTCTACACACAAACATGTATTCTCGGCGCATCCTACTAATATATACATATGAAACAGTGTGTTTAAAGTATAAAACTTTACTTTTTTAATTGTAGTGATATACGTTCACCTGATGATAAGAGGCTACTGCAACTCATGGACACCTGCAACCAACTTCAAATAGGAAGGCTACAGATGCGCTGTTATAGACTAAGATGGAATGCCTAACAGCGTGTACTGGTTCTATATACCTTCAGACCAGAACATAGCAGTGCACGCACTGCTATGTTCTGGTAAGAGTGTTGTTGCCACCCATACGGACTCCTAGACAGAAAATGAGTCCTACCACCTGTGGTGATAGCGTAACATATAAGATGACTGAAATCTGAACTTTTTAAAAGCGGCGATTGGACAAAAGCAACGCCAACTAAGAAAATAATACAAATATTACAAATAAAAATTACTTAAAAAACAGACTGGTGTTTCCTGTTTGCCGACTATCTCAAGTTGCTTCTTGCGGTTAACGATACGAGTGGTTGTATGCATTTACACGAGGATGTGAACGGGTCGAATGGAGTAAGTGAAATAAACTATCGTTTAACTCAAAATGATCAATAATATCGTTCAGCAGAGCACCTCCTTACTTAGTAAGAGATTTGGAATTGCATCTGTTTTTAGATTTTTGCATTTTTCGGAAACATTTTACCGAAATATGCAAAAAGGCTTACAGGTGTTTAGACGATTAAATTTAGTTTCTATGACGAACAGCAGTTGGCGTCACAAGTAACGTTTAGCAAATAAAATATGAGGATGTGCAGTGTTTAATTTCATATAAGTAGTGGTGTAAACATTGGTCATTCGAGCCGGATAAAGATAATTACAGTGACTATAGAAATTAGTACCTAAACTGCGCTAAGTCTGAAAATATTGTTTTATAAATTTCAAATAAGTAGTGGTGTAAACACAGGAGTCTAGGTTTCGTACTTCGTCAAGGGCTATAATAGATATATATATTATTATGACGCGCTTGTCCGAAGCTAATTGGAAACCAATGTGGAAATAATTGAGGCCTCCTCATGAGGCAAAATATAGTCTTATGATGGAGTTGTGTAATTTTTTTTAAATATCTATATTTGAGATTAAACGGGTATATCCATTCTACTTGTTGTTTATTTTTGGTATGGTAGGATACAACTAATTGTAAACAATAAAGTCACATAAAGTACACACAAGAAAGTCAACTTGCGCGTTTAGTGCCAAATCTAAGAAATGTTATTATCTACACTGCGTTACAACGCTTAGCGCGAAATCTAACGAATTTTAAAATGATATGCGAAAAGGACATAATATTATGTGTGAAATGAAATGAATTACTTATAACTTTTTAGAATTAGCATCACGCGTATCGTATCGCAATGCAAGTAGGGAGTTTTCTGTGAGCTATTTTAACATTTTATAGCTAATAACTTGACTATCTTCATTTCACGACTAAGTAATTAAAATACTATTTTATGATGAAATGAAAATATGATATGAAAAATTTCATCATATGACCATTTATTTATATAAAATAAATGTGTAATTTTGAAAAAAAAATATTTAACTCTTTTTTACTTAAAAACCGACTTTCTTTATATTATATATGCAAAATTACGTTTGCATGTGCTCTCAATTCTTCTCCTCCTAAACGGTTTGACCGATTTTGATAAAAAAATTATGGAGTACTTATGGAGTCACCTGGATGATTCTTAGCTATAGTAGCCAGTAGGCGGCGCTGTTGTCGAGAACAAGAAATCATCCGTGCGAAGTCGGGGCGGATTGCTAATTATGGTGTAATAATTAAGTATACTAAGCTATCGAATTCGATAAGAAACTAATGATAATTTTAATGTAAAATAAATAAATAAATGTTCTCCTTTTCCTCCTTCTACTTTAATAAGAATTCCAAAGTGGTTAATATAATTAAATTACAGTAGTATAAATTATACAATTATATATTTCACGTCTACTATATCTAATCGCTTGTATCGCATAGCTGATAAAGCGGCTGAGCAGTTTCTTCCTACTTGCTCACATGTCACGTTTATCTGTGCGTCACCCATATTTTTGCCAACCGATTAAAATTAAAAAAAAACTAATCCCTAACACTTAATTATGCCAGTCAAAACTTATCTTAATTTATCACAACCAAATTGGTACAGCCATTGTGAAGATGACAAACGCGTAAATAAACAGATAATAAAAACTGTTTACGATGTTATTCTTATATATCGACCCTTGAAAGGCAATAATTACCAAGCGAACTTTACACTAGAGCATTTTAAAGTTTTTTTTTTTTGGAAAAAATCGTAAAAAATCGCCTATTAGTCATAACTACGCAATTCCAACGAATTTTAGATGAATATTAAAGGCTTAATAAACTGGCATTTAATGATTATGAATTTTCTCCATATTTTATGAAATAGTGTCGGTTAGTAATAATTTCATCAAAATCAGAAACAGGTAAAAGTTACTTTCGACATCAAAATTTTATTATAAAACAAGTGAAATTATAACTAAACCTCATTATATTATAATTGTGTTTGAAGAAAAATGACGCATCCAGAAGTAACGCATGTTTGACATATAGGTAAAATGATCTAAATAGAAATCAAAAAACTTTTCTGCCAGGCAATTTTAATCATAGTACAAATTAAATAAATCAAGAACCTTCTGCCAAAGGTTTTTGACGGACATCGTCATCATCATTATCATTACAGTAGTAATCTACCCTTGTAGTAATCTACAATCACCCACTACTGAGTATGGGCCTCCATCTGATGAGGGATGAATTAGAGCATAATCCACCACGCTGCTCTAGTGCGGGTTGATGGAGGTTTTAGGCCAGTGACTAACCCTTTGTTAATGACGTCTAGATAGACCTGTAACATACGAATATTGCAGACAAATCTCTCGCAAAGTGGATAGCTGATCTTATAAAGATTGTGGGCTGTCGTTGAATATTTAAGATAGCTTAAATCAACTGTTTGTAAAAATAAACTAAAATAATTACTATTATACTAATACTAAAATAAGTAATTTCAAAATCAGTATAGGTAGGTAAAACTAAGACGAAAATTGCTATCAACTTTTTAAATATTCTAAAATTACAAAACGTTTTACAATCAAAACAACATGAGTGAAAATATTTTGGTAAACTGTCAATTAAACAACACAACTAAGATCAAGTCCTAACAATTTAGAGTTTTAGTTACTACTTATTAAGTATATTTAGCATATTAGGTTGCCTATGCGACAGTTCGGTGAAGACTAATCGATATTTTGTTACCAACAGTCACTCAAAATCTGCTTTACTAATTTTACTTATACTTGCTAATTTTATACAAATTTCATATCAGAAATAGTTATCTAAGTAACAAAATCAGTAAAAGAAAAACGACAGGTAAAATATTACCAAACGACAAAATATATCCTTTTAGGCAGGAAAAATACTACTATATTACTTCTTTAAGTCCATTGCATTTAGGAAAAAAATACTAAATGAAAATGAGTACATAATTAAGGTGTGTTAAAAAGTCTTAGATGACGCGAAAAAAAATAATTTAATCCGGTAAAATTTCTTAAGTAATGCTTATACCCTAGATACCGTAAGGAAAAAAAAACTTTATATTTAACCGCATTAATTTGAGTCAAGGCAAAAATTACAAATGTGAAAATAAATCATAAATCGAAAAAATGTTAGTCGCTTTGGTCGCCGAAAACTGTGAAAATGTGTTTTTTTTTTAAGTTACCAAGCGACAACAAAACTCCTAGCGGTTCGAGAGTATGACATATCGACGCAGAATTTTTTTGCTGATTTCAATGATGTATATAACTCAATATCGCTCAACATGTCGCTTGGTAATTATTGCCTTCAAGCGTAGATATGTATGTCTAGCTATGCTTGGCATGCATTTACAATGCTCTTAATCGGATGAATGGTATGGATGATAATTGAATCGTAAGAAAGCATAGGAAATTAACACTATTTTTAACCAACTTCAAAAAGGAGGAGGTACTCAATTCGACTGTATTTTTTTATGTGTATTATCTCATAACTTTTTTCTAGGTGAACCAATTTTGGTTATTCTTTTTTTATTGGAAAGCTGGTGCTTCTCATGTGGTCCCATATAAATTTGATCAAGTTCTGACCAGTAGTTTTTGAGTTATCCTTAATAATTTATATTAAAATCGGTTGTACAAAATTTTTCATTTTACCACTTGTTCTCAGAACATTTGCAAGCGCAGACATAACTCAGCCAAATTTTATCATAATCGGATAATATAATAATATTATAGACACGCATAAAGAACATTTATTTTTATAATATATATTTTAGATTCACATTTAGCAATTTGATGGTGATACCAAATTATTTCTGGATATAAGCATGTTTTTTGTGGTATGGCACCTGTTAGTAAGTGTAAAATGAATCCTCGATTAAGAATCAAAATGTCATCGTTGTCATCCCCAGAGAACACTGTTAAGCTGCTATTTTACGTTGGTATTCTGATAGACGTGGTCCTTACCCGGTTAAGCCGACCCTATCGGGCTACAACCACAATATAGCTGCAGTGTGGCAAAGTTGGCAACCGCAGTTTTTTATTTTTAGCTAGTTATTAGGAAGACGCTGCTGCCCATCTCCTGATTTGTTTCCCTCTGTCGCCTCTTACGACACTCACGGGATAATATGGAGTAGTAGATATTCTTACACCGCCACTACACGGTTTATCTGTAAATATAAATGAAATTGGAATGACTGTCTGTAATATCGAAATAACTGACTTCCATTAAGATTTAATTCCTCCCTCTCCTTTCCACCATCGGACAACCAGGCGGTCGGCGAGGCTTCACCCCTTTGTTGTCGATATACCACGCATTAAAACCAAACGGTTTGCTTCGTCTTTTGTAATTCGCACAGCAAAGGAGTGGAATTATTTACCGGTGTCTATCTTTCCGTCCTAATACAATCTGGGCGTCTTCAAGGCAAGAGTGAATGAGCTTGAGTTCAGTGAATAGGCTTTTGTTACACTAAAACAGTGCGATTTACTTGCATGCTATTATAATATGAAGCATTTCTGAAATTTTTGTCTATCTGTCTGATTGTCTGTTTGACAGTCCGGGCTAATCTTCGGAATGGCTAAATCGATAGTGATGAAATTTTACGAACAGATAGAGAACAATGCCACGTGATCTAGGGCTATATTAAATCTAAAAATGCAAGTTTTTGTGAAATCGAAAAACTGATTAAATAAATGGTTTTTGAATATTACATAACAAACTATAAAAAGGTTCATACAAAACTTTTTTTGTAAGCAATTTCACACAAATAAAAGATCATTACATACTTTACCTTCCATCTTTTATGGTTTTGATGCAAAATCAATTTTATCAATTTTTTTTCACTCAAACACCATTTTAAAACAAAATTATAATATGTGTTAAACAATAAGGTGATTAGACCTTTTTAAGTAAAATCAAAAGATCTACAATTTAGATTTCAAATTAATATTTTCCCTTATCGCACATAATTTTTGAGATAATATCAAAAGGCCGAGTTGAAAGAGGTTTTTCGATAATTGAACTACTTGCCCAAAGACCACTATCACATAATATTACAAAAGTTGCTTCATCACTTGCAGGAGAACACGGAATGCACTAACACAATTGTTCTTAACCTTGTCGTTTCATTAGAGGTTAAGAACAATTGTAGGGATACCCATGTTTAATGAAAACATGACATTAAAAAAACATAGCTTGAAATATCTAATATGCCTTGCTTTGATGGACCTAAGAGATCGCATCACTGTCCACAATTGAAAACGACAAGGCAATGAAGTGAGATGCTGTACAGCCACGCTGAAACCAGTTTATATAAGCAACGGCGGCCGTTTAATATGGAATTTCATTAGGAGTGTCGGTATGTGAAAAATTATTTTTATCTCTTATTTTATATTCCTCTGATAGAATTATATGTTTGTTAAGAGCAGTTGTAATAATTATAGCGTTTTGTTGGAAATTAGTAATTGGAGCTAAGTTTTGTTAATTTTAAAAAGAAAAGTTGGGGAAACTGTTGGCAGTTGAAATTATCTACGCGCCTGTAAAAAAAGAATATCGACGCACGTTTTTACTTAATTGCTTGTGGTTTTTGCTTAGTTAGACTAATATTGTCTCACAACTGATTTTTCTTAAAAAATTAAAATTTAAGGATTTTGAACGTTTTATTATCCCCGTGTAGTGGCGGGTAAGAATACCTACTACCCCATATCTTCCCGTGGCAACATACAACGCACGCACCCTGAGGACTGACGCGAAGATCCTGGAGCTGGAAGAAGAAATAGACAAGTTAAGCTGGCATATTACAGGATTATCCGAGATCCGAAGAGAGGGGGAGGACACGGTAATCGGAAATGTATGAGGATATCTCAAAAGCCATGCATTCCTCCGAACCCCACTATACGGTGTTAACGCAAAACTAGGCACAAGAGAGAACGGCGGGCAGAGGGTAGGGAAATTTCAAATAGGGCAACGGAACCCAAGGGGCCAGCACCTGGCCGACTTTATGGAGAAAGAGGGACTCTTTATGATGAACGCTTTTTTCCAGAAGCGGCCCCACAGGAAGTGGCCATGGTCGAGCCCCGACGGTTCGACAAAAAATTAAATTGACTTCATTATGACGACCAAGCCGCAACTGTTCAGTGATGCCTCAGTGATCGCGAAGGTAAAAACTGGTAGCGATCACCAAATGGTTATAGGCACACTGAACCTAAACGTTAAGTTGCAGAAGTGTCGTCTAATGAAGTCAACGCTCCGTCCCCCTCGTGCTCTAATCCAGAGTCCCGAAACCTTTCAGCTCGAGTTACAAAACCGTTTTCAGTGCCTAGATGATTGCAATGCAGTGGACGATATAAATGACAAGCTCGTGGAAACTGTCCATGCGGTCGGAGCTAAGTTTTGCAAGACCCGTCGCATAAGAACACCATAACTCTCCGATCACACTCTTAATCTCATGGCTGTTAAGCGGGAAATGAAGCTGCAGTCTTCAGTAGATTTCACAGCATACAGGCAACTGAACAGACAGATCTCCAAATGCATGCGGCGGGACTTACGCAACTTTAATACTGCTCGTATTGAAGAAGCGATCGAGCGGAACCAGGGCTCCAAAGTCTGTGCCAGAGATCTGTCTGCCAGAAAGAGCCAACTGTCGAAGCTGAACACCGAGTGTGGCAGCATCGTTTCCGGACACCTGAGATTTTGAGTAAGATTGAGAGGTTCTATGGGCAGCTGTACACGTCATCGTTGGAGTCACACGCAAGTGTCAGTAACGATCCAAGAGCAAGTCTTATCCGACACTATACCGATGATATCCCTGACGTCAGTCTGAGCGAGATTAGAATGGCTCTCCAGCACCTTAAATACGGAAAGTCTCCGGGCGAGTATGAAATTACAGCGGAGCTTCTCAAAACGGGTGGAAAACCGATACTTAAAGTCCTTCAGAAGCTCTTTAATTCTATCCCCCATGGTGGCACTACTCCGGAGGCGTGGAGCAAAAGTGCAGTGGTCTTCAAGAACGGCGACAATGCTCTCTTGAAGAACTACAGACCGATTTCGCTTCTGAGCCGCGTCTACGTGCTGTTTTCGAGAGTTATTACGAATCGTCTCGCACGCAGACTCGACGACTTCCAGCCTCCCGAACAAGCTGGTTTCCGAAAAGGCTTTAGAACCATAGACCACATACATACCTTTCGGCAAATTGTACAGAAGACCGAGGAGTATGTGGAATATGTCTTGCGTATGTGGAATATGAGAAAGCTTTTGATTCCGTCGAAATTTGGGCGGTGTTGCAGTCCCTTCAGCGGTGCCAAGTAACTCTCGGTATATCGAAGTGCTGAAGTGTTTGTACAGAAGGACTTCGATGGCTATCCGAGTACAGAACCAGAGTACGAAACCAATCCAACTGCAGAGAGGTGTAAGACAGGGTGACGTTATATCCCCGAAACTCTTCACCGCTGCATTGGAAGACGTTTTCAAGTTACTGGACTGGAAAGGATATGGAATTAACATCAATGGCAAGTACATAACTCACCTTCGATTTGCCGACGATATAGTCCTTATGGCAGAATCGCTGGAGGACCTAAGCACTAGATAGGTCTTAAGATGAACATGGACAAAACAAAGATCATGTATAACGTCCATGTCACACCTATGCCGATAGTTTTTGGGGGCAATAAGCTCGAAGTTGTTGACGAGTATGTTTACCTGGGACAAATAGTCCAACTAGGTAAGTCCAACTTCGAGCGAGAGGTCAATCGACGGAGTCAACTCGGCTGCGCAGCGTTCGGAAAATTACGACACATCTTCTCGTCAGGTATACCTCAAAACTTGAAAACGAGACTGTACAACCAGTGCGTGCTGCCAGTGGTGACTTATGGAACTGAGACGTGTTCCTTCACTGCTAGCGGTATGAGGAAGCTCAAGGTCGCTCAGCGAGCTATAGAGAGAGCTATGCTCGGGGGTTTCTTTGCGTGATATACTTAGAAATGAGAATATCCGCAGTAGAACTAGAGTAACCGACATAGCCCAACGGATTAGTAAGCTGAAGTGGCAACGGGCCGGCTATGTAGCTCGAAGAACCGACATTCGATGGGGAAAAAACCGTGCTTTGTGGCATTCCTTGGGGGAGGCCTATGTTCAGCAGTGTACTTGTGGAGGGTTGTAATGATGATGATGATGAGCGTTTTATTACATTTCTTCACGTCGAAGTTGACATGAATTGTGTCAGAACATACTTCAAGCATTCTTATAAAAGAAGTTCAAACTATGTCAAAACTCACTTTAAAAGTAGGTACTCCAAAGAGTACCTTCTGGTGAGTTGTTTTTGTAAGAGTTCTTAACACGACAGTGATGGAAATAAGTTTTTACAGCTGATTACCAAAGAGTATAAAATCACTACGTTTTACTGATTACTATACCGAAAAGTCACAACTTTGTACTTATGGTTGTTTATGCAAATAAGTGGCTGCTGGGCAGATACTGTCTTTTAGGTTTACAATAAAGCTACGTATATTCCAATTCGGTGCAGAAAAATTTGCATTTTTGTACTTTACACGATCTCTCTAATGGGCATTTTGGCGCTTGTCTTCTTTATGAAGATATGTCAAATCCAGTTCCCAATCCCCAAATACATTGTTCTCTTAGAACTACTATACCTGAGAGAGCCATGCTGCAGCTATATTAATAGTATAGTTGTAGCACGAATGGGTCGGCTCGACCGGGGAAGGACCACGCTCTCACAGAATACCAGCGTAAAATAGCAGCTTAATGCTGCTGTGTTTCGTATGGTGAGTGTAGAGAACCGGAGACTCTTTTTACTGGAAAAGAGGCATTCTATCTTAGTCCTCACGGCTGACAACGCATCTGTATTTAAATTCGCAAACGAAGATAGATGTAGATGTCTATGGGCCACAGCAACCACTTACCATCAGGTGGACTGTGTGCTCGTTTGTCACCCTATTCTATAAAAAAAGATGGCGAAGCCGCGGGCATAAGCTAGTATGTTTATACATATTAGCTGACTGGGAATATTCACTTTTGTAAAGATAAGCTGACCCTCATGCGTTTGCCTAAGTCATATCTTAAGTACACAGTTGCAAAAATCGGCGAATGATAGTAACAACACTCACAATTGACCTGAATTTCTGAAATATTTTTAGGTCGTATATGGGTGTGAAATAAAATGCATTTGAAACGGCAATATTGCTTTGCTGAATTAAAATCATTCACTTTAATTATAGCTGATAACACGGGGCTAATAACATTCAAAGGAGACATCATAACTTCTAATTAACAAGTAGTAAAATTAAAAATTTTGTACAACCGACTTCAATATACGAGTGGATTGAAAAGTACTCGGCCTAACACAGATCCATTCAATTCTAAAATCAAATCTACCCACATTATTTAGTTCAGTTCAGACTAGTTCATTGTGTGAAGTTCGAAACGTGTGCGATAATTAGTTGTGATTTTATAAATTTATTAACAAAGTAATCGGACATAATTTCCGCGAATGGAGCAAATCGAGCAGCGTGCCGTCATTAAGTACCTCCATAAGAAGGCTATCATCAAAAGCCATCCATGATGACATGGTCAGTACATTAGGCAATTGTGCTCTGTCATATTCATCCGTCAAAAATGGATAGCAGAATTTAAGCGTGGTAGAGAGTGTGAAAGATGAACCCCGCTCTGAAGGCCTTCGACGTCAACTACTGACGAAAATATTAAAAAGTACTTGATTTAATAATGGGAGACCGCAGATTAAAATTAGAGAGATAGCCGAGATTATAGGCATCTCTTATGAACGAACTCAAAACATCATTGTCAACGAGTTGGGTTTCCACAAGGTGTCTGCGAGGTGGGTTCCGCGACTGCTTTCAGTTGAACAAAAAGGACGCGATTGACTATTTCACGCGACTGTTTGGAGTTATTTGAAGCCGATGCAGATGATTTTTGAATCGTTTTGTTACTATGGACGAAACATGGGTTCATTACTGTACACCGGAAACAAAACAACAATCAAAACAGTGGAGAAGACCTGGTTCACCACCCTAAAAAGGCTAAGTCGATTTTGTCGGCAAATAAGGTGATAGCTTCAGTATTCTGGGACTCGAAAGGTGTGATTATGATTGATTATCTTGAAAGGGTCAGACTATAAACTCTGATTACTACTGCACCTTACTACGTCGTTTACGAGAGGAAATAAAAGAAAACGTCGAGGAATGCTCATCAGAAAAGTCCTGTTTCATCAAGATAACGCCCGTGTTCACACGTCAGTACAGTCAATGGCTGAAATTCACAACTGTGGCTTTGAACTGTTACCGCATCCGCCGTATTCACCTGATCTGGCACCATCAGACTTCTTTCTGTTCCCTAACCTAAAAAGCACTTGGGAGGTCAAAGATTTTCGACAAACGACGAGGTCAAAGCAGCTGTAGACGCATATTTTGACTCTAAGGAAGAATCATTTTTTTCAACGGTCTAAATGCTTGGAAGGAGGTGGCAAAAGTGTATTGAACTTGATGGTGATTATGTAGAAAAATAAAATATTACTGATTTAGTATGTGTTTATTTTCTTGGTTAGGCTGAGTACTTTTCAATCCACCCTCGTAAGTTAAATCATCAATGTAGTCGAAGTCAATTAAATACCCATTATTAGGATAATTCAAAAGTACTGGTCATATCTTGATCAAATTTATATGGGCCCACATGAGAAGTAGTTGTAGCACGAATGGGTCGGCTCGACCGGGGAAGGACCACGCTCTCACAGAATACCAGCGTAAAATAGCAGCTAAATGCTGCTGTGTTTCATATGGTGAGTGTAGAGAACCGGATACCCTTTTACTGAAAAGAGGCATTCTATCTTAGTCCTCACGGCTGACAACGCATCTGCATTTTAATTCGCAAACGAAGATAGATGTAGATGTCTGGGCCACAGCAACCACTTACCATCAGGTGGACTGTGTGCACGTTTGTCAGTCTAATTCTATTTTAAAAACTACTGAGAAAAGAAGCGCCACTGGCCAGATTTTTTTAAATAATAAGGGTGCAAGTGGCCACTCAGTCCATCTCATGGCAAGTGGATTCAGTAGCCCATTGGCACTTGCATTTATCCTCGATTAGGAGTCAAAATTTAAATGCGTTATCACGCCTGAGGATTAAGATACAATGCCTCGTTACCAATAAAAAGAGTATCCGGTTCTATACATTCTCTTCACCGTACGAAACATAGTAGCATTAAGCTGCTATTTTACACCAATATTCTGTGAGAGAGTGGTCCTTACCCGATCTAGCTGACCCATATAATATATCTGCCGCATCATCACAATATGTAATGACTTTTGTTATAATAAGGATGGTTACTACATTGATACTCCATTAGCTTCTAAAACAAAAACCGCTCTTCAGAGACAAATTTCTTATTCTTATCGCATCATGATCAAACAAATGGACGAAAATAGGTTAGTTGACATATACGCAGAAATAGAAACGTGAAGATTAAATTACATCAGGAATAACCAGGCATAGCACAGAGCAGGTAGTTTTGTACATCTGAAAATTGCAATAGGGAGACTTGGTCAGAGATGAATCAACTCGATACATGCACGAAAACACTCAAAGTGCCTTTTTATCACATTTGCAAGCAATTCATGATGGAAAGATATTTCCAGAATTGTTTCTTCTGCGGTATCAATGCGCCGGGCACCAGCTAGTGTATAATAATATATCGACTTCTCTTCGAGTGAATCCGCGGGAAACAGCTAGTGCTTTTATAAAACCAAACCACTCTATAGCAGATAAGAAGCAATCTATATCAGACTTTATCGTAATTTTATGCACATCACTGTAGCAGTTTATGCCATGAGAAGATGGCATATAATTCGCAAAATTTCATATAAAATGTATACTTGGGAACAATAACATGACCTATGAAGAACTTGCTAGCTTCTTTGTTCAAGTAGAAGCGATTCTTAATAGTTGTCTTTTATGCATTCTTTATTTCTTCTCCTAACGATTTCCTTTTTCAACCGACTTCAAAAAAGGAGGAGGTTCTCAATTCGACTGTATTTTTTTGTGTTACCTCAGAACTTTTTTCTAGGTCAACCGACTTTGATGATTCTTTTTTTTAATTTTAAAACCTGATCTGACCAGTAGTTTTTGATTTATGCTTAATAATGCGTATTTAATTGACTTCGACTACATTGATGATGTTCTCATTTTATTTATATTGAAGTCGGTTGTACAAAACTTTTAATTTTACCACTTGTTTGTTAGGTCGGCCGCTTACATCCTTACCATGCTTAGCTTGGAAAATCCTGATAGCTAACGTCAGCGCTATGCAAGATTAGAGCAGCTTCAGCTCGACATTTCTGAAGAAGGTGACAGAAGGACTACCTGAGTAAAGTACTATCCAAAATAAACGCTTTTGCCTTTCTTATGCATTTCTTCATGGAAGATATCAGGTTCATCCTTTAACAGTGGGGAGGATGTAGGCACTTGAGATTATTAACACGTGTGTAAAAAATATCATCGCGCTCTTTTGTTTCATTATTTGTGGGTTATGTTTCCTATTCTTAGTAAGACAGACTGATTTACATGCAAGATGCAACTGATTACATGCATTTTAAAAACATTTAAATTAATTTTTTTTTTTTACTATTTTATTTTTCTCCATGTCTAGTTGACAGAGACTAATTACAGACATATTTTTCGCATCGATAGTTATCAAATTAAAAGACAATATATACATTCTTGTTCTTTTAAAATTTTACCAAATACTTGCTTAAAGTGTACGGAAAAATACAGTTATATTCTAATCTATTAAATCAGTTATAAAATGAAAACGATGTTCTAGTAATCTGACTCAAACGTTACATAAGCTGATAAAGATAAATGAATTAAGTCGACAATTTTTTTTAAATAAAAACATCGATATCGACAAAAGAGTAACCTTTCGTATTCTTACAATCATCGTGCAACGAAGATAGTCTAATGCAGGAGTATTTTAATATTATTTGCTAGGTGGACTCCCTTTCTTTTATCTATTTCTGCTGACAAGCAGCAATACGCGCAATGCTGTGTTTCAGTTTGAAGGGTGTAGAGAGCTAGTATATTTACAGATACTGAGGCATTCCACCTTTTAATTTTCAAAAGCTGCAACATATCAGAAGTATTCTTTATTTTAGAGGCAGTCACTAACCATCAGGTGACGTAAGTTTGTCACTTCAAATTAATAAAAAACAAATTATTTTTAATGAAGGTAGGCTCTACCAATTGGCACGTAGTAAATAATTCATTACTTGTCTCCAATTCAGATGTCTCACTTACTGTCAAATTAAGGTCGATTTAAAATTTCAGCAACTAAATGACAATTAATGAAAAACGATATATATAAAATCATAAACTTTCTACGGCAGTATATTCAAAATAATAATTATAAACAATATCTAAATTTTTACTTTCGCAACTTATGGTTGCTGTATGAGTTATTCGGCTCAACCGGGGAAGAACCACGCTTTCACATTATATTAATGTAAAATAGCAGCATTATACTGATTTGTTTCGTATGGATAGTGGTGCAAACCAGAATCCTATTTCAATGGTAACAAGGTATTCCGTCTTAGTCCTCGATCCTCGAATGAATTAGATAGATTAGATAGACTGTGTGCTAGTTCCGCTTTTGTCACCATTTCTAGTATAAAATATGATAACTATAGGTTTTTAATATTTGATGCATTATTCTTTAAAAACTTTAACACTTTTTAATGTTAATTTTTATTTAGAATTAAAAAGTTTGCCTGTGCGAAATATTAAACTTATCGATAATATCATACAACACTAAAAAGCATTGAGACACGTAGGTAAAATTCATATACATTATATTCGTAATCTAATGCACAACTATCAGTACATGGCCGTGTATGTTCCTATAATGTTAATCATTTCAAATACCTTATTTGAGATCAGCTTTTTCCCGCGGCTTCGCCCGCGTCGCACTTGGAAAATGACATCATTTCAAAAAAGCCCGCGTTTACCTTTATTATTACACATTAACTTATGCCTACGACGGCCACGCACTAGTCGAAAAAAAATTTTTTTTATCACTACATCCCAACACTAAATATCATAATTTTAAGATGTTTACATTTTATTTCCTTCTGTCTACGTTTTCTTTCGCTTAAAATTCAAAATGTTAATATTCTGTGCAAGCGCGGTTCTACCTCGGTCGTGCCGGTCGACGTGAGGCAGCCATAATACGCCGGAATGTGGCTCTACCACGTGGTAAACATGTTGTGCTATCCTTTAAGAGGCCGATCTTCTTAATTTACAAAAAAACTTAGCAGTACTTATAATACTAAGTACAGGGTTATTTTTCAAAGAGTAACCAAGTTTTTAACTTAAGTTCAAATATGTAAATAATGTACCGTTATTGCAGTTTTTGAAAATACGAGTAAATAAGGCTTCTTATTTTTTTTTTAAATTATCCCTATTTGAATGTGATTTATGGGCAACAACGTTTTTGCGTTGTTTGTGCGTGCGCAGTAAAATCAGTTAAAATAATGCATTACCACGCATTTTGAATTTAAAAGATAAAAAGGACAGAATGTTTGAGATTTTTTTTTAAATTAATTTTTCTTCACCGTTTGCCTATATTACATATTTGAACCTTCTCTGCAAAATTTGGCCGGTTATTGCAAAATAACCCTGTACATATAACATAGCCATTTAACTAGCTTGCTATTTATCTATGCATTTAACTGCCTATTAGGCAACTGACATGACGTAAATGCTGGCACGTTTCAACAAGCCCCATTACAATAGGTGATTGAGCGAACATGGGGCTATGAAACCTTTACCTATTTATTAGAGCTTTACAGTTTACAATCGTTCGGAAAACTGACTTAAAGCTTGACGAAAGTTTATTCGGCATCAGCCTTAACACTTTTGACACCGAATTTTATCAAATAAACACATCAACACTATCTAGTGATATTGTGAATATTCAATTGAAAAGGAACATAAAAATCACATTATTTGATATATTATTTCAGTAAATTCAATAAAAATCGCATTTAGTGGTCAAAGAAAGATTAAAATAAAATAAAATAATATTTGATAAAAATAAAACTTATTAATATGTAAAAGCACCTCGGATTTTAATACAATGCATCTGCAACAATTATTTATACACAAGAGGAGTTTATCAATATCTTCTTTTGGAATAAGGTCTCAAGTGCGTCGAAGATGTATGAAAATATCACTTTCTGTCAGAAGATTTTCGGTAAACTTTCGTAAAGCCTTTTCGTTGAAGCTTATCCCACGCGTGCTCAACTTGATCTTAATCTGGAGACTGGACAGGCCAGTCCGAGGTCGCCACATTATGTTGCTGCAGCCACTGAGTTACCACTCGAGCTGTATGAAGGCGGGCATTATCATGCATAAGCATATAATCTTGACCTATTTGCAACGGCACATCGGTCGATGTAATGTCTGGTTAAATATCGGCGTTCCGTATACCAAACCAACTATAAATACTAAATCAATTCACAAATTTGTGAATAAATTAAAATGTAATTTATAAGTTATAGGAAAGAAAATTTATCGTAAAAGTTAATTCAATTTACTAGTCTTTTTTAATTTGAATTTAGAATACAGAAATGTAATACGCCAGGATCAAATTGACCTTTAAATCTTTAAATATTAAAGTAAAGCTAATAAACGTAAAATATCCCTAGACTCTGTGGAGCGATGTATTAAATAAAAAATGTTCCAAATTTAGCACATGTGCAGCCTGTGGTACAATAAAATGGGTCAAAGTAAAAATCAGTTAAAAATTAATCAGAAACTTTAAAAAAGTGTAATATGTCTCTTACATTTTAAAGTGCTCTGTGAACATTTATTGAGAATAATTTATTTTGCAGTGTCATTTCCGGCGGACTGAAAATTTTAAATAATCGTCTAAATAAGTTTAGTAGCAGGCGGGACCCATTTGAAAATTATAAACCGAACGAAAATTAATGGGTTCCGCTTGCTACTAAACTTAATGCGAGTATTTAACTTAGGCTTTCAGCTCATAACATAGTCTGTTAAACCGAAGTAGAGCTTACTTTGTTTATTTTAATTTTGTTTTCTATTCCCAATCTTGTTTCGGTACTTTTAGTGCATTACTTTTAAATTGTCTTTTTGCAGTCGGGTTTTGATTTTTTTAATTATTTATTTTATTAGTGATCTTTTTATTAGCAGCAGCAATTAAAGTTTGTACGAGAACTAGCCGCCGCTGTTCCCTATAGACACGACATAGATCAAAGAACGTCAAAAAAGGTTTTATCAAAAACAATAATTGCTTTAAGCAAGTGTTTACAAATGTTAATATTTAATGTAAGCATGAGTAAATCTATGTTAAAAATTAATTTTGTACTCCTGATTTATTAACGACCACGGCGATATCTTCGAAAGAATCACAACCACGTAGGGCTAATATAATGTCAGCTCAGATTATAGACATTGAATAAAATTTAATTTTACGGATTATAATTCGTTCAATTTAACTTATTTTACTCATTTTTCATTCCCGACGTTTTGGGTGCTTTACAACATTCATGGTCACGGAGGGGACTAAGGTGTTTGATCTTTTGATGTCATAGTTAGCCCGGACTACCTTCAACTTTTGATATTAATTTTTGGTCTGATCTACGTAGAATGAGCTTACAGTATCTTAGTCTTGCAGGTGTTTGGATTCTATAATTAATTTAATAAATTATAGAATCCCAAGCAGATGGCCATGTTCTCTGTTGAAATTTGGATGTATTTTTCCAACGAATCAAGAAATTTAGAACGAATTAAATCCAAGTCCAAGCATACCACTGCAAGACTACAAGACGCTCGTTCTGCGTAAATTGGACCAAAATTTATATTCAAATTAAAGCCTGGCCTACCGGGCTAATATCACATCGGGATGTCAAACACCACCAATTTGTAAAATTCGTTTTATTCAATGTCAATTATTCTTGTAAATATAAGAAGTCATTATTAGATTATAGAGTTCTATAATTTGAGAGTGTCACAAATATACGCCTTAACAATTAACACAGAAGCGCTCACCTACACTAAGCTACGTTTTCCCGATGTAACACTTAAGCGATAACATCTGATATATAAATATGTCGTGTGAAACGAGAACAATCACTGTATGACCAGACCTGTTGTGCAATTATTGTTCATGTGTCCCCGATTCAAAGACAGTATCTGCAGTAAAGTAGCAGGTACTTTGAGCTCTAAGTCACGCAATCCTTAAATAAATCCTACATAGGAGGTAAAGAGTTAAAAATTAAAATACTTTGGAAATCTAATCATCTGGTCTCGTAATTTGTCAAAGTTAACTAAGTAATATAGCAATATAACGAAACTGATAACATACAACAAACAATTACTTGCAATCTGCCAACTTGATGACACTATGGCAAATGATCACATTCTGAAAAAGATTTTGAACCAAAAGCAAAATTTTTACAGATAAATATGAGTTAATATAATGATTAAATTCATCAAAAATATTTTATTCAATTTTACCGTTACCGTTACAGCAGTCTACTGCTGAACATAGGCCTCCCCCGTAGTTTGCCATAGTTGCCACGCTTGGGAAGCGGGTTCATAACCGCAGTTTTTTTTAAATTTTCATCGTTATTAGGAAGACGCTGCTGCCTAATTATCCTCTTACGGCTCCCACAGGATGATATGGGGTAGTGGATATTCTCACACCACCACTACACGGTACACCATTCGGTTCAATACCACACTATTCGCATTTTTATAATATCATAATAACAATATGATTTTATAAAAATATATTCTATGAACCAACATTTAAAATCTATTAAATACATTGTATTATAAAAATATAATATTTTAAGAAACTTTACAGACTTTTATAGTTTGGAGTAAGCAAATGTTCAATTCTGTTTTACTTTTAGAAACAATGTTCTTTTAAATAAAGGAAAGGAACCTCGTTAAGAACAAAGAAATGCAAGCTTGAGCATAGTTACTTTCCGATTATGTATATACTATTTTGAATCTAAATTTCATTTAAATATGGCTTAGAATTCATCGTTTAGCCTTGTCAAAGACAAACAAAAATTAAACATTCTTAAGTAATAATGAACATTCGCGTTCTAGTATTTCATGCATTTCTCGTAAATTTTCTCATTTACTTCTGCAATTCAAATTTCAGAGCATTTAAAACCGGAAAAATGGGCTCGTGATCGGTCGTAACTGCAATTTGTCGAACTTTGTAACCTAATAATATACTTTTTACATTTATTCCGAAACAAAAATGATTTTCATACAGTCTACCTGATGGTAAATGGATGGTTCAAAGACACCTACCAATCCTCGATTAAGATTAAACATGTAGGATACATTGTCACCCCCGAGGACTAAGATAAAATGCCTCGTAACGAATAAAAAGGGTCTCCGGTTTCCCACACTCACTTTTCACTAACGTAGCTCCTAGAACGTAACACATATAACACAAATTTTATTACTAGGCCATAGAATAGAATAGAATAGAATAGAATAAATCATTTATTGTGCTAGTTGTAGGTTTTAGAGATTTAACATTATACTAGTAATTAAATATCACCATAACCTGCCTAGATTAACATAGCGGCTTACAATATTATTAAAATCATGCAATTTAAAACATTATCTCATAATTCATTAAATCAAATCAACAAACACGGATAATAAATCATAATATCATACAATGAAATATTTCAACAAACATGGACAATAAATAATAATGTCAAAACTACAATGGAATTACGCCAGTATAGTAAGTCTCGTTTCGGATTCAATCATCAAGTAGCCAAAATAATCTGATCTATTTTAATGAACAGATCGTAAAATAGATAGAGTGCGAGAATTATGATTCTCCTATGATGCCTTCTCACTCTTACTCGGACCTCGTATAGTAGTATACGAGTAAGCATACGTAGTATACGAGTAAGCAATAGTCCTCTCTTTTTAACTCGGGACTTAATACAACGGCGTATATAGAGGTCAGTGACGGCGTAGGATTTGAAAAAGATTTTATGCCTGTATAAATTCACACCTGCTGAAATATACAAGGAAAAAATTTTTTTCAATCGTAAAATTTAGGAAATTTTACGAGGAATCTAAGGCCTGTATTCCTCCTACGCTGACGTCGGTCGCGCGTACTAATGTACATTGTGTTCTATATAGCCCCACACTACGACGCTGACGACAGCGGCGCGTAGTTTGCTACGCGCCGCGTACCGCGCGCATCGGTCTTGCTCGTCAGCGTCGCGTACGTCGGTCGACTTGCCCTATATAGTACATTATCTATGGGTCGACTGACGAGCTTGGAATAGTAGGAGCGCCCTCACTATTACCGATGATCCACGCGTGCACATACAGTTGCAATGAATATCGATACAGAACGTCTTATTTATCTTATGATTTGTACAAAGATGCGAGAGCAAAATACTGGGTAGAAGTTTTCGAGGCTTTATTTCCGGATTTCAATAATGAGGACGATAGTAAAAAAAGGAAATCGATAAGTAAAAGACAATGTTAATAATCATAATTATTAACATTGTATTTTACTTACCGATCTCCTTTCCGAAATCCACTTAGCAGACGACTGTACCGTATAGAGCTCGGTATCGCAATATGGTATTTTATTTCTCGCTGACGTACGCGACCGACCGTACGCAACCGGCGTCAGCGTAGGAGGAGTTCAGGCCTAAATATGACAAAAAATTAATAATTCATTAATTTTTTAAGCATTCAAAGGAGACAATCGTTTTTGGGCCCACTAGAAACTTTAACGTAACTTAATTTTTATATATAAAAAAGATACCAATTTATTATAGTAAACAGCCTAAAAATTTTATGAAAATATAACCGGAATCATAAAATCTGAAAAAAACAATTGTTTTGATATTCGTGAATTGCTAATGTAATATGAAAAAAATGCGTGTAAGGAAGAACGAACTACTAAAAAAATTCCATCAACCTTAAAGTACCTATAAATGCTGAATGTACCTACAACTTTCTTTTATACTATTAATTATTGACCAGAGCACTATTTTAACTTATAATACCGGTGAAAACTACCAGACAATCGCTTTTAGTTTGTTTTTAGGTTATTGTGATATTCATATTTTAATTGTTAATTTCTTAGTATTGCCGTTAGATGCGGTAAAACTAATATTACTATTGTAATCTATTGATTATAAGGAATAAATCGACATGTGTTTCATTAAGTTACGCCTGGTTACGGTGGTGGGCCCATTCTGAATACAAAAAGAAATTGTCTGCTTTCAATTTGAAAATTTCAAATTGTTATATTTTTTTAACAACAATAAAAATTTGTATCTCTAAAACTTTAATTTGTAAATCTTAAAATCTAACCTTTAGGTTAGATTTTTTAAGCAATTTAAAAAAAATCCCTTTTTTTTCCACTCCCTACGATTTTTTAAAATTTACGTTCATCCCTTAAACTTAAAACCTCTCCAACTCGTTTAATTTACACCGGAAGGAAAAAAATCATAGAATCTTTTTTATGTAAAATTTTTAGCTTAAATTTTAAGCATTTTTAAAAGAACTTTTTTGTCTAATTTTTACCGTTTTCGAGTAATTGAGAACAAACACTTTTGACAATTTTTTTAACCCTTGCCGGGGGTTGCAGACACGAAAACCTTTACACATTTGTTTTGTATCATTAAAACTACATTATATCAAAAATACAAAGTTGAGTGTCAAAATTTTGATTTCAGACCTTATTTGACTGGACTAAATACTAATTCAGAAAATATTTCAAATGTCAATTAATATAGAATGTAAATTTGTAGCTCAAATAATCTTTTAAGGAGTAAAAACATCTTTCAGTCAATAATTCTAATAATTTATACTTAATTTTTTTATTTCTAAATCATAAAGGCTTATCCTCTGTTATGGGGTCATTTTTACCCTAGACACCTGTATAATCAAATCTTACGTGATTTAATAGTTTGTAGTCAAAGAGATTTAAATATATAGGTATTTGTAGTATAAAACGTAGGTATATGTTTCTGGATTACTAAATAAAGTAAATATTTAAGGCGATAAGTATTCTTAAATTTAAATGTCTACACAATTTATCTATTGTAGTAATTTAGTGTTACCTTTTCGTCGTCGAAATTCCTGAAACTATTTACATCTGTATTAGTATCAAACACTTAATTTTTTTTAAATTTATGAGTTAATTTTACTTTGACATCCTTTTAATGTAATAATTTTTTTATGTAAGTACCTATATGTAATTAAATTTTATACTAAAAACAAATAAACATAAAATTCAACACAAAGATTATTAATTTGTCACCAAAAGTTAATAAAAGGAAAAGAATCAAGCGCAGCTAACTAAGACTCCATTCTTCTATCTGGATGTATATTTACTATTGACTTTTGATTTAAGACTACTAAAAATGGGGAAAGCTTTACCTATCTAGATTTGTTTACAAACTAAGTTAGACACGAAAACATGAGTCGATAAAATCTTTATAAGCAATGTGTCTGTGTTAATGCAACAAATCAATAAATTTCAAACTTAGTTAAGAGTAGGTATAGTTATAATATATATAATTTATAATAATATAATTTAGCAACCTAAGTTCAATTCCCGGCGCCGAAATCAAGAAATTGTAATTGCAAATTTAATAAGAAAACAGTAAAAAGAAGCGTAAATTATAAATCGATAACATTTGAATCTGTCACACCACATTAAACCAACATGACCACGGAACACTATTCAGAGCGGCGCAGTGACTAACCATTATCTCGATTTTAAATTTAGCTTTTAAAAAGAGACTTATCTAAGAATTAATACCGTGCTTTGTGGCACTTCTTAGGAGAGGCCTATGTTCAGCAGTGGACTTATGAAGGTGAAGATGATGATGATGAAGAAGAAGAAATAATATGAAACACAGTTATCTAAGAGATATTAAAACTTGAAATCGTCCTCTGAACTTAAATTGTACTCAAACTTCAATTTCACAACGTAAGTACTACTTCATATTCCGACTCAAGAACTACTTCAATTTTCTCGTCAACAGCTTTACTACACTATTCGGATTAATAGGAACTGAATTTTTCTTTCTCGAATAGTTCTCGAAGTCTTTCGCAAAATATATTCTATATCTCTATGAATAAAAATCAATTCCTGTCCGTTAGTATAAGTCTATAGGATAGGCCTACGAGAGAATGAGATAGAATCTATACTTAATGAAACAAAGCGGAAGAGGTTTTTTTTTTGTTTGAAACGCTAATCTCTGGAACTACCAGTGCGAGGTGATAAATTATTTTTGGATATGATAGCTAGATTCACGAGAAAAAGTATAGGCTATCTACCATTGAGCTACACCTCTCAGCTAGCCTTAAATATTGATTTTGTTATAAAGTTTTTCCTATTATCTCGGTCTCCTCTGTGGTCGGTGCTTTAAAAATGGTTAATATAAGTTTTAACTGTTAAAATAAAGAATTAAAAAATTACACATTTATCTATACATATAATAAATCTGTAGAAAAATCGTGTCTGTAATTCTAATATATATAGTATACAGTACTGTGTACACAAAACTTGAGATTAAGAGAGAAACTCTTTAGTTGAATATCTTGGGTGTCTATCGGCATAGCTTTTATTTCACAAACTTCATTTGTTATCAAGTTATCTGATGTAAATTATTTAAAATTAAGTGCGCTGTGATATTTTCAACCCTATTCGAAGGAATAGTTCTTGGAATCGTTGGATGTCTAATTACTAGGTAGATGTGGTCAACAATCGTGCAAAAGCTTTGTTTCAGTTTTTATGAATTTTATTTAAACAAATACCGAATAGAATAGAGCCGTGTATGTAGCCCGCCGTGAGATTTCATCATAGCACGGGAATAAGGGAACAATGGCAAAACGTGTACGATCCCTTTGAGGAAAAATAAATCTATAATTGGAAATTTTACGTGCTGACTTACCACGTGTCCGGTGAAGTGGCGAGGAATAACTTCGTGGGGAAACCTAGATGTCTCAGTAGTTAAAAAAGTCGTGGAAATGGGAAAACCGTTAATGCGCATTGAAGCGTTGCGGCATACCTACTCTTTTCCGCCCACAAAACACTATAGGATATAGGTAATGACAAGCCCTGTGCACAGTAGTAAGATGTGTGTAAGCTGCTACTTTACATTTTTACCTTTAATGAGGCTTATAAATCAGTTTATCACTTAAGATAGCTTTCATATTTTCAGACAAATTAAGATTTTTGTGACAGTCCTGGTTTCATAGCTCACATGAGTATATCGAGAGAATCGGTGTTCTATTGCGAGGACTTGTTGTCTATCATATCTGATACAATGGTTGGGATAGTACTGAACATGTTGACATTCTTCAGAGTTCCCGGAGCGTCGGCGCTTCACATCAACAATATGTTCTTTTACGCAGGTTTTTATGGAACTTTCATCCAAAGTTGTGAAAAAAAAAACCCACGTAAAAAAAGTTAAAATTAAACGTGATAAAATCCGTAAAATTAGTTTCATTCCATGTATAGGTAGTATTGATCATTACTGCAGAACTGCATTTATGAACGTAAAAAAATATCAGCATCTATTTTATGGTACCAATCAATATTAAATGGGACCAATGATTTAAATCAAATATCAAATATTATTTTGTTAAAACTAAATTAACTTTAATCATGTATTATAATATATTATACTATAATATTTATATTATTACGCATTTTTTTCATATTACATTAGCAATTCACGAATATCAAAACAATTTTTTTTTTCAGATTTTATGATTCCGGTTACATTTTCATAAAATTTTTAGGCTGTTTATTATAATAAATTGGTATCTTTTTTATATATAAAAATTAAGTTACGTTACGTAGTTTCTAGTGGGCCCAAAAACGATTGTCTCCTTTGAATGCTTAAAAAATTAATGAATTATTAATTTTTTGTCATATTTAGGCCTGAACTCCTCCTACGCTGACGTCGGTTGCGTACGGTCGGTCGCGTACGTCAGCGAGAAATAAAATACCATATTGCGATACCGAGCTCTATACGGTACAGTCGTCTGCTAAGTGGATTTCGGAAAGGAGATCGGTAAGTAAAATACAATGTTAATAATTATGATTATTAACATTGTCTTTTACTTATCGATTTCCTTTTTTTACTATCGTCCTCATTATTGAAATCCGGAAATAAAGCCTCGAAAACTTCTACCCAGTATTTTGCTCTCGCATCTTTGTACAAATCATAAGATAAATAAGACGTTCTGTATCGATATTCATTGCAACTGTATGTGCACGCGTGGATCATCGGTAATAGTGAGGGCGCTCGTACTATTCCAAGCTCGTCAGTCGACCCATAGATAATGGGCAAGTCGACCGACGTACGCGACGCTGACGAGCGAGACCGATGCGCGCGGTACGCGGCGCGTAGCAAACTACGCGCCGCTGTCGTCAGCGTCGTAGTGTGGGGCTATATAGAACACAATGTACATTAGTACGCGCGACCGACGTCAGCGTAGGAGGAATACAGGCCTTAGATTCCTCGTAAAATTTCCTAAATTTTACGATTGAAAAAAATTTTTTCCTTGTATATTTCAGCAGGTGTGAATTTATACAGGCATAAAATCTTTTTCAAATCCTACGCCGTCACTGACCTCTATATACGCCGTTGTATTAAGTCCCGAGTTAAAAAGAGAGGACTATTGCTTACTCGTATACTACGTATGCTTACTCGTATACTACTATACTGGCATAATTCCATTGTAGTTTTGACATTATTATTTATTGTCCATGTTTGTTGAAATATTTCATTGTATGATATTATGATTTATTATCCGTGTTTGTTGATTTGATTTAATGAATTATGAGATAATGTTTTAAATTGCATGATTTTAATAATATTGTAAGCCGCTATGTTAATCTAGGCAGGTTATGGTGATATTTAATTACTAGTATAATGTTAAATCTCTAAAACCTACAACTAGCACAATAAATGATTTATTCTATTCTATTCTATTCTATTCTATGGCCTAGTAATAAAATTTGTGTTATATGTGTTACGTTCTAGGAGCTACGTTAGTGAAAAGTGAGTGTGGGAAACCGGAGACCCTTTTTATTCGTTACGAGGCATTTTATCTTAGTCCTCGGGGGTGACAATGTATCCTACATGTTTAATCTTAATCGAGGATTGGTAGGTGTCTTTGAACCATCCATTTACCATCAGGTAGACTGTATGAAAATCATTTTTGTTTCGGAATAAATGTAAAAAGTATATTATTAGGTTACAAAGTTCGACAAATTGCAGTTACGACCGATCACGAGCCCATTTTTCCGGTTTTAAATGCTCTGAAATTTGAATTGCAGAAGTAAATGAGAAAATTTACGAGAAATGCATGAAATACTAGAACGCGAATGTTCATTATTACTTAAGAATGTTTAATTTTTGTTTGTCTTTGACAAGGCTAAACGATGAATTCTAAGCCATATTTAAATGAAATTTAGATTCAAAATAGTATATACATAATCGGAAAGTAACTATGCTCAAGCTTGCATTTCTTTGTTCTTAACGAGGTTCCTTTCCTTTATTTAAAAGAACATTGTTTCTAAAAGTAAAACAGAATTGAACATTTGCTTACTCCAAACTATAAAAAGTCTGTAAAGTTTCTTAAAATATTATATTTCTTTATAATACAATGTATTTAATAGATTTTAAATGTTGGTTCATAGAAGTAACTAAACGTTGTCATATTGTTATTATGATTTTATAAAAAAATGTGAATAGTGTGGTATTGAACCGAATGGTGTACCGTGTAGTGGTGGTGTGAGAATATCCACTACCCCATATCATCCTGTGGGAGCCGTAAGAGGATAATTAGGCAGCAGCGTCTTCCTAATAACCATTAAAATTAAAAAAAACTGCGGTTATGAACCTGCTTGACAAGCGTGGCAACTATGGCAAACATCCCCCCTATAAGGCAATCTACGGGGGAGGACAATGTTCAGCACTAGACTGCTGTAACGATAACGGTAAAATTGAATAAAATATTTTTGATGGATTTAATCATAATGTTAACTCATATTTATCTGTAAAAATTTTGCTTTTGGTTCAATATATTTTTCAGAATCTGATCATTTGCCATAGTGTCATCAAGTTAGCAGATTGCAAGTAATTGTTTGTTGTATGTTATCACTTTCGTTATATTGCTATATTACTTAGTTAACTTTGACAAATTACGAGACCAGATGATTAGATTTTCAAAGTATTTTAATTTTTAACTGCCTTTACCTCTTATGTAGGATTTATTTAAGGATTGCGTGACTTAGAGCTCAAAGTACCTGCTACTGTACTATAGATACTGGCTTAGAATCGGGGACACATGAACAATAATTGCACAACAGGTCTGGTCATACAGTGATTGTTCTCGTTTTCACACGACATATTTATATATCAGATGTTATCGCATAAGTGTTACATCGGGAAAACGTAGCTTAGGGTAGGTGAGCGCTTCTGTGTTAATTGTTAAGGCGTATATTTGTGACACTCTCAAATTATAGAACTCTATAATCTAATAATGACTTCTTATATTTACAAGAATACTTGACATTGAATAAAACTAATTTTACAAATTGGTGGTGTTTGACATCCCGATGTGATATTAGCCCGGTAGAACAGGCTTTAAATTTGGAATATACATTTTTGGTCCAATTTACGCAGAACGAGCGTCTTGTAGTCTTGCAGTGGTATGCTTGGACTTGGATTTAATTCGTTGTAAATTTCTTGATTCGTTGAAAAAAACATCCAAATTTCAACAGAAAACATGGCCATCTGCTTGGGATTCTATAATTAATTAAATTAATTATGGAATCCAAACACCTGCAAGACTAAGATACTGTAAGCTCATTCTACGTAGATCAGACCAAAAATTAATATCAAAAGTTGAAGGTAGCCCGGGCTAACTATGACATCAAAAGGTCAAACACCTTAGTCCCCTCCGTGACCATGAATGTTGTAAAGCACCCGAAACGTCGGGAATGAAAAATAAGTTAAATAAGTTAAATTGAACACATTATAATCCGAAAATTAAATGTTATTCAATGTCTATAATCTGAGCTGACATTATATTAGCCCTGCGTGGTTGTGCCTATTTCGAAGATATCGCCGTGGTCTTTAATAAATCGGGAGTACAAAATTAATTTTTAACATAGATTTACTCATGCTTACATTAAATATTAACATTTGTAAACACTTGCTTAAAGCAATTATTGTTTTAGATAAAACCTTTTTCGACGTTGTTTGATCTATGTCGTGTCTATAGGGAACAGCGGCGGCTAGTTCTCGTACAAACTGCTGCTGCTAATAAAAAGATCACTAATAAAATAAATAATTAAAAAAATCAAAACCCGACTGCTAAAAGACAATTTAAAAGTAATGCACTAAAAATACCGAAACAAGATTGGGAATAGAAAACAAAATTAAAATAAACTATAAACAAAGTAAGCTCTACTTCGGTTTAACAGACTATATTATGAGCTGAAAGCCTAAGTTAAATACACGCATTAAGTTTAGTAGCAAGCGGAACCCATTCATTTTCGTTCGGTTTATAATTTTCAAATGGGTCCCGCCTGCTACTAAACTTATTTAGACGAATATTTAAATTTTTCAGTCCGCCGGAAATGACACTGCAAAATAAATTATTCTCAATAAATGTTCACAGAGCACTTTAAAATGTAAGATACAAATTACACTTTTTTAAAGTTTCTGATTAATTTTTAACTGATTTTTACTTTGACCCATTTTATTGTACCACAGGCTGCACATGTGCTAAATTTGGAACATTTTTTATTTAATACATCGCTCCACAGAGTCTAGTGATATTTTACGTTTATTAGCTTTACTTTAAAAGAACTGGCCATATAAAAAGATTTAAAGGTCAATTTAATCCTGGCGTATTACATTTCTGTATTCTAAATTCAAATTAAAAAAGACTAGTAAATTGAATTAACTTTTACGATAAATTTTCTTTCCTATAATTTATAAATTACATTTTAATTTATTCACAAATTTGTGAATTGATTTAGTATTTATCGTTGGTTTGGTGTACGGAACGCCGATATTTAACCAGATATTACATCGACAGATGTGCCGTTGCAAATAGGTCAAGATTATATGCTTATGCATGATAATGCCCGCCTTCATACAGCTCGAGTGGTAACTCAGTGGCTGCAGCAACATAATGTGGCGACCTCGGACTGGCCTGTCCAGTCTCCAGATTAAGATCAAGTTGAGCACGCGTGGGATAAGCTTCAACGAAAGGCTTTACGAAAGTTTACCGAAAATCTTCTGACAGAAAGTGATATTTTCATACATCTTCGACGCACTTGAGACCTTATTCCAAAAGAACATATTGATAAACTCCTTTTGTGTATAAATAATTGTTGCCGATGCATTGTATTAAAATCCGAGGTGCTTTTACATATTAATAAGTTTTATTTTTATCAAATATTATTTAATTGGAGAATTGATTCCATGCCACCATGCGCAAGCGGGCCGCGTCCCTGGTGCTCAGAGTGCCGGCCAACTTCAACACTGTCCTGGCGATGATCGCGGAAAGGTTAGACTGCTATATCATCCGGCATTGCTGCGACAGACATAAATCGCAGTACAGTTACCTCAGAGAAAGTTTTAATTGAATTCGTCTCCTAACTGATAAAAGTGTATAATTCTGTTATTTATGTATCAATTTTATTTTATTAGATTAAATTATTTTATATACTGACATCACTGCCTATTTAGTATTTACATTGACTGGATTTATTAATTTAAAATTGTTATTTTGTATTGACATTGATTTATTTATTGCTAAAATTTTGGAGATTGCTTTAGATATTATAAATTCGGGGAAAAAGTTTCTTCGTATTTTTATACAAATTTAAGACATTATTTTTTTTCAAACTTTAATTACATTTAATTATAATATATGCATATGTGCCATTTTGTTCGATAACTTGTTGCCATCTTGTAGGTAGTGACATAATCCCGTTGCTGTAGAAATCAAACCAAAGATGTGTGTGGTCTGGCGTTATCATGATGAAAGACCACTCCTTTTTACCCACTTCAAAAAGGAGGACGTACTCAATTCGACTGTATGTTTTTTTTGTTTATATGTGTTACCACATAACTTTTTTCTAGGTGAACCGATTTTGATTTTTTTTTTATTTGAATGCTGTTGCTTTTCATGTGGTCCCATGTAAATTTGATCAAGGTCTGACCAGTAGTTTTTGAGTTATCCTTAATAATTTAAATTGAAGTCGGTTGTACAAAATTTTTAATTTTACCACTTTTCTGTTGACTATGATCTTTTTCGCACATTCTTGTCGTAGGTGATACACTTTTCATCACCAGTGATCAATCTTTTCAAAAATGGTTCACTTTCATTACGTTTCAATAGAGAATCGCAAATGAGTACAGGATTCATTAGGTTTCTTTCACTGAGCTCGTGTGGTACCCAAATATCGAGCTTTTTTGTATAGCCAGACATTTTCAAATGGATCAAAACTCTTTTGTGGTCAATTCTCAATTATACCTCGGCTATATCGTAACTACTAATATGCCGATCTTGCTCCACTTTTTCAAAAATGGCTTCGACTTTATCCGTATGAGGGCGACCAGAGCGAGCTGCACCTTTGACATCAAAATTCCCGGACTAAGAACGCTTGAACCAACTTTGTGCTACTCTTACTGACACTGCATTAGGTCCATAAACGCCACAATTTTTTTTCGCGGCTTTAGTCAAATTTTATCTTTTTTGTAATAAAACTTCAGAATGTATCGAATTTCTTCGTTAGATTCACTCATTTTGGCGGACAGAAAACCATTGAAAAATGGCGGGAAAGCGTTTCTTTCTTTTTCTTTTTATTTTTCTTAATGTCCTATTATATAAGAGGTCTAAAAGTCTATGTCTAAAAGTGAAGTATTAAACTGAGACAAAAGCGATATTTGTTTTGAGATGAGGGAAATGACATAGAATTTTTTATATATTAGTTAGGACAGAACATTTTTGTGTGATTAACAAATTAAGAAAAATCATATTTATCATTATTAACGTATCTTTCTTAAGTTTAAAATTTGGACAAAGGTGTATCTGCTTCTAACCTTTGGACAGAGGCTTCTCTGCGTCTAACCTGCCAGGACATAAGCGTATCTGCGTCTAAACTGTAAAGACAGAGGCGTTTTAGAATACTACACATTATTAGTACGAACTACAAAAAAATCTTACAAATGTATTTTTATATAGTTATTAATTTATTATTTACTTGTATATATAATTAGGTGCAAAATAAAAATCCAAAGAAAATTAAGAGTTTATTTATGTTATAATTAAGTTCAGAATATAAAACGTAAAAGGTAGTTCTCAGTTTTCTGTATTAGCTTGTTTTTATTTAGCTTTCTAAGGATCGCCCAGTGGTCAGAAGCCAACACTTTTGTGCTCAATCCAGCAAAATCAAAATATATAGTATTGGGATCAAAGCGACAGATAAATCGAATAGTTGCAAATAATCCTGATTTGTGTGTCCTCGGGGAGAAGGTTAATCGTGTGGCTGAAGCCAAGAATCTGGGGTTGCTGATGGAAGACGCGCTTCGCTTTGAGAGACATGTGCTCGCGATCGCACGTAATTGCTTTTACAGACTAAAAGTTTTATACCGAATACGTGACTTTTTGAGTGAAGATCTGCGCGTTAAGCTTTGCAACTCCCTTGTACTCTCCAGGCTAAACTATGCCGATACGGTATATGGACCAAGGCTACTTTCGAAAACTGACCGAATAATTCAGAGGATCCAAAATGCTTGTGCCAGATATATACATCACATTCCCCCACGAACTCACGTTACTCCCTATTTAAACAAATCAAAGTTATTAAGAATGTCCCAATTAAGAGCGCTACATTTGGCAACACTAATGTTCGGTGTCTTTCAAAACAAAAAGCCCGGGTATCTGTTAAAAAAACTAAAATGGCGCAAGGACAGTAATTTCAAGAACTTTCGAACAAAATCAAATGTCCTTTCAATACCAAAACACACAACAGCAGCATTCCGCGGTAGTTTCCGATATGCAGCTACTAAATGCTGGAATAACTTGCCCCCACCTATCCGTCAACTAAATACCATCAGCCTTTTCAAGGTAAAAGTAAAAGAATACTTTTGTCAGTTTAACTTTTAGGGCGGATAAAATAGCTGCATTTTATTTTATTTTATTTTCATAGCATAATATAAATATCTCCATTGTTTTATAGTAAATACTCATTATATTATTTATTATATACATTTATATATACCTACAGCATAAATAAAGTTCCCACCCTTTTTCATTTCCATTATTTTATTTTATTATTTTGATAACATCTTTCTCGAAAATAGAAATAAAGCGTACACACTATCCTCGCGGGCGAGTCCAACCTCAATGGGCATTGCTGAAAACCAACGCTACCGCAATTCAGCGATAGCATTATGTTGAGTCAGTGCCCCTTTCAGCATCACATCACTCAAGCAATGGGATAATTTTGTCTGTTTTTCTTATTGACTTTTATCTTTGATGTTTTTTTATGTATCATTTTATTTTCTGTATCAAAACTGTATGAGTGTAAAATGCTGAATAAATGCATGTCTATGTCTAATCAGATAAATCGCGCACGCAAGCTAAATAAAATTTTATCGCTGCGCGCGAGTGTCCGTATTACTTTGCATCTTTTCCCCTTCCTACGTCACGACGGACTTTCCGTGGTTACTAAGGGCTGTTAATAAAGAGTAAAAAAATACATTGTGAAATGGTAAGTTACTTAGGTAAAGTACGTATTCTGACTTTGATCGACCATATTTCCGCTACTATGTGAGTTCTGTGATGCCCAACGCATGCAACTTGCAAGGCCATTCGTCGGGAATCGCGATGCTTGGTTCGTATAGGTAGATAGCGTAAATAACAAATAAACCCGAAATACGATTCCTAACAGAAATATGATCGTAATCTACTTAGTTAAAAATCTTGTAAACAAAGTTTTAATTTCAGTATTTTATGCTATTATAACTTAAAATATTTTAATTACAAAGTCCAATAGGTAGAAGAAAGAAGAATAGGTACTTGGGTAGTGAAGTAAATTTCAACTAAGTTTTGTAATAAAGTACTTAGGTATTACTTCTGTAGTTAAATTATTACTTAATTCTTTTTTCGCTATAAGTACCTCTCTAACAAAAAAATGAAATAAATTCACCTTACATTATCCTTCGATAACTTAAAAAATGATATATCTGAATACTTTTAATTGCTGATTAAGCATCCATCCCCGCAACAATTATAGTAGGAACGACGTTTTGCCATTATAATTTATCAAATAGATAGGTAATATACATATATATTATTCTTAAATTATATTACAACTTTCTCAAGTATTTTATCCTACAATTAAATATACTAAACACTAAACAAAAACTATTTCGACGAGTATTTCAACAAGTAGGTATTTACAAAAAACTCTTTACGTAAACAGCGTTAAAAAAACATTATATAACATTCAATCGCCTAGAACGCGCTAGCCCCGACTGCGATCTACCCACAGAGTACTTTTAATATACTGAAAGATCTACCCCTGGGGCGCCTCACGATTGTAGGTAATTATTTCACGCAGGTAGCAAGAGTGACAGAGGCCTGCTAAAAGCGCTAAATATGTGTGTGAAGATCATTTTGATGTAATTACCTGTTAATAATAGCTGCCTATTTCTGATTGATATACCTATTGAGTCGTAAGTAGGTTCGGAATAACTTATTCGGTAAAAATAACTATATATTTCATGTAAATGTATTTGTTATTTACTTTAAATGTATGTAAATACTTTAAAAATCTAATTTATTTACAGATTGAAAATAACACCAAAAATTTAGTCAAATATCGACTAGTTGGGGAACATCAATGTTGAAAGCCAACATATGTCCTCATAAATTTGACTGTCAAAAAGCGGTGAAACCTCAAAAAGAACGAGGAACATATGAAAAGAAGAATTCATAGTTGGTTGGTGGGCTTGGGAGCATTTACCATGGAGTGACGAACAATGCTCTTTGGTGCTGTTCACTGATAAGTCCCGGTTTGGGTTTCCTCCGGATTCACGAAGAACACGCGTTTGGAGAACTCCAAGGAGAGTTAGCCGTCTGGGACAATCATGACGTGGGAAGGAATTTGTCTTGGCGGACGAACCCAGCTCGTTTGGATCCAAGTTAGTCCAAGTAGTAGAGCCTGTTATTGTCCCACACAGAATCCAAATGGGCCAGGAATTTCTACTCATTCACGATAATGCTCCTTCCCATACGGCGCGGCTGGTGTCTGCCGCTCTCCGAGACCACGATATTCAAGTTTTGGATTGGCCTGCACAGTCGCCCGACTTAAATCCTATCAAGCATGCCTGGGACATGTTACAACGAAAAGCTTTGAGAGATTTCCCGCCAAATTTGACGACGGAACAACAACTTTACGAACACTTGCAAAGAACATGGGACCTCTTACCGCAGCAAGACATTGACAATTTAATTTTAAGTATGAACAATCGATGTCGATGTGTAATTAATGTAAAAAGGTGGCAACACTGGTTATTAATAATTAGATGCGGCGATCTCGGATAGGACAAATGACGTCACAGGCGAATCAGAAACCACAGACGTTCCGTACTAAAATACGTAAACTTCAATAATCTATTTCAAGCCATCATAAAACTTCTCCATTGTTAATTGTAATTTTAAGTGCTGATTTATCACGTGTTCGGCGGTGAAGGAAAACATCCGTGAGAAAACCACCTGCATATCTGAGAAATAAGAAAAAAATATTTCGAAGACATGTGAAGTTCGCCAACACGCATTGGGGCAACGCGGCGGACATTTCCTTGCCCTAAAACCCTCTCAGAAATGAGAGGAGGCCTGTGCCCAGCAGTGGGACGACGTATAAGACTGTAACTTTAACTTTTTAACTTTAAATACATATGTGTCACAGTGCATCATCTTCTTCGATCTTAAGAAGAGAAATTATCGGTTTAGGCAACTCTAGGACTCACCACAGTGAATGTAGTAATTATTAAAGATCACAGTGTAACACAAAATACTCATTAAAGTTTGTTAATTAGTTAATTATCTATTATTTATGTAATTTTATTTTAATTCAACCATAGTTTTATATAATGTCAACTAAAGTTTATTTAAATGAAAATTTACAAATTGATATTTAAGATAAACGCTGCTCTGCCTTATTGGGCTTCAATAATGACTCCCTTGTTAATATTTTTAATAACGCCATCTACTGCATTCTATAAGTAAAGTAATTTTATCGAACAAAAATTGATTAAACTATCATGATGGTACGTAGAAAATGTAGTAGACGGCGCTATTACTCAAATGCGATCACTCTTTCTAAAATAAATACGTGTACCTAGGTAACTGTCTTAAATAAAATTAATGGATTAGTATTTGAACGAAAGACCGTTATAGTCTTGTAATTGTAATTGTGTTACCATATACTTTATGGTATGTAATGGCCTGTACGTAGTTTTAACCCCACCACTTTTCGTCACACAAAAAGGTTGCGGATCAGAATTTCAAAGCCCTCCCGTAAAGTTTCACTTCAATAATAAATAACCGTTTGAGGCAGCCATGACAGTTTTCTTGAAATAAAGGCCTCTGATTGGTTCAACCAGACAGAATCGACTTTGCTCCTAAGTGTGCCACCCGTACTATAATATATAGTATCGTACTGTATTTCAATCAATTGTACTTTAAGTTATAGAAGAATAATATAGTATGAAAAATACTATATTTTTGCCCTAATTCAACTGTCGAGCTTTTTTATATTAACTGTAACTGGAAATCTGGAACAAGTAAGTTTTACGGAAATATTTTTTTCCGTCATGAATGTAAAATGGAAAGAAGAAAGAAATAGAGCATGTATTCATTTAATTAAAAATGAATTGTTAATTTAATTTAATATGAATCTAAATTGCTCAGATTCCTATAATTATTTTAAAACTAATAGATCATTGATGGCGAAAGCGAAGAGCAATATATATGGAAAAATACATAAAGATTAAAAATAAATGTGTACTTTTTTCCTGAATTTACCAAAAGTACTATATTTGTTCAAAAAAAGGTGGCAACCCTACTCCTAAGCAACGCTGGACAGAGGTGATTTTGCAACCCCGTAGGGATGCAAAATCACATCCATTGGACCGATATCCATCAGGTTCTCCATCCTCGCCACAGCTCACCACGAGCTGCTCTGCAGGCTTATTATTATTATGGTGTATAAATGTAATTTTCTCATCTGGTTGGGCTGGACAGAGGTGTTTTAGCATCTAAAAGCGATTTTCAATTCCATTTTGTATGGTATTAGGGTGAGCTTGAAACTAATTTATGTGACCAATCTATAGAGAAACATTGGATAAAAATTGCATTTAGAGTTTAAAAAATTACAAAAAGTGGACAAAGGCGCCTTTGATTTTAGACACCGCATATAATAAACATAAACATAAACACTCACGCCTGTCACTCAGAGGGGTAGGCAGAGACTATGGACTTTCATTTGGCACGATTCTCTCGCCTCCTCCACATCCATATACCTACGCATACACGCTCGTCGTTTAAGGGTACTCTTAATTTGGCCCATTTTTAATATATATATAATTTGATAGATAAACTTACGCCTAGGGCGTCCCTTCCTGACTCTGCCGTTCACCTCTGCAACATAAATTTGCTTTGTCACTCTTTTCTCATTCATTCTTTCTACATGACCAAACCACCGAAGCATTCCTTTCTTAATCCTGTTTACAACATCATCTTGCAAGCCACACTCTTCTCTTATCACACAATTTCTCACCCTGTCATTTAGATTCAGCCCTAACATATTCCTTAATGACCGCATTTCTACAGCATTTATTCTACTCGTGCTTCATCTGCCACACTCAACTTTCACTACCATACATTAAAGTAAGGATTAACACAGCATTGTGAATTGCCATACGTGCCTTTTTGGACAAGTTCTGACTTTCCACAATAGAGTGTAGAGCCCCATTTACTCTATTTCCTGCGTTCACTCGTCGTTCTATATCCTTATCGTATCTACCATCCCTGCCACAGAACACAATTACCCTCTACCGAGAGATCCCTGCTAAATACACATCCCAAATACACAAACACCTCATATGTATTGATGTTAAAACCAGCCGGATACAAACAGTACAACTAAAGAGATTTTTCTTCAATTATATATAATAGTTTAAGAGCCAGTGAGCGGCAGACTTACGGTATTTCAATAAGCTTCACGTTTTTTTCAGTTAATCCACTATACCTGAGGTACATGAAATGGGGACTCTTTAGTTTGACCGGCGGTCGATATAGAGACGCTCAGGTGTTAAAGATGTAAAAAAAAATGACCAAAAAAAAACGTGATAATAATAAGTCTGCCGCTTTGACATCTTGAAATATTCAATAAAAGTTACTGAAAAATAACATTGGCAGACACCTATGGCGGTCGCAAGGTCATGGCAGATAGGTTTACAACCACAATTTTTTCTTTATAATTTACGTTATTTCAATAAAGCTGCAATTTATATATGTTGTTGATAATATTATTTGTATAGGTCGGCGAAAAAGTATCTTCGTATTTTGTTTATAGTTTAAGAGCCAGTGAGCGGCAGACTTACGGTATTTCAATAAGCTTCACGTTTTTTTCAGTTAATCCCCTATACCTGAGGTACATGAAATAGGAACTCTTTAATTTGTCCGGCGGTCGATATAGAGACGCTGAGGTGTTAAAGGTGTAAAAAATGACCAAAAAAACGTGATAGTAATAAGTCCGCCGCTTTGAATCTTGAAATATTCAAAAAAAGTTACTGAAAAATAACATTGGCAGACACCTATGGCGGTCGCAAGGTCATGGCAGATAGGTTTACAACCACAATTTTTTCTTTATAATTTACGTTATTTCATTAAAGCTGCAATTTATATATGTTGTTGATAATATTACTTGACATATATGTTTTGCATGGCAGACATATATTGAGGTTCTATCACCCAGGCAGACAACGAATTTCAGTGGCGTCTATAAGCGCGTACTATAGCACTCGCTCTAATCCAGTCTTTAGATTAAATTAAAATTTCTATTATAACATAAACATAAACACTCACGCCTGTCACCCAGAGGGGTAGGCAGATACTACGGACTTCCATTTGGCACGATCCTGACACACTTCTCTCGCCTCCTTTACATCCATATATCTACGCATACACGCTCGTCCGTTAAGGGTACTCCTAATCTGGCCCACTTTCAATATATCGCCAATTTGGTCGATAAACCTTCGTCTAGGGCGTCCCTTCCCGACTCTTCCGTTCACTTCTGCAACATAAATTTGCTTTGTCACTCTTTCCTCGTCCATTCTTTCTAAACCACCGAAGCATTCCTTTCTTAACCCTAGTCACAACGTCATCTTGCAAACCACACTTTTCTCTTATCACACTATTTCTCACCCTGTCATTCAGATTCAGCCCTAGCATACTCCTTAATGACCGCATTTCTACAGCATTTATTCTACTCTCTTGCTTCTTCTGCCAGACCCAACTTTCACTACCATACATTAAAGTAGGGACTAATACAGCATTATGAATTGCCATACGTGCCTTTTTTGACACATTCTGACTTTTCATAATAGCATGTAGAGCCCCATTCACTCTATTTCCTGCGTTCACTCGTCGTTCTATATCCTTATCATATCTACCATCCCTGCTAAATAAACATCCCAATTATACAAACTCATCCACTTGCTCAATCATCTTCCCTTCTATTCTTATTTCACATAACGTTTTACTTACTTCTCTTTCAAAAACCATCACTTGCGTCTTACTTGCGTTCACTTTCATACCCCTTTCTTTTAATGACCAGTTCATTAATGTAACCATCATTTGCAACTCGGCCGCCGACGATGCAAATATGACTTGATCATCGGCGTAGAAAAGGCATTAGACGGTTAACTCACCCATTCTCAACCCACATTCTTCAACTTTCAAAGTTTGCAAACAACTGTACATAAATAGGTTAAACATCCACCGGGAAGCTACACATCCCTGTCTGACACCTTTTTGAATGCCAAACCAGTCCCAGTAGACCCCATTGATCCTGACACAAGCACTAGAGTCCCTATAAAGAGACCTTAATGCCTGTATCGAACCAGCGCTCAACCCAAATGAGTTCAGTGTTTGCCATAACACATTCCTGTCCACTCTGTCATAAGCCTTTACCAAGTCCATGAACGCACAAAAAACTTTCTAGTTTTTGGCCAAAAACTTCTCCGCAATCATGCGCATGGAAAAGACTTGATCCGTACACCCCATCCACTTTCTAAATCCAGCTTGCACATCCCAAAATTTTCCATCAGTTTCTTCCATAACTCTTTCAATTAACACCTTAGCATACAGTTTACCCACAATGCTAAGCAAGCTAATGCCACGGTAGTTTTTACAGTCCTGCTGTTTCCCTTATATATTGGGACTATAACGGCTTTGCACCAGTCTTCCGGTACCCGCTTCAGTTCCCAACATAAAGTAAACAAGGTGTATAGCAGGCCTGCCACCACTCCCTCTCCAGCTATTAGCATTTCGAGTGATACTCTATCATATCCAGCTGCCTTACCTGCTTTCATGCTTTTCATTGCTTTCATTATTTCATCTACACTTATCTCCCTACCTCTCTCCACTTCTTTCGGAATTTCTATTTCACCTAATTCAGACGATTCTTCACTCATAAACACGCTTTCAAAGTATTCCTACCATCTCTTTAAATTAGAAACTTCATCATTACACATCATTCACATACTTGCTTTCACCTGTTCTTTATTATTAGTCATCATTATCATTTTCATCATCATTATTATTACAGCCCTTCACAAGACCACTGCTGAACATAGGTCTCCACCAAGGAATGCCACAAAGCACGGTCTTGAGCTAGCTTTATCCATCGACTTCCCGCATGTCTTACCAGTTCGTCACTCCATCTAGTGGAGATCGCCTTACACTTCGCCTACCGGTACAAGGCTGCCACTCGAGAACCTTTTTTCCCCATCGGTTGTCGGTTCTAGGTTCGGTTCCCCATCGGTTCGAGCTATATGGCCGGCCCGTTGCCACTTCAGCTTACTAATCCGTTGGGCTATGTTGGTAACTCTGGTTCTACTGCGGGTATTCTGCGAAAACCCTGAGCATAGCCCTCTCCATATCTCGCTGAGTGACCTTGAGCTTCCTTATACGGCTAGCAGTGAAGGGCCACGTCTCAGATTCATAAGTCATCACTGGACCTCTCGGTCGAAGTTGAACTTACCTAGTCGGACTATTTGTCCCAGGTAAACATACTCGTCAACAACTTCGAGCTTAGTGCTCCCAACAACTACCGGCATAGGTGTGACATGGACGTTACACGTGATCTTTGTTTTGTCCATGTCCACCTTAAGACCTATCCGTTGGGAGGCACTATTGAGGTCATTGAGCATAGTGCTTAGGTCCTCCAGCGATTTGGCCATAAGGACTATATCGTCGGCAAATCGAAGATGAGTGATGTACTCGCCATTCATGTTAATACCGTGTCCTTTCGCTTAATGCAGCTAGTTTTAGGTCATTTTCTATGGAGTTGTAACGAAATTTTTACTAATCCAAGTGCATTTTATAAGTTGGTCGACTATTACTCGTTAACTTCTTAATTTTCCTTAGCTGTGATAGTTTTCCTTTTAACTTCATTATATATACTACTATTGAGTATACTTTTCACATTTCCAAAAACAGCTGTTTAGTTGGTAGAGGGGGGCACATGACTACACATGACTGCAGATGTCTTCACATGACTCTAATGAAAAATACCACTTTAAAGCTAAATATTTCTCAAACGGACACATGAATCGAAAGGATGATGTTCCATAGCCCCAGTGTTTTTGAAAGATCTATCCAACGATACCCCACATGATGGAATAGACGGGTAAAAAAAAATCATCCTCCATTTACTTGTTGTATCGACCGCCGGTCAAACCAAAGAGTCCCAATTTCATGTACCTCAGGTATAGGGGATTAACCGAAAAAAACGTGAAGCTTATTGAAATACCGTAAGTCTGCCGCTCACTGGCTCTTAAACTATAAACAAAATACGAAGATACTTTTTCGCCGACCTATATATATTGAATAAAATTATCATATCCAAACCTTTCTTAACAATCCACAATTTCATATCTTATCGATGTACATTAAATTAGTTTTGTTTAGGCCATCTAATGTCTATTTTACGGACCACCTTGAGAGTCAATAAATTTTTGTTCGATAAAATGAGTTTACCTATATAATGAAGTAGACGTCGCTATTACAAAGTAATTTTAGTCGAAAGAAAATATTATTTTGATTTAATACACTAAAACGTAGGCTCTACAAGTCTAAAAATAAGGATTGTAATATTTATTTGCTATAAAATTAAACTATTGTCTTATATTTTATGTCGCACTTGTGGTTGAAAATTATTAAATTAAATAAATCATTTGCTGTGAATTGTTTTTAATTTATATTTCATTTAATTTGAATGTTTCACTTCTACCGCGTGTGAACTGCGCACATGTTTTTTTTTTCCATGGGAAAATGTCTACACATACCCGCCTCGCTGGAGCAAAGACTGTTTTCGTCGGACTCGTTAACAGAGTCACGGGAACGCTTTCGCACACATCCGTGACCCCAACAGCGTCAGCCGTCTCCCCTTCTAATTCTCAGGTAAGGTGCATCGAAACACAAGGTGCGCCTTATTCCGCGGTATCCAATGTCACCTATGCCTCCAACGGACCCCCCCCTCTCCGGTCTGAAGCGTGGAGACCATGGGGCCAATAAAAACGACCACTCGGAAACATTAGCCTTTCCGACCCCAGTGGTGGCTAATATACTTACATTTTCCTAACAAATATACATTCAATCCTCTCTCCCCGTGGCCACACCACCACTGCATGAACGGTACGGCCCCGCCAAAGTCGCGGAGGTTAGGGCGAGTGGTGCATCGCCTTACCAACATTTCTCTGCCTTCGGCGCGTCTATAAAATACCGGTTGGATCGAGAGTGAGCAAGAGGTTGCGTCACTCTAGCGGAGCGTCATATCGATGGTGACGAGGTGGAATTGAGGGTATATCGAGAAACCCCCCACTTGTTTGTGCAGTATAAAGTTCACCGTAGGTACAGTAGAGTCCGCCTAAATCATTCTACGTAGTAAAAGTGCTTAAGATAGATTCGTGGTTCTGTCCGTTGAGGTGGTTCTTATGGTGCAGGTGAGGAAGATGGTGTTGCTGAGAGGCTGATCTGTGTTGCACTGAGATGTGTAGTGTTGCCATTGGTTTGCATACTTTGGTATTATCATGTAATTACGTCCCTCACGTTACACTGGCGTGTGATTGTGGCGGGCACGTGTTACGGTGTGGTCAAACTGTAATTGCTCTATACTGAATGTACGAGTATAGTGCGTTACGCTGTCTTATTACTGATAATGATTAGTTGCGTAAGCAATTATTTTTTATTTTCGTGGTATAGCCATGCTGCAGCTATATTACTGCTATAATTGTATCACGAATGGGTCGGCTCGACCGGGGAAGGACCACGCTCTCACAGAATACCAGCGTAAAATAGCAGCTTAATGCTGCTGTGTTTTGTATGGTGAGTGTAGAGAACCAGAGACCCTTTTTACTGGAAACGAGGTATTCCATCTTAGTCCTCACCGGTGACAACGCATCTGCATTTTTATTCGTAATCGAGGATAGATGTAGATGATGTCTATGGGCCACAGCAACCACTTACCATCAGGTGGACTGTGTGCTCGTTTGTCATCCTTATCCTATAAAAAAAGAGAACAAGAGAACGAAGAAAAATAGTCTACTTGTGAGTTTCTTGCAGTTTCTTCTCACAAAGTCTCCCCGCTGTAGAGACTTGAAACAAAGGCGTAGCTTATGACATTTAAAAATTGCTTTGTAAAATTATTTATAAATAAAAATATTTGACTTTCACTTAACTTTTAATAAAAATATAATAAACCTGATTTAATGCGAGCAAGTAACGTGAATAAAGCCCAAATATAAAAAGCAGAGTGGTTACTCCGCTTTTTGTTCGAGGTGTGCAATTCAATTGCATCGAAAGGAGGTAATCCTGGCTACAGCATCGGTATAGTCATGTTTTTCCATCTAATCTCAACATGCATACTAAATTTTAAGGCAACTCAAATAACCATTAAATAATTCAACGCAGAGAAACGATTCTCGCTACAATATCAGATCATCATTAGGATTACGTAATCTCCTTCACTTGTCTTGTGTATTGTGTTGTGTTGCCTACTTCTTATTATGTTTTCGAACTTGAAAAGTTTTTCATTTCACATACATTATGCTAACACGGGCGACCGTGATAAATTGATGAAAAATTCAAAGCGAAATTAAAATATTTTTATCCAATATCACACTGATAATAAAAATGCGAATGTTTGTAAGCGATTGAGTGTGCATGACTCAACCAACCGATATGAGTGAAATTCGGAATGAAAATAGTTTAGTTATATATTAGATTAACACATAGGTTACTTTTCATCCAGAAAAAATTGGCTTTCATCCCGAGAAAATGTGGGATGACTAACGTCACTAAAACGTCATTAAACGGGACTGCCTAGCATATTATGATGTAGAGGTTTATACGTTTGTTTTTGTTACCTTTAATTGTTTGTACATTTAGAAATAAGACTACCGTAAATTCTCTTTAAAGATGTTATATGATGTATCAATCGTTGGTAATCCTAATAAATAAATAAAATGTTATTGAGAAAAATAGAAAGTTCCTGCAGAATAGCATTATCAGAAAACTCTGTAAAAACCTATACCAGGAAGTTTTTTACATATATCAAACTAGATGGCGTTGACAATTCTTAAAACACGCAGTTACTTTAATTCACGAGTCAATCTGCGGTATGTAGTGCAAGTTTTCTTCAAGTGCCGATAATGCCACGACTGTATGCCACTGGGCGGCGCCACTTAGGAATGAGATGAAATATTTGACAGATTACATCATGGCGGGTAAGTTAATATGTTAGGAAAATGTAAGGGTCAATGTTCCTTTCTGTTATATTAATTATAGTCTATATTAATTTGATTAGAAATGAAAACACCAAACTATAGCTATTTCTAAAAGAAAGAAAATAAAAAATAAAAATGTTGGCCGTCACGGGACGCCTGGCAGATGTGGAATATATCATAGTTGATGATATAATTTATAATATATGAAAACCAATAAAGAATTATGGAGTAAAATAAATTTAAAAAAATATATAAAAAAGAAATACGTGTGTATATAAGCGGTGAACGCGTCAAGTATACTATAGTCGAATAGAAAGGCACAACTCACACAAAGAAGCAACGATATGTATAGCACGCACAAGGGAATCGGGAGTAATGGCGTAGAGCGGGCATGACGGCATATGAGAGCGTCATGCCGTTTGCCGTCACGGCATTATCATACTTATTTATACATTTACAAGTCCTACATGACAATAATGTTTTGGTGCATAAATTCAAAACGGCTGTGGAAACATACCCGACGAGAGCTATAAGGTGGATACCAGGCAGAGAGGGCAGCACGAACACCGCTTTAATAATGCGCCAGCCGCCGCCGATGTCGTGACTATGGTCGCAGGCGCCGACAATTCGCCCTTTTTGTAGGGATAGTGGCAGTGGCTTAGCTACCCTCAAGCTAAAGGGGCCCCTCAGCCTCCAAGAATGACTTTCGAAAAATTATGTACTATCCTAGTTGTATGAAGAATTTTCGAGTTTTAACTTTTTGGCCCCTGATCGCGAATTGTCTACTTCGTTTTATTGTCTTTTTTATATAAAAGAGGGGGACAAACGAGCATGCGGCTCACCTAATGGCAAGTGTCGACCATCGCCTATTAACAAATACAATACAAACAGGGGAATTGCAGGCGCGTTGCCGGCTTTTAAAAAAGGAGTAAGCTCGTTTCTTGAAGGTCCCTAAGTCGTATCGGTCCGACAGTAGTGAACCGCCAAATATCTCGATGATGTGTATTTGTGAAATGCGTTGATGAATTTTTGTGGCTGGAATTAACCCGAACAATTCCTCTGGACTTGCAGATGTTGCAGAAATTCACGGATAGCGTGGCAGCGGTCGCCCCCAGGATACGCGAGGCAGCCTGAGCACCTGCGCTAAGGAAGAGTAGGGTAGCTTGGGCGTGGTGAATACCAAGGTGCTGGTACCCTCCTGGGATGGTTTCTTATTTAATTACACTACCATGTTAAGGGGAGAGGGGTTAGGCCTCCGACCACCTGCCTGGTTATTTGTAAGGTCGTGGTACCTCCTCGGTTGGAGCCGGTCCACCCATTAATTACATTCATTCATTACAGCTCTTCATTTCATGTCTTACCAGGTCGTCACTCCATCTAGTCTGGCCCACCCGTGCGACAGCAAAAGCTGCCGTGTGGCTCTTCCACTGTTATGTTGTCTGCCTATATTATTAACTGTAATCTACTTCGTCATTGTTTACGCGTTACACATAGTACTTAGTAGTAAGTAGCTTTGCTTTATTATGCCCTGCAGTGGGCGACAAGGAGCTGATGATGAAGTCGTTTTGCACCTTTAAAGTATTTAGTATAGTTTAAATAGGGCCCCAATTTCATTTTTACCGGGGGCCCTTGCTTACATAGCTACGCCACTGGATAGTGGGAATTATCCCGTAGAATGTGTAAGAACACCGTTTTTGTTCAAGCGCTTACAATTCCATTTAATAATGGGATTTGCATTTACTGTTAACAAAAGTCAAAGACAAACACTAAAAGTGACAGGTATATTGTCCATATGAGCAGCCCATGTTATTCGCACGGAGACCTCTACGTTGGCTTCTGGCGTATATCGAGAGCCAAAAATCTCTACTTTTACGGGAAAGAAATAAAGGCCGCAGTTCTCAAGCACCTCGAAACTATTATGGATTATACACCGTGTTGATGCCCACTGTCTCATACAGTAAAATTATTATCTCTTGACAATGTGTGCAAAATTTCTTCCAATAAAACGGTTTTGATAAGTGAATTCGATTGGAAGCTACAATACCACTCCACTCACCAACATTCGATTGAAAGCGACTTGGCTTTTGCTCTGGCAATAGCAGTCAATCCTGAGTTGTATCTCCGTTAGTTTACCTTTTGACTGCACCGAGTAAAATCTTACTCACGGATAACTCTCTTTTTTAACAAATGATCCAGTAACTTTATACATCACAGCATGCATTAAATCCAGCAGTTCTGATTTTTTGCAGACTTGTTTATGATGTTAGCTCAATGAATTATCCAAGTTTGTGACCTCGAGCGCCGAACGCAACTTTGTCAAAAATCGAAAGAACTGCGAAAAAATAGTTTTTTTTTAAATTTTGGCGATTATAACCCTAAAGGACTAGTTTTGAAAAACTTACTAAGGACGTTTTTAAAGTAGACTAAATTTGCTACAATATGATACTAGAACTGTCTCTGTAGACCCAATAGTTTCCGAGATTAAGCCTTTCAAAATTTATAATTTTTTTCGAATTTCGCAATTTTTTGCAATTCTGTCGTTCGGAATGAATTTTGACCCTGATTATACTATCGAAGCCCTGTACTTTTATGAAGGGATGTTAAAAAAGAAAATGAGAAGTGTGAACGATGATGTTTAAGCTAAGCTACGAATAATGAAGTAAAAAAGATAAGTACAACAAAAGTTAATAAGCTTATTTGTTAGGAAATTGAGTAATATTCAAAATCAAAAAATTAAATTAATTTAGCCCTCTTGGAAGGTCCCGGTTGAGGTTCGTCCGTATCTGAATCGACGTATTGGAATGGCATATCCTCATCAGGGGATGGTGACGAATCGTCGACGTCTTGTGCCCACAAGTCATCCTCCATTTCGACATCGGACAGGTCGTCGCCTTCTGGGATATCTACTACTGCAACATCAGGTATATTGTCACAAGAGGCCCCGCTGCAGTGCCTGCAGACTGATGAGCATTTTAATACTGCCTTCCTGCAGTTGCACGCGTTCCCAACCCTTCGTGCAGCCGCAAGAAATCATCCGCAAGAGGTGTTGTGGGGCTGCATCTCTGGTCATAATTTTGAGGTTGAGGCCTTGTGGCGTGGATATCCACCCCCAGGAGAGAGGGTTCAGTGTGACTCCCAATCACGCCTGTACCTGTAAGAAGATTGTACATGAGAATAGAAAATGATGAATGATATGTAATGTATATTATTGATGCAAGGACAAATTTTTACCCGATGGTATGTCCGCAAGGAGTGAAATCGAGCAGTCTCGTGTAGGAGAACCTGGCTAGATTGAAGCTGGTTTTTGTCGCAGCCCTGGCGAATAGTTGGTACCGCAGCTCGTCAAGGTTATGGGTGTTGGGGTTGCCTCCGTATAGAGCAATTATAACTCGCTCACCTGCTGCTGCTATCTCGTCAGGTGTAGAGTTGGTGTCGAGAAAAACCGCAGCTTGCTTTTCAACGTCCGGATTTTTATCGACTATGGACATCATTTGCTTCTTCCCTAAGCCAAAGAAGCAGGATGTCGAGTCACAACCACAAAAGGCATGGATGAAGAAGCGATGCTGGAATACATGACATCTGATGCTTTGCCTCTTCCACATTTATTGTAAAAAAATTCACATTGGTTTGAGCTCGCAGTAAGTATGATCAGCAAGTCAATGTCCTCACCAACGACTATCATAGGTAGAGGCAGCAGTTACAGCTGTCGTGATGATGAGCCTATCAGCATCTTCCTCTGCTTGGAGTACTTGAATGTTGTGATTTCCCTTTTTTGTTGTCAGCAGCTTTATGAAACGAATCTTGTTTTTGTCATTTGACAAGAATTTCTGTTGAGGAACCTGTGCCATGGTTTTCTCATCAACGAACTTTTAAAGGCTTAATCTCGGAAACTATTGGGTCTACAGAGACAGTTTTAGTATCATATTGTAGCAAATTTAGTCTACTTTAAAAACGTCCTAAAAAATAGTTTTTTTAAAACTAGTCCTTTAGGGTTATAATCGCCAAAATTTGAAAATTTTGGCGATTTTTGACAAAGTTGCGCTCGGCGCTCGAGGTCACAAACTTGGATTATTCATTAGGCCAACATCATAAACAAGTCTGCAAAAATTAGAACTACCGGATTTGACGCATACTTTCAGGCGACAAAGTTACTGGATCATGGAAAACTAGAATCACGTTTTACGAATGTATATACGAGTATGATGGTCGATTTATTTTCCCTGTTCTTTAAAAGTGCCACTCACAAAGAAGTAAACATGTACAAGCGTTTCATGGTACAGTGTCACCAACTTATCTGTTCAGGTGGACAAAAATGGAACTAACGCCGCCATTTTATAAATGACATTTCGCTGTCAGGTTATTGCTTTATTTGATTTTATTGTGAAAAGTGCAAATAAAATGCCTAAAGCTCTTCAAAGTGATGCGCAGCACATTATCCTAAAACTTTTATTTTTAATGAAAGAAGAGAAACATTTACAAGCTCCAATTATACCATTCAAAAAGCTTTATGAACGCGTTACTGCTGCGACAGGTTAGTCTTGCCAGATATAGAAAATTAGAATCCCCAAATGATGTACTTGTGAAACAAATAAAATATATAATAATAACACGAAGTTTGTTTCATATCTTAGTTATAATACTTTAACTGTTAAATTGCGAAGGAAAACATCGTGAGGAAACTTGCATGCCTGAGAGTTCTTCAAAATGATCTCAAGTCCGCACTTAGCCAGCGTGGTGGACTATAGTTTAAAGTAAAAACCCTCTTGTGCTCATTAGTGAGCCGGCAATGGGTTAAAATTTTAAATTCTGCTTAATAATTATTCATGACGGACAATTATGAAAGTAGGCAAGTTGTATGTTCATTGTTCTATACTTACAAATATGTTATGAATATATAGTCACCTATTTCCGCGGTAAACTTCTTAAATGGCAATAATAAGCTCTCCTCTAGCGATTTTGTCAACTGAACAGAAAAGTTGGTGGCACTATAAAGTAATACCGACTATACTTTGGCTCCAGAGTCCACAGCGAATGTCGTTGGGTCATGATTTTGTCACACTATGTCACTTGATCACCACTCTAGACATCATGATGATCACTCATCTTCCTACTTACTTTTTTTCCACTGGTTTATTGTTAGGCACCATTAGCGCCCTTTTTCTATTTTTATGATGTTCTTAAGAAATTGAGGCGCGCGGTTTGCAGGGATGTTTGTGACCTACGAGATGAAGTTCCGCGAAAAAGTTTATTATGCACTTTCACTGCCTTCAGTTTAATGTCGTTTTCTTTTTTCAATGGTGCGTAGCTATGAAGGAGAGAGATGAACGACAACAGTTGTGATAGCTTACCTATCACCTTCAAATGATGTTTAACTTCTAGGTTTCCGTACAAAACTACGAGACCCTATTACCTAGCTCTAAACGGCGATATCTCTTGAACCGTTATAGTTGCCGATTGAAATTTTCACCGAATATGTGTTATTATAGCGGATTACCCAGCAGACAATAAAAATAACAAAAAAGTAAAAAATTATAGCGACCACCCATACAAGAAATGTGTTCCTACAGATCCTTTTTAAATAGTGTAGGTATAATAAATAATCGGACTTACGTTAACATTTGGAGTACCATAAATTGCGGTCATTATAATAACCTTCAATTCGGAATTCAATAAACATAAGGTTTTTAGTAAAACAAACGTTTATATGATGAATTATAAATTTATTAGTCAAACATGATAATTTACAATAGCGTAAAATTAAGGGGTAATTTAATTGTAGAATAATAACTTAACTAATTACTTTTTAGGAGTAACCAGAACGAGCACAGGTGTGAATTTTGGATCCCAACCTCCATTGTTGGACTGTGGTGTCATGTCTCCGCTTTTGTGAGTGTCTGAGATTTTCACGAATACATCCTTGAATTTCTTTTCTGTAGTTTCATTTGCAATAGCAGCGTTTAAATCCCCAACAGTACTTCCGCTGGGAATGACCTGTTTGCCTGTTGTGTATGGGGTTTCTTTGCCGTACTGCAAGTCCATAAAGTCGTTAAGAATTCCTTCTAAAACTTTCTTCGCACTCGCATTTGTGGTCGGATCATCGATTCCTTTGGAAAGCTCGTCAATAGTGATGGTTGGCAGCGACATAGTGGTTTGTCTAAAGCAAATATACATATTAATTCAAAACAGCATTTTAAAGGTTTTTTTTCTGATAGGGGGAACCGGATGGCACTGATTTAGGAAATATCTGCCGATATGCGGCGAAAGTGGAACACCACAGTTTTTTATTCGCAGTGATTCTGTCATAAGGTCTTTACCTCCGCGAGGCGGGTACATTTTCAATTAAAATAATAAACAGGTCTTTCTTAAGAATAATGAAATTACACTGAATTGGAGAAAAGAGAACCTAAACTGGTGCTTCGTACAAGTCACCGATTAGGGTAGGTCAGGTACTTTCGGAACAGTTGTTCTTTACTGGAAGGAGACCGCAAAACTTTTAACTTTTTCCCAATATTTTATAGCCATACTCTCGGCACTGAAAACATTGAAATAGTACTGGTGAAAGCAAATCTGTCAGTCTGCGCATGCTACCTACAGACGGCGGCGGTTTGGCAGTAAGTTTGTTATTAGTGTATAATTTTTTAAATTCTCTATTTTATTTATGTAATATAACAAATTGGTTAGTGTGTGATATGTATATCTATTATTAGTATACATTATAATATGCTTCTATACATGTATTAAGAAAGTCTTTGATTAAAGAAGAAAATTTATAATAATTACATTAAAAGTCGCAAAGATTTTTTGGGAATATTTTCTTTTACAGTGTTATTCAAATGAAAACAAAATGAAGCCCTCACTTATGACCGTCGCGAGTTCTGGGACCATTAATGAGGATCTACATAATTATATTCAAGAGTAAATAATATAATCAATGCCAATCATCACTCAGTCCGTTTTCGGATATAACCCTCAAAAAAGCAAGTGGATATAACTGGGCTAATCGTAAAGCTCGATTTTTGTATTTATGTATAAGTTTCATTTTGTAGCGGTGTACATAATACATAAATACATAGTATCTACCGCTATCGATGAGGTATGATTCTGTAAAAATATAAGTACCTAGGTACACTACGACGTGACAAAATCATAAGAACATAGAAAAATGTTTAAACAAAACCAAACCACTTTTTTTAATTTTTTTATTTTATCTTTATTAAAACGTTACCCCCACACTAGGATTTTCTCCTGTATCGTGGAGGCAGTTTACAAACACAAATTGCACAAGGACAAACATCCAGACCCGGAACAATTATTTGTAGGCCATACAAATACTTGTTCCGTGCGGGATTCGAACCCGCGGCCCCCAGCGCAGCAACTCATTACTAAACCACTGCGCCACGGAGCCGTCATGAATTTTTTATACTTTTAACATTGAATGTTAATAGTATAAAAAAGCAACTTTTTTATTGTTAACATTCACTGTGGGATTGAGCGGGTCTATGTTAGACATGTGTCAATCGTGAATAAATCGTTCATTTGACCCGGGTCACATCAAAGTATTGATGATTACAATTACATTTTTTGAACGTTTCGGATAAAACTATTGACAGGACCTACGACCAAATAGTATAGTAATGTCCGACGCCGACAGAATCAAGCGGGTCTCACAGATCACTGAGTACTGAAACTCGAAATGATGCATTTGTATGATCAAACCGAATGACCCGGTTCGTAACACGAATTAATACTTGAATGATCGGGTCACTAGAAATGAAAGAATGACACATGTCAAGTGTCATTCGTTCATTAATCTTAAAATTTATGATGTCCTCCCAACCAATTATCATACACGGTGCAGTGGCATCTTTTGAATAATCGGAAGTTCTCAGCTATTAGGAACATATTATTATGTCATTGTAGGTATAGTACGCGTTTAGAACAAGAGAGAGAGAGAGAGAGACGGGGTTAACCTATGAAAAAGCTGTAAAACTGATATGAATGAAATCAAAGAGAAATGACTCATTAATTCTCATAGTTTTTTATTAGTGTTTAAAATTGTAGAAAGTAAACTTGGCTAGCTGGTTTTATAAGTTGTCTAAGTTAACTGCAGAATATGTCAATCCCTAAACCAGGGACAAGAAGCATCGTAGAAGGTCATCGCATGCTATCACGATCACAACCCTGCATGCTAGATAGAGAACTTTAACAAATGATCTGAATCTATGAAAGATTTATAATGTATAAATTTGAAATGTCTCAAGTCAATATGGGTCAATACCATTAATTTATTTTGCATTGCATAATCTCAGACCAACAAATGGGCGGCAGCGTCACTTGAATTGTGTAGTAGATTTCAAGTGACGCTGAAACCATGCTCAATTTTTTGTTGGGCATGTAATAGTTAATTTATTGACATAGAAATTGCACAGTTAGTAATACCTAATTATTACATAAAAATTAAGTTCTTTATTAAGTACGTATAATTATAATATACAATAAATCCATTTATGAAATATTTAATATAGATACGAGTATGATAATATGTTAGTTTCATTTAAATATCGCTAAATTTAAACAGACCAGTTATTATTATCATAGGAAATGATAAATATTATGAAGATATTTTTACCGCAAAACAAAACGAAATAATAACAATATTCTTTAAGTATATTTAAAGTTTAAAAAATCTGTAAAATCAAAACACTACTAGTCTATCTAATATTTTTTATCTAAAACCACTTAGGTATTATTAATTTTGATTTATAAAAGTTGATAAAATTAAGCAAATACACAGTTATGAAAACGTAACCTAATAAATATTTTCAATTAAAATTTTTAAAATGTCTTTAAGATATTTTATTTTAAGTAGGTACTTAAGAACACACATTTCTTTCTAATTACTCTCGAGATTTCGATCTCGAATCCATCGATTATTGATTTCTTGTATTCCTAATCGCTTTGAAAGTTTTATCTAAAACGCAATCAATCACGATTAAATACATTCGATAGCTACAACGTAAATATTTTAAGGCGATAAGTACATGGATAGCGCATGCAAACACGAAGATATAAGATACCTATTAGTATATCTAAAATTTAAATGACTAATTTGTCTATTGTAGAACTTTTGCCATTTTCTTTCCTTTTTTATTTTTTTAAAATAATTAGAAGATTATATTAAAATCTACTATATTGGTCTCGACATGTTAGTCTATCATAATTTAAAATTAAATTCAAAACTAACATATTGTAATCCATAAGAAACACTATTACTTAAAAATATTTTTTTAAAACCACTAAACGAAGAACGTAACGCTCACACTAAGCTTAATAATTTAATTGACAAATAATTTTTAAATTTTTGATTAAAAAAGCTTTTGTAACAAGCGCTTTTCTTTTCTTTTTCAAATATTAAAGTGTGACAAATTTTTCTTTACTTTTTCAAAATTATTTAAAATAGACATTAAATTAAACGAATTTACACTACTTACAAATAGGGTAGGTACTTACTTTTTGGAAATAAGAAACGGACAAGTGTTACAATGTCTCGTCAAACTTTGATGCAAACTGACTACGTCTCGTATCTTCTCGGTTTATAAATCACTGGCAGGTCGAAACTGAATAGATATGATAGGGCTTGGCTTGTCACCATATCTATGACTATACCAAATATTATCGGTCGATACCAATCATTTCACACGTTGCGGTTAGTTTTTCGCATGAACTAATTTTATTTTTGAACACATGAGTAATAATTCATTGACTTATATTTCGTTTGTTTGTTTATCGATATGCATTGCATTTCGTCTTAACCGTAAGATTATTTTTATAAACTTGATTCATTGCATACCTAATCAATTACGATTTTCTGAAACCATGTGGTTATTCTCTCCATAATTTCTATCATATCATGAGTCCAAATCTGAAATCCTAAGCACGCAATTAATAAGGAGGTGTTTTTTTTATAGAATAAGGGTGACAAATCATCCACACCATCCACAGTCTACCTGATGATAAGTGGATATTGTGGCCCATAGACATCTACATTTATACTCAATCCTCGTTTCCAGTAAAAAGGGTCTCCGGTTACCAACACTCACCATATGAAACACAACAGCATTAAGCTGCTATTTTACGCAGGTAAGAGCGTGGTTCTACCCCGATCGAGCCGAGCCGTTCATGTTGCAACCATAATTTAGCTGCAGCGTGTGGCTCTACCACGTAAGTTGTGGTGCACGTAAGTACCACGTACGGCTGTTTTCCATCAGCGATAATATGCTCTTGCTCCTTGAACTGATAGTTTTTTATAGAAGAGGGGGCAAAAGAGCATCCGGATCATCTGATGGTGAGTATGGAACTTGGTGAAATCGCCGCCAATGAACAGGGGAATTGCAGGTACGTTGCCAGCCATTTAAAAAGAGGTAAGCTCGTATTTTTAAGATTTCTAAGTCGTATTGGTCCTAAAAATCGCCGGTGCTCGACGATTCAAAGAAAGAAATAGTGCGAGGAAGAAAATTCCTAATAAGTCACACAGTGATCGACCGCCAACCATCCAAATAGTATGGAAGGTATCGTGAGTGAGGTCGCGATGTGTGATGGTGGGATTTGGCGATTGGAATCAATCCGATCAACTCCTCTGGGTACTGTCGTAAATGCGATAAAAATGCAAAATATTTTTAATTAACATGATCGCCACTTTTCCCATTATTCAAATTTTCTATTACTACAGATTTAAGAAACCATTCGTCTTCATGTTCATGTATCCGATAACATCAAAACCTGCTACGTTCCCAGAACAAATGTCTCTTTCACACTCAGACTGATGAGATTTATTTAATTACTTGTATGCATTACTTACCGCGTGTTTCAGTTTCTCTTAACCGTTTCACTACGTAATGGTTAGAAACCATACCCTATTTCTTTCCATGGGTGTTGTACGAGGGGGTTGTTGGATCGGAAATGCCAGAAAGCTCCTATGCTTCCGACAGATGGCAATATAACCATCTCGTTTACACTAGACGTAAAATAACCAAGCTGGCGACAGTGAGCAGTGTTATAAGTGCAAGACGTCGGGTTTTGCGATCATAAATCCACCTGCCAAGCGTGATCGTTAAAGCAACTTCTCCTATAAAGAGAAAGGCATATGTTTCACAGTAAACTTTTACTGGCTGATGAAGAATGAGAAGACGCGCTATTTGGTGCAGATATTGTTTTCAAGGCATCCGCCGCGACTCGGAAGAGCAACCGAGTATATTTATATCTCTACTAACTGATACCCGGCGCGGTGCTGCCACAGAAGAAATAATTATGTAAATATCGTATTAAATTTGGAACAGTTAAGTGAGAAATAAATTTGTAGGTACGATACGCGCGCCACCTACTGTAAATTAATTGTACTATGTCTATAACCATCGCGCAAGTGCAAGCAATAAGTTGACAAAGTTTTACCGCAATCCGATGAACGGTATGGTAGCGCATAAAATACGAACATTAATTTTTATATATTAGACGGGAGGGCTAATTAAATTGTCTGTGAGCTGTGATAAACTTTATTGCGGACTATTTGAAGTCCGATGCTGAACATAAACAGAGTCTAACTACTACTACTACAGCCCATTACAAGTCCACTGTTGATCGTAGGTCTTCTCTATGGTTTGCCACAAGGTATGGTACTGCCTGCGTGTTTTATCAGGTCGTCACTCCATCTAATGGGAAGTTGGCCTATACTGCGCTCGCCTATAAGAGGCTGCCACATAAGAACCTTCCTTTACAATCGGTTGTTGGTTCTTGGTCGACCTAATGCCACTCCAGCTTACTGACCCTCTGGACTATGTCGGTTACTCTTGTCCTACTACGGATTCTGCCGCTGATATCTTCATTACGAATTCTATTACTAAATAAGACAGAAACTTCGAGCATAGCCCTCTCCATAGCTCTCTAAGTGACCAATCTTCCTGTCACATCCAACAGTGACGGGCCACGGCTTAGTTCGTTACATCTTTTTGTTTGACATTATAGGCGAACAGTGTTATAAACTCTGAACATTTATTAATCGAAACAATCGGTTCACTTACTTTCGCATATATTTCGCAGATGGAGAATCACTGATTTTTACTACAAATATATTTCTCCTATCGAAATTCCCCATAGGGGTTGTTCCGAATAAATATTAGAAACGTAGTTAGGACTTATTATATGGCTTAACTTTTGTACAGAATCTATTACCTATGCCAAACAATAAATTATTTTTCATTCAACTTTACCAGGTTACTGAGAAAAAGTATCTGGGGTTAATTCGAATGACAAAAATTTCACATTATTCATGGTTGGCTAGTTTTAGCGACTAACGTCAACTGGAGGGACGATGGTGATAGATAGCTTCTGATCATATATTGCTAATAAATATATGTCGCTGCGTTTGTTAGAAATTAACAGAAATCGGAATATACCCATTTTCGTAATTGCCGCAATGCACCTTATTCAAATCTATATATTTTAACAGACTTCAAAAAAAGGAGGAGGTTCTCAATTCTACTTTATTTTTTATGTGTGTTACCTCAGAACTTTTTTATTTGAAAGCTGGTGCTTCTCATGTGGTTCCATATAAATTTGATCAAGATATGACCAGTAGTTTTTGAATTATCCTTAATAATGGGTATTTAATTGACTTCGAGTACATTGATGATTTAACTTACGAGTATATTGAAGTCGGTTGTACAAAATTTTTAATTTTCCTACTTGTTAATTAGAAGTTATGATGTCTCCTTTGAATGTTATTAGCCCCGTGTTATCAGCTATAATTAAAGTGAATGATTTTAATTCAGCAAAGCAATATTGCCGTTTCAAATGCATTTTATTTCACACCCATATACGATATACTAAAAATATTTCAGTAATTCAGGTCAATCATGAGTGTTGTTACTATCATTCGCCAATTTTTTTGCAAGTGTGTACTTAAGATATGACTTAGGCAAACGCATGAAGGGTCAGCTTATCTTTTACAAAAGTGAAATATTCCCAGTCAACTAGTATGTATAAATATACTAGCTTATGCCCGCGGCTTCGCCCTCTTTTTATAGATTAAGGGTGACAAACGAGCACACAGTCCACCTGATGGTAAGTGGTTGCCGTGGCCCATAGATATCTACATCTATCTTCGTTTGCGAATTTAAATGCAGATGCGTTGTCAGCCGTGAGGACTAAGATAGAATGCCTCTTTTCCAGTAAAAAGAGTCTCTACACTCACCATACGAAACACAGCAGCATTAAGCTGCTATTTTACGCTGGTATTTTGTGAGAGCGTGGTCCTTCCCCGGTCGAGCCGACCCATTCGTAAAAAAAGTAAAGTTACAGCCTATATACGTCCCACTGCTGGGCACAGGCCTCCTCTCATTTCTGGGAGGGTTTTAGGGCAAGGAAATATCCGCCGCGCTGGCCCAATGCGTGTTGGCGAACCTCAAATGACTTCGAAATATTTCTTTTTCTTATTTCTCAGACATACCGGTTTCCTCACGATGTTTTCCTTCACTGCCGAGCACGTGGTAAATCAGCACTTAAAATTGCAATTAACAATTTCATTGATGCCAGCGGGGATCGAAACCGGGTTGCTCGCGTATTGTGAAATTTACAGCGAGCGCTAACCATCTGAGCTACCACGGCTCATTTTAAAAAGTAACTATGTAAAATATAAAAAACATACAAGTGTATGTGTAAGAAAACTTATTAATATATTATATAATTTACAAATATATTTATTTAGATTAGAATAAGAGTCGTTCATAAATGCTGGGCACGCGAGAGTTAAAATTGGACGAATTTATTCCACTTTTCCCTGTTTTCATGGCTTGGACGTGGAAACCTAAAAATAAAATAAAAGAATGATCAGCAAATTTAAATATCAGAAATTTAGCCTAATTATGAATACTTCTATTTGTTTCTACAAAAAAAAAACATATTATATTATGCACAATTTTTCTCACACTTAAGTAACTACAGAAACGTCGCATCTGAACAAATTAATTTCATAATCTATATTCCATGACCCAAGATGGCGTCTTAGGAATAATTTATTTGATTATTAATCTATAATACTTTTTTATTCATTAAGTATCTTACTCACCGATGAAAAGTTATTCCTTGTATTTGCTAACATTTCTTGAATTATTTGAGCAATATCTAAAACACACCATGGCATATTTTATCAAGATTTTTTTAAATAATCAACACAGCTTGTGTCAACTCACTAGCGCCTAGCGAGCGACTGAGTAAAGTGCGGCGATATCGCCTCAGTTGAATGGGACATCGTAACTTAGTGCAATGTCTCCTCTAGTACGTAGTACATAATAACTCAATGATTGACATGACAATGATAGAAAGATGTCTTTTAAAAAAAAGAAAATGCTACCATACATTATTTTATATAACTATCAATTTACGCAGCGTAATGGCTGATTTACACAGGGACAGTAACTGGCTCCAAGTTCGAGGCAAGTCAGTGCTGACCCGCTACTGGCTTAATGTAAATTGATTTGAAGTCAGTACAGCACTGTCTGCGCGACTATTGACTGCGTGTAAACGGTGCAAGTCAGTCCTCGGTGCCAGTACTGGCGCCTGTTACTGACCCCGTGTAAATCAGCCTTAAACCATAAAAGATCTCAGATGGCACGATTTTTTTTTTCGATTTAATCGACAAATATATTATCACATCACTTGCAAAAAATATTTATAAATTATATAACCTAAACCTTCCTCATTATTCCATATATTGGTGAAAACCGAACAAAAATCACCAACGTATATCCTGAGATTATCTACCTGTATGAATGTTCACGACATTCATACAGGCGGACACGGCAGGGGACTTTAATTTATAATATGTATAGATTAACTTATGCACGCTACTTCGACCGCGTCGAAGTTGGAAATAATATTTTAGTTGCTATACTCCAACACGGATACCCCAAAACCGTGTACTGGCGGTGTAAGAATATCATCTATCACATATCGTCCCGAGGGTGCCGCAAGAAGCGACAGAGGGAAACAAACCAGGAGATTGGCATTAGCGTCTTCCTAATAACATCTAAAAAATACAAAACTGCGGTTGTCAACCCGCCTGCCTAGCGTAAGAACTATTCCAAATGTTGTATGAGGTAATCTATGGGGAGGTGTTTGTTCAAGTGGACTTTAATTTGATGATACTGTACCCAAAACATAGTAAGTGAACAAAACAAAAAGAAATAGGTACGTGTCCTGCTACAATCAATTGCCTAATTGACAACCCACGCAAATCAAAAGTTTTAATCGAAAGAGATAACTAAGGAATTAAGGAATGCAAAACATCAAAACAATATTATAAAGTAACTAATACATTCACCAAGGTAAAGTAAGTATATAACTATCAAGTAGAAATATAAATAGCGGCACGAAAGTCTAGCGGTGACCGTTATTGCGCATAAGTCACGCTGATTGGCTTATTGAGCATAAGTCACGCTGATTGGCTCGTTCATATCGTTCGCACTGTTATACGGGGCTTCACGAAATGTCTTTTAAAAACTATTTAGAAATTACAACTGTATTTTATTATAGAAAGACACAAATTAAAATTGAATTTGAGGCAGTATTTCGGATGAGTGTATGACGGACTGACTGGTATTGCTAGTCTTGAAAATGAGAAAGTACTGAAGCTACTAAGAGAGTGCTGACCGTGTGCTTTGTGTCAGCGGATCCCTATAAAAGGGATCTATAACCCCCGTTAGAGGAAACTCACCCTTGAGTGAGTTTGGCTACTCTATGCGTAGCTGTGGTTGATCAGCGTGATGATGACTTTCTGTATTTTCTTTGTTAAAATTAAAATGCTCTCTGAAAGACTTTCCTCTCTTACAAATTATATAGGTTATAAAAGATGCAAAGTGCTACAGATATAAGACTTATTATAGAAACTAACATTATACAAATTTGGACTTTCTAGGGTGTCTAGTCGTTTGATAATCTGATCGGAATCAGCGTCGTACGATTTTAAATTTTCTAAATTCAAGGTTTTACATTTATAGAAGACGTAAGGTTAACTGAAAATTTGTTAAAGTTACTTAACTTACAACAGCTATCATTAATTATATTAAAATCCGAATATATTCCGGGAACATTTATACTAGGGTAGAGCTTAGTTTCTAATTTCAGATTCTTATGGAGCTACGCAATCAGGTGGAATTGTGAGTAAACCATGTACCGGATAGAGTGTATTCAGTTAAATTGTTCTACACTCCATTGATAACTTAGTGGGTTTGGTTTGAACAAAAATCCATTTGTTGTTGTATAGTTTATGCCATATATCCAGATCACCGAAATAAGTCTAAATGGACAGTTATCTGGGATTGATATCAAGGCTTTCGTCATAATTTCTATTTCACAGGGTACATTATTGGATACTGTAGCTACATCTATAACATCACAAAGGTAGGTATTTGTCGGGATATTTTTACAATTATTTATGTCTTGTAGATAAACATAACTTGTTTTATCTTTGCTTAGCCTACAAACTTTTCAGAAGGGATGATCATGGCAAAGAGTTTGCTCGATCTCGAGCATGTGGAGTTGGCAAGGGTAGGTTTTATATATATTATATTCATAAACAACTAAGGGTAATTTTATGATAAAAATAAGCTTATTGTCTAAATAATAACATACTAAATCAGCAATGTTAATTAAAGTATGAATGTTGCTTAATTCTAGAGATATTGGAAAATCTTTGTATTTTGGCATAATTCTTAGGTTACTAATTATATCATTATACATTTGAGTTGGGCTTAGTATAGATGGATGTAAGGTGTTGGTTTTTACAAATAAAATTGAGTTTAACAAATCTTCAACTTTGAAGGACATTGTAAGTAAATTAGATAGCAAGGTATTTAAAACATTTGATAGTTTCGTTTGAAAACTGAGTATATTTAACATTTCAGATGCGTTTTTAACAGTAGAAGATAAGAGTTCAATGGCGCTATTTAACTTTTTGATTGTCATTTAATTCCTCCAGGGATTTATTAACATTAGAAATAGCGGATTTAGAAACTAAGATATGCCTTTGATAGATTCTGCTAGTTTATTTTCATTATTAAACAGAGCATGAATAGCTTTGTTGTAGTTTTCAGCGTCATCTTCATCCAGTGTACCGAAAATGTGTTTAAATAACGTGCCAATACCTGAGAACCAGGCAGATCTCTTGGACATACCGTTTAAGATAATATGAAATCGCATTAAAATCTCTTAAGATGTCGTTGTAAAGTGCTTCTAGGGTTGTAACATATTTTCACACTGAGTATAATCTATTTCGCACTCTCACGACACTGAAATCGGACTATTTTAAATACTTCATGAATGTTTTCCAAATGATGTTGGATTGGATGTACGTCTACTGGTATAACGATGTGAAATTGATCATTAATTATCCTCAATGTACCAACAGGGTCGAAGAATACCAGGGCTCTTGTCGATGCGTTCAACATATTGACCATTGCCGGTTGCAAGAATAATAGCACAAAATGCGATGGTGGTTCTGTAAATAATAATTAAAAGCTTACTAAGTCTAGATTGTATAATAATGTGTATATAATGTAAAAGGAAAGTGTATAAATTAATTGTAAGTATTAAAATATATGTCTTAAAACGAATGTAATTTTGATATTTAAGAACTTATCTCATGAGCGAGTTTTACTTCGTCGAAGTGGTGTTTAACATGGCGTCTGTTAATAAGGAGAGTAAGGATTATTATTACTGTGGACCTTGACGACTTTGTAAGGCCCTTCCAAATAGGGAAGGGCTTTGCGAGACGAAGATGATTTCTGATGTAGACGTAATCTCCTATTTTATATTTGACCGTGCGAGAGTTTCTGTCGTAGTATGTTTTAGACCTTTCTTTTGAAATTTGTATATTTTGTAGGGCTTTCTCTCGAGAAATCTTTAATCGATGCTGGAGCATTTTAATGTAATCGGATAGGTAACGTTTTGATTCGAAAATAGCATCGGAATATACGGCTTATGACCAAAAGAAGTTCGTAAGGAGTGAACTGAGTTGTTGTATGGACGTTACTGTTGTAGGCTAACATTGCTGTATAGACGTATCTGTGCCAATCGGTTTGGTTTTCGTTCACGAAGGACTTAAGATACTCTTTCAAAGTGGCATGGCTCCTTTCGAGAGCACCTTGAGTCTGGGGATGATATGGAAGACCATATCTGTCTTATTTTTAAAATTCACATGTGCGTTTGAAAAGGTCAGCCGTAAAATTTGTTCCTTGATCGGTGATTATTGATTTAGGGATCCCAAATTGTGAAATGAGTGAACTAGAGCTTCGCATGTTTCTTCTGCGGTGACATTGGAAATTGGATAAAAATTTGGTTAGATCATCTTGGAGGTAGTATAAATCGAGTTTGTGAAACCCGCTTCGGGTAAGGGCCTACTATATCTAAACTTATTTTCTCAAATGGGCGAGTAGAAGTGGTTGTGATTTGCAGGAGACCAGTTAATCTTGCGTAACGGTTTATTTGTTTGGCAAAGTTTGCAATTTTGTACATACCTCTCTATATCTGCGCATGTTTTTCCAATAATAACGTTCTTTAATTCTATTATACATTTTATTTGATCCTAAGTGACCGGCTATTGGTATATCATGATTTTCTTTTAGAATTTTCGATATCTCTGGTACAGGTATATTATGGAGTTATGATGTATATTTATTGTTATATTTGTATTGTTATATAAATACATAAGCATGCCGTATATTTTGACAAACGAATGTTGTTCGAACAGATTCTTAAAATCAGAAATTGCGATTTCACTGATATTACCTGAAGTATAATGTCGTCCCTAGCGGCTTTTAAGGTCTTGAAGATTTCGGGATAGGAACAGTCATCAAAATAATATGCTTTTGTGAAGAGAGATAATAAATTTTGCCTTTAGACTCTATCTTTTAAACAGGTGAAGTTCTCGTTCTTCGTTTAAGACCTTTGTGTCATAAACCGGAAAGAATATCTTCAAGGTAGAGTTTGATTCAAAATCGATAGATACAGGGACTAGGATTGTTTTGCAGTCACTTTTTAAAAGGCTCTCATTATACTCTTTTATATAAGTATTAAATGTCTCATCCTTTTTAGAAAACGTTTTAAGGAATATAGAGTAATCGTCGTTGCAGTGGGCCAAGTTATTTTCAGAGTCTTTATTTGATTCATTACAGGAATTTTGTAGGGATTTTGCGTCTAATGGAATTGAATCAGTGTGTTCAGGATTCAGGAGTTCTGATGGGCTGAGATCCAAGTCACCCAGTTCAATGAGTTCTTCGAGAATGTCTGAAGGAAGTTCGGAATCTTGAGTAGTTTGGGGTTCTTCGTGGGAGGTGGAAGGTTGCGGATCTGAGATAGTATCATTTTGTACAACCGGATTAACAGGGAAACGGGATAATGCGTCTGCGTTACTGTTAATTTTGCCCTTTTTGTATTCGACCTCGTAGTCGAACTCTTCTAATTTTAGCCTCCACCTTACTAATTTTGACCCCGGGTCTTTGCAGTTAAATAACCACTTAAGTGGGCGGTGGTCGGTAATAATTTTAAAACGACGGCCATACAGGTATGGCTAAATACTTTAGTACCGAAAATTGCTAAGCATTCCTTTTCTGTTATACTGTAGTTACTCTGCTTTATTTAAAGTTCTTGAAGCATAAGCGACAGGTCTATCATTCCCTATGGGACCCTGTGATAATATGGCCGAAATAGCAAAGTTTGATGCATCACAAGTCAACACGAAAGGTTTTGTGAAGTCTGGGTAGGCTAATATTGGAGCAGTAGTCAAGCAATTTTTTAGAGTTTCGAAGGCTAATTGTGGCTCATTTTGCCAATCGAAAGAACATTTTCTTCAGAAGGTTTGTAAGAGGTTTTGCAATTTTGGATAGATTTGGTATAAATCGATAGTATGACGCTAGTCCCATGAAAGATTGATGTCTTTTGGACATCGAGGTTAGAGGTGTTGAACAGCTTTAGTTTTCTCTGGGTTTGGCTTTACCCCTCGTTGGTAATGATATGACCAAGATATGATACTTCCTTTCGGAGAATTCGCACTTATCTGGCTGGAGCTTAAGATTGATGTGAGTCTGTCAAAAACGTTAGAAAGATTATTTATGTGTGTTTGAAGATCATATGAGTAAATAACGATATCATCTAGGTAGACGACACTGGAGTCCTTGTAAGCCAGATAGGCAGTGTTCATCAACCTCTGGAATGTTGAAGGGCGTTTTTAGCCCAAAGGCATCCTCGTGAATTCAAAGTGTCCTTGCGGGACGGAGAAGGCAGTTTAGGAGCATCCTTTTCATTCTTATCTGGTGGAAGCCAGAAGCAAGATCTAAAGTGCTAAAGTATTTACATTCCCTAACTGGTCAAAATTTCTGTTATGTTGGGTATCGGATAGAATCTCCTATAGTGATGTCGTTCAGACGACGGTAATCTATGACTACGCGCCATTTACGTTGCCCGGACGCATCGGTTTTCTTTGGTACTATCCAAATTGGTGATGACCAGGGTGATGTCGAAGGTTTGATGATGCCATCGTCAAGCATTTTATTTATTTGGCGTTCTACTTCTGGCTTATGAATGTCAGGAAGCGGTAAGACTTAGTGTTAATTGGTATAGAAGATGGTAGGAATTTCGTGTTGCAAGACGTTTGTGTTAGTTAATTTGTCGCCAGGCAGATGAAAATATCGGAGTAAGTACAGCAAAGATCGCATAGTGCTTCTTTCTCTTCTTTGTTTAGGTGTGACAATCTTAAGAGATTTAGAGTTTGATCGGTGCGGTAAGGGCGTTATTTCGTGAACCGTCCGAAGAAGTATAAAAGATTTGATGATTATATTTATTTTCCAAAGGTTGTAGCGTTAATTTTAGATCGGAATCGACGATTAATTCGCTTTCGGGTATTTACAACGGAAATATTAATTCTTGAATTTGACTTCACTTTTACGATGCAGTTAGCTATTAGGGCGAGTCTACGGGGTTCTGATCGAGAACAAGTCCTTCTTTAATGTCCGGATTTCTAACAGAACCTCTATGATAGTTTCACATCGAGGTGCAATAGTATAGACTGGCTTAGTGAAACAGAGCTCTATTTCATCTTTATATATTTTAGGGTGTTGTTGTCATAATTAATTTTGCAATTTAATTTGATAGGAAGTCGCTACCGATGATTCCATCATACGGCAAATCAAACGCCGGAAGTACGTAGAAGTTATGTTGGTAGGAACAAAATTCAATTGGGATGTGACCAAGGGATGTAACAGAGTCATTTCTATACCAATTATTTCTATAGTATTGTTGTTTATTTCGGGCATTTTTCTACAGCAGAATCTTTAATAATACTGATAGCTGCGCCGGTATCGACGAGCAAGGATAAGGATTTCGACAGACAGAGTTTGAACTTTTATAAAAGGTAAGTATTTTTGATGGATTTGTAGAGATGTTATATATTTTAATATTGTTTTCCTTGATGCAGGAGACGAAATACTCTTCGATATGACGCCGTTGATAGGCTGTTTGGTAATTGAAGTAGAATTGTTAATTTTCAATCTGTCGGTTTGGGGCTGGATACCCTGTCAGTTAGATTGACTTGGAACAGGAATAGATGCAGGAGACGAAATATTCTTCGATATGACGCCGTTGATAGGCTGTTTGGTAATGGAAGTAGCATTATTAACTTTCAATCTGTCGGTTTGGGGCTGGATACCCTGTCAGTTAGATTGAGTTGGAACAGGAATAGAAAATGAGCGAAATGCTGTGTTATGATTGGCAATGGGGTGAGTATCGGCTTCGCTATTTAGTCTTCCCGTGCGATACTGGACGGAAATCCTCCGCGTTTAAATGATGGTTGGTGTTATCGACATTTTGATCGTCTGCAATAGCAGCATTGATATACTGATTACGATTCAGGAAAGTGTGAGGCGGTGGACCATTATTATTGTAGTTATTGCGATTAACATTATTACTAATTGTTTTGAACATTACCAAATCGTCGTCGATTATTAGACTCGCGTTTGCGGCATGTTTCTAATGTATGACCGGGTATTTTACAATATCGGCACACTGGATAATCAGTTCTGAACAGAGAAGACCCAGCTGAATTATTAAAGGCCTCTCGCGTGGTTGTTTGGTTTTGTTGAAAATTACGACTAGTAAAGCGTCTTTGGTTTGAATCCTGGGTATTTGTTTGACTAAGATGGCGTCGAGTCACCTGGAATATTTTTCTTCAGACACGGCAAAATTAATAGCATCATTGAGCGTATCGGGATCGCGGCATCGAACTACTGTTGATAGACGAGGTTTAAGCCAACCACGAGTGTGTAACGCTAAATCCTGCATTGCCGCGAGACGGCCTTCTCCCTTTTTTTTAGTAGGTATTGATATATTTATTTCTGTTAATAATTTAGACAAACACGTCTCTATTCGTAGGGCGTACTGGTTGACCGTTTCGTTATTGGGCTGACGACATTCTTGTAGGTCTGAGAGTAGTGCAGCGTAATGTTTTCTGTCACCAATTGGGATTTAAGAAAGTCTTCTAACTGTGAAGATTCAAATATTTTAATCGAGCACGCACTTTCAGCGCGTCCTTCTAATTGACTAAGTATGTATTTTAAAAGAATATCCTGTTGTTGATCTGACGCGAGGTTCATAGCATTACTACAGTTATTAATAAATGGCATTAATTTTCTCGGTTGCCGTCAAACTTACTTATAAATTTACAAAGAATATTGAGATCGATGTTTGGTGTCGAAATAACCGGTGTAGGTTCGTCTTTAGGCATTGTGACGGACGAGGGTTAGTCAAAACAAAGATAAGGTACTCGGCGTTTCGCGTGGGGAGTAGTAGCGATAAGGCGTTGCACTGGTCTCGAATACAAGCAATGCACACAATTAAAATATAATATTTAAAAGACACTTGATATACAATGAATTATGCTAAAATGAATGAATGACAGTGTAATTGAAATATGAATTAATTTTATATTTATATATTTTTTTTTTGATTGACTGTTTAAATAAATTAACTTATATTTTGTAAAGTTTATAAAATATTCAGTATTATTCACAATATTTAAGACTGTATCATTATAATATTCGTATAAAACTGGAGCGGACTTACAGGAACATGTCGGGTTTATGTACTTGTATTTTTTTGATCAGGATTCAGGAACACGGCGACAGCGTAGAAAACAGCGAAAGTGTGCAGCACTGCTGACTTCGTAGACTCGGTTTGCGAATGATGCAGATGCTGGGTGGTATTCTTCTTCTACTTTTCTTTTTCTTTCAGTTGTATGACTTCTAGCATAAATTTTCATGCGGCCAGGCGGGTATCGTTTTCGGAAGTTCAGCGAGAAACGAGTTTTAAGCGGTAAGTATTTATAGAGATCACAACACAGAATGTTTTAGTAATTGCACAATTGAGTCCTCAGAGGCACCAAGGACCTTTTATAGATCCCACCGCTGCCACCAATGTTATACGGGGCTTCACGAAATGTCTTTTAAAAAACTATTTAGAAATTACAACTGTATTTTATTATAGAAAGACACAAATTAAGAATTGAATTTGAGAGGCGAGTATTTCGGATGAGAGTGTATGACGGACTGACTGGTATTGCTAGTCTTGAAAATGAGAAAGTACTGAAGCTACTAAGAGAGTGCTGACCGTGTGCTTTGTGTCAGCGGATCCCTATAAAAAGGGGATCTATAACAGTTCGCACGCGCTGATAGGCTCTCCAGTCACATTCGTGCAATTCGATTCGTGCGCGTCCCCTCCACGTTTCGTTCAGCGCTAGACTTACGTGCCGCGACTTGTAATAGCGTGCCTCGTGATGGCAAAATACAACTTAAATAGAAACAATTTTTCATCCCACGGAATACTAAAAACAACTTGTTTTTTAATGCCGTGTTTCATCCCGTCAAAAGTTTCCTACATAGAAGTTTCTGACTGCGATTTCTTACGCGTGGAGTTCAATTGAATGCCATAAACATAGAGATAAATTAATACCTGAAATAGGTTGCTAATTTATCACTACATCATCAATGAAGCGCTGTTTTATGGAAGAGGTGGCAGACGAGCACACGGCTCATCTCAACAGATGACATCTGCAACACTTTCCTAGAAGGCTACTAAGTCGTATCGGTTCAAAGAAACCGCTGGCGACAATAAATGCCACAGTGTTGTTGTGCGTGGCGGAAAATCCCGCGTAAAACGCACGGTAGTGAACCGCCAACCATCGAGATGATGAGGATAGAATTTGATGTTTTGTCGCAGGGTGCGATGGTAAAATTTGGCGGTTGGAATTAGTCCAAATAATTCCTCTAACCTCCCGTGGCTTTATGCGGTAGAAGAAGCACAGAGATGCAATCAAGCTGATCGGAAAGTACTTGGTCTTCGACGATTCGGGCCGCTTACCGTTGAATTCAGTCAAGTGGAAGAAACTGATACTAGGGTGCCCTGGCCCAGAAATGAGAACAGTATTTCATATGAGACCAAAGCTGCGCTTTGTAAAGCTGCAAGCGGTGAGCCGGCATGTAAGCCATTATTAGATTTTAGCCTTCCCTTCCAAGTGACTGCGGAACTGTACGTCTCTCGTAATGTCGACGCTAAGGATTCCGATGTTTACTTAGGCAGCAAGAGGAGTGCCCTAAAATTACGGAGATACGACAAAAATATTATTTTAGGGTAAACGCGCAAAACCGTGTCTTTTAGGGGTTAAACTGGACTAGATTTAGTCGCCCCCAGTCAAAGACTTTGGTTAACAAAAAATCGACTTCAGACATAAATTTGTTCCAGCACTAGATGACGTGTTCCCAGGAAAAATTAACACGTGTATAAAGCATCTCCAAGGCTGTCGTCTCCATAACAATAAATGAATGTTCTTAAGCTTTAAAGAGTAAATTATCAACACTCATATCATACCGTTAAATTAATAGCTACTTTATATTGTTAATTTATCACCTACTGCTTTTATATATTATATAAAAATGAAATGACAAACGAAACTACAGTCCACCTAATGGTAAGTGGACACATGCATCCAATTACAAACATGGAAGGCTACAGACACATTGTCACCAATAACGACTAAAATAGAATACCTCACAGTCTGTAATTAAACTGTCTCTCTATACCAGGGTTTCCCAACCTTTTTTTGACCAGAAACCACTTTGATATTTTTTGTACTTAGCAGGGACCACAAGGTGAAAGAAAAAACTGTGTTAATCTAACAATAAATTATAATCACAACTTTTAACATAATTATGTAATAAACTGAAAATAAGCATTCATTAACAGTATTATTTGTGTATTTATTGTAAAAGCTAGTAGGTACTTTGCTTTTTTTATCGTGGGGAAATCCTCATATGCCGGACTTCTACCAGCCAAAATCCCACGGTGGTCACCATCTATGAGGAGTCCCGGGTTCTCCGTTCGGAACGCAACAGGGGCACCTCTCTCGCTTTGCTCTATTAAAGCTCGTCCCGGGGGCAGTCCTTACTGCCCCCAGCACCCTCGCAATGCTATCACGGTGCTCGAGACCACTTTCGAGTCACCGTCCTCCTCAGGTGTTAAATCACTAGACGTTCGGGGCCCCCGCCCCGAGCGCCCGTAACCCCTGAGGCCCCGTTTCTGGTAGAGGAACATCATCATCAAGGGGAGGGCCGTGACGAACGTCTTGGCGACGTCGTCGGGATCTGTCCTCTCCCGACACCGCTCAGCAGCTTCCTTCTGGACCATAATGGATTCCCAAAAAGTGGCTACGGCCCTCCACGTGGAATCCCTGCTCAGCATTGCCGACACGACTGCTGGCAGGGAGAGGTTCTGACCGATCCGGCTTACCAGGACCGTCCGCTCGCGTTCCCACGCTGGGCATGTTGCCAGCGTATGGGATGCAGAGTCCTGTTCCAGCCCACCACAGTGGAAACAGTTCGCCGTCGCTTCGCGTCCGATCTTACACAAATAATTACCGAAGCACCCGTGCCCGGTCATTATCTGTGTAAGTCTGTAGGTGAGTCTTCCTGTTCTTCGATGCATCCAGGCTTCAAAGTGCGGCAGGATTGTTCAACAACGCGTTTGCGCGCATAACGCTCTTCAGAGAGGCGAGCGCGCCACGTTATTGCGAATGCGTTAAGTCGTTCCTGCCGCTTAACTCCTTCGAACACCTCATCTAGCTCACTCCCGACGCTCTGGCGGAGGACACGCGTCCGGTCGTACACCCTCGCGTCCATGTCCGCCAGTATGTCTAGAGGTGGAAAGCGAACCAGGACTGTCGCCGCCTCAAAGGATCGTGCAGTATCCTCGCACTATCCGTATGACCATCCTCCACTGCACACTGTAGATTTTAGCTCTACAGCGTCGGATAGCCAGCCTTTTCGCCCAAACAAGCGCCCCGTACAAGGCTATGGACCGTATCACTCCTGCATAGAGGCGACGCATTTCTTCCCTTGGTCCCCCTAGATTGGGCAGCAGTCTATATGCATAGGCTGCTGCCCAACTGCTGGTGCTATGGCACCCGCTACCCTTTCAATCCGGGGGACTAGACACTCAAAGTGTTCTTCGAAGCCCCATCGACTGTCCAGGTGGAGGCCTAGGTACTTCATGTACCGCCCCACTCGGACTTCAGACCCACCTACGCGGACGCACGAGTCGGGTGGTTCCCTGCCGCGTCGTAATTTATGGAACTATAGGGCCTCGGTCTTGTGAGGCCCTATTTCTAATCCCAACTCGTGGATTTTGGCGACGACGTCTTCCGCCCCAAGCTCGGCGAGCTCCTTGGCCCTCTCGAAGGTGACCCCGCTAGCAACCACCAAAATTTCGTCGGCATATCAAACGATATCTACGCCAGCGAGAAGTTCAACTCGCAGAACCGCATCATAGGCTAGGTCCCACAGTAGCGGCCCCAGTATCGAGCCTTGTGGAACCCCACGTCTGATCTCCCTCTGGATCTTTCTACCATTTTGCCCCATGTACAGGATGTACCTGTCACGCACCTGATGGTGTGCCAGTGCGATTTTGATTGCACCCCAAGGTAGAGAATTAAAGGCGTTGACGATATCGAGACTTATCGCCAACGCCACACCACCCTGGGATACTGCTTGTTCCGACAGGGAGCGGACGCACATGATGGCATCTACTATAGAACGCTCCCGTCGGAATCCAAACTGGCTATCAGGTATCAGCCAAATCGGGACCAACGCGCGACAGATGCCCGTTGAGCTGAGTGGCAACTATTCTTTCGAACAATTTGCCAATCCCGTCCAAGAGGCATATGGGACGGTACGCAGAGGGAGAATCGGCGGCCCTACCTTCCTTCTTCAAGAGGACCAACCTTGCCTCTTTCCATGCGGTGGGGAACACACACACAGGAACCGTGCATTTATCCGGGATAAGCCATAGCCTATGTCACCCTTCGGCCCTTAAACTATCTCTAAGCATAAAATCATATCGATCCGTTGCTTCGTTGCTACTTAACTGACACTAGATTCAATCCAGATAATAATATTGTTTTTGAACTTTTATCTGATTCAACGACACGATATGTGAAATAATTTATGTCCAACTTTGCATACGGTGTTTAATTGTTCAAGAATATTAACGAAATTGTCGGAGCTTATTTATAATTTATACCTACTCGCGAATGTTGTCACAAGTGAACACAAACTTAATGAAACTCCATCGTCATTGAATATGGGATTGACACGTAGGTTTACACGTTTATTTAAACCGATCGGTATAGACTGGAAAAAAAATCGTTTGTTTATGAACAGTTAAACTGTTCATGAAACTGATATACCCTGTACCCTGATGATTACCATAAGGCGAATCATCATCATCATTACAGCCCATCATAAGTCTACTGCTGAACATAGGCCTTCCCCAAGGAATGTCACAAAGCACGGTCCTGAGCCACTTACTTCTATCGATTTCCTGCATCTTACTAGTTCGTCACTCCATCTAGTGGGGGCCACCCTACACTTCGCTTATCGATACAAGGCTGCAACTCTAGAACCTTTTTTCGCTATTGGTAGTCGGTTCCCAGCCGCAGCATAGTACAAACTGCCCGGAGTGTTGGAATTTCAATCAGAAGTCTGCAGTCTGAGATCATATCCCAGACAGCCCCTGCCATTAGAACATCGATTACCAAGAATGATACGTGAGGCTATTGAAATTAAAAATATCCTAATTTCAATAGAGAAGGTAACTGGGTACTACCACCTGCTTGGGATCTTTAAAAAAGTTTGTAATTAAAAGCTAAAGGTAGGGGAAAAGGGGGTAATGAGAGTCACTTAAGCAAGATATAGAATAAAACACTCAATTTTTACTTTAACTTTATTTTAATCAACTTTTAAAGTATTTTAATCATTACACTATCAGTCTCAGACAGTTACATTACCTTTGGAATCATATATTAATTGCCATTAAACTTTTTAAAAAAAACATCTTTGACCACCATTGTCCATATCTGAGGGTAATTATAGTCACTATGGGGACAAAGAGAGTCAGCCTAGCCTAACAATTGTCACATACGTAACCTGTTGGCGAGTCCCACCCTGTGCAGCTAGCGTGTGCCCATAAGCCACAAGAAGTGCATCTGTACCATAATTCATTGTTGCGACCAAATTCATCACAGACTAAGCATTTATTCAAATCGTCGTCTTCATCATCGTCACATATCTGATTAAGACTAATATCTGATTCTGAAAAAGTGTTTAAATCTTGAAGTACACGCCTTTTGGCCTTATTCGCAATATCTTTCTTAGGTTTCTGCTTCTTAGTAGCTTTCAGCATAAGGTTTTTTCCTTTTGCTGCTCTAGATGCTTTCTTATTTTCCTTTTCAACAAGAGTATCTTTGACGGGTGTTGATGTCATAATTTTTGCGTGATGCTTCGTTCGTCCTTTTCTTATAGGCTTTTCAGGAATCATTTTGACTGGTATAGGAAACAGATCTTCAATATTGAAATTCAATATTCCAGGAGCTAACGTTGCTGATGATGTCGATGGTATTGAATCGACTGCTATGGATGATATTGATGGCATATGATGTATTTCTGCAGACGATGTAGATGGTGTTAAATTTGTTGTAACCGATGAATTACACGGCATTGGATGTATTGTTGCAGATGATGTAGATGGTATTGGATCTGTTGGAGCAGACGTAGATGGAATGACGATCGAGGTATCTTGAATAATTACTTCAGATTGGGTTAAGACTTCAGCTGCGATAAAATCTTCTTCAGAAAAATATTCGGATTATATGGGACAATACCTGATGCCCGGAATCCTGATTCACCTTTATTTATAGATGCCACGGTAGAATATGCTCTATTTAAAATAGCCGCCACGTCGTATGGAGTTATTTTCTCTGCAAGGCGATTTTTTAAAAATAAATCGCACTCCTTTTTGTAAATAGCTTTAAGAGGACCAAAAAATGTGAGATCTAATGGCTGCATCCTGTGGGATGTATGTGGAGGCAGTGACAGCATATGTATATTATTTTGTTTACAAAAATCATAAGTCATCAAAGAACTATGACTGGCGTGATTGTCAAGTATTAGTAAAACAGGCGCCTGTGACGATGGCTTGGTATACATGGCAAAGTGTTGCAGCCACTCAAAGAACAGATGTTCATTAATCCACCCATTATCCGAACATTTGTATATAGCTCCTGCAGGACCGTCTTTCTCAAGCTGAGGAGTCATTCTTCTTCTCGGAAAGATGAACATTGGTGGGACAAAACCACCAGCAGCGCTCATGGCACACAAGAGTGTAATATTTTTTCCTCTTTCCCAACTTGTTATGGAGCCAACTCTTTTCATGCCTTTGGGAGCTAATATTTTCCAGGATCTTGCACTGTGGAAATGCCTGTCTCGTCGCAGTTATAAATATTATTAGGAATAAATTTATATTTGTCCATTAGATCTCCTAATAGTCTGTAGAACAGTTGGACTTCTTCTTTATTGAAAGCTGTTATTCTGTTGACACTTGTAGCTTCAGGTTTCCGAACAGAGATACTATTTCTTTTTAAAAAGCCATCTAGCCAATCGCGTCCAGCCATTTTGGCACTCTTGTCAAAATTGTGTGAAATTTTAAGCTCTTCTGCATACTGGTATGCTGCTTTCCTTATTTGAATCGCTGTGACTCCATAAAAAATAGAAGATAAGTATTTTATCCGGTCTGATAAAACCTTTTCTACATCTGCTGTGAATACAGGAAGTCGTCCGAGACGTGGTTCCGATAAATTGTTCTTCTTTAACCGCTTTTGGAGGCTTGAAAAAGGTATATTCATGGCTTTAGCAGCACTTCTCATAGAGTGGCCTTGACTCATTAGAACCTCAGCTTTTGACAGTGTTTCAGAGGACCACTGAGCCTTATTCGTGGACCTGTGACGTAATTTCAGCATTTCTGGAGTAGTAATTAATGAGAATTATTTTTTTAGGTATGTTACAATGATTGAGGGCAATGGGAGTCAACTCTCATTGCCCGCACTGCAGTGACCCTTATTAACCGATCGTACCAAATGTGTAAAAAAAAAAAAAACTTTAATTTGCTATTAAAATACCAGAAATATTTTTTAAATCGATAATATAAGCTTAAAGACACACAATAACCTACTCTAAGTATTTAAATTTCATGTATGGATGTACTTACCGCTTATTTTGTGCACACGTAAAATTACATCAAATGCGCGCGAAACTGCGCAGCGGCCCTCCCGTGCAAACGATGGACGCGTACTGAACGGGCGAGCGGGGGGCCGCTAGCTGTCACTTAACGGGTCTTTATGGACGATATTCGTTTGTTTAGCTACTTTCGTCAAGGAACTAGAACGCTGACCACCATTGCCCCCTGACTCTCATTGCCCCTTTTTCCCCTACTACGGGCTAGCTACTATTAAACGCTACAAAATGCGTAAAAGTTGTTTTATTCAAAGTGTATGATATAAAAAAATAATTATTATTCAAAGCTTAAGAAGCTTATTTCATAGCTTCATGTTCGGTTAATAGGGCCCATTATTGCTTTGTTTATATCTATTAATTATTTTTATTATTAGGTCTTTACGTCAAAATAATCACCCATGCAATCGATGCATCTTTGCCAACGCAGTCGCAGTTTATTGATGCCCTTCTTGAAGAAATCAGCTGGACGGGAAGCAACAAATTCTTCAAAAGTATTTTCTGCTGCTTCTCGGGTATTGAATTTTTTTCCCGCCAAAAATCTATCCAAATCCTGGAAAAAGTAGAAATCTGTAGGCGTAAGGTCTGGTGAGTACGGCGGATGACGGAGAGCTTCCAACCCCAGCTCTTATAACTTGGAGACCGTCTGTTGTGCAGTATGAGGTCGCGCGTTGCCGTGCAGGAGCAGCGGGGACGAGCAATTGACCAAAGCTGGTTGGAGACGTGTGAGCTCCTCTATCATTGTGTTTAGTTCTTCACAGTACACATCTGCAGTAATGCTTGTCCTGTTTGGTAAGAATCTGTGATGAATCACGCCGGCGCTAGACCACCAAACATTGACCATCACTTGTCTAGGGGTAAGTTTTCGTTTAGGGCATTGTTTAGGTGCTGAACCAGGATCCAACCAACTTGCTGAGCGCTAGCGATTGTCAAACAGAATCCATTTTTGGTCGCAGGTAACAATGCGGTTCAAAACTTCGTTTGTGTGCCTGTTGAGCAGTGCAAGGCACGTCTCGACGCGTACTTCGCGCTGGCGATCATTGAGTTCGTGGGGCACCCGTTTGTCAAGCTGATGACGAAAAGGATTCAAATGCGATGAAAACATAACGCTAATCAATAAACAAATGACTAATATTGAAAAAATAATTCCATGTTTTTAAAATAAAATTAATTTGAAATTAAAATTTTAGCCAAAACTTGTTTTGATTTGAAATGGCTAGTACTGCAGAACGGCAATTTCATAGGTAAAGACCTATTACAAACTTATAACAAAATTAAATAATTTAAAAATGAGGCGTGATGCCGCCGCAATAATCACTTTTCAGTTTCTCCTTACAAATAAACAATCAGACGTTATGTAAATCATTTCGATAGCATGAATAAGGAAAACAGATAACGTGTTATGATGAACTCAACAGTTACTCATTTGAATTCTTATTATTATTATCTAGTTCGAAACATTTTTTAAGGAAGTAAGGGTGACAAACGAGAACACAGTCTACCTAATGGTAAGCGGTTTATTTAGAGCGATCGTAAGCCTAAGACTCCAGTTGACCTCTCCGAACTGGTTCCCGCCTTGTGGCGGGGGAGCTTAGTAGCCGTAGCCTGGTCACCCGAGATAAAATAAGAACACACGTAGCTGGCCCGAGGTGTAGGGCCGACCAGAGGTGGCCACTTCAAGTGAGCTTGATTAGCCCACTTTCGGATGCGTGTTGGTGAACTGCGGTTAGAGGAGTGTCCTCTCCCCCTACCGCCGCAACCGAGAAGGAATCGCGCGCGGTGGAAGAGGAGTGTTGGTATGGCGATGCGCCCCTCACCATATCGGTGAATGCAGTGGTGATAGGTGGGGGGTGGGTTACGACCGCCCAAGTTGTTTGGGAAACTACTTCATTTATACCTTAGCCTAAAGACTCTTAATCTACCTGAGCCTGCTGAACTGATTATTCCCGGGACACTGTAACACAAGAGCGTATGACAGGTATGCCAAATACTTCGCCCTGTTGTGAGAGAATTCGGCATGGAGTTTTTATAGAATAAAGGTGACAAACGAGCACACATAACCTGGTGACAAGTGGATGGCGAGACACATAAACACCTAATCAAGACGAACAAATATCCTCAATTAAGAATCAAATGTAGATGCGTTGTCACCCCTGACTACTGCTGACTATTTAATGCCTCGTTACCAGCAAAAAGGGTCTCTGGTTTTCTACACTCCCGCATATGTTTTTTTTTATAGAATAAGGGTGACAAACGAGCACACAGTTCACCAGATGGTAAGTGGTTGCTGTGGTCCATAGACATCTACATCTATCTTCGTTTGCGAATTAAAATGCAGATGCGTTGTCAGCCGTGAGGACTAAGATAGAATGCCTCTTTTCCAGTAAAAAGGGTCTCCGGTTCTCTACACTCACCATACGAAACACAGCAGAATTAAGCTGCTATTTTACGCTGGTATTCTGTGAGAGCGTGGTGCTTCCCCGGTCGAGCCGACCGATTCGTGCTACAACTACACTATTAATATAGCTGCTGCATGGCTCTACCACGTATAAAATAAATATGTGTTCAGTACACTATAATAATGTCCTCCAGACCGAATTTCGGTCACGGCGGCCAGCCTCAACGGAGACTAGCCATCGGCGCAGGGCATGATTATAGCGCCCGAGTGTATGCGCAAGCACAGGTGCACTCTCTATTCCCTCACTCTCATAGTCCGCTGGAACGGTAAGCCAACACGACCAGAGAGAGTTTAGGCGCAGTACCAACGGCTTCACGTGCTTTCCGAGGCACGAGGGTGAGACACCGTGAACTTCCTGACTCCGGGCAGCTACTGAGAATTTCTAGATGGAAAAACTCAATAACTAATTTTTTTGTGGGCCCGACCTGGGGTTCGAACCCGGGACCTCAGGATCAGGAGTCGCACTACTACAACCACTAGACTAACGAGGCAGTCACTATAATACTTAGGAGTATAAATATAGCTTGCTTATAAATATTCTAAGCTATAATACAAAAGCATGTGTTTGTCATACACGTTGAACACTCCGTCCCTCTGCATGCCCTTCACTTAGTGTACTATTATTTATTCTGTGACTTAGTTTAAAACTTAAAACAACTTTATCAAAAGTAGATTATAAAACACAATCGTCATGATATTTTGAACGTTTTTCTCAAACGAATCTTTGCGTATGGGAGACAAAGATAAAATCATATACTGAAAATATCCCATTATCAAACTGTCAGTAATATATTTATCTCTTATGGAATCTCTTTTTGACTGCTGTAATCTAACCTATGATTAAGAAGGTCATTTAATTTTGGAACGGCGAAAGTCATGTTGGTTTGTTTTTCGTAACGACCTTGGATAAATCTTTAATATTCACTTGCAATTTCTTCTAGATGTTAGAATATTATGGTATATCGAATAGTTTGTATTTTCCCATATTTCAACGACGAATAGGATTAATTTATTTATTATTGTAATTATCTTACATATGGCCAACAGTGAAGGACCACGTCTCAGATCCATATGTCAACACTGGTTATACACTCTTGTTTCCAAGTTTTGAGTTTTGTTTTGTATACCCTACACACGACATGAAAGATGTGCACACAGTCCATCTAATGGTAAGTCGATTCTGTGACTCATAGGCATCTACATCTATCCCCAATTAAGAATCAAAATGCAGATGCGTTGTCAACCCTGAGGACTAAGATGAATTGCTTTGTTTCCAGTAAAAAGGGTATCCGGTTCTTTACACTCACCATACGAAACACAGCAGCATTAAATCCTTCGTAATATCCCGAACGCTGCCCAGCCGCGTTGAATCCGAATATTGGAAATATAAAATATGTTGACTTATTATTATTGCTCTGAGCTAATCACACCTTAAGGCTACTTCTGTACTCCATCGTGTTAGCATGGATCAAAGCGAAGAAACAAGAGCTACATGTCGCACCTGCGCAGCTCTTCAAACGTACCAAATTTAAACTTAATAGCAGCCGACGTCCTCGTTAACATTTATGCCCGGTTCGTGTTAAGAAACGCTGTGTTCTCTTTTACTTGTATTTAATTAATACAATGTGCAACCAAATACATACTATTCTATTAGTTCGGGAACGAACAACGGCTTAAAATAAGACTTGTTTATGTTAATGTCGGTGACGGTGTAAAAGTATTTATTTATTTATTTATTCTTAATTGCATTCCTTTAGACAAAAGGGTACAAAAGGGCGGACGGACTTAATGCCTTGACGCATTCTCAACCAGTCAACCCATGGAGTGGTGAGAATTTGACGTAGGTGTAGCAATATACAATAAAAAAAAATAAAAAAATGGTATTTAACTAATAGATAAGACTATACAAATATAACCTATACGTACATATATAGAAATATATACATACATATACGTACAACATATACACATGTACATATATAATTTATACATACAAATAACTATGAATAAAAAGAGTATGCACTACACCATATCATCCCGTGGTTGTCGTAAGAGGCGAAAGTGGGAAACTGCAACAGGAGATGGGATATTTTTTTTATGTTGTTTGTAACCGCCTTCGTAGTACTATCACTGCCCTAAGGTTGACTGGCAGAAAATGATTTTAGCATTAAGTCCGCGTTTTGATCCTATAAAGTTTGTAAGGTTCAATAAAGATTAAATAAATAAATGGGCAGCAGCATCTGCCTGTAACAATTAAAGATGTTAAAAATTAATAAGCTAAGGTTCGCGTAATAAAATAAAACGATGTGTCTTACCTAGTTTGAAGAGCACCCCCCGCTCTCCCTCAATTGCGTGCACTATCCCTGTCACCACTAATCTCAACACCACTACACTAGGAAAGACACACGACATATTACGACACGTGTTTCGCATCATGGAGGCCCATATACCTTCCCTGCTGGACCTTCTGCTGACCTCTCATCCGGACCCATCAGGTCTCCATCGATGCCCCTCTTGGCTCTTCGGACCATTGTCTGATCCGGAGTACGGTGCCACTCACGCTCCCATCGCTGTTGCGATCTGCAGCTCGCCGCCGTGTTTGGCACTATAGGTCGGCCAATTGGGATGGGATGCGGTCTTTTTTTGCACCCTACCCTTGGGGGCGGGTTTACTTTTCGCCGGATGATCCCAACGTTGTTGCCGATTCTGTCGCTGATGTGGTACTTCAGGGAATGGAATTATTTATTCCATCATCTGTGGTGCCTATCGGAGGCAGAACTCAGCCATGGTTTGGTCGCTGCTGTAAAATTGCATCACGCTATAAGCAGGAGTGCTACCGGGCCTGGGCTGACGCATCAATGATGTAAACACCAGCGCTCTTAAAAAGAAGTATAATTCCGCCTCCAGGTCCTTCAAAAGGGTCATTGCCAAGGCAAAGTCAGAGCACATCGGCAGAATTAGCGAGAAACTAGTTCGCCTCCCTTCGGGAACACGTGCATTCTGGTCTTTCGCCAAGGCTGTCCAAGGGAACTTCTGTCAGCCATCTCTGCCATCTCTGCACAGGGTGGACGACTCACTGGCCCATGACCCAAAGGAGAAAGCCGATCTGCTAGGCTCTCTTTTGCTTCCAACTCGACTCTTGATGACGTGGGGAACACACCGCCTACCATCCCGCGGTGTGAGTGCTCCATGCAGGAAGTGCTGTTTACACAGCGCTCGGTGCGTAAAGCACTCCTCTCCCTGGACGTCAACAAGTCGAGTGGGCCTGATGGAGTCCCACATATTGTGCTGAAGACGTGTGCTCCGGAGTTGGCACCGGTTTTAACGCGTCTTTTCCGGTACTCCTACTCCCTAGGCGTAGTCCCGAACTCATGGAAGACAGCTTTGGTGCACCCGATCCCTAAAAAAGGCGACCGCTCAGATCCGTCCAACTACAGGCCTATCGCTATCACTTCCTTGTTCTCCAAAGTAATGGAAACTGTTATTAACTGCCAGTTCATGCGGTACCTTGAGGATCACCAGCTGATTAGTGACCGCCAGTACGGTTTCAGGTCGCTCAGCTGGTGATCTTCTAGGTTACCTAACTCATAGATGGGCGGAGGCAGTGGAGTCTAAGGGAGAGGCGTTGGCCGTTAGTTTGGACATAGCGAAGGCCTTCGATCGGGTTTGGCACAAAGCGCTTCTTTCGAAGCTCCCTCCCTATGAGCTTCCCGAGAAATTGTGCAATTGGATCACCAGTTTTCTTGCAGATCGGAGCATCAAGGTCGTAGTAGACGGTGCATGCTCCGATTACAAGCCCATTAACGCTGGTGTTCCACAAGGCTGCGTGCTATCACCAACGCTGTTTCTTCTGCATATCAATGATATGTTGCAAACCGGTAGCATTCATTGCTATGCAGACGACAGCACTGGTGATGCTTTATACACCGGCAGTGCCAATATTTTTCGGGAAAACGTGCCGAACAAAATTGTGTCTGAAGTCGAGACTTTGTTGAACAAAGTCTCAGACTGGGGGCGACTAAATCTAGTCCAGTTCATTCCCCAGAAGACACAAGTTTGCGCGTTTACCGCTAAAAAGAACCCCTTAGTCGTATCTCCTCAGTTTCAAGGCACTCCCCTTGTTGCCTCAGCCAGTATCGGAATCCTCGGTGTTGACATATCGAGTGATGTGCAGTTTCGTGGTCACTTGGAAGAGAAGGCCAAATTGGCCTCTAAAAAGCTTGGCGTGCTCAGCAGAGCGGGACAGTATTTCATGCCGGCACACCGCTTGCAACTTTACAAGGCGCAGGTTCGGCCCCACATGGAATACTGTTCCCATCTCTGGGCAGGGGCTCCCCAGTGCCAGCTCCTTCCACTTGACCGCATCCAGCGCAGAGAGGCTCGAATCGTCGACGACCAAGATCTTTCCGATCAGCTGGACTCACTGGCACTGCTTAGACATGTTGCATCTCTTTGCGTATTTTATCGTATCTATCACGGGGAGTGCTCTGAGGAATTGTTCGGACTAATTCCAGCCGCTCAATTTCACCATCGCACATCGCGACAGAACTCGAGATACCATCCATACCATCTGGATGATTGGCGGTCCACCACTGTGCGATTTAGAAGAAGTTTTCTTCCTCGCACAACTTCCTCGTGGAATCGATTACCACCAGCGATTTTTCCGTACCGATACGACTTAGGGACCTTCAAGAAAAGAGCCTACTCCTTTTTAAAAGGCCGGCAACGCATCTGCAATTCCCATGTTGTTGCAGTTATTCATGGGCGGCGGTAGTCACTTACCATCAGGTGAGCCGCATGCTCGTTTGCCCCCTCTCCTATAAAAAAAAATCATCTGGAGAAATAGAATCGGCGATGGCTGACCGCTAAATGGAGTCCACTTAGTGGTATGGGGAGGAGGATATTTGTAATAGTTGTCAAGTAGATGGTTTGGAAACCGCATTTTTTTTTAGTTGTTACCAGGAAAATGCTGCAGCCATCTCCTGTTTCAGTTTCCCTCTCTTTCAGTCGCCTCTTACGACACCCATCGTTTGATATGAGGAAGTGTATTCTCTTACGCCGCCAATGCACGGCGACTTTAAAAAAAAAGTTTGTTGTGAATGAAGTTTAGAGAATTAGTCCTACAGCTATATTGTTTGCAGCACGAATGGGTTAACTCGACTGGGGAAGGATCACGCTCTCGGAAGATACACTAGAAAATAACACCATAATACCTCGATTTTTCGTAATATGATAAACAAGAACCTTTTTTACTTAGGTGCGCATCTGCATTTCGATTTTTAAGCAAGTATAGACATAAGAATAGATGGACTGTGTACTCTTTTCTCACCCTCACATGTATTTAAAAGAACTTAATGTATGGGGAACAAAATATTTGGAATGAAACACTTCTGTGGCCCCGAAATACAAGTTTTTTATTTTATTAACATCTCATCTCTTAATTAAAACTATATAATATTAATATATTACAATGAACTTATTTCATAAGTAGCTGTAAGTATTGTTGCCTGAAACAAAAAAAAATATTGCAGAAGAGGTTTTAATACATTTTTTAAACTTTAAAGTCATACAAATATCACGCATTGGTTTTATAGGTTTGTCCTATGTTTGTCTAGGACTTATAGGTTTAAATCTTATAGATAAAAAATAATTATTAAAGAATTGCCAACTGTGTTACTTGGCCAGCATGTCGCAAAAGGAGCGTAAGGGTATATTAAGGGTTTGTTGTTGTAAATGGGCGATGGGCTCGCTATCCACCTATCACTTATTCGATCGGCATAAAATTTGGCGGTAATTGTTTCCTTTACCTGGAGGAGATTCCAGAACAGTAATACTTGCGCGCATCAGAAGCAGTTTTTACTATATTATATAGGTACCCTTCGAGTAAAATGTTCCAGATATGTTAAAGATCCTAAAACTAATTTGCTAAAATCCGCGTAGTAAAATAAAATGATGTGTCTTACCTAGTTTGAAGAGCACCTAACACTAGGGTTGCCACCCGTACTATAATATATAGTATCGTACTATATTTCAGTCAATAATACTATAGAAAAATAATATAGTACGAAAAATACTATATTTTTATCCCTAATTACTATTATATTACTTAATTACTACTAATTCAAATGTCGCGCTTTTTTATATTAACTGTGATTGGAAGTCTGGAACAAGTAAAATGGAAAGAAGAAAGAAATAGAGCATGTATTAATTTAATTAATAATGAATTGTTAATTTATTTTAATATTAATCAAAATTGCTCAGATTCTTATAATTATTTTAAAGGCCAATAATATATATTTAAAAATATATTTGGCCAAAACGAAGAGCAATAACAAATATATATGGAAAAATACATAAATATTAAAAATAAATGTGTACTTTTTATTTCTTGAATTTCCCAAAAGTACTATATACATACATATTTGCATCTTTTTTGGGAAAAATACTATATTTGTTCCAAAAAAGGTGGCAACCCTACCTAACACCCTCCATTGCGTGAACTATCCCCAGCACCACTACTCCCAAAACCGCTACACTAGGAAAGACACACCACTGTCGATAATACGACACGTGTTTCACCTCTACACGAGGCATCCTCAGGTGAAGTAGACTTATTTATATTTAAGATCTTTAATTTTTTTTATAGGATGGGGTGACAAACGAGCACACAGTCCACCTGATGGTAAGTGGTTGCTGTGACCTATAGACATCTACATCTATCCCCAATAAAGAATCAAAATACAGATGCGTTGTCACCCGTGAGGACTAAGATGGAATGCCTCTTTTCCAGTAATAAGGGTCTCCGGTTCTCTACCCTCACCATACGAAACACAAGAGTGTTAAGCTGCTATTTTACGCTGCTATTCTGTGAGAGCGTGGTCCTTCCCCGGTCGAGCCGACCCATTCGTGCTACAACTATATACTACTAATATAGCTGCAGCATGTCTCTACCACGTATAAAAAGGATAAAAAATTTATATAAAGGATTTCCGCAACGTACCGCCTGACTCTATTAATTAGTTCCAGATATGCTCAAATTGCATGTTCAAAATTATTTCACCACTTTCTTGCCAACCCAATACTATTCAAACCGGACATGATCTAAATCAGGATTATTTTAGTGGTAATTGCTCTAGGGATCAAACTGCCACGAATATGATTAATAACTACAAATTTATATATTTGTTAAAAATAAACTTCGAAGCACTATCTACTGTCCGCGCGCGAGCTCCGAGGAATCGGGGGCTGAGGTAGCGGGCGGGTGTGCACCGCGCCCGACCGTCGCTTCACACCCCGCACGTACTAGTGTCAACCCCGACGCGAGAGTACGCTTATCGAGTCCTGTTTTTAAGTTTGAGATAGCAGTGTTATTTTGTACTTTAAATAGGACTAAACTAAATTTTTTTTTGTGTTTGCAAATAGCTGTTTAATTTCGACGAAAAAGAAATGGCGAGTACAAGCAATGACAACAGGCAGAGAAAAAAATCCTTTATAATTAGAAGACAAGCCTGCGAAATAGCAAAACGCGTTCTTTCGATGTGTGAAAGAAGAGAAAAGATCTAACAAATTCACGTTTACTGTTAACCAGGCACTCGATCGAGCAGTATACTACACAGGTCTGTCTAAAAGTGTGTTAAGTAAAATCAAGAAAGAGCCTGCAGACCTGCAAGGACATCTGAAATCGCCATCTAAAAAAGGGAAAAATTATCCGAGAAAGAAAGATTTAAATTATGATTATGATAAACTTTTGTTAGTGTTACGGGAGAAAATTGATTTTCCTTGGGGTGTAACGAGCCTGAGAAAGTTGTTGAAACAAATGGGGTCACCAAAAATAATATACAGGCCAGTCTCAGGATGAGGAAAGCTGATTTGTATGATTTAATTCAACAAAATAAAACTCTTAAAAAAATATTTAAAATGGACGAACTCATAAAAGGTCATGATCACGATGTACTGCGTTTGCCACCTTATATGTGCGACTTGAACCCAATAGAGCTGGCATGGGCAAAAGCTAAACGACTTGTGAGGGAACATAACATTAGTTCTGATTTTTCTCTGACGAGACTGAAGGTGATTACGCAAGTAACGGAAGAAGATTGGTGTGGTTATGATAAACACGTCACAGCATTAGAGGAATATTACTGGCAAAAGGATGACTTGATGGAGAACGCTGTCTACTCATTTATTATCAAAGTACGTGAGGAGAGTGACGATGATAGTACATCAAATTCTTCAAGTAGTGGCTATTCTGATTGCGACAATGAATAATTCGATTTAACGTTCTGAATTTTGTACAGTTCATTATAATTAAATTTTATGATACCATTTGTTTTTTTTTCTCATGCACATTATTGCACATAGGTACTATCCTCAAACAATTATTATTTCATAATTATTAATTCAATGCACGCTCGCGAATGCTAAAGATATTGTGTTATTATCGACACAATATCGCCTAAATCACAACTCTAGCTCATTACGTCAACATTCCTTAAGATTCCTCGGAGCTCGCGCGCGGGCTGTAGTTCTAGTGAGTAAAGAATTCTCGGAAACTTCATCAAATAAAAAGCGTTTTGTACAACTATCGACAGAATCTAATAAATATAATTTAGCTTATTACATACATTTGTCAACTTCATGAATGCAAAAGTAATAATCTCAGATAGCATGAGATTAAAATCAGGCTTTTCTAAAACTAGCTGTTCCCCGCGACTTCATCCGCGTGAAATTTATTACGATTGGATTTCATGGATTGTAAATATGTTTTTTTCTAAAATAAATGTAGGTTGGCTAAGTTACTCACGTCAAAATCGGTCTAGCCATTTCCGAGATTAGAACAAACAGACAGAATTTTAAAAATTGTTTTTTTGTTATAAGTATTACCGTATATGCTGTCATATGCATTTAGTAAAAAGCTGTTATTTTGACGTTACAAACAAACACTTCAATTTTATTTATTTGTATAGATAATTAATAAAGGAAACTTACGCAATAGATTAGATCCATAATTCCATCAGTCTTTAAGTTTCTGCAGCGGATACGGCAAGTAAGTTTTTGTATGAGCCGGCCAACGAGCGCGCTGCCAGTGATAGAATTTCTCTTCTACTCACACCCGTTGATGCTTCTTGCCATTGCGTATGTGGTACCTGGATTCATTAACATACATTTAATACTTAGACGTTTTTAGACGTAAATTTCTGACTGTTATAATACATAATATTTAATAATAATAAATAGTCGTTTGGCGATACGGTCAAGGTGAAAGAATTTAGCCAGCCCATCGTAATTGAGCAAAACGTAAGTTCGCGCTCCTAGGGGTGGCGGCCCTTAGTGTCCATAGACTGCAATATTTACTTACCATCACGTGGACTGTTTGTTCGTTTGTCACTTCAATTTCATTAAAAAAAACCCTCAAAAAACCTTTTCTTTATATGAGGGCAAACGAGCATGCGGCTCACCTGATGGTAAATGACTACCGCCGCCCATGAACAACTGTAACACCAGGGGAATTGCAGATGTGTTGCCGGCCTTTTAGAAAAGAGTAGGCTCTTTTCTTGGAGGTCCCTAAGTCGTATCGGTACGGAAAAATTGCTGGTGGTATTCGATTCCACAAGGAAGTTGTGCGAGGAAGAAAAGTTCTAAATCGCACAGTAGTGGACCGCCAATCATCCAGATGGTACGGATGGTATTTCGAGTTCTGTCGCGATGTGCGATGGTGAAATTGAGCGGCTGGAATTAGTCCGAACAATTCCTCTGAGCACTCCTCGTGGTAGATACGGTAGAATACGCAAAGAGATGCAACATCTTTTCGCAGCGCCAGTGAGTCAAGCCGATCAGAAAATTTTATCGACTTCAAAAAACCAATATTATTTTAGAAGCTCTGTCAAAAATAACACAAATTCAATCAAACACAGCTCGAGACATACGCACCTGCAAGCTGGCGGCCATGACAGATCCAATGGTAACCGCGTACCCGGTCTGTCGGTGCGGGTAGTCGGGCGCGGTGGCGGCGCTCAGGGCGGCCACGGCGGCCGGCGGCACGCTGGTGCCCTGCGCCTGCACGTGCAGCTCGATGCCCAGCGACGGCTGCGACACCACCATCAGGCACACTTCGTACCACCTGCCGGGACGAGGGGTTAGGTTAGGGTAGGTCAGTTTTTTTTGAATTGAAACTTCTTTATCAACGTAGTTGAGAAATTTAGTATAGTATTAAAAATCCGCCGTTAATCTCGAAAAAACTTGTAAATGGCTGTGTGTGTTTGAGTGAGTCTCTGGACAGTTTAAATTCACAATTGAACTCGGTAGGTGGCGCTGTTGCCACGATCCAGAAATCACCCGTGCGAAGCCGGGACGGATCGCTAGTGTAAAATATAAAAAAAAAAAAATATGTCGTAAAGAAGTTTCACTTCGTACGCGTGTACACAATTACACGCACAATTTTTTTTTTCACTTATAAGCCAGTGCTTGATCTACAATCCAACCTGGTGGTAAGTGGTGATAAAGTAAGTAGTAAACCTAGATGGTAAATGGCACTGCCTTAGCGTAACAATTAAAGTTTTTTTGAGACTATTAAAATGTTTTATCACACGAAGATCGTATTAACTTGTCTAATAGTGATGTGAAAATATCCACTACCCCATATCGTCACGTGGGTGTCATAAGAGGTGATATTAGAGACAGCTTAGCGAAATACCCAATCTTGTAACCTTTAATACGATAGCGATGACCCACACTAAGAACGCCAACCCACCTGCCAAGCGTGGCGGTGACATCAAATGGAAAGATTATCGGATATTATGTGAGGAGACCTCTGTGCTAAGGCTAACGGTGAATTGTTTACGGGTTAATAAAAAAATTACGAATAATCGATACTCAGTAAATATTGTGCATTACATTTATTTTTCTTTATTCAAACCGCAGATACGCAGCCGCGGCTTACTAATCACAACATTAAAAAAAACTGCGGTCGCAAAGCCTGCCAAACGTAGCAACTATGGCAAATATCCTCCTTATGAGGCAATCTATGGGGCGGCCTTTGTTTAACAGTGGACTTAGGCTGTAATGAATGAATAAAAGATCTCACGTAGGCGGACGAGCCTGTGTACGTCACTGCAGATAACGTTAGCCAGCCCATCGTAATTGAACAAAATAATATAAAATAACTTATTTTTATACACTCGAGCTTACGCACAATCAAACAACATGCATGTGCACCAACACTCACAAGTAAGACCAACCCGCCATCGTGAGATAAAAATGATATACCTTTATAACTACTATATTATAATAGTGACGAAAAAAACATAATATAGCATGTTTCATTAGATGGAGTGACAACCTAGTAAGACATGCATGACAAATTAAAGGATGCATATAACTCAGGGCCGTGTTTTTGGCCTTCCTTTAGGGGTGGGGTTATTTTTAAAAGAGTATCCAAATTTTGTATTTAAATTCAAATATATAAATCATGATATATCGTTATTGCGGTTTTTGAAAATACGAGTAAATATGGCTTCTACTTTTATTTGATACCCAAATTGAATGTGATTTTTAGGCAACAACTACGCGTACGCGTGCTCCTCCGACCGAACGACCCTTGCGAATGGGTGCGTGCGTAGTAAATAAAAAGTGCGTAGTAGGCGTTAGATAATTATAAATGACAATCAGTAAAAATAATGCTTTACACGTATTCTGAATTTAAAAAATAAAAAGGACAGAATGTTTGAGATTTTTTTAAATTAATTTTTCTTCACCATTCACCTATATTACTTATTCTAAACCTTCTCTGCATATTGGGGCGTATATTGCATAATTATCATACATCATCATTACAGCCCATCACAAGTCCACTGCTGAACATAGGCCACCCCCAAAGAATGCCACAAAGCACGGTCCCGAGTCACGTGCATCCATTGACTTCCTGCATGTATTACCGGCTCGTTACTCCATCTAGTGGGGGGACGCCCTACACTTCGCCTGTCGGTACGAGGCTGCCACTCGAGAACCTTTCTTCCCCATCGGTTGTCGGTTCTTCGAGCTATATGGCCAGCCGATTGCCACTTCAGCTTACTAATACGTTGGGCTCTGTCGGTTACTCTGGTTCTACTGCGGATATCCTCGTTTTTAAGTCTATCACGCAGAGAAACCCAGAGCATAGCCCTCTCCATAGCTCGCTGAGTGACCTTGAGCTTCCTCATACGGCCAGCAGTGAAGGACCACGTCTCAGATCCATAGGTCATCACTGACAACACGCACTGGTTGAACAATCTTGTTTTGAGGTTTTGAGGTATGCCTGACGAGATGTGTCGTAATCTCCAGAACACTGCCCAGCCGAGTTGAATCCGTCGATTGACCTCTCGGTCGAAGTTGGACTTACCTAGTCGGACTATTTGCCCCAGGTAAACATACTCGTCAACAACTTCGAGCTTAGTGCTCCCAACATAGGTGTGACATGGACGTTACACATGACTTTTATTTTGTCCACGTTCATCTTAAGACCTATCCGTAGGGAGACACTTTTGAGGTCATTGAGCATAGTGCTTAGGTCCTCCAGTGATCCTGCCATAAGGACCATATCGTCGGCAAATAGAAGGTGAGTGATGTACTCGGCAGTGACGTTAATACCGTTTCCTTTTGCAGTCCAGTAGCTTCAAAACGTCTTCCAATGCAGCGGTGAAGAGTTTCGGGGAAATTACGTCACCATGTCTTACACCTCTCTGCATTTGGATAGGTTTCGCAATCTGGCTACAAACACTTCAGCACTTCGATATACCGACAGTCAACTTGGCACCGCTGAAGGGACTACAGCAATGCCCAAATTTCGACGGAATCAAAGGCTTTCTCATAGTCCACATACGCAAGCCAAAGTGGCAGATTGTACTCTTCGGTCTTGTGTACAATTTGCCGAAGGGTATGTATGTGGTATATAGTACTAAAGCCCTTTCGGAAATCGGCTTGTTCGGGAGGCTGGAAGTCGTCGAGTCTGCGTGCGAGACGATTCGTAATGACTCTCGAAAACGCACGTAGACGCGGCTCAGAAGGGAAATCGGTCTGTGGTTATTCAAGAGAGCATTGTCGCCTTTCTTGAAGAACAAGACCACTGCACTTCTGCTCCACGCCCCCGGAGTAGTGCCACCATGGATAACGGAATTAAAGAGCTTCTGAAGGACTTCAAGTACCGGTTTTCCACCCGCTTTCAGAAGCTCCGCTGTAATTCCATCCTCACCCGGGGACTTGCCGTTTTTAAAGTGCTGGAGAGCCATTCTAATCTCGCTCAGACTGACGTCCGGGATACCATCGGAATAGTGTCAAATAAAACTTGCTCTTGGATCGTTATTCAAACTTGCGTGGGGCTCCAACGGTGACGTGTACAGCTGCCCATAGAACCTCTCAATGTTACTCAAAATCTCAGGTGTCCCGGAAACGATGCTCCCACATTCGGTCTTCAGCTTTGACAGTTGACTCTTTCTGGCAGACAGATCTCTGGCAAAGACTTTGGAGCCCTGGTTCCGCTCAATCGCTTCTTCAATACGAGCAGTAATAAAGTTGCGTAAGTCCCGCCGCATGCATTTGGAGATCTATCTGTTCAGTTGCCTGTATGCAGTTTAATCTGCTGAAGACTGCAGCTTTATTTTCCAGCCTAACTTTCAAGTCTAACAGCCATGAGATTAAGAGTGTGATCGGAGATTTTTTGTGTTCCTCTTCGTTCATATCGTCCACTGCATTGCAATCTTCTAGGCACTTAAAACGGTTTTGTAACTCGAGCTGAAAGTTTTCGGGACTTTGGATTAGAACACGAGGGGGACGGAGCGTTGACTTCATTAGACAAGACCTCTTAACGTTTAGGTTCAGTGTGCCTCTAACCATTCGGTGATCGCTACCAGTTTTCACCCTCGCGATCACTGAGACATCACTGAACAGTTGCCGTCTAGTCGTCATAGTGAAGCCAATCTCATTTTTTGTCGAACCATCGGGGCTCGACCTGGTTCACTTGTTGTGGGGACGCTTCTGGAAGAAAAAGTACATCATAAAGAGTCCCTCTTTCTCCATGAAGTCGGACAGCTGCTGGCCCCTTGGGTTCCGTTGCCCTATTCCAAATTTACCTACCTTCAGCTCACAGTTCTCTCTTGTGGACGATAAATTCGACACCTCCTTGGGACAGATGGTCGCCCGGTTGTTGACGCCCGACAAGTTGCTCTTCGGACCACAGATAATCCTATAATATTCCAGCGCAACTTGTTTATCTCTTTTTCCAGCTCCAGGATCTTCTCGTCAGTCCTCAGGGTGCGTGCGTTGTATGTTGCCAGGTCGAGTCGTCTTAGGTGGCAACCGAACCTCCACCGAAGATTCTTAGCACCCCCTGCCCCGTCGTTATCATGGTCGCCACCGTAGCCAGGAATAGCGGGGCCGCCGGGGACTGGGAACCGTCTTTTTGTAACTCTCGTTATGGGGATATATTGCCATAGTTGCCACGCTTGGCGATGAAGATGCCATCTTCTGTCTCAGTTTCCCTCTGTCGCCTCTTACAACACCCACGGGAAGATATGGGGTAGTGGGTATTCTTACCCGCCACTACACGAGGGATTTTGCAAAATAACCCTGTTTATATTTTTAGAATCATAGTATTTGGACCACTAAAATAGTAAATTACTATATTGTTTTGGCGTGGTTTTCACTGGAAATGTACTCAGAGCTCCGTCTCTCTTTTTTTTTTGGTCTAAGACCTGAGAGATTCACAAAATTTTAATTTGAAAAATTGATGAAATTAATCAATCAATCAATCAATATATTCTTTATTGTACACCAATACACATTAGAACGAGACAAAATGAAATAAATATATAGAAAGTACAAAAGGCGGTCGTATCGCTCTGGAAGCAATTTCTTTCAGACAACCCTTATTTAGCAAAGAACTGTTGTTTACAGCGAATTGCAAATAGGGAAGGTGTACATAAATTTGACAATCAAGTTTAAAAAATATTATAAATATATAAGTACACACAGATGATGACGGTTTAGGATAGGTAGGATAGATACAACTAAGGACGGGAATTATGATGGGAAATATTAATAAGTTTTGAGTAGATTTTTGAAGTAAAAAAGGGACTGAGCACGTCGAATATATAAAGGCAAGGAGTTCCACAAGCGTACAGCTGTAACCGAAAAAGATTTATTGAAGAAGGAGGATGAATATGCTGGAACACGAAGCGAAAAATTGTTAGTGGAACGTAGATGACGGTCGTGAGAGAAGGAAATGAATTCAAAGCGGTCTTTCAGATAACGTGGAGTAGAGGGATTGAACAGTATGCTGGGATGCGAGTATTCCTGCGAAGGCGAATCGGCAGCCACTTGAGACGTTTACAAAATTCTGAAATGTGGTCATATTTACAGAGTTCAAAACATTGAGTTCCATGTACTACGTACTAGAGAAGCTATTCCAAACAAAAAATGTGCACTACTCTGTTTTCGCGCATGCGTGGGAGATAGTAGATTTTAGTCTATGATTGTAGATAGCGTGGCATATAAATGAAGAAATTTATATTTTCTATTGTAATATTATTACCTATTTATTCACTTGAACAACAAATAATTTTACTTATTTGACTAATGAATTATTATTTACGTTCAGGTTTAAACTTTAATTTGAAATCTCGTATTATTAGCGCAGCTCCACACTCTATGAATATTGAAGCCACACTAAATGACATTAAAGGTGTACGGATTGCAGTACAGTTCATTTGAACATAATTAATGTTCGGAATACCAAATCTAGTACGTAGTACATATATATCGATGGATCAAAAATGAATCGTAAGCATAAATTGATGAAATTTAGGTGATTTTGCGATACTAAAAATGTTAGTATTTAATTGATTATGTCATTTCATTTACATTTACTCATAATATCAATCCACCTTAAAATATGACGCATGCGCACAAAAAAAACGTTCTTACCAGGGCTGCCATATCATAAAAAGTGTGAACAAACAATTTGGCGTTATTTCAATGTTATTTATGAAAAAAGTGGTAAAAATCCCATTATATGCGATTTAAGAGACCCAACCCTTTCTATTCTTCGTTATCTAACCTGTCGCTGACAGTTTCTTGAAGGAAACTCTCTAGCGCAACTACAGGCACGTTGTTGGTGACCTCGGCGTAAGTAGAGCGTATATGTGCGATGCGTTGTTTCGCTGCAGCGTAAGCAGCCGCGTATCCCACTGGTTGTTCGGCCGTCACGTCGCTCTGTGCAGGATGTCCGCTAAAACGATTTGAATTACAAGTTTGAATAGTCGCTTAGTCAGTTAAGTCACTAATGGTCCCGATTATCACTGAGGCAGATTCTTTTTTGAAATGGCATTCGCATTATTGATTATAGTATGTACGCTTTATTATAATATGATTATAATATGTAAGTGAATACTGTGACCCATACAAGTAGACATCTACATTTATCCGCTATTAAGAATCAAAATGCAAATGCGTTGTCACGTCTGATGACAAAGATGGAATGCCTCTTTCCAGTGAAAAGGGTCTCCGGTTCTCTACACTCACCATACATAACACAACAACATTAAGCTGATATTTGGTTTTCTCTGAGAGCGTGGTCATTCCGAGGTCGAAACGACGCGACGCGTTCATGCTACAGATATAATATAGCTGCAGCATAGCTCTATCACGTAACATTTTTAATTTAATTGATTCCCTGCCAAAATCAACATTTATGCAAAACAAAGTTTTTGCTTAGATTTTAATTTGTGCTAATAGCCTATTTCAATTTAATAATTTAAGTAACTATGATCACAGAGTATTGGATTTAGCGTTAAGTACAGTTAAGAAGCATTTGGAGATCTGTCTGTTCAGTTGCCTGTATGCTGTCAAATCTGCTGAAGATTGCAGCTTCATTTCCCGTCTAACAGCCATGAGATTAAGAGTGTGATCGGAGAGTTTTTGTGTTCTTCTGCGGCGGGTCTTGCAAAACTTACCTCCGACCGCATGGACAGTTTCCACGAGCTTGTCGTTCAAATCGCTGCATTGCAATCTTCTAGGCACTGAAAACGGTTTTGTAACTCGAGCTGAAAGGTTTCGGGACTTTGGATAGGAACACGAGGCGGACGGAGCGTTGACTTCATTAGACGACACCTCTCCAACTTAACGTTTGGGCTCAGTGTGCCTCTAACCATTCGGTGATCGCTACCAGTTTTCACCCTCGCGATCACTAAGACATCACTGAACAGTTGCCGTCTAGTCGTCATAATAAAGTTAATCTCATTTTTTGTCGAACCGTCGGAGCTCGACCAGGTCCACTTCCTGTGGGGCCGCTTCTGGAAGAAAGAGTTCATCATAAAGAGTCCCTCTTTCTCCATGAAGTCGCAAGATGCTGGCCCCTATTGCCCTATTCCAAATTTCCCTACCCTCAGCTCGCCGTTCTCTCTTGTGCCTAGTTTTGCGTTGATGTCTTCCATTAACACCGTATAGTGGGTTTTGGAGGAATGCATGGCTTTAGAGATGTCCTCATACATTTCCTCCACCTCCTCATCGGGATGTGCCGAGGTTGGTGCGTAAACCTGTATGACCTTCAACGCATACCGTTTGGTGATAAGTTTGGTATAAGGTAAGAGACCATCGTCGACACACTCATAATCTTTACAATGTTGTGAACGAGAGACTTGTGAACAATAAATTCGCTACCTCCTTGGGACGGATGGTCGCCCTCCCGGTGATAGAACAAGTTGCCGGATTCGAGGATTATCGTGGCCTCCCCCTCTCTTCTGACCTCAGATAATCCTATAATATCCCAGCGCAACTTGTCTATCTCTTCTTCCAGCTCCAGGATCTTCTCGTCAGTCCTCGGGGTGCGTGCGTTGTATGTTGCTAGGTCGAGTCGTCTTGGGTAGCAACCGAACCTCCACCGAAGATTCCTAGCACCCCCTGCCCCGCCGTTATCATAGCCGCCACCGTAGCCAGGAATAGCGGGGTCGCCGGGGACTGGGGGCCGTCTTTTTGTAACTTTTGTCATGGCGGGGGGGGGGGTATATTGCCATAGTTGCCACGCTTGGCGAGCGGGTTAGCAACCGCAGTTTTTTTATTGTAATTTGCTGTTATCAGAAAGATGCTGCTGTCCATCTTCTGTCTCAGTTTCCCTCTGTCGCCTCTTACGACACCCACGGGAAGACATGAGGTAGTGGGTATTCTTACCCGCCACTACACGGGGCATGCAAATGCAGACCACATACATACCCTTCGGCAAATTGTACAGAAGACCGAAGAGTACAATCTGCCACTATGTCTTGCGTATGTGGACTATGAGAAAGCCTTTGATTCCGTCGAAATTTGGGCGGTGCTGCAGTCCTTTCAGCGGTGCCAAGTTGACTGTCAGTATAACAAAGTGCTGAAGTGTTTGTACAGTAGGGCTACGATGGCTATCCGAGTACAGAACCAGTACGAAACCTATCCAACTGCAGAGGTGTAATTTCCGAAACTTCACCGCTGCATTGGAAGACGTTTTCAAGTTACTGGACTGCAAAAGGAAACGGTATTAACGTCACTGCCAGTACATCACTCACCTTCTATTTGCCGACGATATAGTCCTTATGGCAGGATCACTGGAGGACCTAAGCACTATGCTCAATGACCTCAAAAGTGCCTCCCTACGTATAGGTCTTAAGATGAACATGGTAAAACAAAAGTCATGTGTAACGTCCATATCACATCTATGCCGGTAGTTGTTGGGAGCACTAAGCTCGAAGTTGTTGACGAGTATGTTTACCTGGGACAAATAGTCCGACTAGGTAAGTCCAACTTCGACCGAGAGGTCAATCGACGGATTCAACTCGGCTGGGCAGTGTTCGGGAGATTACGACAATCTTCTCGTCAGGCATACCTCAAAACAAAATTGTTCAACCAGTGCGTGTTGTCAATGATGACCTATGGATCTGAGACGTGGTCCTTCACTGCTGGCCGAATGAGGAAGCTCAAGGTCGCTCAGCGACCTGTGGGAAGGGCTATGCTCGGGGTTTCTCTGCGTGATAAACTTAGAAATGAGGGTATCCGCAGTAGAACCAGAGTGACCGACATAGCTCAACGGATTAGTAAGCTGAAGTGGCAATGGGCCGGCCATATAGCTCGAAGAACCGACAAACGATGGGGAAAAAAGGTTCTCGAGTGGCAGCCTCGTACCGAGTGTGGGGCGCCTCCCACTAGATGGAGTGACGCCCTGGTAAGACATGCAGGAACTCGATGGATGCACGTGGTTCAAGACCGTGCTATGTGACATTCCTTGGGGGAGGCCTATGTTCAGCAGTGGACTTGTGAAGGGCTGTAATGATGATGATGATGACAGTTAAGAAGGCACGCGTTAGCAAATCCCTGGATCTTATAACAAATTAGACCCGAACATCCTAATTTAATTTTCAGTTTACCCCATACTAACTTAAATTATTTACAAACGAAAACCCGCACTAATTTTAACTACTTTAAAGCTAATTACAAAAAAAAAATTACTCCAAATTAAGCTTAATCGACGTTGATGAAAAGTATTGTAAATTTGTTCGACAACGACGACGACGCGGGACCAGATGGTATTCCTCTAGTTTTTATTAAGAATTGCGTTGCATATCTTGTTTACCCGTTATTTTTGATTTTTAATTATTCTTTGTTAGTGGGCGAATTGCCTACAATATGGAAAAATACTCGGGTCATACCGATACATAAAAATGGTGATGTATCGCCAGTAACAAATTACAGACCTACCTCTATACTTTCTTCTTTTTTTAAATTGTTTGAGGTGACTGTGTGTCCATGTGAGTGAAGCCAATTTAAGTGATTTTTAGCACGGTTTTCGTACGAGCGTTCTACCGAAACGAACATTATCTCATTTATTTCGCACATACTTTCACATTTACATTCGTCATTTATACTGATTTGTCCAGCGCCTTTGATAAGGTAAACCATGCCTGTTACTGAGCAAACTTGAAGCCACAGGAATTCATGGGTCATTACTTGCTTGGCTCACTTCCTACCTAGAGAAAAGAAGATAGTTGGTGGCGGTAGGGGTTATGAATCGCAAACGTACTACGCAAGAATTTGGCGTACCTCAGGGTTCCCATCTGAGATCAATATTGTTCTTGCTTTTTGTAAATGAAGTCACAAGTACGCTAAAGGCAAGCTACGTTTCCTTGTTTGCAGACGACCTGAAGCTCTCGAGAGTCATATCAACTCATATTGACTTCAAGACGATATTGACCGACTGGAAGAATGGTGTAAGGCAAACCATATGATGTTAAATCCCAAAAAATGTTTCCATATCAAATTTACTAAGAAAAAGAAGCCTTGCACTATTTCCTATAGTCTTAAAGGTACTATGCTCACAGAAGTAAGTGAAATTAGAGATCTGGGTGTTATGTTGGACTTGATACTCACCTACGTGCCTCATATTAATAGGATTATAAAGAAAGCTGCGCAGATGCTGGGATTCCTTAAACGAAATACCAGAGGCTTTTAAATAAGCACCAAAATCTTACTTTTTAACACCCTAGTAAGGAGCCAACTGGAATATGCAAGTACAATATGGAAGCCAACATACGCTACGCTGTGAACTCGCAAAGAATAGAAAATATTCAGAAAGCCTTTACAAGACATCTTGCCTTCATATGTAGTGGAATTTCACATAGGTGTCCCTACGAACAGCGATTGGCATTTTTTGAAATACCTTCCCAAAGAGCAGGAGAAAATTCGCGACCTGCTGGTGTTATATAAAATAGTAAACAGGCGTACTGCCTGTTGTGAACTACTACAATACTTCTACCTAAATATACCATACAATATCCCTCGTGGTCCAATAACAAAACTTTTACACACCCTGAATGTAATAGATCACTATTACAAATGATTTGTGAATGATTAAATTATAATCTAATATCCATGTTCCTTATAGCTGCTGCTTGGTTATATGCATGTTTTTTATTGTCTTACCACATTTACTACTTTTTGTGACATATCTTTTTATAAGCTCTTGTAACTTTTTTTTATAGAATGGGGGTGATAAACGAGCACACAGTCCACCTGATGGTAAGTGGATGCTGTGGCCCATAGACATTTACATTTATCTTCGATTAAGATCAAAATAAAGATGCGTTATCACCCCTGAGGACTACGATGGAATGCCTCGTTTCCAGTAAAAGGGTCTCCCCGGTTCTCTACACTCACCATACGAAACACAGCAACATTTACTGCTTAACTTTGCTCTGTCTTAATTTTTATAGTATTTTGTAATGCTGGTAAATGCTAAACCTATAAGGGTGCACACATCAGTCCCTAGATTAAGCCTACTTTCAATAAAAATTTAATAATGTGTGCACTGCTGGTTTGCTATGAATAAATAAATAAATAAATAATTCCAGTGCCGGGGCCTGAAACGGTGTATGACTGTTGTAATTGGCTAGCAACATCATCATCTTATAAGAATCAAGCTTACAGCTGCCTCAAAGGCCGGTAACGTACCTGCAATTCTTCCATTGTTGCAAATGTTCATTAGCGACGGCAATCACTTACCATCAGTTGAGCCACATGATCGTTTGCGCGCTTTTCGATTTAAAAAATCATCATTGTTCTCGTGAGGCGTAACTGCGTTATTCCTAGATAGTATATTAATATTAATATGACATAGTTTTGTTGGTGTATCCATTACTCACACCACAGTCGCTTTCCCGAAAACTGTCTGGAATGCTTCTCTGATTGGCGACACTTTCACTTCTTTATCTGACGCAACAACAATATATAAGTCTCCGCCGCTCTCTGGAAAACAAAATTACGAAATTATATACGATATATTTATAACCACAATGTGACGCGGTTGTCTTTGTGGTGAGTGTGGCTGACTAGTGTCACGAGGCTTTGAATTCCGTTGTTTCCGTATCTCTGATCTTCCATTTTTTTTATATAACTGAACTGAAGGCTACAGGTACGTTGTCACTTCTGAGGACTAAGATGGAATTTTTTAATTTATTTAATCTTTATTGTTAACACCTTAATAAAAAGGGTAACAAAAGGCGGATTTAGTGTCTATCTGCATTCTCTGCCAGTCATCCCGTGGAATGCCTCACAGACTATAATTAAACTGGTTCTCTATACACATCAGACCGGAACACGGCAGTGCAAGCCTACACAGAAGGACTCCTAGGCAGGAAAGAAGTCCTACCTCCTAATAAAGTAATGATCGCTTAATCGAACCTCCACAGACAAGGACGCGCAAATAAGGACGAGTTATCCAGTCATCCAACTGTAATATGAGAATATTATTAATTTTAAATTAGTGGCAATGGGCCGGCCATATAGCTCGAAGAACCAACAACCGATGGGGGAAGAAAGGTTCTCGAGTGGCAACCTCATACCGGCAGACGACCTGGTAAGACATGCAGCAAGTCGATGGATGCAGGTGGCTCTGGACTATGCTTCGTGGCGTTATTTGGGGTAGCCCTATGTTCAGCAGTAGACTCGTGAAGGGCTGTAATGATAATGATAATAATGAAATTAGAGTGGCAAATGAGCTGACAGTCCACTTGACAGTAAGAAGGTACTGTAGTCTTGCAACAAATTTCACTCAAGGAAGGTGCGTTAACACCTTTGAGAACCACGATGGAATGCCTGACAGGCTGTACTTATACGAGTTCTAACAAACCAGAACCCAGTAGTGAGTGTACAACTGCATAGCGATAGAGTACTCATTGACGACTAATACGTAGTATATTTTTCTTATTTTCTTGTGAACTGCCTCTTTGGTTTAGTGACCGTAAACGCGGCTGTTGATCATGGGGTCCCGGCTTCGAATCCCGGATCGGGTTGTAAATCAGTTTGTAATGTTGAAGGTTTTAATAAATAGGAGACGTGTTGCTTGTACAAGAACTTTAATTATACTCCGCCTTATTCTTAACTTAACTCTAATATATATATAGTCGTGAGGGCTATATATATACTACACTACACCTCCACCGACAAAAATAAATAAAAAGAAATGATTACATTTGTTTTTTTTAACTATAAAATCAAAATTAAACTTAAATCTAATAAGAATATAAATTACAAAAGTCAAAACAGGTATATTCTATGGGTACGTCGGGTGGCCAGATCCCCCTGTCCCATAGTAATTTCAAGGTCACAATAGATTTGGTATGATGTATCATGCACACATACAACATACATATTTGACATTATTAGGCAATATAGTAAATATTTGAGAAATTGCGGACATCTGGTATAATTTTTCAGGCATTACAAATTTATATCACATAGGCTCATATAATATTTAGGTAGGTATATCGTTGTCAGTCAGGGATTGAGGCTCACAATATTATGGGCACAACAAAATTTAAATTAATTAGTTGTAAACATAGTATAATGAGTTTCTAAATCATATTAAATGAAGTAATTATTTTCATAATCCACACAAGTAAGTTGGCATTACTGTACTATTTTCCCAGAAAATGATAAATTGTAATGGATAAAAGTTTATGATTTGATAGTTTAATCAATATTATACCGAAAATAGTTTGTTACATTTCATATTAAGATATCCAGAACAAAGAAGTCAATGCAAAGCAATGTACCTAATCATTTTCGTTAACATAACAATAGACAGATCAAAATACATGTTGCGATCCCAGCCGCGTAAGCGATTTGTGACACCTTTGTTTTAAATTCCAGTACACGTATATGGAAACGTTTGAGATTACATCGTATGATGGTACCTACTTTCAACAATACAATAAAATGATATCGTAAATAAAATAATTTTCCTTTCCTAATAGTTTTCCGTTAAATATTTGTTTTAAACATTTCTTCTTAATTTACACAGTTTAGATAGTTACATTTCATTGTGATAATACGATTACATACATTATCGAATATTCATTACAGAAATTTAAAATATATAATACACTTATACACCTAAAATTTGCTTAACAAAATATTTATTAAGATTAGAAGAGATTTTTTTAAAATCAGATAACATAATTTTATGTTTCGGTGTCTATAATATAAAAAATACTATTACATTATGAAACTTATAATAGTAGAGTATACTTTGGACTTGATTTTAGTAACCAATATACAAAATTTTGTGTACCTTTTAAAAATTGTACAAATTTTAGATAAACAAAAAAAAACATAAAAGAGAAATTTAGGGTAGAATTATTGTAAATACGAAAAAATCTTGTAAATTCATATAAAATATGGTAAAATAACTAAATACGCGAAAATGTGTTTATTATTTTGATTAATATTTTTTTGTTTACGTGTGGTTATGGATAGATAATATAGTTACTAGGTACATGTGTAACTTGTGAGTAGAATTATGGTAGCATTAATAGCCCTAATACAGAAATGGAAAATAACTACAAATCTCACTTTTAGATTTGGTCGGTAGCCCTTATTAACTCATTTTAATTATTCTCATGTCCTTGCATGTTAATTATTTTCATGCTAACACTACTCTCATTTCCTTTCCTTTGTACGTACTTCACGTACTTTCTTTTCTTTCTTAATATTTTGACCATTAGCTAGCTTTATTTCTTTTAGTATTCGTTATTGGCCATTTTATTATACTCATTTTATAATTAATACATGATATTTATCATGCGGTACTTTATAAATATGGGCTCCCCATTTACTTGGGTACTATATTACATTTTCATTACATTCATTTTATTTTATTGGTACATAAACTTTTAAATCATACTATATCAAGGTAAACTGTACCTTGGGTTGTGCACAACCTTGAGGTCTACGTTTATGTCATTTTAAAAGGACTCCAACAATTGTCACGGAGGAAACTAAGTTCACACTATGATCCAATGAAGGATACGACCTCAATGTACCATTATTAAGGTAACAAATTTAAGACTTCTCTGGTCCCCAACAGTACTAATATGAGTAAACTCGTTCACATCACTTGTACTGAAGGTGTTGTTCCTAGTACCCGTTACCTGATTTTATCATCCAAACATGGAAACATACCCTGCTCGAGGACTATATGCTTTACCAGTGATGGACGTTCCCGTATCTCCATTACTTATTTATGCAGGTCAACTTTTGTTTTATTTCTATTTATTTCTTTACATTTATAGTATTTATTAATCATTATTTAATTGTACCCAAGATTATGGACAATATTCCTATAAAACTCATAATAAATTCTCATTTCCCTCATTGATAATACATTAAAACTTATTCCGCATTTAATCGTTTCCGAACAACCTTAAAAAATTAATCGGTTATTAGGTTTTCCAAACTCTCAGCTGATCAGGCTGATTGTATGGATATGCTAACCACCGACAATTTTCTTTGCCTATGTCACTCAATAAGTACTAATGTTTTTCCTACTTGTTAATTAATGATTTAAAAGTTTTCTTTCCCCAGAACTGTGTATAACATTATTTAAGTAATAATATAGTAATTATATTAAAATGGGCCAAATTAAGAATACCTTTAACCGACGAGCGTGTATGCGTAGGTATATAGATGTGAAGGAGGCGAGAGAGATGTGTCAGGATCGTGCCAAATGGAAGTCCGTAGTATCTGCCTACCCCTCTGGGTGACAGGCGTGAGTGTTTATGTATATATAATTTGACACACATATATGTATATATTACATTCGGCGCTTTCGAGATAAGTATGTCTTGTACCTGCTACGGAACTTGGCTGGTCGCTGGTTGTACTCCTGATTTCTTTCTGCTGCTCTGGCACTCAAAGATGTTGTTAGCTCACCGATGTGGTTGGGCACGTTTCTTTCTTCTTTCGTTTTTATTTTTGATAAAATTGGTACTCTTATCTTGAAGGAATATTGATTAAGATGTTTTCTGGATCTTGAAATCTTCTTTCTTGAAACTTGTCAATCTTGATTTAATAGCAATGTTACTAGAGCTTCTTCTATAATTTCTTCTTCAGGTCTTTCTTCATTTCTTCTTTGTTTGTCATTTCTTGGTTGTCTTACTAAATTGGTCTTCAAAATCTTCTTTAAATATAAGTAAAATTGTTGTCTCTTCTTATATTCATAATTTAAATTTTATTTGTCACATCCGGTATTATGTTCTCTTTGTTATTTTTTTTATTGTCAATCTTCTTAACAAGCCCTTCATAATTTAATTTAGATTTCTTATAATATTTTTTCTTCTTTTATGTAGTAGGCTGGCAGTGCGCGTGCATTGTCGCAGCGCACCGCCTGGCAGGGTCGCCATGTAATGTTGAAGGTTTTAATAAATAGGAGACGTGTTGCTTGTACAAGAACTTTAATTATACTCCTTATTCTTAACTTAACTCTAATATATATATAGTCGTGAGGGCTATATATACTACACTAAGTTGTTGAGTTTTCCTGTCAAAAAATTTTCAGTAGCAGCCCGCAGTCAGGAAGTCGGCGGGGTTACACACCCATGCGTCAGAAAAGTCCTGCGCCTTATCTCTCTCCGATCGTGTCGGATTGCCGTCCCATCGGACTACGAGAGTGAGAGAATAGAGAGTGCACCTGTACTTGTGCGTACACTCAGACACTCACTATAATCCTGTCCTGCGCAGATTGCTTGTTTACCCCAGACAAATAACAAATTTTCACCATCTTTATGATTTTGGGATCGTAAAGTTATTGGTATCATATAATCCAAATAGTCTAGAAGAACGTGCGACTGCACTTCGAACGAAAACAAAATTGTACATTTAATGGTCAAATAATAAAGCTCTAAAACATACTTAAGTACTCTTTCATTTGAGGATCAAGCGTGGTGATCATAGAATCAACGGAATTCTTCGCTTTCTCCGCCACCCGTTGTAAGATACCGCCTGTGGAGACTGCGCCCTTCATCCATGTGATAATGCCGCTGCCTGGCATAATGTCACCTAAAATATGTTTATAAGATAATAATTATTAAAAAATTATTAAAAGATATTATATATATATATATATATATAGATATTATAATTATTTTACGTGGTAGAGTCAAGCTGCAGATATATTATGGTTGTAGCATGAATGGGTCGGCTCGACCGGGGTAGGACCACGCTCTCATAGAATCATCATCATCATCATCATTACAGCCCTTCACAAGTCCACTGCTGAACATAGGCCTCCCAAGGAATGCCACAGCACGGTCTTCGTTACTATGGGGGGTATATTGCCATAGTTTTGCCACGCTTGGCGAGCGGGTTGGCAACCGCAGTTTTTATTGTTGTTTTGCTGTTATCACAAAGTCACTACACAGGAAGAATACCAGCGTAAAATAGCGGCTAAATGCTGCTGTGTTTCGTATGGTGAGTGTAGAGGAACAGGAGACCCTTTTTACTGGATACGAGGCATTCCATCTTAATCCTCAGGGGTGGCAACGCATCTGCATTTTGATTCTTAATCGAGGGTAGATGTAGATGGGGCCACAGCATCCATTTACCATCAGGTGGGCTGTGTGCTCGCTGGTTACCCTTATTCTATAAAAAATATGACGAAAATTTAATTATTTATTTTATTAATTATGAAAATTTGCCGTGATAAGAGAACCCATTACGCCATTTCGAAATGATAAATGCCAGAAGGATATCATGTCTTCCGATAGATGGCGGTATAATCATAAAGATAAGGTATAAGACATACACTTGTGACGGGAAGAAGAGTCAGGTGGCGATTAAGCCAAATCCTCCCTACAGCGGGAGAGACCCATATCCAGCAGTGGACTTTCACGAGCCGCTAAAGAAAAAAAAGAAGAAAGAATATGCAATTTTTCCCCAAACGTCAACCTCAGTTGCCCGCGGTATATCTAGGTTACTAGCTGACGACGTTTAAGCGACACGAAGACTGATGGGAAGCAGCATTATCAGTACGAGAATATCAACTCTATAATGAGTGCAGGGACTGGACCGCCTGTTGCAATCAGTATTGAGCAACTCCTAGCCTATGTCAAGCAGTGAATTCAAATAGGTTGAAGAAAATAAACACATATGGTATAACAACTCTGAAATACATATTATGACATAACAAATTTGTTTGAAAAGCTTTAAAATTCATAAAGTAAAATAAATCTGAATTTGTCGCGCTACAGCGCATATTGGTATTGGATAAAATAATTATGGGTTATTCAGCTCAAAATCAATGGAATTAGCATAATGTCTCTAATATTTCATCTAAGTCAACTTACTGTGTCTTATTGCATAAATGGTTTCATAGGACACAGGTAGGATATGACAGGTGAGTTACTCTGTATTTGCAAGTACAGAGTAGCTCGATTGTAATAACACTATTAGTTGCCACCGTGCTTGTAATTAGCCTAGATCTAAATATCCTACTATTTAGTTTCAAAACAGAAACTTTAATTTATCATCATTACAGCCTTTCAAAATCCACTGCTGCTTAAGAGATTACCGTTACAGCCTATTAAAGTCCACTGCTGAACATAGGCCTTTTTATAGGATAAGGGTGACGAACGAGCACACAGTCCACCTGATGGTAAGTGGTTGCTGCGGCCCATAGACATCTACATCTATCCTCGATTACGAATCAAAATGTAGATGCGTTGTCACCCGTGAGGACTAAGATGGAATGCCTCGTTTCCAGTAAAAGGGTCTCCGGTTCTACACTCACCATACTAAACACAGCAGCAGGAAGCTGCTATTATACGCTGGTATTCTGTGAGCGTGGTCCTTCGCCAGTCGAGCCGATCCATTCGTGCTACAACTATACTAGTAATATAGCTGTAGCACAGCTCTACTACGTAAGACCGTAGCCGCCCGCCTCCCCCGTAGATTGCCTCATACCAGTGATATTTGTTATAGCTGTCACGCTTGGCAGGCGGGTTGGCGGCAATCGCAGTTTTTTATAATTTTGAATTGTTATCAAGAATATGACTCCTACGACACCCACGAAATGAAAATTAGTAGTGGATATTCTAACGCCGCCACTACATGGCGATAATTTGTGATAAAACAATATTATAATAATCATTTTTATAAATGCTCCAATATCTGGTCCATACCAATCTTATCCAATTCTGGCGTTGACTCGGGCAATGATTCTGGAGACTGTGTGTCCTGCGAATCCTCTGGAGATCTTATAGGAAGCATCGGCTCCCCTTTGTTAGGCGGTATAGCTGGACTACAATAGAGATTTGGTTTGAGAAAGAGGCATATTGCAATGTTAATATTATTATTAAAAAAAAATATAATTTAAAAATTCGGAATGCATAACGCTACGAACGACTATAAAAAAATTGCAAGTAACTAACTAATATTTTAGCTAATGTTAGGAATTGACTTGCGTTCTTTGACTGTGTCACATCTCTGATCCTTATTAGGCCAATATAATCATAAATTATTTTTATTTCTTACATTTATAATATAACACGTAACATTAAAGTGTATAGTATTTCATTGTCTGTCTTGTAATTCATTATTTCTTTTTAGGGTTCCGTACCCGAAGGGTAAACAACGGGACCCTATTACTAAGCCCCCGCTATCCGTCCGTCTGTCTGTCAGCGGGCTGTATCTCATGATCCGTAATAGGTAGCCAGTTGAAATTTTGACAGAATGTGAATTTCTGTTGCCGCTATAACAAAAAATAATAAAAATAAATATAAATTAAAAAATTAAATATAAAAAAATTAAATTCTAGAAACGTGTATTACGATGGTACGGAACCCTTCATGCGCGAGTCCGACTCGCACTTGGCCGGTTATTTATTGAAGCGGCATCTATATGGGTTTTACTAATCATTCAGTTTCATCATCATCACCAACACGGCTAGCATGGGCTGGGGACAAAAAATTTGTCCCCCGATTATATCCACTGACAAGAGATAAAATTATCTTGTCCTTATGCCAAAGCACGGCAACGGGGAGAAGTATATCCCCGTTTGACATAACGAGTAGGCATTATATCCCCGTCCTTAGCATGGAGCCAAATGAAAGATAAAAAATTATGCTTTTTTGACATTTGAAAGGGACAATTTTATCCTAGTTCATTGGACGTAGGTTTAAATTATATTCATACAAAAAATCTATCGAAGTCTAAGTCTATCTCCCATTTTATCTACTGTGGATATTATATCCACCGGAGTACCCATGCTCGAAGGGTGGATAAAACTAAGCGAGGATAAACATTTTCTCCTTTCGGGGATAAAATTGTCTCCTGCCCATGCTAGCCCTGTAGCCCATAAATTCCATTGCATGGACATGGGTCTCTCCCGTTATGCTCGGCGGATGAATTACCACTCAGTTTCTGCCTTTTTGCAAATTTCACGCTGCTGCCCGTTGTCGATCTAAGTATAATACACGTTTGGCGTAAACAAGATGGAATACTTTAATCTAGCGAAAGCCGTAAGATTTTTCTGACACTTAGTCGCTTCTTACTACTCTCGGAACGGAACGAAGTGATGGACTTTCTCAAGCCACATGGCCAAGATCAAGATTAAAATGTGAATGTGGTCAAGCGTGACAATTTAGGCAAATTCGCCCTGAAAAAGCCCAAATCTTGCAGTGGACTTTCATGAGCTGAAGAGATATTTGGCATTATTTAGATTTAAGATAAAAAAAATAGTTTTTTTTTTCTAAAAAAAAACTTCAATTTTTTGGGTAAAGTATAGCCTAAATCCCTCATGGGATTGCTCTCTATCTGTTCGTAAAGTTTCATCAAAAAAAAAAAAAAATGGATATTTATGTCTCATAATAGTGTGGCCGTAACCTGTGAAAGTAAAAGGGGAGATCTCCCGCCGGGCAAGGTATTCTGCCCGGGGAGCGGCCAACGCTCCTAGTGGTAGTTCGGACCTATTCTATATATACTGATTTTATTTCGGAACTTTGATAGCGCGATTTAGGCTTCGATAGGCGACGACAGCGCCGCCACATCACCCCCCTGCTCAGACCGGAGGTCGATTGTGCAGTCTAGATGTCGTCGAATGTGCAAGTATCAGGGAATTGCCTTGTAGTCGGCGGTGAGTCGAAGAAGGCAAATAATCTGCGAGAGTACCGTGAAGCAGAGGCGAGCAGTAAGGCTCAGAGCCGTGCCGAACACTGTAGCGCAGAGAGTAGCTTGAAGGAACAGGAAGCATTATTATTCCAGTGCTGCGAATAACCTTTGTAAAGCTAGATGGCTTGCAGAATGTGAAGACTGCAGACAATATCTGCTCGGGAGCGAATGAATGGGGTACTTGAGGACGATGACGAAGGTTTGAAGTTGTAGTTTCCGAAGGTTGTTGGTTGCGTGTGTTCATATCACGTCGGTTGGTCACCACTGTGGCCGGTGGAAGGAAAAGGGGAGATCTCCCGCCTGACAAAGTGTTCAGCCCGGGGAGCGGCCAACGCACCTAGTGGTAGTTCGGAGCTATTCTATATATTATACTGCTTTTACTTCGGAACTTTGATAGCGCGATTTAGGCTTCGATGTATTTTCCCTTGTGGCGCAACGACAGCGCCGCCACAATAGCATGCAAATAACCCTCTGAGCTTAATAGAAGCCAGTTATTTCATTATTACACACAGACACTTCAATTTTCTCCAAATTCATTTCAAATTTTAGTGTTCATATTTCTGAGTAAATAAGAAAATCGAAGATTAGGGTACATATTAACCATATTGCTGTGTTGTAATACATGTTAGAATTCTCGAAATTTCCTCATGTCGCTTCACTTCAGGGTTGTCTATTTAAGCTCATCAAAGAAGTCATTTTCACAATTTTCGTCTACCTACATAAAGTATCTTCGGCTAACTATTTATTTATTTATTTATTTATTCTTTATTGCATTCCTTATAACAAAAGAATACAAAGGGCGGACTTAATGCCTTGGGGCATTCTCTACCAGTCAACCCATAACTAAAGATTACAAATTGAACAACAAACACATGCAGGTAAATATCAATTAGAATAATATGTGGACTACTTAAAAATTGCATACACATAATTTTTATACAGTTAATGCCACAGGTAACAAGGCATTCAATATTGTTAGCCCTCAGGGATGAAAACTTACTTGCATTTTGATTATGAATCGAAAATAAATGTAGGTTTCTATGGGCCACAGCATTCACTTACTATCAGGTGGACTGTGTGACTGTTTGTCACCATTGCTTCTATGAAAAAAACCTTCAACCTATTTATTAGATCTCTGTATAGAAGAGAAGGAATACTCCTATTGCTTCTAACCACAGTATCAGTACTCAAATATACAGCCAGTGCAAGAAACCATGTCAAACTAAATGTTCCATTCTATAATGGAAGGTATCATTCAACTTTATATTTATAAATGAATCAAATATAACCAATGAAATATTTGTAAATTCAATTCTTGTACAAAAATATACCATTTTTAATTCAAATTGTGATAAACACAAAAATTTATGATGGAGAGTCTATTTCACATGCACTAAATTTACCTAAATGTTTCCTGTCTTTCTGGTAATAAAGCTGTAGCAGCATGACTGTTAACTGTAGGTTGTACAGGTTGTGAGACTGTTACGGCCGCATTTGTTTTCTGCAATATGAAATTTTTCATACATAAACTATATCTCACAAACTTCATACAGGAGGTGATAATTAGTAATAGTATGCTTGTTTTTTAATATCTGATCTAGTGTTTTTGATTAATAATTGAGTTAGTATTATGCACAGAAATTAACTTAAGACCTGGCTCGGATGAGGTCAGAGCATATTAAAGAGTTTGTATTAAGGCGACAAGGGCATGAAAGGTAGGCGGCGCGACACAAGGGAAGGGATCTCAAATTAATTTCTCTACATTTTAGAATAATTGGTTATTTGGTCACATCCATAACACAAATTGATTTTGATATTAAGGTCAATTATTTAACCTTATATTTTTTTTTACATTTTAGTAACTACAACTGCAATTTTAAGTTCTGATTTACCCAATGCTCAGTGGTGAAGGAAAACATCATGAGGAAACCTACATGTCTGAGAAATAAAAAGAAAAATATTTTGAAGACGTGATATCCTCCAACATGCATTAGACACAATGGACACTTCCTTGCCTTTAAACCCTCTCAGAAGTGAAAGGAGGCCTGTGCCCAGCAGTGGAATGTATGAAAGTTCTAATTTTAATTTAACTTTAGTAACTAACGAGTAATGAGCCTACCTGATGCTAAGTAGCTACTGATGAACACCTGCAAACAATTTTAAGCAAAATTGGCTACAAATATATAATTGCCTCTGAAAACTAACATGAAATGCCCTACAGCCTATCATTACGCTAGCTCTCCATACCCATCATTCAAGCATCAGTGAAGTATTGTTGCTTAACGACATAAGAGGATAAAATAGATCCAACCTAAACAATCATCTAGACAGAAAAGGAATCTTACCACTAGTATTATTACTATGATCACTAACTGGGTTGTTATTATTATTGGTTGTTATAATGGTTATTATTATTTATGTTTGTTATTATTACTATGATCACTAAATGGGTTAACTTTTGTTAACATTCAAAGTTTAATATCATAATTACACACACAATTTATAAACTAATTTACCCCAAAGTAGATCAATAAACATGAACAACTCATCCTAAATATATAATAATGTTTAACCTGAACAATAAAGACAAATACCAATAAATAATAGTACTTATGTTTGATTTCATACTACAAATAAGCCAGAATTGTTAGCGAAATAGCTGCTTTAATATTATAACTCAAATATATTTATAGTAGTAACCACATCAATAGGAGTGACAGCAGCCACCGACGATGCGGTGATGAAGTTAGGGAGCTCTGTAGGTGGTGCAACACTTGATAACAGATTGCCTGGGACACCTGCTGCAGGCATTGGCGCAGTCGGTATCTGCCTCTTTTTATCCGAGGTATTCATCTTCAACAATCAAAAGAAATAATTATTAAAAACAAAATCTAATACGAAAACTTTTAAAAGGAGCTTTTAAATAATTTATGCAATATTAAACAAAATTTAAAACAAAAAAAAATAAAGTATTAGTTTTGGTAAAAGAATTTTTATAATGTACCGTTTCTATTATTTAAAAAGAAAAAGAAGTTAAATATTTTATTTGGACACGTATTTTATTTATTTTGATTTTGAGATTTGACTTTTGACCAATGACAAATGCTTGTTGTTGTTGTTACGATACGATTTGTTTTTGTTAATTATAACAGGTAAAGGTCTTTGACCATACAGCCAAGTATGATGTGTATTTTATTTACTATATTCTATTATACTAAATTCATAACAATAAACTAATGCATCACATTGTAACGTTTTTGAGAGATTTCGGCGACAGTTCAATCAAGCAGAGAGTTGATAATGATAGTACCTTAAGCCACCCAAGCGGATAAAAAAAATGTATATTAGCATCGAAGCACTTATAGCATTGTTTCCAAGCAGACGTAACAGACTATTAATCTATTATGTCTGCGCATGATAGGAGACTAAGCCCAGATGGAATCGACAAAATATTTTGTTGACATATTCTGCAATGAACTACGAACGACAACAACAATACGAACGAAGCGGTTTCTTTCGTGTAAGAAAAGTACTAGTAGGTTGTCCATTCACAGCAGTTCTCTAAATGATGTTATCCGAAGAATTCTTGTCTCTATAAATGTCCTATAGTTGAAACTTGTTGAATGTTTAAAGACGATAGCATGAGACTCGACAGTATGACTTCAGTCCCTTGAGAGAAAAGCAAACCCTAGTGTGGGATGCTACGTGCGTAGATTCGTTAGCAATATTTCATCTCAGGGATACCTCGTTTAGTCTTGGAGTGGCATCAAAGACGGCTGAACTAAGTAAATGGCGCAAATATGAATCTCTAAAAGAGGACTATATATATTTGCCGTTTGCTGTAGAGACTAGCGGCCTCTGTGGTCCACGTGCGGGTAAGTTTCTAAAAAAAATTCTAAAAACAGTATGAACGACTGGTCGATGCAGATGAAGACAAATAGTCTAGTTATTTTCTTGCCTACGGCTAAGTAAAGCTATTCAATAGCAAACGCAGCCAGTGTATTTGGCATTATATCGCGGAAATTAGGACTGTTTGATAATTTTAGGATTTATTTTTATTATAATGTAATTAGAAGAATATGTCAACAAAATATTTGTTTATACTGTAATTAGAACTCATAAATCAATTAAAAATTATAACTAATAAATTTAAAAAAATGCTTCTAGACTTCCCAATTGTGCAAAATTGTACTTATACGCAGTTGTAGTAATAGGAGCAGCTGTAGTCTTAAATAGAACGGTAAGAGTAAAAGGTTAAAAGCTATATATTTACTAACAGCCTCTTTCGACTGGTACCATAATAATATATTAAATGCATGTGTTCTTCAATTAATCATTTGGACAAGCAACAACAATAAACAAATATTTAGAAACTAATTAAATAATGTACCTTTAAAAAGCTACTTTATATAAAAATTGCAAGTGATATAGCCCGCAACGCGGTGGAAATAAAGAATATATTTCTAGAAATTCAAATCAAAATATAAATCATAACATGATCGATCAAACGATGAGTACAACGATAGTGTATAATGTAAATAAATAAAAAAACTGATAAAAATAATATATACACATCAGACTAAGCTGCACGGTCCAAGATCTTTGCCTGCCTTAATCTTTGAACTCTTTGAAATACATGTGGATATTCAAAGTCAACTTTGTAGAAAGCTCCAAAGAGTATGTAAATATTTAGAAAGGACCCTCAAAACTGAAGAGTATATAATCACTACGTTTAGTGAGAACCATAGTTAAGAGTGCTCAGAACAATACTTTTTTAAATGTTATTTATAACAATTATACAACAAAATTTTATCAGAATTAGTTTCGTTACTAAATTACGCTTCTCTAAATTAAGAGAATTTACTTCAAATGACGAGGTCCCGCTTTTATCTACGCTTCGCGTTTACTTCACATACTTTAGTCTATTTCCTTCGCCCCGTGAGTATAAGAGGCAAATATAAATTTAAAAAAATTAAGTGGGTATAAAAGAAAGTTTGTTGTTAGTTTTTTATATAAAAGTTAGTATTTTTAATTACACTGTTTTTAAAAGTTATTTGCTTATATTTTGCTTCGTAACAATTTTATACTCTATAAAATTTCCATTTCAAATACTGGGTCGTTCACGTATCACTTTATATTTAATAGTCAGAATTAACTGAAAATTAAATATAAAGTGTGAGTTATCACTATAAATCATGTAAAAACACAAATTTTCATATTCCACAAAGTCCAATATTTTGCGAAAATAATCAATACTATATATATCGAATTTATGTTATAATTTCGATATATATAGTAAACATTATGGCAAAGTTGTTTTCAACAATAATTAAAAATTAAAAATTTTGCACAATCGACTTCAATATAAATTATTAAGAATAACTCTAAAACTATTAGTCAGACATGGGATCACATGTAAAGCAACAGCTTTCAAATAAAAAAAGAATCATCGAAATCGGTTCACCCAGAAAGAAGTTAGGAGCTAACACACATAAAAAAACATACAGTCGAATTGAGTACCTCGTCCTGTTTGAAGTTGGTAGAAAAATGGCATTGGTCAAACATAGCGTAATAAAGTATATTATGCCTATGATTTAATTTATTTTTTATTGTTTAGAGGCTCCTACTGAGTATACCGATATAATTATATTATATATTTCTTTTCTTTATGAAAATCGAGTGTTTCTATGTCCTTTTTTCTTTCTTCATAGTTATTTGATTTTAACATATAGATATTGAATTTTAACATATGGGGATTCGTCAGATTTGCCTTAGTTGTAGAAGTGACATATAATATTTGAATTTTTTCTTTTCAATAAACTTGTTTGGTTTTGTTATTTATCACTGTTTTAACCATTGAACTTGTTTACGCAACTTTTGTTTAATAACAAAAATATTTTTTCAAATAATAAAACTACCACTTCCCTCTCCTTACAGTTTCCTTCCACTGCTGGCCATAGCCATGGAAATAAAGGGGAGCACAAAATTTTACTGCCACAAATATCACCCACATTTGCAACGCTGCCCTAAACATCGCACGGAGCATCCGCTTTCCACCGAGATTAAATTTAGTAAAAATGCTCGTCTGTTTTTCCTCCCACATTTTTTTCTTATCACTATTACAACAAATACCGTTAAAGCCTATAAAAATCGCCGCTGAACATAGGCGTCCACTATATCCCTCATAGAGGATATATTTGTCATAGTTGCCACGCTTGGCAAGCGGGTTGGCAACCACAGTTTTTTATTTTTAGTCGTTATTAGGAAGACGCTGCTGCCCATCTCCTGATTTATTTCCCTCTGTCGCCTCTAGACATGAGTGATAAATAACATCACGGTGAAAAAGTTCCAAAATAACGTTGTTCCTTCGCGCCGCCACCGTACTATTTTCTCCGTTACTCCTATCACTGATTTGACCAAACAAAATGAACTACGCCTCTACATGGTAATTGATGATTTTTCAAAACATTCCATTTATCGACAAATCGTCTTGCAATCGTCGTTACTCTAGCTCTCAAGGCACAAGACCTTCATAGAAATTATTCGATATTTTAATTGTTGAGAAATTTTTGGATAAGAATAGTAGCACTTCTTATTAGTTTGTGGTAATGACTCTAAGTTATATTTACCATCATTTAAAAAAAAAATGTCTTTGGCCTGACCTACTATACTCTTTGGCTTGACCATAGTTCTGACTAAGTTTGTCCAATAAAATGTCAAGTTCTGAGAGGTTAATTGGCAAATTGTAACAACAATAACTGTCATTGTCATTATTGTAATAGTGTCACTGTCAATGTAATGACATCAACTCAACGCAACGCATCATTATCACTAAAACTATCTTCTTTTCAGAGCATTGATTTAAAACATTGTTTCGTTCTAACATTTACAAGTACGCCCTGCGATAAAATTTGTTAAACATGTCCGAAGAGACCGACGCACCACTTTTTAGCACTGTAGACATCGACAATGAAAACAGGGATGACGAAGATCTTTTTGCTTCAGCGGTTCAGGTCAGGTATCTTATTGGAATCTTTTTATATTACTCTCGTATACGCCCTAACCCGCCAAGCAGCGTTCATCAGGATTCGTTGACGCCCCTTTTTGTTTAGTCTTCTTAAATCTTACATTTAACCAAGTCTTCATTGTCTGTCTTATTTTATTAGTGCGTTAATTACTACAGTGAAACTTTGTTATTATTTAATCATGTTTTAGTAATGATAACAATGTAAAGGACGTTAGTGGTTAAAGATCACCTTGAAGATTTTTCTAGTTTTCAATGTACTTTAATAATTACTTGTTTAACTAGTTATAATACACATAAAGCTTATTACTTCTACATGATAATTGTGTACACATGATTTTTCACACATTTATAGTTAACACAAGCATTTTATATATTACTTATGAATTCTTCAACGAAATATGTTAACTGTTAAAGAATTAGCCTTAATATTCTAGAATAAACTGCTTATCATAACATATATGAAATTTAACTGAATTCTTAAATACACATTGCAGGAAGTTAGCTTAGATCCAGAGGTAAATGGTACTCATGAAAGCTTGGAAAAGGCAACAATTAGTGATGTCTCATCTACACCTGCAGTTGTTAGTAGTCCTATCATGGAAGAGGTATAGTTGATTTTTTGACATACTTACTATTTTAAATAATTTATATAAATCTCATTAAACATAATATTTTAAGTATCACAAGATAACAGTCTTTATATCCACCATTTGGTAACAAGTGTGATTTTTATTAATACTTATATCAGATTGTGGTAAATAATATATAATGGATAAAGAAAGTTGACTAGCGCCAATATTGCACTGTCTTCCAAAAAGTGATTTTAATTTTTATGATGTTAAAGAAACCCTCTCAGAAATGAAGGAAGACTTTTGGCCAAAGTGGGATCTATATAGGCTGTAACTTTAATTTTTAAATGTTATTATTAAATATGCACATGTAAGTCCAATAAAATGTACCTAGGATCTAATAAGAAATTTTGATGCTTCCATTCTTTACTTTGTAAGGTCTCACTGATAACTTAGGTACATTGATAGAAATTATATTTTTGAGATAAACCACTTGACTAATTAAACCCTTTCAACATAATTTTTAAATGTGCGCAATAATGGCCTTTGAGATTTTACAAATCTCCAATTAAGACAGTCAGCCACTTGTTTTTATTTATCATTAGCAAAGCCGTTTTGATTATTCTAGAAATATGTGGTCTTAGCTTTGAAAGTTTTATTTACATACATACATAAACACTCACGCCTGTCACCCATGGGGGTATGGACTTCCATTTGTCACGATCCTGACACACCTCTCTCGCCTCCTCCACATTCATATACCTAGGCATACACGCTCGTCGGTTAAGGGTACTCGTAATTTGGCCCATCATCAATATATCGCCAATTTAGTCGATAAACTTTCGCCTAGGGTATCCCTTCCCGACTCTGCCGTTCACCTATGCAACATAAATTAGCTTTGTCACTCTTTCCTCATTTATTCTTTCTACATGACCAAACCACTGAAGCATTCCTTTCTTAATCCTGGACACAACATCATCTTGCAACATCACAACATTTTCTCTTATCATACAATTTCTCACCCTGTCATTCAGATTCAGCCCTAACATACTCCTTAATGACTGCATTTCTACAGCATTTATTCTACTCTCGTGCTTCTTCTGTTCTGCCACACCCAACTTTCACTACCATACATTAAAGTAGGGACTAAGACAGCATTGTGAATTGTTTTATTTGTATGTAAATATAAGTTTTAACATTTTCCTCCTCTAAAGACTATCCCAGACACTATGTTTAAAGAAAGATTCCATGTCATCTTTTCACACACATAGTTAAAAAAATTATAATGAATGTGAATGTGAATCTCTAAAGGCAATCACTTTTTACACAAGCTTATTTAATTATAATTTTGTGTTTGTAAAACATTTAAGTATTTACTATACTCGGTGTCCCAAAATTATCACGTCATAGCGACATGGAAGATAGGTTAGCCTTAGATCTTGCAGATAAAAAAAAATTACCTTAATAAAAGTTTTTTAGTTTTTGAGATATCGTCAATTATTTTATTTTCTTACAAATCTCTACTTTAAGTTAGTGTTTCTACCGTTGCCGTTAGAAATACCTTGAAAGTTGTTGGTTTTTATATTTTTTTTATTTCTCGAACAGTTTTTCCATACATTGAAAGTAAATTTGCCCCAAAATCTCGTGTATTTTTTAAGAAAAAAATTATTTGTGTTACTTTTTTACCTTTGAAAAAATAGCACTTCCAACTTTGATGACCTACCGTGTAAAAAAAATGTAGTGACGTAAACTGGCAAATAATTTGAAAAAATACTCCACTTATCGCAGATTTAGAAAAGGTATAACACTTACATTAATTATTAAAAAAAAACGTAGAAATTACCACTTTTATCATTAAGGGTAGCGCTCTCAGCGGGAAGCTGTACTTTGGTATTGAAGCAACAAATTCTTTTTCAAAAGCAAAGAAAAGGAATGTCGTTTAGTCTTTGTGTTTAGCATCGCAGCAACCCGTCCTCGGGTCGTAAACTGAGCGAGACAGCTGTGAGTAGAGGGAGTACAGTGCTATCTCAGTCTCGCACAGGTAGCTTCGGTAGTTGGTTTTGTTTTTAGTACGTTATCTTCAGTTTTTTGTGATACACGTGCAGGTTTGTGCTCCCCTCGTTGTTTTCAATATTTTTGACTACACGGCGTTTATTAATTGGACTTTGATTTGCTTACTACTTGGCAAGTTTCTTTCGAGGCATAGTATCATTAAACGCAAGGTTGGCTGCAAGATTGTATGCGGAACGGTATCCAGACCGTATACAACCAACATATGAGGTGATTGAACGATTGGATTCTGCCTACATCGTAGAATCGCAGAAGAGGTAGAGGGTAGAATACCTGGAACTCGAGGTTCTCAATCTGGGAGACCGCGAACAATTGAGGATGACGTCGTGCTACAGGAACGAAGAGGATCCTCGACTTCGGTTCGTATGATACAAAGCCGCACTGGAATACCGAAATCATCGGTTCATCGTATTTAAAAAGGTATCAGTTTCACCCATACCACATTCAAAGAGTGCAACCTCTCCTTCAGGGTGATTATGTAAAACGAGTGCTGTTTTGCCGACGAATTTTGCGAACGAATGGTACTAAATAGGCAAAATCCCGACATTTTCATAAAGTTTTGTGGCCTGATGAGTCTTTGTGCAGAAGGACAGATACCTTAACCTGCACAATATTAACCAGAGAAGACCGTTCACAATACATGTTTAAAATCAATTTATGGACAGGAATCTTCAATGGTTCAATATTAGAACCAGTAGAGCTACCTCCGACATTAAATGGTGAAAACTATTTGGCATTTCTTCAACACCAATTGCCAACGCTCCTAGAGGATGTGCCACTACAAACACGAGCAACAATGTGGTACCAAAACGACGGTTGCCCAGCAAATTACGCTCGAAACGTTTGAGCCTATTTTGACGATAGGTTCCCAAGAAGGTGGATTGGGCGATTGGGGCCAATCTTATGGCCCCCGAGATCCCCTGACTTAAATGCTTTAGATTTTTTTTTATTGGGGTTGTCTCAATGATAAAGTGTACCTAAAACCAATTCACAACGAAAGGGAACTCCGTAACCGAATAAACATAACGATATCCCAAATAAGAATCAAGAGAAATAAAAAAAATATAAAAACCAAAAACTTTCAAGGTATTTCTAACGACAACAGTAGAAACACTAACTTAAAGTACAGATTTTTGAAAAAATAAAATAATTGACGATATCTCGAAAACTAAAAACTTTTTACTAAGGTAATTTTTTTTATCTGCAAGATCTAAGGCTAACCTATCTTCCATGTCGCTCTGACGTGATATTTTTGGGACACCCAGTATAGGTACAAGTTGGTTTTTTATAAATTATTACAACTATATAATATCAATTACATACTCTTTAGTAGTATAATAACCCTTATTTTACTACTAAAGAGTAACAATTTTTGCTTAATTAAAATTTTAACTTTTTGATAGATAAGTTTTGCATATTTTCTGGGACTTTTTTCTGTAATTACTTCTTTATGTATTAAATCTTATTCTAAAAATGCTGTATGTATGCAATATGTAAAAAATCTAGTCTAGTCGGCGAAGGTTCTTTTAGATATTGTGATATGATATCTGTTCATATAATCCTTTGTGTCTCGGGCTGGAGTTTGCGTATACGTCAGAGAGGACATCTGTTCTCGACGCCTCGGCAGTCTTGCTACAACAGGTCCCATCCACAGAGATCGTGATCCTTGGCGATTTTAACGCCCACCACGCCGAATGGCTCGGTTCACGTTTAACCGATCATGCGGGAAGATCTGTTCATGATTTTGCCATGGCATATGGTCTGACACAACTGGTTACTTCGACTATGCGGATTCCAGATGTGGAGGATCATGCACCTTCCCTGTTGGACCTTCTGCTGACCTCTCATCCGGACAGATATCAGGTCTCCGTCGACACCCTTCTTGGCTCCTCGGACCATTGTCTAGTGCGGTAGTACTCACGCTGAAATCGCGGTTGCTTTCTGCAGGCTGCCGTCGTGTTTGGCACTATAGGTCGGCCGATTGGGATGGGATGCGGTCTTTCTTTGCATCCTACCCTTGGGGGCGGGTTTGCTTCTCGCCGGACGATACCAACGTTGTTGCTAATGCTGTTGCTGATGTGGTACTTCAGGGTATGGAACTTTTTATTTCTTTCTCTGCGGTGCCCGTCGGAGGCAGATCTCAGCCATGGTTTAGTCGCTCCTGTAAAATAGCATCACGCTACAAGCAGGAGTGCTACCGGGCCTGGGCATCAACGTCCCGGGATGTAAACACCAGCGCCCTTAAAAAGAAGTATAATTCCGCCTCCAGGTCCTTCAAAAGAGTCATTGCCAAGGCAAAGTCAGAGCACATAGGCAGAATTGGCGAGAAACTAGTTCGCCTTCCTTCGGGAACCCGTGCATTCTGGTCCCTCGCCAAGGCTGTTCAAGGGAATTTCTGTCAGCCATCTCTCCCATCTCTGCACAGGGAGGACGACTCACTGGTCCATGCCGCAAAGGAGAAAGCCGATCTGCTAGGCTCTTTCTTTGCGTCCAACTCGACTCTCGATGACGGGGGGAACACCGCCGACCATCCCGCGGTGTGAGTGCTCCATGCCGGATGTCCTGTTCACACAGCGCTTGGTTCGCAAAGCACTCCTCTCGCTGGACATCCACAAGTCGAGTGGGCCTTACGGAATCCCCCCAATTGTGCTGTGGACGTGTGCTCCGGAGTTGGCTCCCTAGGCGTAGTCCCGAAATCATGGAAGACGGTTTTTGTCCACCCGATCCCTAAAAAAGGTGACCGCTCAGACCCGTCTAACTACAGGCCTATCGCCATCACCTCCTTGTTCTTCAAAATAATGGAATCCATTATAAACTGCCAGCTCATGCAGTATCTTGAGGATCACCAGCTGATTAGTGACCTCCAATACGGTTTTCGTCTGGGTCGATCAGCTGGTGATCTTCTGGTCTACCTGACTCATAGAAGGGCGGAGGCAGTAGAATCCAAGGGGGAGGCATTGGCCGTTAGTTTGGACATTGCGAAGGCCTTCGATCGGGTTTGTATTATTATGTAATATTTTTAGGGAAAACGTCGCCGAGTACCGGAACAAAATTGTGTCTTAAGTCGAGTCTTTGCTGAACAAAGTCTCGAATTGGGGGCGACTAAATCTAGTCCAGTTTAATCCTCAAAAGACACAAGTTTGCGCGTTTACCGCTAAAAAGAACCTCTTTGTCGTATCTCCTCAGTTTCAAGGCACTCCCCTTGTTGCCTCAGCCAGTATCGGAATCCTCGACGTCGACATATCGAGTGACGTGCAGTTTCGTGGTCATTTGGAAGAGAAGGCCAAATTGGCCTCTAAAAAGCTTGCCGTGCTCAGCAGAGCGGGACAGTATTTCATGCCGGCACACCGCCTGCAACTTTACAAGGCACATGTTTGGCCTCACATGGAATACTGTTCCCATCTCTGGGCTGGGGATCCCCAGTGCCAACTCCTTCCACTTGACCGCATCCAGCGCAAAGCGGCTCGAATCGTCGACGACCGAGTCCTTTCCGATCGGCTCGATTCACTGGCGCTGCGAAGAAATGTTGCATCCCTTTGCATTTTCTTTCGCATTTACCACGGGGAGTGCTCCGAGGAGTTGTTCGGATTAATCCCAGCCGCCAAATTTCACGATCGCACATCGCGGCAAAACTCCCGATACCATCCACACCATCTGGATGCTTGGCGGTCCACCACTGTACGTTTCACTAGGAGTTTTCTTCCGTGTACGACCTCTCTGTGGAATAATTTACCACCGGCGATTTTTCCGGACCGATGCGACTTAGGGACCTTCAAGAAAAGAGCTTACTCCTTTTTAAAAGGCCGGCAACGCACCTGCAATTCTCCTGGTGTTGCAGTTGTTCATGGGCGGCGGTAGTCACTTACCATCCGGTGAGCTGTATGCTCGTTTGCCCCCTCTCCTATAAAAAAAATCCTTTTCAGATAATAAATAAAAAAATACACACAATAAAAATGATTAATTATCATTTATTATTAATTAATAATAAGTATCAACACAGCAGCAAAAAAGTGCGCAAAACACACAAAATTCGGAAGTACAAGACAAAGAACTCGGTTTGAAAGTGCAGCAAAGGTGTTTTTGAGCGCGCGTGGTGCTACTGTTGTCAAAAGTTGACTATACTGACACTGGTACCGCCACACGTTCAAAGATACTGCCGTCGACGATGGTAATACGAGATTTTTAAAATAATCTGAATTTTAAACAAGTTGTTGTAGAAAACATGTATTTTAAATAACTAATAACATTTTTATATTCATTAAAAAATGTTTTTTGGTAATGTCATTGTGATACCCATATGTCCCTTTCAAATTGGATATGGTGTTTTTGTTTATCAAATAAAATTCTCTACTTCAGATTGCAACAGAACGTGCCAACAATATAATAATCACAGTCACGGAGCCGCAAAAAATCGGAGAAGGCATGAGCTCATATGTTGCTTACCATGTTCTTACTAAAACGAACATGCCTATATTTAGCAGACACGAGTTTACCGTGCTCAGACGTTTTAGCGACTTCTTAGGACTTCATGAGAAATTAACAGAGAAATATCTTAGATCAGGTCGAATAATTCCACCTGCACCTGAAAAAAGCATTGTTGGTAAGTTTTTTTTTATTGTTTCCTTTACATGGTAGAACCATGCTACAGTTATATTGCGGTTGTAGCATGAATTGGTCTGCCCGACTGTGAAAAGACCACACTCTCACAGAATACCAGCATAAAATAGCAACATAATGCTGCTGTGTTTCGTATGGTGAGTGTAGAGAACCAGAGACCTTTTTAACTGCAAATGAGGCATTCCATCTTAGCCTTCAAGGATGACAATGCACTTGCATTTTGATTCTTAACCAAGGATAGATGTAGATGTCTATGGGCCACAGTGGCCACTTACCATCAGGTGGACTATTTGTTCGTTTGTCACCCTTATTCTATAAAAATTATTAATTTGCTTATTAAAAAACATTGACATAGTCGTCTTTTTGCAGTGAGTAATTGTTATTAAAAAAAAAAATTGGTATTCGACAAACTGCGTATTCTCAAAAATTTTCAGTTTGTTAAATATTCAGCTCAATGACAAGGAATAGTATGATTAATGCAAATTCTCTGTACAAATCCTTTTTACGAATCGGTAGTATATTCATGAAAAATAGGCAATTTTAAAAATTATTATTTTCAGGCACAACAAAGTTGAAAATGACATCAACGCCGTCAACGGAAAATGCTAATGGTACGAACCCCTCGGCCAGTCTGCATTCGCAGTTTGTTGAGAGACGTCGAGCAGCTCTCGAGCGATTCTTAAATCGTGTCGCTCAGCACCCAGTCCTCTGCATTGATCCGGACTTCAGAGAGTTCCTTGAGTCTGGTAAGTAATATTCGCAGGTATATTACGAGGGCGACACTGAAAGTTTTTAGAACTGGCCACTTGTAAACGATATAATAAAAAAATTAGTTCAAATTTTCAAAATGGAACTCTTTGCCAATATTATTGTGTATGTATTGCATGCCGTAAGCGCTAAGCGCGCCGGTATGTTCTACTAGGGCCTAAAAATTAAGATTCCAACGTTTTGTCGCATGAAATCGTATCGAGCAATCATATTTTACATATAAGTGATATAAAAAGCACATTGTCAGAAAGATAAATGATTTGAACTTATTAATATTTTTTTTAAATCGATTAATTGCTATTTTTACATAAAAAGGGGTTTTAGTGGCTTATGGTGTGGATTTATCAAGTTCGCATGGCTTCGTAAACACGATAACTTTGAAAATATCAATTGTTCAACTCAATCTATCATGTGGGAAGCCATTGAATGTAAATGGCAGTTTAGTTTTTTTGTTTTGTTCAGTTATAATTAATTTTTTTCGGCTGCGAAATGTCGAAATATTTGGTGTTTTAGCAGCCTTGTATAAATTTAGTTTTTACTAAATACAGACTGCGTCACTCACCCAGTTAGTTCAGCGTCAATCGCCGTCGTGAGTGGACACTGTATCGGTTGTTTGCAGCGGCTCAAAAAGATCGCTGTACAAATACACAATATTCGAAAAACCAAATTTCTTACATACTTGATTATAATAATAATCAGAGAGTTTTATTAGAATATTTTAAAAGCACAGAATAAATAATAGTAGTACGTACTAAAAGTAAGTAGGATGTAATATTTATACTTAAATACGTCTTGGACTTTATGGAGTGACCTGAATGATGATATGATAATCATATGAGAATTATGAGTCGTGCACTTTTGGATTTTTCAAACTTTCTTTTAAATTGAAGTTTGACATAAAATTATCGGAAAATTGGAAGTATAATAAGGTTATTAGTGAAAACTTGTGTATATTTAAACTACTTTAAAAAAATCCGTATAATCATGTTATACGTAATTTTTTTAATTCACTTAGGGCATGCCCAATTGGATTTACCCATATGTTTTATAAATTTGTCATTTGTTTACGATTTAGCGGCGAATTGAAAATTGTCTGTGTCACGCCAGCATGAATTTAACGCGAGAAAATTTTCCTACAATGATTTTTTATGACTTTCGATGTCATTTAAGTCAACAAGAAAGTTATGATAGACTTCGATTGGCCTTTCACGATGAAGCCCCATCTCGTGCCACTGTTTACAACTGGTTTAATGAGTTTAAACGTGGTCGCACTAATCTCACCGATGATCTGCGTGAGGGACGGCCTTCTACGGCGACGACTAAAGATATCATCAGTGTTGTGCGGCGTATGATAGAGACTGACAAAAGAGTGATTTATCAGCAGATTCGGACAAGCTTAGGCATCGGTATGAGTCAAGTGCACAAAATCCTCCATGAACATTTAGCTGTCAGGAAGCTTTGTGCCCGGTGGATACCTCATAATTTGACAGACGCCCAAAAACTCCGTCGTGTTGATTGGTGTCGTGAAATGATTCAAAGATTGAGTCGCCTCTCAAATGCTGTGTTCGACATACTTGTAACGAAAGCTGGATTTATTGTTATGATCCTGAAACTAACAGTCTGCTGTCTGGGTGTTTCCTTCCAAGGAGTTGCCAACTAAAGTGAAGAGATAATAAATCATTTTTATTTCCTCTTCCCAAAGGTATAAAATTTCACATTATTACTTAGGTAAATAATACAGTTGACAGACAATTTGTGACATTTGTGAGAGACTGGTGTCCATACTAGGGTTCCTGTGTTATAGATCACCAGGCCCTCACCCTAACGAAATAATAGTGTTTGTGTGTGTGTGTGTGTGTGTGTGTGTGTGTGTGTGTGTGTGTGTGTGTGTGTGTGTGTGTGTGTGTGTGTGTGTGTGTGTGTGTGTGTGTGTGAGTGTGAATGTGTGTGCGTGTGTTTGTATTAGGTTATGTGTTTTAGAATAATACTGTCAGTAAATTTTCAGCGGCCTTATAATCGATATTTAGCAACAACCACTTCTATAATTTTTGTTTACATGCATATTTTGGTAGATAGTAAATTGATAAAAATTTATTCAATTTATTATAAAGGTAACCTCCCAGGAAGCAGAAAAATCTATGTGAAAATTGGGTTCTTTAGAAATTTACTGGGACAAACTAACATATTTCCTTCTTTTGTCATTATTGGAGGACTCATACTGTATAATAGAATGTTGTAGTAGCGTAGTGTGCAATATAAACAATTTGCGAACAGATAAGACACTACACTGTTGATAAAGGTCAGTTGTAGGAAAAAGGAATGGTAGAGCATTGCTAACTTTTAATACCGCCCTCTGAGCCCTTTCTAATGGCAATATGGTCGTTTTAGGTGCCCCTCCCCAGATGGTAATGCAATATTTCAACAATGATTGGCACAGTGCAAAATATACCATGTTTATTACATTAAAATCTGCAACACGACGTAGATTTAAAAAAATATAAATTAACTTACGTATCCTTGTACTTAAGAGGCCAATATGAAGGTGAAAGCTTAGGGTGTTATCTATCATTACGCTGAGATATTTTATGCAATACGTTCTGGAGAGGGTAGGACAGGAGCAAGAGCTATCAATTTGGGAGCAACAGTGAGCTGTAATGCGGAAGTATTCTAACTCAGGTACATTGATGTTTTTTGTAGTCAATGCTATGTATTTTGTTTTATCGACATTTAATGTAAGTTTATATTCTTTTAGCTATTTATTTATTAAATCAAACCCATTTTGTGCAAGGTTAAATACCTCAGACCATGTATCTGCCTGGAAAAGAAGAGCAGTGTCATCCGCAAAGGCAGTGATCTTCCCATTGTTAATTTTTACATTACATAGGGAATTAATATATATAAGAAATAGCGTGGGACCAAGTACACTACCCTTTGGTACACCATATGATATGGGAAGATCATCACTGCAGCAACCACCAATCCTTACCCTCTGATATCGACCCGTTATATAGTCAGAGAATAGTTTCAGCTGTGTATTTCTTATTCCAAGATCTTCGAGCTTATTCAACAAGAGCGGAACGGAGACGGTGTCAAATGCTTTAGCTAGATCGAGGAATATAACAACTACTTTCTTTTAACGGTCAAGGTTTGTAACAACGCAATCAGTTAGTTCATGAACTGCATCCTGAGTAGAACGTTTTGGTCGAAATCCATATTGGCAATGTGATAACAGATTATTTTTCTCTAAGTAATTGGTCAAGCGCTTGTTGATTACTTAGTAGGAAGAACTACACAGTGGGAAGAATGGAAATGGGTCTATAGGTATTGACACAGCCCGCATCACCGCTCTTGTAAATAAGGTGAATTTCAGCTAGTTTAAATCAATTGGGGAATTTACCAGTTTTAAGGGAAAGGTTACATATATATGTAATGGGGACTAGTAAATTTCTGTACATTTTAGAAAGAAAGTGGAAATATTATCTCTACCTACGCTACAATCAGTTTTCATATTTAAAATAATTGTCTCTATTTCATGTTCGTCCGTGTCAAGAAGTACTATGGAATGTTGATATGTGTTTGTAGGAAAAATGCTAGGAGTGTTGTTATTAACGTGGTGTTTTTCTGCCAAAGATTTACCTATATTTACAAAAAATGAATTAACATAATTAACTGAAGTTTTGGGGTCAGCTTTGTTTAATAATTTATCTGCATTATTATTTTGTTTATTCGTATTTGTGACTATTTTAATTGTGTTCCAAAGTTTTTTATTACTTGTTTTAACTGCTGCTGTTAATTCTGATTTTTCATATTCCTTTTTCAGTTTTTTAAGTAGTTTATTACAATAATTACGGTAACGTTTGTATGTAGTTATGATTACGTCATCATGTGGATATTTTTTACATTTTTAGAGTAATTTGTCGCGATTTCTTAAGCATCTCAAAATACCTGGGGTAATCCAGGGCTTTTTAATAATTTTGTGATTAGAAATTTTAATTGTTTTAGTATTAATTTTTAAAGCATTACTTAAGGATTCGAATAGGAATGTAGCTAAGTCAACGTCTACCGTAGAATAAATACTTTTAAAGTCTAAAGTGTTAAGGTAACTATCTAATTTATCATAATTTATACGTTCTCTAACTTTTGGTGGCAAACTACGTGTACTCAAAGTAGTCTCTAATAGAAATATAAGAGTGTCATGATCAATAATGGAAGTCTCCGCAAAGTAGTAGGTTGACTGAAGTTTTGTTTTCAATATAACGTGATCTAGACACGTTTTGCCGTGGGTAGGGAAGGTGGTAACATACCTTTAGATGCTAGACTATTTGTAATATGAAGAGTAGGAGTCTTTACTATGTATAACAATATCTATATTAATATCGCCAATAATAATTATGTTTTTATAATGTGAATATTGATCGAGCATATTACTAAGCGATTCAATAAAATTTGTAGGATCCTTAAATCCACGTGGTCTATAAATTACAATGACTATAGTGTCCTTACATATTTTTAGAAAAATGCAATTACAATCTGATATTGACAACTCCTGCCAGGTTGTATTCAAAGATTTTTTGAAATACACCACTACACCCTCATTTTGGGTTGCATTATTAAGAGTTTTACAATAGTTATAGCCACCCATTATCGGAATATAATGGGTGAACGGCAACCAATTCGGTAAGAAGAATTAAGTCCCATTCTAAAGCTGTCCTATTTATTAGAACTTTAAGTGCATCCATGTTGCGAGTTATGCTTCTAATGTTTTGATGCATTATTTTACAATTTTTATTAGATATTAACCTAGACAAATTATCCAGATCGTAAAGTAGTGATGAGTTTGATATTGAAAATTGGTCAAGATCCTCGCTTAAGTCTTTTGTGCTATCGCCTTTTAATTATATTGGTAATTAAGACCAAATAGTTAAATTGTGTGCAATAAATATGTAAAGCAACCACTATAAGTAAGTGCCCATAACTATGTATTTGGGATTCACTTAAAGACGTTTCATAGTGTAATTTAAACTCAAATACTTCTACTAATAGTATAAAATAATCAATTGGAGTGGTACTGTTAATTTTAAAGCTATAATTAATGCATCGTATATTCAATATAAGAATTACGAGTGTGTGTTTACTAATAATATTCGAATTTAAAAATTTAAGGATGTTTAAGTCACTTAGTGAATAATATTTTACCCTAATGTATATGTACACTTCGACGGTGATAAAAGAGTTATCATCCATTTCGAATAAAATAGCGATCGGTTGTAGTACGCAATAACAATTTACATATTACTGAAAAATAAGTATTGCAAAACAAAGTAATATAAGATATCTTTTGTATATGTTTTAGGTTAAGAGACCAAATTGTAATATATTACTTGAGTATTTAATATGTGTTAATCTTAAGTGTAAAAGTAGTGTGTAAGTGTGAATTTTGTGTACAAGATTGTGAAGTGTAAGCAAATGCAAATTTATGTGTATTAAGGTGATGTATTCAGGTGTCAGTGATAGTATATGAAAAGGTATCTGTGAAATACGTTTATAAATTAGTGTTAAAATAATTAAGATTAAACAAAAAATACTTATAAAATATAGAAAATAACCAAACATGCATATTTTATGACAACTTATAATATAAACTAGTAAATATAGTCATTTTTTATTAATGTTTTCTAGGTCGCTTTCGCTATTAACCTTTACAAGTGGTGCTCCATCCTCCTTCCGCAGATATATTTTACCTCTTGATGTCCAGCAGTATTTAAAGGCATTATTCTTAGCAAATTCCCTGGCTAAAAAGAAGAGTCTCTTTGCCTTAATTGTCAAACTCTCACAGACGAAAATCGGTTTGGGTGGTCCATCAATGTTTAAGTTAGAGGTATTTAACTTGCAGGTCGTATTTTTTGTGTTAAATGCCTTGACGGATTCAACTATTTTATTCTTTAAGAACACACTTAAAAATTCCGCTACTATGGGCTGATTCTTTGCTTTCTCAGTGTTTATGCGATAGACGTCACGGACCTCCTCCGGTTGAATTGGTACACTGATGGCAGCTCCTACTTTTTTAATAATATTTAACAGGTCTTCTTTCGATTCCCTGATTTTTTTGGGTAAATTACGTACTTCAATACTCGAGCTGCGATGATGATGCTCCAACTGCTCCAGTTTTTTTCTCCAGAGTCTGTATATATTTGTGGTTGGTGGATTTTTCCTGTTCTAAGAAATTTATTCTTAAGAGTAAATCATCATATTTTTTACTTAAAAAGTCAATAGCACTAGAAATAGCCTTATTTTGATCTGTGTGGGTGTTAATACCACTCTGAACTTTATCCATCAGGGCGTTAAATTTATCGTTTTGTTCCTTTTTGAGCTCAGAAAACATTTCCATAATTTCCGACCGGCTAATATCGGTATCTCTCTTACGTTTCCCCATTGCAATGTTAGGATCACTCGTAGCTTGTGTGCGTGAAACGGTAGGCACTGCAATACTAGTAGCATTTGTCGCCGAGTCAGTGATATTAGAGTCTGACTTACAATGCAACATTGCGGTTGGCGTAGTAGGAGGGGTGCGTTTAAGCGGAATAATAGCAAGATGTTAGCGACGGCAAGTACCAGGCAAACAGAATACTATAAGCACTGCGCGTAAACACGTAGTCGTTGCACAAGTATGCAGTTTGCGTATGCGTGTAGTACAATTATAACTTATCACAGAGTAAGTGAATGACGTGTTAGATTTACTCACCTACCACACAGCGATAGGTGCTTCTTGTAGTTTATGCGCTCCTATTGTTTCGTAGAATTTCACACTTCACAATTTTGATTAAATTTAAATATAAAAATATGAACTTAAAATACGTCTGATGAGCACAGAAGTCCGAGGGGAGAGGTCGAAGCGTGGGAAAAAAGATGGTGGCCTCGTTCTTCGGAAGGACAGGTCATTACGCAACAATTGTTTTAGAGGATCGAAAAACAGTTACTGCAGAGTGGTACACAAACAATTGTTTGCCACTTGTCTTGGAAAAAGTTCGGGAGAAACGACCTCGCAGTAGGATCCTCCTTCACCACGACAACGCCTCGTCGCACACTGCCAAGCAAACAATCGACTACTTGACGACGTCAGACGTGGAATTACTGGGCCACCCGCCCTATAGCCCCGACCTCGCACCTTGCGATTTTTATTTATTTCCGAAAATAAAAGAAAAACTTCGAGGAATACGTTTTATGGACGCCGAGGAAGCAGTGGCTGCGTTTCAAAATGCCGTCGAAGAGACCCCTAAGGACGAGTGGGCAAAGTGCTTTTCTCAGTGGTTCCATCGGATGCAGCGATGTATTGATGTAAATGGACACTATTTTGAAAAGATATAATAAAACTAATAACTTGCTATTTTGTTCAGTTTTTTTATTTTCTAAGAACTTTCAGTGTCACCCTCGTATAAAAACTAATATTATAAATGTTTGTTTATTCACTCCACAAATTTTACATCGTGACTTACACTATTTAAATAAAAAGTACAATCAATTACATTGAGAGGTTAACGTCAGCAGCCGTACTAGTATAAACTGTGCCACAGCTGCCTATTATATATTACTGGTTTCTTAAATTTAATATAAATATGTTGGAAAAGCCTTATTTACTGTACTTAATCGAAATATGGGGTACTGCAGCTGGAAGTAATTTTAAACCAATACAAATATTACAAAACAAATGAATTATATAGTCTTGCACAATTATGACTTCATAACACCATCAAAAACTATTTATAAAAATACGAAAATTTTAAATAATAGGTAATCAACTTATTATATATAATACATGTATACTTATCTACAAAATAACTCGCAGACTTACTCACTCACACATCAAATTCACAACAGAAAGTCAAATAAATAAATATATAACCTGCCAAGCGCAGTAATTTTGTGTTACATAGGGCGCGTTCCCACCGTGTCGTGACGACAGATAATCGTGTAGTTTTAAGTGTCGTGGCTTATATGTTTAAATGGAGGTGTTCACATTTAGAACGACACAATTTACTGTCGTCTACGACAGTTTTTGCAGTGACGACACTTTGTCGTGACAGTGGGAACGGCAAGCACGACAGTCGTAAAACGATAAAAAAATCGGACGGCAACTCTGTAGACGAACACGTGTTTTCCCTTCCCTCTCGCACCCGCGCGCCCCTCGCGTCTGTACTCGGTTTGCTTTGTGCGTGTTAGAACTTGTCAGACTCCTGCGCATGGTGGACGTATAACAATGGCTAATAATATAACACCGGAAGTTTTAATTCCACTTGTGGAACAAAGGGCTGTCCTTTGGGACAAAACTTTAGACATTTATAAAGACAAAGGTTTGAAATTAGCCGCGTGGAGAGAAATTTGTTGCGTTTTTGAACCTAATTTTGACAAGTTGGAGGAAAAGGAAAGAAAAGATTTCGGTAAGTTTCTGAAACTTTATATTTATTATGATACATGTGCTGTAATGTTTTGCCAAGGTACGGAGCCTATTTCAGATACAAAATAGTCTCAAAATTGTAAGCGCACTGCGTTTCCACCACCTTCGTTTGAACGCAGCTGTGTTGCAGGCATGTTTACCAGGGGCATAACGGTTGGGGTATTCTCCAAGTATATAGCGTCTTTTTTTATTAAAAAATTATGTAATACCGTACAAGCCTTTACAACTTCAATAGCTGTTTCTGCACATACATCCAATGGTCTATGCAAGATCCTCCATTTATTGGATAAGATACCAAAAGTGCATTCAACATATCTTCTCGCGCGGCTTAGACGGTAATTAAATATCTTTTCTTATTGTCTAAATGAGTACCGCCATAAGGTCTCAATAAATTTTGTGACAATGTAAACGCTTCGTCTCCAACAAATACATATGGTATTTCTTCTTGCATATGTTCGTGTAATGGCGTGGGTCTTGGTATATTTAAAGTACCATCATTTAGTTTCTTCCAAAATTGGATTGTTTTAGGATAGATGAATCACACTCTTTCCGTATGAACCAATACTAACGTAAATAAAACGGTATTCTGAATCAACAATTGCAAATAAAATAAAAGAAAAATAATCCTTATAGTTAAAAAACATAGAACCACTATTTATTGGCTTTGTAATCCTTATGTGCTTGCCGTCCAGCGCACCGAGGCAATGAGGAAAATTTGCTTTCGTTTTAAAAGCTTCAGCGATCGCTTTCCATTCTTCTTCGGTATTGGGCAACTTTAAATATTCTGCACTTAATACGCTCCAAATAACAGAACACGTTTCTTTGATTATTTTGCTGATGGTTGACATTCCCACTCTAAAATTATAATGCAGTTGTTTAAACGAACATCCGACGCCAAATATCTGTAATAAATACAACAGCTATTATAATACGCTTATATTCGAGGACCAATGCCCTAACATTATAATTATGTATAAACATATAATCAGTCTAATACGTAGTCCCTTACTTGTTCACGGAAACATCCGGGGATACTAGTGGAAAAACTCGATCTTAGTATAGTTTTTTAAACTCTGAAAAACGTGCAGATGTTTGCGTGAACAATAATTTGACTACGTATTAGACTGATTATATGTTAATACATATAATGTTAAATCTATACACAAACAAATTTTAATTTTAAGTCTATTTTACTTTTACAGCTACACAGATATCTACAAAGTGGACACATATTCGAGATGCATTTATGAGATCCCTGAAAAATGAAAAAGAAAAAAGCGATCTGGTGCAGGCGCAAAACTACTAGGCCGTATGTTTATAAGAATCAGCTGTCTTTTTATTAAAAGTTACTGAGCCCGTATGACCTCTGATTCATCTAATGAGCCTAATAATTCTATCTCTGATACATTAAGTGATGCAGCACCTTCTACTCAAAAGAAAACTAAGACTGACACATTAGATGATAAAATGTCACAATTTCTAGATTATAAATTAAATAATCAAGAACACCCATGTGTCCTTTATTAAAGGAATTTTACCATCTTTGGCATCATTCGACAATGATGACAATTTTGAATTCAAACGGGTATTATGCAACTGATTGAAAAATTTAAAAGAAACGCCTTCGTAATAATTTATATGATACTTATGCAAACTATGGTGACTACCAAAACCATTTATCACAACCGACAGGATATTTTACACAAGATCCAGGTGCATCAACTGACTAGCAATCAAGTTATGGAACCGGCTGCATCACCAAATTCAGTCTATACTAATTTGTCTGATAGCACACAAGATTCTTTTAATTTTGACAATATATAATTTAAAGATGTCTTTACTTATAAAACGTGTAACTCTAAAATAAATCTCTAAATAAATAAATGTATACATTAATAAAAATTTTCATTTTATTTACTTACCTTAAAGTTATCACTAGTCTTTCTTCGGCACTTATACAATTTCTGAAATGTGTGTTTTCTCTTCTAAGATTGTCTGCAAGTCGTGCCAGTAGGCTATCAAAGGTGGAGACAGTCATTCTTAAATACTCATAAAACTTTCCATCATCACTTTTTAATTCTTCTATATAACTCTGACATAATCCTAATGGAATTCTTTTCATTAACATTGGATGTACCCAGTACTTTCTTTTCATTTCTTGCTTCATTTTCCTTCTTTTCAAAAAGTAATACATTATTAAAATTTCATCTTCGTCCATTGAACTCAGGAGAGTAAACGCACTAGTAATCACCAAGCGAACGCAGAGGCGACTAGATTTGTAGCTTGCTGATGATGCGAGCGATCTGAGCGATCCAATGGGAACAGCTAGATACGACAGTCGCTAAACGATAAAAAATGTTGACGACAAACAATCGTTATAATGGGAACAGGTAGAGACGACAGTCGTCGAACGATAAATTAGTCGTTACGACGTAGTGGGAACGCGCCCTTACCGTAAGAACCAAATATGGCAAAAATAACATAACATTTGGGGAGCACAGTTACACAATCAACTTCCAGAACATGTGAAGGAAGTATAGGAATTATAGAAGGAGCAATATTTAAAAAAATATAAATGCATATATTTATGGTGATGAAACTATGCATTAAAATTAATTTGGACCACCACCTTAGAGTTAGATAGGAACATAATGAACTCGTTCCTTGGTTGACGATCGGCCGATGTATATTTTACTATCCGCACGCAACAGAATTGTAATTGTAATATAGATATTATTGTTGTATTAAGTTACAATTATCTTAATGAGAAATAAAGATCTTTAAACCGATATTTAGCTAAAAAAAAATTATTGAATCTAATTGCAATGGATGATACTATCTGTCAATGTTACAGGCCACTGTTAAACTGGACTTAATCACCTAACTTCATAGTGGGGAGTCATTGTAACAACTGACAAATAATACTAGAAGTTTATTTAAGGTATTTATACTTTTTTTTTCTCTATTAAATAGATACAGAGCTACCAAAAGCCACTAGCACGTCTGCACTTAGCGGCGCGGGTATGTTACGTCTTTTCAACAAAGTGGGTGAAACTGTCAACAAGATCACATATAGAATGGATGAATCTGACCCGGTAAGATTTTTTGATACGTATTTATTTTAATAATAAAGCAATTTAAATAAATTAAAAAAAATGTACTATAGACAACATAACATGAAGATGGTTTAAAATGAATATATTATGACTATCTAAAATTTACATGTAGAAATCCAAATGATTAGTGGAAAGTAAGCTATTGCGTGCCCCTTTTCAGATGGCTTTACCAGGTAGCTTTCGATTATTCTCGACTTTCATTATAGGTCACACAAGAGTCTGGGAGGTAATTTAAAGAAATAAACATTCTGAAATTCTACTTTAGAGCACAACCTATTTTTTCAATTGTTTATTTCTTTAATAAACATGTAACATTTACACTATCCGCAACAATAAACTGACATTCCCATTAATTTAATACAGCCTATCAAAGTCCAGTGCTGAACATGGGCATCCCCACAGACTGCCTTATAAGTGGTATATTATATGCCATAGTTGCCACGCTTGGCAGACGGGTTTTTTTTTTGTTGTTATCAGGAAGATGATGTTGCCCTTCCTCTGGTTTATTTCTATATGCCACCCCTTACGACACGAATACGGATAAATAAAAATTAAAAACCTTTCATAATAAAAATATATTTACGATAAATTTCGAGATTATTTGAACTATTTTTTCAAACTTAAAAAAAAAGTTCGAACAAGTTGTCAAATGTACCTTGATTGGTAAGGCTTATTTTAAAAGTGGGATACTGTTATGTTTAATGTTATGAACTATATTTCAGAGAAAATGTAGATGCGCACTTTATATTTATGTCCAGTGCAGTATTTCAAATTCAAAGAGATACAAGAAATTATAATATAATCTCTTGTATCTTTTTATTTTATGATATTGAATAAATCATTTAAATCGTTATAACCAACTTAATCTCCAAATACCAACCTGAACTGCATATTGTGTACTGTAATATAAGTAATTTTTGTTCAATGTGGATCAAAGATATACATACAGCTTTACTTATGTACAATCGTTGACTATTGCTTACTTAAGGCGAGGATTTCCGACGTTAAAATGGTTGTAGCGTTCCTTTCTCCGCTACATGTTTATTTGTCCAGCACGAAGAAAGTGTGCGTCATGCGGTGAGGTGGGAGGAAATCCTGGCTTTAATATATAAACTTAAAAATTGTGTGAGTTCTGACGGGAATTTGACCGCCGGCGGATTGCTCGTCCAGTATTATTGTTTAAATAATAGTTTTAAGTGGGTTTTGATTAGATTGACGTGCATGTGGTGCGATTTTGCGTATCAAATGTCTGCGCATGTTAACTATTAATGAAAACAATGAAACAATTGCTGCTGATTTTTTTTATGTTAATCACTATTTTCTTATTTTAAATAGAAAATTATTTTCTACTTTTTAGTTCGGTTATCTACAAAAGCGTGTTTTTTTAAAAAGTTTTTTTTAAACTATTATTTATTTCTTAATAGCCGCCCGCAATCTTCTTATTTGGCCTGCATAGTAAAAGCCCGAAATAGTGGCACCCTTTTCCAAATATTCCACCATAAGTATTCCTTCAGTATCCCAAAAAATGGACGCCATAACCTTTACCGCCGAACTCTTGACACTTTGAATTTCTCCGGCTTCGGTGAGGAGGCTCGTTTCCAAACCATTTATTTTTGTTTGGTTTCAGGATCAAAATGGTGGATCCAGGTCTCGTCCCACAGTCACGAAACGTGACAAAATTTTTTCCTGATCTGGGACCTTTCGAGAATCACCCTCGAAATGTCGACTCGTTTTTCCTTTTGCTCGTCGGTTAACATTCTCGGTACCCAACGCGCAGATACCTTTTTCATATGTAATTCGTTCGCAAGGTTCCTTGAACACTGCCGTATGAGAATATGAGATCCCTGTGACTTCAGCTATATACCTGATGGTCACTCTTTATTCTGCCAATACGACATCTTCTAGTGTGACGCGATGTTCATCTTCGGTGGATGTTCTGTCCAGCTTAAACTAATTGGCCCAGCGTGCAACTGTGGAATATGGAGGAGTAGAGTCCCCCAATGTTTCCACCAAGTCGTTGTATATGTCTTTGGTAGAATTTTTTTTAAACAGAGGTACGTGATGACATCTCTAATATCGTTTTTCTCCATTTTGATATTATCTCTTCGATCATTCGTATTCAAATGAATGTACCTCTCTGGAATCGTAGCCTATTTATATGATTTCTTTATGCTGATCTAGTGGGTACATAAGCAAGCAAAAAAAAATGTTTTTAGGATTTTTATGTGCATTGGAAATAACCGATTATCGTTACTTTTGGATCACCCCTCATAATGTGAAGAAGTTTTTAAACAAATTATAATAGATAATTTCTTATTATTTGACGCTAGGAAAAACACAACAGTACGAGTCCATTACCAAAGTAAATAAAAGTGAGTGACTATACGTAGTGGCACGAGTCGTGAGCACAGCCTTGACATGGGCAATTCTCTTTGGTGAAGTATAAGGGCGCGGGGTGGGTACGGTGAACATTCTTTCATGTGATTGATCTGTTAGTCAATCTTCGCTATTCATTGGATATTCGCTTTACATTGGCGTGCAGTATATTATTAGCTGGAGAATGGACATGCACAAATACTACTATCACTTGGTGCTCACTACTCGCGACGCTTTTGAGGACATTTACAACTTTTTCTGCCACCAGGGCGGCGCCACTTTTGAATGAGGTGAAATATTTGACAGATTTCATGGCAGTGATGTTTGTGACTTTTAGGACAATTGAATTATGGTCATGCTGTAAAAAGATTTTTTGTTGGAAATGACCTCCTGTATCTCCCTATTTCGTTTGATCCACGACTTTTTGGCCAACCTGTATAGGTAACACACTAGAAATCGAAAAACTTTGACCTCCCAAGTGCTTTTTAGGTTAGGAACAGAAAGAAGTCTGATGGTGCCAGATCAGGTGAATACGGCGGATGCGGTAACAGTTCAAAGCCACAGTTGTGAATTTCAGCCATTGACTGTACTGACGTGTGAACACGGGCGTTATCTTGATGAAACAGGACTTTTCTTCTGAGCATTCCTCGACGTTTTTCTTTTATTTCCTCTCGTAAACGACGTAGTAAGGTGCAGTAGTAATCAGAGTTTATAGTCTGACCCTTTCAAGATAATCAACCATAATCACACCTTTCGAGTCCCAGAATACTGAAGCCATCACCTTATTTGCCGACAAAATCGACTTAGCCTTTTTAGGGGGTGGTGAACCAGGTCTTCTCCACTGTTTTGATTGTTGTTTTGTTTCCGGTGTACAGTAATGAACCCATGTTTCGTCCATAGTAACAAAACGATTCAAAAATCATCTGCATCGGCTTCAAATAACTCCAAACAGTCGCGTGAAATAGTCAATCGCGTCCTTTTTGTTCAACTGAAAGCAGTCGCGGAACCCACCTCGCAGACACCTTGTGGAAACCCAACTCGTTGACAATGATGTTTTGAGTTCGTTCATAAGAGATGCCTATAATCTCGGCTATCTCTAATTTTTTATCTGCGGTCTCCCATTATTAAATCAAGTACTTTTTAATATTTTCGTCAGTAGTTGACGTCGAAGGCCTTCAGAGCGGGGTTCATCTTTCACTCTCTCTACCACGCTTAAATTCTGCTATCCATTTTTGACGGATGAATATAACAGACACAATCGCCTAATGTACTGACCATGTCATCATGGATGGCTTTGATGATAGCCCTTCTTATGGAGGTACTTAATGACGGCACGCTGCTCGATTTGCTCCATTCATGAAATTATGTCCGATTACTTTGTTAATAAATTTATAAAATCACAACTAATTATCGCACACGTTTCGAACTTCACACAATGAACTAGTCTGAACTGAACTAAATAATGTGGGTAGATTTGATTTTAGAATTGAATGGATCTGTGTTAGGCCAGTACTTTTCAATCCACCTCGTATCAGGAAGATGATGATGCCCTTCCTCTGGTTTATTTCTATATGCCACCCCTTACGACACGAATACGGATAAATAAAATTAAAACCTTTCATAATAAAAATATATTTACGATAAATTTCGAGATTATTTCAGAACTATTTTTTCAAACTTAAAAAAAGTTCGAACAAGTTGTCAAATGTACCTTGATTGGTAAGGCTTATTTTAAAAGTGGGATATTGTTATGTTTAATGTTATCAACTATATTTCAGAGAAAATGCAGATGCGCACTTTATATTTATGTCCAGTACAGTATTTCAAATTCAAAGAGATACAAGAAATTATAATATAATCTCTTGTATCTTTTTATTATGATATTGAATGAATCATTTAAATCGTTATAATCAACTTAATCTCCAAATACCAACCTGAACTGCATATTGTGTACTGTAATATAAGTAATTTTGTTCAAATTAGATCAAAGATATACATACAGCTTTATTTATGTACAATCGTTGACTATTGCTTACTTAAGGCGAGGATTTCCGACATTAAAATGGTTGTAGCGTTCCTTTCTCCGCTGCATGTTTATTTGTCCAGCACGAAGAAAGTGTGCGTCATGCGGTGAGGTGGGAGGAAATCCTGGCTTTAATATATAAACTTAAAAATTCAATGTGTCACTGGGCGACCAGTAATATATGTGAGTGAGAGTTCTGACGGGAATTTGATCGCTGGTCCAGTATTATTGTTTAAATAATAGTTTTAAGTGGGTTTTGATTAGATTGACGTGCATGTGGTGCGATTTTGCGTATCAAATGTCTGCGCATGAACTATTAATGAAAACAATGAAACTATTGCTGCTGATTTTTTTATGTTAATCACTATTTTCTTATTTTAAATTGAAAATTATTTTCTACTTTTTAGTTCGGTTATCTACAAAAGCGTGTTTTTAGTTTTTTTAAACAATTATTTATTCCTTAATAGCCTCCCGCAATCTTCTTATTTGACCTGCGTAGTAAGAGCCCGAAATAGTGGCACCTTTTCCAAATATTCCACCATAAGTATTCCTTCAGCATCCCAAAAATGGACGCCATAACCTTTTCCGCCGAACTCTTGACACTTTGAATTTCTCCGGCTTCGGTGAGGAGGCTCGTTTCAAACCATTTATTGTTGTTTGGTTTCAGGATCAAAATGGTGGATCCAGGTCTCGTCCCACAGTCACGAAACGTGACAAAAATTTTCCTGATCTGGGACCTTTCGAGAATCACCCTCGAAATGTCGACTCGTTTTTCCTTTTACTCGTCGGTTAACATTCTCGGTACCCAACGCGCAGATACCTTTTCATATAAATCGTTCGTAAGGTTCCTTGAACACTGCCATATGAGAATATGAGATCCCTTTGACCTCAGCTATATGCCTGATGGTCACTCTTTATCCTGCCAATACGAAATCTTCGAGTTTGACGCGATGTTCATCTTCGGTGGATGTTCTGTCCAGCTTAAACTAATTGGCCTCCGTGTAACTGTGGAATATGGAGGAGTAGAGTCCGCCAATGTTTCCACCAAGTCGTTGTATATGTCTTTGGTAGATTTTTTTTAAACAGAGGTACTTGATGACATCTCTAATTTCGTTTTCTCCATTTTGATATTATCTCTTCGATCATTCGTATTCAAATGAATGTACCTCCCGGAATCGTAGCCTATTTATATTTCTTTATGCTGATCTAGTGGGTACAACAAGCAAAAACAAATGTTTTTAGGATTTTTATTTGCACTGAAATAACCAATTATCGTTACTTTTGGATCACCCTCATAATGTGAAGAAATTTTAAACAAATTATAATAGATAATTTTTATTATTTGACGCTAGGAAAACACAACAGTACGAGTCCATTACCAAAGTAAATAAAAGTGAGTGACTATACGTAGTGGCACGAGTCGTGAGCACAGCCTTGACATGGGCAATTCTCTTTGGTGAAGTATAAGGGCGCGGGGTGGGTACGGTGAACATTCTTTCATGTGATTGATCTGTTAGTCAATCTTCGCTATTCATTGGATATTCGCTTTACATTGGCGTGCAGTATATTATTAGCTGGAGAATGGACATGCACAAATACTACTATCACTTGGTGCTCACTACTCGCGACGCTTTTGAGGACATTTACAACTTTTTCTGCCACCAGGGCGGCGCCACTTTTGAATGAGGTGAAATATTTGACAGATTTCATGGCAGTGATGTTTGTGACTTTTAGGACAATTGAATTATGGTCATGCTGTAAAAAGATTTTTTGTTGGAAATGACCTCCTGTATCTCCCTATTTCGTTTGATCCACGACTTTTTGGCCAACCTGTATAGGTAACACACTAGAAATCGAAAAACTTTTGTTTCAAACGCAAGTTTTCACTTACGGTGACACTGTGTAACAAAAAACTTCACCTCAGTCCCAACTAGCGACATCTGGTGAGCGGAAAATTATTAGCCCTCTTCAAAGACTTCTATGTATAATACAAGACGGACTCTGCGCGCTTAATATATTGAGCACTAGGTTACCGTCAATTCACTGAAACTCCTTTAGTTTTATTCTGAATTATTAGTCTAGTAGTATACAATTGCCGGCAAACAACTTGAGCATGGGCGAAAAATAATAACACCGATTGAAGAACGTATGAGGCGCGGGGGCTTATCCATACAAATCAGCTAAGGGGGTAGTATGGAGTAAAAGTAAAGTAAAGTCGTCCCACTGCTGGGCACAGGCCTCCTCTTACTTCTGAGAGGGTTTTAGGCAAGGAAATGTCCGCCGCGCTGCCCCAATGCGTGATGGCGAACTTCACATGTCTTCGAAATATTTTTTTGTTTTTCAGACATGCAGGTTTCCTCACGATGTTTTTCTTCGCCGAGCACGTGGTAAATCAGCACTTAAAATTGCAATTAACAATTTCATTGGTGCCGGCGGGGATCGAACCGGGTTGCTCGCGTTCTGTGTAACTTACAGCGAGCGCTAACCATCTAAGTATCACGGCTCAGTATGGGGTAGCGGATATTATTACACTGCCACCACACGGTAACAGTTGTGTGTGCACAAGTTGTTTGCCTATTATTATACATATTTTTTTATAGAATAAGGGTAACTAACTAGCACATAGTCCACCTGATGGTAAGTGGATGCTGAGGTCCATAGACATCTCATCTCATCATTTTATCCTCGATTAAGAATCAGTTACCCCTGAGGACTAAGTTGGAATGCCTCGTTTCCAGTAAAAAAGATCTCCGGTTCTCTACACTCTCCATACGAAACTCAGCAGTCTTAAGCTGCTATTTTACGCTGGTATTCTGTGAGAGCGTGGTCTTACTTCGGTCGAGTCGACTCACTCGTGCTACAACCATAATATAGCTGCAGCGTGGCTCTAGCACGTCATAAGTGCACAAGTTGTTTGCCAATTATTATTATACATGTGGGTGTTTGTGTTATGTGATGAGGCAGTGGTTCGAGGAGCGGTGCGTGCGCGTGGAGGCGCTGGAGGCGCAGCTGCGGCGGCTGTGCGGCGCGTGCGAGGCGCTGGCGGGCGAGCGGCGCGAGCTGGCGGCGCGCTCGCACGACGCCGCGCGCGCCGCCGCCGCGCTCTCCGCCGCCGACCCGCACGCGCCGCTCTCGCGCGCGCTCTCGCACCTCGCCGACCTGCACGAGAAGGTGACGACACAGCCCTCACCTTCCATCATACATTATGAGCCTGTAATCGATAATGATGTATGGCCCATACATAATATCGTATGTCAGTCACTTGATAGACCAATGAGGCAGTCATTTATCATTGCATATTATATAATCGTTATTACAGCCCATCAAAAGTCCATTGCTGAACATAGGCCTCCCCACAAAGCACGGTTCTAAGCCGCCTGCATCTCTCTCTCTCTCTCTATATATATATATATATATATATATATATATATATATATATATATATATATCATGTTTCAGTTAATTAAAGATTTCAGTTAATCCTAAATGTTGACTGGTAGATTTAAGTGAATTTCAGCACGGTTTTCGAAAGGACCGTTCTACCGAAACGAACCTTATCTCATTTATTTCACACATTTCGCGCGAGGTTGACAAGGGATGCCAAGTGGACGTCGTTTATACTGATTTGTCCAGCGCCTTTGATAAGGTAAACCATGCCCTGTTACTGAGCAAACTTGAAGCCACAGGCAAGGAATTCATGGATCATTACTTGCTTGGCTCACTTCATACCTAGAGAAAAGAACACAGTTGGTGGCGGTGGGGGGTTATGAATCGCAAATGTACTACGCAGAATCTGGCGTACCCATCTGGGACCAATATTGTTCTCGCTCTTTATAAATGATGTCACGAGTACGCTAAAGGCAAGCTACGTTTCCTTGTTTGCAGACGACCTGAAGCTCTCGAGAGTGATATCAACAAATTTTGACTCATTACTTCTGCAAGATGATCTTGACCGACTGGAAGAATGGTGTAAGGCAAACCATATGATGTTAAATCCCAAAAAATGTTTCTATATCAAGTTTACTAAGAAAAAGAAGCCTAGCACTACTTCCTATAGTCTTAAGGGTACTATGCTCACAGAAGTAGGTGAAATGAGAGATCTAGGTGTTATGTTGGACATGAAACTCACCTACGTTCATATTAATAGCATTGTAAAGAAAGTTGCGCAGATGCTGGGCTTCCTTAAACGCAATACCAGAAGCTTTCAAATAAGCACTAAAATCTTACTTTTTAACACCCTAGTAAGGAGCCAACTGGAATATGCGAGTACAATATGGAACCAAACATACGCTGTGCCCTCGTAAAGAATAGAAGGTATTCAGAGAGCCTTTACAAGACATCTCGCCATCATATGTAGTGGAATTTCATATAGGTGTCCCTACGAATAGCGATTGGCATTTTTTTAAATACCTTCCCTGAATAGTAGGAGAAAAATTCACGACCTGCTGGTATAAAATAGTAAACGGGCAGTCCATCCGTTTACTATTTTATACCAGCAGGTGCTGTGAACTACTACAATATTTCTCCCTAAATGTACCATACAATATCCCTCGTCGTCCAATAACAAAACTGTTACACACTCCTCAATCCAAGACTAACATGGGATACGCCCCGATACCGCAAATGTGTGACACCTATAATTCACCCTGTGGTGTGTTGCCTACTGTCGATATTTTTCATGATACTTTCCCTAAATATAGGAAAAATGTAATAGATCACTATTATAAATAATTTGTGAATGATTTAATTATAACCTAATATCCATGTTCCCTACAGCTGCTGCTTGGTTATATGCATGTTTTTATTGTCTTAGTTATATATTATCTTTAAGTATTATTTTTTATGACATATTTCTTCATAAGATATTCTAACTCTGCCCTGTCTTAATTTTTATAGTATTTTGTAATGCTGTGTCACCTATAAAGGTGCACACATCACTCCTCCTATGAATAGATAAATAAATAAATAGAATGCTTATAGCGTTAAGTCTACTTATTGTAATTATTTATATAATCAATAAAGTAAAAATAAATAAGTTATAGCCTATGAATGTCCACTGCTGAACATAGGCGTCCCCCATATTGCCCCATAAGGGGGACTTTGCCATAGTTACCACACTTGGCAGGCGGGGTAGCAACTGTAGTTTTATATAACTTTGATTTGTTATCAGGAAGATGCTGCTACCCATCTCCTGTTTCGGTTTCCCTCTGTCGCCTCTTACGACACCCACGGGACGATATAGGGTAGTGGATATTCTTACACCGCCACTACATGTTACACGGTTAAATCGCCAATATACAATAAAAAGTATAAGTTACAGCCTATATACGTCCTGCTCCTAGGCGCAGGCATCTTCTAATTTCTGAGTCTTTTTAGGGCAAGGACGTGTCCACCATGCTAACCCAATGCCTTGTGGCGGACCACATGTCTTTGAAATATTTTTTTTCTTTGTTTTATTTTGACATGCACGTTTCCTCTCGATGTTTTCGTTCACCGCCAAGCACGTGATAAATCACCACTTAAAATTGCAATTAACTATTTCATTGGTGTTGGCGGGGTTTCTTGGGTACTGTGAAAAATTATATCTCATCCACGAGCAATTTTATTTTTCTATCTTTCACGTTGAAGGGACTGCAGCACCGCCCAAATTTCGACGGAATCAAAGGCTTTCTCATAGTCCACATACGCCAGACATAGTGGCAAATTGTACTCCTCGGACTTCTGTACAATTTGCCGAAGGGTATGTATGTGGTCTATGGTGCTAAAGCCTTTTCGGAAACCGGCTTGTTCGGGAGGCTGGAAGTCGTCGAGTCTGCGTGCGAGACGATTCGTAATGACTCTCGAAAACAGCACGTAGACGCGGCTCAGAAGGGAAATCGGTCTGTAGTTCTTCAAGAGAGCGTTGTCGCCTTTCTTGAAGAACAAGACCACCGCACTTCTGCTCCACGCCTCCGGTGTAGTGCCACCATGTAGGACGGAATTAAAGAGCTTCTGAAGGACTTCAAGTACCGGTTTTCCACCCGCTTTCAGAAGCTCCGCTGTAATTCCATCCTCGCCTGGGGCCTTGCCGTTTTTAAGGTGCTGGAGAGCCATTCTAATCTCGCTCAGACTGACGTCCGGGATATCATCGGAATAGTGTCGGATAAGACTCGCTCTTGGATCGTTACTCACACTTGCGTGTGGCTCCAACGATGATGTGTACAGCTGCCCATAGAACCTCTCAATCTCACTCAAAATCTCAGGTGTTCCGGAAACGATGCTGCCACTGCTGTCTTCAGCTTCGACAGTTGGCTCTTTCTGGCAGACAGATCTCTGGCAAAGACTTTGAAGCCCTGGTTCCGCTCGATCGCTTCTTCAATACGAGCAGTATTGAAGTTGCGCAAATCCCGCGCATGCATTTGGAGATCTGTCTGTTCAGTTGCCTGTATGCTATCAAATCTACTGAAGACTGCAGCTTCATTTCCCGTCTAACAGCCATGAGATTAAGAGTGTGATCGGAGAGTTTTTGTGTTCTTCTGCGGCGGGTCTTACAAAACTTAGCTCCGACCGCATGGACAGTTTCCACGAGCTTGTCATTCATATCGTCCACTGCATTGCAATCTTCTAGGCACTGAAAACGGTTTTGTAACTCGAGCTGAAAGGTTTCGGGACTTTGGATTAGAGCACGAGGGGTCAACGCTCTTTGGATTCATTAGACGACACCTCTCCAACTTAACGTTTAGGTTCAGTGTGCCTCTAACCATTCGGTGATCGCTACCAGTTTTCACCCTCGCGATCACTGAGACATCACTGAACAGTTGGCGTCTAGTCGTCATAATGAAGTCAATCTAATTTTTGTCGAACCGTCGGGGCTCGACCAGGTCCACTTCTTGTGGGGCCGCTTCTGGAAGAAAGAGTTCATCATAAAGAGTCCCTCTTTCTCCATGAAGTCGGCCAGCTGCTGGCCCTTGGGTTCCGTTGCCTAATCCGAATTTCCTACTTTCAGCTCACCGTTCTCTCTTGTGCCTAGCTTTGCGTTGAAGTCTCCCATTAACACCGTATAGTGGGTTTTAGAGGAATGCATGGCTTTAAAGATATCCTCATACACTTCCTCCACCTCCTCATCGGGGTGTGCCGAAGTTGGTGCGTAAACCTGTATGACCTTCAGCGAATACCGTTTGGTGATTCTGAGTATAAGGTACGCAACCCTCGTCGACACACTCCCAATCTTTACAACGTTGTTAACGAGACTTGTGGACGATAAATCCGACACCTCCTTGGGACAGATGGTCGCCCTTCCGGTGATGGAACAAGTTGCCCGATTCGAGGATTGCCGTGTCCTCCCCCTCTCTTCGGACCTCGGATAATCCTATAATATTCCAGCGCAACTTGTCTATCTCTTCTTCCAGCTCAGGATCTTCTCGTCAGTCCTCAGGTGCGTGCGTTATAAGTTGCCAGGTCGAGTCGTCGTAGGTGGCAACCGAACCTCCACCGGAGATTCTTAGCACCCCTGCCCGCCGTTACCATGGTCGCCACCGTAGCCAGGAATAGCGGGGCCGCCGAGACTGGGGCCGTTTCTTCGTAACTTTCTTCATTGGGGATATTGCCGTAGTTGCCACGCTTGGCGAGCGGGTTGGCAACCGCAGTTTTTATTATTTGCTGTTATCAGAAAGATGCTGCTGCCCATCTTCTGCCTCAGTTTCCCTCTGTCGCCTCTTACGACACCCACGGGAAGATATGGGGTAGTGGGTATTCTAACCCGCCACTACACGGGAACACGTAAGTACAAAACCTATCCAACTGCAGAGAGGTGTAAGACAGGGTGACGTTATATCCCCGAAACTCTTCACCGCTGCATTGGAAGACGTTTTCAAGCTTCTGGACTGGAAAGGATACGGCATTAACATCAATGGCGAGTACATCACTCACCTTCGATTTGCCGATGATATAGTCCTTATGGCAGAATCGCTGGAGGACCTAAGCACTATGCTCAATGACCTCAATAGTGCCTCCCAACGGATAGGTCTTAAGATGAACATGGACAAAACAAAGATCATGTTTAATGTCCATGTCACACCTATGCCGGTAGTTGTTGGGAGCACTAAGCTCGAAGTTGTTGACGAATATGTTTACCTGGGACAAATAGTCCGACTAGGTAAGTCCAACTTCGACCGAGAGGTCAATCGACGGATTCAACTCGGCTGGGCAGCGTTCGGGAAATTACGGCACATCTTCTCGTCAGGTATACCTCAAAACTTGAAAACGAGGCTGTACAACCAGTGCGTGTTGCCAGTGATGACCTACGGAACTGAGACGTGGTCCTTCACTGCTGGCCGGATGAGGAAGCTCAAGGTCGCTCAGCGAGCTATGGAGAGGCTATGCTCGGGGTCTCACTGCGTGATAAACTTAGAAATGAGGATATCCGCAGTAGAACCAGAGTGACCGACATAGCCCAACAGATTAGTAGCTGAAGTGGCAATGGGCCGGCCATATAGCTCGAAGAACCGACAACCGATGGGGAAAAAGGTTCTCGAGTGGCGGCCTCGTACCGGCGGACGAAGTGTGGGCGTCCCCCACTAGATGGGTGACGACCTGGTAAGACATGCAGGAAGTCGATGGATGCGGGTGGCTCAGGACCGTGCTTTGTGGCATTCCTTGGGGAGGCCTATGTTCAGCAGTGGACTTGTGAAGGGCTGTAATGATGATGATGATGATCTTTCACGTTGATTATGATGGCGGGTCAAAAATAATTGTACTTTCCGTTCTTTTCACAACGCAGCCCGAACGCAAGTGATAATTAATCACTTGCGTTCAAGTTGTGATCGAATCAAATGTTCGACACAAATCTACCTCGGACTGTATTGTGATGCCCACTTTGGTTTAAACTACTCTTGTTTATTCGAAATTTTCCAAAAACCAAAAATATTATTTTCAAAGTATACAAAATTATACTACCGCTGACGTAGATTTAAGATAACATTATTCCACGCATACGAAGTTGCTATCATTGTCTTGTATATAATATTATACATAAAGATATGTTTTAACAATTAAGACAATTGAAAGATATTTTTTCACAGATTGAACATTTAAGAGTGGAGCAGTCCAATACAGACTTTTATGTTCTGACCGAGCACATCAAAGACTACCTTGGCTTGATCGGTGCTATTAAGGACGTCTTTCACGAAAGAGTTAAGGTATGATAATTATGTAAATTTGTTTGCTTTCGTTTTGTTCTCAAAATATAGCAAGCGCCCGTCTTGAATTTCATTTCTCTTAAGAGATGCTAATAATTTAATTTTAACTACCGACGTTTCGAGTGTTACGAGGCACCGATGGTCACGCAGGGATTGGGGTGTTTGACATCCTGATGTCATAGGACCTGGGCTACCTTTTTTTTTATAGAATAAGGGTGACAAACGAGCACACAGTCCACCTGATGGTAAGTGGTTGCTGTGGCCCATAGACATCTACATCTATCTTCGTTTGCGAATTTAAATGCAGATGCGTTGTCAGCCGTGAGGACTAAGATAGAACGCCTCTTTTCCAATAAAAAGGGTCTCCGGTTCTCTACACTCACCATGCGAAACACAGCAGCATTAAGCTGCTATTTTACGCTGGTATTCTGTGAGAGCGTGGTACTTCCCCGGTCGAGCCGATCCATTCGTGCTACAACTATACTATTAATATAGCTGCAGCATGACTCTACCACGTAAAGACCTTTACCTTTTACTTTTACTTATTTGTTTTGGTCCGAACTAAGCAGAATGAACTTACTCTTATCTTGAAGTCTTGCGGTGGTATGCTTGAGTTTGGTTTTACAAACCTACAAATTCCTTGGGATTGCTGCTTGCAGCTGGTAGCACCCAGCCACCATTTCTATTGAAACTAGGTTTTTTATTTATTTAAATAGCCTTTCCAACCATCTCTGGGGGGAATCTGTGTGCCTTCGCGAGAATTTATGGTCTATCAAATCCATTGTAATGTCGGGGAGCGTCTTGGATATGGTTACAAACTACTACTTCACGGATTGTTGCTACATCTTGTACATCATTTTTAATGTTCAGTGTATCGCTTTCTTGTAGTAGTCCAAAGATTCCAAAATAATTAAGTTTATTAGATAGTTTCACCTTTTTACGTATTAGACAAGTTTCAAATGGTAGTTATAATTATAAATTGTACGGTAATTCGTTGCGGTAAATCAATCAAGTGCATACGTGGTAGTGCCACATGAGTCAAGTTTCAAATGGTAGTTATAATTATAAATTGTACGGTAATTCGTTGCGGTAAATCAATCAAGTGCATACGTGGTAGAGCCACATGAGTCAAGTTTCAAATGGTAGTTATAATTATAAATTGTACGGTAATTCGTTGCGGTAAATCAATCAAGTGCATACGTGGTAGAGCCACATGAGTAAAGAAATCGTACCGTACAGAGGCAAAGCTTCATACAACCGCGCTGTGATAGGCACACTACTACAAGCTAGAGGCGCGTGTGTGCGGGAGCACTGGCGGCTCGTCACGTACAGAGAGAAACTGCTTTAAACTGGCTCGGCCAGTGCTCAAACTCAGGGTTGTGTAAAAAATTATAAGTGTCAAATTTTCTTTTTAAAAAAATAATTCGTATCAAATGAAATATAAAAAAGTGTAAATATGGTTTACGTAGACGAGACTTATCAGACGTTGCCGCAAGAGATACCGCTGATTTTGTAAATAAAATTATTAATTTGTTTGATTTCTTAAACTCAAGTACACTGCGATCTCCTAATAAATATAAAAGAGCTTTTCGATGCGATAGTTATCAAGTTGAGTTTTTAGAAGAAATGCTAGAAAATTTTTCAGGAACTTAAAATATACAAATAGCATGAATTTCATTCACGGATTTCAAGTGTCTATAAAATCTCTAATAAAACTTCATGAAGAATTAAAATCAGAAGAAATTAAATTAATTTATATTTACGAGACGTCTCTATCAAGATTGTCTCGAAAATTTCTTTAGAAAAGTTAGACAGGCGGGTGGTAACTGCCAGGAACCAACATGTCGTCTTATCAATATCTTAGGGAAACCTCAAAATACTCATTGTGAATACGATTTCGATATGTTACTTATGAAACAAGACGATTGTCGTATTTTAATTCACCATCACCGCAACCTGACAATGTTACTGCCCCTGTGTCAACAGTAGGAACAAATGAATATCTATTTGATTTACCAGAAAAAAAATGGTTTAGTCTATGTATCGGGATATTTGTATAGAAAATGTTGTCTCGAACACCACAAATGTGAGAAAATAAAATTGTACGTTAATAGATCTGAACAACCCATAAATATGGGAAAAGATTCTTTTTTTAATAGGGTTTTAAAAGGATTCGAATAAAGAAGATGTTCAATCGGGTTTTTTAATAATACTTCCTGACAATTTTATCACGTTTGTTGAATTGCTTGAGCAAAAATTTCGCGAATATTTTGACGTCGAAAGAAAAATTGTAAATATTGTTACTGAAATATTAAAACGTGTGCAAGATTTTATATTTGTTATGAAATACGAAAGCTTTCCAATAGATTCCCCGTCACGTTCTGTCTCCCGGAGCGGCGAGAAGTGGATTGCGGAGGCCCGTCTGGCTACGCTGAATGTATGTGGAGCAATGAATGATAAGATAGATGAAGTATGCGAAATGATGAATGATAGAGGAATAGATGTGTTATGTGTAAATGAGACGAAACGAAAGGGAAAGGATGCCACTGCACATGGCATGTATACCGCTTACTGATCTGGTGCAGACGAGACCGAGCGGGCATGCCAAGGAGTCTGTGTCCTTTCAGAAAGAATGGGTCAATGTGTGAAAGAGTATGAATGTGTAAGCCCAAGGCTGCTATGAATACGAATGAAAGTGGGCTTAAAGAAGTTGTTTGTGCTAGGGGTGTACGCCCCATATATGTCACTTATATCCGAGAGCAGTTTTGGGACATGGTAAGGATGGTGTAGATGAAATGTAAGGTAAATGAAAATATTATTATGTTAGGAGATTTTAATGGAAGGGTTGGGGTGAAGAGGTCTGGTTATGAAAGGATATTAGGAACGTTAGGAACGTTGGCGGTGAAAGTATAAATGAGAATGGGGAAGACCTCCTCACCGTATGTGCGGAAAAGAATCTTTTTGTGACGAACACTTTCTTTCGTCATAAGAGGATTCACATGTATATATGGGAAAGAGGTGATGATAGAAGCATGATAGATTTCATAATTGTGGATGAAAGAATGAGGAGCGCAGTGGTAGATACAAGGGTTTACCGGGGGTCCAACGTAGGGACAGATCATTACTTGGTCTTATGCCGAATTAATGGTCTATTCAAGCGTTGGCGGCATCGGACATCTGTGTCTACCACTGCGTTACAGCGTATAAGAATAGAGAGGTTACAAGAAGAAGGTGTGAAAGAGAAGTTCAAATGTAGACTGTGTGGTATAATGTCAAGAAAGGTTTGGTGGATGCAGCCACCGAAGTATGTGGTGTAAGAGAACTAATGAAAGGAAAAATAATACGTTGTGGTGGGATGATGAGGTAGGGATGGAAGTTGAAGCAAAGAAGAGAGCATGGCTAGATTTACTAGCAACCAAAGCTGGTAATTCTAGCGGTATGATTGATGAGATTGAAAGAAAAAAGGCAGACTTTAGACGTATAAATAAGAGAGTAAAAGAAGTTGTTGAAAGGAAAAAGCAAGAAAGAACTGATAAGAATGATAGAAGGATATGTGATAACTTCCAGGCAAATATTAAAATGTTCTGGAAACTCGTAAGAACTGCCAGGGGAAATTCAATACAGTCTAGAATGAATGCTATACGAGACGAAAATGGCTGTATGCTGAATGATGAAGTTTGTAATTTAAAGAGATGGAAGGAATACTTTGAAAGCGTGTTTATGAGTGAAGAGTCGTCTAGATTAAGTGAAATAGAAATTCCGAAAGAAGTGGAGAGAGGTAGGGAGATAAGTGTAGATGAAATAATGAAAGCAATGAAAAGCATGAAAGCAGGTAAGGAAGCCGGATATGATAGAGTATCACTCGAAATGCTAAGGGCTAAAGGGGGAGTGGTGGCAGGCCTGCTGTACGCCTGTATAGCCCCAATATATAAGGGAAAAGGGTCACAGCAGGACTGTAAAAACTACCGTGGCATTAGCTTGCTTAGCATTGTGGGTAAACTGTATGCTAAGGTGTTAATTGAAAGAGTTATGGAAGAAACTTATGGAAAAATTTGGGATGTGCAAGCTGGATTTAGAAAGGGGATGGGGTGTACGGATCAAGTATTTTCCATGCGCATGATTGCGGAGAAGTTTTTGTCCACAAACCAGAAAGTTTTTTGTGCGTTCATGGACTTGGAAAAGGCTTATGATAGAGTGGACAGGAATGTGTTATGGCAAACACTTAACTCATTTGGGTTGAGCGCTGGTTTGATACAGGCATTAAGGTCTCTTTATAGGGACTCTAGTGCTTGTGTCAGGATCAATGGGGTCTACTCGGACTGGTTTGGCATTCAAAATGTGTCAGATAGGGCTGTGTAGCTTCCCGTGGCTGTTTAACCTATTTATGGACAGTTGTTTGCAAACTTTGAAAGTTGAAGAATGTGGGTTGAGAATGGGTGAGTTAACCGTCAAATGCCTTTTGTACGCCGATGATCAAGTCATATTTGCATCGTCGGCGGCCGAGTTGCAAATGATGGTTACTTTAATGAACTGGTCATTAAAAGAAAGGGGTATGAAAGTGAACGCAAGTAAGACGAAAGTGATGATTTTTGAAATAGAAGTAAGTAAAACGTTATGTGAAATAATAGAAGGGGAGATGATTGAGCAAGTGGATGAGTTTGTATATTTGGGATGTTTATTTAGCAGGGATGGTAGATATGATAAGGATATAGAACGACGAGTTAACGCAGGAAATAGAGTGAATGGGGCTCTACACGCTATTATGAAAAGTCAGAATGTGTCAAAAAAGGCACGTATGGCAATTCATAATGCTGTGTTAGTCCCTACTTTAATGTATGGTAGTGAAAGTTGGGTCTGGCAGAAGAAGCATGAGAGTAGAATAAATGCGGTCATTAAGGAGTATGCTAGGGCTGAATCTGAATGACAGGGTGAGAAAAGTGTGGTTTGCAAGATGACGTTGTGACCAGGATTAAGAAAGGAATGCTTCGGTGGTTTGCTCATGTAGAAAGAATGAACGAGGAAAGAGTGACAAAGCAAATTTATGCTGCAGAAGTGAACGGAAGAGTCGGGAAAGGACGCCCTAGACGAAGGTTTATCGACAAAATTGGCGATATATTGAAAATGGGCCAGATTAGGAGTACCCTTAACCGACGAGCGTGTATGCGTAGATATATGGATGTAAAGGAGGCGAGAGAAGTGTGTCAGGATCGTGCCAAATGGAAGTCCGTAGTCTCTGCCCACCCCTCTGGGTGACAGGCGTGAGTGTTTATGTTTTTTTTAATGTTATCTGTTAAAATGCTAATAAACGTTTTGTTTATTTATTTTATCCTCCAGTGCCAACCCTACCAAAATCGGTAAATATTTTGACAGTTCCTTACAAGTTTTGCCTCTGTACAGTTTCTTACTCATGTGGTAGAGCTACGCTGGAGCTATATTATGGTTGTAGCACGAATGGGTCGACTCGGCTGGGGAAGAGCCACGCTCTCACAGGATACCAGCGTAAAATAGCAGTTAAATGCTGCTGTGTTTCGTATGGTGAGTTTAGAGAACCGGAGACCATTTTTACTGGAAACGGGGCATTCTATCTTAGTCCTCAGGGGTGACAACGCAACTGCATTTTGATTCTTAATTGAAGATAGATGTATGTCTATGGCCCACAGCTACCACTTACCATCAGGTGGACCATGTGTTCGTTTGTCACCCTTACTCTATTAAATAAAAATTAAATAATCAACTCATTCGTTCTTGCTACGACGATACTCGACGATACAGGACGATATATATATATATAGGAGAGGGGGCAAACGAGCATGCGGCTCACCTGATGGTAAGTGACTACCGCCGCCCCTGAACAACTGCAATACCAGGGGAATTGCAGGTGCGTTGCCGGCCTTTTAAAAAGGAGTAGGATCTTTTCTTGAAGGTCCCTAAGTCGTATCGATCCGGAAAAATCGCTGGTGGTAATTGATTCCACGAGGAAGTTGTGCGAGGAAGAAAACTTCTTCTAAATCGCACAGTGGTGGACCGCCAATCATCCAGATGGTATGGATGGAATCGCGAGTTTTGTGGTGAAGTTGAGCGGCTGGAATTAGTCCGAACAATTCCTCAGAGCACTCCCCGTGATAGATGCGATAGAATACGCAAAGAGATGCAACATCTCTACGCAGTGCTAGTGAGTCCAACCGATCGGAAAGAACTCGGTCGTCGACGATTCGAGCCGCTCTGCGCTGGATGCGGTCAAGTGGAAGGAGCTGGCACTGGGGAGCCCCTGCCCAGAGATGGGAACAGTATTCCATGTGGGGCCGAACCTGCGCCTTGTAAAGTTGCAAGCGGTGTGCCGGCATGAAATATTGTCGCGCTCTGCTGAGCACGCCAAGCTTTTTAGAGGCCAATTTGGCCTTCTCTTCCAAGTGACCACGAAACTGCACATCACTCGATATGTCGACACCGAGGATTCCGATACTGGCTGAGGCAACAAGGAGTGCCTTGAAACTGAGGAGATACGACAAAGGGTTCTTTTAGCGGTAAACGCGCAAACTTGTGTCTTCTGGGGATTGAACTGGACTAGATTTAGTCGCCCCCAGTCTGAGACTTTGTTCAACAAAGTCTCGACTTCAGACACAAGTTTCTTCCGGTACTCGGCGACGTTTTCCCGAGAAATATGGGCACGGCCAGTGTATAAAGCATCACCAGTGCTGTCATCCGCATAGCAATGAATGTTACCGGCTTGCAACATATCATTGATATGCAGAAGAAACAACGTTGGTGATAGCACGCAGCCTTGGAACACCAGCGTTAATAGGCTTGGTCGGAGCATGCACCGTCTACAACGACCTTGATGCTCCCATCTGCAAGAAAGCTAGTGATCCTATTGCACAATTTCTCGGGAAGCCCATAGGAAGGGAGCTTCGAAAGAAGCGCTTTGTGCCAAACCCGATCGAAGGCCTTCGCTATGTCCAAACTAACAGCCACCACCTCCTTGGACTCTGCCTCCGCCCATCTATGAGTTAGTTAACCTAGAAGATCACCAGCTGAGCGACCTCGACGGAAACCGTACTGGCGGTCACTAATCAGCTGGTGATCCTCAAGGTATCGCATGAGCTGGCAGTTAATAATAGTTTCCATTACTTTGGAGAACAAGGAGGTGATAGCGATAGGCCTGTAATTTGACGGATCTGAGCGGTCGCCTTTTTTAGGGATCGGGTGCACCAAAGCTGTCTTCCATGAGTTCGGGACTACGCCTAGGGAGTAGGAGTACCGGAAAAGACGCGTTAGAACCGGTGCCAACTCCGGAGCACACGTCTTCAGCACAATATATGGGACTCCATCAGGCCCACTCGACTTGTTGACGTCCAGGGAGAGGAGTGCTTTACGCACCGAGCGCTGTGTAAACAGCACTTCCTGCATGGAGCACTCACACTGCGGAATGGTCGGCGGTGTGTTCCCCCCGTCATCGAGAGTCGTGTTGGAAGCAAAAAGAGAGCCTAGCAGATCGGCTTTCCTCCTTTGCGTCATGGGCCAGTGAGTCGTCCAACCTGTGCAGAGATGACAGAGATGGCTGACAGAAGTTCCCTTGGACAGCCTTGGCGAGAGACCAGAATGCACGTGTTCCCGAAGGGAGGCGAATTAGTTTCTCGCCAATTCTGCCGATGTGCTCTGACTTTGCCTCGGCAATGACGCTTTTGAAGGACCTGGAGGCGGAATTATACTTCTTTTTAAGAGCGCTGGTGTTTATATCCCGGGACGTTGATGCATCAGCCCAGGCCCGGTAGCACTCCTGCTTATAGCGTGATGCAATTTTACAGGAGTGAACAAACGATGGCTGAGTTCTGCCTCCGATAGGCACCACAGATGATGGAATAAATAATTCCATTCCCTGAAGCACCACATCAGCGACAGAATCAGCAACAAAAAGTAGGAAGCAAAAAAAAGACCGCATCCCGTCCCAATCGGCCGACCTATAGTACCAAACACGGCGGCGAGCTGCAAATCGCAACTGCGATGGGAGCGTGAGTGGCACCGTACTCCGGATTGACAATGGTCCGAAGAGCCAAGAGGGGAATCGACGGAGACCTGATATCCGTCCGGATGAGAGGTCAGCAGAAGGTCCAACAGGGAAGGTACATGATCCTCCACATCTGGGATCCGCGTAGGCGAAGTAACCAGCTGTGTCAGACCATATGCCAAGGCAAAGTCATAAACAGACCTACTCGCATGGTCGTTTAAACGGGAACCAAGCCATTCGGCGTGGTGGGCGTTAAAATCACCGAGTATCACGATCTCTGCGGATGGTACCTGTTGTAGCACGGAGTCTGCAGCCATTTGGACATGGTCGATGAGTCGGTCTGTGTCGGTATTACCGCTATGGGACCTATAGAGGCACCCGTAGACGCGGGGATGGTGGTCGCTGTCTACGCGCAGCTATAGGATGGACATGTCCGTACCTTCAAGACTGCCGAAGCGTCGAAAACAGATGTCCTCTCTGACGTACACGCAAACACCAGCCCGGGGCACAAAGGAGTGTTCTAATTTGTACCCCGGGCAGGAGGACACCTGCACTCACAGGCGAAATGCAGAAGTAAACTTTTACTTCACGCTGGTATTCTGTGAGGTCGTGGTACCACCCCGGTTCGAGGCACATCCGTGCGACAGCAAAAGCTGCCGCGTGGCTCTACCACTGTAAAATATTGATCAGGGTCAGGAAAATATACAGTACGTGTAGAAATTGAAATTCTGGGCCCAAAAGAGCGACGTTGATTTGATATTTTTTTCTATTTACAAGATGGATATTTCGACATCTATCAGAAGCTACAAGATATTTTTTTACTTTTCTCTTAATCGACTTTAAAGACGCCAACGGAAAGAGATGACTCATGGGTTCTTGTACGATTCTGTCGCTATATTCTGAATTTTTTTCGCCAGGTATTCCAAAACTGGCAACACGCTCAAATGCAACTGACAAAACGGAGAGAGAACAAGGCTAAAGCGGAACTTGCAAATAGACCGGAGAAGATTGAGCAAGCCTCCAATGAAATTATTGAGGTATACGTTTTGTATTTATGAATATTTTTATATTTTAAATTATGTGCTTTCTATAAAATAAATTTTCTTTTCTAGTGGGAAGCGAAAGTGGAAAGAGGGCAACAAGAATTCGATACCATTTCCCGTGTCATTAAAAAGGAATTGGAGAGATGGGAAGAAACGCGAGTAAGCGAATTGCGAGCCACTATTTTACGATACCTCGAGGAACACATGAAACATCAGGCTCAAGTAAGAGTAGCATTATTTTCTTTATTCTTGACATTGTTTTTTGCAATTATGTTTCTTGATATTATTCGTCGCCATACTATTAATAAAAAGTCTCTATCAGGAATTAAAAACTGATTCCAAATTTCGTTACGGTTCTCCATTCAATCATTCAATTTCCACCACATTTCGGTACGAAAATACTAAAATTTTATCAGGTTTAGCTTTATTTTTATTGTAACACATTGCAAAAATGTGTAACTACATCATGTGTCTTTATTATCTAAAATATTAATTTTCACTCAATTTTATTCAATAAAATCAGACAAGTAATACCTTTTTTCGCTCGTCAATAAAGGTTCGTAACAGTTCTCATTTGGCGACGAATAACGACAGAACGCGATAAAATTCGTAAAAAATATTTTAATCAATGTAAAATGTTCGCGTAAATATAAGAAATCGTGTTTCATCTTTTATGTATAATATACTTTTATATCTCTTTCTCTCTACTTTACATATATATGAAATTGTACTTCTATTCATATTCTGTATTTTAGTGTACCATTACCGTAACACCCTATAAAAAGTCCACTGCTGAACATAGGCCTCCCCATACATTGTCTCGTATGACAATAGTTGCCACGCTTGACTGGCGTGTTGGCTGCCGCATTTTTTTAAAATTTATAGAAGTTTTATATATAAATATATATACTAAATTGATTATTTGTAATTTTCTTATTAACCCGTAAAAAATCCACTGTTGATAAGTCCAATGAGATGTTCTCTGGAATCTGGATCTGCTCTCTCCCATAATATCCTACAGGAAGTATGTTATGTAATCTGGGTATATATCATAAATAAGGAATGATATAGCGCCATCTATCAAAGGTAACAAGATCTGGGCATTTCGCTAAGCCGTCTGTTATATCACTTCGCCTCTTATATCACACGGCCTGTTATTCGTAAACACACATTTATTTTCAGTCGATCCGTTACTGGGATGCATTCCTACCAGAAGCGCGCGCCATCAAATGAGTCGGGGACTGACGACGGCCTCGCCCTCGTTTCACCTAGCTCTCGCCAAACTCGACCTTAGCACGTACTACATTATTGTTCTTTTCAAATGACACACTATCGATGGTCGATTGTAAATGGTTTAAAATCTTACTAGAATCGATGATTGATTTGAGATTATAATTACCAAATGTTTAAAATTGTATTAGCTCTGAGATTTCAGTTGTTTTGTGGCAAAAATAAATTATTAACATATTACTTAGATTACATTATATAACAGTATTGGTCATGGAAATATGGTTTATTGTAAGGTTTTGATTCAATAGATTTTTATTTGATCATATTGTAAAACACGAAAGTACAGATTTTTTTAAAGTAGTGTACATTTGGGCAAAGGCCTTCCGCACGCTCCATACATCCCTGTTTGGAACAACGGGCAATGCCAAACTTCAGTTTCGTTATATGTCCATGTTAATAACAATTTAGTTTCTAGAATTAGCAATCATCGTTTTCAATAATCCTATTACAATCGTCCATTACAAAAATCTTTTACTGTAAGATTTTCAAGTGTAATCATGCTCACAATATTGTCACCATTATTAATTGGGACTGTTAAACAATTTTAGCACTTATTTTAAACCTCTCATGATTCTATTTTCAAAGTACGTAAAGTCATATAGTAATGGACTACTAGCTTTTATACCTTTTGATAGTTTTCATCACAATGGTGTTCTTTTGTAAATAAAATAGAACAGTGATTATTTAAAAGTGGTCAGAATTTGAAAGATTAACCTGTCGGTGCATCTGTTTATAGGCTGTGTCGTTGAGATAATAGAAAAGAAAATGTCGTATAGTCCTTCCTTGTTTAAAATTCCTGGACAGGGTTTATTTTGATGTATGTATGTGTATTGATATGTGTGCAAAGAACGGTGTATAATATCTGAGAGTGAGGACAGATTTTTGTTGCTTGATTTGTGGCACTTATCTATCGTTATATAATATATAATGTAATCACATTCCTGTTTTTAAAATGAATAGCTTCGACGTCACATAAATGTTATTTCAAATTCTTCTACCTGAACGAACGTAAAATCACCGTCAAAATTACTCGCTGTGTCTGTCTCCACCTTAACGTTGGGAAACATGATGTATAATAATTTTATCTAGTGTTTTTAAAATACGTACCTATAGAATATTAAGATTTTTTTTATTGTTCTTCAATTGTGTTATTTGCATGAAAAATACAAACAGAACGTTTTGCTTATAATGATCTAAAAAAAAACTTTTTATTGTTTATTGTGTTTGATCTGCTTATGTTATATAAAATTAAGGTTTTAAGAACATTTTGTTACATTCGTCTATATTTTAAGCTATCTGTTCATATAATATTTCGTATTATATGTAGAGAAATATATTCCAAAATAAATGTTTTTAGAGTAATGTTATCTTATTACAGTCAGAGAAATGTTTAAATTTTGAACTTTTAAATCAATCAGCCTCGTTAATATAAATTAAGTATAAAAGGGTATGTTAGATTGGTCCTTAGTCAATAGCAAAATTTATAAGAAAATAACATTAAAATAAAACTTGTCTGATTATAACTTTGTAATAACACTAAAAACAGATCTCATCTTTTTAGTATGTTTGAGGCTCTCCCTGACTGTAATATATTATTTATGTTTGATATGATGTATCATATATGTATATTAGTTAGGTGTGATTGAAATATCTCGAGTTTAATGTATTCATTATTTTTTATATTGCCAAATATATTTAGCGGTAATTCGGTGTAACATAAGAGATAAATATAAATAAAATATAAAATAACGTTGGTTTCCAATTCTAGAGAATGAACTTTATTCCGATTATAATGATTACATGAATTGTGTGTTTTCATTGAGATTGATCACCTATAACACCCATTACAAAGTAACAGTCGTTTACTTTGTTTGAAATTTGAATATCAAATACCTGCAATATGACAAACAGGTTCAATTTCTAAATTTTACTTCAACTTAAGAAGACTCAAACTATCAAATATTAAATATTAATATGTTGTTTCTCATTTTACAATAGCAGTAAATTTAAAAACGACTTGTGACAGAATAGAAATTTCATTTCTTTTTAACACAATAATGTACCATAGCTTTCTCTTCTCTTGTTATGTTTTTACTGATCTAAGAAAGCAAATCAATGTAAATATACAATAATATAATATGCGGCTCTAATTGCACGCCAGGAGAATCAATGTATTGTTGAGATAATGTATTAGTCATAGATAAGACTATTACAACGTAAGTACTGTGTGGTATCCACTTAGACCAACAAAGAGATAGACAGCACACTATATAATTTTTTTTAATAGAATAAGGGTGACGAGCGCACAGTTTATCTGATGTAAGTGGTTGCTGTGGCCCATAGCCGCTACATCTATCCTTGATTAAGAATCAAAATGCAGATGTGTTGTCACCTCTGAGGATAAAGATGACGCACTCAAGCACACAACATATGCCATCTATAATCATTGGCAACCAACACCATGGTTTTTATATGTGCATCCATAAGTGGACTTGTACAATTTCTATTTAAACCCAAAGAAAAACTTGAAGGTATTGGTTTACGGGTCGTGTAAGATGAAACCCCTAAAGGGCTCATTGCTTCTCTCAGAGGTTTCAGCGACGATTATGCATAGACAGAAGTGGAGTCTACGTCTAAAACGAACAAGTGGTTAAATAAAAATAAAATTGTACAACCGACTTCAATATAACTCAAAAACTACTGGTCAGACCGTGATCATTGATTGTATGGGATCACATGAGAAGCATTAGCTTGCAAATAAAAAAAGAAACATTAAAATCGGTTCGCCTAGAAAAAAGTTATGAGGTAACACACAAAATGCTGAGTCACAGGCCAGTTTGTCTCATTGCTTTTATGTTACCTAAGTATGTTTCTAAGATAAGTTTGTGATAATCTTTTTTGCACACTTTTAACAACCATGTGTGAATTGAGACAAATAAAAATCTTTATTATTATTATTATTATAAATAAAAGAAACATACAGTCGAAATATATACCTCCTCCTTTTCGAAGTCGGTTAAAAAAGGGTATAAGCGACTTCTTACTTTGGTCTGTTTTTTATTTACTAAACACTAGTGCCACAACCCAAAAAACACACCCGCAAAACTAATTCTTCTTCTATGGTAGTCTGTTACCTAAAATGAAATTACAGCAGTTTTGATTGAGCTTTTTCTAAACTAATCATCATTGCCAACATCTCCCTTAAATTTACACAAAAACGTTCAATAATTTCGTTGGGCATGAAAGCAAAAACCTATGTTCAGCAGTTTTGACTTTTGACAGGATGTAATGGTAAGCAATAAAATTAATGTATTTTATTTGCAGTTTAGATTCGGTTAGTAAAGAAACAGTTTATAAACGTCCCACTGTTAGGCACTGGCCTCAATTTATTTCTGAAAGGGTTTTTGGGGCCGGAAAGTGTCCACGGCGCTACTTCAATGCGTATTAGTAGTAACATATCCTTGAAATATTTTGACTTGACTTGCAAGGAAACCTCACGATGTTTCCTTCATGCATGTGGTAAAATAAGAACTTAAATTTGAAAATTGCTTTTAACAATTTCATAGGTGCAGGTGAAGAAAGATCGAACTCCATTTGCTCTCGTACTAAATAATTTAAAGGGGGTTTCTTATCCTTGAGCTAGGATTTTAGCTTCGGATCGTTTTTTTTATAATTGTATTATTTTCATTTTAATATGTTCTATCGTTAAAATGTCATAAAGATCCAATGTACGTAATACGTTGTATAATTTACACGTCAGTTTTTTTAACCAATTTAATAATAGTAAAAATGAGAGCTATACGAAAACTTGATATAAAATTTTGTCCAGCCATTATCCCGGCCACTTTGATTGTAGGTTATAGTAATTTCCTCTAGACCGAATTACGGTCACGGTGGCCAGTCTCAACGGAGCCAAACCATCTTTGCAGGACAGGATTATAGTCCACAAGTGTGTGCACTCTATTCCTTAACTCTCATAGAATGATGGGACGGGGATCCGATACTATCAGAGAGATCAGGCGCAAAACTAACGGCTTTACGTGTATTCCGAAGCAAAAAGGTGAAACACTGCCAAATGCTGACCCCGGGCTACTAATGAGAATTTCTCGGAAAAAAAATTTCATTTACTTATTTTCGCCCCACAAAAGGCAGTCATTTGACAACGAGTGGGACGAGTCATTCAACGAGGTGTCGATTATACGTATACAGGGTATTTTTGAAACGCTCCCGAAAACGAAGACAGATGATAGTACTAAGGATACCTATGATGATGGGTCACAAAAAAATCGATCCCGAGGAAAAATCATCTTTTCACAACGTTTTATTAACTTTATTCACGCTCCATCATGTTACTACAGTTAATTGAAACGATATTTCACCAAAAAAACATGAAAATACTGAAACATAAAACCAGCAGTGGAATTACTGAATTACAATCAGCTGACTAGGTCAATGTACGCGCGAACGCCGAATTCGCGCGGCCCGCAACAACGATGGTACCACAATACCTAATAATTTACAACACTTGTCTAAATACCTAAGTTATCTACTTAACTACTATTTTGCCACTGTGCTTGTCTCCCTCCCCACGTAGCCACTTTAATTCAATTCACAGGTTAAATAAACCAAATAACTGGTTCGATTGCCGCTAATGAAAAAATACTTAAATAAAATGTTAAGAAGGTTAGAGTCATGCTTTTTATCCATTGAGTAGGTATGTTTATTATTCTGATTTATTCAGTTATGTACCTATTCAGATCAGTTCAGTACTAAATTATTTACAAAAAATAGGTATGAAACAGCTTACCGATCCTCCGTGGCCTTATGAGATTCTCCAAGGCACATTAACATGTTGCCGTATTCACGAGCACTATAAACGTACCTACGCGTTAGGCATTATTAAAACAAAACAAAAAACACAAAACGTAACAACAAGAACAATATCATTAATTAATAAATAACAAGTAATAACGACAATAATTTAATAAACAAAACAATTGCTCGTGATAGTCAACACGGAACTGTCTCAAAAACTAAAATTATTAATCAATCCCGTCAAAACAAATGCCCACGTTGTAACGTCCTTGAAGACTGTGTAAATTCCACAGCGCGAGGCGACACGAGGCAGCGTGTGTGTGAAAGGGAAAGGTAGAAGAGTGAGTAGTATACCTAATGCATTGTTTCGTACCGATCTAAAATAAGAGTTCGGCGCCCGCGAGATATTGACCCTATTGTCAGCTGATTTTTTTTTTAGTTTCACTGCTGGTTTTATGTTTAAGTATTTTCATGATTATTGGGATCGATTTCTTTGTGACCCATCATCATAGGTATCCTTAGTACTATCATCTGTCTTCGTTTTCGGGAGCGTTTCACAAACACCGGCAAGCTCGATTGTACTATCGCCACGCAACGAGGGTAGCTATTTATTCGACTTTGCAAGATTCTTCTGCACATCACGTATTCTGTGCTCCAACTGATATTGAAAAGCATATCTCCAGGAGCAATGAAGTTTTCGATAGTCTGCATATCAAACTAGAGAAATTAAAAATTTATTCCACATATGGGGTAGTTGATATTCATATACCGGTTACAAAGGTTGTAACCGGTATATGAATATCCACTACATATCGTCCCGTGGTGTCGCAAGAGGCGGCGGAAAGAAACTGAAACAGAAGATTGGCAACAGCATCTTCCTGATAACAACTCAAAATAATATAAAACTGCAGTTGCCAACCCGCCTGCCAAGAGTGGCAACTATGGTAAAATCCCCCCTATGAGGCAATTTATGGGGATGCCTATTTTCAGCAGTAGATTTTAATAGGCAGTAAATGTGAAAAGTGGTTTTAAGATAGTTTAGATTCAAACTTGAAAGCAACAACACAGCAAAAGTACCTAATATGCTAGGTTCGTAGGTTAGACTAAATGTCTAAAAGCATTAAATCGCCGCATGACTGGAATAGATGTTCAGCCAGCAGCGATTTATGCTTTCCCGACGGATTAATGATCCAATGCGCTGCTCGCCTTCCGTAATAGTGTACTGTAATAATCCCTTCAACATTTAAATTAGTGGGTACAAAACATAAAGATTCAATTTTTTTTTTATAGAATGAGGGTGACCAAGGAGCACACAGTCCACTTGATGTTAAGTGGATGCTGTGGTTCGTAGACATCTACATCTATCTTCAATTACGAATCAAAATGTAGGTGCGTTGTCGTCTTGGAAGACTAAGATGGAATGCCTAGTATCCAGTAAAAAGGGTCTCCGATTCTCTACACTCACCATACGAAACAGCAGCATTGAGCGGCTATTTTACGCTGATATTCTGTGAGAGCGTAGTCCTTATATATATATTAAACATCGTATTAGTCTTTATTGTTATTCAAATGTAATATCAGATAGCAGTTTGACAAATTGGAACTACCGAAAAAATTATCAAAAATAGGATAAAACACAACTTGCTTGATAATTACTCAATAATGATGTTTATTAGTATAGGGATTAAAACGAAATCAATAATTTACGTGGACAAATCAAGACTCAGTGATAAGTCCCTGCTATCATTTACTTAGTCGATAACCATATATTTACCTATATAAGAGGACCCCTTATCAATTGTGATTTGTTGAATTATAAACCTGTCAGGTAAGTTTTTTAACTAATTAAGTCTCATTGATTTTATTAATTAATCGGCGTTTTAATTCGCAATTAACAGATTTGAATCAGCAATAACTTTTATTATGTTAGTACTTAGTAATTTTATTTTGTTCATCCTCTACTATATTATATAATATTAAAAACAAACAGGAATTTATTGGCCATTCGTCAACTACGTATTCAAGGTATTAGTCATTCAGTCAGTCAAGTGTACTTAGTAGACAAAATGACACCATTATAGTGTTGGTAACATTAAGGCCCAATTTAAATTGAGCCTAAATGTAGGTACATTATACTGTTACCGTAACAGCCTATTGAAGTTCACTGCTGAATGTAGAGTTCCCCCATAAATTGCCTCATAGAGGCAATATTTGCCATAGTTGCCACGCTTGGCAGGTGAATTGGCAACCGCAGTTTATTATTTTGAGCTATTATCAAGAAGATACTGCTGTCCATCTTCTGCTTTAGTTTACCTCTTTCGCCTCTAACGATTTTAACGGAATTATATGGGGTAGTAAATTTTGTTATGCCGCCACTACACAGCAAGATGTTATTGATTTTACATTCATAGTGTTATATTTTTAACGGATAGTTTCAACATTATGGTTAATGTCTCGATTGTACGAAATACTTTATCTTTTTTACCATCGCTAGAAATAATGATATTTGAATGTATAATTTTTATCAACGTCTATTGTTGAATAAGTGTATTATAGTTGTGGATACAACAAATCGTCGAGAATGAACCAGTTTGTCTGTTTAAATAGTACTTTACTAAGAAATACTCTTAATTTTTGCTGTCATTCTTCAGCTCATAAACAGTTCATTGCATATTGGCCTTTCACTGAAAAAAGGATATGCCGCAATCGTCGCGTTCGGCAGACGGCTAAGCATTCACAGAATAAGACGTCTCGCATCTCATACTTTTTTCCTATCGCCAGCCTGGATTCGCATCTTGATAAACGGTTATACAATATTCTGTTAAAGGCCATGAGATGCATCCACCAAACAAGCGCACCATCACACTTGGTTCCATAAAATTGCACACTAAATCGTAATAATTTTTTTTTCAGACATTATGAAGTTACTATTAGCGATTGCGTTTCTAACGGTGGTTTCGGCTTTGCCGAGACCCAACATTCGCGATCTAATTGACTTTAGACCGTTGATCGTGCCTTACGAAATGTTTGAGAATGCCGAGGAACCCACGCACGTGCACGTTACTTTTATTAACTTTGACTCTGGCGTCGCTGTCAACTTTGTAGACTCAGCGAACGAGGAAGTACCTGAAGATACCGCCGCTAAGTTTGTCGACTCACCTATCAATGAAGAAGTAAGCAGCGACGACGATGGTGTTGCCGTTCGCTTTGTGAATTCAGTTAACGAGGAAAAAGCTGATGATGGTATCGCTGTCCGCTTCGTCGATAACGAAGAAGAAAACCTCGCTGACGATGCCGGTGCCGCTGTGAATTTCGTAGACTCACCACTTAATGAAGAAATAGTAGCTGACGATTCTGGCATTGCTGTTAAATTTGTAGATTCTCCCGCTAACGAGGGTGATATCGTCCGTGTCGCCGATGGACCAATCGACGGAGATGATGGAACAGCTGTCAAATTTGTGGATTCTCCAATCAATGAGGAATCATCCGATGATAGCAAATCTATTCCTTGGTACCCAGGAAAAATTTACGATAACCCCATGCTTCGCTAAGCGCATACATTAAGCCATGTTGTAGCAATATGTATCTATTAACGTAGTAAATATAAAACACTTTATACATTTAAAAGTTTGTATTAGGTAGATTAGATTTTTATTTACCTTACCAAAACCTATGTACTGTAAATGAAGAGTTATTTAAGTTTAACAAACAAACAGTTATCATTCATGAATTTTGCAAAATAAATGGTAGCAGAGGATTACCATGATGAATAGAAATTCTTTGAATCAAAATGATAACACTGGTAATCTGTAATGATAACATGTACTTATATTTTAAGTCTATTTAATTATAGATATCTACATTAAAGTATTTTATTAATCTAAAATCTGAATCACTGCCACACTTATCTCAAACTATTTAAGCACATAATCTTCTGGATAATCCATGACCTTTGGATATTTCTGGACCTCCTCCTCTGGTATATGATCGAGTCTAGTTGGCACTAAGCGAATTTGGCGAATATGATTCGTTATGTTTTGTTTTACCTCTTCGGGTATGACCTCTCCAGGGTAAATAAACAATCGCTCCATTGTATGTCGCCTTTGAAGGTTTCCTTTCATGGCCCTGTAGACAGCTTTTTTGATAATCTGTGGAATAAAATGAAAATATATGCCCAGATATCGAAGAGGTCCAATTGAATGTGTACGAAACTTGAATGCAATCCCACAAAGGATCTATAATTTCCGTAATTGGATGGATGTATGAACCATTGCTCTCGTAATTGCAGAACAATATTTCATAATGATATGATGCTGATTCTATATCTTTCAGTGGTTCCTGAATTTTGCAAAATTATTTAAATAGTCGCCGCTCCATTTCCACTTAATAAGTAGTTTTTTTTTTTCAAAATTATGCATAAAGCAGTATAATAAATTATATATTTCCAGAAACGGAATTAGTCACGATGCCGGCAGAATATTACGAGCGGAAAATTTATTTTTGAAAAGGCGACTATTCTTAAACTGAATGTGATTTCTGTCCGCCATAAGGGCAAGATCTGATCCAGATATTTTACTTAAAATTATAGTATCGCCATATCGGGCTAGGCTTAACTTAAACTTATTTGCCCTACTGAATATGCCTAGCGATTTTTATCGCGGCGGCAACTACGGAATACGTTAGAAGTTGTCTATTGGCATGGTTGTGACATTACACAAAGAATATGGTAGGCAAAGATGGTGTGTTAAATGCGCCTGGATTTCGTTCATGTAGGGGCTGCCAGGCGGCTAGCATTGATTGAGGCTATGGATGAATGTGCAATGGAGATAAAACACTATAGCATTAATCTGGTGCATGTTTGACATAACCTGTCCATATCACTGCAATGAGTAATTAATTTAAGGAAATTAATAATTATAGATATTTCCCCATGAAAAGAGATGTTAATTGGAAGAATGATGAGTTTGATAGCTCAGTACAAGATATACATTACAATCACAATTATAAAAGTCCGGAAAATTACAATTAGTGGTTATGTACAAAATGTTGGTTAGATTAGTGTTGCATGTGTATACTAGTGCTAGGAAATACATAAAAATATCTAAAAAAAAAAATCAAAAAGCCGATATCATAGATCCTGTCTTTGCAATCTCACTTTTATACTTTACAATACAAAAAAGCATACCATTGAACATTTAACTTTTAAATGATCAATGAATTAATTTTTTTTTTAATATAATTAGACAAATATAAGCACAATATGGCCCATAAATATCTTCATTTAATCTAGATTAAGAATCAAAATGCAAACATGTTGTCACCCCTGGGTACTAATATGGAATGCCTCATATCCATGTAAAGAGGGTCTCTGGTTCTCTACACTCAAAATACAAAACTGCTGTTTTAAGTTGGTATTTAGTGAGAGCATGGCTCTGTTATATTTTGACATTATATAAGTGGTAAAGATACAGCTGTACTCAATGTTGACGGCTCCGTGGCGCAGTAGCTTAGCAATGAGTTTCAGCGCTAAGGGGCGCGGGTTCGAATCCCGCACGGAACAAGTATTTGTATGGCCTACAAATAATTGTTCTGGGTCTGGATATTTGTCCTTGTGAAATCTATGTATGTAAAATGCCCCCACGATACAGGAGGAAATCCTAGTGGGGGTAAAATTTTTAAAAGAAGAAAAAAAATATATTTATATATTAAAAAAAGGTAGATAAATTACTAGCACGCGAAAACTGAAGCGTCGGAAAGTGTTCAATTAGACACTTCAGGCCCTTTGCTAACAAATATGACGACATGATTACGAAAGCTTAAAGAAAAGGACAACAATATATGCTCCAGAACTGGTGCGATAAGAACACGAATTGCGAGAGAGAATGTAGTGAAATGTAAGTAAAACATTAAAATGTGTATGTGTGCTGCGGATAGGACGGCCGAGTTCGGAACATTTTTTCGGTGGATTTGTGGGCATATAACATATCTATAAAAAATATAACTGGCTGTACTATGATTGCAGCATGAATGGGTTGGCTTGACACACTCACACAATACAAGTAATAATACTAGCATCATGCTGCTTTGTTTTACATGGTGTAGAGAACTGAAATCTTTTTAGCGGACTTCAAAAAATGAGGAGGCTTTCTATTTAGCTGTATTACTCTTTGAGTTTTCTTTATAGAATAAGGGTGACAAACGACCACACAGCTCACCTGATGGTAAGTGGTCGCTGGTATTCTGAGAGTCTGGTCTTACTTTGGTCAAGCCAACTCATTCGTGCTACAACCATATAAGTCGCGGCATGTAAGTCTAGCGGTGACCGTTATTGCGCATAAGTCGAAAATAAGGTATCATGGGGTAGTAAGCGGGTCGCGAGGCGGCCGTGTGTATCGTTTGCACGCGCTGATTGGCTCTCCAGTCGCATTCCGTCCCCCGTACTGATACGTAATACGTGCGCGACAGTACCCATTCGCAGCTATCCCCTCCACGTTTCGTTCAGCGCTAGACTTACGTGCCGCGACTTGTAACATAGCTACAGCATGGCTCTACCACATATAAAATGTTTTTGTATGTATGTTATGTGATATCATCACCAATTGAGTATCGATTTTGATGATTCTTTTTTTATTAAGTACACAAGTTATACTTCAGGCAAAAGGAATGACGTTTTAATGTAACTATTTATACAATATTAAGATTCCTTAAGCCACTCAAAGGTATTTTTTAACTTTTCAGAAAAAGTAAAAGTCATTTTGAAGTTGGGGCTTTAATTCTTCTCTACACTATATTAGATTTAGCACCGACTTCAGAATGTAAAATTATTTTCAATCAACTTCAAAAATAGGAGTAGGTTCTCAATTTGACTGTATTTTTTTTATTTTATGTGTGTTACCTCAGGACTTTTTCTAGGTGAACCGATTTTGATGATTCTTTTTTATATGAAAGCTGGTGCTTCTCATGTGGTCCCAACTGTGATATGACCAGTAGTTTTTGAGTTATCCTTAATAATGCATATTTAATTGAGTTCAACTAAATTGTTGATGTTCTCATTTTATTTATATTGAAGTTCGTTGTACAAAATTTACCACTTGTATTCTTTTGTTCTTTGAAGTTGGCTTTCACTTTATGTTAAAAGTAAACTTTTTTTGTAACAAAGCATTCCACATTAGTCCTTAAGGGACTGCACCTACATTTTTATTCTTAATTCTATGAGCCACAACTCCCACTTACAATACTGCATGCCCATTTGACACACTTATTTTAGTAAAATATACAATTTTTATAAATGTGGAAATAATGACATGGAATATTATTATATTGTATAACTAGCTATCCGCCCCGGCTTTGCACAGGTGATTTCTGGATATCGACAACAGCGCCACCTACCGGGTCCACTTAAACACACAAAAAATTTCATCAAAATCGCTCAAGCCATTTTCGAGTTTTAGCGAGACTAGTGGATAGCAATTGATTTTTATATATAGAGATTATATCGTTTTATTTTTTTATTTACTAGGTGGCGGCTCTTTTTCTGCGGAGGAGTCTATCCAGGTAGGTATCCAATCTCTTACCTATTTCTGCATGCACTTCTGCGTTTTGGTCTAAGTGGAGCCAGTATAATTACCATTCAATTGTAAGGCAACCTTAGTTCGCATGGGTAACAACTCTTCTGCAGCCATCATTGTTTTAAGTTGTCTGGAGGTGTCTATAGACTGCAGTAACTAGACTAAACTGTAAGTTCGTTTGTCACTTCAGTATTATTTAAAAAATCAGGTTATCACTCAATCTGAGGGGGGGGGGCATCCCACACTCCGCTTACTACACCACGCTTACTAACTAACAATTGAGTTCCTTACCATAGTTGGATCTTTATTATGTAACTCCCAAGCTAATGTCCATGTAGCACCTCCTGGATATCCAGTGTGATGGAAGTATGCTCGTTGTCTCCATTCATCACCTCGTAATGCTATCTCTCGGCTGTTGATACACACAACTACGTCACCACAATCATTCATTGGATGATAAATAGGCTTGTGTAAGCCCATCAAATATTTTTTAATAACGTTAGCAGATTCGTATGGATCTTGCCATTTACAATCAAAAATATGCCATGTACGAGCGAAGGTAGCCCATTGCTGAAATAACAATTAACTAAATAAATGATGTCAAAAATGATAATATAAAATAATCACAGAAATATGAATGGATTATTCACACCTGTGCCCTTTTTACCGCCGACATCATTAAATTGAATGGATTATCCTAAAAACTATTTCTTAAAAACATAAGAAAATAAGACGACGCTTTTTAATTTAACAAAATATGTACTTTAGATATTTAGTATTAAGAAAATTGAGGTTAGGACGGTGTCAAACACCATAGATAAATAAATATGTAGCAAGCTAAAACACAGAACATTTGTAACACCATAGAGTAGGGTAATATATACCGGAATAGAGAGCCATCTTCTAGGATTTTTGTCACCCACTATGAATAGTGGCACAGTGTCGCCGTCTGGTATCATATCCGTTGAACTAATCTCAATATTTTGACTATAGATAGTTGTATGTAGTTATGCATATACAGCTATTTACACTATATGCAGTTATATTTATATTTTAGGGGATAAGGGATTAGGGTTGTAGATGTATTATAGATTTCAGTAATTTAAACATTTATATTTTTGTTATATTATTAATATATATAATTACTACCAAAATATTCTTATTTTATTTAAACAAATAGATGTTAAGATGAAATCAGGCATTTCAAAAACTGCTAATTAAATGCTATTTCTTACATTGGTTAGGTATAAAAATATTATATTCCAGATTCTGTAAAAAATCCGATAATAGCAACAACCGAAAATCACATAAATTGGCAAAAACGTTCGTGAAAACAACGACTTGCTCACACGCCGGTAGCCATTATGTGATAAAGTTGCCACTTGCCAAATCGAGAAACTTATTGTATCTCAGACCAACAAAAAAAATATTTTTATTCAATATATTTTTTAATTAGGCAAAAGCTTTTGAATGTCCTTATAATTATTAATCATTTAAATTTATGTTAAAACTTTAGGCAATTCTATTAAATTCCATACACAATAACCAGAATTGGTGTAAACGCCATCTAGCGCACCTTTAGAATTTGATGTTCGAAAGTTTATGCGGATATCGTATGAGATGGCACTAGTGTCTTTGCAAATTATTGGACCCCTACCTAAAGTATGGAAGTGTACCCCTGTGTAACACTAAAGGGGATGTCAATGTCAAAGCTGTCAAATAGGCTTGGGCAAAAAATATCGATATATCGAAATATCTATATATATCGTCGATATTTTTAATCGCGATATATCGATATTTATTTTTGAGTATCGAAATCGTATCAATTTCGTTATTATTTTAAATGTTGTATTAATGGGCAAAAAACATGAAACAACAATAGAAGCTGCAAAAGCAAAAGCAAGTGGTTGTCTTTTTTTTTTCGTCGTCCAACCGTCAGTAATGTTAAATTTTGGGCCTTATTTTTACATCATTCAAATGATGCCGATATATTGATTTCTCACGCGATATATATCGATACTGTTTATATCGATTCGATATATTTTTTTCCCTTGCCCATCCCTAGTGTCAAAATCCTACATGTTTATTTATTTATTTTTTATTTATCTATGGTCAAAATCAAAGCCATTTTGTTGTTGTTACGATTCGCCAATAAGAGCAGGCAAAGGGTATAGAATATACAACCTAATCTGTCATAATTTGTTTATTAAATTCTTCACTTATCACTGATGCGTCACATCATTGGAATTTTTTAAAATAGAATAATTTTTATTTATTATAGATTATTATACAATACTTTTGAAAGTAAATTTTTGGTTACCACTGGTTTACAAAATACCTCTGTCCTAATAAGAACCAGCAAGAAACGTAGCGGTATTGTATATTTTTTAGACTTAAATAACTTTACAATACACAAATTTAAATATGAATTAAAGAACTATCATGGTAGCTATCACCTCATTACCAGGGGTTATTTTCATTCATGTATTCCTTAACATCATAATAACCATTTTGTACAATTTTTCTTTAATAAAACTTGTCGATTAACAATCTTGGAACATTTTCTGGTATTTATAAAAGCGTAATACCCCTTATATGATGATTTTGACACTTTTACCCAACGAACAGTCGATGATAGCGTTGAGTAGAAATTAATATGTAAGAGCCTAAACTATTAAAGCGTTATTACAAGAGCTGCAGCAATCCGTTAGCGGTAAAATTTCCGACAAAACGCTTTAAACATAGGGTGAGACTTAAGATTATGTAGAAACTAGAAAGCAAGCTATCGAAGAGTATATTAATCAAAGTCATCATATCGTACCTATATGTAATATAAACTGAGTAATAAACACAGCCTAGCTAGATTAGTGAATGATAGAGCACCTGTTTTAATTTTTGCGAACAGATTAGGTATGTCGCAGAGAAAAAACATAAAAGGCCCTCCTCCACACCACAAAATTGAGACCTAGGCAGCGGTAATGGTGTTCAGCCGCCGTATTATATAAGGCCTCGTGGTGGCGCGCATGGTTTTCCATGCATTTGAAAATGAAAAAGGGTGGAGACCTTCAACCCCACTTCCTGAATAAGAAGGAGTCTGTTGTTGGCTCCTCCGTCGCAGTTTCGATCATATGCGAAAGCGTCACGTAGTCCTGATAAAGAGCAAAGAGAGGAAGAACGTGGTAAAGTTCAGCATAAGTCTTTTGCCGCCTCCGCGGTAGAGATCTATCTTAAAGCTTCCCCATGAATAAATGGCATATGGGCACCATGCATAGAATTAGGCCAATTGAGTTTCTAACTAAAATCAGGTCAGCTTACCATCAATCTCACTCCTTAAGAGTAATAACTGGACGGGAATGTGGTCGCACCGAGAGATTTAGTCTATAATAAATAAGCTATAAGCAGAGATCAAAGCAAGGAGGAACACTCGTTGCAATTAATTTTTGTTTTCTATTTCTTTGTGTTAAGGTATTACATTATTTTTTGTTGATTAGATTATGACTATTATATTAATAGCTTATGTCTATGACTCTACGATGAGTTAGACGTCCATTACACAGTAGGTTTTGCTGTCAGTTTTACAACAATCACGGTTGTGATTGACGAATGACCTACCGTGTAATGCGGTGATTGACGGTTGCATGAAATTGATTGACAAATATCTGGATATTTTGATTTTTACGTCAATCAACTATCAGTCACGAATTTTGATTGAACGTGTAATGGCATTTCGTCAATCACGCATCAGTCAACGCTTAGACAGCAAAGAAGGCGGACGCAGAATATATTGAAGAGGTGGCTTCCACGCGCTCGCGCAGCCGTCGCCACTCCGCCAAACGTGCATCAGCCAGAAAAGATTTCATTTTAAATTTTGAGGCTCTCCCCGAGTTGTGGGACACGAAAAACCCAGGGTATACGAATAAATATAAAAGGTAAGCTTTTTTTTCGTCCTAAAGCTATTTAAATAAATAAATGCGTTTCAATTTGCGTTTGATATTTTAAATTACGTAAAAGTAGCGTTTGCAACGTTAAATTTTTTTTCATAAATTAAAATAGTAAAATGATATTAAATATTACAATTTTTTCTTTTCAAGATATTAAATTACAGTTAAATGGTGAATCGAAAATGAACTTAGTTTAAAGGTATGTATGTGTATTATTTACCAAACATCGCTACCAAAATTAAAGGTAAGTAACAATAACGCGATGTGCTTCTTATTTGAAACGCATTGTAGGTATGTTGTCGTTTATTTGATGTTTATTTCATTGCAGAAATGAAAAATTGACCAAGTTGCTGCCCACTTTGAGAAAAATTGAGAAAAACGCTACCATAGATGATGAGAAGAAAAAAATTATTTAATTAAATCCAACTACCGCCGAGAATTAAAAAAAATTATAACATCTAAGCTTCATGTCTTCAATACTTCTACCAGTAGCGAGATATCGCAACGCTGCTCCTAGTTTTTCTTCGGGAGTTATAGCTTTTCGCATACATGTACCTTGTTTTTTTAGATATGGTGTTACCTAGACCAGTAACTTATCAAAACAAGCCTCTTTCATGCGAAAATAATTTGCATAGTCTTTATCCTCTTTTGAAACCCGTATGTCAGTCAATAAGTTAATATGGGTATAGAAATCCCTTTTTAAAAGCCAGTTTTTTACCGAGCGCCTTTTATACGTTTTTTACACAAAATTGCAATCAAAATTGCAAAATCCATCCTTTCCCTCTGAAATTTTGAGTTTGACTGACGATCAGTCAGAATGAGCGTGTAATGTCGAAATTATTCTATCATTCAAACATCAATCATGATTGATCGAACTGATTGACGCTTGCCTAGGCGTGTAATGGCCGCCTTAGAAGTTGATTGGAAGGTGACATGTGTGAATTTGTTTTCCTCCCAAGTACCTGGTGTAGTTTAAAAAAAACATTCAATAAAAAATTATAAGGCATACGTTTAGTTAAAAGAAATATTTAATCTTCTTAATTAATAAATCTTTTACAAATTAGTGATATTACTCTTAATTACCTTGTTAACAGCTGATCCAATAACTATACATTCCCGGCGCAAAACGTGGCCAACGACCCCGCAGTATGTTGACCCCGTCCTTTACCAATACATTAGGTAGGGAGAGTGGGGTAAGACGGGGTCCTTAAGGTTTGATGTTAAATAAAATTGACCGTAAAGACATTTATTAATTTGTTTTATTCTTATAATATTCTTAGATAATCAGTCTTCATTGTTAACGAGTATTTGGCAGTCTTATCAACATAATAAAATTAAAAAAAATCAAAAAGTAGAAATACACCCCATCCCCATCATGCCCCACCCCTAGGGTAAGATGGGGTACCCCGTGGGTAAGATGGGGTACGCAGCAAACGACCATTTAGGACTGTTCACAATGTTCACAAGTGAACACGGTATCTGCATCTTCGTCGTCCACACCTGCACAGCTGCAGTGAGCCCATTTGCCGCATGCTGAACAAGCAGCCCAGCCTTCATTTGAGTCCAAATATAGGCCTTTACAATACAAACAAGGTGTATTTTCAATATCGCTGTCACTATTCTCGTTTAATGATCTATTCTTAGCCCCTTGTTTCTTCTTTGTTACTCTTTTCTTCTTAGTTGCCGGGTCTTTTTCAGATTTTTTAAGTTCCCTCAACTCTTTTTATCTCTGTTTATCCTCTTCTGCTTGTTTCTTTTTCTTAATCGTTTCTTCTAACTCATTCTTATACGGCGAAGATGTGATCACCGCGGTTTTTCCTGTAGTTGCTGGAAAGGGCATTATTTGCTGCGGACTTACAACACCAAATATTGATTGCTGCGGAGTTCGTGGTCTTTCGTGTAGATCGGAGTTATCGAGCCAGTAAGAACATCCTGGTTCAGCGGTTGACATTGTATTAGGTAGCACAGTAAGTGCAGTAACCAGATTAGTTGATAGTGACGTACTCGCAGAAATAATAGCGGCAGTATCAAGTCTCGACAATGTTTCTGTTTCCACTGTTACTGGCGTCACTGCTGCATCCGTCAAAGTTGCCGCAACAGAAATGGCTTCAGATATAATTGGCGCATTCTGATTATTTGTTGCTGGTTCTGTGGATGACGATTCCATTATCAACGAACTATTATCGCTTGCAGGTGCGTCGGATACATTAAGCTGAATATCTATCATCAAAGACGGAGCAAAGTCGGTCTCAGAGAATACTGTTGGATCATATGGCCAAATCCCACATTTCTTAAAAATCATTGACAGCTGTTGACATCGTAGACGCTTGTATGAACGCCTTTCCAAAAATTTCAGCTACTTGTCGGACAGTGACAGTCATCCCTGGGTTGCTGCGAAGCCACGCCATGATTTGATGATCGTAGTAGGTACTTAACGGTCTCATGTAAACAACGTCTGCAACCTGAAGACGGTGAGTTGTATGTGGTGGGAAACATAAAATGATAACGCCGTGAGTGCGTGCTTCATTTATGAGATCAATGTTCTTCTATGAGTACTATGTCCATCCATTAATAACAAAACAGGACGCTCAGGTGTTGCTCCGCTAAATTCGACGAACTTTTTAAACCAATCTAGGAAAAGTTCTGAAGTCATCCAGCCCGAATCACTGCAAACTCCCCAAGCTCCGGGGGCAGCATTAATCATAAGTTGCGGATCCATTCTTTTTCTAGGATATACCATCATGGGTGGCATAAAATTACCACTAGCACTAAAACAGATTTCTACTGTAATGGTCGTACCTCGTTCAGCAGATGTTATGGCTCCCACTTGCTTTCTGCCCTTTCTTGCGATAATTTTTGATTTGGTTTTGGGCACAACTGAAATACCAGTTTCATCGCAGTTGTATATACGATCAGGTGTTAGATGATGTTCATCGTAAACATTGCCCAAAAAATTGAAAAACTGGTCTACCACCTGTTTATTGAAACCAGTAGCACGTGCGGATGAGGTACTTTCAGGCTGTCTAATAGACAGTTCTGGGTGCCTTTTTAAAAATCCTAATGCCCAGTCTTTCCCGGCTTCTTCTTTTTCATTGTTAAACGGATGACGTTTGTTATTTTTTACCGCTAGTCTATAGACTAAACCTCTTAAGTCTTTCATTGTCAGTCCATAAAGCCTGCTCTCCATATCTATTATGTATTTACATAGCTCTTCCTCTTCATTATCAGTAAAAACTTGCTCTTTTGGGCCTAACGGTACCTTAAATTTAACAGTCATTGGATCATTCTTATCTAAACTTTCTCGCGCAAGCTTCACTTTTCTTTCTAAAGTTGTCTGTGGGACAGAAAATGATTTTGCTGCAAGCTTGTAGCCCATTTTTCCTTCAACCACATTTTTCACAGCATCTTTCATACTTTCTTCTGACCAATCCCCTCTACTTGTTTTTTTTTTATAATTTCTCACCATTCTAGAACAAAATACACAGTAAAATTAGACATTTATACGCCGCTTGCAAAGGCTAAGGGGCAAGATGGGGTTGGACCCCATCTTGCCCCTTAACACCTACCCCATCTTGCCCCCGCATGCCGAATCAAATTTAAAAAAATACTTAATAAAACCAATACGCAGCACAGAGAAAAACAAGTTCTTACCTGTTAGTGTAGTTATTGTCACATTTGATACCATTTAAATCAATTCCGAGGTGTTATTATTTACGGAAATTACACGCCCTATATAGTATAGAAAAATCACTAGCTATTTCTCAAAAAAAGTTTTTTCCAGAAAACAAATAAAACGCGTGGAGTCTTTGTCCGCTCACTTCGATGACTGATTGCCGTAATGGCGGCGCGACGTCAGCTGCTAAAACGATCCTGATTGGCTAATTCGTTCGCGTTCAAGATCGGTCACTCCGTCTTGCCCCGCACCCCGTCTTGCCCCACTCTCCCTACGCTAATTAAAATATATTTGAATTTAAGCATTTACATAAATACAATGCAATGTTTGTCACTTCATTACATCAGATATCTGTCTGCCAAGAACAACAGATGACGGAAAATATACACACAAACTATTACGCCTGTCACCTAGCGTTTTGTCGTCACTTGCTTCTTTTAATTCCATAACTGTGCATACATGCTCATCAGTGTTAAGGGTATTCCTACTTTGACCCTATCGCGAGTAGGTATGTCAAGATCATAAAAGAGCTACCCCTCAGACCCGAACACAGCAGTACCAGCACTGCTATCTAGCGGCAGAAAAAGGAAAGAGGGTGGTACTTACTCAGACGGACTCCTAGACAAAAGGAGGCCTACGACTTAGTAAATTATTTAAATGTATTGTCATGATAATTTAAAAGTTCATCATAACCATTATTTTTATTTATGTTTATAGAATAAGGGTGGCAAACGAGCACACAGTCCACCTGATGGTAAGTAGCTACTGCAGTGCATGAACACGTACAGCCAACTTCAAACAAAGAAGGTTACAGATGCATTGTTACCTCTGAGAATTAAAATGGAATGCTTTTGCAACACATAATAAATGTATACTGCACTAGCTAGCAGTAGCACTGAGTATTAGGAATGAACTAGGAATAAAGAAAATCACATATAATATGTTATGAAACATTTTTTACTCGCCTAGGCGGGGCAGCGTTCGGGAGATTACGACACTTTTCTCACGTATACCTCAAAACCAACAAAACTTGAAAACAAGATTGCACAACCAGTGCGTGTTGCCAGTGATGACATATGGATCGGAGACGTGGTCCTTCACTGCTGGCTATATGAGGAAGCTCAAGGTCGCTCAGTGAGCTATGGAGAGGGCTATGCTCCGAATTATTTGCGTGATGGACTTAGAAATGAGGATATCCGCCGTAGAACCAGAGTAACCAACATAGCCCAACGAATCAGTTAGCTGAAGTGGCAATGGGCGGAAATATAGCTCGAAGAACCAAAAACTGATGGGGAAGAAAAGTTCTCGGGTGGAAGCCTTGTACCGGTTAGCGAAGTGTAGGGCGGCCTCCCCACTAGATGCAGGCAGCGCCGGACCGTGGTTTGTGGCATTTCTTAGGGGAGGCATACGTTCAGCTATGGACTTGTGAATGACTGTAATCATGATGATGAACTAAATAATTATAATATTAAGATTAGTTTGTTTTTACAAGTAAAGAGATTCTGTGGTAATATAGAGAATAGATTAAATAAGCATAAAATGTACCTAAGGTCATATGTCGTACAAATATAGTAGTCATAACTACATAAAAGAGAAGAAGCAAATGACGACTTTATAAAATGTGTACTTATATTTCAGGCACCATTTGCTCTTTTGTCTAATTTATTTACTTGCTTAATTGAGCTCCTTTTTTTTAAATGGAAAAATTAAATGCTAATAAATAAGCAAAACACTTTATTTAAATTATTATTGATTATAAATAAATTTTCGCACGTTACTACGTGTCATTACAAACTTCGTCAATCTTCATATCCAACCATAAATAATAAATCAAAAACATCACCAAAAACAAACGCTGTGATTAATTCCGTACAAATCGAACCTTTACGCATTTATACAAAAAGACAGCAAGACATACAAACATGCACGGTTGTGTAGATAATCAGTCGCAATAGAGGTTAAGAGGTGGTGTACATGGTACCTGCTACGACTCGACATCTCTGCTTAAACTGTTATTCTGCTTATTTTGTTTGTGGAAATATCATTTTAAATTTGTAAGAATTATAATGTTTAAGTAGGAATAATAATCGACGGCTCCGTGGCGCAGTGGCTTAGCAATGACTTGTTGCGCTGGGGGCCGCGGGTTCGAATCCCGCACGGAACAAGTATTTGTATGACCTACAAATAATTGTTCCGGGTCTCGATGTTTGTCCTTGTGCAATTTATGTTTGTAAACTGCCTCCACGATACAGGAGAAAATCCTAGTGTGGAGATAACGTTTTTAAAATAAAATAATAAAATAATATTGTAAGAAACTATTCCACTTCTGATGTTAGAAATTATTCCAAAAGTATTTAAATAAAAAAACACTACTCGGTAACAAACCCTGCTTACTATCAGGACCCCAATTACACCAAAGTATGCAAGCCAACAGCATCACTACCCATCTCAATATAACACAGGGCAGCCTCTCAGCAACACGACCTTCCTTGTCTACACTAGTAGAATACCCCAACGGGCAAAGTAACGATGCCCACTTTCACCAACGACCCATAAGATTTATGGGACCCCTTAGCATATTTAGGGGACAGTTAGGGGATAGTTTCCGTTTCACCACTTTTAAAGGTTCCGTTACTGACTAAACAATGCCCTAAATTTATGAGATGGATTATTGGTCCCATAAACGTTCACATAAGTAAAAGCGACTTCTAGAGGACAAGATGGACCGTGATCTATTTGATTTTCTTGATAATTTAGACACGACTGATACTATATTTGATATAAATCGTAGTCGAAAACCTAAAATATATCGAAAACGACCAAATTATTTCAACGATTTCGATGAAATAGATTTTTTTCTAAGATTATCTAAATCAACAGTGATATATTTGTTGAAAAAAATTTACCACTTATTACCTATTATACCTAAATACAAAATAAAGGTAAAAGCATAAAAGGTTACTTTATTGCTATCCTAACAGTAACTTTTGAATGGAAAATGAGCCTGTATAGGTAGGCCGTAGGTACCTGTTTGGTGCTAACTTACCCACCATAGTAAGTTGATACCGAGGTATATCTACTTAAGTACCTACCTATTTTAATTTGTAGAATTTGTGATTCACTTTACCTAGGTATTTGTTTATCGTAGTAACCTATTACCTCAATGGCCGGAGGCGAAAAAATGGCAATATGTAATTATTGTAAAAAGACTTTATCGTACAAATAATGTTTCTGAACATTAATAAAATATAACTAATAATCATATCTACTTAATAAAATAAAAGGCAGAAAATATAAAACTTTTATATTATAATAATCAACAACATTTAATAATAATCAACATTTTATTGTTAATAATATAATGTAAATATTGAATTAATAAACTTTTAAATACGCTTAGCTTAATAAGACTTTAATACTAGAGAGTCCTGTACCTATTAAAGTATGAAGAAAAGTATATTGAATTAAAATTTCATGCGTAAAATTTAAACAATAAAATTAACATCAACCGATTAAAAATAAAAATTCAATACAAAAGTAAGTAATATTTTTGACTGTTAATTTTATCTGTTAAAAAAATTAACAAACAATTTTTAACAAATAAATAAATTTAACTATTAACGCCATGTCTAAACCAAACGAAAACACCAAAAAACTTGCAAAGCCAAATGCCAAACAGTCATTGCAATGCACAGATAAAATAGAGTTGTCAAACAGACTAAAAATATGATATTTTTATTAAAATATTCACAAAATGTAAACATCTATCAGTCAAAATATGAAAGAATTAATTTCTTCATTAAAATAATACACGAATACCATTGAGTTATATGTACTACGTACTAGAGAAGCTACCCAAACAAAAATGTGCACTACTCTGTTTTCGCGCATGCAGGGAGATAGTAGAGTCGCGCATGCGCAGTTGATATAAGCGTTGCGCCTGCGCGGTCAGTTTTGTCATAATAGATGAGATAGGTATTTAAATGAAGAAATTTATTTTTCTATTGTAATATTATTACCTATTTATTCATTTGGCCACTGAATTATTATTTACGTTCAGGTTTAATTAAACTTTAATTTGAAATCTCGTATTATTAGCGCAGCCCACACTCTATGAATATTGAAGTCACACTATGCGTAAGCATCATATTAGTCTGTGGCCACTAAATGACACTAAAGGTGTACGGATTGCAGTACAGTTCATTTGAACATAGTGAATGTTCGGAATGCCAAATCTAGTGCGTAGTACATATATATCGATGGTCTGTGGCCACACTAAATGACACTAAAGGTGTACGGATTGCAGTACAGTTCATTTGAACATAGTGAATGTTCGGAATGCCAAATCTAGTGCGTAGTACATATATATCGATGGTCTGTGGTCACACTAAATGACACTAAAGGTGTACGGATTGCAGTACAGTTCATTTGAACATAGTGAATGTTCGGAATGCCAAATCTAGTGCGTGCGTAGTACATATATATCGATGGTCTGTGGCCACACTAAATGACACTAAAGGTGTACGGATTGCAGTACAGTTCATTTGAACATAGTGAATGTTCGAATGCCAAATCTAGTGCGTAGTACATATATATCGATGGTCTGTGGCCACTAAATGACACTAAAGGTGTACGGATTGCAGTACAGTTCATTTGAACATAGTGAATGTTCGGAATGCCAAATCTAGTGCGTAGTACATATATATCGATGACGAATACGTATTTTTGTATTAATATATATAATTTCCGATAAAACCGGTATCTACAACTGGGTATCAAGCACTATCGTCGTAAAAATCTGTCACATAAGTGTAAATTCGTGAAAACAAATTTTAGTTATGGGATGGTTTAGGGGACCTTTTAGCTTAGCGGTCGTCTAACTATGTGATTGTTTAGGGGATGTTGGTGAAATTGGGAGACTCTTAGCATTACAGACTGATGCCTCTTAGTCGCCTGTGCGATACTTTATACTGCTAAAACAAGTGGGAGATTACCATTCGACCGGCATTTGTTCGTATTTCCTTTTATTTTTTTACCCTCATTCCCAACACGGTCTCTCTTGACAGGAGTCCGTCCTCGGGCTCCCTTTAGCTTTAAATATTAGTCTCCATCAACGGCATGGGGGGTGCAGGCACCGCGTAGGTCACAGGTGACGCACTTGGATAACGTAGAGCCATTCTCTACGTTAGCACAACGTATCGTCTGAGTAAGTTATAGGCACTACGTTGGCATAACTTAGCACAAGTGGTAAAATTAAAATTTTTGTTCTAAGTCAATTATTAATAAATACGCATTATTAAGAATAACTTATAAACTACTGGTCAGATCTTGATCAAATTTAAATGAGACCACTTTATAAGCACCAGCTTTCAAACAAAAATAGAACCATCAAAATCGGTCACCTAGAAAAAAGTTCAGAAGTAACACGTATAAAAAACACAGTCGAATTGAGAACCTCCTCCTTTTTGAAGTCGGTTAAAAATAACTGATTAAGACATAGGCACTGCGTTCACATAACTTAACAAAATAACTGATTAAATCACATGCACGACGCTACGTTAGCATAGGTAACTTAACAAAATAATAACTCATTAAGTCATAGGCACGACGTTAGCATAACATAATAAAATAATAACCTGTTAAGTCATAGGCACTACGTTAGCATAACTTAAGCTAGACGCGACAGAGGCACGACGTTAGCTTGTCCGCCTTCTACTTTTGAGAAAGAGGCACAACGTTAGTGTATCTCAATATTACTCTTTCAGAAAGGAAGCACTACCCCGCACCCTCAAAGTAAGCATGAGGCAAGCACACACCTCGTGTGGAGGCTAAAGTAACGTTACTGACTTAATGTAACTTTCCCGTCTCGGCCCTTTCTAACCATGAAACTATAAACTCTTGTTTTCAAATCTTTACCAATTGTTATTCAACAGCACAAAATGAGCGAGCTCTTGAATACATTTCATACAAACTAAACTTTTACAGAATTGAAAACATCGTCCAAATCAGATTTTAGTATACAACGCTTCCTACTAGAGTTTAACGCACGTTTTAGATAACACAATTTTTACTGAGGAACACTGCACACGCAGCACAGATCGTACTATACACTGAAGACACAGGCCAACCAGCTAAACGCGCTCCAGCGAGCGGTTCCGCTGCGTTCGCGCCAGCAAGCAGTCTCACTGTCACGCCGCACCAGCGCCGGCAAGCCACTGCGCCGCACCAGCGTCAGCGTCAGCAAGCCGCCGCGCTGCACTTGCACCAACGAGCTGTCCAGACTTCAACATTGCAGGCATAGGCACCAAGTTTGCATACCTGACAGTGGCTGCTGACATAGGCACAAAGTTAGCGTTAACTAGTAGCTGAAACCTTTTTCATATTGGATTTTACTCAAGGTAGATTTAATGTAAATTTTGAAGTACACAACAGTAAAAGCAAAAGACATAGAAACAACTACGTCAGATGCACAAGCGTGCACTTATGTACATCAAACACAGGTCTCGCAAAATAGGTATCCAAAGTAATTTAAGATTGAAATAGATGTAAAACGTGTCAGTTGCATGAAACAAATAAATAATCTGCTTTGCAAAATTAAAAATTAAAAGAAATAAAGATAAATGTATTGCGAACCATAGAATTCGGGGCTTATTTTTATTCCAAAGATCACCACACATTCTCTTAAGAAACGGCAACTGTGTGACATGGCACTCACAAACCATTGCACACATTGCAAAAACAGCAACTATGTGGGGAGGCTGATCCCACCACATATTCCAAAGGGAAGGAGGCATCTGTGCAAAATCTACGCATTGCAAAAGGCAACTGCATGCAGAGGCGTAGGCCACTACACACATTGTAAGTATAAAAGCAACTGCTCGGCCACACCTGACCATGTCCAATTAGCCGTCACGACATCTTCCTCGTTGTATATTGTTGTAGCGACTTCTACGAGCCTCTCGACATCACAAACCCCAATTTTGTCGACTACGTAATATTCGGAGTAAACTGTAACACTTATCAACACATTAGATTACCTACAAAAAAGGCTGCCCAATCTTTTCAATTCATAGCATGTTAAAATTAAACATTTATTTTGGTACATCGCTTAAACATTTCGAACTTTAAAACGTAGCTCATGTAAATCATATCGCATGAACTATCAATTATAAAAAAACTCGAACAAGTAAAGTTTTCACTGAATGCAAAACTATAACTCATTTAGGTGCCTTAAATATTTCTTTCGACATTTGTTAACATATTTGGGTACGTTAAGAAACAATGAAGGTACTCGCGGGTACTTTTAATATAAATCGAACAAAAAGATTTAACTTCGGCTTAAAACATTTCACTTTATACTTTTACTTTACAATTTAAGGGAACGTCAATGTCGTAAATAGGACAGCAAATTTCATTACGACATTTAACATAAACACAGAGGTGACCCGTTTGTGACGCAAGGCGCATCATAGTGTTTCACCAACGTAATAGCCCTCTCACTATTCGAAGAATTTATGTGGACGATAACGGGCACTTTATCCCACTTCTGATGTAAGAAACTATTCCACTTCTGATGTTAGAAATTATACCAAAAGTATTTAAATAAAAGAACACTACTCGGTACGAAACCCTGCTTACTATCAGGACCCCAATTACATGATAACACCAAAGTATGCAAACCAACAGCATCACAACCCATCTCAATGTAACACAGGGCAGCCTCTCAGCAACACGACCTTCCTTGTCTACACTAGTAGAATACCCCAACGGGCATAGTAACGACAGTGGGACTCTTAGAATTACAGACTGATGCCTCTTAGTCGCCTGTGCGATACTTTATAAAATAAAATCATAAAATCATAAATCTTTATTTGCAAGAATCACGGTATAAAAAGATGTTACAATATGTATAGTGCAGTCGTGTTTCGCTAATAATAGCATGCAAATTATAATTTTAAAATGTTTAGACAATATTAATAATTATTTAAATTCAGAAAATTAATCTCAAAAAAAATATTTTAAGTCATAAAAGCATTCAATTTTAACCAATCATACAAATATTTCTTATATAGTCTTTCGCTTAATAGTTTAAATTCTTTAGGTATTTTATTATATATTTTTACACACATTTTTAGGCAGCTTTTGTTATATTTAACGAGCCTAGGAATAGCATCTAGGACAAGTTTGTCTGGGTCACGTCGGTTTCGAGGATATATATCACTTGCTTTAACAAATAATGACTTATTTTTAAAAACAAACAAGCCAACTTCATAAATGTATAGTGACGGGAGGGGTATGCAATATACTGCTAAAACAAGTGGGAGATTACCATTCTACCGTCATTTATTCGTATTTCCTTTTATTTTTTTATCCTCATTCCCAACAATATATGAATTGAAGTTGAATGATATAATATAACTTTCAAATAAATTTTTCGGTACGATAAGCGCGCCACTACAGTACGTTAATTGTACTATGCTTATAACCTTTGCGCAAATGCAAGCAATAAGTTGACAAAGTTTAAGCGCAATCTGATGAACGGTATGGCAGCGCATAAAATACGGACAAACAAAAATAAATTTTTATATATTAGATTTATAGAAATACTCACTATATTACCTTTAATAGCCCGTTTACACTCTCGCGCGAGCGGCGAAGCGAGGCGAGCCACGAGGTGCGAGTGTAAACGCTAGCTCGCCTCGCCACTCGCGGCGCTCGCGTCGGAGGCGGTTTTTTGGGCACGAGGCAAAGGGCCTCGCGAGAGATGCGAACGTGGTATTTACACTCGCGCTCTCGTTTCAGTTGGTTTACGGCGCCCTTCCATAATAACATTCGAATTGCTTTTGTTTTAAAATTATAATTTTAACAAAATAATATTATTTAATCTTGCACAATAGGTACTAGCAATTTATATAAAATTATGAAACTCAAAAGGTTTTGTTTCGATGAATAGATATCATCCACCATATTCTTCTTCAACGACGTATTTGTTTTAATTTCCATCTTTTTAAAATGGTCAAGCATCGATAAATACTTATTAAGGCAAGAGTTGATGCCGCTATTATTTCGATATCTTCCATCGTTGTTGGCTCAACGGAAACTGAACGCATCGCGAGAGTGTAAACAGGCACTCGTTACCTTGCAACAACACGCAAGCTGCGAGGCGAGGTACGAGGCGAGGCGCGAGGCGAGAGTCTAAACCAGGGTTTAGAAACAATCTTAGATTTATGAGACTACCGCGTAAATACTCAAACTCTTCTATTATATGATGCCGTTAAGTCTCGTGCAGTCTCTATCACTCTTCACTTCAGTTAAAGTGACCACCGCGAAACTTAACCACGTCTTAAAATTGAGTAGCGTTTGAGTATTTGGCCATACTAAAGTCAATCTTTCTTGTTTTAGCATTGTTCAGTAAACTGAACAACAAGTATTTCTTGTAACGAAATTAAAATAAAACCTTAATAGGTACTCATAAAATGGGATTTAAGCTTTATTACAAATGAATCATGCTATTAAGTTAAAAAATAATTAATAATATAATATAAACTAGTTGACACGTCACATCACAGTACAATTTTAGAGACAAACATACAAAGGAGAAAAATAAACAAGAATCTTACATAAATTAGGTTTTTACATTAACCGACAGTATTAATATAGTCTATAGTTATCATTTGGCTATTTCTCTGAGAACTAAGAAAGAGTTTTAATCAAATAAGTAAATGTTTTACTTTCATTAATAAGTTTCAATCTTAATTATAAATATTCCTAAATCTACATGAACAAGTCATCTTTACAGAATAATTTGTGGCACCAAAAGTAGATCCATTTAACCGTACTAATCTTCATTTCTCCTTTGAGTACGAAAAATATTTTAATTAGATATTTATTCTTAAGATTATTAACGTAATCAATAACTACCCATGCAATGTTTTCTGCATTGCCTTTTTATAGGTTTTGAACCCAGGACAGAACCAGGGCACGCGTCTAATAATATGTATGTATGTTGTTATAGTAATGCATCTTAAAACTACATTTTTGTTATAAATACCTACGTAACAATAACAACTAGTGGAATGGAAAGAAACATTTTTCATTTATACGTCATATAAAATGTAATTACATATTTCTGACACTACACACAGCATTATTTGTCGTTGTTTTTGAGAGCCATTGGTTTCCTTGTTTACATTTTGTATTTTGCTTTGCTGCATATGGTATAGGTGACATGTAACATTATGAACACAATTGAAAATCTCTTGTTTGCGATCGATAACGGCCGCTAATATGTTTAATGAATTAAAACATTTTAACTTTCTGTTTCAGGCACTGGGTACGCCAAAAAGTCTTACCAAGAGATTGAAACAGCAGCAAAATTTGTCGGACAAGAGGGTTTATCATAATTAAATTGGAATTACCGAGACCTGTAAGTGTAATTATTATGATTTTCTTAACAAATAAATGTGTTTTAATATTTTTTATTAATATTACTTATTTGTTTTATTTGCTTTAGTTATCCTATCCTAATAACATGTGAATAAAGTGGCCTAGAATTACTGACGTACGCTTCACAAACAAAATCTCCCAATTTTGTGGGTAACATTGCCAAAATTGCAGCACTGTGATGCGTGAATGAACGGCAGAATAGCGGTTACGCGACCCCGCCGTCTACTGGATTCTCTGTCTACGGATAATGAGATTGCCGCTTTTGATTCTATACGACTGATATGAACATTACAATCTGTACTCAGTTATTTTACCTCAGACATCTGTATTTCTTGTATTTCTTGCTAGGTTGGCATTACCTACTTATCAAGTACTTCAGTCGTATTGAAAAACTTGGATTTTTCTGTTGTATCGATGATTATTAATCTTTTAATATGCCACAAGTGGTAAAATTAACAATTTCGTACAACCGACTTCAATATAAAAAATGATCTTTTGTTGATTTTTAGGGTTCCGTACCCAAAGGGTAACCAACGAGACCCTATTACTAAGCTTCCGCTGTCCGTCCGTCCGTCTGTCGGTCAGCGGGCTGTATCTCATGATCCGTAATAGGTAGACATTAAATGAAACTATTTTTTACAGATTCTATCGCGTTTAATTTTAATAATTTTAATAGTTTCATTTAATGTGTAGTCTTGGCGTAAATATAATAAATCAATAGGTAGACAGTTGAAATTTTCACAGAAAATGTATTTCTGTTGCCGCTATAACAACAAATAATAAAAATGAAAATATATTAAAAATTAAAGGGGCCCCCTACTAGAAACGTGTTATACGATGGTACGGAACTCTTCATGCGCGAGTCCGACTCGCACTTGGCCGGCTTTTTTTTAAACCGCTCCACCGATTTCGATAAAATTTAAATGGGACCACCTGGGAAGTATACCCTTTGAAACAAAAAAAATAATTTTGTACATCGGATCAGGCGTCTTCGAGTAATCAGTGAACATACATAAAAAAAAGATTCCGACGAAGTGAGAACCTCCTTTTTTGAAATCGGTAAAAAAATGCATATTAAGAGCAGCGGCGAGCACAAATCATAAATTGCACATACTGACCTTCTTGCAAAATAAAACAGTCTTCACGTCAGCTGCATGTTCCTACAATAAATACCGTAAGAGGTTATCATGTGAAAGTTACTAAAGTAAATTAACCTTGCAGTTACTTAATGCGTTAGTTGACGAATCTTCCTAACAACATGAGCAGCTGAGTTAGGTTTATTAGCCAAGGTATCTAGGTGTGGACCCCATTGCAATCCACAATTCAGGTTGATATCATTCTGATTATCATTCTGCATCGTAATGGCATACTGGCATCTGTTATACAGTTTTATATAAAAATTAATCGCTTTTCAGGTTTACTATTAAAAGTCAACGCTACTTGTCTCAAACAACGAAATGTCGTTAGTGAAGTGAAAAATTTCAAATGGTCGGAGCATGTTAAAAGATAAAAAATATAAAAAAATTGTTATTTTGTTTTTTGGTGTTTGTTTTCTTGATAATCTGTAAAGTAAGTGTTTAAAGTTTACCATATTATTATATTTTTGTTGATATTTCATAGTTTTTTTTTTTTATGTATTAGATGACTATTAGTGTTTGTGTCTTGTAGGCTACATTATGCGGAAAGGGGAACTATCTTGTACAAACAATGCGAATATTTACACTCGTTATTATTTTGCTTTAGGATGGCTAGCCAAATTCACCTAAATGAAAACGAAATCGCCTGCGCACTCCAAGCTGATTCAAGTGAAGATGGACTCGACTTAGATGACGATAGTTTGGCGGATCCTGACTTTGAACCAGATTTTGGAGAGTCGATTGAAGATGCTTTGGGAGCCGAATTTGACATAGACACGCTAGTATACACCTTGAATGATGATGACCGTAACTCCAACTTTGAGGTAGAAGTAGAGCCGGCCTCATCTAATATTGACATTCCAGGTACCTCAGATCCCCCTGTAAAACGTCGAAAGCCTGAAAAGCTAACATTAAGGTGGAAAAAGAAGAATTTAGAGCTGAATGCACAGCAGCTGGCTTTTTCTGGCAACGAGTCATTGATTTCTGATATCTTGGATCTTGAAACTCCTATACAGTTCTTTCTTTTTTTATTTCGACCAGAACTCATAAAGAGAATTTCGGAAGAGACAAACCTCTACGTGGTACAAAAAGATCCAAACAACACGTTTCGTGTATCGGAGACAGAAATCTGTCAATTTATAGGGGTAGTATATATGATGTCACTGATTCAGCTACCCTGCGTGACCAACCACTGGAGTTCCGTCTTGGGTACCCCTGTAATTCAACAGACCATACCTTCTAATAAATTTGAAAAGATTAGGAAATATCTGCATTTTAATGATAACACTAAATGTCTATCTAGGACCCACCCTGACTCTGATAGAATCTTCAAAATTCGCCCAGTCGCTGATGCCTTGAACGAAGCTTACGGTAAAGTTCCATTAGACAAACAACTTTGTGTAGATGAGCAAATATGCTCTACAAAAGCGCGGAATATGCTGAAAAGATATAACCCCAAGAAATCTCATAAGTGGGGTTATAAATTATATGTTTTAAGTGGTGTTTCCGGTTTTACTTATACAATAGAGATTGAATCTGGCAAAGAGAATGTTGTCAGAGAAGACGTGCTAGATTTAGGAGCTTCTTCCAATATAGTAGTGAGATTATCGCGTATGATTCCGCGACAACAAAATTACAGGCTCTATTTCGATAACTACTTCACTTCCTTGCATCTTTTGGAATATTTAGCAAAAGAAAGTATTCTTGGGCTAGGTACTATTAGAAGAAACATAATTCCTGATTGCAAACTGTCGAAAGCTATTATGAAGAAAGATCGAGGATATTCTGAAAAGTACGTAGCTGATATCAACGGCGTCGACGTGTCAACGGTTGTAAGGAAGGAGAATAAGCTTGTTACATTAGCTTCCATACGACAAAAAGAATTCAAGATACATAAACATCCCGCGTCCTAATATAGTGGGCGAGTATAACCGTCATATGGGCGGTGTAGACCTTGTAGATAGCATTATGGACATCTACAAGATAAAACTGAGAAGCAAACGTTGGCAGATGCGTCTATTCTCTCACTTCTTAGACCTAACAATGGCTAATGCATGGCTGCTCTATAAGAGTCTGCAAGTATAAAAACATTCCTAATAAGACTATCATGGCATTCGCAGATTTACGCCTGGAAATCGCCGAAACAATGTGCAAGATGGGAGTGAAAACAGATTTAACAACACGCCGATTTATTTAAGGTTAAAACCTAACAAAGAAACACAAAGGACCTGCCCAACATGGGCCTCCACAAGCAGTCCGCTAAGGGCCTCAAAGGGCCTCAAGGGCCTCAACAAGTCGGTCACTGGCCTCAATGGGCAGAATAAAAATCCGTTGTAAGTTCAGAAAATGTGCTGGATTTACTCATAGGGTGTGTGATAAGTGCGGCGTTAGCTTTATGCTATACCAAAACAAAATTTATTTCAGGAACTTCCATCTGTTGTAACTGATTTACATTCTTCTTAATTAGACTAATTTTAAGTACGAGGTGATCCAAAAGTAATGATAATCGGTTACTTCAGGTCCGCATAAAATCCAAAAAAATATTTTGCTTGCTATATACTCACTCATCAGCCTAAAAAATCATATAAATAGATCACGATTTCCGGGAGATACATTCATTTGAATACGAACTGTCAAAGATAACATCAACATGGAGAAAACGAAATTAGAGCTGTCATCAAGTACCTCTGTTTGAAAAAATGTCTTCAAAAACATACACAGTGACTTAGTGGAAAATTGGGGACTCTGCCATATTCTACAGTTGCACGCTGGGCCAAGGAGTTTAAACTGGGCAGAACATCCACTGAAGATGAACATCGCGAAGGACGCCCATCCACGTCCCTCACTGAAGACAACGTGAAAAAGTCGAAGATGTTGTGTTGGCAGATCGAAGAGTGACCATCAGGCATGTAGCTGAGGTCACATGGATCTCATATGGCAGCGTTCAAACAATCCTTGCGAACGAGTTGCATATGAAAAGGTCTCTGCGTTGGGTACCCAGAATGTTAACCGACGAGCAAAGAAAATCGAGTTGACATTTCGAGGGTCAATCTCGAAAAGTTCCAAGCAGATCAAGAATTTTTTGTTCCGTTTTGTGACTATGGACGAGACCTGGATCCACCATTTTGATCCTGAAACGAAACAACAATCGATGACTTGGAAGCGAGCCTCCTCACCGACGCCAAAGAAATTCAAAGTTTCAAGTTCGGCGGGAAAGGTTATGACATCTGTTTTTTGGGACGCTCAAGGCATAATTATGGTGGAATATTTGGAAAAGGGAGCCACTATTACGGGCTCTTACTACGCAGACCAAATAAGAAGATTACGGAGGCCATTAAGGAAAAAGACGCGGCAAACTGCGAGCTGGGTGCTGTTTCACCAAGACAACGCACTGGCTCACAAAGCCGCAGTTGCGATGGCTGCCATTCAAGAAACGGGATTCGAACTGCTGGAACACCTCCTATTTGCCAGATCTAGCTCCTAGTGATTTCTACCTCTTTCCTCGGCTCAAGGAACGCCTCCGAGGCAAGAAATTCGAAGACGATAGCGAAGTAATGGCCGCTGTTGAAGCGTTTTGGGAGGGTCAAGACAAAGAATTTTTTTCAAAGGGAATCCTGGGTTTAGAAAAAAGATGGACTAAATGTATTGATTTGTTAGGAGACTATGTAGAAAAATAAATTATTATTTTAACTTTAATTACCGTGTTTTATTTTCATTATCATTACTTTTGGATCACCCTCGTAATTGTTTACTTGTTGCCTGCGAGCTATACTCCCTTTTTTGTAATATTATGCTTGATTAATAAAAAATTACAAAATTTAGAAAAAAAACGTATTTTATTAATTTCTTAATCCTATCCGATTCCATGAAAAATATGTAATTTTAAGGTTTTGAGTTATAAAGGGTTAATAGTTGTCGTTGGTCAGAAGAGCTTATGGGAAGTCGTGTCGTTATTATTTTAATTGTTTTGTGTGAAATATGAGTAATAATGGAACGCAAAGTGTTGGAAAGTGCAACCCGTGAATTAATCTTTAAAGTAAAATAATTTTGTGAATCAGGAAAGAAAAATAAAGAGCTATTAATCCCGCTAAATAATGTGCAGTTGAGAGTCGCCACCATGACAGGTAATATTTGGAGTTGCCAGGGCAGCTCGATTTTGCCTTATTCATCGGGATAATTATGTTGTGACGTTTTTGTATATATAACCGTCATGGTATAAAATATTTAACATCTTTGTCAGATGGAAGATATTTTATATATGTAGTAATTTAGATTAGTTTTTTTTTAAGTAAAAAAACTTAAACCTGAAACAATTTTTTTTCAGTTGATTCGGTGAAAACAGTTTCTCGGATCACCAAAGAAGAAAAAGCGGCAGCAAGTTCTCCAAAAAATTGTTACTCCCGGAAAAGGCCGGCCGCAACCGAAAAAAAATTGTTTTGGATGATTTTGATTTGTGTTATTCGTCCAAAAATCTATTTTCTCTACGTGGTTAAGAAGGAGTTGCCAACGGTTAACAAATTTTGATTGGAACTAAAAGAGGTTATACATTTTCAAGGAAGTAATACAACCCTACGAAGAATATTAAAAAGGTTAGGCTTCCGATACAAACGCTGTCAGTCCAATCGCAAGGTATTGATGAAGCGCTATGACTTTATTACGGCATGGCGAGCCAGATATATTGAAGAATGAGAAAAAATAGATTAGTAGAAAAGAGACCTGTGGTGTACTTAGAGGAAACCTATACAGGGTATTTTGAAACGCTCCCGAAAACGAAGACAGATGATAGTACTAAGGATACCTATGATGATGGGTCACAAAATTCGATCGAGGAAAAAAATCATCTTTTCACAACGTTTTATTAACTTTATTCACGCTCCATCATGTTATTACAGTTATTTGAAACGATATTTCACACAAAAAATCATGAAAATACTGAAAAATAAAACCAGCAGTGAAACTTTAAAAGAAAATCAGCTGACAATAGGGTCAATATCCTCGCGGGCGCCGAACTCTTACCTAGATCGGTACGAAACAATGCATTAGGTTATACTACTTACTCTCTACCCTTCCTTTCACACACGCTGCTTCGTGTCGCCTCGCGCTGTGGAATTTACACATGCTTCAAGGACGTTACAATAATTTTAGTTTTTGAGACAGTGCCATGTTGACTATCACGAGCGATAGTTCAATTGTTTTGTTTATTAAATTATTGTCGTTATTACTTGTTATTTATTAATTAATGATGTTGTTCTTGTTGTTACGTTTTGTGTTTTTTGTTTTGTTTTAATAATGTCTAACGCGTAGGTACGTTTATAGTGCTCGTGAATACGGCAACATGTTAATGTGCCTTGAAGAATCTCATAAGGCCACGGAGGATCGGTAAGCTGTTTCATACCTAATTTTTTTTTTAAATAACTTAGTACTGAACTGATCTGAATAGGTACATAACTGAATACATCAGAATAATAAAAATACCTACACAATGGATAACAAAGCATGACTCTAACCTTGTAAACATTTTATTTAAGTATTTTTTTCATTAGCGGGGAATCGAACCAGTTATTTGGTTTATTTAACCTGTGAATTCGAATTAAAGTGGCTACGTGGAGACAAGCACAGTGGCAAAATAGTAGGTTAAGTAGATAAGTTAGGTATTTAGACAAGTGTTGTAAATTATTAGGTATTGTGGTACCATCGCTAGTTGCGGGCCGCGCGAATTCGGCGTTCGCGCGTACATTGACCCCTAGTCAGCTGATTGTAATTCAGTAATTCCACTGCTGGTTTTATGTTTCGTTATTTTCATGATTTTTTTTGTGAAAGATCGTTTCAAATAACTGTAATAACATGATGGAGCGTGAATAAAGTTAATAAAACGTTGTGAAAAGATGATTTTTTTTCCTCGATCGAATTTTTGTGACCCATCATCATAGGTATCCTTAGCACTATCATCTGTCTTCGTTTTCGGAGCTTTTCAAAATACCCTGTATGCATTCTACCTATCATGTTAAGAAATGTTGACAAGGTGCAGATGAAGATGGACTCTGATATCGGATTCAGCCAGAAAAAGATTTATTATTGCGCATTCTGGGTCAGAAAACGGGTTTGTGCCCAACGCGTTGTTGATTTTTAATTCCCAATCGAAATCGGCAGATTATCATGACGGTATGAAATCAGCAATTTTTTAAAGTGGATAACTGACCTTACCACTGCACACAGATTGACAAATCTCCAACAATGTCAAACTAAAACCGGCCATCATTGCCCATAGCGGATCTCTTTGCCCGAACACGGAAAATAACTTAAATCTTGAATTGTAAATAAACTTATAGAGCTGACAACATTTTTCAACCTTAAGCGTAAATTAGAATATTTTTATGGCAACACTAAATGCTCGTGACGTTGCAAAATTCAATCAGTTGTCGGCAAGACATATCAGAAGTAGAATTAGTGTGAGGTGGTGCCAAAATCTTGTTTTACGTTTTTTCACACTGTCAGCGTACGACATCTCTCAGGTAAGTAATTTCAACTTTAGTGTTACAATAAGTATACTAAATAAATATAAATCCTACCATTTTCAAGATAATGGGATGGGCAATGATTCCCGAACTTGCGTGAACGCAGCAGTGACAACATTGCCCACTACAAAAATGGTGTTAGGGTTGGCACCAACCAATTCCAACATTTTTGAATATATACACCCATAATAAATATAAAAAAATCTTTTATATTTACGGTTGTACGATTGTCATGGTGTGGGCATGTGGAGAAATGAGTAACATGTTACGGGGACAGTTTTGAGTGTCCCCGTAACATGTTACTCATTCACAAAACTATAAATAGATTGTGTAAAAGATTATATGGCTTGAAAGGGGAATACTGAGATGATGGCTAAAATAGATGGATGAAAGAAAAAAACATGCTGCGCTGACGCCAAATAAATTCGGATAAGGGCATATTTTTGTATTGTAGTGTCTGTCCATATCTCGAAAACTAGTCACTTTTTTGACAAACAGAAACTTTATTTTTGTGTTTTTTTTTTTGCAGTACGGGAAAGCCTATTAAAAGAAGAAATCTCGGAGTCCGCGGGTCTCGGCCATGTAAAAATTATTCAGATGAGATGCTGCACCTCGCAATAGAAAATGTTAAAGAAAATAGGATCTACTCTAGAACAGCAATATTTGAATTGAATTTGATCGTAACCAGTTAACTGCCCAAACTCACTCTCTGTTCTATCCAAGCTTAGCTGGTAGAGAATGCCATATAGCATTAAGCTCGCCTTTTGTACAAATATTTGGTGCAATAAAGAATAAAATAAATAAATAAAACAACCGAAACAACATTTGATATACCTATGCGCACCAGCCTAAACAAAGTGAAAGAGTTCTATAAAGAAAATGATGGAACTCCTACTCAGCTCTCTTTCCGAGAGGAAAAGAGTATTGTTCAAGCATTGATTGCAGCCGGCAAATATGTTTGCCCACTAACGAAGCTGGATTTACGTTTGACCGTTTTTCAATATCTGAAGAAAAATAATCTTTAAAATTTATTTCATGAAAAATCACCGGGCAAAGACTGGGTTACAAGTTTTCTCGATCGGCATGCAGATGAATTAAAAGACGAACTAGACTTTTCCGATAATCTCTATTATTATTGTTGGGAATCAAAAATAGCGTCTACGTAAAGGATACAATGGATGATATGATAGGAAATAATGACGATGCAACAGAGATGAAGTTTTACCACCTTTCACTAAAACCGACATATTAGACGAGAAAAACGAAACTTGTCCTTCACAAATCACACCTTCATTATATGAAATAAATGTTTCAAGTGCTATCATCATTCGTGAATATGCTCGGACAAATATTATTTTGAAACCAAAGAACCATGATTTGTCTAAAGAAAACACTAATATATTTAAGACTGAAAAAAAAAAGATTGTATCTTGTGTAACTATACCGTCCACAAAACGTACGTCAAATATTATTTAAAAAAAGCGATTGTGATAAAGAAAACATTGAAACTAGACAAACGAAAGCAAAACAAAGTGATGTTGTGTAACTATTGTACCTGACTTATTTTTAATACAAAAGTAAATAATATGAAAATAGATTATTATTTATCACATTATGTGACAACCCTAACCCACCATTTTAGTTTGTAAAAAAATGTAGCTTTTGCGTAGTATAACATTGTCCATCCAAGTGATTTAAAAAATAAAAAGTTTTTAACATTTTGAACAAGAAGGATGGCAACTTTGCATAATTTTCCATAACATACTTTATTACCAAAGTCTTAGAACTGATAGTTTAAGAAAAAATAAGGCTGAGATTTTGGACGGTTATGCGTATAATTTTGCCCGGCTATTTAAGCGCGTTTTTTCTAGAATTCTGTTAAGGCCAGGAGCACAAAATGTTGTAATTTAAAGCCTTTAATACTTATTGCTATAATAGTCAGCTTTATTACGCGTTCTGGTAAATACTTTTGGCAAAATCTCAAAATTTAGTAAAATTGCGGGCAATGATGGCCGGTTTTACGGTACTTAGGTATTACTTCTGTAGTTAAATTATTACTTAATACTTTTTTCGCTATAAGTACGTAACGTAACAAAAAAAGAAATATATTCATCTTTCATTATCCTTCGGTAACTTAAAAAATGATATATCTGAATCCTTTTGTTTGCTCATTAAGCATCCATCCACGAACAATTATATTAGGAACGACGTTTTGCCTTTATAATTTATCAAATAGTTAGGCAATATACATATATATTATTCTTAAATTACATTACAACATTTTCAACTATTTTATACTACAATTAAATATACTAAACACTAAACAAAAACTATTTCGACGAGTATTTCACCAAGTATTTACAAAAAACTATTTACGTAAACAGCGTTAAAAAAGTTTAACATTCAATCGCCTATAACGCGCTAGCCCCGACTGCGTTCTATCCCGGGGGCGCCTCGCGATTGTAGGTAATTATTTCACGTAGGTAGCAAGAGTGACAGAGGCCTGATAATATATGGCCTTACACAAGTAATATGTTTCCTTACAGATATAAATATATATGATAACATAATGATAACCAAATTGCCGAAATACTTCAAACTTTGGACTACGAAGATGAGGAAGAAGAGCTTTTTTGCTGCGCAAATTGTTGATAGTGACGAATATGTTGTCGATGATGCAGACGATGTCGTGAGCACGGAATCGGAAAGAAGTAGTGATCATGAAGTTAGTTGACGACCATGTGATATTGAATTATTTACTATAGTGGGGTCGAGACCACGAGGGCAGGGACAGCAAAGAGCCGAGGAGGGCGCCACCCGGGCGATACGGCTCGGGTATCAGGCGAAGAGACGGATGCGACTGGCGGCTCCGAGGTGGAGCGTAAGGCCAGATTCGCAAGGAGGTGGAGGCCGCGATCAAGGTCGTGGCCCACAAAAAGGCCTCCTCAAAGTTAAAGGCCATTCCGCGGCCTCCGCCTCCATCATGGCGGCTGCGGAGGCCAACTGGTAGCGGAGCTGCGGGCGGATGTGGCCGCCTGACGTCCGCCATGGAGACTCTCCAGAAGGAGAACGAGAAGCTCCGCGCAGACCTGGCCAGTCTACGTGAGCCTGCCTCTCGCGCGGCGCCCCAGACGCAGCGCCCAAGCCAGCCCGTGCCGATGGAGAACCAGGTTCTGAACCTGGTCCGGCAGGAGCTGGCTGCCTTCCAGCACCGGTTCTCCGTGCTGGAGGGCATCGTCCTGCGGCCCCCCCTCGGGGCAAACAAGACGGCGGCGAGGCCGGCAACGGTCTCGTACGCGGCGGCCACAGCTGCCGCATCCAAGCCGGGGCCGTCCAGCCAGCCTTCGGGCGGGGCTGCAGTTGCCCCTCCTCCCCCTGAAAAGCCGGCTCCGGCAAAACCGGTACCGGCTGAACCGGCTCCGGCTAAGCCGGCAACGGGAAGGAGAGGCAAGGCGAAGGCAAAAAAGGGCAAAGCGGCAGCACAGGCGGTGGCTGCGCCAGCCCCAGTGCCTGCGGCGAATGTGCCAGCGCCAGCGGCAAGCCAGCTGCCGCCGCCGCCACCGCCCCTCAGCTCCTACACCTCCCGCGGCTGAAGCCGGTTGGCAGGTGGTCGGGGAAAAATAAAGAAGGCAGCCAAAAAGGCCAAAGAGCAGGAGCGGCAGCGCCAGTTCAGGGCGCGCAAGATCGCGGCTAGGCTCCGCGCCCCGAAGACCGCAGCTGTAGTGATTACACTACAGCCGGACGCGGAAAAGAAGGGCGTTACCTACCGCGATCTGCTCGCAAAGGCGAAAGAGGCGGTGGATCTCGGGAGCTCAGGATCACCGGGGCCTCCGGCTCAAAGTCACCCAGACGGGGGCCCGTATGCTGGAGATCCCCGGGGAATCCAGTGGCGCGACCGCGGACGCTCTGGCTGCGAAGCTCAGAGCGTCCCTGGACGCGGACGAGGCCCGAGTGTCCAGGCCCGTCAGATGCGCAGACCTGCGCATCGCGGTCTGGACGACTCGGTATCGGAGGAGGTTGGTGGCCGCCGTCGCCAGGTCCGGGGGGTGCACTACTGACCAGATCAGGTCAGGCGCCATACGCCCGGTCCAACAGGGTATGCATGCCGCCACGGTGTGCTGCCCTGTTACGGCGGCCAAAACCATAGTGGAGGGCCGAAGGCTTCTGGTGGGCTGGGTCTCAGCGCAGGTTAAGCTGCTGGAGCCCAGACCTCTGAGGTGCTACCGCTGTCTCGTGGGGCACCACGTATCGGTGAAATGCGCCTCGGAGGTTGACCGCAGTGGCCTTTGCTTCCGCTGCTGTCAGCCCGGACACATATCGGCGACCTGCTGCGCCACGCCGCACTGTGATGCATGTGCGGCGACCGGCAAGCCAGCCGATCACCGGGCCGGAAGCAGGGCCTGCGTGCCACCCGCAAGGCCAAGGCCGCGGGTAGGAGGGCCCTCCGCCGCCACCGCCTCTGTGGCCACCGCCGCAGTCGCGACTGCCGCCGCCGCCGCTGTCGCTGTCGCTGCCGCCGCCGCCGCGACACCGACGCCCGCAGAGGCGCCCGTGGAGGCTGAAATGGAATGCCTATAACGGCCCCATTGCTTCCTCCAGGCGAATATCAACCACTGCGCCTGTGCTCAGGATCTGTTGCTCCAGAGCATGGCGCAGTGGTCGATTATCGCTGTGGTCGCTGAGCCGTATTTTGTCTGGCCTAGGAGGACTGGGTGGCGGACCCAACGGCTCAGTGTCCATCATTTCTTCAGCCGCCGCCGGTACCCCGACCCCTGAAGGTGTCAGGAGGGGTCAGGGTGCAGCAGCACGGTTCGGGAGTTCGTCATTGTGGGTGTACTTCTCCCCGAACCGATCTCTCGCCGAGTTTCACAACTCTCTTGCAGAGCTGAGAGCAGTCGTCGTCGGAAGCTATCCCTCCCGTACTTGTCCTCGGGGACTTCAATGCCAAGAACTTGGCTTGGGGTTCTCGTCGTACAGATGTGCGGGGTAGGATGGTGGAAGACTGGCTCTGGAGACAGGCCTGGTCGTCCTAAATCGGGTTCTGTCCCCACGTGTGCGGATGCGGGGCGAGTCGGTGGTGGACATTTCGTTCGCTAGCCCCGCTCTGTCGCCGCGTGCCATTGACTGGCGTGTCATGGAGGGGTGGAGACCTACCCGACCACCGGTACATCCGGTTTGACGTCTCCACCCAGCCCTCGAGCGCGCCAGTCCTACAGGCCCCGAGTGGTCCGCGTTGGGCGCTGAAGCAGCTGGACCGGAGCTCCTCCTGGAAGCCTCGATCGTGCAGGCTGGGTGTCATCACGGACAGGCCTGCCGACGTCAATGATGAGGCAGGTGGTTCCAGGAGGCCATGTCCGAGATATGTGACGTGGCATGCCCCGCGTCCGGCCAGGAAGTGCCCGGCGTCAGGTGTATTGGTGGTCGCGTGAGCTGACGTCTCTGCGCGAGGCGTGTGTCGCCGCGCGGCACCTGTACGCCAGGCATCGCAGGCTCCGCATTCGTCCACCGAATGCGGCAGCCATTGAGGCGGGGCTGTACGAGGGATACAGAGCGGCGAAGACCGCCCTCCGGGAGGTTGTCCTGCGGGCCCGGATCGGGCCCGTGAGGAGATGCTGGAGACTCGATAGAGATCCGTGGGGCGCCTTACAAGATGGTGCGGATAACCCGCACCTGGGCCCCCGCTGACGCAGAGTCTCCGGCCTCAGCTCGTGGAGGATGTGGTGAGCGCTCTGTTCCCTGCGCGCGGGGAACATCCGCCCCGTTTATGGCTCCGCCACCTGCGGTGCCGGAAGCGGACCACCAGGACGACGACGACGACATCCCGGAAGGGACCGGGGTAGACCTGAGAGTGGCGGTACGTAGGCTCAAGGCCAGGAATACCGCCCCAGGACCCGATGGCTTGCCTGGCAAAGCCTGGGTCCTGGCCTCGGAGGCTCGGCCCCGACTGAGGGGCTCCTAAGCGCATGCTTGAGAGGCCAATTCCCGCTTCGTTGGAAGACGGGAAGCTGGTCCTCATTCGGAAGCCGGGGCGCCCTGCGGACTCTCCGTCCGCATACCGGCCCGTGGTGCTGCTCGACGAGGTGGGCAAGCTCTTTAAAGAGTAATTGCAAACCGCCTCGCCGAGCACCTTGCGAGACAGGGCCGGATCTTGCGGAACACCAGTTTGGTTTCCGCAAGAGGCGCCTACGGTGGACGCCATCATGCGCGTGAGAGCCCTCACGACGGGGATGCAGTGGCCAGGGGTTGTATTGGCGGTGTCCTCGACATCGCCAACGCCTTCAACTCCATGCCCTGGAGCTGCATTAGAGGCACCCGTATCACCGGGTGCCGACCTATCTCCGTCGTATAGTCGGGGACTATCTGACGGACAGGGCCGTCATCTACCCCGGTCGAAACGGTGAGTGGAACCGGCGAGAGATGTCGTGCGGTGTCCCACAGGGTTCGGTTCTGGGGCCGCCCTGTGGAACATCGGTTACGACTGGTGCTGCGCGCCGACCTCCCTACCGGCGTCAGCGTAGTTTGCTACGCTGACGATACGCTGGTACCTGGCACAGGGGGTCGTACGAGGCGGCGGCGGAAACTATGACACGCGGGGCTGCGATAGTCGTTGAGAGGATCCGGCAACTGGGTCTCGAGGTGGTTTCAGACAAGTCCGAGGCCATGCACTTCCATGGTCCTCGGAACAGGCCACCACTGGGATCCTCAGTGATGGTAGGAGGGTATCCGTCGGCGTCGAGTCGACGTTGAAGCACCTAGGACTCGTCCTCGACGGCCGATGGAACTTCGTTGAGTTTGACGTTTGGCTCCCAAACTGGAACGGACCGGGGCTGCCTTCAGGCGGCTCCTGCCGAACCTGGGGGCCAAACAAAAAAAAAAAAAAAAAGGGACAGCAAAGAGCTTTCTCGTGGCCGGTCATACTCAAGACGACCGCGTTGTAGGACATTGCAATCAAGAATCATAGGTGACTCTTCCCGTTGTGCTGCTCCTAAAAACATTCAGAAAGATTGTACAGAGAAAACTGTCCATTGAATATCCCTTTCTTTCTAGGTATTTTTTCTACCGACTTCAAAAACGAGGTATTCAATTTGACTGTAAGTTTTTTTACGTGTGTTACCTCATAACTTTTTTCTGGGTGAACCGATTTCGACGATTCTTTTTTTATTTGAAAGCTGCTTCTCATGTGGTCCCATATATCAAGGTCTGACCAATAGTTTTCGAGTTATTCTTAATAATTTATATTAAAGTCGGTTGTACAAAATTTTTAATTTTAAATTATATTTGAAACGAGATGTGTAAAATTTTTGCAAGATTGATTTTTGAACAATATTTTGAGGAAGACCTTGTCTCAATAGTCGTTCAGAAAAATGAATCAAACAGCAGTCGATAGAAGTGGAAAGAACTTAATATTTACTAATGGAGAATGCAAAGTATATAAAGGGATCATGTTAATGTCTTGTATTAGATACCTGACTACCAGAATGAAATCTGAGATCAACACATTAGTGTCGATGGTATAATGATTACCTTTTCCGGAGCCTGTTGTATGATGTATGATAAGCAGCGTTATCCACGACAATCACGGAATGTGGTAGTAAATTTGGCAATAATTTTTTCTTTTGTCATTTTTGTTTGATAATCTCCGGATTTTTTTTTTGATTTAAAAATTAAAAGAGCTCCATTGATAAATTCACCACGGCCTCCAGCATGGACAATAATTAAACGTGGCCTTTTGCCAATATGTGACAGCACTTCTCTTTCTTCTGTAGACTGCCAACACAATGAGACATTTAAGGAGGAATTGACATATGTTTCATCGAAGTAAACAATATTCCTTTGATCTCTCCGATCTTTATCGCATTCCGATATCTCCATCGCCAAGATACTATATTTGGTTGTTTAATAAGTAGCTTTCTTTTCGACTGACATTTCCTAAATCCAAAGCCAAGTTTGTGGAACAATGTTCTCAAGTATTCTCGACTCCAATTAATAATTCCGTCTTCTTTAAGATCAGCACTTAAAATTTTAATTTAGGAACCTTGTTGAAAATAGTATAAAATTGAGTTACCTTTCGTCTTATTACGCCTTCTGTAAAATTATCTGTTTCAATTTTTTGTTGGCGATTTGAAAACTGCGCTATTCTGTTCACGTTTCAGCCTTCTTTAACCCACTTGTTACTACCGTCCTTTATAACGCCACTTATTGAGTGTTAGATCTACCCGCCAAATTTATATGTTTAATGTTGTTTAAACATAGATCGACTTACATTACCGTAATCAGAAACAGTCCCTATAAATTTGTATCAACTATTTGTTACAGTGCGTGTATTATTTTGAAGTTTAGACGTGTTTTAAATTTGATAGTGATTTTGTTATGCGACATGGCTTCAAAAAGGTAAGTTTTTGAGTACCTAAATATAGTGATAAACAATACAACATAGAATGCTGTAAAGTAATGTTATTATAATATAAATGTAACATGAAATAAATTCGAATTTCACAGTTTTTCATAAAAATTATCTTATTGTAAAAACTCGTGGCGTTATAACGCTTGGTAGTAAAATAAATTGACGTCTTACTATTATGTTTTAGATCACTGATGAAACGACCTTTGAATCTCAACGAAATAGTTGATGAATTGAACCATACAGATTCTGATGACGATCTGCCCAGTGAAATTACAATTTTTCCACCGAAAAATCCAAATACTGAAATAACAGACGAAGATTCTGGTGACGAAGAATTTGTGACATTACATAATCTCCCAGGTTTGGTTATTCTTTTAAGCACATTACGTAATTCATTTCAGTCACTGTACTAACAATTAATTTCAATGTAGGTATTTATTACTTTTCAGGTTCCCAGCTAAGAGCTCCAGCAGAGATTACATATGATACGTTTTCAGATAGTGAGGACTCTGAAAATGATTTATCTTTGTCAGTGTTAGCAAAAAGGATACGCACTGCCAATGAATGCTTGCCAGAAGATGTGGATCAACAGATACCTTCTACTTCCTGCTCCACTCCATCTATAAGCTGTTCATCGCGGAACATCACTCCTAGTGTTAGCAAAACCCAACAGTGTACGTGGCACAAGAGGCACAATCCATATGAATTTCCACAATGACAGGATTGTGAGAGCCCAAAAAATTTACAGTCACCTTTGTATTACTATGAGTGTATGATGAATGATGAAGTAATACAAATGTTGATTCATTACACAAATCTGTACGCAAGCCAAAAGAATGTCGTCGCTAATATAACTACTCCAGAAATTAAGTGTTTTTGGGTATACTTTTATACAGCGGTTATGTCGTGGTACCACGCAGGTACCACGACATAACCGCCACGACATAATGCCATGTCAAGGGATCGTTTCACAATGATAATGAAACACTTACATTGCTGTGACAACAATGTCATTCGTACAGATAGTGATAAATTTTCGAAATTTTCGTATAACATTGGTGGCAGCTTAAGGGATTTAAAGAAATAAGTAAATCCTCAGAACGCCTCAATTCAGTGAAAATTAAATAAAATAAATTCCATATCTACGTGTGATTGTGTCGGTAAAAAGTGCTAAATCCCGAAATAAATTTCATCTCCGTGTCGTCGTATCTCCATTAAACACCGCTGAATCCTGCTGGCCTTATCAGACCCTCACGTGCCTTGTTGGGCATACTCCGAAGACCTATCACTCACCTTGGGTGATCTCGCCTGGCTACGAAATGGTTCGTGTTGCCGTCGTAGTTGCAGTGTTCCTGTAAGTACACTCATTCTACATCGAAACTAGTCGTGTTGTGAAAAAAGTGTCAGTGATTTAACTATAAAGTTCCATCGCATAATTCCAATTTAACTCAAAGTATTAAGAGTTTTAAAGTATTAGACTTAGTAACATTTAATTAATCATTTATTGTTCCATTGTATTATTTCTTTATCGTTCAGTTCTGAGAATAGTGCAACATTCCATTCTAATCGCAACTCCGTACCTCACGCGTTATCTTTGTTTTGACTAACTCGCTATGCCTAAGGACGAGCCTATTGCCATGTCTAAAGAAACAAAAGAAATCGACATGAACTTTCTAAGTAAATTCATTAATAAATTTGATGGAAACCGCGAAAAACTTAATGCGTTTTTAAATAATTGCAGAAATGCAATAAGCCTTGCGTCACCGTCTCAACAAGACATAATATTAAAATATATTTTAAGCCAACTCGAAGGCCGTGCCGAAAGTGCGTGCTCCATTAAAGAGTTCGAGAACTGGCAACAGTTAGAAGAATTTCTCAAACACAATTTGGTGAGAAAAACATTACGCTGCACTACTCTCGGACCTCCAAGATTGTTGTCAAACTAATAGTGAAACGGTCAACCAGTTCGCACTACGCGTAGAGACATGCCTATCGAAACTATTAACCGAAATCAATATTTCAATACCCACGAAAAAGAAAGGTGAACTGACTGGCCGTGTCGCTGCAATGCAAGACTTAACGTTGCATACATTTATAAGTGGCTTAAACTCGATTGTCAACGGTAGTCAGATGCCGTGACCCTGAAACTTTAAATGAAGCCATTGGCTTCGCTGTATCCGAAGAAAAGATATTGCAGACCTCTTCAAGCGTAATCCTTCGGCAATTAATACCAGTTCACCTAATCAAGGACGTTGGCCTCAACTTCAATCCCAACAAATTGAAACCCTACACAGCGAGGCTACTCAAACAATACCAACAGTCAAAGGCTGTTCATTTAGGTCCTCCAGTGTGCGTTATTGTAAAACGTGGGCCACACTATCGAGGATTGTAGGAAACGGAAATTCAATAATAACCTCTTTAGAGACCAAAATAATAAAAGTCTATCTCCAAGACGCTATCAAAACAATCAAGCTCAAATCCACGCGGTAAATATTAACGAAAGCAGTGACTACACGGAAGATCAGGGTAAATGAAACGATGATTTAAACGCGTAAAGCGCTCACGGTGGTGTCTCGTGAGACCCAAGCATCGAATTCCAAAATATTACTATATCAAAGGCACCAATACTACATCCACTGTATCCTCTGTATCCCCTAACGATAGGGACACGCGAATTAACCGCAATACTACATCCACTGTATCCTCTGTATCCCCTAACGATAGGGACACGCGAATTAAACGAAATACTATATCCACTGTATCCTCTGTATCCCCTAATGATAGGGACTCGCGAAATAAACGCAACACTATATCCACTGTATCCTCTGCATCCACTGTATCCTCTGCATCCACTGTATCCTCTGTATCCACTGTATCCTCTGCATCCACTGTATCCTCTACATCCGCTGTATCCATTACACCCACTGTATCTTCTGCATCCTCTGTTCCCGCTGTATCCTCTGTACTCACTAACAATAAGGACTTGCAACCTAGTCGCACCGCTGTATCCTCTGTATCCACCGGCCTCACTAACGTAAAATCAATACCGTATATGCTAAACCTACCTTAGACTTAACTGTTCCTCGTCCCATTCCTGAAACCAGAATTTATGAAATTAATATTGGTCCATTCAAGAAACGTTTACCCCATATCCTTGTGTATTCCTCAGTGTCGGACACTACCTTATCTCTCCTTGTAGACTGGCAACTGTTAGCCTACTAAAACGATCTTCATACAAAACCAGTTGACATCGCAACAGAAGTAATATTTCTGAAAGGTATTGACCCCATTGATCAAGCTTCACCTACAATGGGCCATTTTCCACTTAAAATAAAAATAAATGATAAAAATAGTATCACACATAGATTCCATATAATACCCCAAATAAACTTACCTTATGATGGTATAGTTGGCACTGATATGCTAATCGCTTTTGGCTGCACAATCGACTACACTCATGAAACTTTGAAAATAGGTGGAAATGAAATAAAACTACATTTCAATGAACCTACTTACGTTATTCCTCCCAGATCTGAAACCGTCATAGAATGCTCTGTCTCCAACCCTGAAGTAAAAGAAGGACTCGTATTAGACCAATATTATCATGAAGATTTACTAATCGCTAATTGCTTAGTCGCAGTCAAAGAAAACAAAAGAATTAATTTATCAGTAATCAATACCTCTGAAACTCCTATAACCCTACAATCAAATCTAGATATTTCACTAATTCCTTTAAGTTCTTTAACCAAATCTTTTGATCCAGTAAATACTCACACAGTCTGTCATTTAAAAAACACAAACTCTTACCTCCGAACACAAGAAGTATTAAACCTCCTTAGAGTCTCCCACCTCAATCCTGAAGAGGCAAACGCTCTTCACGATGTTTGCTCTGAATACTCGGATATATTCTTTATTCCTGGCGATAAACTTTCCCACACAGATGCCCTTAAGCATAACATAAAAACTAGCGATCAAAATCCCATAAATGTAAAATCTTATCGGTTCCCAGAGGTACATAAACAAGAAGTTAAAAAACAAATCGATCAAATGCTCGACCAGGGAATCATAAAACATTCAGAGTCTCCATGGTCTTCACCAATTTAGATTGTCCCAAAAAAAATTGACGCATCCGGACAACAAAAATGGCGTATAGTTATCGACTATCGGAAACTAAACGACATCACTGTTGGTGACAGCTACCCTATACCGCAAATATCCGAAATTTTAGATCAGCTGGGACAGAGTAAATACTTCTCAACCCTTGATCTCGCGTCAGGATTTCACCAGATTTTGATCAATGAGGAAGACGCTCCTAAAACTGCCTTTAGTGTACCACAAGGACACTACCAGTTTACAAGAATGCCATTTGGTTTAAAAAACGCGCCTGCCACTTTCCAACGATTAATGAATACCGCTCTCACAGGCCTCCAAGGCATACGATGTTTTGTTTACCTTGACGACATCGTCATATTCTCATGATTTGAATTCTCACATTGATAACTTTTCGTCAGTATTCCAAAGGCTTGAAATTACAATTTAAAACTCCAACCTGACAAGGTGAGTTTCTCCGACGTGAAGTCGCATATCTTGGCCATCAAATAACCAAAGATGGTGTAAAACCTAACCCCGAGAAAGTAAAAGCGGTAACTCAATTTTACTCCCAAATCCCCGAAAGACATTAAGTCCTTCCTCGGTCTTGTATCCTATTATCGCCGTTTCATTGCCAACTTCAAAAATTGCTAAACCTTTAACTCAACTTCTAAAAAGGATGTCCCTTTCTATGGGAAACCAACAAGTCACCTTCGACGAACTCAAGCACAAACTTACCTCTGCTCCCATCCTCATTTATCCAGATTTTCCATCCTTTTCGTCCCAACATGTGATGCCTCTAATTACGCTATCGGTGCTGTATTAGTCAAGGTCCAATCGGCAAGGATAGCTAGCCAGCTTGCCTCGGACCTCAACAAAAGCGAATGTAACTACAATACCACTGAAAAGAACTCCTTGCTATTTTGTTCGGTTGTAAAACCTTTCGCCCATACCTCTATGGACGAAAATTCAAGATCATTACTGACCATAGACCACTAAAGTGGTTGTTCAATCATAAAGATCCTAGTAGCAAGTTACAAAGATGGCGCCTAAAACTAATGGAATATGAGTATGAGATCGAGTACCAGAAAGGAAAACTCAATGCCGCTGCTGATGCCCTATCCCGATATCCTGTAATCCCAGTTCAACCATCAGACTCTGATCCTATTTCATCCAACTCTAATCAAAATGAAGATAATTCCACACCTCAATTCAGCCCTCTTACTCTTGACGATCTTGACATCCAACTACCCCCTGATTCCTTAGACCTTGACGATAAACTACCTTCTGTAGACCTCTTGGAAAACGATGATTCACTACCAGGTATCGACGATCCTCCTACACCGACCACATCTAACAAATCCCCAGATCTCATGCCAAATCCTTCTGGTGACGATAATTATAGCTTCTAAAACAATGAGCAACAAAGACTAACAGTAACGCTAACATCCTAGAACATAACGAAAGCATCCTGAAAACTAACTGCAAGATCATTGTCATACCTACCTCCATCGATCTCGATGACTCCAACCCTCACGTAGAAGAAATTCTAAGTAACCTCGAAAACTCTAAAGAACTCTTAGATAGGGAAAGAACTCTTTACTCCTTCATCTCATTCGATCACAAGGGAAAAACAATATATTTCCTATTCACCAAAGTATACAACTTTCATAACAGTTCTTATGAAGACATTTATAAAAGCCTACTAAATCTTCGATGCGATCTATTACGTAATTCCACTGATTCCAATCTAAATTTAGCCATTACTGATTTCCAAAATCCTTTCGACAAACACATCTGGACGAAAATATACAACATGTTCTGCTATATCTTTAACAATACTCAAATATCAGTTTATATTTATCACAATACTATAATTTACCCTACACCCTCCGAGATACCTAGAATACTCCGCGAAAACCACGACATTCCAATTGCCGGACATTTAGGATCTACGCGAATGTATAATCGAATAAAAGAGAGGTATTTCTGGAAAAATATGCGAACAGATATCGAAACATACGTAAAGAATTGCTCCCAATGCCAAAGTAATAAAGCCCTAAGACAAATTAATAAATCACCTATGCAAATAACTACCAGTTCCACCAAGCCATTTGAACGAATCAGCCTCGACCTTGTAGGACCCCTTCCAGAAGCTGGACTTAATAAACTCACTTAAGCTGCACTTAATAAACATTGTTACGTTGCAGGACGATCTCACCAAATATTCCCTCGCTTACCCTATCGCTAATGCGACCGCAGAAGAGACATGTGAATGTCTAGTGCACTTTATTTCTGTTTTCGGCATCCCGAAGTCTATTTTAACCGATCAAGGCACAAACTTCACCGCAGACCTATTTAAAAGAACCTACAACTTCCTGAAAATTATCTGAATCTGATCTTCTCTCCATACCATCCTCAAACGCAAGGTGCACTTGAGCGCAGTCACTCCACACTTAAGGAATATCTTAAATCTTATGTCAACATAAGTATGTTTATACCGCTATGTTGGCATATAACACCTCTACTCATTCCACTACTAATTTCACACCATACGAACTCCTCTTCGGTCAGAAGCCTTTTATCCCGGACTCCATCTACGAATTACAATCGGACCTTACATATCCAGAATATCTCAAATCCCTACACCATCGTCTAAAACTTTCACGTGAAAAAGCCCTAGAAAACATACAAAGATCTAAAGAACGATCTAAACAGTATTACGACACCCGTTCACGGCCCGTTCAGTATAAAGTCGGAGAATACGTATATCTCAAGAATCATGTGCGTCTGCGCAAAGCCCTTTCGCCTATTTGGAAAGGACCGTATAAAGTCGTAAAAATCAATGGCAGAAACACCTTGACATTACTCATAAATAGACGTCATGTGACACATCACTATGACGAAGTTAAATTAGCTCCTAGATCTGAAACGTAACCCTAGTTATATACATAATACTAATTTTAATTATATTCTATTACAGTAATTCCGCGCTGAGTCAAGAATTCATTACGCCCTTGACGAACAGTCCTGGTATCTACTTCGACCCTTTAGGTTCCTTAAGTTTAGTTGATAGTTATCTTAGTGTAGTTATCCCGTATGATGTATCCTTTATTAATCCTCATATTCTAAATCTGCGACTTGTCCTTGATAAATCCAAACAAGTATGTAATGATGGCAAAGTCTTTGATCGTTTAGAATGTACTAATCTCTTTGAACCGTTGAACACCCGTATAACATTGCTTTCAAGTATAAACAGACTCGTCCTTATAAAACGTTTCTTGGAAAACAAAAAGAAAAACATGGAAGTAGATCCAACAACCACCGCATCAACAAGTAGAAAAAGGACAGTAGATGCAGACAATAATGATAATGAAATATCCGATCCGAAGAGACCTAGAATCAATCTAGATAATGAAAAGAAAGACAAAATATTGAGATACATAGTAAATAGCGCCTTTGCTATATATGAAAAGTTAAAAATATGTACGTCTCTATTAAACATAATTGTCAGCCATCAAGTCATGAGTGTTTTACAAGGAGGCCACAATATATTAAGGAAAATGGCCAATTTCAAAATGGCATCACACCCAAATCTAACATTGGTGGCAGCTTAAGGGATTTAATGTTATACGGGACCTCGTAAACTAGGTTTAAAAAAAAACACTTTTATTACACAACGGAAATAGTATTATTTAGAAATAGAATTGGTTACAAATTTTAATTGGCCCGGAGTCGAAACTGGCAGACACGCGATGATACAGAGGTGTTGGGGATTCAACGAGTCAGTCTCTGCCCGACCTTTTGCGAAATTTTCTCAGACATGGCACCTTTTGAGCAAAATTATAGCATTGTCGAAGCTATGGTACCATACTATGGAGGCCATAGCTGCAAACAGTTTATACGCAGAAAACCAATCCGATGGGGGTATAAACTGTGGGTAGGTGCAACTAGGTTGGGGTATGTTTTTTGGTTTGACCCATACCAGGGGCATTCTTCAAATATAAATTTGGATTAGGGGCAAGTGTATTTTGAGGTTTGCTGATGTTTTACAGTCATGCAACCCAAACACTCAATTTCATCTGTTTTTTGATAAATTTTTTTCTTCGATTCCTCTATTTCACGAATTGAGAATTGAGTGAGAGCTACAGGAACTATTCATGAAAATCGTACCTCTAGATGTCCACTACCTGAAAACAAGGTTTTCAAAAAGACAGAAACATTTGAGGGATAGTTTTTTTAATATTTTTGAATACCACTACCTATAAGGGTGAATATACGCTATTTGAATTCTAACGGTCCGTAGACAAATCTTATGTTAAACTTATTATATTATTGTTACTGTATGCTTAAGCAATAAAGAATGTTGTCTTTTATTTGGCCCACACAGCCAATTCACGATAATTGTTTAATTTAAGGCATTAATAGTTTCAAATAGTTATAAATGTATACTCCCCTGATTGTACCACCAGTGTTGATTGTACCATTGTGTTACCAGATTGTATAATTTTATGGCCATATGCTTTAAATACTTATGCGATTATGTGTTCTTTTAACATGATCATATGCCTAAATAAACATCGAAACATATTTTATCAAAATACATCGTAAAAATATTTATTAATATTAAAAAAATATCTTATTTTCCCGTCACATTACAATGATGTCACCTCACCTGGCGAAATTGAAAGACTAAAAAATTTACATAAAACCTCTAAAGTATGTTTTTGGCCTTGAACTACGCGCCTAGTACAGTGTGAAGATAGAGGCAAGCTAACGGCGTTGAGCAAAACTCAAATAATATTGCGTCAGTTTTCGATTCACTGTAGGAAAGCGTGGTTGTACCAGTCGTTGGAGTATTTTCCTTGGTAAGTACATATATGTTTTTGTATTTTATCGTTACGAAATTGTAAATGTGCACAATGTAATGTTTATTGTGTTTAGATATCATATATTACGTTAAACTGTGGTCAGAAAAAACTAGTAATGTTGTTGTTGTAGGTTATGTGCGTTTTTGTCACTTCCCTGGCGTCACTTCTCTGATATATTTCATGCCAGGGGAAATACATACGCCCCAGGGAAGTGACACTGTGAAGTTGTTTCTTTAATATTTAATATTATACCGCTTCATTTCATTTGTTCTAGGTACTCAAGCATAATCGGATATCATGGCGAATGTTAAAAAGAAGCAAACAAGGGAAGAGAGGCTAGAAAAAAGCGTCAAACTGAAAAATTACTCTACCAAAGAATTAAAAATGATCCGGTTAAAAATGCTTAATTAAAAGAAAAAGAAAAGCAGAAATATAAAAGAAAAAAGGAAAAGGGGCAAATTAAGAGCATTAATGATGTGACTGAAAGGGAATAAAGGGCTGTTAAAAAAATATGGAGAGAGAAGACTAAAAAGCATCGAGATCGCGTGAAGCTACAATCTACCAGAAACAATCCACTAACACCACCTGCGTCTGATAATGAAGATCAACCCCCACTTCCACGAAACAATATCGCTCTGGCTGCTAAAAGACGATCGGAAAGTCAGCGGAAACTACGAAATAAAGTAATAAAAAAACAAAAATATGAAATTAAACAGTTACGTCAAAAGGTTTGCGAGTATCAAAAGAAGCTAAGGCGCATCTAAAAACAGAAAATTACTCCAAACACAAAAGTGGCCGATCTTTTACAGAGTATAGCGAAAGTAGAAGAGGTGAAGAAAAAATTATTATTTAGTGAAGTGATCCAAAGTCAACTCAAAGAAAATATAGATTTGACAACGAATGATAATGAACAGAAGTTATTTAAAAAAGTATTAAGTGGCAAAATAGTCAAGTATAAAGTGTTAGACCAAATTAATATGAAACCTATAAGACAATCATCCGCTGCAAATAAAAGTTTGTTAGATATGACACGGAAGACAAGAAACGATAAAACGAGTTCTAAGTTAGAGAAAATAGTCACCGAGTTTTGTGAAGAAGATTGTAATAGTAGATTATGCCCAGGTAAAAAAATAGCATTACAAAAGGTAAAATAAAAAAACAGAAGAGATTGTTACAGGACACCATGAAAAATCTACACACCAAGTTTATAAAAACAAAAAATATAAAGATAGTTACCCAATGTTTTGCCGCCTACGACCTTTTTGGAATGTAACCTCAAACATCTACAAAAGAGAAACTTGTTTATGTATAACTCATGCAAACATGGAGCTAATCTTGGCTTCCCTAAAACAGGTACACATCATAGATTTTCCAAACTATCAGAGGATGCTTAATCATCTATGTTGCGACCGATACAATGAAAAATGTCTTACGCGAGAATGTCTTAACTGCAAAACACGTTCTATATGTTATCATGAGTTCGACAATTCTGTCTTGATCAAATACTCTTCATGGCAATGTATTGCAGAGGACATTTTAGATACTAAACATATAATTTCGAATTTCGAAAATATACCAAAATAACATTAAACTGTGCTCCGAAAGACATTGTGATGAAACTTGAGGATAACCTTAATATTTTTTAAAACATGAAGCAAATATAGTGCATCAATATCAAACCATTAAAAGTCTAAAAGATAACTTAACTGAAAAAGATGCTATGATCCACATGGACTTTTCCGAAAATTACAATACAAAATATTCTACAGAAATTCAAGCATTCCATTTTGGTGGGTCACGTACGCAAATAAGTTTACATACTGTTGTCTTATATACCAAGGGAGAAACAAAATGTTTTACCACAATGTCAGAAAATCTAAACCATAATGTACCTGTAATCTGGGCTCATCTAAAACCTGTCTCGGAACTCCTTCCGTGCTCAGTAGAAAACGTTCATTTTTTAAGCGATAGTCCTGTTACTCAGTATCGCAACAAAGATATGTTTTTTTTTACTTACTTTGTAAATTGACTCAAACATATCCAAATATTTGTGATTTTACCTGGAACTATCATGAAGCTGTGCATGGTAAAGGAGCTCCAGATGGTATCGGAGGGACATGTAAACGAACCGCTGACAAAATCGTCGCTTCAGGAACTGACATTGCTACTATTGACGACTTTGCTGAGGAATTAAAAAAATATTGCCCCGGAATTCATATTTATGTGATACCAGAAGAAGAAATTGATGTACAAAAGAAGATAATTGAAGAAAATCGACCAAACATCAAACCTTTTGCTGGTACACTAAAAGTACATCAAGTCCGAGGAAACTTTATGAGCAAAACGTTGTTCGTGAAGAGCCTCAGCTGCTTTTGTAGCAAATTTTGTCCTCACTTCCACTTAGGTGATATTAAATACAACCAAAATGATAAAACCAAATTGGATGTTGCTGCAGTATACACCGATTCTGAGGAAGATGTGCAAAACAAAATGATTCCACAAACATCTACTAATCTGATTAATACTATAGACAATCAAGACACTGCTATGACTGTCACGAACGGTGATTTTATACTTGTAGAATATCATATTAATAATAAAAAATATAGATATGCTGGCGTATGTTCGTCAGATTTTGATGAAGAAGAAGGAGAGATCAGGGTTACTTTTCTAAAGATCTCCAATGAAGATGGTACTATTTTTAGAATAGATGACATGTCTGATGTTAAAAGGGAACAGATCTTGACCATCCTACCAGTGCCAAATATATTTATGAAGGGTAATAGAGTATTCTACAAGTTTCCAAAGCCATTATTAAATAATATATGATATATTGCTATTAAGTAGTATCCAAAACTATAATTTATGTATATGTTTTATTCAATATTATTCCTTCTTAGCTAATAATCAATGGCCTGTCACTTCCTGCATTAATATGTCACTACTCTTAATAGTGTCACTCCCTGATAACATATTTTCTCCAGGTGCTTATAAAATTCATAAAAATGGAAAAATCTTCTGGTCCTTATCATTACAATTGCAAAATAGTGTCAAATAGTGATATTATTAATATTGAATTAAACAGATTACATTTCCTTCGGGGATACAAAAAATCAAATACCGTATATTCACCCATAAGGCTAATTTGAAAATAGGTCCTTCAATTACGATCTTCCTATTTGGGCCCATTTTTAGTCGTTATAGCGGTCAAACTGCGAACTCACTATGCTCATTATCAAGGAAGCCAACGTATTGTGACGGCAACTACGGAACCCTACCTCTACATTGTGCGTGGCCTTACACGCACTTGGCCAGTTTTCATTCTCTGTGGTCAATTATGTTCGCAGCGTCATCGCGATTATTAAATAATATATGATATATTGCTATTAAGTAGTATCGCAATGATTCAATCCTATAAATTTTGTATTTCTTGATTTATTGGAAAAAGTAATGTTGTTTATACTTATAGTCTAAGATCCGGCTTACAAAAATACGCCCTAATTATTTTCCTTGATGAAATATATTTTTTTTTATAATAAAATATATAAATAAGTACAAATGGGGTGATTGACAGCCTATGTTTTGGCAAGGCTGTTTTTAATTAAAAATTATTTAATTAATTTTTTTTACCGGTTACGGTCATTCTTTTCCTTGATAAAATATATATATAGAAAATGCCACAGCATGGTTGACTACCTTTTTCCATGCAACAATACCTGTCTACTAGGTGTAAACAGGTAAACTGATATAGTAATTTACCCTCATTCTTTTTCCTAAAAAATTAAATGTGTAAATATAGATATTTTTATTGCGAATCCAATGGTATATGGTTGACTTTTCAAATCGTGGCAAGACTATAGTATGTGCCAAATCGATTGAGAAAACGGACAATGACCTTTCGGTCGTTTAACCAGGGTTACAAACCTTCAATATATAGGCACATTTTATATGTAGTACTTTCTTTATTTATAATGATTTTTATAATGATTGATATAATATATATTTATTAACTATTATTAAAAGTTATGTGAAAGATCGCTGTAGAAGAAAAATCATCTATTGTTATAAAGTACTTTATTCATTTAACAACAAAAACATTAATTTATAACATATAAAGATTCGAGTGATAACGACACCGAATAAGTACGTACTTATGCAAAAGATAAAACTTTATTTTTAATATTATATAAGAACTTTATTTTTATTCGGTGCAATCATCACTCGTATCTTCACTGATGAACTATCTGTAACATTAATTATAAAGCGATCTGCAGTTTGGTCAATTCTATCATCCATGCCACGCATTTTTGTTCAACCTTAAGGACATGCTGAACACAGTTTTTCCATTTATCTGGCGTGATTTGAGTTAAACCATCTTTAAGTAAATTTTAACATCTTTTAACTTGAAAGTTGTATTTTTCGTGCAACGTACCCTTTCACATCTGCCCACACAAGTTCAATGGGTTAAGCTCACAGTGATAAGGAGGTAACCTTACCACTGTGATGCTTTTCTTTGCCATCTCGTCGGTGACGTAACTTCGATAGTTATCTTTAACTGCCTTTTATTTTTCCATTAAGTGGGTCTTTGTGTCCGAGGGCACGTATGCGATCTGTTTAGATTCTAGCCATTCCTGCATATTTTGTTTCCGCCAAGACATTGTTGGGTTTTCTAAACGTCTGGAGTGGTAACTAGCGTTATCCATAACTATGACATCGCCGCTTTGCAGTTTTTCTATTACTTTCTAAACCAGTCCTCGAAATGGAGAGCGTCCATACTCTCATGGTAGTCACCAGTAGATGATGATTCAAATACCCAATCACATCCCTCCAAAAGCCATTTTCATTGCCAACGTGTACAACTATTAATCGCTTTCCTTTACCGAAGCTCCGCGCCAGTAGAGTAGCCTTCTAACCGTGATTGACGAGAAGATTCAATTGTGGTGTCTTCCCATACCTTTCCCATAGTATGACCTGCGTTAATCCATGTTTCGTCAAGGTAAAAAATGTTACGTCCCTCGTTTCTTAATATTTGTATTTCTCTCAAATATCTGGTACGCCACAGAACTATCTCTGGGCGATCTATTAGACCACTTTTTCTGTTTCTCTTTATATATTTGAATTTTAAATGGCGCAACACACGTCGCAGGGAAGTTTTGCTCAAGTTTGGCAACTGGTCATCTTGATTTATACTGAGCAAAATTTTGTCTAAAGTCGGTAATTCTCCTGCAAGAAAGAACTGATGCACTTTCGCTCTTATAGCCGATTTATCAAAATCGTCCAACTTGTCAATTACAGACTTTTTCTTTATTAATTATTCCTTTTCTGGTATTTTATGAATCTCTATACATAATACGCGATATATAGTGCTCTTGCTGACTCCTGAGATCTCCGAAACCTTTTCACCATATTAACGTTTGAAGGATACACGTCTTCGGGCCAGGTGTTTTGACATATTTGTATACATTAATGATAATCTCTTGTTCCCCGACCGACAAAGTGGTAGGTTTTCTCTTTTACTGGTGACGTTAAAGGTGCTCAGAAGATGGGCCTGTAAATAAATGACAAAATATACTACCATAGTACTACATCACATAAATACATATTGTTTTAGAAAATAAATACCATGGTCACATAAAAGAGCGCTTTAAGAAATAGAAAGGCTACGTCGTCGCATTTGTACCTATTTGTACGTACCTGCTACGTTTATTATGGGTCGGCGACGTCTCTTTCCACTTGATGTTGAAGGACCGGGTCCTTCACCAAATTCTCCTGAACTCATGTCGATTTAGTAACGACCGTCACAGTAAAACTAATATAACAGATTCAAAAACAAAAACTTAACGATATAACAAATTTAACAGTAAAACTCAACTAAAACAATGCAATGAATGCTATGAATTACCGAGACGTACACACGCAAGCGCTATCCGAACACGAATGAAAACAAAATGGCGGACCGGCCCAAAAAGGTGACGCATCTCTGGCTGCCATTGTCACGTTTCTTTAGAACGAACTGACGTAACGCGTTTTGTTTATTTTAAAGGGATGAATTTGCAAAAGCTCAATATGGTGATTATATTGCTTCAAATATTTTTTTAATATGAAACTGTTATTAAATGAATTGCTGCGTTACTTACCATAAATTGAAATATAAAATATAACACATTTTTCGCGATGTACCGTAAGATTTTACTATGTTTATAGGAACCACAGACAATATTATTTAAGAAACAAAAAACAAAACATATGTGCTGACCTAGAAGTGGGAATAATATCAATATTTAAATATTGTTATCACATCTAAATTGAGATTTTGTAAGTTACGCCTTTTGACACTCGGCTCATATCTGAGGTCATTGTCCGTTTTTCTCAATCGATATGGCATACTATAGTGATTGACACGATTTAACGTTTCAATAATTTTAACCAAAAATCAAAATTCGTGATTTTGATGAACAATTTTTAAATTGTTATTTAAAAATTCAATTCCGTAAAGAAAGTGGCTTTAAGTATGATGTTCTTTTAACCAGAGTCTCTGGCTGATTTAGGTAATCACAGAGCATGCTATCAAAAAGTAACTGCCTTACGGGAAAAATACAATGAAAAATACTTAACATTTGTTAAAAATTTTGAAGTAAAAAATTTAATAATTTATAATTTTATAAATTATAAGATTTTATAAGTTAAATTTATAAGAACAGATTGAGCTGATCGACAAACATAAATTACATAAAAATAAGAAAACAAAGATATAAAAGATAGGTAACAACTTTCTCTCGGTATATTTATCAGAGAGTGGCAATTTACAGACTTGAGCCACGTTTTGAGAAGCTATGCTCAGAAAAGCAAGCACATCCTTCTCATTAGTAGCCAGCCAACAAAATATCTCTTTTCACTTTTGTACTTGTTTTTTTTTTCTTTTTTTTTTAATAAAAAAGTGTTTGGAGTTTTTCTGGTAACTTGTTACTAGGCTAGAACTACAACTGGTAGGTATTTTTTGGCCAGAGGCAAAAAAATGGCAAATTCCCAAGGGCGTCACAGTAACAATAAGTTCGGGAAGCCCTGCTAACTAAGGCAACTTTACCTGTGACTAGGGTTATCAAATTTGGCACGCATAAGTAATCTGGTTTTGTATACGAGGGCGACACTGAAAGTTTTTAGAACTGGCCACTTGTAAACGATATAATAAAAAAATAAGTTCAAATTTTGAAAATGGAACTCTTTGCCAATATTAATTTGACAGAGGCCCAAAACTCCTTCTTGTTTGTTGGTGTCGTGAAATGGTTCAAAGATTTAACGGAGGTGACTCAAATGCTGTGTTCGACATACTTACGGGTGACGAAAGCTGGATTTATTGTTATGATCCTGAAACTAAGAGACAGTCTGCTGCTACTATGTGGGTGTTTCCTTCCGAGGAGTTGCCAACTAAAGTGAAGAGAGGTCGAAGCGTGGGCAAAAGATGGTACCCTTGTTCTTCGGAAGAACAGGTCATTACGCAACAATTGTTTTAGAGGATCGAAAAACAGTTACTGCAAAGTGGTACGCTAACAATTGTTTGCCACTTGTCTTGCAAAAAGTTCGGGAGAAACGACCTCGCAGTAGGATCCTCCTTCACACACCGCCAAGCAAACAATCGACTACTTGGCGACGTCAGACGTGGAATTACTGGGTAACCCGCCCTATAGCCCCGACCTCGCACCTTGCGATTTTTATTTATTTCCGAAAATAAAAGAATACCTTCGAGAAAAACGTTTTATAGACGCCGAGGAAGCAGTGGCTGCGTCTCAAAATCCGTCATGCTATCTCACTCTTTCATTAAAACAACATTAACGCGGAGCGGGGAGGGGTGGGCGTGCGCTGACGCAACGCAGTATCGGCAGCCGGCGCTGTTTTTCGCATTCTGTGTTGAGATCTGCTGTTTTTGTTTTCAAGATTACATTTTTTCGTCGATTTTTGGCTTTCTCTTTACCGGACTTGATTTTTGCATTGTGAGTAGTTCGTTGATATGGCTGACGATATAGATAAATGTGCTGCATGTGAACGTCGTCGTCGTTCATACGTTCTCAATGAACGATTACTGGAAACTCGAAAAGATTTCGTAGAACAACTATTACGCATCGTTGGTGGTGAAGTATGTATTTCATTTTTGATACTTATTTGTAATTAAAGCCTTTCGCAATACAAAAGCGTGTCGAATTGTAAAATATTGATAGTTAGGTCCTATGTTAGTTAGCGTAAATACGTCTTACAGTCCTTAGGTATTATGATTTTCTTTGTTGCTGCCGCCTCATTTTTTATACTTTATGTAAAAAATGTAGGTAAATAAGGTTCAGTGCTAAAAAATAAGACTTTGTTAGATTTCACAATATATGGTAGCATTAAGTTATATTTTTTTAGTTTGTTTTGATGTTTTGAATTTATGTTTTGTTACAGATAGCTTTTGATGGAACTCGGTCGATTTGCCACTCATGTCGGCATAGAATCAAGATGCTGCAATTAATCAAAAGCGACAAGCGTCACCTGCTCCTGCCCCAAAAGCTGCTGTTGTAAATGTGCAAGGAGTTAGACGTGCTGCTAATACGGCCCGGCGATGTTTAATTGGCAACTGCAACAACGGTTCTCTGCGTCAAGTGCCTAATTCGGTGAAGGTACAACTCCTTAGCTATCACCACTTTTGTGTACCAAATTTTGCCCGCATTTGCCAATAGCATTTACTACATATGGCGACAGAAGAGATTCCTGAAAATGTAACAAATCAAATGACCCACTTGAATGCGGAGAGTGTTGGCGACATCATCAACATGTATACACAAGCTTTAGAACAAAGGTCACACTTCAATGTAGATGACGTTTCTGACGAGGAGTTAAGCTTTTGGACTGGAAGAAACAGAGCTACACTCAACGATTTTCTGAGTCAAATACCAAACCTTAATTGGTCCTCAAATACTCCACGAAATGGCTTGGCTATCTACTTGTGTAAAATTCGATCAGGCGAGCCGAATAATAGAATCGCTTCACTTTTAATATATCCGAGCGAACTGTTGGGAGAAAAATAAATAAAGTAAGATAGTGTCTCACTACTGACTCTGTTCCGTTGCACCTTTGCTTAGACCATATAACCAGGGACGAAGTGATAGCCCGCAATCGGGCCATACCAAATTTTTTTTTAGTAACGAAGAGTCTCCAAAACCAATAATTATATTCAATGGAACTTACATCTACATAGAAAAAAGTTTTTATTTCAACACTGCACTTATAGCCTTCATAAGTACAAAAACCTAATAAAACCATTCATGATCGTGTGTGCGGATGGATATATTTTGGCCGTAACAGGTCCGTACTCTGCACGGACAACCGATGCTGACATAATGAAGATGATATTGGAAAACCATGATGCACCCATTGAAGACGGACCGTGCCTATTTTTTTTTAAATCAAGGAGACGTATTTATTTTGGACCGAGGCTTTCGGGATTCCATTCCCTTATTTGAAACATATGGCTATGATGCTCATATGCCGCCAAGCAAATGAAGACAAGACACGCAATTAAGCACCGACCAAACTAATAAATCGAGACTTATTACAATGGTGCGATGGGTCGTCGAAACTATAAACGACAGATTCAAGCGCGACTTCAATATCTTCAGAAACAGAGTATTCAACAAACATGTGCCGCATATATTTGAAGATTTCAGAATTGCTGCAGCTTTGATTATTTATTTTCAAGATCCGTACGAAGACAGTCCGTACACAGAAGATTTCATTGAAATAATTAATCGAAATATACAACGCCCCAATCTACTGGCCGAGTATGTGGAGGAGAACAATCTATACAGACAAAGAGTGACGTTTCACAGGATGACTGCAAATGATCCGGAAGTTGAACATTTTCCACAACTAACAATTGAAGACTTAATTAAATTCTCAATTGGCACCTATTACGTGAGGTTAGCACGGTCGTACTGCAGTGAGCATTTGAAAACCACGGGAGTATATAATATGAAAATATATAGACATCCAGCGGCAGTAGAGGGCAGAAACAATAATACTTTAATCAGGTGCAGAATTCATTCACGACACGTTACGACAAAAATATATTGTACTTACATTATGTTTGATGAGAATATAAATGGAATAAACGCAATAACAGAATATTACTGCTCGTGCTACCATGGTAAAAGGGCATTGGGAAGTCGCTCACACGTCATTAGTGTTGTCTATTACTTAGGGTGGGCTAAACATCGAGATTACTTTGACCACCCCGCACTAGGTATGGATTATGTTTTAAGGGACATAGAAATTCAATAAAACTTTATTTCCACATATTGGTTTTATTTATTTTTTTGTTATAGATCATGGAACCCCAATGATAGGTACCTAAATCTCTGATCTGCAATGAATCATCGAATACGACGATTTTAATGAATCCTTGATTGAGTTGATTGTTGTACTAGGAGTTCAAAAACTATATAATCCAGCTGCATCTCCAGGTCACCTAGATACATCCCATAGCTATTGTATCATCATTTAGTTACATACATTTACAAATTTTGTAGATAAATAGGCATTTTGTATTTTTTTTTTAATGTAACGCCTGAACAAAAACATAAGGCAATATTTTGGTGTTGGCCATTGATTTCGAATTAAAAAATATATAGTTTAACTATATAAAAAATAACAAAAAAAACTGAGATATGTCTCGTTTCTGTCTGGGTTTTTTTTCTATGGGACGTGACCGTTCTTCTTTATGATATTTTTTATATTAGGGGTTCCCATTGCAGCTAGAGATAATTAAAGTCAATCATGGAATGAAAAGAGAAGTACGCTGCTCATGTCAGGTATTAGTAAACACTACAGAGACAAGTGTAGTGCGATTTACCATCTAGGGCTTCATCACCACTTACTACCATGTGGAATTGTGGAAAAGCACTAACTTATAATAAGAAAAAAAATGGCCGTAACAAAGTGATTTCATAACAATGGCGTCACAATATTATCAACAGTGTGTGCCTAGGAGCCAACGGACACGTGCAGAAGATGGCGCAAATCCAACCGAGATTACATACAGGTAGAAAGACCCAAGGTTGTCTAAGCCGACAACTTCAACATGGACAAATATGTACAACAAGATCTACACCACATTGCTGACAGAATGCTGGCAGTATATGATACCGTACCGTAAAAGTGGACTCAACGAATGTTTGCGCATATACTTGACTTGGATGCTTTAAATGCTTGTTTGTACAAAAAGACAAACTAGCAGACCGAATTCCTCACAAGAAAATTCAGCAACACTAAGCTGGAATTGAGCAAAAAATGAATCAAAATCACACTGCGACATCAGATTTTAACAAGAAACATTTGAAGACAAGAGTATAATATAGAAAGAAAGAAAACAAAAGAAAGACCCACAACCGTAGACCTTCCTTCACCAAAAAGAAATCAAAGGAGCACGGCATATGCCATAAATGGTTAATTCAACTAATAATAAAATACAAGTTGTGCAAATATTTGTTTATTTCATTTAACGGATCATGTAAAATAATTAAAATGACTACACAACAGAACAACCCAAGGTGCCATACATGGGACTTATATAACAAGAAAAAAAAACGCGGCACGCTTTTAAACATCTTAATTAAGATACCCCAAAACTAGTATTGTAAATTGTACCATTAAAGGGACCTTTTCACCAATCTGGAGTCAGATTCAGCAGCATCAACAGCATGTAAGACACTTTACAATGAAATCGAACTGACCTTGACTAGTTTAAAATTTTCTGGAACACCCCAACCTTGATCTGGTAATAGAAATCTTAAGGTTTTTTTAAGGATGGAGATGTAACATTTTAAATGGGGTAGATTAAAAGCCCTCTAATTCACCTTTAACTCATTATTGGCAGTTGTTCTTACTAGCATATACTTAGAATGATCATTTCCCACTGCTGGCTACCTAGTTTGTAAGGTCAGGCACTGTTGAGACAATACAACTATTAATTCATTAACATTTTGTGCAGCTATTTTCACAATAATATTTAATTCCGATGTAATGATTAATTTCTTACAATAATAATAATGTTGCTTCTCATTGCAAAATGTTAATAAAAAAATCATATTTAAAATATAAAGAATTTCAGTTAAAACTCTTCAAATGTGGTATAAGTTCGTAATTTATAGGCAAACTCTAATAAAAGTAGTCTGCGGGATTCTTCAAATATCTGCATCACATGGGATTGAAAATGTTCAGTCCCACAAATACCGGTAATAAAATGATCTTGTAGGATTGCAGGCATGCTCAAGTGATAAGAAAACACATAAATTATTATAATAAAATATAAGGAAGTTAAGGTAAAGGCACTAATGCTTGACAGTGAACTAAAAGATGACACATTCGAAAAAAATCTCTTTTAATAAGAATATTATTCTTGATATAACTTTACGATGACTACTGTTGGTATCATCGTCAATGTCCTTTTGATTCAAAATTTTATATTTGAACAAGATGCCGCCAATAAAAGTTTTGTTATTAAAAAATGTTTTGTTATTCTGAAGCTGATATGGAAGATATAGAAGAATGCAGGCGAGGTTTTCTGACAGCCACTGCTGCCAAGAAATTTGGAGTACCGAGAGTCACAAAATAACTAATAAAACGTAAAATGGGAAGGAAATGTTATATGACCGAAGAAATAGAAAAGATGTTGGTAACGTGGCCATAAGCTATGGTGAAACAAGGATTTCCGATAGGGAAAGACAATTTGCAAGATAGTATTAAAAAATAGTGGATGATTTATTTAGAAACCCCTTTTAAGAACGCTAGGCCTGAAAAAAGATGGTACAGTAGCTTTTTAAAACGTCACCCTGACATTCTGACTTATTCCACGACAGCCCCAAAATTTGACTACTTCCAGAGCTAATGTAACAACATCTCAATTGAAGAACTCTTTCAAAGAGGTCAGCAGCTACTTAAATAATAACAACTAGAGGGATATTTTGAACGAACCTCAAAGAATTTTTAATATGGATGAGACAGCTTTTTGGAACGAAGTTCCTTATCGGACTGTACGAATTTGGCGGATGGGAGCTAGGCGAGAAAAATTGTAAGATTTTTCCGTCACGACCCCTTCTAACGTAGCGTAGACGGTCTTGGCGGCTATAAGGAAGTGAGATGGAATAACATCCATCTCCCTCGCAAATTTTCTTATCTTGCCATGAAAGATATATTATTTTATTTTAAATGACGCTTTATTTTAATAGACGCTAGTAATTCAAATTAGTGGTATTTGTTAATCAATCAATAATATAATATATCAATAATAATATACTACGAAAGGAACTTCGTTCCAACAGAGTGTTTCACGACAATCACGCATGTTTTTGTTTTTTAATCCTAAAGGTAATAAATTGGACTGCGTTATGTAATAACGAATTAAGCGACGAAATCGAAAAAAAAAGTTTTGTATGCAGATCGACTATAGGTATGATAAACTATGTATTCAGCTATTTTTGTGTTCAAAAACCACTCTTACGGCCTTATAATAAGGGGTTGAATCAAGCGACATTTCGAACTGTGTTAGAATTTGTGCACACATTCGTATTGTATTAAAGAATTATGCGTCAAAGTTACGGTTACAAACAGTTTTCAAATTGTATAAACGAATTAAACACGTACACGATGAAGATAATTCAGTTTTGCCTTTTGATTCAACTGTTTTTAATCCGCAGCATCGAATTAACCACCTAAAATGGTATTTAATTCGTTAACGCGTATCACCACACGCGCAATCTTTCATCCGTTAGAGAATGAAGCGCCAGCTTTCGTTTTCGTTATTGCATTCTTATTTTCGATGGTTTTTGGAAACAAACAATAAATACATAAATCAAAAGGGAGAAGCAGTCAATCAACGACAGTTTATCGATGTTCGCTGTAATAATAGTTGCCATGAAAAAATATCGGTAAGAGAGCGTCAAGAAGAATTTTCTAAATTTTGGGAGTTATGTTTTGAAGGAAACTGCTTGTATATATCTTCCAACGTAAAAGTGACATCAATAAAAAGGAAAAGAAACAAGAATTCAAATAAAAGAAATAACACACGTGTCTATTCTTTAAAAACCATAGTTGTTTGTGTCAAAATGTTTATCGATACTTTAAGAATATCATCTGCAAGGATTGACAGATAGTTAGGTTAGAAAATACTCAGGTTCGGAAAAAAATGAAGACAAAAGGGGAAAGATATCAGGAAACACTCGTAAGATTCCTCAGGATGTTGAACAAAGTATTACTGTAGAGCGTGGACAGACAGGATGTATTTACCACCGGATATGACTTTGTCGAAAATGTACGACTTATATTTATCGGATGCAAGCTCTGATGAATCAAGAAAAACAGTTTCATTTGCATCGTATACAAGAATATTTTATACCAAATTTAATCTACAAAGGAAAAAGCCACAGAAAGATACGTGTAATAAGTGCGACCTATTAGCAGTAAAAATCAGAGATACTACTTCACAAGAAATCAAATTAAATTTAGAGAAAAGAGCAGCACCATAAAGAAGCTGAAGACGCACGTGTAATGGAAAAACAAGACATAACTTTAGCTAAGACTTATGACCATATTGAAACTCTGACTTGTGATATGGAAAAAACACTGCCACTGCCAAGAATTTCAACCAACATCATTATTTACAAACGCCAACTTTGGCTATACAACTGCGGTGTGGATTCAGGAAAAACCGGTAAAGGGTTTTGTTACGTCTGGGTGGAAGGAATAGCAAGCAGGGGAGCATAAGTAGGCTCCACTTTACGCAAACATATATCTTTAAATATAGACTCAAAAGTCAAAGAACTCATCCTGTGGTCAGACTCCTGTGGTGGCCAGAACCGAAATATTAAGTCGACTCTGCTACTATTTGCAGTAGTAGAAGAAAATGACAACCTAGAGAAAATCATCCTACGATTTATGGTTCCCGGGACCTTCTTAGAAAATGATAGCGAGTTTAGTGATATTGAATCAGCTTTAAAAAACTCATACACGGCTATACACTCCACAAGACTACATTGATGTGATGACCAGTTGTCGTAAGAGAAACAAGTTGACAGCTACTAAAATGGTATGTTTAGACTTTGTCGGAGTTTCTAAAATGCTGAAGACAATAGTAAATAGAAAAAAAATATATAGAAGGAAATGCTATAATCTGGTTGAAAAACTAAAGAAATAAACATTTTTAAGAATAGACTTGGCCGGATATCTCTTTCAACCTGTCATGGCGGTCAAACCCATGAAGTAGATCTCAATAAAAGACAAAAAAGAGGGGCAATAAATAACCCATTGACATTATCAAGGCATTATAAGCAACTTTGGCCACAATTTGGATATAAAATCATCATTCCATTTGATGAGAGAAAATATTACGAAAATTTAACTGGATCTCGTGATTTAGAAGATGATGTTGAAGGTTTTGATGGATCCATTGATTTTGAAGTAGAAGATAAAAATATAAAAAATATGGTACAGTGGTAGGTAATGAATAAAAGAAAAAAGTACGAGGGCGACACTGAAAGTTTTTAGAACTGGCCACTTGTAAACGATATAATAAAAAAATAAGTTCAAATTTTGAAAATGGAACTCTTTGCCAATATTATTGTATATTTATTTTATTAATTTGTCATTTGTTTACGATATGGCGGCAAATTGAAAATTGTCTGTGTCACGTCAGCATGAATTTAACGCGAGAAATTTTTCATACAATGATTTTTATGACTTTCGATGTCATTTAAGTCAACAAGAAAGTTATGATAGACTTCGATTGGCCTTTCACGATGAAGCCCCATCTCGTGCCACTGTTTTCAACTGGTTTAATGAGTTTAAACGTGGTCGCACTAATCTCACCGATGATCTGCGTGAGGGACGGCCTTCTACGGCGACGACTGAAGATAACATCAGTGTTGTGCGGCGTATGATATAGACTGACAAAAGAGTGACTTATCAGCAGATTCGGACAAGCTTAGGCATCGATATAAGTCAAGTGCACAAAATCCTCCATGAACATTTAGCGGTCAGGAAGCTTTGTGCCCGGTGGATACCTCATAATTTGACAGAGGCCCAAAAAGTCCGTCGTGTTGATTGGTGTCGTGATATGGTTCAAAAATTTAACGGAGGTGACTCAAATGCTGTGTTCGACATACTTACGGGTGACGAAAGCTGGTTTTATTGTTATGATCCTGAAACTAAGAGACAGTCTGCTGCTACTATGTGGGTGTTTCCTTCCGAGGAGTTGCCAACTAAAGTGAAGAGTGGTCGAAGCGTGGGAAAAAAGATGGTACCCTCGTTCTTCGGAAGGACAGGTCATTACGCAACAATTGTTTTAGAGGATCGAAAAACAGTTACTGCAGAGTGGTACGCTAACAATTGTTTGCCACTTGTCTTGGAAAAAGTTTGGGAGAAACGAACTCGCAGTAGGATCCTCCTTCACCACGACAACGCCTCGTCGCACACCGCCAAGCAAACAATCGACTACTTGGCGACGTCAGACGTGGAATTACTGGGTCACCCGCCCTATAGCCCCGACCTCGCACCTTTTTATTTATTTACGAAAATAAAAAAAAACTTCGAGGAAAACGTTTTATGCACGCCGAGGAAGCAGTGGCTGCATTTCAGAATGCCGTTGAAGAGACCCCCTAAGGACGAGTGGGCAAAGTGCTTTTCTCAATGGTTCCATCGGATGCAGCGATGTATTGATGTAACTGAACACTATTTTGAAAAGATATAATAAAACTAATAACTTGCCAGTTTGTTCAGTTTTTGATATTCTAAGAACTTTCAGTGTCACCCTCGTATTAGGAAGATGTAGAAGTGTTACAACATATTTTGTTTTAATTAAGTACATTTTATTAAAATAACTGGATTTAATCTTATGGTCCAATCTATTTCACCCGAAACAAATCGCAATAAAGTATCAAACGACAATAATGCCATATAGCATGTTATTGATAAATAAAATGGATTAACAAATTAAGCGGGAAAAATGGCTATAACTACAAATCTGTATTGTATAGCCTTATACTTTTTTAACTAATGTGAACTTATAAACATTTTGTATCTTCAGAATAAAAATTATATTCTAAACATATTAAACGTATGCACAGCGACAATTTTAACTTTGACATTTTTGAAGCTCATTTTCTCAGGTTTCGTTAAGTGGCGCTTAATCGGTCCTTACATAACGCAGTTCAATTGTAAGCGCCTAAAGGAGAAAAATCAGTTTACCAGCAAATTAATGCGGATGAAAAAGAATGCTTTACTGTACTTCTAGGTGCAATGCTACCAGCAATGTTCTACCTCCTATGGTCATTTTTAAATATGAGAGGATACCAAGAGAGTTAAGTTTGTCTGTTCCTGAAACTTAGGGTGTGGGACATTCCGATAATGGCTGAATGTCCAGAGAAACATTTATGAATACATTTGCAATATTTTTAACAAGTGGTTGGATGATAATAATATTCCAAGACCAGTGCTGCTTTTTATAGATGGACACTCTTCACATCTTTCTTTTCAAGTAAGTAAATTTTGTTCAGAAAATGGCATTAAATTGATTGCTCTCTTTCCAAATGCGACACATTTACTGCAACCAATGGATGGTGCAGTTTTCAGAAGTATTAAGGGAGCGTTTAAGGCTGCAGTGCATTCTTGGCGGTTAGAAAATATTGATTCTCCCGTTTTACGAAAAATACATTTTTGTCCTTTGTTAAACAAGGTACTAAAGGATATACTGACATCTGCAATATTTCAGAATGGTTTTCATAAGTGTGGACTTATGCCTTGGAATCCTGACGAAGTATGCTATATCCCAGAACCACAAACTAACAATTTTGCAGAGTAACAAGCAATGGCAAAAATTAAGGAACTTGAAATTGGAATAAAATTTTTGGATAAATATATAGCTGCTGAAAAAGTTGATCAGTTGCAATGAATAGTTAGGCATCAAAGAAGACATCGCATTTTTTCAATCCTACAAAAAGGTAGAATAATTGTTAAATGAGAGCAAAAGGAAACTGACATAGTCTACTGTACTAACCAGTCAAAATCTCATTTTGGAACAAAGCAGCACAACTGAAATTATAACTCCACTTATCAATGACAACAATCCTAATGTAACATTAGATATTATAACTGAATTAGGGTCTTCAGTTCAGTTCAGATAACGCCTAGCAAAGTCCCCGATGAAAATATTTCCTAAAATCCTCAGAACAACATGAACATAAACTCATTAACAATGCCTTCCTAGATAAAAATATGATAATACCTAGTACATTCAAAAAGACATTGTTTTGGCCAATATCTAAAGAAAACTGTAAAAAAAGGAAGAAAGAAAAAATACCCTCTGTTGCATCTTCCCTTCAATGGAAAAAATATCACGAAAGCGAAGACAAGAAAAAGACACAGTTAGATGAAGAGAAAAAAAGAAGAGCTGAAGAGAGGAAAATGAAGAAAAAATAGAATAAAGAAGCACGGAAACTTAAGACTGCTCACAAATTAAGAAACACCTAAAGACTGTGAAGAAGAAAATTAATAAGACTGAATATAGTAGTGACAAGAATACTGACACTAAATGGCTAGAATCTGGAGACAGTATGGATGACTTATCTGACGAGCGCGAGAATGATAATGAGGAAAATGTATGTTTAGAGCAAGAAGAAGATACTAAGCAGAGTGATTACGTAATTGCATTATCCAAAAAGTCACATGGACAGATATTGAAGTTATGGCCATGGTGTGTTGTGACCAAACTAAACAGTATTCAAAGAAAATGATAAGTATATCAGCACCATCAGTAAATCTCAAATAGTTGAAGTCCTCAATCTCCCTAAAATGATTATAATAAGTGTATAAATTTGACATGTCTTTACAAGTTGACGGATAACACTTGATATGAAAATATTTTACAGGTACCTCACTATATGAAAGCTTAAATATTTTATGATGATTTGGTGTTTGATTTGATTAAACACATAATTTAATATGATAAGAATGTGCATGTCTAGTATGTCTACTATTAGTGCTTATTGATGTCCACTAGTAGTGGTAAAAATGTCATCTTTTAGTTTTTAAGCCAAAGTTTAAATAAATACAAATTGTAACATAAAGAATGTTGATTATTTAAGTTTTTATGATTAAAAATTGTTTTTATAATGTTACTGTACTCAGATAAAAAACTGTAACTTTCTTATTTTTTTAAATATATTTGATTATGAAGCATACAATTTGTGTATTCCTTAAAGTGTTGAGTATTAGTGCCTTTACCTTATCATCTCTGAATTAAGAATTAAGTGCTGAATTTAGTCGTATTAATATTGGCCATTACAATATCTGCAGTTATACAGTTCTAATGTATTATATACTTTATGATGAATAAAGTCAAATTGAAAAGAATCTTAGTTATACACTGACAGCCTTATTGTCATCACAAGATTACCATTTCTTTCTTTTTTATAAAGTCTATGAGAGTAGAAAGTCTTTTAAACACTTTGGCAATGGCAATGACTTCACTGATCCATTATTTACATACTGGAGTATTGCATCACGGCACACATGTTGTAGTGTTTTCACTGAAAGAAAATTACAAGGTAAATAAATACCAAAATCATCATTACATGTGGCCTGGTTTTTCTTAGATATTGTTTTACTCATAATTTTTTATTATTTAACGCTAACATTTTAAGTAAAAACTAAAATTAAAAAAAACTTACCACCATACAACTGTACAATTTTTACTTGTTTTGTTGTACCATATACATCAACAACAGCATGTAATGGTCCACTTTTGTAAGGAATAGCCTTAGTACAAGGGCCTTGGTCTTCTCCATTGATAATAAAATGCATTTCAGCTAAATCTGGTTCATCTTTTTTGTTTTTTGGACAAGGAACAAACATAACTCCAATGCGACTTCCAGCATCCATAGGCAAAATACCTTGTGGTGTCCCATTTTGTGATAATATTTGTGGCCTTAATAGCATTTTCGAAATATTTCCACGAGGTGTTCGCACACTATGCCCATCTCCTAAAACTGAAACTCTGTGCTCATTTTCACGTCGACCACTGGTACCTTGATTTACAAGTTCTATCAATACATTATTTTGAGACTTTGAAATTGGAAATATCCATGACATTCCAGTGTTCGCCAAATCAGGTAATGCATACTGGGGAAGTCCTTTATCACCAAGAGCAGCAGTCTGTGGATCAAGTAATGTAAGTCCTAATCGCATATGACCACTCCAACCACGTTCAGTTTTCTCTATCTCCACTAAAAATATTTCACCCGGTAGCAGAGGTTTCTCACTAAAAGTCAATCCATGCGCAAAACTCGCCTTCCTATATGCGACGGTGTTGTCTTCAAATAATATAATATTCGACCCATGATAATGATGAAATCTGGACAGCATGTTTTCTATCACTATTCACACATTTGTATCAATGTATTACAATTGTACCTATATATATTTATGTCAGTAGAGACTTTTTATTAGCCTATTTAAAAACCTTTCAAAGACTCCTTCAAGAAATAAAGTAGATAAACTACTATTGACATTTGACAATAACACATTTTTCGCAGCTCAAAAATTACTAAATTATTTTTTCAGAAATTCATTGTCAAATTTGACAAATGACAGCTTGACGGCATGAAGAGAATCATAGAGATATACCTATGGAGGCGGCATATTCTACTATAGAAATAATAGTTATACAAATATCTATGATATCGACACACACTTGTCAAAAACAGTTTTGTCTCTTTTTAACAAAGCAGCAGCTGCAATAGAAAAGAGAGACAACTACACTTTGTCAAGTGCTTATTTTCGTAACACTTTCGTGTGACGTCATTAGCTCATCCATGCGTGACTGCGCCGCCATGTTAAGCGCCAAGTTTTGTGGTAGATCTGCTGTCAAACTGTCAAAAAGCAGTGACAAAGTGTTGTACTAGAAATTATTTTAATAGACTAATTTTGTTCAGAAATGAATAAATAATATTAATAGTTTATAATTCCCGGATATAATGTTTCATGATCATGGCAGATTTTCGAATTTCAAATAAACAAAATTAATGTACCTACCTGCGAAAATAATATTTTCATTTAAAATCTGAATATATATAATTTTATATTAAAAATACTATAATATGGGATTATATATATATGGGATCAGGGATCTCCCCTCCCAGTAAGATAGTACAGTAAATAAATTTGGTATACAAGCAAAAAATCTTCTCAAGAATTTTCCCACTACTCTGTCAATATTCATTTTTATTGTGTGCGTTATAACTTTTTAACTTTGTTCACAATTATATAAATGATGTAAAAAACTTGAGTAAGTACTTAGCACACTCAGAACATTGTTTAAAACAAGTTGCAAGTTAGCTGCCTGCATACTTAACTCTTTGTTTGACTGTACCTAATACAAGAAATCTGTAGCAGAGTATGCACTGCGTAAGTGTACATATGCAGTGAAGCCTGGTGAAGCAGCTCAAGCGAAACTTAAGGGATAGCAATCCAAATCTAATTTGACAACCCAACAATATCCATTGCTTCATGTGATTGAAAAATTCGTTTGCTCGACAACAAAAACAACGCAATGGATATTGTTAAACTGTCAAATTGGTATGGTTTGTCATTTTGGTGTTACACAATAGGCTACGGATTTAATTTCTATCTACACAAAAGTCATAAAACTGCCAGATACATTATTTATTCCTCAGATAAGTTATTTGACGATTGAAAATATAGCCCTGTACCTATATAAATACCTACGGAATAAAATAAATAAAGCAACAAATTCAATTATATGAAATGAGAACAAATTCATATTAGTAAAAATATCGATATCAGCTGCCCATATTGCTGAGTTGCTATAAAAGGCGGCCATTTTATGCGCCAGCGTATTGTAGGTAGTCACGCTAATTCTGTAGATATGCCCAGTCCATATACTTCTAAGTCAGTGAAGAGAATAAAGACCCTTCTAAGTCAGTGTAAAGACCATTTAAAGCAATTTTTTTTTTTGGAGTTTATGGCCTGGTATCTAAACCTTTAGGCCAAGTCTTAGGTATTTTTATTCGGTTTATTATAATTTCCCAAATGTTTATTTATCCTTCATAGCTTCTATCCTACAATCCTTCACAATATGTTGATGCGTCACATTGTGCAGCCCTTGGGAGATTTTGACGGCAACTTGAGTCAGCAGACAGCTGACAGTTGGCGATGGTATCTCAAGGCGCCTAAGCAGATAGACACCTTATCTTGAGAATCACATCACCATCAGAGCACTTGTTTCACCGTTTCCACTAATAGTTCACATGCGCAGACACTTAATACACAAAATCGCACCACTTTTACATATCAAAATCCACTTCAAACCATTATTCAAACAATAATACAGGCGCAGCAAACCGCCGCCGATCAAGTTCCCGCCAAAAACCCTTTTAAAGCAATTCAAAGACTCAAGACACAGACTAAAAAAAAATTATAATATGATGCTTACGCATACTCAAGAGATGTATTATAACAATCCATGGAATTATTAAAATAATAACTGATATAAGATGTGCTCATACATATAATTCTTTCAGCCCTGAATATTTATTTGAGCTTAAATTGAATTAAAAAAAAAGAAGGACGGCAGCAAGTGCGGTACCGTCTCTTTCTAAGTATGGTGAGAACGCTTTGATAGGACACAATAAACTTTGTTTCTTACCTTTTTATATAGTCGTAGACAGTTATAGCGTACTTAAAATCTATATATAGACCATAAAGCAACACGGGCCGCCGACGTACCGGACGCGAGTGGCAATACGTATGCGTTCCCCTGTGCCAAAATATAAGTCCATAACACAGACTACTAAGAGGATACTACGGTCCATAAGTATAACTAGTTGCAACCGCACTGCTCACTATACTAAAATAATTTAGTTGCGCGACTGAATCGACGACGTCCCACAAAAATGCCAAATTGTTCAGTTTTTTTGGTAAAAAGTAGAGATGGGCCGAATATTCGTTTCATATTCGGTATTTGGCATATTCGGCAGCTTTACCGAATATTCGTATTCGGCCGAATATTCGGCTAAATCACCGAACATTCGTTAAAGTGGTACTCAAAGTGTCAGCTTTTTTTGGTAACAGCTTATTACGCATTTGCTCATAGACGTTGCCCGCTTCAGAAAATAAACTTTCACTATAAACCAAGCTTCCTGGAGCTGAAAGAAAACTTTTAGCTAAACAACTCATGAGTGGAAATCTGGATTTATTTTTAAACCACCACCTGTAAGGGCACATATCTCGTGACACCAAGCTATCTGCAAATCTATCTAACTCCATGACCATTGGGCTCTTTAGATCTTCATCCACCGACATCTTTGCTGATGCTATTTCTTCATAGCACGTCCAGAGAGCTGCTTGCTGTGATTGCAAGTCTGTTGACGTTGGCGGAGCCGGCTGCTCAAACTCGGTGTCAACACTACTCGTACTGTTCATATCTATATCTAAACATCTTAAGTGTTTACATAATGATTTCTTAAATTTACGCGAACACTACACATTGAATTAAACTACTTTTACGGATTATATCGCGTTTAATTAACTTATTTTATTAATTCCCGACGTTTCGGGTGCTTTACAGCACCCATGGTCACGGGGGACTGAGGTGATTGACGTCCCAATGTCAAAGTTAATCCGGAGTACCTTCAGCTTTTTTAATTATTAATTTTGGTCCGATCTACGCAGAATGAACTAACTGTGTCTTGAAGTCTTGCAGTGGTATGCTTGGGTTTAGTTTTAATTTTATTAATTACAGGATCCCAAGCAGGTGGTAGTACCAGCCTCCTCTCTATTGAAATTAGGATGTTTTTAATTTCAATAGCCTCACGTATCATCCTTGGCAGGAATCGATGTTCTTTCGAGAATCTGTGGTTTATCAAATCTAATGTAATGGCAGGGCCGTCTAGGATATGATCAAAACTGCAGACTTCCCGGAACGTTGGTGCTTCACACAATAACACACATAGCTGACGTGAAGCACCAACGTATATAATTATTTTTGAGATTATATTTTCTGATTTATTTAATATATTTTGTGAGCTTTATTATAATATAGTTTAATATTAAAATTGCATCAAATTAAATATAATACTATACTTACGAGTATTAATACATTATATTAAAATTAATAAATTTGAACTTCGACCATTTTGCTTTTTTATTTATTTATTGCAGGTTTCCTAAAGATCAGAGTTTAAAGGATATATGTTAGTACTTTTGTAATAACAGGCTTACCTAGCTTCCCACAAGAAACAGTGTCATTTGCCCAGATCATTTCCAGACCTCTGACTTTCAAGTGTTGACGAACAATAGAAGGCAATTGGTCGAGGGCACCAAGCCAGCTTTAATACCACACTGTATTATTGTTCCGTAAGCTTTTTTTTAGCTCGCTGAGTGACTTTGAGCTTAACCATACGGCCAGCAGTAAAGGACCACGTCTCAGATCCATAGGTTATCACTGGCAACACACACTGACTGTACAATTTGGTTTTGAGGTTTTGAGGTATGCCTGACCTATGATCTCCCGAACGCAGTATCGGATCGGATTAGTAAGCTGAAGTGGCAATGGGCCGGTCATATAGCTCGAAGAACCGACAACCGATGGGGAAGAAAGGTTCTCGAGTGGCAGCCTCGTACCAGCAGGCGAAGTGTATGGTGTCCCCCCACTATATGGAGTGACAACCTGGTAAGACACGCAGAAAATCAATGGATGCAGGTGGCTTGGGACCGTGCTTTGTGGTGTTCCTTGGGGGAGGCTTATCTTCAGCAGTGGACTTGTAAAGGGCTGTAATGATGAAGCTTTTCTTTCTAAGTATCTTCCAAAAAACCAGCGAACTATAAAGCCTTGGATCAGTACAGGTATTTTGCGATGTATAAAGAACAGAAACCAATACATACATACATAAACACTCACGCCTGTCACCCAGAGGTAGGCAGAGACTACAGACTTCCACTTGGTACGATCCTGGCACACCTCTCGCCTCCTTTACATCCATATATCTACGCATACACGCTCGTCGGTTAAGGGTACCCTAATCTGGCCCATTTTCAATATATCGCCAATTTGGTCGATAAACCTTCGTCTAGGGCGTCCCTTTCCGACTCTGCCGTTCACTTCTGCAGCATAAATTTGCTTTGTCACTCTTTCTTCGTTCATTCTTTCTACATGACCAAACCACCGAAGCATTCCTTTCTTAATCCTGGTCACAACGTCATCTTGCAAACCACACTTTTCTCTTATCACACTATTTCTCACCCTGTCATTCAGATTCAGCCCTAACATACTCCTTAATGACCGCATTTCTACAGCATTTATTCTACTCTCATGCTTCTTCTGCCAGACCCAACTTTCACTACCATACATTAAAGTAGGGACTAACACAGCATTGTGAATTGCCAAACGTGCCTTTTTTGATACATTCTGACTCTTCACAATAGCGTGTAGAGCCCCATTCACTCTATTTCCTGCGTTCACTCGTCGTTCTATATCCTTATCATATCTACCATCCCTACTAAATAAACATCCCAAATATACAAACTCATCCACTTGCTCAATCAACTCCTTCTATTCTTATTTCACATAACGTTTTACTTTCTTCTCTTTCAAAACCATCACTTTCGTCTTACTTGCGTTCACTTTCATACCTCTTTCTTTTAATGATCGGTTCATTAAAGTAACCATCATTGCAACTCGGCCGCCGACGATGCAAATATGACTTGATCATCGGCGTACAAAAGGCATTTGACGGTTAACTCACCCATTCTCAACCCACATTCTTCAACTTTCAAAGTTTGCAAACAACTGTCCATAAATAGGTTAAACAGCCAGGGGAAGCTACACAGCCCTGTCTGACACCTTTTGGATGCCAAACCAGTCCGAGTAGACCCCGTTGATCCTGACACAAGCACTAGAGTCCCTATAAAGAGACTTCAATGCCTGTATCAAGCCAGCGCTCAAACCAAATGAGTTAAGTGTTTGCCATAACACATTCCTGTCCACTCTGTCATAAGCCTTTCCAAGTCCATGAAAGCACAAAAACTTTCTGGTTTTGGCCAAAACTTCTCCGCAATCATGCGCATGGAAAATACTTGATCCGTACACCCCATTCCCTTTCGAAATCCAGCTTGCACATCCCAAATTTTTCCATCAGTTTCTTCCATAACTCTTTCAATTAACACCTTAGCATACAGTTTACCCACAATGCTAAGCAAGCTGATACCGCGGTAGTTTTACAGTCCTGCTGTGACCCTTTTCCTTTATATATTGGGACTATAACGGCTTTGCACCAGTCTTCCGGTACCCGCTTCAGTTCCCAACATAAATTAAACAAGGTGTACAGCAGGCCTGCCACTCCCTCTCCAGCCCTTAGCATTTCGAGTGATACTCTATCATATCCGGCTGCCTTACCTGCTTTCATGCCTTTCATTGCTTTTATTATTTCATCTACACTTATCTCCCTACCTCTCTCCACTTCTTTCGAATTTCTTTTCACTTAATTCAGACGACCCTTCACTCATAAACACGCTTTCAAAGTATTCCTTCCATCTCTTTAAATTGAAACTTCATCATTCAGCATACAGCCATTCTCGTCTCGTATAGCATTCATTCTAGGCTGTTTTGAATTTCCTAGCAGTTCTTACGAGTTTCCAGAACATTTTAATATTTGCCTGGAAGTTATCAGATATCCTTCTATCATTCTTATCCGTTCTTTCTTGCTTTTTCCTTTCAACAACTTCTTTTACTCTCTTATTTATAAGTCTAAAGTCTGCCTTTTTCTTTCAATCTCATTCATACCGCCAGAATTACCAGCTTTGGTTGCCAGTAAATCTAGCCATGCTCTCTTCTTTGCTTCAACTTCCATCCGAATCATCATCCCACCACCACGTATTATTTTTCCTTTCATTCGTTCTCTTACTTACACCACATACTTCGGTGGCTGCATCCACCAAAACTTTCTTAACATTATTCCATACAGTCTTCAGGTCTAAATCATTCATACATATTTCATTCAAACCATTTATATTCTCCCTCAGTCTACCTTTATACTTCTCTTTCACACCTTCATCTTGTAACCTCTCTGTTCTTATACGCTGTAACGCAGTGGTAGACACAGATGTCCGATGCCGCCAACGCCTGAATAGACCATTAATTCGGCATAAGACCAAGTAATGATCCGTCCCTACGTTGGATCCCCGGTAAACTCTTGTATCTACCACTGCGCTCCATTCTTTCATCCACAATTATGAAATCTATCATGCTTCTATCATTACCTCTTTCCCATGTATACATGTGAATCCTCTTATGGCGAAAGAAAGTATTCGTCACAAAAAGATTCTTTTCCTCACATACGGCGAGGAGGTCTGCACCATTCTCATTTACACTTTCATCGCCAAACATTCCTAATATCCTTTCATAACCAGACCTCTTCACCCCAACCCTTCCATTAAAATCTCTAACATAATGATATTTTCATTTCCTTACATTTCATCAACACCATCCTTACCATGTCCCAAAACTGCTCTCGGATATAAGTGGGCTTAGACATGTCTGGGGCGTACACCCCTAGCACAAACAACTTCTTTAAGCCCACTTTCATTCGTATCCACAGCAGCCTTGGGCTTACACATTCATACTCTTTCACACATTGACCCATTCTTTCTGAAAGGATGACACCGACTCCCTGGCATGCCCGCTCGGTCTCGTCTACACCAGACCAGTAAGCGGTATACATGCCATGTGCAGTGGCATCCTTTCCACTTTCGTCTCATTTACACATAACACATCTATTCCTCTATCATTCATCATTTCGCATATTTCATCCATCTTATCATTCATTGCTCCACATACATTCAGCGTAGCCAGACGGGCCTCCGCAATCCACTTTTCGCCCCTCCGGGAGACAGAACGTGACGGGTGGCGAACCTCGTCGCCGGTTTTACTCCCGGAGATTCTTCGCACCCTGCCCCATTAAAGGGCGCCGGGAACTCAGGGCCATTTCTTTACTGTGTTGGCTCATGGTGCGATCTAAGGTGGTAGATTTTACGCCGCTACCATACGGCGAGGCCGAGTCTATCCTTTCGGCTTTGTCGCTCGTTTAGCACCACCCGGGGGACACGTGTAGGGTGGGCCTAGGGTTAGGTGGTCGAAGCCTACGGACGCGAGCGACTCATCCCCACAACAGAAACCAAATGCAACTTAAACTAAAGTCTGACCCAGATAATAATATTCTAAAAGTAACATTTAAAAATATCGTAATCATTACAACAATTTGATAAAAAACTATAAAGAAAATACGAATGGGAACAACGTTCCTACTTCAACTACAATCGTTCCTACTAATTTTCTGAAATGGTGTAAGTTCCTCATCGCACCTGTAATTAGTCACTTGGCTTATCTTTGTATTCGTACAGGTTTTTTCCGACCCCACTAAAAATCTTTAATAACTCCGGTTTATAAAAGTGGTAAAAGAAACGATGTCAACAACTATAGGCCTATCTCAGTCCTTACACCTTTTTCAAAAAATTTCGTAAAAATAATAAACATTTGACTCATTAAATATTTAACTAAATATAACAAATTATGAAAAACTTGGATTTAGACATGAAGAAGATGCGGTTTTAGCCCTTACTTCTTTAATCATTAAAAATGTTGATCACAGATAAAATGTATTAAAGGTTTTCTTGATTTAAAAAAGGCATTTGACACCGTCCCACTTCCCATTCTAGTTGCTAAACTGGAACATATCATATCAGCATTCGAGAAAAACCACTTGAATTGTAGTAGTAAATAAAAAAATGACTTTCAATAAGTATTATGTAATAATCTATATTGAAAAAAATTAATAATAAAACAAATATAAGATATAAAAAATTCTATTCTAATTGCTGAGCGACTATTTGCAGGGACGAACCCAGAGGGTAGAGGGTAAAAATTCGAGACTACCAAAGCCAAGACTTCGACATTACTTACGGCGTACTACAGGGGAGTATCTTGGGCCCTGCTCTATTTTTGATATATATAAATCAGCTCACAGAATTGAATATCCAGGGTGGCCAAGTCTTTTCGTATGCTGGTGACCCTGCTATTGTGTTTACTGATAGAACTTGGAAAGGTGTATTTGAGAAGGCTGAAAAAGGTCTTTCTAAGGACCCTAGATGGCTTAGACATAATCTACTAACACGAAATATTAACAAGACAAGACTAACTATATGTGCTTCACTATAGATAAACGAACACAGCCCTCTAGTGAAACTTCACTAAAAATTCATCAATGTGATGATGCGGATTTTTAAAATTGTAATTGTAAAAAACTTGAGCGAGTACATTACACAAAATATCTTGGAATATTTTTTGACCAACATCTTTCATGAGTTAATCAAATAGAATACGTAAACGGCAGAATTCGTGAGCTTATTTGGATATTTAAAAAACTGCGTTACGTTACAACGACTAAGTTGATAAATCAAATTAATACATCTTTAACCCAATCAGTTCTAGGATATTGCATTACGGTATGTGATGTACGAAGCGGCAAAAACTAACTTACTGAACCTAGAAAGAGGGCAACGATACCTTCTTAAAGTTATGTATTTTAAGCCTTTTAGATTTAATACCGACCAACTGTATAAATATAATATATGTGACGTTCTTACGGTTAGGAAGTATTACAGTCAATTTTAAAAACTCATACTAACTCGCCATATAATCCAAAAAAATATCTATACGGGGGAATTATGACATCATTAAACAAATATTTGTAAAATCTAAATTTGCTGAGAGACAGTACTGTACCCAAGATATATTTTTCAAGATAAATTATCAAGATATATTTAAAATTATTTAAATAAAAACTTAAACTTTCACCGGCTTAATTATCGCGAATGCAAGAATACTTACCGAACATCTTCAGGACAGAAAACATCCTACGTCACGTAATTAAATTGTATATCCATTAAATATATATTTGTTTACTACATAAAATAACTAACAATATACTAACCCATTTAAGCACCTACTATTACACACTCACACACACACACACACACACACACACACACACACACACACACACACACACACACACACACACACACACACACACACACACACACACACACACACACACACACACACACACACACACACACACACACAAGCAAGCGCACGCGCACGCGCAGACGCACACACACACGCACACACACACACACACACCACAAACAAACACAAACAAACACAAACACACACACACACACACTAGGTAATCTTGCTCGGCTTATCTCAATAATTAATATTAGTAAGAGCGGTGCCCTCTGACACATGTTTTTTTATACTTACTAGGAGGCTCCAATTACTAATAATAAAGTAATAGTGTGCCTTGAGAAAGAAATAAATATATTTTTTTAATTGTTATTCAAAATGAATGATTTCGTTAGTCTTTGTATTTAGTAAGTACCTTCTCTCCTACATAGGTACCGCTAATTTTAACATAATTACGAAAAACGAAAATTTTATCAGCCTAAGGTAATTTAACTATAATACATTTCTCAATGTTATGCTAAAACAATTTAATGAAATGAAATTTTTCATTAAAATTATTTAAACTTAAAGGAGACAATTTCTTTTTGTATGGAGAATGGGCCCACTACAAATTTTAGGGATACTTAATGAAATATATGTCGATTTATTCCTTATAATCTATAGATTACAAAATTAATATTAGTTTTATCGCATCTAACGGGAATACTGAGAAATTAAAATATGAATATCACAATAACCTAAAAAGATACTAAACGCTATTTTTTTAATCTGGCTCTACGGCTCTGGGTTCTAGCCCTTCTGAGCCTAAACTAAAAGCTATTTTCTATTAGTATTATGAGTTAGAATAGTCTATATAGAATAGAAAAATAATTAATAGCATAAAACAAAGTTGCAGGTACATTCAGCATTTATAGGTACTTTTAGACTGATGGAAAATCCTTTTAGTAGTTCCGGCAAAAAATAGTACACTGACAAAGAAACATGGTGTGGAGGCTATTTTTACATGTATTGATTTATTTATTTATTTATTGAATGTACACAACAGTTTATATTCACTTTTACGTAACATAAATACCTAATATGTACAAAGTTTTGACCTGGAATACATACCAAAAACGCGTACATACAGTTGCAACATGCATTATACGTAAACATATCTATGAAAAAAAATTTAGTTAAACAATTTTATGATAATTTAGTGAAAGTTTTTTTTTTTTTAATATAATTAAAAACGGTAAAAAATTAATGTGGAGTTGACTTGAAGTAGTGGAACAGTTGAGTGCGAAGTTTATTTATATTATTGTCAAAGACGTCAATGTCCCTACCTGACTCTGTCAAAACCATATCATTATAAGAGCGACACATTCGTGTTAAAGGATTATAAAATGAAGTATTGTTCTTATAAACGTTCAATATAAACGTATTAAGACGACGCCTGGGATTCGACTTGATATTAAAATTGATTAGGGATAAAAGATTTGGGGAAACAATTTTGCAGTTTATTAATTTATGTAAGCAAATAATATCTTGTATTGCACGTCTATTGCGGAGTGATGAAACTCCAAATCTAAGTAGTCTCGCCTGATAAGACGTTAGTTGGCGACTTATCCTGATAAGATGATAAACTTGGCACATTAAAATCTCCCAATACAATGTTAGTGTCATTTGATGATATTGTACTTAAATTTCTATGTAAATTCTCGTAAAAGTATTTAAGTTTATTAGAGGGTAAATCAGGAGGAAGGTAACAGAGACATAGGTTAATGACGGACTTCATTGGACTATCGAGCAAGACTGATATCCATAATTCTTCCATGTCACTCTCCATTCTTTATGGCGAATAACCTTAAACTCCTTTTAATGGCTATCAGTACACGCCACCTTCAGATTTGTTAATACAAGTAGACTCACGGTCTCTCCGGTATACAATGTAACGACAATCGAACAACTCATTATCAAACACAGTATGATTTAGGTTTGTTTCAGTTAAACAAATACAATCGTAATTGCAATTTAGTATGTTTAAATATAAGTCTGTTGTCTTTGATCTAATACCATTTACATTTTGTAGTATACTTTCATGTAGGAACGTTATTAAGAATCCAAGTAAATGTATCAGTCAATTGAGCTACTACAAATTTTCACTCATACAATCTAAAACAAACTCACTTTACTTTGAGTTTCTCAAAGTTACTAAAGTCTCTAATCAATAATGCTGATTCGTTGTCATTTTTCCGCATGTACACACGTTCATATTTAACCCAAACATATTTGTATGAGTTATCTTTCGCGAACTTCCTTGCTTCAGCATAAAGTTTTTTGGTAGTAGAAGAGAGATGTTCAGTTACATATATGGCACGAGATTCTCCTTCAATCCCAAGACAAGTAGAATTTAACTGATTGGGGCGGTTAGCCTTGTTGTAACGTTTTACTGCCGATAGCAAAATGTCCCTTTGCCGCTCAGTTTGTAGAGTAAGGAGAATATTTCGTGGTCTGTCGGACTTTGGATTAATTTTAGCAATTCTACGTACAGCACAAATGCTGTTCGTATCCAGACTTACATTCACGGTGTCGTAAAGTTTTTGTATAAGATGTAGTACATTTTCTTGACGTTTTCCGGAACCATTTGGATTTCAACGTTATGGCTTCGTGAGGTTTTTTCGACGCTCATTAAACGACGATCTAATGACTCAATATTTGTCAAGCGCAGATCGCTCAAGTTCTAGGGCTTTAATTTTATTATTAGCCACCTCAAGTTCCTTTAGAAGGTCATCCTGTCCTTTCTGAAGAAAATCGGTGGTTACTGTGAAGTTCGTTTCCAACTTATTGATGGTGTAATTAAATTCTTTCATCACCATTGTATGTACTTCTTGCACTACATCTTTCTTGAAAGTACTCAGTTTGCGATCGAGAAGAGCTTCGATTTGACCTATGGTAACGGAGTCCAGATTTTGTTGTCGCGACGAGTGCTGCGAAGCGCTGTTACTAGATTGTTTCAAGTGTGATAATCGTTGCAGCTTTTCATCACAAGACGTATTAGAGATATCTGCCTGACTTGATTGGAGGGAACGTATATTGCACTTACCAACTGGTGTACTATAATTTCTGCGCCGAGTTATATTAGTGCAAGATGGACAATACCACCTCCGCTTTTTCTCGACGTATTCGTCGAAATACACTGCTATTTCTTTATATAGGATATTGCAGCACTCGTAATGAAATGTGTTGTCACAACCAGCGCATTTAATGAGGCCGCCTTCCTCGATAATGTGTCTACACGCACCACATTCCATGTTCGTTATTTAATATAGGAACAAATCCAAATACAAAGTCGCGTACACATTTGTAGCCAATGAACGATAATGCGTAGCCGCAAAGCAATAGTGTAGCAAAATTCGTAGCACTTTGTAGAAAAATCCGAAATGCCCCGAGCACCAACGGTGACGCACGAGATTCACAGAGGTGAGGAGAGGCGGCTAGGTACTCCTTAGTCACAAGCGAATCGGCCCGAGCCCCACCGGAATCGACCGAATGAATGTATAGCATTATTGATTAGTGAATATACATCACAAACACCATTACAGTAATTAAATAAATATGATTAAAGCCAAAATGAATAAAAGATAATATGTTCATTTATAATATTACCTTTACATGCTATATAAGTAAGAAAGATGTTTTAATCTGGTTGTATAAGGATAAAAAAACAAAGTAAAATACCACTGTATTTATTAATGTAATCATTTCAAAAGTAGTCTATTAATAGTGGAACAGACAGACAGACAGGCGCGGTGTCAAGACTTTATTTTAATACATCTTGGTTGGTTAGTAAAGTTGCAAATAACTTTGCTTTAAAATATATTAACTGATTAGTTATTATAACCCCAAACACCATTAAAGCCAAAATGACTAGGTAATATCATGTTTATTATGTTGGTGAATATGAAGTGAGATGTTTTAAACTGGTTGTGTAAGGATAACAAAACACATGTATAATTTAATTGTATTTATTATTGTCAGTCATTATCATTCCAAAAGATTTTCTCATAATAACATGATAATAACATGTCCATTTATGAAATTGTTAGGAATAATAAGGATATTTTATGTGATATAAGACTGTTGTCTTCTATATCCATACACTTTTTTGTCTCTGCTTACGAGCAGCTCTGCAAGATTTCAGCCTACAAGACATACACATTTATTCTAAGCAATCCATCTGAAAGTTAATGAATATTGTAAAGGTGTACTATACTAAATAATAATTATTATCAATATATTAGTTTTTCTATATTTATTGCAATCTAAATAGTGTGTGGGGTCTATGTTTATGCTTGTATTGAAGAAGCTAAAAACACATCCACATATGATATTGTTAGAAAACAGGACATTTTCAATAATAAGAGATATAAGTATATATATATACTATACTTCAATGTAAATAAACTATATTTCCATATTTCTGACAGTATTTTGTTGCCTCTGCCTGTATGCTAAATAATCAAGAAATTATTATAAAATATACAACATTAATCAGCTACAGATGACCAAATACTAAAGTATTAATTATGGATTTACATCAACAATATTTGTAAAAGTTGTCTGATTTCTTATTTTCACTGGTTTCATGTAGGGAAAAAGGATATTATTTTTATATTAATTATCTGATAGTAAATGACAAAATAATATTCCTTTCTGCGGAGTTAACAACACAGCAGTCTAAGCATAATGAAGCATCTGATCAACAAGGATATAACCATTACACAAGTAAAAATGGCTTAACTAAGTAACAATACTTATGCAAACTGTGTATTTGCTTCTAGTACAAGTAAAAACTACTTATTTACACATAAATATATGTACTATCTATCTACTATGACTGGCATAAATTCAGGATCCATGTTTGATGCCATTTGGTATTGTCAAGTTTATGGAGCAACTAGCTGAATACATAAGGAATTTATATCTAAATGCAGTTAAATGAATCGCTGTTCAAAGCCGATGAAGCTAGATCAAATAGAGAAGCTTTCTTAAATTCCTCGACCCATTGGTGCTAATTTTCTTTTAACATACACAAAAACTTCTTTTGTGTATTTACTCTATATATTATTTAATTTAGATTTTACTAATAACATAAAACTTTAATACTTTGTCACTTTTAACTTACTAATAAGGTTCTAAGACCTGTGTTTGTCATTTGTTTTAGGTAATTCATTATAAATAATATATTTTATAGTTTTTCAAAATTCTAGGTGTAAAAGTAAACTCTTGTATTACATACATACTCTTATATTAATTAACTAAACTCTGACTGGCATACATTCAGGATCCATGTTTGATGCCATTTGGTATTGTCAAGTTTATGGAGAAACTTGCTGAATACATAAGGTATTTATATCTAAATGCAGTTAAATGAATTGCTCTTCAAAGCCGATGAAGCTACATCAAATAGAGAAGCTTTCTTAAATTCCTCGATCCATTGGTGCTTATTTTCTTCTAACATACACAATTCTTTTGAATTGAAATGTTTTGCACTACTCCTTCTACGAGCTTATTTTTTCTAATAAATGAAGTATAGTATAGACATACCGATTTTATAAAGACAATACAGAACTGACAAATATCAATATGATGTTAGGATGACAATATATCTTCGTTTATATTTAGTAATAATGATAATGATAATGAATAAGGTGATATTGATATATAAACATTAATTGCTGTCCGTTAGTCTCGCTAAAACTCGAAAATGGCTCGACTGATTTTGATGAAATTTTTGGTGCGTATTTGAGTGGGTCCCTGGATAGTTTAGATTCATAATTGGACCCAGTAGATGGCGCTGTTGTCGAGATCCAGAAATCACCCGTGCGAAGCCGGGGCGGATCGCTAGTATTATAATAAAAAGGTAAGTGTAATAAATACTACAATCACGGTCCATTGAAGCTCCAACATAATCGTGCAGTTATGAGGGACACCGTCTGTCACGAGTAGAACGGCGAAGTCCGCTATTTTCTGTACCATGTTGTGTACAATACCCGTTATCATTTTGAACACATACTTTCATACCGGAGTAATTGGGAAACCTCATATTCGTATTATCGTTTAACTATTGATTTGTATACGACTTTGAATCTTAAAAGTGGTGTAATCTTGATATTGTTAAGAATTAAATGAATAAAATACACATCAGACTACTGAACTAATTTTGAATATTTCGACTACATAATAAAAAAACTATAGTCTGCATTGGTGAACTACTGTATTATATGACTTGGCAACACTCAAAATGGCTGTCATATGCTCAAAAGCGATAAAGCGGCATTTTCGTTCTTTGATAAGTCCCAAAATTTATGCACGAGAAAGATCCTGTATCGCTATTATAACGAATCGACTCAACCTTTCTTCTTTTAACAAATATAGTTCAAAGAACTTTTCAAATTCTGCAATAAATAAATATTTCGCAATAGACAGGTTAGTAATCATCCTACATTATCTACTTTCAGTGACTCCTTTGCGAAATTTATCTCTTAATTATACAAACATAATTTTCATTGTATTTTTATACGTAACAAGCAACATTAAAAATTAAAAGTGCCAAATGCAGTACCTAACCGATACAAATTCGATTTTTTCTTACATTTATCTCCTTGAGCACTGCTTTTCCATAAGTTAGGTAAGTATAAATTAAGATCTTTTGTAATCATGTAAATCTTTTGTAACTTACGAACAACTTTCAATTTGATCATCAAAGGAAGGTTCATTGGTCAATAGTATTTCAGCAGTAGTGTACATAAGTTTTGATAATGAATTACTGTTTTTCAATATTGACTTTATATGTAATTCTTGTTTTATATTACAGTCAAGTGAAAGCCATGGGTGCATTAAGTCCTCTAGATCCTTCTTCTTTTTCTAGGCCAGGTAATTTTTAAATTATTTTTATGTTGCTATATTTATTAAACAATATATTATTAAACAAAAATAAAGTATAAAGATTTTAGATATTATTATTTTATCCCCTAGCGGCCCAAAGTCCTTTAAAAATGATGTTAGGACCGTTATCTCATCTTGATTTCCGTCCCACTAAAGGACATGAAACTTAATGAAATTATTCTGTTTAGCTAATAAGTTAATAGTTTTATTGTGAATAAGAAAAAATGATGCATGCGGAAAGGGAAAGGTAAGTTAAATTGTATTATACCTGACTGTTTTACTGTATTTATGCAATTTGATTATTTCATTTTGTCTGAGAGCAAATAATTCAATTAGAATAATATTTTGATTTTTTTAAATTTGAATTTAGAAACGCCATACTTTATGTGATTTTTAAACTACATTAGGCTGATATTAATTATTTTTCAGTAAATTGTTATAATCGGGGAAATACTTTGTTTGATTTGATTTGATTAAAGTTTAAAAAAAATGCTATGGAGTTAAAATTAAATCATTTTTACTGCAATATTTTTTTACAAAGATTTATCCCGTTTGTCTTTTATTAAGGACATCTAAAATATGTCATGTTATGTAATATACACCGAGTGTCCTTTTTAACAAACTGCATTTTTTATTTTTTCTTACAAATTTACAATATTTAGTATCAACTTACATTAGACCCCCGGTAATCCGACATGCCTTATGAATCCGCCACGGGTGGAGGTGTCCTTCGCAAATACGTGGACAAATAGGTTGCAATTAATTTGCGCCATTGTTGTCTCAGTTTAAATGTGACTATGGAGATGCAGCCTAGCGGGCATTCATTATTGTTTAGGTATTCATTGTGCATCAAATGACTTTTTTATTATTTTATATTTGATAAGTAATTTGTCAGATTATAAGGTACTCTTTTTCAAAAAGTTCTGGACTACCAGGGGGCTGTGGCAGTATTCTATAGTCAGACAAATTCGATAATCCGACACCGCCTTGCAAAATGTTTGTCAGATTACCATGGGCCAACTGTATTACCCTCTTAAAATAAAACAAGATAAAAACAATGAGATATATATATATATATATATATATATATATATATATATATATATATATATATATATATATATATATATATATATATATATATATATATATATATACATACATACATATACATATATATATATACATACACATACATACATACACACATATACACACATACACACACACACACACATACACACATACACACACACACACACACACTACAAACAACACAAACACAAATAAACAACACACACACACAACACACACACACACACTAGGTAATCTTTTGTTTGCTTATTCTCAATAATTATTAGTAAGAGCAGTTTCCCTGACATATTTTATATTTACTAGGAGGCTCCAATTACTAATAATAAAGTAATAGTGCCTTGAGAAAGAAATATTTTCAAAATGAATGATTTCGTTAGTCTTGTATTTAGTAAGTACCTCTCTCCACTTCTCTCCTACATACCGCTAATTTTAACATAATTACGAAAACGAAAATTTTATCAGCCTAAGGTAATTTAACTATAATACATTTCTAATGTTATGCTAAACAATTTAATGCAATGAAATTTTCATTAAAATTATTTAAACTTTTCAGAACTGACAAATATCAATATGATGTTAGGATGACAATATATCTTCGTTTATATTTAGTAATAATGATAATGATAATGAATAAGGTGATATTGATATATAAACATTAATTGTTGTCCGTTAGTCTCGCTAAAACTCAAAAATGGCTCGACTGATTTTGATGAAATTTTTGGTGCGTATTTGAGTGGGTCCCTGGATAGTTTAGATTCATAATTGGACCCAGTAGATGGCGCTGTTGTCGAGATCCAGAAATCACCCGTGCGAAGCCGGGGCGGATCGCTAGTATTATAATAAAAAGGTAAGTGTAATAAATACTACAATCACGGTCCATTGAAGCTCCAACATAATCGTGCAGTTATGAGGGACACCGTCTGTCACGAGTAGAACGGCGAAGTCCGCTATTTTCTGTACCATGTTGTGTACAATACCGTTATCATTTTGAACACATACTTTCATACCGGAGTAATTGGGAAACCTCATATTCGTATTATCGTTTAACTATTGATTTGTATACGACTTTGAATCTTAAAAGTGGTGTAATCTTGATATTGTTAAGAATTAAATGAATAAAATACACATCAGACTACTGAACTAATTTTGAATATTTCGACTACATAATAAAAAAACTATAGTCTGCATTGGTGAACTACTGTTTTATATGACTTGGCAACACTCAAAATGGCTGTCATATGCTCAAAAGCGATAAAGCGGCATTTTCGTTCTTTGATAAGTCCCAAAATTTATGCACGAGAAAGATCCTGTATCGCTATTATAACGAATCGACTCAACCTTTCTTCTTTTAAAAAATATAGTTCAAAGAACTTTTCAAATTCTGCAATAAATAAATATTTCGCAATAGACAGGTTAGTAATCATCCTACATTATCTACTTTCAGTGACTCTTTTGCGAAATTTATCTCTTAATTATACAAACATAATTTTCATTGTATTTTTTATACGTAACAAGCAACATTAAAAATTAGAAGTGCCAAATGCAGTACTAACCGATACAAATTGATTTTTATTACATTTATCTCTGAGCACTGCTTTTCCATAAGTTAGGTAAGTATAAATTAAGATCTTTTGTAATCATGTAAATCTTTTGTAACTTACGAACAACTTTCAATTTGATCATCAAAGGAAGGTTCATTGGTCAATAGTATTTCAGCAGTAGTGTACATAAGTTTTGATAATGAATTACTGTTTTTCAATATTGACTTTATATGTAATTCTTGTTTTATATTACAGTCAAGTGAAAGCCATGGGTGCATTAAGTCCTCTAGATCCTTCTTCTTTTCTAGGCCAGGTAATTTTAAATTATTTTTATGTTGCTATATTTATTAAACAATATATTATTAAACAAAAATAAAGTATAAAGATTTTAGATATTATTATTTTATCCCCTAGCGGCCCAAAGTCCTTTAAAAATGATGTTAGGACCGTTATCTCATCTTGATTTCCGTCCCACTAAAGGACATGAAACTTAATGAAATTATTCTGTTTAGCTAATAAGTTAATTAGTTTTATTGTGAATAAAAAATGATGCATGCAGAAAGGGAAAGGTAAGTTAAATTGTATTATACCTGACTGTTTTACTGTATTTATGCAATTTGATTATTTCATTTTGTCTGAGAGCAAATAATTCAATTAGAATAATATTTTGATTTTTTTAAATTTGAATTTAGAAACGCCATACTTTATGTGATTTTTAAACTACATTAGGCTGATATTAATTATTTTTCAGTAAATTGTTATAATCGGGGAAATACTTTGTTTGATTTGATTTGATTAAAGTTTAAAAAAAATGCTATGGAGTTAAAATTAAATCATTTTTACTGCAATATTTTTTTACAAAGATTTATCCCGTTTGTCTTTTATTAAGGACATCTAAAATATGTCATGTTATGTAATATACACCGAGTGTCCTTTTTAACAAACTGCATTTTTTATTTTTTCTTACAAATTTACAATATTTAGTATCAACTTACATTAGACCCCGTAATCCGACATGCCTTATGAATCCGCCACGGAGGTGTCTCGCAAATATGTGGACAAATAGGTTGCAATTAATTTGCGCCATTGTTGTCTCAGTTTAAATGTGACTATGGAGATGCAGCCTAGCGGGCATTCATTATTGTTTAGGTATTCATTGTGCATCAAATGACTTTTTTATTTTTATTATTTTATATTTGATAAGTAATTTGTCAGATTATGAGGTACTCTTTTTCAAAAGTTCTGACTACCAGGGCTGTGGCAGTACTTTATATATAATATAGTCGAATTTGTCGGACTATGAGTCCGACAAATTGATAATCCGACACCGCCTTGCAAAATGTTTGTCGGATTACCATGGGCCAACTGTATTACCCTCTTAAAATAAAACAAGATAAAAACAATGAGATATAATTTCCATTAAAAAAATAATAAAATTATTTCTGCAGCTAGCACAACATAAGGAATGTCCATTTAAAGTTATGCGTGGGCAGTATATATATGTATTCTTGAATATACCTATTTTGCTGGGCCGCTAGAGGTTATACAAAGTTAGAAAATTTCCATCAATTTAACTTAAACAAAACAATTTTAATTTTAGTTTTTGGAGTTATAATAATTTACTCTTAACATTTAAATTTTTAATATTTATTTAATTGTTATTAAATGTTAAGATTACGATTGAAAACCATTTTTAATGTGTAATAATATGATTTTGTCATTTTATTTCAAAGATTTATTTTATTTTTATTTCCTTACAGATGTAGCAATTATAAGGCACATTTCTCTTATATTGGATGTGGATTTTGAAAACAAAGTTCTAAAGGGTACTGCTGATCTCAACTTTGATGTACTGCAGGCTACTGATGAAATAGTATGTTTTTCAATGTTTATTTTTAAAAGTTTAGTAAATCCATAATTATGTACTCTTGACCAGGTGTTTTGGCCATTCAATCATTGCAACAAATTTGGCACATGAGATGTAAATAATAGTAATGCTATCAATATCAATAAGTAATGACTAAAAGTGGCTGGCACTCTGAGTGCACTTGGTTAGCCCACTCTGGATGTGAGTTGGTAACCTGTAGCAGAAGAAGGAGTGGCTTCTCCTCAAACCTAAAAACAAATTATTTGTATTTTTAACCGACTTCAAAAAGGAGGAGGTACTCAATTCGACTGTATGTTTTTTTATGTGTGTTACCTTATAAATTTTTTTCTAGGTGAACCGATTTTGATGATTATTTTTTTATTTGAAAGCTGGTGTTTCTCATGTGGTCCCATATAAATTTGATCAAGTTCTGACCAGTAGTTATTGAGTTATCCTTAAGGGTGCGTTTGCAAATCGGACGAAATTATGCTGTTTTTCGGTACATTTTGTGACAAAACTAAACCAAATCAAACAGCTAATTGCTACCACGTATAGAATGGTTCTTCATCTTCAAATGGTGGTGACTTTTTTGTTGAAAATAATAGTTTTTTATATTGTAAATCTGATCTTCCTAGCCATTTTCTACAAAATTAACGATACCGGCTCATGTTTAGGTACATTTTGTTCTATTATCAACATATATTAAGATTTCTAAAATACTATAAGTAGGCAGACATATTCAATAAAACACAGTGGTGTTTACTTTTTATCAAAATGTCACAAATAATCGTAAAAAAAATAAAAACTGATGCTTAGTTTTTACATATTTTGCTAACGTATGAATCATAATGGATTGCAATAAGGGTTATTTTATTTTGGTGCCTGTTTTGATTTATTGTACAAAATTTCGATGAAACCTCAGTCCGCGCTCGGCCGCCCGCATGAGTGGATACTGTATCGCCTGCCTGATTGCAGCAGCCGACAAAGATCGCTGTATATACACAAAATATTCGAATTTGATACATAGGTACTTGACAAGGCAAAATAATATTATTATTTTTATAATCACACATTTTTGTTATAATATTTTGTTTCGCTGAAAGTAAGTGGGATTTATATATATAAATAATTATATAAATGCCTATTCGTCTTGGACTTTGTGGAGTGATCTGAAAGTGTTCATTGGTGACTGCTACTGGAACTCCTAGTCGAGTAGAACTAGATGTGCCGAGTTTGAGCTCGTTTTGTTAGTTATGATGAGGCTTTACCTCCGGACTTGATGGAGAGACCTGATAGTGTACTTCGGTGACAGCTACTGGAACTCCTCGACGAGTAGAACTAGGTGTGCCGAGTTTGGGCTCGTTTTGTTAGTTATGATGAGACTTTACCTCCGGACTTGATGGAGAGACCTGATGGTGTACTTCGGTGACAGCTACTGGAACTCCTCGACGAGTAGTACTAGGTGTGCCGAGTTTGGGCTCGTTTTGTTAGTTATTATGATACCTAACCTCCAGGATTGATGGAGAGACTTGATGGTGTACTTAGGTGCTTACTGCTGGAACTCCTGGACGAGTAGAACTATGTGTGCCGAGTTTGGGCTCGTTTTGTTAGTTATGATGAGACTTTACCTCCGGACTTGATGGAGAGACCTGATGGTGTACTTCGGTGACCATTACTGGAATTCCTGGACGAGTAGAACTAGGTGTGCCGAATTCGCCTCGTTTTGTTAGTTATGATGAAACCTAACCTCCGGGCATGATGGACAGACCTGGTGGTGTACTTTGGTGACTACTTCTTTAACTCCTGGACGAGTAGAACTAGGTGTGTCTGTCACTCCATCAAGTCCGGGGGCAAGTTCTTATCATAACTACCAAAACGAGCCCAAACTCGGCACACATAGTTCTACTCGTCCAGGAGTTCCAGCAGTAAGCACCTAAGTACACCATTAAGTCTCTCCATCAAGCCTGGAGGTTAGGTATCATAATAACTAACAAAACGAGCCCAAACTCGGCACCTAGTACTACTCGTCGAGGAGTTCCAGTAGCTGTCACCGAAATATACCTTCAAGTCACTTCACCAAGTCCGGCTAAAGTCTTATCATAACTAACAAAACGAGCCCAAACTCCGCACCTAGTTCTCGTCCAGAAATTCCAGCAGTAGTCACCAAAGTACACCATCAGGTCTCTCCATCAAGCCCGGAGGTTAGGTTTCATCATAACTAACAAAACGAGCCCAAACTCGGCACACATAGTTCTACTCGTCCAGGAGTTCCAGCAGTAAGCACCTAAGTACACCATCAAGTCTCTCCATCAAGCCCGGAGGTTAGGTCTCATCATGACTAACAAAACGAGCCCAAACTCGGCACCTAGTACTACTCGTCGAGGAGTTCCAGTAGCTGTCACCGAAATATACCTTCAAGTCACTTCACCAAGTCGAGCTAAAGTCTTATCATAACTAACAAAACCAGCCCAAAGTCCACAGCCACCATCTCACTGCTAGTAGTGGGCTTCTAGTGCCTAGCAGTCTCTGGAGCAGCTATTCGTATTTCGTATGTAATATATTTTTGTAGGTATAAGAAATGAGAAAAAAAATCAATCTTTCAAATTATCAAAATGTTTTTACTTGATTACGATTCCCACACCCGCAGCTCAATGTAATATCAATGTAATAGTTCCATTCTATACCTATCAATTTTGCAAACGCATCCTTAATAATGTATATTGAAGTCGGTTGTACAAAATTTTTAATTTTACCTCTTGTTGTATGTGTTAGCTCCAGCTAAGATAACCCAGAACCTACTGTGAAGCACTCCTATACTCCGTCCACTATGTGCCATGATCTTCATGCAATAATATTACTATATAATAAAATAGAATCATTTTTATTCAATATAGATTACATGTAGTACTTATGGAAGTCATTTTTTTACCACTGGTTCGGAAAAAACCTCTGTCCTTGGAAAATCAGCAAGAAACACAGCAGGACTTTATTTTAATAAAATTAATTTACAATATATTATTTTATATAATTAGTTTAAAAACATTTAGAAACACCATGATCTCATTCCCAGGGGTTATAGAAATACATTTCTTAGTTTCACTGACTTTCATCTCAGATATTCTATACATAACTTTACTGCTTTGCTTCTAGACTTGGACATTCCCTAATTTTATAATATTTTTATTTCTCTTAAAAACATTTTTTTTAATTTTTCATTAGCCTTTTTATTTTTTTATAAATTAAGGGTGACAAACAAGCATACAGTCCACCTTATGGTAAATGAAGGCTGTGGCCATTAGACGTCTACATTAATTCTAGATTAAAAATCAAAATGCAGATGCACTGTCACCGCTGAGGATTGAGATGGAATGCCCCTTTTCCAGTAAAAAGGGTCTCCGGTTCTCTACACTCACCATACGAAACACAGCAGCATTAAACTACTAATTTACACTGGTAATCTGTGAGAGTGTGGTCCTACCCGGTTGAGTCGACCTCTACCACATAATATTATAATGTGCCAAGTAAAACAAATCAGTTACTTTTATCTCATGTTTTATTTACTAACTTACTGCTCTGCCTCAAGTACTAGATATTTTGTAAATACAAATTTTATAACATTACAAATGATAATAAACTACTATGCAGTACTTTGGTAAATTAATGTGTAATCATTGCCTATTGAATAACACCTCTGTGGCAAAACCTTTCATACTTGGCACTCAACTTTTCAAAGTCTGATGATAAATATTACATCTTATCTGTAATTTCTGTATCTTGTATTTTTATTCACTAATATCAGTGTTTCTTAGAAAACAATACCTATTTGAAGTACACATGATAATATTAATCATTATATATAAGCAGTTTCCATTCCTATCATTTGAACTGTCATTCACCACTTCATATTAAAAAGGCAGGTTTAATCTAATCTGTTGATCTAATATTGAACGATTACATTTTGTGTAACCACTCTTATGCCTACTTCTTGTAAATAAATATTTTTAATATATGAGGTTTTTACCTATGAAATTCCCGTTTTATAAAGAGCAATTGAAACTTTTTACAATAAATTCTTGTACTGATATTTTTCCTACAATTTTGCTTGTCATATGCGAGATATACACAAATACATGAAGGTCCGACAATCGGCACCAGTACGGAGCGCGCGTCAGCTCCAAAGAGTAAGCTCTAACGACCATAGAGTACTCTAAATCTGTGGTAAGCTGTCGCTCTGCACGCTACCTAGGGTGCTTCACACATTTTCTGTGTAACATTACGTATACATTTTTTTTTGTGGCCAAAGTATCATTTCCATTTAAGAAAGTATGCTGTTTAGATTATACCCTCAGTCCAAATGATTGTTTCGTTGGTGTAGTGGTCGTAAGTGTGTAGACTGCTGTTCATGTGGTCTCAGGTACGATTCTGTCTGTCGGTACGGATCTGTGACGAAATTCTCAGTTAACCGGAGTCAGGAAGTTGGTGGTGTTTCACCCCCGTGCCTCAGAAACCACGTAAAGCTTGCGATTCCTGAGCGAAGCCTGAGATTGCCTGCACAATGATTTGTTTCTGTTGAAAGTGACCGAAATATTGTTTGGAGGTCATTATTATTATAATTCAATTTTATTTATGTCCAAAATGTAGTACCTACATAATATAATGATATTATTAGTTATTAAAGAGCCATTACATTCCACAGTAATAATGGCGTACAATTTCTTTATTTATATGCTAAACTTTTAACATTGTTTGTAAGAATTCGCTGTCACAAACCTTTTGTTTTTCCCTCAATATTTGTATATTTTTGTTTTTGTTATATTAATATTTCATCTCAATCATTCCAGATTTTAGATGTCAATGATCTGATAATACAATCCATTGAATTAAGAGATGGCACAAAATTGCAATATAATACTGATCAGCATGTACCCAATTTTGGCTCCAAATTATCTATAACATTAGACAATCAATCTTCAGCTGGTCAAAAGTAAGTTAAGTTCATTTGTATTCTTAAAATTCATTTATTGATTGTATAATACTATCGAATTGATAGAATCAAGCATAAAATCTCTTTTAAAGCATAATAAATGTTGCGAAAAACAAAGACTTTATTGCTGAAGCTCATCAACATGTTGTAGACTGTCAAAAAGTGATTAATACAGTTTCATTAACCTTTATGGATGGTATGTATAAACCTTTAGTTAGCGATAGTGAAGAAATTGACAACTGGGTTTGTGTACGTGATGGAGGGACGCTGTGTCTTTGCTGTAGATGTAATGAACAAGTAACCGAGGAAGTGGAAAAAAAAATTGGGTTAGCAAATTCAAAATCTTATGATCATGTAGACCTACCTGTATCTGTTTTAGTTAGATTATTAGACGTAATTTGCTTGATCTTGTCAATTTGGTCTTAAATAATTGATATATCTATGTTTAATATAGTGAATATTTTCCAGATTAGTTATCAGAATTAAGTATAAAACATCACCTTCGGCTTCTGCACTACAATGGCTGGAACCTAATCAAACTTCGGGAAAGAAATATCCTTATTTGTTTAGCCAGTGTCAGGTATACTTTTTAATTTTTAACTGTCACCTACAGCTACAACTGTGTAAAACAACAAATAGATTCTTTGGAATCTATTTGTTGTTGCACAGCAATTGCACAGTCTGCATTTTCAACCAAGATTTATTATTATAAATTAAACCCTGCAACTGACTTTTTAATTCACACATCATAATTTGCGACATAATTTTCTGTTTTGTCACATTGTCCAGACTCCACCAGACCAATCATACCAATGAGCATACGGTCCAATTGAAGATAAATAAAGTTTGTTGACCATGGACACAGAGGTGGATTGAATGTTGACAGCGCCTAGGCTAGCAGCCCGTCGGCGCCCCTCTGGCGGCCATATATTATAAATTATAACTAGTTATTTTGCAAATAAACTATAACAAATAATAGTTCAGTTGCAATATAATTACGACATGTAATGCGTGAATGAAAAACGTGATGACAGAGTGAGGGCCTTAGAGTACACATATGTAAGTAACGTGAGGGCGATGCAGGAGTAATCAAGTAGACGGGACGCGCTTTGGTAGCTCTAATACATAGGAGTATTAGAAAGTATAATTTTGTATTATATGAAAGTAGTTACTTTTTTAATTCTTTTTTTTTTCTTTTAAAAACTTCTGCGTGCGCCGCTAGGCACGTGCCTAGTTTGCCATAAGGATAATCCGCCACTGCATGGACACCAATATCTACCATATATAAAAACAGTCTTCGTTAAAGTAGTAAAACAAAACAGTAGTCGTTTCCCAACACTCACCATACAAAACACAGCATTATGTGTTTGGTCCTTGAGAGTCGGGGTCCTTTTCTCGATCGGGCCAACCTATTATATATTATTTTTATAAAACTGAAGTGACAAACGAATTTACAGTCTACATGATGGTAAGTAGCTACTGCAGTTTATGGCACCTGCAACCAACTTTGAACAAAAAGCGCTATAGATGCGTTGTAATTCCTGAGAACTAAGATGAAGTGCCTCACAGCCTGTAATTATACTGGTTCACTATACTTTTTGGACAGAACGCAGCAGTGCTAGCATCGCCTACCCCGACGGGCTCTGAAACAGAGGAGGAGTTCTAGCACCTAATAAATTTGCCATTTATGCTACAGCTTTAATTATACAGCTGCAAGATAACTCCACTATGTAGGTAAAAGTGAAGTTTTCGCCTAATTACACAACTAGCCCACATGAGTAAAGAAACCGATCAGAGGCAAAGCTTCTAAAAAACGTTCAAAAGTTTTACCTATTTTGATAGGGTTGACACAGGAAGATAATATCAATTTAACAAAACGTTTATTAGCTTTTTATTATGTAGCTATCATAAAATATATTTTTTTTTACAAAATACTCTAAATATTTTCATAATTTTTTTTAAATAATTTGTTATGCCTTTTAGTTGAATTGTAATTTTTAAATGTAATACAAAGTTTATTTCTTAAATAATCTAATACAAAACGTGTGCAAACTTGTATATGCACTCACTTGGCATATACAAGTTTGCACACGTTTTACTATATCACTATCAATATTATAACGATGATTATTTCGAAATCAAAATATTAGTGAAATTTTTACGCAAGAATATCAACTAATGCGATAAGTTTTTGACGTAGTATGAGATATCAATCTACCACACTTAAAATAATAAATAATAATCAAGTACTAATTACTTAGTGGAATCTTTGGGATAATTAAAAAATGTTATAGGTGTTTTTATAAACTTTATTTACTTTGAACAAGTTACAATATTATTGCATATAAGTACTATTAATAATTATTATTAATTGTATGTATACGTTCTATTATCGTTCATACACAGTACAGTACAGTAAACCAAAAATCAGTTTTTGAGTTTTTCTGTCAAGAAATATCTCAGAAGCTTATCGAAAAAGTCAGTAAGTTGGCGGTGTCACACCCCGTGTCTCGGAAAGCACGTAAAGCCGTTGGTCCTGCGCCTGATCTCTCTCGGTCGTGTCGGTTTACCGTCCCATCCGACTATGAGAGTGAGGGAATAGAGAGTGCACTTGTGCTTGCGCATACACTTGGGCACTATAATCCTGTCCTGCGCCGATGAGTTTGAGCACTGGCCGAGCCGGTTTAAAGCGGTTTCTTTGTACGTGACGAGCCGCCAGTGCTCACGCACACACGCGCCTCAAGCTTGTAGTTGTGTACCTATCTTGGCGCGGTTGTATAAAGCTTTGCCTCTGATCGGTTTCTTTACTCATGTGACTAGACACAGGTAGTGTGAATAAGTAAGCCTCAGCAAATACAAGTGTTAAAGAAGCAACACAACGCTGCTTAGCAACATCCACTTCCTGATCAATTTTCGCCCTCGACACTAACTTCTGGCTCTCAATCTCAAAAAAAATGTAAAATTACATACATATTCTGTATCTTGGTACCTCAACATAACAGCTAGACTTAAGCCTAAGTAACAAGGCAACTACATCTTGATTTTTCATACATATGCATGTTGTGATAGACATTGCTAGACTTTCTTATTGTAGGGAAGATCTGCTGTAATCTGGTATCAACAAGATGATTTTACTAATAGCAAGAAATGGGGTGATAGATTGTCCTACGCTACCGCCACCACCACCATCATCATCATCGTCATCACCATCATCGTTATCATCATCATCATTACAGCCCTTCACAAGTCAACTGTTGAACACAGGCCTCCCACAAGGAATTCCACAAAGCACGGACATGAGCCACCTGTATTCATTGACTTCCTGCGTTTGTTACGAGGTTCGTCACTCCATTTAGTGGGGGACGACGCCGGTCTCCTGCCAGTACGAGACTGCCACTCGAGAACCTTTTTTCCCCACTGGTTGTCGGTTCTTCGAGCTATATGGCCGGCCCATTGCCACTTCAGCTTACTAATCCGTTGGGCTATGTTGGTCACTCTGGTTCTACTGTACTCTACGCTGCCACCATACGGCGTCTTTAATACCCTTTATTTTAAATCCCATTTTTTAAAACTTGTGTATCATCTTGCAGCCTATACACGCCCGTTCAATTCTACCATGTCAAGATACACCCGCTGTAAAGTTTACGTATGACGCTGAAGTAACAGCTCCCGAAGAATTCACGGTACTGATGAGTGCCGTCCGTGGTGAGAACAGGAGTAAGACAACCATGTTCCAGCAGTCTGTGCCAATTCCATCCTACTTACTTGCCATCGCTGTTGGTGTTTTGGAACATAGGCGACTTGGGCCTAGGTGAGTCACTAATCTAAATCACTTCTTTTAACTGTATGGTGAGGTAAATAACAAAAAACTCATGCATATCAACAATTTTTATTGCATTACAGACATTAAAGGATTGACTGGATTTTTTTTGTTTGAGTCCCTGTGCCCGAATGATTGCTGTTGTCGAGATAAAGAATATAAAATAAAGTGGGGGAAAAGAGCACACAGTTCACCTGATGATAATTGGATGTAGCTTACAGACACCTACATCTAGTCTTGATTAAGAATTGAAATGCAGATGTGTTGTCACAACTGCGGACATGATGAAATGCCTCATTACCTTGTTATATAGGGATATGGTCTTCGGGTCTCACGTCACTTAATGTGAAATGTGAAAAACAATACCATATTGCTGCAATTTATAGTGGTATGTATTCTGTAAGAGTAATTCCTCCCCTGCCGAATCAACCTATTTGCACTGCACCCATAGTGTGGCTCAACCATACATTTAAATATTTTTATTTAATAATAATTAACAGTTACCTTTAACATCGGATACAAGTCTTTGACTAGATATTAATTGAAATTTTGTGATGGTCAAAAGGTCATTGGTGTGGTCAGAAAAAGAAGAAATCGAGCGAAGCGCGTGGGAATTTGCTGAGACCGAAAAATATTTGGAAGCTGCTGAAAACCTCTGCGGTCCTTACCAGTGGGGCCAATATGACCTGCTGGTGTTGCCACCCTCCTTTCCTTACGGCGGCATGGAAAACCCGTGTCTTACTTTCGTCACGCCCACATTATTGGTAAGTATTAATATGCGCGTTTATTTGTTTGTTTTGTTAGATTGTTGGGGCAACGATCTTAGTAAGATGGAATGCCTCATTTTCATTAAAAAGGTTCTCAGGGTAAGGTAAGGTAGGTTTAGAACTATCAATAAACCACGTTTTTAATACTAAAATAAATTTTTGTATAGATTTTTATTAACGGATGTTTGTGATGATAATGAGCAACAGTGGTACAAACATAACTCTTGCTCACGCAGCCATTTTTGTTATAAAGACAGTTTATTAGGATTTCTTACAAAATTTGCCAGTAGTGGGTAATGGCTTTACATAGGCGCATACCAAAACGCTTGACACGCATATTAGTTTAGTTTAGTTTACGACGGGCTGTTTTCCGCAACTCCACGTCTAAGCGCGTATTTTGCGTGTGGGCAGGAATAATGTAATTATTCGAGCCATGAGATCTCCCCGAAGAAGTTCAACAGTCCTTTGATGTTGTGTGCAACTTCGGGAGTGATCCCGGCGTGCCGAGATGTTTAGCCCTGTATGTAGCGACCTCCGGACATTTCAGCAACACGTGGGCCGCCGTTTCTTCCTCCCCATACATGCCCTGCACAGGGGACTATCTGTAACACCTATGGTAAATAAATGTTTGTTAAAGGTGCCGTGTCCTGTGATAGCACTTGTTACTATCCTGATCTGTGGCTTGTTCAGTCTCATTAGAACTTTGGTTAAACAACTGTTTATATCAGGCAGGGCCTCCCACGCATATAATAAATGATTGAGAGCCAATTTTTTAATTATCTGATAAAAACTCAATCAGATAATCAATAAGATAAGAGAATCAATAAGATAACCTGACTGAATACAATTGAACTATTTTGTTGATACAACTGTCATTTTTAATTTACTTATGTTGTATTTTACTCTAAAATAATAAATTTTATGTGATAATTGAAACATCAGCTCTATATAAAGTTAATGTTCTCTATAAAATTATAATCGATATACTGAGAAAACAAATTAGATTCAAATAGTAATAAAATTACGTTGTACATAAAACCAATAGCACCGTAACTAGCCGCCACCCCGCTATGAAATACAACTTTAGTTTTAGATAACAGTGCAAAATACTCTTTATCTAAAATGATAGAATCTACTGTTTATCATATCGTGATATTTTGTCGATGTTAAGCCAGGTCTCCTGCACCGAGTTTTGCTCTATACACTACAGAAAACATATTCTTCATCTTTTTCATAAATACTTTTTATAAATACTCAAGTTAAAAACGAACTTATAGTCCACCTGATGGTAAGTCACTACTACAATCCATGGACACTTGCAGTCAACTTCATACGAAGAAGGCTTTAGATGCGTTGCCACCACTGAGAACTAAGATGGAATGCCTGGCAGCCTGTAATTATACTGGCTCTCTAAACCCTTCAGACCGAAACACTGCAGTGTAACCATGCTACAGCTATATTAATAGTATAGTTGTAGCACGAATGGGTCGGCTCGACAGGGGAAGGACCACGCTCTCACAGAATACCAGCGTAAAATAGCAGCTTAATGCTGCCGTGTTTCGTTTGGTGAGTGTAGAGAACCGGAGACCCTTTTTACTGGAAAAGGGGCATTCCATCTTAGTCCTCACGGCTGACAACGCATCTGCATTTTATTCGCAAACGAGGATAGATGTAGATGTCTATGGGCCACAGCAACCACTTACCATCAGGTGGACTGTGTGCTCGCTCGTCACCCTTATCCTATAAAAAAAAACCTAGTATATGTGATTGATTGCCGCCCAATAACAAACAGAGAATTTCTGACAATCAAAATTCTAAAATCTCTGATTAACATGTTGGACTTGTTGATGATCTTAATTAAATTTAATTTTTGTCTTACAATATTGTGAATCATATATGAGTAGAAATAGATCATTTGTGTGAGACCGCAGCTTATTTTGTGCCGCAGCGTTTACGCAATGTGTTTATGACATAATTTCGTGATAGAGTATTTATACGAAATTCAACCTCTATTATTGCTGCTATTTGGCGGCAGAAATAAATAAGAGCGTGGTACCTACATGCTCAGACAGATTCCTAGGCTAAAAGGAATCCTACCACCTTAAAATAGGTCGGGGAAAAAGTTTCTTCATATTTTGTATACAAATTCAAGACATATTTTTTTTTCAAAGTTTAATTACATTTAATTATAATATATATGTTGTGCCATTTTGTTCGATAACTTGTTGTCATCTTCCGTCCTGATGTCGACACACATTTTTCGTTGTAAAATAAATTTCTGAAATATTAATTCGCGATATTAAATTGTGTTAATTGCGGCCTGTTGAACGAGTGAGATAGAATATCAGAGTAAGATCGGTCATTGTGCAACACAACGTCGAAATTGCATCACTTAAACTTTGAACCTAAGAAAATTCTTCTTAATAATGAGTCGATTAACAAGAAGCCCTCCATCATGTGGGCTAATACCACACACAGTGTCGGATTCTGACGTCTCCTTGGTTGGGCATGCCCAAGAGCACAATCCATATGTAACCCCAGCGAACTAAAAGATTAAGAGAGCCATGTTGCGAAGATTTATTTTCGAAATTCAAAGAAGAATTGAAATCTATGATCAAAGAAATGAGTGAAAGCCAGAGTCATATTCTTAATAATCTTATTAAAGATGTAGCTGAAATAAAAGTTTAGAATTCCAAAATTCAACAGTCTAATCAGGAGATTGAAAAGTCTCTGCAGTTTCTATCTGATCAGTTTGATAGTTTGTTGGTAAGAGTGGAAACTCTAGAACGAGAACGCAAAGAACAGCTATTGTATATCTCTTCACTTGAAACAAAAGTCGAGGACATGCAAAGATTGCTGAAATCAACTACTGTAGAAATTAGGAATGTACCATGTTCTACTAAAAATGATAACAAGTTGGAACTTACTAATATAGTACAAAATACCTGTAAGGTCCTTGCTGTTGATTTCCAACCGAGTGATGTTAAGGACGTTTTCCGCATTAAGGGAAAATCGGGAACATCTACCCTTGTAGTGGATTTCTTGCGAACAAAGACCAAACAGGAAGTAATTAAAAATGCTAAGCTTTATAACAAAACACACCCAAATAAAAGGCTTAACTCAACTCTTATAGGTCTAAGTGGACCATCTGTACCTTTATATTTATCCGAAGGTCTTACACATAAAGGTCGCAGACTGCTGTACCTGGCGCGGGATTTTGCTTCAACTGCCAAATTCAAATATTATTGGACCAGCAACGGGAAAGTTTTTCTCCGCAAAACCGACGAATAGCCAAACATTGAAATAGTGTGAAACTGATCCGGTAAAACGTAAAAACACAGAATAACTATTAATAATATTACTTTGCTTCACATACTTTCAATTTTGTAATATTTTATCTTTACTTATATTTGTTTTACATACTTGCATGCTTCTAAGTTTAAGTTTTAGTTCGTACTTAATCAGAAATTATTGCAATAACATATTCATAGTAATCTTTGTAAACTCAGCTAATTTATCGTCTGAAAATAAATTATATACTAGAAAGTCTCATAAACTTAACTCACTGATTTCCACCAAACTGCCGATACTTGTGTCATTGCAAATAAATAATAAAATACGAAGGGATAAATAACTTGTAGATAACAAACGACATGGATAATATTATAGCCGGAAAATCTTATTTATGTGACCTACCTCTAGTTACCAAACCTTTAAAGTATTGACCCAAAATATTAGAAGTATAAATCGCAACTTTAATGAATTTAAAGTTTTACTTGCCAGGATTAATTTAAATTGTGAAATATATATATTGACTGAATCTTGGAATACAATTACTTCTTATTTTCCAACGATCCCAAACTACGACTCCTTTTATACTAAAAATAATATAAACCAAAATGATGGATTAGTTGTATATATTAAATATGGACTTACTTGTACTGTTGAGGAACCAAGCTTCGATGGTGCTAGTTGTCCAATAATAAAAATAAATGTTGATACACTCATAATTGCACTATACAGATCTCCATCTTATAGAAATATTGCTCCATTTATCGACTCGTTGGATAAGCTCTTGTCCTTACACAAGTCTTATAAAAATGTAATTATAATGGGGGTTATAAATATAGATATAAAGCCTAACAATGAGGATCAAAATTCTCATGATTATTTAAACTTACTTGCGAGCCATGGATTTCTCATTGGTCATAGTTACCCAATTAGAGGAGCAAACTGCCTGGACCATTCTATGGTCAATATTAAAGATCAGTAACTACTTCGGTTTTAAATGCACCCTCACAGATCACACAGCAGTCATCTCATGTTTGGATTTAACATCTAAAAACTACCAAAAAAGGGACTTTGTAATGAATAAAGTCAATTACGAAGGGAAGCCGTGGTAGCTCAGATGGTTAACGCTCGCTGTAAGTTTCACAGTACGCGAGCAACCCGGGTTCGATCCCGCCGGCACCAATGAAATTGTTAATTGCAATTTTAAGTGCTGATTTACCACGTGCTCGGCGGTGAAGGAAAACATCGTGAGGAAACCTGCATGTCTGAGAAATCAAAAATATATTTGGAAGACATGTGAAGTTCGCCATTACGCATTGGGGCAGCGCGGCGGACATTTCTTGCTCTAAAACCCTCTCAGAAATGAGAGAAGCCTGTGCCAGCTGTAGGACGTATATAGGCTGTAACTTTACTTTACTTACGAAGGATTCTCAAAGATTTGGATGCAATCAGTTTTGAAGAAATTTTTATGTCCATGGACGCAAATTAGGCTGCTGAGAGACTCGTAAATATTCTCTCAAATTAACTAGCTAGCCATTCAACTAGAATCTTAGTACCCCGTAAATTTCATTGTCTTAAGCCGTGGATCATACCAGAGCTGCTACGTTGCATCAGAAACCGATACAGGATGCACTCTAAATGTAAAGCAGAGCCCTAAATTAAATTATGCAAACAATTTATAAAAAGTACAAAAATTATTGCAACGATCTGCTTAAGCGACTAAAAAGAACCTATGAACAAAATGAGCTTAAAAAGTAATCTAATAATCCTTAAAAGACCTGGGACACCATTAAAACTATTGTTCATATAAATAAATAGAAGACTATACCTAAAGACCTGCGTATTTGTTATACCCTCAAAATTCTGTTGAGCATATCGACAATTTTTTCGCTAATATTGGGAAACCCAAGCAAATAAATTAGTTAATGGACGTACAGATGACCAAAGAACCATATCTAACTTGAATGTACCCTCTCCATCTCAATTCCATAACCATGCTTAAAGCTACCGGTGAAGAAATTAAAGCCTGGTTGGGACGGTATATCCAATAAACTTTTAAATATTTGTAACAATCATATAGTACCCGTCTTAACACATATTTTTAACTTATGTTTAACTACAGATGTATTTCCACAAATGTTAAAAATATCGATTATATATTCTATTCATAAATCTGGACCAAGAGACTGCATCAACAATTACCGCCCAATCTCGGTATTGCCAGCCCTATCAAAAGTTATAGAAAAGGTAATAAATAAAGATTGATATGTTTTTTGGAAAAGAATGCTCTTCTATCAAGCAATCAATATGGTTTTAGAGCTGGCAAGTGTACTTCTGATGCAGTTACTGGGTTAACAGATTATATTGCTCAGCAAATTGATAAGAAAAACAAATGTATAGGTGCATTCCTAGATCTTACGAAAGCATTTGATACGGTCTCTGCACCCATACTTCTATATAAAATGCATAAAAGTGGTATACGCAGAAACCATTATGTCTGTTTGAAATTTATATTTCTCACAGAAGGCAAAGGGTAAAGGTTGGTGACCTGACTAGTCCAGATTCTCCCATCACTTATGGCGTGCCACAAGGCAGCGTCCTCGGCCCTAGTCTCTTCTTAATATATGTAAATGAATTATGTAATCTTAATTTGAATAATTGTAAGATCTTTACATTTGCTGATGATACAGTGCTACTTTTTCATGGTAAAACTTGGGAGGAAACTAGAAACAAGAAACAATGGCTTCAGAAAAACATATTGACACTAAACGCATCGAAAACTAAGTTCATTACTTTTGGTATAGCACAAAATAACATTCCTAGCAAAATATACATCATCTCAGTGTATAGTATTAGAACGTACAGTCACAATAAAGTACCTTGGTGTAATTTTGGATCAAACCTTAACGTGGATACCACAAATGAAAATGATATCAGAAAAAATTCGTAAACTATTTTCAAAACGTTGCGGGATGTTGCTGACATTGAACTTCTAAAATCAGTCTACTATGCCATGGCCCAATCCGTTATATCATATTGCATAAGAGCGTGGGGAGGTGCTAAACAATCTCATATTATAAGAGTTGAAAGGGCCCAACGCGCGTTACTTAAGGTTATGACTTTTAAACCCTACCGATTTCCCACTGCTGAATTCTATGCTGTGATGTGCTGACGGTAAGACAACTGTACGTAGTTGATACGATCTTATCCCAACATAAGAAATTTTCTTACGACCCGAAACAACCCCAAAAGCGAAGAAAGGACAGAGTGTGTCTTAATATTCCCTTTAGGACTTACTTTATTAAAAAGTTTCAATGTTTTATTGGTCCTTTTCTATATAATAAAATTAACCGAATGATAAATATACATCCGCTTAATAAATACAATTGCAAAAAAAAGTTGACAGTTTGGCTTAAATCGCAAAGTTATGATAACATTGAAGATCTATTTACAATAAAAAAATGAACTGAGTTCTAAAATTTAAACTTAAATTAAAATAAAACATTTTTAAATAATTATAAGCACCTTATTAGCACTTTATCAAAAAGTAGTAATTTGTAAAGCGTTTAAGTGTATATTCTATGTTAATTTACTTTAAGGAAGAAACTAGCATTTAAGACACAGGCTTGGCCTAGTTTAAATGCTAGCAATTCTTATCTTTTAGTGTACACTTTTCGTTCCAATTTACCAAATATTAAAATTTAATTAATTAAAATTTAATTTTTCTGTACAATTAAATACACAACATAAATTACATTCTTAAGAAATGTTCACAGCCTTAGTGGTGAAACTTGTTTTTTGTTCATATCTATTGATTTAAAAAAAATTGTTCTACCCGAAACTTTAATCTTAAGGATTAAATAATAAGTGTGTACCATATTTTGTTTATCAATAAACATTATTATTATTATTATATCTTGTAGGTAGTGACATAATCCCGTTACTGTAGAAATCTTGGGACTTTTGATCAAAAAAATGCGACAAATACTTTTGACAGTACTCTATTGATGTTAACCTTACACTGCCCAAAGAATTCTGAAGTGACCAAAACGTGAAAATTTGAGACTGCAAGGTCAGGACTATATGATGGATGCATTAACACTTCCCAACCAAGCATTCTCAATTTTTTTTGAGTGGCCAAAGATGTGTGTGGTCTCCCTTTTCTGTTGATCAATTCCGGCCGTTTTCCTCAATTTCTTGTTTGAGTCTCATTAGTTGTTGGCAGTAGAGATCTGAATCGATGGTATTGCCCGACGGTAAAAGCTTTTTAATGCTTTTCATTTCTTTATTTTAAATAAAATTGAGGGAATTTGTGGGGAATCTGTTGAAGTTTTGTCCTTAAATTAAATTAACATGAATTTCGAATTTCACAATTGGTGTTGGCAACGCTGCTACGTTGCACCGAAATTTACCTACTAAGATTTGTTTGCAGGCGATATAAGAATTAGAGGCGGCAATCACTATAAAACTTGTAAGTAATTTTTAATAGTTTTGACGTACCTCTTTTTAAATTCAAAGTATTGGTCGGATTAAATACGGAAAGTCAATAAATAAAGTAAAAGAATTATTTTTTATATTAATTCTGATAGATTAATTAACTGTCGATCATAATTGCAATTGATTTTAACTATTAAATTATCAGTACCATTTCATTTCTATTTTCTTGTACAAAATCAAAGATAACGATGAAATAGTGTTTATAATTGTGTAAGTGAGTACTGAGTACCCAATTAGGTACGTTTATTAATTTCAATATCATTTTTGTAGTAAAGAACTGCTTGTTGCGTCAGGCTACAATTGATTGTGTAATTGTATTTTAAAATATTACAACCATAACTTCTAAATTCCATATGAAGACTAGTCGTAGCGATAACTAAACTTATAAATAAAATAAACGTTGACAATTTCGTAACGGTTTAACGATCTGTGGAAATGATCAAAATGCTTACCGCAAGGACGTTACGACGCACGAGGCATTTGTTTCGGCGGGATTGATTATTAATTTTAGTTTTTGAGACAGTTTCGTGTTGGCTATCACGTGCGCGTGAGCGACAATTCAATCGTTTTGTTTATTAAATTCTTGTTGTTACGTTTTGTTTCTTGTTTTGTTTTAATAATGCCTAATGCGTAGGTACGTTTATAGTGCTCGTTCGTTTTGTTTATTAAATTCTTGTTGTTACGTTTTGTTTCTTGTTTTGTTTTAATAATGCCTAATGCGTAGGTACGTTTATAGTGCTCGTGATGAAAAGAATAGGTACAAAACTGAATACATCAGAATAATAAACATACCTACACGATGGATAAAAAATCATGACTATCCTTGTTAACATTTCATTTAAGTAATTTTTTCATTAGCGAGGAATCGAACCAGGTATTTGGTTTATTTAACCTGCGAATTCGAATTAAAGTGACTAGGTGGAGACAAGCACAGTGGCAAAATAGTAGGTTAAGTAGATAAGTTAGGTATTTAGACAAGTGTTGTAAATTATTAGGTATTGTAGTACGATCGCTAGCTGCGGGCCGCGCGAATTCGGCGTCCGCGCGTATATTGACCCTTAGTCAGCTGATTGTAATTCCACTACTGGTTTTATGTTTAAGTATTTTCATGATTTTTTATGAAATTATCGTTTCATTTAGCTCTACTAACATGATAGAGCGTGAATAAAGCTAATAAAACGTTGTGAAAAGATGACTTTTTTTCCTCGGGATCGATTTTCTTTCTGACCCATCATTAGTACTATCGTCTGTCTTCGTTTTCGGAGCCCCAAATAAATCTTTCTTCAATTTTATACAAACAAAATACGAAGAAATATTTTCCCCGACCTATTATAATATATTATATACTATGACCTTTAGGTTATAGTATATTTATTATACTATTTTTGCAAAATCAATTTCCTTTGAAGACTAATTATTAAAAGCTTAAGAAGCTTGTCTGCAAATCAATATTTTTTTATTTTTTCATCAAGTTCTTAGTTATGACTCTAGAATTGATCTAGAGTTCTAGAGTCTTAACTATGCCAAGATGATCTCTACAATCATTCACATTCACAATTTGATTTCATGTAAGATTTTTAATAGTACAGTTGATATGTTGCTTGCGTTATTAATAAGATAAAACACACACTAATTTTCATTAGCATTATCTAAGTAATAAATTACTACATCATATCTTTTAAATTTGCTGCTTTTGATAATGCCTCAAACTTGGTTAGTTTCCTATATAGTTTCCTAACTTAAGTTAATTTAGTTTTTTTACAAATAAGCATTATTGGACTGCAATAAACTATGTCATTATTGGCACTCATACAGTTTCTTTAAAAAAAAAATCGTTTTGGCTGCTAAAAGTATTTAACTAAACTTGATTTTATTACCTTCTATTTCAAAACGAAATTTAAAAAAAAATAGAAATCAAAATTCTTCTAGATATTATAATATATTTATCTTTCAGGCTGGTGACAGGAGCCAAGCAGATGTAATAGTCCATGAAATAATGCACAGTTGGACGGGCAACCTAGTAACTAACAGGAACTTTGAGCACTTTTGGCTAAACGAAGGCTTTACAGTGTTCCTTGAGAGGAAAGTTGGGTCTTCACTTATTGCTGATGCTGCGGAAGCTAAGCGCAGCAGAGATTTCCACAGCCTACTTGGACTGCAGGAATTAAGTGAAACGGTAAGTTTCGGTTTAATTGTTCATTTAATTTTCTTTTTTTAATTAAATTATTTTTTCCCGGTAATTATGTCAATAGTTCCACTGCAGGGGAACTTATGTCATCGCCAAACTTGGCAGGCAGATTGACACACCTTTAATTTAGTCCTGTTTGCTTCCTTTAGCAGCCAGCACACACGACATGATTATACTGCCATCGGGCGGAGTGCATGAGGGATTTCAGACATTCCTCTTATGCCCGAAAACTCAAACGCTACTCAAATTTAAGATAACGTAAGAATAATATATTGCTGTCTCTATCACTTTAAGTCAAAGTGACTGTGACACCACGAGACTTAACGACATCTTAAAATTGAGTAGCGTTTCAGTATTTGGCCATTAGTCTACTATTACTATTTCCTCTATAAAAATATTAGCAATCTGCCAAGTCGTAGATCCTAAGGAAAATCCAAACCAAAGTCGTTAATACTACCCACAAATAATTTGTGGGTAATATTAACTACTTAATATGTTTCCGTCGAAAGCGTACATAATAATTAAAAATTAAAAATTTTGTACATAATAATTTAAAATTAAATTTTTTTGTTGTAAGGGTAGTCAATTTTACAATAGGTAAAATTGTACCGAAAGGGGGGGGGGGAGGGTACTGTAACATGTGTAAATTTTTAATATTTTATTAATTAAATATTTTATTAAAAAAATATTGGCGCGCAGTCGCCTACGTGTTTTTTCCGATCGGTGCGTGGCGTGGGAGCTGTTGAGTAACGCGGGTGAAGGGTGAAGCGGGGGGGGAAGACAAGCATAGCGCTATACGAGAACCGAGCATGAGAACTTCATATAGCGATGGGTCGTCGACGTATTTGTCGTTAACGAAACTAGACCGTCCATTTTCGTTCATCGACTAGTTAAATTTGTCAACTAGTTTACGCGTCGACTTGGTTTTGCAGACGTTTAAATTTAAACTCCGCGACGTCGTCTATGGCTCGACATAGTCGACGTACGTAGGCCGTAGACTAGTGTAACGGCATGTTGTATTAAGTCGTCTATTATTAAGTCGCCCTTCTCTTTTGCTCACGCGATGATACCATCACGGCATCCTTTTCTTCACCTTACACAATAACAAACTGCTACTTATACTCTTACGCTATCTACATTTAGATTTCTAATTTGTTTGCGTAATTATGTCATTTCAACGAACATAATATGAACTAATATTATCTGACCACGTTCTCGCGTCGGTCGTCGCGTTGCTAGTCGAAATGAACGTTATGGAGTTTCAATTTAGCCATTTACGGATTCGATTAGTCCATTGATTGTACTTAAACCGTCTACTCGTTCACAGTACTTTGACGGTCGAATTAACTAGTTCGTTCATTCAACGCCCATCGCTAACGTCATAGCCACAGTCAGGCCTCTGTCACTCTTGCTACCTGCGTGAAATAATTACCTACAATCGCGAAGCGCCCCAGGGGTAGATCGCAGTCGGGGCTAGCGCGTTCTAGGCGATTGAATGTTAAAGTTTTTTTAACGCTGTTTACGTAAATAGTTTTTTGTAAATACTTGTTGAAATTCTCGTCGAAATAGTTTTTGTTTGGTGTTTAGTATATTTAATTGTAGGATAAAATAGTCGAAATAGTTTTAATGTAATTTAAGAATAATATATATGTATATTACCTATCTATTTGATAAATTATAATGGCAAAACGACGTTGCTACTATAATTGTTGCGGGATGGATGCTTAATGAGCAATTAAAAGGATTCAGATATATCATTTTTTAAGTTACCGAAGGTTAATGAAAGGTGAATTTATTTCATTTTTTTGTTATAGCGAAAAGAATTAAGTAATAATTTAACTACAGAAGTAATAGCTAAGTACTTTATTACAAAACTTAGTTCAAAATTTACTTCACTACCCAAGTACCTACTTACATACCTATACTTGTCTTTATAATTAAAATATTTTTAGTTATAATACTACAAAATACTGAAATTAAAACTTTGATTACAAGATTTTTAACTACGTAGATTACGATCATATTTCTGTTAGGAATCGTATTTCGGGTTTATTTGTTGTTTACGCTATCTACCTATACGAACCAAGCATCGCGATTCCCGACGAATGGCTTTTGTATTCCGCTGCTATGTATCACAGAACTTACATAGCAGCGGAAATATGGTCGATTATAGTCAGCATAGGTACTTTAACTAAGTAACTTACCATTTCACAATGTATTTTTTTACTCTTTATTAACAGCTCTTAGTAACCACGAAAAGTCCGTCATGACGTAGGAAGGGGAAAAGATGCAAAGTAATACGGACACTCGCGCGCAGCGATAAAGTTTTATTTAGCTTTCGTGCGCGATTTATCTGATTAATAATAACTATGTAGGCTGTTAAAACGTCGGCAAGCGATCAACATCAAAGGAGTGCAACTTCTGTACGTAGTACTATTATTTATTCTGTGCCACAGGCACTGTTATTTATTCTGTGCCACAGGTCATAGCAGCGACCGACACCGTACATCTCACCTCGTTGACGAGCACTCGCGCTTATTTTGTGTTATTTGATCGTAAGGGCGCGTTCCCACCGTGTCGTGACGACAGATAATCGTGTAGTTTTAAGTGTCGTGGCTTATATGTTTAAATGGAGGTGTTCACATTTAGAACGACACAATTTACTGTCGTCTAGGACAGTTTTTGCAGTGACGACACTTTGTCGTGACAGTGGGAACGGCAAGCACGACAGTCGTAAAACGATAAAAAATCGGACGGCAACTCTGTAGACGAACACGTGTTTTCCTTCCTCTGCACCGCGCGCCCTCGCGTCTGTACTCGGTTTGCTTTGTGCGTGTTAGAACTTGTCAGACTCCTGCGCATGGTGGACGTATAACAATGGCTAATAATATAACACCGGAAGTTTTAATTCCACTTGTGGAACAAAGGGCTGTCCTTTGGGACAAAACTTTAGACATTTATAAAGACAAAGGTTTGAAATTAGCCGCGTGGAGAGAAATTTGTTGCGTTTTTGAACCTAATTTTGACAAGTTGGAGGAAAAGGAAAGAAAAGATTTCGGTAAGTTTCTGAAACTTTATATTTATTATGATACATGTGCTGTAATGTTTTGCCAAGGTACGGAGCCTATTTCAGATACAAAATAGTCGGAAAATTGTAAGCGCACTGCGTTTCCACCACCTTCGTTTGAACGCAGCTGTGTTGCAGGCATGTTTACCAGGGGCATAACGGTTGGGGTATTCTCCAAGTATATAGCGTCTTTTTTTATTAAAAAATTATGTAATACCGTACAAGCCTTTACAACTTCAATAGCTGTTTCTGCACATACATCCAATGGTCTATGCAAGATCCTCCATTTATTGGATAAGATACCAAAAGTGCATTCAACATATCTTCTCGCGCGGCTTAGACGGTAATTAAATATCTTTTCTTATTGTCTAAATGAGTACCGCCATAAGGTCGCAATAAATTTTGTGACAATGTAAACGCTTCGTCATTCAGCATACAGCCATTCTCGTCTCGTATAGCATTCATTCTAGGCTGTTTTGAATTTCCCTAACAGTTCTTACGAGTTTCCAGAACATTTTAATATTTGCCTGGAAGTTATCAGATATCCTTCTATCATTCTTATCCGTTCTTTCTTGCTTTTTCCTTTCAACAACTTCTTTTACTCTCTTATTTATAAGTCTAAAGTCTGCCTTTTTTCTTTCAATCTCATCATTCATACCGCCAGAATTACCAGCTTTGGTTGCCAGTAAATCTAGTCAATGCTCTTTTCTTTGCTTCAACTTCCATCCGAATCTCATCATCCCACCACCACGTATTATTTTTCCTTTCATTCGTTCTCTTACTTACACCACATACTTCGGTGGCTGCATCCACCAAAACTTTCTTAACATTATTCCATACAGTCTTCAGGTCTAAATCATTCATACATATTTCATTCAAACCATTTATATTCTCCCTCAGTCTACATTTATACTTCTCTTTCACACCTTCATCTTGTAACCTCTCTGTTCTTATACGCTGTAACGCAGTGGTAGACACAGATGTCCGATGCCGCCAACGCCTGAATAGACCATTAATTCGGCATAAGACCAAGTAATGATCCGTCCCTACGTTGGATCCCGGTAAACTCTTGTATCTACCACTGCGCTCCGCATTCTTTCATCCACAATTATGAAATCTATCATGCTTCTATCATTACCTCTTTCCCATGTATACATGTGAATCCTCTTATGGCGAAAGAAAGTATTCGTCACAAAAATATTCTTTTCCTCACATACGGCGAGGAGGTCTTCACCATTCTCATTTACACTTTCATCGCCAAACATTCCTAATATCCTTTCATAACCAGACCTCTTCACCCCAACCCTTCCATTAAAATCTCCTAACATAATGATATTTTCATTTCCCTTACATTTCATCAACACCATCCTTACCATGTCCCAAAACTGCTCTCGGATATAAGTGGGCTTAGACATGTCTGGGGCGTACACCCCTAGCACAAACAACTTCTTTAAGCCCACTTTCATTCGTATCCACAGCAGCCTTGGGCACACATTCATACTCTTTCACACATTGACCCATTCTTTCTGAGAGGATGACACCGACTCCTGGCATGCCCGCTCGGTCTCGTCTACACCAGACCAGTAAGCGGTATACATGCCATGTGCAGTGGCATCCTTTCCCTTCGTTCGTCTCATTTACACATAACACATCTATTCCTCTATCATTCATCATTTCGCATATTTCATCCATCTTATCATTCATTGCTCCACATACATTCAGCGTAGCCAGACGGGCCTCCGCAATCCACTTTTCGCCCTCGTAAGATATTTAACACAGCTTTGTCACTTATAGTCACTTCTCTTAAATATTTTACTTTAAAAATATATATCTTAACTGTTATTAAGGTGATTCCCCCTACTCGGTAAGTTGTGCAAATTATTTTTATATCTTTTAAGTGGGGTACGTAGAAATAGACGCTTATTCTTTGCATTTCGTTAGAAATAATTTCTTTAGTTGCAATATGTATTATATAGTAATACATTAGCTATATTTAGAGTGCTGTAACATAATGTAACCTTTTCGTTATAAATGTATACTTTGTAGAATAATCGTCCGTATTGCTATCCATCTACTGCTTGCTATTGTTATTTAGGGATATTTTGTAGTATTCTCATCTAGTTGGGACTTTAATAAATATATAAAAAGGATAAATGAGATAAATTTAAATAAAATAAAATAACAATATCTATAAAATAAAGTAAAAATAAATAATTTAATTAATAAATTAAAATATGATATTATTAACGCTTAGTATAAACAATTATATGCGCCCGCCAGAATAATATCTATGGGTATTCCAATTAATGACTTGAGATCAACTGTCTGATAAAACCTCTACTGATGCACAGTGACTTTTTTTCGTATTGTTTGCTGCTTAAATCGCTTTTTTAATTAAACTATTGTCTATTGTTTTAATTTTAACTAAGAAAATTAATTTAAAATGGCTTATAATTTTATCTGTCATCAGTTAGCTTCATTTGCTGCTTTCTTCAACTTAAATCTTGCTGCATATCATATCATCCCAGGGAACTTGAATTACATGCTTCTACCTATATATATTTGTAAATCTTTATATTAGCTCTGCTCTGCATAGTGCACAACTGTTGCTATTAGCGGTACACAAATATTTCTGTTATATACTAGTACTAATGCTTGGAATGCATACATCTTCAGGAACTCCCTCCGGATTGATTTTGTGGCCAAGAAAAGGGAGAACTCTGAGCTGACTGGACGGCGGCTGTCAAGATCTAAGTTCATTTTAATATTGGATGCACGGCAGTATGAAGAGGCAGATTAAATAAGGCGCAGGAGAGTATTGTTGCGAAGGCGATTAGATCGAAATCAATAATAATAATAGGTTGTTCGGAAAGTAATTTATTTTTTTCCAACAGCGGACTTTTTTCACAGCCAAATTTTACACTGATTGGTTATGCACCAATAACCAATCAGTGTAAAATATACAATTTTAACAGCTCAGCTCATATATCAAAGCATGCTTGTGAAAAAGTTTGATTGATTTCACGCAGTAGTTTTTAGTTGGTATTCTTTCGATTATGATAAGCGAAAAGCAGCATTTTCGGCATATTTTACTTTTTTACTATCGAAAAGGTTAAAAAGCTGTTTAAGCAAGAAAAAAATTATTTGATGTGTATGGAGATAATGTATTGTAAAACGTCAGTGTCAAAACTGGTTTGAAAAATTTCGATCAGGCGATTTTGATGTTGAAAATGCACCACGTTCAAGAAGGCCAGTTGAAGCCGATGAAGACACAATAAAGGCATTCATTGAGGCAAAACGGCGAATAACAACTCGTGAGATTATTGAAAGATAAAATTTATCGAATTTGAGCGTTCATAATTATTTGAAATGCTTTTTGGATTGGGAATTGGTTTAATCTCCAAGCTCGACATATGAGATCCTCATGTTCTTACGGAAAGAAATATTGTATTGACGACGTCTGTGATTTTCTTCTCAAACGTCAAGAAAAGATCCGTTTTTGAAGCACATCTTCACTGCGGACAAGAATTGGTCTACAAAATTGTTAACCGCAAGAGATGATAGAGTAAAAAAGATGAACCGGCTCAAAGAATTTCGAAAGCCGATATTCATCAAAAAAAGGTGACGCTGTCGGTTTGGTGACATTTTAAAGGAATTGTTTTTGTTTTTAACTTCTACCTGACAACACAACGATCAATTCTGAAGTGTACTGTCATCAGCTGTACAAATTGCACGATTCACTTAAACAGAAAAGGCCATAATTGATCAATAGAAAACGTGTAGTGTTTTACTAACATAATACGAAACCTTATACAAGTTTGTTATTCCGCTAAAAGCTTTTACAACTTGAACCATATTCTCCAGATCTAGCACCTTCTGATTATTATTTATTTCGGTCTCTACAAAAAATTTTAAACGACCTTTACTACAAATGAGGAGGTCAAAAACCGCCTGGATCAGTTTTTGCCAGTAAAGATATGTAACTAAATAAAATATTTATTCACTAAGAAAATTGTCTTTCATTTTCATAACAAAATACGGAATTACTTTCCGAACAACTCAATAGTAACGGACCTCCGACCCTGAGTTGATAAATAATTATTTATTTTTTCTAAATCAATATTTGTTGTTTTATTATTATTAAATTAAGACGTAACAGCAGATCTCTCCAAATTTAGGAGAATTTTCTTTATTAGCCATCCGTTTGTTAATCGCATCAACCTTTAAAGTCACCTATACTTGACCAGCACCTGCGGGCCCTGAGCGCCAACGACGTCTATAGTTGACAAAAAACCCGGCCCACAAAAATATGAAATATAAATATTGGAAAACTATTACTGGTATTTTAATTCTACACTCCTCAAAAAAGAATAACCCAGCAACATGTGAGTATAAAAAAACAAGTCTCCTAGAGCCACAAGTACTAAGAAACATTGAACTAAAAAAAAATGGATTTTTATCTAAGCAAATACTATGTCCAGCACGCCAAAGTCGTCTATGGTTGACCGCTAGTGTCGAACGCGGGAGGCAATAGATTTCTTGAAAACTATCCAAAATTCAGCTCAAACGTATTTTTTTTTTCTATTGTTATTGATATTTGAATAAAACAAAAGGTTAGAAACAAAACTATAATTAGCTACATGAATAAAAAAAATGTAATCAAATCATATTCGCATAAATTCGTCATCGAAAATCAGTTCACTGGGCGCTACATATCTATTTATCTATGCTGGGCGCTGTGGTCAAGGATAGACGACACCCTGATGACGTCATAAGTGATTAGCGGGAAAAGTAGTGCAACATGAACGATTCCTCAGAACTCATTCGCATTTTAGAAAGCGTCGATGATGATGAATTTTCCAAATATGAATCATTACCTGAAGATTTAAGTGGGGTAATTAGTGAATAATTATGCACCTTTTTTATTTTAATAATATAAAATTACAAATAATAAATGTGTTTTTTTTTTTAACTTAAGGTATGAAGAGCAATTTTTCATTTTGTGTTGTGCGATTTTCTTTCTCAATCTTCAAAATCATCTGGCAGCATCAGCATCATATCAAACCCCCATTGTCATAAGAGTGTAAGAATTTTCTTCTGTGCTTCACTTGGCCTTCGCCTCCCCCGACACATAAAATATTTTGAATCGATGTCCGTATATTTTGGTTAGATCGATTTCGAAATCGATACACAACGTGCGACACGGCTACATCTCTAAGAAAATTTCTTCGTAGGTATTTTTGTTTACTTTTCGCTTTGGCGTACAGGACACGGTAATGCCTTTTTGGCGTGGCACTCAAAAGGTTAACAGACACCTTGCACTGTAGCTGCTACACGCTGTCATCGGCCTAGAAAGATACCACAATATTTTCTTTATACAACTTTACACTACCCCAAAGTACGCTCGTATTTCCAAGTTTGTTACCCATCAAGGCCCATTAATGTCATAAAATTTCAACTGCATTTGTAGATAAACGGGCATCTGGGTACTTCAAATCCCTTGACGAAGCTGGTACCAGACTTAAAAGGAGTACATCCAGATGATGCATTCTCCCGTGTCCCATACGAAAAAGGCTCACTCTTCCTACGTTACTTAGAAGACCTCGTAGGAGGACCGGGTAAGCTTAATCATTATATGCATTGTAGGTTAATGAAGAACTAGGACCAACCAACAAATTGACGAGGCTCATCGTGGACTTAAAGGGAGTTCATCCCGATGATGCTTTCTCAACCGTGCCATATGAAAAGGGCTCTCTGTTCCTTCGGTATCTTGAAGAGTTGGTTGGTGGACCTGGTGAGATCAATTTTGAAATTTATCTTAAAACTTGTATTGATTTTAGTAACCATTTTACTTAGATTATAATCAAATAGTTATATTATAATAGTTGATCTGGAGAACTAATGCGTTTTTATGTACACTTTTGGCACTATTTCTATGTTCTGAAGCGTATTATTCATCATCATCGTTGGAACCAAATCCACTGCTTTGAATAGGCCACGCGACCCCACCAATGCCGGTTGCCCCATGGAGGTACCTTCTCGGGACCAGACTATTCCTCCCCTTTCTCCTTCTCAGGAGAACCAGGACATGGCGCGTCTTCCTCCGCGGCCTCCAACTTCCAACCACACCTGCTTAACAGACCCCCCCGTTCGAAGCGTGGAAGCCATAGAGCCAGGAAAAACGAGCACTTAGAAGCATTAAGCATTACTGATAGATCTGGTCTATTGCTAAAAGTGCTTTGCAAAAACCAATTATGAATAAAAAAACTATGATTTATTCCAACAACACCAAATACGAACTAGCTTTCTAAATTCTCAATAGTATTCTTTAAAATCTTTTCAGAAGTTTTTGATGAGTTCATGCGATCGTACTTGGGAAATTACCAGAAGCGCTCATTGGATACGGATGAATTCAAGGAATACTTACTGAATTATTTCAGCGGATATCAGAATCTGACCAGTGTGGACTGGGATGCTTGGCTTTACAGAAGTGGAATGCCACCAATCATTCCTAAGTAAGCTTACTCACTACGTTTACTATCTTTTTTTTATCGTTTATTTGTCGTATAAATAGCAAGTCATAGAAATATTTGTTTCTGCGCGAGATTATAAACCGCGGCCCGCAGCGTTGCAACCTAACGCTTAGCCGCTGCGCTGCCGCTTACTTTTCCTTTAAAGAAAACCTCTACTGCTAAAACCAACACTTGCTATGAATAGAATAGAATTATTTTTTAATTAAATTATTATTAAATACTAATTGAAAGTCAATATTTATTCACCAATGCAATGAATTACAGGAGTCGCTTAGCTGTGAGGATTTGCACTTCTTAATTTTAACATCTTCATGCCGTGGGTATCGAAAGAGGCGACAGAAGGAAATAAAACAGGAGAAAAGCAGTAGCATCTGCCAGATAATAACTCAAAATTATAAAAATAGTTTGTTGCCAACCCGCCTGCTAAGTAAGTGCTCGTGAGCGTGGCAACTATGACAATATTTGAGGTAAACTATGGAGGAAGCCTATGTTCAACAATAGACTTTTGATAGGCAGTAATGAATAAAGTTACGACTTACCATAATTTTTAATCTGGACTCATATCATTTTTACAACTTTTTCAGCTATGACACCTCCATGACGAAAGCTGTCACCGAGCTCGTGGCTAAGATATTCGAAGCGGGCACGTTCTCATACGACGACGTGAAATCCTTCACACCGCACCAGATGATTAACTTACTTCAAGAACTGATCGACAAAGACGCCCTGCCAATAGAAAAACTCCGCAGCTTGGGAGACGCATATAAAGTCAATAACAGCAAAAACTCCGAGATCATTTACAGATGGCTCAGACTATGCATTAGGAGCAGAGACCAGACAAAACTGAAGGAGGTGTTCAACTTTGTTAATCAACAAGGACGTATGAAATATGTCCGTCCAATTTACAGAGATCTTTATGCGTGGGAGGATGTGAGGCAACAGGCTATAGACAACTTCCTTCAAAACGAACCTTATATGATGCATGTCTCTGCTTACACTCTGCGGAAGGACTTGCATCTCAGTGAATAAATTAACAACTTTAGTTTAAGAAATGTATACCAGTGTTGAACACATTTGAGCTTATCAAAATTGTACATTTTTGTAATTTGGATTGACAAGTATAAATTATACAAAGTTGTATAATTCAAACATTGAAACATATTTATTTAACCCTCAATTATATACCTACTATAACTTTTCTGAAATATTTGACATGTAATGTATCAGCAAAAATGCAATATTTACTGTACATATATACGAGGGGCTGATAAGTCCGCGGCCTAAGGTACTTGATGAAAGAAAATATATGGTTTCTATTTTTTATTTTTCAATATAATATCCCTCAAGTGAAATTAACATTTTCACATCTCGCATACAATGCCTTTAACCCACCCAAAAAATATTCTGTATCTTTCTCTTCAAAATGACGATCAACCGCAGCTTTCATTTCGTTGTCATCTGCAAATCTCCGGCCGCGTAAGTCCTTTTTTAAATTGGAAAACAGGAAAAAATCGTTAGGTGCTAGGTCTGGGCTATACGGAGGTGGTCAATATTTGAGAACCCCGTGTATTTCAGGGCTTGCCTCGCAACATGTGCGGTGTGAACGGGCGCGTTGTCTTGCAGAAAGAGCACGTCGTTTCTATACAATAGCCTCGCGAACCTGAGTCAATAAATTGGCGTAATATTGGCCATTCATCGTAGTTCCCTGGGTCGCTACTAATAGTCGATACTAATATACTAGCTAGTCGATAAGCAATATTCCCTCGCTATCCTAGAAAACAGTCGCTATTACCTTGGACGCCGACTTGAATTTCTTCGGCGGCCTTTCTCCTTTTATTATCCATTGCATAGACTCTTGTTTGGACTCCGGATCATATTGGCGAGTCCATGTTTCATGTACGGTGATTATCCGTTGCCAAATGTCTTCCTTGTCATCGCCGACTAGCTCCAAAAATTCTTTGCAACTTGCGAGTCGACGTTGCTTGTTGAGCGGTGTGAGCATTTTCGGTACCCAGCGCGCGCTAATTTTTCTCATATTCAAATATTCATCTAAAATTTCTCCAACTCGTTCTTTGCTAATCTGCAGTTCTTCAGTAATCTGCCACAATTTAATTCTTCGGTCGGCCAGAACGATTTTTCGACTTTTCGGACGTTTTCTTCGGTCAGTACCGTGACAGGGCGGCCCGGGCGAGGGTCGTCTTCACAGCTCTCTCGTCTTTGTTAATGAAGGCGCAGAATCCTGAAGAACCGATGACATCTCTTCAAAAATGTCTTTCGGTGTATTTCCTTTCTTTACGAGGAATTTTATCACGACGCGGTGTTCAAAATTCCGAGAATTTCCAGATTCGGCTGACATGGTGATGTCTGTTGTTCAATAAATAATTGAACTATGAGTGCAAACTTAATTAGTGATTGCTTTTATAATACTACTGAGTGTTGCAACTAGTGACATGAGTAACAAGCTAATTACTCATCGTTAAGTACCCTAGGCCGCGAACTTTTCAGCCGCCCTGGTAGCTGACATGATTAAAAAAATCTAATAAGATTTTTTTCATACTTACACCTAAAGTTAATTGAGCATTTAGAAATCAAGTTTATGCTAACTTACCTATCAAGGTATCAAGTCCTTATGAATTTAATTTTTTTGGCAGACTACAAAAAATTCGACTGCATGTTCTTTTTTTTTTTGTATATCTATTAACGATCCGCCCCGGCTACGCACGTGTAATTTTTGGATCTCGGCAACAGCGCTACCTTCTGGGTCCAATCGTGAATCTAAACCATTTTCGAATCAACTTAATCATACACCTAAAATTTCATTAAAATCGGTCCATAGAGGCGGTAAGGGCTAGACCCTTGTAGCGCCCGTGTGCAACCAATACCCAGGCGTTCTCTAGTAGGTGCGCGGTCAAAATTAAATACAGTTATATTTTCAAACAGAAATTCGGGTGCAAATTTAAATGATGTCGGGAAGCAATTGGATTTACACGAGTAAAAAGTATATTTAGAAAGGTAGTGGTTGGTTACAAGAATAAAAAAGCACAACTTGGTAGTTATTTCAAAAATATTTTATTTAAAAACTAGTTAGTTACATTACAGGACGGCCGTAATACAACACAAATATATTTACAAAAAAGTTACTTTTTTTATAGGATAAGGGTGATAAACGAGCACACACCACCTGATGGTAAGTGGTTGCTGTAGCCCATAGACATCTACATCTATCCTCGATTACGAATCAAAATGCAGAGTCGATGTCACCCATGAGGACTAAAATGGAATGCCTCGTTTCCAGTAAAATGGGTCTCTGGTTCTCTACACTAAACCATACGAAACAGCAGCGTGAAGCCGCTATTTTACACTGGTATTCTGTGAGAGCGTGGTCCTTCCCCGGTCGAGTCGACCCAGTCGTGCTACAACTATACTACTAATATAGCTGCAGCATGACTACGTAAAAAACGTCTACTTACTTTTCGTGCTTTAGCATTAGCAAAATCTTTAACAATGTCACCGACTTCAATTTTGATTCCATGTTCAATATCTAGGTTATTAACGATAAATTTGTCAATCTACTTTGCGACAATGTTGATCTAAGATATTTTTTAATTATTTTTAGTTTAGAAAATGATCTTTCGCAGTGTTCTACAATGACTGGCAATGTGAGGTAAATTGTCAGTGCTGTGGACAGATTGGGAACACTGAAATTAATTTATTCGTAAATAAAAATATCCAACGGCGTACATAGTGTAATCATCTATAATAATTCAATTTCATTAAAAAGCTCGAACTTCTCCACATCTGAAGAGCCAGCATGGCACAGTTTATTTTCTAAATGAGAACAATGTGCTTTTTGTGTCCAAGTGTAAATCCTTCCAGGGTTTTAATTTTTGAAGAAATGAAAAAATTACATTATTTTGATTCAAAAGTTCGAACGGTTCGTCGAACAGCTCTGCCTAGCCAGCAACGAAAAGTCAGGAAATTGCATTTAGAAAAAGCCAAAATTAGGGACTTTTTAGGTGCCAAGTTTATAAATTAGGAGCTCCAAAATTTTCATCGCAACGAACTGTTGAAATTTGCGTTGCTGGCAAAACGTATATTTGCGTTGCTAGCAACGCAGTGACGATAATAGATATACGATAAATATTAATAGCCTAACTATAATAAACAAAAGCTATTTTGTATTGAAATGGCCAGTGCTGCAGAACGGCAACTTCATAGGTAAAGACCTATTATTACAGAGAAGTTTCCTCAGTTTCTTCATCGCATCTATACCACATCAAACAGCAACTAATATCTAATTGTTAACGATGTGGTGTACTATGAATCAGTTTTGCTACTTTACAGGGTTATTTTTCAAAGAGTAGCCAAATTTTAAACGTAAGTTCAAATATATAAATAATGATATACCGTTATTTGAAATTATCCCAAATTGAATGTGATTTATGGACAACGTTTTTGCCTACCGATCGACCCTTACGAATGTGTGCGTGCGCAGTAAAATCAGTTAAAATAATGCATAACCACGAATTTTTAATTTAAAGATAAAAACGACAGAATGTTTAGATTTTTTTAAATAATTTTTCTTCACCATTTGCCTATATTACTTATTCTGAACCTTCTCTTCAAATTTGGCCGGTTATTGCAAAATAACCCTGTACCCGGTAATTGTAATACACTCAAAGTATAGGTAATCCGAGCATAAATATACATATCAAGGGTTTTGTTTCTTGTATAAAGTAGATACACACATAACGATAAATCGAAGCTATTTTAGACTGCAGTTAAATCGAACGCCCCTAGTCCCACACGCCACCAATATCTGCATCGATCTCTATTTCCTCTTCTTTCACTTACATCTGAATATGATGACGCAGTAATTGTGTTCTTGGGCTTCACGTAGTCTGGTGTAAGGGCTGGCTCTTAAAAAAGAAAATACCTACTTAAAGGAAAGATGAGCCTTTCTTTCCCAACTTTTTCTTTATTAATGGCTATTTTTACTCTCAATGGATTTACCATCAATCTCTAAATCTATACGTGTCCTTCTTTGCACAGAGAAAGGGATGTTATAAAAGAAATAACTCAAGTTGTTTTTCAAACTTTTTAAAATAGCCACGGGGAAGCTACACAGCCCTGTCTGACAGATTTAAAATCGATGTGTGACTGATAAATTGTGGGGCTGTAGTTCTATCCTTACTTCCAGTTATCTTCCCGTAACCTGTCCGAATTAATTTCTACATAATTACGCTACAGAAGTAGGTATCTTTAGTTTGGCTTTGGGTGGGTCTATTTTTTAAGATAGAAACACGAAATCATCACAGGAAAAGGCACATTACCAGCACATAGACGATAACGAAATCAAAGAAAGAGGAGTTTGAGAAAGAGGGAGAATATTGAAATTGGCTAATCGTTAATAGGGACTCAAATCAAAGGAATCGGACATCATTTTTAAGAAGGCAAGTGTTAGTCAACAATTAGCACTGTATGTTTTATAAGTATATCTAGGGTTGACTGCCTGGTCGTAAATGCGGTTACTGATCATAAGGTCCCGGGTTCGAATTCAGGTCGGGCCAAAATTCTTAGTAGCAACTCGGAGTCAGGAAGTAGGCGGTTTCACCCCCGTCCACTGGTCGTGTCGGATAACCGTCCCAAATAGAGTGCACCTGTTTGTGCATACACGAGGGCACTGTAATCCTGTCCGGCAGAGTTGGATCAACGGAGTCGAAACTGGCCGCCTTAACAGAAATTCGGTCTGGAGGCCATTAGGTATACGAATGTTTAATGTCAAAAATATCCAATTTAATTGATGGAAACTGGTTTATCATAACACCAAAGCGCACAAATCACTATGTACATACATACTTTTAATAACATTAAAAAAGACATCTCATGGTATAAAATAAAAGCCTTTGAATTATTATTTAAAATTTATTTATTACTGATGTAAGCCACACCTTTCATCACCACAGTTGCACGAATAATCAATTTTAAATTAAATACAATGTAAAAGAACATCATTAGCTTGCTTATAAATACTCGTAAGAGATCATTGTTTTATGCTTATTTTTTATTTTCGTTTATTTAATCAGAAAAATAAGATCTTAGTAGGTAGTATTTATTTTTAGGTCCGAAGAGGTTTCATAACGTGAGTGAACTTGATATAAAATAAATTTAGTGTCTGTCTGATAAATAACGGATGTAACCATATCTAAGAATTTAACTAAAAAAATAATTTAATCTATGACGTCATTTTCTTTAATGCACAATATTACTTTAAATGTATTGTGTATACATACCTATATCCATAAATATATCTATTAACTTGCATTCAATATAAGACAATGTAAGGCATAAATATCGTTCTAAACTAATTGTGGAACCTAAGGTTTATTTTTTTATTTACTTGGTTCACAACAGTTAACAATTAATACAACAATACATTACAGTTTGCTCATATCATACTGTTGATGAACATTGTTTAAATCATAGGTTTAAATCCTAAAATGCAAATGAATGCTAGCAATATACGAGAACAAAAGATGATGTCTCATCATCATAGGTACTTACTATAGTTTTAACAGGTAGGTACCTACTGTGTTCTTTATACTTAGCTGTATAATACTGTGATGAGTGCATTCGTGCACCCGCGATTTAAGAGATTATCCTTCGAGTGTATTCTGGCGCAACCCTGAAATATTAGAACAAAATAATGGTTACAAAAATGAAAGTTTTACACTGTAGCGTCAAATAACACAATAGACAGGTGAGGGTGAGGTCCTTATTCACGTAAATATTATTATAAGTTCATCATCATCAACATTACAGCCCATAACACTATATGGGCGGCACTTCAGCTTACTGATCCGTTGCATTATATTGGTTACTCTGTTTCTACTGCAGATGTCCTCATTACGAAGTCTATCACATTAAAAACCAAGCATGGCAACTATGACAATCATCCTCTTTGGAAGTTATCAGTGATTCAGTCGTCCCCGTAATCAAAATCAGCTAAGAGGCTATTATCAATATAATGGCACTGTATAGTGGCACTGGGCAGGGTTGGGTTGATCAAGTATTCTTTCCTTGTTTTCTATATTATACTAGCTGGTATCCGGCGCGTTGCTGTGTTGTCTCAGGAGAAATAATTGTGGTAATATCGTTTTAAATTTGGAAGAGTTATATAGTTTAGTTACGAATTATAATACATTCATTAAAGTTGAATTAGGTATATAAAACTCTCAAATAAATTTGTCGGTACGATACGATCGCCACCTAAGTAAATTGTACTATGCCCATAACCTTCGCGCAAGTGCAAGCAATAAGTTGACAAAGTTATACCGCGATCTGATGGAACGGTGTGGCAGTGCATAAAATACAAACAAACAAAAATTAATTTTATATATTAGATAATATTATAAGTATATAAGTGATTACCACTGACTGACTGACTCATCACAAGATCTCTAAAACTATACACCCGATTGACTTAAAATTTAATGGTTATAAGTATAGTCATTTCGCAATGTGGACGCTCACTAAGAACGGATTTTACGATTAACAAAATTTACAAAAAAAATAATTCTTGGTATTTTACATCTAGGTTCCGCAATAAAATATTGTCATGCGCCCAGCGAAGCAAACGGGTATCAGCTAGTAAAATATAAAGCCTTTAGTTTTCGAAGGGTAAGAAATAAAAAAAAAAATGTATCCGACGAATTTTAGTACAAAATAAATATAATACCAATTTAATATTTGTACCAATATAATATTTGAGCTTCACATATTGAGTCGAGCCATAATTTAAAAATATGTTGATAATTATTATTATCAAACATTTTGTGCTGTAGCGGCGGCATATGAAATACACACAGTCTCATCTCATTTCTATGATAAAAAGCAAACTATTGTAAAAGATAATATCAAGATTGACATCACCAGTTATATTGATTGATTGAGATTGCATAAGAATTTCATATGATTATCGGCCTAGAAATAAGAGAGCAGACCATGGTCCGAAACGTCTGGCAGTGTCATCTATATGCCTGCCAAGTATGACGATAATGGAAAGTCCTTACAATGGATTGGGCCTGTATCCAGCAGCAGATTCTCTACAGATTGATGAAGTTTAAAAAGGCATATTTTTTTAACCATGTATTGATTATTATTAATATACTGTTAAAAGCAGAAAGATAAACAATAACAAATTCAACATAGTTATAGTATTATACAAACCACTGACTGTTTCCATCATACTTACTCTGGAACCAACCCATCCAACCTGTAAATCCATATTGCATGCTTAGTGAATAAATTATAAACCTTTTAGTTTTCTCCACTGATAATAATTGTTAAAAAAATGAAATAATAAATTACCTAAACTTTATTATGATTAAGGATGTAGGAATATGTAATCATATAATATATAAAAAATAATTTGTTAGTTCGTATTTTATGCACTGCCATACCGTTCATCAGATTGCGGTAAAACTTTGTCAACATAATATTGCTTGCACATCCGCAAAGGTTATAGGCACAGTTGGATCCGGTAGGTGGCACTGTTGTAGTATCCAGATATCACTCGTAAAGCCGGGGCAGATTGTTAGTATTAAATATAGATCGCTAGTAATAGGGGCAGATCGTTAATATTAAATATAGATTGCTAGTAATAATTTTAAGTGTTTTCCTATTCCTTTAAATTTGTTGACACATCTTGGCATTCTAAAATAAAAATAAAATATATGTGGAGAACACAGTTTATGTATTACCATATCTGTTCCATTGCAGAGTAAATGATTTTATAATGGATTATGTATGTAGAATTACCATCTAGAAGTCTCCATATGCTATAATGTACTTATCTTAGGGCGGGTGCACCAGTAACAAACCAATTAAGCAACATTTTGAAACAAATTTTGATGATGCGACTCAATTATTGCAACAATCATTGCAAAAAAAAAGTCATTGTACTACTAATCTACTATATTATCTTGTAGCTTATTCCGATTTTCTTAATAACTATTAAGTTTATTTTTATTTAAAAATGAATGTGGCAACTCGCAATGTGCCTAAGGTGGACCAGATTGTACCAGTAATAGACCAGACATTGTGCCAGTAGTGAATCAGTAAAAATTGAATGCTTTTAATGAAGAATAATTTTATTATTAATACTAATGAACTTAATAAAGTTTTGTGATTGGTAATCATCACAACTTTAAATTGGTCCATAAGTTTCATGTAATCATTAATGCTACAAGGCTCATAATGTTCTTTTATGGTGGTTGTGTGGGATTATATTTTTGGCATGTTTACATAACTCGTCTATCGCTTTTATGACATCTTATATTTGAAAAAAGTTCTTTTCGGTGGTATTGTATCTGTAGAAAAGGGTAGGTGGCCAATTACTGGAACAAACTCATAGTATAGATATTACCAGTAATAAACCACTGGTCAACAACTGGAACATTGTGAATTTTTTAAGAATTTATTATAATAATTTATTGAAGTATCTTATGTGAATATAAATGTAAAAGAAAAAATAAATAATGAATTAAAAAGCTTAATCACCAGTTGTTGACCAAATGGAATATTACTGGAAAATCATAGAATTCGTGTCCCAATGGTTTACCGATGACTATCATAGATTTAAATTAGCATTTTCTGAGAAAATAAGACTTAATATTATTGTTATATTCACTATATTATGCAGTTTACTCAAAAATAGGTTATAATAATTGATATAAACAAATATTTAAAAGGGTTAAAATAAATTACCGTCATACACTTGCTTAGTAAAATGGCCATCAGAAACTAATTGAACAACTATCGCTTCAGATTGTGTTTTTTACTGATGTAAATGGCACGTAATATCGCTTTTAATTATGATTATATGAGTGGTAGAAGTACAGCAAGGTTATCAAACGTAAAAAATGGTTGGAAATTCAAAAGAAGGTTAATATTGTTGTTTGAAGATTGAAATGGTGTACTACTGGTTCCTGGTGTAGGACTGGGGCACCCACCCTACTCAGATAAATATTACAGATAGGTATAATAAGTAAATACTCAATTTTTCTTTTTTAAATTATGAACTTGCATTAAAGACATTAGTGAATTATAAAGATAACTGAATTTCAGTCTTCTCTTGTCTGACAGTGTCAGTGAAATTGGATTTGAATTTTAATAATGAAAGTGTGATGAGGGTATGAAGGGAATTCATCACTTGTTCCCATTGATGTTATTAGATAATACTTGGAAAATGGCTTAAACCTTTTGAAGCTGTTGATAGTTCGCTTATACTATGTATTCTATGGAAATCATAATCCATCTGATATTTATAGCAAATTTATGCACACTGGCGACAGGAAGCATTATTTATTAGAGACATTAAGTATCTATAATCATCAATCATTTTTTTTTATAAAACAAGTGACAAATGGATATGACCAGTCCACCTGATGGTATTTGGCTACTGCAGTCCATGAAGACTTGCAGGCAACTTCAAAAAAAAGGCTAAAGATGTGTTGTCACCTCAGAGGACTTAGATGAAATGCCTCACAGCCTTAAATTATACTGGATCTCTTTATCCTTCAGACCAGAACACAGTTGTGCAAACATTGTGCTATTTGGTGGCGAAGTAGGTAAAAGAGTGGTAGGCACCTACGTAGATACACTCCAACGCAGAAAAGGAGTTCTACCTCTTAGTATCTGCCTGCCAATTGTAGTAATCATAACAAATCCCAATCTCTTTTGGAAGGTCCATGTCCAGCAGTGGACTGTTATGAACTGATGAAAAGTGACTGATTGATGAAAGTGAACCTGGCAATTAGTAGTAATGGTGAACTTAACGAAAACCTATTCAATCTTGTAATCAGCTCATCTATTGTGAAAATAATGTGTGTTATAGAAGTTTGCAACATTGGTAACTTTGTTGATTTTGATATGCTAATATTTTCAGTACATAGATGTTGCTATAGTGTTTTGTAATAATATTTCTATTACTTACAGAAACTTTCACCCTATTTTTATCACAATAGTCACATGTCATTTAAGATGTCTGAGTGGCTTTTAGCCTGACATGACCACAAAACACAACACTATTGCTGCCACAGAACCCCACTATAACTATATTTCATATCTGAAGGCATTCACTAACTCTGATCACATTTTCAACAATTTCCCAATTTTAATCTTTAAATAGTTTCATATATGAAACTAAATTTGCACCGCTCATTTCCACAAACTAGACACTGCTACTTTATAACTGCACTTTGAAGAATGATCACTTATTCACAAGGTGCAAAAAAACTACAACATTAGATTTAATATTCTATTTGTATGAGCACATACACTACACAATCACCTAACTTACACTGAACAATTATACACTATAACTTTGTTTCCTTTATCATAATAAATACACAGAAATTCAGCATTTGTCGAAGTTAATACTAGCAAAACTAATTTTGTATATAATCCTATTTCTATGCAATAACAATTATTGCTTTGCCACTATAACTGTGAAATTTCACAGCACTTGCACAGATATTAAAAATGTTTTGAATTCCCACAAAACAATGATGACAAACACATCACAACTGCACTACACATCACATAAATTACATAATAGTGTACCTTTATTTAAAAAAACATTAATGTAATAAAGAAAAGCTTAAATGCTAAGTATTATGTTTAAGAAAAATAGTTAAAATATTCATAACTAGGCAGAACCACCTCGGACAACAACAATTACAAGGTGGTCTTCTTTCAAGCTTTCTTCTGTTAGATTGTGGCATGTTCGTTTGAGAAGTTCAGTAGAAAATTCACAAGGAGGGAAGGAGTACAGAACACCAGTAGCTTCAGTTTCTTTATTGAGGAGGGATATCACACCCGCTGCCTCTTTTTGTTTAAGATATGAAACCAAATTTCTCATTGGCCTTGTCTGAATACTTGTGTCTTCATTTGTAATTGAGGCTGTTGAACCGGCCACTCCTAAGAATATGGCATGTGAACTAGAAGTAGCTATGCGCTTTTGTACATCATCCAATTTGGGTTGATCTAATCTCAGTCTCTGAGTAATTCTTAACTGGTTTTTACCATCTTCATCTTTCATCAGACTGTCAATTATTTCAGAGTCTCCATCAGTCAAATGGAATTTGGTGGGGAACAATGAGTTCTTGAGAATTAAAGCTCCATTCCAAACTGTAGTTGCTTTTCGTACAACTTCAGGTAAAGTTCTTGCAGATGCCAGCATGCCACCACTTCGTCTTAGTGAGCCATCTGAATCACTGTCTGGTGAACGGCGACGGGGAGAACGCGATCTGGAACGGTCAACACCTGGTTCTCGAGAGCCAGAACGGCGGACACGGCCTTCATATTCTCCATCAACTGGTGCTCGTCTCCACTCCTCATCTCTATAGTCTCCAGTTCCATGATATGCACCTCTATACATACCTCGTCCACGACCACGATGTCCACCACGCCCTCTATATCCAGATCCATACCCATAACTATCATCCCAAGTTCCTTCATATCCTTCATACCCTTCTACAGGTCTACCATCTTCACCGACCGGTGGTGCATATGGTTTTGGCCTGTAGGGCCCTCCAGTACCAACATCTGCAAAGTCGATACGTAGACGTCTATCAGGACCTCCAAGAGGAAACCCTCTCATTTCTTTAACAGCAGCTTGCGCTGCATCAATGGAATCATACAAAATGTATGCATGAGCCTCTCCCTTTACATATTCAATCTTTTTTATGGCTCCAAACCTATCAAATTCCCTCTCTAACTGAGCTACTGAAGTCCAAGGCCCTAGACCACCAACCCAAACACGTGTAGTGGGTGTTGCCTTGCCATATCCTATCTTACATTGGAATTTGCCAATATATTGCCCAGACAGTTCTACTTTTGCCCTATGAGCCATATCTAGTGTTTGATATCTAACAAATGCAAATGCATTGCCAGTGCCTGGGGGAGGACGCTTTATATCAATATCTTCTACAATACCATATCGCCCAAAGATACGTCTTAGCTCCTCATCTGATATATTTATTTCCAAATTGCCTGCAAAGAGAGTTCTAGTTGCTAAGGGATCATCTTCAGGCTGTACATGATGTAAATAGTTTGGGAACTTGTCTTTTTTATTTTCCATTTTCTCAAAAGGTGGATGATGTGGTCTAGGCATATATGGCCGTGGCATGTAATGGGGGTGAGGGGGATGATGCATGGGTGGTCTGTGGTGCATTGGAGGTCCGTGAGGTCCCGCCATTGGATATTCATGCATAGGGGGACGAAAATCTCGGTGGTGTGGTGGTACAGATGGCGGAATTCCATATGCCCTATCATCTGGTGGTGGCCTTCGTCTTTCAGGCACTGGAGACCAAGCATAAGAATATGGACGGTCATAATCAGGCGGAGTAATGCTTCTTGGCCTGCTTCTATACTCCGACCTCACAGGTTCGTAAACCGGGTCTACAATAGCTACTTTGTCATATAAAATTATTCTCGGTTTTGCATGTTTAGCATCCCTTGCGTCTTCAGCACTTCGGAAACATACATACGCAACCCGCTCGTCCAGCTCATGAGAAATTTTAATACTAAAGTCACCAAACTTTTTATATTCCCTGTACAAAGTATCTTTAACAATTTCGTCGGAGGCTTTAGGGTGGAGAGCACTAACGCAGAGTACTTTGTAGTAAGGCCGCGTGGATTCTTCCCGGATTTCTCTAGAACGCACGTAGTCGTCACGATGAGGTGACACATACCGGCCGCGAGGGCTAGGAGAACGTACGCGACGTCGAACACGTTCTGGCGTCACACGCTCATCGGAACTGTCGTCATACCGGCCTATGCTACTACGCGTCCTCTTCGATCGCGGCATACTATCCCTTGACGAACTGCGCTTCATGTTACGAATTTTCACCGTAATACGATCTCTATCTCTATCGCTACGCGGTAATCCAATCATGAAAGCTCAGTTTGCTGAACCACTATCTGAAATGCACAACATTACACGTCACTTCAAAATGTCGTCTTGTTCCAGAAGAAATTGTATAACACTGCACGGTATAAAAGTTAATAAGTCTTACCACAAACTATATAGCGAATAACGTTCGCTTAGACCACAACACCTCTACTAAACAAAACAAGCATTTAATATGGACAAAACAAATTATCATAAACTGATTGAATAAAGTGTGTCACACCTTGTCACACAAAGAAAGACAATTTTTAATTCAAAATGGATGCCGCCGTGCCCGTTGCCCGTAACCCGTACCGTGATTTTTTTTTTGGAGTTTATGGCCTGGTATCTAGACCTTTAGTACCGTCCGTCAGTGTTGCTAAGCTAAGTACAAAACATATATTATAATTATAACCATAGATAAATAAATATGTAGCAAGCTAATCGTGAGTCGTGACCACAGAACACAATTACCCTCTACCAAGAGAAGAACGCCAACTTCATACTAAAAAACGGAAACGTGTTTATGCGTGTACACTACAAGCGCTACGGTGGGCGCCCATATAAAACTTTTTTAGCGGGAATTTGAAACCTTTGTATTCTGTTACTGAACTTTTTATTTAAGGCATATTCGAGTAATTTTGGCTCAAGCCTTACAAACCTATGGGGTAAATTCCCATACATTTGAGAGGTTGCAACAAAATTACTCGAATATAATTTAGATTAGTATGTGGGATAAAATGAAACTATAAATAAGTATAGTTATCTAATTTTATTTTCTGGAAGACAGATTGCTTATAAACTATACATTATTATTGATGTTTATTAAAGCTTTTGCACGTAATATTTCTACGCTTGTTACTGATATATAACACATCTTATTGTGAGAGAGTTATTCTTCACAGAACATTAACGTAAATTTAAATCAGCAAAATTCTCATGGTGAACACTTAACTCAGCCCAAATACGTGGCCTCAAACAGATACAATTCGAGTCAATATAGTAATAATCGCTACAAATAACGGTCAATAAATTTTCATAGACTTATCACAATATTGCCATAAGTTTTTCTTTTCCTATTATAGCAAACCTGCATAAAGTGATCAGATGATTTTGTGCTTTTTATTTGCACAACACTTAACTTACTTTCGATGTCACACATCGTGCATAAAATTTTGAAATAATGAATTCATTTATAGTCAATATCTTATACAGAGTTAACATCTCACAAAAAATCTTTACTGTATATTCACGACGATATTATGACTGTGTATTCGCCTACAAACGAAAATGAAGTATTCTGAGCCCATAATAACTGAATTTAAGCAAAAATCAATAATAATTATTAAAATCTAAACCTATAAAATAAATTTGAATAAATTTCAGAAAATATTTTCAATATGAAAGACGTTGACAAACAAATGTCATTTTTTCTTCTATTAATTCATGGCTTCTTTTGATAGAATTCTGCTAATATTTAACAATTTAATTTTAATAAATTAATAGGTAAATTAATTGTGCAAATCTCAGAGTAATATGTATGTAATTATACTTTAAAGAGCAAACCAAAAGAAGTTTAACACAGAATTAACATTTTTAGTTTCTTCCGATATAATATGAATTTTTGTATCTAATTTCTAAAATGCCAATCTAAAATAACATGAAGGAAAGAAACAGCGATATTTTTTTCTCGCTTTATTATTACAAGCCCAACACGAACATTGACAAAACCATGATTGTGTGTATATTTTTCAGCTTTCATACAAAGTTGCATCACCCTGGTCGTGACTATCTGACTGTACGTAAAATCAGGCCCACAGAACACAATTACTCTCTACCAAGAGATCAGGCCACTGTCCAAAGAGTATAGTAACTGTCCTATGCAGAAACCTCTGTCACTCTTGCTACCTGCGTGAAATAATTACCTACAATTGCGAGGCGAGACGGCCCCGGGGCAGAACGCAGATGGGGCTAGCGCGTTCTAGGTGATTGAATGTTAAAGTTTTTTAACGCTGTTTACGTAGTTTTTTGTAAATACTTGTTGAACTACTCGTCGAAATAGTTTTTGTTTAGTGTGTAGTATATTTAATTGTAGGATAAAATAGTTGAAAAAAATTGAATGTAATTAAGAGTAATTTATATGTATATTACCTATCTATTTCACAAATTATAATGGCAAAACTATATATTATTACATATATATATACATATACATATACAGGGTATTTTTGAAACGCTCCCGAAAACGAAGACAGATGATAGTACTAAGGATACCTATGATGATGGGTCACAAAGAAATTCGATCCCGAGGAAAAAAAAATCATCTTTTCACAACGTTTTATTAACTTTATTCACGCTCCATCATGTTATTAAAGTTATTTGAAACGATATTTCATAAAAAAATATCATGAAAATACTGAAATATAAAACAAGCAGTGGAATTACTGAATTACAATCAGCTGACTACGGGTCAATGTACGCGCGAACGCCGAATTCGCGCGGCCCGCAACAACGATGGTACCACAATACCCAATAATTTACAACACTTGTCTAAATACCTAACTTATCTACTTAACCTACTATTTTGCCACTGTGCTTGTCTCCACGTAGCCACTTTAATTCGAATTCACAGGTTAAATAAACCAAATAACTGGTTCGATTCCCCGCTAATGAAAAAAATACTTAAATAAAATGTTAACAAGTTATTTAAAAAATTAGCTTAAATAAACCAAATAACTGGTTCGATTCCCCGCTAATGAAAAAATACTTAAATAAAATGTTTACAAGGTTAGAGTCATGCTTTGTTATCCATTGTGTAATTATGTTTATTATTCTGATGTATTCAGTTATGTACCTATTCAGATCAGTTCAGTACTAAGTTATTTAAAAAATTAGGTATGAAACAGCTTACCGATCCTCCGTGGCCTTATGAGATTCTTCAAGGCACATTAACATGTTGCCGTATTCACAAGCACTATAAATGTACCTACGCGTTAGGCATTACTAAAACAAAACAAAAACACAAAACGTAACAACAAGAACAACATCATTAATTAATAAATAACAAGTTATAACGACAATAATTTAATAAACAAAACAATTGAACTATCGCTCGTGATAGTCAACATAGCACTGTCTCAAAAACTAAAATTATTATAATGTCCTTGAAGCATATGAAATTCCACAGCGCGAGGCGACACGAAGCAGCGTGTGTGTGTGAAAGGGAAGGGTAGAGTGAGTAAGTAGTATACCTAATGCATTGTTTCGTACCGATCTAGGTAAGAGTTCAGCGCCCGCGAGGATATTGACCCTATTGTCAGCTGATTTTCTTTTAAAGTTTCACTGCTGGTATTATATTTCAGTATTTTCATGATATTTTTATGAAATATCGTTTCAAATAACTTTAATAACATGATGGAGCGTGAAAAAAGTTAATAAAACGTTGTGAAAAGATGATTTTTTTTTCCTCGGGATCGAATTTTTTTGTGACCCATCATCATAGGTATCCTTAGTACTATCATCTGTCTTCGTTTTCGGGAGCGTTTCAAAAATACCCTGTATATATATATATATATATATATAGATTACAACCCAATAGGGGTTGCTAACTAATGTAGCTCGACTTCCCTTATATTTGACATCGTTTTTTGTCATCTTTGGGCTCGACTTTCAAACAATGTATTCTGTGGTCTCGACTCTAAGAGATAATATATTAAATAAATTCTTTTTTACCGCTACGCTACCTTGACTGAAAGCACCGACGTAGAATTTATCTAAAAAAGCTTGGACGAAGTATAATTTGTTCAAGTATCAAAGTACGGATAAAAAATAAAAGGTCATAAATAAATATTCGTAAATAAATTTAAAAATTATATCATACCATATCTACAGGAATCTTTCCGTCAGCTTTCAAAACAGCGCTCATTAAACCTATTCACAAAAGTGGTGAGAGGGACTGTGTCAATAACTATAGGCCAATTTCCATTTTACATACACTGTCCAAAATCTTAGAACGCTTAATAAATAAACGCTTAATCAATTTTCTAGAGGAAATAATCTCCTTTCACCAGCGCAATTTGATTTCGGCAGGAAAGTCAACAAATAACGCGGTACACGAGCTTGTTAACTCAATTATAACCAACTTGGATGAAAGAAGAAAATGTTTAACTATATTCCTCGATTTAGCAAAGGCATTTGACACAGTCCTCATCCCGAACCTTATTACTAAGCTGGAAAAAATTGGTGTGAGAGGCTTACCTCTGCAATTAATAGCAAATTATCTAAGTGGAAGAAAGCAGAGAGTCGGAATAGAAAATAAAATAAGTGACGAGTTAACTGTCGAATTTGGTTTGCCACAAGGTAGCATACTCAGCCCAACGCTGTTCCTGGTATATGTCAATGACTTATGCCAGCTTCAGCTACACAAAGGGAAAATATTCTCATTTGCCGACGATACTGCATTATTCTTCAGTGGTAATAGTTGGAGGGAGGTCTTTGATTCTGCACAAAGCGGTTTTACTAATTGCTGCCTCTGGTTACAAAGAAATGTGTTGACATTAAACATTGCCAAAACAAAATACATAACCTTCACTCTTAGGTCAAGCCAAAACCCTCCTCCCTCCCTCTTCATCACAGCCCATGTTTGCAACTCTGAGCCAACTATTTGCCATTGTCTCGCTATACAAAGAACTGACAAAATTAAATATCTCGGAATCATAATAGACCAAACCCTGACTTTCAAGCCACACATTGATGTACTGGTCACTAGGTTACGCAAGCTCATTTACATCTTCAAGTCTCTTAAAAACGTAGCTGACTGCCGAATCATCAAGATGGTCTATTACGCTCTATGCCAATCGCTTATAGATTACTGCATCAGTTCATGGGGAGGTGCTGCTAAAACACACCTAATCGAGGTAGAAAGAGCTCAAAGGCCATCCTAAAAGTTAGTGCAGGTCTCGTTCCGCTTTCCAACAGTGGAGCTCTACAAAAAGTGGGATGTTCTAACAGTGAGACAAACATTCATCTTACAAACTGTCCTAATGAAACATTCCCAATGTAAATACGATCCGCAGCTACTAAAGGACAAACGCAGAAAAGGCACTATATGTCGCACCCAATCCTTCCATTGTGTTACCTCACACAATTACTTCTGTTTCTAGGACCGTACATGTATAATAAACTAAATAATATCCTAAATTTCTATCCTTTACCTAAATCTAGTTGTAAATCCGTTCTAACAAAATATCTAATTATGTATAATTAATTATGAATTAATTAAAAGTTATAAAAATACAAAATTTATTAAGTAAGTCGAAAGTCGAAACCTCCAGTTATTGTGAAAAATCCATTAAGGTGGCAACATTAGACAACACTGATTATCAGCACGCGCTGAACATGCCGCGTTATATGACGTCATCAGCATGCGTCTTCAATATTTGGATACCTACCGCATTTTATAAAAGTCGGCGCGTACGGTGCGGGTGTAATGTGCGGGGTTTCATATGATTTCATACAACGAATTCTAAAATTTACTCTGCACTAGATTGAAGCCCAAATTCCGAGACTTAAATTGCCAGCTGCCAAGCTTGGCAGTGGGTTGGCGCTTTAATTCTGTAAACCGTTTGTAGCAGTTCGTTACAATGATACTTATAGTGAATAAAAAATATCAAAAATGTAGCTTAAATATAACTATATCTATGGTTATTGCTACATATTTATTAATCTGTGATTATCGTACTCTTTTTTTAATCCATAGACTTAGAATATACTGTATCTGGATCTGATCTGGATACTCGACGACCTGACAGCCGAAAACGCGTGACAAGTTTTGATTTGTTATTGTTAGTTATTATGTGCGTTAGCTGTACATTTTACTTAAAAGAAATATCGAAAAATGATTGTTAACCGATTTATTACGGATGATGAACATAGATTTTTTTCTGTGTGACGTATGACACGCGAGTCGTGTCAAATTAAAAATCGTTATAACTCTGTTAAATTGCGTTTTCGGAAGTTTTATCTAGAACAAAATATTCATTATTTTGCAAGTAATTCATACCTAAAGCCTTCGTTCTGGATATTTTGTGCATTTAAAATTTTCAGAGGTTGACAACCTTTTTTAACTTGTGGATGGCACTCTTTTTTACTGTGTGGGTTTTTTAAATCATGTTGTGGAAAAATACTCTCTAAAAAGTTTGCCCACGAACTCAGGCTGTAAACAAGTTTCTGGAACGTCTCCCTGTTAAAAAAAAACAAAATGCGTCTTATAGTTTAATTTTGCTTAAAATGGTTAAACTGCGGTCTTATTATTATCAGATCTTGTGGTATGGTATAAGGTTTATTTTTGCTTGAAATAGTTCGAAAGCGTTCATGCATAAAAAAAGTTTGCAAAAAAATTTATTCTATTTTTCGTCCTCCTTCCGGTCGGCACAGCACTCGGCGTATCTAGCTATTGTTTTTTTCTTTTTGAAAACACTTTTGTTTTGCTATCCTTACTAATCGGATGCCCTGACATTAAGTTTTGTCGTCATCAATCTCTGGGTCAGGAATATACTGGCGGTTTCGATTTAATTCTAAAAAAAATGAAAAATCATTGCTACGTTAGATACAATATTATTAATAATTTAACACTGGTACATTTCCAATAGTACATACATCACAGCTAAACCATATTGAGAATAATCATATCTTCGCCAAATAATAACATTTGTAAATATCAATGAAAAAAAAGGTTTTATAAACCTTATATTTTTCATATTAAGGTTCTTGATTCTTTGATATAATTTACAAACTTTATTATTCAGTAAAAAAATAATTTTATGAAAACTATGGTTTTTCAGGTTGATTTAGGTGTACCTGCTTATTTAAATGAAATAAAAGAATTAAAACAAAAAATAGTACAAAAGGTTTGTAACATCTGCATAAAAAAGTCCATTTTAAGGAAAAAGTGTAGAAAAACATGTAGTTAGCCACTTAAAACAAGTATCCTACAGTTTGCAACTGACGTTTGATATCAACTAAACTTAATCAGGTCTAAACAAGTAAAAAAAGCATCAAAAGGACATTTTTTTACACATGGATGATGGCACAAAAGGCGTGTCATCAGTTTCTAATAGCAATATTTGTTCGCCGCCACAGCTAGAGTATTCGAAAATTGGTGTCGCAACGAATCGGTTAAGGAAGCGGTATAAAGACTAAAAAAAAAATAGTTTAATGCACGAAACTGAATAACTTTCGTGCACTAAACTATTTTATTAAAAATTAACTTTTTTTGTCTGATTTTTTACCATGATAATTTAAAATATTTAAATAACATGTTTCCGGGAACAAGCTGCACCTACTTGCCTTTTCCATCATTCATCATCCATCACAGCCTATAAAAGTCCACTGCTGAACATAGGCCTCCCCCATAGATTGCCTCATAGGGGGGATTTTGCCACAGTTAACACACTTGGAGAGCGGGTTATCAATCGCAGTTTTTTATTATTTTGAGTTATTATCAGGAAGATGCTGCTGCCTATCACCTGTATCAATTTCCTTCTGTCGCCTCTTACGACACCCAAGGGACAATTTGGGGTAGTAGATATAGGATATACTTTCACCGCCACTACTTACCTTTTGATGGATTTTAATTCAAAATGTACAAAATTCCAATTATCTCTGAGAAGAGGTGAGTCTACCGAAAAACTTAAACAATTTTCCCCAAAAATCCTATCGGAAAGTTATTTTTTCAAGCTATTGGAGAAAGCTTTGGAGAAAAATATTTACTGCCATTGACAGTTTCCCCGGAATTTCTTTTTTGACATAATATTAATCAAATATGTAGGTAGATACTTAATTAAGTATATACCTATTTATATTTTATATATTTTATAAAATGTATTGTTGGTGAAATAAAAAACGGAGACACAGAGTACACATATATTTTTTCTTGATGTAAATTGATCACTTCTTTCTTGATCTTGTGATTTGTCTGTTCCTGAAAAATATAAAGTAATAATAAATTTATTATCATTTTAGCTGCATGAATTTTAAAAACATAATGGTCTTAACAGAGACAAGCCATATACGCAAAATATATTAAAGTGCACCAAGTGTACAGATGCACTCTCATTTCTCTATCTCATTTCTCTCGATCCCTTTACTGCATGATATATTAAATAAGTGAAAAAAAATATTTTCTAAGTGAATGGTTTTATTAAACTTTCAAAACTAATTATAATTATTTTTCTTCAAAAAGTACTTAAGTTTCAGTTTTTTTCAGAAACCATATATGGGTTCGTATGCATCAAAGCTTCAAATCCTTTGGACATATATGGTTTCGTATGCAACTAAGCAAATATGATAAGTGATATCAAAACCTTATTTTAACTGACGATAATTAAGTAAGAAAAGCTATACTAAATTATTGATGAAACTTAGTTAAACAATTTCTCTTATCATTATAACATAAATATACCTTACATTTGGGACACTTAGTATAGTTTTCATTGAACAAACTTGACAAATTTGTCGATTTTTCTGCCACTCTGGCAAGTGTCCAATATTGTCAGTCCGCACAGAGGGCAGGGGTAAGTCCTGACGTTTATTTGGAGCTTTTCTTATTTTCTTCCTCTGGGTTGGTGTCCCAGGGTTTGAACAAATTGATGGACTTTCATGGCGGCTCGTAGATGGTGAACCAGTTACTGAATTGGCCAATGGACGACCCCGTTTACGAGGTAAAGCCTTTCCTGCTTTGCGCAAATGTTCCGAGATGGCTTGTTTGAAGACGAACAAAGATAAATAAGAGTCTTCGTTTCTTCTTCGCCACAAAATCCACGCATTTACAACGCATAAATCTATCATATGGAAAAAAATCCTTTTATACCACTTCTTTGATCTCAAATGAATCCTGTAAAAGCCCAGCATTGAATCAAGTAAGTCCACGCCTCCCATATGACGATTGTAGACTTCAACAACTTGTGGACAGTCTATTTCTTTGTATTGGTGGTCCTTGCGGCAATATCTTTCCTTTTTTGTGATAGGCTCGCTACCAACGAATGTTGAAAGCATATTCACAGGCTTGTTGTCAAACCAAGTTACTAAACCTAGTCGAATTCCATCCATTGTGGCAGTTTTTCAATCATATGGCCTCTTCCTCCTTTTTTAACTCTTTTTCGAAGGCATTTGAGCATTTGGCACACGGTTCAATCGCACGGTACCCGAAGGTAAAAGACCACTCTGAGTTAGATATACCTGTAATTTTGGACTATTGTACCAATTATCAAAAAGATTTTGTGATTCTTGTGTTTTGGTACCGACTGCGATAAACGAGTCACAACATTGCCACTAACTCCAAGGTCAGGTGCGCCATCAGGAACCTTGTTGCTTTGTTCGCCAGCAATAACTCGAAATCATAGCTGAACCCTGATACTCCACTCAAAACTTGGTTTTATAACCCCATTTATCCGGCTTCGCTGGGTTATACTGTTTGAGTTCGTGTCTGCCTTTGGTAGGTATCATCTGCTCATCTACCGCCAAATATTCTTCCTGGGAACTATCAAAAGGCGCTGTCGAATTCTCTATCAGAGGACGAACTTTGAATAGCTTTTCGTGTCCTTTTACCAAATGGAATAAATTTTGAGTTGTCGTTGAAATGTAAGAAACGCTTTATTGTTTCCCATCTGTTGCATGTCATTACCTCATTTACTTGAGGTTGCCCTATGTCCGAATTCAGTAAAGTCTTGATGCTGGTAGTTTCACTATAGACATAAAATTACTATACCTATAAACTGTTCCATCTCTTCTTTCGAGATATAGGCTGGCTTGCTGATGTTATCTTGAATAGCTTTCAAATTGGATTGTTCTACTATCATTGTTATCAACTCGTCAGTAAATAGATACAAGAAGAAATCGGCTGGCGAATCTAGCTCTTTTATATCGTCAGGTAGTTCAACATCTCAGTGAAAATATAATGATCCGGGTTATAAGGAGGCAAATGTTCTGTTGACCAGTTCATTCTAATGGTAGGTTCTTTACAACGACTGCTTTTCTTGGTCTTTGATGTTGAGGGTAATGTTGAGGGTAAATTTGCTAAAGGAACATCGTCTTCGTCTGAAAATTCATCGTCCGTCTCAGGTACAATAACAGGGCGTCTAAAAGGTATGGAGGATGTAGGCATGTCTGTATCGGAATCGGTGCCAAATCATCATCGCTAAGGCCATTCTCAGGGATTGCGTTAGTATGCCTGTTATGCCCATAAAAGCGTTCAGGGTTTACTCTAGAAAAAATAGCTGAGCATTAAGAAAAGTAAAGGAAATTTAAAAGAAACCACATCCTTGTTCAATCATGTTTGATGCATACGAAACCATATATGGTTTCGAAACAATTGGTGTTGAAAATGGGTGAAATCGAATAAAAGTGAAAATCAATTACAGTGCATACAAACTAGAGGATATGACACACAAGAAAATAATTTTTCGTTCAAAAACTCACCTTTTCATTTTATTTATTTTTGCTAAGTTGAGAGTCACACGTGCACGTAAACATTCACTGACAATGTCTGAAAAGTGAGGTTATATTCAAATGGCATGTAGCCATAGACAAAACAGTTGCGTTTTGTTTTTTAATGATATGACAAACAAACCCCGTTAGGGTTCATACGCAAGTTTTTTATTTTTTAGAATAAATGAACTGTAAACAAGTCAAACCATATATGGTTTCCTATGCGTTAAAGGGTTAGAAATAGGTCACCCATACATGGACTGATCGCAGTGAGTGCAGCTCAGCTCTCGCAGATTTATTGATCCACGTAACTGTTACTTAACCAAGAGTTCCTCGTCTCTACGACTAACGATGTAGGCGGTCCTCGGCACACTGTCATCGGGCATCAAGCACGGATCAAATAAAAGTAAGTAAGAATAAGTATCGAATTTATGCTATCCTGGCGCACTGAACCGCGCGTCTCATACGCGGGCGTCTAGCGGCGCTTCAGAGCATTACTTAATATATTATACCTAACTAGTAACTACGCTAAAAGTTTTATCATTGTGACTTGGAAATACAATCCGAAGCTCCGTGCAACCCCTTGCGGAAAATAGCGTGATGCTATGAATACTGTACTATAAAAAAAAGTGTGACCGTGAGGTGCGGGTGGTGAAGTAAGGTTATACATTTTTTTTGATAAATAGAAAGTTGATAGTTGGGTTCATATTGGCTTAAATAGGATAATCTCAAGATTTTTATTTTTAATATACTACAGTTTTATAATGTATAACAATCTATTTCTATTTTTAACTAAAGTTTTTGAAGTAAAATTTTTGAAGTCTTTCTGTAACAATATAATGTAGCAATGGCTCATTTTAATGAAATTGTTTTTATTTTGCTTTTTCTTTTATATTTCTCAAAATGTTTGCTGCAAATTGTAGAGTTTTTCTTTGGATTCCAACCAACCCGCCCAATTAATGACAACCATTTTCTGACACACCTCTGTCGCCTCCTCCACATCCATATACCTACGCATACACGCTCGTCGGTTAAGGGTACTCTTAATTTGGCCCATTTTCAAAATATCGCCAATTTGCTCGATAAATCGCCTGGGGCGTCCCTTCCCGACTCTGCCGTTCACCTCTGCCACATAAATTTGCTTTGTCACTCTTTCCTCATTCATTCTTTCTACATGACCAAACCACCGAAGCATTCCTTTCTTAATCCTGGTCACAACATCATCTTGCAAACCACACTCTTCTCTTATCACACATTTTCTCACTCTGTCATTCAGATTCAGCCCTAACATACTCCTTAATGACCGCATTTCTACAGCATTTATTCTACTCTCATGCTTCTTCTGCCACACCCAACTTTCGCTACAATAAATTAAAGTAGGGATTTACGTTTTTAGAACGCAAATCGGGCATTTATTTTCATTCCTCTTCTTATTGTGTGGGCAAGTCTATCGATTTATTATAAACATTCAAGATAAATATCGACATTAATTTTGATATAGTTGAGTCAATCCCTAGCGTACATGTAAAATATTTTCTTTAAAAATGAATTCACCAAAATCATACAAATTATCAACAATGTGACTGTTTTCTTTGCAAAATATAAAAGTTAATAAAATGATTGAAAATATTCTATATTTTAAACCGTATATAACATAAATTTTAACCAAAAATAGCGTCGCGTGTGTTTAGTAGTGTGATTTTGTAAATTAAATGTCTGCGTATGTGAACTATTAGTGGATACGGTGAAACAAGTGCTCCGATTGTGATGTAAATCTCAAGATAAAGTGTCTGTCTGCTTAGGCGCCTTGAGATACTATCGCCAAATGTTTGCTGGCTTAAGTTGCCATCATAATCTTCCAAAACTACGCAATGTGACGCATCAACATATTGTGAAGCAGTGTACTATAAAGGATTACTATCACTTGATACTGAAAATCTATAAAAATGAAGATTCCGAATGAATTGAAGACATGGGTTAAAAGACAAGCATCCAAGCCAAAAATTTTAATTTTTAAATCATAGACTTAATAATGGATAAGTAAGGAAGAATATTCTTTTAGCTATGAATCGTATCGACTTTTTTTGAAACTAATTCTGATTGGTTAATATTAACAAACCGCCAAAACTTGATATTTTTGACCAATGAAAAACTCTCGTCCAAATTTTAACGCGCTATTTCCGTTCAAAATGGCCGACAAAACTATGCCTATTTCTGTTCCATCAGAAAAACCTCTAAAAGTCATTAAATGGAAAGTAAAACAAGGTGCATTTGTGTCACACGGTCAAATACTATTTTTGTACAGTGATTCTTCGGGGAACAACAGTGAATTAAAGAAATTTAAGGCCGTTCGTGCTGGTACTATTTCATCCATCAAGGTGAAAGAAGGAGACATCGCTGAACCTGGGTAAGTGACGTCACTACGTCTTTAACCACACATTTTAATACTTTTGTCCAATTTAACTATTTTCGTACGCTTTTAATACTAAGATAGTCAAAACTCAGTATAATAATGATATATCTGAGATATTGTTATTGTTTATTCATACTGTTCAATACAAAAATGCGCGGCAAAGTGCTGACATCAAATTTTATGATCGTGGGTACTTACAATATATCGTAAATTATCTGTGTTTTTGTCCGAATGTTTATATAGATATTGCATAGAAAACCCCTTAAGTAATTCATGATATGATATACATAAAGTAACCGAAAATGCGAACGGCATCCAATATTGCGGCACATGATTTCAATGGACCAACCCACATTATATTTTGTTGAACTTGCGTTATTAGGCTTTTTTACGAAACATCCTTTTTTATATTAAATTTACAGCGGATGCGTGGCGGACTTGGAAGAATGCCGACACCCAACTGTAATGAAAGAGATGTGCGCAGAATGCGGTGCAGACCTCCGTAGCGATGAAGGTGTTAAACACGACGTGGCTATCGTTCCCATGGTGCACTCCGTACCTGAACTTAAGGTATCCTATTTACGATTTATATTCATTCTTGACATGTCTAATTAATAATTTATTTAATATAATACTTATTAAGTATGTTTTGTGGCTTTGCTTAAATAGACTAGAATTTATATTATGAAAACCTGAATCCTTTTTTAGTTCCAGAAAATAGATCAATTTTCTCCCAGAGTTACATTCTTTATTCTGTACAAATAATCTTATATATATTCTATTCTATCCTGTACAAATAGTCCACTGCATGACACAAGTTTCTCGCATTGTAGGAAGGATTTGCCCTAATCACCAGCAGGCAGATTAGTGAGCACAGTACCAGATATATCTAAATCTTATTGCTGATCTCCATCGACAGGCAGCTCCAGTCCTCTCATCTATGAGGTTTTAAAGCCAAGAAGCTGCATTGTTGCATATTAGCAGGATTGTACTTAAAAATATTTTTTAATTTCAAGCAAGTGCTCAGTTTTCTTACTAATAAGCAGTTGTGATTAGCGAATTCAGTTTCAGTGCTAGCAATATTAAACTTTGGTTACTCGATTCTTCTTCTTCATTCAGCCTTAAAAAGTCCACTGGTGGAATGGGAGTCTAACGTTATAGGGAGAATTTGTCATAATCATCACGCTTATCAGGTAGGTTGCCTGATTATTTTGAAATTTTATGTGAGCTCCCAGCTCATGATGTACCATGGATATTTTGATTTGATATTTCATTAATTATGACAAATAATGCTTATTTATAATGTATGGTATTTTTCAGGTGTCTGAAGAACTAGCTCAAAAATTGGGCCGTGAAGATGCTGAACGCCTCCTGAAAGATAGAAAGTTAGTCTTACTTGTTGATCTTGATCAAACATTAGTGCATACTACAAATGACAACATACCACCAAACTTAAAGGTAGTGTTTTTAAATATTTTATCTAAACCATTATACAATTTACCCATATTGTTTTATAGTTTTTTGGATACATAAAAATTTGTTTTTAAAGGATGTCCTTCACTTTTTTCTCCGTGGGCCGGGAAATACAGGGAGATGGTGTCACACAAGATTGAGACCTAGAACCAAAGTGTTCCTGGAATCTGCTTCCAAAAACTATGAGTTACATGTCTGTACATTTGGTGCTAGACAATATGCACATGCTATTGCAGAACTTTTAGATCCAGAAAAGAAATACTTTTCCCATAGAATACTTTCAAGAGATGAATGTTTTGATGCTAGAACAAAATCAGCTAATTTAAAGTGAGTATTGATTCAAATGTTTCTATTCATATTAAATTTGAATGAGAACTGATGGATCGAAAGTTTCAAATATAAGTGTGGAGAAACTTATGTTACTTAGCACTATGGATATGAAGTAATATGCTGCTAGAGTAAAGTAAAAGTAAAGTTACAATTTATATATGTCCCACTGCTGGGCACAGGCCTGAAAAATTCTGGCGCTTCAAACCTATGCATTACCTAGACTTACCATGTGTTTGAATTTTTTTTCTAATTTGTCAGACATGCAGGTTTCATTGTTTTCCTTCACTAGTAAGGACATGGTAAATCAGCACTTCAAATTGCAATTAACAATTTAATTTTTGCCAGCAGGGATCAAACCCGGGTTGCTGGCATACTGTGAAATTTACAGTGAGTGCTTAGTCCACAGCTCTTACTGCTATAGACTGACAATTTAATATTTGTTTTATAACATTATTTGTTGCAATTTAATTCTCTGTTAGGTCATTTAACATGTTATGCTATGAAATGAAGTCAGTTATATTTTTAATTACTATTACTATATATTACCTTTCCAATCGGAATTTTTTATAATGGATTACATTTTTAGATGAACTAATCTCAGCATATCATTTTGATTTCTTTAGAGTACTTTTGTACGGTGATCATTTTTGATGATTTGATTATTGACATGAAAACTGAAAAGTTGGAACTGATTAAGTTTATATTATACTTGGTGCTTATGACTTCCTTAACTGCATGCAAACAGTATCTCTTATTTTAATTGGTTTCTAGTCTTACACGCGCAACATAATTTGATTCTGGTTTCTAACCTCCTTATTGAAAAAACAAGTAATAATTTAACAACCAGGAACATTCTTGAACTTTTGTAAATTATGATTATATTATATAGATCTTGTTGCTTGGTATTAAAAAATATAGGTCAAGTTTGTTCAATATTATTCTTGTTATAAAGTATTACATTTTTATTAATAAGGGGGTTGAGGTATAATGACTGTTTTGCCAAAGAGAACAGTCGTCAAAACTTAATGACTTCATTTAAGCCTCTTTATAGAATTAGTAGTTCTTTTTTTTGTAAATATGTACTTGAATTAATTTAACTTTTTGATATTTTATTTTAATCTAAGGATTAATCAATTTAAGGGCATTGTTCCCGTGCGGCGACAACATGGTGTGTATTATAGACGACCGTGAAGATGTGTGGCGACATGCGTCAAACCTGATCCATGTCAGGCCGTACTCATTTTTCCAATCTACAGGAGATATTAATGCCCCGCCGCCTTTAGGTAATAAGTTTTATATTAATCAAACGAATGAAAATATTTTGCTGCTCTTTTTACAACTTGAAAATAACAGCCACTACTTAATGATGTCTCATATATAATATTAGCCATCAAATAAAACTGGAAAGGAAATGAAAATGGACATCCATAGTCTCTGCCTACCCCTCTGATTGACAGGCGTGAGTGTTTATGTATGTATGTATGAATATAACTAAATTCCATTACAACTGAATTTAACTTTTAAATCCTAACATATAAAGTGCCTTGCCACACCCATTATCTAACTACAAAAAATATTTCTAGATACATATTAAACTAGTTTATATAAAATGGATTGAGATACTGGTTACATATTGTTTATTTTTGTAACCTCATAAACAATCCAATAACAATAAAGTCCTTCTGAAGACTTTCTTATTTTTAAGCCTTAAAAGAAAGACAGATACGAGGAATACATTATCACTTGATACAATTTTATTAACCAAGTACCTACTGCCATGTCTAAATCATATTTGCTTAGTAATTTTTTCTGTTTACAGTTGACGAAAAATCTAAATTAATAAGTGGCAAAAATGGGGCACAGGTGGCCCCCAATCAAGAAATGCCGATTTTAGATCCTGAGCCTGAAAAAACCGATGCCGAAGGTCAAGAAAAAGATGCTAAAACCAATACCGAAAAACCAAGTGAAGGAAATAATGGTAAGATAATTTCAAAAGAAGGAATAGAGAACAAAAAGGATGTAACTTCAGAAAAAACAGAAGGTGATAAAAGTAATGAAGAGATTGCCCCTGAAGGTCAGGAACCACAGTGGGTGGAAACTGCAGATGGTCAAATAGAAGTAGAAGATCCAGATGATTATCTTATTTATTTGGAAGATATTTTGAATAGGATACATAAGTAAGTGTTCTTAATCCGATTTCTCACCATTAGCCACATGAGTACAAAATTCTGCTGTTTTTTTTGTAAACATTTAAAACTTATATTTTTACAGACATTTTTACGATTTATATGAGAATATGGGACGTAAACAGATTCCAGATTTAAAAGCAGTTATACCAGAAGTGAAAAGCAAAGTACTGGCAGGAGTCAGTTTAGTTTTTAGTGGTTTAGTACCAACACATCAGAGATTGGAAACTTCAAGAGCCTATTTAGTAGCTAGAAGCTTGGGTGCTGAAGTTACGCAAGATTTTACAGAAAATACAACTCATTTAGTTGCAGTGCGTTCAGGTACCAATATTCATTTATAAACATAAAGTATAAGTGTTATTTTTTAAATTTTTCGTTTTTACTTATTAATATTTTTTCAACAGGAACAGCAAAAGTAAATGCAAGTCGGCGTATGGGTGATAATAAAGTAAACAAATTATTTGTTGTTACACCAGAGTGGCTTTGGACATGTGCTGAAAGATGGGAAAGAGTGGATGAAAGGTTATATCCATTACAGAGGGGTAGCCAGGTAAACATTTTTTTAATAATTATTACTACTTAACTACAAAACAGACCTAGGAGAGAATTGTTCCACTTTTTGTATGTAAATATAAAGTATGTATACAAGGAAAAATATGAAATCGAATTATCCAAATGTCAACCCCAAAAGTACCCTATGGACTCATAGACAAGTCTGGCGACCAACTAATGGTGGAAAATCCAACCTAAAATGCCAAAACGAGTTCTACAAACTAGTGATGGTAAGCAGCATCATCAGTGTGAGAGTCGGGCACCTTTGACAATGTTAATAGAAGTTGTTTCAACATATAATGACAATTTATAATGCAGCAGAATCATTTAATTCTTTAGAATTTAATGATATTGCTGTATGATTAGAACTTGGGCCTCCCCATTTATCACAAAGTACAGCCCTAAGCCATCAGAATCCATCGACTACCTGCATGATTCATCAGGCTCCATTGAGTGGAGGATCACCTAACACTGAGCTTGCCAGAATAAGGCTGCCACTTCAACTCATTTATCCGCTAGGCTATGTCAATTACTCTTTAATATAGTGACTTGTTTGTATGTGAATATCCTTGTTATGTATTTCATTCTGCAGGGAAATTACAAACATTTTTTTCATAGAGTAAGGGTGATAAACAAGCGCAATCTACTACATGGTGAGTGAATGCTGTGGGCCATAGACATGTACGTCTAGCTTAAATTAAAAATTAAAATGCAGAAAGTATTGTCACCTTTGAGGACTAAGAAGAAATGCCTTATTTTTCATAATTAAATTCTCGGGTTCTCCACACTCACCATATGAAACAAAGCAGAATTACGTTGCTATTTTACGCTGGTATTCTGTGAGAGTTTTGCCTTTCCCTGGTTGAGTCAATCTATTACTGCTACAACGATAACATAGCTGCAGCATGGCTCTACCATCTTTGCATAGCCTTTTCAACTGCACGCTGAGTGACTGAGCTTCACTTAGCTTTACTTTCTATTTTTAACTTTTCTTTCATTTTTGTACTTAGGCGTAAGATTATCTAGTTGCTCTTTCTTTGGTAATGGACTCGTACGATAGTTCTTTTGCCAGCATCAAGTAATAAGAAATTATTCTTTATAGTACATTTCTTCACAATATGTTGATGACTAAGACATCATCACATTGAAAAGTTTTTGGGAGGTATTGAGGGCAGCGTGAGCCAGTAGACAGTTGATGGTGATAGTATCTCAAGGCGCCTAAGCAGACACATTATTTTGATGTTCACATCACCATTGGAGCACTTGTTTCACCGTTTCCACTAATAGTTCATATGCGCAGACATTTAATATACAAAACCGTACCACTTTTACAAATCAAGATCCACTTAAAACTATTAATTAAACAATAATACAGGAGTAGCAATCCGCCGGCGGTCAAGTTCCCGCCTAAACTTTTCGTTTTTTTTTATAGAATAAGGGTGATAAACAAACACACAGTCCACCTGATGGTAAGAGGTTGCTGTGGCCCATAGACATCTACATCTATCATCGTTTGCGAATTTAAATGCAGATGCGTTGTCAGCCGTGAGGACTAAGATAGAATGCCTCTTTTCCAGTAAAAAGGGTCTCCGGTTCTTTCGTGATTGTTATATAAGCATTTGAAGTAATTGTTAACGGGCTGGGCTGTCCACAGAGCAGCTCGCGGCGGCCGCCGGCGCACTGCAGCAGCCCGCCGCCCGCGCCGCCCGCCCCGCGGCCGCGCCACGTAAACGCACACCATCCGGCCGCTTCATGGACACCATCAACCCGCTCCTGTCTTTCTCCAGTGACGACATCGCCGACATGGATAGAGAGGTATATACACCAGTCATTTATTAATAGCAATTAGCCGCACAAGAAAATCCATAACCTTTTCTTGTCCTAAGTGATAAATGTAAGAGGTATTTTGACAGCCTCGTTGGTCTAGTAGTCGTAAATGTGGTTGCATAATCATGAGGTCCTGGATTCGAATCCAGGGCCGTGCGTCGTAAAGAACGTAAAGCCGTAATCCCTGCGCCTGATCTTCCGTCGTATCGAACTATGAGAATGAAGGGATGGAATGTGCACCTGTGCTTGCGCATACACTTGGGCACTATTATCCTGTCCTACGCAGGTGACTAATCTCTGTTGAGATTAATCGACGTAGCCGAAATTCGGTCTGGAAGACAAATAAGGGGCAACTGGGAACACCTAGAAAGATCTCGTGGCTGATATATAGCTGACAATTTCATCTAATCATTATTATAGGTAGGTTAGTTGCCTCTGTAGAGATAATACTTTCTCACTATCTATGAAATAATGAAATTATTATTAACAATTTTAGTGACTGTCAATCGGACAATACTATATTCTTTGTAATACTACATATTGTCACTATTTTTATTAGGTGGAAGATATTTTTAATGAGTCTGATGAAAGCTCATCAGACGAAGCATCAAAACCTCAAGAAGATGACCTTGATGATGAAGAAAACCCTCCAGAGGATAGGTTACTGACTCTAGAAACAGAAGAGAGCTCGCAAGAGAGGTTACAAGATCCTGATGGTTCCAGTGACTCAGAAGGAGGTAAAATAAACATATACACTTATGCTATTTACATTTAGATAGAACTCAAATTTTAGGCATGACATGATGCAATACTTGATGAACTTTCTGTTCTATTTAAATAAAAAGACCCAACAACAAGACCCAACACATACTCAATACAAAAACAGAAATTACTACCTACTTATCATCACATACTTTGTAATCTAGTTTTTTTTTTTTCATTAATTAATTGCAGCTTATGAAAAGTCCACTTCTATATATAAAGACCTCCCCCAAAAATTACCTTATAGGGGGATATTTGCTACAGTTGCGACGCTTGGCAGGTGGGTTGGCAACCACATTTTATTTTAGTTAATTTATTTTTTGACATTCCACAAATGAATTTAACCAACATAAAAAATAAATGCGAATTATACAGATAGCCACACAGTCCTTATATTGCTCTTAAAATTCTCCGCATTTCCTGACCTAGAGAGACCAATATATAAGCGGATTCAAGTTTCGCAATAAAGTTATTGGAATAACGACTTTAATTTTTAGAGTATGAGGGGAAAACCTGAAGGGGTTAAGAGATTTAAGGAATTCCTGTGGGTAATGCACAACGTCCTCTGTATCTAATACGGTATCAACATATTTATATATTTTTTGATTACCTGGTATTCTTTCTAATATTTGAAAACTATTAATTATTTGATCTGGCGAAACTATTGCCCTCTCGCATATACATGTGTAATCTTTTTGAGAAATATTGTCAATTGCTGGGTAAACATTTAGAATCAAATCATTAAGACTTGAGATAGACTTTTCTAACTCATCTTTTTTAATAAGGCCATCTTCAGGTATTTTCCCATCACCTACTCATAAAAAAACTCGCAAAATGCGTATTACCTTTTCCTAAATGGGCTCTCATGTTTGTTCATAAGGTGATTGATTGTACAGAGCTCCATAAAAGAGACGCCTTTAAGCAGGCTTTAAGATTTGCACATGTTCCTCTAGGCACAACAGGAAGAGTTTGACGAAAGTCACCGGCAGACACGAAGGTGATGTCTCCCATAATTTTATCTGAACTTCTTAGGTGTTTTAAAGTTCTGTATACAGCATCTATATGTGAGCGGTGGCTCATCGTACATTCGTCCCACATTATGAGACAGACATATTGAAGAAGTTTGACCAGTGGCCCGTATTTTCGTATGGAACATACGGATTCTTTCTCGATGGAGACACTTAAAGGCAGTTTAAATTTAAATGAATAGGTCAATAAGAGAAGTCGCGGCTATACCGGAATAAACCACCGCAAGAGCCAGTTTGCCTATAAAAATCCCGAATTCGGATATTTTTGACTTGAAAATATACATATAAAGAAAGGAATGAAATATAAAAGATATATTTTTATATTCTTTAGACAATAGTTAATAATATCCTGAAGCGAAATAAAAAAAAGCATTTTTATACATTTGTTTATATATTTTAATGAGTCCGATTCGGATTATCCGAATTCGGGATTGTTGAAACCTTTAAAAATTCATAACTCCGAAAATATTAACTTTATCGTAAAAAGTCATAGAACTTAGCGAGTTCTTGACATTGTTTAGGAACGTTTTTTTAACAAATTGTGTAATTTCTTTAATTTCTGATACCACTACAAATATTGTTAGTTTATGGTGCTAAAATACCCTGGCGCAGTTTTAAAACAATGTATCACTTATCTTAGAAGATAATGCAAAAAAATGTAGGACTCGTTAGGCGGGTCACAGGCATCTAACGAAACACATTTAGAGAACTCGCGAGGTGGGTCACTGGCATTGAATGTGTTATGAACCAATTCTTCAAATTTCTTACAGCCTTAAATCCTTTTAGTCAACATGTGTAAAACTATCATCTATCATGATTGCATCCTTTATAAGATTGCCCATTTTAAGTTTTTTTTGTTATAGATGATGTCCTAAGACCACGTAAGAGACCAAGAAAATCATCACCACCATCAGATGATGATGAACCTCCTGATGATGATGATAGTTCATGGAACCTTATGGGAGCTGCACTTGAAAGAGAATTTTTGGCACAAGACTGATGCCACCAACTTCTCCAATCTACTTACATGAATACTATAAGACACCTATGGTTTAATAAAATGTTTTTTGGTTTTAAGTGCTTTTTTATTGACTTATGTATTTTAGTTAGTACTAAGTAATATTTACATTTTATTATTAGCTGATGAAAGCATTAGGGAGTAATAAAGTCTGCAATATTTTATTTTCATTCTCTATATAATTATATTTTTTAAATTGTAACCTATTTGAGATTATTTTCTTGATAATCTCCAAAGTCATTCAATATTTCATTTAAGTTTTCATAAACTGAAATTATTGTGAAACCCAAGGATTTAAGTAGAACCACTGATTTAAAAAAAAACTGCCATGTGTAATCAGTATCATATTATAGCCAAGCAGGATTTACATTGATGAAATTTATACTACTAAATAAATATTTTCAGAATACAATAATCATCCACAGTATTGCTCAGATCGTGGCTCCGTCGCATTTACATTGTATTATTGTATTATGTAATATAATAAGTAGATGCATTATGAAATATATTAAAAAATAAAAGTATGAAATTTTATATATATATATATATATATATATATATATAATTTGATAATGTAAGTATGTAATTAAATTTAATTAAAGTCATTTATTTCGGAAATAGTCCAAATCACACGTCATAAATACACATCGAAAGTAAAATATGTATTAAATCTAAGCTATAATGTTAATTTTATATCATATACATAAAAAAAATATTTCATTTAAATTTAATTATTATAATTACTTAAATTCATATAAAATACACAAATACAACACAACAGATACACAGCTCTAACTAACATGCAGCTTGGTCCAGTGTCGCATTATAGTAATAGTTATGATTTTGTACTAAACCCAAATGCTTTTAAACATGCTGTGTAGTGACAGTGTAAGAATATCTAATACCCCATATCATCCTATAGATGTCATGAGAGACTGAGGAAAACTCATGGATGATGGAGGAGATGGGCATCAGCATTTTCCTGATAAAGACCGAAAATAAGCAAAATACTGCAGTTTGCAATGTACCTGCATGCCAAGCATAGCAATTATATTAAAATCGCCTCTGGGATTATGGGGCAATCTATGTATATGAGAGGCTTATTTTCAGCAGTGGACTTGATAGGCTGTAAAGAATGAATGATGATCTTTTACTGTTGATCTTTCAATATAGCTTAAGTTTATGTAAGGGCCAGGAATGAGCAGTCTACTTCAATATGAGATCCCTTAGGTTATGGTACTTAATATGTCAGTTTCTGACAGAAAATTTAAGGCCATCTAGTGTATCCTGGGCACCTACAAACTTCTCTAGGGCATGTTATTGCTCTTTCCCCTGTAATAGCAAATCTTAAGTATTTGGTCTCTAATACAAACCCTACACTAAGAAAATTGTTAGTAGGTACTAAAGTAAATATTATATAAATATCTGTTTTTTATATAAAATCGAAGATATATAGTTGATCCCTAAAGTATGTTGAATAATACAAAATGTATTAGAATATTTTATTAAATATGACAAATTTACACAATTCACTACTTTGTACTTAGTAACAATATGGTATGGTTATAATTTAAATAGCATATGGGTCATTTTCATCAAATACATGGAATTTAGTGTATGTTGGTTTTGAAGTGAAGTCCTTCTTTCCATCTTGCCAACCTCTAGGTGGGGCTTTTTTGTAGTCAAATGCAGATTCTAGTTTTCCATACAATTCAGATTGCATATCAATATCATCCCTATATCTTTCTTTAGCTACTTTTTTACCAGTAACTGGATCGGTAACATCACCAAACGGATATACAACTTCTTTTACTTGATGAGTAATGAGTTTAGTTAATTTCCGAGGTAAAGCTTCTATAAGTACAATATCCCCAGTTTGACATTTTTTTTCTGGATCATAACAGTAATAAAATTCATCCTTTCTGAAATACTAAAACGAAAACATAAAAATGTAGTTGATTATATTTTAATTAAGTACTTAGAACAACATAATATGTGCTTACCATTAGTAAATTTTCGTCTAATTCTAACCTCTTTACTCTAATTTTTGTTGCATTTTGTTTAACTGTAGGTACGCATTGTCCTAGTAATAATAATTTTCTAACATTTTCAGCTAAATTGCGAGCCATTATTTAGATTTAAATCTATTACTCTTAAAATATTCTTGATCTAAAGTATGAGTACATTGATGTACATCATATTATATAAATAATAATATAGCAAACTAAAGTATGTTAGGGATGCACAATATATATCGATGTTTTATAAACACTCGATGTATAGTAACGATGCATCTTATTGAACCGATGTACTGTTATTACTTTAACATCGAATATATATCAATGTTTATTATTCAATGCATTGAATACGCAAACTATGATGAGATGAATGTCTATGAGTATGACCTGGCCAACACTGACTGCCACGACGTTTCGTGAATCGGAAAGTAATAATCAGTTTGATACAAAGTGTGGACACTAATTGGAACAGCACATATAACATGTTACAATGATTTTTAGAAGTCATTGTAACATGCTATATTAATTATGTTTATTGCTTTATGATCTGAGATCTCATAGTCAATTACTTGAGGATAATAATTAGTAAATAGTAAGTCGATGCAAGTGGAGGACTCTTTAGCAATTCTCGTTGGTTTATCTATTAATTATTTAAGGTTGTGTGAAGCCATGAAATTCAAAAAGTTACGTGTTATTTTGTTTTCATTTAAAATATTTATGTTAAAGTCTCCCGCAATTATAATATACCTATTTATTTTTCTCTTTTGTGTTTAGTTTATTTAGAAGTGTATCTAATTGCTTAATAAATAATTCTAAGTGTCTATCAGGTCTATGTATTCCTATGATAATGCATTTCAATTACAATGATTTTTAGAACTCCGTAGTGTCATTAATGATATTCTCTTTCCACTGTATCATCCGTCATCGTGGTATGCTAACCTTTGGAGGCGGCTACAAAAGAAATTTCGGGTGATAAATACTACACTAGCAGTAAAATTATTCCCTTAGTTCGCTGCATGCTGTCTAAAATAACTTCAGCTGTTATAGAAGATTCCATAGCGAAAGAGGTGCAGAATTTTTTTAAATTAATAAAATAAATAAAAGAATGGGTTCCATAGAACATGTGACTGCTCTTGCTATCGCAAATATTTTAGATCCGCGCTTTAAAAAAAATGCACTTTAATGATGCCATAGCTTGTTCGAATGCCGTATCGAAAATTAAAGATTTAATGAAAAATAATTTGTTGAGCAATGAGGAAATTGAATCCGATTCTAACAAGTCCGATAACAATGAAGAGACCTTTTCGTTATGGAGTGATCACTATAAGTTGGTGCATCATAGCTGGAAAAGTAACAAATCAGAAGATGTTTTGTATGATGAACTTTCAGTTTATCTCAGGACTCAGAATCTGTTAGAAGACTAAACGAAAATCCGTTAGAAATCTGTAGGGATTATAAAATACAATTCAAAAAGCTGTACAAAATACAATTACTTAACAGTTGTTGGCACATCTGTCCCATCAGAAAGACTTTTCACAGGCAGGGCTAGTTTTGCAAAGAAACAAATTGAAGGGGAAAATATTAAGTAAACTTTGTTTTTCATAGCGTTGATAAAAAATATTGGTATTTGTAAACAAAATAAAGCTGTGTGAATGTGAATTTTAATAAATATTTTTCGTTGTACTTACCTCGTTTTCTTTAAGGCCTAAACATGTCCATTGCGAAAAACAAGCGATGTTTTGGGAACATCGATCGATGCATTACATCGGAAAAAACAACGATGTATATTTTAAGTGTCCATCCCTAAAGTATACAAATTTCTTTTTATTAAGGTTTTTGGCTTGGATGCTTATATTTTAAGCCATGTCTTTATTTATCTCAGTATCAAGTGATAATAATCCTTTATAGTACACTGCTTTACAATATGTTGATGCGTCACATTGTACAGTTTTTGAAAATTGTGACGGCAAATTGAGCCAGCAGACAGTTGGAGATGGTATCTCAAAGTGTCTAAGCAGACAGACACCCATAGACTTAGAATATACTGGCGTAAGTATATTCTAAGTCTATGCAGACACCTTATCTTGAGATTCACATCGCCATCGGAGCACTTACTTCACCGATTACAAAAACTGCACCACTTTTACATATCAAAATCCACTTCAAAGCATTATTTAATCATTAATACAGTTGCAGCAATCCGCCGCCGGTCAAGTTCCCGCCAAAAACCGCTACAGAAACAGAAACAGAAACTTTTTTATTCAATATAGATTATAAATAATACTTATTGAAAGTCACTCTTTTGTCTAATTACCACTGGTTCGAAAAAAAACCTCTGTCCTGGGAAGAACCAGCAAGAAACCCAGCGGGACTTTTTTTTTTAAACAACAGCTTACAATCATGTATATTACACAATTAACCACACAAAACAAATTAGAAACAGCCTGGCAGCGAACACCTAATTAGAAACAGCCTGGCAGCGAACACCTAGTACATACTAGATTGTTATCAAAGAGTATAGTAACTGTATCAAACGTGGATGTGAAAAAGAACGAGACAATAACGGGCCTATAGTACCGTTTTCCAAAGTTAGAGCCCGCGTTGCATAATTTAACAGGTAATTTTTAGGGCTGCCATAACAATAAAACTCCCCAATTTTCTCTATTTGTTCGTTTTTAGTTTCCTCGTGTCATTATTATCATGTATGTCATAATGCATTGTTTTTAGGTATTTCTTTAGTAATCTGCGGCATGAATATATGGTCGCCGAGTGGGCGGGGAGGGTGGGCCTCCTAAAAGAAGTGCCGGAAACCCCCCCTTTTTTTACATAAATTTTTAAAGTTTTGTTACATATTAGGCAAAATCGCTTTCGCTTATTTAAAAAAGGTCGTCCGGCAAAAAAGTCACATTCGGGTCCCGGTGGGAATGTAGGAGTTTTCAGGGTCTTGCGTATGTGGACTGTAGAAAGCCTTTGATTCCGTCGAAATTTGGACGGTGCTACAGTCCCTTCAGCGATGCCAAGGTGACTGTCCGTATACCGAAGAGCTGAAGTGTTTGTACAGTAGGGCTACGATGGCTATCCGAGTACAGAACCAGTGCACGAAACCTATACAACTGTAGAAAGGTGTAAGACAGGGTGACGTTATATTTCCGAAACTCTTCACCGCTGCATTGGAAGACGTTTTCAAGCTACTGGACTGGAAAGGAAACGGTATGAACATCAATGGCGAGTACATCACTCACCTTCGATTTGCCGACCATATAGTCCTTATGGCAGAATCGCTGGAGGACCTAAGCACTATGCTCAATGACCTCAATAGTGTCTCCCAACAGATAGGCCTTAAGATGAACATGAACAAAACAAAGATCATGTGTAATGTCCATGTCACACCTATGCCGGTATTTGTTGGGAGTACTAAGCTCGAAGTTGTTGACGAATATGTTTACCTGGGACAAATAGTCCGACTAGGTAAGGCCAACTTCGACCGAGAGGTCAATCGACGGATTCAACTCGGCTGGGCAGCTATCGGGAAATTACGACACATCTTCTCGTCAGGTATACTTCAAAACCTGAAAACGAAATTGTACAACCAGTGCGTGTTGCCAGTGATGACTTATGGATCTGAGACGTGGTCCTTCACTGCTGGCCGTATGAGGACGCTCAAGGTCGCTCAGCGAGCTATGGAGAGGGCTATGTTTGGGGTTTCTTTGCGTGATAAATTTAGGAATGAGGATATCCGCAGTAGAACCATGTTCAGCAGTGGACATGTGAAAGGCAAAAAAAAATGATGATGAATCAGCTATTTACAACAATTAAATAATTTACAGTATGTACTTACATCTTTGCACGCACTTATTTACACTATCACTAACCTACATGTATTTAAGTACATGCGCACGTTTTATTAAATTGTTTTTTTAGCAACAATAAAACGCCTTGCCGTTTCACTTTATCATTTCATTATTTTCATTATTTTAGATCCTGCATATTGGTAGGCCCACTCACATACACTAGTCTTTTTATTTCGCTCCACAAAATATCCATAAGCCATCGTGAAAACCAGAACACAAAATGAAAAGTAGTTACGTAGTGATTATATTCTTTTTGAGTAGTTACATTACAACGCGCGCTTCGCAGTACAAATTACAAACTAAACCATAGATAAATAAATATGTAGCAAGCTATTAATTAATGTGTAATGCAAGAAATTTACAATTAAGGCCAGGGTGATGCAACTCTGTATGAAGCCCGATAAACTTGCACACAATCATAATTTTATCTATGTGTGGGGTGGGCGTGTAAAATTAAAGCGAAAAAAAGATATCGCCGTTTCATTCTTTCGCGTTGTTTCAGATTGCCATTTTAAAAATTAGGTACAAATATACATAACTATTATATCGGAAGAAACTGAAATTTTTTAATTCTATGCTATATTTTTTCTTTTGTTTGCACCTTACAGTAATTATATACATATTACTTTGAGGTTTGCACAATTAATTGACCTACTAATTGATTAAAATTAAATTATTAAATATTAGCAGAATTCTATCAAGAGAAGCCATGAAATTCAAAAAGTTACGTGTTATTTTGTTTTCATTTAAAATATGTTAAAGTCTCCCGCAATTATAATATACCTATTTATTTTCTCTTTTGTGTTTAGTTTATTTATTTAGAAGTGTATCTAATTGGTTAATAAATAATTCTAAGTGTCTATCAGGTTTATGTATTCCTATGATAATGCATTTCAATTACAATGATTTTAGAACTCCGTAGTGTCATTAATGATATTCTCTTCCGCCACCTAGAGCACCTGCAATGCTCAGTGCATCAGAAATATCCACTGTATCATCCTTCATCGTGGTATTGCAACCTTTGGAGCGGCTACAAAAGAAATTTCGGGTGATAAATACTACACTAGCAGTAAAATTATTCCCTAGTTCGCTGCATGCTGTCTAAAATAACTTCAGCTGTTATAGAAGATTCCATAGCGAAAGAGGTGCAGATTTTTTAAATTAATAAAATAAATAAAAGAATGGGTTCCATAGAACATGTGACTGCTCTTGCTATCGCAAATATTTTAGATCCGCGCTTTAAAAAAATGCACTTTAATGATGCCATAGCTTGTTCGAATGCCGTATCGAAAATTAAAGATTTAATGAAAAATAATTTGTTGAGCAATGAGGAAATTGAATCCGATTCTAACAAGTCCGATAACAATGAAGAGACCTTTTCGTTATGGAGTGATCACTATAAGTTAGTGCATCATAGCTGGAAAAGTAACAAATCAGAAGATGTTTTGTATGATGAACTTTCAGTTTATCTCAGGACTCAGAATCTGTTAGAAGACTAAACGAAAATCCGTTAGAAATCTGTAGGGATTATAAAATACAATTCAAAAAGCTGTACAAAATACAATTATTTAACAGTTGTTGGCACATCTGTCCCATCAGAAAGACTCTTTTCACAGGCAGGGCTAGTTTTGACTGAGCAAAGAAACAAATTGAAGGGGAAAATATTAAGTAAACTTTGTTTTTACATAGCGTTGATAAAAAATATTGGTATTTGTAAACAAAATAAAGCTGTGTGAATGTGAATTTTAATAAATATTTTTCGTTGTACTTACCTCGTTTTCTTTAAGGCCTAAACATGTCCATTGCGAAAAACAAGCGATGTTTTGGAAACATCGATCGATGCATTACATCGCAAAAAACAACGATGTATATTTTAAGTGTCCATCCCTAAAGTATACAAATTTCTTTTTATTAAGGTTTTTGGCTTGGATGCTTATATTTTAAGCCATGTCTTTATTTATCTCAGAATCAAGTGATAATAATCCTTTATAGTACACTGCTTTACAATATGTTGATGCGTCACATTGTACAGTTTTTAAAGATTGTGACGGCAAATTGAGTCAGCAGACAGTTGGAGATGGTATCTCAAAGTGTCTAAGCAGACAGACACCCATAGACTTAGAATATACTGGCGTAAGTATATTCTAAGTCTATGCAGACACCTTATCTTGAGATTCACATCGCCATCGGAGCACTTACTTCACCGATTACAAAAACTGCACCACTTTTACATATCAAAATCCACTTCAAAGCATTATTTAATCATTAATACAGTTGCAGCAATCCGCCGCCGGTCAAGTTCCGCCAAATACCGCTACATACTAGATTGTTATCAAAATTATAGTAACTGTATCGTTATACCTACGAGGGTTGCGTACTAATAAGAAGTGCTAAAGTGCGCGCAAGATAACTCTGCGTGTGGCCAAATTGGAATTAATCGTGTGCCGCTATCTGTTTATGGCAGGTATCAAGACAGAGTGTTAGGTGTCGTGTTAATATTCGTTTTGCAGTAAATAATCGTTATCATTATGCCGAAAGTGATTAAAAGTGCTGGCGGGGATATTATCTTGAAGATGAAACGTGGATGTGAAAAGAACGAGACAATAACGGGCCTATAGTACCGTTTTCCAAAGTTAGAGCCCGCGTTGCATAATTTAACAGGTAATTTTAGGGCTGCCATAACAATAAAACTCCCAATTTTCTCTATTTGTTCGTTTTAGTTTCCTCGTGTCATTATTATCATGTATGTCATAATGTATTGTTTTAGGTATTTCTTTAGTAATCTGCGGCATGAATATATGGTCGCCAGTAGGCGGGAGGGTGGGAACCTCCCCTAAAGGAAGTGCCGAAACCCCCTTTTTACATAAATTTACTTTACTATTTTGATTCTGCTTCTGCTCCAGCGCTGCGGCAAGTGCAGCCCCTTCGCCCTTGCGTAACTAAGCTGCTTTCCCTCCGCCTTTCGCGCTTCCGGGTTTTCATATACACTCTAGGGGTAAGAGCGGAAAGACCACGTGGAAGTCGGGGTTGACAGATTCGGTTTTGTGATTTATACCTTCTGGTACTAGGGTTTGATCAAAAACGACCAAATATAATATTATAAAAACATTTATTTATGGACATGTATATTGTTGTTGAGTGTTATTTTTTAAAACAGATACAGACCATGCTCTATTGCTATCTCTTTCTAATAATTATATTATTATTTCGTTTTCGTATCATTTTTAAATGGATATAACCTCAAAACTATAACTATCGATATCTCGAAAACTAAAGATTTCCGGCATAAAAAGCAGCTAGATGGTAATCAATAGCATCATTGCCTGTCAACTAAAGCTAAAATGATCACTTAAATCGTGCCGCAGATTACTAAAGCCAACCCTGTTTTTATTTTGTTTTAGATGTTTCTGAACGCACCGTCACCCAGATAACTCAGGAGGGTAATATAGCAGCAGCTTCATCTTCTAAAATTGTGACATCGGGAAAAGCTAGGAACCAGAGGAAAAAAAAATGATTTAGATGATTTTGATGTGTGTGCTATAAGGCATTTTATTCAATCGTTTTACGTCGTGAAGAAAGAGATTCCTACCATAAATAAGCTTTGGTTGGAATTGAAAACTGATATTGGTTTTAAATATGGCAGAACATCGTTGAGAAGTATTCTAAAGACTATGGGCTACAAATGCAAAAGTTGCCAGTCTAAACAGAACACAAAAACTCTCTGATCACACTCTTAATCTCATGGCTGTTAGACGGGAAATGAAACTGCAGTCTTCAACAGATTTGACAGCATACAGGCAACTGAACAGACAGATCTCCAAATGCATACGGCGGGACTTACGCAACTTCAGTACAGCTCGTATTGAAGAAGCGATCGAGCGGAACCAGGGCTCCAGTCTTTGCCAGAGATCTGTCTGCCAGAAAGAGCCAACTGACAAGGCTGAAGACCGAGTGTGGCAGCATCGTTTCCGGGACACCTGAGATTTTGAGTGAGATTGAGAGGTTCTATGGGCAGTTGTACACGTCATCGTTGGAGCCACACGCAAGTGTGAGTAACGATCAAAGAGCAAGTCTCATCCGACACTATTCCGATGATATCCCGGACGTCAGCCTGAGCGAGATTAGAATGGCTCTCCAGCACCTTAAAAACGGGCAGGCCCCAGGCGAGGATGGAATTACAGTGGAGCTTCTGAAAGTGGGTGGAAAACCGGTACTTGAAGTCCTTCAGAAGCTTTTTAATTCCGTCCTCCATGGTGGGACTACTCTTGAGGCGTGGAGCAGAAGTGCGGTGGTCTTGTTCTTCAAGAAAGGCGACAAAGCTCTTGAAGAACTACAGACCGATTTCCCTTCTGAGCCGCGTCTACGTGCTGTTTTCGAGAGTCATTACGAATCGTCTCGCACGAGGACTCGATGACTTCCAGCCTCCCGAACAAGCCGGTTTCCAAAAAAGCTTTAGTACCATAGACCAGTACCAAAACCGAGGAGTACAATTTGCCACTATGTCTTGCGTATGTGGACTATGAGAAAGCCTTTGATTCCGTCGAAATTTGGACGGTGCTACAGTCCCTTCAGCGATGCCAAGGTGACTGTCCGTATACCGAAGAGCTGAAGTGTTTGTACAGTAGGGCTACGATGGCTATCCGAGTACAGAACCAGTGCACGAAACCTATACAACTGTAGAAAGGTGTAAGACAGGGTGACGTTATATTTCCGAAACTCTTCACCGCTGCATTGGAAGACGTTTTCAAGCTACTGGACTGGAAAGGAAACGGTATGAACATCACTCACTTCGATTTGCCGACCATATAGTCCTTATGGCAGAATCGCTGGAGGACTTAAGCACTATGCTCAATGACCTCAATAGTGTCTCCCAACAGATAGGTTTTAAGATGAACATGGACAAAACAAAGATCATGTGTAATGTCCATGTCACACCTATGCCGGTATTTGTTGGGAGTACTAAGCTCGAAGTTGTTGACGAATATGTTTACCTGGGACAAATAGTCCGACTAGGTAAGGCCAACTTCGACCGAGAGGTCAATCGACGGATTCAACTCGGCTGGGCAGCTATCGAGAAATTACGACATCTTCTCGTCAGGTATACTTCAAAACCTGAAAACGAAATGTACATCCAGTGCGTGTTGCCAGTGATGACTTATGGATCTGAGACGTGGTCCTTCACTGCTGGCCGTATGAGGACGCTCAAGGTCGCTCAGCGAGCTATGGAGAGGGCTATGTTTGGGGTTTCTTTGCGTGATAAATTTAGGAATGAGGATATCCGCAGTAGAACCATGTTCAGCAGTGGACTTATGAAGGCTGTAATGATAATGATGATGAATCAGCTATTTACAACAATTAAATAATTTACAGTATGTACTTACATCTTTGCACGCACTTATTTACACTATCACTAACCTACATGTATTTAAGTACATGCGCACGTTTTATTAAATTGTTTTTTTAGCAACAATAAAACGCCTTGCCGTTTCACTTTATCATTTCATTATTTTCATTATTTTAGATCCTGCATATTGGTAGGCCCACTCACATACACTAGTCTTTTTATTTCGCTCCACAAAATATCCATAAGCCATCGTGAAAACCAGAACACAAAATGAAAAGTAGTTACGTAGTGATTATATTCTTTTTGAGTAGTTACATTACAACGCGCGCTTCGCAGTACAAATTACAAACTAAACCATAGATAAATAAATATGTAGCAAGCTATTAATTAATGTGTAATGCAAGAAATTTACAATTAAGGCTTTCTAATCATGGTAGTGACATCATCTTCATCTTGCTCTTTACAGTAATTTAAAAAAAATAATGATGTCAATCACATTTTTGTACCTAACTGACCATGTAAGTTAAAGAGTAAACCCATAAAAAGCTTATTTTGGACAAAAATTTAACCATATTCAATCAACATCTTTGAAAATTTGTAATGAATTGTTGTTTTTTTTGCAAGCTTTATTCTTGTGATAATATATAACGTAATCACCAATACAATTCGTCGCCTACGCCGCAAAGGGGCGAACCTCAATTTTTAAAAAATTGCAGGAGAGCAAAACGTTTATTTTTCCCCAATGACTAGCTTTTTTTCATTAGAAAATTTAAAATATTAAATTTAATGGAAAACTGAAAATATGACCGTATTGTATGATAATAGAACTAGACTATGAATACAGCTTTAATGTATTACAGTCCTGTAATTAATATAAAAAAGCTCTGAAAAAAGATACGCCTAATCGTCGCGTTTCGTTTTGCCCGGGCTCTCTTTTTATCTACTGTTCTCTTAGTTACGACTGACTTACTAGTACCTACATATAGAATAATATAAATTGTAACTTTTGCATTAAAATGCTAATACGTGATTCCTGAAGTCGTCATATAGGTTCGAATCCCCGAGTCGAGCCAAAACAATCAGTTAATGTGATTTTCCGTCAAGAAATTCTCAGTAGCTGACAGGAATCAGGAAGTAGGCGGTGTCTTATCCCCCTGCCTTGGAAAGCACGTAAAGTCGTTTGTCCTGCGCCTGATCTCTGATAATGAGAGTGAGGGAATAGAGAGTGCACCTGTGCTTGCGCATATACTTGGGCACTATAATCCTGTCCTGCACCTATGTCTTGACCTAAATTCGGTCTGGAGAACATTAGGTATTTTAATTAGAGAATTATTGAATGGATTTAAAGGTTCCTTTAAGAATTTAGCATGTGTTCTCTTGACTGTAATATACCTGTACCTACGAAGCATGAGTGTAATGTTTTAAATAGACGTTTCTTTGTCTACTCTAAACTCTACTAAGTACTTTTGTCCAGTTAATGGAAGTACCAGATTCATTGTCTTTCCGTAGAATTGGCATCTTTTTATTTTGAGATAACACTTTGTAGTCTTTAAATTCAAAGTATTGTAATGGTTGAACAATGTACGGACGTGAAGATCTTGTCATTTGGATAATGGGATACCACTGAGATGCACTAACTTATGGCACTATGCGCAGAGTCACCTTCATTCTGACCGTGGTTTGGAGCAAGTAATCTAAGAGTAACGTATTGCAAATGTGTCATATTATCAATAGTTATACAGTTACATTTATATGTATATATAGTTAAACAGAAACGACAATAGATTTTTTATTTCGTTCCGCACATTCGTTACCATACAAGCTGATTGATTTTGTAGTCTCTACGTCATGCTTATTTAAGAAGATAGATACGTTACTTTCTATTTCGGGCCCCGGAAACAATAACAGTTCACCTGATGGTAAATGGATGCTGTGGCCCATATACATCTACATCTATCCTTGATCAGGAATTAAAACACTGATGTGTTGTCACGCCTAAAGATTAAGATGGAATGTCTCGTTTCCAGTAAAGTTCTGGTTATCTACACTCACTGTATGAAACACAGCAAGCACTATTAAGCTGATATTTTACTCTAGTATTCTGTGAGACCCCAGTCGAGTCGGCCAATTCGTGCTGCAGCCGTAACATAGCTGCAGCGTGGCTCTACCACGTAATAGTCTCTGTGTTTGAGACTTTCTACACGAACACCTCAATTATCTTGATGCATGATTCCTGACTAACTAGACATAACCAAAACAATACGAACAAAATTTTCAGACATAGCAAATGTGGTCAAAAAGAAAGTACACGTGGTATTTTTGGCCTTCAAGAGATTGGTAATATTTAAGTGATCTTTTACGCCTTAAAATTTTGTCTCCCGGTAGCGTTCGCTGTTTTGCCTCACATCCAGTAATGTGTCGTAAAATAAACTCTTTTCAAAGACATGTCACATGTGCCATGAAATTCGGTGTAAATAACTTTGCGGTCAATAAATGTTAATAAAACGTTAACAGTGACGATTTTCTCTTTACAATTTGCTACACTACAGTATGCACCAACAGCTTTTGTGGGTGGGTAAGATTTTCTTTGTTGTGTGTAATATTATATTGTTAACAAACGATTACGAGTCGCAACAAAAGGGCGCATGCTTAGTTAGGACCTATCTTGTTACTAAGGTGTGTCACTGCGCAAAGGCGATCTACACACGAAGTGTTTTTGACATACACCGTCACTTAAAATTCGTTGTTTTTGTACTTAGAGCTTAGCCCGATTGAGACGACATAGATCTCGAACAATATGGTTCGCATTACTGGTGTTCAGTCGATACCTATTTAGAAATCACAACTTTCAGCAGCCGAAATTTAAGTACCATGAAAAGTAATAAAATGACTCGCCTGTTGCTGTCAGAGGCACAACATTCTTTGGAAATTTCAATGAGCTGGGGATTTGTGGGTACTATGAAAAACATCCACAAGTTTCTTAAATTATCGTTCCTAGGGAATCTGAAAAGCCGGTGCGATTCACATGTTGTATTGCAACCACCAACACAGCACTTTTCGTGTACCATTATCTTAGAAGTTGATAAAAATGATAAAGACTTGAACTGATTATGTAATTTATTCTGATATTATTGATAGTGAGTACAATGCGCGACGGCGAATGATTGCGTACTGAATTGATGAGAATGAAAAATGAAACAATACGATAAAAATGCTGATGTGCAGAAATATGCGGTTTGTAAAGACCGTACATGCTGCGGGGCGAGAGAGAGAGAACAGATGATGATTGATAGGTGATTACAAAATGATACAAATTGATAATGATGATGATACTACAAAAATTAGCTTATAAATTTCAATTACAAAATTTATAAATTTCACACTTCCCTACACCGCACTAAGATCACTAAACTGTTTGCAAACTGTAGGCGACGTCGACTTATCCAGTGCGCGTGCACTCAGTTCACCCGATGACGTAACTGCGATACCGCGGGGCTCGACCTATGTTGTTTGCTAGGGCTCGTGCCAGTGAACAGTGAACTTTTTAACGGTGGTAGAGCCACGCAGCAGCTTTTGCTGTCGCACGTATGGGCTGGCTCGAGCCGGGTTAGTACCACGACCTCATAGAATACCGGCGTGAAGTGGAAGCTCTGCTTTTGCGTTTCGTCTGGTGAGTGCAGGTGACCGGAGGCCCAATTCTCCATCAACATGGTAGCGGAATTAAAGACGCCTCGGCAGTCTTGAAGGTTCGGACCTGTCCATCCTTTGCTACGCGTAGATAGAGACGACCATCGCGCGTCTACGGGTGCTCTATAGGTCCCATAGCGGTAATGCTGAAACAGACCGACTCATCGACCACGTCCAAATGGCTACAGATTTTGCACAACAGGTCTCATCCGCAGAAATCGTGATGATTGGTGATTTTAACGCCCACCACGCCGAATGGCTCGGTTCACGTTTAATCAATCATGCGGGGAGATCTGTTTATGACTTTGCCTTGGCATATGGTCTGACACACAACTGGCTTCGCTTACGCGGATTCCAGATGTGAAGGATCATACACCTCCCTGTTGGACCTTCTGCTGACCTCTCATCCGGACGGATATCAGGTTTCCGTCGATGCCCTCTCGGCTTTTCGGACCATTGTCTGATCCGGAGTGGTGCCACTCACGCTCCCCTCGCGGTTGCGTTCTGCACGTTGCCGCCGTGTTTGGCATTACAGGTCGGCGGATTGGGACGGAAAGCGGTCTTCCTACCCATGGGGGCGGGTTTGCTTCTCGCCGGATGATCCCAGCGCTATTGCTGACTCTGTCACTGATGTGGTGCTACAGGGAATGGAACTATTTATTCCATCATCTGTGGTACCCATCGGAGGCAGATCTCAGCCTTGGTTTTGTCGCTCCTGTAAGACTGCATTACGTAGTAAGCAGGAGTGCTATCAGGCCTGGGCTGAGGCTGAGCCGCCGAAGGGCTCGGGATGTAAACACCAACATGCTTAAAAAGAAGTATAACTTCGCCTCCAGGTCCTTCAAAAGAGTTATTGCCAAGGCAAAGTCAGAGCATATAGGCAGAATTGGAGAGAAACTAGTTCGCCTTCCTTCGGGAACCCGTGCATTCTGGTCTCTCGCCAAGGCTGTCCAAGGGAATTTCTGTAAGCCATCACTACCATCTCTGCACAGGGAGGACGACTCATTGGCCCACGCCGCAAAAGAGAAAGCCGACCGTTTAGGCTCCCTTTTTGCGTCCAACTCGACTCTTGATGACGGAGGGAACACACCACCGACCATCCGGCGGTGTGAGTGCTCCATGCCGGATGTGCGATTCTCACAGCGCTCGGTTCGCAAAGCACTCCACAAGTCGAGTGGGCCTGACGGAATCCCCAATTGTGCTGAGGACGTGTGCTCCGGAGTTGGCACCGGTTCTAATGCGTCTTTTCCGGTACTCCTACTCCCTAGGCGTAGTCCCGAAATCATGGAAGACAGCTTTTGTCCAACCGATCCCTAAAAAAGGCGACCGCTCAGACCCGTCCAACTACAGGCCTATCGCCATCACCCCCTTGTTCTCCAAAATAATGGAGTCCGTTATAAACTGCCAGCTCATGCGGTACCTTGAGGATCACCAGCTGATTAGTGACCGCCAATACGGTTTTCGTCGGGGTCGATGGGCGGAAGCAGTAGAGTCCAAGGGGGAGCCATTGGCCGTTAGTTTGGACATTGCGAAGGCTTTCGATCGGGTTTGGCACAAAGCGCTTCTTTCGAAGCTCCCTTCCTATGGGCTTCCCGAGAAATTGTGCAATTGGATCACCAGCTTTCTTGCAGATCGGAGCATCAAGGTCGTTGTAGACGGTGCATGCTCCGACTACAAGCCTATTAACGCTGGTGTTCCACAAGGCTGCGTGCTATCACCAACGCTGTTTCTTCTGCATATCAATGATATGTTGCAAACCGGTAACATTAATTGCTATGCGGATGACAGCACTGGTGATGCTCTCTACACCGGCCGTGCCAATATTTCTCGGGAAAACGTCGCCGAGTACCGGAACAAACTTGTGTCTGAAGTCGAGTCTTTGCTGAACAAAGTCTCGGATTGGGGGCGACTAAATCTAGTCCAGTTTAATCCTCAGAAGACACAAGTTTGCGCGTTTACCGCTAAAAAACCCCTTTGTCGTATCTCCTCAGTTTCAAGGCACTTTGTTGCCTCAGCCAGTATCGGAATCCTCGGCGTCGACATATCGAGTGACGCAGTTTCGTGGTCACTTGAAGAGAAGGCCAAATTGGCCTCTAAAAGCTTGGCGTGCTCAGCAGAGCGGGACAGTATTTCATGCCGGCTCAACGCCTGCAACTTTACAAGGCGCAGGTTCGGCCTCACATGGAATACTGTTCCCATCTCTGGGCTGGGGCCCCCAGTGCCAGCTCCTTCCACTTGACCGCATCCAGCGCAGAGCGGCTCGAATCGTCGACGACCGAGTCCTTCCGATCGGCTCGATTCATTGGCGCTGCGAAGAGATGTTGCATCTCTTTGCATTTTCTTTCGCATTTACCACGGGAGTGCTCTGAGGAATTGTTCGGATTAATCCCAGCCGCCAAAATTCACGAACGCACATCGCGGCAGAACTCCCGATACCATCCACACCATCTGGAAGATGGTCATATCAGAAGATGTTTTCTTCCTCACACAACTTCCTTGTGGAATAGTTTACCACCAGCGATTTTTCCGGACCGATACGACTTAGAGACCTTCAAGTAAAGAGCCGGCAACGCATCTGCAATTCCTCTGGTTCCCCTGGTGTTGCAGTTGTTCATGGGCGGCGGTAGTCACTTACCATCAGGTGAGCCGCATGCTCGTTTGCCCCCTCTCCTATAAAAAAAAAACTGTACATTCAAGCCAACTGATCTTTCGCTTTGAGAGGGCGCTTGTATACGTGCGGTGCATCTGCGGCGTAGGCTCCGCAAAGCAAATAATGCTGATGCTAGTATAGTCCAATACTTGACAAGAGTTTTCGATTCTCCTCATTTTCTGACTCGTCTGATTTCTCGAGCCTTTGGAGAGGAATTGATAAGTTGATGACATCATTGATTGGAGGTATGTCTATCATTGCAAGGTCGGGCTTGATATTATAATTAGTGACTTGCTTTCTGTGTGAAAATATTGCCAATGTTTCACTTTTAATGAAACAGCCGTCCTCGAGAATGATAATACCGGCCTTGCTAAGTTGTTGCGCTGTAACATGATGCTCGCATATTATTTTTATCGTCCTTTGATTACAGCAAAAGTACAGGAACGTATTTAGTTTGTTAAGTTCAACCCATATATCTTTGCAGGGCGAAGTTTTGATTTCACACTGATCTGTGTCTTCATTTTTGATGCAGAGAATATCGTCCGAATTCATATGGAAAATAGGTTTCTGTAGCGGGCAAAGGTGAGTCTCAGCGTCGAACTGTGTACATCTTCGAACTTCTTCTTCTGATAATGGTACGTACGAGTCCTTTTGGATGTTGATTGCAATATGATCTGCGATAGGTGTGATGCGGACCATCTGTTTTTGTGCTTGCTGAGGGATAGAGATAAGCCTGTAAATCTCGTAGGTATCCCTGCTCACCAACGGGATTTTGATCTCGAAAATAAAGTATTGGCTTGTCATCCTTGCTTTTACTTCCAGTAAATGATAGAGTCTGGATAAGTTGTTTTGGATGTTGTTTATAGGCAGAGCTAATTCCTTTGAGAATTGGCCAGAGATAATATTTAACTCTTCACTCAGTTCTTCAGGCGTTAATAAATAAATATTAAACTGCCCATAGTGGATGTCTGTGATGGTCTCCACCAACGTTTCTTGAATGTTTTTAGATTGGCCAAAATGTTGTTTGCTATCATGGATGAGAGGATAAGTTTATTGATGATTTCTTGGGTCTGAATTTCTTTTGCTATGATGTTGGCTTCTTTTTCTAGCTCTATGATATGGTTATTGAAGATCTTGTGCTGCTTGTTCATAGACTTCTCGATTCGACTCAAAAGGTTGTATGTATTCAGCTTCAACTACTGATGTATGATTTTTCCATAGAAGAGCGAGATGTTTCTGATTCATCCTGATTATATTGATGTTTTCTCGTATTTTTGAGCGAACTCGTCGTCTAACACACCGAACAAGCTGTGCGCTAGATATCCGACACCGTTTATAAGCCCGCGCCGGCGTCTCGAGCGCGTGTATTGCTGACCGAGCAACATATGATGATAGTAGTCCAGTTCAGTGGCCTCATGACGTAGTTGCGACAACATTACGTCACATTTTGTTTGCTTTGATATCTTGGAGCTATGTTCAAATAATGGAAGTAGTTGCGGAACAAATCAATGCCTTGCCAGTACGGAATCACTTCGTAGTAAACAATGAGTTTCCACTGATCTCTGACAAGGTGCATGTTGGAAATATTGTCCAAATAAATGCTCTGATTATTGCTTAGACTCAGTAGGTGGAAGGCACACTGAACGGGTGAAATGATGGTAAGTAAAGTCAACATTGCTAATGCTATGAAGTTGCATGATTTTTTGCTTCGCGTTCTTTTTGCTTTGGTGCTTTCTGCTGTAGATTGCTTATTGCTTGATTCCGAATTATGCTCGCTATCAACGCTATTATCTGATAGAAGTGGTGATATTTTTGTAATAGGCATCTTGATAATGTTGTTTTTAGTTTTCAAGGACACCACTTGGACCAGATCGTCTTTTCCGGGGTGAAGTTCAACAACTCTACCGAGCGCCCACTTGCCGGGAGGTAAGTTGACGTCATGAATGACGACAACGTCACCAATTTATTCATGTTTCTTTGCTTCTGTTGCCACTTGCTTCTAGCTGATATTTGGCACAGGTACTCAGACTGCCATCTCTTCCAGATGTCGTAGAAGATTTTCTGTACAAGTTGCCAGCGTGTGTGCTCGTCCCTTTCGGTTTCGATTATCGTGAGGGTGGGGCCACTCGTTAGAAAATGTGATGGACTGAGGAAGTTGATGAACTCAGGATCTTCACTCAGGGCACATAGTGGCCTTGAGTTCAGGCACGCTTCCAGCTGTGACAACAATGTTGATAGCTCCTCAAATGTAAGCTTTTGTGCTCCGATGACTCTTCGTAAGTGGAAGTTTAGGCTCTTCACCACCGCTTCCAATAGAACTCCTGCACTAGGCCACGAGGGGGCATTGAAGTGCCATTCGATCTCCATGTCTGATATTGCTGAGAAGAAATGAACGTCCAAGGTTTGTCGAAGATTGATGAATTCCTGCTTTAAGTGTTTGTTGGCGCCGACGAAGTTGGTCCCGTTGTTGCTGTACAGGTGACGCGGGGCTCCGCGGCGCGCTGCCATTCGTCGGAGTGCTGCGAGGAATGCTGATGAGGAGAGGTCTGATACCATTTCAAGGTGTATGGCCTTAGTGACCATACACACAAAAACTGCAATGTATCCTTTCGTCGTCCTTTGTTTGCTTTCACGTCGATGAAACCGGTGTAATCGGTACCAACATGGTAAAATGGCCTGGTCAGGTTACATCTTGCCGACGGCAGGTCTCCCATGATTTGAGTCTGTTTGATTGGGTTGTGCCTTCTGCAGACAACACATTCACGGATGCGTTTTTTGACAGCCCTGTAGGCGCCAATAATCCAGTAATGCTGTCTCAGCTTTGATAGAGTCAGGCGGGCTCCACCGTGGAAGGTAGCCTTTTGTGCGTGATCGATTATGAGATCAGTGAAGTGTCCGCTGTATGGCACGATGAGAGGATGCTTCATGTTTTCATCGATACTTGCGTTTTTGATCCTGCCACCAACTCTTAGAAGATCGTTTTCATCCAACTTCTCCTGCTTCTTGATGGTAAGTATTTCTTCATAAAAATACTTTTCTTGTATGTGCTTGATAATAATGTTTTTTGCTTGTTTGATTTCAGGTGCAGTTAGATACGGCGTCCTCGGTTTGGAATTCGACACCGCCCGCAATACCCAGGAAAGTATACGTGTCACTCGCGTCATACAGCTATGTTTGCTTATCGACGCTTCAATTACGTCAGAGCTGTGACGTTGAATAGTGACGTTTGTTTGCATTGCTTTCTTCACTTCTTGATCCGTAGTGTATGTTTTTGTGGTGGTTTCTTTTTGATATTTTTTCGGTCATGATGGGCCTTGCCACCACAAGGGATGATTTTTGAGGATTGCTGTTGATACCCCACGGCTAGCGCAGTCTGCTGGATTATCAGTTGACTTGACATACTGCCTGCCAATAGTCCGCAGGTATGATTTCTTTGATTTGTTGTACACGGTTGGCGACGAATGGCTTCCAGCGATTGATGTCGCCTTGGATCCAACCGAGCACGGCTGTTGAGTCTGACCAGCCGAAGGTCTTGATGTTTTGCTCTGATAGACTGTGTTGACTGTCTGCATGAGTCTTGATAATAAGTGAGCGGCACACAGTTCCGATTTCGGCAATGATATGATTTTTGATGTTGGAACTAGTTTTGATTTTGCTGCTATCAAAACTACTGCTTGTTTGCCTTGGTTCTTGCTTTTGATTTTGCTGTAACGTGTCTACGCTTGTGTCATCAAGCGTAGGCACGTTCTGAGGAATCGCAGAATCCGTGTAGCTCAATGTCGTCGTTCTCATGACTTTGAAGCCATCTTGATACTTGGATTTGATTGATGCCTTCGAGGTCATGTTTAATCTTAGACCACTCTTCTTCAATGCTTAGTGGAAGTTGGTCATCCCACTTCAAATCTTCCTTTCAGACTGATTGGAATAGGAGTTTCAATCTTGTTGTTACAGGACAGAACCGGCCGGGTCGAAAACCTTTGAGATGTCTGAAAGTAGTGACCTTTTTGAGGCTGGTTTGTCTGTTGATGTGTTGATTTTGAGCCCAAAAGTGAAAACGTCCTTCTGAGGGTTCCAGCGCAGACCCAGCGTTTTTGTTGATTCTTTCTGCTTGAAATCAAACCCAGTTTGATGATTGCTATCTGTGTCTGAGCCTGTTGCTTGTAGTAACTCATTGCTGTTTGAGCACCACTTTCGTAGATTAAGCCCCTGCTCTGAGTAGGTTAATCAGCTCTGCTTTTAATTTTAGAGCAGCTGGGATGCTGTGCTGGCCGCTTAAGACATCATCCATGAAAAAGTCTCTCTTCAACACCTTAGCTGCTTCAGGGAAATGCTGCCCTTCGTCGCGAGCTAATTGCTTCAGTGTATTCATTGCCAGGAACGGCGCTGCTTTCGTCCCGCACGTCACAGTTAGTAGTTCGTATTCTTGAAGTGGCTGATTTGATGATTCACGCCATATGATTTTTTGTAGTTGTTTGTCGTTATCATCGCGAAGGATCGCTCGAAACATTTTTTCGATATCTGCAGTGAAAGCGACTTTATACTGTCTCCAACTTATGATTAATGATAGTAAGTCTGCTTGCAGATTGTGTCCGCTGTACATCAAGTCGTTTAGGCTGTAGCCTGATGACGTCTTTTATGACGCGTTAAATACGACGCGTAATGCAGTTGTAAGTGATTCAGCGCGCTGCACACAATGGTGCGGCAGGTAGCAACTTGGTGCCGGGATCGTGTTACTGTTACGAGTACATTGCTGCATATGACCTAATTCAATGTATTCGCGCATAAAGTTTTTATACATTGCTACGAGTTCTTCGTTTTTGGCGAATTTTCTTTCCAGCTGGTATAGTTGTGCCACGGCTTTCTGCTTCGAATCACCCAGCTTTTCTTCGAAGTCTGATTTCATGGGCAGACGTACAACATATCGACCGTCTTCTTGTCGTGTTGTTGTGTTGTTATAATGCTCCAAATAGTATTGATTTTCTGATGATATTGTTATTTTGTTGTCTGATATGTCTTCGATTGTCCAAAACCTCTGAATATCTTGCAAATCGTGCAGAACAACATTACACTGGTAAGAGGATTTCAGGTTGCCGCAGATGATCCAACCGAGTCGTGATTGCTGAACAATCGGTTGATTTTCATCTTCTCTGATGATTCCACTCAAGATGATATTCGAGTAGATGTTCGCACCCAGTAATATGTCTATGGGACGGCTGATATTGAAATCTGGATCGGCAAGCTGTATGCCTTCAAGATGTTTCCATGACGGTTTGTAAAATGATCTGTTCGGTAAATTATTTACCAAACTTTTCATGATAATGACGTCAGTACTGAATGTGTATTCTGAATTCATCGATGATGCTGTGATAGTGATGATGCCTTTGCAGTTATTTTTCTTTATGCCCTGCTTCGTGCAATAAAGTATTGTGATCGCTTTTGTAATGCGCGCATCTTTTGTCGGAAAAACAGTCCCTGCCTTTATGATCAAAAAGACAATTTTCGCATAAATTCAATTTTGCCACTGTTTTACGTTTTAATTCTGGTGTCTGACCTAGAAACGATTTACAGTGGAAAATGCCATGTTGTTCATTGCACAATGGACACGTGTATTTATTCCTAGCTAACGATTTCAATGACTTAGCATTTGTATGATTGATAAATGCTTTAGTTGATGCACCCGGGTTTGCCTTGGAATATTGAGCTTTTTTGGAATCTTGATAGGTAGCTTGCTGATTGCTCCGCGGCGCTTCTTGCTTGCGTCGAGACGATTCCAATGCTGTGAATCGCATTTCCAAAAAGGTCAGAAATCCTGATAGCGTAGGCAATTCCCTCGGATCTTCAAGATATTCGAAGTAGTCATTGTGTGTATCAGTGTCCAGTTTCTGCATCAACAAATGTACAACCAAAGGATCCCAACTTGATGTGTTCACGCCTAAGTTTTTCACGGCGCTTAGACACTCTTTTGTAGTGTCGTGCAATTTTTTCAGGGCCAATGATGATTGATGTTGTATTGCTGGCAATCCAAAAAGCGTGTTCATGTAAGAACTGAAAATCAATCGTTTGTTGTTATACCGATGATTCAGAATTTCACAGCATTTTTCATAGTTTTCGGAACCAATATTTAGGTGTTGTATTAGTTTCTCGGCTTCTCCCTTGACCTTGCTTTTTAAATGTTGCATTTTTTGCACATTTGAAATGAATTTATTCTTGTGGATGATTTCCATGAAGAGATCTTTGAAAGATGACCAGTTGTTAGTTGTCGCTGAACGTTGGGTTTTCCATTTTTGGCGTAGAATGCTCTTGATGAGATACGGACCACATCTTGCTGTTGATTGATTTTTTGATCTTTTTGTAGCTGTCTTCGAATATGTAGTATGTTTTTTCGTACTGCACGTCTTCTGTGGTAAGCTCGCTGTCGATCTCCCAGTGTAGGGAGTCCACGGCGTTGCAGCGAAGTTGTAAGTTATGTAAGCTGTCCTCGAACTCCCACTTTTCGGTAAGTAACTCAAGATTAGTGGTATTGATTGCTCGTTCTAGTGCTTTAAAATTGCTTTTTTGTTTCCGGTACATCTCGTCAAGTTTGCTGTGGTTACCTCTATCTGCTCGGCTGGTGCTGGCCTGACCTGATGGGGTCGCTGATGGTGGACGCCAATCTATAGTCACGCCGGCTAAAGGAGTAGCAGGTCTCAGAACTGACTTTTTTTCTTGATCAGTAAATAGGTGTTGCTGAATAATTCTCCGACAGTCGGTGTAGTATGATTTTGCTTTGTCGAAGTGATTTTCCGAGAAATAAGTGTAGTCTTGGTCCTCGTACTCACACAACTTGATATGAATGGCTTGGAACTCTCTCCAGTACTGATACAGTCTCCAGTCGCCTTGATATGTTAGATGGGGTTTTCTTTCAGCTCCATCTTTCTTGAAATTGGTGAATAACTGCTCCATTGCTTGAAGAAGTTGTTGCTGAGTTGATAGTAAATCTTCAATTTTTTTTATTAATGGACGATTTGATTCATAATCCGGTGACGGATGCTTCTAAGTCACGGAGATGATGCTGTTGCCAAGTGCTCCGGTATCCTAATGCAATATATGCGCTTTCTCAATCTCGTCGGTGAGACCCGCTTGTGGGAGGCCGACTCGACCGATTCGCTATTGTACTTGAGACACAGAAACACAAAGGCAAAAAATGCTTCACTGCTATTGGTGGTGATGTATGCTGTAGCAGGAACTTCAACGCGCAGTGAACAAGTTCCTGCTACAATTGCTTGAAAAAATCACGTGTAGTTTTTGCTGAATAGGCGGTAATACACGGGCAGCACTAAACGGGCGAAACAAAGACACGTTGTCGAACCGCGTGGTCCCGCTTAAATCTTACCGGCACTAGATCAATGCTTAAAGGACCTTTAAGATGTACGAGCTGCTGTGCTGTACAATATTAGAAGTTGATAAAATGATAAAGATTTGAACTGATTATGTAATTTATTCTGATATTATTAATAGTGAGTACAATGCGCGACGGCGAATGATTGTGTACTGAATTGATGAGAATGAAAAATGAAATAATAAGGTAAAAATGCTGATGTGCAGAAATGTACGGTTTGTAAAGACCGTACAATTATAATGGTATGCAATATGCTCACGACCAGCACAAAAAGAACGTTATTATTGTCACAAATGACAGAGGAAAATTTGCGTCCAAAATCTCAACGCAACATAAATGTGAGGAAATACACTTGCGCCAAACTCGTTAGGTTGCGACAATTAGATAAATAATGGCGGCAATCAATATCGATAATTTTGACAATTTGATTTGACATTAACACAATATGGTGCCTCAAAATGGCGTCCGTAGACAGAGAACAAATTGCGACGGTAGCGCCAAACCACGTAAATTGGAACTAAGCTGTCACGGGCCTGAACACAAACCATAGACTTAGAATATACTGGCGTAAGTATATTCTAAGGCTATGACAAACTAATAAGAAGTGTTAGCGCCTGGGGGCCTGAACTAAACTAAAAATGGAATTTGGCAGCTTGGCGCGACAGGGCGTGATTTATTAATGAATCGAATTGGAGTCAAAATTCAGTAATTACGTATAATAAATGAGTGACTAATTATTATCCTTTTCTTGAGATTTTTTTTTAATTAATTATTTTCAGTTTTTTCTACCTAAATATGATCAATAACAGACACTGAGAGCACTTATTTTTTTGGTAATTACAAAATATGGGTGTATATAATAACACAATATTCCCGCTACGAAATCTGTCAAATATTACACCTCATTTTTAAGTGGTGCTGTCTTGGTGACAGAAAAAGTCGTGGATGCCGTCATTGACACAGCTCCGCACCGCCAAATCTAGTTTGAGTTACGAAAATTTAAACTCGTAGCTTCTTCAGAGTTAGCACATATGTACCGGCAACGGCAATAACTTTAGTAGTTTTAAAGACCCGTTAACTGCTTTAGTTTTTGGTTTCGCCAATTTGGAGCATCAAATAAGAGCGTCGCTTGTTTGTGGTATCCCTAAAGTATAAATAAGCAAGCTGTAGAGTGCGCGTATAGCTCATTGCCCATTATGTCAAGCGTCAACAGGTGTTCCAAAGATATTATATATTACAGCTTCAGGAATTAAGAAAATAAGTTACGGAAATAAATCAACGCAAAACTACACTCGATCAACTTTGAAAATGTAAAAAAACGACTCTTTGACAGTGAAGAAAATCGACAGAGGGGTGAAGGAGGAAGGGCAGGGGGTGGAAGGAGCTGTCAGTTACGATATGTGAACCATGGACTAAGAGGTTCTAATAACTTGTATGAAGATTACCTGCCGTGAGGTGTTCTATAGATACTGATGCATAGATGAAGCGGTTAAATAGTTATGCGCCAAGATTGTGGTTTAAGAGCCAGTGAGCGGCAGACTTACGGTATTTCAATAAGCTTCATGTTTTTTTTCAGTTAATCCCCTATACCTGAGGTACATGAAATGGGGACTCTTTAGTTTGATCGGCGGTCGATATAGAGACGCTCAGGTGTTAAAGGTGTAAAAAAATGACCAAAAGAAACGTGATAGCAATAAGTCTGCCGGTTTGACATCTTGAAATATTCAATAAAAGTTACCGAAAAATAACATTGGCAGACACCTATGACGGTTTCAAGGTCATGGCAGATAGGTTGAAAAGTACAATTTTTTAATAATTTACGTTATTTCAATAAAGTTGCAATTTATATATATTGTTGATAATATTATTTGACATGTATAATTTTCATGGCAGACATATATTGTGGTCATAGAATTATTGTGGTTGTATCACCCAGGCAGACAACAAACTTCTGGGGCGTCCATAAGCGCGTACTATAGCACTCGCTCTAATACAGTCGTTAGATTAATTTAAAAAAAATTACATTAATTGAAAGTAAATACTATCGTTTCATAATGATTGCAATTAATAATAATTACGGGTTATAAAAATAATATATGTCGAATGAGCACACAATAGTTAATATTTATTTGTTTATGTTTTAATGTTATGATGTGATAATAATATTAATTTATTCATGAAAATGTTTATTACGTATTTTATTAAAAAACTCAATAATTTTAAGAATATTCAAATCATATTACTCTTGGCTATCGGAGTTGTATAGCTTTCAGGTTCATCGACAGACGTATCTACATTCTCATCATCAGACGGAATTATTTCTGCAAAGAATAAGTTTCAATTTGTAAATCAAGCCAATTATAATAAAATAAATAATTAAAAAGTATAAATTCATATAAAAGAAAATCACCTGGTAGATCTGCGACTAATTCGTTCACAAAACTGGGCAACTGATCTCCGTCAAACCATTTAAATATACTGGTGGTTACAAAACTATCCGTAAAGCCGAAAGGAAGTTAAATAGGGCCTTATAACGAGTCCATTCACAATATTTAAGAACTGTAGTAAGGTTGTATAACATACCCCAAAAAAATATTATTATTTTCAGTTATGTGCAAACCCTATTTCAGTAAAATTAAAGAGTAAACTACGCAGAATGTACCTACATTTCTACCTAATTCGCGGAAGGACAAAAATTGTAAAAGACCTAACCTAACGAAACAACCTAAACGAACACTTACTCTTTCATAATAAACGTCAAATTTACAGAAACGGCTCAAAGTGTGCTCCGCCTTGCTCAATTCACAACCTCGCTCGTCGGGATATGGCTTGTGTGGCATTTCGCACCATCGTAGGTGTTATTGATTCGAAAACCGATCTAACACGCTGTTCCATCTCGGCAACCGTTGGGCGATCGGAGAAATACACTCTGTCCTTCACATAACCCCACAAAAAGAAGTCCAAGGGTGTGAGGTCCGGAGAACGAGCAGGCCATGAGGTACCACTCGCAGAAGTTCCTCCTGGGTGCAAAATCGGAGGGTATCAGCTCCTGTGTACGGCGATAGTGATAAGGGTGACGATTGTCGTCATGAAGAATTCGCCAAACTGCAATATGGTTTATACCGAATCTTGTTCCGGCTCGCCTCGTACTTTTTCAGCCTGCCTGGCGTCGACTGTGCTTGGACGTCCACTTCCAGTAGACCGATGAAAAGAGCCGGTGGAATGTAGTCGTCTTGACATGTTCAGAAAACACTGGTACGAAGGCAGGCGTCTACCATCGATAAATCGTTGCCGATACAGTTCGCGAGCACGATTTAAATTGCTATCTTCATGGCCTACGCATAACATCATATCGTAATATTCCGAGTTAAAAAGCATAGTTATTTTGCAAAAAATGTTGGAAAAAAACAGTTGTAGGATATCGATTAGAAGATTTGAAATTGACAACATATTTTTTTTTCAACTTGACATTTTTTGAAGCCAGTACTAAACGTAGTGATTATATTCTCTTTGGCCAGTACTTGAGCATAATGACATCCTTGTATTGAGGTAGCAAACATTTATGAATGAAAATAGAAAAACTATTAAAGTAGACAATTATTAGGCATAGACTTAGAATATACTGGCGTATAGACGACCTGACAGCTTTAAAACGCGTGACTAATTTTGATTTGTCATTGTGTGCGTTAGCTAGTGATGTACATTTTACTTACAAGGACTATTGAAAATGATTGTTAAGGAAGCGGTAAAAAGATTTAAAAATAGTTTAGTGCACGAAATTGAGTAACTTCAAAAATTTACTGAATTGAAATTAACTGAAAAAATATTCATATAACATGTTCCTAGGAATAAGCTGAACGTATCTACCTTTTGTTGGATTTTAATTCAAATGTAAAAAATCCCAGGTGACTCAACCGATAAATTTAAAAAAACTCCCCAAGAATCAGATCGGAAAGTTGTATTTTCGAGCTATGATCTTTGGAGAAAATTATTTACTGCCTTGGACTGTTTCCCCGGAATTTCTTTTTTAACATATTGTTAATATAAATAGGTATATACTTAGTTAAGTAACTAAGTATATACTTATTTATATTTTATATATTTTATTAAAAAAAATTATGGGGAAATAAAAAACGGGGACACGGAGTACATAATGACTGCTTTATTTTTCATATAAGTAATACTTTTGATAATCCAAACATTTAATAATTAATAATTAAATACATTATAGAAGTTTATTTTAACATTCGACTTAAATTTGAATGTAAACTTAATAATTTAAGTAAGGAAACTTGTACGAATCAGTTGAATAAGATTGCTCTGTTTAAAGGCCAATATGTTTATGAGGCTTCATCATGCTTCATGTTTATATTTTTTCATCTGTCCCTGAAAAGTATAAAGTAATAATAAACTAATTATCATCTTAGCTGCATGAAGTTTAAAAACATAATGATCTTAACAGAGTAAAGTGCACCAAGTGTCTGAGGATATAGATGCACTCTCTATTTTCTCAATCTCTGTATGTTAAGAAAATGATCACTCATTCATGGACTCATCACGGCAAGTGCAACTTAATCTCACAGATCTATTGATCCACGCAGCTATTACTTAACCACGAGTTCTTCTTTACTACGACTAACGCTGTAGGCGATGAACCACGCTATTTAAGCCCTCGGCACAATGTCGTCGGCCATCAAGCATAAATCGGGTATCGAGCGTTGTATCAAATACTATGGAATTTATAGTATTATTTATTTTATTTTTTTTGTTAAAAAAAACGTTACCTCCACTCTAGGATTTTCTCCTGTACCATGGAGACAGTTTACAAACATAAATTGCACAAGGATAAACATCCAGACCCGGAACAATTATTTGTAGGCCATACTAATACTTGTTCCGTGCGGGATCTAACCCGCGGCCCCCAGCGCTGCAACTCATTGCTAAGCCACTGCGCCACGGAGCGATCAAAGTATCCTGGCACATTGAACCGCGCGTCTTATGCGCGGGCGTTTAGTGGCGCTTCAAGAGCATTACTAAATATATTATATCTAACTACGCTAAAAGTTTTATCATTGTGACTTGGGAATATAATCCGAAGCTCCTCGCAACCCCTTGGGGAAAATAGCGTGATGCTATGAATATTGCACTAGTGTGACCTTGAGTTGCGGGTGATGAAGTAAGGCTATACATTTTTTTGGTTGATAAATAGATACTTAGTTGGGTTCATAATGACTTAAATAGAATAATCTCAAGATTTTTTATCTTTATTGTACTACAGTTTTATAATGTATAAAAATCTGTCTCTATTTTTATTTAAAGTATTGAAAGTTAAATTTTTGAAGTCTTATTATAACAATATAATACTTACTGGTACAAATAATGTAGAAATGGCTCCTTTTAATTAAATATATTTTTATTCTACTTTTTCTTTTATACTTCTTAAGTAAATATTTGCTGCAAATTATTGAGTTTTTCTTTGGATTCCAACCAACCCGTCCAATTAACCTTAACCATTTTTTCTAATTATAGAATTTGGAGGTAATCTATTTGACAAACGGCAAAATAAAATTACATTTATAGAACGCAAACCGAAGATTTATTTTCTTGTTATGTGGGCAGGTCTATCTATTCACTAAAAACATTCAAGATAAATATCGACATTAATTTTGATATAGTTGAGTCAATCCCTAGCGTACATGTAAAACATTTTGTATAAAAATGTATTTACCAAATTCATGCAAATTATCAAAAACGTGACTTTTTTCTTTGCAAAATATCAAAATTAACAAAATAATTGAAAACATTCTATATTATAAACAGTATATAACATAAATTTTAACCAAAAATAAACGCGTCGTAGCATTGACGACGTCTTGAGAATTTACCTGAGAAATGTGCAATTATCAGGATTATTTCTATTATTAACACCACAGTCACTCATACAACAAGTAACCATTTTGGAAAAAAGTTACTTACTAAAAATAACCTCTAGTACACTCTAAAAAATTACAAAATATCTAGGAGCTTATCTCTTGCGTGCCTACTTGTGCCGACCTGTCATTCAAAATCGGTTACAGAGTCATGAGATTTGGTATCCTTTTCTATCTTGCATTTTTGCCATAAGGAATTTTCTTCTCCCTTGCACACTATGTCGGTCTATAATACGCCAGTATATTCTAAGTCTATGTTATTAGGTAAAATAGGTACGTAGGCCTTTTCTGTTAAATAATCTGGTTCCCTGATATGACAGCTTACTAGGGTTGACAAAATTTTTGGCTTTGATAATTAATTATAATTTTACGGGGGATTTTGTAACACGTTGTATACATATTATTTTCTTTAATCTAGCCGTGCTACAGTGGATCTAATCATACTGGATATTTTTTGTGAGCATTTTTCCAAATGCTGGAAATATAATGCGCACGTAAAAATTGCTGATACAGCTCGCGTTTACACGGTGGTAAAGAGCTTCCATCAAAACTGTGTAATTTCTTACTAAATTTTTCATTGACACCTTTTGGTCTATCATCTCTCATCATCTCATCAGCTCATCTACATCTACTGATTTCTTCGCATTATATATTTGACAGGTAAACTTTTGGATAACATTAAAAGCTGTTGTTTTTGGTTCTCAGCTAAATTACCGACACCAAAAGCTGCGAAGGCTTCTTGGTATACCTGAGTTTTCTGTAGTAAGTTAAAGGGTCGTTTTTTTCCCTTATTAAAAAAAAAGCTAGATTATAATCACAGCCCGTAAATGCATAGAAACCAAGCAAGCTTTCACTCAACCACGTTGCTCATAAATTTTTGAAATATTTGTGAATCGTTCATTCTTTCCTGTTCCCGTGAGAATCCATACTTGAGAAGAGCTATTTTTTAAATGTTGCATATTACCAAGCATGATTATTATGATATCCGTATCAGAGCTGTACGACTGTATTAGAGCGAGTGCTATAGTACGCGCTTATGGACGCCCCATAAGTTTGTTGTTTGACTTGGTGATACAACCACAATATATGTCTGCCATGAAAATTATACACGTCAAATAATATTATCAACAATATATATAAATTGCAGCTTTATTGAAATAACGTTAATTATTAATAAAAAATTGTACTTTTCAACCTATCTGCCATGACCTTGAAACCGTCATAGGTGTCTGCCAATGTTATTTTTCGGTAACTTTTATTGAATATTTCAAGATGTCAAAGCAGCAAGCTTAATGCTATCACGTTTTTTTTGTCATTTTTTTACACCTTTAACACCTGAGCGTCTCTATATCGACCGCCGGTCAAACTAAATAGTCCCCATTTCATGTACCTCAGGTATAGGGAATTAACTGAAAAAAATGTGAAGCTTATTGAAATACCGTAAGTCTGCCGCTCACTGGCTCTTAAACTATTGATGCTTATGGGTTATTAGTTGACATTAGATAAGTACATATTTAGTAAATAATAAGGTAGGTCTTAGTAGATTAATAAAAGACAGGTACGAATTTATAAAACGACGTTTCTTAATCTAACACAAATATCTGATTAATTTACTACCTAACCCCTTAAAAAGGGTTAATTAATTACAAAACTTAAAATATTTTTCCCCGACCTATTATAATTGTAGTTTTCTTTGCTTGATCGCAGTTTTATGTACAAGATATTTCATTCTAATATCAATATATTTTTGAATGACATCCATTAGTTTTGAAAAAAATCGTGAAAATACTTACGTAATTACGTAGGTATCTACATAAATAACTGCCGAAGCTAGTTAGTTTTATAATTGCTTTTAAATAAGTGTAATCTTACTTCAAATTTAAACTCTGGGATTGCACCTCCAACCAGCTTCCGCAGTCCACCTTTGCTTTCAAAGTTGTACGAAGCACTAAAATGGATGAACAAACGAAACTCTTGATGTTGTGCTCGCAGTTGGACCTTTTTATTGCTACCACCTATTTATTTGCTAATTTACGGCTTTTCGGAAATCTGAATTTAGAAAAGTATTTGAACCATATTTACCTTTATTAGGATGAACCCATAAAAAAGCTATTCAAACGTTTTATATGCACGTTACGTTTTATATGTAGTATTTATTTTTGACATTGATCCATATGGGTTAGGAATACAAAGGATCTTAACTTCTAACACTGTAATAATATTATAATTATTACGAAAGAAGTTATGTAATTAAAAAAATATTCGAGTACAACGTGGCACATCACTAGCTCTAATTCGTGGAAAACCCGAAGCGCGAGGCGTGGGGCACGTGCTTTGGCACCCAAGTAATTTTGTTAAAATCGATGTTTTCTAATCGAAATATTACATACCGATGGAAAAAAAACATCACTGTTCTTCTTAGTTTGCTTCTGTGAATAGTTTTTGCAGCTTGGCACTGCACATTTCACCATGGTAACTTAAATTTCGTCACCTTCGTTATTTCGAGACTGTTCACACCCGTGCTTACTGTTCACACTGGTTAACGCGCGCTCTATAGCTTGCTTATAAATACTCTAAAGTGTTATCCATTCCCGTTGTTATGTAATTGACAAGGAGTTAAATAAAAAACCATTTTATAAAGGTCAATGGAAGACTTTAATATACATAATTTTACTCCAAATTACTACAAAATAATATATTTTGTAAATCTATTCAACTTGTATGACAATATGAATTAGATATTAAATACCTATAGAAAAATATTTTATTTTATCACTAAATGAATTACAAGGAAATCAAAAATTAATCCTTTACCATTCCTTAACCAAAAAAATTACGGACTTAAAATCGTCAAATTATTCTTACTTAGGTATATTTATTAATTTGGTCTTAAGAGTCAACCCACTTGTTAACACAGAAGAACACCGGTCGACCCTTACTTTTTCAGACAGTCATAAGATTCCACAGCCTATGATCTATGATAGACCTTTCCGAGCATATGTTAGTGAGTTCTTACAGTTTTTGAATAGAATAAATTAAAATAATCTTCATTCAATTAACATTACAAGAATAGTACATTGAAAGTCATTTATGGTTTTGGCCGGAAATAACCTTTTTATAGATTATGGGCGACAAGCGAGCACACATTCCACCTTATTGATTAAAGGAAGCGGATGGCCCTTAGACATCCACATCTATCCTCGGTAGAACAAGGCAGAAACCCAGCGGGACTTTAAAAAAAATTATAATATATTAAGTTTGACAATTATAAACTTTTTAAGTTGTCGTGTTTTTAATTTTTTGCCATCAATTTTAATTACTTTTGTTTTACGGTATACGTATACGTAAGCCGTATAATGACACACTGGTGTCCATAGAGTAGTAAAGCAACAGAGGGGTTGTAAAGGTTGTTTGTATAAAGCTACTGAGAGGTCATGAGGACAAACAATATTTAGAAATAGAATGTTGTCAAGGTGAAAAATTACACCCGCAATGCAGCATAGGTCCGTCTAGCAACACGAACGCCCCGCACTGACGTTTTTAGGGTTCTATCAGACAGGAAGCGGTCACGCGTTCAAGCGTTCTCGTTCTGCGTTCGAGCGTTCAATTGGTCACGAATCCCGCTGTTGAACGGTCTACGCGGTGCCACTACAGTCACCATGTTTTTTTACTATAGTTCTTAATTGGAAGACGAATAATTGATAGTGTGGACATTAGCAGCATCAAAACGGAAAAGGAAACATTGGATGCGCTCAGTAAATAAGAATAGAGAACAAGATGGAAAATTTCATAGACACTTTGTAAATGGCTTACTGATGAAGAAATTTTTTATAAATCATTTTCGGTCCCCATTTCTCTGGCAATTTCTAACCATGCTTCTGCTACTTTTCCTCGGTTTTCATATAAAAAACCTTTCTCGTACTAACATAATCAACTTCTCGGTCTCTCTATTCCTTCCGATGTGGACACCGAAACAGCAGTGAAAGTGTGAACTGTGAACGCGTGCGTTCTGGTTGACTGACGCGGTCAGAATGCCTGCTGTCTGGGTATGTCTATGTAACATAATACAACACAACGAACGTAGAACGCGAACGCGGAACGCTCGAACGCGTGAACGCCTTCTGTCTCATAGATCCCTTAAAAGATAAAATTAATTTTCAAAAAGTAAGAAAACAAAATCATTCTGTAGTGTTAGCAAAGAAGTATATAAAATTTTATTCAGATTCAATGAAAATTGTAGCAGGAATATGGTTGCAGCTGAAAAAATTGGGGAGAATTTATATTTTTTCTTCAGTTCTATAAATTAAAACACATTTCGAGAAAATCCACATCACTTCTCATATCTCGTAGATAAATGTGTATTTTTTTCCGGTAAAATATCGCTACAGTTAACGTAAAAACTGGTTACAAAGTTACTCAGTTTTACGGCAGACAGTACACAGTTAATGCCTTACAAGCCTTAATGCAATATTTATGATAAAACTAAGAAATCAAGAAATTTCAGTAGCCGTAGCATTTTACAATCACCTTATTAGGCGATTAAAAATTGTGTAAAAGAGAAAACATTCTATTATTTATTTTGGAATATTATTTCACGCTACAACTTACGAAATCTTGATGAGCAATTTCTTTATTTTCCTTTAATTGCGTGCTGCACAGGGCTACCCCTTGGGTAACTTAATCTACAGTCAGGGACTATTACTTGATATGTGCTTTTGTATTTTTGATAAAGTTAGTAGAAGTCATAGTTATTTTAATTATTCGAACTTACCTAGTTTTAGCCATATATGAATCGAACTGAAGTTTAACCAACCGCATCGGTTGCATAGTTGTAGCCGGTAAAACCTAGGTGTAAAATGCAGCACACTTCGTGACATTGGTACCCTTCATTAGCATTTTTAATAATCCTTATTTATATTTTGGCATTACCAACTATAAATCTAGTGCATACTCTCAGAGACATGTCATGTGCCTTCGATCTTGTGAAAGACGGACGACAAAAAAATTCTCTTACATGCGACGCCAGCGGCCGTCAGATAAGAATATCCAGATATCTAGAACTTTGACCTCTGATGACCTCGGGCTTCATCTTATTAGCTTATCGTTCGTTCGTTATGTAATGATTTTACGAATGCAAACGTTACATAGTTGTAATCACTTCGAATAACTACATACCGTCGCCTACGACGGTGTTGCCAGATTTAAAAAATTACCTACTGAATTTTAAACAATTAGAAATTTGTAGATTTTTTTTTAGGTATTTTAAATTATCAATTAGGTACATTTTAAATTCATTTTTAATATGAATTAATTTTTTTGGTCATTGCAGTACCTATTTATGTACATCATTAGGTTTTTAACATATTATTTAATGTAATACGTTGTGTTAAACAGACTATGAGCTGCAAAGAAGATGTATTTGTATGAGCAGATTGTAAAGATGCAGTGATTGTTAGAGAAAAACAATAAAGTATGCGCACTTGGAAGTACGTCGAAAACAAAAACCCGCCACACATCAGCATATAGCAATAACTGTAGAGTCATATGCTAATAATGTCCTGAACTTATGGATTTGCACATTTGTGCAAATGTGGGTGTTAATACACAAACACATTTTTTTCCTCCAAATGCCAACCACATATGCACGCAGTACACACACCCACACTTAACAAAAAATGCACAAGCAGCGTTATATCAATTCGAAAATGCAAAACTTAAATCTCTACTTAAGATTGAATAAAACTATTTTGTATGTGCAGTGTTCGCTTAAATATAAGAAATCTCGGCTTTAGAATCTAGATGTGAGTTTTTTGACGTTTCCTTGGAAAGCCCTTTATTGTACACTAGATTCAAAAGGCTGACAAGGTGGTATGTAAGTGTTCATTTGGACAAGTAAGGTTACTTATCGGTCTGGCGTTATGTACACATTATAGTACAGTGAAGCCAATCAAGCATGAGACGGAAGTACACCCATCAGTATATTCAGTCATTGTTATTACCCTTACGGCTTTTACCGCTTTGTATCTTTAGATTATGTGCTTTGCTTATCACCAATGCCCTCCATTATGAGCTTTAATTGAAGTATTCGTTATAAGGTTCTTATTCATTGTGTTTTACAAACATTCTTCTTTTTGTAAATACTCTTTAAACAGTTTTAATTGTAGAAAGTTTTGTTGCAAAACTGCTTCAAATTATTTATTTTTGAACAATATAAAGCCGCGCGTATAAGGTGCCGCCATCAACCTATCTAGCGCTAACGAAATTACAAAAAGCGCTAGATTCATTACAATTAGAACATAAAAAGCGCTAGATTTAGTGCTAACTTCAAACCTTTGGCCAAGAATTGTTAAACAGGAGAAACATTATCATATAAAACCAACATAAAATTTATAATCTTTAAAAAGTTATCTCTCATTATTCATAACCTACCTCGGAAGCTCAGCTTGATAAAAATCTCTTTTAATTTATATTTTTCTGAAGTTCAAATTATAAATCGGTCATTCTGCTGTATGTAACATCCGTGGGCGTATTATTATGTAAACGGAAGAAATCCAAAAGCGCTAGATTATCCGCTAGGCGCTAAATTTTTTCAGATGCACGCTAGACTAACTAAAAAGCGCTAGATTTAGCGCCCCAAGTGCTAAAATGACAGGACTGCTTCTGCTGTAGAAAGTCAACTTCGTTAAGCCCGTAAACCATACGCTATCGGTAAACCTCTCCTATCTCTTCTTAAATCCTCAATGTCATTTTTTCTTTCAATGTAATTCATACAATTCGCGTGTAGAAACGCGCGAGTTGTAAGAGTAGATATTAACAGATTTTTTTTCACACTTTTGATGTGTTAGGTAAAGAGTTAGGGGCAGGCGGGCGTTACAACCCCTGCCCTTCGATTTCTTGCGCTAACGAAATTAATGCAAAATAACATTTAAATTGTGTTTAAAACATAGTCCTTTAAAACAAATTATATACTTATTTGGCTACAATAAACTATGACTTCATTTACCGGGTTTCCTATATTTAAAATATCTATAGGAAAGTTTCATTTTGACTATCAACTATCCCATTTCTTTATAAAGAATAGTAATTTGTAACCTTCACCTTGTTATTAAATTATTTGATTGATAAACTACAAACCTATGCCGTCACCAATTACAGGTTTTATAAATTTTAAGCAGGAACTAGTTTTGTGATAGGTTTAATTAAAGTAATTAAAGCAGCTATTGATGAAAAAGCTCCTAAAGCTCCCACTGCACTAGGGCTTAACTTTGTGTACCCTAAAGCATTCAAAGGAATGAATAAATCACAAGAATTTTTCACTGTATCTATAAATATGTCTTTGTGACAACTTAAGATTGCATAAAGATGTTTACAACTAGAATTTAAATCAAATTGTCTCACAGGTACATTAATTAATTCAGTTGGATTTAGAAACATAGATTTATTTAGATCCAGCACATGTAATATTTCATAGAAGTCTCTAGCTAGATTGGCAATTATTGATAATAGCCAAAATCTGTTGGCAGTTTGACTCCAACCATCTGAATCTGATCTTAAGAAACCACTTTTAGATAGCCACACTATGTGGTCTGCATACAGATACAAAGCATGTGCTAATTTACTTGTTGTTAAAGTAAATCTTAGGAAAGGATCTTCAATGTGTATGTTATTAAATGCTGTATAGAAAATGTCTATACATCTTCCCAATCTTAGAACTGTAACAAAATAATTATTATATGCAATTTGTAAATAAATTTGTATATAATCAAAGACTTCTATGTATACTACTAGACGGTTTCTGCGGCCTTAATACATTGCGCACTAAGTTACGGTTGATTCTCCGTAACTCCATGCAGATCTAACAAGACCAAATTACTGCGACCAGTAAGATCTATTGTGATCGTTGCTATGGCTATAGTTAACTGCTAAGCCCTATATCTTCAATGATATGAAGGAGTCGCTTGGCTGTGAGCAATTTCACTTCTTTTGGGCTAAGTACGTAGTTTCCAAGATGAGTGTTACATTTGCGCATTGAGGGTCCACAATCAGTTACGATGTGCAAAGGTATTTCTTTCGTTGTGGAACAAAATCGGCACATCCTTGAGTTGCTGAGTCCCATGATGGACATGTGCTTTATTAAACAACAATGTCGAGTCATGATTCTTGCCAAAATACGTAATTTATTCTTACTTAATCCCAGAGCTTCTGAAGCGAATTTACGATCATAAGCCCGGATTAAGGTTTTAGGATGTTTTAATAATCCTAGTGTATCGGATCAGATCTTAAGTGATTTACTATGATAACGAGTTTTAAGGGTCAATCGAGCCAAGCTTTTTGAAATTTCACAAAATGGCTCGGGTCCAAATTGTGTACTCTTTCCCATGCGAGCTTGTCGGCTTCATTTCATCATTCATCTCAAAACGAACCTGTTGTTACGCTCCAGGCTGTTTAAAAGGTTCACGCAGTTTACAACCAGCTTTGATGTCACTAAGTTTGATGTCAGAGCTAACAGTGCTGCTTGACTATCAGAGTTTACATATATAATATGGTTAACGTAGTTAGTGTTTTTGCAGGTTGATTTCCGCACGAAGTATGGCGTAAATTTCTGCCTGGAAAATAGAAGTGAATTTCCCCAAAGTCACACTAAGCTTGAATTTGGGGCGTACCCTATAAATTCCAAAACCTACGTCGAAGCCCATTTTTGACCCATCGGTAAAGAATATAAAGCTGCCGACCACAACTATGACCTGTCCATTCAGCCAGCCTTCTCTAGAGGGTAGTAGACTGCACGTAATTAAATCAATTTTAGCCTTCTGACATAAGTTGCTAAGGTGAGAGTTCCACGTTAGTTTTTGGTCGATTGTTACGCCCTCTTATATATACTTAACTTCAATGGAGAATTGTACTTCTTTAGCATTACGCTTAGTTGTAACTAATTTGTCCAACCGTTTTTTTTTTGGTACATGTAACGGTTTTATTTATGGTGTTTAGGGTTTTTGTGTAATTGATGGTAATGTACTTTGCAAAAACCCTTGCAATGACTACGAGGTCATCAGCGTAACTATAATTGGTCAACCACGAGCGTCCAAAGAAGGGGTGACAGTTCACCTCCCTAACTTTAGTAAACTGCAAGGAGAGGCTTGCAGGAGCGGGTGGAAAGACTATTTCATTGTTTTGTAAACCGCGAACGTTGTTTTCGACAATCTAAAAATGATTTTGTTTAATATGACTAAGAAAACGCTGTCTTTATTTATGTGCGCATTTTGTCAACGTGACTTTTACGTGAAGTTTATTTCAGATAAGTATGTAACTTTATTTCGTATTTGCCTAAAAACAGTAACTGTCGTAAATAAAAATACAACTGCGTGGCATATTTATCGTGCAACCCGCCCGTGCCCGCGCAATCTACAGCTGTGATATAGTTTTTGTTTTGAATTGCCAGTCTTGTAGTATACATAGAAGTGTTTGTAAATAATAAATTATTTTCTGGCATTACCTTTTCTAAAAGTGCTTAAAGTATTTTCTAAACTTTTAACTCTGTCCACAGAATATTTATTCGCATTTCTTGTTTCAAGTTGATGCCAAACCAGACGACTAGTGTATTGGACTAACCTATAAAACATATGTTCGTGATACTGCCGCACAATTCATGAAATACAGTGAGTGCAATTTTTTTTAATTGTTTGTATTACTACATTTGCATTTGTTGAGTTTAAAAAATATATAGCGATGAAAAGCGTCTGTTAAATGTTAGAGTAATATGTACAAATTTATTATGTTGTATAATATGGCCAAAATGTAGAGAAATAATATCAAATGAAAAATAAGCACGTACGAAAAAAAAAATTCCATAGCGGCCTCTAAACTATTGAATGGAAGGTTTTACTTTATACCACGGTGGCGGACGGCAAGACGACGCAATGCGTTGAGTTTAGGGATCAGAAAATAGGGTGCCGCAGTATAGTGTTAGTTATGTTTTTTATTATAAAATAGATATAAGTTCTTTAATTAAGCTGCAAAATGTGTGTAAGAAAATGTAAAAATAATTTATGAACAAAAATGTTTAGACGGGGTGAAGTAGGGGTCAGGAAACAAGTAGGAAAAGTAAAGTTCTGACTCTCTGATCAGATCGTCATCATCGTCTCCACAAAAATATTTTATTTCTTCTCACAACAGTAGCTCACGCCAACCGACGCCCAGTCACACCACTCTGTAACCTCACGCATGAAGTGCCTCGCGGAGTAAGAGGTCAAGGATCAGCTAGCCGAGATGAAGCTGAAGCAAGCACAAATACAAACAAAAACCAAACCTCAAGAGCTACGTGTGCAACTACAACTAGCGGAAGCGTATGCAAAATCCGAGAACGGCAGATAAATAGATGATGACCAATCATCGCTCCGCATCGACATATGGTTGCAAAAAACGCTCACGCACCACGCACCACACGCCCACTAACCCAGCGCCTGGACAACCCGCGACGCCACACACCAGGTCGTTGCATCCAGAGCCAAATCTAGAAGAAAATTAGAACAAAGCATAAAAAAACGCATCATCAACTCATAGATGTCTCATGTTATGGAAGTCGCTGCTCTCTAACAGGCAGTAAGAAGCACAAATAAATTGCCGATATACATTCAAGACTTACCACCGATCAATTCAAGCAGCAAAATATGGCTCAGCCTCCAAAATCATAGCAAGAAGACATCGTATCTACAAAAATCCGCAAGAGCAGCCGTTGATTGTTTGGGGATAAGTTAATCAGACCCTGATGTGATTTTCGACTTAAGTGCATGCTTGCGTTAAAGATACAGTTTCTGCACAATAACGATGACATGAGACATTACGGAAAAGCTCACTATTATATTGAAAACAAATGGTATGACGCGTGAAGTTACTACATTACGACAAAGAAAGGAACGATACTAAACTAGCAGCATGAGAACTTATGCCTTGCTGAACGAAGGAAGCACAGTCACCTTAGCCTTATTGGACCTTCAATAGCAGACGTGAGTGGAGAAGATGAACCAGCCAACAGAATGTGGATACAAGGCGTTAGAAGGAAGAAATTAAACATGAAAAGAGCATGATCGTCAATCAACATATAAAAGGAAAACACGTGGGAAAGAATTTAAAATAGAGATATGAAACAGGATTACTCTGGAAAGAAAGGAGTATCTTTATACCAAACAATTTCAAAGAAGTAGAGAAACACTAATGTAGGTAAAGCTGAAGATCTGAAATAAAGTATGAGGGGAGGATATAGGACCACTTTCAATCATGATGCAGAGTGTGTGCCTATACCACCAAATGAAGGAAAGTTCTGGTATCTACCTAATTTTTCGGTCATCAATCCTGCAAAGCCCCATATGCCTCTGAGATTTGTACATGATGCATCAGCAAGCACAACAGATGTACGCTAAAATGATATGATATACCCCATATACTCTAAGTATAGCATATTTTTCAAGCAGACCTGCTACAATTGTTAACTGGTGTTGTAATGAGATTCAGGGAGTATCCTTATACAGTGAGCGCCGACGTCAAAGTAAAACATGCAGGTCAAAGTAAGAAAGGAAGACAGGGACATGTTATGGTTTGAAAAGCAGCGGGAGGGGCATTCCGAAAAATATGGCATGACATCTTTAATATTCGGAGCTACTTCATCACCTTGTCCATCATAATATGTAAAAAAGAAGAATACTGAAAAATCTGCCGAAGCTTTTGCGAATTTAGAAAAGCAACAGCTGCTATAAGAAGAACCACTACATGGACAATTACATACAAAGCATCCTCTGTCACTGAAGCACAAAATGTAACATATGCGGTCAACTAGTGCAACTACAAATAAGGTTCATGACAGTGGTTGGGAATGCTGTTTAAAATGGGTTAGTTTTGTTACTTTTAATTTCCGGAATGTCAAGGTTAAAATTTATATTTATTTAGAGAGATTAGATGTACATCTTTTTAGACTACTGTGAATTTTTATAAATAAAATACAAAGCAGAGAAACAATTGGGGTCTTTAAGAATTTATTGAGAAAATAGAAATAAAGTAAGAAAAGGTTAACAAAAATGCATTTAATGCTTTTTGCATATGTACATAGTACATACATATAGTTACGTGTTGTGCCATAATTACGACATTAATAAATGTGCAAGAGCATTCCGTACCATTCATATGTAACACAGTGCCGTATTAACCAAGCGCGGGGCCCGTAGCAAATTCTATCGAGGGATATCCCTTGATCTGCTATGAGTTCTTAAGTATAAATAGGTAATGAGTACATAAGAGGTAAGAGGTAATACAATTCAATACTTAATACGTTTATTTGCCATCTATAGGTTACAATTTTGTATGTGTTTAACAGAAAAGTAGATTACTATAGGCCCTGTTATACTCTGACAAGTACAAAAAGCCAGAGGTGAGATTTGTCTTGGCAATTTAGAATGATTTTGATAAGAAACTAACAATTTAAAACTGACGATACTACACAAATAATTGTAAATATTTTTAGTACATACTTATTTTAAAGTTTATATTTATTACAATATATATAAAATTTTAGGAATAGGTAATGTTGTACTGTATCAATGGTGTACTTTAAATTATGTAAATATTTTATATTTATTTGTTTCTTTTATTACTTTTTAAACTTTTACAAAATAACTTTTTTAGATTTCATGTAAGCAAATTTAGAAATAATACTATCCGTATCAATTTTTCTAAGCAAATCATATTATCAGAGAGATAATTATGGTGCTCTTGACTCAATAGTGTTCCTTAATTTATTTTTTATACGGTTCAATGTCGAAAATGAACGTTCACCACTGCAGTTATTGATCATGAGAGACAATAAATGCGCAAAGCAGTCTCTAAATTGGGGAAACATGGTTCTAATGAATTATCCATTAGGAATTTATAATATTGAATTTCCAGAGATTCGTTTTTCGTACTGTCAATCCACATCCGTGTTGAGCAGCTCGACAAACTACACTAATTCGCCGTCTATGCTGTCTTCCAAACCATTTGCATAAGCACTGACGACAATTGGAGTTTCTTTCAAAATCTCTTCTGCTGTAATAGATTTTAAGTGTCGAAATATTCCAAAAACACTAGTTAGATTTTGGTATGCTTTCATGCATTTATCTAAAGCATAAAAAAGATAGTATGTTATCAATAATGACAACAAACACCTCAATATCAAACTTTTTCTTTTTTAACAAATTCGTCAAGTCTACTAGATTCGCTAAAATGGTCATAGTTTGTGTTTCGCTTGCGTCGTCTTGCAGTCTGGTGCTGATATTCATGACAGCCCGTCAGATAATTGGTTTTTGCTTCATCATCTGAAAATGTGGATCGCATTGTTTGGACATATCCATAAAATTATTCATAAAGGGTATTCTGTATTAAGGTCTATAATTTATATTAGACGATTGCAGCGACGCAGTAGTCGCTTGCAGGCGTTCTAATATTCTATTTCACGTAACTGTCATTATTTGTTATTTCCGTTTCATGCATTTGATGCATTGCTTGCATGATGCAATTAATTTGATAAATTCCTCGCATGTTGTTTTAGATAAATTGACATGTTATTTATGGGCATAAGTTTGTCGTATCGAAAAACCGCTGGTGACAGTAAATTCTACAGTTTGGTCGTGTGAATCAGAAAATTCCGCGTAAATCAGTATCATCAGTAGTGGACCGCCAGCCATCGAGATGAGGAAGATGGAATTTCGAGTTCTGCCGCAGTGTACGATGATGAAATTCAGCAGCTGAAATAATCCGAACAATTCCTCCAAGCACGCCCTGTGGTATATGCGGTATAAAATGCATTGAAATGCAACGTCTTTTCGCAAGGCCAATTGATCAAGCCGGTCGGAATCGGGGCCGCTTTTCGTTGATTACGGTCAAGTGGAAGGAGCTGATACTGAGGTGTCCCGGCCCAGAGATGAGAACAGTATTCCATATGAGGCCGAACCTACGCTTTGTAAAGCTGCAAGCGGTGTTTCGGCATGAAATACAATCTCGATCCACTGAGCACACCAAGCTTTTATGATGCTAGTTTAGCCTTCCCTTCCAAGTGACTACGGAACTGTACGTCTCACGAAATGTCGACGTCAAGGATTCCGATGCTGGCTGAGGCAACGAGGGGAGTGCCCTGAAATCGAGGAGATACGACAAAAGGTTTTTTTTTGCGGTAAACGCGCAAACCTGTCTTTGGGGGTTTAACTGGACTAGATTTAGTCGTCCCCAATTCGAGACTTTGTTCAACAAAGACTGGATTTTCGACACAAGCTTGTTCCGGCACTCGACGACGTGTTCCCGGGAAATATACATAACACATCTGCATGGTCGTCTACATAACAATGAATGTTACTAGCATGCAACATATCATTGATATGCAGAAAGAACAAGGTCGATAGCCTATATATCGCCTGATAGCACGCAGCTTTGTGGTCAACTACGACCTTAATACTCTGATTTGTAAGAAAACTGGTGACCCAATTGCATAATTTCTCGGGAAGCCCATAAGAGGGAAGCTTCGAAAGAAGCGCTTTGTGCCTAACCCGATCGATGGCCTTCGCTATGTCCAAACTAACCGCCAGGGCCTCCCACTTGGTCTCGAATGCCTCCGCCCATCGGTGAGTTAGGTAGTCAAGAAGATCACTAGTTGAGCGTCCTTGACGGAAACCATATTGACGGTCACTAATCAGCTGATGCTCTTCAAGGTACCGCATAAGCTGGCAGTTAATAATAGATTCCATTATTTTGGAGAACTAGGGGGTGATAGCGATAGGACTGTAGTTGGACGGGTCCGAGTGCTCACCTTTTTTAGGGATCGGGTGCACTAAGGCTGTCTTCCATGAGCCTGAACGACGCCTAAAGAGTAAAATGCGGAAAAGATGCGTAAGAACCGGCTCCAACTCTGGAGCACACGTCTTCAGTGCAATTGGGGGAATTCGATCAGGTCCACTCGACTTGATGACGTCTAGGGACAGGAGTGCTTTGCGCAACGAGCGCCTGTGTAAACAGCACATCCGGCATGGAGCACTCACACCGCGGAGTGGTGGCGGTATGTTCCACCAAGAGGGCAAGAAGCCAAGAAGGGCATCGACGGAGACCTAATAGCCGTCCAGATAAGAGGTCAGCAGAAGGTTCAACAGGGAAGGTGTATGATCCTCCACATCTGGAATTCGTGTGGGCGAAGTGACGAGTTATGTCAAATCATATGCCAAGGCAAAGTCATAAACAAATCTTCCCGGTCGGATTGGTAGTACGAGAACCAAACCATTTGGCATGGTGGGCGTTGAAACTTGAGCGTTTACTGTATGAAATTCTGTTTTATTTTCGCCAACAAAATAATCGGTTACCGATTGTCTGACATGGATTTTCTTAGTCGAAAAAGGTGTAACGTTTCACGTTTCTGTCACATCAAGAAAAATTTAATATACCATGTCTTAATAAGTTTCACACACAAATTACTTTTACGCGGAGCCCGTAGCAATTGCTACTCTTGCTACGTGGTTAATCCGGCACTGATGTAACAGCGTAACATTAGTGGCTGATGTATACTGAGGTATACAGAGAATACAAGGTGCACTTATTTATTTATTCTTTATTGAACCTTAATCAATGCATAGGAACAAAAAGCAGACTTAAGGCTGAAAACATTCTCTGCTAGTCAACCTTAGGGCTAACCTTATATCACTAACTTCGAAGGAGGTAACAGAAAAAAAGGCACAATGGAAATATAAAAATTCAAACACCATATTGAAACTAAACCTATACAGGGTTATTTTCCAGAGAAGCCAAATTTTAACTTAAGTTCAAATATATAAATGATGATATACCGTTATTGCAGTTTTTGAAAATACAAGTAAATAAACCTTCTACTTTTATTTGAAAGTATCCCAAATTGAATGTGATTTATGGGCAAGAATGTTTTGCCGACCCTTACGAATGTGTGTGTGTGCAGTAAAATCAGTAAATGCAGTAAAATGCAGTAAAATAATGCATTACCACGCATTTTGAATTTAAAAGATAAAACAGAATGTTTTAGATTTTTTTAATTAATTTTTTCTTCACCATTTGCCTATATTACTTATTCTGAACCTTCTCTGCAGATTTGGCAGGTTTTTGAAAAATAACCTTGTATAGTATGTATGATACATGGTTAATAAGACAAGCATAAAAAAAGACAATATGATGATGATGATGAAGATGACAGCTTGTGAAGAGGCCCTCATTAAGATCTTGATAACACACATCGGCACTATCAATAGTGGGATAGGCAAAATAAGAGATTACATAGGTAGGAGTTGTACAGTAGAACGCCGATTATCCAAATTAATTGGGACCGGGGTCGATTCTGACAATCGAAAATTCGGATAATCGGACATAGACTGGTAATAAAGAAAAATGAACTGTCACACATAGAATAAACTTTATTAAGTTTAACAAACAAAGTTCTACAATACATAAGTAGTGCACTAGAGAGAGAGAGAGAGAGCATCAGCGCCGCAAAACATGTAGTGTCTTGCCTCTAGCTTTCAACCATAACAGTTGAAATATATCTGGAATCCAGCGAGTTCCAACTTGTTACAATAAAACAAAACAAAAATTACATTACTTACTTACAGTACTTGGTTTTAATTTTTTATATTACGCTTAGGATAGATTCAGATAATTGACGATTCGGTTAGTCGGCGTTCTAATGTATTTGAAGCAATAAATTATTATTATTATTATGGGTTGTTTATTACAATGTTTTTTTTATCTTTTATTGAAAATAATACATAAGTAAGATAAAGATCACATCATATAGAAAGTTTCTTCAAGCATATTGAAGATAACAGGAAAAACTGTGACACCATAAACAGCTGTCAATCTTTAAACACTATTTATTCTAAACTCATTAATGCTACTCACTGTGTTTTTGAATTGTGCAACAGATAATAAATTAAGCTGATTATCACTTACACGTAACATTATGAAACATAATTATTATGTAGGTAAGATTAAGCAAGTTTAAATTAAACAAAAAAGTTCTATCTTTACAATGCTGGCATGATAATTTAATTATGCTATTATACTTTTAATTATGCTACATGATAATTTAAAGGGAATATTTACATCTACTACAAGATTAATGTATTTTTTATCACTATAATATGGCAATATCATATCAATAACATTATGTTCATTCAATGCTAAAGTTAATATTTTTTATTTATAAATTATACTAAAAATGCTAAAGGGCAAATAGTGCATATGATATCAAATTACGCATTTATTCTTAGCAACAAGTGAACAACATTTCATGAACAAAAGATTTCTGCAGAAACCTATGGCAATTTTCTACTAACCTGGCTAATTTGTCTCTTCCTACAGATTGGTTATTGACTCTTATTATAATATCCATCTCTCAAGATTTTAGTAACAACGATGTGTATATATTATATAGTAACAATTACGAACTCACTAGACGAAATCTGTAAAGAATATAAAACAGCAAATTTTGTTTTGAGTATTTATGACGAATAACAGTAAACCTGGTAAAGATAGTTAAGAAGCTTGTGAGAACCAAAGAGTTAATGTGAATGAGTGTCCAAATCCAAAGGTATACTTACAAAGTCACGATTACAATGATATGACGACTAGATTTAATAGGTAAACACTAATTGCCTAAATTACAACTTTTTCATTAAAAATTTATGCTTGACATTGACATTTGACACTTAAGGCCGCTCTTCACGTTGGCCAACATAGTGGCGAATGTGTTGGCAAAGATATTGGCCAAGAATTTGTGATCGCGTCCACACGTTGGAAGGTCGTTCAGTTTGCTTCGGTTAGGCCAATGTGCGGACGAATTTATTAAAATTGATGTTGAGGCGCTAACAGCTGCTGCGGTTTATTTATTCACAGCATACCGCTACTACGTGAATGTATATAAGAAAAGGGTTAAAAAGAAATGGGAAAAAAGAAGGTGGTGGATGTGCAAACAGACACTCCAATTTTATTTATTTGTATAGATTAGGAATGATAATACATAATACATTCATTGAAGTTGAATAATAGCAATGCTGCAGCTATATTAGTAGTATAGTTGTAGCACGAATGGGTCGGCTCGACCGGGGAAGGACCACGCTCTCACAGAATACCAGCGTAAAATAGCAGCTTAACACTGCTGTGTTTCGTATGGTGAGTGTAGACTCTAAATAATAAAATATTATAAAAATATTAATAAATATTTTTATTAATATTTTTATATTTTATAATAAAAATATTAATAAATACTTTATTATAAAATATAATAATAAAAAATAATAAAAATATAAAGCGAAAAGTTTCCTTATTGGTCATTGTTACTGCCATTTTGTAGACACTAGTTACGACGCGTAAATACAAAATTTAAACCAGGTGCGTGCGATCACTCTGAGAGCTCGTAGCAAACTAAACGTGCGCCCAACGTGTGGATGCGGCGGCCAATACTCTGCCACAACCCTTTGATCTTTTGTAAAAAACCGACACCACACGGATCTCGCGCCAACTTGTGGGCCATCATTCCAATACATACCAACGTAAGCACAAACACCCGCTCTACACGATGGCCATCGATATTGGCCAACACATTCGCCACTGTGTTGGCCAACGTGTAGAGCCGCCGTTAGAGCGTGTTCCGATATACAATGTGACCGCTGTAAGGTGTGACATTAATTTAGTATACTGTGAAGCCGTTCCTTTTTAGTTTGCTATACTGTTATTATTTAAAACGGAACGCAGTCCGTATACTGTCATCCCCATTTTTCGAGGTACCTGAACCTAGTCCCACTGGGATTTTTTTTTGATTTTTGAGTGTTTTTATTTTTAATTAATTGTTCGTCGTTTGTACGTTATTGTTCGAACATAAAAATTGTTTGTTCGTCTTTTAATTATTTATAATTAATTAAACAGATGCAGATACAGAGAGACAATTTCTTTTTGTATGGAGAATGGGCCCACCACAAATTTTAGGGAAACTTAATGAAATGTATGTCGATTTATTCCTTATAATCTATGGATTACAAAATTAATATTAGTTTTACTGCATCTAACGGGAATACTGAGAAATTAAAATATGAATATCACAATAACCTTAAAACGAACTAAAAGCGATTTTCTAGTAGTTTTCACCGATATTATGCGTTAGAATAGTGTATATAGATTAGAATAGCTTACTTATTAATAGTATTATACAAAGTTGTAGGTACATTCAGCAATTATAGGTAATTTAAGAGAATGGCTTAACTAAGTTACAATACTTATGCAAATTGTATATTTGCTTCTGGTACAGGTAATTACTACTTATTTACACATAAATATATGTACTATCTATACTGTCTATCTACTATGGCTGGCATGGATCCATGTTTGATGCCATTTGGTATTGTCAAGTTTATGGAGCAACTTGCTAAATACATAAGGTATTTATACCTAAATGCAGTTAAATGAATCGCTCTTCAAAGCCGATGAAGCTACATCAAATAGAGAAGCTTCCTTAAATCCCTCAACCCATAGATTCTAATTTTCTTTTAACATACATAAAAACTCGTTTATGTATTTATTCTATCTATTATTTATTTAGATTTTACTAATAACATAAAATTTTAATACTTTGTCACTTTTAACTAGTGACCGACCGAAACAGGATTTTTAACCAAAACCGAAACCGAGAACGAACCTTCGGTCTGGGTGTCAGTTACGGCCGAAACCGAAACCGAAACCGAAACTTACTTAGACATGTTACTTTTTTATTATATATTGAAATCTGGTATACTTTTTACACATATAGGTAATTCATGTTAATGAAAAACAGTAATTTTAGTAGTCATGTAGCAATATAGTTTGTGAAACGCTCCCGAAAACGAAGACAGACGATAGTACCACAAAGAAATTCGATACCGAGGAAAAAAAATCATCTTTTCACAACGTTTTATTAACTTTATTCACGCTCCATTATGTTAGTACAGCTAAATAAAACGATAATTCATAAAAAAAATCATGAAAATACTTAAACATAAAACCAACAGTGAAACTTAAAAGAAAATCAGCTGACAATAGGGTCAATATCCTCGCGGGCGCCGAACTCTTATCTAGCTCGGTACGAAACAATGCATTAGGTATACTATTCATTCTACCCTTCCCTTTCACACACGCGTTGCTGCTGTCCGGCCGACTCGTGTCGCCTCGCACTGTGGAATTTACACATGTCAGCTTTGCCAACATGTGGGGAATTCCCCAAATTGCGGGGAATTTAAAATTGGTTGGGGATTTTATGCGGATTGGTATTATGCGGGGAAAATGCAAGGATTTTGAAAATCGATAGCCAGGGCCAAATCAGAACCTTTTTTCAAGAAACCTAAATACTTATCTTAACATTTTGTTAGGTTACTTATGAATATCGAATGACTCCCTTTTTTTAATTATCTTCATTGCACCACATTTAATTTTCGCATTTATTTCGGCAACTTTTGTGTATAATTTAATGCTTTTCATTTCTTGTTTTTTAATTTTAAAGAAAAAAAATGTAAGTTAAAAAGTAAATCTTATAAAATTAGTTGAAAATTGATTAATTTCTTAAAATAAAATTGAGGGGAATTTATGGGGAATCTGTTGAAGTTTTGTCCTTAAATTAGGGAATTTGACACATAGACTTAGGATATACTAGCGTATAGACCAACGTAGTGTGCAAGGGAGAAAAAAATTCCTTATGGCAAAAATGCAAGATAGAAAAGGATACCAAATCTCATGACTCTGTAACCGATTTTGAATGACAGGTCGGCACAATTCGGCACGCAAGAAATAGCTCCGAGATATTTTGTAATTTTTTAAAGTATAATAGTGGTTATTTTTAGTTAGTTACTTTTTTCCAAAATGGTTAATTGTTCCGTGAGTGAGTGTGCTGTTAATAATAGAAACAATCCTGATAATTTCACATATCACAGGTAAATTCTCAAGACATCGTCAATGTTATGACGCGTTTATTTTTGGTTAAAATTTATGTTACATACTGTTTTAAATATAGAATATATTCAATTATTTTGTTAATTTTTTATATTTTGCAAAGAAAAAAAGTCACGTTGTTGATAATTTGCATGAATTTGGTAAATACATTTTTATACAAAATATTTTACATGTACGCTAGGGATTGACTCAACTATATCAAAATTAATGTCGATATTTATCTTGAATGTTTATAATGAAACGATGGACTTGCCTACACAACAAGAAAATAAATCCTCGGTTTGCGTTCTAAAATGTAATTTTATTTTGCCGTTTTCAAACAGATTCCTCCGGATTCTATAATTAGAAAAAGTGGTTAAGGTTCATTGGAAGGGTTGGTTGGAATGCAAAGAAGAACTCAACAATTTGCAGCAAACATTTTTTGAGAAGTATAAAAGAAAAGTAGAATAAAACAATTTTATTAAAAGGAGTCATTTCTACATTATTTGTACCAGTAAGTAAAATATTGTTATAATAAGACTTCAAAAATATAACTTTCAAAACTTTAGATAAATATAGAGACAGATTTTCATACATTATAAAACTGTAGTACATTAAAGACAAAAAAAATCTTGAGATTATCCTCTTTAAGCCATTATGAACCCAACTAAGTATCTATTTATCAACCAAAATAAATGTATAACCTAGCTTAACCAACCGCACAGCCTCACGGTCACACTAGTACAATATTCATATCATCATGCTATTTTCCCCAAGGGGTTGAGCGGAGCTTCGGAACTTCGGATTATATTCCCAAATCATAACGATAAAACTTTTAGCGTAGTTAGGTATAGATATTTAGTAATGCTCCTCAAGCGCATGAGACGTGATAGTATAAATTCCATAGTATTTGATACTCACAACGGTCAATGCCCGATTCATGCTTGATGGCCGACGACATTGTCGCGAGGGCTTAAATAGCGTGGTTTATCCCCTACAGCGTTATTCGTAGAGAAGAGGAACTCGTGGTTAAGTAATAGCTGCGCAGATCAATAGATCTGTGAAATTAAGTTGCACTTGCCGCGGTCAGTCCATGAATGAGTGACCATTTTCTTAACATACCGAGATTGAGAGAATAGACAGTGCATCTGTATCCTCAGACACTTAGTGCACTTTACGGTGTTAAGATCATTATGTTTTTAAAATTCATGCAGCTAAAATGATAATAAGTTTATTGTTACTTTATACTTTTCAGGGACAGATGAAAGAATATAAACATGAAGCATGATGCAGCCTCATAAACATTTTGGCCTTTAAACAGAGCAATCTTATTTAACTGATTCCTACAAGTTTCCTTCCTAAAATTATTAAGTTTATATTCATACTTAAGTCGAATGTTAAAATAAACTTCTATAATCTATTTAATTATTAATTATTAAATGTTTGTAATTATCACAAGTAATACTTATATGAAAAATAAAGCAGCCATTATGTTGTACTCCGTGTCCCCGTTTATGTTTCCCCATCAAAACATTTTATAAAATATATAAAATATAAATAGGTATATACTTATTTAAATAAAACTAGTTTTACGGATTTTATCGCGTATATTAACTTATTTTATATTCCCGACGTTTCGAGTACTTTACAGCACCCATGATCACGTGGGGGACTGAGATATTTGACGTCCAAATGTCATAGTTAACCACGGTTACCTCCAGATTAAAAATTATTAATTTTTTTTTGTTCCGATCTATTTAGTATGAACTTACAGTATCTTGAAGTCTTGCAGTTGTATGCTTGGGTTGGGATTTAATTTTATTAATTATAGGATCCCAAGCAGATGGTAGTACCCAGCCATCTTCTCTATTGAAATTAGGATGTTTTTTGATTTTAATAGCCTCGCGAATCATCCTTGGAAGGAATCGGTGTTCTTTAGCGAGGATTTGTGGTCTATCAAATCTAATGTAGTGACGGGGGCGAGCCTGTACATGTTCACAGACTGCAGACTTCCCGGAGCGTCGATTCTTCACATCAGCTATGTGTTCTTTAACGCGGGTTTTTATTGATCTTTTAGTTTGTCCTATATAAGAGAGAGCACATTCACAATCAAGCTTGTACACTCCTGCATCTTGCAGAGGACATTACACTTAACTGATGGTAAAACTGACTAATCTTCTTCGGCGGCTTGAAATATGTTTTAATAGAAGCACGCTTCAGGATGTAGCCAATCTTGTCAGTGACACCTCTGACATATGGCAGTACAGCAGGCACTCGCTCGACTGTGGCCAGCTTCACTCGTTCACTGTGACGTAGGCGCGGGACCCGAAGCTTATTGTCGCAAAACTTGCTTGACGTGTTGGAGCTCGGCGGCCAGGTGTTTACTGTCACAGATCCCTCGTGCTCTCTGAAACAAAGATTTACCCACGGTAGCTAACTGTAAAGGATGGTGATGAGAGTCACCGTTTAAATATCTATCTGTATGGGTCTTTTTCTATACACAGTGTGGCTCAAGGTGTTTTCAGGATTCCGAATTACTAACACATCTAGAAAAGCTAAAGAGTTGTTTGCCTCTAACTCCATTGTGAACTGAATTTTAGAATTTATGGAGTTAAGATGGTCTAAAAATGCAGTTACTTTATCTAAAGGTAGAATTGTGAAAGTGTCGTCTACGTACCGCTTGTAGAATCTTGGATTTACGGGAGAAGTAAGTAGGGCTTTCTCCTCAAAGTCTTCCATGAATATATCGGCGACAATGGGAGATACAGGTGAGCCCATCGCCACTCCATCTACTTGCTTGTAGAACTCTTTCTTCCACAATAGGTAGCCAGATGTAAGGCAGTGTCTTAGTAATGCTGCATATTTTATGGGCATGTTGTTTTCCTCCAGCCTTCTAGTTACAATCGAGATGCAGTCTTCAACAGGTAAGCATGTGAACAGAGACTGCACATCAAAACTGGCCATAGTTTCATTGTCTGCCAGATGTAGGTCTTTAATCTCGCTGACAAAATGGTAGGAATCCTTTGTGTGTGCTCTTGTATGTCCCCTGAGCGGAGTGAGTATTTTCGCTAAGTGTTGAGCCAATCTGTAAGTTGGTGAATCGATTTGGCTAACTATGGGACGTAGTGGAGCATTGGGCTTGTGTATTTTTGGTAACCCATACAACTTCGGTGGTTTGGCACACGTAGATATTATCGATTTTACGTCCAGATTTAATTTTTCGGAGTGTTTCTTTATGAGATCACTAGTTGTTTTAAGTGTGTTATTTGTTGGGTCGTTTTTAGCCTTTTTATAATTGCTTGAATCCGACAAAAGTTCTTGTATTTTAAAATTATAATCTGACGTATCCATGACTACCGTGGCATTTCCCTTATAGTTAATTTTTGAAGTTATTCAACTTCATGCACTAAACAATTTTTTATAATCTTTTTACCGCTTCCTTAACAATCATTTTCGATAATCCTTTTAAGTAAAATATACATCACTAGCTAACGCACACAATGACAAATCAAAATTGGTCACGCGTTTTCGGGCTGTCAGGTGGTCTATACGCTAGTATATTCTAAGTCTATGATTTGACATGAATTTTCGGGGAATTTGACAAATTGGTGTTGGCAACGCTGCCATGTTGCACCGAAATTTAGTTTGCCGGCGACATAAGAATTAGAGGTGGCAATCACTATAAAACTTGCAAGTAATTTTTAGTAATTTTGACGTACCTCTTTTTAATTTCAAAATATTGGTCGGATTAAATACGGAAAGTCAATTAAAATAAAGTAAAAGTATTATTTTTACATTAATTCTGATAGATTAATTAACTGTCAATCATAATTGCAATTGACTTTAACTATTAAATTATTCAGTACCATTTCATTTCTATTTTCTTATACAAAATCAAAGATAACGATGAAATAGTTTTTATAATTGTGTGAGTACTGAGTTGGGTACTCATTAGGTACGTTTATTAGTTTCAATATAATTTTTGTAGTAAAGAACTGCTTGTTGCGTCAGGGTACAATTGATTGTGTAATTGTACTAAAAATTACAACCATAACTTCTAAATTCCATATGAAGACTAGTCGTAGGGATAACTAAACTTATAAATAAAATAAACGTTGGCAATGTCGTAACGGTTTAACGGTTTGTGGAAGTACTCAGTGCTTCAAGGACTTTACGAATGCCTTGTGCGCATTTTTTTTGGCGGGATTGATTATTAATTTCATTTTTTGAGACAGTTCCGTGTTGACTGTTTGAGTATCACGTGCGCGTGAGCAATTTCAATTCAATTTATTACATTCTTGTTGTTATTACTTGTTGTTACGTTTTGTTTCTCTTGTTTTGTTTTAATAATGCCTAACGCTTAGGTACGTTTATAGTGCTCGCGTATAGTGAATACGGCAACATGTTAATGTGCCTTGGAGAATCTCATAAGGCCGCTTAGGATTTAGATCGGTAAGCTGTTTCATACCTAATTTTTTTAAATAACTTAGTACTGAACTCATCTGAATAGGTACAGAACTGAATACATCAGAATAATAAATATACCTACACAAAAAAGTATGACTCTAGAAACTCTTGTAAACATTTCATTTAAGTAATTTTTTTATTAGCGGGGAATCGAACCAGGTACATGGTTTATTTAACCTGTGAATAAAGTGGTTAGTTGGAGACAAGCACAGTGGCAAAATAGTAGGTTAAGTAGATAAGTTAGGTATTTAGACAAGTGTTGTAAATGATTAGGTATTGTGGCATCATCGCTAGCTGCGGGCCGCGTGAATTTGGCGTCCACGCGTTCATTGACCCTCTCAGCTGATTGTAATTCCACTGCTAGTTTTATGTTTAAGTATTTTCATGTCTTAAGTATTTTTTTAAATGAAATTATCGTTTCATTTAGCTGTACTAACATGATGGAGCGTGAATAAAGCTAATAAAACGTTGTGAAAAGATGTTTTTTTTCCTCGGGATCGACTTTCTTTCTGACCCATCATCAAAGGTATCGTTATCGAGTAAGTTAAGGTAAAGTTATCGCATTTCATAAACACCCGGTATTAGGTCGGGGGAAAAGTTAAAAAAAAAAGAGTATTTGGTACTTGCTTAAAATGAAATTTGGTTTGTAAAAAACTGCAAATCAAACGTAGTTCGGTAATTTTTTACATCGAGAAAATTGTGTTGTATCGTGTATTGACATCGTAAGGAGAAACAATGCATCTAAAATATTTTTTTTTTAGATTCTAAATGTAATAATTTGGTTATCAAAAACCAATTTTAAAACGGACAAAAACATGAACATCCAGCCTTAAGAAATACTTTTTAAGTACATTTTGTCAAAAATCAACACTTACACATATAAAAAGTTACTCGCTAATTGAGAACATATTTTATTGTATTCACAATATTGTTAAAACAAATACGTTATTTAATGAAATCTTCAGTTAAGCATTAACCTATAATAATTATTATCAGTGTAATGTTGAGCGAACTGTAGAAATGGCTTGTGTCGAACTCGAGCATCTCATTGTTGTAAGTGTTTACAGACCCCCATGTGCTACTTATGACTATTTTGAAAGAATTGTGGAAGAAGTTTTGCTCAAACTTAGTAAACAGAACAAGTCTGTCGTAATATGTGGAGACTTTAACATCAATCTCCTTGAAACTTCTTCCATTAGTATTAAGTTTAGCTCATTGTTTAAATCGTATAATCTTGTTAATTTATTCTTAGAACCAACACGTATTGCTGGGCCTAGTGCAACCTGTATAGATAATATTTTACAGATATTAAGCCCTTGCATAAATCAATTATTCAAAATTTAAGTTCAGATCACTGTGGACAGTTGGTATCATTGCCTTACATACACAAAAAACAGAAAAATAAGAAAGTTGTGTTTGTTCCATAGACTTAGAATATACTAGCGTATAGACCACCTGACAGCCCGAAAACGCGTGACCAATTTTGATTTGTCATTGTGTGCGTTAGCTAGTGATGTATATTTTACTTAAAAGGACTATCGAAAATGATTGTTAAGGAAGCTGTAAAAAGATTATAAAAAATTGTTTAGTTCATGAAGTTGAATAACTTAAAAAAATAACTGAATTTTACCATGACAGTTCTAAAATAATTAATAAATATTCATATAACATGTTCCTGGGAATAAGCTGAACTTACTTGCCTTTTGTTGGATTTTAATTCAAATGTATAAAATCCCAGGTGACTACCGAAAAACTTAAAAAATCTCCCCAATAATCAGATCAGAATGATGTATTTTCGAGCTATGATCTTTGGAAAAAAATATTTACTGCCGTGGGCAGTTTCCCCGGAAGTTATTTTTTAACATATTGTTATTATAAATAGGTAGATACATAACTAAGTATATACCTATTTATATTTTATATATTTTATAAAATGTTTTGATGGGGAAACAAAAACGGTGACACGGAGTACATAATGGCTGCTTTATTTTTCATATAAGTATTACTTGTGATAATTACAAACATTTAATAATTAATAATTAAATAGATTATAGAAGTTTATTTTAACATTCGACTTAAGTATGAATGTAAACTTAATAATTTAAGGAAGGAAACTTATAGGAATCAGTTAAATAAGATTGCTCTGTTTAACGGCCAATATGTTTATGAGGCTTCATCATGCTTCATGTTTATATTCTTTCATCTGTCCCTGAAAAGTATAAAATAATAATAAACTTATTATCATTTTAGCTGCATGAATTTTAAAAACATAATGATCTTAACACAGTAAAGTGAACTAAGTGTCTGAGGATACAGATGCACGTTCTATTCTCTCAATCTCGGTATGTTAAGAAAATGGTCACTCATTCATGGACTGACCGCGGCAAGTGCAACTTAATTTCGCAGATCTATTGATCTGCGCAGCTATTACTTTACTACGATTTCCTCTTCTCTACGACTAACGCTATAGGGGATGAACCACACTATTTAAGCCCTCGCGACAATGTCGTCGGCCATCAAGCATGAATCGGGCATTGACCGTTGTGAGTATCAAATACTATGGAATTTATACTATCATGTCTCATGCGCGGTCGTCTAGTAGCGCTTGAGGAGCATTACCAAATATCTATACCTAACTACGCTAAAAGTTTTATCATTGTGACTTGGGAATATAATCCGAAGTTCCGAAGCTCCGCTCAACCCCTTGAGGAAAATAGCATGATGCTATGAATATTGTACTAGTGTGACCGTGAGGCTGTGCGATTGGTTAAGCAAGGTAATACATTTATTTTGGTTGATAAATAGATACTTAGTTGAGTTCATAATGGCTTAAAGAGGATAATCTCAAGATTTTTTTGTCTTTAACGTACTACAGTTTTATAATGTATGAAAATCTGTCTCTATATTTATCTAAAGTTTTGAAAGTTATATTTTTGAAGTCTTATTATAACAATATTTTACTTACTGGTACAAATAATGTAGAAATGACTCCTTTTAATAAAATTGTTTTTATTCTACTTTTTCTTTTATACTTCTCAAGAAAATGTTTGCTGCAAATTGTTGAGTTCTTCTTTGCATTCCAACCAACCCTTCCAATGAACCTTAACCACTTTTTCTAATTATAGAATCCGGAGGAATCTGTTTGAAAACGGCAAAATAAAATTACGTTTTAGAACGCAAACCGAGGATTTATTTTCTTGTTGTAGGCAAGTCTATCGATTCATTATAAACATTCAAGATAAATATCGACATTAATTTTGATATAGTTGAGTCAATCCCTAGCGTACATGTAAAATATTTTTATAAAAATGTATTTACCAAATTCATGCAAATTATCAACAACGTGACTTTTTTCTTTGCAAAATATCAAAATTAACAAAATAATTGAATATATTCTATATTTTAAACAGTATGTAACATAAATTTTAACCAAAAATAAACGCGTCATAACATTGACGACGTCTTGAGAATTTACCTGTGATATGTGAAATTATCAGGATTATTTCTATTATTAACAGCACAGCCACTCATGAAACAATTAACCATTTTGGAAAAAAGTTACTTACTAAAAATAACCACTATTATACTTTAAAAAATTACAAAATATCTCGGAGCTATTTCTTGCGTGCCGAATTGTGCCGACCTGTCATTCAAAATCGGTTACAGAGTCATGAGATTTGGTATCCTTTTCTATCTTGCATTTTTGCCATAAGGAATTTTCTTCTCCCTTGCACGCTATGTTGGTCTATACGCTAGTATATCCTAAGTCTATGGTTTGTTCCAATAAATGACCATCGCTTGGAGAAGTTTAGAAGTAATATAATAAAAAGACTTCCATCACTTTCATTTAAAAATAGTGCTAATTATTTGTATGGTATGTTATTTAAAATTATAACTTGTGAATTTAGTACAATATTTACTTCTAAAACTTTCTCTTTTAACAGTCGCAAATCATTTAATGAATGGGCGACAGTAGGAATTTGTAAAAGTAGGCGAAAGTTATATGAGCTTTATAATGAAAGATCATATAATACTAGTGTTATATTTAGAGATTATGTAAAAACATATTCTAAAATATTTAAAAAAGTGTGCTACACAGCTAAGGCTTTACATTTAAGTAACAAAATTAAAATGACCTGGAGAATAATAAATAGTGAAACGGGCAAGGTCAAACCGCGCAACTCGGATTTTCAATTGAATATTAACAACAGTTTAACTCGATCTGATCAAGAAGTTGCTATGGCTTTTGAGAAACATTTTACTGATGTTCCTTTTTTGACAACAAAATCATTAAATTCTTCTCCTACTGTCGCCGAATCATTGCTTAAACAAAATGTAAAGGCTTGTTCAAATACTTTTAAATTCCATAGAGTATTGCCAAAATATATCGTTAAATATTTTAAAACAATTGATGTTAAGAAAACGGCAGATTTATGGGGGATTTCCGTTAAAGTTATTTTATCTATAATAGATATAATAGCACCTTATCTAGCCACTATATTTAATACAAGCGTCGAATCTGGTGTGTTTCCTGATTTAATGAAACATAGTAAAGTCATACCTTTATTTGAATCTGGTAGTACATTAGACCCCGCCAATTTTAGACCGATTTCTGTACTACCAACATTTAGTAAAATTTAAAAAAAAATAATTTTAGATCAGATCTTAAGTTTCTTTAATATTAATAAATTGCTACATAAAAATCAATTCGGTTTTACAAGGGGTCGCTCGACAATTGACGCTGGAGTTGAGCTTATTAAACATATTTTTTGTGCATGGGAGAATATGGAGGATGCTTTGGGTATATTTTGTGACCTTCCCAAGGCCTTCGACTGTGTTCACCATGAGACATTAATCAGGAAGCTACAGTACTATGGTGTCAAGAACACAGCGCTTAAACTTATTATTTCATATTTAAGTAATAGAATGCAGAAAGTTATTATCAATGGTAAAAGTTCTTCCGGGTCACCTGTACTAATGGTGTCCTCAGGGCTCGATTCTCGGCCCATTTCTATTTCTGTATATATTAATGACTTACCTTCCCTTGTAGGGATAATCATGATATAGTATTATTTGCTGATGATACTTCCTTGATTTTTAAACTTAAACGTCAATCATTTAAATGTGACGAAGTGAATAATGCTATATCAAAATTAGTGCATTGGTTTAACGTTAATAATCTACATTTAAACGGAAATAAAACTAAATGTATTAAATTTACAACAACGAATATTAAAAATCTGGGTACCAATGTGTTTTTAAATGGGGAAGAACTGAGCCCTGTTGAATTCACTGTTTTTCTTGGCATCACTCTCGATGCAAAGCTTCAGTGGGGCCCCCATATATCCAAACTAGCAAGCAGACTAAGTTCTGCAGCCTATGCTGTAAAAAAGATTAGAGGTCTCACTAGTGTCGAGACAGCTAGACTAGTTTATTTCAGTTATTTCCATAGCATAATGTCTTATGGGATTTTGCTATGGAGAAATGCGGCTGATTCAGAAACTATTTTTGTTTTACAGAAGAGGGCCATTAGAGCTATTTACAACCTAAAACCGAGAGAGTCTCTTAGAGATAATATTAAAGAAATAAATATATTAACTTTGGCCTCTCAGTATATTTACGAAAATTTAATGTGTGTTCACAAAACAAAGGTAGTTTTAGTAAAAAGTGATATACATTCTGTAAACACTAGGAACAAGCACAAGCTAGTGATACCAGTTTCTCGACTCCACAGAGTCAGTAATTCATTCTTGGGGCAATGTATACAACAAGTTCCCGGAAAGTGTACAGGCTCTCTATTACCAAGTTTAAATGTTTTGTTAAGCTGAAACTTTATAAAAAGGGTTATTATAGTATAAATGAATATATAATTGATAATAACCCCTGGGAATGAGGTGGTCGCTACCAAGCAGTTTCTAAAATAAATATTGTACTTAAATAGTTTGTACAACCATTAATGTAAAATTTACTAAAAAAAAGTCCCGCTGGGTTTCTTGCTGGTTCTTCCCAGGACAGAGGTTTTTTTTCGAACCAGTGGTAAAGTAAAAAATGACTTTCAATAAGAATTACACTTGTAATCTATATTGAATAAAAAATTATTATTCTATTATTATTCTAGTCTCAACAAAGATTGCAATACTTTTTACGAGCGAGTAATAATAGACTATTCACGAACTCATCCGAACGACGCACGATAATACATTAACACCGAGTTTCGGCGCCGCCGAAGGTTCGGCAGATTTTTTGCCGAAACCAAAACTATTACCGAATCTTTGGTCTGTCTCTACTTTTAACATACTAATAAGGTTCTAAGACCTGTGTTTATCATTTTTTTTAGGTAATTCATCATAAATTATAGATAGAAGATATACGATTTCTTTCTTTTGTTCATCGCGAACAATAACAAAGCGAACAAAACGGACTTTTGGTGAACTCAATGAGCAACCCGGATACTCCTCCGAAATTACGTATATGTTTGAACATCTTACTGCCCAACAAGAAACCAAATTCGAAACGTTAAATAACACTGTTGCTACCATAATGTATCAAAACCAGTCAATTCAAAATTCAGTCGACTCCCTAACTGCAAAACACGACGACCAACTAAAGAAAATCTTTTTTTTTATAGGATAAGGGTGACAAACGAGCACACAGTCCACCTGATGGTAAGTGGTTGCTGCGGCCCGTAGACATCTACATCTATCCTCGATTACAAATCAAAATAACATAACAATAAATAATAATAGAATAACACTTCCTTTTTCAACGCTGTTGTGAAAATGTCCGTGATTACGACGATATTAAGCGTAGTAACGTACATCTAGATATATTTGATAGAAGCCTTGTTAGATTTAAAAGGGATTTACGTGTTTCTCTTAATTTTTAATGTATTTTTTTTATCTTGTTTATTTTTGTTATTCTACTGGAGTTATATTATTACGCTGTATACACTTTTTTGGATTGTACTTTAGATCAACACCATCATACTTTTAATTTTAGAAGTGTATATAACTACTGTCTGTTTGTGTACCTATATACTACTAATATAGCTGCAGCATGGCTCTACCAGGTAAAAAAATATTATAGATTATTATATCATATATATATATATATATATATATATATATATATATATATATATATATATATATATTTAAATTATTATAGATTATCTGGAATACACAATACACAATACACAACATCACCCCCTTGTTCTCCAAAATAATGGAATCCATTATAAACTGCCAGCTCATGCGGTACCTTGAGGATCACCAGCTGATTAGTGACCGCCAATACGGTTTTCTTCGGGGTTGATCAGCTGGTGATCTTCTGGTCTACCTGACTCTTAGATGGGCGGAGGCAGTAGAGTCCAAGGGGGAGGCATTGGCCGTTAGTTTGGACATTGCGAAGGCTTTCGATCGGGTTTGGCACAAAGCGCTTCTTACGAAGCTCCTTCCTATGGGCTTCCGAGAAATTGTGCAATTGATCACCAGCTTTGCAGATCGGAGCATCAAGGTCGTTGTAGACGGTGCATGCTCCGACTACAAGCCTATTAACGCTGGTGTTCCACAAGACTGCGTTCTATCACCAACGCTGTTTCTTCTGCATATCAATGATATGTTACAAACCGGTAGCATTCATTGCTATGCGGATGATAGCACTGGTGATGCTCTATACGCCGGCCGTGCGAATATTTCTCGGAAAACGTCGCCGAGTACCGGAACAAACTTGTGTCTGAAGTTGAGTCTTTGCTGAACAAAGTCTCGGATTGGGGCGACTAAATCTAGTCCAGTTTAATCCTCAGAAGACACAAGTTTGCGCGTTTACCGCCAAAAGAACCCTTTGTCGTATCTCCTCAGTTTCAAGGCACTCCTTGTTGCCTCAGCCAGTATCGGAACTCGGCGTCGACATATCGAGTGACGTGCAGTTTCGCGGTCACTTGAAGAGAAGGCCAAATTGGCCTCTAAAAAGCTTGGCGTGCTCAGCAGAGCAGGACAGTACTTCATGCCGGCACAACGCCTGCAACTTTACAAGGCGCAGGTTCGGCCTCACATGGAATACTGTTCCCATCTCTGGGCTGGGGCCCCAGTGCCAGCTCCTTCCACTTGACCGCATCCAGCGCAGAGCGGCTCGAATCGTCGACGACCGAGTCCTTTCCGATCGGCTCGATTCATTGGCGCTGCGAAGAGATGTTGCATCTCTTTGCATTTTCTTCGCATTTACCACGGGAGTGCTCTGAGGAATTGTTCGGATTAATCCCAGCCGCCACATTTCACGAACGCACATCGCGGCAGAACTCCCGATACCATCCACACCATCTGGATGATTGGCGGTCCACCACTGTGCGATTTAGAAGATGTTTTCTTCCTCGCACAACTTCCTTGTGGAATAGTTTACCACCAGCGATTTTTCCGGACCGATACTACTTAGGGACCTTCAAGAAAAGAGCCTACTCCTTTTTAAAGGGCCGGCAACGCATCTGCAATTCCTCTTGTTCTCCTGGTGTTGCAGTTGTTCATGGGCGGCGGTAGTCACTTACCATCAGGTGAGCCGCATGCTCGTTTGCCCCCTCTCCTATAAAAAAAAAATATTAAGACTAGTCACGTGATAATTTTATAGATATCTGATTCTTCCTCAATACGGACTGGTGTCGAACCTTCATCTTTCTTTATATAGACTTTTCCATGATGACCACGTTGCAATAAGCTTCTTATTTTTGACGTTTTCCCGCGCTACATAAAACAGTCTGCGTCAGCGCGCGTGTGTTCGAACGTAGAACAAAGCGATCGCTAATAATCGAGGGCGGGGCAATGGCCTCTAATACAGTGAAATGTAATAATTGCAATATTGTGATTTCTGAGTTATTGGCCTTCATTCAAAACAAGGCTGATGTTATGGATGAAAGCATTATACGTCTGTGTGCTACTTGTTTTCGAGTGAGGAGGTGGTACAAGCGAAAATTTACTTTTGAATCTATTACCACTTCGAGCCGAAAGATTACGCAAGAAAGAAGGAAAGATGCAGCGTGATATCGAAGATATTATTAGTATAATTAAAAGAACGGACCCAGAAAAAATGCCCATATTCGTTGCAAAAGACCTACAAAAATTACCGCCGGTTACTTTTGATCACGTAGACGTGACAAGGCTGCTAAAGGATATTATAACTTTGAAAAATGACATGAATATTATAAAAGAGAAGTATGTGACTTTAGAAATGTTGGAAGAAAGAGTTCCGTTTTTAGAAATTAATGAAAATATAAACAATAGAAGACGCGGGTATTTACTAAACAACAGTTTGAATGTAGATAGCGGCCCAATTGGTTTAACGCATATACACAGCGGATCAACAACCGCAATAGGCGAGGTCAATGAACTGGTTCGCGGTGATAAGGACGTACCTGTCCCATTCTCACGCGATATTCCTGTCTCGGTCGCACCACTAACTAAACATTGCTGCAAGGCGAGTTCTCCAGTGAACAGCGGGGCGCAAGTGGAGGCCCTCACCGTGGTTTCGACGAATGTAGCCAAATGTGCTAACACCGCTGCGCCTGCGCCTATGCACTCCGGGCCTATGCCGATTAACGAAAACAGTGCGAATAAAAAACATGAAACCACAATGAGCTCGGGACGTAAAAGGTTTTCCGATGTGGTGCGCGAGGGTGGTCAATGGAAACCAGAAGCACCAAAGGACGAATGGATTCTTTTGCAAAGAAGACGGCTGCGAAACCGTTTTATGGCGAAAAAAGGAAAAGCAGATCTAAAGTTGGATTGCGGTTTCAAGGCGGCGGATGTTAAAATTCCGTTTTACATTTATAATGTTGACAAAAATGCCTCTGTCGAAGATATAAGTAAATATATTATGAGCAAGACAAGCGTGGAAGTTGCTTTGGAGAGAGTGAACATGAGGCAGAAAAAGGAATACGAAGCCTATAAGTTCCTTATTCCGAAACATAAGTTGTCCGTTTTTATGGACGAAAATATATGGCCTCAAGGTGTGTCGTTTCGAAGATTTGTAACTTTCTACAAAAGAAATGATAACGCTCCAAGGCATGAAAGCGACAAATAAAAAGTGAGTAAATAAAATATAAAAAAAAAAAAAAAAAAAAAGGAAAAGGTAGAAAAGGAATAATATATAAAAGAGAAAAAAAAAAAAAAAAAATAGTTTAAAAAATGGGCAGCCGGTTGAATGGAGTGCCTGCCAAGTTTTTGAGCTTTAACTGTAAGTCGTTGAAAAGATCCATAGAATGTGTTAAGTCACTATGTAAAACGGCCGATATTATAGCATTACAGGAGACCTGGCTACTCCCTCACGAAATACCGAGTCTCGGCAATATAAATCAGGATTTTGGTTTCTTCGGTAAGTCGGCAATAGATACATCGGCAGGAATCCTATACGGTCGACCGTACGGTGGAGTTGCTCTTTTATGGCGAAAGAGTGTCTTTAGATCAGTCTCCGTTATTTTGTGCAAAAGTGAGCGTATCGTAGCAATTAAAGTTAATATAGGGAACAGCTCTTTGCTTATATTTAGTGTTTATATGCCAACGGATTGTTCTGAAAATTTGTTAGAATTTAGTGACTGTTTGAGTGAAATTGCGGCGATTGTTGAAAATCAAAATGTAGAATCCGTTTTTATCTTAGGGGACTTTAACGCACATCCTGGAGAACGTTTCGGTAAGGAATTAATTAGCTTTTGTTTCGATCAAAATTGGTTGTGTGCTGATATGTCAAAATTAGGTGAAAACTCAGATACCTATACTTTTATAAGTGAGGCGCACGGTAGCAGGCGTTGGCTAGATCATTGTGTCGTCACCAACGCCGCCTGGAGTGTGGTGGTCGGTGTGGATATACACTACGACATTTATTGGTCGGATCACTTCCCACTGGAGATACAGTGTGACCTATCGATGGTCAGACCTAAATTGAAACGCAAAATAGGTTAAGCATAAACAAGGTAGTTTGGGACATAGAGATGAAGGTCAAATTGCAACATACCATGATCTTTGTATAAAAATTTAAGAGATATTAATACTTTAAATGACTATACTCTTATTCCTTGCTGTAATAGAATGTGTTATAACCTTGATCATAAAAATCCATAGATGTAATGTATAATAAAATTGTTGCATCATTGTCAGAGGCCGCTATATTTAGTTATAATAAGGAAAGTGTCGGAAGGGCGTTCGTATTGTTGGCTGGAATAAACATGTTAGGGATGCTCACCGGGATGCTAGGCAAAAATTTATAAATTGGGTGGCATGGAAAACCTATTAGTGGTAAATTGTATAAAGAAATGTATGAATCAAGAAAGTTATTTAAACAGAAATTAAAATTTTGTCAAAATAATGAACATCAAATTAAAATGGACATGTTAGTTGAAAAGCATAAAAACAAAGACTTTAAAAATTTTGAAACAAACAAAAAGGTGAATCCTAAGCCGAGTATCCTGTGAGTATTGAGGGAGTGAATGAGCCAGAGAGATAGCAAACTTATTTCAAAAACATTTTAAAGTAATATCACCGAACATATCGTCGCGGATAGTCTCAGATGTTGAGGACGGCCAGACGGGCACGGGCGAGCTAATTAGCTTTACGCCGAATGAAGTTTTCGACGTAATTAAAACATGACTAGGGTAAATCGCCGGGCCACGATGGCCTCAGCATTGAGCATCTTCTGCATGCGGGGCCTCATCTCCGCTTCTAGCTACCTTCTACACCCTTTGCATGAGACATTCCTATCTTCCTGAGCAGCTGATGAGAACTATTGTTGTGCCTATAGTAAAAATAAAACCGGGGATATATCTGACAAAGAGAACTATAGGCCCATCTCATTAGCTACTATCATGGCTAAGGTGCTTGACAGTCTGCTTGAGCGGCATCTCAGTGGATATCTAAAATTACATGATGCTCAGTTCGGATTTAAAAGAGTCTCCACTGAGAGTGCAATATTAACACTCAAGCATACTGTTAGGTACTATACCAATAGGAAAACACCAATTTACGCTGCCTTCCTCGATCTGTCAAAGGCATTTGACCTAGTTAATTATGATATTCTGTGGAAGAAGCTGCGTGAAGTGGCCTTACCAAGCGAGTTGATTGAAATATTTAAATACTGGTATGGCCATCAAATAAATCAGGTCAGATGGACAGATGCACTGTCCAACGAGTACAGGTTGGAGTGCGGGGTGAGACAGGGTGGCCTAACTTCACCAGCGCTCTTCAACCTGTACATTAACCAGTTAATCGTTGAGCTCAGCAACGCTGGTGTCGGCTGCTCAATTGATGGGCATTTCGTTAACAGCATAAGCTATGCAGACGACATGGTGTTGCTGAGCCCATCGATTAATGCATTGAGGACATTACTTAATATTTGTGATATTTATGCTGAGACTCACGGTCTCATTTATAATGTAAAAAAAAGTGAAGTGTTGTTATTTCGAGCTGGATCAAAATTGAAACGATTCCACCTGTTAAATTAAGGAACGTACAGTTAAATAGAGTGTATCAATTTAAGTATCTTGGTCACGTTTTAACTGAGGATCTGACTGATGATGCGGACATAGAAAGAGAAAGAAGGGCGTTGGCGGTTCGCTGTAACATGCTGTCCCGTAGCTTTGCACGCGTTACAGAAGAAGTTAAGATAACACTTTTCAAAGCTTTTGCCAGTCATTTTACACGTGCAGTCTATGGGTTAAGTACACGCAGAGAGCTCACAATGCCCTTCGGGTACAATATAATAATGCCTTCAGGATGCTGATGGGTCTTCCGCGGTATTGTAGCGCGTCAGGATGTTTACAGCATACGGTATGGACGGTTTCATGCCATAATTCGAAAGAGAATAGCATCCCTGATGCGCAGGGTTCGTGGGAGCTCTAATGGCATTCTGAGGCAATATCCGATAGAGTTGATTGTCCCATCCTAGGACACTGGATGCGTATCCACTTGCATGAGCCTGGTGTCATGGGGTGCCAAAAATAATTTTGTAATTGTTGTGAAAATTGTACGTGTATTAATTTAAGACTAACATAGGTTGCTTAATTTACTAACATAATTATGGACTATATGTGGGTCTGAAATAAATTTAATTATTATTATTATTATTATTATAAAAAGTTGTCTAATTTTAGTCGTTAGATACTCGGAGATGTATACTGTACACGGCGCCGGTAGCTTAATGTGCTCTGAGGCTGTGTGTTTAATTGCGGTTCTTTGTTAGCACGTCTACTTTTATTGTATGATTTGTATTTAGACAGAAATTACTCCTTCCTTATGTTTGTGGTGAAGTCCACGACCACTGCTTCTGATTTGGATCGAAATATATCTCTAATCTCGAACTGGTGATTTGGGGGGAATTTTCTTATTTTCGATTTTCAGTTTAGGTAAATTACGAATCTCAATTATGTATTGTGTATTGTGTATTCCAGATAATCTATAATAATTTAAATATATATATATATTATGATATAATAATCTTTAATATTTTTTTACCTGGTAGAGCCATGCTGCAGCTATATTAGTAGTATATAGGTACACAAACAGACAGTAGTTATATACACTTCTAAAATTAAAAGTATGATGGTGTTGATCTAAAGTACAATCCAAAAAAGTGTATACAGCGTAATAATATAACTCCAGTAGAATAAAAAAAATACATTAAAAATTAAGAGAAACACGTTAGTACCTTTTAAATCTAACAAGGCTTCTATCAAATATATCTAGATGTACGTTACTACGCTTAATATCGTCGTAATCACGGACATTTTCACAACAGCGTTGAAAAAGGAAGTGTTATTCTATTATTATTTATTGTTATGTTATTTTGACTTGTAATCGAGGATAGATGTAGATGTCTACGGGCCGCAGCAACCACTTACCATCAGGTGGACTGTGTGCTCGTTTGTCACCCTTATCCTATTAAAAAAAAGATTTTCTTTAGTTGGTCGTCGTGATTTGCAGTTAGGGAGTCGACTGAATTTTGAACTGACTGGTTTTGATACATTATGGTAGCAACAGTGTTATTTAACGTTTCGAATTTGGTTTCTTGTTGGGCAATAAGATGTTCAAACATATACGTAATTTCGGAGGAGTATCCGGGTTGCTCATTGAGTTCACCAAAAGTCCGTTTTGTTCGCTTTGTTATTGTTCGCGATGAACAAAAGAAAGAAATCGTAGATCTTCTATCTATAATTTATGATGAATTACCTAAAAAAATGACAAACACAGGTCTTAGAACCTTATTAGTATGTTAAAAGTAGAGACAGACCAAAGATTCGGTTTCAGTTTCGGTTTCGGCAAGTTTCGGCAAAAAAATCTAGTTTCGGTAATAGTTTTGGTTTCGGCAAAAAATCTGCCGAACCTTCGGCGGCGCCGAAACTCGGTGTTAATGTATTATCGTGCGTCGTTCGGATGAGTTCGTGACTAGTCTATTATTACTCGCTCGTAAAAAGTATTGCAATCTTTGTTGAGACTAGAATAATACATTGATTGTTACGTCACACATTAGACGCGACAGTATTGCACACCTCATAACGCAAAGCGTTATTAGGTAGTGCTTTATTCTTGGCACGTCAATGTTAAGCAATTTTGCGTTCTTAAAATGCCTCTATCGTAATCATATTGCATTTATACGATAATATGAGTAGCCGTATATCAAGAAAACACTCTAATTAATAGAAATAAAAAAAATCATTTAATATTGCTACTTTGAAAAAAAAAGGGTTTGAAATTTTTTTTACGTGGACGTCCGGATGTTAATTTTGTATGTGGTTACGGTATCTCCCGAAAAACTTGACGTATCAAGTCCGGATTTTTTTATTAGCTTCAGAATTACACCAACAGGTTCCCTATTTCATTTCAATAGCCTAGTACGCGTAGTTTATTAATAAAATGATTTTAAACTTTTATAAGTTTTATTGCTATTAAAAATTCAAAGGCGAATGAGATAGACCATAGACGTAGGATATACCATAGACTTAGAATATACTGGCGTAAAGTCTATGGAATATACAGTATATTCTAAGTCTATGAGATAGAAAAAGGGCAAATGTAACATACAGCCTATATCGATTTTATACTTTGTGTAATAGATTTAATTTGGTAAACATTATTAATTTTTTCCCTGTAGGTGACATTTCCTGTTAAAATAATAGAGCGCTAAATTTAAAACACAGAAATAATATATTTTAAAAGTCAGGAATACAATTTATTTTTTTCATCAAAATTAAATGAAACGCCCATGAGACGTGCACTTTTGGATTTTCCAAACTATTTTTATTATCTGTTTACGAAAAAATCTGGGTTATCCAAAATATTGAAATTTTAAACTTAGATCTGAACTCAATTCAAGTAGCTGAAACTACTTGTAGAGAACAAGTAGAGAACATGCAAAGAACTTTGTATCCAAAAATTACGGTACAATTAATATCTTATCTCAAAATATTCGTGGCCTCATTTGTAGCATGCCAAACATCGTCACTCTCCTACAAAGTTCTGAAATATACTGAGACGTATTAGTCTTTACAGAATGCTGGCTACCATCAGTAAAGTTTTTACCAATTCTTGACAAGTACAACCATATAGTGACAACCTTTCACAAAACCCAAAATGAAGGAGTGGTTATCTATTATAATAAGCACTTCAATGCAGTAAGCGAAGCACCTGTAGTTAGAGAAGCTCATTGCCTGGTATTAAAATTAGGTCAAGAAACTTGTTTCCTAGGAATATATTGCCCACCAAGGCAAACTAATACAACAAAATTTATTGACTCCTTAGATTCACTTCTCACCTGTTTAAAAAGTTTTAAAAATATTTTTTTCTGCGGTGATATAAATATTAATATAGATGGGAACAGTTCTCACAAAAGATCGTATGATTACCTGAACATCCTGGCAAGTCATGGTATGCTCATAGGTCATACTTGGCCAACGCATGGACGTACATGCCTTGATCACATGATGCTTAAAACTAAAATGCAAGCTCTCTGTTTCGTATTTGAAATATCCATCACTGATCACGAGAGTGTGGCTTGATAAAGTTAAGCAAAACTTTAATTTCCAACCTATTCTTGAATGTCAAGATCCTAACTTATCGACTGATCTTCTTGTATTGAATTTATCCTCGGCCATTAATAACAACTCCAGCATTGTTGAAACAACCATAAGAAGTTTGATTTCTAAACCATGGATAACTAAAAGGCTACTTCGTTATATGAAGAAACGGGACAACTTATATAAAAAAATTAAACGAAATGCGGACGATGAGGATATAAAACAACATATAGATGCTATCGAAACTTTTGCAACAATCTGCTCAAGAAAGCAAAAAGGATCTACGAAAAGCAGGAAATTGAAAAAACCAAAGGTAACAAAAAACAGCTATAGGATGTTATTGAAAGGATTAGCGGCTCCAATAAGACGGCAGACTATTCATTGTCCCTCTTGTCGCCTAACAGCCCTGATACGGACATTAATATTGTTAACAGTTTCTTCGCAAACCTGGCTGAAAAGATTACCAACTCTAAACAAATTACACTTTCTTTTGCCAACGATCACTTCTACGAAACACCACCCAATTCACTTGTCATTCTCCCTACGAATGTGGGCATTCAAAACAGCACTTATTAAACCCATTTTTAAAGCTGGTGAAAAAGATTGTGAAAATAACTACCGACCTATTTCTAGATATCTAGAGCTGGTAGAAACCAACTCTATCCAAGATCCTCAAACGTCTTATAAATCAGCGTTTAATAAAATTCTTACAGAAAAATAAACTTATTTCTCCTGCACAATTTGGCTTTCCATCTGGTCGATGCATCAATGACGCGGTAAATGAGCTGTTACACAATTGTTGTCAATTTGGATGGCAGGAAGAAATGTTTAACTGTGTTTCTGACCCTTCCGAAAGTGTTCGCCGCAGTCTCGATTAAAAAAATTAGAAAGGCTCGGTATAAGAGGTATTTCACTTAAATTAATGGAAGACCATCTTACTGGTAGAAAACAACGGGTCAGAATAGAAAACAGACTAAGTGATGAGGTAGATGTCATATTTGGTATTCCACAAGGCATCATAATCGGTCCTACACTCTTCTTGGTGTACATCAATGACCTTTGCCAACTTCCCCTTTATAAAGGCAAAACTTTTTCATTTGCTGACAATACCGCCTTGTTCTCTAGCTGCAAAATAATGTTCTAACACTCAATGTGTCTAAAACTAAATATATAACCTTTGCCCATAGCAGTAATCTACTCCCACCGACCTCTCTTACTATTTCTGCCCATGCCTGTGATTTCAAAAACATGTGCTCATGTCCCACTCTTGAAAGAGCAGAGAATATTAAATATCTTTGGGTCATAATTGGTCAACATCTTTCTTTGAAACCATACATAGAGACCCTTATAATCAGACTCCGATAATTGATCTTTATTTTTAAAATCCTAAGACCGAAAGATTATTAAGATGGTTTACTACGCATTATGCCAATCCCTAATCAAATACTGCATCACATCATGGGGTGGGGGGTGCTACCAAAACTCATCTAATCGATGCAGAGAGGGCAGAGCGCGCCATACTTAAGGTAAGTGCTGGTCTTCCTTTTCCATTCCCTACTGTAGACCTGTATAAGGAATGGGATGTTCTTACTGTTAGGCAAACTTTTATTTTGCATACTGTACTTAAAACACACTCCCACCTGCAGTATGACGAGAAGCTACTTAAAGATAAACGCTGAAAAGATAAGGTATGTCACACACTTCAAATTAAAACATCTTTCTCACATAAGTTCTTTTGCTTTCTTGGACAAAATCTATACAATAAATTAAATAGCATCCTTATATATCCTAAAACAAAATTTAACTGTTAAATAACAATAAAAAACTTAAAAAAATGTGGATTATAAAAAAACAGAAAACCTTTGTACTTAAATAATCCTAAGTCCAACATATATCTACTCATAGCCGCTAACTCTATACTCGCAACACACATACACATTTACACTCCCAAAAGTTGCGTCGTTAATACTTTTGCACTCACACTGTTATTGACACTTCATACAAACATATACAACATATAAAAAAATTGCAACATTTTATACGTTCTTTTTATATCAATAGCTTTTATTAGGTTTAATTCTTCCACTAATTCTGTCCGTGGGTTTGGGCTCTGGTGACCTGCAACACAGGATTTTTCACAAAAAAACTACTTCAGGCACCAGTCTCTCACAAAGCTGAAACCTAATTATGGAAAATTGTTAACTCTAAAAGTACCATTTGTGAAGAGAGAATAAACGATTTATTATATATTATTATTTGGTAAAGGCCATTCTAATTACGTCGTACTATGTATTGTGTTGTTTGACGTGTCATGTTTATAATATTTTACTTAAAATATTATCGTAAAATTATACCTATAAATGAAATATAATATTAAAGATGGCATGTTTTATAATAGGATTCAAATCTCATTCTTCCCGTAAGGAACATTGTTCAGAATTCGTAAGTTTCCACCGGTGTGTACGTTTTTATTATCCTAGAATTAAATTATAAATGTAAGGAAACTGTAACTTATTTTTTTTAAAATAATAAGTCTGTTTTTTTCGTAAAATGAGACTGTATTTGTATATATAATCGCTAAAATTAATTTAAATATAAAATTTATTTGAACAGTAGTGATGTTGTTTTAGCATATCGGCAAAGTCGACAACCCCATATCGACATTTACCTTTATATTTTCGTTGTTGTAGTATGCCTAAAAATGTTAAAGAAAATTGGATAAGAGTAATTCCACGGGCCCAAAATCAAAGGACTTGAATAGTCGTATTTGCTCAAAGTACTTTTCCAAACACTGCTTTGTTAACGAAGGAAAATGGCAAAGGCTGAAACCGAGTGTAATTCCTACTTTATACATTATAAGAACACAGTTACTAGGTATAATTTTATTTTCAATCACGTCTCCGTTTAATATATTTATGTCAAACCAGTATAGAGGTAGATGAGCAGATAACCCTAAGTGCCATATGGTCAGTGGGAAATCAACATGCGAATAACATTATTAATAATAGTATCATCAAAGCAGTTTTGAAACTCACAAATACGTTTTGATATTTTAGCAACCAGAGGAGATGATGGATACTTCTGCCCCCATGACATTAAATTAGTTAGAAATTCATTTGGTGATAAAAAGAGGATGATTGATATTCATAGTAAAAATATTGATTGGAATTATGTAGAATTACTTAACCAAATTCAATATAAAGAAAGTCTTAAATTAATAAACTAATAAATTAAAAAAAATCAACAGCTCTTATGAATTAATTATATATTTTCCCTGCCAATGCCAATTATAGGTTTTCCTGTATACATTTTCAATGTTATCTCCTTCATTAAATATATTTACATAAAAGTTTATCGACCAAATTGGCGATATATTGAAAATGGGCCAGATTAGGAGTACCCTTAACCGACGAGCATGTATGTGTAGATATATGGATGTAAAGGAGGCGAGAGAGGTGTTTCAGGATCGTGTCAAATGGAAGTCCGTAGTCTCTACCTACCCACCTGGGTGACAGGCGTGAGTGTTTATGTATGTATTAAATAAAAGTAAGGTTAACACAAAAAGTGAAACAAGCACGCTAAATCTAAAAGGCGGATGTTATGTGTATGTACATATAAATAAATGTTTTTACATATATATTGTTTATCAATATACATGACATATGAAAAGATGTAAATATACTATTATATTTTTTTCCAATAATTTATCTAGTTCTAACAGAAACACTAATTGAAAATTTCTATCATATTTCTCCAGGAATAAAAACTGTCAGTACGGAATACTACTTACTTACTTTCGTTTATTAGAAAATTAAGAGTACCCTTAACCGACGAGCGTGTATGCGTAGGTACATGGATGTGGAGGAGGCGAGAGAGGTGTGTCAGGATCGTGCCAAATGGAAGTCCATAGTCTCCGCCTACCCCTCTGGGTGACAGGCGTGAGTGTTTATGCATGTATGCGTATGAGAGTGTGCGTAATATATAAAACTCGTTATCAAAAGGAAAGTGGGATAACATTCCACAAAGAAGTTTACAGCTAATATTAAACAAATTAAAACTATTTAATAATATAGGTACTTAAAAATTTGTTACTAATCTTAATATCGTAATAACCAACATGTTTGGCTTTATATTACTGAGTTTTGATAAACAATAAAATTCAATAGGGTTGTCGAGTTCCTTGTCTATAATACTTATCGATGTTTTTTTCTACCCATATCTGTTAACAACCAACCGTATAGCCATAATTTTAGTCTAGGTTCAGTTGGAAACCTGTAACCCATGGTAACAGGTTTACAACTGAACCTAGACTAAAATTATGGCTAAAAAGCATAAAAATTGTGAATTGGCGTCCGAAACAAAATGATTATCTTTGTTCTAAACACTTCACAGATGACTATTTTAATAGATATGAGAAACGCACCACTTTGAAAAAGTGCAGTATACCCACAATATTTTCTGGTAGTACCAGTACTAGTAAGTATAAAAATATTAAATTATTATTTCTAATATTTTTTATTTCTTCTCTCCTTATTTTCCCTCAGACTCAAGGGCCATAGCCAAGTGTAGAAAGGTTGCCTGATGATGACTTTGTGTTTACAAGATGTAAATTTGTTAAATCTGTTTAAATATGACCAATATATTATATCAAGGGAATAAATTTATAATGGGACTGAAAAATTATTAATGTCATTAGTGAGCTTGCGTGACTTAAGGTGAGAAATAGCACCTCCCTAAACTGCTTCCCGCCTTGTCGTGGCAGGGGGTAGTAGCCGTGGCTTAGTAACCCATGGTAAACGTAGGGCGACTCACATGGCTGGCCCGAAGTGAAGGCCTGGCCCAAGGTGGCCACTCTGGGATATGTGTTAGTGAGCTGCGGCTAAAGGAGAGTCCTCTCCCTATATCGCTGCAGCGATGCGCCACTCGACTATCCTCAGCGACTTTGGCGGGGCTACACCACTTGGTGCTGGGGGAGTCTGTTGTGCAGGTGAAGTTGGAGGCCGCGAAGGGCAGTGTGCCTTGTGTTACTGGTGTGCCTTATCTGAGAAGAAAAGGGTGAGGAGAAGTCCTCAACTCAGGAGGGGATGCTATTAGGCGGCTGGTGCTGGCGGGGCCGCGGATGTGTTTGTAAGCGTTCCCGTGGCCCTGCCAATGTGCGACGAAGGCCAAGAACACCATGGGGTTTTAGTAGGTGCGAGTCCGACATTCTTGCCCCCGCGAAGCGGGTATGCGTAGGCATTTCCTCATTTGAAACCCGGAACAAAATCCGTTCCGTAGTTACGAAGAAAACGTGAAAATACCAACGCAGCGTCGATCTTGGTTTTATATGAGGTATAAAGCTTGCGTCTAAGGTCTAGGTATTAATTGATACATTTATTTATTGTATGGCATTATATTAATATGATTCCTAAATAGAATGGATTTTGCGGGTAGGCCTGGGTATAGAATTTTTATCGATATGTTTTGTCACACTGTCTTTTCTCTATTATTAGTTCTTTGGACGTTCACTTCTGCTGTCAGCGCCAAAATGGCGAAAATCAAATCGCCTCATTATGTCACGGTGTATAGCATAGATAAATAAATATGTAGCAAGCTAGTTCATAGCCACTCCATATATAGTAGTCAGTGCTCTGAGGTTTTATCTATAGTTATTCTGTGTCTATAGTCTAGTCAAGTCTATAGACTTAGAATACCTATACTGGCGTAATATTCTAAGTCTATGGTCTAGTCTATGTCTACGCGAACTGTCACAATATCAGTGTCGCACTAACGAGATTGTGTATACAAAAAATATATTTTGTTTTGTTAAAAATTTGATTTGGTACAGATATTTAAAATGATTGATGAAAATATAACAGTGAGTGATAATTCAGATATAGATGAAGGCGGTACTGCGGAACTTCGTGGTTACCTTAGTAAATGGACGAATTACATTCATGGTTGGCAAGATAGATTTATCGTTTTGAAGGATTCCACTTTATCATATTATAAAAGTGAATTAGAGAGTAATCTTGGGTGTCGTGGTGCATTATGTTTAAAGAAAGCTAAAGTAAAGGTAAATAAAAGCAATATTAGCAAAATTTATTTGTTTCTGCTTTAAGCAATGAATTTGTCCTTGTAGTTGGTAGGCATCTTCCTTATTTTTAATTATCAAATGCAATAGAAGAAAGCGCTTCGGATTTATTGCCTTTAAAAAAAGTCGTTTTCTGTGTTCTTCATGTCAAATAGTATTTATATAATAGTGTAAACTTTCATCATTTCATGGTACCTATTTTGTTGGATAGGACTTCATTATTTTAAGAATAAGCACCTAAAAAAAAGGGAAATTTCCTATTTTTTATTCATTTATTCTTTGTTTGCACACACACATCATGTATGAAACTATGGACTTAATGCTACAGGGCATTTTCTGCTAGCTACCTTCTGGCCAGTCAGAAAATATTAATAGGGATAGGGTTCAGCTTTAGAAACTGCAATCCAATATATAAAATTCATGTTTTCAAGGTAGAAAGAGTTACCAAAGGTGTTTAAAATCCATAGTTTATGAAAAATCTTTTTTGTAAATCATGTAAATATAAATAAACTGTTCAATAAAATGTAAATATGAATGACAAATGCTTAATGACATTAAGTTTCATTTTATAAATTTAAATGTAAATAATTCAAATTTCTATATTAATGTTCCGAAAATTTCTGTAGGCAGAGAAGGGTCAATTTGTCTCTAGTCTACACACTCCTGCCTCCCTTCTTATGCCGCAGGATAATATTGGAGCAACTCCAACATATTATAAATACAACAAAATGAATTTTATACTATACATAATTAGTAACATGCATAGATACATAAATAAGCCGTGGTAGCTCAGATGGTTTGCGCTCGCTGTAAATTTCCCAGTACAAGAGCAACCTGGGTTCGATCCCCGCCGGCTCCAATGAAATTGTTAATTGAAATTTTAAATGCTAATTTACCACTTGCTTAGCGGCGAAGGAAAACATTGTGAGGAGGCCTGCATGTCTGAGAAATAAGAAAAAAAATTCAAAGACATGTGAAGTTCGCCAACATGCATTGGGGCAGCGCGGCGGACACTTCCTTGCTCTAAACCCTCTCAGAAATGAGGGGTGGCCTGTGCCCAGTAGTAGGACGTAAATAGGCTTATACATATGCATGTATAGATACATAAATAAATATGTAAAGTTTTCGGATATGAAGTGGTTAAAGCCAGTTATATAAGTAGAGAGATCAGTGCTCCTACAGTGTTAGGTAGTGATTTTAAAGCAGTTGTTTATATGATGCCTTACTTACTAGTAGTAGTACTTTTTTAAACTATTTGAAGCCAGTGCTTGACTACTATAGGTTCTTCGTTAAATCATTTCAAAGTTTAATGGCTACTGGGATAAAATTGTGATAAATTTTCCTTTTTAATTTCAGCCACATGAATTTGATGACTGCAGATTTGATGTGTCAGTAAATGACTGTGTATGGTACTTAAGAGCTTCTAATCCTGAGGAGAAACAACAATGGATTGATGTCTTGGAATCATTTAAAGTGAGTAAATATTGATTACATCACACATTAATGGGGGTGGGGGGAAAGGACAGGGGGGTTAACAGCTATGTAACGTCACATGTTAAAATCTAAAATACTAAAACACAAAATTTATATGGAAACCAAAAACTTAAAAATATGATGATTAAGTTTTGTATCTTTTATTAACATTATTAATTATTTATTGTTCTTTAATTGTACTTTTGTTTTGTCCATTATCTAAAATATTTGACTTTATTTTGATTTTATTAAAGATTATTTTTAATTCAAATAAAAAAATTGGAAAAACTGCTGTTTTAATTTAATTACTTCTGAAATATAAAATTGTATCATAAACTGGTGTCATAAACTATAAAATTTGTGTGACTTAATTTATGGATGGCCCTATATATCAAACAATATTTGTTTAGGTAAGTAAATGGAATGTCCTTTTTGTAAAAACAAAAGAGACATTCCATTTTCATCTTGATAAATTATAGGGAGTTTAAACCTGCCTGCATTCAAATTGCTTTTAATATCTGAGTCATTTATGATAGCAAATGAGTCATACTCAGATATTTTCTTTTATCAAGTTATAGGCTTGAGATTATATTATATTAAAATATTATAGAATTAATATCTTGCTCCATGATAAGATTAAAAATATCAAGTATGGGTTCTGCTGGCATTTAATGGCTTATGGTATAACAAGCTGCACAGCGCTAAGTCGATTTATACGAGCAGGCACACACCTCAGGCGAACCCATGCTACCCTGTCATACCGTTATCATGGGCCTGGTCTGGTGCGCGTAGGACTATGATGGACCGAAGCATGCATGTTACATAAAGTTTGGTTTCACATAGAATTAAAATTCGGAAATTGGTAGTCTGAGAGTTAAGTGCCTCAATGGTCTAGTGTTCGTAAGCGCAACTGCTCATCATATGGTCCTGGGTTTAAATCCCAGGTTGGGCCAAAAATCACTTATTGATTTTATTGTTAAGGAATTTTCTGTAGCAGTCCATAGCCACGATGTTGGCTTTCTTTCACTCCTCGAAAACAAGTAAAGCCATTGGTCCTGCGCATGAATTTTCTCGGATTGTATCCGATTGCTGTCACAATGGACTATGAGAGTGAGGAAAAAGAGTGTGCATATTAATATATCCTAACCTGCGCAGAAGGCTGGTCTCTGTTGAGATTTTCCATTGTGACCAAAATTCACTCAGAAAAACATTATTATACGCAAGAGTGCTTCATGATCCAACAAGTCGAAACGAAATGAATATAGCGACGTGATCACACGAGCCACCCCTGCGCTCACTCGAGTCACTATGGGTGCGCTTGGACTGCGCCTTTGAATTTACCGACTTTAAACGGATCAGACGCGCTAGCTTGCGTCACCTTGAGTCACAGCCTTCACACAGCGCTTAGACGCGATTTGTGATATCACGAAGCCAGCATGACGGAAAAAACCATGAGCCTATATATTATATAAATACTAATAAATTTTTAGTACAAATATTATTGTATATTATTATATTATTGTATACTAATAATACTAAGAGCTTTTTCAATAGTTTAACAATGAATATATGTTAATTTAAAAATAAATTCACAGCATGCCAGTTGTAATTGCCAATTTGCCAAATAAGTGTGGATATTATGGTATTTTCTCTTAGTTAAATAGGTCCTTCCAGTGGTAGTGCATAGATATGAATGTGGTTACAGCCAATAAAAATACCAAGAACATAGGCCTCCCCATAGATCGCCTCATAGGGCGATATTTGCCATGATTGGCATTTGGGTTGGCAACTGCAGTTTTTATATTTTAGTAGTTATTAGAAAGACGCTGCTGCCCATGTCTTGTTTTGTTTCGCTCTCTCTTACGACACCCACGGGACGATATGGGGTAGTGGATATTCATACACTGCCTTTACATGGTCAAAAGATAATTATGAATTTTTCAATTCAAATTATTCGACTCATTCAAAACAAACTTTGTATTTATTTCCGACTGGCACATGACAGTGTGTTAAGTTCAGATGAGAAAACCGCACAAATAACTTTGTTGACATTTAATTCTTATAGCTTAAATTAATAAAAAAGAAAACAGTAAAATCTAACTGAAAGAAAAAATATTGAAGGTCATGTATTTATTTAAGATTAATAAAAAGATATCTCAGCAAAAATATAAATGTGAAAAAGCATTTGTTCTTATTGAACGATAATTGGGTTTGCAGGCTTTGCTAATAAAAGAGTTGAGATTTTAATTTATTTTTAAATTTTTAGATGGAGTCAGGGTATGGAACTAGCTCAGATAGTAGTTCCAATGGATGTGGTCTGCGAAGACATGGATCAGTTACATCTCTACAATCAACAGGCTCACATGGTTATTATCTTGAATTAGACTTTAAATTTTTAGAGAATGATTAGTGAATGCAAATAAAACATGGAAGTATTACTTCAAGGGAAGTAAGCCCGCAACATTGCACAAAATTTCAAACAAACTTACTGAAATTCAATGAACTGATAAGCTAACACTTTATTATACTTTATTACAACTTGGAATGCATAGACAAAAGTGAGGCTAACTAAACTAAACTAACTATCAGTGAGGTCTGGTATCCTCGGTGTCCACCATATGTCACCTCTCACAGAAATAAGCTTTTCAGAAAAGTAACCGCATGGTTTCCATTGCCTGGTTTGACGTATAGCAGGTGGCCCCATTTTGTAAGAACTCACAGTCGCTGTCATTGCGGACAAAAAAATCGTTCATGCATTTATAGTGCACTGAATGAACAGATAATGCTCATCCTCTAAAGTCCTCAAAAAAGTACAGTCCCACTGTGGCAAAAGATGACATGGCACTCTAAACCCTGACTTTTGGGCTGTGCAATGGACGTTGACATTTTTGTTCAGGATTTGACTCGTTACTTACTTTTCTAATAAGATATAATAAAGAATTTAGTGTTTTATTTTCAATTCACAATGTAAAACATTATTAATATATATTTTTACAAAAAATATCTATTTTCATCATTTTAAACTTTACTTAAGCTTTCATGTTAACCGCAATGCAACAATAAATGTAAAAAAATATGTGTGTAAAAATTAGTTGTAATATAAATAATGAAATTATCGTTATTGTTAGGTAGAAAAACACATTGTTTGGTTAACATAACACCATCCCAATAGAATGAGACTGCACGGCGTGATTTGTTTTTAATATAAATATGAGAAATAGCGATGTGCGCTCACGTGAAAACTAGTATCAGTACTCTTTTTATGCAAACACCATTTACATTGCTACGCAAAAATGGTTAAATAATAAAATCGACCGCCGACAGTGCTTGCTACGGGCGAATGAAAGTCATTCGCGGCGCAATTGGTATGCCACGTCTGCCGTTGCTCAAATTGCGTTAGGTCGTTTTATTGAAAATGTTAAATTTTATTGAAATGCTTCCAAATTTTATTTGCATTTACTAATAATAGTCCACCCCGTTACCGTTACAGCATATTAAATTCTACTGCTGAACATAGGCCTCCCTCATAGATTGTTTCATAGGGGATTTTGCCATAGTTGCCACGCTTTGCAGGCCGGCTGGCAATCGCTGTTTTCTATTTTTAGTCGTTACTCTGCTGCCCAACTCATAATTAGTTTCCCTCTATCGCCTATTACGATACCTACGTTATGATATGGGGTAGTGGATATTCTTACACTGCCGCTACTCGGTAATGGTCCACACGGTCAACCATAATTAAATAAAAATGTAATTTTTTTATCTCTGAAATGAGAAAAGAGCGCAGGCCTTCTCTCATTTCTGTGAGCGTTATGGATCAATCAGTTAAAATGTTATTCCTCAGGTCATGCAGGTTTCCTCACAATGTTTTGCCTTTATCTCCGAGCACGTGAAAAATCAGCACTTTAAATTACAATTAACAGTTTCATTGGTGCCGGTGAACCCAGGTTGCTCGTGTACTGCAAAATTTATGGCGAGTTCTAACATCTAAATTACCACATACACCATGTATAATGTATTGAAATCTAACTTGCTCACGATAATGTTGTATGTATATTATATTGTGTGTGTATATTATATTCACTTTATAGCATTCTTTATATATTGTGTCGGATTTGAGAGAAATTTAATGAAAGAATATTTAAAGAAATTTAACATACTGCTGTCATACAAGGAACACAATCATAACTATGTTATTTTAATTTAAATTTAAGTTCAGAAAATATATTTCAACTTTCAATATTAAGTGAGATATTACTCCTTTAAAAATAAATATGAGGTTAATTAACTACTTTGGATCAATAATTGTGACAAATAAAAAAAAAATCGAGGATAATATGTGAAATCTCCCAACACATTGGAGCATCGTTGCAGACACGTTGTGAAACACTCAGAATTATTTTATTATTTAAGGAAATGATTATTAAAATATTATTAATTGATTGAGTAGATGCTTCCATGCAGAATGCAGAAATATATATGTCAGCAGAATCAGTGATATTATATACAATTTGGCCAAAACGATTAGGCGCAGGATTGCGGTTTCGGCGCCCGCACTCCGCCTACCGTTCCGGTATTCCCTCCCTAGTTCTAATATGACGTCTTAGCTGTCAAGCGCCTAATTGTTTTGGTCACGTAGTAAATGTGTAATAAAATACACCTGAAATTCTTTTTTTTATGTATACGAGTATGTATATATATTTTTTCAGTTGGGATTTGAATCCTCTACTCGCATTATTCAGATTAATAAAATAAAATAACCCTTATTTAAATTGTAGGTCGCACTTCGCGCCGCCTCACAGAGAAGATCGCCGAGTTGGACACATATAGCGAGTTATTGTCCAAACAAGCTGTGCAGTTGCAACAGTACTTCGATATGTGCGTTGCGTCATACCCACAGATCAGCGATGAAACTGTCGAAGCTATCGATGCCGTTAAATTGGCAGATGGTAAGACTATGTTGGTTCTGCTTTGTGCTACTTGCAGACTGTGATAAATAGCTTATTGATGATTATGTTACATGTTATTTATTATATTGTGAAAGTGACTTTGCAATATTGGTAAATTCTTTTATAAAACATGGGTGTAGTAAGAGGCGACAGAGGGAAACAAATCAGGAGATGGGCAGCAGCGTCTTCGTAATAACGATAAAAAAAATGCGGTCGCCAACCCGATTACCAAGCGTGGCAACTATAGCAAATCCCCCCTATGAGAAAATCAATGGGGGATGCCTATGTTCAGCAGTGGACTTTAATAGACTGTAACTGTAATGGTAACGATTTTATAAAAAGTTAGCTACTTTCGAACAAGGCGTTATCTTTCTGTTACAATATAAGTTGTTATCTGCAGAGCATGTAGATAATAGTATCACAAATACGCCCACGCGGACATTAGTCAATCACACGCTGTCATCAAAGTTGCGAATATAATATTCGACCAAGATAATTAGAGGACATTTTATGTTATTAAGACGAAGCGGTACCTAAGATAGGCAAGGATGTTGCATTATACTTATTCAGCTAATTGGGTTGGTCACATAGTAAAAAAATATCATTTTTGGATAAAAGACACTTAATCCTTTCTAACTTTATACTGCCACCAAAAGTGAGGGGTCAGAGAGTGCACCTGTGCTTGCGCACTCTTTCGTATACTTTAATCCTGTCCTGGGCCGAATCCATGACGGGGCTGCAATATGAGATGTTGGCTTTAAAATACTTGAGCTTCCTATATTCACTTAACCTTGCACATAGTGATTTCTATCTATTTCTGTGAGAACAGAGATTTGAAGATGATGAAGCAGCACTCGCTGCAGTACTTGAATTTTTCACGTGAAAGAGACAGCATGAGTGCAGCGCAGCTATATTATGCTGTAGCACGAATGGGTCGGCACGACCGGGGTAGGACCACGCTCTCACAGAATAACAAGCGTAAAATAGCAGCTTGATGATGCTGTGTTTCGTATGGTGAGTGTAGAGAACCGGATACCCTTTTACTGGAATCGAGGCATTCCATCTTAGTCCTCAGGGGTGACAACGCATTTTGAATCTTAATCGAGGATAAATGTAGATTTCTGTGGCCCTCAGTATCCACTTACCATCAGGTGGACTGTGTGCTGTCACCCAAATTCTGCATAAGCTTCTGTTAAGGGATATTCTTACATATAAAAAAAAATTCGCAGGTGTAGATTTGCGCATGTACACAGGCGAAGTCCGTGCAACGAGCACGTCGTTTAGAGCGACATGTGGCGCAACTCTAGCGACTCTTCAGCACTGCGTCGAGCTTTTGCGTCGGCGTGAGAAGCAAGCTCAACAGGCAGAGGAGCTTTATATGTGAGTTCTATTCACGTAAATTCCGTAGTAAAACGTAAGTAAAGAGTACGGTTAAAACAAATGCTACCAATCTCAAGCATAGGCACAAAGTAGCCAGCCTTTCGGTGTTTTACAGGATACATTTTGGAGAGTATGCGCAGGAATTGCATCACTTGATTCCTCCTATTCCGTTCCATCATCGGACGACTAGACGCTCGGCTGGTCGCCACCCTTTGTTGTCGATATACTAAGCATTCGAACCAAACGGTTTACTTCTTCGTTTGTAACGCGTGCATCAAAGGAGTGCAATAATTTGCCAGCATATCGAAGGCAAGAGTAAATAGACTTTTGTTAAGCTAAGTCTGTGTGCCTTGCTATCTTAGGCTGCGTCAACCACTTACCATTAGGTGGAATAGTAGTCAAGCACTGGCTTGTAATAATTAGGTTAGCCAGTCTGTATATTTGTTTATCATCATCATCATCATCATTACAGCCCTTCACAAGTCCACTGCTGAACATAGGTCTCGCCCAAGGAACGCCACAAAGCACGGTCCCGAGCCACCTGCATCCATTGATCTCCTGCATGTCTTACCAGGTCGTCACTCTATCTAGTGGGGGGACGCCCTACATTTTGCCTGCCGGTACGAGGCTAAACCACTCGAGAACCTTTCTTCCCCATCGGTTGTCGGTTCTTCGAGCTATATGGCCGGCCCATTGCCACTTTAGCTTACTAATCCGTTATATAATATTCGTTTATATTTTTATTATATTCTAAACGTGGATAATTTTTTGATAGAAGTCTTATTTTAGGGCTTTGAAGAATCAATTGACAGAAGCAAGATTGGCGTCGAAACCGGGACCTGATCACGAGGTAAGGATATAATTACCTATAACAGTACTACTTGACATGCTATCAAAACAATAATACTTATTAACCAATCCATCTTCTCGTTGTGAAGATCACCAAAAAAATTTAAATAGGGGTCGTAGAGAAGAACTAGCATATTATGTCAATATTTGTATGCAAACCATAGTTATTTGCTTATATTAAAGTATGATTCTCTATTCTTAGTACAGATTGTGGTTTGATGATCAGAAACCCTCTCCTCGAGTGGCATCCATCTGTTTGTCTTTAGTTTTTAGGAAAGCTATAGCAAAACAATATCAATATTTGCCACTTTTAAGGTATTCCAAATTTGTTAATTAATAATTACTCATTGTTCTCACAAGGCGCTGGCATGTTATAAGTCAATCGAAACCAGACGTTAAACTAGTAAGAAAAATTACATCGACACTTAAATCAGGGTGCTATTATCAAATAGTGGTGCTATTTGATAGGTAACTTACTTACAGTTCTAATGACGATACATCATCGCTATTATAACAGCATAAAGAAAATGCTGTCAGATTAAGTGAGACAGTGGTGAAACAATCAAAATCTATATATTATTACGTGAAACGAAAACTTAGTGCCTCTTTTTAAGCATATTACGCGCACGGAGGAGTGCGAGATTTGGCAGACTTAAGGTATAACGTAATGTGATACAATTACATTAAATTAAATAAGACATACGTTATTTACGTTCATACTGCCTATGTCAAACACATAATTATCGGTTGGACAAATTATGTTGTTTGTTATACATACATATGATGTTATTACTTAAGGCCAACGTCAAACACTTAATAATCTGTGGTCAAACAGTCGCACAGAGTAGAGAATAAGCTGCGAATTTTGTGTGATTTCCAATGGTCCTTTTTCAATAGTGTCGAGTGTATATCAAGGCAAAAAGCGTTTATTTAATATTTTGTATATTAGATATCTGTGTTTTCCATATTAATGTGCGGTTGAAAGTGAAATACAGCTTGCTTAATATACAAACCTAAACATTTTAAGAATTACGTTCGAATTTCGACACGCGGCGACCACTAGTATAAATAAATACGTATTTGTAGCTCAGGATCGTGTTATGTGGCATTATTTGGGGATACCCATGCTCGGCGATGGACTTGTGTAATGTTGATGATGATGTACAGTCAGCGTCAGATAGAAAGAAGCAGTCATGGTGATCAAATAATTTGAAACATACAAAGTGATCATAAACATTCAACCATCCATAGTGGCCAAATTATTGAGAACATTAATCTTGCTCAAATATATCGGAACACATACAACGTCAAATATATGAGATCATTTAAATCGTTTCAAATTATAGTAACAAACAGAACGCCAATGATATCCAGCAGTCAAAGTATTCAAAAATTTGGAACACTAGGAAAATAAATTTTATACCGATATTATGGGGTTGAAATTTAATTGATTTCAAAATCCAATTCGTATGCTAAAAGAAAATTACAATTATATTGTTAATGATATAACATATCATTAACAAAATAATTGTAATTTTCTTTTATTGAAATGATAATGTTATTCTAATTTCATTAAACTGGTCAAAACCGTGTAGTGGCCGTGTAAGAATATCCATTACCCCATATCGTAAGCGGCGACAGAGGGAAGAGAAGAGGGACAGAGGGCCCTTAATAACAACACACAATTAAAAAACTGCAGTTGCCAAACGTAGCATCTAGTCAGAATCCCCAGAAGTTTTCTTTTTATTTTGTTTGTTTTTGATTTTTATTTCTTTCAAATAAAGTTGGTTTTTAAATTTAGTTTTAATGCTGATGAAACTTGTAAAAGCTGAATGATGCAGTTTAAATGGATGCATAAAATGGTGTGCCTTTGCCTCCTTTGCTATGATGCTATTTGACGTTGATCAAAACACAAACAGGGGCTGTTAGAAAAATGTCATTTATATTTTATATAAAATATAACAATATACCCTGATAATTCTATTATAAAGCCTTTCTAAGTAAGTAGTTCATGTGTTAAAGATTTCATACTATTAAAACCTAGGCAGAAAGGGAATCCTACCACCTGTTATCGTTAAGAAATATTAATCGCCATCCTGTTTCGTAGCAGAAAATTTCGTTTGCCAGAACTAGTTGTACAAATAATTGAGAAATATAATAAATATTACGAAAAGTATTGTTTAATTTAGTACAACACCCTATCTTAATATCATATTTGACATATTATTCAACAAGATTGCATTAGGTATAGCAGAATGCTATCAAAAATCTCAGGCGGGATTCATAATATCATTTACAATCATCATTATAAATGGTTTTCAAATAATGTACTGAAAAAAACATCATCTACGAAATAAGAGTAGGCGAAATAATAATACTGAGTTGCATTAAAAGGAACATTAATAATTTAATATGTAGTAGAATGTTTTTTTTTTTATAATAAAACTTAGCGCAAAAAAAATTGCACCCTATCGTAATACGATTATTCCTGTTATGTCCCACATTTTTGAGTACTTTAGCTGCTTCGTTACCATAGATGTTTTGTTTGTAACTATATTAAGGACGGTTTGACTGAAACCATATAATTGACGTTGTATATGTTCCGATATATTAGAGCAATATTAATGATTGGAAGAATTTGCCTACTTTGGATGGTTGAATATTAATGATCGTGATACTCTGTGATTTTAACGCCCACCACGCCGAATTTGGTTCCCGTTTAACCGATCATGCGGGTAGGTCTGTTTATGACTTTGCCTTGGCATATGGTCTGACACAACTGGTTACTACGCCTACGCGGATCCCAGATGTGGAGGATCATGTACCTTCCTTGTTGGACCTTCTGCTGACCTCTTATCCGGATGGTCTCCGTCGATGCCCCTCTTGGCTCTTTGGACCATTGTCTGATCCGGAGTACGGTGCCACTCACGCTCCCATCGCAGTTGTGATCTGCAGCTCGCCGCCGTGTTTGGCACTATAGGTCGGTCGATTGGGACGGGATGCGATCTCTTATTGCATCCTACCCTTTGGGGGCGGGTTTGCTTCTCGCCGGATGGTCCCAACGTTGTTCGTTCAGGGAATGGAATTATTTATTCCATCATCTGTGGTGCCTATCGGAGGCAGAACTCAGCCATGGTTTGGTCGCTCCTGTAAAATTGCATCACGCTATAAACAGGAGTGCTGCCGGGCCTGGGCTGACGCATCAACGTCCCGGGATGTAAACACCAGCGCTCTTAAAAAGAAGTATAATTTCGCCTCCAGGTCCTTCAAAAGCGTCATTGCCAAGGCAAAGTCAGAGCACATCGGCAGAATTGGCGAGAAGTTAGTTCGCCTCCCTTCGGGAACACGTGCATTCTGATCTTTCGCCAAGGCTGTCCAAGGGAACTTCTGTCAGCCATCTCTGCCGTCTCTGCACAGGGTGGACGACTCACTGACCCATGACGCAAAGGAGAAAATCGATCTGCTACACTCTCCTTTTGCTTCCAACTCGACTCTCGATGACGGGGGGAACACAGCGCCGACCATCCCGCGGTGTGAGTGCTCCATGCAGGAAGTGCTGTTTACACAGCGCTCGGTGCGTAAAGCACTCCTCTCCCTGGATGTCAACAAGTCGAGTGGGCCTGATGGAGTCCCACCTATTGTGCTGAAGGCGTGTGCTCCAAAGTTGGCATCGGTTTTAACGCGTCGTTTCCGGTACTCCTACTTCCTAGGCGTAGTCCCGAACTCATAGAAGACTGGTGCACCCGATCCCTAAAAAAGGCGACCGCTCAGATCCGTCCAACTACAGGCTTATCGCTATCACCTCCTTGTTCTCCAGAGTAATGGAAACTATTATTAACTGCCAGCTCATGCGGTACCAGCTGATTAGTGACCGCCAGTACGGTTCCCGTCGAGGTCGCTCAGCTGGTGATCTTCTAGGTTACATAACTCATAGATGGGCGGAGGCAGTAGAGTCCAATGGGGAGGCGTTGGCCGTTAGTTTGGACATAGCGAAGGCCTTCGATCGGGTTTGGCACAAAGCGCTTCTTTCGAAGCTCCCTTCCTATGGGCTTCCCGAGAAATTGTGCAATTGGATCACCAGCTTTCTTGCAGATCGGAGCATCAAGGTCGTAGTAGACGGTGCATGCTCCGATTACAAGCCCATTAACGCTGGTGTTCCACAAGGCTGCGTGCTATCATCAACGCTGTTTTTTCTGCATATCAATGATATGTTGCAAACCGGTAATATTCATTGCTATGCAGACGACAGCACTGGTGATGCTTTATACACCGGCCGTGCCAATATTTCTCGGGAAAACGTCGCCGAGTACCGGAACAAACTTGTGTCTGAAGTCGAGACTTTGTTGAACAAAGTCTCAGACTGGGGGCGACTAAATCTAGTCCAGTTCAATCCTCACAAGACACAAGTTTGCGCGTTTACCGCTAAAAAGAACCCCTTTGTCGTATCTCCTCAGTTTCAAGGCACTCCCTTGTTGCCTCAGCCAGTATCGGAATCCTCGGTGTCGACATATCGAGTGATGTGTAGTTTCGTGGTCACTTGGAAGAGAAGGCAAAATTGGCCTCTAAAAAGCTTGGCGTCCTCAGCATAGCGGGACAGTATTTCATGCCGGCACACCGCTTGCAACTTTACAAGGCGCAGGTTCGGCCCCACATGGAATACTGTTCCCATCTCTGGGCAGGGGCTCCCCAGTGCTCTCCCAGTGCGGTCAGTGCCTTCCACTTGACCGCATCCAGCGCAGAGCGGCTCGAATCATCGACGACCGAGTTCTTTCAGATCGGCTGGACTCACTGGCACTGCGTTGAGATGTTGCATCTCTTTGCGTATCTTTGTGCTCTGAGGAATTGTTCGGACTAATTCCAGCCGCTCAATTTCACCATCGCACATCGCGATTAAACTAGCGATACCATCCATACCATCTGGTTGATTGGCGGTCCACCACTGTGCGATTTAGAAGAAGTTTTCTTTCTCGCACAACTTCCTTGTGGAATCGATTACCACCAGCGATTTTTCCGGACCGATACGACTTAAGGACCTTCAAGAAAAGAGCCTACTCCCTTTTTAAAAGGCCGGCAACGCATCTGCAATTCCCCTGGTGTTGCAGTTGTTCATGGGCGGCGGTAGTCACATACCATCAGGTGAGTCGCATGCTCGTTTGCCCCCTCTCCTATAAAAAAAAGCTTAGGATGTTTCGAAATATTTGATCACCTTGACTGCTACCTTCCTTTTGACGCTGATTGAACATGTGATGATTTATTAATTTAGATTTTAGTTTCTTATAATTTTTAACTTAGGTTTCGGTAGGAGATTTCATGGCACAACTGGACTTTATTAACCTAATTAATGTCTTGACAGAGACGATAAATGAATGTTGACAAAACATTGAAATCAGGCATAGATCAGGAAAATATATAGAGTATAATATGTGCAGTCAGTAAACTAGGTCTATTTAGGAGAAAACCTCATTGCTCTCGGTCTAAAGATATTACTAGGCGTAAAAAGCCTAAAAAGCCTAAAAATATAGGTGTATATAGCCTAAATAATATTTGATGATGATTATAAGTATTTGTATGGTCTACAAATAATACCCCCCACGATACAGGAGAAAATCCTAGTGTGGAGGTAACGTTTTTTTATTATTTTAATAAAATAAAAAATAAATAAATAAAGATACCTCATCAGTCACAGTAAATAGTTTTTTTCAAATATAATATCTAAAATCGTGAAACGCTACGTTTAACGCCCTTGACGCTGCTTCACGTCTCACCAGTCTGAATATATTATTACATCTTGTGTTTTTATTTTTATTTATCTATAATTTAATATATAATTTGGCTAATTACATTGTACGTTTGATTTTAAACTTTTTTAGTTCCCGACGTTTCGAGTACTGTGCAAACGAGATAAAATTTGTAAAGTTAGTATTATCAAATAATGGAGTCATATACCGCCGACTCATGTGGTACCTCGAGGATCACCAGTTCATTTGTGATCGCTATTTGGGTTTTTGTCGAGGTTACACGGTTGATATTCCTGATTAATCCATATACGGAAGCAGTGCTGCTTTCGAAGAGCTTTTTTATGGAATTCTCGAGAAAATTTCTTTATTCAGGAAAATTTTTTCAACAACATACATTTTCGTCTGCGCCTGAACTAAGCATTGAGCTTGTATCTCACTAACTATGCAATTGGTTCACCAGTTTTTTTGAGATCGTACTAGGTGATAGGACTCCGTTTCTGCCTAGGAATCTGTTTGGGTAGGCACCACCCTCTTACTACAGTTTAGACCTTACAGTTGTAAAACGCCTTTGATATCAGGCGATGCCGCCGCCCGCGTAGGTGTTTACTTGGCTATAGTGTGTTGTCACGAAAATGTAAATAAAATAATTTTGGATATTAGGTATAATACACATTATCATTTATTAACATTATAATCATTTTTATTACTACAAGAAAAAACACATTTATAAGTGTTGCACTGCCAAATATTTTCGTGACACTTTCTTTTTATAGATGTTTTCAGTTTTCGATTGTTAAATTTAATTATGTAGTGTATTCGCATTCGGATAAACAATTTATCAAAAAAAAATGAGGGAAACATAAGCATGGCCGTCATTTGAATTCAATTTTACTTAGTAACTCATATAACTATAACAGTAATTCACCATTATAGATATTATATTTTTCGAAAACGGCACTTAAAATTAGTTAAATAAGTACTTTAAAACACGCTTCCGCCATCCGCATGTATTGTCTATCAGACTCAGTGAAGTGCGCTAGCACAAGGTCGGCCCGCCCCCTACCCGCAAGGCCCCCGGCGTTGCTCTGCACAAGTACATACGTTTCTCAACTGTAAGGTCTCTAAACTATGCTCTTACTTAATTCTGCCGCCTAGGCGGCAAAGAGTAGTAGTAGCGGTAGCACTGTACTAATACGTTTGGTCTGAAGGGTAGGTATAGAGAGCCAGTATAATTACAGGCTGTGTGGTATTCTATCTTGGTCCTCGGAGGTCACAAGGCATACGTCTGTAGTCTTTTTTGTTTGGAGTTGTAGGTGTTCAAGGTCGTAGTCGACGGTGGTCGGTCGTATGCCGACTCATGACTTTTTCACAAAACCCTTTACTTCACGAAAGGCTGAATATTTCCTCATACCCCATTGTTTTGTTATGATGCGTAGCAATGGCTTTTACTTAACATACTACGCATCATACTACGCTACGCATTTGACCGTATTGGTGAAGCCGTATACATCGGCCGTGTATATAATTCTCGGGAACACGTCGTCGAGTGTCTTAATATGTACATATGTACATACTTATGTCTGAAGTCGAATCTTTGTTACGAGCGAGTAAGCTAAGTCTGTGATTGGGACCGACTAAATCCAGTTTCATTTAATCCTCATAAGACTACTAATTGTATATATTTGTGCGTTTACTGTAAAAATAAAGCATTTGTTGTATCTTTTATTTAAAAGGCACTCTTCTTTGATGTCTCAGTCACCGAGACATATCGAGTGATGTTCAGTTGCGTATCTCGCAAAATCTTGGCGTGCTTAATAAAGCAATGTAGTTTTTTATGCCGGTCACCGCTTGTAATTTTAAAAGATTGTTCTCGCATGCAGAGAAACGTAGTGTTACCTTCTTCCATTTGACTGCATGCAAGAATAGCAACTCCAAACGTCGATGACTGGGTTTTTAAAACAAGTCAAAGCTCTATAATGAAAGTTGCTATTACTGATTTGAACTTAAAAGTACAAGGGGTTTGCCAAAAGAAGTTAGATACTCTTGTCTCATTTGTTGACACTGGCAGGTTATACATCATCGTAAAGGCTGGACATTTACTGATGAATATGAAAATTTATTTTAAAAGGGATAATAAACGAGCAAACAGTCTACTTGAATGCTGTGACCCATAGACACCTACATCTATCTCCGATTAAGACTCATAATTCTGGGACGTTTTTATCCATGAGAACTGAAATTGAGTACTTCGATACCGTAAATAGGATCTCCTGTTCTCTACACTCACCATATGTAACAACGAAATTCAGCATTGTGCTGCTATTTTACGCTAGCATTCTGTGAGAGTGTGGTTATTCACCATCATACTGTGGCTCTACCACGTATTTAAATATTTTCATAATGATTTCTTATATTTACGCGAACACTACACATGAAATAAAACTACTTTTACAGATTTTATCGCGTTTAATTATACTTATTTTTAAATTCCCGACGTTTCGGGTGCTTTCCAGCACCCATGGAGTCCCTCGTGACCATGGGTGCTGGAAAGCACCCGAAACGTCGGGAATTTAAAAATAAGTATAATTAAACGCGATAAAATCCGTAAAAGTAGTTTTATACAATAAATATTTTCATTTGAAAAATGCTCTTAATAACCTGACGGTAATTCGCTCGCAGTAATTTAGCTTAGTGATAGTGATTTTGGCGATTTACTGTGACTATACAAAATATTTAAATTTAAAACCCCACGAATGTTTGAACTTTTTGGCTATTACTTTTGGTGAGTCTGCTTTTTCATGAGTATTAGTTTTTAATTAGGTTTCTGAATTCAAAAGACCATAGTATGTATGGTCAAAATGATCCTAGTTGGACGAAACGTCGACATGTGCAGAATCAAATGGTCGCCTCGTTTATTTGCTAGATAGGTCATATAATTACTGCGATGCTATTTGTTTTAAGAACGGTTAACTCCGAGTGGTATGTGATAGTGAATGCTCCAATAGTAATATCAGCTTGACAAACGACTAAAGTTAAGAATCCGGTACCTTTTCTAGCAAAACGACAACGCAGCACCGTACACGTCTGACAGAACGCTCGATTTTTTTAATTCAAAAATATAATATGGTGAGTGAGGTCTGAATAACAACCTCATCCATATTCCAATAACCATGTGATTTTTACCTGATTCTAAATATCAAATAAAAATAAAAAGTAAGTAGTTTATAGGCAAAGAAGACGCACTGGCTGTATATGATTGCAAGATTTCTAAGGTGTCTAAAGAAGAAAAGTCAAAGTGTACAGGCTCTCTCTATTACCAAGTTTAAATGTTTTGTTAAGCTGAAACTGTATAAAAAGGATTATTATAGTATAAATGAATACATGATTGATAATAACCCTGGGAATGAGGTGGTCGCTACCAAGCAGTTTCTAAAATAAATTTTGTACTTAAATAGTTTGTACAACCATTAATGTAAAATTTACTTTTAAAAAAAAGTCCCGCTGGGTTTCTTGCTGGTTTTTCCCAGGACAGAGGTTTTTTTTTCGAACCAGTGGTAAAGTAAAAAATGACTTTCAATAAGAATTACACATGTAATCTATATTGAATAAAAAATTATTCTATTCTATTCTATTCTAGTCAAAGATATTTTCCAAGTGGTTTAGTTTAGACGTATACCTATAAACAAGCATAAAGTTGTGCGTACTCATCAGTCTGCACTTTACTTACACGATTACAGCGAAGTGCACAATGCATTGTATAAGGCCGGCCATATACATACATACGGATTTCTGTTTCGGGATTCCGTTTCGGAATTCCGAACGGGTCGGCCACACATATTCGGAATCCCGTTTTGCCCGCAAAATTTCGAACGGAAAACTACCGTACGTGTGTGACGGGTCCTTGATTTTATATGAAGTTGCTGAAGTTGCGCGAATCCCGAAACGGAATTCCGTATGTATGTGGTCGGCGTAATATTACTGTATACATTATACAATAGCTGAACTAATTTCTCCCGTGAACTGAACCACATTGTACAGACGGTAGACGGTCGCGCCGCGGGACGGTCGCGTCCGTATATTATGTTTTAATAGTCTTTGTTTATATTTGATTATTAACACTCGTCAGTTATTTCCCGTTCCTTCTATTTATGTGCCTGTGTCTGTGGCCTAGCGTTGGACTTTATTGTTTGTGTAGTGATTTTCATTGGTTGCGTGTACTATTAGTTTTTTAATTAAATAAAAATGAAGTTTAAGCTTTTCAAGAAAAGCCTGCGCCAGGTGAGATTACTACTAATTTTTGTTTTACGGTCAATTAAAATAGTTCTGAATTTACGGTACTTAGAATAGTTCTAGATCGTAAGTGAAAATTACATATTTTTCGGAATTTTTTGCATATTGATTATTATGAGAACTCAATATAAATTATATTATAACTTAATCACTTATTAAAAAACGTAACTACAGTAAAAAGTGTTTTTAAGACCCATTTTTTTTGGCTTATTAATTGTTTGTTAACATGCGTTATTGTGCAAATTTTAAGTATCAATTTCTATTTTACTTTGCGTAAAATAAATAACTTTTTATTTTTATTGTTCACTTAAAATTTACGCATAAAGAACCAAAAATTGTGTATTCCTCTTTGCTTTTTATTTTAAAAACTAGTAGTGCATTCCTAGATCGGTAGATACGAGCAGTAACTTCTAGATTAAAACTGGTTTCAGTAGAATTAGGCTTGTATATCCATAAGTTTGCTCATTTGTAATATTACATTAAATACTTAACAACTGTAAAAAATATTTTACTTTGGCTTAATATTTAATACACTTCTTGTACTTGTATCGATATCGGTCTACTTTTTAATTTTAAAATAAATTATTTTATTTTTTATTTTAATATAACTGCACCTTCGCTTTTAACAAAATCTTACTTTGCATTTTTTCTTGTTCCGAACAATACGCCATCCATGGTTTCTAAAAGTTAACATGAATAGAAAAGGTGGAACAGCTTGTATTTTAATAAAGAGTTTGACGGAGCATTAAACTCCCTTTGATGTCAGCTTGGAAGTCTTTCAGCTATGTAAACTAGCGGCTTAATGTTCATGGAAGCCATTCAACTGAAACAGTTGGTTTGTTTACTTTATTAAGATGCACGTCATAGATACGTTTGTGTTCAGCATGAAATCGGGTGATTATGACCATCATTCGTGACAAATATAGAGATAAACTAAAGAAATAGTTATCTTGCGAATTTTCCACGAAGTACGGTATCATACCGAAGATTCAATGTATCATGATGCACAAATAGACATTTTATATATACCGAAAAATTTCCTAAATGTGTGTTTAATAAAACCTTGAACATCTTATTTGCTGTCAGTAATTTATGTCATAATGCCAGATATCATAGAATTTCTTTCCAAAGTGACTGGGATCAGGAAATATGCGATAATGTTATAACTGTGTATTTAATTAATGATAATAATCGTTTAAACGTCCTGTATTAGTGGTGTACTATTTATAGCATAAAGCATTGTAAGATTGTATGAAACCGTGCATATTTTACTGCCTCTTTGTATAAATCATACATTTTTCACCATGTCTAATTGGGCTGTGGTCCTGAACTGCTGTCAACAATCCGCTCAAACAAAGGTGTTGCCATTATATATCAAATCCTTCTAACTTGGAGACGTAGTACTATTATTTATTCTGTGACTAGATCTCCATCCAGTTAAGAACTGTTTACAAAAAGATAAATATGACACAATAAGTTTACCTGTAAACGTAATGTTTCAATAATTGTTACTTCTGTTTTCTATCAGGATTTCACTTTTAAATCAGTGTAATTTTTTTTAAATAAAATTAGGATGACAAACGAGCACACAGTCCACCTGATGGTAAGTGGATGCTGTCGTCCATAAACACATCTACATATATCCTCGAAAAAGACACCCCTGAGGACTAACATGGAATGGTATTCTGTGAGGGCGTGGTCTTACCCCGGTCGAGCCGACCCATTCATGCTACAATCATAATATAGCTGCAGCGTGGCTCTATCACGTATAACGCACTACCTCAAAGTCACTTGTATTCATCGACTCCCTGCCGATTCATCAGGTTGTCATTTAGTCACCTTGTCAACTTTCTTCCCCATCGGCTCCTATGATTAAAATGGTTTTGTTGGACTGTGCCGTTAAATTTGCCACTCCTGGCCGCCATCGCCAGTTGGCGTTTTATAAACCCCTTAATATTTTTATGACGCTTTACGCATATATTGAACCTCTGTTTAACTTAGAGGTTGTCATAATAAGATGTAAACATAGCTACTATTAGATACTATTAGAGCCGTGGTAGCTCAGATGGTTAGCACTCGCTGTAAGTTTCACAGTACGCGAGCAACCCGGGTTCGAACCCCGCCGGCATCAATGAAATTGTTAATTGCAATTTTAAGTGCTGATTCAGCACGTGCTCGGCGGTGAAGGAAAACATCGTGAGGAAACCAGCATGTCGGAGAAATAAAAAAAAATATTTTGAAGATATGTGAAGTTCGCCAACACGCATTGGGGCAGCGCGGCGAACATTTCCTTGCCCTAAAACCCTCTCAGAAATGAGAGAAGGCCTGTGCCCAGCAGTGGGTCGTATATAGCCTGTAACTTTTAACTTTATAGCTACAATTTAAACATGGAATTTAAAAAAAATGTGATTATGTTCTAAGGATTTTACACTCAAAATAGGCCGAGAATTATATTAAAAATAACGGCTGATTTACACAGGGACAGTAACTGGCTCCAAATTCGAGGCAAGTCAGTGCTGACCCGCTACTGGCATAATGTAAATTGATTTGGAGTCAGTACAGCACTGTCTGCGCGACTACTGACTGCGTGTAAACGGTGCAAGTCAGTCCTCGGCGCCAGCACTGGCGCCTGTTACTGACCCCATGTAAATCAGCCTTAAGTGTAATAATATGTTGTGTTCGTTCAACGTATCGTATTTGTGTATAATTATTACATCGCCGAATTAACGGTGTGGATGCAACGAAGTGAATGCCACGAATTTTTTTTCAAACTAGATGAATAATACAGGCACTGCTTTTTTACATTTTTTATGTAAAAGAAGGATGGTGTCCATTACCAAATTTACGAAGAACTCGGGGTTTCACCTCCTGTTACCCTCCCTCCCCCTCAATAAATATAGGACTAATAATTTTTAGTGTTACGTGCCAAATTAAAAAAAAAAACACAAAATATTTCTTGATTAGGAATCGTTGTTAACTTTTATATTTTCTCAGTCAGTATCAACTATTTCTGGCGCATGATTGTGATCATTTCACATCAGACCCTTATAAGTATCATTATCAAATCGTTATAAGTATAATATGGACATCTGGCATGTCGTAGGCAGCCCTATTAGGCACTGACTGACTGCTTAGGTCGTCCAGTGTGTGGCTTGTTGTAGGGCGCCTCGATGGTTCGTTGCACTCGCTTATCATTGAACATGCGCCAACGTAAACATTGTTAGGATTTCTTCGCGTTAACCTTATTATGCTGTCACCTCTAAAATTGTTCCTCGACGCATTGAATGTCTGCTAACTCACTGAAACCTATTCAATTTTAGTGGAATATTTTGTGACAAAGTTAATTTACTCCATGTCACTGTCAAGTGTTACGATAGAAAATGGCTACACTGCTCGACTTACCAACGGGAGAAATTGGTTGATGGATTTCAGCTTTTACGATATTTTATGATTTTGCATGGGTGGAAGAATGAATAATGTTGTATTTAGATGTAGGAAAGCTATTTTCAACTTCTACGATTCCGGAAACGCGTCATAAAAGTTCCAATCTAATATTCCATTGAGCTAATCTTAGTCATCGTCTATTTTTGTGTTTGATTCTATCATTGTAATCCAATCAGATCGATCGTAAACCAAATTTTACGGTGCTTATCAATCTCATTTTTAGGGTTATTTTTTATCAAAGTGTTTCATTAAAAGCTCTTTTAACTTTTTATTTTTCTTTATTTATCATGTAATTATTAATTATTAATTTATTTTAACTCATTAATCATTTATTACAATTTCAGTGTTATTTAAATTAATCATTCATTACAATATCATTGTCAGCTACTGAAAATATTTGCCTTAGCTGCCTTGCTTGGCAGGTGGGCTGGCAACCGCAATTTATTATTTTGAGTTATTATGAGTTGATATAAGATGCTGTTGCACATCTGTTTCAGTTTCTCTCTGTCGCCTCTGACGACACCCACGGGATTATACGGGGTAGTGGATTCTCTTACGTGATGCATTGTTTACAAACAATATATTATGATATCTTTCATAATTTACATATTATATATTTAGATTGATGCCTTTCATACAATGACACACGATACATTTGCTTTCAACACGATTATTTTTAGCGGACTTCAAAAAAGTAGAGGTTCTCAATTTTATTGCATGTTTTTTTTTGTATGAGTTCACGGTTGTGAACCAGAGAAAGAGGTTTTGCTCAAGGGACACACATAAATTTTAAGAAAAAAATATCTAAAAACATCTAAAAACAGTTGACCCTGCAGGCCATCCCTGGAACTTACCGCTTATTTACGTGCGCAACGCTCGAAATCTATTTAATTTTTGTGTTTTTGGTATTTATTTTTTGAAAAACTTTGAAACGGCTCGACCGATTGACTTGAAAATCTAATCAGCACGAAGTCTCAATGCACACTCGAACACACACACACACACACACACACACACACACACACACACACACACACACACACACACACACACACACACACACACACACTCACACTCACACTCACACACACACACACACACACACACGCACACGCGCACCCGCGCACACACGCGCATGCGCACACGCACACGCACACACTACAAACTCGCATTTTCAAAATCGGGCCGAAATCCATCCGGTAGTTAAAAAGAAAATACTGATTGAATAAAACTATTTTACGGATTTTATCGCGTTTAATTTTACTAATTTTGTTTCCCGACGTTTCGGGTGCTTTACAGCACCCATGGTCACGGTGGGGACTGAGGTGTTTGACATCCCAATGTCATAGTTAGCCCTACCTTCAGTTTTTGAATATTAATTTTGGTCCGATCTACGCAGAATGAGCTTACAGTATCTTGAAGTCTTGCAGTGGTATGCTTGGGTTTGGATTTAATTTTGTTAATTATAGGATCCCAAGCAGATGGCAGCACCATCCATCTTCTCTATTGAAATTAGGATGTTTTTAATTTCAATAGCCTCGCGTATCATCCTTGGTAGGAATCGGTGTTCTTTTGCGAGGATTTGTGGTCACATTCACAATCAAGCTTGTACACAGCTTGATTGTGAATGTGGTCTCTTATATAGGACAAACAAAAGATCTATTAAAACCCGCGTGAAAGAACATATAGCTGACGTGAGGCACCGACGCTATGGGAAGTCTGCAGTCTGTGAACATGTTCAAGATCGTCCCCGCCATTACATCAGATTTGATAGACCACAAATCCTCGCAAAAGAACACCGATTCCTACCAAGAATGATACGCGAGGATATTAAAATTAAAAAATGGATGGATGATGCCATCTGCTTGGGATCCTATAATTAACAAAATTAAATCCAAACCCAAGCATACCACTGCAAGACTTCAAGATACTGTAAGCTCATTCTGCGTAGATCGGACCAAAACTTAATATTCAAAAACTGAAAGTAGCCGGGCTAACTGTTACATTGGGACGTCAAACACCTCAGTCCCCGTGACCATGGGTGCTGTAAAGCACCCGAAACGTCGGAATCAAAATTAGTAAAATTAAACGCGATAAAATCTGTAAAATAGTTTTATTCAATGTGTAGTGTTCGCGTAAATATAAGAAATCATTAAGAAAATACTGGTGAATTTTTTAATGTAACTATTTAGACATTCGATTTGTTACCTTGAGTTTGTGATATTTCTTAGTCCAATGACAAGGGTCAAAAAGCTATTACTACCTATTGTATCGAAGAATTAGAGCCTTTAGATCTATTATGTTGATATATTTTTTTATAGTTTTTGAAGTCGGTTTTACTTTATATATAATTAATATAAAAGTTAATTTCTTAGGTCGCAAGCTTTTGACAATTCAAAAACATGTTACAAGACACTGACGTGATACTTATAGTATATACATTCGTTTATTCAGGAATTCGATTGCACAAATATTATTTCTTATTAACTATCTTATTAGATTGATAATTTATTTCGATTGATTTCGTTAGTTTTAATTTTTAATTCTTTTTCAAAATAAAAGTAGCTTAAGTTACTCCTTATAATTATAACATCAGCTATCTGCAAGTGAAAGTCCCGTCAAAAACGGTCCAGCCATTTCGGAGATTACACAAACAAACAGACAGACAGTCAGTTAGACAAAATTTTTAAAAATTGTATTCTTGTTATAAGTACCGTATATACGTTCATATGCATTTAGTAAAAAAGCTGTTATTTTGACATTACAAACTCAATGTTATTTATTTGTATAGATTTGTCAGAATTCGACAGCCAGTTTAAGAGTTACGAGAGAACATTCGTAGAAACGTACATGCAGACATATTACATACCAGCAGAAAATATTACCTAATTTTTGGTCTTCAGTAAAAAAATTATATTATACGGGTGTAAGATTTTACCGTTGTCTTTATCTTTTCTACCGATTTCAAAAAGGAGGAGATACTCAATAAGACTGTATGATTTTTACATTTTTTATATGTGTTACCTCATAACTTTTTTCTATCCCATATATAAATTTGATCAAGATCTGACCAATAGTTTTTGAGTTATCCTTAATAATTTATATTGAAGTCGGTTGTACAAAACTTTTAATTTTAAATTATTACTTATAATCATTTCCGTTTAGCTAGAATATAAAACCACACCTATAACATAAAAACCGTATGAGAGTGTAGTAAAAGTATAAAATAATCTCAAGTTTTGATTTGCTCGTCTTACATTAATTACACCTAGTTCCACTGACGGGCGAGGGGTGTGTCAGCATTCGTGATTGGAGTGAAGGGCATACTACAGTATCGATTTCCAGCATACACGTGGAAATCGTTTGTTATTTTATACCGAGTGAAGCAATGTTATTCATTCGTTACAACCAATCAAAAGTCCACTGCTGACGATAGTTCTCCCCATAGTTTGAAAAATGTTTTATTTGAAAAATGAAGATGAAAAATGTTTCCTCACTAGGCAAGCCTGTATCGAGGAAACCTGAGAGCAAAGTTCATTATGCGTTATTTTATACACCGTATCAGACAGATTGTATTAACATACACACAAAACAGTAATAGCAGAATTGCTTATTGCTTATTCCGGTTGGAAGGTTGTAGATAGCCAATATAATTACAGACCGTGAGGCATTCCATCTTAGTCATCAGAGGTGACAACGCATCTATAGCCTTCTTTCCTTGAAGTTGGCTACAGGCGTGAATGGGCTGTAGCCATTTACCATCAGGTGGGTTACAAGTTCGGTTGTCACTTCAGTTAAAAGAAAAAGAAAAAAGAGACGTGGTACGGTGAATATAAGCGATGGGCTTTTTCATTCAATTTTAAGCGATGATTTACCATAAGCTCCGCTGTGAAGGAAAACATCGTGAGGAAATTAGTTTGTCCACACGCATTGGGGCAGCTCGGCGGTCTCTTAAATGTTCCAAATCCCTCTCAGTAACCAAAGGACAGCAGTTGGACGTATGTCCAACTGATACACTTAATTGAATGTTTATTAAGTTAATTTATTTTTAATGCACATTTAATAAGTATATTATATTTACAAATTTTATTGCCCGAAAATCCCGGGACTTCGGGAGACACGACTCATCATTGGATCCAAACCCTAAATATAATGTTAATAAATTCAACATAATACAGGTGGACTGATATATTATGTATATAAATATAATGTACAAGCTGATTCAAACTGACGAACGTATGGTTTTGCTCGCTTGAAATTCGGGTAAAAGCAAATTTTATTATATTTTTTTTCAAAAATATTACTGACGAAAAGAATTACCACCAAAAATCCTTATAATAACTGTAGACTGTAGACTGACTGTAGGTATACGAAATCAGTATTTAATTTGTACTTTATAAAGAGAAAATTACTTTGCAATACATTGTGTTAATTTATACCAAAACGTTCACTCGGGGGTAGCATGGAATTCGATATGTAAAATAATTATTAGAATCGGGTCAGCAATTCCAGAAATAAGGTAACCTCTACAAAAAAACTTGCTAACAAACAACTTTACCTTTTCAAAATATTTGTGTGAATGAATTTTTTTAGTAAACGTGCACGATTTTATAATGTATACTACTAAAGATTCGTCGGTTGCTAGGCAAGGTTTGGAGCATTGGGGTGTGACAGCGTTAAAAGGCAGCGTATTGCGTCACCACCATTGTAGTATATTAGGAAAGACATAACATTTGACGGCACCCTCGTGGCTCATGGCTCTGATGGTTATATCCCTGTGCGTTGACGTCAGCCGCCGTTTTATTTACTCTGAGCTACAAAGCTTTCTGTTGCTACGTGTACGTGGTGCGGTTGTTAAATGAATATTATCCAATATGTAATATCGGTATGTAATTAACTGTTTGTGTTTGTACACTCTCTAAGGTAGGTATTTAATTGATGTAGTTTTACTTCGGAGCACTAGATTAAATTTTGTGTTCGTTTGCTCTATGTCCGCTTCGTGATAAGATTACATAATTACAAATTTAAACAAGACATTGCTTAAATTTGTATTTAGGTAATCATATCGGCGCGGGTAAATCAAGTTTGTTGTTTTGTGCGTGAAACAGAGAAAATGAACTTTCCCAGAAATGAGACCTAGCTACATATATTTTTCGCCCCCGTAAATCACTATATTGTAAATTTCATCGACGTTATTGGAGCTGTTTTCGATAGTGCCATTTCAAACAAATATAATAAATATTGCTCGTATTACATATAGTATAGAATATTTAATGCATTTTTCATTCATTTTCATCAAAAGTCCAATGCTAGGTCCAATAGGCCTTCTCACTCTTAGGACAACCGCAGTTTTTGAGTTTTTATTAGGAAGATGCTGCTGCCCATCTCCTGTTTCATTTCCTATATTCACCTTTTATGGATCAAATAGGATGATGGATTCTCGTACTTAAAATTTAATATGTATTTCATACATACAGTTAAGTTTACTTATACATACTACTTTTTAATGGCGAGTTAAATATAAAATATTGTTTGCGTAAGTACTTGAAAGTTTTGAAGTCATCAAGATTTTATTAAAACTTTTGTACTAAAAATTACAAAAATAACATAATGCGTTCATTTCATGATTGTAGTAGGAAGTTATTTAGTAACGATAACAATGAATCGGCTACGGTGCTGTTTTATGGGGATTCCATGCGGTTTCAGAATGATGTCAGAACAGCTTTGATGTGCTAATTTTGTCTACAATCCAGAACAAAGACTTTGTATATCGGTATATACATCAGTTGTGTTTATAGCTATCATGTAAATTGGAATATATGGAGTTAATGAAAGATATTGAAATTATACGCGTCGAAGTTTATTATAAATATTATTGTAGGATGTTAGTAATGAGTAAGAAATGTAAACGGCAGCCATTTGATATTTTATATTATTTTTCCCATGAGTTTTTCACTATCGACGCTTTTAGGTCTAGTCTAGGTAAGTTGCTACAAAAACAAGCAAATATTAGTCTTTTTACGCCTCCATAAAGTTCAGGGTTGTGGGTGTGAGGTTTGCGTACATAACGCTAAAAGTCACCCTTAGTTATTGTAGGGTGTGCTTTGTTGACTTAGGAATGCGGTCGACTATTTGAGCTATAAATCGTAAGGGTTACATTGTAAATTATGTCGTTACATTTTCATAGAATTCCCTATTATTTTCGTTTTTAATTGCAACAATTTAGGTTCTCTAGAATTTTAGTTTTTAATTGCATATGTTTAGGTTCCTCCAATGTAGTTTACGAATTCTGTAACATGTGAAGAATGATGGAGTGAAATGACATTTGGGTTGCCATAGTTCGATAGTATTTTCGTTTTTAATTTCAACAATTTAGGTTCTCTAGAATTTTAGTTTTTAATTGCGTAAATAAAGGTTTTTTTCCCAAATGTAATTTACGAATTCTTAAACAACCTTTGGGTTGTAGGTGTAGTTCAGTAATTAAGATTAACTGATAATAATGGTTTGCTGTGTATGATCATAGTGCTGTTAATCATAATAAGTACAAGTCGCGGCATGTAAGTCTAGCGCTGAAAGAAACGTGGAGGGGACGCGCATGAATTGAATTGCACGAATGCAACTGGAGAGGCAATCAGTGCGTGCGAACGATACGCACGAGACAATCAGCGCGACTTATGCGCAATAACGGTCACCGCTAGACTTTCGTGCCGCTACTTATACAGTGACGCTCCCTTTGGGGTACAAAGATTATGGTGTTAAATTACATCGTAACTAAGCTATAGTGTGCCCGTTCTATTTGAGTGTGTAGTGTAGCGGGGCGTGCAGCGTACATTACGTTACAAATACACGCTTTTATGCTACGGTGCACAGAGTGGTGGCGGCCGCTTGACGCGCTATATGCGATACTACGCACGCCCCCCAAAACGCTATCTACTCAGGCCTACTAAAATCATTGGCCTTAAAACGCAATATATGCAAAGGGACAATCTTATCGATCGTTTTTTAATCAACTATAAAAATGAGAGTTGCTCAACGAAATTCCTTCAGTGACTAATGGTTATACGTGGTAGAGCCATGCAGCGGCTATATTATGATTGTAGCACGATTGGGTCGGCTCGACAGGGGAAGTACCACGCTCTCACAGAATACCAGCGTAAAATAACAGCTTAATGCTGCTGTGTTTCGTATGGTGAGTGTAGAGAACCGGAGACCCTTTTTACTGGATACGAGGCATTCCATCTTAGTCCTCAAGTGTGACAGACAACGCATCTGCGTTTTGATTCTTAATTGAGCACAAAAATGTAGATGTCTATGTGTGCTCGTTTTTCACCCTTATTCTATATAAAAAGGGTGCAGAAATGCTGCGTGCCAACAATGATATTTCCGTACGGGATAAGTCGTGGGTCCAGTGTGGGTGTTTGTCGTCATGCAATTTATATTTGGTAAACCTTTCTACGACACGGGGGACACTCTTGGGGTAGTGTTCATTGTGATAAGGTTAAATTCGATCCACTAATAAACGGGAACTAGGGAACATTTTCGCGTTTTCAAAATTGATAATCCCACTTCGATTTTACTTTTAGGACAAGTAGTAAACTTAATGATTTATTAAGGGTAGACGTGGCCTTATTAAGAGATGTGAGGCTACATAATACTAAAGCAAACCTAATACTAAAGGAACATCATAGCCTTGATACGATTTACTGCTGGGCGCAAGCCTTCTCTCATTTATGAGAGGATTATGGAGCAATTAGTGTGCCGCACTGCTACAATTAGGTTAGCCAGATTGAGAAACCAGAATCATTGGTCAATATTTTAAAATAGCTCGACAATAGCATTTTAGCTGGAAAAAATAAAAATCAGTATTAATCAATAGAAACACATATATTGCGTAACATCTTAGGTATTATTATATTATATGAAAGAAACGTTAGCGAGGGTTTCGGTCAACTTCGGATCACGTGAGTGGCGGTCGGCACTGGACGGCAGTGGCGGATCAGTTTCTGAACTACTCGCTACTCATGGGACATTTCGCATAAAACCGGGACGTTGCACAACGTATGAAAAAGCTGGACATTCCAGCCAAATCCCGCCCATCTGCCAATTCTAGCTCCAATGCGTGTTGGCAGACTTCTCAGGACACAAAATATTTCTTAGACATACAGGTATCCTCACGATATTACCTAATACAATTATAAGTGATATATGTAATAGCAATTCAATTAAATTAATATTTGACGGCGGGAGATCGAACTCTTAGTTATTCGTGATTTTTTTGTGTATTTTTTCGCCTTATGACTTGTAATTTAAAAAGAAACACACGCGGGACGAATTAACCATTATCAATTTAGAAAAGGGGAGACTGGACCCTAGATCGAGGTTTTTAGTGGGCAACTTCTACAAGTTTTTTTACTAAATGAGAGGAAGGATATACTTAAAAATAAATATGAATATTAATTATATATATTTACATACCTCCTCTTTGAGTAAAGTAGTAGAATACAAAATATTTTATAATTTCATTTTGAAAGTGGGTAGATAGTACTTTAAATTAATTATGAGGTTCCATAAACCATTTCGACCATTTTTATCCAGGTTACAAAAAATTTAAGAATTGGTTTTTAATGATCTATGACTGTCGTGCTGTGCCCGAACGATGAGCTAGACAACCGAGAGAGATAACTGCAGCTCTGTCTTTTTATAGATATTTATGAAAACAAAATTTTATACCATCCCCTATTCCTTCCTACAATATTGCAACCAAAGCTAAAAATTTTTTTAAGTAAATTATACAGTCGCGGTATATCTTTCCCTTTTATGTTCGTTAATTTGTTTGCAGGATGTCGTTTGTCGGTTTAACATGACAGCTTTTGAAATTTTAGAACATTCTAATATTTAAAATAATAATTAATTTAAAATAAAACGTAGCAACATGGCAGTGGTAGATATTTTTATTTTTGTAAAACTAATTGGCTTCTGAATTCCATGGACATTTAAATGGAAATTTAAACAAAGAAGGCTACATAATATGCGTTAAGACCTCTGAGGACTGAGATAGAATGCCTCACAGCCTGTAATCACAATGTAATAACCAGTGTAATTTACACTGGTTCTCTATACCCTTCAGAGTAGAACACAGTAGTGCAAGCACTGTTATTTTGCGCTGCAGCGTGGTTTATGCAGTATTGAGTACTACTTATACAATGTGCAGTATTTGCAAATAATTATAGCAATATATGTATTTTAACCAGTCTACTTCATTTTAAAAGACCAATCGCGAGTATTTTCTTATCACATTACGTAACGTTTTCAACGTTTTAAGATAAGATCTCCTGACGTTAAAATATTTGCTAATGTTAAATGTATAGGCACCCATAATAATGCAATCTAATATAACACCTTTTTCCTGTTATGTAAAGTGTCAGGTGTTTAATCAAACATAAATAGCTTAGTGTATGTGTTGATACTATTACTATACTATACTATGGTGTATGTGTAGATATTACCGTGTAGGCCGTGGCGGTGTAAGAATATCCTCTATCCCATACCATCCCGTGGGTGTCGTAAGAGGTGATACAGGGAAACAAATCACGATATGACTAATAACGACATAAAATAAAAAATAAAAACTACGGTTGCGAACCCGCTTGCTAAGCGTGGCAACTATGGCAAATATCCCTTCTATAAGGCAATCTATGGGGAAAGCCTATGTTCAGCAGTGGACTTTAATAGCCTGTAACGGTAACGTTAACGGATGTGTTGATACTCAGTGAGAAGTGCCGCGGGGCGAGCCTGATAGCGTGCATGCCAAACATATACTCTTGTACTTCTTACAGGGGCATATGTGGCATAACGGCGCGTTGGCATCCATTTTACTGCTGGACATGGGCCTCTCATTGTAGGGAGGGTTGGCCTTTATCCGCCATGTTTGGTGGGCGATCGCAGTACGAAATTTCTCGTTCTTTTAACGCTGCTTCCGTTGCAGGTTAGGGTATTTTAGGTCTGACGTATACGAGATGGTTTTATCGTCAAGTAACGGAAGTCTTACGACACACACGAGAAGAAATTTGGTGACGGATCCTCTTAAGCCGCCACCACACGCCACTGTGTTTCAGAGCGTCTAATTGTCATGCACATGACACACACAACAATGCTGTACGTTTTTTCAAACAAAACAGGCAGTCAGGATTTAAACCTCTATAGTAGTTCTTCGACTATTTAACATATTATTGGTTTAAATGGTCCGTTGGGAATATCTCTCGCAATACAATTTCAGGGAATTGTCATTTTTTCAAGTGATAAAATGTAAAATGTATAATGTTTTTCCTTGCACTTATTTTTTTTAAATTAATTAGCTTAGATAATACTTTATTGCAACTTAAGTAACATATATATTGTGCATACGTTAGCTATTATGAAGCTATTATGTGGAAAATATTTTATTCTTTTTAGTTTTTGAAGTCGTTTTTACGACTTTTTAAATAAAACTTTACGTATTATTTTTAAGTATTATTGTCACATTTAATTTTGGAACAATACTTTGAAGTCTCCTTGGAGTGTACAATAGTAGCAGTTTCGCTAATTGTTTTATTAAAACAAATGTGGTGTGACCATTCTTGTGTAATAAATAACGTTTTAATATCGACGCGAGTTAATAAAAGCTATTAACTTATGGACTCAAAACTACAATAAAATAATTATACAAACGATATATACATATCTCCTGATGTTAAAAATAGATTGAAATATTAAATTTCGTTTGAGGTTACAGATTACAGTTACAGTCATGGAATATAACAGTACTTAAGTAAAACCTTTATTTTATTAAGTATTATGTATTTTATAAATATCAGTGCGTGTTGCTAGTGTTGAAATATGGAACTGAGACGTGGTCCTTGACTCCTTGCCGCCAGTAGATAGGTATAGTATTATTTGCTGATGATACGAGGGCGACACTGAAAGTTTTTAGAACTGGCCACTTGTAAACGATATAATAAAAAAATAAGTTCAAATTTTGAAAATGGAACTCTTTGCCAATATTATTGTGTATTTATTTTATTAATTTGTCATTTGTTTACGATTTGGCGGAAAATTGAAAATTGTCTGTGTCACGTCAGCATGAATTTAACGCTAGAAAATTTTCGTAAAATGATTTTTTATGACTTTCGATGTCATTTAAGTCAACAAGAAAGTTATGATAGACTTCGATTGGCCTTTCACGATGAAGCCCCATCTCGTGCCACTGTTTACAACTGGTTTAATGAGTTTTAATGTGGTCGCACTAATCTCACCGATGATCTGCGTGAGGGACGGCCTTCTACGGCGACGACTGAAGATAACATCAGTGTTGTGCGGCGTATGATAGAGACTGACAAAAGAGTGACTTATCAGCAGATTCGGACAAGCTTAGGCATCGTTATGAGTCAAGTGCACAAAATCCTCCATGAACATTTAGCGGTCAGGAAGCTTTGTGCCCGGTGGATACCTCATAATTTGACAGAGGCCCAAAAACTCCGTCGTGTTGATTGGTGTCGTGAAATGGTTCAAAGATTTAACGGAGGTGACTCAAATGCTGTGTTCGACATACTTACGGGTGACGAAAGCTGGATTTATTGTTATGATCCTGAAACTAAGAGACAGTCTGCTGTCTGGGTGTTTCCTTCCGAGGAGTTGCCAACTAAAGTGAAGAGAGGTCAAAAAAGATGGTGGCCTCGTTCTTCAGGACAGGTCATTACGCAACAATTGTTTTAGAGGATCGAAAAACAGTTACTGCAGAGTGGTACACTAACAATTGTTTGTCACTTGTCTTGGAAAAAGTTCGAGAGAAACGACCTCGCAGTAGGATCCTCCTTCACCACGACGTCTCGTCGCACACCGCCAAGCAAACAATCGACTACTTGGCGACGTCAGAAGTGGAATTACTGAGTCACCGGCCCTATAGCCCCGACCTCGCACCTTGCGATTTTTATTTATTTCCGAAAATAAAAGAAAACATTCGAGGAAAACGTTTTATTGCCGCCGAGGAAGCAGTGGCTGCGTTTCAAAATGCCGTCGAAGAGACCCCTAAGAACGAGTAGGCAAAGTGCTTTTCTCAGTGGTTCCATCGGATGCAGCGATGTATTGATGTAAATGGACAATTTTTGGAAAAGATATAATAAAACTAATAACTTGCTAGTTTGTTCAGTTTTTGATTTTCTAAGAACTTTCAGTGTCACCCTCGTAGTTCATTGATTTTCAAACTAAAACGACGTTTAGTAAATTTTGACGAAGTGAACAATGCTTTATCTAAACAAGTAAGTATATTATTGGTTTAACTATTTGCTTTTAAATGTCACTAAAACGAAATGTATAAAATTTATAATACCCATTATTAAACATTAGAATAGTAATAATATTTTGAACGGGAAAGAGTTGGATCTTTATAGTTGGACCACCGTTTTCCTAGAAACTCTGGACGCGAAGTTTCAATCAAGCCGACTTAGTTCTGCAGCATATGCTGTAATAATATAAAAAGCTTTAGTTGTGTAGATAGCTGGATAGTTTATTTCAGTTACTTCATAGCTTAACGTGGCTTATGCTATGTTAGGTTTTTCAGATAAAGAATAACCCCCATGAAATGAGGTGATCGCTGCTAGTATGCTGTTTCTAAATGTATGAGTTTCTATCTAGGTCTTTTCAGGGCGGAGGTTCATCCTAACCAGTGATAAAAGCATAATTGGTTTTCAAAAAGTATCACTATCACACACTATCCCTTCACAAATTCACTGCTGAACTTTTTTCAATTCAAAGCCTCCCCCATAGGTTGCGACAATGTTCGGTCCTCAGCTACATGCATCTATCGACTAACTGCGTGTTTCATCAGGTCGTCACTTAATGTAGTAGGGGGCCGTCCAGACTTGCGCTTGCCAGTACGAGGCTGTTACTCGAGAACCATTCTTCCCAATCGTTTGTTGGTTTCACGAGATAAATGGCCGGCCCATTGCCACGGGTTCGCTGAGCTATCTAAATAGTCCAAGCAGCTTTTGTGTTGAGCCCAAAGCTGCTAGGTGGCATTTTGCAGAACAAGCCTATATATGCAGCAATACTCCATGCACTACCGGACTTCCGCTTTGTTATAAAGTTTTAACAACTGTCTTGGCGAGAAGTATAGCTGCACCCTAGCAAGGGCACCTACCTTTCTTGCAGCTGCTTTGGGCAGCTGCTTTGGCCCTGGACTCAATGAACCGTCCAAAGTTATGTTGTCCAAAAAATGTTCAAGGAAATATTAACCCCCAGAAAAAATACATTTCAGAAAGAAGGAGCCAAAGTGAGCCGGGACCTTTTCGTAGTTAATAGACATGCTTGTATTTTGGAGGCGTAGAATTTCAAAAGATTGGTATCGTCCCATTTGGACTGCCTTCAGTGAGAGATTCACACGCTCATCCATAGCTTATCTTTCGAACTGGATTGATCCCGGCTGCTCTGACTACTCGGCTGATATTTCTCCACAACTTTCATTAGCGTTCTGTATATGTATGTGTATTGTGTACTTTGTTTGAAGATGGTTTCAAATGTCCCTGGGCTGCAGTAGCCACTTGCCATCAGGTGAAGTTCGTTTATGGCAAGGCTGGCCAATAGATTTTCCAGGTGAGCAAAATTTCTTAGACTGTGGCGGCGCCGGGCCACCGGTACTCCCATATTCAGAAGGTAATTTAGACAAAATAAATACAAAATATGCTTTATTGTACTTTATTTAATAAAATAACATTTTTTATTTTATTTAATGTGATCTGTGAAGAGGTTTGCCTGATAGTAATTTGTCGATATTTGGTTTTAAATCAGAAGTTGATAGTACAATCAAATCCGAAATGTGTTTGTCAGTGAGAGATGTGCGATATTTATTTTTAATGTATGATAGAGTTGAAAATGTTTTCTCACACACATAGGTGGATCCAAACCTGCTTAAAATTTGCATAGCAAGGTCGCGCAATGTTGGGAAATCGTCACAAGAAACTTTTTTCCAAAAATTTGCAAAACTTTCTGTTAGTTGCTCTGAAGATACATTTTCGGAAAAAAATTGCTTAATGGCAGTGTGATTTTGAAGATCTGTCACTTCGAGCTGAATGTTTGCTGGATATTGAAGCAAATCAGTAGAACTGATTGCAAAAGGATTCATAAACAACTGAATATTTTTCTTGTCAGATTCAAAATCCTGGAATCTGTTTTCAAAAGACTCTTTTAAACATTTTATTTTTGATAGGACTTGCAAGTGTGGAAAATGGTCGATTTTATTTCTCTCTAAGTTTGCTGCAAACAAGTTCAACTTCCTTTGAAACCATTGATCAAGTTTAACATCGTCGGAAGAGAACAATCTTTTCCTTGCAATTTAAGGTTCAGAACATTAAGGTACTTCATAATGTCAACTACAAATGCAAGATCGCAAAGCCGTAATGAACTTTTAGCAGAGCTCTCTCTGCTGGTAATGCTTGTTTTCTTCCAGAAAATCCAGAACCTGCTCCTCAAATCATAAAATGTTTCAACATTTCGCCCTTGAATAACCAGCGAACAGCGCAATAGAGATGTAATTCGCCGTATTCTTTAATTTCTTCTTCAAACAACATTCTGAATTGCCGGCGGTTAAGTGCTCTGGCACGTATGAAATTAATGCAACGTACTACTGGGTCAATCACATCCTCGAACGTCATGTCATTAGCGCACAAAGCTTCTTGATGGATAATACAATGATAAGAAAACAATTGTCGACCGATGTGATTTTGCAGCAAAGCCACAGCACCATTGGTTTTCCCCATCATCGCAGGTGCGCCATCAGTGCAAACTGAATTGCATTTATCCCGTTTAGGTTCTTACCCTCAACGCAATCTTTGAGTTTTATGAATATATCCTTTCCTGTGGTAGTAGTTTCAAGTTGACAGAGGTCCAATAAATCTTGAAATATATTAAAATTGTCATCAATACAGCGTACAAAAACAGCTAACTGTGCCATACCTGTTAAATCGCAGGTTTCGTCCAATGCAAGTGAAAAATATCTGCATTTAGTGACAAACTCTGTAATTTGACTAATAATGTCTGTTGACATTTCTTCTACTCGCCTCATTACTGTGTTGCGTGAAAGTGAAATACTATCTGCCATGGCTTTAACCTTTTGATCATTGCAGTTCTGCGCAAAAATTGACAAACTCTGTTTTATAATGTCCCCATCAGAAAACGGCTTTTTCTTTTTAGCCAAGAGTAAAGATATTTCATACGATGTTTTGACCATGGCTTCCAATTCGTCCTGTTGTTTTACAAAAATATTTTGCTGTGAAAATAGCTCTTTCTTCTTTTTCTTTATAAAATCTGTCCTTAAAGCTGACCCCACTGGATACTCTTTTTCGAATTTCGTATGGTTTTGTTTGAAATGCCGCTCTAAATTATATTTTTTAGCAACAGCTACTGTTGCTGAGCAAATGAGACACACCGGTTTGCGGGCTTTGCTCTCGGTGAAAAGGTATTTTGTTTCCCATTCTTCGTGAAACGTCCGAGAGTTATCCTTTATTCTTGATGTACTAGGTTTGCTGAGCGCCATACTAAAACAATAGGTTTTACTTGTGAACTACAGTTTACGATTTTAATATGGAATGTAGGTAAGTAAAATAAAATAATTGATTTGGACAGGCACAAGACGACAATATCAATAAAACCTACAGTTATACCATAACGTACAATAAACAAACAAAAACCTAAAATGGTAGGTAGGTATCTAAATCAAACTCACAGCACGTACATCGTCACTTACCTGCAGAAAAGATGCAAAGTTTTTAAAGAATCTTTTCTAATTTTCAAAACAAATTGTCACCAAACTGATTTTATTATTGTAGTACCTAATCCAATTCACCCGACATTCAAGTAAAATTGGTAGGTACGTAGAAGTAGCGACAACACCCGAACGACGCGGATCGGTTGCGCTCTGGCGGGCATGTTTTCGTTTTAACCGACCAATCCGGTGAAGGCGACGACACCGCGCGCCCCGGCTTGCCACTGGCGGGCAAATTCAAATGCCTTGGCGGGCCACTCAGTGGCCCGCGTGCCTGGGTTTGGCCGGCCTTAGTTTATGGGTTTGTATGTGGTCTATGCCTTTTCGGAAACAGACTTGTTAGGGAGGCTGGAAGTCGTTAAGTCTGCGTGCGAGACGATTTGCAACGACTCTCGAAAACAGCATAAATATAAAACCTGTTTCACATCGAGCTTGATAAAGTAAAGAGAAGAAAAAACTAGATAAAATTTTACTTTAAAACTCGATTTTACTGTATTAGCGCATTTTATTTATTCTATTTCTTCTTGTTACGAGTGTATAGGAGGTACCATACGAATTCATTATCGTAATTAATCGATAATGTTGATAAGTTGGTCACCAGTAGAGGTGGTGTAAGAACATTCACACTCAGGTACTTATATTTATTTGTATCAAATTTCTTCGACGAAATTATTAATGAAACTGTTAAAAAATTATAATATTGTAGAGTGCATTTTATACGTTTTATTTCTGTAATATATTGATATGAAGAGTTGATTACTAGGTACCTGGAACGGTCACCTTAAAATATTCTGGGTTCAATGAAAGCAGGGCCAGTAACTTGTGTAAGCTATCGATTTTACGTGCCTAAAAGTAATGTGATCGTTTTAATCTTCTGACTTTGAACTTATGTTGATAGGTCGAAATATCTGAACCAGACAGCCTACATTTTGGTTCATATATTTCAACCAATCAACACTCAGTCTTATTATGGAAGTTGACTATGATGACTATCCTTGCCTGTAAATGGACGACGGCTATAAATTAATTGTTTTATCTAAGAAAGAATAATTTTCAAATCGCCGCATTTTATTAGTAAGTTAGTGATCGCAATACCAGGCGCAGCGCACTTAAAAATTACTTGCCAGATTGAAGCAAAAATTTAGTTCTAACGTTTCATCAAAACCTAAGGTGAGCGTACGGCGGGGTTGACGTCGTGACGGCACGCGTCGCACCTAATTCGAACAGTAATATACGCTGTTGTAATAGGACTCTAGTATTACAACAGCATATTTTAGTCATGTCACCACGTTGCACGCTACGCCGTAGGCTCTTTGCTAAGGCCTTAGCCTAAGACCTCGCGCCACTTCGAAGGAACCTTTTGCGTGGCGACATGTTTTATACATGTACAATCATCTTCCTTTATTCTTTATCAATCCGTTAAAGCCCACTGCTGGATATGAGTCTCTCCCTTTAAGAGACTTCCATTTGTAAGGAGGATTTGCCTTAATCGTCACGTTTACTAGGATTGACGATCGTGGTACTAGACGTCTCGCACCATTCTCACACCACTCTCGCACCACTCGCACCACACTCGCACCACACTCGCACCACACTCGCACCACACTCGCACCACACTCGCACCACTCTCGCACCACACTCGCACCACACTCGCACCACTCGCACCACACTCGCACCACACTCGCACCTTTGTGCCGCTACTCGCTACCCGTCGCCGGTTTAATTACCTATTTTACGTTTGGCGTAAATTAGATGAGCTACCTTTACACTTAGGACACTAACACAACATGAAAATGTTGTAATTTAATAAAAGTCTATTTGCGAAATTAATTATTACAGATTCTTGTATGTGCTAGCACGGATAATAATGTATGCATATTACATGTCCCAAATAGTTTAACGTATGAATAGCAATCGTACACTGACCTACAAACAATAACGTAGTTCATTATTATTCTAGTTTTCTTCTTTTTAATCAAGCATTCTCTGCACGTGTCTTGGTATGTTCACGCAATTGGGGATTTGTTTCTTCACCTGACCTTCCCGGTTTATACATTAGGGTCATTCAATCAATCGTTCATTTGAACTATATATATATTTAAAATATTTTATTTCTTAGATACGGGTTTCTCAGGATGTTTTTCTTCACTGTCAAGTACGTGATAAATGAACACTTAAAAATCCATAATGATTTCTTATAATTACATGTTAAATGAAACAAATGTTACGGATTTTACCCTATTTAATTTTAACTTTTTAATTCTCGACGTTTCGGACCAAAAATTAATATTCTTAAACTGAAGGCAGCCGGGCTAACTATGACGTACGTTAAACACCTCAGTCACAGACAGTGACGAACGTCGGGAATTAAAAAGTTAAAATAAAATCCGTAAAATTAGTTTCATTTAACTTAAAAATCCACTAACAATTTCTTTGGTGCTGGCGGGGTTCGAAATCGGGTTACTTTACGAAAGTAACCTGATTTCGAACACCGCCGAAATATTTTCGGAATTTTATAGCGAATTTTGTTTTTATTATTATTTTTAATTGTCAAATAAATTATAACCTGACTGAAAATAAAAGTGAAACAATTGAATTTATTTTTAATAATGGTTTTATTATATATTTTATTTTATGAAGACTTATATCTACTAATTGAAAAATCGGCCTTAAGAAGTTATAAATATTTACTCAAGAAGGGAGTTATTATTGTAAATTCATTAATAATTTTAATTCATACATTAATGATTATGTGAGTACGTGGTAGAGATACGTTTACAGCGACTATGACTGCCTCACCAAATCATCGGTTCAGCAGGGGAAGGGCCACGAACTTTCAAGAACCGGAGACCCTTTTACAAGTAAATAACCGGGCAAGTGCGAGTCAGACTCGCGCATGAAGAGTTCCGTACCATCGTAATACACGTTTCTAGTAGGGGAGCCCCCTTTAATTTTTTTTATTATTTGTTGTTATAGCGGCAACAGAAACATACAATCTGTGAAAATTTAAACTGTCTACCTATTACGAATCATGAGATACAGACAGACAGACGGACGGACAGCGGAGGCTTAGTAATAGGGTCCCGTTGGTTACCCTTCGGGTACGGAACCCTAAAAAGCATTAAGAATCAAAACGCATCTGCATTTTGATACTTAATCGAGGATAGATGCAGATGTCTTGGGCTACAGCATCCACTTACCATCAGGTGGAGTGTGTCCCTTATTCTATAAAAAAGAATTAAGTGCGAAATGTTCATGATTTTCACATCTCATAACGATAGGACAGTATTATCTTGTTTTAGCTTATAATTTCCGTAACATCTCTCTCTGCAAAAGGATTATACGGATGCCGGATTCGCGCGTAAACATATGCAACATCCTTTTAATTTAAATAATTTCTTAAATATCTAAAAAAGTCTGGAATGACGTTAGTTACATACGTTAAAAGTATTGTCGTAATTAGTGAATTATAAATGATGTTATTAAAAAGTGCTTATCAGTCGTGTTTTCCCATCGTGTAAAATGACACCTGAAACCAAGGTCGATTGTTGTTGCGTTACGGGCCTTGTTACACGGTCTGTTCATTTATGGAATTATACTAAGTTGTAGCTAGTGGCATATATATATATATATAAGCGAAATACCCACCACTGACTGACTGACTCATCACGAGATCTCTAAAACTATACCCGATTGACTTAAAATTTAGTATAGTTACTCATTTCGCAATGTAGACGCTCACTAAGAACGAATTTTACGATAGTCCAATTAAAAAATCTTGATATTTTAGACGTAGGTTCCGCAATAAAATATTATCGTGCGCCCAGCGAAGCGAGCGGGTATCAGCTAGTTACTTAGAGTATTTAATTTTATAAGCAAGCTAATTAGTTACTTTAAATTAAGTAAACATTTTCAACTTCAAGCTATGTAGGACTTTTTATCCTCAAAGCAATACATCAATTATAATCTATATTTAACTCCTCTGTGTATTTTACTTACGGAAGATAGAGAAACCTTATCAAATTGAAGGAAAACGTTTCCTCGTTTAAAACATGAAAATATATCGGTCTCTATAGTTAATTATGTGTTTTAAAAATATTACACCTTTTTCTTTTAGATTTTTGTGACAGATGAATCAGCTAAAACTGACTGTAAAAACTACCGCGGTATCAGCTTGCTTAGCATTGTGGGTAAACTGTATGCTAAGGTGTTAATTGAAAGAGTTATGGAAGAAACTGATGGAAAAATTTGGGATGTGCAAGCTGGATTTCGAAAGGGAATGGGGTGTACGGATCAAGTATTTTCCATGCGCATGATTGCGGAGAAGTTTTTGGCCAAAACCAGAAAGTTTTTGTGCTTTCATGGACTTGAAAAGGCTTATGACAGAGTGGACAGGAATGTGTTATGGCAAACACTTAACTCATTTGGTTTGAGCGCTGGCTTGATACAGGCATTGAAGTCTCTTTATAGGGACTCTAGTGCTTGTGTCAAGATCAACGGGTCTACTCGGACTGGTTTGGCATCCAAAAGGTGTCAGACAGGGCTGTGTAGCTTCTGGCTGTTTAACCTATTTATGGACAGTTGTTTGCAAACTTTGAAAGTTGAAGAATGTGGGTTGAGAATGGGTGAGTTAACCGTCAAATGCCTTTTGTACGCCGATGATCAAGTCATATTTGCATCGTCGGCGGCCGAGTTGCAATGATGGTTACTTTAATGAACCGATCATTAAAAGAAAGAGGTATGAAAGTGAACGCAAGTAAGACGAAAGTGATGGTTTTGAAAGAGAAGAAAGTAAAACGTTATGTGAAATAAGAATAGAAGGGAGTTGATTGAGCAAGTGGATGAGTTTGTATATTTGAGATGTTTATTTAGTAGGGATGGTAGATATGATAAGGATATAGAACGACGAGTGAACGCAGGAAATAGAGTGAATGGGGCTCTACACGCTATTGTGAAGAGTCAGAATGTGTCAAAAAAAGGCACGTTTGGCAATTCACAATGCTGTGTTAGTCCCTACTTTAATGTATGGTAGTGAAAGTTGGGTCTGGCAGAAGAAGCATGAGAGTAGAATAAATGCTGTAGAAATGCGGTCATTAAGGAGTATGTTAGGGCTGAATCTGAATGACAGGGTGAGAAATAGTGTGATAAGAGAAAAGTGTGGTTTGCAAGATGACGTTGTGACCAGGATTAAGAAAGGAATGCTTCGGTGGTTTGGTCATGTAGAAAGAATGAACGAAGAAAGAGTGACAAAGCAAATTTATACTGCAGAAGTGAACGGCAGAGTCGGAAAGGGACGCCCTAGACGAAGGTTTATCGACCAAATTGGCGATATATTGAAAATGGGCCAGATTAGAAGTACCCTTAACCGACGAGCGTGTATGCGTAGATATATGGATGTAAAGGAGGCGAGAGAGGTGTGCCAGGATCGTACCAAGTGGAAGTCCGTAGTCTCTGCCTACCCCTCTGGGTGACAGGCGTGAGTGTTTATGTATGTATGTATGTATGAATCAGCTAATGTAATTGGGAACCAACGTAATCACCGTGTAGTGGCGGTGTAAGAATATCCACTACCCCATATCATCCTGTGGGTGTCGTAAGAGGCGACAGACGGAAACAAATCAGGACATGGGCAGCAGCGTATCCCTAAAAACGACTAAAAATAAATAACTGCGATTGTCAACCCGCTTGCTAAGCGTGGCAAATATGGCAATTATCACACCTATGAGGCAATCTATGGGGGAGGCATATGTTAAGCAGTGGACTTAATAGGCTGTAACGGTAACGGTAATATGGAACCAGCCTGTCTGGCGATTAATGCAAATATTCTAATATGGAGAGACCCATGCCATATAATATTGTCCAGCCCTATGTATATACCTATAATAAAGTACGTCAAAATTACACTCCGTTTTCACTTTCATGTATGAATAATTTATAATCTATAGGAGGGGCCACACTCGACGTTGCCCGATGACGAGTTCTACGATGCGGTTGAGACTGGATTCGACAAAATGGAAGAGGAGAGATGCGCACGCGTGGTGCCACCTGCCGAGCGTACGAGGGACGAGGTCGAGCTGCCGCCACCGGCCATCGACAACCGTCTTACCGTGCACCCCTTATGGCCTGAGGTATGGCTACATAAATATTTCGGCTTCTGTGATATTTTCGTTGTTAACTAGGACTTTTTTTACAGCTTATTCAGATAATTGTCATTTGCATACTCTAGCAGATCACGTGGGAGAAGTAGGACTTGAAGAAATGGTACGAAAGGCCTTTTGAGTAGTGGTTGATTCCAAAAAATGATATTGTACAAGAGACACGATTCAATGAAATTCAAGCTACATTTAAAACGGGCCCCTAACTATCGTGTAACTCTGACTATTGTGAAGTTTTCCCTGTCATTGGAACCTCTTTAGCTTATGTCGGACGCCCGCTGGATAGGTGGTGCAACGATCTGAGCAAGGCGACTAGCAGCAACTGAAGAAGACGAAAAATACACGTGGTAGAGCCACGCACTGTAGCTATATTATAGTTGTAATACGCTTGGGTCGGCTCGATCGGGGACTTGTAGAATACCAGCGTAAAATAGCAGCTTAATACTGCTGTGTTTCGTATGGTGAGTGTAGAGAACCGGCGACACTTTTTAATGTAAACGAGGCATTCCATCTTAGTCCACAGGGGTGACATCGATCTGCATTTTGATTCTTAATCGAGGATAGATGTAGATATCTATGAACCACAGCATCCACTTACCATCAGGTGGACTGTAATAAAAAATTAAGCTAAGCAGCGCGCCTTTGGAGAAGATTATGTCCATCACTGGATTGCTGCAGTCTGATGATGGTGACGAGTGAGTTCGCCTCGTCCTTATATTTTGTCACAATAACCAGCCTAATCTGTCCCTTAAAAAATCTGTTTATTTTACAAATATATGGTTTTGGTTTAGTTTTGAAACCCTATATTAAGTTATGAACACTTACTAAACAGGTAACCTTACTGCTAAAGTAAGCTTTTTATAGATAGTCATGACGCTTACATTATTATTAATTCATATCGCATGTAATTTGTTGGCGATCAAGTGATCCGTATCGTATTGACTGTTCGACCTTTATACCTTCATTATATTCCCATCTAGACTGCCTCGTTGTCTAGTGGTCGTAAGCGTATCTTGAGGTACCGGGTTCAAATCAAGGGTTGGGTCAAAATCACTTATTGGGTTAATCTGTCAAGAAATTCTCGATAGCAGCCCGGAGTCAGGAAGTTAGCGGTGTTTCGCCTCCGTGTCTTGTAAAGCAAGTAAAGTCGTTAGTCCTGCGCCTGATCTCTATCCAGTCGTGTCGGATTGCCATCCCATAGGACTATTAGCACAGTTTAAAGTTATACTCGTTATATAGTGAGTGAATAGAGCGTGCACCTGTGCTTGCGAACACATTCGCACACATAATCATGACCTGTTCAGAGGGCAAGTTCCGCTAAGACTGGTCGCCGTGTCCGAAACACGGTCTCGCGGACGTTACATTATATTCCCATCAGAAATTTCAGATATTGCAATCATACATTTGTTCACATTACTAATATACGCATATTTCAATATGTTGTTAGAGTCATTCGCAGACTTCTCATCTTTTAGCTATAACTGCACTTAGGTTTTTTTCTAAGTTGTGTTCATTTTATAATCGCCACGATCGTAATAAATCGATTACAATAATAAAAATAAACCCTTGGCGGTGCGGTGCTCTTTTACACCAATTGGATTAATAAGTGACGAAAATAAAAGTGACGGCTACAAGACGTAGTGGCTAAGCATTGAGTTGCGGCCGAGTTAGGGCCGGCCGTGGTTCGAATCCTGCACGGAACAAGTATTAGCACAGTTTAAAGAGAGTACTTTAAACTGTGGTATTTGTATTGCCTAATTATTAATTAATAATTGTTCCGGATCTGGATGTTTTTCCATGTGCAATATATGTATGTAAAGTGCCATCATGATGCAAGAGAAAATCCTAGTGTAGAGGAAATGTTGTTAAAGAAAAAAATAAGTATGAATGGATTTTCTTACAGCGTTATCATACGACCATATAGTAAATTGACGTGATATCATGACGTCGATTGGTGTTTGTTTATCTTCCTCGAAAGATTTCTCTTCAGTGTTGACATCCGGATTGACGATCGTAGTTTTAGAGGTCTCACAACTTTGACGGTTTCTTTCCTCCTTTTATAGGACAGGTTACCCAGTCCGTTAACATATTCTGTAGTCTGACTTACTGCACGCCTCACAACGTGAGCAAGTGCTCTATTCTCGATATGTGGCCATACCTCAATTTCGCTACATAAAATCGTTGTTATACTTTTAGCTATGTCTAGCTAACGTTAATAATAATATGGATTTGATGTCTGAAATCCATATTATTATTAACGTTACAATAACTACAGACATTGAATTATAAGATTAGTTTATTTTGTAATTGATTAACTTTAGATTACATAACAAAAAATGTAATTGAAAAAATATATGGACTGCCGTCCGTTGGTCTGTGCGTCGGTGAGTCTTCTCACTTAATAGAAATGTAAGCAATATATTGAGATATATAGTATTAAATAAGATTCCATACATTCTAAGGAGGATCCCTATTGATTTTTGTTACTGAACTCAACACCGTTTAAAAGTTATTAATTAAAGTCGATCAGATTCTCTGTTTTTTTTTCTTGTAAAAATTGTCGTCACTATTTTTTTAATTCACAATACGTATTATGAACGAACGCGTGTTCGTTCATAATACGTATTGTGGCCATACCACGTGATGGCACAAGTATTCGTTAGGTAAATATATCAGCATGTTTTTCGCCAACCTCATCTACACATTGTGCACACTGATAATTATTGATGAATTCATAAAAAACGCCCGAGTCCAAATTTTACAAACTGCCATAGGTTTTTTTTTTGGTATTATAGAAGAGGGTGCAAACGGGCATGCGGCTCACCTGATGGTAAGTGTCGACCACCGACCCACGAACAACTGCAACAACAGGGGAATTGCAAGGAGTAAGCTCGTTCCTTGAAGGTCCCTAAGTTGTATCGGTCCGGGAAAATCGACGGTGGTAAATGATTCCACAAAGAAGTCGTGCGAGGAAGAAAACTCCTAAATCGCACAGTAGTGGACCGCCAAGCATCCAGATGATGTGGATGGTAACGTAAGTTTTGTCGCGATTTGCGTTGGTGAAATTTGGCGGCTGGAATTAATCTGAACAATTCATCAGAGCATTCCCCGTGGTAAATACGATAGAAAATGCAAAGGGATGCAACATCTCTTCGCAGTGCCACTGAATCTAGCCGATCGGAGAGAACTCGATCGTTGACGGTACGAGCCGCTCTGCGCTGGATGCGGTCAAGTTCAATGAGCTAGCACTGGGAAGCTCCAGCCCAGAGATGAGAACAGTATTCCATGCGAGGCCGAACCTGCGCATTGTAAAGTTGCAAGCGGTGTGCTGGCATGAAATACTGTCCCCCTCTGCTGAGCACGACAAGCTTTTTAGAGGCCAATTTCGCCTTCTCTTCCAAATGACCACGAAACTGCATGTCATTCGATATGTCGACGCCAAGGATTCCGATACTGGCTGAGGCAGCAAGGGGAGTGCCCTGTAATTAAGGAGACACGACAAAGGGGTTCTTTTTAGCGGTACACGCGCAAACTTATGTCTTCTGGGGATTGAACTGCAAGCTTACTCTTGAAAACAATTCTGATCGATCGGGATTGAAATTATAACGTTTCGTACTGTTGAAAGCGACTCTAGCGCTAAATTTGTTTAATATTGTGTGGTGATTGTGTGAACTAATTGAGATTGGAATTGAAATTGTCCAATCCGAGTAAGCAAAATCGGCACTCTTGACGCTGTTTTGACAGTTAGTTGACAGCTGCGTATTGTGTTTGATATTGCATTGGAATTGGCATTTGATCTATTGGATTTATGGTCCACAAGTAGTACCCTAGTGTTGTGATACTGCCACTAGGGTTACACTTGTGTCTTTAAAGATAGTTGCCATCGCATCGATGCGATCCTTACCATATTAGGAAGATTTTAAATTAACTCTTTCTTTTTAACAACAATCCTTGTAACTTTTAACCCAACAATATTAAAAAAAATATAGTATTATGTGTGACAAACGAGCACACAGTATATCTGATGGTAAGTGGATGCTGTAGCCCATAGATATATATATTTATTCTCAATTAAGAATTTAAATGCAGATGAGATGTCACCCTTGAGGACTGAAATGGAATGCTTCGTATACAATAAAAAGGGTTACCGGATCTCTACACTTATCATATGAAACAACATTATTTTGTTATTTCACTAAAGGGTTTCTGGTTCTCTACACTCACTCATCTCGCTATCGCATGAAAACACAATGTATCTCACAAGTAATACATATTATATTAAATTAGATTGTTTAGTGCGATTGCCAAGTCAATCTATCTTTTTAAAATATAAAAGATTTTTAATATTGATATGGTCACAATAAGATGTTGTTAGGTTAGCTAATTACGTAATAACTTAAGACAGAAGGACCCTTAAATAGGGACTGAATAAATTAACCGACTTAGTATTACATGGATCTCACAACGTTTTACGGTAGAAGAACTGAGTTGCGAGACTTGTTTTTTTACAAGTTATGTTTTTGATGGCATAGCATTATTCTGTTGTTTCACGCTGGTATTCTGTGAGAGCTTGGTCCTTCCTCGGCGGAACTCTACCACGTCACAATTGTTGAATTGTTGCAGCGACGCTGGAGACGATGACGATCGTGGAGCAGGTGTCGCGGGACGCGCTGGTGTTCCACCAGACGTTCAAGCGCATCTGGCCCGCCTCGCAGCGCGACGCGCTCTTCTGGTCGCACGTGCGCGCCTCACACGCCAACACCTACGCGGTCACCAACCACTCCACAACCAACCCTGATTATCCCGTAAGTGGAACTTTCCTCGTACTTCCAAGAGGGTACTCGAGGGTGCTTGAAATTTTTTAAAACTGATTTATATTGCAGAATCTTCTGCATTATTAGGCATTTTAATAAATTGTTGGTCACTGCCCTTTAAAACGTGCACCAACTGACATACATATTTTTTGCCATACTTACCACACTGGATAAGCGAGTTAATCTCTTCGCAGTGCCAGTGAATCTAGCCGATCGGAGAGAACTCGGTCATCGACGATTCTGCTGCTGGATGCGATCAAATTCAATGAGCTGGCACTGGGGTGCCCCAGCCCAGAGATGAGAACAGTATTCCATGTGAAGCCGAACCTGCGCATTCTAAAATTTCAAGCGATGTGACGGCATGAAATACTGTCCCGCCCTGATGAGCACGCCAAGATTTTTAGAGGCTAATTTAGCCTTTTCTTCCAAATAACAACGAAACTGCACGTCATTCGATATGTCGACGCCGAGGATTCCAACCCTAATTGATTATTAAGCATATTTTGGTTTTAAGTATTTTACCATTGCTAATATGGTGTAATGGCACCGCGCATCTTTGTGCTTACTCAAGAATTTTCATAGATAGAGTTTTAATTGATTAAGATTAGTGCGCGTCCAGACTTCAACCAAATAGCATCTTTTAACCTCCCGCGTTCATTCAAGATCCCAATCAGTCAACAGCCAATAAACTGTTTAAGTTTTTTTTTCATAGGGTAGGGTGACAAACGAGCACACAGTCCACCTGATGGTAAGTGATAAAGAATCAAAATGCAGATGCGTTGTTGCGTTGTTGACCCGTGGGACTAAGATGGAATGTCTCTTTTCCAGTAAAAAGGGTCTCCGGTTCTCTATACTCACCATACGAAACACAGCAGCATTAAGCTGCTATTTTACGCTGGTATTCTGTGAGAGCGTGGTCCTTCCATTCCATTCGTGCACCCATTCGTGCTACAACTATACTACTAATATAGCTGCAGCATGGCTCTACCACGTATAAAAGGTGTCTAAAATCAATTTTTTAAAAGTAACCTTGCCTTCAAACAATTCGCTTTGGCTCGGCGTGTCTCAGTATTAATTGCACGCTCTCCTTTTGTGTTTTAATACCGAATCTCAAAGGGTTCCGTATCGTTTACAAGTACGATCGTGTACACTCTCGCTGTCTCTAAGTTTCACTCAAGCTCTGTGAACATACGACAATATGTATAGTACGTGTGGCAAATAAGTCGTTAAGTAATAAAGCAATGAGATTGAGCTAAGTTGAATCTATATGGGATACTAGTATTTAATATATTCGATGCATCGTCAGAGGCGGATTAAACGTCGACAGCGCCCTATGCTAGCATCTCATCGACGCCCCACTGGTGGCTATATATATATTATAAATGATCACTACTTATTTTGCAAATACCATGTGTAATTTATAATAAAGTTTTGGTTGCAAAATAATTAGAAATCGTATCAGGCAGGCGCGAATGAAAAACGTAATAAGAGAGTGAGGGCGATGTAGGAGTAATCAAGTAGACGGGACGCACTTTGGAAGCACTACATCCCTATAGAAAGTATAATTTTTGATTTTATGTAAATAGGTACATAAACTTTTTTCATTTAAAAACATCCGCGCGCGCCCCTTTGTAACCTTGCGCCCCTAAGCACTTGCCTAGTTTGCCTTAAGGATAATCCGCCACTTTGCATCGTAATCATCCATAATCTCCAATTAATCCATTTTTTGTGGTATGTTTATAATAATAACTGATGGCAACAGAGCAACAAACTTGGTTCATCGCGTGCAGTGGAGGTTTACAATTGGAGAATAATAATTTTACTTCCACTACACCACAAATTCTGTACCTAGCAAAAACTAACCAGTTCTTGCTTGTCTCCGGCAATATAGATTTTTCTTTTTGATAGTTGATGAAAATAAAACAACAAAAAGAATGTTTACAAATCACAGATTTATAGTACAGATATATATTTCTTGATTAAACTACATTGTCAATTTCAAGACGACAAAAAGTCAAGCAACAACCGCAGGGATTTTCGTATATTCGTCCATCTCGTCGGACTTCACGGGTGTAACTGACCTATAAACTGACCTATTTGATGAGAGTGTATACGAGGGCGACACTGAAAGTTTTTAGAACTGGCCACTTGTAAACGATATAATAAAAAAATAAGTACAAATTTTGAAAATAGAACTCTGCCAATATTATTGTGTATGTATTTTATTAATTTGTTATTTGTTTACGATTTGGCGGCAAATTGAAAATTGTCTGTGTCATGTCAGCATGAATTTAACGCGAGAAAATTTTCGTACAATGATTTTTTATGACTTTCAATGTCATTTAAGTCAATAAGAAAGTTATGATAGACTTCGATTGGCCTTTCACGATGAAGCACCATCTCGTGCCACTGTTTACAACTGGTTTAATGGGTTTGGTCGCACTAATCTCACCGATGATCTGCGTGAGGGACGGCCTTCTACGGCGACGACTGAAGATAACATCAGTGTTGTGCGGCGTATGATAGAGACTGATAAAAGAGTGACTTATCAGCAGATTCGGACAAGCTTAGGCATCGGTATGAGTCAAGTGCACAAAATCCTCCATGAACATTTAGCGGTCAGGAAGCTTTGTGCCCGATGGATACCTCATAATTTGACAGAGGCACAAAAACTCCGTCGTGTTGATTGGTGTCGTGAAATGGTTCAAAGATTTAACGGAGGTGACTCAAATGCTGTGTTCGACATACTTACGGGAGACGAAAGCTGGATTTATTATTGTTATGATCCTGAAACTAAGAGACAGTCTGCTGTCTGGGTGTTTCCTTCCGAGGAGTTGCCAACTAAAGTGAAGAGAGGTCGAAGCGTGGGAAATAAGATGGTGGCCTCGTTCTTCGGAAGGACAGGTTATTACGCAACAATTGTTTTAGAGGATCGAAAAACAGTTACTGCAGAGTGGTACACTAACAATTGTTTGCCACTTGTCTTGGAAAAAGTTCGGGAGAAACGACCTCGCAGTGGGATCCTCCTTCACCACGACAACGCCTCGTCACACACCGCCAAGCAAACAATCGACTACTTGGCGACGTCAGACGTGGAATTACTGGATCACCCGCCCTATAGCCGACCTCGCACCTTGCGATTTTTATTTATTTCCGAAAATAAAAGAAAAAACTTCGAGGAAAACGTTTTTATGGACGCCGAGGAAGCAGTGGCTGCGTTTCAAAATGCCGTCGAAGAGACCCCTAAGGACGAGTAGGCAAAGTGCTTTTCTCAGTGGTTCCATCGGATGCAGCGATGTATTGATGTAAATGGACAATATTTTGAAAAGATATAGTAAAACTAATAACTTGCTAGTTTGTTCAGTTTTTGATTTTCTAAGAACTTTCAGTGTCCCCCTCCTATGATCACACTCGGGCATAAGCCTCTCGATCGCAGAAAGAAAAATCTTAAAAAGGCCTTATTTTGTTGATATAAAGTTGATTTTGTCTTGCAGCCGAACGCGGGCGCGTGCATCCGTCTGTTCGTGACGGTGTGCCTGGCGTGCCGCAGCTCGTGGCCGGCCGGCGAGCAGCCCACCCGCGACAACATCACCACCAGCATCGCCTACTGCAGCACCGGTAACAACACTTTCCATTCATTCGTCACTATCCTTCATCATTATCTCCATCACAGTTCAGACTTGGGCTCTTTTTCGGCCGTTCCATCCGTCTGAAGTTTGTCTGGGCTGGGATCATCCTTGTACCTAAAGTTTCGGTTATGGTAATAAGTTAATTCATTCCCAGCGCTACGCGTCGACTGATATCCAAATGCTATGTTCAAACGCTAGTAAAATATTTAACTTTTTACACTTCGACAAGTACAGTAACGCTGTTCTTAAAAATTATATGCGTGTTATGATGTGTACATAAATTAAAAGTTAGAAGTGATTATAAGTTGGATGTGTTGTAGTTTTTCCCTTAATGCACCTCTATGTTACTGTTCTACAGCCTATTAAAGTCCAGTGCTGAACATAGGCCTCCCCCATAGATTGCCTCATTGGGGATATTTGCCATAGTTGCCACGCTTGGCAAGCGAGTTGGCAACCGCAGTTTATTTTTTATAATTAGTCGTTATTAGGAAGCCGCTGTTGCCCATCTCCTGATTTGCTTCCCTCTGTCGCCTCTTACGACACCCACGATGATATCGGGTAGTGGATATTCTTACACCGCCACTCTACACAGTGGGCACCTCTATGAGAAAAACACTTCTTCAAAGTACTTGCTGCATCGTTATCATCATTACAGCCCTTCACAAGTCCACTGCTGAACATAGGCCTCCCCCATAGATTGCCTCATTGGGAATATTTGCCATAGTTGCCACGCTTGGCAAGCGAGTTGGCAACCGCAGTTTATTTTTTATTATTAGTCGTTATTAGGAAGCCGCTGCTGCCCATCTCCTGATTTGCGTCCCTCTGTCGCCTCTTACGACACCCACGATGATATGGGGTAGTGAATATTCTCACACCACCACTCTACACAGTGGGAACCTCTATGAGAAAAACATTTTTCTTCAAAGTACTTGCAGCATCGTTATCATCATTACAGCCCTTCACAAGTCCACTGCTGAACATAGGCCTCCCCCAAGGAATGCCACAAAGCACGTTCCTGAGCCACCTGCATCCATCGACTTCCTGCATGTCTTACCACGTTGGCCCTACACTTCGCCTACCGGTACGAGGCTGCCACTCAAGAACCTTTTTTCCCCATAGGTTGTCGGTTCTTCGAGATATATGGCCGGCCCATTGCCACTTCAGCTTACTAATCTAATCACTCTGGTTCTACGGGGGATATCCTCATTTCTAAGTTTATCGCGCAAAGAAACCCCGTGCATAGCCCTCTCCATAGCTCGCTGAGCGACCTCGAGCGTCCTCATACGGCCAGCAGTGAAGGACCACGTTTCAGTTCCATAGGTCATCACTGGCAACATGCACTGGTTGTACAATCTCGTTTTCAGGTTTTGAGGTATATACCTGACGATAAGATGTGTCGTAATTTCCCGAACGCCGCCCAGCCGAGTTGAATCCATCGATTGACCTCTCGGTCGAAGTTGGACTTACCTAGTCGGACTATTTGTCCCAGGTAAACATACTCGTCAACAACTTCGAGCTTAGTGCTCCCAACAACTGCCGGCATAGGTGTGACATGGACATTACACATGATCTTTGTTTTGTCCATGTTCATCTTAACACCTATCCGTTGGGAGACACTATTGAGGTCATTGAGTATAGTGCTTAGGTCCTCCAGCGATTCTGTCATAATGACTATATCGTCGGCAAATCGAAGGTGGGTGATGTACTCGCTATTGATGTTAATACCGTATCCTTTCCAGTCCAGTAGCTTGAAAACGTCTTCCAATGCAGCGGTGAAGAGTTTCGGGAATATAACGTCATCCTGTCTTACATCTTTCTGCAGTTGGATGGGTATTCGTACTCTGGTTCTGTGCTCGGATAGCCATCGTAGCTCTACTGTACAAACACTTCAGCATTTCGAAATACCGACAGTCAACTTGGCACCGCTGAAGGGACTGTAACACCGCCCATATTTCGACGAAGAAATATATATATATTTCTTATATATAAAAAAATGTTTGTTTCAGTTAACCCTGGTGGCTGGGCCCCAGCTGGAGTCCTGCGCGCAGTCTACAAGCGCGAATATCCTAAGTTCCTCAAGCGCTTCACGAGCTACGTGGTTGATCAGTGCCGCGGGAAACCTCTTGCCATCTAGCGGCAAACGACTGGTACTATTGGTGACTGAATTTATGACTATAATATGTGGGCGATTATGAAGATATTAAAGCGGCTGATGTACGATTATGATTTTTACATTTTTATTATTTATTCGTTATATGATCCATTGTTTATAATAGAAATATATTTTTGACGATTTTAATGTCAGTAGAAATCTCGATATAGTAAAAAAATACAGAAGATACACAATGCCAGAGATATATCTCTGCGTCATTAAAGCCATTAGTAAAAAACACAACAAAAGGTTTTCTATGTAAATATATTCCTCCATTCTTTTTAGTGATGACGTTTTACTCATGGCGGTATTAAAAAAATTTGAACAATAATACTAATCGCCATGATTGATGTATTAATTTAAATTTGTAATCGTAATATCACCGATTACGGACAAAAAATTACATCTTTATTATCGCCTGTATATTAGGTCTCACTTGCTTTTCAACTGTGTCTGTGCAGTGGCGGGTAATATGGTGATGGTATATTTATTACCAAATTTGTAAATTATATGGCAATCAATATGGGATATCTGGTTAATATTCATAAATCCGTGAGGGATATGATTGCCTTGACCATAGATTATGTTTAATCTGGTCGCATATTTTTCAATATCTACCCACCAATAATTATCACTGTATAAAATCGTGTTGTATAGATTGTTTTTTATCTGTACTTTGTTTACCTAATGGAGGCAAAAACAATGTTTTATCGGTGTTAAGATAAGCGAGTGAGAAAATTCCTACACTTTTATTGCACGTTAAATCTTGGGTTCATATCGCCACACGGTGCTATAACGTCACTTATGCAAATGATGTAATTTTTCAGGAGAAGCGTTTGAAAATTCAACAACCTATTACAACATATAGTTCTTCTCGTCTAAAGAAATAAAATGATAATATTTCAACTACAACTTTAAACTTCATTTTAAAGTAAAAGCAAACATCTCACTAATAACTATTAAAAAATATAAACGTTTAAAATTACTACCTCGCAGAAGTGACGTTATGCCACTAGAAAACAATTAACCGGACAGTTATGTCAAAACAATAAAACACGAAATCATACATTTAAAAAATATTTATTATAAAAGCAAAGAAGTATAACAAATTTCTTAATTCTACATAGAACTTTTCTATTAATCAGACTTTTAATAACAGACATCTTCTGACTATTAATTAGGCGAAGTTACGTTCAATCAATCATTGATCGATCACGTATGGCATTTAAAATATAATTACGCAATAATCAACTGTATCATGTTCTTTACTTATCTCTAATACAAATTTGGTAAACACTTAAAACTTAAACAATTGTTACGATTCCTCGTTAATTAGGGGCGATCAACGTTGTCATTGCAATTATCCATAGAACTTTACTATAAATTAGGCGTTTTAATCACAGTCATTGTACCTGTATGGTATTTAAATCTAATTACGTAATAATCAACAGTATCAAATACAAATTCTTTTACTTATCCTAATTATCATTATGTACATACTAATTTGTTAAAGACTCTTAACTTAGAATCACTACCATATTCCCAGGAAAATCAGGAGTCTTTAACGCTGCCGTTACAATAAAGTTGTTTTCCTGCAAGTGTAAATTTTGCGTTCTGGAATTGGTATTTTGAAGTGTGTTTGCTTCAAAGGAATTTCATCTATACTGATTGCCTCTATTGCCGCGTAATGTTTTTGGTTGAACAATAGCTTTTGCTTCCTCCCAGTTTTCAGTTTTGTAAGTGTTTCGATATTGGTAATTTTCACAATTCTTGGTGAATTTAATACTTTAATGTCACCAGTCTTGATAACATCACAATTGACATTTTCGCCATATTAAAGTTCATGTTTTCTCAAGTGATTTCAAATCGAAAAATCGTCATAATTCATTTCATTTACCACAAATGGTTTGCCAGTCTTTTGGCCCCACGAATTAGGAAATGTATTGGTCAGGAACATAAATACATCTAGCATTTTGGCTCTAGTCACAGATTTTTCTATTACTGAATGAGCTGCGTCACCTTCATTTTGCGTGTGGCCACGAATAAAAGTTGTGTTGAATTGAGTTAATATTTAAGTGACTCACTGCATAGTGGTACATTGCAAAACAAATCGATTTTTTGCTGACCACAGCAATTATCAGAATAAATGATGACATCGCAGCCTGGTCTTTCAAATGCAATCTGCTCCAAGTATTTATACACACGACCCTATTTCGATGGCTCCTCTATTGCCCAACCTTCGTGCCAAAAATAACAGGTTGTTTCTTGCTTGTTTGCATTAGATATTGTTAAATTATAACAATTAAGTCTTGATTTGTAGTAAAAGAGCTTGATTTGCCAACAGGGCAGGGTAACACCGCTTGTGTCATAGGTGAAAACAATTGTGTTGTTACCAGGTTCATGACATCTTTTCATATCCCTGTCTTTTCATGTCTACTTAAGCTTTTCTTCCTGATGTAAGTTGAAGCTGTCACGTAATTTATTCTTTTCTTCTTCAGAGGCATTTTCGTATGCTTCACACTCATCGCAACGATCTTTTTAGGTTTGAAAATCCAATGTTAAAATCTTGGTTGAAAATCCGTGAGTAGGCGTCGTAGTTTACAATAGGTTTGTTTTGTTGCTTCTGAATTTCGGAATAATTTCGTGCAATTCTGCGACTGTCAAACCCCATCAACGAATTGTCTGCTAGTATTAGCCCTGAGATAGTGACTTTCAACCTTTGGAATTGACTCGATATGATCCTTTACTGCTTGTATAACTTCAGGTTGCAATTTGCATTGTTTTTCGTGTTTTCCTCGTTGATCAGGTGGAGTAAAGCCATCATTCCGTGCTTTGCCGTCGATAACAGTCCGTATAATCCGTTGTGTGATACCCAGAGTGTTGATCAGAAAAGTTTTACAGACGCGGATCTCTTTATTCTCATTAAGCAAGTAATATGCAGAGTTTTCTTTTCTGTCGTACATTTTTAATCTTTCTGCGGCGGTAAGCACATTTTAGTGTTCATGTACAAGCGTTTAAAAACCCCGTTGCCTTTCTACACTCTCCAACTTCCAGTAAGACTCAAATATTTCCGTCCTTTTTCTTCAGTAAATTTTGCAGCACAGGACAAGCGACATTTTGAGGTACATGTAGGTCCCATTGTTTTACCTTGATTAAGTTTTTGGTGTTTACTGAGATATAAGTTTCACCAGAATTTTTCAATCGCTTAGCAACACTCTTTTTCCAGGTTGTTGGATTACGCGTAAGCTTTCTGCCCCTTGGTTTAGTTATAGGTTGCGCTGGTTGGTTATGGATCACTGGAACTGCTACTTGAATTGCCACTGAACTACTACTGGAGATACTGCTGGAACTACTACTGGAGCTACTGAATGAAGACGACCTTGCACGAGGCCGGGCCTGTATTCATCTCCTGAATCAGTGCCGGAGAAATCGCCTGTTGGGAAGTCAATACCATCTCGTTCATTGGTTTCATTAGTGGCAATAAAATAGACGGAAGTTACTGGGGTTCTCTAAAAGCAGTATCATCCTGCTCTGGAGTAGTTGTTGTTGGGTCATCTAGGCTGGATGGTGCTACTTGATTCTCGGAATTTGTATAATGAGACAATGTATTATTTTGTTCGGAATATGGCATCCTTGTAGAGTTGGCAAATCTTGCACTTCAACCGAGTTTTGATTACCATTTGAAAGTGCAAGTAGCACAAGGTTTTGCTGCGTTGGCTCATTTAAGGTCTGAAAACAAAATAACTACGTAATTATAACAAATAGGTAAACAAAAATATGATAATAACAAAATAAATAATCGACTGATTTATCGATATTATAATTTTAATTACCACAAAATAATTACTAACAATTACTACGGAACAATTATCATAAAATATAAAATCAGTATAAAATAAAACATTAATCCTATACTGGAGCAATATTGTCACAACTGTTAATCTAACTTTAACTTTATACCATAAAATACAAAGATTGGGAAACAACGTCACTACTTACACAAGTCTCATTATTGTTTCAAAACACAAACGTCCAACGCTAACTGTGTCGTTATTGCTCCAAAAACATAAAAATAAATTGTCACAATTACCTTAGTAACGTTGTAGCTCCAGAAGACTGCTTCTTTGCGGGCGGCCGCGCAACTGACCAATGAAACGTTGTTTCTTCCGGTGGCCAGATTCGCGCCAAAACCATAACGTCACTATTTCCCTCACGCGGAAGTATGCGTACTACCAAGCGACAATAACGCACCAAGTAAAAGTAGATTAGGTGTATTTTCCATACTCAGTTCAGTTTTGACAAAATTGCATAAGTGACGTTATAGCACCGTAGTGGCGCGATATGTTTTTGTTATTGTAATGTTAATACCGTATCCTTTCCAGTCCAGTAGCTTGAAAACGTCTTCCAATGCAGCGGTGAAGAGTTTCGGGAATATAACGTCATCCTGTCTTACATCTTTCTGCAGTTGGATGGGTTTCGTACTCTGGTTCTGTGCTCGGATAGCCATCGTAGCCCTACTGTACAAACACTTCAGCACTTCGAAATACCGACAGTCAACTTGGCACCGCTGAAGGGACTGTAATACCGCCCAAATTTCGACGAAGAAATATATATATTAACTTCTAATAAAGAGAAAAAGCTGACTTCAAAAGAAAAAGTTAACAACATCATGATTTCGTGATTCCTCTTTTCTATATATAAAAAAAAATGTTTGTTTCAGTTAACCCTGGTGGCTGGGCCCCAGCTGGAGTCCTGCGCGCAGTCTACAAGCGCGAATATCCTAAGTTCCTCAAGCGCTTCACGAGCTACGTGGTTGATCAGTGCCGCGGGAAACCTCTCGCCATCTAGCGGCAAACGACTGGTACTATTGGTGACTGAATTTATGACTATAATATGTGGGCGATTATGAAGATATTAAAGCGGCTGATGTACGATTATGATTTTTACATTTTTATTATTTATTCGTTATATGATCCATTGTTTATAATAGAAATATATTTTTGACGATTTTATAAGTTAATGTCAGTAGAAATCTGGATATAGTAAAAAAAATACAGAAGATACACAATGCCAGAGATATATCTCTGCGTCATTAAAGCCATAAGTAAAAAATACAACAAAAGGTTTTCTATGTAAATATATTCCTCCATTCTTTTTACTGATGACATTTTACTCATGGCGGTATTAAAAAAATTGAACAATAATACTAATCGCCATGATTGATGTATTAATTTAAATTTGTAATCGTAATATCACCGATTACGGACAAAAAATTACATCTTTATTATCGCCTGTATATTAGGTCTCACTTGCTCTTCAACTGTGTCTGTGCAGTGGCGGGTAATATGGTGATGGTATATTTATTACCAAATTTGTAATTATATGGCAATTGATATGGGATATCTGGTTAATATTCATACATCCGTGAGGGATACAATTGCCTTGACCATAGATTATGTTTAATCTGGTCGCATATTTTTCAATATCTACCCACTAATAATTATCACTGTATAAAATCGTGTTGTATAGATTGTTTTTTATCTGTACTTTGTTTACCTAATGGAGGCAAAAACAATGTTTTATCGGTGTTAAGATAAGCGAGTGAGAAAATTCCTACACTTTTATTGCACGTTAAATCTTGGGTTCATATGTTTTTTTGTTATTGTAATGTTATATAGATATTTTGTGTACTAATTCATTCCCCATAACCTTAGAAGCTACTATAAATGGGATAATTGTACAGGGGATATATACTATTTAATTGCCACATTATTTTAGTTCTATTAAATGATATATAAATATTAGGATGTCACTTCTAGCGTCTTCCATCCTTTTCCTCAAAGCCGTTGTGTAGCGGAAGTCAGATTATAAATTTATGTTAGTTGAATTATATAAAAAGTGGTTACCTCAAAAATGCACCTATAAAATGATCGAGGGATATATTTCATTTGGTGAGATGGATTCCAAAAAAGATGGTTTTCATTTAGTGAGGGACAGGAAAATGAACAAAAGCACTGAAGTACCTATATCTTTTTAATAGTTATATCCAGTAAACTATTGTTAACTAACCTTACCGCACGTATGTAATCACATTTTATTTTTTTAAATGTAAAGAAATAATCTTTTTTTACCACAAGTTGAAGTTCGGCATCTGTAGCAATAATGGAATTAACTCAAAAAAAAATAGGGCGATTTTTCATAATTTAAAATTTAACTTTCTCTGCAAGATTGCTCGTCTTCAAAATGCTTTTGGGAGGGAAGCACCTCATTTGACCACCGTAAGGCGCAACTAAGCGGAATTTGTTCGTGGCCGTGTTACTCTCCATGATGAAATTTGTGAAGGTCGGCCCTCAACCTCAACTCTTATGTTGCGCTGTTTTTATTTGCTCATTTTCTGTTGAATTATTATTCTATAGAATAATAATTGAAAGAATAATAATGAAAAGTATACTTTTGCCAAATGTAATAATACAAGAGTTACCCTCTTGTATTATTACATTTGGCAAAAGTTTCGCATATTAAGATATATTTAGCAAACGCATGATCTCCGTAGCTTACTAACCGTTGTAGCAGAAGTTAAAGAACTAGGCCTAAAAATTGTACCGGTGTCGTTACGTGACATTGATCGGAGCGACTCGCGAAGATGGGATCCAATATTTGCTAAAAATCTGTTAATCCAAAATTTGTTTAAAATATGAGATTAAGTCACCGCGAGGTGTTAAATTTTTTAAAGATCAGTGCAACGTCCCAGGAGACTAGCGCCTAATCTTGACTTGAAGGGTTGCCATTTTAATTAATTAAAAATATCTTATATATATTTTTGTGAGTTTATATTTATAAGAATAATAGAAATAAAATGTGGTGAAGAGTTACATTTGACGTTATTTATGTATTTACTAGCTGTGCCCGCGACTTCCTACGCATAGAATAATTTTTAGTAATCTGGGGGCACGGCAGTGTCCCCGCCAAGTCGAGCAAAAACCGGCACGGCCGTACCATCCTTTTCTCGAAGCACTTCAGGCCATTTTCGAACCCCTATAACTTCGTTGTGGATAAAACTAGAAGCCTGAATTTTCAGTAACCAAGTAGGCATTGTATAAACTCGGTATATTTCAAATTTCATTCATCATTCAATTTGAACCAGTAGTTTAAGAATTATAACTAGTCAAAGTTTCTTAATTTTGTCACTCACTCACTGACCGATCATCAAAACTCTAAGGCACTTCTAGCAGACATAGAAGTTTCAAATTTGGAATACAATTATTGTTTAGTATATAAATCAAGGAAAAACTAAAATATTTTACAATTTCGGTCCAGTTTTCGAGATACACCAACTGCATAAATAACTTTGTAATCCCATATAAATATATAGGATTACAAAGTTACATTTACAGTGAATGCATCAGTGTACCTTTAAATGTATAAAGTAATGGAATAATAGGTGTAGATAGGTCTAGGTACCTATCTACACCTATTATTCCATTACATTATTCCATACAAAAAGAAATGAGATGCCATCAAAAACATAACTTGTAAAAAACTAAGTCTTGCAACTCAGTTCTTCTACCTTAAAAGGTTGTGAGATCCATGTAATACTAAGTCGGCTAATTTATTCAGTCCCTACTTAAGGGTCCTTCTGTCTTAAGTTATTACGTAGTTAGCTAACCTAACAACATCTTATAGTGACCATATCAATATTAAAAATCTTCTTTTTTTAAATAAATAGATTGCCTTGGCAATATATAATAATAATCTTTTAAATTCAAAATGCGTTGTAATGCATTATTTTAACTGATTTTACTGCGCACGTGCACATTCGTAAGGGTCGATCGGTAGGCAAAATTGTTGTTGCCCATAAATCATATTCAATTTGGGATAATTTCAAATAAAAGTAGAAGCCTTATCTACTAGTATTTTCAAAAACTGCAATAACGTTATATCATTATTTATATATTTGAACTTACGTTTAAAATTTGGCAACTCTTTGAAAAATAACCCTGTATTATATATTTAAATGCGATTTTAATGGCGAATGTAAGATTAAGATTTTTATTTACCAGCAGATTTAATGGTTCGTCAGAATGCATCAAATGTGGTTTAATTATTTGTTAGATAGATATCTAACAGAAAATAAGTTCTGAGTTCTTTTCAATATTCTCAATGGTTAAAAATAATTCATTATCAATCAATCTATTGCATATAAAAAGCTATCAATAATGATTTCTTATGTTTATGCGAACACTACACATTTGAATAAAACTAGTTTTGTTACGGATTCGCGTTTATTAACTTATTTAATTAATATTCCGACGTTTTGAGTTCTTTACAGCACCCATGGTTACGGTGGGACTGAGGTGTACGACGTTCCAATGTCATAGCTAAAGCGATAAATTCCGTAAAAAAAAAACTAGATACAAATGTGAGTGAATACCAATTTTAAATCGCGTAGACAAGCTCTCTTATATTCATATACTCAACATATACAAACATAATGAACGTATTTATGATTGTTATGGTAAAATACTTATTTAAATAAATAACACAAATTATTTGGAAAAAAAAACACGAAATATTCGCTGATATCTATTAAACAAATAATATTTTTTCTGTATTTTATTATATAATACTAGCTGGTAACCGATGTGATGCTGCCACAGAAGAAATAATTGTGGAAATATGGTTTTAAATTTGGAAGAGTTATATTGTTTTAGGAATGATAATACAATGGGGTTGGCCGGTGATAACTTTTCCTAAAGGGCGCCAGCATAGCTTTCACCTGTCAAAGTCAAAGTCGCGTGCTTGGTTAATGTTTATTTATATTACTAAGTTCAATTACTAAAGGATTATAATTATAATATACAAATTACAAACATTATGTATTCGACATGGCGGGTATGTGAATTAAAAGCTGAACTAAAGAAGCGAGGTGCGTCTTTACGAGGAAGGAAAGCAGATCTAGTGGAAAGGTAAATATATAATATCTTCTTTGTTTAAAATATCTTTTCATTATTTTATCTTTGAATGCATAACATTACTAATTTACTTTACTTTAATAAGTTTTATCGGAAGTTATACCATTTACCTCTTATGTTATCTAAAAAGAAGTATGATCTTGTCTTAAAAATTCCTTATATTTACGCGTTACTACACAGGGCATAATACTGTCGTTTAAAGATATAATTTTATTTATTATCAGATTAGAGTTATATGACCAAAATTTTAATTTTGGGAACTCCGAGAATCAGGATGAAGATGATCTTACAATGAACCTTCCAGAGTCCAACACATATCGAGATATAAATAGCTGTACTTTGGTACTACCTCTAACAAAAATGCATATAAGACATTATTTTTGCTGGTATGTTTGTTCTTCATAATAATGATATAAAATTACACAAAATACCTAATATAATAAGTAATGTTTTTTTCTGATTATCCTTCTTTAAAGTTGGTTATGCATGTCCTTGGATTTAACAATAAGGTGGTCATAGGTTGTTAGTCACTATACTAAAAAAAATGATTATAGGTTTGAGATGCAATTATATATTATAATATTTTATTTGTTACAGTAATGATAATAAACTTGATAAGGCTAAATCCTTATATGAGTCTCGATACCTCATCCTTGCAAGAGCTTCTACTGTTGGTGACTCTACTTTTGTGAAAGGCTATTGCAAAAAGACCATGAAAGCTTTACAGTATGAAGTAGATGTTAAAATTCATAAAAATGGAACACCTCAGGAATCCCACTGCGAGTGTCAAGCTGGAAGTGGCATAGAGGCAAAATGCAAGCATGTTGCTGTGCTTTTAACTGGAATTGAACACATGGTGCATCACAAAATTACATTACTGCATCAAGTTAGCACGCAAAGGTTGCAGACATTTCATGTGCCCAAAACTCCATTTACAGCCTCTCCTATAGCTGCACACAAGTTGCCAAAGAAAAACAATAGTAAAAGATTTAGTCCGTACCCTATTCACATGATTGACAAAGAGAGCCACAACAATAAAATTCGTAATTTAATTTTAAATTACCCAAATTCTACGATGCCCCTTAAACATTTATATGAACCAGCAAATCCCTATTCCATTATAGCAGATCATGTCTACACATCTTCCAACCCTGAAGATAAAATTTTAGAAAAACTATGCTTATTAAATGTTACTGAAGAATCTATAAAAAATATTGAAAAAATAACAAGAGGACAAAAAAGCAATTCAATATGGTACGAAGAAAGAAGACATAGATTAACTGCCAGCAATTTTCATACAGTTTGCCATCTTAAAGCCTCTTCAAAACTTAGTTACAGCAAACAACTTTTTAGTAAAAAACCCTTTTCATCTAGGCCAACAACGCATGGCATCTTGAATGAACCGATAGCTCTAAAAGAGTGTCAGTCTCAGTATGAATTAAATATTGAATCTTGTGGGTTATTTGTTAGCAAGCAGAGACCATATTTAGGTGCTACACCGGATGGTCTACTGGGAAATGATACCATCATTGAAATAATATGTCCATATTCCACGAGAAACAATGTCATTACTGCAGCAACTGTGCCCTATCTGGTAAATGACCCTTTTAAAACTAGTCCAATATATTATCAAATTCAGGGCCAGTTGTATTGTTCAAATAGGATTTACTGCAATTTAATTATTTATACATATAAAGACATGAAAGTTGTTTAAATCACAAGAGATGATCATTTTATTTCAGAGATGTTAGAAAAATTGGATGATTTTTATAATATTTTTTTAAAGGCATAATTTTAAATAACTATTTGTACAATAACTATGATTTAATAAAAAAACAAAATTGAATGTATTTAATTTTGTTTTTTATCAAATCTTTTATTTTTATTTTTAAATAAGTGTTATTTAAGTTTAATAAATATAAGTAGAAAAAGTAATGATAAAAACTAAAAATTGGCTTTCAATAAGAAATATATAAATAATATGCTATTCTATTCTTTCTATTTGAGTCCCTAAATACCAAAAGGGCACTTGTCACAATTAAATTTACTGGTAAATTTTTACAGGAGAAGGAAAACACTAAATATCTCATGACTGGTAAGGTTCTAGCATTTGATTTTTTATATGTTTTAATATAAATATTTAGCTATTATTTTGTAAAAAAAAAACAACTTTCAATTATCAATACTTTTACTAGAAACTTGAACAGAAATACATGGACAAGTGCCCTTTCAGTAATAATGGGTGGACATGTGCCCTTTTAACATAATACTGCTATATAAAATTAAAGCAAAATACCATGTTTTGCACTAATTATAGGGTAAAACTATATTACAATGAAACATCAATTACAGACAAGTTATCTTTAATCATTTTCTGTATTCCAGTTGTAAATAATAGTCCATAACACTAAAAATTGTTGAGGTATGTACTGTTATTTTGACCTGCACAGTTGTCGTAGAATAAATGAAGTTCATCATATTCTTTTTTTTCAACAAAATTATTCACATAGTGAAACAGGAGTGAACACACATCGTCAGGTGTCTTTCTTGCTATGCCCTCATGATAAACACAGGTAACTACTTTATCAGTTCCCAAATTATAGATACCAAAAGTGTTTACAGACAATTGTCTAAAATAATGTCTTGTACGGGTATTTTTGGTAAATCTACCACAGCCAATATAATCAAAGCTAAGTGTTAAAATTTTATCATTTTCTTTAGCCAAAGTATTACTTTTTTGTATGGCCTTGTAAAACTTTTTGCTTCTGCTTTGATGAACCATAAGTTCTGCTGTGTATGTTCTTTTCGCATTGTCATTTAATGCTTTATCTTTTAATTTAGCTTTAAAACTTTCACATGTTGAACAAGTGTCCACCGCAGGACGTTCAAAGGAAAGATTAAAATTTGTTTTAAAATATGACCAATAAAAGTTATATTTAACTTTGCATCCAAGCTCTGGATGTTTGTCTAGAAAAAGATTGTACATTTTCTTAACTGAAAGTTCTGAAGACAAATAAAGCTTAGGCTCTGATGTATAATGAGTAATTTTTGTTGGAAACATAGAAATGTGTTCATGGATCTTTTGACATATCTCACTAGGAATAGCATTAGCATATGGATGTTTTCCTCTCAAGTCACAGGGTGTAACACCAGATTCTAGTAGATTAGCAATTCTTCTCACTCGCTTTGAAGTGATATTATGAGCATTAATAAATGCTTTCTTGCAAACTTTTACTCTTTCACAGTTTACTAGTAAAAAATACTCAACATATTTAGATTTAGGTTCCTTTCCGTTGGTAGTGTAGGGCTTCGGCCTCTTCTTCTTTGGATACCTTTCACTTCCATAAGCCTGTAAAGGTGCACATCCTGTTCATTTTTAGAAGTCATGCTATAAAACGAAACTAGCACATCTTCAAGTGCTTGTGATGTTGTTATACCTTCTAGGCATTTTTTGTGACAGCTGAAAATAAGAAAGTGTTTTATGTAAATAACAATATATTGTAATAGCTACAATCTACAAGTATTACATGAAGCTTAAATACCATTTTCGATTAACGTTTTCGGAAGAATTTTTTGCTGGAACATATTGAATACGATAGTTATAGTGTCCTTCGCCACAGACTTTAGCTTTATTAATTTGGTTTCTACGATAGTTTTCTTCATGTCGCACACTTCTTTTCTCTTTCGTGTTGGTTCTTCACTCATTTTTAACCAATTTAATTCATTAAAATCACAAGAAACAATTCCCTCATACGGGCCAAACAACTGACAGTGACATGACAACTGACAGTTGTATAGAAAGAATTCGTTCGGAAATAGATGTAAAAAAAGCACATGTCGCCGGACAAGTGCCGTTCTAGTACAAAACATAAACATCAGTTTGACATTTCTAGTACTAAAATGAATTGTACAAGTGCCTGTTTAACACAGAACGATGTACTTCAGTATTGACAACACGAAGAAGCAAAAAAAAAAAATCGTGAAAAAAATGGACAAGTGCCGTTTTGGTATTTAAGGATTCATTTATTGTACATTTTTATACATTAAATGATTTTTAGTAAAATAAATTAATAGTAACTTGTTAAAAGAAAGAGGGTGAAGTTTTCTATAATAGCAATACATCATAACCATTTCCGATTTTTTATTTGTTATTGGTACATATTTATCAGAACTATAATAAAGAACGTCCTATTTACATGGTATAATGTATAATGGTGGTTCTTGAGCACTGACTAACAACCATGTCTTCACTTTCTAAACGTCTTTGCACAATAGTTTCGACTATATTAAAATAAATAAAGAAAAAGAGTGACTATTTCTTCGTATTTTTATTTACAATATTTTCCTTAAAATTACATAACATGAAACAAATGAAAAATATTTTTGAGGCCAAAGGAACATAGAATGAGACAAGTGGTGTCTGAAGTATTTTATAGGTTTTTGTAAGGCCTATAAGCCTTTCTATGTGTACCCTTTGACTTGCAAGTCTTTGATCATTTTTTAATACTGCAACTGGTAACTGTCATTTACCTCTCAAGAAAGTAGGTATGTTGACTGCAATATTTTTTTGAGCAAACAAGTCTTGCACATTAAATCCTCTATCTGCCATTATAATGTCTCCTTCATCACACAAATTTAACAATGAGCTACGTTCAATCATTTGCCGGTCACTGGTTGCTCCCCCATAACCTTCAGAACAATAAGACAGGAGACCGCCTGGTGTAGAGCCCACCAAAAACTTTATAGTGTTGTTATTTTTATAACTGCTGTAAGTGGCTCTGAGATGTAGGATTGCTAGGTTTAGCAATAGGCACTTCTGTTGCATCAATAATAATCCTCGTTTTGCTACTTTCATCTTTAAATATTTGAGGCATATAGTAATGTACTAAATCCTGTCTAGGCCAAATATCAATCATTGACCATAATTTATGTACAAAGTGAATCCAAGTAACTATTATGTTTGAAACCTCAGTTTTGCTTATATTGAACATTTTAGCTATTTCATAGTCAGGTTTATTGCGTCTGAGCTTCATCAGTAGTACAAGGTGTCTCAAAAGAAAGTTCACATTTAAATCTTTTTTTAAAAGAAAAGTCTTAGCTTTATTGAAAAAATGTTTATTTTATATTGAAGTACACTGTTTGGGAATTTATTTTTTAAAAATAACATTGTCCAAATGTAAACCGTTGCGCTCGGCATTCATTTAGTCGGGCACTAAAATTGCCTATGACAGCTCGGCAGGTAGTTCCGTGATGGCTGCCATTTCATGACGGATATTTTCTTTTAATTGTGCCAGGAAGTCGGTTTATTAGCGTAAACTTTTGATTTGACATAACCCACAGGAAAAAATCCATAGGCGTTAAATCGGGACCTGTGGAGGCCAATTTATGTCACCTCGCCAGGAGATTAATTTGTTCGGAAAAATTTCTCGAACTCGAGGCAGAGATCTGTTGGACGTGTGTGAAGTTGCTCCATCCTGCTGGAACCATGTTCTTTGGTTGTAACCAGGAAAGTTTTGCAGTTGGGGTACGAAAACTCGTCTAACATCTCCACATAACGCTCTGAATTCACTGTGAGTGTGCGTCCCTTCCATCTTCAAAAAGTAAGGGCCGATAATTCCTCGCGCCGACATCGCTGCCCATACGGTGACTTTGGGTGAATGTAGCGGTTTCTGATGTTTTTGTTTTGGGTTGGTTGCACTCAGTAACGACAATTTGCTTGTTTACATGCCCATTCAGGTGAAAATGGGCTTTATCGAAACAAGATGTTGGTGAACGTTGAAAGCGCTCAATCATCTGATTTACAAAGGCAAGCCTCTGACCAGCATCTTGAGGCTTCAGTTCTTGCACTAACTGAATTTTGTACAGGTGCAGCTTTAAATCTTTGTGTAAAATGCGGCATAATGAAGATCTGTGCACATTTAAAGCAACAGCACGCTTCCGAATCGAGAGGTTTGGATCATCTCGAATAGACTGAGTAACACTGTCCACGTTTTCGGCTGTTCTTGATGTTCTTGGTCGCCCAGATTTTGGTTTCTCCAGAGTTGAGATTTTTGCAATGAGACGAGTGCTAGGCGCATCATTTAAGTGACGAATATGTCGAATACTGCAGAATTTTCTACGCGCTACAGTCGCCGAATTACCGTTTTGTAAAACTCACGTACGCACAACGCACGGTCCGCACCAGAGAAACGCTCCATAGCGACTAAATTCCCAAGAGCCAGACTACCGACTGACATACCCCCCGCGCCCCTCAGAATAGTTGCTTTCGCGTAATAAGATAAGCAAATGTGAACTTACTTTTGAGACACCTTGTATAAGTAATTGATCCTCAATTGACACACCAATAACTTGACTCCAGCGGTATATAAGATTATTTTCCATTGACAAGAGCAAGAGGGTGTTGAGCACTAGTTGAAATTTTGAGTAAGATTCTAATCCTGTGTAAAACATGAGTGACTCATTATCAGTTAATAATAAATCTGTAGAAAATATTTTTAACATAACACTTGTCTGTGTTATGTTAAAAACACAGACAGTCTGTGTTTTCTGCTTCTAGGCACTGTTCACTAGCAATATCCAGAGCCTGAATACACTGTTCACTTGCGATATCCAGAGCCTGTGTACAAAATTCTTCAGCAAAGTTTAAGTCTTCAGGTCTGGATGTAGGCGCAGAAGTGTGCGCCTACTCAAAACGCGACTTTTTAATATTACGTGCTAATAATCGTTCCTCTCGAGCTTGACCTTTCTGCGAAATAGCTTTCGTAGTCCATGCAAACACTGATGGGACAGCAGTTGTTTTCAAGTAACGATGCTGATGTTCATTACCTGAATATAACCAAAATTGTTAAGGAAAATGTACATATGTGTAGTGTGAGGCATTTTAAAACAAAATCAAAAGATGTACCTGTATAAATGATGTTTTTTTATAATCCGTCTCTAAAAAATGATTACGACATAACCTCGAATTTTTTTCAGGCTTAAAATTTTTTCTTCTATAGCTTTAAGAAACATTTTTCTTACTTCAGCGTTTTTAGGGAATTGGTGTGCACCAATTTCTTTGCAATAAGGCACTTCACACATCTTTGGCATTGTGAAAATATTTATTTATCAAATTATCCCATACAATTTTATCTTTTTTGGGTTAAAGCTATGCTAGCGCCACTTTGACAGTTGCCAACCCCATTCATTGAAGTTGAATGTTATATAACTTTGAGATAAATTTGTCAGTACGATACGCGCGCCACCTACTGTAAGTTAATTGTACTATGCCTATAATCTTTGCGCAAGTGCAAGCAATATGTTGACAAAGTTTTACGCAATCTGATAAACGGTATGGCAGCGCTTAAAATACGAACAAACAAACAGACATTATTTTTATACAGGGTATTTTGAAACGCTCCGAAAACGAAGACAGATGATAGTACTAAGGATACCATGATGATGGGTCACAAAGAAATTGATCCCGAGGAAAAAATCATCTTTTCACAACGTTTTATTAACTTTATTCACGCTCCATCATGTTATTAAAGTTATTTGAAACGATATTTCACAAAAAATATCATGAAAATACTGAAATATAAAACCAGCAGTGGAATTACTGAATTACAATCAGCTGACTACGGTCAATGTACGCGCGAACGCCGAATTGCGCGGCCTGCAACCAGCGATGGTACCACAATACCTAATAATTTACAACACTTGTCTAAATACCTAACTTATCTACTTAACCTACTATTTTGCCACTGTGCTTGTCTCCACGTAGCCACTTTAATTCGAATTACAGGTTAAATAAACCAAATAACTGGTTGATTCCCCGCTAATGAAAAAATACTTAATAAAATGTTAACAAGTTATTTAAAAAATTAGCTTAAATAAACCAAATAACTGGTTCGATTCTGCTAATGAAAAAATACTTAAATAAAATGTTTACAAGGTTAGAGTCATGCTTTGTTATCCATTGTGTAATTATGTTTATTATTCTGATGTATTCAGTTATGTACCTATTCAGATCAGTCAGTACTGTTATTTTAAAAATTAGGTATGAAACAGCTTACCGATCCTCCGTGGCCTTATGAGATTTTCTGCACATTAACATGTTGCCGTATTCACTAGCACTATAAATGTACCCACGCGTTAGGCATTATTAAAACAAAACAAAACACAAAACGTAACAACAAGAACAACATCATTAATTAATAAATAACAAGTTATAACGACAATAATTTAATAAACAAAACAATTGAACTATCGCTCGTGATTGTCAACATGGCACTGTCTCAAAAACTAAAATTATTATAACGTCCTTGAAGCATATGAAATTCCCAGCGCGAGGCGACACGAAGCAGCGTGTGTGTGAAAGGGAAGGTAGAGTGAGTAAGTAGTATACCTAATGCATTGTTTCGTACCGATCTAGGTAAGAGTTCGAGCCCGCGAGGATATTGACCCTATTGTCAGCTGATTTTCTTTTAAAGTTTCACTGCTGGTTTCATATTTCAGTATTTTCATGATATTTTTGTGTGAAATATCGTTTCAAATAACTTTAATAACATGATGGAGCGTGAATAAAGTTAATAAAACGTGTGAAAGATGATTTTTTTTCCTCAGGATCGAATTTCTTTGTGACCCATCATCATAGGTATCCTTAGTACTATCATCTGTCTTCGTTTTCGGGAGCGTTTCAAAATACCCTGTATATTAGATTATATAAGATTCTATATTAGAAGTACTAGACTTTTATAAAAGTTCAACATGCGCTTCTTAAGCGACTGTGTTTCCGGAAGCTAAACTCATTGTTACATCGTTAGGACCGATTTATAGTACCGACTTATGTCAGTGTACTGAAAAGTAAGTAGCTGGCCGCCGATCGCTTTCAAGCTGTTTCGTTACTGAAAATCGTTACCGGTCGCTCCGATCGAAATCGCGTGTCGTAGCATTATTGTCCGAACCCTTATTAGTTACCACGTTTATAAAACACAACATATTATTTGGCTAAATGCCTAAAGTTAACAAACAAATTCTACAAGAGCAAACAAACAGACCCATGTCAATTCACTGTAGGCCATACAAATACTTGTTCTGTGATGGAATCGAACCTACGGCCCGCAGGGCTGCAACCGAATGCTTAGCCACTGCGCTACAGAGCCATCAAAACTAAATTAATGGGTAACAAAACAGGGATATATTCGTACTTACAGAGTACCGATTTTTTTAATTGTTGCTGCTCGAAATGTTTATAGGAATCTGTTTGCAGAGCTTTATTTCATTCCAGTTCTTTTTATATAATATGTAAAGTCAATGTAGATTCTATCAGAATGGTTAACATAATATATCGAATTTTCTTAAGAATTTTACTGTAGGTATCTATGTTGTTTTAATTTATATCTTAATACGATGTGGGGAAGGTTGGCATTCTCATTGCATTTATAATAAGGCAATTTTTGAAATTGTAATAAAGTATATATAGGAGGTCTGGGAACAGTTGTGGTTCAAGCGTATACTGTAATTGTTGGATAGGATGTACGGGAACTAATCTAGGATTTTATTTCTCCAACTGTTAAAGTATGCGCCATAGAAGACTGTTATTGGATTGTCTGTGTATAATATAAAATATGTTTTTTAATTATTGTTTATAATAAAAATGTTGTATCATAAATATATGGAGTTTTATTTACCATAAGTAATACAGTCTGATAAACTTAGAAATGAGGATATCTACAGTAGAACCGAGTAACCAACATAGCCCAACGTATTAGTAAGCTAAAGTGGCAATGGGCCGGCTATATAGCTCGCAGAACCGACAACCGATGGGGAAGTAAGGTTCTCGAGTGGCAGCCTCGTACCGGGAGGCGAAGTGTGGGGCGGCCTCCCACTAGATGGAGTGACGACCTGTTAAGACATGCAGGAAGTCGATGGATGCATGTGGCTCAGGACCGTGCTTTGTGGCATTCCTTGGGGGAGGCCTATGCTCAGTAGTGGACTTGTGAAGGGCTGTAATGATGATGATGAATATATGATAATTCTTACCCCACCGGTCCGGTCCGTGATGATGAATACAGTCTGAAAATTATTTGTTTGGACTGGCCATTGACATTTTTGAGAGGGATATAGAGCGATCAGACTGCCATGATGCTTCAGTGCGCGTTTGCGGCATTCACATGGCCTAAAAATATTTCTAAGGCATGCAAGTTTTCTTATGATGTTTTCCTTCAGCGCAGAGCACGTGGGAAAACAGTACATAATACTGCAATTAAAACCCCATGGTGATAACCATCAGCAAAAACAGAGGGTCTTGGGTTCTCCGTGGGGAAAGCAATCGGGGCCTCACCATCACTGCTTTGCAAGTAGTCTCGTGGGCAGTACTTGCTACTCCCTACACCCAGTATTATATGATGACTCGATACTACTTTCTAGTCATTGTTCTCCTCAGGTGCTACAACGTTAACTAACAGCGCCAGGCGCTCCATAGCGGCCCATCCTCGGGAGAGGTCAACTCCTCTCCCTATTTCTCTTGGCTAAGAAAAACAAGGCCGTAAGCACCAGCCTTCTCTGCCCCAGCGGCAGACATGGTCAATGTCTCCGCCACCGAACATTTCGTCTCGGAGGGTAGGAAAAGCGGCGCATTGTAATACTTCTTTCCTCCAAGATCCCATGACCGCCGCATCAGAGGTGTGGCCATGCTAAAGTCGTGTAGAGTAGGGTATTAGCACTTATATTCATTCGAGATTCCACTTTGGCTGTCACGGGTAAAGTGAGAGGGCTACCCTCCTGCCTCTGTCCACCAATGCCCAATCGGAGTGAGCTCGCCAAGGCTAAGTCCACTCTGAGCGGCCTCCTCGAGCCAGCCCTTCAACTCGAGTCAGCCATGAGGGTTTGTCTTAATTCACCAATAGGTGACCAAGCCACGGCTAGTAAGCCCCACCCCCATATCAAGGCAGGAACTCGTCCGGGGGTATAGGGACACCTTAAACCACTCCTAGCACTAGCATTTTAAACTTAGAGTGGTTAATGGGAGTGGTTAATGTTAACAGCGTTGCTAGTATTCTTTATTTTTAAAGACTATAGAATAAGGGTAACAAACGAGCACACAGTCCACCAGATGGTAAGCGGATGCTGTGGCCCATAGAAATCTACATTGATCTTCGATTAAGAATCAAAATGCAGATGCGTTGTCACCCCTGAGGACTAAGATGGAATGCCTTATTTCCATTAAAAAGGGTCTCCAGTTCTCTACACTCACCATACGAAACACAGCAGCATTAAGCTGCTGGTATTCTGTAAGAGAGTGGTCCTACCCCGGTAGAGTTGACCCATTCGTGCTATAACTATAATATAGCTGCAGCATGGCTCTACCACGACACAAACTACTACATTTTTGACATTTGGTTAAAATCGATTTTCCCGGGCACCCTTGAGAAAAATGTTTACAGCTAATATAAAACCAATTTTTCGTTTTATTTTTTTTTAGTCAATTACAGCCGCCGTGTAGTAGCGGCGTAAGAGAATACTGCCCCATATCATCCCGAAGGTGGCGTAAGAAGCGACAGTTAGAAACACGAGATGGGCTGCAGCATAGACTTAGAATATTCTTTTTTTTTTTTTTATAGGATAGGGTGACAAACGAGCACACAGTCCACCTGATGGTAAGTGGTTGCTGTGACCCATAGACATCTACATCTATCCTCAGTAAAGAATCAAAATGCAGATGCGTTGGCACCCGTGAGGACTAAGATGGAATGCCTCTTTTCCAGTAAAAAGGGTCTCCGGTTCTCTACACTCACCATACGAAACACAGCAGCGTTAAGCTGCTATTTTACGCTGGTATTCTGTGAGAGCGTGGTCCTTCCCCGGTCGAGCCGACCCATTCGTACTACAACTATACTACTAATATAGCTGCAGCATGGCTCTACCACGTATAAATTCTAAGTCTATGCTGCAGTATCTTTTTGATAGAAACCAAAATAATAAAAAATATGGTTGCCAACCTACCTGCTTATCGTGTCAACTACGGCAACTATTCCTCTAATAAAGCAATCTATGCTTTGATGGTCAGTGTAATTTTATGCAATTATACGTAGCTTGTCTGCTGTTTTATTTACAATGTCGACAAAATCGACAAAATCTACACAAACCACATGGAGATATTTAGAGTAGGTAGCCTAAATATCTGCCGCTACCTAACTACCTATACTCTAAGGTGGTGCGGTCTATGGTCATAAATTAGAAAAATTGATTAATATTTGGAAAATAGGTCTCAAAAGTTTTGCGTGTTTAGTAGAGTGGGAGTTTGGCCTCAAATGAAATATTATTCACATCTCTGGGTCAGGGTACCGCTAACACAAGCTAACCGTACCCATTGAAGAGTTACCCCAAATCATCGACGACTGAGTTTTTTCTGATCTATTCGGCTCACTGGCTGTTTGAAGAGATGTTGAATCGCTTTGCTATTGCTAATTATTTTCTATCACATTTACCACGGGTAGTGCTCAGTGGAATTGTTCGGATTAACTCCAACCGCCAAATTCCATCATCGAATATCGCGACAAAATTCGTGTTACAAAGTTTTTTCACATACGACTTCTTTGTGGAATCGGAAGTATGAAGTCGTCTGTCGAGTCTGTCCTATCAGACTGGCTGAAAAAGCGGCACGGGTTATTGATCTTACAGCTGGTGCAGGTGCATTCTGGACAAAAGTGATGTGGTAAGTATCTGGACCGTATAGCCGACAATCAAGTGTCACCACTATGAAAACGACGATAACACGTCGCAGTGTTACCTAGGGGTTTGCCCGGCTTGAGATAAGTTGCTTCTGAACTTCATGGCTGTAGTGGGTGACGACCGATTGCTCCCAGCTATGATAAGGCTATGATTAGAAGTAAGAGGTCGTAGAGCGCCGGTTTTACGAGGGGAGGTCAAAAAGATCGCGGAATGAAAGGAAGGGGGGAAATTAAATATGAAATTATTTTTCCTTTTCGATATATTCTCCATTAACCCTAATACCCTTCTCAGGACGTTCAAATAACTTATTTATAACTGTGAAAAAAAAATCCCCCTCCCCTCTCTAACGCCTCCAGTCCGCGAACTTTTTGACTCGCCCTCTACTTTTCGCAAAAGGGACGGAGCTGGAGAGCTAGTCGAGGCTAGCTTGGAGGAGAGCTTATCAGGCTCTTTTCAACCACCCCTAGTTTAGGCCTAACCGGTGTACACGGGGGTTGTCCGTCGCCCTATACGTAATTATTACAGTGTAGTATGTTAGTATTAACTGTTCCTGCTTGTCTATTACGACAACTACAACTTCACTCACTCAACGAGAAGGCGACTGTACGCTCACTACCGTCGTCGAGAGCGAGAGCGAACCCATATTCGCGGAAAAGAAAAAAGACCATGAGGTTTTAACTGCATTTCCTAAGGAACAAAAATATAGTCTAAATATTATTGTAAATTGGAAAAATACATATTCTACATTTAAACGAATGCAAATTTCTATTACTTTTTTAAAAACTAAGTCTTATTATTTTCACTTTTAGAAAGTTTTGCTCAAATGAATTGACAAATTAATTAATCGGTTGCCCCTGGATACACTTCCCGGACGACCCCCGTACGACCCCCGGACATCCCTCATATCTAGGGTAAAACCGGGAAAACCCGTACGAATGCCAGCCCTATTTACAATGGAATAGTTATGTTGCTCGGTATATATTTTCTTAAATCGACTGTATGTTCTTTTTTGCTTGTATTTTACGTTGATATCTTTACCAATTGTGAACCAAATTTAATGATTTTTTTAAATTATATTATATGCTATAAGGTAAGTTTATATATCTCAAGGGTGACTCCATTTAAATCCCCGAAAAAATCTCCGCAGGTATCTCCTATTATGTTATTTTTTAAGTTAATATTACATAACACAGTATATATGTAATGGAAAATGGTAACAGACCCATCGAAAACTGAAGTATGTTCCATGAATTACTTTAGTCAATTCAAAAGGGTCAGATATTATATAATACTTTTAATAAAACGTATAAGCCGATTTAACTATTAATTAAAAGTATTTTTTTGTTGGATGGGAATGTAATTAAAACAGGAAACTTATTGAGTAATAAGCTATGTACTTATTAGGACTTGGGTGCCGCCTGTGATAGGGTTCTGGTGTATACACAATCGCTAATGTTCTCTAATTCAAAGTATGCATAACGGATTTTTTCGGATTGTTGGTCATGGGTACAACATTTAAAAATATTAGGATTCCACCCGAAAAAAGGAAATGTGGGCCGAGAGACTTTTGAAAATTAGGTATTTGAAGAAACTATCGCTGTCGCTCTGCGAGCGCTCGGCGTCCGATAAGGACAACTGCAGATCCGACTGAATAGCCTAAGTAAAAAGCCATAATTCGAGGTTTGGCTCTCTACCATTTCCTCTTCCAATATTAGACCAATTTAAAAGATATTTCATAAACTGAATAAGAAGGATGATATGTTTTTCTTTTTTCAGTATTAGTTATCAAATTTGAACACTAGGCCTGTGTTGACAGCGTTCTAAATAGGCAATTTTGAGTATTTTGTAAGGGTTGTAGTGGTTATAAAGATAATGTATCATCAAAAACGAAAACATAGGGACATAGAAGGGGTTGATATTTATTTCACTGTAAAAACTCATTGCTATAGTATAGTGAAGCCTCTATATAAAAAGGTTAGAAACACAAATTAGAAAACTACAGGCCGATAGCACTCCTCCCATTATTTAAAAAAAAATATAAAAAGCTATATACAATAGGTTGAATTCCTTCTTTGAGCAACACAAAATTTTTACTATAGAACAAAATGGGTTCCGTAAAAATAGATCTACTTCATCAGCTATTTGAGAATTAGTTAAATATGCTACAATTAATGTTGATAAACGTATACCCGTTTGTGCTGTGTTCACGGATATAACTAAAGCATTTGATCTTGTTAACCATGACCGATTACTAAATAAACTAGAAATGTATGGTGTAAGGGGGAACACATTGAAATTATTGGGATCATGCCTGTCAAACAGAAAACAATGCATCCAAATAACCAAAATATGTCATAGAACGAAAACGGAGGCAACATTCTGCTCAAATTACAGAACCGTCGTTAATGGTGTACCACAACGGAGTATCCTTGGGCCTTTAATGTTTCTTATATACATTAATGATTTACCAAAGAACATAAGACATCCTATGATATAGTTTGCTGACGATAGTACGACACTAATAAAATGTACAGATAGAACTATTTACAAAAATGAAATAAATAACGCACTTGCTGACATTGTTCACTGGCTTACAGAAAATCAGTTACGTATAAATTTGTTAAAAACTACCTACATGCAGTTCCACTAAAATAGAACTAGCCCGCTTGAACTAAATATTAACTATAAGGGATCGCCTATTACAGAGGTAACTTCCACTAAATTTCTAGGCATAGAAATAGATAATAATATTAAATGGAAAACACACGTTCAAACACTAAACAAACGCTTAAATAGTCACATATTTGCTCTGAGAAGACTTTCAAAGGTATCACATTATAAAACTACATTAATAGCTTATAACGCCTATGTTGCGTCGATATTAAGGTATGGTATAATATTTTGGGGCAACTGTTCGGATACAGATACTATATTTAAAACTCAAAAAAAATGTATTAGAGCGATATTCGGGCTTAAATCTACTGATAGTTGCAAACCTTATTTTAAAAAATATAGAATATTGACACTTTCTAGCTTGTATATAAATGAAGTAGCAACATTTGTGCATTCAAACCTGTTATTGTTTACCTCGAGCAGAAAAAGAAAAACTCAACGTTTAAAACATAAAATTGTTAGTGTACCAGGTAAAACAGCACTATTACGACCTAGTATAATAGGGATGGCTCCTGTTATCTACAATCATTTGCCTAGCAATATTAAAGAAAAAGAAATAGAAGACTTCAAGAAAAAACTAAAAGCTCAATGCAAGAATTTATTCATGAAAATTTTGAATTAATTCTGATTTTTTTGTTTTATTTACAAGATTGATCTTTCTTTTGATTTTTTTTATAGAATAAGGGTGACAAACGAGCACACGCTCGACCTAATGGTAAGTGGATGCTGTGGCCCATAGACATCTAAGTACATTTATCCTCGATTAAGAATCCAAATGCAGATGCGTTGTCATCCCTGAGGACTAAGATGGAGTGCCTCGTTTCCAGTAAAAAGGGTCTCCGGTTCTCTACACTCACCATACGAAACACAGCAACATTAAGCTGCTATTTTACGCTGAGAGCGTTGTCCCACCCCGGTCGAGCCGACCCATTGGTGCTACAACCATAATATAACTGCAGCATGGCTCTACCACGTATAATAATTTATTTCTTTTGACATTTACTAAAATTATACAATTATGATTTGATGATTGACCTCGTAATTGGTAATAGTTTGACATTGCAATTAATCGGCCAATTTATTTCCATTTAAATATTTGTATGCCAAATAATGGTAGATCATACAGGACACAATAAGCAATTGTTAACATCTTTTAATGTTATTACTTGTGATCAACAAATAAACGTATTATTATTATTATAAGGTCATAAACCAGAAAGAAAACAGGCGAGAGCGTTTGTATGGAGAAAAGACCACCCGCAAATAAAATAATAAATATGTACCGAATTTTTCACTTAAAGGAAAACGATTTTTTATGAGTTGCATTGTTAGTATAGAAAGTTTTAACCAATATTTAATTTTGCTACCGATTTAAAAGTTCTTACATGAATAATGTAATATATTATGTCCATATATAAATAGTTATAAATATATATCAATATAGGCTCTATGGGGAAGGTCAATTTTATTTTATTTAAGTTATAGGGGTGGACTTTGATAAGCTGTAACAACATCATGACGCAAAATTTAAAAGTTTTAATAAAATTGAGTGTGTGTATTTTTCCGACATGAATTTCGTTACGTTCTAATATTAATAACATTGAATTTAATTTTGTTCTAGTATAATAACTTACTGCAATTTCTCGTTTGTTGCCCTTATCTCCTGGGAGTCAAGTGCCACTTCTATTAGTATGGCTAGATCCAGAGTTAATTCTTTTGTATATTGTTACTAGCGACCCGCCTCCGCTTTGCCTGGGTAAGATCGGTTAATGTGGTGTTATTTAGATTTAAGATAATCAAAGACTTTTATCAATTATTCGTTTTTTCAAAAATTATCTCCAAGCTTTTCGGAAAAAAGTGGCCTAGATTATTCCTGGCATTGCTCTTTGTCTGTTCGTGAAATTTCATTGCAATCGATTCAGCCACTCTTAAGATAAGGGGGCGTCCATTAATTACGTGAGATGTATAGGGGGTGAGGGACGGGATCGAGTGAATCTCACCCAATGTCACATGGGGGATAAGGAGGGTCTCGGCAAGGCAGGGTCTCCTCCTCCGCAAAAGATGGTGTGAAATTTTAAGAAAATTGGGATAAATTTAGTACAAAATGGCTAAATTCTACACTAAAATCGACTAAAATACGCATTTTGAAAAATCTCACGTGACATTTAGACAGCTGATAGACAAGCATACAGACAAAATATTTAAAAATGGTTAAATGATTCTTAATGGCAAGCAAAAAACCTCCTCAGCTCATTTATGACAGTTATTTCGATATTATAGACCATAGACTTAGAATATACTGCTATCCTAAGTCTATGTTACAGACCATAGAGATAGAGAGACACTCAATTTTATTATAAATAGCGTCCCGCACCGATTTCGCCTGCGTAGGATCTATTAATGCAGTGTTATTTAGATAATCATTAATGCCCATTGATTTTAACAATTTTTCAATTTCTCGAAAAGATCTTAAAATTTTGTGGATAAGATATAATAAGCCTTAATTATTCCTGGCATTTCGCTCTATCTGGTTGGGAAGTTTCATTACAATCGGTTTAGCCATTACAAGAATTAGCCCGGTCAGACAGACAGACATACATACAAAACATTTAAAAATGGTTATTCATGTTCTAATGGCATGCTAATCACTTCTTCTGCTCAATAGAGGCAGTTATTGCGATATTACAGATAGACACTACTACTTCATTTATATGCATATAGATATAGATGAAGATAATGCTGATAATATGATATTGATATTTGTAAAACTAAATACTTTGGTAATTCTATTCCCGACTATATGGATTCTTACACTAAAATTCTAACTAAATATGCTGTAAGTAGAAAACTATTTACTGCATATGGGGAAAATTTCACTTTTATCAAAGTGACTTTAAAGTATATCAATTGACTCGATAAAGAAAATACAATATCAAACTAAGCAGCGTCATCAGGATATCATCATTCGTAATAGTCTCATTATTTCAAGATTGCGTACTTGAGCTGAGTACGTAATTAACTTCACGAAGAACAAATATAGATTAAAGCCTTATTTAACTAATCATATAACTGTCTAATGAAAACCAGAAAAAGCACAATGATCTTTTAATAAGACTGTAAAAAACTTTCTAAGCGATTTAAAGTAGAGCGCAAAATCAATTTCGAAGTTGTAGCCGCGGGGGCTTAAAACAATACGCGTGACGTCACCGCTCGATGTGGAGGAAATGGACAGCCCGCAGAACCCCATATTCAGTCCACAGTAGTGAAAACTTCTGGCAAACACTTAGTAGTATACTATTCGGCATAAATGCAACTTCGATTTCGTAAAAGCATTGACACCAGATAACCCGTCAAAATGAAAAAAAAAAACAAGCGATAGAAATCTTCCCTGGTCTTCTCGGTCGCTTCCCTTTGGCAGGCGTTGGTTCATTTTTAAATGGACAAACTGTCAACTGGCGCTTATTTCTCTGTTATTATTTGTATATATTGTTCTGTATTAATTCCGTAAACACGCTGAGACGAGCCTTTAAATTTAATATAATGTCACGGCACCATTTCACCCTTGCTTCTGAGTATGGGCGAGGATATGCGGCATTTAACGCGGAACTATCCTTTTCATGCTTATGCGATCTGCAATACGTGCTGAATCTCTCCATACATAATTCGCCTATTGCCCATTGTAAATTTTTCACTGTTAGCACGTTTTCTTCCGTGACAGCCTTCAAGGGGAAACCACTTCATCGTCTCTTTAAGTTAGTCGACCGTGCTGAAATTTGTTACCTATGTCAGTGGTTCACGATTGCTTTACGAGTAGAAGAGCCTTTAACCATAATTGCCATTTGAAGTCTATCGAATGTTTGGTCCATGTTTAGGTGGTAAACATTAGGTGTAAAATTCAGCGCGCGAAAATGCTTTTATCCATTTTTAATGATATACGATATTTCAATAATTTATCTTTTATTTAGGGATGTACAAATTTGGAACTGTAGTATTTTTAGTTGTAAATCATCGTATTTTCAAAATAAACTATAAATGGCCAGTGTATAATAAAAAAAAAAACCACAAAACTTTCTGCGTTGCCGGTCGCGTAAGGTACAAAGGTAAGGTACCTATTTATACCTGGTGTTCAAAAAAGTGCTGTAAATGCATACAAATCTTCGGAATGGCTGTACCGATTTTGGTAAAACTTTACGAATAAGAAGAGAGACCAATGACAGGAGGGATCTAGGCTATATTTTGTCCGAAAAACTTGAAGGTTTCTTTCTTAAAACGAATAAATTGATAAAATATTATCGTCTTTGATTATCTTAAATCCTTAGAGCATACATAAGCAAGCTATAGAGCGCGCGTATCGATCATTGCCCATTATGCCAAGCGTAAGCGGATGTTCTATAGATACTGATACATAGATAAAGCGGTTGAATATAGTGAAGCGCCATGATTGACGCCTATGCGTTATTATACTCAAGTTAATAGTTTAATTAGGTACCTATTTAGTAATTATTGTGTAGGCAGGTATTTATAAGGTAGGTTTTAGCAGATCAATAAAACACAGGTATGAATTTATAAAACGATGTTTATTAATCAAACACAAAAATCTAATTAACTTACTGCCCCTTAAAAGGGGGAAACATAATATATAATTGTAGATTTGTTTGCTAGATCGCAGATTTACGTACAAGATATTTCATTCTAATGTTTTTTTAGGATAAGGGTGACAAACGAGCACACAGTCTACCTGATGGTAAGTGGTTGCTGCAGCCCATAGACATCTATATCTATCCTCGATTACGAATCAAAATGCAGATGCGTAGTCACCCGTGAGGACTAAGATGGAATGCCTCGTTTCCAACAAAAAGGGTCTCCGGTTCTCTACACTCACCATACGAAACACAGCAGCGTTAAGCTGCTATTTTACGTTGATATTCTGTTAGAGCGTGGTCCTTCCCCGTTCGCGCCGACCCATTCGTGCTACAACTATACTACTAATATAGCAGCAGCATGGCTCTACCACGTTGGATGTCAATATATTTTCGAATTACATCCATTAGTTTTGAGAAAATCTTGGATATACACACATAATTACGTAGGTACCTAAATAAATAACTACTGAAGCTAGTTTTACTTGTTTAAAAATAAGTGTAATCTTACTTCAAATTTAAGCTCTGGTATTCCATCAATTAAAATAATTTTTTTAACGGTCCAGTTTTTTGAAAAAAGAAACTATTTCTATACATTTGAATACTGATTCTGATAACGCACTTAACGGTAACCACAGGGTTTTTGTTACATGTTGTATAGATTAATTCATTAATGTCTTCGTAATTTTTTTAATTAAATTATTATTACAATATATCATGTCAGTTTTCTATACTAAAAATCCTTACTTACGGATTTAACTTTTTCATTATAATTTTGTCTTAGTATTCAATAATTTGTTAGAATAATGAAATAATAAATTTAACCACCAAATATATCATTACTTTATTTAATCTTTGTTGTCTATAAATTCTTGTAAGCTGTAGAAGCATTTATCTAATAACCACGTGTTCAGTACCTTTTTAAATTTTATATCGTTCATATTTTTAAAACAGTCAGGAATATTATTGTAAATTTTAATGGCATTACAGTAAATGCTTTTAGTATATTGTACTGTTTTCGGATAAAATGAACTTATTATTTTATAAGGCTTCCTGGGATTTTTAGATTTTTCAAATAAGTATTCATATTTCCGTACAAATAAAGATATCTCGGTATAAACAGGGTAGTGGCAAAATGCCCAGTTTCTTAAGAAGCGGTCTACAAGAGTCACTCTAAGGAGCCCCGCACATAGCTCTAATGCACTTTTTTTGCATTTTAAATACCCTGCCGATATTTGGGGCGTTGCCCCAGAAAATTATGCCATAGGCTAAAACTGATTGTATATATCCATGGTATGTCATCAATCCTGCTTTAACAGACGTGTTAGAAATTAATCTTCTCAAAGGGTAGACGAATTTCAAAAGCTTGACACAAAGTTCATTTAAATGTGGTTCCCAGCTACAATGAGTGTCAACAGTTAAGCCCAAGAATTTTGTTGAATTTTAGGAAGTGCTCCTATATTATTTCTGACTCATGTTCTATATTTAATGGTACCGGTTTTTGAAATTTGGAATAAAACTGTATAACATGAGTTTTTGGCAAATTAATACTTAATTGGTTACGGTTTGATCATTCCACAATATTCCCGAGTGTAATGCTAACATCTGATTGATATAATTCTCTGGAAGCACACTTGACTAGTGTGGTGCAGTCATCTGCGAATAATATCATTGGATTTTGAATATGTTTTGGATGGTCGTTTATATACAACAAGAAAAGAAGGGGGCCTAATACGGTGCCCTGTGGAATACCGCGGTTTATTTCTCTAAATTTGGATCTATTAACTGTCACTATTTTTGTATTATGACAAAAGTTATTTAGTTCTGTGGCTTGTTTCCTATGCGAAATGTATGACTTAAACCTCGCTAACGCGTGCTCCATAGCTTACTTATGTGTGCTTTAAGTCTTATGTAAATAACGCCACATTAATAAATCATATACGGGCGAAGCCGAGGCGTGTTGCTAGTATAAAATATAATCAGATGTATAAATCTGAGTTATAATCACATAAGAGAGTAAAAAAGAATCTAGCGTCCGGAGGCCAACATCAAAACGTTATTATTTTATTTGACGCATTAAATTTTTGATGCGCTACCAGTAATACACTTCGGCTTTTCACTAGGTCATAAAAAAGCTTTATACGCGATAAACAAACTCTGGCTGATTTGAATTTTGATTACGCAGGACGTTGGTTGGGACCCGTAATCTACTCAAATGTCAAAAGGATTTAAAAAAAAGTTCTTGATGATGATATTGCTTTTTCACCGGTTTGTTTGCTAACATCTTATTTTATTTGAGGGGCTTTGAGGGATCTCAATTTAAGGGGATGTTTTATCTTTGAATTTATTTTCGGCGTACTTTACTATAAAATAATTTTACACGGGAGTTGATAATACTCATAGAATATCAGGGATGTAAATCTGTACGTTTAATGCTAACATAGATTTTCGTATAATAATTTCTTATGTTTACGCGAATACTACACATTCAATAAAAGTAATTTTACTGATTTCATCGCGTTTAATTTAGCTTTTTATAACTATGTGTTAATCGTATCTACAAGAATATTTCAATACTTGCACTATTGGTTCACTTTCAGTATATACGTGCGACCTATCTTATATCCAACTATTCAGCTCTACAAAGATCATAACGTTCTCAATGTAAGACAATCCATACTTCCATACTAGTAATATTATAAATGCGAAAGTGTGTTTGTTTGTTTGTTTGTCCTTCTTTCACGTCGCAACAGAGCGTCGGCATGGCATGATTTTTTGTATGGGGATAGTTCGGTGGCTGTAGAGTGACATAGGCTACTTTTTCCGCGGAAAACATCTCATTCCGTGGGAAAATCGAATATGTTGCACAAGTTTGTCCTTCTTTCACGTCGCAACAGAGCGTCGGCATGGCATGATTATTTGTATGGGGATAGTTCGGTGGCTGTAGAGTGACATAGGCTACTTTTTCAGCGGAAAACATATCATTCCGTGGGAAAATCGAATATGTTGCAAAATTAAATTCAGCTAGGTGGCGCCACCGTGATTCTACAAGACGGACGACGGTACGATGGACGAACACAGAAGGTCAGAATATCTGGATTATTATGTGTTTTACCAAAATTAAGATAAAAATATATGGATCTGTATTTTCCACACAGGACCGGAAGAGAGCGATAAAAACATAAAATTCACCAGCTGATTTTCTTCAAACGTTTTGGTGCATCGTAATTCACAGAATAGGCGATAACCTCGCAGACGATATTAAGTAATCCGTTGATGCTCTGCCTACCCCGCAAGGGTTACAGGCGTGATTATAAGTATGGATCAGAAATACTATCACCACCTGTCACGCTTTCACCGTTAACTATTACTTAACAATGGTAGAAACAGTTCTTAGTAAGCCTTATTAATAAGCCTTAGTAATATTTATTGAACGGAAATGAATACAGTTCTTATATGTGGTTATGAATGAATCGGTATTACAATAAGAAAAATTGTGGAAAATTATAAGAAAAATATTTTTTGAGAGTTCTTATTAACTAACGTATACATAGTTTAAATTGATTCCGCTAGATGTCGTTACTAGGTTTTTAAAACGCGGTAACGAAATGTTTCCTGACATGTACTTAACTCCCGCCGTTGAGCCGCGCGTCAACTTATAGTGCATACGGTACCTATACGCTTAAATTGTTCCTATTTCGTAGCTTATTCGACTACTTGCTTTCGATTTCGGTTGTTTGTTATTTGCTTTGTGATTTGGCTTTCATTTTTGGATTTGTGTATTTTCTTGGATCGGTTTTGTTGATTTGGTTGGTATTCCTTTATACATATTTAGACTCTGGCTTTGATTTTGGATTTTGTTTATTTAGAATCGTGAATTGGTTTTCGTTGTTTTAAGTTGTTTAACAATATTTCAAAGGAATATTAATAGTATAGATAGTGTATACGGTACCTATACACTTACTTCTTTTTTCGTTGGTTATATTTATATTGACTACTGCTTTCTGCGATTTGTTTTGTGATTTGGTTTAAGTTGATTCGATTTTTTTTGGCTATCGTTTTCGGATTCGTGTTGTGTCTTGAATTGGTTTTATTGTTTTGATTTTAAAAAATATTTAAAAGGAATATTTATTCCTTTTAGATATTTTGGATTTGCTTTTAAAAGAAATATTTAAAAGGAAATTTAATTCCTTTTAGGTATTACGCAAAACCTTTTAGGCAAACGTAAGTCCAGCCTTTCAAGAGTATCTTCTCAAAGACAAGCGAAAAGATTAGTTCGATCGCTAGAATCTTTAGAAGATGCTGAACTGAGAAGGCAAGAACAAGCAGAGCGTCAGGCTGCTTTTAGAGCATCTGAGACACCTTCTCAACGTCAGCAAAGGCGTCTTGAACAGACAGAGCGTCAGGCTGCTTTAAGAGCTTCCGAAACACCTTCTCAAAGTCAGGAAAGGCGTCTTGAACAGGCAGAGCGTCAAGCTACTTTAAGAGCTTCTGAAACACCTTCTCAAAGTCAGTGAAGGCGTCTTGAACAGGCAGAGCGTCAAGCTACTTTAAGAGCTACTGAAACACCTGCTCAAAGTCAGCAAAGGCTAATCGAACAAGCGGAACGTCAGGCCGCCTTAAGAGCCGCGGAAACACCTGATGAAACTCAACACAGACTCATTGAGCAAGCTGAACGTCAATCTACTATAAGGGCATCTGAAACACCAGAACAGACACAGGCGCGAAGAGATGCAAATGCACAGCTCAAGCTGAACGTCGACAAAATTTTCAAAGAAACAATTGGTCGGTTTTAATGACGCAGCATTCAATTATGATCCGTTGATTGATTATAAAAATCACAGGTTAGTTGTTATCGGACTGATGGACAAGGCGTGTCGATTTTGCAGCGCTTTAAAATGGAAAGATGAGACATGTGCTGTTCCAATGGCAAAGTGTCTCTTCCGTTACTTGGGGAGCCAGAAGAACCTTTGAAAACTCTCTTTTATATGATGCTAATGAGTCACGGCGCTTTTTAAACAGGATCCGAAATATAACTCATGCTTTCAAATGACGTCCTTCGGAGTTGACCGAGAAATAATAATGCCGGGATTTTCGAATACATTTACGGTGCAAGGGCAAATTTATCATAGAATAGGTTCACTTTTTCCAGCTGAAAACGAACAGCATAAATTTTTACAAGTATATTTTATGGGTGACGAAGAAATTGAGGTAGACCATCGCTGCCAATTTATCCAGGGAGTTGAGAGAGACACAGTGTTCAAAATTCAAAGATTCTTGCATGAACCTAACATTTTAGTTAAAACATTTAAAACTGCTTTAGAAAACCTACCTGAAGAGGATTATAAAGTCGTCATTCACGCAGATCGGACCCCTCGAGGAGAGCATGAAAGGCGCTACAATGCACCTTTGATAAACGAAATAGCAGCCGTAATTAGTGGTGATCAATTTTCTTCACGAGACATTGTCTTGCGAGCACGTGATGATACGTTGCAACGGGTAGCCGATACATACAAGTTTTATGACGCTCTGCAATACCCATTGATTTATTGCAAAGGACAAGAGGGTTATCATTTTCAAATTCCACTCATTAACCCAGTCACAAAGGAGCGTACTCGAACAAAAAGTATCATGTATGGATTTTATGCGTATCATATGATGTTGCGAGAAATGATTTTAACCTCTTAGCCCGGTGTAGACAATTATTTCATCAAGTTTTGGTAGACATGTATGTGAAGGTAGAAAGTGAACGTCTCCGTTATATATCTTTAAATCAAAAAAAGCTGCGCGTTGAGAATTATATACATTTACAAGATGCAGTTTCTAGCGACGCCAATGTAAACCCCAGAGATTTAGGTAAAATGGTAATTCTGCCCTCATCATTCGTTAACAGTCCCCGCTACCTACATGAGTACACACAAGACGCATTCGCCTATGTACGAACTTACGGAAGACCTGATCTTTTTGTTACTTTTACTTGCAATCCCACATGGAAAGAAATAACCGAGGAGCTAATGCCGGGCCAAAAAAGTACTGACAGACACGATTTAGTTGCTAGAGTATTTAGATTAAAAGTACAAAAATTAATGTATGTAATTAACAAAGGGAAAATTTTCGGAGGTGCAGTGCTTCATGTATTCAATTGAATGGCAAAAAAGAGGATTACCGCATGCCCACATTCTAATATGGCTTAAAGAGAAGTTGCGGCCCAGCCAAATAGACGACATAATAAGCGCCGAGATTCCGGATCCTGAGCAAGATAAAGAATTGTATGATATCATCGTCCGAAATATGATTCACGGTCCATGTGGAGCACGAAATTCAATATCGCCATGTATGAAAGAGGGAAAATGTACAAAGAAATTCCCTAAACAGCTATTAAAAAAAACAGTGCACAATGACAATGGCTATCCTTTATACAGATGCAGAGCTCCCGAAGATGGTGGCAGGAAAGTTACAATCAAATTTCGCTCTGGAGCGTTTGAAACCTTAGATAACAGCTGGATTGTCCCGTATTCGCCCATTCTATGTAAAATGTTTAATGCCCACATTAATGTAGAAGCATGTAGCTCTGTCCGCGCAATTAAGTATATCTGTAAGTACATAAATAAAGAAAGCGACCAAGCAATATTTAATCTCAGGAGTGAAGGTGAGGCAAATCCCGTTAATGAAGTACAGACCTTTCAAGCAGGGCGTTATGTCAGCAGTAACGAGGCAGCGTGGCGTCTCCTTGGCTTCCCTTTACACGAAAGGCACCCAACAGTTACTCACCTTGCTGTGCACTTAGAAAATGGAGAACGTGTATATTTCACCGAAAGAAATTTCCAAGAAAGAATTGCATCACCGCCAAAAACTACACTAACAGCCTTCTTTCAACTTTGTCAAACCGACCCCTTTACAAAAACGTTGTTATATTCTGAAGTCCCCCGCTATTATACTTGGAACACATCTAAGAAGGAGTGGAAACGCCGTATTCAAGGCGCGCCTGTTGCAAATTGGCCCGGTGTAAAGTCATCAGATGCCCTTGGTCGTGTGTATACCGTCCATGTAACTAATTTTGAATGTTTCTGTTTACGATTGCTGCTGCACCATGTTCGGGGTCCTACAGGATATAAAGACCTTAAAACTGTTAACGGTCAGGAATGCGCAACTTATAGAGAAGCATGTGAAGCTCTGCATCTTTTAGAAAACGATAATCACTGGAATGAAACCATGGAGGAAGCTGTGCAGTGCCAGTCACCAGCCAAAATTAGGGATCTTTATGCAACTCTCATATCATCTTGCGGGCTATCTAATGCACATAAATTGTGGGACAAATATAAAGAGTACATGGCGGAAGATATTTTGCGAAGGTTACAGCAGACACACGCGAATATGACATACAATGAACACATTTATAATGAAGCACTTGGAAAAATTGAAGATAAAGTAATGGCAATGCTAGGCAAAAAATTAAGCGACTTTGGAATGATAAGCCCTCAGCGAACAACCGAAAATGAACTAAGTGATGAAATTATACGTGAAACAAACTATGATATATCAGCTTTGCAGCAAGTAGCCGAATTTGTACCCCGCTTGCTTCCCGAACAAAAACGAGTTTTTGACAAAGTACATATTAGGACAAATTGAATCTGGAAATGGTGCACTTTTCTTTTTAGATGCCCCTGGAGGAACTGGGAAGACATTTTTGTTAAATTTATTATTAGCGCAAGTACGGAAAGATAAAAACATTGCTATGGCCGTAGCTTCCTCCGGTATAGCCGCCACGCTGCTAAGCGGGGGCCGCACTGCACATTCTGTTTTAAAACTCCCTCTAAATCTAGCCCAGGAAGAATCGCCGATCTGCAACTTTAGCAAAAATAGTGCACGAGGTATAATGCTACGACAATGCAAACATTTAGTGTGGGACGAAAGTACAATGTCGCATAAAAAAGCTGTAGAAGCACTAAATCGAACGCTCCAGGATTTGCGCAGCAATACCGATGTAATGGGAGGAATGGTGGTTTTACTGGCTGGTGACTTTCGACAAACTTTACCTGTCATTCAAAAGGGCACACCTGCAGATGAAATTAAAGCATGCCTCAAGTCGTCTATTTTATGGAACAAGGTGACAAAATTCAGTTTAACTACGAATATGAGAGTGCATTTGTATAATGATATCAATGCTGGAAACTATGCTGACACACTATTAAAAATTGGCGATGGGCGGTTGGAAACGCATGCTGATGGCTGCGTTAAATTGACGAGAGATTTTTGTAATTTAGTACAGAGTCATTCCGAATTAATTGCGAGCGTTTATTCAGATTTAACGAACAACATGCATGAAGACAAATGGTTATGTGAAAGGGCGATTCTAGCACCAAAAAATGAGAGCGTTAACAAAATAAATTCAGATATATTAAGCGAAGTAGCAGGAGAAATAACAGAGTATTTGTCAGTAGACACAGTTATGGACACAGAACAGAGTACTTCATATCCCGTAGAGTTTCTAAATTCTCTAGAGTTGTCAGGTGTGCCCTCACATAAGCTTCAATTAAAATTAGGCGTCCCAGTCATGCTAATGCGAAATTTAGATGCTCCTCGGTTATGTAACGGGACAAGGCTGCGTGTGACACTTCTTGGACGGAACATAATCGGTGCTACAATTTTGACAGGCGTAGGAAAAGGTGAAAATGTTATTATACCACGGATCCCTATAATTCCCACAGATCTTCCTTTTCAATTCAAAAGGTTGCAGTTCCCTATTAAGCTCAGTTTTGCAATGACAATTAATAAAGCGCAAGGGCAAACGTTACAGGTAGCAGGGGTCAACTTAGAAAAACCGTGCTTCTCTCATGGTCAGCTGTATGTAGCATGTTCGCGTGTGTCAAATGCCCAGAATCTCCACATTCTTTCCCCGAATGGAAAAACATATAACATTGTGTACAGTAGCGTCTTAAAATAGTGTTCAGTTAGTTTTTTTTCCAAAATTCCCACAATCAATTAATCAGAATTCCCACAGATCTTCTCTTTCAATTCAAAATTTCCTATTTAGCTCAGTTTCTTTTCAATTCCAAATGCTGCATCTCTGACGGACCTATTAAGTTCAGTTTCCTTTCAACTTAAAAGGCTGTATCTCTGACGGATCTTTTATTTGGCTTAGTTTCCTTTCAATTCAGAAAACTGCATCTCTGACTCAGTTTCATTTTTTCATTTTATCAATTTAGCTCAGTTTCTTTTCAAAAGTCTGCATCCCTGACGGATATTTATGCTCAGTTTCCTTTAATTAAAAAAATATCCCATTTCCATTTGGAATAAACAGGCTGTTTTCATGCTTTCCTATACGCTGCGTTTCAAAACATTTAAATAGGCTGACGAATCAATTTTGCTCAGTTTCCTTTTAATGGCTGCATCTCTGACAAATCTATAAAACTCAGTTTTCTTTCAATTCAAAAAGCAATGGATAGTTCATTTCCCAGTGACCATGCGGGCGAAGCCGCGGGTAACAGCTAGTTGTTTATATTACATACAGTGATGTTACAACACCGCAAGGTCCCTTATATCGAAATTACCAAGCGGCGTAAGGACAAAATCTGCAGTATTCCGACAGCCAACTCTCATTTTGCTAAAAGGTTTTTCCTGTATCTCGGTTCCCTTCTATATGTATAACAAAACCAATTTTAATATTCCCATTTATGAACTATCTAATTACAAATGTAAGAAAGCCGTGTACTTCTTCCTATTAAACAAGAGTTATGAAGAGACAGAGCAGTATTTAGACATAGACATAGACATAGACATAGACATGCATTTATTCAGCAACTTACACTCATACAGTTTTGATACAGAAAATAAAATGATACATAAAAAACATCAAAGATAAAAGTAAATAAGAAAAAACAGACATAAAATTATCCGATTGCTTGAGTGATGTGATGCTGAAAGGGGCACTGACTCAACATAATGCTATCGCAGAATTGCGGTAGCGTTGGTTTTCAGCAATGCCCATTGAGGTTGGACTCGCCCGCGAGGATAGTGTGTACGCTTTATTTCTATTTTCGAGAAAGATGTTATCAAAATAATAAAATAAAATAATGGAAATGAAAAAAGGATGGGAACTTTATTTATGCTGTAGGTATATATAAATGTATATAATAAATAATATAATGAGTATTTACTATAAAACAATGGAGATATTTATATTATGCTATGAAAATAAAATAAAATAAAATAAAATAAAATGCAGCTATTTTATCCGCCCTAAAAGTTAAACTGACAAAAGTATTCTTTTACTTTTACTTTGAAAAGGCTGATGGTATTTAGTTGACGGATAGGTGGGGGCAAGTTGTTCCAGCATTTAGTAGCTGCATATCGGAAACTACCGCGGAATGCTGCCGTTGTGTGTTTTGGTATTGAAAGGACACTTGATTTTGTTCGAATGTTCTTAAAATTACCGTCCTTGCGCCATTTTAGTTTTTCTAACAAATACCCGGGCTTTTTGTTTTGAAAGACACCGAACATTAGTGTTGCCAAATGTAGCGCTCTTAATTGGGACATTCTTAATATCTTTGATTTGTTTAAATAGGGACTAACGTGAGTTCGTGGGGGAATGTGGTGTATATATCTAGCACAAGCATTTTGGATCCTCTGAATTATTCGGTCAGTTTTCGAAAGAAGCCTTGGTCCATATACCGTATCGGCATAGTTTAGCCTGGAGAGTACAAGGGAGTTACAAAGCTTAACGCGCAGATCTTCACTCAAAAAGTCACGTATTCGGTATAACACTTTTAGTCTGTAAAAGCAATTACGTGCGATCTCGAGCACGTGTCTCTCAAAGCAAAGCGCGTCATCCTTCAGCAACCCCAGATTCTTGGCTTCAGTCACACGATTAACCTTCTCCCCGAGGATAAACAAATCAGGATTATTTGCAACTATTCGATTTACCTGTCGCTTTGATCCCAATACTATGTATTTTGATTTTGCTGGATTGAGTACAAGAGTGTTGGCTTCTGACCACTGGGCGATTTTCGTTAGATCTCTATTTAAATTATTAACAGCCCAGTTAGTTTGACTTGGTACAAAGGAAAGATATACCTGCAAATCGTCTGCATACATATGATATTTACAGTTCTGAATGACTGTACTAATATCTGCTATATACAGTATGAATAAAAGAGGCCTAGTATGGATCCTTGGGAACTCCTCTCGTTACAGGACAAGGATTTGATAGAGAATGTGTACCATCTTTTTAATTATTTTAACCAACTGCATGCGATCATTTAGATAACTGGAGAACCACTTGATTGCGGTCGGATCAGATCCATAATAGGAAAGCTTGGACAATAATAATTCGATATTAAGAGAATCAAAGCCCGTGAGAAATCAAGGAGTGCCATAATTGTTCCTTCACCTTTATCTTGAGATGCTAAAATATTGTCCACTACGTCTAATAGTGCTGTTGTCGTGCTGTGATGCTTTCTAAAACCAGACTGCAGTTTCGGTAGTATGTGATTACTCTCCAAGTACGCTTCAAGCTGTGTACATACTACTCTTTCCAGAATTTTCGACAAACAGGGTAGGATGCTGATAGGGCGCAGGTCTTTGAAATTTATAATGCTATTGGTTTTTGGAATTGGTGTAACCAAAGCGGTTTTCCAGACGTCAGTATAAGACGTGGTTATCGATCTGCTTACTATCGCGGTGATTACTTTTAGCGTGTAAGGAAGTGTTAAAAGAACCATATCCAGGTATATGCCGTCAGCGCCCAAAGCGTTTGACTTAAGTGAATTAATTATTTTGGCTATCGTGTTTTCGTCTGTAACACTTAACTTAAATGTTGAAGAGCAGAATCGATGGGAGTTAAAGAAAATATGTTCTGGATCGGGAGCTGAATCATTTCCAGGTATAGTGCAAAAGTGAGAATTAATCAAATCCGGATCATTTAGTTGGTCAGGGATTGCATAGTCTCTAGATTTTTCTGATATGTTTATTGTCCGTTTAAGATTGTTCCAAAGAGCTTTAGAATTAGTTAAGTTGCGGTTTATATGTTGATTAAAATATGCCTGTTTTTCGCGATATAAAGCTGAGTTTACAGCATGTTTAAGTTCTTTGTAATAACTTTTATGCTTCTCTAGTCTAGTAAAGCGGAAACGATTATGTGCTTCGTTCCGCAGTCTCATCATTTCGCGAATAGTAAAGGTAATCCATGGATATGTACGCTCCTTTACTTGCTTAAGCTTTAGTGGCGCGAATTGGTCGAACAGGCTTAACACTGTTAAATTGAATTGAGTAACCATATCATTTACATGAGGTAATTGAGCCATAGATTCCCAGTCGATCTTTTCCATTTCGAAATTAAAACTATCACGATTTATGTCTTTCACTGGGCGATACATGAACTGAATTGGTTGACATTTTGGCTTATTGATTTTAAGGTTACATGTTAAGAAAGCATGATTACTTAGAGTTGGTATATAGTCGACGGTTACGTTAGAGATTGGTAGGTCGGCGCATATTAAATCAATTAATGTAGCACTGTTAGGAGTAAAATGTGTAGGTTCCTTTACATATTGGGTTAAATTTAGGCATTTTGTAAAATTGTCAAATTTATGAGTATTGTTGTCAGTTACCAGTAAATTTATATTAAAGTCACCCAAGAGCACAATATTATCGCGACGGGCAAAAGATGATACTGAATCAGTAAGTGCGTCAAAAATATGTCTACGTCAAGCCATGGTGGTCGATAAGCAGTACCTATTATCAGATTTATGCCGTTAACGGTTAAATTAAGCCACATTTGTTCAACTGATATTGCGGCGGGAAATACACACGTTTTTACGGCGAGATCATGACGTACATAGAATCCAACCCCACCGCCACGTGCGCGCGTGGTACTTAAACGCGGAATATGACGCAAGCGGTAACCGGGGATAGATGGTGCGCGACCTTGTTCTCCACTACGTAGCCAGGTCTCGTTTATAGCCATGATATCAACATCATGCTGCATCATTGCCACAATGAAGTCTTTATGCCTTGTACACAAAGAACCCGGATTTCAAAAACCAACCTTTAGCTTTTGATTTTTAGGCGCCATTTTGCACAGAGAGCATAATATATATGTGATCATAAGGACACGAGCAACTTGAGTATATGCATATAAACATACATACACATACATATACATACACACTCATATACACACATATACACAAACACAGCAGCACCGCAGCTATAGCTATAGTCGTGTATCAAATCAAATTTGGTGTTATCTAATATTTTGCTAAAGAGTTGAATATCATAATTTAAATAGTTAGTGTAATTAAATATCGGTGTTGTATAATATATTAAACAGTTGTATATGATATAACTTATTATGATAAAATAGGATATTATAAAATATGGGCAAAAATAAAGAGAGCATTTTAAACCGGAAAATATGAAACATATAACATCTGTAATGTATATATATACAAAATAATAATGCATATTGTATCATCAGCGTCACAGCACTTACAAATAATTTGTTCAATAATATTAAAAGTACAGTACAGTATAATTATAATTAAGCGACATAAGCGAATACATGACAAAACAGTAGGGCATAGAAATATTAATCTAAAATCATTTTCGAAAATTTTGCTAAATTTAAAAGAGCCAATAGTTTAAAAATAGGTTAAGCAAACAGTTAAAAACAATATGAAAGCAAAAGCTCCAAGTCTAGCCAACCACCGGTTCGCCAAAAAACTTGACAAGATCGATTTCACATCGTATTCTGCGTGCCTCCGTGTTCTGATCTCGTCTCGCGTAAATGCGACCATCTCGTGTCCACACTTATTTCCAACCGCTCTTAGAGCCCATTTGACGGGCCTTGAAGAATAACTGGCGATTTATACGGGTAAGACGCTCATTTATATAAAACTTCTTCGGCGAACCCGGCAGGCCAAAACCTGTAGTATCGGCACCGCGACGGACACGCGCGCTTTGTAACAGACGGTCGCGCAGCGTTCGTCGCGCCAAGCGTACAGCAAGTGGTCGTGGCTGAACAGCGCCTTCTCCTTCTATGTAACCTCGCAGTGGACCCATTCGCTGGATGCTTACAATGTCCTGTTCTTCAATTTTCACATTTAATTTTTCACCAATAAGCATAACAAGTTGAGTCACGTTCTCACCCTTATGCTCAGGTATACAACTTATTTCTACATCAGTAAGGAGCTGTTCCTGATCACGATCATTCAACTCGAACTTAAGACGCTCCAATGTGACGCTAAGCTTTTTGTTCTCATCCTTATATTTTTCCATGCAATCGTCTTTTTCGAGATCAGCCACCCGACTCTCTATTCCATCAACTCGCTTACTTAAGTCGCTGACGGCTAGGTAAAGCCTGTCGAACTTTGTACCAAAGTTTACAAATTCGTTGCGCATAGCGACAATTTCCGTACGTAACTCCTCTATCACCTTACTTGTAGCATCACAGCCACTGCAGCTAGAAGGTGATGAGTTCGAGGAACTACTCTGGCTTATTTCTGTTTGCACCTTTATCGGAGTCTCCGTATTATCTTTTCGTGGTTGTTTAGAAGTACAGCCCGGACAAAGCCATTTTGGAGATACTTTATAACTTTTGGATAATTTTAAACATATTCTGTCGTAAATATTAGCACAACTGCTACATTTAATAATGTCAGCCGGACTCACAAATTTCCCGCAAGCAGCGCACTTCGACATTCTAGCGTTAATATTTTATAAGGAGTTTAAATAAGACTGTATTAAATGTAGTTATGAATGTCGATGACGTCAGTAGTGAGTACGAAGTCGAGCGTAATTTCGCAGTGCGCTTAAGCAACTCTTTAGCGCAGTTAGTACAGCGGTGATTCACGATCAAAACGAACCAGGTTCGAGACTCTCGAATGTACCCTCAAGTTATCACTTTTTCAACTTAGGAACTGCGCAAACATATACTATTTCACTCTAAGACCTCCCACTGGGCGGAGTTATTCCATATACACTGCACTAGAGTAATAAGGAATTGAAATTTGATAAATTGACCAATCACAAATTTTAAAGAACGAATTTTGATAACAAAATTTGTAGCAACCAGATACACTATCGTATTCCACGCAGGCGCAGCGCAAACTTTATTAACAATAACTAACTAATTTATATTATATTAGTATAATAATATTATGAGATTGACACACACACACACGCGTACGCTCGCACGCACGCACGCACGCACGCACGCACGCACACACACACACACACACACACACACACACACACACACAATCTGTAGTACTAAAAAATTAAGAGCATTTTTTTTGTTCCCTTTTTGTAAGGGGATAAGGAACTGAATCTTCTTAATACAGGCTATTTTATAGTCTAGCAAGGAGAACAGAACGTCACCGTCACTAGTGTTTTCACCTAATTTTTAATATTTCATGTAAGACATTTTTTCTGTATGTACTACAAGTTTAAAAGTTTAATAAAGTTATTATTATTAAAGTTATTATACCTATTGCTCAATGTTTACGATAAAAAAATGTAACGGACTTAAGGACACGAAATATTAAAAAGTAAAGGACATGGCGATTGTATTACGCGCCCGTTATTTTTCATTATAAATACAGTCCAAATATTTTTCTGTTTTCTTAGAAATTGTTTTGAAAGAAAACATTTTATCGTATGTTTTATTTGATAAATGATAGGGAATGTTATATGTATCGTTGAAGGTCAAGATACAAAATAATATTTCTATCGAATTTCTTATGACTCAAAAGATATTTTTTTTGTAGTAGAAAACATTCATTACTAAATACATTTGACAATAATTAGAAGAAAAATAGACCTTATATTATCGAAAATAATAAAAAGGAATACGTAGTCAAGTTATGCAGAGGCCGGAGGAGGTTTTAAAATACTAATTTTATTAATTAAAAGATGTTTAATCACTACAAGAACTCGCTTAAGACTAACTTAACATGAGAGCCCACACAGGAGCTCGGCAGTGTCCGTTTGTTCACTCAGCACCTGCCTGTGGTTTACAATCAGAATATTCTGCTGATGCGGACATCTTGGTGGGTCGCGCCACCCGTAGCAACGTTGCTTTTAATGAAGGTAAATCTATACATATAATAAATCTGTAGAAAAGTCGTGTCTGTAATACTAATATATTCTTGAAAAAATAAGTCCTTGGAACTAATTAAAGGGTTCTGAAGCCAAATTAGTGGTTTTTAGAATTTTTGTCTGTCTGTCTTTCTGTCTGTCTGTCTGTCTGTGTATTCCGGATTTACGCAAAAACTACTGGACCGATTTACATGAAATTTTGTATGTAGGTAGTTAGTAACCCGGGGCAACTTTTTATCCGATTACGGAACTTCTAAAAAGAAGGTTAAGTATTTTCCTTATTATACATATATTAGATGTTAATTTTCTATTATATCTTAGTTATAGGCGGTATGACTGGTGTTTTTCAAATAAATACCATATTTATAAATAAAGATTAAAATATAGTTATAGCCTTGGTAAAATAATTTGAAACTACACCGATTTAGTTATCAAAACATCGCCATCTGTCATCAAATGGAAAAAGTAGTATATTTTGCCTTCAGTTACATAGTTATACGAGTAAATTAAATAATATAAATAACTTAAAAAAATTTAAAATAGGACGGAAGAGGTACCGAAGTCTGATAGCAGCTGAGATAGGAGCCGAAGAAGCCCTCTCTCTCTGCCAGAAGCCCTGGGATAAAATTCCTCTGCCCAAACCTCCCCCCGTTCCGAAGGCGAAAAAACGCAGTCGGTCTGAGGAGGAGTCCCCCAAAGACCAACCCAGGAAATCTGTGAAGCTGACAACAGGGGAAAAGAAGCTCAGCTTCAGTGCCGTAGCTGGCTCCGCGCGTGTAGGAATTCGCAATTCGAATCCTATGAGCATGGAGCAGATGTGGCTGGTCCACCGGGCACTAACACAGGCTATTGCTAAGACGGCCTGTGGAGCGCAGCCGGAAATGGGACCAAAATGTTTGGGTTTCACCCACAAGCCAGGTTGGATTCTGGTAACGTGCCTGAATAAGGCAAGCCAGGACTGGATTGTGGGTGAGATCGGAAAACTGAAACCCTGGCCGGAGGCAGAGCTCTCGATAATACCCGAGAGCGAACTGCCTAAGCCTCAACTGGGCATCACCTTTCTGCCCCGCAGCGAAGCTGACTCTCCGGAGGAGGCGGCTGTACTGTTGAGGGCACAAAATGAAGGGCTCCATACCGAGCTCTGGAAAATCCTCCACCGTAGGGACGAGGAGAATGGGTTCCTAGTAACCTTTTCTCTGGACGACGTAAAGAAGTACCATTTTCCACTGAAGTTAAGTACTTGGGCGTAACAATCGACCAAAAACTAACGTGGAACTCTCACCTTAGCAATGTATGTCATAAGGCTAAAATTGCTTTAGGTACATGCAGTCGCATGGTCGGGAACAACTAGGGCTTGCGTCCCAGTATGATCCTATGGCTGTACAGCAGTATAGTGAGGCCGATTATTACCTACGCCTCCACTGTTTGGTGTAATAAGGCCAACCAAAAGGCGACTGCGGACAGACTAAATAGTCTACAAAGGACTGCCTGCTGAGTGGCTCTTAATACACTTCTAGGCCTAACGCCCCTTGATCTTTACTTAGACAAGGAGGCGAGGGCTAGTTTGTATAGGATTAACGCTCAGTTTAACGTAACGCTCGGTTTGAGCTTGCTGTCCTATAGATTGAGATCCATGCTCGACTCAGTCAAGGAAACACCGGTCTTATGCATGATCTCAGATATCATGCGTCCACTATATACTTTTAACAAAAAGTATACAGTTTAACTAGACTGGCTGAATGGACAGGTCATCTGTGGGTCGAAAATGGGCCTCAAAGTAGGCTTTGGAATTTATGGGGAACGCCCAAATTCAAACTTAGTATGAATTAGGGTAGATTCACCTCTATCTTGCAGGCAGAAATTTTCGCCATACTTCAGTGTGCGGAAATTAATCTGCAAAAATACTACGTTAACCATATAATCTGTATTAACTCTGATAGTCAAGCAGCATTGCTAGCGCTGCGATTAAACTTGGTGAACTCGAAGCTATTTGGAGACTGCGTGAACCGTCTAAACGCCCTGGGAGGTAACAACAAGGTCGTTTTAAGATGAGTCCCGGGTCACGCGGGTATAATTTCAGTTCATTGCGTACAATAGTACGTAATGAAACTGCCGACAAGCTCGCACGGGAGGGCTCAAAGAGTACACAATTTGAAAAGCTTCGCCCGATTGACCTTGGAAACTCTTTACCACAATAAATCACTTAAGATCTGGTCTGATACACCAGGCTTAAAACATTCTAAAACCTTAATCCGGGCTTTCGATCGTAAATTTTCTTCGGAAGCCCTGGGATTAGGTAAAAATAAATTGCGCATTCTTTTTGGTAAGAGCCCTGACTGGACACTCTCTGGACAATCTTAAAAAGCACATGTTCATCCTAGGACTAATCAACTCAAGGATGTGCCGGTTTTGCTCCCTAGAGGAGGAAACGCCTTTACACATCCTGACGAATTGCGGACCCTTAATGCGCAAATGTAGCACACATCTGGGAAACTATGTACTTCACCCAGAAGAAGTGAAATTACTCACAGCTAAGCGACTCCTTCTATTCATTGAGGACGTAGGGCTTAGCAGTGAATTGTAGAAATAGCAGCGATCACAATAGATCTTTTAGGTCGCAGTGATACTGGTCTCTCTAGACCTGCATAGCTGCTCGTACATAATAAAAAAAAGACGTACAGGAAGTTGATGGATGCAGGTGGCTCAGGCCCGTGCTTTACGGATTTCTTTGGGGGAGGGGAGGCCTATGTTCCGCAGTGGACTTGTGAAGGGCTGTAATGATGATTTTCATCCCTATGTTTTTACTTATAATGCACTCCTATCACACTCTCTTTACGCCCAGGTTTGACTGGGAGAAAATACATTAATGAATTGAGTAGTAACCTTTTTTTATACGGTTTGATCTATAAAGAATAAATAAATAAATAATTCATGATTCATAGAATTATAACGCTAACTCAATACCATAATAAGAGTCAGGTTTGAAAAAATCAAAGGACTTACAAAATCAAACTGTTCGATTTACAAACATTGTGCTTAGATTTATAAAAGTTTAAAAGTTTAGCCTATTTAGGCGTTACGATGGTCACGAATAATGGAATTATGCATGTGCTTGAGGCAGTATTCGAACAAAGTTCAGCTACTCTCTTTTCTCTAAGCACATATTGAGAAAGTTTTAACATTAAAGATGGACCTTTTAATCCCCTTGAGGCTGAGATCGTTACGACAACAGCCAGATTCAGTATAAAATAAATAAGGTTTCAATGAACACGCATGTAAAGTTCAAATATTTGTCATTCACATTTTCATTTTTGCTTCTCTAACAGAATTTGTGTTAAGTCAGAATCTTTTGCGATATTGTTATCGAAAATAATTATAACTTTTAACAAAAGGTAAAAACCGACTTCAAATTGCTAAAAAAGAAGTTATTTATTTGATACCCTTAGGGGTGGAATTTTTTCACCAAATTTATATGGGACTACTCTTGAAGTATAACATATTTAATAAAAAAAGAATTGTCAAAATTGGTTCACAATCTGCGAAGATATCGCGTAACATACATACAAAACACTCCTTTTTGAAGTCGGTTAACACGAGCAAGGCGGCAAGGGTCTATTGACCCGTATTGAACTTGCAGCGCTGATTATTTTGTCACTGTTTGTTTATACAGTTTTGTACTTCGTGACTTTTAATGAATTACGATTGTTTTATAAACAAAAGTATTTATATTGTAATATGCTTATACAAATATGAATAAAAATAACATTCACATACAATGACGGCTAGGGTCATTTGACTTATTCAATAGATAAATGCATTGCAGTTGTAAGTAGGATAATTACATTTACTTTAATTTTATTGCCTGATCTTGTTTCACATACCTAAATATTTTAGTTTATATGTTCATTACTCTACGCGTTTTCATTGAGTCAATTTCATTATTTTGATTGATATTTCGTGAAAATGTCTCAGCGTATCAGTGATGCAGAAATATTGACATTATTGCAATCGTTGCCAGAAGATCAATCGGATAGTGAAGGTGAAGGTGTCTCATTACCACCAGAAATTGAAGATAGCGATTCGTATTTTCCTGCATCTCCTGAGTCAAGTTCTAGTGATGATTCAGACAACAACATACCGTTGACTACCATTCAACAACAAACTAGAGGAAGATCGTCTCGGCAACGAAGAGTACGTGGCGTTCGAACATCATTTTATGGAAATACCTCTCAAAATAATATGATGTCATCATGTGGAATATTGTGGAAATCCATATTTAAAAATGGCTCAGAGGTGGCAGGTCGCCGAGGAAGTCATAATGTTGTGACTGAACAGCCAGGACCTACCAGCTATGCACGGAGGCAAGTCGGAGAGAAATTCATGACAGCCTGGAAACTTTTGATAGATGATACAATTTTACGACATATAAAAAATTGTACTGAGGCCGAAGCAAATCGTCGGCTTGGTCATTCATGGTATATTTCCCTAGAAGAACTTGAAAAATTCATTTCCATTCTGTATGTTAGAGGTTGTTTAGGAGCGAGAAGTATATCTGTAAATGATTTATGGAGTAAAATATGGGGCATTCCATATTTTTCTAAAACTATGCCTAGGGATAGATTCAAAGAAATTATGAAATATTTACGATTCGATGTGAGATCAGAACGATCTACGAGAATTGTAACAGATAAATTTGCGTTGATTTCTCAAGTATGGAATCGCTTTATTGACAACTGCATTTCGTGCTACAAACCGGGAGAAAATGTAACAATAGATGAACAGTTGTTTGCTACAAAAGTTCGATGCCCTTTTATCCAGTATATGGCTAATAAACCTGATAAATTTGGAATAAAATTTTGGCTCTGTGTTGATGTCAAATCGAAATACTTGTTGAATGCTTACCCATATCTTGGGAAAGATGAAACTCGACCGCAAAGTCTTGGACAACACGTCGTCATGCATCTTATGGAACCATTTTTGAATAAAGGTAGAAATGTGACTACAGATAACTTTTTCACATCTGTGTCTCTCGCACAGAACTTGCTTTCAAAACGTACAACTTTGGTTGGTATTATAAATAAAGGGAGACGTGACATTCCATCGTACGTAAAAAATCTAACATTGGATTTATATGACACCAAAGCATTAAAAACAGAAAATGACCAATGCTTATTGACTGTTTACCAAACAAAGAGAAGCAAAAATGTTTTGTTATTGAGTACATTACATGATAGTGTTCATATACACAGTGGCGATGTCAAGAAAAAACCTGAAACTGTTATGTTTTACAATTCAACTAAATATGGTGTTGACGTGGTCGATCAAATGGCGAGAAGATACAGCACAAAAGCACCTTCTAGAAGATGGCCGGTACAAGTATTTTATAATATTTTAGATTTATCTGCAATAAATGCCTGGGTGTTGTACCAAGAAATAAACAACAAGAAAATACGAAGAAGAGAATTTATTCTGCAATTGGCGGTTGAACTGAGTAACATTTTAGAAGAACCCACTCGTGAAACCTCACTGCAACGTTCTATCGCCTCAGAAATGCCAGCAGCTGAGTTGAGGAAGAGGCGTAATTGCTATCAAACTCATTGTAAAAATAAAACTAATAAAGTGTGTGACTTGTGCAAAAAACCACTATGTGGCAGATGTAATCTATCAAAAATATTCATATGTCATAACTGTAAATAACTTTTTTATTAAACACTGAAAACCAAAAATATTTCATTTGCCTTTGTAACAATGAATATTGTCTACTATTTCTACTATTACACTACACATATACTATACATAATTAGAGACTAGGCAACAGTGATAGCCTATGAAGGTTAGCTGTTTTTCCAGTCTTGCTAGTGTTAAAAAAGGTTATCCCTGGCATCTTAATTTTATTATTCAAGTTATGTTGAATAAACGAGACTAGATTATTCAAGAAGAAGTATATAAGAAATGATACTTTAATGAACAGCCTAATTAGTCTAAATTTATACTTAGAAACTGGCAGACATCTCTTTAACTAAAATTTGTAATTAAATTAAATTTGTTCGAAATGAATACTTACGAAATGTTCATTCAACCAAGAGAAAGCTCGGTAAATAAATGGCTGGTGTTATTCGAAGAAACCATATGGTTTGGAAATATTTGGAAACTAGCGTTTTACCCGCGGCTTCGCTCGCGTGAACTTGAATTTAGAAACATCATTAAATGCTATTCCGTGCCGAATTTAGCAAAATTCGATTACTTTTAGAGTCACCTCGGTGTCTGTATCTCTATGTCTGTCTAAGACTTTTTTTGAATTCTAAAAGACTATTAGACGTAGATGATTTGTATTTGGCACAGATATAATAGCTACAGGAACACGTATATGTATATGTCTAGAAACACCTACTATTTTTTACATCGGGCGTGTCTTCCGATGTATCCAGAAGAAAGGTAAATTGTCTTGGAATCAAAATGTATTATTATTATTTACATTTTACTCTTTGCATTCATTCATAATTAAAGTCAATTTAGTTTTAAAAAAATAATGATGAATTTCATGGTCTTCTATCAATTTACGGTATAATGTTTATTTGAAATATTTTATTCATATCATTGGTCCTATTTAATATAGATTAGTACCATAAAAAAGATGTAGATATTTTTTTTACGTTGGAGTAGACTTCAAAATTTCATAAATGCAGTTCAATAATAATGTACGACATACACACTACACATGGAATAAAACTAATGTCACGGATTTTATCACGTTTAATTTTAACTTTTTTTACTAGGGGGTTTTTACGCATCTTTGGATGAAAGTTCCATAAAAACACGCGTAAAGGAACATATCGTTAATGTGAAGCACCGACGCTCCGGGAAGTCTAAAGTATATCATGTCATATGTCAGTGATATGTTTAGTATCGTCCCAACTATTATATCGGATCTGATAGACAACAAATCTTTGCATTAGAACACCGATTCCTACCAATGATGATTCGCGAGGCTATTGAAATTCAAAAACATCCTAATTTAAATAGGAAAGATGGCTGAGTGCTACCATCTGCTAAGGACCGCAGTAATTCTTACCATCTTTAATACTACTGCATCTATTCTATTCTATTCTATTCTATTCTATTATATTATATTCTTACTATGACATCAGGTGGTCAAACACCTCAGTCCTCCCGTTACCATGGGTGGTACAATTTTATTCACAGTGAACGTGGGAACCACTAAACTCATGAACGGGAGTAGAAAAATGTTCGCCTTGTTGTGGCGGTGAAAGAGAATCTGCCAACTCATACCGTCCCATCGTAAGAGGCGACATAGGAAAATAAACAGAAGATGGGCAGCATAATATCTTCCTGACAACAGATCAAAATAATAATAGCTGCGGTGGCCAACCCGCCTACCAAGCGTGGCAACTATAGCAAATATCCAGCCACTTGACAATTTATGGGGGAGGCCTATGTTAATTTTAGTGGACTTTTGATAGGCTGACTATAATGAGTTCTACTCATCTTTGCAACCCTTAATATTTACGGTAGAGTAAAAACAAAAAAGAACATACCCGAAAATATGAATGAAATATAAACTACATATATTGCCCCATGAAAAGTAAAAAAGTAGCAGCTTACATACATGTTACATCAATGAACAGATTAATCCTCGAGGGAATCGTACACGTTTTGATCCCGTGCCATGATGAAATCTCATGGCGAACTACACGGTCCTCGTATTTGTTTAAAAACAATTCATAAAAACTGAAACTAAGCCTTTGCATGATTGTTGACCACATCTACCTACCTAGTAATTACACATCCAACGATGCCACGAACGAATTTTCAATTATTTGCATCGTATATTCAGTAGCATTGTATTATTTAATTTTATCATCACTAACCATTTTAGTTTATTTAGAAGTAAGTAGATGGCGCTATTATTAGGTGAAATAATGAAAGCTAAAACTATACTATCTAGTAATATCAGCGATAGAAGCGAACAATATAAAAATCTCTTAGAGTGTTGAATAAGCAAGCTATTATAAATACTCTAAGAAAAACCTTATCAATTTTCATATTTTTGATATACGTCATTTTTATCTATTGAAATTATTACACTTTTAAAATAAAATAACAAAAATATTAAAAAACTAAACGTTAGAATTTTTAAATAATTTAAAAAATCTAATTATTTAATTTTTTTAAAGTTATTTATATTATTTAATTTATAACTATGTAACTGAAGGCAAAATATACTACTTTTTCCATTTGATGACAGATGGCGCTGTTTTGATAACTAAATAGGTGTAGTTTCAAATTATTTTAACAAGGCTATAACTATATTTTAATCTTTATTTATAAATATGGTATTTATTTGAAAAACTCCAGTCATACCGCCTATAACTAAGATATAATAGAAAATTAACATCTAATGTAAGGAAAATACTTAACCTTCTTTTTTAGAAGTTCCGTAATCGGATAAAAAGTCAATCCTATAAGTTGCCCCGGGTTACTAACTACCTACATACAAAATTTCATGTAAATTGGTTCAGTAGTTTTTGCGTGAATCCGGAATAGACAGACAGACAGAAAGACAGACAGACAGACAGGAAGACAGACAGACAGACAGACAGACAAAAATTCTAAAAACCACTAATTTGGCTTCAGAACCCTTTAATTAGTCCCCTGGACTTTTTTTTCAAGAATATATTAGAATTACAGACACGACTTTTCTACAGATTTATTATATGTATAGATTATTATAGACTTAAATTACACAAAAGGGGAAAATGTATCAACAATACGCTAAATACGCGCTTTGACATGAAGTTGCGGAAAAATAGCCCGTTAAGTAGCGTAGCAGGGGCGAGAGGGCCTCGGGCAGCAGATTTTATTTTGGAAAAGATAAGGCAGATCCGCGTTTTTAAAATAATGCCACTAAATATCTCACACGCACGCACACACACTTACAGAAATGAAGTGGGGTGGAGTAGGGTGGCAATTTTGGCTCTAGTTATTTCGGGCTGCAGCAACCCATCATGCTAGCAACTGGTTAAACCTTTAATTTAAAAGTAAACCTAGTGGTTACTAAAAATTTTCGTACCATTATGCAGCAGTTATCAAATTACTCTCTTTTTTATTTAAATTAAAACCAAAAATAATTTCATAAACGTGTAAGGTTTCTATTTGAATTTATTATATTTATAAAGTTAAGTATTATAGTTTTTTTACTGCTTCACATCAGGGTATTTTATTAAGTTTTTTTGGGAGCGTGCTATATTTTACAACTTCATTTATCAATTTACCTGAATTAAAACATAATTACATGGCGATGTAAATAGAGATAATCTGAATACACATACCTGCCAAGGATAGGCATAAGTATAAAAAAATGTTATTCGTATATTGCTACACAACATCAATTTTTAAAGGTTAAAAAGAAGCTGTATTCGAGACTGTAGGTCTTAAGAACCAACGAACATTAGTCTATCGAAATATTGTGACAAAAGTCTAGAATGAACGGCAATGAAATTTGTAGTCATAGTACCTAAAAATAGTCATAGTACCTATTGTAGAGCGTTTAAAATTTTAAAGTATTTAAAAAAAGTTATTATAACTTAAAAAAAGGGTCAGATTTTTTTTCCCTGAGTAGTCATCAATTTGTTCACGCCCTGTTGCCCGCTTAATGTTGAATTTTGAGACACGTGCTATAGCTTAGATTACTGAAATCTAAAAATACGACTGGTATTGCTCTCTATCTGTTCGTAAAGTTTCATCAAAAACGTTTCAGCCATTCTGAAGATAAGCCCGCACAGACAGACATACAGGCAGACACGCAATTCTTTTTATTATTAAAAGATCCTAACCCATAGAACGCTGTTATTTTAGTATGACAGATAGGCACTTCAATTTTATTTATATGCTTCCTCTCATTTCTCATACGGATAAAGAGCAATGTGGTCACCGCACTGCTCCAGGGTGTTATACCTACCTAATACACAATCACAGAACATTAATACTACTATACTACAGATTTTCATTTGTATATAGAATGGATTTTTCAACCGGACGTAGATGATTGTTTTACCAAATTAAAATTTTTATGAAATAGCAAAAAATGCTCAGTGGAGTCTCGTCGTGGTTTTTCAAAGAGTAGCCAAAGGAGAGAATTTTTTGTATTGAGAATGGGCCCACCACCGTAACCAGGCGTAACTTAATGAAACACATGTCGATTTATTCCTTATAACCAATAGATTACAATAGTAATATTAGTTTTACCGTATCTAACGGGAATACTGCGAAATTTACAATTAAAATATGAATATCACAATAATCTAAAAAAAACTAAAAGCGATTGTCTAGTAGTTTTCACCGGTATTAAAAGTTAAAATAGCGCTCTGGTCAATAATTAATAATATAAAAGAAAGTTGTAGGTAGGTACATTCAGCATTTATAGGTACTTTAAGGTTGATGGAATTTTTTTTAGTAGTTCGTTCTTCTTTATACGCATTTTTTTTCATATTACATTAGCAATTCACGAATATTAAAAGAATTTTTTTTTTCAGATTTTATGATTCCGGTTACATTTTCATAAAATCTTAGAGGCCGTTTACTATAATAAATTGGTATCTTTTTTATGTGTAATAAAATTAAGTTACGTTAAAGTTTCTAGTGGGCACAAAAACGATTGTCTGCTTCTAGGTTAATGATATACCGTTATGGCAGTTTTTGAAAATATGAGTAAATAAGGCTTCTACTTTTATTTGAAATTATCCCAAATTGAATGTGATTTATATGCAGCAACTACGCGTACGCGCGCTCCTCTGTGTGCGATTCAATTCACAATGTTCTTGCCGACCGATCGACCCTTACGAATGTGTGCGTGCGTAGTAAAATAGTAGACGTTAGATATTATGAATGAATGACTATCAGTTACAATAATGTATTACCACACATTTTGAATTTAAAAGATAAAAAGGACAGAATGTTTGAGATTTCTTTTTTAAATAATTTTTCTTCACCATTTGCCTGTATTACTTATTCTGAACCTTCTTTACAAATTAAGCCGTTTATTGCAAATTAACCCTGTATAGTTAAATTTTAAAAGAATAATATTTTAGCTGGGAATCGAATCTGCTGTTTAAAAAAAACATACCTTTATTATTGCGCCATCCCATAGTGTCGCTTATAAGGATCATATTACTCTCATAAAAACATTATTTACCTTATCTTGTAGGGGACTCTAATTTTCAAACTCAACAATTAATTTTGACAATGTAAATAATCATCATCATCATCATCATTACCACCCTTCACAAGTCCACTGCTGAACATAGGCCTCCCCCAAGGAATGCCACAAAGCACGGTCCCGAGCCACCTGCATCCATCGACTTCCTGCATGTCTTACCAGCTCGTCACTCCATCTAGTGGGGGGCGCCCTACACTTCGTCTACCGGTACGAGGCTGCCACTCGAGAAACTTTTTTCCCCATCGGTTGTCGGTTCTTCGAGCTATATGGCCGGCCCATTGCTACTTCAGCTCACTAATCCGTTGGGCTATGTCGGTCTCTGTGGTTCTACTGCGGATATCCTCATTTCTAAGTTTATCACGCAGAGAAATCCCGAGAATAGCCCTCCCATAGCTCGCTGAGCGACTTTGAGCTTCCTCATAAGGCCAGCAGTGAAGGACCACGTCTCAGTTCCATAAGTCATCACTAGAAACACGCACTGGTTGTACAGTCTCGTTTTCAAGTTTTGAGGTATACCTGACGAGAAGATGTGTCGTAATTTCCGGAACGCTGCCCAGCCGAGTTGAACCCGTCGATTGACCTCTCGGTCGAAGTTGACTTACCTAGTCGGACTACTTGTCCCAGGTAAACATACTCGTCAACAACTTCGAGCTTAGTGCTCCCAACAACTATCGGCATAGGTGTGACATGGACATTAAACATGATCTTTGTTTTGTCCATGTTCATCTTAAGACCTATCCGTTGGGAGGCACTATTGAGGTCATTGAGCATAGTGCTTAGGTCCTCCAGCGATTCTGCCATAAGGACTATATCGTCGGCAAATCGAAGGTGAGTGATGTACTCGCAATTGATGTTAATACTGTATCCTTTCCAGTCTTCCAATGCAGCGGTGAAGAGGTTCGGAGATATAACGTCATCCTGTCTTACACCTCTCTGCAGTTAGATAGGTTTCGTACTCTGGTTCTGTAATCGGATAGCCACCGTAGCCTTACTGTACAAACGCTTCAGCACTTCGATATACCGACAGTCAACTTGGCACCGCTGAAGGGACTGCAGCACCGCCCAAATTTCGACGGAATCAAAGGCTTTCTCATAGTCCACATACGCAAGACATAGTGGCAAATTGTACTCCTCGGTCTTCTGTACAATTTACCGAAGGGTATGTATGTAGTCATACTTAACATTTATCGTTAAATTTTGGCCAATTTACACAATATCTTTACAAATTATAGCTTATGTGTTATTCTGATGTATGAGCTATATTATTGTAAAGTTTCATTAAAATCCATTTAGTAGTTTTTGCGTGAAAGAGTAACAAACATCCATACATCCTCACAAACTTTCACATTTATAATTATTTAATTAATTCATTGAAGATAATAAAAATTTTACAAAAAGAAACCTCTTTTAAATAATATTCATATTTCTACAAATACAATGACATATTGTTTAACGTATATCGTTTCAGGTTAACACAGTGCCATCAGTAACAATTCAATTTAAAATCCAATCTACTGAGTTACTCAGTCAATAACCTCTCGGGCAATTCATCGAGAGACTAAGTGGTCAGCTGACATTGATCGAGAGCCCGCAAATCCGCGTTACACATAACACATTACGTTACACATAACGTACAAATATAAGAACTTTTATTTATTTTTATTTTGTAAGTAAAAAGGCATGTACTTTTCTAAAATTTTAGAAAATATTGGGAGCACGGATATCGGCGTATCGTTTCCGGGGTCAGTTTTGAGGCCAGATTTAAAGATCTGAGTGACTTTATCAAACTTATGTGAGTCAATAAAGCGTTCTTGTTATAAAACCTGATTATTTTTTGTATTTAATAGCTTTAGTACAGGCTAGTGCTAGAATTAGAGACCAGTTTACCTATTATTTTCGATATTTCTTCACTGGTAGTAGGTTCTAAGGTAAGCAACGTTAAATGAAAGAGTTTAGAAATAAATTATACCTCTTTTTAAATAGCATATTCTATTCTTAACTTTAGCCTCACATATCTTGGCGGTAAAATGGGAAATTATTAAAAAAACTAAACTTTGAGCAAAAAAATATTGATAAATGATTAAAAAACCCATATTTGTGGCAGATTGCGCGGAAACTATAAGTGATATCGCTTTTGTGTGTATAAGAGGTTGATAGAAAATTTATCAAGGATTATTTCGTATATAAACACTTTTCATGTATAGTGTACAGTTTTCTTTAAAACTGGAAAAAACCGCGCTTCGGGGCACTTTCTGGGCGCTCACCCGGGATGGAGATGGAGAGTGGATAAAATTTAACTTCGCTCTATAACGTACATATTATGCCGATAGATAAAAGTACTCCATTAATTTTGCCAATTTTTCCAATTGCTATCAAGAATGCTTGAACTAAATTTGTTCGGTACACTTCCGGCTAGGGCAGTCTTTGCCGACTTTGCCACTCACATCTGCAACATAAATTTGCTTTGTCACTTTTTCCTCATTCATTCTTTCTACGTGTCCTACCACCGAAACATTCCTTTCTTAATCCTGGTGACAAAAAAATTCAATAGGATATGTAGTCGCCTTCATGTTGTTGTGAGTTTTGGGAAAGCACAACTAGATTTTAGTTTGTTATTAGAGAGGTAGCTTATAAGAATCCACGTCTTAGGTTTTTTTGCACATCTGATAAATTGATAATAATAATTAATAATTCTATCTGTGTTCCCTCAGAGAAGATTCAATTAAATCAAGATAGTAGTTATCATTCTTCTAGCTAGTGTTCACACGATCAAGGATTGATTTGTTTGTAGTATTTTTTTTATAGAATAAGGGTGGCAAGCGAGCACACAATTCACCTGATATTGAGTGGATGCTGTGACTTCTACATCTATCCTTGATTGAGAATCAAATGCAGATGCGTTTTCACCCCTGAGGGCTAAGATTGTATGTCTCGTTTCCCGTAAAAAGAGACATTCACCATACGAAACACTATGAGGCACGCCCGTGATTCGTATGGTGAATACTTCCCCGGTCGAGCCGACTCATAATGATCTTAATCAATTAAATTAAATGGATTATGTCCTTGTTGATTTAAAGGACCGCTTTCATTTTTTCCAACAGATTTTTGTGTAATTATCGTAAACCAGTATTCATTTCGTTTTTGGAGTTGTGAGTCGAATGTATTCGGGATAGTAGACAACACAAAGGTGCAAACAATATTAAATATTTAGTTTAAAGCACAAGTAATTATTTCCTCCAGTGTATAGAATTCGGAGAAATTATGTTTAACATCGTTTTGGACAAATGTTGATACTACACCTCTCACTTTGTCCGGTCGAAGATTTTAGTGTTGCGTGTGATTTGGAATATTAAGGTGTGAAGCTTGTTCATCAGATTTTATTCATGTTTCGGTATAGCATGACGTGAGTGAATGTGGGAATTGCACTTATTATTTCAGCTTATCAATTTTGTTACAAAGGTAAAGTTCATTTTCTTTACCGACGTAATTTTTTATTCTTTAGATCAGCATAGTTACTAGGTTACGTAAAAATAAAACATGCATGAATGTTATTGTGAACTTAAATAATAAAATAATTACATCTCTGTATAAATAAAGATGTTATTTAAATAATCAAACGCACCAACAACTATTGTTATTTAATTAAAATGTTTCACGTAGCTTAGTCACCTGGTTGTTCCTGATATTCCAGTGTAAACAAAATAGATTTAAGCAACTCTTGATTTATTATGTGGAAACTTTGTACACTCGTGCTGTTAATTTATTACAATTATGTGGTATGAATCACCTGATGCTGCAGACATTACCGTTTCCTGTTAAAATTTGTAACATAACATAATGGTAATTAAAATTGTAAGAAAAGTGCTGGTAGGTTTTCACGGCACGGTTATTTCAACGATGTCATCCGAAGGGCTCTTGTCTCTATAAATGTTCCCTCGGTTTTAGAGCCTTGTGGAATATTTAGAGACGATGGCAGGAGACCCGACGGTATGACATCGGTCCCTTGGGAGAGAGGTAAAGCCCTAGTGTGGGATGCTACTTGCGTAGACACTTTGGCAGCCTCTCATCTCAGGGGTACCTCGTTTAGAGCCGGGGCGGCATCAGGGGCAGCTGACCCGAGTAAGTGGCGCAAATATGAGTCTCTGAGAGATGACTACATATTTGTGCCATTTGCTGTAGAGACTATCGGTCCGTGGGGTCCACGTGCGGTGAAGTTCCTAAAGGAACTCCATTCGCGACTGGTCGTTGCTACTGGTGATAAGAGGGCTGGTTCTTTTCTCGCTCAAAGGCTAACTATAGCCATTTAGCGGGGAAACGCAGCCAGCGTTCTTGGCACGATACCGCGGGGAGTAGGACTGCATGATAATTAAGTTACTAGTTTTAGTTTTTTTTTTATTATAGTTTTTAACATTGTATATAATAAAAATTTGTATATTATGTTATATTAAAATTTGTAACATATAATAATGCATTTACTTACAAAAAACTAAGCCTGTGATTTTTTTTATATAAGAGGGTAAGTGTCGACCGCCGCCCATGAACAACAGGAACACCAGGGTAATCGCGTGTGTTTTGCCAGCCTTTTAAAAAAGAGTAGGCTAGATTTTGCGACAAGTTTTTTAAATTGCATTAAACATCGAGATAACTAATTCACAAACTTTTTCTAATGCAGAAACATACAACCGATAGATAGATCTTTTTGTTGTTTAGGGCTTAATTACCTAGGTACATAAATTACTAACTCCTAAGACTATATTTTTCAATTATTATTTTACGGCGAATTCACGCAGGCCCGACACATTTCTTTCATGCGTGAGCCGCCCACTCTCAGTAATTATACTCTTAGCAACTCTATTGCCTATCATAAAATGAAAGTTGTCTGTGTTTTATAATAAAGTACTTATATTAAATTGTACTTAAAAAGTTATAGGTACAGCTTCTTATTAAATAAAAGTGAGCAAGATCCTCGAGTTCACTCTGCGAACTAAGGTTATATGGTAATTAAGGTTTTTTATAATGCCTAAGAGAATAAGTTCTCTTTATTCATAAAAGAAAATTTGTTTTTAATGGCAATTTTCTTAAGTGTTCACAATTTTAACAACGAATCAAAATTACGAAGCTGAAAGTTTAATGAGAGACTGTGTTTGCTAAAGCGAGGAAGATTTCTTTATGTTTGATTTAAAAAACGTGGAGTTCTTTATAACTGATTTTAAAAACCAAACATTTTAAAGTGAGTAGATTAAAATTGATTATATAGTTCTAGAATTATAAGTTATATGTTTCTCTTTTTTTCATCAGCCAGTAACAATTTATTGCTGCAAATAAACTTCTCGCATTGTAAAAAGGTTTTTCTTCTTATGAAAATCTATAAACAAAAATTAGTTTAACATTATTTTAACCAGTCAATCACTTCTGAAGATATGTTAAGATAGCTAATAAGAGATCAAAATCGACATTGTTCAATGCAATGTTACGCACTGGTTATCCATAACAAGAGGAATATTCTCGGTAATCTTGACTAAGGCAGTAGTCGTAAAATAACCAGCATAGAAACCGGATTGGAATGGATTGAAGAGACTCCGTCTAGGTCGGAAGAGGGCCGATGAGGTATACGCTCAGAAAAACTGAAAGGATTTGCTTTTTTAGCTCAGTCAGAAACACTGTAGGGATTTGCTTTTTTGGGTATAGGAGTAATTTGGGCTTGTTTCCAGGAAGAGGGAAAATTTCCACACAAAATAGAGTAATTAAAGATATATTTTATTACACGAGTACGAATATCGATGTAATATAACTGATTATTTTACGATTAATGCAGTCTGCTCCAACGACGTCACAATCGACCTTAACATAGCTTTTCTTAACATCACTATCATATAAAAATAATGCAACTAGCTACTACTAGATTAATGCTACCTATTCGCTTTATTAGATATCTGTTGAAAAAGGAACATTTTGTAATAGCAATTTGAATTGATCTACTCTTGCCTAGTTAGGCCTATATACTATAGCCTAAATACCTATACCCATTGTTAGTGTTTAAAAAAATATATACTCGTATGCAATGATTATAGAAGTTCAAACGTTCAAACTTAAAAACTTAATGAATTACGATTGAAATTCGACCACTGGGCGACAACTTGTATATAAAAACAGTCTTCTCAGGAATTTTATAATATACTAGCGATCCGCCCCGGCTTCGCACGGGTGATTTCTGGATCTCGACAAGAGCGCTACCTACCGGGTCCAATTGTGAATCTAAACCATTTTCGTTTCAGTTTAATGACACACACAATATTTTATCAGAATTCGTAGGTTGTAAATTTATAATTCATTGTGCTACGACTCGTTCTAATGAGTGCGAAGTTTAATTCTATTATAAAGCGATTAACGATACCTTTAACACACATATTAGAAATTATAAGGGGTGAGCGTTCCGCAAGTTTCACATACAATAAAAATATTAAATTGTAAAACATTTTGTGAGTATTAAGCTTAAGAAATTGAAATCTTTAAGCAAGTACAAGTATGTACGTGGTTTAATTTTAAAACGAACATCATTAGTCTCTCATTTGTACGCGATACCTCTACTGATAAACCGATAAGGCTTTGACGGGGAACTGAGAATAAAAACCCATTACTATTATTAGTAGAAATTAGGACTCCTTTTCTGTTTAGGACTCCGCCTAGGTTCTCACGCTCTCATTTAAATCTGCCACCAAATCGCAGTGCTTGTACTGCTGGGTTCCTGTCTAAAGGATATAGGTCGTCAGTATGATTACAGGCTCCGAGGCATTCCATCTACCTATAAGTACAACTTCGATCAAGAGATCAAGCGATGAATCCAACTTGGTTAGGCTGCGTTTCGGGAATTGCGACAAATCGTTTGAACAGAATCAGGCGTTACTTTGCGGAAATCAGTTAATTATATTAAAGCTAGTAAAAATTATGTTCGCTTAATGAAATAAAATGATGTTTGAAGAGCACCTCCCGCCCTCCCTTAATTAATTGAGAGCACCTCTTGAAACTAGGTAAGACACGTCATTTTATTTCATTAAGCGGATATAGGCAAAATAATTATTACTAATTTAACAAATCATCTTGTCCTATAGACCTCAAAAGTCTCCCCATGACAAGATAACTAGGAAGGGGCAAAGATCATGTTTAATATCCCCGTCATACCTATGCTGAAATTTGTTGGTTGTTGAAGACAAAAAAGAAAAGTGTTCAGGAGGCCTATGTTCACTGTTAGCAGTACCAGTTAGTAGACTCTATAGAGTCAGTAATTCATTCTAAGGGCTTTTACAACAAAATTCCACAAAATATACAAAATTTCCTCCACCAAGTTCAAAAACGTTATGAAAAGAAGATTTTATAAAAGGGTTATTATAATACTAAGGAATTTATGGATGATATATGATAACCCCCGAGAATGAGGTGATCGCTACCAATATATTTCTAATTTGTTAAGTGTTGTTAATTGTGTAACATATTAAATGATCGTAAACTGTTATTTTTTCAAATAAAATGTACCGCTGGATTTCTTGCTGGTTCTTCTCAGGACAGAGGTATTTTCTGAACCAGTGGTAAATAAACATAGTAGTGACTTTCAATAAATATTATTCATAATCTATATTGAAAAAAAAAAAAAGTTTCTATTTATATTTCTATTTCTACTGCTGAACATAGGCCTCTAAGATAAATTGCCTCATATGGTGGACATTTGCCATAGTTGCCACGCTAGGCGGGCTGATTGGCAACCGTAGCTTTTTATTTTTAGCTGTTATTAGGAAGACGCTGCTGCCTGTCTCCTGGTTTATTTCCCTCTATCACTTCTTAAGACACCCATAGGACGTTATGAGGTAGTGGATATTCTTGTTAAAAAGTATCTATGAAAAATGAGCATTAAAATCGTTTCTAAACATCGTTTTTTAAATACCTTATATAATGCAAATTTCAGAATCTCTCGGAATAAGGTGCCATTACCTCAGCATATTCGCAAGAATCGTCGATTTGATGACTCCGTTGTGTAGATGCTCAGTCTTATACTTGGTAGAGCCATGCTGCAGCTGTTTTATGGTTGTAGCACAGATGGGTCGGCTTGATTGGGGAAGGAACACGCTCTCATAGAATACCAGCGTAAAGTAGCAGCTTAATGCTGTTGTGTTTCGTATGGTGAGTGTAGAGAACCGGAGATCCTTTTTATTGGAAACGAGGCATTCCATCTTAGTTCTCAGGGGTGATAATGCATTTGCATTTTGATTCTTAATCGAGTCACCATCAGGTAGATTGTGTGCTCGTTTGTCGCCGTTATTTTATATAAAAAAGTGATCATAATCAAACAACAAACCAATAGGTGAAGCTGCTTCGCCGTTACTCCCGGTTATTAGCTGTTTGCTTGCATTCGCCGCCTTTGTGTGCCCAGTATTGGTTTGTTTCCCTCGTAATTTTTTTATTTTATTTATTTAATAAAAGAGGCAGTGCATGTACTGTTGTGTTCCAGTCTGAAGGGTATAGAGAACCAGTATAATTACAGGATTTGCGGCATTCCATCCTAGTCCTCAGAGGTTTTTTAGAAGTCTCTTTAGCCGATATAAAACGGGAGGGGCTTACAATGCGACTGTATGTTTTCGTATGCATGTTACACCATATCTTCGTTAATTATGAAGCAATTTTGATGTTTCTTTTCTTAGTTTATCTTTTATGTAGTAAGATATAAATAATATTAATATTCCACCCTTATGGGTGCCAAAATAGTGCTGACGTTATTAATGTAACTATTTAGACAACATTGAGATTGTGATTTTCCTTGGTCAACTCAAAAGAGTAAAAAATTACTTAAAATAATAAGTAAAGCCAACATCAGTCGTAAAAAAACATTCACATAGAGAAAACGGAGCCGTAATTTTTCTACCCTTTTTCTTAGCACCGACCGAGTTTTTTTTAAGTCCGCTTTAACTTTTTATCAAAAGTTAATTTTTGTCACTTATGTTAAGGTTTAAAAAAGAAAAAAATAGAGCACATATTAAAAAAAAGTTAAAAGTTACAGCCTCTATACGTCCCACGGCTGGGCACAAGCCTCTTTTCGTTTTTGAGAGGGTTTTAGGGCAAGTAAATGTCCGCCGCGCTGCCCCAAAGTGTGTTGGCAAACTTCACGTTTTCGAAATATTTTTTTTTCTTATTTCTCAGACAGGCAGATTTACTCAATGTTAAATGTTTACTAATATTTTCCTTCACCGCCTAGCACGTGGTAAATTAGCACTTGAAATTGCAATTAACAATTTCATTGGTGCCGGCGGGGATTGAACCTGGGTTGCTCGCGTAACGTGAAATTTACAGCTATCACTTAGCCCTGAGCTACCACGGCTCTCAGATGTTAAAAATTAATTAAAAGCACATATTACTTAGAATCAATATCACTCATTGAAAGGAGGACTTTACAATCTTGGTAGGTGCATCAACGATCGCTGTATATGATGGCTTACATTATATAAAGTTGCTTCCCGTCGCTGCTCAAGATGATTCTGCTGGTCTTTTAAACAAAAAGAACACGTGTTTTTACTATTTTTCTAATATAATATTTAAATTTAAAATCAGTATAATAAAGAAAAGTTTTGTGTGTTGGTGGTGTAAAATCAAATTCCATTAGTAATTATAATATTTTTTATTTTTGTTGAAGCTTTTATCAAAAATGCGATCTATTTTTGCTAAAAGCTTTAACAATAAAATAAAAAAATATCAAAATCAAACATATTTATGTTCGGTATTCCAAGGGTATAAAAATTCCATTTGATCCCTTTGAAAGAATTCAAATTTTAATTAAGTTTTCAAGATATATTGTTTGGTTTCTATCTTATAATACATTTATTTACATAACATAATATACAATATTTTATTATATACAATATTAAAAACTATAATTAAAAAAAAACTTGTAACTTAATTATCATACAGTCCTACTCCCCGCGGTATCGTGCCAAGAACGCTGGCTGCGTTTCCCCGCTGAATGGCTATACTTAGCCTTTGAGCGAGAAAAGAACCAGCCCTCTTATCACCAGCAGCAACGACCAGTCGCGGATGGAGTTCCTTTAGGAACTTCACCGCACGTGGACCCCACGGACCCATAGTCTCTACAGCAAATGGCACAAATATGTAGTTATCTCTCAGAGATTCCTTTTTGCTCCACTTACTCAGTTCAGCTGCCTCTGATGCCGCCCCGGCTCTAAGCGAGGTACCCCTGAGATGAGAGGCCGCCGAAGTGTCTACGCAAGTAGTATCCCACACTAGGGCTTTACCTTTCTCCCAAGGGATCAATGTTATACCGTCCAGTCTCCTGCTATCGTCTCTAAATATTCCACAAGGCTCTAAAACCGAGGTAACTTAGGCCAAAAGGCTTAGCAATGAGTTGAAAACCTACACTCACCATACGAAACACAACAGCATTAAGCTGCTATTTTACGCTGGCATTCTATGAGAGCGTGTTCCTTCCCCGATCGAGCCGACCCATCTGTGCTACAACCATAAAACAGCTGCAGCATGGCTCTACCAAGTATAAGACTGAGCATCTACACAACGGAGTCATCAAATCGACGATTCTTGCGAATATGCTGAGGTAATGGCACCTTATTCCGAGAGATTCTGAAATTTGCATTATATAAGGTATTTAAAAAAACGATGTTTAGAAACGATTTTAATGCTCATTTTTCATAGATACTTTTTTTAACAAAATATCCACTACCTCATAACGTCCTATGGGTGGGTGTCTTAAGAAGTGATAGAGGGAAATAAACCAGGAGACAGGCAGCAGCGTCTTCCTAATAACAGCTAAAAATAAAAAGCTACGATTGCCAATCAGCCCGCCTAGCGTGGCAACTATGGCAAATGTCCACCATATGAGGCAATTTATCTTAGAGGCCTATGTTCAACAGTAGAAATAGAAATATAAATAGAAACTTATTTTTTTCAATATAAATTATAAATAATATTTATTGAAAGTCACTACTATGTTTATTTACCACTGGTTCAGAAAATACCTCTGTCCTGAGAAGAACCAGCAAGAAACCCAGCGGGACATTTTATTTGAAAAAATAACAGTTTCGATCATTTAATATGTTACACAATTAACAACACTTAACAAATTAGAAATATATTGGTAGCGATCACCTCATTCTCGGGGGTTATCATATATCATCCATAAATTCCTTAGTATTATAATAACCTTTTTATACAATCTTCTTTTCATAACGTTTTTGAACTTGGTGGAGGAAATTTTGTATATTTTCTGGAATTTTGTTGTAAAAGTCCTTAGAATGAATTACTGACTCTATAGAGTCTACTAACTGGTACTGCTAACAGTGAACATAGGCCTCCTGAACACTTTTCTTTTTTGTCTTCAACAACCAACAAATTTCAGCATAGGTATGACGGGGATATTAAACATGATCTTTGCCTCTTCCTAATTATCTTGCCGTGGGCAGACTTTTGAGGTCTATAGGACAAGATGATTTGTTTAATTAGTAATAATTATTTTGCCTATATCCGCTTAATGAAATAAAATGACGTATCTTACCTAATTTAAAGAGGTGCTCTCAATTAATTAAGGGAGGGCGGGAGGTGCTCTTCAAACTAGGTAAGACACATCATTTTATTTCATTAAGGGAACAAAATTTTTACTAGCTTTATTATACCTAACTGATTTCCGCAAAGTAACGCCTAATTCTGTTAAAACGATTTGTCGCAATTCCTGAAACGCAGCCCAACCAAGTTGGATTCGTCGCTTGATCTCTTGATCGAAGTTGTACTTATAGGTAGATGGAATGCCTTAGAGAGGAACCCAGCAGTACAAGCACTGCGATTTGGTGGCAGGTTTAAATGAGAGCGTGGAGAACCTAGGCGGAGTCCTAAGCAGAAAAGGAGTCCTACTTTCTACTAATAATAGTAATGGGTTTTTATTCTCAGTTCCCCGTCAAAGCCTTATCGGTTTATCAGTAGAGGTATCGCGTACAAATGAGATACTAATGATGTTCGTTTTAAAATTAAACCACGTACAAACTTCCACGAACCTCTCGACATCAAACCCCAATTTTGTCGACTACATAATATTCGGAGTAAACTGTAACACTTATCAACACATTAGAATACAAAAAGGCTACTTATTTTTTCAATTCATAGCACGTCAAAGTTAAACATTTATTTTTGGTACATCGCTTAAACATTTCGAACCTTAAATTTTAGCTCATGTAAATCTGTAAATAATATTTCGCATGAACTATCAAATTATAGCATAACTCGAGCAGTTTAACTTTCCACCAAATGCAAAACTATAACTTGTCTCGTACCTTCACCATTTCTTTCGCCATTTGTTAACATATATATATATATATATATATATATATATATATATATATATATATATATATATGTATATATATATATATATATATATATATATTTGTTACAACAATGCTACAACAATGATCAATGAGGAAGATTTCGTGACGGAGGACATGGTCAGGTGCGGCCGAGCCCTGGTAAGATTGAAGCCACATCGCTACCGCCTGCTCTACGCCTACCGCTCGCCCGACGTGTCACTCGTGTGGCAGCTCTACGTGTGGCAGCGCGGACGGGGCAGCGCCACGCAGCAGCTGCGCTGGGTGCATCGCCACCTGCTGCTGGCGCACAGCCTGGCCTACGCCTCTGCATGCAGTTGCCTTCTTCCTTTTGCAATATGTGGTGGGATTCGTCTCAACACAGAGTTGCCTTTTGCAATGCGTACCTTTTGCGCAGTTGTCTTCTTCCTTTTGCAATATGCGGTGGGATTCGTCTCTCCAAATAGTTGCCTTTATCTATGCGTACCTTTTGCGCAGTTGCCTTCTTCCTTTTGCAATATGTGGTGGGACACGTCTCTCCACATAGTTGCCTTTTGCAATGCGTACCTTTTGCGCAGTTGCCTTCTTCCTTTTGCAATATGTGGTGGGACACGTCTCTCCACATAGTTGCCTTTTGCAATACGTACCTTTTGCGCAGTTGCCTTCTGCCTTTTGCAATATGCGGTGGGATTCGTCTCTCCACATAGTTGCCTTTATCAATGCGTACCTTTTGCGCAGTTGCCTTCTTCCTTTTGCAATATGCGGTGGGATTCGTCTCCCCACATAGTTGCCTTTTGCAATGCGTACTTTTTGCGCAGTTGCCTTCTTCCTTTTGCAATATGTGGTGGGACACGTCTCTCCACATAGTTGCCTTTTGCAATCCGTACCTTTTGCGCAGTTGCCTTCTTCCTATTTGCAATGTGTGCAATGGTTTGTGAGTGCCATGTCACACAGTTGCCGTTTCTTATAACAATATGTGGTGAATTTTAGAATTCCGGAATTCTATGGTTCGCAATACATTTATCCTCATTTCTTTTAATTTTAATTTTGCAAAGCAGATTATTTATTTTTTCATGCACCTGAAACCAATAAGTAGTCATTTTTACATCTATTCTAATCTTAAATTACTTGGAATACCTATTTTGCGAGATCTGTGCTAGATGTACTTGAGTGCTCGCTTGTGCATCTGACTTAGTTGTTTCCATGTCTTTTGCTTTTACTATTGTGTACTTAAAATTTTACGTTAAAACTACTTAGAGTAAAGTCCAATATAATAAAGGTTTCTGTTACTAATTAATACTAACTTTGTGCCTATTACAACAGCTATTGGGAGTTATGCAAACTTGGTGCCTATGCCTACAGTGTTGAAGTCTGGGTGATACGCTAACTTGGTGTGTAGTCGATCGTCTATTGGGGTGGGTGTAAGTGCTAGTCGCTGCGGTACTAGTCACTCAGCCGTTCGTCGCTTGGCGTTAGTCGCTACATTTAGTGTTTATCACTTTGGCGCCTAGCAGTCCCAAGCTGGTGCGAGTGCAGCACGACGGCTCGCTGGTGCGAGTGCTGCGCGACTGCCCGCTGGCGCGGGTGTAGCGCAAGTGCTGTGTGACTGCCTGCTGGCGCGGGTGCAGCGCGAGTGCTGCGCCACTGCCCGCTGGCGCGGGATAGCGAGAGTGCTGTGTGACTGCCCGCTGCTGTGAACGCAGCAAAACCGCTCGCTGGAGCGCGTTTAGCTAATTGGCCTGTGTCTTCAGTTCACGATCTGTGCTGTGTGCGCAGTGTTCTTCAGAGAACATCGTGTTATCGGTTGAAAAATTGAAAAAATCTTTATTGCAACAAAAAACAATTTATACATATCAATGTGGCCCTAGCTCCTGTAAAAGGTTAACCTGAGTAACAGGAGCTAGTTCGTTCCTATATTTAGCAAGCTTTTGTTGAATAAAAACACAAAAGAAATAGATACGTGTTTCTAAATCTACGTGCGTGCACGCACGCGCCCTGTGTGTGTGCGTGCATGCGTGCGTGTGTGTGTGTGATTGGGTGTGTGAGAGACAGAGAGAGTGAGTGTGTGCGCGTGCATGATTTTGTATTTTTAAATTTGTATGATTTGTATGATTGCCTGAATTAATACTGATTTATATGATTGCCTGAATTAATAATGATTACAATTACATTTACATATTAGAGGTTAATAGACATTCAGTAGCTTCATAGTCACAAGTTTTAAGCCAATTAATTATTTTACTAACCAATTTTTTGTTACTTACACAATTTATAAAATAAATATATACTAGGATAATGAACCTAAAACTAAAAACCTTAAAAAAATATATATATATTGTAATAACTAAAATATATTATTAAAAATAGTCCCTTTAGGCAAAGTTCCGAAGATACTGGCAGCGTTCCCCTTTGAATAGCTATACTAATTCTTTGTCCGGTAGCTGCTCGCCGGTCTCCTGTGACGTCGACTAACCTTTTTCTATTTCCTAAAAGCCTTATAGCGCTAGGACCCCACGGACCAAGGGTCTCGACACCGAATGGGACAAAAACATATTCGGAGCCTAGACCCCTGTATTTGCATGTTTTAGCTTTTCAGCCGCTTCACAAGCCGCACCAGCTCTGTTGTTGGTTCCATGTAGATGGAAGGCAAGTGTGTCTGAACAGGTTGCATCCCATACCAGCACCCGGCCCATCTTCCATGGAATCAAACTCATACCGTCCGGTCTCTTGCCATCGTCTCTTACACCCAGACGGCTCCGTGGACTTGGCACGTTGACGGTGGCAAAAGACCGGCGTATGATATCGTTAAGTGCTGCATGTCTCGAAGCGGCCTGCGCACTTTTGGCATGACAGTCCATGATGTCCTAGCTTGTCGACGTCACTGCCACACGGACATTTATGAGGAACGCAGACCGGAACCCCAAGCTCAAGAAATGTTCCTGTATTTGACGAAGGGTACGCGTGAAGCCAGTAGCCAGCTTCATGCGTACCCACGGCCAAAAGCCTAGCACGCGCCGAACCTGTACTACAGCTCAAAAGATTGTCATAAGTCAATTTGCAGTTTATGTCGTCCCAGCTCCTTTGTGAATTTGGAGAAACAGGAAAATTTTGACCTGGGCATGCAATTAAGAAAGCGTTTCTAGCTTCTTCCAGGCCAGCAATCTCAAAGTTTGAAGGGGTTGCCCTTAAAATTTTACTTATGAGATTTGCTGAACTATGGACAGAAGATAGGAAGGCTGGTAAAGAGACACTGGAAATTTTGCGAATCCCTAAACCACCATAACGGATGGGTAGGGATGCTTGGGTCCAAGATTGCTCGTTCAGGTGCATATTAAGAATCGATTCTAAACTAATTTTGATTAAGTTGTCTACTTGTGTCAAGAGATCTGGGTGATTCCAAAAGGAGCAGCAACGGAGCACATACGTAAATTTTGGGACGAAAAGACAGAATTTTAAGATGCAAAGTGCATAATGTGGACTAATTTCAAGGAGACGGTCAGCAGAATTTTGAAATTTAGTAATTGAATTATTAATATATTCAGAAATAGATTCATTAAAAATTGGAGAACCTAAAAGGTAAAATTACCGTTAACTATTTTAATATTTGGAGCCAAAATATTAAATTTTTGTTTACGTCATTTAAATTTAAGTTGCAGTTATTTATAAAAGTTCGCATTTGCTAAATTAAGCTCAAACCAATGGCTTCAAATTTATTTTTGATTAAAAAAAGGTCCGAAAACACAGTATCCATATCACCTCCTAGAGTTCCGTCGTCCAAATACCAAACGTTGAATTTAGAATTTAAATTTTTGATTATCGGATTTATAGCCAAACTAAAAATTGCTGGCCCAAGGGATCACCTTGTTGACAACCTACTTCCGAGGACAGTTCATTCGAACGATATAACAATTTTGTTGGGTCTGCGTAACTGAGAAAAAGATAATTGTATATTTCCGGTATATGTTGTTTTATTTCCGTCAGCAGGGTATCCCTATTTACTGAATTGAAAGCATTTTTGACATCAATTTTGAGCAACACGTCAGGATGTCCGAAAGTTAGGAAGAGCGTAGGGCATGGACGGCTGCCTCACACCCTCCTTTACACCGAAGCCTAACACTGCAGGTTCAAATTGCGAATTTAATTTTGGTAAAATATGTTGAACAGCAATTTTGGAGGCCAGGCGTCGTAGTGTTGATCCAACAGCAATTGGTCTCACCCCTCCGTCCTTTTTGGTGAGGGCAATGAGGTTCGCGCTGAAAAGAATGGGAACGATTTCTGGATTGACATTACCGGAATACATAAAGTTGATTAATTTAGTGATCGAATTTACAAGTTGCTCGCCTGCATCACCCACAGGTGCGATGTTAAGTCTTTCAGATGTTGGGGTGAGATTCCATCCAAACCTGCAGCCGAACCTGGTTTAAAAGATAAAATGGCACCTGTAACATCTTTGTTATAATTTGAAGGCATACTTGCCCTGCTGTTGGTCAGTCGAGAAAATATGGGTTTACTGGAGCTGGAGGATGTTTTGTCCGTAAGGCCTGAAGGTGTCAGGGGTATCTGGTGATAGCACGTCGTTGGAGAACAAAGGCGAGCGGCACCTTTGAGATCTCCGTCACAGATTTTGTTTTCGATGAGTTTGTTGCTATTACGAGGGCATCATATTTGATTAGAGGTGCAGGAGAAGGTGAGGAGCTTACAGCACAGTTATTTTTAATCTTTTTTGTCAAGGATAAATTCGGTTCATCAGTTTTTATTATATGTAGTGTGCTGTATGAAAATAAAAATAGGTTCTGCCAGTCTTGAGTACAATTGCTTATGTAACATTTCTGGATTAATTGTGACAAATGTGTAGCAACGGTTATTCGAGCTCCTCGAGGGATTCTTTTAACTATCGGTATACTATTTTTCAAATGGCTAAGATATGTGTGGAAAGGAGTTGGATCATTGGCTACATAAGTAGGCGCACTCAAAATAATGGGATGGATGTCTAAGGTGAACTATTTTGGCTAATACATTTCCTGTGTGTTTTTTGTAGTGTGTATGTTGAGGCCTTTCAAAGATTTGAATGACTTGTTGCACTGTGTACATGTATGGGTTGCGTTCGACGTGCCATCACAAGATTGGGTCACGGACTGCATTCACAACAGTTAAATACAATCACAAAAAGAATAACTTAAAACAAATTTAAAACACAATAAAGTAACTTAAAAATACACTGAAAATATAAAAAGTCAAAGTCCAAATATCGTTAAGTAGGTGCGTCACAGGATGGTCTTGCAATTCGACGCTGCAGTGGAAGAGATCTAGCGACGCATTTTGTCGCTAGGACAACCGATGGCGGCTTTAGCAACCGTGTCTTGAGATTATCACACGCGGATTAGAAATTTTTAAAGACTGAACAGGCACTGAGCCTGCTTGTCACTTTGTGTCCAGACAGCAATATATAGTTCAAATCCTTTGTTGCAAATTGTTTCGTTACATTTGTCATAAGTCACCATCTTGAAATATTTTATATCTCTTAGTTGATTTGAGATTATAATATCTAAATTCAGATTATAAACCACTGTTATATTATTTATATTTATGTCAATAATAAACGTTTTCCTTGTACACTAAAATTTTACAATTAAAATATATATTTATTTTTATTAAAATATTTAGACAAAATAAATACAGTTGTCACCTGTCACCTTTTTTTTTTTATTTTTTTTTTTTACTTATGATTTGATGGTTGTTGCAGCTTTTACTAATACAAATTTTATTAAATTTATTGTATAGTAATGGCGCAAGGTAATAAAATTGTCTTTTGGCAAAAGCACTAGCGGTGACGTGTGTTAGGCTCTAGTGGGAAGCGTTGTATACTAAAATCTGATTTGGACGATGTTTTCAATTCTGTAAAAGCTTAGTCTGTATTTCATGGTCAGAAAGGACCGAGACGGGAAAGTTACACCAAGTCAGTAACGTTACTTTAGCCTTCACACGAGGACGTGTGAATTGTCAGGAGAGGCCGTGTTGGAAATTAGGGTAAAATAATAAAGGAAAATAAGAAAAATTGAGGGTAGAACTGTAATCTCCCATTCTTTCTAGCAGTATAAAGTATCGCGCGGACGACTAAGAGGGATCAGTCGGTAATTCTACGAGTCTCATTATCGTTATTATGCCCGTTGGGCTAAAACATTACCTCTACACTGAGATTCTGCCTAAGTAAGACAAGCGATGTGGTTCTGTTCGTTGTAGTAGTAGGCTGCCCTGTGTTGCATTGAGATGAATGGTGTTGCTGTTGGTTTGCATACTTTAGTGTTATCATGTAATTATGTCCTTCACGTTGCACTAGTGTTCGATTGTGACTTGAACATACTACGGTTGGTCGACCTGTGTTTGCTCTATACTGAATGTGTAGTGCAGTACGCTGTGTTATTAATGTGTTACTAATACGAGTAATATTCTTTTATTTAAATAATTTTGAGAATAGTTTCTAACAATACCTTATATTTTGCTATTCTAGCTATAGGTGTATTTGTTAGCCAATGATACTAACATTTCGTATGTCTGTAAATATGGTTATTTGAAGTTTCTCCTAAAAACTATTAACTACGCCATAATCTCTTCAGGAAAAATCTCTTCTAGGTCCTAGGTAGAGAAGGAGTCCGTCTGAGTAGGTAGACTGGGCAGTACCTGCACTGCTGTGTTCCGGTCTGATATTATATCGGGTATAGAGAACCAGTATAGTTACAGGATTTGAGGCACTCCATCTAGGTTCTCAAAGTTGACAACGCATTTGTAGCATTCTTTGCTTGAAGTTGGTTGCAGGTGTCCATGGGTTGCAGTAGCCACTTACCATCAGTTAGACTGTACGTTCGTTTATCACTTCAGTTTTATAGAAAAAGGCAATGGTTCTCGGGAGAATATCGACTAAGGTTTCGTTGCAGGGTCATTTTTGTTCATAGTTTCAAGAATAACCTCTTATAAGCTTAGTTATAACCACAACTCTATTTATTTGGGCCTTTCATTATAACTCAATAACTTGAAGGATTGTTCACAATGGAATAGAAAAAATGAATTTGAAAGGTGAGTGCAGAGACTTTTCAATTATTATTAGGTATTTCTGTGAGAGCGTGGTTCTACTCCGGTTGAGCCGACCCATTCGTGCTACAACCATAATATAGCTGAAGCGTGGCCCTACCACGTTTAGTGGCAGGGTCATTGTTGTCCATAATTTCAAGAATGACCTCTGAACTGCTTAGTTATAAGCGCAACTCTATTTATTTGGGCCTTTTATTATAACTCAATAACTTGAAGAATTGTTCACAATGGAATGGAAAAAATGAATTTGTAAGGTGAGTCCAGAGACTTTTTAATCTACGGAGTGACGAACGAAACAATGGATTCTTACGGTATTAATTACATTGGAGCCTATTTGTAAGAAACACTTTGCAAATTAAGTTCTCCCGAAAAACTGAAGATTTGTTCACATAATATAATTGTTCTCAAATCACTTATTAGAAATTCAACCCACACCATTAGAAATTGAAGAATACTTCAAGTTTCAGGCATCAGAAAGAAGGTGAACCTATTAAGGAATACCTGGCTGCACTTAATTGCACTTGCACAAAAATGGCTTCAATTGAATACCAATTGGTAATTTTTAGACATTTCTGATGTGTGTCTTTGTGATGTAACAGCATTAAGGAATCAGTTTTTGTGTGGTATACGGTCTCAAAGGACCAGAGACAGGCTTTTAGAATCTTGTGTTTAATTATTATACACAAACAATATAGAAAGAGAAACACTGACTACCTATATAAAAAGGAAAGCTTTAATGACACAATCATCGGCAACACTGCTACCAGCTTCAACAGAGAAGAACAGAGTATGCTTTTTTCGTTTTGGTGGAAACTATTACGCCAACAAATGTGAAATGTAGCTGTAAATGTATTAATAAGTAAAGCAACTGTAAGAAGGTGCAATATAACAATATTTCTATGTACAATTTTCTTTCCTTCTAAGAGGGAGGAAAGTCAGATTTTACCACCGCTGTAGATTAACGTGATTAAACAAAATTTTGCGGGTTCAGTTTTTTCATAGCCCAAAAGCTATTATTTTAATGCATACAACGAAAATTCTTAACAGGGATAACTTTTTTTACTATCACAGTGGTTTAATTTTATATATTTATTTAAAACTGTAAATTAGGAGTAATCTTAACCGACAAGCATGTATGCATGGATGTAGAAGGTAGTAGGAGAGCACGATTTTGCCAAATGGAAGTCACACAGTCTCTGTCTATCCCTCTGGTATGAGTGTTTATGTATGTATGTAAATAAAATTTTCTATAATTTCCAAGAAAAAAATTATTGAGACCTGAAATTAAGTTTTATTGTTTTCTCATCTAATAATTTATTTAATGCACTTGAAATACGTTACAATCAGATTAATATACGAAACATAAGTGACATAGATGACGTAAATCCTTAGCCCTGTAGGCTGATATTAAAAAGTTATCACGAGTCACATAAAATCTCTAACGGGGCACAGAAACACATTACATTCGAAGTATTACTGTCCTCATAAAAATAAATTAAGTATGTTAATACACTTCCTATCCCATATTATCCCGTGAGTGTCGTAAGAGGCGACAGACGAAAACTGAAATTGGAGATGGGCAGTAGCATCTTCATGATAACAACTCAATAATAAAATCTGTTTAACGCCCACGAATGGACGTAAAATACACTGGTGTACACTTTATACTTAGATTTTTACACTTTATACTTAGATTACACGGAGTCACGACGGCGACAACTTCAGAATTCAGTTGAAACTATTTCTATAACATCTGCAGCGCATTTTTTACATTCCGTATTTAAGTTAAACATGGAGAAGTTGTTTTATCATAATAACATAATAACATTCAAAAATATCAATGCTGCATTTGGAGAGGATACGACTAACGAACACACTGTGCGTTTTTGGTTTAATCGATTTTGTAGTGGGGACTTGGACTTAAAGAATTAATCACGAGGTACACCATACTTAGGTAAGTATCGATAAATTAAAAGTAATGATGGAAGCCAAACCTTATTTTCAATTTTCAATTTTCAATTTTCAATTTCATTTATTTGCATAACACAGGTATTAAAGGTGTTAGAAAATTATAATATGTACACTGTATTATTACCTATGAGGTTGTGCAAATACAATATATATTTTGTCTTAAAGACATACAAATATAATTGAGTGTTCTTTTGAAAAATCATGTCATAAGATAAAATAGAATAGAAATAATTGAAATTGGAATACTAATGAAAATTCATTTATAAAATTAAATTGATTACAATAACAAAAAATAATAATATTCAATAAAATGTAACTAGTCAAAATTGTCATTCAAGAACTCATCAATTTTATAGTAACATTTGTCTATTAATAAGTCATTCAGCACCTTTTAAATTTAAATAAGGTCATATTTTTTATTGAATCAGGTAGTTTATTATAAATTTGTGAGGCAATACCAAAAAACTTTTTTCATTAATGATGTTTTACATTTTATGTTACATAACCTATTTATGTAGTGGGTGCATATTGATTCTTTCTAATATCAGATATTTTGGAAAAGAAATGGATGCTTTTTACAAAATAGCTGTCAAAATATACAATGACGGCAGTGTTAGGATTTTTAAGTCTTTAAAATAAGGAAAACAGCTATCTGTTATTTTGAGACCACACATTGATCTTACACATCGTTTTGCATCTTAAATACAAGCTCCTTTCAGAAGACTGTCCCAAAAATGATGCCATATCGCAAAACAAACAACTAGTCCATGGTATGCTATCGAAAGAGCCTGGCTGTTAACCTTTTGAAAGTTGAGAAAACGCATACATGATTTGCTGAGTCGTTTGCATAGATCCTCAACATGAGGCTTCCAAGTGAGTTGATTATCAATCACTATACCTAAGAACTTCATATTTGCTTCTTCAATATTAAAGCCTTGGTAGGAAATGATAATGTTGGGGTTTTCACGGCGTTGATGAAAGTGCATAACTTTTGTTTTATTTAAATTTATTTTAAATTATTATTAAACCACTCTATAATTTCGCGTAAACAGGTATTTATATCACTTTCATAATTAATTTCATTTGCACACTTTATTATAGCTGTACTGTCATCTGCAAAGAGAACCATTTTGTGTGACGTTATTTTGGTAGATCGTTTATATATATTAAAAAGAGTAGTGGCTTAGTACGCTACTTGTGGAACCCCGTATTTAATGTGCCTTGGTTTCGATAAATATGTAGTTTCTAATTTACTCTTTGGACATATTCTAGAAATTTCTGTGCATTGGATTCTATTACTTAGGACGATTCTAAGAGCTGAAGAATGTTTCCTCTTATACCATAACCATGTAATTTGTTTGCAAGATCTTGTGGTCCACATAATCAAAAGCCTTCGTCATGTCAGTATAAATGGCACAGACTGGATTTCTCTATCTACAGATGTCATAATATTAGCTAGTAAGTCATACAGTGCCACATTGATATTAGTATTTTTTGGAACCCTTTTGCTCTTTACAAAATAATTTATACCGAAATAGGTGTATAAAGAGTTATAAATTACTTTTCAAAACTTTTGAGAATATAGAATTTTTGCTATAGGTCTGTAATTTTTAAATCTGTTTTGTCATCTTTTTATATAGGGTTTAATAATAACTTTTCAATTTTTGGAAATACGCCATCAGTAATACTTAAGTTAATTATATGTGCTAATGGTGGGGCTATTACTTCATAGTTATTTAAAGTTCCATAACGTTTGCTATACGTATTATGGTCATAAGGTAGATTAAGATTTGAGTCTAAGATATATGCATAATTATATGAACCAATATCCATGTAAAGCAGGTTATTAAAGGTTTCTATTCGGCTGTTAAACATTACGTTAGTATTTTTCATATATTTAAAGTTGGTAAACATATTATAAAATTTGTGTGATTTAAAGGTAATAATTTTCTCTGATAAACATGACTAGTTCTATATAATTATGCGTTGTCCGAATCCTCTTCACCAATATAAACAACACAATAGTCAGATAACGTAGTTTTGTACTTTGCCTTCAATTTTATCTAAAATTTGCTTCAATCCACATTTAGGTTTACGATAGTGACAAATTTCATAATTACGTGATTAGTTCTCTCAGCAATAGTGTATATTCTGTTAGATGTTTCACCGCTTATTAAACAAATTTTGTGTTTAGTGGACGGATGTTCTATTGTTGTGCCCTGTACATCATTAGTTGTGTTGGTCGAGCCTGTATTGCTGCTAGTGATTTTAGTTTATAGTTAATCGTAGATAGGGTGCAGTCATTTTCGATGATCTCAGTTGTTTGCGTTTGTTTTGTTTTTGTTTGTTTATTTTCATTTTCTTTGGTGTTGTCATTTAATTTTTGCAGGACTGTTGACTATTTTTTTTGTATATGTTATTTTTCTTATTAAATTCTTCATTACTTTTCTTTAAATTACTGTTTTCTAATGATAAAATTCAATTTCTTTATGTGCACTATTTAGTTGTGATGTTAGTCTTTCGATCTCCTTTTTAATATTTTTATTTGATCTTCGTCTTCAGAAATATCTGGTAAACTACTTGCTGTACAATTTAAAGTTTGTGAAATAATATCGCTTTGTCATTTCGATTCCGATCGCGTTCGGGTGCGCCGGAACGTTATATTCTCAAGAATTCATTATGCGTATACAACTAAACTATTAAAAAATAAGGACTAGTGTGATACGAACCCGAGTCTATTTGCTTCTTAGGCGGGCAATCACACCGTTAGGCCAAACGGTTTATTAAAAGAGATCAAATTGGCGCTTATTTTCTGTAAGATGTGACGTGAGTTACTGTTTCATGTGAGTTACCGTACAGTCAATAGATGTCTCTGTACTCAATATTTATTAAGAAGATAAATATAAAATTTCGCTCAGCAACAAAGATTAGTGGTTGATAACAATACCGGAGATGTAGATTGGTTTTAAGGAGCTGACGCAAGATGGCGTTGCACGCACCATTTCAAATAAAAACGAATGTTTTTGTGAGCCTTTGAAATGCATAAAATTATCTATAACATAGTTTTCTTTCTTTTATATCGTCGTGTATCACACCTTTCTTCACTAAATAGTCGTGTATATATTTTCAATAAGTTTTAATATCACACAGAAATGTTTAGTCACAAAATTTTGTCCACTTTTAAAAGTTATATTTGCCTAGTTCCAAGTAGAAAATATGTTATGACATTTTTCACACGTATTGCACTGTTTTCTTCACTTTTTTGATAAATTTGAGTATATACAGTTCATTAAACTATTAAAAGGAATTTTAATACAGGAGCACAATGTTTACATGACAGCTGTCAACACGATTACTTGATCCTATCAAACATGATGAGATATATCAAACAACCAAGTGATTAGCATCATGGTTTTATGTTCGTTTACCCACAATATTGAAACAATACAGCATATTGATAGTTTGCTCCAAATTATAAAATAAAATAAAAACTTATGAAATGCCTCATGAATTAACTGACGTGCAGAGCACGCGTTAAAGCTTGCCTTTCTTTGATGAGTAGGTACAGGAAAAATAAGATTTTGGACAAAATTGTGACGGGTGATGAAAAATGGATTCTCTACAATAATCACAAGTGAAAAATGCAATGGCTTAAGCAAGGTCAAATGCAGGAAAAATGCCCTAAAGCAGAGCTTACCCAAAAGAAAAGTAATGGTTTGGTGGTCACTTCATGGTGTAATTCACTGTATTTTTATGAGATCTGGTGTACCATATTGCAGATATCTAATGTGAAGTAATTCCGAAAATAATGGCGATACTCTCAAAGAAGAAACCACCGACAAACCTTACAATACTTGCAGTTGGAAATCATATCTTATATTTCGTACTCGTCAGTTCTCTGAAAGTGATACAAAATGCCTTTATAGACTTTGTAGAGTCCAGCTCCCCAGAGTTCTTTCTTCGAGATAGCAGAAATGTATAGATAATAAGGGTAAATATTTCGATTAAATCAATTTTCTTAGAAAAAAGGTTTAAATTTTTAATATAAAACCATGGAAGTAAAATGTATCTTATTATTTCAATGTATAAAACGTCAATTTTGTACTTTAATCTCTTATATTTATATTTCAGCTCGCTTGCAGATTACAGTATCAACCTCAACTAGTAATGCCACCACTGAATTTGTGTATCATAATTGCACGCCTTATAACGCGAAGAGTTATAAGGTAGTGCTTTACTCTCGACATGTCAAGGCCAAGCAATTTTGTGTTCTTAAAATGCCTCTATCATAACCATATTACACTTATACGATAATATGAGTAGCCGTATATCAAGAAAACACTAATTAATCTATCTTATATTTTCTAAAAATCATTTTATATTACTACTTTGAAAAAAAAAACGGTTTGCAAGAAAATTTACGTGGACGTCCGCATGTTGATTTTTTATATGGTCACGATAACTTCTGAAAAAATTGACGTATCGAGACCGGGGTTATTTTATTAGCTTCAGAACTACATCAACTGGTACCCTATTTCATATCAATAGCCTAGTACGCGTAGTTTGTTAATAAAATGATTTTCAACTTTTATAAGTTTTATTGCTATTAAAAATTTAAAGGCTCTTTCATATTTTGTTTAGCCCTTGATAGACAAAGGACAAATGTACCATACAGCCTATATTGATTTTATACTTTGTGTAATCGATTTATTTTGGTAAACATTATTAACTTTTTTAAGTTAAAATAATAGAGAGCTAAATTTAATAAACGTAAATAATATATTTTAAAAGTCAGGAATATAATTAATTATTTCATCAAAATTTAATGAAACGCTCACGATTCGTGCACTTTTGGATTCAATGTGCGAGAAAAACCAGTTCAATACCCCCCGGTACCCTTGAAATTTTTAAGCGTATTCTCTAAAAAAAAACACTCTAACACAAGAGGACCTATGCCTTGCAATGGGATTTTTAAAGGTTGTTAAAGGATAAAGAATAAAGTTAATTTAAGTTTAAGTTTAAATTTAATTAAGATTAAGTCTGATAAAGGCCGTTGTTATGAAATGTTAAATAACACATTATATTTTTTCCTGTTCTATCAACAGTATTTAAGAGGATTACCGCTGCGAAGATAAAACTAGTTTGAAATAAATCCCAGAAGATTGCCTCCACGCTTGCGGCACTCTGCGTGCACTCAAATGAAATAAGGTCGCATTATCGGATACAAATCGATGACCCGAGCAGAGTGCCGTGGAATCCCTGTCTTAATGCTGGAATTGTGTTTAATGACCTAGAAGCTTACAATTATACTCGTAATCTTGTTATTGATGAAAGTAATGAACTATCCAAGTTGTGATTGTTGTAAATAATTGATATAGATATTAGGACCTATGAAATTGCTGTTTTTTTATGAAATAAGTTAACATTTTTTTTCTATATTTTTTATTTCTATTAATCAAAGTAATCACCCATGCAATCTATGCATCTTTGCAAACGCAGTGGCTATTTATTGATGCACTTCTTGGAGAAATCAGCTGGACGGTGGGCAACAAATTCTTAAAAGGCATTTTGTACTGCCTCTCGGGCATTGAATTTTTTTCCCGCCAACAAGTTATCCAAATTCTGGAAAAAGTAGAATTCTATAGACCCAAGGTTTGGTGAGTACGGCGATTGACGGAGAGTTTCCAATCCAAGATCTTGTAACTTGAAGACCGTCTGTTGTGCAGTATGAAGTCGCGCGTTGTCGTGCAGGAGCAGCTGGGACGAGCGATTGACCAAAGCTGGTTGGAGACGTGCGAGCTTCTCCATCATTTTGTTCAGTTCTTCACAGTATACAATACAAAATGCTCATCCTGTTTGGTAAGAAACTGTGATGAATCACACCGGTGCTACCGCTACATCACTTTTCTAGGAGTAAGTTTTCAACCAACTTGCTGAGCGCTTGCGATTGTCAAAAAGAATCCATTTTTCGTCGCAGGTAACAATGCGGTTCATAATTCCTTGGTTTGTGTGCCTGTTGAGCAGTGCAAGGCATGTCTCGACGCTGGCGATCATTGAGTCCGTGGGGCACCCATTTATCAAGCTCTTTTACCTTGCCAATTTGACACAAATGGACCAATATTGTTTTGATGCTATTCGGTTCATTTTTCAGGTCGAAATTTCTAGAACGGCAGCGGGCAAATCAATGTCAATTTTAACAGGTGGTTTAAACGTGGTAGAGCTACGCTGCAGCTATATTATGATTGTAGCACGAATTGGTCGGTTCGACCGGGGTAGGACCACGATCTCGCAGAGTAGTAGCGTAGAATAGCAGGTTAATACTGCTGTGTTTCGTATGGTGAGTGTAGAGAACCGGAGACCCTTTTTACTGGAGACGAGGCATTCCATCTTAGTTCTCAGGGGTGACGACGCATCTGCATTTTGTTTCTTAATTGGGGAGAAATGTAGATGTCTATGGGCCACAGCATTCACTTACCATCAGGTGGACTGTGTGATCGTTTGTTACCCTTATACTATAAAAAGGTGGTGCGTTCGTTTGTAGTATTAGTAGGATTGAATTGGGGATTCTGCGTCACTTGCTCTCGCTTCGCTCGAGCTACGTGCCGCTGAAGGCCCCGATTCTCTCCAGTAGAGATCCACATTTTTAGTCGAACCAAATTAGTGCCTACATGTTCGCAAATTTCTATATTATATCAATTTATTTAACCAATGGTGTCGATCGCAATGGTCTAGTGGTTTGTACTACGAGCGGACTACAAAGCGTGATGGTTGCGGTTCGATTCCCACACAGTACAAAAATTTGTGAGCATGAACACGTTTGTTTGTATTGTTGGAGGCCTTTTCTATGTGTAACTAGCGAACGCCAGTGTCTTCGCCCGCACGGTTTGCAATTTTTCTATCCCGCGGGAACAAGTGTACTTCCACTTCCAGTTGAGTAATTGAGCATTATATTCAGAGCGTTTGTAAGATACTGCTGGTATTGCTGCATCGATATGATTAATTTCTAATGATACGACTTGTTTAGACTAACTTCATTATCGTCAGTTCTAATAAAACAATGTTTTTTTTTTGGATAATTAAACCTAATATAGCACTAGCTCCAACTGCTTGCACGAGTACAATTATCATTACTTTATTAGCAAAATCTATCGTGTCAATATAACACCACTACAATTTCTTCTATTTATGGCCAGGTATTCCAACATGTGTAGGAATCAAATTAAAAAGTGTGCGAAGCTGAGCTTATGCTGTTGTTTTATTATTGTTTTTATTCTCATAGCGAGTGCACGTTGATTACAACGTTCGTCAAATATCTATATTGATGAGTTTAATCATTTTTACTATTCAGAAATTCATATATGTCATAACAGTAGATATGATAAAATCATGGGCAGGAAAGAATCAACCTATTAAAACATTTAGAGACAGATAGAGCTATTCCATTAGCGTTCCGTTCCTGGGACTTATATGAGTATCCATTACTACCCAAAACACGTAAACATACTTGGTCTATAAAAACTTCATCGCAAATAGAGAAACCACGATTTGTTGTCATCGCCTTACAAACCAACCGCAAACATAACGCGGCATTATCAATGGCAGGGTTTGACCATTGTCACGTACGTGATGTTATCCTATATTAATTCATCATATTATCCTTATGAGGGACTGAATGTCAGCTTTTCAGAAGATAAGTTTTCTTTATTATACGAACAGTATGCGAGATTTCAACAGTCGTATCACGGCAAAAGGAATTCAGAGACGTAGCGCCATTATTTGTAATTGATTGTTCAAGACAGCACGAAACTTTAAAAGGTTCGATCGAAGAGAGAGTTGAAATCGAAACAGACCAAGAAATACCAGATCAGACAGCTGCTTATTGCTTGATTTTAAACGATTGTATATTCTAGTACAAACCACTGGGTAATATTGTTAAGAAAATATCATGAATACAATATAAATACAATGATCGTAGATCTTCAAGGATTCAAAAATAGCAAAAATGAATTTATAGTAAAAAAATTTGCTATAGCCACTCTAGAGTACACCAAAATATTCCTAATTAAATAATATAAATTTTTTTAAAAGGATGTGAAAAATAAAATGGGTACAAGATCTTGTGATGAAAATAATACTATCATAGATATATTAGGTCCTTACATATGAAATTGGCGTTTTGTACGGGAGGAATATAAAGTAATTTTTTTTGTAAAATATATTTAATTAATCAAAGTATGCACCGTTATCATCTATGCACTTTTGCCATCTCATAGGTAGTTCATTGATCCCTTTACTAAAAAAAAAAAAACATGGGGCGAGAATCAATAAACTTTGAAGGCGGTTTGACTGCCCCATCGGAGTTGAATGTTTTTCCTTGTAAGAAGTTGTCCAAATTCCGGAAAAATGGGAATCTGTTGGAGCAAGGTCCGGGGAGTACGGTGATGTCGCAGAATTTTCAATTGTAGCTCATCTAACTTAGTGGTTGTTTGTTTTGCAGTGTGTGGTCTTGCGTTGTCGTGAAGCATCAGTGGCCTGAGCGATTGACCAATCTCGGTTGTTTAGCAGCTAGTTCTGCTTCATGGCTTGCAGTTGCTGACAATAGATATCTGCCGTAATCGTTTCGCCAGATTTTAGAAAGCTGTAGTGAACGACAAGACAAGTAACTTTTTCTTAGTAAATTTTCGTTTAGGCAGGATTTGGCTGGGTCTCCAGGGTTCAGCCATTGCGACGAGCGCCCGATTATCGTACAGTATCCACTTTTCATCACAAGTAATGATTCGATTTAAAACCTTCATTATTGTGTCGGTTGAGCAAGTAACACAGCAGTTGACGCGTGTTTGCAAGTTCGATTCACTCAATTCATGAGGTACCCATCGTTCAAGTGTTTTACTTTCCTGATTTGCTTCAAGTGGATTAATACAGTTTTATCACCTACCCGAAGCCTGCAGCTATCTCTGAAGTGCTTTGTGATGGATCCCCTTCCACAATAGCCTTTAATTCTTCATTTTCCACTTTGGTCTCCGGCCGTCCACGGGGTTGGTTCTGAAGGTCGAAATTTCCAGAACGAAAACGTTGAAACCAAAAAGTACCGTGCTTTCTTTTGCGACACCAGCGCCGTACACATCATTAATCCTTCGAGCTGTTTCTGCAGCCCTGGTGCGACGGTAGAATTAGTACTCGTAAATATACCGATATTTCATGTTTTCCATTGTGCGGTAATAAGCGACGCCAAAGAATAAAATAATAAGGAAAAAACAAATAAATGACTGTTTTCAAAACTCAAATGTACCAGCTAAATGAATTTATAAATTTGAATTTGGAATTCTTAACCAAAGAGGAGATATTTCAGATCAAAGTGGTCAGTACAACAAAATGATAATTTCATATGTAAGGACCTAATAAATTGCTTAGGAGCTCTAATTTAAATACTCTTTCTGAACTTTATTGTAAAGATACTTTACTGTATGTTGTTTTACTTATAAGAAAATCTGTGCGTTAAAAAATGTTTTGTGTATTAAGAAATGGCGTTTTGAAAACAAAGTGATTGTTTGGTTTTCAATAAAATATATGTAAATAAAAACTTCATCTTTTAATTTAAACTATCCTTGTGTTCGAGGAGGAGATAAAACAATAGTTCAAGACCAGCAACGATTAGTATTATTAAAGTAACTGTTTTTTTTTGTACCACATCGCATTTTAACGATGAAGTGGAACCTCTTCTGGAGAGAATTGGGGCCTTCAGCGGCACGTAGCTCGAGCGAAGCGAGAGCAAGTGACGCAGAAGCCCCTATTCTATCCTACCAGTATTCGCTCCGTAAACGTCGTTGATGTTGCGTGCCGCTTGGGCCGCGTTGCTGCCACGACGGTACACATACCATAATTACTCGAATTTTTAACGTATCCATGATGACGAAAAATATTCAAATACGATGAAAACATAAAGTTGACATAACATAACATGACTAATTTTGAAAAAGGATTCCATGTTTTTAAAATAAAATTAATTTAAATTAGAATTCTTAGCCAAAAAAAAATTATTTTAATTTGAAATATCCAGTATTGCAGAAAGGCAATTTCATTGGTAAAGACCTATTATAAATGACGATCTGCGCAAGGTGGCTGATGAGCAACCCGATACGTTAAGCCGAAGACCGTGCTAAGTGACTCACCTTTGCATAGCCCTATGTCCTGTCGTGTAGTGACTTCCGCAGGCTGATGATGATTATAGTGTTGTATTGATATGGAGTTATAGATAGAGGATAACACTGTATATAGTAGCGATGGGCGATTGTTGCAAAAAAAACAATCGACTGAATCGAATATTATGCTATTGCGCATTCGATTGTCGATTTAGTAGTTCCTCACCAAGATTATTAATAACAATCGACAAACTACTAATTGTACGCATATCGCACATTGGGGCGGTGTCGATTGTTTTAAGTATTACATAATACATATTTTAATTTGTTTACTTTAGTTGGTTAATGAATATTGACTTTTTAGAGAAAGGTCACGCGCGGGTTATGAATGACCGGCTTGACGCGAGGCCTAAAAATCATAATATAATGTAAATATTGAATTAATAAATTTGTAAATACGCTTAGCTTAATAAGAAAGACTTTTTAATACTAGAGAGTCATGTACCTATTAAAGTATGAAGAAATGTTTATCGAATTTCATGCGTAGTAAAATTTAAGCAATAAAATTAACATCAACAATTTAAAAATAATAATACAATACAAAAGTAAGTAATATTTTTAACTGTTAATTTTATCTGTTAAAAATTTACAAATAACTTTTAACAAATTAATAAATTTAACCATTAACATCATGTCTTGAATGGATGTTCCCTCATTCAATGGTTTGATTACAATACAAAACAGACAATTGAATAATCTATTGGCGCCAATCGCATACCCATAACTGCAGTCGTAACGTAATTAGTGGCGCACAGACTTAGCGCAAGCGCAGGCGCACCGCACAACATCTTTAGTAACTACTTATTTAGTAGTACGCATAATGGGTGCGCTGCGTTACAAATTAGTAGTTAAAGTTGACACGGTAACCGTGTCAGTCATTGTCGCCCGCCGCACGCCGTCGATAACAATCGACTAACATGGATTGTTATCGAATTTTATCGACTAAACTGAACAATCGACTAATTCGATTAGTTTTAGTAATAATCGCCCATCGTTAGTATATAGTAGAGGTAGCACCTTCTTTTCTATATCCCCAATTAATCTGCAATGTAACTTACCGACCTTTTAAGTTCCAGTTTTAAGAATAATATAGCTGATAATTAAATGTTTATTGGGGTATCTCATTCGTCGGGGTGGCAGTGTAGGCTGTTTTGTTTGAAGTAGCTTGCGCGCCCATGGGTTGTCAAACAACCTTTTTCGTTTGTGTTGTGTATGTCTGTGTGTATAAGTGTGTGCTGACCACCGAAAGGTTGCTGTCTAATTAAACCAGTGTTCAATTAACTAGCTTATCTAATTAACGTACAGCCCTTGTCACTTCCTAAGTGTGTCAATATTCAATAGATTTTCAAACAGTAGTAGTGCACAGTTGTTAATAAATGTCCGAGTAGTTTAAACAAACCGCGAATTCCAAATTATTTACAACATTTATTTATTATTTAGGCACAGACTTCCTCTCATTTCTGAGAATTTTATGGAGCAGATGATCCGCCATGCAGTTCTAGTGTGTAGTAGTCCTCGAAATAGACATGTGTTAATCGTGAATGATTCGTTTATTTGATCCGGGTCGTAACAAAGTAATGATAATTGCAATTAAATTTTTTGAACGTTCCGGATCAAAAGATTGACAGAACCTACGACCAAAAAGTATAATAATGTCCGACGACTGACATTATCGAGCGTGTCTCACAGATCACAGAGGACTGAAACTCGAAATGATCCATTTGAATGATCGACCCAAATGACCCGGTTCGTAAAACGAATCAATACTTGAATGATCGGGTCACTGGCAATAAATGTATGACACATATCTACCTCGAAATATTTTCTCAGTCTCAGGTTATTTTAACGTAATTAACGTAATGTTCCTTTATCGTCAGCACGCAGTTTACCAGCAATTAACAATTTAATTGATGCGTTCAATTTAAAATTACAAGCTATAAATTGAAGCCAAACAGTGGTAACTGACTTGCAGCGTTAGCTAAATTTACTAAAACCTTTTTTTAATAAATATTGCCAACTAGTTGTTAGGTTAGGTTAGTTGACTGACTACTAGTTAGGTTAGTTGACTAAAACTAATCTACAAAATTTAGTTAAAACGGATATCCTGACAGGTTATTATAAAATTTTATAAGTTTTTGTAACGAACCGTCTTAATTTGATTAAATATTGTTTTGAAGAATAAATGATAGTTAAATCGATTTATATAAAAAAAATAGTCGATTTATGTAAGTTAACGATTGTTTTAGAGAACAGCGAAACTCGTTAATTAGGAGTTGCTCAAATTTCTCATTTTAGAATTCAATTATCTAGGTCGTGTGTTCACTAACAGATAGAAACAGGCGAGATGGTAAATTTAATAAACTGAATTATAATGTTAGGAAATTAGATAAAAGCAATATCCTGTAATTTGAATATAATTTTCTGTGTCTTTAGCAGACATCAGCTTAAAGTATATTTTCAAATAAAAGTAACATTTTTGTGAAAGGCTTTTTTGTTTTACTTATAAGTAAATTAATGTATAATATGACTATTGTTTTTATGGCTACAGACATATTGTACGTCATAAAATATTTTATTTTTAAGGGTACAGGTTTTTATGTGAAATTTTTTTTCATTGATGTTATTTGTCAATGTTCAAAACCTCAACCAAAGAGTAACTATATAATCACTACGTTTTTACCTCAAGAAGTCAAAATAGCAGCTAAGACTTTTATCCGGTATTATCACTGAAGAAAAAACCACAAGAGACAAAGTTTCGGTAAAACTATAGACATCCGGTACTCGCGTACGGGGGTGGGAGGGGGACGGGGGGGGAGGGGAGGGTTCAGGGGAAGCTTTGGGTACCCTTCCTCCGTTGCGGAAATGTATAGTTTATGAGTAATATTTTTTTTTGTAAAATCATAACCTAACTTTTTTACACAGAAATATTGACTCAAAGTTACTTCTGCAACGGCTTCGGCGCTACGGGAAGTGCAGCCCCCTTCACCCTTGCGTAGCAAATCACAGGCATCTATGCTCACCTCCGCAGCTTCGGCTTATGGGTCGCCTTCGGCGACCAGCCTCAGCCGCTGCGGCTCACACAAGTGCCTGCGATTTGCTACAGCGGGCAGGGGCTGCTCTCCCTCCACGCCTACGGCTTTACAAAAACACTTTAGGGGTAGGGCAGACAAGACTACGTGGAGTCGGGGCGTTCTGATTCAGTTTTAGTACAGATTCGATCTATCTTATCTATAAAGTCAAGTTGCCCTAAGCTCTGCTATGATAGTGGTAAATGAAACAATGTAATGTGAATTGTTATAATTTTGTTTTCTGAAAAACCTCTTTGACTGCTCTCCACTGCGATTCAATTCGTTGTTTATGAGTCCTATCTTCGCCACAAATGGATTGTCTGGGTCCGAGTAATTAACTTTTTTATGGGTGACCCGTTTCGTTATATCAATTTTTAGTTTGTGAAATTTATTTTTATCGTAATTAATTTAAAACAGATTTCCGTAATTCAAAAACAGTATAAAAGGTTTTAGCTTAACGCTGACAAACCTCCTAAACTGAAAACATAATTAAAATCAAGTACTCGAGTTACTTCATAATACTTGACCAAATTGATATATTTGCGTTTCCTTATAAGCAATTTTTAGTGAAATTTATTTTTATCGTTATTATTTCAAAACGCATTTCCGACATCCAAAAATAGTGTAAAAGGTTCAAGCTTAACCCTAACAAGCCTCCTAAACTGAAAGCATAATTAAAATCAAGTACCGGACGTCTATAGCCAACCCAAAGTTTCTACTAACATAATATAAATTTAAGGATAGCGTTCGGATCTTGAGATATTTATTTATTTAAAATAACTATAGGTCTGTTAATATCATCTGGGTCTTACCGTTGCGGCGTTGACGAATTTGGTCTTCATGGACTCTCATGGAGTTTAATATTTTAAGATTTTTATTACAAAAGAGAAAACAGAGGCAGTCATAAGGACTGCCGACAGAAGTAAAAACTTAATGATATATGCGTATACATGTACACAGGGCGCTATATATGTATACACCTAAACATGCAAGTGACGTATTGCGCTTGCGCATAATCCGTCACGAGCATGTCGAGGTCATCAGTGACGCGAACCCATAAGTTTTTCTCCTACCAAAAATCGCTCAACGCGGCTAAAGTAGTTTTCAATTTAAAATTTCTTGGAATAACATAAAAAATATACTATATTTATATTACAATAAAAACTATATCTAAAAACTTAAATTATCATACAGACCTAATTTGTGCGGTATAGTGAATTTTTTATGTTATAAAACTTCTATGTAACATTTAAAATTATTTATTTATGTTCTAAGAAAATGGTTAACAGTTTACCATAAATATTGCAGACAAAAAATATTCTTCAAAGTAAAATTAATATAAAAAAGTTTGAAAATAAATCTTAACGTAGCCATTATTAACACGGGTAAAATCTGAGGAATAAAGTTGTTCTTTTTCTCAAGTTAGTTCAAAGCAAACTTTATGAAATAAACGCTTCACAAACTTCAATATTACGTAGATCAAATCCTTGCAACTTGGGAAGAAGCGATGTTCGGTGGTGACTTATATACTGTATACTTTACTGATCGTAATATTTTAAGATTATAACAACATGATAGTATCAACTTTCATGTTATATATTTCACAATATACTCGTATTTCACGAACATATGCTTTAATTGGGAGACGTGTATAAAATTCTATTACAAAACAAAAAAAATATATATAGAGGCATTTAGAATCCAAACTAATAAGTATAATGTAATATACTGTAATGAGCATCCACGACTTTTTCTGCCACCAGGGCTGCGCCACTTAGGAATGAGGTGAATTATTTGACAGATTTCACATCGGGGGCAGTTGATTTGTTATAGTATATAGAGCCCATCATATAGAGCCCATGATGCTAAATGGGGATTTACTCGAGCGTCGTGGGGAGATTACAAAATCTAATAGGTCCCCACGACTTATCTTATTCTTCTTATCAACTAATCTACAAAGATTAGTTGATAAGAAGAAAAAAAAGTTTTGTAATATTTCCCCTTCCAGTGGTGGGGGAAGCGTCTATAGATTTTCAAAAATGTAAAAACTACTACAAACTACTACAGATGTTCAAAAATTAATTCCAGCGCGTCAGATATTCAAAGGGGATGTTAAGTGAACCCTAAAAATGCTCTCATTCAAAAGACTGACGATTCGGAAGTGACGCAAGCTCGTAGCGAATTTATGAAAATGCAAAAAATATCGCCATATTGAAATACTCGAGGGTGTCAGATTATTATACAGAAGGTTCAGCTTGAGGTCCCAGTTATGGTAGCTTAAAATCTGACGATAATTTTGAGCGATATTAATAATCTGACTGGTACAAATAATTTTTTTATGATTTTTTTTATAAACTTTTTTTTCTCAATAACCATAAAATGTGACTGTGAATGTGTGGGGACGGCACGAGAGCGTCAGAGATAGGAAAAAAGTGTAAGGGAGTGAGAGGCGCGGAGTGGGGTATACATGCTTTACTCCAGCTGCACGCCCTCATCTTCATAGACGATTTTTGTATTTCGGCTTGTGGAAATCGGCAGATTATGTTTCTTTTTGTTATTTTTTGCATTATTTCCTTCAAAATAAAAAAAATCAACCACGCTCGAGAATGTCAAGACAACGTTTCTTTTTGCAACTTTGTAACCCTCCCTTACGTTACGCTCAAATCGTCAGATTTTCTAAATGCACTCGTATTAGCATGTAATTAACCCACCTTACCTTAATCTAACGCGCTTGAGTAAATCCGGAAAATCCCCTCTTGGGCTCTCCTACTATTAGATTAATGCTTTTTTCTGAAATATTAGCTATATTTTATATTATTTAGATTAAAATGGATAAACCAAACTGCGGATATTCCTAAAAGTAAAAAAATAAAAAGATACCTAAAAAATTAAAGAGCAACCACTGAGGCGTTGTTTTGTGTATTTAGGTGTATACACTAGAAATCGAAAAACTTTTATTCAAAACGCAATTTTTCTTATTGGGTGACACTGTGTAAAAGTAGCTTCACCTCAGTCCCAACTAGCGACATCTGGTGAGCGGTAAATTATTAGCCCTAATTGGACCTGTGCATTGTGACCAATGAATTGGTGTATTTGGACCAATGTCATTTTATTAGTGATCTACACTGCAGTCAGGTTTTTGTCCCTAAAATAATTTTCTTATTGGAGATTTACTTACATCTTTTAAATACTCATATCTTCATGGTAGTGTTTTTTATTATTTTAATGAGTGTCTTGAATGATATAAAAAAGGAATTAAAATTTACGAAACACATTTTTTTATTTCATTTATTTATTTAGGTAAAGCTTTATGAGACGAACATAACTTATTAATTGGTGTGAATAATTCTTACTTCAGAAATTAATTATAGCGGTAATGTGTTTCGTGCTCTAGTAAACAAGTTACCTAATATGTCACTGTGTAAACAAATAATAAAGTTGCGAAGACAACAATAACAAATAGAATAAGCTAAAAAGTCGTAAATCTGATAGCCGTTGGGGAAATTAATTCCGGTGGCTTAGTACCGTATTTTCTTGAACTCTTCGAAGAAGACCATCTTCAATAGTAGACTTGTGATGGGCTAAAATTATGTCAATTGTGCAAGGATATGTGATAGCTTAAATTAGCATTTGAGAATCGCACTATGTAAGGATATAGTTGTAAGAGCCAGCTATAACAAGGTTCAGAACCTCGTGGTCTCTAATGGATGTCATTTAGGTAAATGGATAACAGAAGGACTTTTGCGAGTGGAAGATGAAAAAATCTTTATAAGTATTCAATGAGTAAAATATATATGAATGCGGAGTAATTTTTACTCGTAACGATCACGAAACGAATAAGAAAACTATTTCTATGAAGGATTTTAGCAAATGAAATTCTGCGAATATATTTGCCGTTTCAAATATTATACTCTATTATGTCCGGGGTCGTCATTTATGTATGTACTTTACCAAAGTTATTTTAGGAATACTGGATAGATTATTGCAAAATCTATAATATTAATAAATGTCAGCACAAGAAGCATTTCTCTGTATTAATAATATAGTGTCTTACTTGCATAATATGTCTATACTGGATCATATTATGGAGGAAGCTACGAGCTGGTTCTCCGTCGCCTACAGTCCCGGGTTCACATATAAACACGTTGTGCGATACGCTCCCAGGAAACAATAATTAACTATTTTTATATGATATGTAAGGTCCGTATTTTACATATCATTTTTAAAATTAGTGGAAATTCGGTACATAATATTTTAGAGCCATGGTAGCTCAGTGGCTAGGCACTTACCATAAATTACGCAGTCCACTAGCAGCCTGGGTTCGATCCCCACAGCACCAAAGAAAATGTTAATTGTAATAATTTTAAGTACTCATTTACCATCTATATCTTGTAGTCTTGCAGTGGTATACTTGGGTTTGGATTTAATTTTATTAATTATAAGATCCCAAGCAGATGGCAGCACCCATCCATCTTCTCTATTGAAATTAGGATGTTTTTTAATTTCAATAGCCAAAAGAACACCGATTCCTACCAAGCTTTCGTGTCCATGCATCTTAAGTTAGAGTTCATTAAGTTAGTCCAAAAGACACGTGAATGTTAGATTAAGGCCCAGAAGCTGCTGGGAGGGTACAGCAAGAGGTTTTAGGTGACAAAGAGTATATATTATTATGTCATAATAGTTGAAATTGTAATGAAAATGGTCATAGCTTCGAAAACAACGCTGTGTTATGCTTATGAAGGGCTATGTCGGCAGCTTCCGGAATGTCTCGACAGCCCTCGGGTATTTTGACAGCTTTTGGGAGGCAGAGGCAACAATAGGTAGGCCGAGGCAGTTTGGTCACTTTGAATTTATTGGAGTCATTTTTGTCTAGCAATTTATGGAAATATTCATTCGGATATTGTTTTGGATACAAATGTGTACCTCGACTCTTTTATTAAACTTGCTGTATTTTATCTTATAAAGTTGGTTTTTAATACTGTTTTTATGTACAATCAATTCAATAGGTATTATTCTTTATAGAGTGTAACTTTGTGAATTTAATAGTCTGCTGCTTTGACATCTTGAAATATTCAATAAAAGTTACTGAAAAATAACATTGGCAGACAACTATGGTGGTTCTAAAGTCATGGCAGATAGGTTCACAAGTACAATTTTTTCTTTATAATTTACGTTATTTCAATAAAGCTAAAATTTATATCTGTAGTTGATAATATTATTTGACATATATATTTTGCATGGTAGACATATATTGAGGTTCTATCACCCAGGTAGACAACGAATTTCAGTGGCGTCCATAAGCGCGTACTATAGCACTCGCTCTAATCCAGTCTTCTTTTCTATTTTTGTTTGGAGGAAGGGCCCATGTCTGAGTTTTATTTTACTCATAACAAAAGAATGTCTGTCCTTGGTAACAGTTGTATCAAATATTTTTAGTGTATTTTTGTACTTTGTTTGAGAAGCTAAAAGGAATCCCTGAAATTCCTCAGATTCCTGAAGTAGGCAGTTCATCAGGAGATGTAATTCCTATAAATATGGTTTGTTTATGTTTTTTCTTTGGAATAAAGTAAATATTTACTTAACAATTGGTTTTGCATACTACTACGATACTGCTGTTCAAGCTACTGGATAAGGATACGGTATAAACATCAATAGAGACGGTTTCTCTATGTGATAAACTTAGAAATGAGGATATCTGCAGTAGAACTAGAGAAATCGACATAGCCCAACGAATTAGTAAGTTGAAGTGGCAATGGGCCAGCCATATAGCTCGAAGAACTGACAACCGATAGGGAAGAAAGGTTCTCGAGTGGCAGCCTCGTACCGGTAAGCGAAGAGTAGCCGTAGTGTAACCACGAACGTTGACATCTATAGGGAGCAATCTTTAGGCCGTAAAAATACTTGTTCCGAGTTTGATTTGAATCCGCGGCTCTGCAGCACCGCAGCCTAGTGATAAGCCACAGCGCTACTGAGCCGATATTTAATAATTATTTTAATACCTTTATAATATAACACCGCGTTAATTTGTGTTTGTATCTACAAACTTGGTGCAGTGTTGCCATTACAACGTATTATATAGGGCAACACAAGTTGGTTGCCTTGATAGAGGAATGACCACGCTCGCAGAGATTACCAGCGTGAAATAACAGCATAATGCTGATTTGTTTCGTATGGCGAGTGACGAGAAGCAGAGATTCTTTTTACTGGTAACGAGACATTCAATTTTAGTTCTTGAGGGCGAAATCGAATCTGCAATCTGAAGAAAAATAACCAAAAAAATAAAAAATAAAAACTTCTTTAGTTATATTTTCTATTCATCTTTGTTATTAGTGGCATAAAAAAAAAATGGAAATTAGTATAAAATTAAACTTCGTAGGGATATACAATTGAAGAGATAAGTGATTCTTGTTGCCCTAGAGGAAGATGCCGTAATACAGTGCAACCTAGTACGGAGGGTAGAACATTAACTTTTCTGTAGCACTAATATCATAACTTGAAATGTATTTTTGTTTACCTCATTTAAATTTGGATTTGTATTAGCTCTTTACATAAAATATGTAAGTGAGCTTGTAAGGTCAATGTTTTTGCTTTATTATAATATATTATTTGTTACTTGTTGATAAATAAATTGCAAATTGAAAAATTTTAATTTGACTAATATGTAGGTGTCTATGAGTCACGGTATCTACTCACCACCAAGTTCTGTGTGCTCGTTTGTTACCCTTAATTCTATGAAAACTAGACACTATATTATGTCATGGTTAATTTAAATTGTAATTGCTTTCGGGTCCATGCATATTTAGCGTGAATTAAGATAGTCCAAAAGACATGTGAAGGATAGGTCTGGCGAACATTGCCGGGATGGTACGACAAGAGATTTTAGGTGACAGAGAGTAATTTAAGTTTACTTTTTTATTTTCTTTCTTTATTTAAAAAGATTTTTATCCTACAAGGATATGTCAGCCTTATCGTACCACACCTTGTTTCTGTTACACATAAAATTACGAGTATTTAGAAATAGGAAATTAATGTGATAGGAATATAGAAATTAATGACTTTGCCACCTCTGAGTGTGGCTTAGAATATTAAGTATACACTAAAACCAACCTATTTCACCCAAGCTATATATAATAATTCTAAGCCAATTAAATATTAAATTTTTTCACCAGATTCTCCCTTTTCCTTTGATATTTGACACATTCTGCTAGCATACGTTGGATATACTCTATAATGTGACAAATATTGTAATTGAGCGGGTCTTCTTTTTTCATCAAAAACAGAAATTTTTATTGGGGTAATGCTCAGAATGTAATTTATGAGTAGTAATTATATAATTCTATTAATTTCAATATTATTATACCACGGTATCCGAAAGGGCTAACTTTGTATTGTTTTATACCATATTCCTCTTTCCCTGCTTCTTTCATCGAAATACTATCTAAATTTATTATAACAAAGGTGTTTGTATGCAAGTAGTAAGTTTTATTTATTGTGCCAGTATCTCCTATTAGTAACAAAACTAAGATCATTCAGTATTTTGAGTAATATAAGTTAGTATTGTGAATAACGCAGCCACAAACAAAAGTAAACATGTGCCATAGTGCCTTATAAAAGCATACCGCAGTATGATCATAGACATAGAGAGGATGGAGTGTGCGTTCCGTATTCAGTTGTGCAGTGAATACAGACCGAAAAGTGCGAGAGAGAAAAAGCGAATGTGCGGCTAGTAGTTGTCTCTTCCTAGAATTCTGATTGGTCCACGTCACTGGCTCGCAGGACGTGGACCAATAAAGCTTGCAGGAAAGAGACAGGTATTGGCCGCACAGTCGCTTTGTTTCTTTCTAGAGAATGGTCACTTTTGTGAGGCTTACGCTCAGTCCATCTCTCTATGTCTATGAGTATACTTATGGAGGGCTGTGTCGGTTCCTTGCGGAATGCCTCGACAGCCCTCGGGATGTTTTGACAGCCTTTGGGAGGCAGAGGCAACAATAGGTAAGCCGAGGCAGTTCGGTCACTTTGAGTTTACTGGAGTCATTTTTACCTAGCAATTTATGGAAATATTCATTTGGATATTGTTTTGGATACAAATGTGTAGCTCGACTATTTTATTAAACTTGCTGTATTTTATCTTGTAAAGTTGGTTTTTAATACTGTTTTTATGTAGAATCAATTCAATAGGTATTATTGTTTATAGAGTGTAGCATATCAAATTTTCTCTCATATTGGCCCTACATTGTTTTCTTTTCGGGCGTAATAATTTAATTTAGAAATAATTTAACACAGAAACAGTTTTTAAGTATTCCTTTATTTACAACACTAAACAATGTCAATTTTATTATTTCGAACATAGACATTCATTTAAAATGCTCTCTGGTTGTTTATTGTTTTAATTGCAACACCTATATAGAGTTTCAGTATCGTAGTAGTCAACGACATAAAATACAAGAAGAGTAAATAATTAAAAAAGTACAAATGAGGTATACCAACTTCAGCATTCAAAATCGAATCCCAAGTAATCTTAAATATAGATTAAAACTTTACAAATACTTATCGTGTTTGTTCGTGAATTTCATTTATTTACAATTTAAGCAATAAACAACCCTTACATTAATAAAATATTTCAATGCAAAACTACATATTAAAATACCTAGCTCATCGCTTTAACTAATAAAAAGGTAATCACGAACAAATTTGTCGAAACTCCATTAACAGGGGGTTTGTAGTGTGTATCAGTAATATAAATACGAAGAATAGTGAAAATGACTTTGGAATAAATTTAACCATGGCGCAATAAAAAATTACATATGTATATTCTGTGAGTGTACGTAGTATGCTTTTACAGTGTAAATAATGTTCTACATTTTTTTGTAACTGCTTAATAATTTTGATTGCCACGTGGCTTAGTGACTAACGCACTTGCTATTGATTCGTGGGTCTTGGGATAAAATTTTTACTAAATTGTAAAAATTCACGTTATCTTTATTGTTTTACTGCTATAAGCCAGTGCTCGATTACGAAATATTGGTTTGTTGTGATTCATTGCCTTTGACATATAATCAATATTTTTCCTTTTATCTTATTTTATTGCTAACATTGAATGCGGGATGGTAATATAAAAAAATAAAGGTGTGAGGCCTGCAACACATTGTTAATTTTTATTTTCAAGTATTTTTAGAGACTTAAAGCGATAATTTTAATGACTTTTCTCACATAAGTGTAAACATTATGTTTTAATACAACATTCATTAATTGATTATCATATAACGCATATAACTGTTGCGTACAAAATTCATAACAACGTATCCTATAACTACACAGTTAAATATGGGGACCAGCCCCCGTCACATTATCTCACAATTTTCTCAAACTTTCATCATATATAACATACATATTCTTAGATAAAACATTAAAATAGTAATTTAGGACTGGGTTAGGTTATAACGTTATTTCGCCGACATTATGGAAGTCATTTATATTTGTGCTTTAAATCGCAACAAATTAAAAAAAAAGCTTAAACCTTCTAAAGAAAGTCGGCTAAGTAAATCCGGAGTTTTGAAATAAATTAACTAATAAAAATTGAGCTATGCAGCAACGTCATAATATTATATTTTATTAAATATTGGCATTATAACTTAGCTAGTGGTTTAAGGTGCGTATATGTTATGTTCATTTAAAAATACCATTTATATATGAGATTGAACACACTGATCTACAATAAGATATTCTTAATATTAAATTTACCACACATCAAAAACATTGGTAGATATACATGTATAATAGAATGTAAGTAAAAAGTGTACAAATATCGAAGTATTCTTTCCTAATTTTTTAGACCGTTAATGTATCGACATTGAGCACGAGGAAGCGTATTCATATTTTTTTTATAACCATTCATATTTTATGAACTACACAATAAACCTTACTTACCATACCAGCGTCATAAAGACGAATGCATATACTCGTATTATACCAACCTTACTAAGAAAATTTTCCATAGACAATCAATATATCTTATTCGAATACAATAATTTATTAATAGGTACATGAAACAGTGAAGCGACAGTATATAGAATATTTATTTACATAAAAAAGTTGATAGTATTTATTTTTAAGTACAAAATGTATATAAATACACATCCAAAGGAACATAGAAAAGTGAATTTGGAGGTCAACAACACTGTCCAAGGAGTTAAGATTTAAATTTCAAAAATTTGAATTTTGATATGACTCGGCCGAAACATTCGGTAAATAGTCACTATAAAAGTTATTATAAAAATAGGAATTCTTTGAAAGCTCAAGTGTAAAAGTGGACCAATTTATTTAGTTTTGAGTAAAACGAACGAAACTTTGTTTGAAATATCTGTGTGTATCTATAAAATAGTACTGTCATGGAGTGCGGTGAGAGACGAAGATGTCTTCGGTTGGCTTCTTCAACTGCCCATTAATTTTCGATATGGCACTCTTATCACTGATTCTAAAGGACAATATTACGAGTTTACCTACACAATGAAATAAATACCCGTTTTTATGGCATCTATATTAATACTTTTGCCTTCATTTCTTTAATATTTCCTTTCAAGGGACGTAATTTATCGTTTTAACATGTGATTAAGTACGGCTTAAAGCCGAAGTGTGGGTGAGCCACAAATAGGTGCAACCGATTGCGTTTGGCCAAACTTAGGTGTACTCTTATATTTGTCAAAAATATGAAACCACATATCAAGTAATCAGCAAAAATAGGTACGGCTGGGCTGGCCCTTGGGCCTAACCTACTGTACCCGCATCACTTAAATTTAACCAGCCGCAATCGGTAAATCTAGGTGTATCTGCACTTCGGTTTTAGTCGTAACAATTACATTATAAATATCTATGAAAACCTTGGATATAATTACGAAACAATGTCACAATGAAAATATAAATAGTTAAATATTCTCTAACGCTATGAATAAGTAGATACGAACAATGATAAAGTGTAATGTTAACTAAGCTAACACGGTAATTACTATAAAATAAGCGTATTATCGGACATGTCCGTTAGGCACCGTCTGTGCCTATGATCCATTTCAGACTTTTATCGTTGACACCCAAGTACATACCATGCCTTATATTTCTTTCAAATCTATGCCCACTAATTCATACGCATTAAAATGAATTTGTATGAAACGAATTTAAAAAGGTGTATTCCCTTTAAACAGATCGGTGTGAAATATGTGCGACAAGTTTGTGGATCGTTTTGTTTTGGAATGCAATTTGAACCAAACACATAGTATTAAAAAAATATGTTTAACATATTAATAGTAGTGCGGAAGCTATATACAAGCGTCTCGCAAAAAATGCACCCAAGCGCGGGGTTCACCTAAAGTAGCATCAGAGAAAAAAACTCGATATTTAGTACTACCGACGCGATATTTAGTACTACGACTGTGACTTAACGATGTAAGAATATCCTTCAGCCTTTAACGTCCTGTGGGTGTAGCTAGAGGCGACAAAGGAAAATAAACCACTAAACAAAAAACAAAGTTTTGCGGTTGCCAAGCCGCCTGCCAAGCAACTATGGCGAATATTCCCTCTATGAAGCAATCTATGGGGAGACCTTTGTTCAGCAGTGGACTTTTAGGCTGTAAAGGTAGGTAGTAGTAGAACTGTTGGTGAACTTCGCGCTTGTGTGCGTGCAATACGAGACGCTTGTATGAAACTTCCACACTCTCGTTTACTCTGGTGTTACTATAAAAATTATCGCTTTACTTTATTTTCTAAGTAATATGCATTTCTTTGAAATATTCCCAAACCAAACTAGGTATATAATATGTATAAACTTTTATAAATTGAAGTGGTTACACATTTATTAGGCAAGTAGCTCACTTGTCTTGGGTATTTTGGCTGTGGGTTGTCTATCGGTGGCTCACTCTTCGGCAGTGGGCTCTGTAGTAGAAGTGGGAGGTGCTTGTATGGTTTGCTGCCGCTGAGCTCGCTTTACATCTGCGAGCGAACTGACACCGGCCTCGTCAAGCTCACGCCAACGGGTGTGGTTGTTGCGGGCGTGATTAACCAGTTCCGGCATGTCGATGAATGCTGTAAAAATTAACAACAATAAAAGAATTTTGTTTCACTTTATTACATTATAGAAATACAAACTATAAACATCGGATCATCGGGTCCTGCAATCTCCAAAATACGACGTTAAGCGTAATGATAATGGATTTTTTTAAATTCATTATTTTGTTTTAATTCCTTCTTAATTACAAGCTTTTATTTATGTAACTTGCAATGTAACTATGTTTGTTCGGGTGGAATCTTGCAACTTAATTTTGAAGCAGATATCTTCAACCGATTGAGCTGAAATTTTGTATACATGTTAAGTTTGGATGATAATGCATGGTTAGCAATGTGACGTCATTCTAAATCTAACATGGCGCAACACCCCAAGATGGCGGACTAGTTATTTTTAATGCACTCCTACAATATGGTTATCAAATGAAAGGGATTGCTGAGAATAACTCGAAAAATAAAGTAACGTCACTCTAAATCCAATATGGCAGACTTCTAAAGATAGCGGACTAAGTTTTTTATGCTTTCCTACAATATGGGTATCAAATGAAAGGACTTGGTGAGAATACGAATGCGAGTTAAAAAAATATGGTGATCATAGACTCCGTTGCTCCAATCCGTCTGAAATTTTTGTGTACTGGGGTTTTTGGAGTCCTCGATTATGATATTGAGGTTGAATTTTTCGAGTCTGTAGCATCGTTTGGTTAACTATGACTTGTGTAATTTGGCGAGATAGGCGTCAACAGCATTGGTTTGCAACCTGTCTAGGAGAAGGATAACTCCAAAATCAAACCCGGAACTGTGTTTCATAAGGCACAAGTAAGCTTCAAGCTGAAATAAGTGGCGCATTCCTCCAAACACCCAAGTCAAGGTGAGGCCGTGGCGACGACTGAGTGGCATCAGGATGTAACATGATGTCAATCCGTCTGAAATTTTGGTGTACTGGGGTTTTTGGAGTCCTCGATTATGATATTGAGGTCGAATTGTTCGAGTCTGCAGCATCGGTTGGTTAACTTTGACTGTCCAAAGATCTGGTGAATGGTGCCATTGGACATAGCACACACAGACAGAACATATGGACACAGACACAGAAATCATATGGCTTCTGCTTCCGGAGAGCACAAATGTATGATACTGACATACCATCCGTCCGTATAGACTTCGGTAAAGACGGTGTTCATCTCATTCAACCCAAGACTGTGCAATTTCCAGCACATATAGTCACGGTACTGCAGAACGAAGAATGCTGCCAATTATATTATGTTGGGATTGCACAGTACACAAAATGCAGGGTAGTATTGTCATCCATAGCGTTGTACACTTAGGCTCGAAGCCTTCGCTGCTGGTCAAGCATACGTGGCCTTAAGTAGGGTAAAATCATTAGAAGGTGTCTTTAGTGAAGAGCTAGACTGTTCGAAATTAATCGACAAACGAACTTGCAACAATGATACGTTGAATGAGATGAACAGATTGAGAAACCTGTCCAGCGATAATTAAAAAGTAAAAAATAAATTAAAAGTAAAAAAAACTTTTTTTAAAAACAAGCATTTATTTAAATGCGCTAAGAAGAATAAAATAAACTTTTCCTTTAAAACTTTTATTATCAACTTATAACGTCATTACATAATTTATATAATACAAAAGCTTGTCGCGAGATTTACCTGTGTGGATAAACAGGATCTGATTGATTTAAATTTTTAAAATTTAAAACGTAACAAACAAAGTAAATACGAGTACATAAATCTCGCGACAAGCTTTTGTATCATATAAATTGTGTTTTGACGTTATAAGTTGATAGTAAAAGTTTTAAAGGAAAAGTTTATTTTATTCTTTTTAGCGCATTTAAATAAAAACTTGTTTTTAAAAAAGTTTTTTACTTTTAATTTATTTTTAACTAATAATTCTCTTAAAACAGCAAATACATATATAGGCTTAAGCTTAAGCTTAGTTCAATTTATTTTAATAAAAAAACATGCGTGAGTGTCGTGGGACACTCGGTTGGAACGAAGTTCCTTTCGTAGTTCATTATTATTGATAAACGTCTTATATTATTCATTAACAAATATAAATAAATGAATTACTAGCGTCTATTAAAATGAAGCGTGAAATAAAATAATATTTCTTTCATGGCAAGATACGAAAAAGTGCGAGGGAGATGGATATTATTCTATCTCGCTTCCTTATAGCCGCCAAGGCCGTCTACACTATGTTCGAAGGGGTGGTGACGGAAAAATCTTTCACTTTTTCTCGCCTAGCCCCCATCCACCAAATTCGTACCGTCCGATAAGGAACTACGTTCCAACATGTACCTATTTACTCGCATGCACGTACTCGTATTACACAATTCAACTAGTATATTGTGACGTCACATCTGTCAAAGTATTGGTCTATATTCTGTGATGTTAGTGCTGTTAACCAGCTGGCTTATATATTGAGCTATTATGTACTACGTACTAGAGGCGACACTGCCTTTAGTTACACTGTCCCATTCAATACACAACGTTTTTGCCGGCCGATCAAACTTTACGAATGTGTGCGTGCGTAGTAAAATATTAGACTTTAGATATTTATGAATGACAATCAGTTAAAATAATGCATTATGACGCATTCTGAATTTAAAAGATAAAAAGAACAGAAAGTTTGAGATTTTTTTAAATCAATTTTTCTTCACTATTCGCCTATATTACTTATTCTGAACCTTTTCTGCAAATTTGGCTGGTTATTGCAAAATAACCCTATATAACTAAGTCTTGTATGGCTAAATACTCAAAAGCTAATCAATTTAAAGACGTCGTTAATTCTTGTAGTGTCACAGTCAATTTGACTTAAAGTGACAGAGACAGCACGAGACTTATAAGGATCTTAAAATTGAGCAGCGTATTTGGGCAGTAACCAAATATTATATATAGAACACCTGTTATGGTGCTAGACTTCTCCTTAAATGGATCGTATAAAGGATGCGAGTAATCCTAGTTCTGTTATGTGGTTTCGACATAAGAGATTCGATCAACCTTTTTGTTCCGTGGCTTTCGTAAGAGGTGAATTTATCTTCACGGATATGCCAGATGTAAAATAGTCTGGCCGCGGATAGGTAGGAGCGTCAAAGGTGCGAAGGTACTCCGTTCGCCTGCATTGACTGTTCGATTGTTCGGACGTAAGCGTGGTTGAAGATCATGTGGTCCCGGGTTCGAATCCCGGGTAGGGTTAAAATCTGTTCTCTGATTTTGCTTTAAAAAGCACGTAAAGCCATTGGTCTTGGGTCTGACCTCTTTCCGGACATGTCGGATTGCCGTCCCCTCAGACTACGAGAGTGAGGAAATAGAAAGTACACCTGTGCTTGCGCACATACTATTATCTCTCCAGTGAGATTCCATTGAGACTAGCCGCCGTGTCTGAAATTCGGTCTCTTCTTATTATTTATTCTCCTTATTTCATATTTTATATTCGCCAATCCGTCTGCCAAGGGTGATCGAGACAAATCCTTTCCACAATAGAAGAGGCCCATGTCCAGCATCGCACTGTTAGGGGCTGGTAAAGAAGAAGTAAAATAATCCGAGTTAGATCTAAGTCAACACCACAACTAGTAGATCGGTTTTGCGCTCGACACATTTAAGACTTTTTAATTTTTTAACCTTTTTTACTTACAATGGATAACTGGCCAAGTTTTGAGACAATGTAAAAGTAGAAAATTCAAATTATTTCATGTATTAATTTAATAATTATGGTGAGTACAACCGAATTTATGTCTATAAGATTGTCATCTTTTTATTAATGATGGTGTGTACAGCCCAATTTAGGACTACGATATTATTATACTTTGATCTGGTAGAGCTATAAAAATTAGTAACATTTTTTACGACTCTATACGTCCACTTAATGAGACGGAGTGATGTAGATGGACGTAGAATGGGAAAGTCGTAACTACCAGAATTGTAGAGTCTTTTATGACATCATCACTAGGAGATTATCATTTTTTTAAATAAAACTTAGATAAGTTCTTTGATTTTAATTAATTATATCTTACCTCTCTAGTAAAATAATTAAAATCTATTTAAATATGATTGTGTTACCTTCTTGCCCATTCAAAAGCGAACTTCTGTGGCCGGGAAGCGTTGGAAACGTCAGCACATTTGATCATCATCCTTTTAACTAGAATCACATTTTCTGGTAGCGACAATGCCGTAGTGTCTAATGATAATGGCTCCTGTGGGGAAAAAATGGTTTATAAATTAGAACACTTAATTTTTTTAATCATTGTAGTAACAAACGAGCTTGCAGGCCTTCAGATAGTATGTGCCTAATGTAAACCACAGATATCTGCAACTTCTGACAACAAAGCCTTAAAGATTCGTTGTCACCCATGAGGGCTGGGATTTAACTCCTCACGGCCTATAATAATGGGGGCCTCCACGACTTTTTGTGCCACCAGCGCGACGCCACTCTACAATGAGGTTAAGTTTTTGACAGATTTCATAGAGGGGTAGATAATTTCTTAGAAAAATGTAAATGTAAATGTTTTTCTGTATTATTAGTTATATTTTATACTAATTAGATTAGAAATAAAAAAAACAAACTATAAATATAACTAAAAGTGAAAAAGAGTAAAATTCAAAAAGAGTTTTTAGTACAAAAAATTAAAGATCAAATCACTGACGCATTGTGTAGTGTATTATTATAATACTCTAGAAACTGATAAACTATTATTTAAAACTAATTTCTCAATTAACTGACATTGTGTAACAACAAACTTTACCTCAGTTACAACTAGCGACATCTGGTGAGTGGAAGATTATTAGCCCTCATTATACTGGCCGTCCACACCATTCAAAACAAACACCAAACAGTGAATGCACTATTGCTTAGCGCAGAAATAGGAAAGGGGATTACTCAGATGATCATTATTAATATTCCAAGATTTATCATATCCAACATGTGTGTTATGCTACCCTCCGCTTATAATCCGGATAATTGTTGGATATATCTATCTATGGTAAATTCAAGATGATTTTTTTTTATATAGAACTATATTTTTATTCACCACAATAGAAGGTCGCCAAAAATATAAAAGTTTGAAAACAATACTCACATCAATTTGCATTCCGTCCTCATTGCTGCCACTACCCTTAGCATAGAAGACGTTGACGAACTTAGCGAGATGCTCGAAGTGTTTGGTCATCTCGGTGGCGAGGATCATATCGATTACGTTGTGCCGAACTGTCTTGTACGTTTCGCGGTCGAGATTCTTGAAAATGTTTACACGGTCGTCATCTGTGGTAAATTTCATTAGTTTAAATTCAAGATATTAAGTATCTAGGAGACGGCTTAAAAAATAATAACAATGTCATATTTGGATTAACTTAAGTTGTACATAATATAGATAGATTTTTATAGCATACGCGTGACAAACGAGCACACAGTTCATCTGTATGTGTCTGAGTGAATGCTGCGCCCCATAGACATCTACATTTATACTCGATTAAGAATAAAAATGCAGATGCGTTGTCACCCTGAGGACTGAGATGGAATGTCTCGTTTCCAGTAAAAGGGTCTCCGGTTCTTTCACTCACCATACGAAACACAGCAGCATTAAGCTGCTATTTTACGACTGTATTCTGTGAGAGCGTGGTCCTAATCCGGTTGAGCCGACCCATTCGTGCTACAACTAATATTGTTGCAGCGTGACTCTACTACGTATAACCAATACCAAGTAAAACCAATACCAAGTATAATATAAGGTACTTTTGCAGTACCTAGCCCTATATAAATGTTAAGCAAATCTGCTGAAGTCGGTTTATATGTTTTTTATTCTAGTTATCTTAATTATCTTCTTTTATCATCTTTTGAACCGTGTAGTGACGGTGTAATTGAAAAAAATTACGTAATCCCCCATATATTACCGAATATGGGGGATTACGTAATTTTTATTGGCTTATGTTCAGTGAACTTCTATAGGCTGTAATGCATGGATGGATGGAATAACTTAAAAAAATAGTTAAGGCAACAAAAGAAGAATACTAAAGATCGATTTGTCTTATATTCTGATGTAAGAACACACATTTACGTACACGTGTGCATCTAAAGTTATTTGCCATCAATAACACGGTTTTAGGCACATATGTATGCGTCCAGCAGTAAGCTTTTACGGGCTGAAAAATAAAGAAAGAAGAAGGATGTGTGCGTGAGTGCATGTTAAGAAATTGAGTATGAATTCGGTATTACTTGAAATGCCTATCTTTTTTATTGCTCTAAGCCAGGAGTAGCAAAGTATTCAGGTATAATAATGTCTAGGTCACACGGGCAACGTTCAAAGTTTTTTTTATATTTCTATAACATTAAAGTGAGCTAACGCAACATCTGATGGCAGGTGGCTACTGTAGCCCATGAACATCTGCAATCCACTTCAAACATACTCTGTTTATTCTGGATACAGCGTCACCTCTGACACCTCTCGTAACAGTGGATGGCTTGTTGTCCAATAGCGGTTGCAGGTAAGAGGGTGGTACCTAACCATAGATTCCAGAAAAGGAATCTTTCTACCTATTGCTACTACTGGTATACTTACTGAGCGTCAGTTTGAAGGTGAGCGCGGCATGGTGAGACTCAAGTACGCAGACGTCGTTGTAGAGGATTGCGAGAGGATGTCGCGCGTTACAGAGGAAGGCAGACGACGTCCCAGGGTGGTCGATGTCATGTGCAGCTGCTGCGATAAGAGCCGCAGCCGCCTCCAGTGGCTCCAGAAGCGTCTTCAGACGGTCTTTTTCAAGGAAGTAAGCTACCGCCTATATAAAAATGAAATGGTTCAGATTATGGAAGCTTTTGAGAGTTGAGTGATTGAGAAGGTTAGTTCATTCTTGAAAAAAAAATCACTAACCTACTTGAACTACAAATTTGATATAACTTAAATATGGTGTTTATAGTTTTTTTTTAGAATGGGGTGACAAACGAGCACACAATTCACCTGATGATAAGTGGATAATGTGTCACATACATTTATTTTATCTTCGCCTAAGAATCAAAATGAAGATGCGTTGTTCACGTTGACCACGTTTCAGATCCATTGATCATCACTGGAAACATGCACTAGTTGTAAAATCTTGTTTTGAAGTTTTGAGGTATGCGTGACGAGATGATGTACGACACATCAATCGTAATCTCCCGAACGCTGCCCAGCCGAGTTGAATCCGTCGATTGACCTCTCGGTCGAAGTTGAACTTACCTAGTTGGATTATTTGTCCCAGGTAAACATACTCGTCAACAACTTCGAGCGTAGTGCTCCCAACAAACACCGGCATAGGTGTGACATGGACTTTCACATGACTGTGGAATTTGGTGATGGGATTTTTTTCGAATGATGAAATTTGACAGCTAATGTCAAATTTTGCGAACACCGCCGCGGCTAAGGAACTTCTTTAGTAAAGTAACTAACTAACTAATTACTTTAATAAGTATCGTTTGTAACAAGACGGTATCCGTTTTGTACAAAACATGGCATATTCATAGTCTAACGAAAAAAGTCCCTTAGTCGTGGCGCCACAGCCGATTAACGAAATTTGAAATTTCGCTTTTGAATTCCATATACATTATTGCATTTTAGTTCGCATATTTACGCGGGTCTTCTTACGTGAAATAGATTTTGGCTTAAACCTGAGACAAAATATAAACTACTTTTTGTAATAAGGCCATATACATATGTTTACATAAATATTAGCGGAACATTTGAATGTTAAATAAGGGAAGTAGGGAATATTGTAAAAAAGTGCAAGTCGCCTGTACAACATTAAGTAAAAAGCTCAATATTTGTCATATTTTTTAGGTCAGAATGACGTTGCTTAATCTGCGTGTGTACGCTTACGGTCGGATTTAGAGAAAAACGGGCTATAGAACCGTGGTTTTCTCGAGAGCGTAGAGCCTAATAAATGAGATTAATAAATAAAGTAAAATTATCTAACATTATAGTATGCAAACAAACATTGCCCATTTTGCAAAAATATTTTTTCTTTCGCTGAAAAATGTTTGTGCCGCCTATATTTTTCTTCATTGCCCCAGGACCTAAGCACCTTTTTATCCGACTTTGTTTTTTTATTTATTATTAAATAATATGCAGTACTGTTTTACAATAATAAGATGCCGCTTAACTCAATTGTTTATCGCGACACTGTCCTCGTCACTTGCTAAAATCGATCTCACTTTTGCATGAGTGCAGGGAACCACAAAGTTATGTTCATAATTTGGCTAAAAGTTATTACTTGAAGCACATCAGCAGCGTGGGTGGAATTGTGGTAGGTGTTGACGGCGTGGTAGTTGGTTTCGATGATGGTGAGCCAGTGCAGCAGCGTGCGCTCGTCGCATTCGAGCGTAGCGCACACGTCGAAGCGACCGCCCATCAGCGCCAGCCCCAAGTGGGCCAACGGACGGCCTCTTGTTAACTCCTCTAGGCGGAAGATTTCGAACTCCCAGCTCAGAGCCGTGTCCAGGAGCTCTCTGAGCTGACCTGATGTCTATAAAAAATTAAAAGCATTATTTAGCGCTTGAAAGAGTTTTAAAATAAAACCACATGCGATGATTTTATATAAAACGACGCTTTCTTGCAAAATTTTGAATTCAAGTCATTATTTGGGTGACTGTATGATATAATTTTGTTCAATAACCTACGTGAAAGTCTCTGAAGAATAAAATGAGACAAGGCAAGGTTAGATATTTAATAAACGTAATGTTTTTGTGCAAAAAAACATTATCATTTTATTTTACGCCTGTTATCCCCGAGGGAGTAGGCAGATTCTAAAGAGCAGTGAGCTACACAGACCGTGTTTAGCAAAAAAAAAATAGGTTTCGATGGAAATTTGTGAAAGAATTGCTAGCTGCTTTTCTGACATGTAACAAATGATAGAATTGTAACACCGTCGGCACATTATTTTTGTTATAAGTCCCACATAAACCTAGAATTTATACAACACTAAAAATAATCTATTTAAATGGTCACAAAGTTTTTTTATAAATTGGTATTTTTTATAAATGAATCCTATATACAATCAATAGTCTATAGTCTATTGTAGAATATATATAAATTGAGTGGCTACGAGAATGTTAAATAAAAGCTTATGAGGTTATTAAATGGCTTACTTAGCTTACTTAGTAATTAGCTTCAAGTAAAAATCTAATACATTTTTGATTGAATTGACCAATGACCATTGAAGTTGTTATTTTGAGATATTAAAATGTATATTGAGTTCCTATACAGGGTTATTTTGCAATAACCGGCCAAATTCGCAGAGAAGGTTCAGAATAAGTAATATAGGCAAATGGTGAAGAAAATTTCGTTAAAAAATCTCAAAATTCTGTCCTTTTTATCTTTTAAATTCAAAATGCGTGGCATAGCATTATTTTAACTGATTTTACTGCGCACGCACACATTCGTAAGGGTCGATCGGTAGGCAAAAACGTTCTTGCCCATAAATCACATTCAATTTGGGATAATTTCAAATAAAAGTAGAAGCCTTATTTACTCGTATTTTCAAAAACTGCAATAACAGTATAACATTATTTATATATTTGAACTTAAGTCTAAAATTTGCCTACTCTTTGAAAAATTACCCTGTATAATTGTAATTTTAAAGATATATGTACTAGGAGTGTTTAATAAAAAGTGAGAATGTTACCGTTATCTTTACAGCCTATCAACAGTCCACTGATGAACATAGGCCTCCCCTATAGATTGCCTCATAGAAGAGATATATGCCATAGTTGCCACGCTTGGCAGGCGAGATAATAACCGCAGTTTTTTTAACTTATAATTGCTGCTGCCCATCGTCTGACTTGTTTCCCTCTGTCGCCTCTTACGACACCTATGGGACGATAAGGGGTAGTATATAGTCTTACACCGCGTCTACACAGTGGGGGTATGTTACAGGTAACTTTATTTAATTGTTATTTTATTAGGACCCTATGCTACAGCGACAGCTGCTTCATTATTTCTACCCTTTCAGATACTTCTTTAAATTCGGAAATAGACAGAAATTACTAGATGCTATATCTATTAAATGTAAAGGATGCTCAAGTATTTTGCAGCAGCCGTCGTAATGGTGAACTGTCGGCATTATCTTGGATTACCAATTATTTATACTCGCAAAGATTGTTTTGTATTAACAAAACACTCTTTAGGAGTATAAATAATAGAATAATAGTTATTATATACCGTTTGACAAAAGATAATAATCAGTTTTTTTATAGTATTCCAAAGATATCCCAGCTTTACCAGCCAGTATTACTTTTTTAAATTTCAAAGATTTGTAGCGCATTCTCACTTTTTCTGAATGCCCCTCGTACATTTTTCATTATGTATATATTACTAAAGCTTACCTTATGCTTGATATTAGTCCTATTTGTTTGAGATCTTACAATAGTTGAGTCGTTGCTGCTCCTCCGAGAAGAGAGCACGTTAGTTGGTCCTTGCTAAAGAAATAAATATTAATTAGTCAATAAAAAGGATAAAATAATAATATGATAATAAATAAAAATTTATAATGCTATTTAGATATAAAAGTAAATTTAAGATTAATGATAGCGTTAGAAAATGTATATTTTATGAATAGCTTTAGTTTGTTGCTAGGTTTGTTAATAAATAAAATTACGTCGAGTTGAAAGACTAAGTTATAAGAAAAAATAAAATAACATTTATAATATTAATTTCGAAAGAAATAAACACATGTAATTCTACAGTAGGTAGAGAAAAGATCTTGTTTAGGCAGAGACCATTTTGTCGTGTATGTTAAATACATACCTAATCTATTCGACTAATTGTAATAAAATATATATTTTGGGTAAATATGTTATATTTATTGAAAGAAAAATTAAATAGTGATAAATAAATTAAAAATCATAGGTCATTGCTGCGTGGCTATTCAGTTAAAATGACCTCTGCTTAAAGGAGGAAGCATAAGGTGCTATCATGTGTAAAGAATAACTTAATATATATCATCTAATTAGACAACACGAGAAGAATGCACAAGGACAGGCTGTGGTAATTTCAAACTTCCTACCATAAAGAACAAGTTTGTGTTCACTTGCTCCCGCTTTCCCCGGTTGACCAGGATCATAAACAAATAAATATAAATGTTAGTTGACATATCGCAACTCTTTTTACTTATATATAAAAATAAATGCATAATTATATGTAAATAAATAAACAACATTACTTGATAATATTCTGATTACATACATAATATTAAATAAGCAACAAAAAGTTTTGTATTTATATAAATTAATAATAATATTCTATTAAACTATGTTCTTAAATTATTGCAAATACAATATTGTTTTAGTTTACTATTATTTTCTTATTTTTTATCGTTTTGTTAAATTATTATGTATCATTAAAAAATTTAAATTCAAAATAGCGAAAAACAAGAACTTCATCGAAGAATGATATTCAATTTAAATTTTTCCAAAACAATTTACTTGTTCACGTAATGCATAGAAAAAGAAGAGACTCACCGAAAGCAATGCTCCAATTAGGTCAGTGGCTATTGGATCTTCAGCTCTAAGCTTAGGATCTTCTTTCATCTGCGGCGAGTACAGCTCGGATGTCCTTAGCATGTCGACTGCCCTCTCGATGCAAGCGACGGTAGACGGTGGAGCCCCCTCCGTAGCAGCGGACAGCAGAGATATCACCTTATATTTTTTAATTTGGATTAGAATATTTATTCAATTTTTTTGTATTTAATGTGTACTCATTGCTACTCGTGATTTTTTACAAAGATGTGAAGTTGCAGCACAATTAACTTATTATAGAAACTGGAATATTGAGTGTGAATTGAAAAAAAATTAAGTTTTGATATAATAATGATCAGCAGTGACGATTATGGTAATTTTTATATGCATATAAATGCTCGCTTTTATGAAAAGTTGTCATAATAAAATTTGGACGCATTGGAGTCAGAGTTTCAATACTAGGATCCAGTATTAAGCAGTCGGCTTCGCAGATAACAGTCCATTATTATACAAAAATAAGTATGTTAGAAAAGATGATAAAGGTGCAGATTACATTATAATTATCTTCGCAGTCGTATTAGAAGAAATGTCAAGACAGAGAAGAACGTGATGAAGCTAGAATAGGCCACTATTCGCGCTATTCCTATTCTTGCTCCATTTAGCTTTCAAATAGCAGTGCTTGTACTGCTATGTTCCGGTCTGAAGGGTATAGTGAGCCAGTATAATTACAGAAGATGCTTTCCATCTTAATCCTCAGAAGTGACAAGCATCGGTAGCCTTCTTTATTTGAAGTTGACTGCAGGTGTCCATGGGCTGCAGTAGCCACTTACCATCACATGGACTGTAAGTTAGTTTGTCCCTTCAGTTATATAAAAATACTATCACTAAATAATTTATAAAGATACAAATTAGGAGATAGGAAGTTTTAGTTTTATGTAGTGAAAACTTCTTTCGACACGTTGGGCACTTATGGGATGGAGAAAAAGCACAGCACTGAACTCGGGTGACCGTCACGCTCAGATACGTATACAGAAAATTGATGAAAGTAATGTTGAAAATGCAATTGATTCAATTTTATAAAATTGATGCGTATTTATAATTTTTTGTATTATATAGATTATTAATCAATCTTTTTCGTGTAAAACAACGCAATAAATGAAAATTTTATTATTATATTAATACGTTGATAAAAATAAATTCTAATAAAAAGTACTTCCTAAAAAATATTTCTTAACAACACAAAAATAATGTTTACGAGTTTGTGAAGCTAAGAAGTTTTTATTTCTGACGTGCAGTCGTAGGACTGGCAGTTTTTTTTCTTTCTATGTGTTTAATTTAAATGTATTTAAATTCTCTTACTTCATTATCAAGTTTATGAATTGGAGAGAAATGTGATCAATTTTACCTTAGTGATGGGCGCTTCAAGTGGTAGGCCTTGCAATTTAGCAAGAGAGGTCCGCCGTAGTCCGTCAGAGGCTACGGAGCGCACGTCCAGAGAACCTCGCCTGATGGAATGGAGGGAGCCACGAGCTCGTTCTCCGTCGCCTGCGGTCCCCGGTTCACATACAAACACGACGTGCGAAGCGCTCCTAGGAAATAATACGGAACGATTATATATCTCTTGATAAAATAAGTTGAAAAAAATTAAAGAGTCGCGGTAGCTCAGTAGCTTGGCGCTCGCCGTAAATTACAAAGTACACGAGCTCTCCGGGTTTAAGCCCCGCTGGCCACAAACAATTTCATTTCAAGTGCTGATTCTGACCACGTGCACGGCGTTGAAGGACAATATCGTGAAGAAACCTGCAAGTCTGAGGAATATAATATTTTAAGATATGTACTAAAATGAATGTCTGAAGTCTGCCAACAAGCACTGAAGCAGTGCGGCGGGCTAATTACTCCATAAACATCTAAGAAATTAGAGGAGTCTTGTGGCCAGCATTCTAAAGGACATATAAACTGTAACATTTATTTATTTTTATACAAGTATTTAATTAATTCGCATCCATTAATTATATACGTTAAAAGGGTAAATACATTATACGATAATTTTATTATTTACTAGTCGTACCTTTAACTTGGTATGTGTCAGGAATTCGGTTCCTTACAACCATCATTTTTAAATACAGTTACTCGTAATATACGGTCACTTCTACAACTAAGACGAATCTTACGACAACCTGTATATTAAAACCATTAAGCCATTAAGGCTACAGAGCGGGCCAAAAAAAATAGACATACATATATATATATACATACATATATACGCTTCGATAAAATATCAAGAATATAAGAAAATACTATAAAACGCGTTTACATTAAAATATTTCTAGACTATTTACTGCATTGCCTTAAAAAGTGTGATGACTTAATTATTGCTTTTTTATATTTGCATAAAACTTAACTGCTTGAATTAAAGTAGCTTTCGAATTTCCATTTCGCTCGATCCTGTCTCGCTTCTTTTAAGTAAACATTCTCGTCAGATAATAATACTTTAAATTTGGTTCATCTTAAATATATCATCAACTTGGTTGAAAAAACTCCGTCTAGTACGTCCCATGCCAACTCTACCACTCAGTTCTGCAGCATAAGTTATTGTCATTTTTTCCTCATACTTTCTACGTGTCCAAACCATCGAGGCTTTGCTTTCACGACATCGTCTTGCAAACCATACTTTTTTCTTATCACTCAATTTCTCACCATAACTTTCAGTCAAGCCTAAAATACTTCTTAATGACCGCATATTTACAGCTTTAATTTTATTCTCATGCTTCTTCTGCCAAACCTAATTTTCACTACCATACATTAAAGTAGGGGGATTAACACAGCATTAAAAATTGCTACACGTGCCTTATTTGACACATTTTGAAATTAAATTACAAAAACCAAATTAAAATAATTTAAAAACTTCTGGTAAAGAAATAAACCCTTTTTTTTAAATTCACAATAGAGTGTAGAGCCACAATCGCTCCGTGATCTGCATTCACTCTTCGTTCTAAATCCTTGTCATGTCTACCATCCCTGCTAAACTAACAGCCTATATACACAAACTTATCCACTCGCTCAACCGATTCCCTTCTATCCAGTTTTCACATACCTATCGGTTTACTTTCTTCTCTTTCTTCTCTCGCAAAAAACATAACTTTTTAAGGTAAAAGTGATGTATTTTGCGTGGAGTTTGCGTTCAGATTCACTTTCAACAGTGTGCGTGATATTGCTATTTAGTTTATTTGATCACCCGGATTTACGTGTAAACGACATGTTGTATAAAGTGTGTGAACCTTGCAAGAGCGACAGTGGAGCCCCGGCATGGTAACAGAATAGGATCGGGGGCTGCTCGCCGACGCAACAGGACTGGTGCCTCCCAGTCTCGTGCTCCGCTTGCTGCTAATCGAAGAGCTTCTCCCCCTACCGTCTCGGTAAGGGATCTCGGTCCTTCATCTGTACGCCAGCCAAGCATGCGAGTCCAGGACTTGTTGGTAAACTGAGGAAAGAGTTTCATTAAAGAACCCAAATTATTTCGAGTTTTCTTTTTACATCTTTTTTTATTTTTCTTAAAAAAAGTTACCCTAGGTTTTTCTCCAGTGAGCTGCCGAGCCTTCAAAGTTATGTTGATATTCTTGTAATTCTATGGTTTTTCTTCTTTAACAGTCTCTCTTAGTCCATTGCTGGTAATAAACCTTTTTAAATATGCTCTATAGCATTACCTAAAATATTTGTTCAATACTCATAAGCTCAGAACGCTGCCTAGGCGTGTCGGTCATCAATTATCAATTATTATTAATTATCATATTGGCCGTTGATTTAAAGGGTTCACCATGTGTAAATGACGTTGGTATTTAAGGCTGTTGTTACATTACTACGACAATTTAAACTTCAGCATATGCAATATAATAGATATAAATGATTACGGCGAATCCTCCATTTGAGCAGGTGAGTACAAATAAATCAAAGCGACCTCTATGTGTGTTAAAATCCGTAACGATATCCGACCCAACAAATATACATACAATAAATGCAATAGATTTTTAATTCTTATTAGTTGAAGTGACGGTCGAATTAGACAGGCAGTGGCGAAGGTAATTTAATATAATAATCATAAACAGTGGAATTCATCACCCCATTTTGTCCCGTGTGTTATAAAACTGTGCTCTGTGGGTGTCTTAATAATGAAAATTGCTAGAAAAATCTGACTTCCAATAGATTACGGTATACAATATAGTTAACTCCAGACGTAATTGTCTAAACCGGCGACGGTCAGCATCGTCAAAAGTGCCAAGCTTGACGATTTAGGGCAATCCTGTGTTTACGGGGTGATGATGACGAAGAAGAAGAACCAGCGTAAAGTGTTCTTACAAGAATCCTTTGCTGGTCGTCGGTGACAGCGACCAGGTCTCGGCAGCGATCAGCAGCGGCGGACAGCGCCGCGACCGCCCCAACTTGCGCACGTGCCGACGCGGCCGCAGCGCGGGCTTGAAGGATCTCGGCACACCACGCTGTTGCACCCACTGTCTCCACCATTATCTGCAATTAATAGTAATATGATTAGATGCAGTTTAGGAGTTAACGTTCACCTTTTTTAGTACTATCAAGACCATGATAGAACAGATGATTATTACGATGTTATTAGTATTGGAAAGATTAAATAAATAATAATACGGTTATCGCCTTTATATTTTGTAGAATAATCGAACCGCGTAATAGCGGTGTAAGTATATCCACTATTTATTTATTATCCACTTATTTACTCATTACGTGTCTTTTTATTCCGGTAAGTTCTCCTAATTATGTTTAGTTTGTTAATATTTATCACTATTGCTATGGTTTTATATTATTTGTATGTTTTTATAGTCTTTATTAAGTCCGCCTTTGTATCGCCTGATTGAGGTGATCAGCGTACATAACTGAATAAAAGGTTAAATAAAAGTCAGCGGGATTTTTATGGAGATTTTTATCTTTTGTCTTTCTATCCTATCCTATCATCTTAGTCCAGAGAAGCCTCATTCAAAATTGAAACCTTAAAGAAAATTTTTGTATATAGAGATAAAAAATACACAAGAAATTTTATTTTTTATCAAGAACGTTTAAAAATAAAATTAAAAATATTAAGTATATTTTATTTCGTTTTATTTTATATTAGCACAGAATAAATAATAGTACTACGTATTAGATACTGTATCTTTTTTTATAGAATGGGGTGACAAACGAGCACACAGTTCATCTGATGGTAAGTGGATGCCGTGGCCCATAGACATCTACATTTATCCTCGAATAAGAATCAAAATGCAGATGCGTTGTCACCCCTGAGAACTAAGATGGAATGCCTCGTATCCAGTAAAAAGGGTTTCCGGTTCTCTACAATCACCATACGAAACACAGCAGCATTAAACTTCTATTTTACGCTGGTATTTTGTGAGAGCGTGGTCCTTCGCCGGTCGAGCCAACCCATTCGTGCTACAACCATAATAAAGCTGTAACATGGCTCTACCACGTTTGTAATAAGACCATATATGTTTACATATATCCTAGCGGAACATTTGAATGTGAAGTAAGGGAATTAGGGAATAATATATAGCATTGAGCTTTTCTTTTGCAATTTTTCAATTTTTGCTTAAACTTCTCGATAGGAGGGTGTGAGGGTCCTGCATATTTTCTGGAACCTAGTTGTAAAAGCATATTCATTCCCCCATGAAGGAATTACTGACTGTTTGGAGTTGAGTAACTAGTATAACTAGGTTGTGCTTGTTCCTGTTATTTACAGGGTGTGCAATACTATTTTTAATAAAACTGTTATTGTTTTAGTGTAAGAACCAGCGCAAATTAATTATTAATACAAAAGTTTCTTTTGTTTGTAAGTGGGTTAATACCGAGTACAAGTCCGGGTTAAAAAGGCTCTTTCAATTTTTTGTATTACGGTAAACAGCACAAAAGCCTGGAAACGTGTCGAAAATACTGTTGACAGTTCTGACATTTGAATAGAGCTCGCTTAAACGTTGTAACAATGTTATTTACCGTATTATATATTCACCTCCATTACGAAGTAATTTTAGTTGCGGTGAATTATTAAAAGAAGATTTATGGAAATCTAACAATTATTATTGAAATATGTGTTGTACTTAATATATTTTATTATGTCTTATTTAGTTTCCTTAATTAAGTTTGTGTATATGATTTATAAGCAATAACATATTTATCATATAATATTAAATGTATATGATTATAGCATTATCATATATTCTATGGCATATATGTATTAATATATTGAAATGGTGTGTTGGTTTAAATTACCAACTGCTGGTTCAGATTTATTGAAAAATGATGATTATGAGGTGCGGTTATATAGAGGACTGTATTATTAGGCGCTGTGCGAGCGGTGAGAATTTACTATTTCGCGATTCTGCAAATGCTCTAAATTCGCCTACAGGAAGGACGTGAAAGAATGCACTACTGCTGATGCACCTGGACTTCTGCTGATCTGCCTCGTGTTTCAAGGGCTGCTGCCACGATGATTCGGCGTCGGCTTTCTTCACACACAAACTTCACAGATAATCGCGAAATATAGCGTTATTGTAAATGTCTCTACACTTTACGATAATTTTGTATTTTTTAATATCTAAATAACACAAAGGCGGGAGATAAAAGCGGTAGCTTGTGCGTGTCTTATGCAAACTTCGTTAACACAAGAGCTAAAGGTAGATAGGAAATCGGAAATGGACTACTTGCAGTACTCTTATTGGATAATAAATTAACGAATCACATAAGCGTTAGGCGGCAGTGCAAAAGTGGCACGAACATAGTTTATATGTATTAATCGCTGTTTAACAATAAGGCCACCTAATAGTACACACACAGACACACACACACACACACACACACACACACACACACACACACACACACACACACACACACACACACACACATACATAAAATTTAAATTTGGTATGTGGTTTTGTAATGTGTGTACAATAAAGAGTATAAATAAATAATAATAATAGTAACTGATGTCCAAAAGTACAGGCGGAATGGTGACCCAGTAGCCCAGTACCAGACTCTCACACTCTGGGTATTTGACATCTGGCGTAAACAAGAAGGTTCTATCGATATCCATCGGAAGGTCTAAGGCATTTTTCATTTTTCTATAAAGCATTTTTCATCTTTCTGCATTAAAAAGTAGTTTTTAAATACAAAATTTGTTTTTACGATATCCTTATTTACCTTATTTACTTTATTGTACAAGGGGAGGCATTAAAGTCGAAATGCCGAGCGCTGGTCTACACGCCATTACTACTGGCACAATCCGGAGTTTATAGCAGCGATGTCGTGAACGAGCCGTAAGACTTGCCTAGAAGACGGGACTTTCTGTGAATGGACAATCTGTGAAATGCACAGCCGGACTCAACGCAAAACGCGAGGCACAACACAACGTGAATATACCACGAATCCATGAGCGAGCATACAGAAACTTAAGAATGCGAATTAGGTGCCTCCCTTACATTTCCTTTTGCATAAAATAAATATTGCAGCATGGTGTCTTACGAACTTGTAGGTATACCAAAATGTTGAAGAACGATTACAGGAGTGTGTAGTTCCGTGGTTCATTTTAGACTATCTCAAAAATAAATAATAAGCTAATAATATTACAAAAACATATGATAATTTGTGTTAGAAATTCTGGTTGATTATTATTTTAGTACTATATTATGTTTTATGTATATTATTGGTACTTTTGTTCAGTTAAAGCAATATAAATTAAACAAAAAATTGTCATTATAGACTTGTATTATTTCAATAAATATTGCAACACAAATTTTTTGTTTAGTTTTCTCTTTAGTGTTTAGTGCAAAATTATGTAGCTCATATGGAAAATATATAGACGACGGTGAGCCGGGTCAAAAATCCAAGACATTTGATACTCCGATCACCAATTCACCTCTCAAACTTGGCGATTGACCAAGAAACTCATTCCTAGCAGTATATTGATTACAGGCTGATGATAATTATGACTATGATAAGGAGGATATTTTTGGAAAGAAAGAGAAAAGGAAAGAAACTTTGTTCGCCGCTAAAAAATATTATACAGACATTTATTTATTTATTTCATTTCATCTTACAAGCTAACAGATGACACATCCAAAACGCTTATAAGATTAACAATTCGGTTTTACACATCCTCGTCATTATATAGGTAATATATGTAAGTTTGATGGCTAGAATTTATTTAAAATTATTTGAATTTCTTTATACAAATGTCCTAATCCATCGGCAAATAAGTCTAGCTCGTGGTGCTGTGCAAGTATGTCCCCAATAATGCGGAGTGCGCGGTTGGTGGGCGCTTGACGAGCGCGCTCGGTACGTGCGCGGGGGGGCTCCAGCAGTCGCGGGGGGCTCCAGCAGTCGCGGGGGGGCTCCAGCAGTCGCGGGGGGCTCCAGCAGTCGCGGGGGGGCCCCAGCAGTCGGGGGGGCTCCAGCAGTCGCGGGCGGCGCCGCGGCGCCACCTGTCCCTGCGAGTTTGCTGACACGTTCCCAGGGACCAAGATGCGGACACGCTCTAGTATTTGGGGACTATCAATCCTATTGTGAATTATGGACAGATATTGCATGACTTGAGACATTGCCCTTCTAAATTAATATAAAATAAATAAATAACTTGATTGCAGCAAAAAAGGCCAGTGACTCAGCATTATGCTGTGATGTATGTCTATAATTACGCATATCAGCGCCACTAACAAGACCCAGGTACCTTACATTTTTCAGGGATTCAAATAAAAAAATAAAATAAAAAAAAATTAGTTTCCATGAGGATGAGAATACTTTTAACCAAAATTAAAGGATTTTGAATGAATCCATATTATATTATGGCCTATATTCTTTTGTAGAGTTTGCTGCCTTTGTAATCCAATCCCGGTATTAATTTTCAAATTGAATAAAGAATATTGTGCAGACGGAAAACCTATTTTAGCTGAATTAGAATAGCGCATTAATACGCTTTTAGTTTTTTTTTACAAAACAAAATTGTACAAAAGGGTGTATAAAAATTAATAATTTAACAAGTCATATTATTCTAGATCAAGAGCAAGAATTATCTATCGAAAAGTTTAAAATTTTTATTAAGAATAAATTGTTTAGTAAGGGTTATTATTTTGTTACTAAAGAGTACACGATTGATAATAACACCTGGGAATAAGTTCGCTACCTTTCTGTTTCTAAATGTAACTAATTATATAATATATTATATTGTAATTTTTTTTAATAAATTGTTCCGCTGGGTTTCTTGCTGGTTTTTTTGCGATCAGTGGTAAAGCTTAAATGATTTTCAATAAGTACTCTTGTAATCTATATTGGATAAAAATGATTATTCTGATACACCATTATTGCAGTTTTTGAAAATACGAGTAAATAAGGCTTCTATTTATATTTGAAATTATCCAAAATTGAATGTGATTTATGGGCAATAAATCACGCTCCTCTGTGTGCGATTCAATTCACAAGGTTTTAGCCGACCGATCGACCCTTACGAATGTGTGTGTGCGTAGTAAAATAGTGGACATTAGATATTTATGAATGACAATCAGTTAAAATAATGCATTACCTACCGCGCATTTTGAATTTAAAGGATAAAAAAAAGTGTGTGTGTCAGCTCCGACGCACGACTGGAGCTTACTCCTTAGGAACGATTATATATGAAATTTAATATCAAAACTCCGCAAGTTGACAGTTGTTTGACAGTTGTTATTTGTTTATATAAAGTAGTATAGCCGAGAGTACTCTGTGCTGGGTGCTGCGCAAGATACGTTGCGCACGACATTACGTAGTCATGGAAACATGAATACATAACGTAACGCATTACGTAACGTTTGATTTAACTCCCCATACATTTTCATACCCCGAGCTTATACATATATTAAAATTGATTCTTAAGGAGTAAACTCCAATAAACTCCAAAAAGGACAGAATGTTTGAGTTTTTTTTTAATTAAGTTTTTTTTATAGGAGAGACTACCGCCGCCCATGAACAACTGCAACACCAGGCGAACCAGGGGAATTGCAGATGCGTTGCCGGCCTTTTAAAAAGGAGTAGGCTCTTTTCTTGAAGGTCCCTAAGTCGTATCGGTCCGGAAAAATCGCTGGTGGTAATCGATTCCACAAGGAAGTTGTGCGAGGAAGAAAACATCTTCTAAATCGCACAGTACCGCTCTGCGCTAGATGCGGTCAAGTGGTAGGAACTGGCACTGGGGAGCCCCAGCCCAGAGATGGGAACAGTATTCCATGTGAGGCCGAACCTGCGCCTTGTAAAGTTGCAGGCGTTGTGCCGGCATGAAATACTGTCCCGCTCTGCTGAGCACGCCAAGCTTTTTAGAGGCCGATTTGGCCTTCTCTTCCAAGTGACCGCGAAACTGCACGTCACTCGATATGTCGACGCCGAGGATTCCGATACTGGCTGAGGCAACAAGGGAGTGCCTGAAACTGAGGAGATACGACAAAGGGTTCTTTTTAGCGGTAAACGCGCAAACTTGTGTCTTCTGAGGATTAAACTGGACTAGATTTAGTCGCCCCCAATCCGAGACTTTGTTCAGCAAAGACTCGGCTTCAGACTCAAGTTTGTTCCAGTACTCGGCGACGTTTTCCCGAAAAATATTGGCACGGCCGGTGTATAGAGCATCACCAGTGCTGTCATCCGCATAGCAGTGAATGTTACCGGTTTGCAACATATCATTGATATGCAGAAGAAACAGCGTTGGTGATAGCACGCAGCCTTGTGGAACACCAGCGTTAAAAGGCTTGTAGTCAGAGTATGCACCGTCTACAACGACCTTGATGCTCCGATCTGCAAGAAAGTTGGTGATCCAATTGCACAATTTCTCGGGAAGCCCATAGGAAGAGAGCTTCGAATGAAGCGCTTTGTGCCAAACCCGATCGAAGGCCTTCGCAATGTGCCAAACTAACGGCCAATGCTTCCCTCTTGGACTCTACGGCCTCCGCCCATCTATGAGTCAGGTAGACCAGAAGATCACCAGCTGATTGATCCCGACGAAAACCGTATTGGCGGTCACTAATTAGCTGGTGATCCTCAAGGTACCACATGAGCTGGCAGTTTATAATGGATTCCATTATTTTGGAGAACCAGCAGGTGATCGCGATAGGCCTTTAGTTGGACGGGTCTAAGCGGTCGCCTTTTTTAGGGATCGGGTGGACAAAAGCTGTCTTCCATGATTTTGGGACTACGCCTAGGGAGTAGGAGTACCGTCCTCAGCACAATTGGGGGATTGCGTCAGGCCCACTCGACTTGTGGATGTCCAGGGAGAGGTGCTTTGCGAACCGAGCGCTGTGAGAACCGCATTACCAGCATGGAACACTCACACCGCGGGATGGTCGGCAGTGTGTTCCCCCCGTTATGAAGAGTCGAGTTGGACGCAAAAAGGGAGCCTAAAAGGTCGGCTTTCTCTTTTGCGGCGTGGGCCAGTGAGTCGTCCTCCCTGTGCAGAGATGGTAGTGATGGCTTACAGAAATTCCCTTGGACAGCCTTGGCGAGAGACCAGAATGCACGGGTTCCCGAAGGAAGGCGAACTAGTTTCTCGCCAACTCTGCCTATGTGCTCTGACTTTGCCTTGGCAATAACTCTTTTGATGGACCTGGAGGCGAAGTTATACTTCTTTTTAAGCATGCTGGTGTTTATATCCCAAGCCGCCGAAACCTCAGCCCAGGCCTGATAACACTCCAGCTTACTGCGTAATGCAGTCTTACCAAGTCAAACCAAGGCTGAGATCTGCCTCCGATGGGTACCACAGATGATGGAATAAATAGTTCCATTCCCTGTAGCACCACATCAGTGACAGAGTCAGCAATAGCGCTGGCATCATCCGGCGAGAAGCAAACCCGCCCCCATGGGTAGGATGCAAAGAAAGATCGCATTCCGTCCCAATCCGCCGACCTGTAATGCCAAACATGGCGGCAACCTACAGAACGCAACCGCAAGGGGAGCGTGAGTGACACCACACTCCGGAACAGACAATGGTCCGAAGAGCCGAGAGGGGTATCGACGGAAACCTGATATCCGTCCGGATGAGAGGTCAGCAGAAGGTCCAGCAGGGAAGGTGTATGATCCTCCACATCTGGAATCCACGTAGGCAAAGTAACCAGTTGTGTCAGACCATCGGTTAAACGTGAACCGAGCCATTCGGCGTGGTGGGCGTTAAAATTGCCAAGGATTACGAACTCTGCGGATGGGACCTGTTGTAGCAAGGAATCTGTAGCCATTTGGACGTGGTCGATGAGTCGGTCTGTTTCGGCATTGCCGCTATGGGACCTATAGAGGCACCCGTAGATGCGAGGAAGGTCATCGCTGTCTACGCGTAGCCATAAGATGGACAGGTCCGAACCTTCAAGCCTGCCGAGGCGTCGAGAACAGATGTCGTCCTTTGTGCCTCGGGCTGGGGTATACGCAAACCCCAGCCCGAGGCACAAAGGAGTGTTCCAATTTGTACCCCGGGTAGGAGAGATACGAAGTATCAGCCGGAGAGGACACCTGCGTCTTGGTCAGAAAGAGCAAGGCCGGCTTCGCCGTCTCGAGATGGTAGTGGACGGCGTTTAGGTTCGAGTGAAGTCCCCTGATGTTGCAGAAATTCACTCACGGATATCGTGGCAGGTGTCGCCTTGGTGTTGTTGTTATTGTTTTGAGCGGAATTTTGCCCCCAGAATACGCGAGGCAGCCTGCTCAGGAGTGGAGTAGCATGGTCGTGGATGCTCAACGAGGGATTCTCCAGGGGTACTGCTACCTTCCTGGGGTAGTCTTTTATTTAATTCCAAAAGCTATTTGTATTGTAATTTTTTGCCATGCCATAGGTTATATTAAATTTGTATAAATTAAAGTGAAAATATTTTAGCGTGTAGTGATGGTGTAAGAATATCCATTACCCCATATCGTCCCATAGGTTTGGTAAGATGCGACAGAGGGAAACAAACCAAGAGATGGAAATTTGTGTCTTCCTAATAACAACCGGAAAGTAAAAATTGCAATTGCTATCCCGCCTGCCACCTATTTCAATTATTATAATATTATAACTGTTCCCCTTAGGAGGCAATCAGTGGGGAGACCTTTGTACAGCAGTGAAATTCGATAGGTTGATAAATGTGTGTGTATATAAATATACAGGTCATATTATTCGAAGAACCAAAAAGCCGACAAAGGGGACAAAGTTTCTCGTGAGGCAGCCTCATACTGGCAAGCGTAGAGTTGGAGTGGGAGGGATTGAAGTGAAGAACTGTTAAAACATGTCGGAGACGATGGATGCAGATGAATGGTCAGATGGACCGTGTTTTGCGGCAATCTGTGGGGGAAGCCTGATCATCTGATCAGCAGTGGATTTGAGATGGGATGTTATGATGATGACGATGACGTTCTGCAATATTGATCGTTTCAAAATTATTTGAAGTGTTGTCAAAGAACCATGAAAAAGTGAGTGTAGAGAACCGGAGACCCTTTTTACTGGAAACGAGGCATTCCATCTTAGTCCTCAGGGGTGGCAACGCATCTGCATTTTGATTCATAATTGAAGATATATATAGATTTCTATTCGCCACAGCATCCATTTACCATCAGGTGGACTGTGTGCTCGTTTGTCAACCTATTTCCATAAAAAAAGATACTAAATCAGAGTCACTAATAAGCCTCTTAGAACGTCTCTACACTGAATAATTCTATATATAAAAAAAAAACCTTATCGCAAAATGCCAAAATTCCTTACGCTGAATGATCTCAGTAATTATATTCTGCATAATATTTAGGCTTATCGTCCATTTATCCATACATTACGGCCTATAAACGTCTACTGCTGAACATAGGCCTCCCCTATAGATTGCCCCATAAGAGGGATTTTGCCATCGTCGTCACGGTTGACAGGCGGTTTAGCGACCGCAGTCTAATTTTGAGTTATTATCAGGAAGATGCTATGGTCCATCTCCTGTTTCAGTTTCCCTCTGTCACCTCTTACATCACCTAAGGAAGTTGTGGGGTAGTGGATATTTTTACACCGTCGTTACACGGTTGGAGTTTTTCGTATCTTTCTTAATTTAGAATTAAAACGATGTCATCCGAAGGGCTCTTGTCTCTATAAATGCTCCCTCGTTTTTAGAGCGTTGTGGAATATTTAGAGACGATGGCAGGAGACCCGACGGTATGACATTGGTCCCTCGGGAGAGAGGTAAAGCCGTAGTGTGGGATGCTACTTGCGTAGACACTTTCGCGGCCTCTCATCTCAGGGGTACCTCGTTTAGAGCCGGGGCGGTATCAGAGGCAGCTGAACTGAGTAAGTTACGTAAATATGAGTCTCTGAGAGATGACTATATAATTGTGCCATTTGCTGTAGAGACTATCGGTCCGTGGGGTCCACGTGCGGTGAAGTTCCTAAAGGAACTCCATCCGCAACTGGTCATTGCTGCTGGTAATAAGAGGGCTGGTTCTTTTCTCGCTCAAAGGCTAAGTATAGCCATTCAGCGGGTAAACGCAGCCAGCGTTCTTGGCACGATACCGCGGGGAGTAGGACTGTATGATAATTAAGTTACTAGTTTTTTTTATTATAGTTTTTAATATTGTATATAATAAAATTTAGATTACATTTGCGAATATTCATTGCATCAAAAAATCTTTTCATGTACTTACTAACAATTGTTCATAACACACGCCGTAAAGCAACTCAAAGTACGTTATTAAAGTATATTACAATGTACGGGAATACCTCAGAATAATGTTATATAAGCAGAGCTAATTTTTTACGGTCCGGCTCGCTGCGGGAAAGCCTTTAATTTTCCACAAAGAAGATTTTAAATGTGCATACAGAGATATTACTTTATGCTCACCTTTAGATTTAACGTAGGTATTAGTTATTTTAGTTAAATGGTAAAACCAATATTTTAAGGTTTGTGGTCTTTATTTTCTTTACTTCCTATGTGTGTGTGCGCAGGCGCGCGCCTGCGTGCTAGCTTGCGTGCGTGCGTGCATTCGTGCGTGTATGCGTGAGTGTGCACGTCGGTGCGTAGTTGTGTACGTGCATGAGTGCGTACGTGAGTGTGTGTGTATTGCGTGCAAGCGTGAGTGCGAACGTGCGTGCATGCGTGCGTTATTCGTTGCAATCGTTTTTAAACCAATTTCTTTCGACGATTAATAATATAATAATATCATTAATTAACTTTTTAATAAAATGGTTTCTGTAGTTTTTTAGCAAAAAGAAAAGAACTTATTGTCAGATGGGAAGTTGATAGTGAATGCAGTTTAGTTTTTTACTTTTGCCTATTTTTAGTTGATAAATTTATATTTTAATACCATACTCCTTCATATATTATGTTTCATATTAAATGCCAGTGTGTTATCTATGCTATGTGACTACTTTTGTTTCTTTTTATAAATGTTGGATATTTATTTTGAAATTCGTAAGAAACTTATCATTAGACTCACCCTGTTAAAGCCTGCTTCCAAATATGGTAGAACCGCGAAGTCATCTTTGAGATACGCACTGCAATAAAGGAAAATATATTTATTTATTTACACTTATTTATCACACACTACCTCACCAAAGTTTCATCGTAATCGCATGAATTGTAAAGGAATGCATAAAAGACGAACATACAAACAAATAAATATTCATTTTATATATTTTTTTATTTACGTGGTAGAGCCATGCTGCAGCTATATTAGTAGTATAGCTGTACGAATCGTCAGCTCGACCGAGGGACCACGCTCTCTCAGAATACCAGCGTAAAATAGCAGCTTAACACTGCTGTGTTTCGTATGGTGGTGTAAAGACCGGAGACCCTTTTACTGAAACGAGGCATTCCATCTTAGTCCTCAGGTGGCAACGCATCTGCATTTTGATTCTTAATCGAGGATAGATGTAGATGTCTATGGGCACAGCAACCACTTACCATTAGGTGGACTGTGTGCTCGTTTGTCACCCTATCCTATAAAAAATTAATATTATTACCAATATTTTAAGATAGGTAACCTTTTTTAAGAGTACTACACTTAAAAACAGAATGGAAAAAATTATTTTTAAAAGAATAAGGCAAACAAGCAACGCGGTCCACCTAATTGTAAGTAGATGCTGTGGACCATGGACTTCTACGTCTATCCTCGATTAAGAATCAAATGTAGATGCGCTGTTACCCCTGAGGACTTAGATGGAATGCCTCGTTTCCAGTAAAAGGGTCTCCGGTTCTCTACACTCACCATACAAAATATAGCAGTACTAAGCTGATTTTTTACGCATTTTCATACTATGGTATTTTGTGATAGCTCGGTCCTTCCCAGTCGAGCCAACGCATTCGTGCTACAATAATTTATATTATGATTGCAGCATGGCTCTACGACGTATTAAAATCGATATAAAACATTTCAGGCAGATGCTTAGATTAAATGCTCTAAAGGTTGATGTATAAAATTCGACACAATTATAATAATATGCTGTACCCAAATTCAAAGGTGAGGTTAAAAATTTCAATTGAAGAGGTGTTTCGTGGAATAAATTCGAAGGTAAAAATAATGAGGACAGCGTGTGGAAAGTCCTAGTTCTTTGAAGCACCATTTCAAAAATGTATGTTGCTATTCGTTATTTTGCACTGAATTCTATTTAATATTTCTCCGAAAAATTACTCCAATTTTCTGTTCGTATCATATCTACAAAAGTATTTAAAAAAAAACACGAATATAGATTTGAGGGCCGGTAAGATTAAGTATATATACTTTCAATTCCATTTAATATTTATTAAGGAAAAATTTCCAACACCATCATTCAGCTGTAACATCGCAATTCATTCCTTGTTCCAACCCTCATCCGTCATTATATTATAACCCACTTTCACATAATATAAGGACTTTCAGAATAGAACCCTTAAATGTATTGTAAAGACTTTTGAAATAGAAACGTATAACATGTTTATCGTTCACAAAAAGGTAACGTGTTTTGATGGATGCGAACATTGAGCTAAAAACATGTAGTAATTGATATTATAATATTTATATTAAAAGTAAAATATTGGTTACAATGAAGTAATACATTTTTTAAGCCTTCGACCTGCGTATGCGTAAGCTTGCCCTGTTGCTCGCATTTTGACGTAAATAAAATTTTACTATTAGAGTAGACCTAGTATACAGTTATCTGTGGAGTAGACTATTGGACTGGCTACACCCTACAAAATATTTGTGCCGATTTGAAGCGCCGGCATTGTTCGTACTGGGAACTAAAATTGACATAATATGCCAAAGTCTGTTGTGTTGTTTAAATCGTATTTCTGTATTTTAAACTTTTAAATGAAAAAATGAAAGTATTTCGTGCAGTATGAATGTTCGATTTTAGTTATATAATAATAATTATTTTTAGTAATAATGAATGTGCGTAATTTCTAAAACTCGTTACCAAACGGAAAGTGGGGTAACATTCCACAAGTAAGTGAATGTACAGCTAATATTTAAAAAAAAGTACTTAAAAATTTGCTACTAATCTTAATATCGCAATTAACAACATGTTTGGATTTATATTACTGAGTTTTGATAAACAATAAAATTCAACGGGGTTGTCGAGTTCCTTGTCTATAATACTTATCGATGTTCTTTTCTACCTATATCTGTTAACAACTAAAGTCGCCGACAACAGATAATTATAAAATGTTACTGTTGTTATTGATTCACAAACCCTAGAGTAACCATACCCAGTATTGACAACTCCACGTTTGTGTTGGAAAAACGCAAACGAAGTTATCTGAGAGTAAAACCAAAGAGTAAAATTATTCGAAGGTTAGTTACTGTGGTGTAACATGGTATTTGGGTGAATCCACCCTTAATACCATATTTTTATTACACGGTAAAATAACCGTGTAATACGTGCACGGTATAATAATATGGTATTCTTTAATGTAATGTTGTATTTATATAATTTAAAGTTTATGTCTTTTTTTTATATCTTGCTTGATGGTATCCGCCGCGTTTCTGCCGCAGAAGAAATAATTGTAGAAATATCGTTTTAAATTTGGAAGAGTTCTATTGTTTAATTAGGAATGATAATACAATCATTGAAATTGAATGATCTATAACTTTCAAATAAATTGTTAGTACGATACGCGCGGCACCTAGTGTAAGGTACTATGCCTATAACCTTCGCGCAAGTGCAAGCATTAAGTTGACAAAGTTTTACCGCAATCTGATGAACGGTATGGCAGTGCATAAAATACGAACAAACAAACATTAATGTTTATATATTAGAACATATAGTTTATTGTGTCTATAGACAGACCTGTAAATAATTAGAATAGGCGTAATTTTAGCAGCTGATTTGTTTTCTATAATACTAGAACTATAACTTATTTGCGAAATTATGTTTTCATATATAGTTACACCAGTACTAATTGAATTTTTAAGACTTGCGAGTGAACTAACATACCAAATGTTAAAACCCGGAGCAAAATCCGTTCTGTAGTTACAAATAAAAACGTAGATAGAACAACGCAGTGTCGATCTTGGTTTTATATGACGTGTAAAGCTTGCGTCTAAGGCCTGAGTATTAATTGTTACATTTATTTATTGTATGGCATTATATTAATATGATACATAAATAAAATGGACGTTAAGAGTAGGCCTGGGTATAGAATTTTTATCGATATATTTTATCACACTGTCTTATCTCTGTTATTAGTTCCGTGGAAGTTCACTTCTGCTGTCAGCGCCAAAATGGCGAAAATCAAATCGCCTCATTATGTCACGGTGTATAGCCAGTCCATATATAGAGGTCAGTGACTAATGACTATTAGACTTACGGTATGGCTTAATGGTTAGGTGTGCAAACCCAAATCCTAGCCTGAATTATCATTTGTACAAAGATGTACAGAAATTTTTGTTGTTTTTCGGGTCTGGGTGTATTTTGATAGAACCCTTATGATGGCAGGGCACACGTATCATAAAGGATGTCAAGCACAATTTATAATTTTCGACTACATTCTGCACTTGTTACCGTAGTTTAAAACATCCAAAATTACAACTGTGATTATATCATGCATCACTGTAAATATTTATGATATTATAATTTACTAGCTGGCCAGACAGACTTTGTTCTGCTCTTTATTGAAATCAGTTCAGTAGTTTAGGAGTTTATCGCGGGCAAACAATGTGACACGTAATTTTTATATATAAATAGCTGGTATCCGGCGCGTTGCTGCCGCAGAAGAAATAATTGTGGAAATATCATTTTAAATTTGGAAGAGTTATATTGTTTAATTAGGAATTATAATGATGATGATATATAACTTTCAAATATGGGTACGATACGCTCGCCACCTAGTGTAAGTTAATTGTACTATGCCTATAACCTTCGCGCAAGTGCGAGCAATAAGTTAACAAAGTTTTAGGGCAATCTGATGAACGGTGTGGCAGCACATAAAATACGAACAAACAAACATTAATTTTTATATACTTTAGATAGATAAGATATTATAGATGATAATATAATTTAAATTTGAGGCGAGGTAGCTCAGGAGCAAAGCGTTCGCCGTAAATTACACATTACGCGAGGAACGCTGGTTTGATTCCCGTCGGCAACAGTGAAATTGCTAATTTCAACTTTATGTACTGTTTTACCACGGGCTCGATGTGTCTGAGCAATAAAATATTATGAAGACATGTGAAGTCCGCAAACACGCAATGTAGCAGCGCGGCGGAGGATTAATTGCTCCATAAACCTCTCAAAACAAGAGGTTGCTGTGTCCAGCACGTATAATGTATGGGCTGCACCTTCACTTTAATTTATTATATGTCATCATTAATTCTTTACAGCCTATCAAAAGTCCAAAGCTGAACATAGACCTTCCCAATAGATTGCCTCATAGGCATATTTACCATAGTTGCCATGCTTGGCGGGCGGGTTGGCAGCCACAGTTTTTTTTATTATTTTGAGTCGTGTCAGAAGTATTCTGCTGCCTACATCTATGTCGGTGCTACTGCCTTATGTCTGTGCTGATGTCGTTCTACTATTTCGTTTCCTCTTTCACCTCTTACGACAATAACCGAATGCTATGTGGTAGTTGATTTTTGATCCTATTAGGTAGAGATAAAGGAATCCACAACCCCATATCGTTACTATTTAATGATCCGTCTTCTGGTGATATTCCGAATTCTTGACTTGAGTGGTATCAATGCTAGCATATTATATGCTCAACATCAAAATAAGGGATCGAGGTATCTTTATAAAGAAATTAGCTCGTTCTCTAGTAGTCCCGCATATGCAAAGACGTTATATCTCGACCAAAGCATTACCAAGGAACACCATAAAGCGCGTTTTAGGTGGTGAAATGCCCCCAAATGACACCCAAGCTGAAGAAGGGGAGCAAAGGAAGAGAAAAACTTGTAACCTATGCCCACCAAGACTCCACAGAAAGACTGCCTACAAATGAGTAGCATGCAAAAATCTAATTTGCCTGCAATTCTCAAACCCCCTGTGTAAAGCATGCCAATAATTATAGGGTAATTGACCCTCTGTCAGTTTTATTCGTTTGCAATTCAGAATGAACATTGTTGTTTTTTTAATTGAAAATTTATTAGATTTTAAGAAAAATATAATTACCTTGATTTTTAAAATAAATAATTAGTTAATAGAACTTTAAGTGATCTCAGTGCCAATTAAGACTGAAAAGTGCCTTTTCTTGATTTTTTTGAAATTATTTCTATTTTGTAATAAATGTTTCTCATATCTATTTAAAATCCTATTATTTATAATCCAATCATCCATTCGAAATTCTTTTTCATTTATTTATTTGCACAATTAATATCAAATGACCCTAAACAATGTTACAAAAAATAAAGGTCCATAGTTAAAGGTTAATGTACACTTTTCAAATCAATTTAAGAAGTTATATTCTATTGTAATGACTATGTATTTACGAAAATGTCTCTAGCGTGCATGGCATGCTTTTGATGGAATTAGCTTTTCCAGATAGATTTAGCGATTAAATTTGTGTTAAAATAGTATAGTTTATGTAAGTATTGAATTAGCCTGAGGACTCGCCTACCTCCACTGCGCGCGGTGCTTGTTGATTGAGGCTCTGGCTATCGACTGGTGTCGGATGTTCCATCCAAATACGCAAAGCCATGCGATTAACAACCTGCCTGCCCAGCGTGGTGAGTATGGGCAAATCTTTCAAGTAATGCTTGCCAGCAGGCACATGTCCAGCGTGGTGAGTATGGGCAAATCTTTCAAGTAATGCTTGCCAGCAGGCACATGTTGTAACAGGACTATTTTTTGCTTAAAAGTCTGTCTGGGTAGGTGTCACTCTCTTATCTATTTCTGCCGCCAAGTAGCAGTGCGTGCACAGCTATGTTTTGATCTGATTGGTATAGGTAGCCAGTATAATTATTGGTACAGTATAACTATGAGGCATTTCGTCTTAGTCTTCAGAGGTGATGTCGCAAATGTAGTCTTCCTTGTTTGAGGTCGCAGGTGTCCGAGGACTGTAGTAGCCACTTACCATCAGGTGGACTGTGAGCTCGTTTGTGACTTCAATAAAAACATTTTCTGGATTGTAATGTCTAGTTGTGGACTTGAAAAGATTTTTAAACTTTATATTATAAACATTACGTGTCACATTGTTTGTCCGCGATGAACTTCTAAAATACTGAACTGATTTCAATGAAATTTTGTACACTGTGTGCAGTTTAGTTCAACTTGAGAAATAGGATAATTTTTATCCCGATAAGTGACCCGCAATATTTTTATTGCGATTTTTATAGGACAAGGAGACGCCGCTAAAGGTAGAACAAAGTCTGTCTGGCCAGCTAGTAAATTATAATATCATAAATATTAAGAGTGATGCATGATATTATAATCACAGTTGTAATTTAATTATTAATTATACGTGGTAGAGCCATGCTGCAGCTATATTAGTAGTATATAGTTTAAGCACGAATGGGTCGGCTCGACGGGAGTAGGACCACGCTCTCACAGGATACTGTGTTTCGTACGGTGAGTGTAGAGAACCGGAGACCCTTATTACTGGAAACGAGGCATTCCATCTTAGTCCTCACGGGTGACAACGCATCTGCATTTTGATTCTTTATTGAGGATAGATGTAGATGTCTATGGGTCACAGCAACCACTTACCATCCGATGGACTGTGTGCTAGTTTGTCACCCTATCCTATAAAAAAAATTTGGATGATTTAAACTACGGTTATAAGTGCAGAATACAATTATAATTATTAATTTTGCATGGCATATTATACGTGTGCCTTCATAAAGGTTCTATCAAAACACACCCAGACCCGAAAACCAACAAAAAATTATGTGCAAATGATAATAATTGAGACTAGGGTTTGGGCTTGCACTAAGAACTCCGCAGTCAATAGACACGTAATCATTAAGCCGTACCGTAACTACGTACGTAATTTAAGGTTTTTTTTTTATAGGAAGGGTCGTCGGAAAGGACAGAACAACGTCCGCCTGGCCAGCTTGTATGCTATATGATATACTTAGTTTACTCTCTATAACAGGACATTGTGTTGTTATATTCAATTACAACATATTAAGAATAGTTAATACAATCCCTTGTCGACGCTTAATAAAAACATAATTGTCTTAATAGTCTCTACATCATCGTACGAAAACCTTTCGTCTGCAACTGCCACTCGAAAATCTTTCATTCCCATTGGCATGGAAACCAGAGTGGTCGGGAGCTGGAAGTCGACATATTTGTTTGTGAGATTATTCGTTTTGACTCTCTAAAGCAGCAAATAGTTACAGCTCAGAATGGATAGTGACTTTTAAAATATATTATTTACGTGTTTTAAATTTTGCGCTCTATTATTTTAACAGGTAGTGTCACCTACAGGAGAAAAAAATTAATAATGTTTACCAAAATAAATCGATTACACAAAGTATATACAGCCTGATCAAAATAGATATAGGCTGTATGGTACGTTTGTCCTTTGTCTATATCTAATGTCAATATGTCAAGAGCAAAAAAAATGAAAGCGCCTTTAAATTTTTAATAGCAATAAAACTCATAAAAGTTGAAAATCATTTTATTAACAAACTACGTACTAGGCTATTGATATGAAATAGGGAACCAGTTTATGTAATTCTGAAGCTAAGAAAACAAACCTGATAAGTGCAATATGGTTATGATAGAGGCATTTTAAGAACACAAAATTGCTTGGCCTTGACGTGTCGAGAGTAAAGCACTACCTAACAATGCTTCACGTTATCAGGCGTGCAATAGACCCATTTTACGGATAGTTCATCTCAGTTCTTAGAGTTCAATTACAATGGAATAGTATTAGATTAGACTTGTGTACTTGGGTGGTTATACACACCAGCGTTCGGTTCTCACGACGCTGTGTACGGGCATCTGTTTTCAAGACTGCGATTTGCTATTTAAGGCTTCAACACTACTTACCACCAGGGGGGATTTTAGTCAAACACTGGTTTACAATAAGTAAAATAAACCTCTTTTTCCCACTTAAAATGCTGCCTTGTGCTTAAAAATACTTTATTTTCAGACATTTAGTTTTCCTCACGATGTTTTCCTTCTCTTAGACGCATGGCCGGCGGGGATGGAACCCGGGTTGCACGCGTACTGCGTAAATTGCGGTGAGCACTTGACCCTTAGCTTTCACGGCCACATCAAGAATGTTAACATTAATTTTAATTCTCCTTTAGAGAATACGGCATGAAAAGTCAGTTGAACGGAAATTACGTTCCCAAAGAATTTTCCGCGTGCAACCTTGATACGTTAACACGAGTGAAAAGTCCTAAAGCTTTTTAGTGTCCATTGGCAAGGGATCACTTTGTTGGCTCTTTATGGGCCGTAAAAGGGATTGCTTCATTAAATGGATTGTGGAACATAGGATATTGTAACGCTTTTTTTCTATAGTAGTAAGAACTACACATTGAATAAAAGTGTATTAGTTTTTTTTAGTGATTTTATCGCGTATATTTTACTTATAAGGTCGGGGAAAAAGTTTCTTCGTATTTTATATACAAATTCAAGAAATTTTTTTTCAAAGTTTAATTACATTTAATTATAATATCACATATATATTTGTTTGATAACTTGTTGCCATCTTGTAGGTAGTGACATAATCCCGTTGCTGTAGAAAACTTGGATTTTTGATCAAAAAATGCGACAAGTAGTTTTGACAGTCCTAATCTTAGCTATACTATTTCGTGCGTATTTTGACAAATGATATCGAGATTTAGGAATACAACAAATTTTTAGCAGTACCATCTAATGTCAAAACATTGTGTTAATAAAACATTTGTATGTCATATATATGTAAATGTAGTAATATAATTGTGTATAAATAAATTGTTTAGCAGTGCCATCTAGTATCAAAAACATTATAACATATTAATGCGTTGAACAGTAAGTTTACCTCATAATATAATACACAACACTCAGAGTTATGATTTGCTCCTTTGATTGTGCTGTAAATAGCAAAATTTACTCTTGTGGCATAGTTGCCCTCCCATTTTTCAATATTTCATACAAACTTGAAAATATGTGTCAGGGTTATCAAAATCCTTGATTACGTACTTAACTTAATTTTTTTATTTAAATCTTGTCACAATAATTTCTTAAGCATAAATCTAAAATATTACATCAAACAAAAATATTCTCGTTTATAATTAAAAATCAAATTGGTACTATAATAAAGCTTAAATCAATTATAATATAGATAAAAAAAGTTTGTCACAATCACTTTTAACAAGTATTCGTTGTTTTATTAGTCATCACATACGACCCGTAATAAAACGATGTCAGGTCATAATTATTGTAATCAATCTAAATATTGTTTTCCCACAATAGCAAAATATTAATAATCATTAAAAATGAAAATTAATGTTTTGTTTAATATCAATACACTAAGTTGAAATTATGAAAAATACTGAGTAGTAATAATATTATTAATGCCTGACAACGCAGTAAAAATAATATAGATTTCTCTTTTCTTTTCCTTCACTTTTGATAAAGATGAATTGATTGACGACTCATTTGGTAAAATCGGTCTAATGGGCTGCTACGGTGAAACATCAATACAAACATACATAATATATAAAATGTCAAGTACAGAACAGTTTGTTTAAATAGTTGTAATCGGTTAAAACTATAGGTTGAAAGTGACAATCCTTGGTTGTAGCAAAACATGGCAAAGTAACCGTCACATCGTGGCATCACTATTATGGTAACTTTGCCAAGTTAGTTTTATAGATCAATGTTAAGACCAACATATTAAAAACGATATATTACATTTTATAACCATTAATATTACGTTACTACAAAGATATAGATACCTACATTAATTATTTCAAACAAAAGAAAACACAAAACCAGCCAGATACAAACAGTACAACCAAAGTACGTAAGTACGTACAGTACCATGCGTACGTACGTAAGTAAAGTACAACCAATTTTCTTCAATTTTACACAAACAAAATACGAATAAACTTTTCCCCGACCTATTATTTTTACATATTCCCGACGTTTCGTGCGACTGAGGTGTTCAACGTCCTTATATCTTAGGTAAGTCATTTTAAAAGACCATCAACGCTCCTGCAATTCCCCTGGTGTTGCAGTTGTTCATGGACGGCGATAGGCACTTACCATCAGGTGAGTCGCTCTTACATTAAAAAGTCATTGATATGAACAAAAAGGAGGTAACCCTTTTTGTTTATATCATTGAGTCAAGTGTAACATTTCGTCTGTCTCATATTTAATCGCAATAAGTTATACAATTTTTTTTTCAAATTCGTACTTACATAGTAAATCTCTACAGAAAGATGAATTTGAAAATACTCGTAATAAGGCCTTTAAAAAAAGAAGAGATTTTAATGTCTTAAAATCTTAATGAGTTTGTAATTAAAACTTTTCATGGACTACATTAATTTGTTTTTGTCGCTCTCCTATAAGTATATCTTCGTATATACCGTGACCCTTTTACTGGAAAAGAGGCATTCCATCTTAGTCCTCACGGGTGACAACGCATCTGCATTTTGATTCTTTATTGAAGATAGATGTAAATGTCTATGGGTCACAGCAACCACTTACCATCAGGTGGACTGTGTGCTCGTTAATCACCCTATCCTATAAAAAAAAAATATCGCATCCAACTAGCTTACTTAGCCTTTCAGTTAACAGCCTAGCTTTTTACCCGACTGCCAAGGAAGGGTTATGTTTTTCGCGCGTATCTTGTATGTATGTTTGTAAATTCCTTTATTACCTCGTATTTTCCAAACGGCTGAACGGATTTTGGCACGAAATAGTAAAACGTTAATAAAAAAAAATAACCAAACCTATCGAGTAGGATATCAAAATAAAGGAAATTAAAAGGGGATAACAAAAATATTTATAAGTTATATGTTTAAATTTAATTAGGGATAATAAATTGGTTTAAAAAGTTTCGTCGCCATGTTTGTGTCGGGCCTTATGCTATCACATGAAATTTAGTTCTTAAGAGTGTATAAAGTCTAAAATAAAATAAGTAATTAAAAAAATCAAAAACCCGACTGCAAAAAGACAATTTAAAAGTAATGCACTAAAAAAGACCGAAACAAGATTAAGAATAGAAAACACAATTAAAATAAACTATAAACAAAGTAAGCCCTACTTCGGTTTAATAGACTATATTATGAGTTCAAAACCTAACTTAATGTGGGTATTTACATTAAGTTTAGAAGCAAGCGGAACCCGTTAATTTTCTTTCGGTTTATAATTTGCAATGAGAGCTAATATTAGCTGAGGTAAAGTTTTTTGTTACACAATGTAATTTAATTGAGAAGTTGGTTTTTAATAAAAGTTTATCAGTTTCTAGAGTATTATATTAATACACAAAACAATGCGTCAATGGTTTGCTCTTTAATTTTTTGCACATTTTTAACTTTTTTTAATTTTTCTACTTTTATGAATATCTGTGGTTTGGTTTATTTATTTTTAATCTTATTATAATAAAATATAGCTAATGATACAAGAATGAAACAATAAACTTTACATTTTCCGAACAAATTAACTTCCCCGCTATGAAATCTGTCAAATATTATACCTCACTTTCTAGTGGCGCCGCCCTGGTGGCAGAAAAAGTCGTGGATGTCCTCATTGGGTCCCGCCACCCCGAGGGTGCACGCATTGCACACTTATTTGGCGGTTGAAATAGTTAAGAGGGTGTTACCTACCCAGACGGACTCTTAGGCAGTAATGGAGTGGTGGAAACCGACACATTTACGAAAATGCTGGAAAATTTTGTGACATTTTCAAAATACGGCTTCTTAATTTACATAAAATAGTCAGATCATACTCAATCTGCCTACACAGCGCGGTGAATAAAAAAACTGTCAGTCGTTGGACTGTACGTCAGAAGTGAAAACTGTTTAGCTTCACAAACTTGTTAATACGTACATAAACTTTTAACAACCCAAAAATAAGGATTGTTAAAAAAAATATTTTTTTGGAATCTATTTTTTATTAGAATTTATTTTATCAACGTATTAATATAGTAATAAAATTTTCATTTATTGCGCTGTTTTACATGAAAAAGAATGATTATTATCTATATAATACGAACAAATTTATAAATATATATAAATTTTATAAAATTTTATCAATTGGACTTTCAACATTACTTTCATCAATTTTATGTATCTGAGCGTGACGGTCACATGAGTTCAGTATTTTTTCCCCATCCCAAAAGTGCCCAACGTGCCGGAAGAAGTTTCCACTTCAAAAAAATCTATGAGCTTGTTTAACAGGCCGATATTTGTAATATCTCTGTAGTTTATTATATCTCTATAGTACTACATACATAATGGGCACTCCTGCCCCTCTTAAGCCATTCCATCCATCCGAACATTTTAGTTCCATTATATATTTTGGATTCCGTTGGGAATGAAATTCTTAAACAAATGAGATTCATTCTATTATTGATGTCCATGTTTTCATAGTCTTTTTTGAAAAAAAAAAAATTATTAGCTTTCTTATGTTCAATGATATTATGCGACCTAATTAACATTTTTTTTAGAGATAAAATATTAAAACTTCAATATTTTAATGTACTTGAGTAATTTATATAAAACTGTTTTGATCAATTTATGAATAAATAAATGTGATTATTATTGCGCCATCTTTATTTTTGTTTTCAAAGAATCCCTAGTAAATAATAATCGCACAAATTGGCAACATCGACGCCCGCTACGTGTCCTTACTTTGAGGGGCAACCCTACTCACTTCACGCACACTTTTGCGCGTCAACAAGTCACCTTTTTAGGAGTAGTAGCACAGAATAAATAATAGTACCTACTACTACTATTATTTATTCTGTGCAACTACGTGGAAGTAGTAGCAGGCAAATGATTTGCTATAGTTGTAAAGAGTGTGCAACATCTAGTTTTAGTATGCTTGAAAAATATATTTTATAACGTGTGCGATAAATATGCAAATTTATGCAATAATCTAACAACGAAACTGATATAGGGCTTGCATTAATAATAACGTTGAACATTTTTATTTTTAAATAATCTTGTTACTTGATATCACTCGAATCCGCTAAACGGTCTGAATTTTAAAATATGCAAAACGATATCGATCGCTCATGCCACATGCAACATTTCGATAAGTGTGAATCGATAAAGAAGAAACATGGCGCTTCAGTAATATGGCGCTTCTGCGCAGACTGCTTTGTTTTGCGAAGTCTCTAAATCTATACATATCTTTAAAAACCGAATTATTACCGAATAATTTCTTTAGAGCCATGGCAGCTCAAGGGCAAGCCCTCGTCTTAAATTTCACAGTATGATAACAATCCGGGTTTGATCCTCGTCGCCACCAATGAAAGGCCTGCGTCCAGCAGTAAGCATATAGGTCGTAATTTAACTTTATTTTCTTTTAACGAGAAAATACTGTCTAAGAAAACATTCATTTCTGAATTTACATTTAAAATACAGACATTTTCACAACCGTAACTATTAACGTATTCACTACGCACTATTGTCTACACTACAGGTCTATTGCTAAACATTAGACGTGGGTCGTTACGTGATTTTGCAAAACGTAAAGTAAAGTGTCATCTCTGAATATTAAGAAGGAATGACTCACAACCTGTTATCATACTAACTCTCTTTACCCTTCTGACCGAAACCGGAGTACCTACAACAAAACGGAGTACAAGTGAACGACCTAATATTTGACGGTAGAAATGGATACGTGGGTGGTACCTATCCAGGCCGACTTCTAGGGTCTAGGCAGAAAAGGAGTCCTACCACCTTGTAAAAAGTAAAGTTATATTTTGGATAAGTTCATAATATATTCTATAATGCAAAGAAACTCTCATCATAACCTTTACCAAGCGACTTATAGTTTCCATATAAGGAAATATCCACATTTTGGTTACAACGCGCACTTGTTTGTTGAGCCTACAGTAACTCAGTGACATAGGTACAACTTGGCATTTTTATGCTTATTTGAAGGCATGCCTGTTAGGAGAGACTACTTAACTCCTTTAGCATGGACTTACAAAGATTTTGTTATGAACTATGACGTCAGCTAATCGAAGTTAGTAATGTATGTGGAATTGATATTGACACCTCAGCCCTTGTCTGAAAATGTCTTCCAAGACAACGTTGAAGAGTTTCTGTGATACAATGCCACTTTAGTTTTGTATTATTTTTTACAAGTAAAAGTACAAGTGGCTAGCGAGCACATAGCCCACCGATGGTATTAGTAAGTGGATGCTGTGGTCCATAGATACCAGCTTCATTTTTCCCTTATTTTAAAAAGAAGGTTAGTGTCAGGTGCCCTGTGTTGGTTTGTCACTTCAGTCCTATTATATTCGTAGTTATTTTACTTTATATGAGACAACTTTTATTTTTTTGCAGGATGGAATTTGAATTGATTTTTACGACGCTTCATACATTCACCACAAAGCAATTACTTACTGACTACTTTATTAAATAAAATTGAAAACTAAATAAATAAAACGTCAACGTCAATTGAGCGTCGCGCAGCCACTTCAAAATGTTATCTATGTCGTTGTCATCGCCACCCACTCGATCTATTTGACCAATTTAACTTTAATCAAAACATCAGCAAAATATATTTATAAAGGTTCCTTTATTTTTTATGTACCAGGATTCTTTAGTAACAGATTATATTCGTCCCACGGCACGGTCTTCTTTCGTTTTTGAAAAGCTTTTTGGAACAGGAAGTAGTACACCACACTGCTTCAATGCGTGCAGACGTTTTCAAATGTTGAAACAACTAAACATCATCCCAAAAAGATACTGTGAGACCTACTTGCAGAGCGATACCTATATTACCTATACCTATACCTATACCTAGGAATGCCAGATCGGAAAAACAAAATACCTGGACGAAATTTGAAAATGTCGGGATTTTGGGGTTGTTGTCGGGAGAAATAAATATTAAAAATAAAAATGTTAAATAAAAAGTTTATTTTTTAAATTAATAGACTACAAAAACACTTACCACATTCACTGTCCAGTTTCAGATACAATAGTAAGACAATAGCAATGTACCATATGTGGCTCATGGGACAGGGAATGTGTTAACATAACTAATTTAAGAACACAAAATTTTTAGGTTGCCACATGTATTTGGTATTTGACTTTACTGAGTCCACCAATTTGGATCCTTTAGTAGTATTCAGAAAAGATTTAAAGTTAAAACAATTTAGGTACTTCAAAGTTCAGTCTAATTACTAACTCAGCTTTTATTAAATCAAAGGCAGCTGTGATGTGAAGAGAAGCTGTTTGTCTGGAGATTTTGAGTTTTGTCGGGAGTCTGGAGATCATTTAAAATGTCGGGAAAATCCAGACGAATCCCGACCATCTGGTAACCCTACCTATACCTATATTACCGATACCTATATTAAAACGATTCATATGCTTACGAGAGAATTTTTTTGCATGAAACAGACTAGAAATCTCCTGTGGCCAAAATCGTATTAAATATATAAATAAATATTGTAAAAACACTTTATATAATTTATTTAAAATCAGAATGTGGTATCGATACTTTAAACCATTTAAGCTGAAAATTTATTCAAAATTTCCTTTGAAAACTATAGGGTACTATTAAAATATAAAATCTGCATATCAAGCTGTAATAAGTAGTTGGAGGCGGCGTAAACATTTACGCGAAAACTGCTGATTTTTGATGAAACTAATTAAACATTTATTATTTAGTAATTTTTAGTATTCTATTAATTGAGTATAGAATAATGGAAAATTTTACAGGCTGATGTTTCTGTCATTTTTCATAGTTATTTCTTAAGACACCCACGGGACCAAATGGGATTCTATTACACCATCACCACGCGATATAAACCTAATATAAAGATCGTAATGGTCACTTTAAACTTTTTTTTTAATGAAATGACAAACGAACTTACCTACACCCATAGATATAGTATACATTAGATTGGCGATAGAGTGATTAAGGTGAGACCAAAAACGAAATGTACGGGTGTGAGTGAAATGTGCATGTGTGCGAGACGAATAGTGCTGCACCATGCATCAACTTCAATTATCGATACAGAGCGCTGTATCTGTGTCATAAAATGAATATTTTTATGTTTGAGGACATAAAAATAAAACTACAAACAAAAAATTTGTGATTTTTATTTTCCACCAAAAATAATTAATTTATTGTAAAAATGTCGTAAGCTCTCCTTAGATGTATTTTGCAATTTTGCTTCATACTTCAATGTAATAATCAAATAAGTTTCGATTATTAATTTAATAATTAAGTGTTTATGGTTTGATATTGCTGGCGAATCAAACATACGTTTTTTGCAGGACACAAGGCATTCGTTTTCGAAACATATTTTCGTTTACAATTTTTCATTTCATATGTTTTCGGAAAACTCGTTCAGAATGAATACCTATCTCATAAACGTCTTGAGAGGGATAAACGACATACAAATAAACAGCAGTGCTTACACTGCAGCGTTCTGGCCTGTTGTGTATAGAGAGCCTGTATAATTATAAGCTGTAAGGCATTTTATCTTAGTCCTCAGGGGTGAAAACAAATTTGTAGCTTTCTTTGTTTGAAGCTGACTGTAGGTGACCATGTACTGCAGTAGTTGTTCACCATCAAGTGATAATGTAAGTTCCTTTGTTACTTTCGTTTTATAAAAAAAGTACATCATAAGGATAACGACAACAAGTTGTACACATTTGAACTTTCGCAAACGAAATAAACATATGTACAGTAAAATATATAATAAGGAACTACGCACGGGAATAAATAATGTTGGTATTGAACCAGAACGCAGCTTTACTGTTTGTGCACTTCTATGAAAAAAAAATCATTTTTATTCAAAGTGCTTGCTACAAATAGTCGAATATTTTTTGGGAACCCAGTGTTCTCTATTTATCATATTTAACCATTTTTGTTTAACCTCAAAATTTTTTGGTAATCTACAACATTATAAGAGTTTAAATTATCTCATTAAAGTATTTACTATAATGCCATTTGGCTACGAAACCCTAAAAATTAAAAATTAAAATAATTACGAAGTTACAAGAGGCTGCATCCAAAGATATGCCCTTGCTTGTTGTAAACATATTATCGATAAGATGATATTGATAGTATCAATCTCTACAAAAATTAGATCAGAAATAGCAGGAATTCACGTATTTGTTATTATTTTTAATATAATTCTTACGCATTTAGAGCATTATCGTAATAAAATGCGATATTTTTTCCTACCAATTTGTGTATAAAATATTTGTACCAGTTATAAAATATTGCATTTAGAGTGATAAATATTTTAATTGTAATTGCGTATGAAATGTATAATTTAGTGGATTTTCTTTTATCGGTGAACTGCTTTCAGGTACTGTACACGTCACTATGTTTAATCACACCTTTTAAACACTTATTAATACTTCAAAATCAAAGATATCGCGAAAATAGGCGGGATTTGTTTCGTTAACGATTGACGTCATTCCGATATAGGCCTATAGCGTGTACGTGTATGGTCTAGCCATTCTATCTCGTTCTAACGTAAGCATATGCTATGCCCTTTCTCTTTTACATTGCCAATCTAACGTAAGTATTATACTAAATCTATGCCTACACCTGATAGTAAGTGTCTACAGTCAATGGACTCATGCAATGATGCAACCAATTTAAGATAAAAAAGGCCATAGATACGCTGTCACCTCTGAGTTATATTTCATTACTAGCTGTTCCCCGCGATTTCGCCCGCGTGTAATTTAGGGTTTTAATTTTTTTGCGAGGAACCCTAATTCTTTTTCTAAAATACAAGTAGCCCAAGTTACTCCTTATGACATCAGCTATCTGCCAGTAAAGTTCCGTCGAAATCGGTCCAGCCATTTCTGAGATCAGCCGGAACAAACAGACAGACAAAAAAATTTAAATTGTATTTTTGTTATAAGTACCGTATATACTTTCATATGCATTGAGTAAAAGCTGTAATTTTGATATTACAAACAGACACTTCAATTTTATTTATTTGTATAGATTATTACTTCTTTTTGTACGATACGTGAGTGTAATATGGTCACTTTAAGTATTGCCGCCCTATAAAACCAAAACTAGTAGGAGGACAAAGACAAAAACACAAAGTCGTATACTATAAGTAATATAATAAGAAAAAATAGTAAACAAGCTTTGACTTTATATTAATAACTATTTCTATTTTAATTTTCGACTAAAATATTTACTATAATGTCACCTGTCAAAATGGCGTCAACAAAGCAGCGTCCTTTCGACCATATATTATTTGTTTGACTGAATGATGAAGAGCTATCGTATCACAGAGCCATCTATGCAAACAAGGCTATTTTTTGAGTTATAAGAAAGTGACCATATTAACCGGATGACCATATTACCCTCACATACTATATAACTAATATCATAGACGTCACTCTTAGGCTCAACCGGGGTAGAACCACGCTCTCACAGAATACCAGCGTAAAATAACAGCGTAATGCTGCTGTGTTTTGTATGAGTGAGGGTAGAGAACCGGAGACTCTTTTTACTGAAAACGAGGCATTCTATCTTAGTTCTCAGGAGTGACAATACATCTGCATTTTGATTCTTAATCGAAGTTAGGTGTATATGGACCACAGCACCCACTTATCCACTTACCATCAGGTGGACTGTGTGCTCGTTCGTCACCCGTATTCTATAAAAAAAACTCTATCAAATCATAAAAGACAGGCGGATTGCCGGTCACAGTACCAGAATATCTCGTGATTTTGACACAGATCTCCATCGTCTGCTCCTCTGTCTGGCCATTTTACATCTGGCATAAATCAGATGGTACACCGCCATCTATCGGAGGCCTTGAGTTACTGCTTTTCTATAGTCGGATTATTTGACATTCACGGGATAGAATGGGGAGATGATGGTGTTACATCGCCACCACATACCAAATTTAATAATATCTACAATGCATTTTACATTCTAATTTCATTTTAACAGATTAGAATTAAGTTTAGCAATGGACTTCTCTACTTAGTATAAAACAAAGTCGCTTACCGCCGTCTGTACGCTTAGATCTTTTAAACTACGACAACGGATTTTAATTTGGTTTTCATCAATAGACAGAATGATTCAAGAGGAAGGTTTATACGTATAATACATGCATCCCTACATAGTATAAAATAAAGTCGCTTCCCGTCGTCTGTACGCTTAGATCTTTTAAACTACGCAACGGATTTTGATGCGGTTTTTATTAATAGACAGAATGATGAAGGTTTATAATATGTATAATACATGCATAATTATTATATATTACTAGCTGGTACCAGGCGCGTTGCTGCCGCAGAAGAAATAATTGTGGAAATATCGTTTTAATATTTGGAAGAGTTATATTGTTTAATTAGAAATGATGATACATTGATTGAAGTTGAATGATATTTATAACTTTCAAAAAATTTGTCGGTACTACTGTAAGTTAATTGTACTATGCCTATAACCGTCGCGCAAATGCAAACAATAAGTTGACAAAGTTTTACCGCACTCTGATGAACGGTATGGCAGCGCATAAAATACGAACAAACAAACACTATTTTTTATATATTAGATATAAATCTTCCGTCCGGGTGCATGTGACTGAACTCCTCCTAAACGGCTGGACCGATGTTGATGAAATTTTGTGTGTGTGATTAAGTTGATTAGAGAATGGTTTAGATTCACAATTGGACCCGGTAGGTGGCGTTGTTGTCGAGATCCAGAAATCAACCGTGCGAAGCCGGGGCGGATCGCTAGTTAAATAATATTTTACAAAACTAATACATTTTAAATACATAGATGTACGATCACTTTTGGTTGAGTGAGCCTTAACTTATAATTCAATCACGAGCCCTAATTCTGTACGTAACATGAAAACAACTATTACGTGACCGGACTGCACTCGCGAAGAACTAATTAGCACTTCCCGGCCATGGGGAATTTGTAATATTAATTAATTAATAATGTAACAACATTAACTAGAATATAATTAAGCGATTGAATGGTAGTGCAATAATAAAAAGTGTTTGAAGAATCTTTAAAAAAACTACAGCCTATATATTATGACCCACGGATGCGTATAGGCCTCTTCTCATTTCTGAAGAGAGGAACTAAGTGAGGTCCGTTTGCCTAACGTGCCACAACTCAACATAAGGAACGTTTTTTTTGTGTATTTTTTAAATATAGACACTTTTACTCGTAAATGTTATCTTTATTAATTTTGGCATGTTGCAATAAATGTTTCTATTTTCTTCTTTCTTTCTTTCTTTCTTTCTTTCAATTAGTCCAAACTGCTCTATTGCTTGTTGGTCTTGATAAATTTTATTCTTCAGATATGCAGATTTCAAGTACGTGGTAAATTAGCAGTTAAAATTGCAATTAACAATTTCCTCGTGTACTGGGGAATTTACGGCAAGCGCTGAACAACCATAGCTTCAGCACTTATGAGCTACACACGGTTTAAAAATTGAAAAGATAAATATTTTTTATCGCAAGGAATGAAACAAATCTGCTTCTGTTATCAAACTTCGTCCGTTAATTTTAGCTCCGAGGAAAAATTAATGAAATTCACCAAGTTATTGGAATTAAACAATACAAGTTATTCTTTAACTTATCAGCTTTCGTTTATTCGCTGCAATAACAGCTTTTGTTAATTTGATGTCTATTATGATCCATTTTGTAAGTAAAAGAAATATTATTAACATTTTCAATTTACTTAGTAACGTTCACGCGGTATCGGTTATTTTGGCAAAAGTAAGATAATTTTCGTAAATTTTCCGCCTTATTTAGAAGATTTGATTACAGTAAAGTTTAACTTTTTATTTCTTAGCGACTTTCTCAGTTAGGATCAATTACTTATAGAGATGGGCCGAATATTCGTTTCATATTCGGTATTCGGCATATTCGGCAGCTTTACCGAATATTCGGCTAAATCACCGAACATCCGTTAAAGTGGTACTCAAAGTGTCCACTGTATTGAAATGTACGAACATGTTTGTCCACATGTCAGATGTAGTCGATAGACATTTGGCCTTAGATAGCTCACCTTGAATAGTGCTTTTCAATATTTCATACAGTTGTGGAATCACTGTTTCACCTATACTATTTTCGGTTCAGTATTTGGTATTTGGGCTATACCAACTGCATGAGCCAATTAAAGCCTTTATCTTCGACTATAGAAATTGGCTGGTTATCTATTGCTATCATTTCAGCAATTGAATTCGTAATTGAAGCGATCTGGGGTCGTCGATTCGCCATTTGGAAATAAATGAATCTTCTAGTATAGTTTGAGTGGTTGGACAGGTTTTAGTATTTGTAGATTGAGCACCTCTGGTAGAGGTTGGGTGACCTGTGCAACTTCAGATTCATGCTGTGTCATTGCTGATGCACAGGTTTTCCCAGACCAGAAAATGTGCCTTTTAAATAATTGTTCAAAGCCGAGGATGGAGCTTTCCTGCCGCTGCCACCCCGCGAAAGTATTTTTTCGCAAATCGTACATTTTACTTTACTTTGGTCGTCAGTTTCTCTAAAATAAGTCCAAATAGTAGATCTCCACCTGCCACTTATTTTGATCATATAATTATCAATTTTCACTAAGAATAACACAACGAAACACTTTTTTTCTCACAAAAACAGTCAAAAAATAAGCACGTGCCGGCAATTTGCTCAGTACTAGACACAGACTACTAAGAGCTCTTGGTAGAGAGTAATTATGTTCTGTGACTAAGAGGATACTACGAATGTACTAGATGATGCAATAACATGTCAGGTGTAGCGGGGGAGCGAGGGGCAGGGTCCGGCGCTAATCCCGCGCGCTTTACGTAAACAAGTTTCGACATGAATTGGTTAGGTACCGAGGTGATCCTGCCGAATAATGTTCGGCCGAATTTACGGTTCGGTAAAAGTTTTACCGAACTTTCGGCCAAATATTCGTATTCGGTGAAATCCATATTCGGCCCATCTCTAATTACTTTTTTTTATATAGAATAAGGGTGACAAACGAGCCTGATGGTAAGTGGATGCTGTGGCCCATAGACATCTACATCTATCTTCGTTTGCGAATTTAAATGCAGATGCGTTGTCAGCCGCGAGGACTAAGATAAAATGCCTCTTTTCCAGTAAAAAGGGTCTCCGGTTCTCTACAATCACCATACGAAACACAGCAGCATTAAGCTGCTATTTTACGCTGGTATTCTGTGAGAGCGTGGTCCTTCCACGGTCGAGCCGACCCATTCGTGCTACAACTATACTATTAATATAGCTGCAGCATGGCTCTACCACGTAAAAAACTTAAATAATAATTGATGTCCGTTGTTGGTTGTTTACTGACCTTTTGTTTTTTAGTTTGAGGTTTGAGTGACAATATTTTCCCCGCTCAAAATATTCTTAGTATCTCAAGCTTGTGCGATCGGGGCTCATATTCGATTTGACACTTTAGACTTGGGCACGTAACTCGATAGCGTTACGATCACAGTGTACATTATATTACAACGTTACGATATCTTCGTGGAATGGTCATAAATTCTTGTATCCGTTACAGCCTATCAAAAGCCCACTTCTGAACATAGGATTGCTGTTATTAGGAAGATGTTCCTGCCTATCTCCTGGTTTCTTTCCCTCTGTCACCTCTTACGACATACACGTGGTAATAAATATTCGTATCCTTGTCAAATTTTTCAATGCGAGACGCATTTGCGTATGCTAGGGAATGTCAAAAGTTAAATGATCCAGCTTCGCGTGTTTAGAAAATACGAATGTCTTTTCTACTTCGAAAATTGGGGAAACATTTATTTTTTATTTTGTTGTTTAAATAATGTTTAACCCTACCAATAGGAATTTCTTCTGTATTGTCGAGGTGTGAAAAAAACACAGTTACAGCTTATTACACGTTCTACAGCTATGCAAATGCTTCCTCACATTTATCAGAGGGTTTTGGATAAACTAGCCCGACTTGCTGCCCCAATTCGTCCTCACGAACTGTACCTGGCTTCGAAATATTTTATTTCTCAGACATGCAGATTTCCTCACGGTGTTTTCTTTCAACGACAATACGGCAATTAATTACGGTAGTTTACCGTAATTAATTAGCACTTAAAAGAGCAATCAACAATTTCTTGGATGCCGACGGGGATTGAAAGCGGGTTGCTCGAGTACTGAGAAATCAGAGGATCCACGACTTTTTCTGCCACCAGGGCGGCGCCACTAGAAAGTGAGGTATAATATTTGACAGATTTCATAGTGGGGAAGTTGATTTATTCGGAAAATATAAAGGTTATTGTTTCTTTGTGTACCATTATTTATATTTTATATCAATAAGATTTAAAATAAATAAACCAAACCACAGATATTCATAAAAGTAGAAAAATTTAAAAAAAGTTATAATGTGCAAAAAATTAAAGAGCAAACCAGTGACGCATTGTTTTGTGTATTAATATAACACTCTAGAAACTTATAAACTTTTATTAAAAACCAACTTCTCAATTAAATTACATTGTGTAACAAAAAACTTTACCTCACTGTCAAGTAGCGACATCTGGTGAGCAGAAAATTATTAGCCCTCATTGAAGAGGAGCGCTGAGCCCCTGGACTACCACGGTTCTGTGGAGGTGTTACATACATAAATTACACATGGAAAAATATCCAGGCTCGGAATACTACTTGTTTCTAAAAGGCCGGCAACGCACCAGCAATTAACCTGGTGTTGCAGATGTTCATAGACAACGGTGATCGCTTACCATCAGGCTCGTTTGCTTCCTCTCCATTTCATCCAAAAAGAACAAAAATTTGTAGGTTATACAAATACAAGCTTGTTCCATGCGAGATAGGAACTCGCGGCCCGCAATACTCCAGCTAAACGCTAAGCCACTGCGCTACTGACTATCAAGCCATCAAATGAAGTACCTAAATAATGTAATACAATTACTATTTCCGAGTATTTATGAATATTTTGTAATGATGATCCGTTTATATAAAATTTATAAATTTAATTACAAATTCTTATATATACCTATAAATTTTGTTAAAATATGCGTAAGGTCGAATTTAATTAGCTAAAAGGTACCTATGTAATAACGATAAAATTTGGGACAGGTTGACGGATCGGAAGCTAACGTGACAGAGGGTTGATTAAATAAACAATATCAAACGTAGAATTTTAATTTCCATTTATTCTACTAAAATTATAATGCCTATTCAAGACATAAATCACTTGTTTTTGGTAATGTAATGTTAATTAAACGTAAAAAGTTTAATATAAATAAATAAGATAATAATAATATAGTTTATATGTCAATCTAGTGATACCTATATGACTTCACAATCCACTTGATGACAAGTAACTACCATGGATACGTAAGCAACTCTATAAACAAGCATGATACAAGTCGCGGCACGTAAGTCTAGCGCTGAACGAAACGTAGAAGGGATGCGCACGAATTGAATTGCACGAATGCGACTGGAGAGAACGATAGGCATGAGGTAGCCAATCAACGCGATTTATGCGCAATAAGCCAATCAGCGCGACTTATGCGCAAAAGCAGTCACCGCTAGACTTTCGTGCCGCTACTTATATCGGTTTAAAGACTGTAAGAAACAGTAAATTAGTATCTATAAGTCATTCCTCCTTAGTCGTCAGAGGTCCACCATATATATATAATAAAAGATTAAAATTTGGCGTTTAATAACCTATTCAACTAAAATCTTGTCTCAAAACGATTTTAGATAAAAAAGGATTATTAAAATTTTATATTAAAATTATCGAGTAGTGGTTCTAAATTGTGTGGTTCTATTATCTCGCCTATTCAATTATGGAAATCGTTCGTGTGCCCATTAAAAGGCACAGATTATGACACATACAATCACGAGCCACAAGTCATTATATTACTATTCAGCGTAGTTATGTGAATTTTCTATAGAACGTAATTTCAAACTCAAATAATATTTTTGTGGAGGCGACTAAGTTAATAATAGAAATGCTTGGAAGATCTCAACTTCTTTAAATCTACTATATCTAATAGTCCTTTTCAAATTGCAGCAATTAAAGGCACGCAACTTTGAAAGATTAGTCACTGCCCTACCCTCCACGTAAGGTAGACTGGTTGTTAAACGCAAAGGCATTAAACTGGTAATATCGTTCCCCTTACCAGTCCGTGGTAGCTCAGGGGCTAAGCGCTCGCTGTAAATTTCACAGTACGCGAGCAACCCAGGTGCGATCCCCGCCGGCACCAGTGAAATTGTTAATTGCAATTTTAAGTGCTGATTTACCAAGTGCTTGGCGGTGAAAGAAAACATCTTAATAAAACCTGCATGTTTGAAAAATAAGAAAAAAAAATATTTCGAAGACATGTGAAGTTCGCCAACACGCATAAAGGCAGCGCATCGGACATTTTCTTGCCTTAAAACGGTCTCTGAATGAGAGGAGGCCTATGCACAGCAGTGGGACGTATAGAGGCTATAACTCTAACTTTTTTTACCAGTCCGTAGGATGAGGTTTGTCATATTCGAATGTATATAAAATGTACATCCGAATATGACAATGGCCCGTCTCGATCGGGGAAGGACCATGCACTCAGCAGCGTAAATTAGCAGTACAATGCTGCTGTTTCGTATGGTGAGTGTTGAGAACCGGAAACCCTTTACCGATAACGGAACATTTCTACTTAGTTCTATGGGGTGATACTCATCTGTATTTTGATTCTTAATCGCGAATAGTTCTTTATAGGCCACATCATCCACTTATCATCAGGTAGACGGTGTATTCGTTTGTCGCCCTTACTTGAACACAGAAATGTGTTAGTTTGGTTAGCTACCGATAACATTAGTAAGAGTTCGAAAGTTAGTTAGTCTGATGGAAGACAATAGCATAAATTAACGAAAAAAAAAACTTATGTAAAAAATTATATTAAAAAAATTAAGGCCAAATATAATTTTATGTAAATTAATGTAAATTATGGTTTTAATTACGTATTACTACGTTATTAATTTATACGTGGTAGAGCCAAGCCGCACCAATATTGTGGTTGTAGCACGAATGGGTCGGCTCGGCTGGGGTAGGACCACGCACGCACAGAATACATACATAAACACTACGCCAGTCACCCAGAGGGTAGGCAGAGACTATGGACTTCCATTTGGCACGATGCTGACACACCTCTCTCCTTCCTCCACATCCATATACCTACGCATACACGCTCGTCGGTTAAGGGTACTCCTAATCTGGCCCATTTTCAATATATCGCCAATTTGATCGATAAACCTTCGTCTAGGGCATCCCTTCCCGACTCTTCCGTTCACTTCTGCAACATAAATTTTCTTTGTCACTCTTTGTCGTTCATTCTTTCTACATGACCAAACCACCGAAGCATTCCTTTCTTAATCCTGGTCACAACATCATCTTGCAGACCACACTCTTCTCTTATTTCACAATTTCTCACTCTGACATTTAGATTCAGTCCTAACATACTCCTTAATGACCGCATTTCTACAGCATTTATTCTACTCTCGTGCTTCTTCTGCCACACCCAAATTTCACTACCATACATTAAAGTAGGGACTAACACAGCATTGTGAATTGCCATACGTGCCTTTTTGGACACATTCTGACTTTCCACAATAGAGTGTAGAGCCCCATTTACTCTATTTCCTGCGTTCACTCGTCGTTCTATATCCTTATCATATCTACCATCCCTGCTAAATAAACATCCCAAATACACAAACTCATCTACTTGCTCGACCAATTCCCCTTCTATTCTTATTTCACATATCGTTTTACTTTCTTCTCTTTCAAAAACCATAACTTTCGTCTTACTTGCGTTCACTTTCATTCCCCTTTCTTTTAATGACCTGTTCATTAATGTAACCATCATTGCAACTCGGCCGCCGACGACGCAAGTATGACTTGATCATCGGCGTACAAAAGGCATTTGACGGTTAACTCACCCATTCTTAACCCGCATTCTTCAACTTTCAAATTTTCCAAACAACTGTCCATAAATAGGTTGAACAGCCACGGGGAAGCCACACAGCCCTGTCTGACCCCTTTATGGATGCCAAACCAGTCCGAGTAGGCCCCGTTGATCCTGACACAAGCACTGGAGTCCCTATACAGAGACTTCAATGCCTGTATCAACCAACACTCAACCCAAATGAGTTCAGTGTTTGCCATAATACATCCCTGTCCACTCTATCATAAGCCTTTTCCAAGTCCACGAAAGCACAAAAAACCTTTTGGTTTTTGACCAAAAACTTCTCCGCAATCATGCGCATGGAAAAGACCTGATCCGTACATCCCATTCCTCTCTAAATCCTGCTTGCACATTCCAAGTTTTTCCATCAGTATCTTTCATAACTCTTTCAATTAGTACCTTAGCATACAGTTTTCCCACAATGCTAAGAAGGCTAATACCACGGTAGTTTTTACAGTCCTGCTGCGATCCTTTTCCCTTATATATTGGGACTATCACGGATTTGCACTAGTCTCCCGGTACCCGCTTAAGTTCCCAACACAAATTAAACAAGGTGTAAAGCGAGTCTGCCACCACTCCCTCTCCAGCTCTCAGCATTTCGAGCCATATTCTATCATATCGGACTGCCTTATTTGCTTTCGTACTTTTCATTGCTTTCATTATTTCATATATACCTATCTCTCTATCTCTTTCCTCTTCTTTCGGAATTTCTATTTCATTTAATTCAAACGTCTCATCACTCATAAACACGCTTTCAAAGTATTCCTTCCATCTCCTTAAACTCGAAACTTCGTCATTCAGAATACAGCCATTCTGGTCTCGTATAACATTCATTCTAGGCTGTTTTGAATGTCCCTGGCAGTTCTTACGAGTTTCCAGAAAATTTTAATATTTGCCTGGAAGTTATCCAATATTGTTCTATCATTCTTATCAGTTCTTTCTTGCTTTTCCTTTCAACTACTTCTTTTACTCTCTTATTTAGATGTCTAAAGACTGCCTTTTTCTTTCAATATCATCATTCATACCGCTAGAATGACTAGCATTGGTTGCTAGTACATCTAGCCATGCTCTCTTCTTTGCTTCAACTTCCATCCGTACCTCATCATCCCACCATAAAGTGTTATTTTCCTTTCATTTGTTCTCTTAGTTACACCACATACTTCGATAGCTGCATCCACAAAACCTTTCTTGACATTATACCACACACAGTTTCCAAGTCTAAATCATTTATACACAATTCATCCATACCACTTATATTTTCTCTCAGTCTACATTTGAACTTCTCTTTCACAACTTCATCTTGTAACCTCTCTGTTCTTATACGCTGTAACGCAGTAGTAGACACAGATGTCCGATGCCGCCAACGTCTGAATAGACCATTAATTCCAATAATACCAAGTAATGATCCGTCCCTACATTGGACCCCGGTAAACCCTTGTATCTACCACTGCGCTTCTCATTCTTTCATCCACAATTATGAACTCTATCATGCTTCTATCACCACCTCTTTCCATGTATACATGTGAATCTCCTTATGACGAAAGAAAGTGTTCGTCACAAAAGATTCTTTTCCACACATACGGTGAGGAGGCTTTCACCATTCTCATTTAAGCTTTCATCACCAAACGTTCCCAATATCCTTTCATAACCAAGCCTCTTCACACCAACCCTTCAATTAAAATCTCCTAATATAACAATATTTTCATTACCCTTGCATTTCATTTGCACCATCTATACCATCTCCCAAAACTGCTCTCGGATATAAGTGGGCTTAGACATGTCTGGGGCGTAGACCCTAGAACAAACAACTTCTTTAAGCCCACTTTCATTCGTATCCATAGCAGTCTCAGGCTTACACATTCATACACTTTCACTTAATGACCCATTCTTTCTGAAAGGATGATACCGACTCCCTGGCATGCCCGCTCTGTCTCGTCTACACCAGACCAGTACGCGGTATACATGCCATGTGTAGTGGCATCCTTTCCTTCCGTTCGTCTCATTTACACATAACACATCTTATAGTTAGATTCCTTCTAGTTTTGTTCTTATACAAAAAAGAGAAGGAATACAAAGAGAAGAAAAGAGGGTGAATATCAGATTTCAATTTCGTGAATTTTTCTCAAGTATAATCAGTTTAAACTGTCTTTCTCGGTTTCATAGCTCGGTCGTTCGGTAAAAATGTGAAATCTATTCTTCAACTCGCAGCCCAGATATCCTCTTAAATATGAGTAACTTACAAAACTTAAATAAAAGCAACTGTCAAATAAAGTTTTACTTAATATTTAAATTAAGGAAAATGGAATTCCTTACCTTTTCTTCACAACTGCAACTAAAATGATGTGTTGAGTGTTCTTAGTTCCTCTTATAGTTCTGAAACAAGAAGAAATTGACATTAAAAACTTTATAATAATCCATCGTTACTTTGAGATGATAATATTCCTCATTATTAATTTTTTCCATAAATATACCTCAATTATTAATTATGTACTAAAAAAGATCACTCGTTTTTATTTTCGTACTAAGACAAAAGTTTTTTAATAAAATATTTTGGCTTAGATGACGTTCAGGATTTGCGTTTTTTATTTCTAGCCCAAAAGTCAACTACTATCCAAAAATATCACCTTTGGCAACAGTTTAACTACCGCGTCATCAAAAATGAAAGACGTCTGGTACAGCGATCGTCAATCTGCCTGTCATGCGTGATAATTAAGGCAAATCGATTTGTCGATTAACAACAGGTGATGTCTTGCAGTGGAATTTTACGATGATGTTGAAGAAGAATTAAAAAATTGAGCAACTATTGTAGTATTGCTACCGAAAAATTTTCAAGCTATGAATACCTTTAGATTTTAACGTGGTATAGTCATGTATACGTATATTCATACGTATTGGCTCTACCACGTACATACTTCATATACGTGGTAGAGCCATCATCATCTGACCTTCACAAGTCCACTGCTGAACATAGGCCTCCCCACGGAATGCCACAAAGCACGGCCCGAGCCACCTGCATCCATTGACTTCCTGCATGTCTTACCAGGTCGTCACTCCATCTAGTGGGGACGCCCTACATTCGCCTGCCGGTACAGGCTGCCACTCGAGAACCTTTCTTCCCCATCGGTTGTCGGTTCTTCGAGCTATATGGCCGGCCCATTGCCACTTCAGCTTACTAATCCTTTGGGCTATGTCGGTTACTCTGGTTCTACTGCGGATATCCTCATTTCTAAGTTTATCACGCAGAGAAACCCCGAGCATAGCCCTCTCCATAGCTCGCTGAGCGACCTTGAGCTTCCTCATACGGCCAGCAGTGAAGGACCACGTCTCAGTTCCGTATGTCATCACTGGCAACACGCACTGGTTAAACAATTTAGTTTTGAGGGTTTGAGGTATGCCTGACGAGAAGATGGGTCGTAATCTCCCGAACGCTGCCCAGCCGAGTTGAATCCGTCGATCGACCTCTCGGTCGAAGTTGGACTTACCTAGTCGGACTATTTGTCCCAGGTAAACATATTCGTCAACAACTTCGAGCTTAGTGCTCCCAACAACTACCGGCATAGGTGTGACATGGACATTAAACATGATTTTTGTTTTGTCCATGTTCATCTTGAGACCTATCCGTTGGGAGACACTATTGAGGTCATTGAGCATAGTGCTTAGGTCCTCCAGCGATTCTGCCATAAGGACTATATCCTCGGCAAATCGTGAGTGATGTACTCGCCATTGATGTTAATACCGTATCCTTTCCAGTCCAGTAGCTTGAAAACGTCTTCCAATGCAGCGGTGAAGAGTTTCGGGGATATTACGTCACCCTGTCTTACACCTCTCTGCAGTTGGATAGGTTTCGTACTCTGGTTCTGTACTCGGATAGCCATCGTAGCCCTACTGTACAAACACTTCAGCACCTCGATATACCGACAGTCCACTTGGCACCGCTGAAGGACTGCAGCACCTTTGATTCGACCAAATTTCGACGGAATTAAAGGCTTTCTCATAGTCCACATACGCAAGGCAAAGTGGCAGATTGTACTCGTCGGTCTTCTGCAATTTGCCGAAGGGTATGTATGTGGTCTATGGTGCTAAAGCCTTTCGGAAACCGGCTTGTTCGGGAGGCTGGAAGTCGTCGAGTCTGCATGCGAGACGATTCGTAATGACTCTCGAAAACAGCACGTAGACGCGGCTCAGAAGGAAATCGGTCTGTAGTTCTTCAAGAGCGTTGTCGCCTTTCTTGAAGAACAAGACCACCGCACTTCTGCTCCACGCCTCCGGAGTAGTGCTACCATGGAGGACGGAATTAAGAGCTTCTGAAGGACTTCAAGTACTGGTTTTCCACCCGCTTTCAGAAGCTCCCCTGTAATTCCATCCTCGCCTGGGGCCTTCCCGTTTTTAAGGTGCTGGAGAACCATTCTAATCTCGCTCAGACTGACGTCCGGGATATCATCAGAATAGTGTCGGATAAGACTTACTCTTGGATCGTTATTCACAGTTACGTGTGGCTCCAACGATGACGTGTACAGCCCATAGAACCTCTCAATCTCTCTCAAAATCTCAGGTGTCCCGGAAACAATGCTGCCACATTTGGTCTTTAGCCTCGACAGTTGGCTTTTTCTGGCAGACATATCTCTGGCAAAGACTTTGGAGCCCTGGTTTCGCTCGATGGCTTCTTCAATACGAGCTGTATTGAGTTGCGCAAGTCCCGCCGCATGCATTTGGAGATCTGTCTGTTCAGTTGCCTGTATGCTGCCAAATCAGGTGAAGATTACAGCTTCATCTCCCGTCTAACAGCCAAGAGATTAAGGGTGTAATCGGAGAGTGTTTGTGTTCTTCTGCGACGGGTATTGCAGAACTTAGCTCCGACCGCATGGACAGTTTCCACCAGCTTGTCATTCATATCGTCCACTTCATTGCAAACTTCAGGCACTGAAAACGATTTTGTAACTCGAGCTGAAAGTTTTCGGGACTTTGGATTAGAGCACGAGGGGACGGGCGTTGACTTCATTAGACGTGACCTCTCCAACTTAACGTTTAGGTTCAGTGTGCCTCTCACCATTCGGTGATCGCTGCAGTTTTCACCTCGCGATCACTGAGACATCACTGAACAGTTGTCGTCTGGTCGTCATAATGAAGTCAATCTCATTTTGTCGAACCGTCGGGGCTCGACCAGGTCCACTTTCTGTGGGGCCGCTTTTGGAAGAAAGAGTTCATCATAAAGAGTCCCTCTTTCTCCATAAAGTCGGCCAGCTGCTGGCCCTTGGGTTCCGTTGCCCTATTCGAATTTCCCTACTTTCAGCTCACCGCTCTCTTGTGCCTAGTTTGCGTTGAAGTCTCCCATTAACACCGTATAGTGGGTTTGGAGGAATGCATGGCTATAGAGATATCCTCATACATTTCTTCCACCTCCTCATCGGGGTGTGCCGAGGTTGGTGCGTAAACCTGTATGACCTTCAGCGAATACCGTTTGGTGATTCTGAGTATAAGGTACGCAACCCTCGTCGACCACACTCCCGATCTTTAACGTTGTTAACGAGAGACTTGTGGACGATAAATCCGACACCTCCTTGGGACAGATGGTCGCCTCCCGGTGATAGAATAAGTTGCCGGATTCGAGGATTACCGTGTCCTCCCCCTCTCTTCGGACCTCGGATAGTCCTATTATATTTCAGCGTAACTTATCTATCTCTTCTTCCAGCTCCAGGATCTTCTCGTCAGTCCTCAGGGTGCGTGCGTTATATGTTGCCAGGTCGAGTCGTCGTGGTGGCAACCGAACCTCCACCGGAGATTCTTAGCACCTCTGCCCCGCCGTTACCATGGTCGCCACCGTAGCCAGGAATAGCGGGGCCGCCGGGGACTGGGGGCCGTTCATTGTCGTCGCTCATGGGGGGTATATTGCCATAGTTGCCACGCTTGGCGAGCGGGTTGGCAACCGCAGTTTTTTATTGTTTTTTGGCTTTTATCAGAAAGATGCTGCTGCCATCTTCTGTATCAGTTTCCTTTGTCGCCTCTTACGACACCCACGGGAAGATATGGCGTAGTGGGTATTCTTACCCGCCACTACACGGGGAGTAGAGCCATGCTGTAGCTATATTAGTAGTATAGTTGTAGCACGAATGGGTGAGCTCGACCGGGGAAGGACCACGCTCTTACAGAATACCAGCGTAAAATAGCAGCTTAACATTGCTGTGTTTCATATGGTGAGTGTAGAGATCCGGAGACTCTTTTTACTGGAAAAGAGGCATTCCATCTTAGTCCTCACGGGTGACAACGCGTCTGCATTTTGATTCTTTATTGAAGATAGATGTAGATGTCTATGGGTCACATCAACCACTCACCATCAGGTGGACTGTGTGCTCGTTTGTCACCCTATCCTATAAAAAAAATGTTATAGTTATAGCACGAATGGTTCGGCTCGACCGGGGAAAGACAACGCTCTCACAGAATACCAGCGTAAAATAACAGCATAATGCTGTTGTGTCCTCAGGGGTAACTTTATTGAAGATTAATATAGATGTCTATGAGCCACAGCTTCCACTTACCATCAGGTGGACTGTGTGCTCGTTTGTCACCCTTATTATATAAAAAAGTATGTGCTGAGACATAGTGTATCGAAGAATTATAGCCTCGACTTCAGAATTTCTTAAGTATGTCGAAATTATTTTATTATTTTAGTTTTGGAAATCAGTGTTTACTAAATAAAATAAGAATTTTTTTCCCTTTAGAGTGGACTAAGAAATATGACAAATTCAAAGTAACAACTAGAATATCATCTAAATTGTTACATTTAAAACTTCATTCCCTATTTTTACACTTCTAGGGGTGAATTTATATAGTACCACCCATGAACTAAAAATAACAAATATAACATATAAAAAACATATAAAAAAATACACAAAAAATATACGCGTCTAATATAGAGCCTTCTAGTCTTTTGAACTCGGTTAAAATAGCCTATACTATATTATCTTTAAATGAATTATTATGAATAACACGTAAGATATGTTATTCATTTTGATATAATGGTAATATAAGCAAAATAAATTGAACATTATGCCTAAGAGAGATTCCCATTTCAATCTTATTCCTTACTTATTCACTAAGCTCTTTGCATAATGCGCCGAGGGAGATTGGTCACCGCTGACGTTGATCGAATACGTCTCTTAGTTATAAATACATTATATGTAATGTTATATATCCGAAGAAACAGTGTTAGTATTTAAAATAAAGTCCAAATGTTGTCTAGCTTTTTATAATTGTATGCTATCATTAAATTCAGGATTTTAGATGTATTAAGAGTCTAACAAAAAGCGTAAAATAGTGGTACCTGAAAATGTTTACCGACCAAAGTTTTTATATTTCTCCTCAATAGAGATAAATGGTGTGTGGACGACCGCTTTCAATGATGTCCTCACCAATTGTGACCAATGACCAATTCAATCAGACCGATAACAGACTGAGCAGCACATATTATAATATTTAAATATAATAGCATATTTAAAGTAACGCGAGCTTAAAGTCCACTGCCGATCATAGCGGGATTTTTTTTTAACATTAACTTACAATATAATAATTAAGAAAACATTTTGAAACATCATGGATATTACCTTATTCCCGGAGGCTATTATCATCATGTATTTATAAGTAGAATAATATTAAACCCATATTTTGCTTAGTAAAAATATTAATCTTTTAGACATATTTTCTGGAATTTTGTTGTTAAAGCGTATACATTGCTCCATGAAGCATTTTGAATATATATGTCTTATTATTACAAATTCCGAGAAAAATCTCAACATGTTTCAAAAGCTCATGAGCAGAATTCCCCAACGTAATTATTTACCTATAAAATTACTTGGTCGATGAAAAGTATGTAGATGTAGGTATAGATAGTTATCCTTAATCACGAAACAAGGATATTATCATATTACAATAGGGTCTAATTTTGTTGATTGCCAAAAGCGCAGTTGACTTTGAAATAAGTTCAGTCTAAAAACGACCCACAACAGAGAGGCTAATGAAGCAAAAGGAAATACATCACTGTGTTCCAATGAGTGTTGTCCATGTTTTCAACATAATATTATATTGTTTTTTATGAGGTATAGAGTGTAATGCCTCGATGGTATAAAGGTCATAAGCGTAACTGCTGATCATGTGGCCCCGCGTTCTATTCTCAGGACTTAGTTATTGTGTTTTTGCCGAGTAATTTTCAGTACCAGCCGTGCCTGTTGATCTCTCTCCAGGCGAGTCTTTCAGTCCCATCGGACTATGTGAGTGAGAGAAGATAGAGCAATAAAAATATTACTATTATTGAATAAAACTAGCTTTACGGATTTTATCGCGTTTAATAAAACTAGTTTTATTCAATGCGTAAATTTAAGAAATCATTACATTATCATTATATCAAAAATGAATAACTTAACTTAGTGGATCGTATTATTAATAATAATTCATTTTAAAATAATATAGGCTATTTCAACCGAGTTCAAAAAACGAGAAGATTCTATATTTGACGCGTATATTTTTTGTGTATCTTTACCGATTTCTCAGAAACGACTGAACCGATTTTAGTGATTTTTTTAATTAGGTTATACTTTAAAGGTCCCATATAAACTCATCAATTTAACAATTTAGATGACGTTCTATTTGTTACTTTGAACTTGTGATATTCTTTAGTAGGGTAGACTAGGTACGGTTGTCCAGGTTACGGTTGTGACCATCATATTCATTATATTAGCAAATCTGTAAGGAATACTGGGAGGATGCAAGGAAAGAGAGGAGCAGTGTGCCTGTCCGAACGTGTTCCACAATATTGGGTCAGCCATCTAGCAGAAGCCTATATCAGTCAAAGTATTTTTATTCGATATTTTTTAATAATTGTTGTTATACGTATACAGATAGAGTAATGAGTGATTTTCTTCGTGAAAAGTGGAACATTGGTAGTTTTATAACTGTAATTACTTTGTACATAATATTTTATTTTGTATTGTCATGGCAATTGTATTTTTGCGAAGGAGTGCATTAGGTACGGTTGTGGCATATTTTTTGGGTTACGTTGTGACAAAAGCAAAATTTTTATTGATGCTTTTAGATGCACAGGAAACAAGACAGTGTGATATAACAAAATATGAAGATGCTTATAAAAAAATATAAAAATATATAAAAATGAAGACAGTGTCAGCATGGGGTACGTCGCTCATAATAAAGTCTTCACTGAAGAGCAAGAAACTTCCTCCTCAGAAAGAAAATTCCTTCTATTTTTTGATTTTGCATATTGATACTTACACAAATTTTTACTTTATGTTGAAGAAGACGTTTTGAGTCAATATTTACTTTGTATTTTATTACAGTTACTGTAAAATATAATTACAAATGTTTAGTTAACTTTTTGACTGATTGCAATATGAAGACTGTTATAATAAATATAGAAGTCACAGTGCCTTATTAGTTATAGCGATTAGATTGTAATACTACTAGACTCTACAGTGCCATAGCTGTTTTAAACCATAAAACTTTATTTCCTTTGTATCGTTAATGTTTCATTTTTCCTTTATATTGCTAAAAAAACGCACATACGTTCGCACACATATTTTATTATACACTTAATTCAATAAATAGATTTTACTTAATTACTTAATTCAATAAAATAAAAACTTACTGTATTTACGAGTATATCTCAGTTGTTATCTCGTAATTGGATTAACCATAAATCATTTAACATTGCCGAAAGAAAGATAATAGCAATAAAGTTATTGAGTATTGAGTATTGAAGATTCGTTGTTAGCGCTAAAAGCTCTTTTCATTTGACATGCCACCAGTTATCTAATTACACTGTACATCAAAAATGTCGAAACAATTCTACACTGGTTCAATAACGTGACATTAATGGACTGTATTATTGGAAATGTTTGAAAATAAGTGAAAAAAAAAATGTTAGTTCTTAAATTTTGTCTGATTTTATCATACCAAGCATGTCATACGAGGGTAATAATATTCTACGAATAATGTTATGATCTCAGGAGAAACATCATAATTTTCGCAAACATTTAGCACCACGCTTGGCACCGAGTCACAATTATTATTGACTCCGAAACGGCCATCTATAAATAAAAATAAATTTGAAGTCTGTCTGGATATTGCAAATAACTGTATTTTATTGAGCTCTGGGTTATTTAAAATAACCATTTTTAAATTTTTTTCTGTCTGTCTTTATAGGCTATCCTCTAAATGGCTGAACCGATCGTAATGAAACTTCACGAACTGCTCTATCAGTTCGTAACAATGCTAGGAGTGATCTAGGCTATATTTTATCCGAAAAATTTTTTTTTTTGAAAACTATAAACTCATTTATAAATGGTCTTTGATAACTATCTTAAGTCTAAATATCACCTCATTAATAGATCCTACCTGGGCGAAGCAGGGGCTAGTGGAAATAAAAAGTACCTAAGCTAGAATTGGCCGAGTTAATTTCTTTCAATGTTTCAAATATGGACCTATGTTTTAATAAGAGTCCATTTGTAAGTAAGTTTTGAATATAATATTATTTATTCTTAATAAAAATACAAGGGTTAAAATCATCATTGGCAAACTGGCGAATGAAATTAGATATTGAATAATTGCAGTGCAAGTTATATTGCGTTACATTTTTAAAGTTTTCTAAAAAAAGAGAAAAGAGAACTGTCGTCGCACAAGACCTACGCACTCCCCGTTACTATACAGTACGTTTGTTTGTTTGCTGTTACAGCAGCCCTAGTTTGATGCCCGCCGGTACTGGTGAAATTGTCAATTGAAATTTTAAGTGCTGATTTACCTCGAGCTCGGCGTTGAAATATCGTAAGGAAACCTACATGTCTGAACAATAAAAATATTTCGAAGACAAGTGAAGTCCTCTTACAGATACTGAAGCAGCGCGGCTAACATTTACTCATAACTTTCTCAAGAATAAGAGGAGGCTGTAGTGTCTACACAGTGTGTAGGCTGTGATTTTACTTTCTTATACCTTCCAATATACCTTCTCATTATGCGGTGGACATAAAAAGGCTGTCGATTATGTGAAAACATGTGATTTGACATTTTTCTATAAAAAAAGTAAACAATCACAAATATCAATTAACCTACCTAGCTAGCAAGGTAGCATCTAGCGCCTGCGGTTGACGCGCGTCAACCACAACAACGTGCGGTAAACGCGAGTCAGGGTCACGGCGGAATGCGTCGAGCGCTTCCCTTGCGCTGCGCACCGCTCGGGTTTCGCCGCCGGTCCGCGTTGCAGCCGTGCAAGCCGCCGCACAAACGCGCGATGCCCGCTCCGGAAACACGCATAGCAGCTGTGGACAAGCAAAGCTTATGGATTATGCTGTGATATCGGCAACGTGAGATGGCATTGGGCCGGTCATATATATAGAAGAACCGATAACCGATGAGGGAGAAAGGCTCTCGAGTGGCAGCTTCGTAACAGTAAGTAAAATGTAGGGCGGGTAACTTGATTGCGCTTAGACCTGTTAGGAGAGGAGGTGATGGTATGATATGTGGTGATGGTTCAAGAGGTGAGTCGATGGATGCAAGTGGCTCAGTCAGCTTACTCCCAAAGAATTCGAGTTCTGAATAAATCGAATTTTATTCGAACTCAAGGTCATTTCGTATTCTCAAAAGCTTAGCTAGCACAGAATCGAATGGTGGTTCAAAGAGAAATTATCAGAACGGAAGTTTTCAGTTATCCACCGCTGTATGGTGCTTGAAATCGCAAGTGACTGGAATGCTTTTACTTGATAAGTTTGTCCTTTTTATGTCATAAAATATTTAAGTTGTGAATTTTAAATTTACTAAAAATGATAATTTCAGGACTAAGCCTGCAGGATCGTGCTTTATGGCATTCCATGGGGGAGGGAGGCCTAAGTTCAGCAGTGAAGTTTTAATGGGTTATAATAATGATGACGATGATTAATTTGGTTGACAATTATATTCACCAATCTATCCTTGATTAAGAATAAAAATGTAGATGCGTTGAAGACTATGTTAAAATGCCTCGTTATAATTATTAAGCTTAGGTAAAGATTAAGCTTTTGTGGCTTTCACTATATTAATTGTATAGTTGTAGCACGAAGGACCACGCTCTCGCAGAATACCAGCGTAAAAAGCAGCTTAATGCTGCTGTGTATCATATAGTAAGCGTAGAGAACCGGAGACCCTTTTTTACTGGAAAAGAGGCATTCCATCTTAGTCCTCACGGCTGACAACGCATCTGCATTCTGATTCGCAAAAGAGGATAGGTGTAGATATCTATGGGCCACAGCAACCACTTACCATCAAGTGGACTGTGTGCTCGCTTGTCACCCTTATCCCATAAAAAAAAGCTAACTCTTGACCTAACAAACTGAGTTGCATCGGAATGACCTGATCCCTACCTTCATTATCTTATTCCAAATTAACAAAACAGAGTGCGTTAAACTTAAAACTAAGCGCTTTGTTGGGGCGGCGTGAGAGAAATATTTCATTCAGGGGATGTGACGACTATAATAGGAAAGAACTGAAAGACCTCATGCCCTCCGATATCGGCGTACCATCTTGTATCTCGTATATGCAAAGCAGCGTTAAAGGTGCGAAACATTTGGAGCTAGCGTGTAGAATAAAATAATAAAATAAAGAAAGTATATGTTTGTACACTTATGAACATATTTAGAGGAAAAAAGGACAAGTTAGCATAAAGTCGATAATCGTGTTTATTGAAGGATCAAAAGTTAAAGTTAAAGTTGCAGCCTATATACGTCCCACTGCTGGGCACAGGCCGCCTCTCATTTCTGAGAGGGTTTTAGGGCAAAGAAATGTCCGGCGGGCTGCCCCAATGCGTGTTGGCGAACTTCACATGCCTTCAAATTTTTTTTTCTTATTTCTCAGACATAAAGATTTAAAATTGCAATTAACAATTTCATTGGTGCCGGCGGGGATCGAACCCGGGCTGCACGCGTTCCGTGAAATTTACAGCGTGCGCTTAGCCCCTGAGCTATCACGAAATTATTTGGTCGGGGAAAAAGTTTCTTCGTATTTTATATACAAATTCAAGATAAGAATATAAGATAAGAATCAGGCGTTACTTTGCGGAAATCCATTATAATGAGGTTGTTATAACTTAATTTGCTTAATTCCGCGTAAAGAAAGAAAATTATGTGTCCTGCCCAGTTTTAAGGGAACCTCCCACCCTCCCTCAATTGTCGCTTCTTAGCGGCCAGCCTCCGCAGAGGCTGCTCTCTACTTCAACTGAGGAAGCCTCGTGTAGAGGCGAAACACGTGTATTTTCGAGAGTGGTGTGTGGTAGTGCTGGGATTGGCGGTAACGGGTATAGTGCACGCAATTGAGGGAGGGTGGGAGGTCCCCTTAAAACTGGGCAGGACACGTCATTTTCTTTTTTTACGCGGAATGAATCAGATTAAGTTATAACAACCTCATTAAGTTTAATTACATTTAATTATAATATATATGTGCCATTTTATTCGATAACTTGCTGCCATCTTGTAGGTAGTGACATAATCCCGTTGCTGTAGATATCTTGGGATTTTTGATCAAAAAAATGCGACAAGTAGTTTTGACAGTCCTTTCTTGATGTTAACCTAACACTACCTAAAGAATTCTGAAGAGACCGAAACAGGTGAAAATCTGAGGGTGCAATGTCAGGACTATATGGTGGATGCCACTTCCCAACAAAGCTCTTTCAATTTTTACTGAGTAGCGAAAGATATGTGTGGTCTGGCCTTATCATGATGAAAGACCACTCCTTTTCTGTTGATCAATTCCGGGTGTTTTTTCTCAATTTCTTGCTTGAGTCTCATTAGTTGTTGGCAGTAGAGATTCGAGTCGATGGTTTTGCCCGGCGGTAAACGCTCATAATAAACGATGCCCTTCCAATCCCACCATACACACAGCATCACTTTATTGCGTGTTAATCCGGGTTTCGCTACAGTCTGTGGAGCTTGACTACCCTTTGACCATGATCTTTTTCGCACGTTCTTGTCGTAAATGATCCACTTTTTATCACCAGTGATCAATCTTTTCAAAAATGGTTCGGTTTCATTATGTTTCAATAGGGAATCGCAAAAGAGTACACTATTCATTAGGTTTCTTTCAGTAAGCTCGTGTGGTATCCAAATATCGAGCTTTTTTGTATAGCCAGATTTTTTCAAATGGGTCAAAATTATTTTGTGGTCAATTCTCGGCTGTGTCGTAACTACTAATATGCCGGTCTTGCTCTACTTTTTCAAAAATGGAATCGACTTTTACATATGAGGGCAACCAGAGCAAGCTGCATCTTTGACATCAAAATTCCCGGATTGAAAACGCTTGAACCAACTTTGTGCTACTCTTACTGACACTGCATTAGGTCCATAAACGTAACAAATTTTTTTTTTCGCGGCTTGAGTCGTATTTTTGTAATAAAACTTCAGAATGTATCGAATTTCTTCGTTAGATTCGCTCATTTTGGCGGACAGAAAAACAATTGAAAAATGGCGGGAAAGTGTTTTTTTTACTTTTTCTTTTTCTTAATGTGCTATACGTTTGATATTAAGCTCAGCCAGATACAAACAGTACAACCAAAGAAAGTTTTCTTCAATTTTATACAAACAAAATACGAAGAAACTTTTTCCTTTAACTATTATTTTGTATACCACGGAATAATATTGAAGAATTGACTAAAATTTATTAATAAAATTAAAATTGTTGAACAAAACAAAACTAAAAAAAAATGGAGACAAAAACATGTACGACTATAATACCGTAATTTTAAGGAAAATGATCACTATTGAACTTTTATAGAGAAATTTAAAATTTGTTCAAACAACAGATTTTTTTAATATTTAGCACACACAGCAGCGTAAAATGTTTAGTGCATAATAAAATTTCAAACGTAGTGATAGTAATAATAATAATGTCCTCTAGAGTAAATTTGATTTACGGTGGGCAGTCTTCAACGGAGACTAGCTATCTGCGCAGGACAGGATTATAGTTCCCAAGTGTTTGCGCAAGCACAGGCGCACTCTCTATTCCCTCACTCTCACAGTCCGATGGGACGGCAATTCGACACGACCGAAATGAGATTAGGCGTAGGACCAACGGCTTAACGTGCTTTCTGAGGCACTGGGGTGAATAAAACACCGCCAAATTCCTGACTCCGGGCTGCTACCTGCTACTAAGAATTTCTTGACAGAAAAACCCAATAACTGATATTGGCACGAGCCGGAATTCGAACCCAGGACCTCGTGATCAGCAATCGCGTTTACGACCACTAGACCAACGAGGCAGTCAAAAACGTAGTGATATATAATAATAATAATATGTGCATAATGATTAATATATTCCTTGTCTTGAATTATAATGATATATTTTTAAAATCTGTAGACACTTTCAAAATCATCAGCACAGTAATAATCGAAAGGATTTTGAAAGTCACATATTACTTTTCTTGTGTTGATCATTCTTTGTAGGTTTATTCTCTCAAGTATATAATTATCATATTCTTCCTTGCTCCTGTAATCCATCAAATGAGAAAAAGAGTTTCAAAAGAAGAAGAATTTGAAACAATTCTGGGTGTTTTTCTCAATTTCTTGCTTGAGTCTCATTAGTTGTTGGCAGTAGAGATTCGAGTCGATGGTTTTGCCCGGCGGTAAACGCTCATAATAAACGATGCCCTTCCAATCCCACCATACACACAGAATCACTTTATTGCGTGTTAATCCGGGTTTCGCTACAGTCTGTGGAGCTTGACTACCCTTTGACCATGATCTTTTTCGCACGTTCTTGTCGTAGATGATCCACTTTTCATCACCAGTGATCAATCTTTTCAAAAATGGTTCGGTTTCATTATGTTTCAATAGAGAATCGCAAAAGAGTACACTATTCATTAGGTTTCTTTCAGTAAGCTCGTGTGGTATCCAAATATCGAGCTTTTTTGTATAGCCAGACTTTTTCAAATGGGTCAAAACTATTTTGTGGTCAATTCTCAATTCCTCGGCTATGTCGTAACTACTAATATGCCGATCTTGCTCTACTTTTTAAAAAATGGCATCGACTTTTACATATGAGGGCAACCAGAGCAAGCTGCATCTTTGACATCAAAATTCCCGGACTGAAAACGCTTGAACCAACTTTGTGCTACTCTTACTGACACTGCATTAGGTCAACCGTCACAATTTTTTTTTGCGGCTTGAGTCGTATTTTTGTAATAAAAGTTCAGAATGTATCGAATGTCTTCGTTAGATTCGCTCATTTTGGCGGACAGAAAAACAATTGAAAAATGGCGGGAAAGTGTTTTTTTACTTTTTCTTTTTCTTAATGTGCTATACGTTTGATATTAAGCCCAGCCAGATACAAACAGTACAACCAAAGAGAGTTTTCTTCAATTTTATACAAACAAAATACGAAGAAACTTTTTCCTTTAACTATTATTTTGTATACCACGGAATAATATTGAAGAATTGACTAAAATTAATTAGTAAAATTAAAATTGTTGAACAAAACAAAACTAATTAAAAAAATGGAGATAAAAACATGTACGAATATAATACCGTAGTTTTAAGGAAAATGATCACTATTGAACTTTTATATAGAAATTTAAAATTTGTTTATACAAACCATTTTTTTAAAATATTTAGCACACACAGCAGCGTAAAATGTTTAGTGCATAATAAAAGTACCTATGCTGAGACAAATTTGAAATTCAACCGATGCACTTTTTTGTTCTCTAATGATAGCTGGTACTGGATTTCTTTGTCTATCTTATCTTTTATCTCAAACATGCTTTATCGGGTTTAAGTCTGACGAACGGACTGACCACTACAAAACTTTGATTTCAACTTTGTAAGACATTCTTAACAATAGCTGCTGTGTGGGGCCAAGCATTATCATGCAATAAAAGAAAAAAATTACAATTAATGGGTAAAAATGCATTAATTACAATGTATTCTAAAATGTTTGTTACATAACTTGCCGTAGTCAGAAACCCGTTTATCATACACATGCTTCTCCGAACCATTAATTCTCCATTACAATATTACACTGATCGTATCATTCTCCGGATCGTCTCTTTGATCATTCCAACATCTGGTTTAAGACAAAATTGGTATTCGTCAAGCATCATTCAATAAAGGCTGTAATGATGATGATGATAATGAAGCATCATTATATCAGCCTTGGTGTGAATGAACAAAATTGGACGGAGATACTCCTAATTGTCCTCAGGCAGACAAGTGTTCCAGCAGCCTTGAGTCTTCTTCTGATGGATGGAGTACATTCGGTATTGCAAGTAATTAATTCCATGAACAAAACTCAAAAGAACCATTGTTGTGCTCACATAGCATTAAATGGGGCGCTGTGGTTGATTAACTTTGCGATGCGACTTCACTCGAGTTGACTAACGGATAAACAAACATTGAATGGTCAAAATAAAATTGTCATTGTGTGATTGACTGCTCTCTTCAAAACCCGTTTTCAAACGTAGTGATAGTAATAATAATAATGTCCTCTAGAGTGAATTTCATTTACGGTGGCCAGTCTTCAACGGAGACTAGCCATCTGCGCATGACAGGATTATAGTTCCCAAGTGCTTGCGCAAGCACAGGCGCACTCTCTATTCCCTCACTCTCACAGTCCGATGGGACGGTAGTTCGACACGACCGAAAAGAGATCAGGCGTAGGACCAACGTCAACGTGCTTTCCGAGGCACTGGGGTGAATGAAACACCGCCAAATTCCTGACTCCGGGCTGCTACCTGCTACTAAGAATATCTTGACAGAAAAACCCAATAACTGATATTGGCACGAACCCAGGACGGAATTTGAACCCAGGACCTCGTGATCAGCAATCGCGTTTACGACCACTAGACCAACGAAGCAGTCATAAACGTAGTGATATATAATAATAATAATATGTGCATAATGATTTATATATTCCTTGCCTTGAATTATAATGATATATTTTAAAATCTATAGACACTTTCAAAATCATCAGCACAGTAATAATCGAAAGGATTTTGAAAGTCACATATTACTTTTCTTGTGTTGATCATTCTTTGTAGGTTTATTCTCTCAAGTATATAATTATCATATTCTTCCTTGCTCCTGTAATCCATCAAATGAGAAAAAGAGTTTCAAAAGAAGAAGAATTTGAAACAAAACAAAATAGAAGAAAATATCACAAGAATTTAATTCAAATCATTGAGGCGATCAACAAAACAAAGTACTTTTATGAAATTTGTGTTAATTTGTCGCACAATGCGTAGCGTAAAGCAGCTAGACAGCTACTTTTACTGTGCATTCTTTTTAATGAACGCATAGTGCCTTTTCCCCTCATGTGTTATGATTAAGTTTTCTGTACCCTGTACGTTTGAGCGCACTGTGAGAATTTTTAGAATTGTGTGTTAGATTGTGAATTGTGTTAACTGTCACTTGTCAAACTTCCTGAAGCTTAGTTTTACCTCAGACAAAATAGAAGTACGATTTATTGAACACTGCTTACAATAAATCTGTCAACCCCCGCTGTTGTTACTTTCATGTGATCTTGCCCTTTACGTCTCGTATATTCTCCCGACTCTATTGTTTAACAGTGCAATAAATAGCAGACTTAGAAACTCGTATGTTTGAACCACATGATTTTAAATGTAACCATTTTCAATGATAATAATTATAGCACTCCAGACTTAACCTACGCTGAGATTTGGCAAGTAATAAACTTAAGTACATCAAGTGATAGTACATTTTAACCGATAATTAACATAACAGAAAGGAAAACCAATAACACTCAGAAGTAAAAGCAAGCTTACATCCTCCTTTTTTAATTACATGAGTGTATAAAGAGCTGTAAATAGCTAGCATAGATATAAATGGTCAGTCAGAATGAGAACGTATTGTTTAACACCTTTGTTGATACCCGTATTCAGAAATAAGGACCTGATTAATTGATTGATTAACTCTTACTATACTTCCTCTAAATATTCCATGAGCGTATTTCGAGAATATATAAAGCCCGTCATCTCCTCATTAGCTTATAAGACTCTTCCCCGATCGAATTAGAAAAGTGAAACACCCTATGTTGACAAAAGATGACTACAATTTAATATTAAAGTTGGTCCAATACATTTTCAATTAAGTGCACATAATACTGGAGTAGTATAGTTAATATAGATACGACTACAGTCCAACTGTTAAACTGTATTGTGAAACTGGGTCGTTTTATTTATGATACTGTTGAGCAGTTAATTAAAAATGTTACATAAATACCTCGAGAGGTTCCGGCGGCGAATACAATAAGGCAGCCGGGATGTTTGACGGAGGCAGCGATCTGTTCTGCAAAGAGAGAAACATGCGTGTCATATACATCAGCAATTCACAGTATAAAAGCATATGTGTAATAAATACTAACTAATAGTGGGTCAACTCCTTTGTTATACCGCAAAATACCTACAAGGCTGTCTTGACGTTAAGTCGCCAAAAATGTGCAAGGGTTGTCACAAAAACATTTCCTTAGATTATAATATCATAACATTATATTTTATCAGTATTCCTCGTATTAATTTATTTTTCTATACAAAGATACAAACTAATTACTACTTTACAAAACTAGTTGCGTTCCGCAGCTTCACCTGATTCGTCGTGATGGAAACAAAGGCTTGTGCTGGTAGATACCTACCTAATTTTACTATATTTTACCTATGTAGCAGTATTTCAGGTATTCTGTTTAAAATATTTAATTTTAATTGGATAGGGGGTTGAACAGAATAAATAAAACAGGTTAAAATTATACGTTGGTTCTGTTTATTCAACCGCCTCGTTACAGATGTGCAACCGACAAATATTTACGACATTTATTAGTGGGTTTTTTAATTGTTTTTTGTTGAATTTGATGATATAATGAATTCTCATCCTTACATATCATTCAATTAAAAATCGTGATGGAAAGCACTCACATGGTTATTAGAATTCAATTTTACTTAAAGCGTCATACAATCTTTCACAATATTTCAAAATAATACCGAGTAATATCACGTTGCTGGGTGAAAACCAAACGCGTGCAACTAATTCCGTGTATGTGACACTCCTAAACAGGCGTACCGGTAAGCAAACGAAGCCGACTGGTACTACCGCAGGCGTTGCGGGCAGTGGGGTACTCCACTCTGCGACTGAGTTTTACCCGGCGTTGGAAAAAGAATCGGAATCGGGGATTACATCTATCTAGAAAAACTTGTAAAGTAAAATATTATCAAAGTACATGTTACATATAATATATACATATTATATATTTCTTCTTTTTTATTTCAATTATTAAAAAAATATTAAATAGGTTTGATTGTGACTTTAAATATGCATAACGCCATAAAATGTACGTAACTCTGTAAAAAAAAATTTATTAGTCTTAATGATTTTTTTTTTTGCCTAGCTGTATGAACAAAAAAAAATCCTAACTATTAGTTAGTTGTTAGAAAAAGACGGTATAATATACTCGTAGCTATTAATTCTTGAGTTTTTTTTTTAATCTTTAAAATCCATTAAAATCCCACTGCTGCTTGGCGTGAGAAGTAGTAATAGAGTAGGCGAGTCGTGAGCACAAAGTAACAAACTTACGTAGTGTAGTGTGGACAAGCTTGCAACAATTTTGTCTTTAAATCTTTTTTTTACTTATTATAAGCCAGTGCTTGGCCACAATCCCACGTGGTGGTAAGTGGCGGTGAAGCCCAAGATATTCCTTAACTTAACAAAAGCAATCAAAATAAAAATAAAAGTCATTTATCCGGCGGAAACAAAATTAGAGCATACAACTCCTGGGTAATACCTAGCCTTCTATATACTTTTGGTGTACAAGATGGTCTCAAACGGAATTGGATGCCTTGGATAGACGAGTCCGTACATTGATGACTACGCACAGAATGCACCACCCGCGATCATCTGTCATGAGGTTGTATCTTCCAAGAAAAGATGGTGGACAGGGTTTATTAAACATTAAAAACCTACACAACCATGAAGTATACATCCTCAGAGACTATTTTGTTTAAAAAAAGACACATCACGCATTCATAGTGACGTAGTGATTAATGAAAAATCATTAATTAGTTATTCATTAGTAGATGGACGCAAAAAGGTTTGGAATGACAAGCAACTGCATGGTTGATTTTTTAAAACATTGACTAATCCTTATGTAGTCATGGTTGCATCAGTACACTGGTTACAATTTGGTGACCTTTTAGCAGAAACTGAAGGTTTTATCTGTGCAATACAAGACGAAGTAATTAAAATGAACAACTACCGGAAGTACATTTTGAGGGACGGCACGGTTGATGCATGTCACCGCCCTGGAGAGTCCCTCAGACATGTTATTTCCGGTTGTTCACAACTATCGAATGGTGAGTATTTGCACAGACATAACCAAGTAGCTAGAATAATACACCAGCAGCTTGCCATTAAATTTGGTTTTACTCAACAGGACGTTCCATATTATAAGTATGAACCAAAGCCAGTCCTTGAAAATAGAAGTGTCACGTTGTACTGGGATCGGTACAATTATCACAGACAGGTTTATAGTGGCAAATAAATCTGACATTGTGGTGGTAGACCGAACTACACGCAAGGCAATAATAGTGGATATCAGTGTTCCTCATGACGAGAATCTCGTGAAAGCAAAGAATGATAAAAAATAAAATATATCGACTTGGCTCATGAGATTGTCGCTATGTGGGACGTTGATTCTACTATTATTGTACCAATAGTTGTATCAGTCAATGGGTTTATCGGTAAAAATATGGACGATTATCTGTCCAAGTTAGGTTGGCTGAAGGGATTGATTAAAAAATCGACCTTGTTAATATAATTTTGTGACAACATATGTGATAATGTAATAATAATACAACATACTACTGTGGCCTGTCGTATTATCAATATAAGATCAGAGTTTATAAATGTGATTTAAAATAATACAAAAGAACAACATGGCGATGTATAAGCTTATGGAAACTCGTAAATCAATAAATTATTATTAAATGTATAAGAACTAACTTTTAACGTACTGAGGACATAAATAACTCCCACGTACTTCCTTTGTGCGTTAGTCTTTATGATGTGCGGTCTTCATAAATAACCTACATATACTACATATGTATAAATTATAGCATTATATCCCACAAAAATAAAAGCTGCTGCTCGCTAGTTGAATCCGCGGCGGATAGAGTCTACAAGCTTATGTTTACATTTGTTAAGAATAAAAATAAATACTTTTCAGTAAGCCAATGTATTACAGTAATTTCAGAATAACAAAATTCACTTGAGGTACCTAGCTACTTTTATTTAATTTCTCGAATCTACTTACTCTTGTGTAGTAAGTTTGTTAAAAATTTAACTTTTATTAAAAAGTAAAAAGCGATTTTAAAAACGAATGAGAATAAAATATTTTACACATAATGGCTTCTGAAATCGTTGCTAAGAAGTCTCGAAGAATTAAAACCCGTTTTGAGTTTGAAACAATAAAAACAAATGCCTCTATTCAAGAGTTATAGGCCTCTTCTTATTTATAAGGAGGTAAATTGAGGTAAAGTAAATGTGACAACCTTCATACGTCAGAGGTATTTCTGGCATCTGAGAGGCATGAGGATCAAGAACCCGCCGCGTTGTTTTAGTACTAATTGCAGACTTCACATAATACCTTGGAGTATTTTTAGTTTCACAAATACGCGGGTTTCTTCACGATGTTTTAGCAATAAGCTAGAAAACTTGAAACTCTTTTCATGAGCTTGCAAATTAAGATTTTTCTATAGAATTTGTATGAGATTAATAGTTAGTGACGTTTATGGTTTTTTGTTTTTATTCTTAATAGCAGAAAACCGGACTAGTTTTGAAACGTAAAGTTTTTTATATATATATATAAAGAGGGCAAAGGAGCATGCGTTTAACCTGATAGTGGCAGTCTAACACGCGGATTTTCACCATTGGGCTATAAGACTTTTCATTTCTGTGAGGGTTATGGGGCTGTTAATCTGCCGCACTGCTCCAATACGTGTTAGCGGACTTCACATGTCTTCGAAATATTTTTTTTTTAATTTCTCAGACATGCAGGTTTCCTCACGATGTTTTCCTTCACCGCCGAGCACGTGGTAAATAAAGGTATTAAGATATATTTATTAATAATTGTATCTAGCACTCAAATTTAATAGTAGTAGCGGTGATAAAATTATGTTTGCTCGCATCCAATGAAACTTTAAGGCGAGCGAATATGAGAGAAGCGGTAACATATATGTATGTTACGCTAATGGCCATTCACAATATTCAAACTAGCTCTTGTTTTGTCCTACTACTCGTAAATATGTCAAAACTTATCTATCTTCGGTTTTTTCGTCTCAATAAACTTACCGACGATAGGCATTCTGTCAATGGGAGGACGGATAGCATAATACAGATTGTTATTTCTATGAAAATGACAGTTCGCGCGTCTCAATAATAATAGAAGTGCTAATCTATCACTGACGCCAGTAGACGCCAAAGACAAGATTGAAGACGAGTTGTAAAACTAGATTTCCATCCATCCATTACAACCTATGAAAGTCTACTGCTGAACATAAGCCTCCTCTAAAGTGTCTTATAGGGGAATTTTACCTTAATTGCATTCACATTCTTTTATCGCTTGTCAGACGGGTTGGAAACCGCAGTTTTTCATAATTTAAGAGTTGTTATCAGCAAGATTCTATCCATCCTAGCCCATCTCCTGTTTCATTTTAGACGATATGGAATAGTGGATATTTTTACACCACCACTACACGGTTTACTAGATTATTTTTAAATTAGATATATTTTGATTTGAAAATGACACGAGTTTATGTAAAAACTTACGTAATATTCATTCACTAGCAATCCACCCCGGCTTCGCCTGGATTTGATTTGTTAACGTGGTTTTTACAATTTTCTTTTGATTTCACAAAAAATATCCATTTTTTTTTTCATTATTTTTAATTTTTTGTCTTTTTCCTTTTTTAGAAAACATTACCTCCACACTAGGATTTTCTCATGTATCACGAGGGCAGTTTACATACAAAGATTTCACAAGGACAAACATCCAGACCCAGAACAATTATTTGTAGGCCATACAAATACTTGCTGCGGGAGTCGAACCCGCGGCCCTTAGCGCTGCAACTCATTGCTAAGCCACTGCGCCACGGAGCCGTCAATTTCATATAGCCTAGATCACTTCTGGCATTCCCGTCTATCTGTTCATGAATTTTCGTCACAATCGGTTCATCCATTCAGAAGATTAGCCCGGACAGACAGAATATTTAAAAATGGTTACTTATGACTTAATGGCATGAAAATAGCCACTTGAGCTCAATAAAAGGCAGCTATGTCGATATTACAGACAGACACTTTAATTTAACATATGTAGAGATGTATAGATATGGAACAGTTCTGATCAGAACGAGAATCTGGACGTTGTGACAGCTGACGAGCGTAATATTATAAAGAGCGTGTAAATTATAATAAGTATAAATAAAACCTTTATTTAAAAAAAAATAGCATCAGAATAGGATTTTCTTCTAAGTTTCTAAATTTACGCCTAAGTGCGGACACACCTTTTTTTTCATGGGGAAATGCCTACGCATACCCGCCTCGCAGGGGCAAGGACGGGTTATATCGGACTCGCACCGACTAAAACCCCATGGTGTTCCACCTTTGCCACGGGAACGCTTTCGCACACAACCGCGGCCCCACCAGCGCTGGCCGCCCCATAGCAGCCCCTCCTCGGGGGAGGATTTCTCCTCCCCATCCTCCTTCTCAGACAAGGCGCACCCGGAACACAAGGCACACCTTCCTTCACGGCCTCCAACTTCACCTGCGTAACGGGCCCCCTGAGTCCGATACGCGGAGGCCATGGGGCCAGGAAAATTGAGCGCTCGGATCCGCCGCCAACCAAGTTTCCAACCGACACTCCTCTCCCCGCGGCCCCACCACCATCGCATCAACGGTGCGGCCCCGTCAGAGTCGCGGAGGAATGGGCGAGTGGCGCATCGCCATACCAACACTCCTCTTCCCCCGCGACTCCACCTCGGCTGCAGCGGTAGGGGGAGAGGAAAGTGCGGACACACCTAGGTCTAGCCGGCTACAACTAGGTGCAGCTAAATGCGGTTGGTTAAGCTTAAGTGTATTCCATTCGTCCGATTTATTCATAAACTAGCGATCTGCCCCGTCTTCGCCTGGATAGGATCTATTAATGTGGTGTTATTTATTTTTAATATAATCAAAGACCATTTCATCTATCACTTTCTGGATTTTAAAAGTTTTTCAGATAAAAAAAGCCTAAATCCCTTCTGGCATTGCTCTCTATCTCTTCGTAAAGTTTCATCACAATCGGTTCAGTCATTCCGAAGATTAGCCTTAAAATATACTTATTTATGTTATAGTAGCATGCAAATAGCCCCCTGAGCTTAATAGAAGCCAGTTATTTCAATATTACAGACGGACACAACAATTTTATTTATACGTATAGATAATATTAATGTCAGTAGCTTTGTGTTTATTTTTATTCGTATATTTTAGCCGAATTTTACCTATTGTTGCTGATATTACTTGATATACATAAAATTAAGCCAATTAATTAAAAGTTCCCTTTTAATGTTTTTTTTAAACCTTGTTTATGCAAAAGGCAAAGTGCGTCTCTGGCGCCATAATACTTTTTCATAATGCGGTTAACGATCCAAAAACCATTTAGATTTTCACATAAACTTCATTTAACGAGTACACGCGGCAATATACGACTAGTGTTGAAGCTTTTAATGGTTGAAACACCTTTACTCTCTAATTTGTTATACGAAATTGAGTACACTAAAACTGAACGTACTAAAAAACTGACGTACTGTATGTGATGTTTAAAATTTCACCATTTTTAATTTCGGATTCGGTTAAGGAAAAATAATGTTTTCTTGGTGGGCTTGTATGCAATGTTGAAATTTCCGCATAATAGCTTCAGAAGTCCATGCTGTAGTACTTCAGAAGCTTATTTGAAGAAGAATAATTATGTGGAAATTATTTTCAAGTCAATTTTTTTGACTTTGAGAGCAATAAGGAATATTACAAGTTTAAATATCGTCTAAATAGTTACATTAAAAACATCATCAGCTATTTTTTCACCCTTAGGGGTGGATTTTTTAAATTTGTATAGGACCACCCCTGAAGTATAAAAATCTATTTAATAAAAATAATCATTAAAAGCGGTTCACAATTGACACGTAACATATGTACAAAAAAAAAAGAAATCACAATCGAATTGAGAACCTCGTACTTTTGGTCGGCTGAAAATTCTGAGTCGCGCAGTACATGTAAACCTACATGTAAACTCGAACCAGTAATATCTTTTCTTTTGCTAGGGTTGTTAAGGGCTTTTATCACCTAGGGTTCGAACCTAGGTATACGACTGCGTGGATAAGTCACATGGTCATAAATAATGTTAAAAAATATCTAATATTCAGACAGATATGACATATTGCTAGATTATACCCGTGACTTCGTCCGCGTAGAACTTAAAAATTATTTGGTAAATCCAAATGTGCATGCACTCATGTTATACGTAAATTTTGTAAAGTAGTTTAAATACATAGAAGTTTTCACTAATAACCTTATTCTATACTTCCAATTTTCTGATAATTTTATGTCAAACGTCAATAAAAAAAAGTTTGGAAAATCCAAAAGTGCACGACTCATAAAGCTCATATGACCGTGAAAAAATATTTTAAATAAATTATAAATTGTAGATTTATTAGTGAAAGAGTTCCAGTAGCAGTAACCGAAGTACACATTCAAGTCACTCCATCAAATTCGTAGGTAAGGTCTTATCATAACCAACAAACCGAGCCCAAACTCGGCACACCTCGTCGAGGAGTTCCAGTTGCATTCACCAAAGCACACCTTCAGGTCACTATTCAAGTCCGGAGGTAAGGTCTCATCGTAACTAACGAACCGAGTTCAAACTCGCCACACCTAGTTTTAGTTGTCGAGGAGTTCCAGTAGCAGTCACCGAAGGAGGTTTTTAATGGGATAAGGGTGACAAACGAGCACACAGTCTACCTGATGGTAAGTGATTGCTGTGGCCCATAGACATCTACATCTATCCTCGTTTGCGAATCAAAATGCAGATGCGTTTTCAGCCGTGAGGACTAACATGGAATGCCTCATTTTCCAGTAAAAAGAGTCTCCGGTTCTCTACACTCACCATACGAAAAACAGCAGCATTAAGCTGCTATGATAAGCTGGTATTCTGCGAGAGCGTGATCTTTCCCCGATCGAGCCGACCCATTTGTGTTACAACTATACAATTAAAATAGCTGCAGCATGGCTCCACCACGTGAAAAAAAATATAATTAAAAATATATTGTGTGTAACCTTTTCATCATCATCATCATTACAGCCCTTCACAAGTCCACTGCTGAACATAGGCCTCCCCCAAGGAATGCCACAAAGCACGGTCCTGAGCCACCTCCATCCATCGACTTCCTGCATGTCTTACCAGGTCGTCACTCCATCTAGTGGGGGGACGCCCTAACTTTTAATACCGGTATGACAATGCCACTGAAAACCTTTTCTACCCACCGGTTGTGTGTCCTTCGAGCTATATGGCCGGCCCATAGCCACTTCAGCTACCAATCCGTTGAGTTATGTCGGTCACTCTAGTTCTACTGCGGATATCCTCATTTCTAAGTTTATCATGCAGAGAAACCCGAGCATAGCCCTCTCTATAGCTCGCTGAGATATCTTGAGCGTCCTCATACGGTCAGCAGTGAAGAACCACGTCTCAGATCCATAAGTCATCACTGGCAACACGCACTGGTTGTACAATTTCGTTTTCAGGTTTTGTAGTATACCTGACAAGAAGATGTGTCGTATTCTCCCGAACGCTGCCCAGCCGAGTTGAATCCGTCAAATGACCTCTCGGTCGAAGTTGGACTTACCTAGTCGGACTATTTGTCCCAGGTAAACATACTCGTCAACAACTTCGAGCTTAGTGCTCCCAACAACTATCGTCATAGGTGTGACATGGACATTAAACATGATCTTTGTTTTGTCCATGTTCATCCTAAGACCTATCCGTTGGGAGACACTATTTAGGTCATTGAGCATAGTGCTTAGGTTCTCCAGCGATTCTGCCATAACGACTATATCGTCGGCAAATCGAAGGTGAGTGATGTACTCGCTAATGTATCCTTTCCAGTCCAGTAGCTTGAAAACGTCTTCCAACGCAGCGGTGAAGAGTTTCGGGGATATATCGTCACCCTGTCTTACAAATCTCTGCAGTTGAATAGGTTTCATACTCTAATTCTGTACTCGAATAGCCATCGTAGCTCTGTACAAACACTTCAGCACTTCGATATACCGACAGTCAACTTGGCACCGCTGAAGGGATTGTAGCACCGCCCAAATTTCGACGGAATCAAGGCTTTCTCATAGTCCACATATGCCAGGCAAAGTGGAAGATTGTACTCTTTGGTCTTCTGTACAATTTGCCGAAGGGTATGTATGTGGTCTATGGTACTAAAGCCTTTTCGGAAACCGGCTTGTTCGGGAGGCTGGAAGTCGTCAAGTCTGCGTACGAGACGATTATTAATGACTCTCGAAAACAGCACGTAGACGCGGCGCAGCAGGGAAATCGGTCTGTAGTTTTTCAAGAGAGCGTTGTCGTCTTTCTTGAAGAACAAGACCACCGCACTTCCGCTCCACGCCTCCGGAGTAGTCCCACCATGAAGGACGGAATAAAAGAGCTTTCCGAGGGACTTTAAGTACCGGTTTTCCACCCGCTTTCAGAAGCTCCGCTGTAATTCCATCGTCGCCTGGGGCCTTGCCGTTTTTAAGGTGCTGGAGAGCCATTCTAATCTCGCTCTGACTGACGTCTGGGATATCATCGGAATAGTGTCGAATAAGACTTGCTCTTGGATCATTATTCACACTTGCGTGTGACTCCAACGATGATGTGTACAGCTCCCCATAGAACCTCTCAATCTCACTCAAAATCTCAGGTGTCCCGGAAACGATGCTGCCACACTCGGTCTTCAACTATACTATGTTTTGATTAAATCTACTTCTAACTAAATTGAATATAGCGATGGTATTGTTTATCATACAATTATTTATAGTGTTTCAAGATTTAAATCTGTTCGATGTAAACGAAATTTCATATGCAATATATTTAATAGAAAAATTTCAATATCCAGTTTTTTTTTGGATATAGTATGAGTAGGTACATATCTACTCCGTGCTTGTTATTATAAAAAGTAGGAGAATAATGAAGAAAAGCGAACAAAATATTGAAATCGCCTGTTTGAGCTTTTTTCAATCGCAATTTAACAATGCCGTCGCGAATATAGGTCAAGTTGTTTTAAAAGGTAAATCATTTTTTAAAGCATTGTGCTTTATTTGAAGCTCTAATTCCGATGTTCACTCAAAAAATATACTCTAAAACTTATGTGTTGTGAGGCAATTTACATTCACAATTGGCACATGAACATGAAAATATTTACAAGTACACCCAGAAAAATTAGTTGTAAAACTATACAAAAACTTGATCCATGCGAGGTGCAAATCCGCGACCCGCAGCGCCACACCAAAGCTTGGCCACTGAGCCACAGAGCCACCGAGCCACCGAGATTAGAACTTTTTTCATACGCCCGTGAAAGTCTACTCCTGGTCAGGAGCGTCTTACTAATAATTACGAAATAAAAAACTGCGAAAGCCAACCCGCCTGCTAAGCGTGGCACTATAGCAAATATGCTCCTAATAAGGCAATCTATTTAGAGGCATTTCTTCAGCTGAGGACTGCATACATACAGTCATCTTTTTTCATTGAAGCCTCCTAACGAAAATGGGTATGAATCTCTTACGCCAAGAATCCGACGGCCACTGAGCTTAACAATATATAGGAATGTTAACTCTCTCTCTCTCTCTGCCTCTCTCTCTAACTCACTCTTGATTTAGAGGTCAGCCTTATGATACCTTTACAGCGACGTCACTCTGAGTGAGATTAGAATGGCTCTCCAGCATCTTAAAAACGGCAAGGCCCCAGGCGAGGATGGAATTACAGCGGAGCTTCTGAAAGCGGGTGGAAAACCGGTACTTGAAGTCCTTCAGAAGCTCTTTAATTCCGTCCTCCATGGTGGGACTACTCCGGAGGCGTGGAGCAGAAGTGCGGTGGTCTTGTTCTTCAAGAAAGACGACAACGCTCTCTTAAAAACAACAGACCGATTTCCTGCTGCGCCGCGTCTACGTGCTGTTTTCGAGAGTCATTACTAATCGTCTCGTACGCAGACTTGACGACTTCCAGCCTCCCGAACAAGCCGGTTTCCGAAAAGGCTTTAGTACCATAGACCACATACATACCCTTCGGCAAATTGTACAGAAGACCGAAGAGTACAATCTTCCACTTTGCCTTGCGTATGTGGACTATGAGAAAGCCTTTGATTCCGTCGAAATTTGGGCGGTGCTACAGTCCCTTCAGCGGTGCCAAGTTGACTGTCGGTATATCGAAGTGCTGAAGTGTTTGTACAGTAGGGTTACGATGGCTATCCGAGTACAGAATTAGTGTACGAAACCTATCCAACTGCAGAGAGTTGTAAGACAGGTGACGTTATATCCCCGAAACTCTTCACCGCTGCGTTGGAAGACGTTTTCAAGCTACTGGACTGGAAAGGATACGGTATTAACGTATATGGCGAGTACATCACTCACCTTCGATTTGCCGACGATATAGTCCTTATGGCAGAATCGCTGGAGGACCTAAGCACTATGCTCAATGACTTCAATAGTGTATCCCAACGGATAGGTCTTAAGATAAATGAATTTTAGAGTAGTTACGTAATAAGTTATCAGTCCTCCCGTTGCTGCAGCCCATGGACCAGCAACCAATTTCAAATAAGGAATGACGCAGATGTATGTATTGTCACCTCTTGAGATATACTGCCTTCAAGTATGTTGGTTCCTTTATCCAGTTTAAAATAAAATATCGTTATATGTTATTTTAAACTGGAACACAGTAGTAGATACACAGCTGCTTTGCTGAAATAATTAAGCGAGTGGTACCTACCCAGATAAAGCACTAACCGTTGCAAATATTTCGTTGCAGCAAAGATATTTAGCTTCATGAAAATAATCATTTAAATTTTTCTAAAAGTAACAAATAAAGTAATATGTGCCGTGTAGTGGCGGCGTAAGAAAACCCACTACCCCATATCACATACCATGGGTGTCGTAAAATACGGTAGAGGGAATTTGATAAAGGAAATCAGCAGTAACATCTTTCTCATAGTTCAAAATTATAAAAAAACTGCAGTTGCCAACCCGCCTGCAAAGCGTGGAAACTATAAGAAATAACCCTATGAGGCAATCTACGGGGGAGGCCTGTGTTCAATAGTGGACTTTTGATTGGCTGTAATGAATGATGAATGAATAAAAAAAAAAAATAATAATTGTAACATTACATCATTAGTTCTCACAAACCAAACTAGACGGCGCTGTATGTAGATAAATCGCGCCATCAAGATTAACTCCGATTTGCTATATAGGGTCCGAAGCCTGCTTTCTTCAGATAGCTTCACTAGGGATTCTCAGACCGCAAGATAACTGCTTCCACCATGTGGGACAGTATATTTGATCGACAAGAAATAACGCTCCTACAGGTAACTAGCCTCTTGCTACCCTCGTGGAACTTAAATATGTAAGATTTATATAGGAGCGAAATATAGCTTGTACTCGTATTATTGTAAAGTGTAACGTATCGTGCAATAATGTCGAGTTTTGCTATCTCCGTCTATTAATCACTCGCTATCCGGACTTCCTATGTAGTATAATAGTATTCCGCGTCCGCGGCATCAGCCCAACTTTAATTATGTTTCAACCTCTAATTACACTTCAAGATCTGAAGTATACGCTAGTAGAAGTATTTTATGGTGATAGCATGCGGGACGTATTACTAAGTACTAAATTGTATGAAAATTATCATTCTGTAAAGAAAATGCCTGTTCCTCATTTACTGTTTTGAAATGAAGCTAAAATATTTTGTTTTATGTGTTTTTAAGTACTTACTTATAATCGTTAATTATTGCTTGTTTATACATGTCTCTTTCTATTGTAATTTAGCGACAAAAGAGAGACCAACTTTAAGCATTTTTTAAATTGATGTCGAGTTTTATGAGTACGACTCATAAATATTATTAAATTTTAACTATTATAAATTGTGTATAAGCGTTTTTAACATAACTATTCCATAGTGTTTATTTGAATCAATTAGCATTAATATTTTCAGAGATGTCATTTTCATCACTTACCTAATCTCTAAGTATAAAAATCAATTGCTGTCCGTTAGGCTCGCTAAAACTCGAAACTGGCTCGACCGATACTGATGAAATTTTTTGTGTGTGTTTGAGTTTAGATTTACAATTAGACCCGGTAGGTGGAGCTGTTGTCGAGATCCAGAAATCACCCGTGCGAAGCCAGGGCGGATCGCTAATATATGTATAAATATTAAATATAGAGTGAGTTAAACGAACAAGCTCTAAACAAAACTATAGTAAATATTAATGTTGGCGAATTTTCCCTAAAGGAGAGTTTATTTTATAGTACCTTATATAACTGTAGACACTTATCTGGCCTGGGAACCAAATCAGGAAAACATGAAAAATTATTACATTTTATATGTCGATAAACTAGGTTTTTGTCGTAAGTTAAAACCTTGAAATAGAACCAACACTATTTAGTGAAAATAATATACAAAAATAGTAAAAAAAATATGTATGTATGTAATTCTGGTAATTTTCCTTTAACATAATAATATTATATTCATGATTGTTTTCCGATTTTTCTTAGCGATACATTTGGAGATACGGTAAGATAATAACAACTGTATTGAGGTACTAACGGTATATTTTCACCACGGGACGATATGGGGTAGTGAATATTATCATACCGCCCCGACACGGTTAACATACTCGTAGAATAGAATAGAAAATAATCATTTTTACTCAATGTAGATTACATGTAATTCTTATTGAAAGCAATTTCTTTACTTTACCACTGGTCGGAAAAAAACCTCTGACCTGGGACGAACCGGTAAGAACCCAGCGGGACTTTTGAAAAGAAGTAAATTATACAATATAAGAGGTTGTACAAACTATTTACAAAATTTATTTTAGAAACAGCTTGGAAACGACTACCTGTATTCATTTATATTATAATAATCCTTTTTATACAGCTTCTGTATAGTAAAATATTTAAACTTGGTAATAAAGAGACCTTGTATATTTTCTGGGACTTTGTTGTAATAGCGTATACATTGCTCCAAGAATGAATTACTGCCTATTTGGAGTCGAGAAACTGGTGTCACTAGCTTGTGTTTATTCCTAGTGTTTACAGAGTGTATATTACTTTTTTTACTAATACTACTTTAGTTTTTGTGAACATACATTAAATTTTCGTAAATATACTGAGAGGCCAAAGTTAATATATTTATTTCTTTAATTTCTCTGAGAGATTCTCTCGGCTTTAGGTTGTAAATAGCTGAGTGTATATTACTTTTTTTACTAAAACTACTTTAGTTTTTGTGAACATACATTAAATTTTCGTAAATATACTGAGAGGCCAAAGTTAATATATTTATTTCTTTAATTTCTCTGAGAGATTCTCTCGGCTTTAGGTTGTAAATAGCTGAGTGTATATTACTTTTTTTACTAAAACTACTTTAGTTTTTGTGAACATTCATTAAATTTTCGTAAACATACTGAGAGGCCAAAGTTAATATATTTATTTCTTTAATTTATCTGAGAGATTCTCTCGGTTTTAAGTTGTAAATGGCTTTTATGATCCTCTTCTGCAAAATAAAAATAGTTTCTAAATCAGCCGCATTTCCCCACGGCAAAATCCCATAAGACATTATGCTATGGAAATAATTGAAATAAACTAATCTAGATTTATCGATACTAGTAAGACCTCTATCATTTTTTACAGCAAAAGCTGCAGAGCTTAGCCTGCTTGCTATTATATTACATCCATATTATCAGGTGGGTATCGTAAGACGCGAAAGAGGAAAACTGAAACAGGAAATGGGGAGAACGAGAGCACCATCTTCAACCAAATTTATGAAAAAAATGCGGTTGCCAACACGCCTGCCAATTGCTACTATGGCAAAATCCCCCTATGAGGCAATCTTTGGGAGATCTTTAAGTAATGAATGGATTGATGAATGGATATTTTGACCATGCTAATTTTCAATCATCTACGTAAAATAGTAAGTGTGTCTAGTCTCTGAGAAAAACGTTTGTGAAAACAAACCTACAGTTTATTAATGACTTGACGACGTGATTCCCTAGTGTTCCATTTTGCTAATTAAATCACGGTACACTATAATAAATGGAACCTAATTATTAAGGATTAGCTAATGTTACTTAAAGAATAAATTGTATGCTATTGCAAGTCTTTGATAAGAAGATAAAAAAATCATAATTGCTTATAACATGATCTTATACATATACCGATGGCAAAAATTACAAATGAAAGAAAAGGTGTATTAAATTAATTGTACAATAAGCGATCACTTCAAGGTAAGCTTTGAATTGACAGAAACTTAAATTACGTATGAGACGGCGGTGTACTTTCAAAATGAATAAAATAAAATTTAATATACTACATAAGTATGATTTATGTACATTTACATATATTAAATAAATATCGTACATACAATAAACTAAAGCCCGGTCTTAGAGCACTAATAATTTCGTAAAAACACCTTACTTTTCTCTGTCGCTCGAGCATAAATGTACACGTGTTTTGTTTTACTTGTAAGGATAACTTCAGCGCCGTGGGGGTTTATTCGCCACTGATTTGGTGAGGTAAAATAATTAAATAATCTATTTCGACCTACGGGCGTCGTAAGAATTGTCCACAGGGAATGCTCCTACGTATACTGTGGCAGTGTCTAACGTGTGAGAGGTCTGGTACAATGTGTGCCAATTCGCTTGCCAAGTGTATTGATTACAGCAAAATCTGCGAATTTGAGCAAAGCCGCGACCAAAAAAAATATTAAAACCGTTTTTTTTAATTATAATGCCGTTTGTCAAAACATTTGTTCTTCTCTATTTTATTATAACGGCAAATAGTGTTTGGCCTTTATAATATATTTTGTACATGTTACTGCATTTTGTAACAAATCATCATGAACCTTAAAATATATGTTTCAATCATCATGAACGTTAAAATATATTTTTCATAATACTTGTTAAAAATGTGTTTATCAATAAAATAATGTAAAACTAAATTGTCTATGATCGATTTAATGAAGCGACAAATACATAATATATGTAGGCATGTCAGTTATATTTAATTAAAATTAAATGCATAGGTAGAAAGGCTTGTTGTCAACATGAAAGGTTGATAATTATAATGTTGGAGTGCTAATAAAAGCCTTCATTAGATGTTTTAATAGATATAGGGTCATTTTGTTAATTATGTTCTCTGAAACTCTACCCATGGGAGTTCTTTAATTAATAAGTAGAACACGTGTAGTTGGTTAACGGTGCAAATTATAGCATTATACTCTGAAAATTAGCTTTGGAATAATCATTATAAAATGGTTTACCACTTTTTGTAATATTATTTGCAATACGATCATATTATATTTTTATAGTTACTAAATACCACGCTCTCACAAAATACCAGAGTAAAATAGCAACTCAAGGCCGCTGTGTTTCGTATGGTGACTGTAGAGAGCCGGAGACCCTTTTTACTGGAAAAGAGGCATTCTATCTTAGTCCTCAGGGGTGACAACGCATCTGCATTTTCATTCTTAATCGAGGATAAATGTAGACGTCTATGGGCCACGACAACCACTTACCATCAGGTGTATAGGTGGACTATTGCGATACTAAGAAAATGGTGACATAAAACTTGTGTGACAAAAAACCCCGGTCGACCCGACCCATTCGTGCTACAACTAATATAGCTGCAGCGTGGCTCTACCACGTACAAAAAAAACCATTCTGTTTAACAAACGTTTTAGTAGGAATGTACTACTTTTTTACTTAAATGTTAACTTCAGTTACACGTGGCTATGACAGACTGACGCCGGAAATCAATCAAATGCGGAACCTTCATTTTAGCAGAATTATCAACACGAGCGCTAGTCAATACACCTGCCTGTAGTGATTTTTTATTGGTAAAATTAAAAATGTTATATCCACATTATTTTCTGTATACATTATATATACAGTTATATATAACATATATCTTTTCTGTACACATTTTATGAACATATTACAGCCGAACGTCCATCGCAAACTAAACTAACTTAGTTTATCTTAGTATTATATTATATTAGTATTAGCTCGCAGAGCTGAGTTAGTTTTTCATACATGTGCATCCACCGCAAACTATGCCAGCTAAGCTAGGTAAAATAGCCAAACTAATTCAAACTAACTTAGTTGTGTAGACCGATCCGAAGCTACGCGAACTAACCTAAGCGCCTCTCACCCCCTTACCTTACCCCTCTGGCGCCTCTCGCTTAGTGTTGTTTGTTTTTTCACATAGTTTAGTTCGCGGTGGACGTTCGGCTTATGAGTACATACATACCTGCAAATTTTTTTAAGTCATAAAATACTTATTTCCTTCGATAATCGAATCTACGACCCGCAGCTTTTAATAAATAATATAAGAGCTTAAGAAAACTTGACAACACGCATTAACAATAATTTGTGATAATCTTAGTGAGAACACAAGATTTTAGCCATAAATTTACTCTATTGTTATCGGTTCTTAATAAAACTGAATTACCAAATTCCGATATATTAATACTAAAGGTCAAGCTAACAAAAAGTGTGTAAAATAATTTTGCATCTACTAAAATTTCTTCTTTATTAGTAAAAATGCAAGACATTAAGTTTGATTATTGCAATGTAGTTTAAAAAATATTACAAAAATAAATAAAATACTCTCGTCCTTAGTTCATAATGGTTCATAATCAGAAGAAACGAAAATTATGATATACAAAATAAAACAGTTCATTTTTTGTTGTGATTTTTTAAAAGAAAGAAAAAATCGAGTAAAATTTATCTGTTAATCTGTCTAATTAGTAGTGCGTCTGAATTTTTGAAAAGAAAATGATTCTACTTTATTTACGCAATGGATCGAAATTTATCAATAACTATAGCGTGTAAATGTTGTGAACTATTTATACAATTTATTAATTGGATTTATATGCACTTAGCGCATATTCATTGTGCCGGTCGAATACGAGAATTAAGATTTTTGAAGTGAAAACTTCTTTAGCCGCGTTGAGCGATTTTTGGTAGGGGAAAAACTTATGGGACCGCGTCACCGATGACCTCGACATGCTCGTGACGTATTCGTCTTGCGCCAGACTACCGACGCGTAGTACATATTTATTTATCTATGATGTATACGCATATATCATTGAGCTTACACTTCTGTCGGCAGTCTTAATGACTACCACTGTTTTTGGAACGAAGTTCCTTATCGCACGGTACGAATTTGGCGGATGGGGGCTAGACGAGAAAAAGTGTAACATTTTTCCGTCACGACCCCTTCTGACGTAGTATAGACAGACGGCTTTGGCGGCTATAAGGAAGCGAGATGGAAGAATATCCACTCTCGCACTTTTTATTATCTTGAAAGAAATATTATTTTATTTTAAATGACGCTTCATTTTAATAGGCTCTAGTAATTCATTTATTTGTATTTGTTAATCAATAATATAATACGTTTATCAATAATAATATACTGTGAAAGGAACTTCGTTCCAACTGAGTGTTCCACGACACTCACGCATGTTTTTTTTTTAAATAAGGTCTTGAATGCTAGAAGGCTAAAATAAAGAAACTTTTAATTATGAAAAAAGCCCTGATCTTTTAAATAAATTCATTATTACCTAATATCGTCTATAAACGCATAAAAATGGTATCAAGAATTCATTATATTTGTCAATGTTTGTATGGTCTACAAATACTTATTACATTGTTGAGGTCATTAATTGAACATCCAGTTTTAGCATTACTTTAACTACATACTTACTGATTTACCTAAACGTTTAAGTCTTGGTGAGCGTAATCCTCTCTGCCTTACGCCGTATTACAATACAACTGCATCCGATTTAGTAATTCTGATTTCAATACCATTTTAAGTCCATTACCTCAGTAATACTCTTATCAAATGACTTGGTAGGACAAAAGCTAAGAGTTTGGATGAGATGCTGAGAATGATGATGAGAATATAGTACGTAGGCAGTGTCATATCGTCCACAAATAATTTTTCCGAGTCTGAATTTTTTTTCATGTTATATTTTATGTATAAAATACATCTTGAAGATAGGAAAAATTTCTAAATTGGAGGTAAATATAAAAAAAATGCGATAAAAATCGGATTAGTTTACGTTGTTTGGTATGTTTACGGTGGTAAATTAATGAAGTAACAATTGGTTTAATTAAATACGCATGAAGATATTTTATGGCTCATCCGAAAACTTCTTAGTTTTTGATTCATTGTCACACATTGTTAGGATTCATTAGTTTTTTATATTATTTGCAAGATTAGAATCAAACATTAATTAAATGGCAACATCAAGTCACATAGCCATTTTCTACTGACTTCAAAAGGAGACGGTACTCAATTCGACTGTATGTTTTTTTTATGTGTGTTAGTTACCTCATAACTTTTTTTTGGGTGAACCGATTTCGATGATTCTTCTTTTATTTGAAAGCTGATGCTTCTCGTTTGGTCCCATATAAATTTGATCAAGGTATGATCAATAGTTTTTAAGTTATTCTTAATAATTTATATTGAAGTCGGTTGTACAAAATTTTAAATTTTAAATTATAAGCTTATTATTTTATTTATTTTAAACAAAATACAATAATATTCATTTACATAATTTAAACCACCATTATTATGTATTACATCGTAATATTTAATAACAATTTAGATAAAATTAAATCTATTTTGGTTTGAATTTTTGCATATCTTACATAACGCACTAAAAGCTAGCGTGCATATGAAGGGGAATGTTTGATAGTTCATATCGTGCGCCCACAGTATTATATTATATTGCTGTCATTTGTGGTTGCGTGCATGTTAAACACAATAAAGGCACGCTTTATTGCATGAATGTGGCTTTTAAGAAATGCCACAGCATTTTAAATAAATTTAAATGAATACTGAGTTTTTTTTTGGTCTTCAGCACAGCGTTATTGTTTCAAATAAACGTATTTTAAATATAACTCTATGATCACAGTTTGTACACTCTTTTTATATCAAGTATAGACGTACTTACAGGCAGAGAAATCAAGGCGAAATTGGAAGAATTAAGGGACCGATTGAGACTTAAATCGGATTATCTGTATTGGATCAAGTAAGTCCCTTTGACAAATGCCGGGTTTAGAGTCTCCTCAAAAGATGCATGTATATATTATGAATATGATACATATATTATAATAATATGAACTTTGCTACTTTCTGCTAATATTATTCGCTATACAGTAATCGAATAAGCGTTTTAACAATTTGATTTACTCTAAGTTATATATATCTGAAATGGTATCGAATTCGCTAACTTTACTTCTCAAAGAAAAATCTCTCAAACTCAAGTCAAAATTGGTTTCATCACTTAAATTGACTTTGTAAGAAACTACAAATCGATCTTGCCATGACTTTAAAACTTTCAGTTTTACACTCATCCAACTTTATAATGGATATCTTTTTACTTATACTAATTTAAAATAAGTATTTTATACTTTAAGTTTGATAAAAGATTCACAAAGTGGTAGAGCTTATATACTTTAAGTTTGATTTACAAAGTGGTAGAGCTTATTTTTCGCTCAGAGTTTCTTTGATGATTTGAATGGTACCAATCATTATTTTCTACTTGGTAGAGCCACGCTACAGCTATATTAAGGTTGGGCAGACCAGTCCTCAGGGTTGACAACGCATCTGAATTTTAATTCTTAATTGAGAATAAATGTTGATTTTATGAGCCACTGCATTCAATTATCATCAAGTGGACTGTGTGCTCGTTTGTCGCCCTTATTCTATAAAAGAAACTTAATTCTGCCTTCGAGCAGCAGTGCCCCCAAGCCCCAAGGGTATTTTCCGGATTGTTTGTTTGCGGGTGCAGCAGGTGTCCATGGGCAGCAGCATCCACTTACCATCGGGTAGACTGTGTGCTCGCTTGTCACCCTTATTCTATAAAAGAAACTTAATTCTGCCTTCGAGCAGCAGTGCCCCCAAGCCCCAAGGGTATTTTCCGGATTGTTTGTTTGCGGGTGCAGCAGGTGTCCATGGGCAGCAGCATCCACTTACCATCGGGTAGACTGTGTGCTCGCTTGTCACCCTTATTCTATAAAAAAAGGGTCATGTCTAAATGAGATTGTTTACGGGCTGATTATAATGAACGTCATGTTTAATCCTTGACAAATATGACAAATACTGTAGATCTACTTTTAGCGTCGCTCGTAAAATATGAAGCTTGTGTCGTTTGTGGGTGTCACGTTGTACGCTAAAATATAGCTGAGATGAATTCAATATTGCTGCAATTGGCAAACTGTTTATTTTTGAGTTTATAGAGAATAATTTATTTGCTTCTATGATTTAGCTGAGATTAAAGCTTAAAATAATATATTTTTTACAATCGACTTCAATATAAATTATTAAGAATAACTCAAAAAATTTTGGTCAGACCTAGATCAAATTTATATGGGACTACAGGAGAAGCACCAGCTTTCAAGTAAAAAAAGAATCATCGAAATCGGTTTACCCAGAAAAAAGTTATGAGGTAACACACAAAAAAAAAGAACACAGTCTAATTGAGTATCTCCGCCTTTTAGAAGTCGGTAGAAAACTAGGCTTATTCAAAAATCTTTAATTTTTGCAACGATTCTAATCGTAGTTTAAAAAGGTGTCATATTGCATACCTTAGGTAAGAGTATGAAATATAATTGATCTTCACTCTTTTTTCGGTATTTGTAATATGTAACTCAATGTCTTGTATGTAAAGCTATTGTTTTGTAAAAATAAATAAATAACATAATAAAAGTGGCATTGCTTTGCAAAATAGTTGGGCTTCCATGTAATAACTTTTAACTTATCTATGACAAAGCATCGATATTCGCAATTCGTATAAATGGATTGATAATAATATTGATTTAGTATGTGTGTTTAATTCTATGTGTAAGTTTGTACGTATTAATTAAGGATCAAAGCCAAATATATGCCAGGTTTGTTACACAACCGTACTCAATATCACTAATAATCCATTTGAATATCAATAGTAAATTAATATATAACCATAATACCAGCTTAAAATAACATCGCATCCAAATCTATAGATGTAGGTGTGTATGAGTCACAGTATTCACTTACTATCAGGTGGACTACGTGCTCGTTGGTCTTTATTTATATAATTCTTCTGTCCTTGTGTATATGACTGAACTTCTCCTAAACGGCTGGACCAACTTTGATGAAATGTTGTGTGTGTAATTAAGTTGATTCAAGAAATTGTTGCTGGTTTAAATTCACTATTGGACGTGGTAGGTGGTGCTGTTGTCGAGATCCAGAAATTACCCGTGCGAAGCTCGGGCGGTTCTATATAAAAAAAATATTTTTGGGAATTTCTAACAGTCGCCTCTTACGATATCCACGGACCGAAATACGGGATTTTTTCTGCCATACTCAACATATTTTCCTTCTTTCAACTTCATAAAATAAGATTTTTTTTACGGCTATTTAAATTATTATGTGCAAATGTTGCAGAATAAGTACATAGGCGTTATACTCACTGACTAAAATGAGCCTAAACCTCATTTGGAATATGAAAAAAAAAAACAGACGGAATATCGTTACATATTTACTGTTACTATATTTGGAAACTATACAGTAACAGTAAATATGTAACGATACTCCGTCAGGGGAAGCTTGTCAAATGTCGACAATTGATTGAATTCCTGAGAAATTCTTATATAAAAGTTACAGCGAATATACGTCCCACTCCCACTGCTGGGCACAGGCCTCCCCTTATTTCTGAGAGGGTTTTAGGGCAAGGAAGTGTCCGCCGCGCTGCCCCAATGCGTATTGGCGAACTTCACATGTCTTCGAAATATTTTTTTTCTTATTTCTCAGACATGCAGCTCCCCTCACGATGTTTTCCTTCACCGCCGAGCACGTGGTAAATAAATTCTTATATATAACAATAATTTATATATAACAAAATATTGCTTCTTTATTCAATATATGTTTTCTTGGAAGCGACTCTAGACGTTTTGGATGTAATTTTATATTAGGATAATGACTTATTTTCCAAGACTATCCTCGCTCGTTTGCCCAGGTACTTCATACTAACATTTTACGCATTTAAACTGACTGGCTTGTTCTGTCTATTGTAATGGGTACAGCAAAGCAGTAGAATATTTTACCAGTGTTTGTATTTCCGTTCGATTACAGTTTGGGTGTGTCCAAGACAATAGTTAATAGGCGCTTGTTACGCTAAGACAGTGCGAATTACCATCACCACTTAGCACTTGGTTGGATTTAAGTTAAACAGTCAGAGTCATGTCTAGTAGCAGAGTACTAGGCTGCGAGAGCGCTAGATCCTAGCAGGAAGCAATGTTTGCGTTAAACACTTTTTTGTTTTCAGTATATATACATTTTTCAAATTGCGTTTAGTTTTCCGAAACAGCACTCGAGACATAGTGCCTAAAACATTTATGCGAGACCTCACCTCCACATTCTCCTATATCTTGGAGGAGTTTTAAATACATAAATTGAACACGGAGAAGCACTTAGATACGGAATAATTATATCATACAGATCGTACTACTCGTTTATTGCGGGAATCGAATCCGCGGCCCGCAGTGCAGAAGCCAGATGATACTATGCTACTGTAATATTTACATTCTGTGCGCTTGTACTCGGACTACTAAGCCATGAGTCGTCTATACTGTTATAATATATATTCTAGTTTATTCGAATTTCTTTACCTTTTTTTTGTCATTATTTTTGCTGCGCTACCTCCCATATGTTTATATCTGCTTAGCCTAATGGTTGACTGGGAGAGAATGCCTTAAGGCATTAAGTCCGCAATATGTACGATTTTAATTTTTGTGCATAAAAGTTTAAATAAATAAATAAATATCATAGGTAGTTTAGTCAGGACTTGTTTCATAATATTTCAGAGCAGTGACCATGTCACAAAATAATTTGACTAAAACATGCTATTATAAGTACGCATGTATGTGCCAATTTACTGCAACGCGTAACTAACGCCCAGTCACCTTGTCTTAAAACGTCTATTTAATTTATAGCCTGGGCTTACTCGGTTTAATATACGGCTACAACATGTTTAAGAGTTAAAATGAGTCCGAGATTAGATTCCGATCGTGCAATTTTACCTCAAGGTGGGCCGTTTGATTTATGTGTGGTGTTCTGAAAAATTTTAATGAGTTTTGAAATATTTTATTTTGTTATGAAATATGTGCTAGTTCATTGGTAATGAAGATTAACTGCAAACTAAAACTAATACTGCTTTATTCATTCACCAAATCTTTTTATTTTCTTTGACTTTCGTGACGTCGCCTTGTTCACATTTGGGAGTCCTTTCTCTGGGTTGTTACTTTAGCGAGATATGATTACGGGGAATGTGCCATAGCTTATGATTATATCGGCTCAGTTTCTCTTACATATAATATGTCTAATACACAACATCAAAACACAACATTTGACAAGAGCCGTGGTAGCTCAGGTGCTAAGCGCTCGCTGTAAATTTCACAGCTCGAGTATTTAGATACCACGTATATAGTAGGCTGTAACTTTAATATTAAAACACAACATTGCGTACACAAAACTAGATAAGAGGACGCATTCAAACATACTCTTAGGTAGGGTAAGGGTCACATCTAGTAGCCTATTAGCTGACTTCATTAAATATGGTTCACTAACCGTGGTCGTGTTGGCGTATAAGGCGACAGAGGGAGAAATCTTAAAAAAAAATAATGGGCAAAAAAAAAAAAATGGAAAATTAATAATGGGCAGCAGCGTCTTCCTAATAATAACTAATAAAAAAAACATGTGTGCAGTTCACACGCGGTAGAAGTGAAAACTTCAGAAAACTGAACTTCGAGAGAATGAGACTCATCAAATCAAATCAATCAAATCAAATCTGTTTATTTTGTGAACATAGGTTAATTTATAGATCTCGACATGTACATAATAAAATACAAGGTAGTTTCTCTATGTCCCGCCAGTAGGCATACAAAATATAAAATTAACAAGTGCAACGCATTAATAACATTAATTAAATTTTTCTTCTTCTGATGGTTCTAATTGAAATCATTATATAATATATTAATAATTATGAAAAATTTAAAGATAATAAAGGTATAGTGTACATACAATAATTTTTGTAATTTTATCTAATTGTCATCTAGTATTAATTGGCACATGTCATGATAGATATGTAGTCAATGCAGTTTAATGATATAATATTTTAATGTCAAAATGTATAATTAAGGAATTCATCTATAGAATAATATGCTTTATCATTTAGTAGATCAAAAAGTTTACGTTTATAAATATTAATGTTGTCACAATCTCTAATGCACTTAGGTATTATATATTATATATACTTTTGGTGCCATTGCGTTTATACTCTTCTGTAAAAAAACAGTTCTACTTGGTACTAAATGAAGCTTATCTGAGCGACGTTGACTTTCCACAAATTTATACAAGTTAACATTACGTTTTACAAAAATGCTTGTTTCATAAATATATAATGAGGGAAATGTTAGAATTTTTAATTTTTGAAAATGTGGCTTACACGTGTTGGTGCTTTTTAAATTACAGATTGCACGTAGACATTTTTTTGCGCAATGAACACATCGCGAATATTGGGTGCATTGCCCCAAAATATAACGCCATATCTTAGGATTGAGGCGACATAATCATGGTATGCTGCTAGTAGTGCTTTCTGGTTTGCAATTTTTCCCAACATATAAAGGACGTATGCAAATTGGTGCAATTGTTTACAAATACTATCAATTTCAGTCTTCCACGACATATCATTGTCTATATGTAGTCCCAATTTTTTTTTACCTTTGTTTCTTTTACGTCTTGGCCCATATATTTAATGTGTAGATTTATTGAGGTATTTTGTTTTATTTGAAAAGTCATTATTTTGGTTTTGTCCAGATTAATTTTTAGGTTGTTTTCTACTTTGTTTGACTATTATTATTAATTTCACTTTCAATGTCATCATAATTATTACTATTATAACTTACAGTGCTGTCATCGGCAAATAACGACATTTGGTGACTTGTACAATTTGGAAAGTCATTTATATAAATGATAAAAAGGAGCGGGACAAGAACTCCACCCTGAGGAACTCCGTATTTAATCAATTGTGTATCGGAAGAGTATATTTTTTCGGTTTTCGACTTGATATCTATTCGGGTAATTTGTGTTATTTGTTTTCTGTCTTCTAGATAAGATCTCATTGATTGAAGCACGTTTCCCCTAACTCCAAAGATGTATAATTTGTTTAGTAGTATATTATGATCTACATAATTGAAGGCCTTAGTCATGTCCATATACATTGCCACAGCTGGTTTCCTACTATCCATGTTCCGGTATATTTTCTCCAGAAAGTTGTAGATAGCCATATTGGTAGTTTTGTTTTTTCTGAATCCCATTTGTTCTTCGCATAAGATATTATTAATTTCCAAGTAGTTATATCATCATCATTACAGCCCTTCACAAGTCCACTGCTGAACATAAGCCTCCCCCAAGGAATGCCACAAAGCACGGTCCTGAGCCACCTGCATCCATCGACTTCCTGCATGTCTTACCAGGTCGTCACTCCATCTAGTGGGGGGACGCCCTACACTTCGTCCGCCGGTACGAGGCCGCCACTCGAGAACCTTTTTTCCCCATCGGTTGTCGGTTCTTCGAGCTATATGGCCGGCCCATTGCCACTTCAGCTTACTAATCCGTTGGGCTATGTCGGTCACTCTGGTTCTACTGCGGATATCCTCATTTCTAATTTTATCACGCAGTGAGACTCCGAGCATAGCCCTCTCCATAGCTCGCTGAGCGACCTTGAGCTTCCTCATCCGGCCAGCAGTGAAGGACCACGTCTCAGTTCCGTAGGTCATCACTGGCAACACGCACTGGTTGTACAGCCTCGTTTTCATGTTTTGAGGTATACCTGACGAGAAGATGTGCCGTAATTTCCCGAACGCTGCCCAGCCGAGTTGAATCCGTCGATTGACCTCTCGGTCGAAGTTGGACTTACCTAGTCAGACTATTTGTCCCAGGTAAACATACTCGTCAACAACTTCGAGCTTAGTCTCCCAACAACTACCGGCATAGGTGTGACATGGACATTAAACATGATCTTTGTTTTGTCCATGTTCATCTTAAGAGGCCATTGAGCATAGTGCTTAGGTCCTCCAGCGATTCTGCCATAAGGACTATATCGTCGGCAAATCGAAGGTGAGTGATGTACTCGCCATTGATGTTAATACCGTATCCTTTCCAGTCCAGAAGCTTGAAAACGTCTTCCAATGCAGCGGTGAAGATTTTCGGGGATATAACGTCACCGTCTTACAACTCACTGCAGTTGGATAGATTTCGTACTCTGATTCTGTACTCGGATAGCCATCGTAGCTCTACTGTACAAGCACTTCAACACTTCGATATACCGACAGTCAACTTGGCACCGCTGAAGGACTGCAGCACCGCCAAATTTCGACGGAATCAGGCTTTCTCATAGTCCACATACGCCAGACATAATGGCAAATTGTACTCCTCGGACTTCTGTACAATTTGCCGAAGGGTATGTATGTGGTCTATGGTGCTAAAGCCTTTTCGGAAACCGGCTTGTTCGGGAGGCTGGAAGTCGTCGAGTCTGCGTGCTTTTCGTAATGACTCTCGAAAACAGCACGTAGACGCGACTCAGAAGGGAAATCGGTCTGTAGTTCTTCAAGAGAGCGTTGTCGCCTTTCTTGAAGAACAAGACCACCGCACTTCTGCTCCACGCCTCCGGTGTAATGCCACCATGTAGGACGGAATTAAAGAGCTTCTGAAGGACTTCAAGTACCGGTTTTCCACCCGCTTTCAGAAGCTCCGCTGTAATTCCATCCTCGCCTGGGGCCTTGCCGTTTTTAAGGTGCTGGAGAGCCATTCTAATCTCGCTCAGACTGACGTCCGGGATATCATCGGAATAGTGTCGGATAAGACTCGCTCTTGGATCGTTACTCACACTTGCGTGTGGCTCCAACGATGATGTGTACAGCTGCCCATAGAACCTCTCAATCTCACTCAAAATCTCAGGTGTCCCGGAAACGACGCTGCCACACTCGGTCTTCAGCTTCGACAGTTGGCTCTTTCTGGCAGACAGATCTCTAGCAAAGACTTTGGAGCCCTGGTTCCGCTCGATCGCTTCTTCAATACGAGCTGTATTAAAGTTGCGTAAGTCCCGCCGCAGGCATTTGGAGATCTGTCTGTTCAGTTACCTGTATTCTGTCAAATCTACTGAAGACTGCAGCTTCATATACCGTCTAACAGCCATGAGATTAAGAGTGTGATCGGAGAGTTTTTGTGTTCTTCTGCGGCGGGTCTTGCAAAACTTAGCTCCGACCGCATGGATAGTTTCCACGAACTTGTCATTCATATCGTCCACTGCATTGCAATCTTCTAGGCACTGAAAACGGTTTCGTAGCTCGAACTGAAAGGTTTTGGGACTTTGGATTAGAGCACGAGGGGGACGGAGCGTTGACTTCATTAGACGTGACCTCTCCAACTTAACGTTTAGGTTCAGTGTGCCTCTCACCATTCGGTGATCGCTGCCGGTTTTCACCCTCGCGATCACTGAGACATCACTGAACAGTTGTCGCTTGGTCGTCATAATGAAGTCAATCTCATTTTTTGTCGAACCGTCGGGGCTCGACCAGGTCCACTTCCTGTGGGGCCGCTTCTGGAAGAAAGAGTTCATCATAAAGAGTCCCTCTTTCTCCATGAAGTCGGCCAGCTGCCCGCCCCTTGGGTTCCGTTGCCCTATTCCGAATTTCCCTACTTTCAGCTCACCGTACTCTCTTGTGCCTAGTTTTGCGTTGAAGTCTCCCATTAACACCGTGTAGTGGGTTTTGGTGGAATGCATGGTTCTAGAGATATCCTCATACATTTCCTCCACCTCCTCATCGGGGTGTGCCGAGGTTGGTGCGTAAACCTGTATGACCTTCAGCGAATACCGTTTGGTGATTCTGAGTATAAGGTACGCAACCCTCGTCGATACACTCCCAATCTTTACAACGTTGTTAACGAGAGACTTGTGGACGATAAATCCGACACCCCCTTGGGACAGATGGTCGCCCTCCGGTGATAGAACAAGTTGCCGGATTCGAGGATTACCGTGTCCTCCCCTCTCTTCGGACCTCGGATAATCTATAATATTCCAGCGCAACTTGTCTATCTCTTCTTCAACTCAGGATCTTCTCGTCAGTCCTCAGGGTGCGTGCGTTATAAGTTGCCAGGTCGAGTCGTCGTAGGTGGCAACAGAACCTCCACCGGAGATTCTTAGCACCCCCTGCCCCGCCGTTACCATGGTCGCCACCGTAGCCAGGAATAGCGGGGCCGCCGGGGACTGGGGGCCGTCTCTTCGTTACTATCATGGGGGGTATATTGCCATAGTTGCCACGCTTGGCGAGCGGGTTGGCAACCGCAGTTTTTTTATTGTTGTTTTGCTGTTATCAGAAAGATGCTGCTGCCCATCCTCTGCCTCAGTTTCCCTCTGTCGCCTCTTACGACACCCACGGGAAGATATGGGGTAGTGAGTATTCTTACCCGCCACTACACGGGGTAGTAGTTATATAGCCTAATATAAATAACATATTATTATTATTATTAACATAAAATATGCGAAAAAGTTATTTATATTAGTTATATAGCCTAATATAAATAACTTTTTCGAATATTTTAGAGAAAATCAATAGTAATGCCATCGGTCTATAATTACTAACATTTGTTTTATCTTCTTTTTTATATAAAGGCTTGATGATTGCAATTTTCAGATTTTCTGGAAATGTTCCACTTTGTATGCAATTGTTTATATTATAACATATTATAGGAGCTATTAGAGGTGCCACTTCTTTAATTATCTTTGTGTGTATGTTCTCGTATCCGGTGGTGTTTGTACTTTTAAGGTTTTTAATAATTGTTATAATTTCTTGTGTTGTTGTTGGTTCCATGAATATCGATTTGGCCGATTTGTGACTGCAAGTGTTATTTTTATTAGTCCATTTTTCCTTATTAGTCTGTATTTGATTTGAATAATAATTATTAAAAATAATCCGCTATCAATTTAGGATTTGTCACATACTGTCCTTTTTCCTTTCTTTCCTGTTCTTTAGGTGTGTTTGGCTTCATTGCATTTATCACTTTCCACGCAGCTTTTGTTTTATTATGACTTGTCTCAATGAAATAACTGTTTTGAGCTATTTGCCTCAGTTTAACAATTTTTTTATATCTCTTTGTATAGTTCTTAAAGTTTTGCTTTGTTTCTTTACTTGGTTTTAGTCTATATTCCCACAGTAGTTCTCGTCTCTTTTTGCTGCATAATTTTACTCCCCGCGTAATCCATTTTGTTTTCTTAATTGGGTCTACTTTACATTTGATAATAGGGAAGCATAGGTAATAGAATAGTTTAAATAAGTCAAAGAAGTTATTGTAGGCTTTATTTGGATCGTTTCTTAAAAAGTGTTATATTCCCTTTACTGTAATCGCGTTTAAAACTATGCCAATATTTAAGAATACACGTTTTTTTTGCTGGCCATCTCATCAACTGTGCTGTATGATCGGAAACACCCAGCTCTATTATTTCACTATTACATCCTCGTATATTATGCAATATATTGTCCAAACAGGTACCACTACTAGGGCGTGTCAGTTTGCTTATTTCTATTTTCAAGTTAATTCTTTTGCAATACGTTCAAATTGAATTTAATATTTAGTTTTCTTTAGCATGTCTATATTAAAATCACCGCAAATTATTTTTTGTTTATTATTATAGCTTATGAGATGTAGCATTTTTGATAGGTTATCAAAGAAAATGTTTATTTTACTTTGAATTGGGTTTCTGTATATGCATAATATAAATAACTTTATGGTCTGTCAGCACTATAGCACAGCATTCAAAAACGTTAGGAATATTAAATTGTTTTATTAATTCCATTTCTGTAAAGTTTATGCCGTTATACACCAATATGCATGAACCTCCGCTTCGATTATTACGAGCAAAGTATGTAGCTAATTTAAAGTTAGATATATTTGGAAGGTTTACGTCGCTCTGTATCATGTTATGTTCGGTGAAGCATAAAATACTAATTTTTTTTCCATTATTGGAGAGGTCATTCAAACGTTCTATTATGATGTCACATTTATTCAAAAGTCCATTTATGTTTTGATGCATATACATAAAATACATAAACACTCACGCCTGTCACCCAGAGGGGTAGGCAGAGACTACGGACTTCCACTTGGCACGATCCTGGCACACCTCTCTCGCCTCCTTTACATCCATATATCTACGCATACACGCTCGTCAGTTAAGGGTACTCTAATCTGGCCCATTTCAATATATCGCCAATTTGGTCGATAAACCTTCGTCTAGGGCGTCCTTTCCGACTCTGCCGTTCACTTCTGCAGCATAAATTTGCTTTGTCACTCTTTCTTCGTTCATTCTTTCTACATGACCAAACCACCGAAGCATTCCTTTCTTAATCCTGGTCACAACGTCATCTTGCAAACCACACTTTTCTCTTATCACATTATTTCTCACCCTGTCATTCAGATTCAGCCCTAGCATACCCTTAATGACCGCATTTCTACAGCATTTATTCTACTCTCATGCTTCTTCTGCCAGACCCAACTTTCACTACCATACATTAAAGTAGGACTAACACAGCATTGTGAATTGCCAACGTGCCTTTTGACACATTCTGACTCTTCACAATAGCGTGTAGAGCCCCATTCACTCTATTTCCTGCGTTCACTGTCGTTCTATATCCTTATCAAATCTACCATCCCTACTAAATAAACATCCCAAATATACAAACTCATCCACTTGCTCAATCAACTCTTCTATTCTTATTTCACATAACGTTTTACTTCTTCTCTTTCAAAACCATCACTTTCGTCTTACTTGCGTTCACTTTCATACCTCTTTCTTTTAATGATCGGTTCATTAAAGTAACCATCATTGCAACTCGGCCGCCGACGATGCAAATATGACTTGATCATCGGCGTACAAAGGCATTTGACCGTTAACTCACCCATTCTCAACCCACATTCTTCAACTTTCAAAGGTTGCAAACAACTGTCCATAAATAGGTTAAACAGCCAGGGGAAGTTACACAGCCCTGTCTGACACCTTTTGGATGCCAAACCAGTCCGAGTAGACCCTGTTGATCCTGACACAAGCACTAGAGTCCCTATAAGAGACTTCAATGCCTGTATCAAACCAGCGCTCAAACCAAATGAGTTAAGTGTTTGCATAACACATTCCTGTCCACTCTGTCATAAGCCTTTTCCAAGTCCATGAAAGTACAAAAACTTTCTGGTTTTTGCCAAAACTTCTCCGCAATCATGCATGGAAAATACTTGATCCGTACACCCATTCCTTTCTAAATCCAGCTGCACATCCCAAATTTTCCATCAGTTTCTTCCATAACTCTTTCAATTAACACCTTAGCATACAGTTTACCCACAATGCTAAGCAAGCTGATACCACGGTAGTTTTTACAGTCCTGCTGTGACCCTTTTCCTTTATATATTGGGACTGTAACGGCTTTGCACCAGTTTTCCGGTACCCGCTTCAGTTCCCAACATAAATTAAACAAGGTGTACAGCAGGCCTGCCACCACTATGTTTTGATGCAGTATATATAATTTATTACACACGAAAAAAAATCTTGTGTTAGGTTAATATTCTCCGTTTCATGTATGCAATGTGATTGTGTATTATTTGACGGACTTTCTGCTGCTAAAACTCCCCGTAGTGTTTCGGGACTACTACGTATATTTTCCGTTATAGTTTTTTGAATTACACGCATCAGATTTTCCATAATATTCCTCATTCCATTTTGCTTTAATTTCCCTTTTGTTGGTGAGAACATTTCGTATGTTAAATCGCTAGTTGAGTCAAATACTTGCGCGAATTTATTTCTCCATGCATCCATATTCAGTAATGTGTTGAATATTTCAATTCGGCAGTTATATATATTTGCTCCATATATGTAGGTTGGTAAGGCGATAATTATGTTTGTAAATTTTAAATCTTTTAGGTTTTCACAAATTTCATATAAGTGCCAAAGAGGAATATTGCTGTGATTTTTTGAAATCTGATTCCCCTATCATAATGATGCAGAAATCTTTTTTTGTGAATCCCTCTAATTTTGAGTTTAGTCCACATAGCATCTGCTTTATTCCCCCGCCAGGAAATATATAGGGGCAACATGAAAAATTTGTGCCTAAGCCAGTTTATTCTAATAACTGTAAAAATTTACTTTTATTATTATTACTGACAAAACATAATTTATTGAGTTACATTTTAATTTTTCTTTCCTCTACTATTGTTTTCTTTGTTTTTTCGCACTCTGAGGGATTATTTATAACCGATGTTGTAATTTCTTTTGATGTGTTCTTTTGCATATTTGACGTGAGATTTAGTTCATTTTGCAGTTCCATGTCTATAGAACTAGAGTTTGCTATATTTTCTGAAAGTGACGACCGTCTATGTCGCTTTTTTTTAATGCTTTTTTCATGTTATGTGTGTTGGGAGATCCAATGTAAATATTTTTCAAATGATTTATTGTATTCTCTTGGTGCTTAACAAGTTTAGACAGAGAATTATTTTCTTCTAGTAGTTTTATTATTTCATTATCTGCGCTCTTTAGTTGATTTTGTAAATGTAATATTTGCTCTTTTAATTCGTCTACCTCATTTTTGTTTGTAGTTAAATCTGGTAAGCTTGATGATCTAAAATTTGACATGATTGAGTCAAATGAATCTTGTGATTCATTGAAAGAGTCGTTTTTTTATGTTTTCTCATAGTAATATTTTCAAGAGACATCTTGTATTTTATAATAGTAAAATTTTATATTGTAATTAAATTATTGATTGTATTTTTGTGGTTTGTATTGCCCTCTAGTGTCTTGAAATATAACTCGCAATATCATTAGGTTCTTCTTTAATCCAAATTACGTATAATATGCAACAGATGGTGTTATTTCATAATTTACGTTGCATTCGCGCAGTATACTTGTTTTTTTCCTTATTGAACATAGATGGCACTAGGTAGCGTATATGAATGTATCTAAACACAGTTTGTTTAACAGTTGATGATACCTTATATAGTATATTATCTATGGTAGATGAATCACTAAATTATTAGTTGTTAACATTGTTTGTAGATAAAATTTGAAAGTTATAACGGTAATTGCAATGTTTTTTGTTGAGATTATTGTCACTTTAAACACAAATCACTTATAATTGTGGTGTTAGAACATTAACACAAGATTTATTTAATATAGTTATTGCACTATTATAGTTTGTAAGTTCCGTTTACTGTTTTTTTGTCAGGTAAAGTTCAAACACTTGTATCATTTAAATTACTTATGGTTATTCACATATTTTAATTGTAGCACATTTTTTGTCACTTATAAAGATAAATTTTTGATTATTTATTGTGAATCACACCATTTAACACTTGAAAATAATTTCTAACGCGGATACAATGTTTACTCAACGACTCACTTTTTTTTTGACGAATGCAGAGTATCACGAGTAGAATAATTGTAAGGTTAATTTATTATAATATTGTTACCAATAAAAAACATTTTACATTTTATTCTACATAATGTTACATTACATATTTTACAGACTCCAAGTTTTCAATTTCAACAAATGACACGAGTGGCTTATGGTAACAAAGTACATAATAGACTTTAGGGAACACTATACACTGTATTCTATCTCATTCGCAGACTAAATCCTATATTTGTATATGTTTATCTCTTTTTAGTGTCGCTTTTTCGTTTATCGAGTTTCAAATTGCAAGAATTCTAAGGAAATTTTCACTTCAAAAACTGCGGTTGCCAACCGTAAACATCCCCCACCTAAATATCCCTGAGGCAACCTATGGAGGTGGCCTATATTCAGCAGTAAACTTTTGAAAGACTGCCTGACTGACTGACTGACTGACTCCACTAGCATAGACTTAAATTACGAAATTCACTTGCGCTAGTTTTACGATCTTAAATTTACTTATTGATGTAATAAATCGATCGGTTTGACTTATGACGACGTTACAATATAAAGAGGTACATGCCTCACTAATAGATATTGGTTGAGTTTCAGCAAGTGGCGACAGTCTTTGATATAAATTACATCTTTACAACGCGTACTATTTAGAAGTATAAAATGTTTTTAAACCTTGTAAGTAAATTAAAAAGGAGCGTACAATAATTTTAAGTACAAAAACGAAATACTTTCGTAACTGGAATTACACAAAGCAGTACCATAAAGCGCGGCAATTAAGAATGCTAAACTCCTTTAAAGCACAGAATAAATAATAGTACTACGTTTAAAGCCCTAATTTTCATTGTTATTGAAAATTACTTTTAATGAGTATTTTATAGGTGTTTCGTACAGATCTTTTTCTGCTGTCTTTTATGTTAAAGGCTTAATAAAAAATTAAGAGCATTAAACTAAATTTTAAGTACTTTTACTGCATACATACAGGGGGATGAGTCGCTCGCGTCCGTAGGCTTCGACCACCTAACCTTAGGCCCACCCTACACGTGTCCCCCGGGTGGTGCTAAACAAGCGACAAAGCCGAAAGTACAGAATTGGCTCCTCGCCGTGTGGTAACGGCGTAAAAAATACCACCCCCTACTTTCGCACCATGAGGCACAAATTAAAAGAAATGGCCACGAGTTCCCGGCGCCTCTTTAATGGGGCAGGGGTGCGAAGAATCTCCGGAAGGAAAACCGGCGACGAGGTTCGCCACCCGTCACGTTCTGTCTCCTGGAGGGGCGAAAAGTGGATTGCGGAAGCCCGTCTGGCTACGCTGAATGTATGTGGAGCAATGAATGATAAGATGGATGAAGTATGCGATATGATGTATGATAGAGGAATAGATGTGTTATGTGTAAATGAGACAAAACGGAAGGGAAAGGATGCCACTACACATGGCATGTATACCGCGTACTGGTCTGGTGTAGACGAGACCGAGCGGGCATGCCAGGGAGTCGGTATCATCCTTTCAGAAAGAATGAGTCAGTGTGTGAAAGAGTATGAATGTGTAAGCCCGAGACTGCTATGGATACGAATGAAAGTGGGCTTAAAGAAGTTGTTTGTTCTAGGGGTCTACGCCCCAGACATGTCTAAGCCCACTTATATCCGAGAGCAGTTTTGGGAGATGGCAAGGATGGTGCTAATGAAATGCAAGGGTAATGAAAATATTGTTATATTAGGAGATTTTAATGGAAGGGTTGGCGTGAAGAGGCTTGGTTATGAAAGGATATTGGGAACGTTTGGTGATGAAAGTATAAATGGGAATGGTGAAAGCCTCCTCACCGTATGTGTGGAAAAGAATCTTTTGTGACGAACACTTTCTTTCGTCATAAGAAGATTCACATGTATACATGGGAAAGAGGTGGTGATAGAAGCATGATAGATTTTATAATTGTGGATGAAAGAATGAGAAGCGCAGTTGTAGATACAAGGGTTTACCGGGGGTTCAACGTAGGGACGGATCATTACTTGGTCTTATGCCGAATTAATGGTCTATTCCGACGTTGGCGGCATCGGACATCTGTGTCTACCACTGCGTTACAGCGTTACAGCAACAGAGAGGTTACAAGATGAAGGTGCAAAAGAGAAGTACAAATGTAGATTGAGAGAAAATATAAGTGGTATGGATGAATTGTGTATGAATGATTTAGACTTGGAGACCGTGTGGTATAATATCAAGAAAGGTTTGGTGGATGCAGCTAACGAAGTATGTGGTGTAAGTAAGAGAACGAATGAAAAGAAAAATAACACTTTATGGTGGGATGATGAGGTACGGATGGAAGTAGAAGCAAAGAAGAGAGCATGGCTAGATTTACTAGCAACCAAGGCTAGTTATTCTAGCGGTATGAATGATGATATTGAAAGAAAAAAGGCAGTCTTCAGACATCTAAATAAGAGAGTAAAAGAAGTAGTTGAAAGGAAAAAGCAAGAAAGAACGGAGAAGAATGATAGAATAATATCGGATAACTTCCAGGCAAATATTAAAATGTTCTGGAAACTCGTAAGAACTGCCAGGGGACATTCAAAACAGCCTAGAATGGATGCTATACGAGACCAGAATGGCTGTATTCTGAATGACGAAGTGTCGAGTTTAAGGAGATGGAAGGAATACTTTGAAAGCGTGTTTATGAGTGATGAGACGTTTGAATTAAATGAAATAGAAATTCCGAAAGAAGAGGAAAGTGATAGAGAGATAAGTATAGATGAAATAATGAAAGCAATGAAATGTATGAAAGCAGGTAAGGCAGCCGGATATGATAGAGTATTACTCGAAATGCTAAGGGCTGGAGAGGAAGTGGTGGCAGACCTGCTGTACACTTTGTTTAATTTGTGTTGGGAACTTAAGCGGGTACCGGGAGACTGGTGCAAAGCCGTGATAGTCCCACTATATAAAGGAAAAGGATCGCAGCAGGACTGTAAAACTACTGTGGTATCAGTCTTCTTAGCATTGTGGAAAACTGTATGCTAAGGTACTAATTGAAAGAGTTATGAAAGATACTGATGGAAAAATTTGGAATGTGCAAGCGGGATTTAGAAAGGAATGGGATGTACGGATCAGGTCTTTCCATGCGCATGATTGCGGAGAAGTTTTGGCCCAAAACCAAAAGGTTTTTGTGCGTTCGTGGACTTGGAAAAGGCTTATGATAGAGTGGACAGGGATGTATTATGGCAAACACTGAACTCATTTGGGTTGAGTGTTGGTTGATACAGGCATTGAAGTCTCTGTATAGGGACCCAGTGCTTGTGTCAGGATCAACGGGGCCTACTCGGACTGGTTTGGCATCCATAAAGGTCAGACAGGGCTGTGTGGCTTCCCGTGGCTGTTCAACCTATTTATGGACAGTTGTTTGGAAAATCTGAAAGTTGAAGAATGCGGTTAAGAATGGGTGAGTTAACCGTCAAATGCCTTTTACGCCGATGATCAAGTCATATTCGCGTCGTCGGCGGCCGAATTGCAAATGATGGTTACATTAATGAACATTTCATTAAAAGAAAGGGAATGAAAGTGAACGCAAGTAAGACGAAAGTTATGGTCTTGAAAGAGAAGAAAGTAAAACAATATGTGAAATAAGAATAGAAGGGAATTGGTCGAGCAAGTAGATGAGTTTGTGTATTTGGGATGTATTTAGCAGGGATGGTAGGTATGATAAGGATATAGAACGACGAGTGAACGCAGGAAATAAAGTAAATGGGGCTCTACACTCTGTTGTGGAAAGTCAGAATGTGTCCAAAAGGCACGTATGGCAATTCACAATGCTGTGTTAGTCCCTACTTTAATGTATGGTAGTGAAAGTTGGGTGTGCAGAAGAAGCACGAGAGTACAATGAATGCTGTAGAAACGCGGTTATTAAAGTGTATGTTAGGGCTGAATCTGAATGACAGAGTGAGAAATTATGTGATAAGAGAAGAGTGGTCTGCAAGATGATGTTGTGACCAGGATTAAGAAAGGATTGCTTTGGTGGTTTGGTCATGTAGAAAGAATGAATGAGGAAAGAGTGACAAAGCAAATTTATGTGGCAGAGGTGGACGGCAGAGTCGGGAAGGGACGCCCTAGACGAAGGTTTATCGACCAAATTGGCGATATACTGAAAATGGGCCAAATTAAGAGTACCCTTAACCGACGAGCGTGTATGCGTAGGTATATGGATGTGGAGGAGGCGAGAGAGGTGTGTCAGGATCGTGCCAAATGGAAGTCCATAATCTCTGCCTACTCCTCTGGGTGACAGGCGTGAGTGTTTATGTTTATGTTATGTATGTTTACTGCAGTCTTGTGATAATCAAACGCAATGCGTCGAAAATTAGTTTTCTCCATAACAACATTTAAAAAATATCATCCAGAAATAACTATTCTCAATTTAGTCAACGAAGTAGAGTTATTATTATATACGTAGTTTGTGTATTTTTTTTTTTAAATTATATAACTACTTCTAGTGGTAATATATTGGTTACACATACGAAAAAAGTATTTTATATTTATATTCGATATTTTTTCCACACTCCACGTTCAAGATTACGAAAAACGGGAGCCTTTTTTTCTTATTAAGCCGCAAGATTTAAGATCTTCGCAATATTATACACTTAATTTACGGCGAAATAAATTTTCCTGTGGGCTTTGAACGTCACGGCCGCTGTTCACACAGTACAAAACATTCGATCGACAAATAAATTTCAATTTAGTACACACGGCTCGCGAATTTGTTTAGGCAGTTGAATTCCCAACACGTATACCTGGTGGCACCGAGTGAGATTAATGGGAAAAGTCGCAAATTTAATAGATAATATATCGTGTATGTGCGGAGTACATTTAAACAGTAAGATTACAGGGGGAAAAAGAGAAAATGCTATCGATGAAAATTTGAAACATATTGCACAATTTTCGATCGGTTTTTTTTATAGAATAAGGGTGACAAGCAAGCATACAGCGTACCTGATGTTAAGCCGATGCTGTGGCCCAAAGACATCTACATCTATCATCGAATAAGAATCAAAATTCAGATGCAACGTCACCCCTGAGTACTATGATGAAATACCTCGTGTCCAATAAAAGTACAGCGGAAACGTACTGCGAAGCAAAATGATACAGTGCAAAATGTAAATTGTTTGTGTCCTTGAATAAGGATGACAATATAGTAAAGTGTAAAGGTGGATGAGGCGGTTTTCACAAGAAATGCGTGCAATCCAATAAACAATTTCTGCATACGTCATTCTGCGATGAGTGTCGAAAACCAGCCTTTGCAACCAGCACAGGACCCAAACTATCGATAAACCCTAGTGAACTATCCGGTGAGAAGGTATTAGCTGAAGTGAACAAAAGTTAGAAGTTATTTACAATATGGAGAAAAAAATTGAAGACCTTTCTACTAACGTAGAATTTACGCTGAAATGTATCAAACCTTAATAACATTCAAGGAAGAATCGCAAAACGAGTCAAGTCATTAGAACAGAAAATATCTACTTAGAGAAGTGCAATAAAGCGTTGGAAGAACAGGTGCAGGAGCTGGAGATTAAAGAAAGAGAGAAAATGTAGAAATTCACGGGCTGGAAATGCACAAGGACGAGAATATTACGTCAGTAATTAAAGAAATAGCTTATAGCTAAACTTAAATCCAGATGATATCGAAGAAGCACAGAGGGTAGGTCAAGAAAATTTAGTGATAAAAAGATTAAAACCGTCGTGGTTAAACTGCGATCTAAAACGCCCGTAATAGCTGGATGTTAGCCAAAAAAACAATATAAATTAACAAATAATAAAATTTATGGCAATGGCAGCGAAACCCCGTATTTATTAATGAGGATTTGCCAAAATACAAGCGCCAGCTTCTATGGGCCGTCAGGAATAAACTAAAACCAAAAGGCTATCAATATATTTGGGTCCAAAACAACAACATCCTAGTAAAAAAGAGCAGCGAAGAAAAGAAGATCTACAACATAAAATCGGAAGATGACCTAAATAAGTTCGAAGATTATAACTAATAAATAAATGCGATGCGCTCATAGTACGCGCGGAGCGGCGAATACACACTAAGTGCATTTAACACCAACGTTCACCCAAACGGATATATTTTTTTCAGACATTATATATAAAAGATATAATGATATTTCAGATCTGAGTAATGATTTCACATAAAATATAAATAATATTCAAATTCTTCATCTGAATATCAGGTCACTTCGGAAACATTTTAATGAATTACTAGTTTTATTGGAAGAACATAAATACAGGACAGATATATTAATATTAAGCGAAGTAAATATTAGAAAAGAAGAGCTATCGTTATATCAAATAACAGGATTTAACTCCTTTATAACATCAAGAGAAACTACCAGAGGGAGGATATTAATCTATGCCCGTGATAAACTTAGCTTCGATGCTCGGAGAGTTCCTACAGAGGCCTTAGAAATGCTACACGGACAGCTAACAATAGGAAACAAGACAACTCATATTATCGCCATGTATAGATCACCACAAAAATAAATTATTCTTCATACATCAATTGGAGACCACGTTAAAATCTATTCCAACATCTGATAATGTAATATTGATTGGTGACACAAATATAGATATTCTAAACGATAAAATTAATCCAACAACAACGAAGTACAAAAACACCCTGTGTGCCTACGGCCTATTGTGTTGCATACCGAGTACAGAGATAACACGAGGCGGTTGTGGATGGACGGAACGAGACATCGTGCTTAGATCACCTGTGGCTGCGTGGACGGAACGAGTGTGAGCCGTTATCGTTCGTGCTCGAGACGAAAATGTCCGATCACCACGCGATTGGAATAGTGGTAAATTTAAGTGATAACTGCAATATAACGGCTCAAACTAGTAGGGATTATAGTGTGCGGAAATTACTTAATGAAAATTTTATAAAACAAAGGCTAGACTCGTATAACTGGGCGCAATTATCGGATATAACATGTCCACTTGTGTTATTTCAAACATTATGTACTGTGTTTGATAGGATATATAGAAAGTACAGCTGTAGTAACAACTTGTAATAAAAGTTTAATAAGACAACCATGGATAGATAGATATTTATATAAAATGATATTAAGACGAGACTATTTGTTTAGAGTCTGGAAATGTGAACCAAAAATATGAATAAGCGATTAGAATATACAAAATTTAGAAATAAAGTAAATAAAATTATAAGTAAGGCTAAAATAAATATAGACAGATGGAAATAAAAAATGTAATGGGGACTTTAAGAAAATATACAAAATAAACCAGTGGCTGGGGCGAAATAAAGTAGGTCTGGATGATGTAATATTGCGGCATTTAGGTAAGACAGAAAATATGATACAAATATGTACAAATTTTTCTAAAACATTTACTGAAGAAATTATGAATAAAGCATAAATGTAAAATTAAATTTTTAAATAGAAGACAATATGTGAATCTGAGTGTGGTGAGTTTTAGATATATGATGGTGTGCTCTTTAGATGTAGAAAAGGTTATTAATAATTTATCATGTGAAATAGCCCCGGATTAGATGGAATTAGGATAAAAGACATCAAATATATACGGAAAGAATTAAGTCCTGTTATAGCAAATTTTATGAATATGTGTATGTTGAAAAGTATTTATCCTGATCAGTTAAAACATGCTATCATACGCCCTATATATAAGTCAGGAAACCACTTAGAATATGTTAATTATAGACCTATAGCCATATTATCTATTATTGATAAAATTTTGAAAAATTATTGTAAGCCAAATTTCTAAATTCGTGGAATGTCATAATATTTTGTCAGACGCTCAGCACGGTTTCCGCCTGGGGGCGCAGCATTTCAGCACTAACGGAATTTGCCGATTACATAAACGAGTCTTTGGATGCTGGTAAACAAATTATAACACTTTTATAGATTACAAAAGGCGTTTGACACCCTGGATCATGACATTCTGCTACAGGCGATGGATGAATGTGGAATACGAGGCCCTACGAATAAATGGTTTCGGAACTACCTGAGTAATAGGAAAATGCGTACGATGATAGCTGGTGTGACAGGTGAGGATATGTATGTGGATCTGGGGGTGCTGACTGGATCAGTATTTGGTCCATTAGGATATGTGATGCATGTGAATAGTGTGTCAAATGTCGTAAACAAGTGCCGCGTTTTATGTATGCCGATGATATGTGTATTGTTTATGCTTCCAAGGATATATCTGAGATACAAAGCTATGTACAAGAAGATTTTGAAAGTATAACTAAGGGCACACGATAATGGAATTATATTGAATATGTCGAAAACCAAGTATGCATATACACTCACCATACAATCGACAAGTTAAAATCATTAGTAAAGAACAGATACATATAATTGGCCACTCATATGAATGCCTACATGCTAATAAAATCGACTGCAGGTGTGATAAATTAGATTATGTCAATACATTTAAATATTTAGGCTTAACTATTGATCAAAGTTTTAGCTGGAAAACGCACGTTAATGACATATGTAATAAATTAAGATCCATGGTATGTAAGTTTTATCATTTAAATGCAGTTGTGACAAGCACACGTTACGCATTGTGTATTATGCGCTGCTGACTCACTGATTAGCTATGGACTTATTGTATATGGGCGGACGTTTTGCACCTATTTAAAAATATTAAAATTTACAAATAAATTGATTAAGTACCTAGTGACCAAAAAGTTAAAGATAATTGTGGACAGGACTATAATAACTTATTTCAATTTGTAAAATACTGCCTGTAGACAAAAAATCGAATACTTAATAGGCATACGTTATTACTATAGTAACGATTATAAAAGATATGTTAATAATAAATATGATACAAGAAGTGTAAAATGTAAAATGCTTGTTAAACTGAGAATGAATAATTATTATGGGAAAGATTATCAAAATTTCTAATACCTAAGATATTTAATAAATTTGAACTTTTGAGAGGAGTCCGCAACTCAGTAAAATGTGTTGAAATCAAAACTTAAACAGTTGTTTCTTGATGAATTATCAATGAGTAGCAGTTTATTTATAACAGAAGTATATCATGGTTTTAATTAGTGCCTGTATTGGGTATAATTATAGTGTAAAAAATACTTAATAAATGTATAATCAATATTATAAGTAAATTAGTAGTATACTTAGAAGATATTATGTTGAAAATCGAGCGTGTCTCGCCATCAAACGTAAAAGTTTGGCGAGAATAGCTATGTAAGCCTATTCTTTGTATATTTTTGTGATTAATAAATTAAAAAAAAAAATACGAAACACAGCAGCATTGAGCTGCTATTTTATGCTGATATTATGTGAGAGTATGGTCCTTCCCCGGTCGAGCCGATCCATTCGTGCTACAACCATAGTATAGCTGCAACATGGGTCTACCACGTATAGTTTTGTGAATGATTATGTATGTTATTCAGATTTAAAACAAGTTTAAGCACATGTTATTTATACTTATACGTTTGCAATATTTGTATTATTGGCCATATGGCCGTAAAGACATTTAATTTATTAATACACTGACTTCAATATTGACGAGACGTATAAGGAAACTCATGGTTTCTCACCAAGTTATGAAGAGGGATATGATCAGAGTTTTTCTGCGTGATGGACTTCCAGATAAAGATATTCGCAGTAGAACCAGAATAACTTATAAAGCCCAACGGATCAGTAAGCTGAAGTGGTTATGGGCCGGCCATATAGCTGAAGAACCGACAACCTATGGTGATAAAAGTCCTCGAGTGGAAGCCTCTTACCGGTAAGCATAGTCTAGAGCGGCTCTCAACTAAATGGAGTATCAATCTGGTAAGAGAAGCAGGAAGTCGATGGAGACAGGTAACTCAGGACCGTGTTTGACCTTGGAGGAGGCCTATGTTTAGCTGTGAATTTGTAGTGATTTGTAATTATGATGATAACGATGATGATAATATTGGCGACAGGCCAATTTTTGAACAAGTTTAAAAACTAAATTGCCGTTTGTCTGCGGCGTAAGATAATCCATCATATAATTACCACGCCTATAATAACCCCATTTTGTTCCGTAGGTGTACTTGGAGGTGACTATGGGCAGGAGTGGAAGAACCTCATGCCATCCTATAGGTGGCGGTAAACCAATTAGACGACGGGAAGTAGCGTCCAAAGTCTTAGACATCTGGTACCACGATCTTCAATTCGCCTGCAGTTTTTTTTATAAGAGCGGGCAAACGAGCATGCGGCTCACCTGATGGTAAGTGATTACTGCCGCCCATGAACAACCGCAACACCAGGGGAATTGCAGATGCGTTGCCGGCGTTTTAAAAGAGAGTAGGCTCTTTTCTCGAAGGTCCCTAAGTTGTATCGGTGCGAAAAAATCACTGGTGGTAGTCGATTCCACAAGGAAGTTGTGCGAGGAAGAAAACTTCTTGTAAATCGCACAGTGGTGGACAAAGTACCCCACAAGTCTAGTTATGGACGGTTACAGGCTGATAAAGAAAATAAAATATATAGTTCATAATATTGTTTCGATAACGAATTCAAAGGTAGCTGCAAGGAAATCGAAAATAAAAGCTATTACTGACGCTTCATTTTCACCCTATTGTTAACTACAACAATTGGATTGGAAACTGTAACGTCAATTCTATTGAAGAATAACTGAATTGTAGATTGCGTATTATTTCTCAATTTAAATAATGTAAATTCTTACAGTACCTATGATATTATTATATGAAAATACGAAAAATCTGACTAGAAGACTGGTAGAGAATGCCTAATGTAATAAGGCCGCCTATTGTATTATTTTGTATAGCTAATGAAATAAGAAAAATAAATGAAAGTAACGTTCGTAATATATTCGCTATTACTTCTGGAAAACGTTTTCAATTTCAATTTATTTCAATAATTTTATTTTACTTCTTAAGAACAAGCATATAAAGGTTATAAATCTCTTTCATATTGTGTTCCACGGCTTAGTATTTCTTTGCATTAGCTTTCCACATAAATTTTAATAAACGTTTCATGTTTCAGTTGAGTGGATTTTATAAGGGTCTGATTTTTATTAATATTAAATGTTACTTTTAAAAGAAAAATAAAAAGGTATTTTTATTTAAGCACAAATTGACAATCGAGCCGCGCTACAGATTACACAGACATTTATAACGGACTAGCGATCCGCCACGGCTTCGCACGGTCGATTTCTGGATCTCGACAACAACGCCACCTACCGGGTCTAATTGTGAATCTAAACCATTCTCTAATCAACTTAATCACACACATAAAATTTCATCAACATCGGTCCAGCCGTTTAGGAGTAGTTCAGTCACATAGACACGGACAGAAGAATTATATAATGTAATATATGCATTTATTATACATATTAACTTTTCTCTTGAATTATTTTGTCTATTGATGAAAACCGCATCAAAATCTATTGCGTAGTTTAAGCGACCTAAGCGTACAGACGGTGGGAAGCGACTTAGTTTTGTAATATATAGAGATTACAGGCCTTCTGCAGTTCACTAAGACCTACAGTCCAAGAGATAAATTTTTTTACGTGGCTGCTGTTGTTTGCTGTTTTTACAAATTGCAGCTGTATTTTAGCTGCAATTTGTAGCAAGAAGGGATCAGCTCGACGCCGGAAGGATTGCGCTGTCAACACAGCATAACAAAACAACATAATTTACCTATTCACATGTATTTATGTAATTTATAAGCCTAATTTTAATTTGTGTTTTTATCTTGTTAAGTACTAGTATGTCAAAATTTTTATTTATTTATGTACACACAAATAGAAACGAAAACAATTATATGTATATTTAGCTCGTACAAAGATATTACTTATTCTATATAATATATTGAAATATTTCAGTAGAATACATGAAAATATTATATTGAAAAGGAATATTTTTCTGTATTGTATTTAATTATTAGTTGTGGGGGTGAAATTTGAAAGGTGAAATGAATTAGTGGTGGTGAAAAGTAGTGGTACCCGTCACAAATTTTCATCACGCAATAGGTTGACTGGCAGGGAATGCTAACTGGTATTAAATCCGATCTTGGTAGCATTTATGGCTAATATAATAAAAAAATTGAACAAAAATAAATAATGCTTCTGATGCAATACTCGTAGGTAAAATTCGTATCGAGAACCCTTTTTACTTGTATGACAGTATAGTACGTTAGTCCTGAGGGGTTACAACGCATGTGCGTTTTGATTTTTAATCGAGGACAGATATAAATGTTTATAAGACTCATCATCTAATATGTGCCCTTTTTGGTAATTTTTCAGTTATAAAATAACTTTGTCAACTTAAAGGATAATATGGAATGCTTCATCCGCCTCTTTTTATATCGCATCAGCCCGTAAAATATGAAAAGAGATTTAATTTATCTTTGTATTTTAATTTATTTAAAACATATTCCATTCCCTGTGGTGCTACAGGGAATGGAACTATTTATTCCATCATCTGTGGTACCCATCGGCGGCAGATCGCAGCCTTGGTTTGGTCGCTCCTGTAAGACTGCATTACGCAGTAAGCAGGAGTGTTATCAGGCCTGGGCTGAGGCTTCGGCGGCTCGGGATGTAAACACCAGCATGCTTAAAAAGAAGTATAACTTCGCCTCCAGGTCCTTCAAAAGAGTTATTGCCAAGGCAAAGTCAGAGCACATAGGCAGAATTGGCGAGAAACTAGTTCGCCTTCCTTCGGGAACCCGTGCATTCTGGTCTCTCGCCAAGGCTGTCCAAGGAAATTTCTGTAAGCCATCACTACCATCTCTGCACAGGGAGGATGAGTCACTGGCCCACGACGCAAAAGAGAAAGCCGACCTTTTAGGCTCCCTTCTTGCGTCCAACTCGACTCTTGATGACAGGGGGAACACACCGCCGACCATCCCTCAGTGTGAGTGCTCAATGCCTGATGTGCGATTCACACAGTGCTCAGTACGCAAAGCACTCCTCTCCCTGGACATCCACAAGTCGAGTGGGCCTGATGGAATCCCGCCAATTGTGCTGAGGACGTGCGCTCCAGAGTTGGCACCGGTTCTAACGCGTCTTTTTCGGTACTCCTACTCCCTAAGCGTTGTCCCGAATTCATGGAAGACAGCTTTCGTGCACCCGATCCCTAAAAAAGGTAACCGCTCTGATCCGTCCAACTACAGGCCTATCGCCATCACCTCCTTATTCTCGAAAATAATGGAGTCCATGATTAACTGTCAGCTCATGCGGTACCTTGAGGAGCACCAGCTGATACCGCCAGTACGGTTTCCGTCGGGGTCGCTCAGCCGGTGATCTTCTTGTTTACCTAAAACATAGATGGGCGCAGGCGATTGAGTCCAAGGGGGAGGCATTGGCCGTTAGTTTGGACATAGCGAAGGCCTTCGATCAGGTCTGGCACGAAACGCTTCTTTCGAAGCTTCCTTCCTACGGGCTTCCGAGAAATTGTGCAATTGGATCACCAGTTTGGCTGATCGGAGCATCAAGGTCGTAGTAGACGGTGCATGCTCCGATCACAAGCCTATTAACGCTGGTGTTCCACAAGGCTGCGTGCCAACGCTGTTTCTTCGGCATATCAATGATATGTTGCAAACCGGTAATGTTCATTGCTATGACAGCATTGGTGATTCTCTATACACCGGCCGTGCCAATATTTCTCGGAAAACGTCGCCGAGTACCGGAACAAACTTGTGTTGAAGTCGAGACTTTGTTGGACAAAGTCTCGGATTAGGGCGACTAAATCTAGTCCAGTTCAATCCCCAGAAGACACAAGTTTGCGCGTTTACCGCTAAAGGAACCCCTTTGTCGTATCACCTCAGTTTCAAGGCACTCCTTGTTGCCTCAGCCAGTATCGGAATCCTCGGCGTTGACATATCGAGTGACGTGCAGTTTCGTGGTCACTTGAAGAGAAGGCAAAATTAGCCTCTAAAAGCTTGGCGTGCTCAGTAGAGCGGGGCAGTATTTCATGCCGGCACACCGCCTGCAACTTTACAAGGCGCAGGTTCGGCCTCACATGGAATACTGTTCCCATCTCTGGGCAGGGGCCCCAGTGCCAGCTCCTTCCACTTGACCGCATTCAGCGCAGAGCGGATCGAATCGTCGACGACCGGGTTCTTCCGATCGGTTTGACTCACTAGCTTTGCGTAGAGATGTTGCATCTCTTTGCGTATTTTATCGCATGTACCACGGGAGTGCTCTGAGGAATTGTTCGGACTAATTCCAGCCGCTCAATTTGACCATCGCACATCGCGACAAAACTCGCGATACCATCCATACCATCTGGATGATTGGCGGTCCACCACTGTGCGATTTTGAAGATGTTTTCTTCCTCGCACAACTTCCTTGTGGAACCGATTACCACCAGCGATTTTTCCGGACCGATATGACTTAGGGACCTTCAAGAAAAGAGCCTACTCCTTTTTAAAAGGCCGGCAACGCATCTGCAATTCCCCTGGTGTTGCAGTTGTTCATGGGCGGCGGTAGTCACTTAACATCAGGTGAACCGCAAGCTCGTTTGCCCCCTCTCCTATAAAAAAAAAAAAAAAACATAAATAACCTTGATACTGTGTACTTATTAAAAATTTAAAATTGACGTGGGCGAGTCGATAAGGTGGTTGGATTTAAATAAGAAAATATGATAGGTGGGGACACACTCAAAAAGCGCGTTGAAATCAAAACAATAAACAGGTACATGAGCTTGTTGGTTATTTTTGATACCAGGAGTGCTGATTCAATCTATACCTACGTAAAAAGTAGTATAATAAATAAGTCTAGCTACTTATTTATTATTGGACTCACATTCGTTATAAGCACAACGAATTCATAGAAATGCTTCAGTTAAAGAAACAAAGAAATATTTTTGCAATAAAATATTAAATAACAATGTAATAAATGGAAAATTACTACTATAGGTCGATAGTGCTTTTCATATTAAAAAAAAATTACCTCTTCTACGTCATCCATTTCTGCGTCACCAATTATTTCCTCGGCAATTTTAGTTAGAGATATACTCGGTCTTACTGATACTCGATGTCGTGTTAACGATGATCTTTTTCGCACATCGTTTTCTACTTTTGTATCATCGCTTTTAGGAGCAAGCTGCTCATAAAAATGTACTCCCGGCAACTCATCATCTATTTTAACGACGGATTTTGAAACACGTCTACTGGTCTCGGATTCTACTTTTACTATATTTGTTTCATCGATCTGACGGTAACTTTTGGCATTATGCTGTATTTCCACAACAGTGTGAAGAGCATGTACATTATCGTATTCAAATTCTAAGTCAAACCCTCTGTCGTCGAAAAACCTTTTGAATTTAGTCCAACAGCTTAATTCTTTTGATTTAACACCTTCGTTCTCAGTAGCAAAACTCACTTTACTACTTTTCATTTTTGCTTCCAAATTATTTCAAATCACATTGGTTATCAATGGTTAGATCTAAATAAGATAATTAATAGGAACTATTATTTAAAGGCAATCGTATCGAAATCATACCCGATACCGATGATAATAATTAAACGTATATCTGCAAAGACTACTATATCGTTTTAATGACTTTAAATCAAATCAATTAATAAACTGTACTGTTCGTTGTCTGCGTTGATTAGAAATCATATCTGAGTAGCATTGCTTCTTGTTGATATAATGAATGTATGACACTATATGAATTTTATTAATGTCCCGACCATAAATATCGAAGCATTTAAATGTAATCTTTAAGCTGATTAATCACAACATGAATAAAAAGTTTTATTTGAGCTGAATTTTGTTTGAAAGTTTGATTATAATATAAATATTTTTCTAGAAATAACATATTTAACATAATAATAAGTTTTTTCAATCACCAAATGTTTTCTAGTTGTTTATCCGTATTGTTTGTTAATCCACAAATATTTGTACGGATATTTTAATACTTGAAACATTTTTACACATTAAAACTCACTTAACATTAAAGTGAATTTTTGGAAATCACAGCTTCAATAATATAATTCAATAGCACTAAAACTTTGGCACAATAAACATTAGTGGAGTAACTTAACAATTAGACGCAGTTTTATCTTGAAATGTTTTTATTTTGGTTATTTTACCTAATAACAGTTATGTATTAGTATTTTGCGTAAGAAATAACGATTCGAAACGAACACTAAATTATAGCAAATTAATGACTTCGCGATTGGTTCGCCCATTGACTTTGATCGCACTAAACATGTCTACACTAGCTATTATTGTGATATCGAACAAATCTGATAATATTGATATTTCCATGCTTTATCAATTAGTGATAATAAATGACTTAATTCAATGAAATGCGTAACAGCATTCGTAACTTTCAGTAGAATAGGAATACGTTCCAGATTGGTAAAAGCGCCAAACATACCACCCGATTTTTGACGAGTCCTACGTCGATGATTATAATTAAAAATAATATATTCCTGTTAGTTAAAAATTCAATACAAAAAATTATTATCTAATATTTATAAACATAATATATTAATCTATAAATTTTTTAATGCTTTCGAAATTTTCATATTGATATTCAAAATGTTTCCAGTAAAATTACATGGTTTGGGTGGTCTTCGTATGACTGAAAACGTTCACTAGATTATTCAACTGTTTTTAACCTTAGATCTAGTTGTTCCGTCTTATTTTACAAATAAGTTGAAAAAGTTTGTTAACCTACTTGAATATACACATATGTTATCAGATAATCTTCTAATATCGAATAATATGTTATTTTTTATTACTTATTATCGATATCGAACAGATAGCGATCTTTGATCCTGATACCATGTTTTTCATTTAATCTTTGAGACGAGTTCAATTGCTGTAACGGTATACTAATTTTTTAACTTTTACTAACACTTTAAAATTAAACGCGATAATGTAATTTCACAAATTTGATCGCGCTTTAAAATATAAGCCTTCGTTAACTATGATATCAGGACGTCAAACACCTCTTTACTTTTTTTTAATTTATAGGTAAGGCATTAATACTCCTAAGGCCTAGTAAGGCATTAGGAATATGGCCCATCTCATGACACTGACTGGTGAGTTGGGAACTATGAGAAATATAACAGAAGATCGGTAGCAGCATCTTCCTGATAACAACCCGAAATAATTAAAAAAACTGCCAACTGCCAAACCGTCTGCCAGGCATGGCACCTATGGTAAATATCCCACCTATGAGGCAATCTATGGACTTGGACTTTGGACTTTCGATAGGCTGTAATGAATGAATAAAAAAAAATCAATTATATTTCAACACATTATTTTTAATTGAAACTAATTTTTGCGGATTATATCGCGTTTAATTTTACTTTTTAATTCCCGACGTTTCGGGTGCTTTACAGCACCCATGGTCACGGGGGGGACTGAGGTGTTTGACGTCCTAATGTCATAGTTAGCCCGGCGACCTTCAGTTTTTTAATATTAATTTTTGGTTCGATCTACGCAGAATGAGCTTACAGTATCATTATTTTTGTCAAGATATTCAGAAGTTCCATTGAGCAAATTTTTACTACCCAATATCAATTAAATTTATTTCTTTTTGAATGCTATTATGTATTTATAAAACAAGGAACAAAGCGTTAAATATATTAAAGTCAGATCTTTACTTACAGCGACGTCTACCAATGGCTCATCTTCTGGGGTGAGGGCAAGCGAAGAGCGGCGGCCCGCTCGAGCTCCAGGAGAGCTACTCGAGCTACCTGTGTACAATATACAACGTGTCAATATGTTATATCATTTACAACAAACTTCATAAATCCTATTCAGCATTTTTTTATAGAATAAGGGTGACAAACGAGCACACAGTTCACCTGATGGTAAGTGGATTCTGTGGCCCTTAGACATTTACATCTATCCTCGATTAAAAATCAAAATGCAAATAATAGATAGATAGATAGATAAAGCATTTATTTGTTTCTCCAATCACACACGTAAATTCAGTGACTACACTAAGTACAAAGTACCGTATTACGAAAAAGAATAATTTTCAAAAACTTAAAATCTAAATGTATCTATTTTCGTTTGCGAATTAAAATGCAGATGCGTTGTCAGCCGTGAAAAGTAAAAAGGGTCTCCGGTCCTCTACACTCACCATACGAAACACAGCAGTATTAAGCTGCTATTTTACGCTGGTATTCTGTGAGAGCGCGGTCCCTCCCCGGCCGAGCCGACCCATTCGTGCCACAACTATACTATTAATATAGCTGCAGCGTGGCTCTACCACGTAAATTGGATATTCATTTTGTGATTGTTTATGTGTAGCGATTTAAATAAAATCAGTTGAAGTATATTTATATATATGTATATATATTATATGTTACGAGTGTTAACTATTAATATAATTTTTTTTTATATGATAGGGTGACAAACGAGCACACAGTCCACCTGATGGTAAGTGGTTGCTGTGACCCATAGACATCTACATCTATCTTCAATAAAGAATCAAAATGCAGATGCGTTGTCACCCGTGAGGACTAAGATGGAATGCCTCTTTTCCAGTAAAAAGGGTCTCTGGTTCTCTACACTCACCATACGAAACACAGCAGCATTAAGCTGCTATTTTACGCTGGTATTCTGTGAGAGCGTGGTCCTTCCCCGGTCGAGCCAACCCATTCGTACTACAGCTATACTACTAATATAGCTGCAGCATGGCTCTACCACGTAAATAATAAGCAGCATGGCTCTACCACATAAATAATAAGGCTCGTGTGATATAAATCCCTACTTATTTTGGGAAATTTGGCAAATACATGTCACCGCAATCACTTAAGTTCGGTAGGTATTTTGTTAAAAGAACTAGCGACCCGGCGTTATTTAGATTTTCAATCATCAATGACCGTTTATTTTATCAATTTATCGATTTCACAAAAATACTCTATATAATAAGTTTTTCAGGTAAAATATAGCCTTTATAGCATTTGATAATTTAGCATTGCTTTCTATCTGTTAGTGAATTTGCATCACACTCGTTTCAGTCATTCCAAAGATAAGACCGGACAGACAGACATTCAAACACACAGAAATTATTTAGAAATGGCGACTCATGTCTTATAGGCATGCAAATAACCCTCTCAGTTCAATTATAGGCTGTTACTTTGATATTACAGACAGACACTTCAATTTAATAATAGAGAAACCTGTACAATCAATGTATTAATTTCCCTCTGTCGCCTCATACGGCATCCAAGGGACGATATGAGGCAGTGGATATTCTTACACCGCCACTGTACGGTTATTTTTGTGCAAGTATGATTACTAGCCGTAATGTGTAACGTTCGTGGCAATATATAGCGGGGACTGTATGATAATTTTAGTTTAAAAGAATTATTTTAAGTATATTATTATGATATGTAAATAAATGCTTTCTAAAATTGATCTTCATAACCACTATAAATAATTACTAATCTTTTATTGCCCAAAACATTAACCTATTTATTTCGTGAAAAATTAAAGTTTATATTACATTATTAAGTTTATATAACAAAACTATATTTAGGGTCAAACTTTTTATTATTTTATGACGCGTTTAAGTACATACATTTGTTCATAGACGCCCGGTTGGCGTCTATGAACGAATGTATTTATTTCGTAACCTGACTGTAAGTATCAACGGATAGAAAACATCATTAGTACGATTAAGAAATTTCTACAGAAAAAGATTCTTCTTTACTAATTTCTTCGAATTCAACTTCGCAACTACACTGTAAATGTAATGAAATGAAATGTAAATGTAAAAAACCAACAGTTAGAGGACAACATTAGTACAACGACTGAGGATATGCCCACAGTTATTTCAAATACGAATACAACTCAATCTTTAATAACCACAGCAGCCGATATGGGTTTCATCGTAGAAAGACATTGTATAAAAATACAAAACGTTCCTGACTCTCTGCCCGATCCCAGTGGGAAAATTCTACAAGTAAACTATTAAAAACGGTAATTTTGAGTCAATTGTCGAAGATGAAAATATTTTCAATGATATCTCGGAAGAAGAAGAAGCAAAGGAAGCACCTACACTCGACATAAGGTTTGTTAAAGGTAACGAACACACTGAATCAGTGAAAATTTTAAAGACGGGAAGAAAAATGAAATACACGCCTTGTAGTCATGGAGCAGAAAACAGAAAATAAACACACAGAAGTTACTCATGTGACATTTTTAGATATTTTGGCAGTTACCAACATGGAATGCAAAAAAGCCACATATCAATGGATTACTTCAGGTGCGTAATATATTGCGCAGGCGCAAAAATTTAATTTTTTTTGTTATTGGTTGCCATTTACCTAGGCATTAACATCGTAAAGAAACGTGTTTGTAGAAAACTGTTTCTCGCCAATTTTGAATTAAAAAAAAAACATTCTAGACCTATGGATTCCATTTAACTATAACATTAATCGGGCAGCGAGTGAAAATAAATTAACAAAGTTAGGAAATTTACAAAGTTTCAGATAATTCTGATAATACAATCAAAATTCTAAAGTCTGACTCAGTTAACAAATGGTTGATATGTGTCCCACAAGTACTAATACTTTACTGTCGAGTAAATAGTAAGAGAACCAACGTCGAAGAATTTCAGGAGTCTTTTACAGTCTTTAAATCTGTATATACTCGTACTTCTTGGTGTGGTGAGTATTCAGAAAAGAGAAAGAAGTTCCAAGAAGATATCGATTTTCAAGCAACGAAAGGACTGATGCGATACAAACATCGATCTTATACAAGAAAAAGTTTCAGATGATATCGTCCACATATAATTAAAAAAGACGAGACCAGAGCCGCAAAAACCGAGGCTATAAACCAAATTGCTAATGATGTAATTGTGGTGTTAATGATTATGCAAAATTTTTGGTATGTCCGAAACTTCTTGTTTTTAAATAGTACTATAAAATGAAATTAGCATTGCATAATTATTCATTCTATGCGAAAAATATCAAAGATTTTTATTTCTATGTTAGGCATGAGGGCAATGGCGGAGACACGAACAATAATATTATAAAAAACCTGTAGAGCGTGTTATTTATCTCGTTCAATTTTAAATAACGGTTCTCGATAGATAAAGCCGGCTAGCAAGTTAAATACTGTCGTTGTTTAATGATTAACCTAAAATCGCCCAGTTCAGCATTTGTACAACGGCTGAAGCGCTTTTTTTTGTTTTGTGAATCGATTTTTATGTTTCGTATTTAATTGTTGTTGAAAGTATCAGAAAAACGAGATATATAAATAGTATTTATTAATTCCTGTTAGTTCTGTGAATGCCACAAAGAAGAATAGCCAATGTAATCAGGGAGCTTACAAGATACAATGAACACCTAAAAATTTATGTCACTAAATTCAATCACCTGCCGAGTCTAAAACAGTATATGTACATGTACAGTGATTAATATCATTAATGATAATTTCAATCATTAATAACTACCAAACTAATTATGAAAGATATTTAATTCAACCACGTAACATGATTTCCTCATTTAAAATTACTTATGTTCATAGCATTTGATTGAATAAGTTGAAAAGTTTTTTTAAAGACATACTGAAATGAACAGGAGATGGGCGGCAGTATCTTTCTGATAGCAACTCAAAATAATTATAAAACTACGGTTGCCAAGTGGATTTGTAAAGGGCTGTCATGATGGTGATGACCATATTAAATTTTAATGGGGAACATTTTTAAAATATTTTTTACACAGGTAGATAGTAATTGCACATAACTGTACTAAATACGAATAGGCGCAAAAACAAGAATCACATTAGACCAGCGAGGTCGCCGAGTTGCCTGGGGCTATCTGTTGGTTGCTACACGACAAACACTAACTCACCAATTACTAATACAAACATTGCTACATTTGCATGCTAGTATAGCAAAATCAGACATTTAATGAAATATGTAGTATTATTTAATTAATTAAATGGTATTATTTTATGACCTGACAAATTTTCCGAATTAAAATGAATAATTAATCTCTGAAAAACTTCAATCTGTTTTGAGATTACTCTCAAAATATAATGAGACTTACAGCGATCCACGTTGTCTTCGCCTGGGTAGAATCTATTAATGTGGTAATATTTAGATTTAAGATAATCGAAGACCATGTTTTTTTTATATTTCGGTTTTTTAAAAAATCACCAAGTTTTCCGGACAAAATATAGCCTAGATCACTCCTGGCATTGCTCCGTTTGTGAAGTTTCATTACAATCGAATCAGCTATTCCGAAGATTAGCTCGGACAGAGAGACAGATAGACAAACATTTCAAAAATGATTATTTATGTTTTAATGACATGCAAGTAATCCCTCAGCTCAATATAAGGCAGTTATTTTGATATTACAGACAGACTTACACATATACTTTTCGACTTTACTTCTTTATTCCTATATCAAGGAACGTTTCCTTTTCCGTAACGATCCGTTTTACTACATAGACGTGCATGTAAAACGGTTTATTTACAAGCTATTTGTTCGGAAAATTAAGATGAACAATAGAACTATTTTAAGTAGTCTGTAAGATGTTGAACTACAAAGTATGTTTTAAACAAGTGGTTAAATTATAAATTATGTACAACCGACTTCAACATAAATAAAATAATTTATTGTTGATTTTTTTAAACCGTTTGACCAATTTCGATAAAAAATTTATGGGATTTCCTGGGAAGTATACCCTTTGAAAGAATAATAATTTTCCAAATCGGATCAGGCGACTTCGAGTAATCCTGCTAAAGGCTGGCCGCCGTGACCGAAATTCGGTCTGGAGGACATTATTATTACAGTACAGTATAGTAGTATAGTATTGCGCTCATGTATCCAATGTGCTTGAATACATTTGTTCACCTCAGTAGTTTCTTGAAATCTCCTAATTATCGAACAAATCCTTGTTTAAACTTCAAAACGTCATGCATTTGTACCACGTAATTTGCCCCAGACATAGCCTTTCTTTGAGTTTCGGTTTATTTTAATTAACTAAGCTTGCGGCTTCGTCCGCTTGGAGTTCGGTTTGTGACGATTAGATGTTATCAGGACGTTTCATGTTAACATCTAATCGAGGGGTGGAAAGGAGCGCATCTAAGCCTTGCCATCGTGCCACTAAGCTACGTTTTACCTTTTCGTATTAAGGATTGTAAACAGAAATAAAGAAGCTAAGTATAAATTTTCAAATTTCTAAAGGAACACCGTATGCAACCCATAATAACTTACATTCTCTTTTATGCCCCCATAGGAATGCAATATCCTAAATCTAGAATCATATTTGGACTTTTTTTCTTTTTTGCCTTCAAAAATGAAAGATCTGCATACAAATCTTTGCCCCCTATTTTACCCTCTTAGGGGGTGGATTTAAGTAAATTGTCCTCCCTTAGGGTTTAAACTTTCTCCGTACCAAATTTTAACGAAATCAGTTCAGTGTTTTAGCCTTGAAAAGAGACAGACAGTTACGTTTGCATTTGTAACATTAGTATGAATGGGAGAGATAATAAACTGTCCAGAAGTTCTTGCGAAATTTAGCTTTTATACAAACATAGAAAAAAAACCTTTAAATAAAGTTATCTAAGCACATACCAGGTCATTTTAAATGAAAGAGTGACATATTATTGCCGTCCCTTCTCGCAAGGGTCTCGCCTGAAAGGGTTTTAGGGCAAGGTAACGTTCGCCCCGCTGCACCAGTGCGTTTCGGCAGACTGCACATGTCCTCGAAATGTGAACCCTCAATGAAAACCATCTCAGCAATCGTAGGCTTGTACCCTAGCATCGGAATGCACATATGCTTTACCAACTTTATTAGCATGCTTTTATTAGTTTCGCGTGTATCTATTTGTTCATCTATCTATGTAACGGAATATTTAAATGTGATTTTCACCGGCTTGAAAAAGAGAACGGCAGATTTTGTATCGCATACTTTTTTTGTTGTTTCGTTATAGAATTTGAACCACATATTAAGGCAACTAAGTCATTTATTTTCATGTTAGTGTACTATTTTTAGAACTTCGGATTAATTACTAATATTAATTAAAAGGTTTCAATAAATAAACGTAATATAATCGTAAACTAAACGCAGCTTTATGTTTTTAGAAATTGCCATATTATGTAAAATGATACAAATATCGAAATGATAATTATATATTTAGAAATAGGAATAACAGTGTATATATAATAAAACACTTATATGTATATATTACACCTAAGAATGCATAATTGTTGCATAAAATCATAATGGTTTTCGTCATCAATATTTTTTGTTCATATGGCAATTATTTATTGACAAGTAAAGAAAATCTGTCTTTCAGTTCAGTTCAGTTCAGTACAAAAACAAAGTATTGTTTTATTTACCTACACTCAAAACCCCATCAGAACTTCATCATTATCAAACTGTTGCAGTCCGCTGCTGGATATAGGTATCTCCTAAGTAGGTACGATCCTCATCACAATCTACCTACTTAATGGTAGGTAAAACACTACGAAGATCGCGACAAGCAATTTAGAACATTAACTTTATCACCAAAACAATGTTTATCCGCCTATATGTAACAATCTACATTGGTACACAAGTACATAACCTTAAAAAATAAAACTGGTTATAACTTTTACGTCCCAAGTTTTAAAAATCTAAGAATTTAAAAAAGGCTTGTCTATCCTACTAACTACCAATTAATACAAAAATTACCCCAAAACACGAAATTTTATTAGCTGCACGAAATTCCCATAAAAGCCTGCCGTTCTCTTTTGCACTCGTATCAAGATCCGATGACAATACAATAATTTAAAACTTTAGTTTATTTTCCCGATCAGGATCACCAGGATAATTATCTCTAGAATCTTCATAGCTCATGATCAATGCGTGCTTTTAAAGTTTTCTTAAATTTTATTATTATTAATTTCGTATCTCGTATACAAAAATAAAGTTTTCATAAAGAAATCACAGAAGAAAACAAGTCACAGTCGCAAATTACGTAAATTATGTAATTCATAGCATAAGCTTTTCATAGCATTAGCTATTGATGATAATACACATATTCCACTTAACATGACACACACACACACACGCACACGCACACGCACACTCACACGCACACGCACACGCACACGCACACGCACACGCACACGCACACGCCACGCACACGCACACACACACGTACACGCACACGCACACACTCACACACACATACACACGCCCACGCACGCACACACACACACACACACACACACACAACCGGAAAACCGGTACTTGAAGTTTTTTAGAGGCTCTTTAATTCCGTTCTCCATGGTAGGACTACTCCAGAAGCGTGGAACAGAAGTGCGGTGGTCTTGTTCTTCAAGAAAGGCGACAACGCTCTCTTGAAGAATTACAGACCGATTTCCCTTCTGAGCCGCGTCTACGTGCTGTTTTCGAGAGTCATTACGAATCGTCTCGCACGCAGACTCGACGACATCCAGCCTCCAAAACAAGCCGGTTTCCGAAAAGGCTTTAGTACCATAGACCACATACATACCCTTCGGCAAATTGTACAGAAGTCCGAGGAGTACAATTTGCCACTATGTCTGGCGTATGTGGACTATGAGAAAGCCTTTGATTCTGTCGAAATTTGGGTGGTGCTACAGTCCCTTTAGCGGTGCCAAGTTGACTGTCGGTATATCGAAGTGCTGAAGTGTTTGTACAGTAGGGCTACGATGGCTATCCGAGTATAGAATCAGAGTACGAAACCTGTCCAACTGCAGGAAGGTGTAAGACAGGGTGACGTTATATCCCCGAAACTCTTCACCGCTGCATTGGAAGACGTTTTCAAGCTACTGGACTGGAAAGGATACGGTATTAACATCAATAGCGAGTTCATCACTCACCTTCGATTTTCCGACGATATAGTCCTTATGGCAGAATCGCTGGAGGACCTAAGCACTATGCTCAATGACCTCAATAGTGTCTCCCAAAGGATAGGTCTCAAGATGAACATGGACAAAACAAAGATCATGTGTAATGTCCATGTCACACCTATTTAGTCACACTTTTGTAGTTATTGGGAGCACTAAGCTCGAAGTTGTTGACGAGTATGTTTACCTGGGACAAATTGTCCGACTAGTTAAGTTCAACTTCGACCGAGAGGTCAATCGACGGATAAAACTCGGCTGGGCAGCGTTCGGGAGAATACGACACATCTAATCTTTCGTCGAAATTGTACAACCAGTGCGTGTTGACTTATGGATCTGAGACGTGGTCCTTCACTGCTGGCCGAATGAGGACGCTCAAGGTCGCTCAGCGAGCTATGGAGAGGGCTATGCTTGGGGTTTCTTATTAAACTTAGGAATGAGGATATCCGCAGTAGAACCAGAGTGACCGACATAGCCCAACGGATTAGTAAGCTGAAGTGGCAATGAACCGGCCATATAGCTCGAAGAACCGACAACCGATGGAGAAAAAAGGTTCTCGAGTGGCAGCCTCGTACCAGAAGGCGAAGTGTAGGGCGACCCCCCCACTAGATAGAGTGACGAACTGGTAAGACATGCAGGAAGTCGATGGATGCAGGTGGCTTAGGACCGTGCTTTGTAGCATTCCTTGGGGGAGGCCTATTTTCAGCAGTGGACTTGTAAAAGGCTGTAATGATGATAATGATGATGATGATATATATCAGGTAAACTGTTTTAATGGTTTTGTCGCGAACGGTAATGTCAGGTCTGTTGTAATGAATAGTTTTATCTGTTATTATTGTTCGGTCCCAGTGGATTTTCTGATTTTTACTTACTAATATTGTTTCAGGTTTATACTTATAATATGGCTGCATCTTATCTACGAATTTTTATTTATATGCTAAATGTTGGTGTATGATTGCAGCGACTTGGATCGGTTTGTGTTAATGATTTACATGCTCCTGTAATATGTTGTATGGTTTCAAAGGCATTGTTGTATGTCTGCACATGTCAGTAGTCTGATTGGTCTTTTATGATGTATTTTATGTAATTACGAGTTGTTACTATTTGATCCTGTATGGCAAGCATAAAACCCTCGGTCTCGGGAAACTGTTCACCTCGTTTGAGCCATTAGTTTGACTTAATTTTATCGACGTGTGACTGGCTCGATAAAATTAAGGCTCGATGTCTTCCATGTAGGGCTTTTTCAGACCATACTGCGATTGTTGTGTTCCCATAATGTGTTCATTAATTTGCGTGTTTCTTTTCTGTAAGTTAAGTGGTGTAAGTTTTTTGTCTGTTTCCGTTTTGTGTTTGTGTAAAGATGAGTGTTCGGATTTGTTATGGAAGTACGCTCTGACCGAAAGTATTTGTTTGTTGTGTAAATTGTGTATGTCTATCAGTCCTCTTCCCCCTTCTTAGCGTGGTAGTGTAAGTCTCTGTATGCATGATTTTGTGTTTAGTTAGAAGTGTATTGAGTGTGCGTTGTAGTTTTTTGATGTCAGTTTTTGACCATTGTATAATTCCGAAAGAGTATGTGAGAATAGTTATTGCAAATATGTTGATTGCTTTAATAGTGTTTCTAAAGTTGAGGTTGGTTTTTGTTGCGATGTGAGAATTTTTTGAGCAGTTCTTGTTTTGTAATATTTTGTTGAATTATTATTATAATATCAACTACTTGGTTTAGTTAATTAATATCCACATTTAAAATTATTTCAACTATAATAACATTATAGGTTATATAGCGTTCGATAACAACTACATGGTTTGGTAAATTAATATTCTTATTTTAAATTATTTCAATTATATTAGCAACATTACAGTTTATCTAGCATTATTATAATTTATATTTGTGGTTTATAGTTACAATTTATATTTCCGTTCACACATAATCCATTGAAAAACATTTGGGTAACGTTATATTTTATACGAGACTTTTTTTTTTCTTTAATCACACGACTTTTATCTTTAATCACACGTTCGCACAATAGCGTGCAGACTTAATATGAAACTAAGAATTAAAAAAAACTTAATTGGCAAAACTTTTGTTCCTTAATTCAATCTGTTAGTTGTCGGCAACATTTTTTTAATATTATTTGGTGACAATCTCTAAGACTGATTGACCATAGACTATTATGAGTATAACAATTGACATTGAAAGTATGAACGTAACAATGAACGTTTTATTTTATTTTATTTAATGTATTTATAATACCTAATATATATAAATTTTAGCCTTTTGCACTTCTTCTCCATACAAACTTTAACTGTACCAAATCTCGCATTCCTCCGGGTGTGTAAAAGTTTTCTCTTTGCGTAATATTTAGATTATCTTACTATATTATGATGATGATCATCATCATCATCATCATCGTTACAGCCTATCAAAATCCACTGCTGAACATAGGCCTCATCAATAGATTGTCTTATAGCTGGTAACCGAAGTTTTTTTTCATTTTGAGTTGTTATCAGGAAGATCCTGTTACCTAACTCCTGTTTCATTTCCCTCTACTATTGCGTGGATGCTATTGCATCCACAGGATGATATGGGGATTAATAGCCCTTAATCCGCCACTACGCGGCATGTTGTTCTATATATAAGTTTATTGCACTACTTTTAAGGTTCCGTACCCAAAGGGTAACCAACGGGACCCTATTACTAAGCCTCCGCTGTCCGTCCGTCTGTCTGTCAGCGGGCTGTATCTCATGATCTGTAATAGATAGACAGTTGAAGTTTTCACAGAATGTGTATTTCTGTTGCCGCTGTAACAACAAATAATAAAAATAAAAATAAATTAAAAATTAAAGTGGTCTCCTCTATTAGACACGTTTTACGATGGTACGGAACCCTTCATGCGCGAGTCCGACTCGCACTTAGCCGGTTATTGTATAAAAGTTTGAGATGCTAGATATAAAACCCCAGAAAAACTTAATATTAACTTGAATCAAATATTTAATTATTTCTTCGTCTTCATCATCAGCCTGTAAAAGTCGTCTGCTGGATATAGCGTCAATTGTCTTGGCGGTTCCTGACGTCTCGCACTTGGCACTGCTGCCCGTTGCCGGTCTGGGCGTTTTATGTCTGGCGTCAACAAGATATTTCAACCATTTATCAAAATCCATAAGATTTTTCTGGCATTACCCTCAGCCGCTTTTCGATACCTACCCATGGGACGCAATGGGATGAAACGCTGTAGCCGGTAGAAGGAAAAGGGGAGATCTCCCGCCGGGCAAGCTGAGCGGCCAACGCTCCATGTAGTAGTTCGGAGCTATTCTATATATTATACTGATTTTACTTCGGAACTTTTGATAGCGCAATTTAGGCTTCGATGTGTTTCGCTTGTGGAGCGACGACAGCGCCGCCACATCACCCCCCTGCTCAGACCACAGGTTGATAGTGCAGTCCGATTGCCGGTGCGTCCTTAATGCCGGTGGAGAATGCATGCTGTGTGCGTAAGGGCAAGTGATGCCGGTGAGAACGATGTGCCGGAGCAAGTGCCAGAAGTCTGCCTTATAAATCTGCGGTGAGTCGAGATGAAGACAAGTTGGACTGGCTTGCAGAAGCTGAAGACTGCAGAAGACGATTCTCGGGAGTGCTTGGTAGGGGGTCCTTGAGGACGATGACGAAGGTTTGAAGTTGTAGTTTCCGAAGGTTGTTGGTTGCGTGTTCATATCACGTCGGGGTCACCAGTTTGACCGAGGTAAGAAAAAGCGGATATCTCCCGCCGGGCAAGGTGTTCTGCCCGGGGAGCGGCCAACGCTCCATGTGGTAGTTCTGAACTATTCTATATATACTGATTTTACTTCGGAACTTTTGATAGCGCGATTTAGGCTTCGATGTGTTTCGCTTCTGGCGCTACGACAGCGCCGCCACACTTTGCTACATATTTTAAGTAGCAAATCTATTACAAAATATATTAAATGAAACTAATTTTTACGGATTATATCGCGTTTAATTTTAACTTTTTAATTCCCGACGTTTTGGGTGCTTTACAGCACCCATGGTCACGGAATTAAAAAGTTAAAATTAAACGCGATATAATCCGTAAAAATTAGTTTCATTTAATTTGTAGTCTTCGCGTAAATATAAGAAAACATTACAAAATATAGTATTTATATTTGAGCGTTTTCCACGAAGTTATCGTTGATACCAGATTCCTAGCCGACACAGCGACATGTCACCAAAACAATGAATAAACGACCTATTAGTAAACTGTTTAAATTGTTGTGTCTTCAGTTATAACGTTTCAGATTACTGTTCCACTTGATACTTGCATAGTAATTAAAATTCCGTTGCATTCACAAACAAATCATTCTTGTGATGAAAGGTTAGCAATAAGTCACAGTTGAAGAGACATACAACTTTAAATTTCACCTGATGGTAAGAGGATCTTGACTGTCTCGTTGATCTAGTGGTCTTAAACGCGGCTCTTTATGATGAGGTCTTGGGTTCGAATCCCGGGTCAGGCCAAAAAATCAGTTATTGAATTTTTCTGTAAAGAATGCTCAGTTACAGCCCGGAGTCAGGAAGTTAGTGGTGGTTCACCTCCGTAGCTCGAAAAACACGAAAAGCCGTTAGTCCTGCGCCTCATCTTTCTCCGGTCGTGTCGGATTTCCATCCCATCAGACTATGAGAGTGAAGGAATAGAGAGTACACATGTGTTTGTGCATACACGTGCACTATAATACTGTCCTGCGTAAATGGCTTATCTACGTTAAAGCGGGCTGCCGTGACCGAAATTCGGTCTGGAGGACATTATATGTGCTTGCAACTAACTTCAAACAAAAATGCTACAGTTGCGTTATTGCCTCTGAGGACTAAGATGGAATGCCTCATAAGCCTACCAAAACGTACTTCTAGGCAAAAAGAAGTCCTATTACTTAGTAAACTACTACGGGCTAATACAGCCCATGGATCTCCAACCTACTTCAAACAAAGAAGTCACCCTGGAAAGTAAGATGTACTAAACCAAACGGACACCTACTTCTACTTACAACTTCATGTTACTGAAGTGTATGTATCTTTAGGTAGGTACCTATATTTATTTTTTAAAGCCGCATTTTAAAATGTAAAATATCATTAACATAAATGTTATTGTGATTATGCAACTGCTTACATGATCATTAAACATAATCTTGATACAACATACATTAACTCATCATCAGCAATTAGACTTGGTTTAAAATTGTTTGTAAGCAATAACGTAAATAATGGTTTCTTATATTTACGCGAACACTACACATTGAATAAAACTATTTTTACGGATTTTATCGCGTTTAATTTTTTATTTGCTATTACCAGTCCGTACTGGTTTACATAATGGTTTCTTATATTTACGCGAACACTACACATTGAATAAAACTATTTTTACGGATTTTATCGCGTTTAATTTTATAAATAATAAATAAATAAATAATTAAAATTAAACGCGATAAAATCCGTAAAAATAGTTTTATTCAATAACGTAAATGTTAAAAACACGTATAAAATCTAAATTTTTTTATAAATTTTTTTTTTCATCGCGTTTAATTGTAACTTTTTTTTTAAATGCCGACGTTTCGGGCGCTTTACAGTATCAGTGATAATAGGATAATAAAATGTGATCATAGGGTAAGAGGAAGTCCCTGAAAACGTTCATATACTGCAAATTTTCGGAAGCGTCAATGCTTCACGTCAGCAATTTTTTTCTAACGGTGTGTATCGATCTCGACCATGGTGCTATAAAGCATCCGAACGTTGAGATTTAAAAATTAAGTTGAATTTAAATGCGATAAAATCCGTAAAATCTGTTTCACGCAATGTGTAGTTTTCGTGTAAATATTAAAAATCATTATTTTTATCTCTATAAATTTAATTTAATTTGTAATTATAATTTTTCTTCTTTTTTAATTTTTTTATTTAAAAAAAACGTTATACTAGGATTTTCTCCTGTACCTATCGTGGAGGCAGTTTACATATGACGAATATATAAATTGAACAAGATAAACATCCAGACCCGGAACAATTACTGATAATATTAGGCCATACAAATACTTGTTCCATAAAATTATACTCAAAATGAACGGCCATCAAAATGGACATTAATTCATCGTATTAATGTAATTAAAATAAAGGCAGCCCAATAATGTTTTCAATGCAAATGTACAAAGCATGTTGCTAATTGATTTTATTTTATCGTAAAAAACCTGCACGAAAAATTTATTTTCAAATTCCAATGAAAGCATATCAGATTTCAGTATCCAGAATTTCTAAATTTTAATATCCGGGATTTGAAAAGACTTCTACAGTGTATACGCACTTTTGAAATACCAACAATACAATCATTATTAGAGTATGTGGATTTATGAATATTAATTACTTCCGTCACTTTATTAAGCTAAAATCTATGCATACTCGTATTAACGGATTCTGACACTTAATAAACTTTGGGGAAAATTTTGGGGAACAACATTAACTATTTTCATCAATATAATTCGGCACATTACGGTTAATGGCTATTGCAGTTCATTGGCATTTACAGCATCTTCAAACAAAGAGGACTACATATGCGTTATCAACTCTGAGAATTTATTCGTAATGACTCAAACATTAGACACACACTATCCGATTTTAGACACAACAGTATAGCAATGGCAATGAACTATAAGTAGTACACGGGACAGTGAATGGGTTAAATCTACTTTCTTTTAGAAAAGAGGACTTCTTACGATGTATCATGCCTTATTTATGAACCATCAACATTACTTCGCCATCTCTATCATTATCAGCTTCAATATTAAGGGAATTTAGGCACAGTTTATACTGGCGATAATTTTGATAATGTCTTTTGATAGATTTCAATGTTTGTTTTTGAAGGGAAAATGTGAAACACATGTACATGTACTTTTTCAAACACCATCAACATATATTATGAAGCGACAGTAGCAGTGGCGTAGCTATGTAACCAAGGACCCCGGGGCAAAATGAAATTGGGGCCCCATTTAAACTAAACTAAATACTTTAAAGGTGCAAAACTACTTCATCATCAGCTCCTTATTGCCCACTGCAGGGCATAATAAAGCAAAGCTACTTACTACTAAGTATTATGTGTAACGCATATACAATGACGAAGTAGATTAAAGTTAATAATATAGGCAGGCAACATAACAGTGGAAGAGCCACACGGCAGCTTTTGCTGTCGCACGGGTGAGCCAGACTAGATGGAGTGATGACCTGGTAAGACATGAAATGAAGAGCTGTAATCAATGCGTGAAGTAGAAATTTACTTCGCCTGTTAAGTGCAGGTGGTCGGAGGCCTAGCCCCTATCCCCCCTTAACATGGTAGTGTTATTTAATGAGAAACCATCCCTGGAGGGTACTAGCACCCCTGGTATTAGAGAATCCCTGGCTGAGCATCCAAGCTACCCTACTACTTCCTTACTTCCTTAGCGTGGGAGCTCAGGCTGTGCGTATTCTGGGGGGGGGGGAGGGGGGGGAGGGGTGAAAATCCGCTCAAGACTAATACTGCTCGTGGCAAGTAGAGCAATAAGACAAAGGTGATCCCTGCCACGCTATCCGTGAATTTTTGCAACATCAGGGGATTTCATTCGAACGTTAACGAACCTCTTTTTTTTGCTCTTTCTAACCGAGACGCCCTCTCCGGTCGATACATCTCTCCTATTCGGGGTACAAATTATAACACCTTTGTACCTCGGGCTGGAGTTTGCGTATACGTCAGAGAGGACATCTGTTCTCAACGCCTCGGCAGTCTTGAAGGTCAGCGACGACCATCCTCGCTTCTGCGGGTGCCTCTATAGGTAATGCCGACACAGACCAACTCATCGACCACGTCCAAATCGCTGCAGACTCCGTGCTACAACAGGTCCCATTTGCAGAGATCGTGATCCTTGATGATTTTAACGGCCACCACGCTGAATGGCTTGGTTCTCCTTTAACCGATCATGCGGGAAGATCTGTTTATGACTTTGCCTTGGCATATGGTCCGTTCCACAAATGGTTACTTTACCTACGCGGATTCTAGATCTGGAGCATCGTGTACCTTCCCTGTAGGACCTTCTGCTGACCTCTCATCAGGACGAATATCAGGTCTCCGTCGAGGCCCCTCTTGGCTCATTGGACCATTGTCTGATCCGGACTATGGTGCCACTCACACTCCCATCGCGGTTGCGTTCTACAGATCGCCACCGTGTTTGGCACTATAGGTCTCCTTCCACTTGACCGCATCCAGCGCAGAGCGGCTCAAATCGTCTCGTCGACGACAGACAAAGTCGAAAGACGAGACGAAGAGATGTTGCATCCCTTTGCATTTTCTATCGCATTTACCACGGGGAGTATTCAGAGGAATTGTTCGGATTAATTCCAGCCACAAAATTTCATCAACGCATTTCACAAATCGACATCATCGGGATTTTTGGCGGTCCACTACTGTCGGACTGATACGACTTAGGGAGCTTCAAGAAACGAGCTTACTCCTTTTTAAAAAGCTGGCAACGCGCCTGCAATTCCCCTGGTGTTGTATTTGTTAATAGGCGGTGGTCGACACTTGCCATCAGGTGAGCCACATGCTCGTTTGTCCCACTCTTCTATATAAAAAAGACAATAAAACGAAGTAGAAAATTATCTTTAACAATGTTATATTTATGTTCTGGAAGTGGGAGTAATTTTTGTAATTTCAGTTCATGCCGTTCGCGGTCAGGGGCCAAAAAGTTAAAACTCGAAAATTCTTTATACAACTAGGAGAGTACATAATTTTTCTTACGTACGTTGTTCTTGAAGGCCGAGGGGCCAGCTCTAGCTTGGGGGCCCCGGGGCACTGCCCCGCCTAGCCCTTGGGTAGCTACGCCACTGGCAGTAGCCTAATGAAAGGGTGCAGACCGCGAACTCAAAAGGTCGTGGGTTCGAATCCACCATTCCACTACTTTTTTTTTAATAGACTAAGGGTGACAAACTAGCACACAGTCCACCCGATGGTAAGTGGTTGCTGTGGCCCATAGACATCTACATGTATCTTCGTTTGCGAATTTAAATGCAGATGCGTTGTCAGCCGTGAGGACTAAGATAGAATGCCTCTTTTCCAGTAAAAAGGGTCTCCGGTTCTCTACACTCACCATACGAAACACAGCAGCATTAAGCGGCTATTTTACGCTGGTATTCTGTGAGAGCGTTTTCCTTCCCCGGTGGAGCTGACCCATTCGTGCTTCGTACTGTCGTGAATCACTCCTAACACAAGCATTTTCTGTTTAACAGTGGTCAATGGGAATACTAGTAATGTTCATAACATTGCTAGTATTTTTTTATTGAAAAAATATCGTTAACATTATAACATATCAAAAGTCATCACTAAGCCACCCACATTGTCTCATAGGGGGGGGGGGGGATTTATTACTTAACATAGTAGCTACGCTTAGCCAACGCACCTGGGTAACCGCAGTTTTTATTATTTTGAGCTATTATCAGTTACCCTCTGTTCGCCGCTTTAGATATCCACGGACGATTTAGCCACTTTACAATTTTTATTATAATTTTATTTAATATGATTCGACAACGGCATTTTAAAAATGTGTGGATAAATACCTACAACTGTTCCACATTTACCACCAAATGTAATCTGTCATATTTTCTTGTTCTGGCACAACGTCTATTATTATGAATTAATTTGTATTGACCAGTGGATAGTTATTCGTTCAATTATTAATAAAGTCAAGCTTGCATACTCACTATTTTAAATTTCAATCTCGACGAAGGTTTATCTAATTTATTATAAATTCGCTTTGAAAAAATATGAGGAGTTAAATACGTCGTTGTCAAAACAAAATCTGCTATGTGAACTTTTTTGAGATTTTAACATTTTGACTGGGAAGAGTAGTTCACCAATCAATCTTTCGTATGAAATAACTGCTATGTGCTTTTGAGGACTGTACGACGAACCATGACAACTTTTTAAAACATGCTTTGTGCAGCAGTTAGAATATTGTCAATTAATAACTGCTATGTGACAAACATGCACATAGCATATTTTATTTAACCACGGTCAATTGTGATTGTTTAGTAGAATATCTGCTATGTGTTTAGTCTAAACACAAAACAAAATTAACATTACATTAAATAGCGAATAAGTAATAGATAAATAAGCGCATGTTTTGTAAATCGCTCATTAGTCTCAAGAAATTTTATACTAATAAATAAGACAATAAACTAAAGTAGTTTGTACCCATAAATTACCAATAAGTTGACAGGCAGATAACTTAATTTTTAAACCACTGATTAGTTCCAAGGATCGTACGTCCTTCAAAATAATAAATTAGATGATAGATAAGCTAAAAATTTGTTTGCACCCATAATTTATTGATAAGTTGACAGGCAAGTAAGTTCTTTCCAAAGTGTTTTGGGAATAGCTAGTTAATCTTAAGGACCATATTTTTGAATATTCACCCACTACTACCTATGTTCAAGTTTCCTACTATATAAATACATTTTGTATTAGAAAAAGTTAGTTCTATTTTATCTCTCGACTTAACTACTACGTAGCACAGTCAGTTGATAAACTGTATTAACTTGTAAAGCACTTTGCACAAGTTATATAGTGAAAAAGAAATCTGTGATTTTTGTGTAAGCTGCAAAATGAGCCGGGGAAAGAAAATAGTAAATTTAGTTTTAACGGCCAGTGATGAAAAATGTTTACAAGAGGAAAGTCAATATCCAATATGCCAAGAACTTCGCAAAGAACCAATGCCTCTGAATCAAGACCTGCTAAATTCCACAGCTACACAGGAGAGTGATCAACCATCTATACCCTTCAGCAGTGAAAAGAAAGTGTCGGTAAATTCATACCCTGAACAAAGTAATAGCCCACCCTTTCCTACAATCACCAAACGGAAGCGTTACATTGTTTACAGTAGCGACGATAATGACAATTAATCAAATCCTGTTCAGGCTTTCTTGGCCACCACCAGAAGTACACAAGGAACGGTGTACGAATGACTCAATTTACTCCCGAAAGTGCATAGTCACTATAGCCGGGCATCATCAAAGCGCATTTACGTAGAGTCAACTTTTCGATCACACCTGCACGTGCACGTAGTTTATAAAACAAGGTGTAATGAACAAAACAAAAAGCCAGTTTCACGAAATACCTTCTAAGTGTACTAACTAAAGATATTATTTCAATTCACAAACCATGGAAGGACCAATGCGATGTCTGCACTAGTTTTCAGTTAAAACATATTTCGCAAGAGGATTATGAGACACATATCCAGAAAAAAGATGAAGCACGTTGTGCTAAAAACAAGGCAATAGAAAACTTGAAGGGTAACCCAGACCACCTTGTAATATCTGTTGACGTGCAAAGTGTTCTTTTAGCACCAAAATTGCTTGCAGGAGCACTGTATTATAAAAAAAAAACTACAATGTCATAATTTTACGATTTATAACTTGCATACTGGAGATGTCGTTATTTCTTTTTAGCATAAAGCAGATGGAGGAGTTACGTCCAACGAATTTCCAAGCTGTGTAATTGATTACCTTAAAACAGTTTGCAATGTATATAAAGACATTACAATAATTAGTGATGGGTGTAACTACCAAAACAGAAATTCGATTTTGGCAAGTGCATTAAATAATTATGAATTTTTTTTTTAAGATAGATGTGGAACAAATCATATTAGAAAAGGGACACACCACACTTTGATGAAAGTTGACAGTGTCCACTCTACTATAGAACATTATATAAAACCGCCTAATTATGCACCTCAAGATTACATTTCAAGAATGCGTCAAGCGCGGCCCAAACAACCCTATGATATTAGAGTAGTTCATTTTGATTTTTTCAAGAATTATGAGCATTTCAACACCAATTTTCAGTCTATTCGACCAGGTAAAAGGAAGGGTGTTTCCACTGTGAATGATATCAGAGCATTATAATATAAGTCTACCGGTGAAGTGTACTTCAAACTTCGCCATCCACAAGAGTACACAATTTTGCCACAATGTAAGCAGCTTCCTCAACAGCACCCTGAACCTTAGGCATTGTATCACAGGTTATTAGAAATAACTCAATCAAAGTTCAACTAATTACAAGAATTAAAACCATTTATAGACCGAGACTACCATCCATTTTATGATTGTTTAAAATTTAAGTCTGAATAAAACTTATTGTTAATATTTTTCAGTTTTAAGAGTCTAATGTAAATCAGATATATTTGTCACTAATACCTGTTATGTGACAAATAATTGACAATTTAAAATCTGTTATGTACAAAAAATAATGTAATTTAAAAATATAAAATAAGGGAAATAATCTAAATACTCAAAACACAAATAAAATTACGTATGATATCTATGACATTAACTTGATATGGTTTTTAAAATTCACCTTCATATAAAATTTTACAGGAGAACTTTTTTCTTTAATATAGCAGATATTGGTTTGACAACAACGTAAGTTATTTCTATAAGGGTTCAAAAACTGAACCGGCTTTTAAACTGTTACTGAAGAAAAAGTAGAACAAACTATACTTCGTATAGGATAATATATCTAAGTATATATAAAGAGTGATACCTGTCTCGTCGTCGTCACTATTACGCCTTTGGAGCCATCGTTGCACTAATTCTATACTGGCTTCTTCACCAGCCAACATCTTATTATCACATTCTTATAGGTTCTCGTGTATCAAACCATACTACCATTTTTTATTACACAGTACACATTAATACGGAAACAAAAAAAAAATTTTATAGTCATTTACACTACTTTATTATTTTTATTTATTTATTTATAATATTCATTTATTAAATTTAAGGTCACTTTGATGTAAATAAATTTCTTTATTTCACTTTATTACCAAAATCCTTTTAAAAATGCACAAACAATTCTGTAAAAATTTTACGCGCCAATAAACTATAAACAAATGTCATTATTAATCCAGTTACAAGCGTTAACCACACATGCTGTATGCACAAAATCGTACTGCATTTAAAAATAAAATAATGCCAACCGCAAAATGACATGACAGGTCTTTGCCGCGTTCAAATATCGTATTAATTAAATGATGATCGTCGACAGTCGAGTGTAAACAGCGAGTAGTAGGCGAAAACAACATTCATTTAAGCCTTGAAACAAACACGCGAATAAAATTTTAAACTTTATGTCTAGGCACGTACGAAATAGCGTTACTTTCCCCAAGTGTAATGGTACTTTAGATTGTAGCGAGGAGTTTGTAAGGCGACCGGTTAGGTAATGGAATGGTCGTCAAGTCAGTTGATCGAGGAAGGGGGGTGAATGTGGGACGAGTGTTCTGCCAAGTAAGTATAATTAACTGGAAGAGATACGTAGACTTCAATGTGTAATAGATAATATTATGTATTATATTTGATAGATCAGTAAATCTTTGTAGTTACTTAAAAATATATAGAATAGGATAACACCACTAAAATAAGTCTTGCTGTATGTGGATAAGATGATTGTAGCAAAGAATTTCAATTCAAAAGTTATTTTATAAATGAAGCGGCGTTATAAGAGTCAATTAAGGAAGTTTCCGGAAGACTTCATGGTTCCCGGATCTACCGGATGTAGAATGGGGTAATTTATTTCATCTAATTCGCTGATCGACGACGGAAACGACGTCGAAAGTACGACACGTTTAATATGATCGCTAGTCCACCTTGCAAGAATAGCTATCACTACTTATAGTGCTCATTAAGGTTGGGAATAATTTTTAGCGGGACTTTTCATTCATCAACAGTTTGGACCCAAGACTTAATAAATTGCATATATAACGATTTATTATTTAAGGTGTAGACAAATTTTCATACTTGTTAAGCTGTTTCTGATTATTAGTTAGTTAGTTATGGCCAATGTGTCCTCGTCCTCTCATTTCTGAGAGAGTTAACTTATTACATACATATAATATGTATTCATCAATTGTAGCTCCTAGTATTTGCAAGGAAATGCGCGCAAACAATGCTTTGAAAGATTTTTACCAGGCCAATGTGTAACCCACTACTGGTGAGAACGTGAAAGAAGAGTTACGGTAGAGCCTCGCTAAAGCGTATTATGGCTCCAGTATGAACAGGCCATATCGACCAAGGAAGGATCACGATCGCACAGTATACCAGCGTGATGTGCAGCATAACGCTGTTGTGTTTCATGTGGTGAATGAAAATAATTGGAGACCATTTTTACTGGTAACCAAGCATTCCGTCGTAGTCCTTAGTGGTGACAGCGTATTTCCTTTATGCACACTGCAATAAAAGTGCTGTGGACACACACACACACACACAAAAACAAATACACCTAAACACGGTTTATATTTATTGTGTATTAAATAAATGTATAAACATAAAAACAAAATAATGTACAAGAGTGTTTTTCTTTTAGTATCGTAAGCCAATTAATCCGAATTTACTAATGTATCATTTTTTATTATTGTTATTAAGATAATATACAAGGGCCGAATGTAGTACTTAACCTGAAATATACACACCTTCTAGCCAGATTGCTTAGAAATTTTTTAAGCAGGGCGCTGCAATACAATTGCCGAAACGAGGCTACCAGTCGCAAACTTTTCTCCCTCATCGGTTTTTGGTTTTCCGAGTTATAATATTATTATAGACTTTAGCCGCTTGTACTGTGTATATCTTCAACAATATTTACTATCCGATATTAGAGATAATAATAACTAATTAACTATTTTAAAAGTTTCGAGCGCACCCATTGTGTCATTTTGTTAATTAAAATATGTTAAAATTAACTAAGATCCACGTGAAAAATAAAAATGACGTGTCTTAAGTAGTTTAAAGAGCACCTCCCTAAACGTGCACTTCCACCGTCTTCTACCCCAAACACAATTTTGGGAGAGAGGGAGATGTTCTTCAAACAATGTAAGACATCACTTTTTCTTCACGCGGATATTAGCTAATTAATTTTAATAACTTTAATATATGTATATAATCGATTTGCTCAATTATTGTTTAATAATAAGCTTTATTCCACACAATTAGCAAAAATCATTTTTGCGCTTTATTATTTATTAATACTCATAGCATATCGTTTTTCGTTTACCACAAACTTTTTTGTGTAATGTGTATATTTTTTTAAATGTACTCGTACGTATAGCAAAAATAAATGAAGTTATATATTTTGAATATATTATTCCAAATATCTTTCTGCTTTTAAAAATAATATGCAAATTATAAATACAGAAAACCTTTTTTTAATTATTTTATAACAATAATTTGTTAAAGATTAATATCTCTTATCACTTCTTGCATTTAATAGCTCTCTATTGGTGTTTATAATACCATATGAAGGTGTGTTGGTTGCAACTAGTACTAGCCTTTTGTGCAGTAACCAGTTTGTGTTTAGTTGTTTCACTCAACATGCCACATTGTCCTCCAGCACGTATGAAAGGCAGCCACACTTAATAAATCAATACATAGCGTCTACGCATATGTTAATAGAAACGAATTAACGCAATAGTAACACCTGCAGTTACGAGAACAAGTAATCAATCTTATGAAATAGAGCTGAGTAATTGATCCATTAATTCTGTCTTTTGTAGATATTAAAATTTTATTACATTTAGATAGAGTGTTCTATAAATTTGAATGTTTAGTAAGTTTCTAGACGTACGTTTCTAGACGATGCTTCCTTACCTAAATAATATACTAACCAAAGTTACGCTACGTGGCACGGGTAAGGGGGTTGGAAAAGGGCGCATAGTGCAGGTGAGGTTGGTTAGCGGTAGTCGACTTGTGAAAGTGTGCAGAAGTGTTCCCATGCGAAATTGGAACACCATGGGATTTTAGTCGGTGCGAGTTCGACATCATCCGTAAAAGGGGAGGGGGGAATATCGTAACTAAGCTTATAGTAGATGTATGCCACGTCCTACGATAAGTCCTGTTATGCTACGTCCATACAATCTTATCATCGATATAGGACATAGGCCGTTCACAGGATATCTGCAAAGTTTCTTTCATTCATTATTTCGAAAAAAAAAATCTTGCATATTATATATACATACATAAACAAACACGCATGCCTGTTACCTGGATGTGTTGCCAGAGACTATGGACTTCCATATGGCACAATCCTGACACACTTCTCTCGCTCCCTTCACGTACCTACGCATACAAGCTCGTCGGTTAAAGGTATTCTTCATTTGACCCGTCTACAATATATCGCCAATTTGGTCGATAATAATCTATCGTCCTGGGTTTTCTTTCAATCTTCTTGCAAGCCACACCAAATTTTCTGTCAATATTCTTGCAAGCCACATTAAATTTTCTCTCAAAATTCTTGCATACATATTTTATAGCCTGATTAATGAATTATTGGAAAATAAATGTTGGATAATGTGATAAAAATCGGTCCTCTCTAGTCTACACTTACTCTTTAATCTTTTTTTTTTAAATTTTTGTAAACAAGCTTTCATTTGAAATCTTAAACGACGCCCTTAAAAATATTTTTCGATTCATACCCTAAAAAAAGAGCTTATTGCATTTTCACCATTGATTTAACCACCATAATCTATCCCTATAAAATTTTTAATTATTACGTCAAATATTTTTAATAATGTCGCAATATTTTTTCCCTCTAGCGAGCATAGTAAATTGATAAATTAAATTTTAGACGTGCCGATGGAGATCAAATTGAATTTTCCTATACACTATGAAAGTCAAGCGTCCAGTTTGTGTGTTACGAGTACTTAACTTTTTAGAAACAACTAAAATATTTTAAGATACTTAGCACAAATAGCTGCTGTTATTGAGTTTATCTTTTTCTTATAGAATAAGGGTAGAAAACGAGCACACATTCCACCTGATGGTAAATTAATGCTGTGGCTCATACATAGACATCTACATTTATCCTTAATTAAGAATCAAACTGCAGATGCGTTCTTACCCCTGAGGACTAAGATGGAATGCCTCGTTTCCAGTAAACAGGGTCTCTGGTTCTCTACAATCATCATACGAAACAGAGTAGCATTAAGTTGCTATTTTACGCTGGTATTCTGTGAGAGCATGGCCAAACCCCAGTTGAGAAAATCCATTCGTGCTACAACCATAATATAGCTGCAGTGTGGTTCTACCACGTAACCCTCAAGAAAGTCTTAATAGCAGCACGTAGTCAGGAAGTTGGTGTTGTTACACTCCCGTACCTCGGAAAGCACGTAAAGCCGTTAGTCCTTTGGCTGATCTCTCTTTGGACATTCTTTCGGTGATCTTCCCTGAGACAAAAGGAATAGTAAAAGCCAATAGGCTAACAGCACTAATATCTCAGGATATACGAGTAGCTTTCCGGTAGTGTATTTCGTTTCGGTTTGCCCTCCCACCGTACTATGAGAGTGAGAGAATATAGATAGTTCAACTGTGCTTGCGCACTCTGGTACAAATTATCGTATAATCCTGTACGGCGCAGATGTTGACACTGGCCGCCGACAGACGAAGAAGATTATTATTTATTTATTATTATTTATTATTTCTAAGACATCTAGGATTCCTTATTCTATTTACCTTTATTAAGCACCTGATAGAGCCATATATTCATAATTAGACCTTTGCATACGGACTTGAGGATCATCCTTGTCAGGTCCTTATTTAAGTTCGAAATAGATATCTGAAGTAATTATTGCGCTTCTAAACTCGTGCATGCATTCTATTGAAAGTTAGAACAACAGAACTCCCACTCAGGTAGGATAGCAACGCTTAATTGAATTACTGGAACGGAAATTTAGCTGACGTAGTTTTTGCGGATCTCTTCAATTTATTTATCGGTAACAAAGAAGTCGCCTCTAATTGGAACCAGTGTAATTTGACCAGTTTTATTTGTGCAGTCTGCCAAAGTGGCAATCGATTTAAAAAGTTTAGGCCAATTTGTTTCTGTTGCTATTTTCACTTTCTATTACCTATAATTTGTAGGTAAAGTAAATAATTAGCATACATTACATTACAAAATAAAATGTGTCTAGAAAACAAAAATTCGTCTCTTACTTCTATTTATGTTGTTGGACTTATCATTATATTATATTATGTATGTAACTGATAAAAATCGTCTCTCATTAACAATTGTTTCACTAAGCTTTAGTCATTATTAATTCAGTCATTACACCTATCCAAAGCTCCCTGCTGAAGTGTTCCCCATAGATTGACTTATAGGGGGATATTTGCCATAGTTGCCACGCTTGGTAGGTGGGTTGGCAACCGCAAGTTTTTATTATTTTGAATTGTTATCAGAAGGATGACGCTGCACATGTTATCGAATATATAAATATACTTACATACATACATACCTACTGAGATATACATATAATATACAAAGATTTTACATATAGTGTATGTAAATATATGAACAAAATATGTATCATATAGATATACATATACGTTACATATAATAATAAAATAAATATATTGAAATTGCAAATAATAAAACATCTAAATGTATCAAAGTATAGCATCATCATTTTTAAACATCCAACATCTCTTCGTTTAAAAAAAGAGTCATGTACCAACTTTTTAAAACAGTCCTTACTTGGCGCCCTTATGCGTATCTTATTATCATGGGGTGTCAGATACCCGAGCTTAAAATAATTTATAGAGGAGTATTTGTATCCACGCTTACGTACGCGGCATGGTGCTGGTACGAGCTTGCGAACGTACATAGTTCGTAGCGTACTACTGAGATCGCAGCGATCCGCCCTTATATTGTTAACTAAGGCGTATCGATTTACTAGCACGGCGGCCTTACCGGTGGTGGCTGGGATTCTCACTGCTGACCTGGAGGTCATCCGTGCTGGTAGGATGATAGGCACGTATGATCGCTCCCAAAGAAGAGTTGAGCAAACGGAAGCGCGAAATTTGGACTGAGGTGATCGGTGTTTGGCAGGATCGATGGACGAAGGAATCAAAAGAACGCGAGCTCTATCGATTTTTTCCGGAGGTGGCGTTGTGACTCAGGTATACCTGGGTCAAACCGGACTACCAAATCTCTCAGATTCTCACCGGATATGGATGTTTTCGGAAGAGACTGTGCAACATGCGACTGTGCGAAACTAGTATGTGTGAGTGTGGTGCGACAGAGGAGGATGTTCACCATGTTCGCTAGCAGAAAGACCTGACGACGTAGGCGTAACAGTGTTAATGACACTGTTACACTGTGCCCCAGAATGGGAGAGTGACGTTAAATGGGACAAGGAATAGATAAAAATAGTCCCTCCCCTTTTTATAGCTCGCGGGCTTTCAGACCGTGAGCCCTGAGTCCGATGAAGCTGTAAAAGCCTCCCACTCCTCCCCGAATGGGTTCCCGCCTTGTCGTGGCGGGGGCTTAGTAGCCGCGGCTTGGTCACCCGCGGTGAACAAAGAGGAACCCACTTGGCTGGCTCGTGGTGTAGGGCCGGCCTAAGGTGGCCACTCCGGGTTGGCTTGGCGAGCCCACTCCGGATGTGTGTTGGTGGGCTGCGGCGAGAGGGGTGTCCTCTCACCCTACCGCTGCAGCCGAGGTGGAGTCGCGGAGGAAGAGAAGTGTTGGTATGGCGATGCGCCACTCGCCCTATCCTCCGCGACTCTGACGGGGCCGCACCGTTGATGTGGTGGTGGTGGGGCTGCGGGGGGAGAGGAGTGTCTGTATTGCGAGGCGCCGCTTTCCCTACCCTCCGCAGCCGAATCTTGGTTGGTGGTGGAGCCATAGACCAGATCCGCCGCTGGGGTCGAGAAAGTTAGTGTTTCGAAGTGCTCGGTTTTCCTGGCCCCATGGCCTCCGCGTATCTGACTCGGGGGAGTCTGTTTCGCAGTTACAGTAAGAGGCCGTGGAGGAAGCCGCGTCTTGTGTTCCTGGTGCGCCTTACCTGAGAAGGAAGGAGGGGAGAAGAAGTCCTCCCGAGGAGGGACTGCCATGAGGCGGCCGGTGCTGGTGGGACTGCAGATGTGTGCGAAAGCGTTCCTGTGGCCTGCCAATATGCGGTGAAGGTCGAACACTATGGGGTTTTAATCGGTGCGAGTCCAACATAACCCGTCCTTGCGCCCGCGAGACGGTTATGCGTAGGCATTTCCCCATGAAAAAAAAAAGTAGGGTCGCCTCACACTAGATGGAGTGACGACCTGGTAAGACATGCAGGAAGTCGATGGAGGTGGCTCAGGACTGTGCTTCGTGGCATTCATGGGACTTGTGCAGGGCTTTAATGATGATGACATCACTCTAATCATTTTAATAATCTAAAACATGATTTGTAACTTATATAAAAATAATAGATAGATAACAGTGCATGTTACAAAATTAAGAATATATCGGAGCTCTATCTACAAAACAATATTGTGTAACTGTTTGTTGTTTGAAGTAAATAAAATAAAATAATTTTACTTTGTAGCAATAAACGTGACCAATGTAAAAAAAAACTAAATTGTAATCCACATCACATACCGTATATTTGTAGGACAATCAGCGACACGTACAGCGCGAGGTTGTGTCAGTGAAGGATCGCCGCAATTTACGAGCATTTGAATGAATTTTTAAATAAGTTACGTAGATAATAATACTATTACTTGAATTATTAATAAGAAAGTAAGACCAAGAAAGAAATTAAATGTAAACAAAAAACAGTGTACAACATTAAACAACTCTATAAATGATATAAATAAAAAAGTAATATCGCTAGAATATATTTTGAAAGTGATATGAATTATACGAGCTCGGGCTATAATGTAATTTCTTTTGTTATTTAATTTTCTGACGCAATGTTATTTTATCCGGGAAGGGTTGTTGACACACTATCCTTATGTGAAACAAAATATTTAATATTAAACATTTCGTCTATATAGTCCATTATAGGCTCATCGATAAAATACGTTACGCAAAATTTACGCATTATTGATCTCTCCCTATTCTCGAGGGATTTCAACCCTTTACCAAATAATACGTTACAAAACTTTTTGGAAGATATTATCCATGAAAGTTAAAATCGATATACCTACGAGTATGTATTTTAAAAACGCGTATTAAGCATTTTATAGATTGCCCATGATTGCGTTCTTAATACAATGATGATTAAATATTTATCGATGCTTAGGCTTTCGCTGTCAAATAAATACTAACCATAAAAACCGATCTTTCTCCCCAAACTATAAGCCAGGTATGCATATTATTTTTTCTAACTTTCCATATTTCTAAGTCCTATTATTATAAAGGTCTTTTAATAAATAGGTTTCGTTAAACAATGCGTAGGTTCGTAAAAAGCGTAATTTTTCAATAACATGCTTCGAATTTATTAAAAAACATAGAAAGAACTGACTCTACATACGGCGACGAAAAGGTTTGGGGCGTCCTATAATACGATCGTTAATCTGCTTGCTATTATATACCGTTTAATTTCAGAGAGGATTATATTCCATAAGAAAATGTTGCTGATTGATGATTTAGCAAAAATAAAATGTTTTGAAATTAGATACGAGAACATCTCACTTTTAATACCCTTATATAGTTGGCAAGATTTGTTCCACTACCCTTAATAGAAACGAGGCATTTTTTCAAACTTATTATTATAATAAGTGATGCTACGCTATATGAGCGTGAGCGGTGTGAGCGTAAAACGCTGTTCATAATAGTATCCTATCGATTTTATAATTATCATTTAATAAAAATACTACAACAGCACGCGAGCTTTATTGTTACAATGAAATTGAAAGGAAAAATTACGAAAAGGGAAACGGCAAACTCTAATGTACAAATTGCGATTGTAAATATTTGCTGATGAAGAACGGGGTATGATAACGGTTTTTCAAATTCGCGAAGAGGAATTGGTTCATAAATTCACGAATTTATAAATTTAAATACAAAAAGGGACTGTCACGTTAATTTATGGCCTTGACAGGTATTTCTAGTGTGCTGAGGGTTAGTACGTAAAATGCTAGTGAATTGTTGAATTACCGCGTAGTGGCGGTATAAGAATATCTACTACCACATATCATCCTGTGGGTGTCGTAAGAGGCGGCAGAGGGAAACAAATCAGGAGATGGACAGCAGCGTTTTCCTAATAACGACCGAAAATTAAAAAAAAACCATACATACAAGCAAGGCAAGCAACCTGCTTGCCTTGCTTGTATGTATCTGGCTGGTTTTAATATCAATAAATATAGAACATTAAGAAAAATAAAAATAAAAAGTAAAAAACACTTCCGCCGTTTTTCAATTGTTTTTATGTTCGCCAAAATGAGTGAATCTAACGAAGAAATGCGATACATTCTGAAGTTTTATTACAAAAATGGTAAAAATGCGACTCAAGCCGCGAAAAATTTGTGACGGTTATGGACCTAATACAGTGTCAGTAAGAGTAGGACAAAGTTTGTTCAAGTGTTTTCAGTCCGGGAATTTTTATGTCAAAGATGCAGCTCGCTCTGGTCGCCCTCATACGGATACAGTCGATGCCATTTTTAAAAAAGTGGAGCAAGATCAGCATATTAGTAGTTACGACATAGCCGAGGAATTGAGGATTGACTACAAAACAGTTTTGACCCATTTGAAAAGTATGACTATACAAAAAAGCTCGATATTTAGGTACCACATGAGCTCACTGAAAGAAACCTATTGAATCGTGTACTCATTTGCTGATTCTCTATTGAAATGTAATGAAACCGAACCATTTTTTTTTAAAGATTGATCACTGGCGATGAATAGTAGATTACCTACGAAAAGAACGTGCGAAGAAATTATGGTCAAAGGGTAGTCAAGTTCCACAGACTGTAGCGAAACCCGGATTAACACGCAATGATGTGCTGGTGTGTGCTGTGTGTGTGGTGGGATTGAAAGAGTATATTTTATTATGAGCTTTTACTGCCGGGGTAAATAATCGATTCGGATCTCTACTGCCAACAACTAATGAGACTCAAGCAAAAAATTGAGAAAAAACGGCCGGAAATGATCAATAGAAAAGGAGTGGTCTTTCATCGTGATAACGCCAGACCACACACATATTTGGGCACTCAATAAAAATTGAGAGCACCCTCAGAATTTCACCTGTTTCGGTCTCTTCAGAATTCTTTGTGTAGTGTTAGATTAAGATCAAGAGACGACTGTTAAAACTACTTGTCGCATTTTTTTATCAAAAAACCCAAGATTTCTACAGCAAGGGGATTATGTCACTACCTACAAGATGGCAACAAGTGATCATACAAAATGGCACATATGTATTATAATTAAATGTAATTAAACTTTGAAAAAAAAAATGTCTTGAATTTGTATATCAACAGCCACCAATCTATTATTATTTTCCAGCTATTTATTTGACAATGTTGATAATCGTGTACAAGTCGATGCAGTATATACAGACTTTCGAAAGGCTTCCAACAAGGTGGACCACGAATTGTTACTAAATCGAATAGCTTCCAATGGCAATTGGGGTAATTTGTTACGATGGTTTGTTTCTTATATTACTAACCGTTGTCAAAGGGTTGTAATCAATAGATACCACTCTAATATTACGATGGTTACCTTCGGTGTACCTCAAGGATCTATTCTCGGTCCTCTGTTATTTGTAATGATTATTAATGACATAAGTAATTGTTTTCTTAACTCAAAATTTCTATTTTATGCAGATGACCTTAAAGTTTATAAATCTATTCATACTACACAAGACTGCATTCTTCTCCAAGAGGACCTAGAGAATAGACTACTAAATTTATTTATTATTAAGTATTTTTACAAAAGTAAACTACAGTTAAGTATTCCGAAGTGTAACTATCTTAATTTTACTAAAAAGAAGAATGTTATTAAATTTTCGTACTCACTGTGTAACGTTCCTTTAGCCAAAGTAGATTCTGTGCGAGATCTCGGTATACTTTTCGATTCAAAACTATGCTTAGACTTACATATTGAACAAATTGTGAACAAAGCATACAAATTATACGGATTTATTATGAGATCAACTCGCGACTTCAAACGCCTCTCGTCATATCTTTGTTATAAAACCCTAGTGCGCTCACAGCTTGAGGATGCCGTACCCATTTGGAATCCTTATTATAATAAATATTATGTATAAACGATTGAAAATGTTCAACGTCGGTTTCTACATGTAATGCATTATAGGTGTCATAATCTTATCTACCATATGACCAGTTACTCAGTAGATACCAACTTCTAACCCCCCGCTCTAGACGTAAGCAATTACAGGCTATGACATTGTTCCATATAGTAAGATGCAAGTTTGACTGTATTGACTTAAATAATGTGTTATGTTATGCGGTTCCCAGAACTGTCCATAGATGGCAGGTGCGTGCGGGTAAGCTCTTTGCCGTAGGTACTTTTTGATCCAATACTGGTCTACGATTACCGATTAGGCGTATGGTTGCCACATATAATGAGACCTTCGAGCATATAGATATTTTTACATGCTCGACCGAAAAGTTTGGTGGTATTTTATACAAGACACTTTTCAAGTAATTTATCATCTCAGTCATATTGTAATACCAGTGTTTACCATACTCTGACTCTTATATAATACGATGTGTACAACTGCAGGTCTCCTAGCGTCTTAATTATCTATTCCAAGAGGTAATCTGTGAACAGCACTGTGGGCTGCATTATTGCGTATATGAAGTTACCCTATTTTTTGTAATATATATAATGTAGCTGTTAGCTGTTCCACTTTGAATAAAATGAAATAAAATAAAAAAGTATATACATATATATAATACAAATAAACTTTTTCCCCGACCTTATATTCGGGTCTGGTATAATATTCTCAATAAATAATAGAGTAAGTGGCGCAAGTATTTTACTTGTTGCTCAAGTAAATAAATAAATAGATTGTAAAAATATGACTTTGAATTGCCTTAACTTACCTTTCGTCTTTCTTTGACTGACTGGACGTGATTCAAAGATTCTAATTTTAATAAGGTGTTTTACCAAGGCTGTCCAAAGGAACTTCTGTCACCCATTTGTTCCATCTCTGCACAAGGAGAACGACTCACTGGCCCATGCCGCAAAGGAGAAACCGATCTAGGCTCTCTTTAATTCCAACTCAACTTTCAATGACGGGGGGTACACACCGTCGACCATCCCGCGATGCGATTGCTCCATGCTAGATGTACGGTTTACACAGCGCTCATTGTGCAAAGCACTCCTTTCCCTAGACGTCAAAAAGTCGAGTGGGCCTGATGAAGTCTTCCAAAGCTTCCTTCCTATGGGCTTCGCGAGAAATTGTTCAACTGGATCATCAGTTTTCTTGCAGATCAGAGCTTCGAGGTTGAATAGTAAGTGCGTAGGTAAGTGCATACTCCGACTACAAGCCTGTTAATGCTAGTGTTCCACAAGGCTGCGTGTTATCACCTGTGCCGTTTCTTCTGTATATCAATTATATGTTTCTGTTACTACTTGTAACACTAGTGATGTTTTTTACACCGGCCGTCCTAATATTTCTCGAACATGTCATCGAGCATCAGAACAAACTTGTGTCTGAAGTCGAGGCTTTAATAAATAAAACCGAGACTAGTCTCGTTTAAACTTCAGAAGACAAAGGCTTGCGCGTTTACCGCTAAAAAAAACCCCTTTATCGTATCATCCCCTCATTTTCAGGGCACTTCCTATGCTGCCTCAGTAAGCATCAGAATCCCCGGCATCGACACGTCGAATGACGTACAGTTCCGCGGTCACTTGGAAGGCTGAATTGGCCTCTAAAAAGTTTGGCGTGCTCAGCAGAGCGGGACAGTATTTCATGCCTATACACTGCTGAAGACCGAATGTGGCAGCATCGTTTCCGGGACACCTAAGATTTTGAGTGAGATTGAGAGGTTCTATGGGCAAGCTGTACACGTCCAATCCAAGAGCAAGTCTTATCCGACACTATTCCGATGATATCCCCGACGTCAGTCTAAGAGATTAGAATGGCTCTCCAGCACCTTAAAACGGCAAGTCCCCGGACGGGATTGAATTACAGCGGAGCTTCTGAAAGCGGGTGAAAAACCGGTACTTGAAGTCCTTCAGAAACTCTTTAATTCCGTCCTCCATGGTGGTACTAATCCGGAGGCGTGGAGCAGAAGCGCGGTGGTCTTGTTCCTCAAGAAAGGCGACAACGCTCTCTTGAAGAACTACAGACCGATTTCCTTCTGAGTCGCGTCTACGTGTTGTTTTCGAGAGTCATTACGAATCGTCTCGCACGCAGACTCGGCGACTTCCAGCCTCCCGAACAAGTCGGTTTCCGAGAAGGCTTTAGCATCATAGACCACATACAAACCCTTCAGCAAATTGTACAGAAGACCGAAGAGTAAAATCTGCCACTTTTTCTTGCGTATGGACTATGAGAAAGTCTTTGATTCCGTCGAACTTTGGGCGGTGATGCAGTCCATTGAAGTGCTGAAGTGTTTGTACAGTAGGGCTACGATGACTATCCGAGTACAGAACCAGAGTATGAAAATTTTCAAATGTAGAGATGTAAGACAGGGTGAGGTAATATCCCGAAACTCTTCACCGCTGCATGGGAAGACGTTTTCAAGCTACTGGACTGGAAAGGATACGGTATAAACGTCAATGGCGAGTACATCACTCACCTTCGATTTGCCGACGATATAGTCCTTATGGCAGAATCGCTGGAGGACCTAAGCACTATGCTCAATGACCTTAATAGTGTCACCCAACGGATAGGTCTTAAGATGAACACGGACAAAACAAAGATCATGTTTAATGTCCATGTCACACCTATGCGAGTAGTTGTTGGGAGCACTAAGCTCGAAGTTGTTGACGAATATGTTTACCTGGGACAAATAGTCCGACTAGGTAAACTCTAACTTCGATCGAGAGGTCAATCGACGGATTCAACACGGCTGGGCAGCGTTCAGGAGATTACGACCCATCTTCTCGTCAGGCATACCTCAAAAACTCAAAACTAGATTGTACAACCAGTGTGTGTTGCTAGTAATGACCTATGGATCTCAAATACTATAAGCTCAAAGTCGCTCAGCGAGCTGTGGAGAGGGCTATGCTCGGGGTTTCTCTGCGTGATAAACTTAGAAATGAGGATATCCGCAGTAGAACCAGAGTAACCGACATAGCCCAAAGTATTAGTCTTACTAAACTGAATCTAACTGAAGTGATGGAGTGACGACCCGGTGAGACATGCAGGAAGTCAATGGATGCAGGTGGCTCAGGGCCGTTCTTTGTGGCATTCCTTGGGGGAGCCTATGTTCAGCAGTGGACTTGTGAAGGGCTGTAATGATGATGATGATGATGACACTGTTTGAAACTTTACAAGGTGCAAGTTCACCCTCACATGGAGTAGTGTTTTCATATCTGGACTGGGCCACTGGAGGCCAGCTCTTTCCACTTGACCGCATCCAGCGAAGAGTCGTCGACGACCAAGTTCTTTCTGATCGGCTCGATTCACTGGAGCTGCGAAGAGATGTTGCATCCTATTGTATTTTCTATCGCATTGTCCGCGGGGAGTACTTAGACAAATTGATGGAATTATTTCTAGCCGCCAAATTTCATCAACGCACATCGGGGTGAACCTCACAGTACCATCCACACTATCTGGATGCTTGGCAGTTGTTGATGGGCAATGGTCGGCACTTACAATCAGAAAAAATTAATTTAATGTGGGCAAAACCGCGGAATGGAATGCTAGTAAAATATAAAAATCTAGTGAAGATATTCGTGGGCTGGGCAGGTACAGATAGAAGAGGCTGGTGGGGGGGCGCATATTCATAGTTAGCCTAGGGCTGTCGGAACTCTAAATCAGGCACTGCATGTAAAAATAAAAGGTTAGGTTAGGTTGATTTTATCATAAAACTAAATCAATCTAGGTTATTGATCAAAAAACTTAATTTTCTCAGGTTTATGATAACAGAAAGTAGTAATTTGGTCTTCTTCCAGTTCTTGATCATAAACGTAGCTTTTTATTCAAAAACCTGATTTTACCATAAACCTGCGACATATGCATACATAATTGTGTCAATGTATATATGAAAATACTTAAATTAAGCATCTTATTCACGGTTCATCTTGCTGTACGGCTGTACGTCCTGCTAAGGTCATGCACAACAACAGATGGATACATCAAGATGGACCGTGAATAAGGCGCTTTAGCTACTTATGTAAATACATGTTTTCTATGTCAGGTTAAATGTTAACTATATATTATGTCAATAGAATCTTAAATTATTTTAATTATTTAAAACTATTTATTAGTTTATATAAACCTACATTAATTGCAACGATAATATGTAAAAATACGAGTATAACATTATAATATTTTATATGCTCTAATTTTATAATATACATAATTAATAATTTAGTGATAGATTCCTTATTAATTACTAGATCAAAATCATAAAATACACATTGTATTGTTATTTTTATCTTAATTTCTTTATTAACATTCATAGTTTGTTCCAAAACGATATATGAAGGTTAATTAATTATCTGATTAATTTTCTCTAGCCCACGGCGGTCAGTCTCAACGGAGGCTAGTCATCTGTGTAAAACAGGATTATAGTGCTCGAGTGCGTGCGCAAGCTCAGGTGCACTCTCTATTCACTGTCATAATCGTAGTTCGATGGGAAGCTAATCCGACACGACCAGAGACCAGGGAGTAATCAAGCGCAGGACCAACGGCTTTACAAAATCAGCACAAGGTTGTGACTATCACATCACTATGCGACTAGTTTCATGTGTTGCCATATGTCCAGTGTAAACATTTGTAATGTAATGCAACATCTGTTCATTTGTTTGGTACCATATTAGGTATAATGGAGTAATTTCATTTAATTTAGAATCAATAAGATTTTTAACTTCTATGATAGAGAAAAATTACTTTTGCACTTTAAAAAAAAATCGTGAACGTGAAGTAAAATATAGGTGAAATTTTATTACTACGGAAGCTAAACTCCAATTTAAAAGTTTGGTAATGGGTAATATCAGATTTTTGTTCCACATCCGAGTAAAATTAACATAGTTAATAGAGGCGTAGACAAATAAGACAACAAATAAAACTTGAACGATAAGTTTAGTTTTGCAGAATACATGTATTCAATAGATTATGTGTTACTAATTTATGCAATTACTGATACTGTTTCGAAGATATGCTATATTGTTTTATTACTACTAAACGAAACGCTTTTCTTTTGTTTAAATTATTTTCGAATGTTACCCATGCAATTTATTCTAATACCACCCAAGTAAACGATGATCTCAGATTATAGAAACAAGGTCTGTTCGTTTTACCTTGTTTTTTATCTGAGGTAATGATTTAAATCAGAATTGACTATAAGAGACAAACGAAATAATTTACTTGAATTATAATAGTTTTGGAGGTGCCTTTCGACGCATATCAAACCGAATGGCTAGCGTGGTAAGTTTAAGAATAGTTTGGAAAATCCAAAAGTGCACCGCCTCATGAGCGTTTCATTTAATTTTGATGGAAAAAATAAATTGTATTCCTGACCTTTAAAATATATTATTTACGTGTTTTAAATTTAGCGTTCTATTATTTTAACACGTAGTGTCACTTACAGGGAAAAAAATAATAATGTTTACCAAAATAAAACGACTACACAAAGTATAAAATCGATATAGGCTATATGGTACATTTGTCCTTTGTCTATCAAGGGCTAAAGAAAAAAAATGAAAGCGCCTTTAAATTTTTAATAGCAATTAAACTTATAAAATTTAAAATCATTTTATTGACAAACGATGCGTACTAGGCTATTGATATGAAATAGGGAACCAGTTGATGTAATTCTGAAGCTAATAAAAAACCCGGTCTCGATACGTCAATTTTTCCGGGAGTTATCGTGACAACATACAAATCGATATCCGGACGTCCACGTAAAATTTTTTCAAAACGTTTTTTAGCAAAGTAGCAATATAAAATTATTTTTTAGAAAATATAAGATGGATTAATTAGAGTGTTTTCTTTATATACGGCTACTCATATTATCGTATATGTGTAATATGGTTATGATAGAGGCATTTTAAGACCACAAAATTGCTTGACCTTGACGTGGCGAGAGTAATGCACTACCTAATAACAAATCGTGCAAAATCTGTCGCATTATCTATTACAGCTGAAGTATTCTTAAAAAGTGTAATAATAATAATGTCTTCCAGGCCGTATTTCGGTCTCAACCGAGTAGCCATCTGTGCTGGACAGGAATAATCCTAAATCCTCCACTATAGAGTGTCTGAGTGTGTACGGAAGCACAGGTGCACTCTCTATTCCTTCACTCTCATAGTCCGATGGGACGACAAACCCACACCGACCGGTGAGAGATCAGGCGCAGAAGCAACGGCCTTGCGTGCTTTCCGAAGTTGTGAAATACCGCAAACTTCTTGATTGCGGGCTGCTACTGAGATTTTTTTAGAACAAGAGGCAATTTTGGAATATGCCAGAAAAATGTAATGGCTTGCGATAAGTGGTGGCATATAATCTGGTCTTGTCTTGGTCACGTCAAAAGTGCAGAAAGTCTGGTACTGCGATATTTAATCCGCCTGGCAAGCGTTGTACGCAGTAAAATGCTCCCTACAGAAATAGAGTCCATGTCTAGCTGTATAGTATGTAAGTTTATGAATAAATAATTAGAGAAAATACATATCTATAAGCCTCCTATTATATTTTACCGATTTATATTTGGCAACACTAGTTACAACGCAATGGCTATGTGTCACTTTAATGTCTATGTCACGAGCCCAGTTGATCGATATTGGTAGATGTAATGTAATAAACGTAGTGATTTATTATATACTCTTTGTAGGATAACCGTCTTTGTACCGGTGGGCCAGAAAGAATTGCGAATTTGAAAAATCATTTAAAAAACTAAGTACAATTCACATACAAATTTTTATTTCTATAAAACTGACATCTGGGAAATTCATTTCTTAAAAATAACGTCATCCAGGTGTGCACCATCGCGCTGCAAACATTCTTCGAATCTGAACCTTAAATTGGTAAAACTCGCTGGCACATTGCACGGGGTAGCTGCCATTTCTTCCCGGATATTGGTCTTCAACTCATTAATTGTGGCTGGGGTATTGGAGTAGACTCTATTTTTAGGTATCCCCACAAAAAAGTCCAGTGGCGTTAGATCCGGACTTCTAGGAGGCCATGCAATGTCACCTCGGCGCGATATCAGTTTCCCAGCAAACATCTCGTTGACGACCTCAAAGAGGCATTAGCTGTATGGCATGTCGCACCATCTTGTTGAAACCATGTTGCACGATTATAGGCTTCAAATTGTTGCAGTTGTTGAAAGAAAATCCTTAACATGGCTATGTATCGGTTAGAATTTACAGTGACAGATTGGCCTTGTCGATTTTCGAAGAAGTAGGGTCCGATAATTCCGTGCGCTGACATGGCCGCCCAAACGGTTACTTTCGGCGAATGCAGAGGCTTTTGATGTTTTGCACGAGGGTTCTCTGCAGCCCAGTAACGGCAATTCTGTTTATTCACATGCCCATTTATGTGAAAATGGGCTTCATCGGAGAACAGAATATTGTTGAAACTCCGAAAGCGTTCCAACATTGTTTCAACAAAAGCTCGTCGTAAAATTGGATCATTTGGTTGTAATTCCTGCACAAGTTGAATTTTATACGGGTGCAATTTCAGATCTTTCAACAAAATGCGACGCAAAGATGTTCTGGATACCACAAGTTTGGCTGAACGCTTTCGAGTCGATAGAGCAGGATTACGTTGAACTGAAGCTCTAACTTGTTCAATTGTGTCTTCCGTTCTTGTTGACCTTGGGCGTCCCGCAGGCTTCTGTTTGAGAGTCGAACCAGTAGCTTCGAACTTTCTGACCCACGATCGAATCACACTTTCCTTCGGACACTGATTTAGGTCATGTAATCCAAACTCACGCCGAAATAAACGCCGAACAATAGCGCACGAATCGCGATTTTTGTAATAATGTTTAACGCAGAATGCACGTTGCGCTCCGGTGAAGTGATCCATCGCAACTAAATTTCCGATAACCGAGCTACTTAACCCCACCACCGCGCAGTCCCTCTCTAAAGCTTTAAACGCAAGAGTGTTTTAAAATCGTACGCCTTTCTGGCCCACCGGTATTTTTAAAACAACGATTAAAGTTTTATTAATAGTAAAGCTTATTGTTTATCATTCAGTTATTCTTATAGAGATATTTTTATGGTCAATCGTTATTTCCTATTAAATCTACTACTAGTTCTTGAAATTTCCTTACTTTTTTAAAGATTTTTTTATAGAATAAGGCTGGCAATCGAACACACAGTCCACCTGATAGTAAGTGGATGCTGTAGCCCATAGACATCTACTTTTATCGTCAATTAAAAATCAAAATGTATATGCGTTGTCATTCCTGAGAACTGAGATGGAATGCCTCGTTTCCAGTAAAAAGCATCTCCAGTTCTCTACAATCACCATACGAAACACAGCAACTGTAAAAATCTGACTAGTCCTCAGGGGTGACAACTCTTCTGCATTTCGATTCTTAATCGAGGATAGATGTAGATGTATGTGGGCCTCAGCATTCACTTATAATCAGTTGGACTGTGTGCTCGTTTGTCATCCTTATTTTGTAAATAAAAAATAAAATAAAATAAAATAAATGTAGGAGCCAAGCTACCTTGCAAAAATTAAGAATAGTTCTTTTATTAAACCTGAATTTATTATTTAATTACGTAAGATATTAAAAAGTATAGTTACAGTCTCTATACGTCACACTGCCTGTAGTCTATGTGTCTGGCCACCTCACATATCGAAAGGGTTATGGGGCAAGTATTTTATATAAGACTAGCTATCCGCCCCGGCTTCGCACTGGTGATTTCTGGATCTCAACAACAGCACACCTACTGAGTCCAATTGTAAATCTAAACCATTCTCCAATCAACTTAATCACACTCACAAAATTTCATCAAAATCGGTAAAGCCAACAGGAGGAGTTCAGTCACATACAAACGTACAGAAGAATTTTATATATTATAAAGATAAAGATTAATATAGTTATAGTTTCTAATAATATATTATGTGATTAGGTACTTATATATCATATACACGTATGTAATACATAGAAGCACTGGATAGTGTACTTAATGTTAACACACACACACACACACACACACACACACACACACACACACACACACACACACACACACACACACACACACACACACACACACACACACACACACACAGACACGCGCGCGTGCGCACTTTTATGTAAGTATAACTAACTTATATTTAATATCTATTTTGATATTCCGAGTGTGGGGGCGGAGCACAATGCTCTCACAATGGCCAATCATTAGTTAAGTAAGAATTTTGTTTAATTTATACGCTGTCATTTGAGCCATTGTAATTGAAAATAAACGATTATTTTATTTATCTATACAAATAAATAAAATTGAAGTGTCTGTTTGTAATATCAAAATTACAGCATTTTACTAAATGCATATGAAAGTATATACGGTACTTATAACAAAAATACAATTTTTAAAAATTTTGTCTGTCTGTCTGTCTCTCTGTTTGTTCTGGCATCTCCGAAACGGCTGGACCGATTTTGACGGGACTTTCACTGGCAGATAGCTAATGTTATAAGGAGTAACTTAGTCTTATTTCATTTTAGAAAAAGGTTTAGGGTTCCGCGCAAAAAAATTAAAACCAAACTACACGCGAGCGAAGTCGCGGGGTACAGCTAGTTATTTATATTATTATATAACAAAATGTATTAAGTAGAGCACAGATTAAAATAATGATAATATTATATTTGAATAATGTTCATTAGTTTTTTGAAAGACTCGATGTTAATAATTTTAAGGCTATGCCAATTTTGCTCAGCTATCTATTATCCTGTTATATTTATGACTAGCTGTGCCCGAGGTTTTACTTAAAGAATTTGACGTTTAGGTAAGAGAATATTAAACGATTTATATCATTACTGTATCAATAAGTGGTAACAAAATAAATCGTTATCCTCAAAGTTCTAAGTCGTTTATGATAGAGCTTCTGTGTAAACGATGTTAAAAGTAGACTTAGCCGGGGCGTACAAAAGGTTTCGGGGCTACTAACGCGGAAAAAGCAACATAGAGTTGGCCATGTGCAAAACAGTCAGTACTGAGGTCTACTCCTGCAACGCGTAAAGTTTGACCTTGCGCTTTATTTACGGTCATCGCATAACACACCCTGACTGGGAACTAAACACGCTTAAAACTGAAAGGAAAGTTATTTGGTATAAGAGGGATTCTGGTTCTGGGTATAAAAGCAATATCACGACATTTTGTTGCGATTTTGTTACTTTTGGTCGAGTTCCATTCCATAGCTTAGGTGGACAACAAGATTCTTCAGTGAGTCTCAATACGATTCACCGGCGGAGAATCTTAACACCGCAATTCAGAAAAGGTTGCAATTTGTACAACGCCATCTATTACGTTCTTTGTGAGAAAACATCCTGTTTTCAATTTAAGGAAAACATTTTTTTTTTGTTTACTGTGTTTTAAGTATAAATATATTATTATAGAACGTTTTTTTCACACAAATCTTTTTACTATTATTTCTGAGATTTTATGGCGCCATTGAACAAATTCGAATCTACATTTCAAAATAATAATCATAACTTTCGATAGAATTAACCAATTTAATAAAACAAAGACTAAATGTAACTCGAAGATACGCTTTATGATTTTCTTAACGATTTCTTTGAAAAAAAAAAAAGATGTTACTTTAGATGTGATGCGTTCATAAACAAACAGACAGACAGACAATTCAAAAAATTATAAAAATGTACTTATTTAATTATTTTCAGTCCCCACCATGATTTTAGTCACAAATAATACTATACAATGTACAGAAACAGACACAACATGATATCACCATTTTATTATATATATAGATTTAAAGAGATGGCGCTGTTAACGTAAATTCTAAAAAAAAAGAGATTAATTGACGCGATTGATACATTATATAAAACATAAAAGAACTTATAAATCAGTGCTATAGCAAGCAAAAAGAAAGTTTGATCCTCATGAAACCAACGAAATTGTTAATAGGTCTTTTAAAATTTAATTTATCACATAGAGCACTCGGCGGTAAAGAATAAATGAGTTTGTCAACACGCAATAGGGCAGCAGAGTAATATAAAGATTAGCATCAAATGAAAACTCATCTACAGAAAAAACCACAACCTGCCTTTTGTATTACATTTGCACCATCTATCGATGAAATTGGTTAACTATTGTACTTTAGATTTAGTTAATAAGGTTAATATATTTTGTATAAATTTATTACATTCTTTAATACATTTGTTTACTGCGTTTTAAATATAATTATATCATTATAGAACATTATTATACATCATTTAATTAGTGCATTTTAAACTAATTATGACATTAGTTTAAAATGCTTGATGCCTCAACCAACGCCACCATTGAACAAGTTCGTACCTATACTTCGTACCCATTACAATATTTATCATAACTTTTGATGGAATAAACTGATTTTAATTAAATAAAGACTAAATGTAACAAGAAGATACACTTCATGATTTCCTTAACGATTCTTATGATATAAATTATTACTTTATACGTGATACGTTAACAAACAAACAGACAGACAAACAGACAGGCAGAAAATTCTAAAAATGGTAGAAATGTATTTAATTACTTATTTTTAGTACCTCTCAATCACTTTTATTACAAAAATATAAAATGTACACACGTCTGCTATTTACATTTTTATTATATGTATAGATTGTACATTATATTCCTTGTGTACTTGTTGACCATAATTAAGTATGAGTTTTTTTTACTAAATATTAATGAACAAATATATTTTTTTAATAGTTTAACTCAGCTAAACTGAAAAAATAAGAATGTTCATAAAGTTGGATTCAGTGCCACAATACATTATTTACTAGTATATGCCAAATCGATTGAAAAAACGGACAATGACCTTTCGGTCGTTTAACCAGGGTTACAAACCTTCAATATATATTTTATTTATGTAGTACTTTCTTTATTTATAATGATTTTTTATAATGATTGATATAATATATATTTATTAACTATTATTAAAAGTTATGTGAAAGATCGCTGTAGAGAAAAATCATCTATTGTTATAAGTACTTTATTCATTTAACAACAAAACATTAATTTATAACACATATAAAGATTCGTGATAACGACACGAATAAGTACGTACTTATGCAAAAGATAAAACTTTATTTTAATAATTTTAAGGCTATGCCAATTTTGCTCAGCTATCTATTATCCTGTTATATTTATGACTAGCTGTGCCCGCGGCGTAGCTCGCGTATTATATGCGTGAGCTACGCCGCGGGCAGGTTTTACTTAAAGAATTTGACGTTTAGGTAAGAGAATATTAAACGATTTATATCATTACTGTATCAATAAGTGGTAACAAAATAAATCGTTATCCTCAAAGTTCTAAGTCGTTTATGATAGAGCTTCTGTGTAAACGATGTTAAAAGTAGACTTAGCCGGGGCGTACACAAGAAGGTTTCGGGGGCTACTAACGCGGGAAAAAGCAACATAGAGTTGGCCATGTGCAAAACAGTCAGTACTGAGGTCTACTCCTGCAACGCGTAAAGTTTGACCTTGCGCTTTATTTACGGTCATCGCATAACACACCCTGACTGGGAATTAAACACGCTTAAAACTGAAAGGAAAGTTATTTGGTATAAGAGGGATTCTGGTTCTGGGTATAACAGCAATATCACAACATTTTGTTGCGATTTTGTTACTTTTGATCGGGTTCCATTCCATAGCTTAGATGGACATAAGTTTCTTCAGTTAGTCTCAATACGATTCACCGGCGGAGAATCTTAACACCGCAATTCAGAAAAGGTTGCAATTTGAACAACGCCATCTATTACGTTCTTTGAGAGTAAACATCCTTTTTTCAATTTAAGGAAAACATATTTTTTTTGTTTACTGTGTTTTAAGTATAAATATATTATTATAGAACGTTTTTTTCACACAAATCTTTTTACTATTATTTCTGAGATTTTATGGCGCCATTGAACAAATTCGAATCTACATTTCAAAATAATAATCATAACTTTCGATAGAATTAACCAATTTTAATAAAACAAAGACTAAATGTAACTCGAAGATACGCTTTATGATTTTCTTAACGATTTCTTTGAAAAAAAAAAAAGATGTTACTTTAGATGTGATGCGTTCATAAACAAACAGACAGACAGACAATTCAAAAAATTATAAAAATGTACTTATTTAATTATTTTCAGTCCCCATAATGATTTTAGTCACAAATAATACTATACAATGTACAGAAACAGACACAACATGATATCACCATTTTTATTATATATATAGATTTAAAGAGAGATGGCGCTGTTAACGTAAATTCTAAAAATAAAAGAGATTAATTGACGCGATTGATACATTATATAAAACATAAAAGAACTTATAAATCAGTGCCTGCATAGCAAGCAAAAAAGAAAGTTTGATCCTCGCCGAAACCAACGAAATTGTTAATAGGTCTTTTAAAATTTAATTTATCACATAGAGCACTCGGCGGTAAAGAATAAATGAGTTTGTCAACACGCAATAGGGCAGCGAGTAGTATAAAGATTAGCATCAAATGAAAACTCATCTACAGGAAAAAACCACAACCTGCCTTTTTGTATTACATTTGCACACCATCTATCGATGAAATTGGTTAACTATTGTACTTTAGATTTAGTTAATAAGGTTAATATATTTTTGTATAAATTTATTACATTCTTTAATACATTTGTTTACTGCGTTTTAAATATAATTATATCATTATAGAACATTATTATACATCATTTAATTAGTGCATTTTAAACTAATTATGACATTAGTTTAAAATGCACTTGATGCCTCAACCAACGCCACCATTGAACAAGTTCGTACCTATACTTCGTACCCATACTTCACAATATTTATCATAACTTTTGATGGAATAAACTGATTTTAATTAAATAAAGACTAAATGTAACAAGAAGATACACTTCATGATTTCCTTAACGATTCTTATGATATAAATTATTACTTTATACGTGATACGTTAACAAACAAACAGACAGACAAACAGACAGGCAGAAAATTCTAAAAATGGTAGAAATGTATTTAATTACTTATTTTTACGTACCTGCTACGTTTATTATGGGTCGGCGACGTCTCTTTCCACTTGATGTTGAAGGACCGGGTCCTTCACCAATTCTCCTGAACTCATGTCGATTTAGTAACGACCGTCACAGTAAAACTAATATAACAGATTCAAAAACAAAAACTTAACGATATAACAAATTTAACAGTAAAACTCAACTAAAACAATGCAATGAATGCTATGAATTACCCGAGACGTACACACGCAAGCGCTATCGAACACGAATGAAAACAAAATGGCGGACCGGCCCAAAAAGGTGACGCATCTCTGGCTGCCATTGTCACGTTTCTTTAGAACGAACTGACGTAACGCGCGTTTTGTTTATTTTAAAGGGATGAATTTGCAAAAGCTCAATATGGTGATTATATTGCTTCAAATATTTTTAATATGAAACTGTTATTAAATGAATTGCTGCGTTACTTACCATAAATTGAAATATAAAATATAACACATTTCGCGATGTACCGTAAGATTTTACTATGTTTATAGGAACCACAGACAATATTATTTAAGAAACAAAAACAAAACATATGTACTGACCTAGAAGTGGGAATAATATCAATATTTAAATATTGTTATCACATCTAAATTGAGATTTTGTAAGTTACGCCTTTTGACACTCGGCTCATATCTGAGGTCATTGTCCGTTTTCTCAATCGATATGGCACATACTATAGTCTGCCTTTCTATATTGAATAGACATAAAGCAGAAGGAATTGCGTCCCTTTTGAGTCGGGTTCGGGCCAGGTCCAACAGTGTCCTGTCAATTCTTGCAAAATGGATTGTCCCATTCTGAAATATTGGGCGGAACTATTAATATCAAATGCTTCTAACATAGGTTATGATATTTACTAACAATTCTATGGAACCCACCGATGTCTGAATCTGAATAAAAGCGAGAAAAAAGTTTGAATAAAACGCGGTATAAAAAAGATTATATAACAATAAATGTTAGGTTTTCGTTTAAAATTTCATAGTACACGATTACACTATACCTGCGGTTGCCTCAGTGAAATCGTTGCTGGCATCACTGAAAATATAAATTAAATATAAATTAAATAAATAATAATTAAAATAATAGTATCAATTAATTGCTATTTTTGCACTCCATTAAAAATAAATAGTGCGTCGGAGACTCCCTTATTCTAAAAACCCGTATCAGTAATGACAGGAGACGTCTGCTCAGCAGTGGGAAGTACTTGAGCAATAACTTTATTTTTTAAAACATATAAAACAAAATTGAACAGGTTTATTTGAGTCCTCATCATTTGCTAGTTCATTACTAAATAGGCGTATCATTTCATAAACAGTGGCTCTGAATGTCACGTTAATGATCATAACTGTTCACTAGGGAACAATGAAAGCTAACTCGTGGTATACACAATATAGAGACGTTGTGTATACCACAGCGACGTCACGGTAACGTGATGTCTAGCCACAACTCGGTGGAACCATTGCAATAAAGGAGTTGACTTTGATAGGGAGAAATGTCACTAGCTGGAAAATAGAAAATAAACATAGTTGCTTTTACAATTTAACGTATAGCTATATTATTTGTAACATTAAGTTAGCTATATTTCTAAAGTATGATAAGTACACATTGGATAGTGTGCGCGGAATACACAACATGATTTCTTCCTCCGATGACTTCCACGGTCTGTCTGTACCCTTTTGTTATTGACATAGGAATAACCACAAAAGTTATTGGTTCAATGTAATAAAGATGAGAGTATGTAACATAAGCGTACAAACAAATTTTGGTAGATTTGCAACCGGCACAACTGTATATACTGCTCGCTATCTAGTTGGGCATAATTCATATTTAACAAAATTTTGAAATTTTTGAGTAATGATTTGAGGTCATCTATAAAACAAAACAATACTTTTGTTTTGATTTACAATAAAAATTAAGAAATAGACAAATAAAAATAAATAGTAAATATTTTGGAAAACTATATTTTAAGCAATAATAGTCATATCTGTTTTGAACTATTTAATCCTTTATTTTACGGTGTCATTTGCAGCCATGTCTATAGGAGATTTTTTTTTCTTATTTTATTTTGATTGCTGAACATTGCAAACTAAACGAACCAGCAAGTTAAACTCTTTACTTAAACTTATCTTAGAGCATTTAAACTAGTAGAAGGCTTTAATGTGTTTAAATAACGTTACCGTTTATTTCGTTTCCTCATGGCAAATGAATTTAGAATAGAGTAGCAAATTAAGTTATCGTATCAATTGATTTTAATCTTTCTTAACTATTTTTTAATATTCTATTTTATATACTAAATATTATGAAGGTAAACTTTATAGCAATTGATTCTACAATATTTAAAAAGTACTCATCTAAACTTTATTTTAAAAGTATGTAATATTCAGTTTATGAAGTAACAAGAAAGTGAATTAGAATCGACTTTAATATGTTAATTCTTTATAGTTCTAAGTCTAATATGTCAATTAATGTACAGTATTGAATTTTGCCGGGGTTAGAACTATTTTAATTTATTTAAAAACAAGTGAAAAATTCATTCACTTGTTTTTTTTAATAAATTATATACCACTTCACAGGAATATATGTAAAGAACTTGGAAAGGTTTGGTTGCAGTAGCGCACTTGGCCGCAACCTCTCCGCAGCCAGGTGTAAACAGGTGATACTTTGATACAGTTATATGTTCATGACGTATATTCATTATTAATATATGAAACTAAAGCTAATTTTTTTCTGAGCACGATGGAATTCGGTTGCCTATGTTAAAGTGGCCGCAAATAAGGGTAACTAGCTGTTAGATAGGTTGAAGTGAAACAGAATTAGCGCGCTACATAATTCGTTAGACGAGGATGACAATTGATCGTCTAACAAATGTTAATAATTTTAAAAATAACTAAACAAGAATTTTGGATGTGAAGGAGGAGGTGTGTCAGGATCGTGCAAGGAAGGGAAGTCCGTAGTCTCTGCCACTGACTTAGAAGTATATGGACTGGGCATACCTACAGAATTAGCGTGACTACCTACAATACACTGGCGCATAAAATGGCCGCCTTTATAGGGTTGTAACTCAGCAATATGGGCAACTGATATCGATATTTTTACTAATATGAATTTATATTATAGTATTTTTAATATAAAATAATATACACATATATATATATATATGTGTGTGTGTGTGTGTGTGTGTGTGTGTGTGTGTGTGTGTGTGTGTGTGTGTATATATTCAGATTTTAAATGAAAAATATTATTTTTCGCAGGTAGGTACATTAATTTTGTTTATTTAGTAAACAGTAGGTTCATCATCATCATCATTACAGCCCTTCACAAGTCCACTGCTGAACATAGGCCTCCCCCAAAAAAATGCCACAAAGCACGGTCCTGAGCCACCTGCATCCATCGACTTCCTGCATGTCTTACCAGGTCGTCACTCCATCTAGTGGGGGGACGCCCTACACTTCGTCCGCCGGTACGAGGCCGCCACTCGAGAACCTTTTTTCCCCATCGGTTGTCGGTTCTTCGAGCTATATGGCCGGCCCATTGCCACTTCAGCTTACTAATCAATGGTTGTTTATTTGAAATTCGAAAATCTGGCATGATCATGAAACATGCTATCCGGGAATTATAAACTATTAATATTACTTATTCATTTCTGAACAAAATTAATCTATTAAAATAATTTCTAGTACAACACTTTGTCACTGCTTTTTGACAGTTTGACAGCAGATCTACCATAAAACTTGGCGCTTAACATGGCGGCGCAGTCACGCATGGATGAGCTAATGACGTCACTCGAAAATGTTACGAAAATAAGCACTTGACAAAGTGTAGTTGTCTCTCTTTTCTATTGCAGCTACTGCTTTGTTAAAAAGAGACAAAACTGTTTTGACAAGTGTGTGTCGATATTATAGATATTTGTATAACTATTATTTCTATGGTAGAATATGCCGCCTCCATAGGTATATCTCTATGGTCTCTGCATACCCCTCTGATGGACAGGCGTGAGTGTTTATGTTATGTTATGTAAAACAAAAATGAAGGTCTCTTTTAGATTTATTCTCCAAGCATAATATGTTTATTTATTTAGTCAGTAATAAAATAATTATTTGAATTTCAAATGTAGCAAATTATTTTCAAAGAAATCATATTTTTTTATTGCCAGTCAACTCTCTTTTGCTTGATGTTATTATGCCTTGTGAAATTGAAGAAACACGAGACAATAAATTACGATAAAATTAATATTATATTTTCTCCTAAGTTTTGAAATATTGTAAAATACAGTGGAAAAAATAAATAATTTCGTAAAATAATAGCCACTTAATTTCTGTAAATGATGCTAAAATGATGATAAATTATTGTGATACGAAATACGGTAAATTTTTACCGTTAATCTAAATCTATTCATTCTTCGAGTAAAATTAACTTTTAATAAAAAATAAAAGCACATTTTCAGATTCTTAAGTCGAGACACCGACTTCAGAATATTAAATTATTAGTTACTTTATTTATGTTAGTTCTTTGAAGACAACTTTTACTTTTTATTAAGTTTTTTTTACCCTTTATGTGAACTAAGGAAAATATCTCAATGTCATCTAAATAGTTAAGGTGCTTTAAGGTTACTACGAAAATGAGGGAATTCCGATATTTACAAATTACGACTTAACTAGGCAATATTTTTTGCTCTTGTAACATTATTCTAGACGACATTTTATTTGTCTCCTGGCTTCAGTCATGTCAGGTAGCTAGTCTCAATAGTGTGCGTGCATCGTAGCAACTAATCATAAAAATGTCGGATTTAACCCAAAGCACCTTACATTAAAAGCTTCTTTCTCTATTTTGGCACCCTTAGGGTTGGATTATTTTCTCCAAATCTTTAAGGACTACCCCTAAAGTAACTATAACCTATTAAATAAAAAGAATCATCAAATTTGGTTCGCAGTTGAAGATGATATCGCGTAACATACATACAAAAAAAGAAAAACTTGCAGACGAATTGTTAACCTCCTCCTTTATTGAAGTCGGCTAAAAATTTAAAATTAAAAAAGTATATAATAAAGGAGAATGCCCATTAATGTATGGAATCCCGTACCATATTGCATTAAAATCAAACTTTGTTTTTATACAAAAGTTTTTTTAAAACCGGGTTTTTAGTTATTTTATAAAATCGAAAATAACTTAAAAACTAGGTCTATTTTTTTCGCCTATTTTAAATAGACACATTAAACACGGACGAACATTATGGCTCTAAAACAGCATATAGCCGTATCACAGGATGCGTGGCTGAAACTCGGAGATTTGCACGACCTTTATACATATTGCCAATACTGTGAGCAGGTAACGTATCTAAGGGTAATATATCATTGCAAAATTGCATTGAAGCCACTGTGATCACACTACCACACTAATATCAATAAAACATTATCATAAGGGTGACCAGTCAGACCGAAAAAAACGCTCGTAATAATCTTAAGATACTATTTATGACATATACTATTGCTCATGGTCATGTTGTTGTCGTGAATCGATTAGGTAAATGATAGAAAAAATAAAACAAACAAGTCCATTTTTAATAATAGGTTTTAAGTTTTTTTTTGTTTTAATTCTGTTTTTTATGATAATGGCAATGAATAATGGGTAGCAAATTTACATACTGAGAGTTGGGTTCTAAGTTGTTTTAATCCTAGTAGAAAGTGTTGGCAACGGCTCGACCATCCATACAATATTAATCTATAGACCAACCATTTAAGCGAACCCTCCAACTCTTAATGTGTATACGGATACCTAATGAAAGAAGTTCGACTAAGTTCGCCCGAGCCAATGAACTGGCGCTCTACGTAGTCTCTGTAGTTTTATTTTGATGAATTTTTTTTAATTTTGCGTCGACTTTACAGAAGCATGACTTATGATCGAATGACAGGTGCTAGTGTTTGTGAAATATTCATTTTCACTTTTGTTAAGGAGATATGCAGAGTTTCTTTGGCCGTTTCTTCTACGGGCAAGGAAACCTCTTTTTGTAACGGTAGTTGATTACGGCAAAAATAAATGTTTTCATTTCATATTACTGGTTCATATTTCATATTATATATTAAAAGCTCGTGGAAACTATCCGTGCGGTCGGAGCTAAGTTGTGCAAGAACCGCCGCAGAAGAACACAAAACTCTCCGATCACACTCTTAATCTCATGGCTGTTAGACGGGAAATGAAGCTGCAGTCTTCAGTAGATTTGACAGCATACAGACTACTGAACAGACAGATCTCCAAATGCATGCGGCGGGACTTACGCAACTTTAATACTGCGCGTATTGAAGAAGCGATCGAGCGAACCAGGGCTCCAAAGTCTTTGCTAGAGATATATCTGCTAAAAGAGTCAACCGTCGAAGCTGAAGACCGAGTGTGGCAGCGTCGTTTCCGGGATACCTGAGATTTTGAATGAGATTGAGAGGTTCTATGGACAGTTGTACATCATCGTTGGAGCCACAAGTGTGAGTAACGATCTAAGAGCAAGTCTTATCCGACACTATTCCGATAATATTCCGGACGTCAGTCTGAGCGAGATTAGAATGGCTCTCCAGCACCTTAAAAACGGCAAGGCCCCAGGCGAGGATGGAATTACAGCGGAGCTTCTGCAAACGGGTGGAAAACCGGTATTTGAAGTCCTTCAGAAGCTCTTTAATTCCGTCCTCCATGGTGACACTACTCCGGAGGCGTGGAGCAGAAGTGAGGTCGTCTTGATCTTCAAGAAAGGCGACAACGCTCTCTTGAAGAACTAGAGACCGATTTCCCTTCTGAGCCGCGTCTACGTGCTGTTTTCGAGAGTCATTACGAATCGTCTCGTATGCAGACTCGACGACTTCCAGCCTCCCGAACAAGCCGGTTTTCGAAAAGGCTTTAGCACCATAGACCACATACATACCCTTCGGCAAATTGTACAGAAGTCCGAGGAGTACAATTTGCCACTATGTCTGGCGTATGTGGACTATGAGAAAGCCTTTGATTCCGTCGAAATTTGGGCGGTGCTGCAGTCTCTTCAGCGGTGCCAAGTTGACTGTCGGTATATCGAAGTGCTGAAGTGTTTGTACAGTAGGGCTACGATGGCTATCCGAGTACAGAACCAGAGTACGAAACCTATCCAACTGCAGAGAGGTGTAAGACAGGGTGACGTTATATCCCCGAAACTCTTCACCGCTGCATTGGAAGACGTTTTCTAGCTACTGGACTGGAAAGGATACGGTATTAACATCAACGGCGAGTGCATCACTCACCTTTGATTTGCCGACGATATAGTCCTTATGGCAGAATCGCTGGAGAACCTAAGCACTATGCTCAATGACCTCAATAGTGCCTCCCAAAGGATATGTCTTAAGATGAACATGGACAAAACAAAGATGATCTATAACGTCCATGTCACACCTATGCCGGTAGCTGTTGGGAGCACTAAGCTCGAAGTTGTTGACGAGTATGTTTACCTGGTACAAATAGTCCGACTAGGTAAGTCCAAATTCCACCGAGAGGTTAATCGACGGATTCAACTCGGCTGGGCAGCGTTCGGGAAATTGCGGAACATCTTCTAGTCAGGTATAACTCAAAACTTGAAAACGAGACTGTACAACCAGTGCGTGTAGCAAGTGATGACCTATGGAACTGAGACGTGGTCCGTTATTATATCGTATGTTTTAACTTCGATGTAAAAGGTTATTACAAACTTCGAATCGTTTAAGGCTGTGATAATAAATCGATAACAGGTGCCATTAGTAGTCGAGAGTTTTACAAAGTTAATGAAAATTTAATGCGTCTCGTGGTCAAACCGGATTGTGTGTATTTAATGTTTTGTCGAATAAAATCTATCTTAAGGGCCTATATTACCTCAGCTCAAATTCGAATTTCGCCCCCACTTCCCCGCGCCAATCGTTCGCACACTACGGCTCGCGGTCACGCGGGAACACGAGGTCAAAGCGATTTTGTTAGAGTAAAATAAACTATTATCGGACGAGCACTAAGTAATAAAATTTTCAGTCATAATTTAATATTAACTTGTCATTAAATGAACATAAAATTATATGTCGCAGATTTAATTTCATTGTACTATATATACCTACTAGAACTTTAGCTGTATTCTCATAAAGCTAAATTTCTAGTATGAGTTGACCCTTCATTGTACGGAAAGCCTATACAATGCGAGATCAGCTTATACTGGAAGTTCCTCTTATAGTGAAAGGATCCACCCATTGTTGGTTTAGTAGTAAGTTTGAGTTTTATAGTTTTCGCCGTGTATGTATGTAATGTGACAGCCGTTTACGTGTGTAATTATGTTGGTAGTAGGTCTATGTAAGTACCTACATATACATACCTATAAGAAATTTTGCAAACCGATTCTAAACCACTGCATAAATTCTACTGCTACAAAAAACTAGTCAAGAGCGAATCACCATTGCACTGAAAGTTCTGTAGGTAGGTACATTGGCTTGGTAGTAAGTTTACGCTTTGCATTTTACAATCTTATAAACTTATAACAATATAGTTTTCGCCTTGTATTACATACTATAGTAAAATTATTTTGTCCGTGCAGTTGGGGTCATAAATCATAGCTCGGCCTCAGCCCGGCTAGGGCGGTGAGCATGTTGCGCGGGCGCAACGCCATTATCGATAACAACAAATGAATCATCAAAGGCAGGTACACGGCGGCGGTGCGATATACAAAGGGTGGTGCGACATTGTTATGTTATGAGTCATTTGTTTTCCATTATTACCCCCGCCTAATACCTGCAAATTAGTGCAATGATAATTTAGTACATATATCGAAGAGAAATTTGTTTTTGCGCATTCGCTCTATGAATTTCTTTAGTGACACAATGGCTACTCCTTTGTTTTGTACCAAAACGGCAGAATTTAATCAAAATAATATTTTGCCTGTTGGCACCAATATACCAGCACAAGTACTTGTTGTTATCAACAATGTTTTAACATTTTTCACTTCACTTTCTTTAATAAATACGTTGTTTTATCTATTTTTTTTTCATTTTCATCACTAACCCACATAATGACAAAACTAAATACACTATCGATAACGCTTATCGACAACAATAATACGCATCACTATGCTCGCCCTAAGGCCCGTGAGTAGGAGAGAGAGCAAAATACTCCGATGAATTATGACCCAAACTGCACGGACAAAATAATTCTAGTATAGGTACTTTTTTATATATATATTTATATATATAAATAAATGAATCGTGATTTTTAGGACAATGTTTGTATAAATATAAGATGGATAGGTAGGTATGTACGTAGGTAGGTAGGTAGGTAAGTATGTAAGCAGGTAGGTAGGTAGGTACGTACGTAGGTAGGTAGGTTGGGTAGGGTAGGTAGGTAGGGCAGGGTAGGTAGATAGGTATGAATGAAATGAAATGAATGATTTTTTATTCAATATAGATTATTGTATAATACTTATTGAAAGTCATTTTTTAATTTACTACTGGTTCGCAAAAAAAAAAATCTCTGTCCTGGAAAGAACCAGCAAGAAACCCAGCGGGACTTTTTTTAAACATATTTAAATTTACAATAAATTTATTATGTTACAATTTTTGAATGAATTTTTATAGAACCAGCATGGTGGCGATCACCTAATTCCCAGGGGTTATTTTCATTTATATTATAATAACCTATAATAATTTAGCTAAAGCTAAAATATCAAGGTACGTCAGTACTCAATAGGTTCATAATTTTTATGTATGTAGCAGGTAGCACTATAGGCGGATAAGTTTTTGTTTTTAAAACGTTAACCCCACACTAGGATTTTCTCCTGTATTATGGCGGCAGTTTACAAATATAAATTGCACAAGGACAAACATCCAGATACTTGTTCCGTGCGGGATTCGAACCCACGGACTCCAGCGCAGCAACTCATTGCTAAGCCTGTGCGCCATTGGGTAACGATAACGTAAGGACGGATAAGTAAGTTACAGTTTTATTTCTTTATAGTTAGATAGGTAGGTACTTACCGAACACACTTATATTTTTTATTACTAAGTGCTTGGCTTCTGCACTTCAGGTCGCGGGTTCGATTCCCATACGGACAAATATTTTTATGGCCTACAGATAGTTGTGAAAATTTGTGTTTGTACTCGCACCGTCTCCGATTCAGGAGAAATCCTGGAGTAGGGCAACGTTATAAAAAAACAATTACTACATAGATACCTATATTTTCTTGTATATTGTCAAAACAAAAACAAACCTATTTAGGTAACGTTTTATCTTTTTATTTTTTATAAAAGTTGCCCCACGCTCGATTTCTCCTGAATCGTGGATGGTGTGTTTACAAACACAAATCTTCACATACAGAAACACCTGTGACTAGTAGCGCAGCAACCAATCGCTTAGCCACTGCACCAAACGTGTCATATGCTAAATTTCTACATATTTGTAATCACTAATACTGTAAGTAGATAGGTCGGTAGATACTTACTTCATTACGTTTATCATACGTTTCTTTACGCCAACCCAGTCACTTCTTATTTTTATTACGCTTATATCCCATTGCGCCAACACTATGAACCTAAGTATCTATTTCAATATTTTAATTTTACGTCGTCCTGTTGCGTAATGTGTGTTCTGAGCGCAAGCGACACAGCTCTCCCGTTCGAAAGCCGAAGCGAGTGAGCGGCGGTGCCGGGCGGCAGGGAACAAGCTTTAAAACGACGATAATTTAGGTAATTTCTTTTTACGGTGAAAATAATGATAATTAAAAAAAATTAAAAAACATAAGCCCTGCTTTATAGTTAGTTCAGTTAGTATGCAAAGTTTCATGATCTAATTTGAAGTATTTTTTGAATACCAGCGGTTTATTTTTCGGTTTGGAGGTAACTTTGGATTTTTTCTATCGAGAAAATTTTATGGAATCGTGTTTTCATCTAACATAGTACTTAACATTAATCCTCAACTTCACCATATATTTATTTCAAAATCAATGCTGCAGTATTTTCGGCATAACGGAGGATCATGCTAAGCCATTTGAGGTAGTATAGGCCCTTAAATGTTTCGAGCGATTACTCTAATAATTCCTCGACTGAGTGCTTAAAACGCTGAGTTAACCAATGCTCGGTTGGTATAGAATTACGTTAGCTGTAATTCATTCATAATTCATTACAGCCTATTGAATGTCTATTATTGAACATAGGCTTTCCCCGTAAATTAACTCATAGGGAGATTATTAATACGCTTGGCAGGGTTGGCAACCGAATTTTTGGAGTTTACTCCTTAAGAATCGTTTCATATACAGGGTTATTTTGCAATAACCGGCCAAATTTGCAGAGAAGGTTCCGAATAAATAATATAGGCAAATGGTGAAGAAAAATTAATTAAAAAAATCTCAAACATTCTGTCCTTTTTATCTTTTAAATTCAAAATGCGTGGTAATGCATTATTTTACGCACGCACACATTTATAAGGGTCGATCGGTAGGCAAAAAGGTTGCTCATAAATCACATTGAATTTGGGATAATTTCAATTAAAATTAGAAGCCTTATTTACTCGTATTTTCAAAAACTACAATAACGGTATATCATTATTTATATATTTGAACTTAAGTTTAAAAGTTGGCTACTCTTTGAAAAATTACCCTGTATAGCGCACGGTATGAAAAATAGACGGGTAGTAAAATCAAGCGTTAACAAAAAGTGAAGCCGTTATGGTTTTCCTCTGCGCGACATACTCGTGCATCTCATAGCGCGAAATGAATAATGTAATATTAGGTCATATATTTTTATGTAATATATTTTATCTATTCAATATAAACAAATATATGGGTTCATTTACTTCCTTTACTATTGTATATATTTTAAGACAATCATTATTCAGGATTAAACTTCAGTCACGCGTCGGAGCTGACACGCACAATTTTTTATTACTCTAAATTGTTATCAGGAAGATGCCGCTGCCAATCACAAAACAGGAGTTTTATTTACCTCTGTCACCTCTCACGACACTCACATGATGATTTGGGATAGTGGATTAACCTTTAACGTTAGCTGTCATGTCTGACATTACATTTAATGGTTTAGATACAAAGCAGCTTACAGTCCACTTGCTGGTAAGTGACTATTGCAGTGATATCTGTAACCAACTTTAAACAAAGTAAACCATGATGATTTCTTATGATTCTTATATTTACGTGAATAATATACATTGAATAACATATTTTTGTACATTGTCTAGTATTAGAAAAATCGATAATTTTGAAATAAATAAATTAAACCTGATAAAATCCGTAAAAATAATGTAGGCCATGGATGCATTGTCACCAGTGATGGATGGATAAGGCACACTAGCAAAACCGCAGGGAGGGCTTCGGTTATTAAACTTCTGATAAAAAATATAAATATATGTTTTACTATGGAAAAATGCATGCTACTAGTCAATTAAAATAGAAATTTATCCCTCGCTGTTACAAATGCACTAAATGCATTGAGATTTATATAATGTTTTATTTTGATTTAGATTTGATTTGTAACATTGTAACTATTTCACTTCAAATAAAAATCTAATGTGAAATGAAATACTAGGGCACCATTTGCTATAAAAGCCTAGGGCACCAAAAAGTTAAATCCGGCGCTGGTTGTCACCCTTGAGAACCGACATGCTTGGCAGGCGGATTAACGATAGTAACAGGTTGTTTTGCAGCCTTGCACCTAGGATGCTATACGTCGTCGGAATATACGTAGATTTTATTTCTGGTGTAATCATACTGCCTATTATCGGAAGCAATCTTATTTTTCTGAAATCGTCGCGTTGTAACACCCACAGGACGAAAAGGGACTTTCTTACAACGCTACGACCACCACCACACGTCAATTGATTTTTTGTACTTTACGTTGTGATCAAATTAAAAATTAAAAAAAATTGTATATTATCTGACAAATTAAAACTATTTAGGGTTGGTGATGTGGAAACCACTTTAGCGCTTATTGATGGAATCTGTGCTACATTGTAATCCTCTCATAATAATAAAGTTTTTTTTTATAGGAGAGGGGGCAAATGAGCAGGCGGCTCACCTGATGGTAAGTAACTACCGCCGCCCATGAACAACTGCAACACCAGGGGAATTGCAGATGCGTTGCCGGCCTTTTAAAAAGGAGTAGGCTCTTTTCTTGAAGGTCCCTAAGTCGTATCTAAAGTGACAAACAATCAGTGAATTTTTTTTATACGTTGTTAAAACATAGTCTCTACCTATCCCTCTAGGTGAGTTAATGTTAAACTTATGTTTAATCTTAAAATAATAGTAAAAAATATTATTTTCTCAAGAATGACAGCTACCTAGATAAACTATGAGATAAAAACTTTGTCTAAATACAACAAGGCAGTCAAAACTTGACTACGGATCATAAGGTCCTCGTTTCGAATACCGGGTCGGGTAAAAATCAGTTATTTGTGTTTTTCTGTCAAAAAATTCTCAGTAGCAGCCTGGAATCTGGAAGTTGGCAGTGTTTCACCTCGTGCCTCGGAAAGCACGAAAACCGTTGTCCTGGACCTGATTTCTCTCCCGTCGTGTCGGATTGCCGTTCCATCGGACTATAAGAGTAAGAGAATAGAGAGTGCACCTGTACTTGTGCATACATACGTGATGTGGCTAGTCAACGTTGAAACTGGCTATTGGACCAAAATTCGGTCTGGAGGACATTATCATTAACTAAATACAAAATTTTATCCAAATCGTTAGGGCTGTTTCCGAAAAGCCATTTTTAATAAAGTTATGAATAGTTAAAGCGGTCTTTAATTCACTTTCTCAAATTGAAAACAAAATTACCTTTGAACTTTTTGAACAATAAATATAAAATCACCGAAATGGTTTTTTAATCACTACTTATTTTTAGTAAAAGAATACATACATCCGAATTTAATTTTATTTAAAAAACATGCTGCTTTTAAAAATAAACTCGTTTATCTTTTTAAACTGTAGCAAAACGTTTTAAAGTAATTTAGAGTGAACGCAATTAACGACTTCGTAACTTGGTACAGCGATATGACGTAGTTTAATGTCCTTTAAGGCTCAGTTCACACTGAGACGCGACGCGATATGATACACAGATGCTTGAAGAGACTAATTAGTTCCGCGAGAAGACCTGCGAACTGCGATACTGCCACCGCCACTCAATTCAAATCGCAAAAAACAAGGTAATGGATAACTCCGACTTTGTGTAATGAGGTGCGCAACTATGTCGCAGCTCAAAACCATCTTGAGGAAACACTATCTGTCGTTGTGTCCATAGTGTTAAATGTTTTTTGTATTTAAGATAAGCAGAGATTGAACAAATTATAAGTACCATATATTGTTATTAAGGAGTGTGAAACGTTAAACTGCTTTGTTGCCGACAAGCTGCCTTACAGTTTGGCAAAATTAAAAAGTGAAGAATGTACACTCTTTTTAAGAATAAATAATTAAAAAAAACTAGAAGTGCCCATATACGAGCGTACGGGACGCTATGCAACGGAGTTAAATATCTTTTTTTAGTTAAAAAACGTTACTCCAACGCTAGGATTTTATCCTATATCGTGGAGGCAGTTTACAATCATAAATTGCACAAGGACGAACATTCAAACCCGGAACAGTTATTTGTAGGCCATACAAAAACCTGTTCCATGCGGTATTCGGACCTGCGGCTTTTGGCGCCGCAACACGATGCTAAGCCACTGCTCGACCGAGAAAGGACCACGCTCTCACAGAATACCACCGTAAAATAGCAGCTTAACGCTGCTGTGTTTCGTATGGTGAGTGTAGAGAACCGGAGACCCCTTTTACTGCAAACGAGGCATTCCATCTTAGTCCTCACGGGTGACAACGCATCTGCATTTTGATTCATAGTCGAGGATAGATGTAGATGTCTATGGGCCACAGCAATCACTTACCATCAGGTGGACTGTGTGCTCATTTGTTACCCTTATCCTGTAAAAAAAATCTCATCGACACGTTTCTAGTACGTTTCCATGTTTTCACAGAAATGTGAAATTTTCTAACAGAAAACCAGTTTTATATTCCGTTGCTTTCATAAAACGTACAGATCGTATCGTGGCGCGTCTCGTCTACGTGGGAGTTAACCTTTACGAATAACTTCAAAGCCGCAGACAAAGTTGCGTACCAGCATTCATTTACATAGTCACAGCTAATTGCGCGCGCCTTGCTAGTTGAACAATTTGCATTAAGTTTACGTCCCGATTAAAAAGACTTAGCGCATTTTGTTGCAAAGACAAAACTATTTTTGCAACCTTTTTTATTGTGAGAAATAAAAATACATCAGCTTATATATATATATTATATACAGCAACTTATGTTGCTGATTTACGTTTCTGTGTAGTTCTTGGTCGAGTCAAATTAACCGTGCTGCAGCCACGTGTCTCTACAATGCATATGAACTATACGATTAATACAAAGTAACGTATGAATTAAACAAACATAATGATATGTCTTGGTTGTTGTGTTCTAATTTCAAACATCATACATTGCCATTTCAAAATCATCGCCTTTCGATGATTTTTGCCAACGTTAAAAAGCGGAAATATATTTTGTGTTCAATCTTTAAGACCGAACGTGTAGTTGATTACTATAAATTATATTCAACTATTTTCATTATGTCAGTAAGAAAATCAAATTGAGGTTGCTCGGGTTTTGTAAGTTTTAGACAAGTTCAGCTCTTGAACTACCAGAGTTCTAATGTGCAGTTTCCTTGAATAGAATTCAGTTCGAATGTGAATAGATTTATACAAACATTGGAACTATGTCTTTAGAACATAAACAATCATCAGCATAATGTCGGTTGACACACCAATATATTATGCATGATTCTTTATAGCTGATGCTGAATAGCTAGATGGTTACAAGAGATACTCGTAAATCCACATTATACTTAGAATTAATTCTGTTAAATATATGTGTATTGGCTTTTATGAATTATATTTTCGCCAGTTGTTTGTGGTAAAACAATGAGATTTTAATAAATATTTATATACATTTAAAGCCAATCGCAAACGTATTAATATTCAAGGATCGCTTAAGTAATCGATCGTTTTAAGTTTTCTGATAAAATTGATATATCCCAAATGATACTTAACACCTCGTGTGCGCATTGTAAATTACAGTAACGTATGGTATTTTCTATGGAAGTAAGGGTGACCAACTAGCACACAGTCCAATAATCAAAGAATCAAAATGCAGATGCGTATGTAAAAACATCTGTGGAATAAAATGTAATGCCTCGTTACCAGCAAAGAGGATCTCTCACTCACCAAAAGAAACTCTATGTAAGTAACGATGACAAACAAGCATACAGTCCACGAATCAAAGAATCAAAATGCAGATGCGTTGTTACATCTGAGGAATAAGATGTACCTATTGCCCCATTACCAGCCAAGAAGGTCTCCGGTTCTCGTCATTCACCATACGAAAACGCATCAGCATTATACTGCTATCTTACACAGTTAATCTTTGCTAGCATGGTCCTTCCTCGGTGGATCTTAGCTCTTCAGCCATGCTGCAGCGTAGTTCCGCTACATTTAGTTTTGTGCAACAGTACCTACTCGTATACGTTGTAATGGAAACAGTATAACGTTGTAATGAACTCTACCATCGAAAATATTCGATGGAATCTCCATTACAACTTCTAACACCGGAAAATTAATACTAGTTACAGCCTATATACGTCCCACTGCTGGACACAGGCCTCCTCTCATTTTCCTCCATCTCAGGCTTTTTAGGGCAAGGAAGTGTCGGCGTATTGGCGAACTTCACATGTCTTCGAAATATTTTTTTTTCTTATTTCTCAGACATGCAGGGATGAGCCGTGGCAGCTCAGATGGTTAGCGCTCGCCGTAAGTTTCACAGTACGCGAGCAACCCGGGTTCAATCTCCGCCGGCACCAATGAAATTGTTAATTGCAATTTTAAGTGCTGATTTACCATGTGCTCGGCGGTAAAGGAAAACATCGTGAGGAAAATTAATAATGGTTATTTATTTATGTATACCGTAATATGAATGTATAACCATTCAGTATAGAAAAATTTATATCTTTATATAAATTTATGCGAATATATTAAGCTAATCTAGATTCTTTTCACGTTATCCGTATTTATCTTGGACGAAAAATCAATATGCCGGTGATGGAACAAAAATCGTCAGTAATCCCGCACGCAAAAACTTATTGCGTGCGGGATTACTGACGATTTTTGTTCCATCTCTATTCTCTCATTTCTGTCGAAAGACAGAGAGGAACATGTTTTTCAGCAATTTAATCTCTATCTAAAAGTGCCCACTGAATTCTCTTCAACACGGTTTCCGGTCGGGTTTTGTCGACTTTCGACAAGGTACGGATAATGAACAACTCACTGTACATTTTAGCAATGCATTATATATTATTGATGTTGTCATTTTGTTTATATGTTATGTTCTGTTATTACATCTCCATCAATGGTTGGCTGGTTTAACAGTTATCTAAGAGGCCGATGGCAGCGTATTCCCATCGATGAAAAGTTTTTATCTTGGTAAGAATTATGATTAGGGTGGCTCAAGGTTTTGTGTCGCTTTATGTTTTGCCATTTTTATTAATTCAATCACCGAAAAAATGACTTCTCCCTATCACATGTTTAAAGCGTTTGCATTATGTTATTCCCATTCTTATTACCATACTCGTATATGTAGACTTAAGCTAATTTGATTTAAACGAAGACCGACCAAACAAACTTGAGCGAATTCAAAATCTAGCTGTTAGATTAATATTTGGTTTGCGCAAACATGGCCATGTCTGCGAATTTCTCTCAAAGCTCAAGAGGTTACCCATTCGCCTTGCAAAACTGTCTGCAAACTTGAAACAGTTTCAAGAGAAATCTTCTATACTATGTATATTCAAATTCTAAAACCCTGAGCTACTTGAAATAAAACTTTAAAGTGTTTGGGTGACAGACCGGACAGAGTTCTAAGGTCAGCTGAAGAACTTATATTCACGCAACACATTCGATATCGAATTATCGAACCAAGTAACTAAAAAAATTACTTACAGTTAAGGCCTATCTGCTTATGGAATAAACTTCTTATTCTATCGCTTTATCATCGCTTATCATCTTAAGTGAAACTTAGATTTTTGTTTCCCATTATTACATAAAAATATTAGGTCCTTACATATGAAATTAGCGTTTTGTCGTACTGACTACTTTGATCTGAAATATCTCCTCTTTGGTTAAGAATTCCAAATTCAAATTTATAAATTCATTTAGCTGGTACATTTGAGTTTTGAAAACAGTCATTCATTTGTTTTTTCCTCATTATTTTATTCTTTGGCATTGCTTATTACCGCACAATGGAAAACATGAAATATCGGTATATTTACGAGTACGAGATCTACCGTGGCACCAGTGCTGCAGAAACAGCTCGAAGGATTAATTATGTGTACGGCACTGGTGTCGCAAAAGAAAGCACGGTACGTTTTTGGTTTCAACGTTTTCGTTCTGGAAATTTCGACCTTCACAACCAACCCCGTGGACGGCCGGAGACCAAAGTGGAAAATGAAGGCTATTGTGGAAGCGGATCCATCACAAAGCACTTCAGAGATAGCTGCAGGCTTCGGGGTAAGTGATAAAACTGTATTAATCCACTTGAAGCAAATCGGGAAAGTAAAGAAACTTGAACGAATTGAGTGAATCGAACTTGCAAATACGCGTCGACTGCTGTGTTACTTTGCTCAACGACACGACACGATAATGAAGGGATTTTAAATCGAATCATTACTTGTGATGAAAAGTAGATACTGTACGATAATCGGAAGCGCTCGTCGCAATGGCTGAACCCTGGAGACCCATCCAAATCCTGCCCTAAACGAAAATTGACTCAGAAAAAGTTGCTTGTGAGTGTTTGCTGGACTAGCGCCGGTGTCGTTCACTACATCTTTCTAAAATCTGGCCAAACGATTACGGCAGATATCTATTGTCAGCAACTGCAAACCATGAAGGAAGAACTAGCTGCTAAACAACCGAGATTGGTCAATCTTTCTAGGCCACTGCTGCTTCACGATAACGCAAGACCACACACTGCACAACAAACAACCACTAAGTTAGATGAGCTACAATTGGAATGTCTGTGACATCCACCGTACTCCCCGGACCTTGCTCCAACAGATTACCATTTTTTTCGGAATTTGGACAACTTCTTACAAGGAAAAAAATTCAACTCCGATGCGGCAGTCCAAACCGCCTTCAAAGAGTTTATTGATACTCACCCCCATGGTTTTTTTAGTAAAGGGATCAATGAACTACCTATAAGATGGCAAAAGTGCATAGATAACAACGGTGCATACTTTGATTAATTAAATATATTTTACAAAAAAAAAAATTGACTTTATATTCCTCCCGTACAAAACGCCAATTTTACATGTAAGGACCATATAATAAATAAATACTTCTGTATTTTTATGTATTGTATACGCTTGTTTAGTCTTAAGCAGGTATGTCTATCATTTTTATTTATTTTGTATAAAATATTATTGTATTTTTTTGATATAATAAATCCATCCATCCATCCATTCATTACAGTCTACAAAATTCCACTGCTGAACATATGCCTCTCTCATAGATTGCCTCATGGGGTGGTGGTGGGGGTGGGGGTTGCCATAGTTGCCACGCTTGGCGAGCAAGTTGGCAACCGCAGTTTTTTATTATTTTGAGTTGTTATCAGAAAGATGCTGCTGCCCATCTCCTGTTTCATTTTTCCCTCTGTCGCCTCTTACGACACCCTCGTTACGATATGGGGTAGTGGATACTCTTACACCGCCACTACACGGTTAATATAATGAATTGGTTTAGTTTATTTAGGTATTTGATTTGTATGTCCTACAAATAATGTGTAATAAAGTGTATGCTTCGGATCTGCATGTTTGACCATGTATTGTGTAATAACTTGAAATGCCTCCCTGACGTTGTGAACGACTTTTTTTTTATCCAAACAATTTATGAAATAAATGTTATTACGTCTAAGAACTAAAATAAAATAGACAGGTGCTAGTTTTTTCATGAGTTCTTATTTTTTCTTTATTACTATGAAATAGCAGCGTTATTTTATAAAACAATGAAAACATCTTCAAACAATGAAAGGTCTTCGAATCCTTTAAAAGCCTTAAGTAAAGACACTTGCCATTACCATTATAGTGTATAAAAAGTCCACTTCTGAATATAGGCCTCCTCCATAGATTGCCTCATAGGATGGATATTTACCATAGTTGGCACACTTGGCGAGCGGTTTGGCAACTGCATTTTTTATTTTTATTCAGCTGTCATCAGGAAGATGCTGCAGCTAATCTCCTGTTTCAGTTTCTTACTGTCGTCTCTTACAACACCCGACGGGATGATATGGGTTAGTAGACATTTTTAATGCCCACTTACCCATATCATTAATGCCAACGCTAAGTAAACACTTAAAAACGTATTTTTAAATCGAATAATGGTGACAAACGAGCACACAGTCCACCTGATAGTAAGTGGACGTTATGGCCCATAGACATCTACAGCTATTCTCGATTCAGAATCAAAATGCAGACGCGATGTAACCCCTGAGGCCTAAGATGGAATGCCTCGTTTCCAGTAAAAAGGGTCTCCAGTTCTCTGCACTCACCACACGAAACACAGCAGCACCCCGGTCGAGCCGACCCATTTGTGTTACAACCATAATATAGCTGCAGCGTTACGGTACCTCATTTCTCAATACTTATAATAAGCCCTATGTACCATAAGTATTTAGGACACACTGAATTGCCATCGTTTATCAAATTAATGAACATGTCACGTCCATATTAAGACATAGGACAACGAAACGAGTTTAACATACGGCAATTTTAGTTGTAATAGTTCCATTCTGTCAGTTTGTGTTTATGTCCAATTAGTTGTCGGGCATATTTAGTGGAGACAAGGCTGGCATTGAATCTAAATAAGACGCTTTAGATTTTTTTTTATAGAAGAGGAGGCAAACGAGCATGCGGCTCACCTGATGGTAAGTGACTACCGCCGCCCATGAACAACTGCAACACCAGGGAATTGCAGGTGCGTTGCCGGCCTTTTAGAAAGGAGTAAGCTCTTTTCTTGATGGTGCCTAAATCGTATCGGTCAGGAAAAATAGCCGCTGTTCCACAGAGGGGTCGCACGAGGAATAAAACTCCTAGGAAAAGCACAGTGGTGGACCGCCAAGCATCCAGATTTGCTCATAACGCTACATGTTCGAGATCAACATATCGTATAATAGTAAAAAAGTGGTAAAATTAAAAATTTTATTCAACCGACTTCAATATAAATTATTAAGGATAACTCAAAAACTACTGGTCAGACCTTGATCAAATTTATATGGGACTACATGAGAAGCACCACCTTTCAAATAAAAAAAGAATCATCAAAATCAGTTCTCCTAGAAAAAAAAAATGAGGTAACACACATAAAAAAAAAACAAAAAAAGAAATACAGTCGAATTGAGTACCTCCTCTTTTTGAAATCGGTAGAATAGTGAAAAATATATGTCCGATATAGTTGGTCGTAAAGATAAAGGCTCAAAAATTTAATTATATTTACAATTAGTATTACTGTGATCGGTGATTGGGTACTTTTTCACCAGGAACCCGTCTCATTAAATTTTCGTACTATTTCTTCCGCTAAACAGTTGAATTGTTGAGTTCTCTTTTTAATCTTAATTATTGCTGACACTGACGGCTTTCACGCTGTAATACGAATCGTGTCTCTTATGTGCAGAGTGCGAGGGAGCTCCAACACTATTCTGAAGGTCATTAGTGATAAGCCAGACTGTCCAGTCATGAGGCTACGGGTATAAAAATGCGTGTGTACCGAGTGCCACAAACTGCCCGGGAAATATTTAAATAAATGTCGTAGTGTGGTTTCATTCTGTTTAGTAACATAGGTTGTAAGTTCAAATTTTATACTAACACTTTCAGGTACCAAAACTCTGAAATAAATTCATTTAATATTTAATTAATCATTCTAAAAAGATAAATTATCATTTTAGAATGGTAACATATTGTTATTTAACCTCAGGTCCCAGGAGTCCAGGGGCAACTAACTATCAGGTAGAAAGCGAACTTGTTTGTATTTATTTTTATTTTTATAGGATAGGGTGACAAACGAGCACACAGTCCACCTGATGGTAAGTGGTTACTGTGACCCATAGACATCTACATCTATCCTCAATAAATAATCAAAATGCAGATGCGTTGTCACCCGTGAGGACTAAGATGGGATGCCTCTTTTCCAGTAAAAAGGTCTCCGGTTCTCTACACTCACCAAACGAAACACAGCAGCATTAAGCTGCTATTTTACGCTGGTATTTTGCGAGAGCGTGGTCCTTCCCCGGTCGAGCCGACCAATTCGGCTACAACTATATATACTACTAATATAGCTGCAGCATGTCTCTACCACGTATAAAACTTAATTTTTTATATATAATATAAAAAATTAATAAATAATTTTTTATATATATTTGTATACTTTAATAGCATAAAGATTTGTAGAAATTGCATTGAATACTTAAATAATTAATGCTCGAAAAATCCTTCGTGATTTGTTGAACAAGTTAACCGCAATACAAAGCCGAAGTCCTTACCGAGTTAGTGATTACAATTGATTATACATCTCGTAAATTGAATTGGGATCCATTGATTCAGATTGTCAGTGGTCCTTGACCCGAAGATAATCGAAATCTTCCTCTTAAGGAATTATTTAGCTTTATGAAGTTAATTTCACGTTAAGAAATAAGTGACTTCGATAAAGGTTGTATAAATAAATAAAATTGTATTTACAGCAAATACAAAATGTAGCATCTTTTACATTGCGATTAGCTAAGGTTAGTTTACATCGTTACAAATTTCGCATCTTAAAATAATTAAATCAGTTTAAGTATATAACCGTATAATGTAACTTCTATATCTCCGTCCGAATACAATCTGGGCGTATTCAAAGCAAGAGTGAATAGGCTTTTGTTGCGCTAAGACAATGCAATTTACTATCTAGGGCTTCACCACCTCTTACCACCAGGTGGGATTGTGGTAAAGCACTGAAAAATTTAACACTGATGATGAGGTGAAGTCAGCAGTTTTGTCAAATTTTGAGGGCAAAATTCAGACTATTTTTTTTTACGGGTATAGAAAAGTTAGTAAAGCGCTGTAAAAAGTGTATTGAAATATAGGGAGATTATATCTAAAAATAATTATAGTTTTTTGAGATTTATCCATCATTTTACAGTTCAGGCCAGAAACTTTTGGACCTAACTATAGGGTGTAACTTTAACTTTAAGCGAGGTGTCATGTCGCGCGGCTCGGACGCGTGATTTACACGAGTGAAATCACGGGGCATAGATAGCTATTATATTCAATAATTTTTCAATAGGTCTTAATAATTTAACAAAAATACAGCCATATTCTGCCTTCCGGTGTGCAAACTAATTAAATACAAGATTTTTTTTAATAATTAAGATGGAAAATTTTGATAATTACATTAACATAATATAATCCTATTTGTATATTTGTACTACTAACATATAAATAATTCACTAAATAATAATGTAATAATTAAAATTATAATGTCAAAATAATAATGTCAAAAAGAGTGTAAATTATTATGCCTCAAAATTAATAACATAGATTTTAAATTAATGAAGTATGGCTTACAACTCTCACTTTGGTTAACTTTACAAATTGCTCGTAAGCATTTCTTCTGAGCTTTAAATACTGTTTCTCTGTCCACACAATTATCCCAGCACATAATACCATATCTAAGTGTAGACATAACATAAGCATGATATAATGCCATTACGGCGGATGTGTGTACAACTTTTCCAAGCATATATATCGTGTCAGTAAAAAAATCAAATTCAGGTTGCTCGGGTTTTGTAAGTTTTAGACAAGTGTAGCTCTTGAACTACCAGGGTTCTAATGTGCAGTTTCCTTGAATAGAATTTAGTTCGAATGTGAATGGATTTATACAAACATTGGAACTATGTCTTTAGAACATCAACAATCATTAGCATAATGTCGGTTGACACACCAATATATGCATGATACTTTATAGCTAGATGGTTACAAGAGATACTCGTAAATCCACATTATACTTAGAATTAATCCTATTAAATATCTGTGTATTGGCTTTTATGAATTATATTTTCGCCAATTGTTTGTGTTAATATAACGAGATTTCAATAACTATTTATATACATTTAGAGTAAATATCAAACGCATTATATTCGCTTAAGTAAGGATCGCTTAAGTAATCGATCGTTTTAAGTTTTCTGATAAAATTGATATATCCCAAATTATACTTAATAGTTGATAGCTTAAGCACCCCGTGTGTGCATTATAAATTACAGTAACGTATGGTATTTTCTATGGAAATAAGGGTGACCAACTAGCACACAGTCCAATAATCAAAGAATTAAAATGCAGATGCGTATGTAAAAACATGTGAGGAATAAAATGTAATGCCTCGATACCAGCAAAGGGGATCTCTCTCATCACTCACCAAAAGAAACTCTAATTTACACAGTTAATCTAATCTAGCATGGTCCTTCTGCGGTGAGGCCAACCTAATCATAAATAATATAACATAACATAAACTCTCACGCCTGTCAGAGGGTAGGCAGAGACTACGGAATTCCATTTGGCACGATCCTGACACACCTCTCACGCCTCCTTTACATCCATATATTTACCTATAATCGTGGTACAGCTATATTACGCTGCAACTGGCTCTGCCATATTAATTTTTTCGAAATCATGCTGTCGCGATAATTTCGGTGGTACCTACATTCTATTATAACGTTACGGATTCGAGGATTTGAACGACTTCTTAAATCGGAAATTTCATAATGGTTGTTTATTTATGTATACTATGTGAAAGTATACCATTCAAGTATTTTTTATTAAAAATTAATATTTTTATATAAATTCATGCGAATATGTTAAGCTAATCTTCGGTTCGAATTCGGAAAATCGGTTATCCGTATTTATCTTGGACGAAAAATCAATATGCAGGTGATGGAACGAAAATCGTCATTAACCCCGCACTCAATAAGTTTTTGCGTGCGGGATTACTGACGATTTTCGTCCCATCTCCATTCTCTCATTTCTGTCAAAAGTCTGAGGGAAACTAATTTTTCAGCAATTTAATCTCTACCTAAATAGAAATTGCACACTGAATTCTCTTCAAACCGGTTTCCGGTCGGGTTATAGTACGGATAATAATCGTACTACGCTACGTTACTATAACATTGACTACTGACGACATTTGACAAGGTACGGATAGTGAACAGCTCACTATGTTGCTATTATTAGATTTTAGCAATGCATTATATATTATTTATGTTGACATCTTGTTGAGTTTGATAAATTCTATTATTATATCTCCATCAATGGTTGGTAGGTTTAACAGTCACCTTAGAGGCCGATGGCATCGTATTCCTATCCCTGAAAAGTTTTCATCTTGGTGTGAGTTACGAGTTGGAGTGGCTGAAGGTAGTGTGTCTTTTCTTTGTCATCTTCATTAATTCAATCAACTGAAAACTTACTTCTCCCTATCACATGTTTTAGACATTTGCACTACTTTCTTCTCATTCCTATCAAGATTATGTTAGCACAATCCTTACTCCTTTCTATACTTAATTATGTGGAGGCAAGCTATCTTAATTTAAGTGAGGACCAACTAAGCAAACTTGAACGAATACAAAATCTAGCTGTTGAGTTTATATTTAGTTTGCGCAAACTCCGAAATATCCCATTGCTACTCTCAAAGTTGTCCTACTACGGATTTAGCGCGAATTCTGTAAAATGGTTTGATAGTTTTATTTCGAAACTGGTCTCAGTGTGTAGTTTTAGAACAGGGTAACAACGGTGCAAAGCAGGTTTCATCTAGCAGATCAATACGGCTCAGGTGTCTATAAAAGGGCCACTGCTTTTTATTTTATATAGAGATGAATGAATAGAAATTAAAAATGAATAATATAGTAGGTAATATTATTCATTAGTATATTATAGTTTCACTATATACATAGCATGTTAGGATTTATATACATACATACCAACTTTGTAATTTTACACTTTTATATCTATGTGTTTTTTCAATTTTATTAGCATAATTCATAACTATTTAAATTTTAATGCATTGTATTTAGATTCCATCGCTGTTCTTTTATTGTTGTTCATGAAGAGTCTAGTCTAGTCTGTGTTTGCTTATATTTTTTTTTATTTGGTGTTAGGATTTGTTTAAAATTTATTAAGATGGACCACTGCTAAGTAGTTCACTACTCGAAAGAGACGAAACAGGCCAGACTGAAAAACCGTTGTTTTTCAGTCTGGCCTGTTTCGTCTCGCAACGCCAAGTGCTGAGTGCGACCTCTTTTCGTCACGTTCGGCAACGTCTAATATTTTATTATTAATATCGTATAAAATAAGGAAATATTATTACACTATTGTGTTATGATTATGTGGCGAAATAAATATTATCCTTCTTTTTTTCTTTCTTTCTTTCTTTCTTTCTTTCTTTCAAATATGACCATATCTCCGAATTTCGTTCAAAGCTCAAGTGGTTACCCATTCTCCTTACAAAACTGTCCGCAAACTGTTCTCTATATGTTATCTCTTCTATCCTGTGTATATTCAAATCCTAAAACTCCGAGCTACTTGAAGGAAAACTTTAAGTTTTTGGGTGACAGACCGGTAATTAAAGACACTGCCATTACCATTACAGCCCTTAAAAACAGATTGACTCATGGGAGGGTAATTTGTCATAGTTGCCACTTATTTTTATTTTTATGCAGCTGCTATCAGGAAGATGCTGCTGCCCATCTCCTGTTTCAGTTTGTTACTGTCGTCTCTTACGACACCCGACGGGATAAAATTATGAGAAATTGGACATTTTTAATGCCACTGGATTTTTTTTTTGATTTTCATTTTAATGCAATGGTTAACCAAAGTTAACCGTTAAGTAGACACTTAATAAAACATTTTTTTAAATCGAATAAGGGTGATAAACGAGCACACAGTCCACCTGATGGTAAGTGGATGCTGGCCCATAAACATCTACATGTTTGTGTCTTCGATTAGGAATCAAAATGCATATACAATGTTACCCCTGAAGACTAAGATGGAATGCCTCGTTTCCATTAAAAACGATCTACGGTTCTCTACAATTACCATACGAAACACAGCAGCACCTCGGTCGAGCCGACCCATTCGTGCTACAACCATAATACAGTGTGTTAATTTTACACTTGATCAAACGAAATGTGCGGATACTAGATAAAAAATTATCGGTACAAATTCGAAAAAATTTTTTTTTATGTAAACTATTTAAAAAATAAAAGCATTTTAATTTTTTTTTTGGTAAAATCCCCATCCTTCGGTTTTAAATTATTTTCTCTTTAAGTAAACGGTGTATTTTTTTCAAAGTAGTTTTATTTGAAAGTTAGAAAGATTAACTAGAAATAAAAATTAAAAAAACCTACGATATCAAGCAGGAAATTTGTCAAAAAAATAATAAGATTATTTTTTTTGTTAAAAAAATACTTTTCCTTTTAATTTTTGGTCTGTAACTTTAAAACTAGTACGTTAAGATAACCTTTTTAGCATGTTTTATTAAATTACGTAGCTTACTGTACAAGTTCTTCAAAATAATATGCGTTCTATCTCTTTTCGTTTTAAAAATAATAATCATCAAAGAATGCCATCGGTATGTTGATTTACGCATATTAAATTATCTTATTATTTTTTTCACAAATTTCCTGCTTGATATCGTAGGTTTTTTTAATTTTTATTGCTAGTTAATCTTTCTAACTTTCAAATAAAACTACTTTGAAAAAAATACACCGTTTACTTAAAGAGAAAATAATTTAAAACCGAAGGATGGGAATTTTACCAAAAAAAAAAAAATTAAAATGCTTTTATTTTTAAATAGTTTTAAAAAAAAAAATTCGATTTTTTACCGATAATTTTTTATCTAGTATCCGCACATTTCGTTTGATCAAGTGTAAAATTAACACATTGTATAGCTGCAGCGTGGCGCTACCACACTACTCAATACTTATAATAAGTCCTATCTATCATAAGTATTTAGAACGCACTGAATTGCCATCGTTTATCAAATTAATGAACCTGTCACGTCCATATTAAGACACAGGACATCTAAACGAGTTTAACATACGGCAATTTTAGTTGCAATAGTTCCATTCTATAAGTTTGTGTTTATATCCAATTAGTTGTCGAGCATATTTAGTGTAGACAAGACTGGCATTGAATCCAAATAAAACGGTTTAGAAATTTGCTCATATCGCTACATGTTCGAGATCAACATATCGTATAGACTTAAATAGTGAAAAATCTATGTCCGATATAGTTGGTCGTAAAGATAAAAGACTATACGTAATAGAGCCATGCTGCAGCTATATTAGTAGTATAGTTGTAGCACGAATGGGTCGGCTCGACCGGGGAAGGACCACGCTCTCACAGAATACCAGCTTAACACTGCTGTGTTTCGTATGGTGAGTGTAGTGTTTTTACTGGAAAGGAGGCATTCCATCTAGTCCTCGCGGGTGACAACGCATGTGCATTTTGATTCTTTATTGAGGATAGATGTGGATGTCTATGGGTCACAGCAACCACTTACTATCATATGGACTGTGTGCTCGTCTGTCACCCTTATCCTATAAAAAAAACAACATATCGTATAGTCTTAAATAGTGAAAAATCTATGACCGATAGTTGGTCGTAAAGATAAAGGCTTAAAAAAATTAAATCATAATTACAATTTATATTACTGTGACAAGTGAGTGGGTACTTTTTCCCAAGGAACGCGTCTCATAAAATTTTCGTACTATTTCTTCCGCTAAACAGTTGAATTGTTGAGTCCTCTTTTTAATCTTAATTACTACTGACATACTGACGGCTTTCACGCTGTAACACGCCAATGAATCGCGTCTCTAATATTTAGAGTGTAAGGGAGCTCTAACACTATTCTGAAGGTCATTAGTGATAAGCCAGTCTGTCCAGTCATGAGGCACTGGACATACAAATGCGTGTGTACCGAGTGTCATAAACTGGCCCTAGAAAATATTTAAATTAATGTCGCAGTGTAGGTTCATTCCGTTTACTAACGTAGGTTGTAAGTTCAAATTTTGTACGAACACTTTTAGGAACCAAAAGTCTGAAATAAATTTATTTTATTTTTTATCAATAATTTCATAAAGATATATATTTGTATTATTATTTTATTTAATATTTATTACATTTATTTACATAACACAATATACAATAATTTATTATATACAATATTAAAAACTATAATTAAAAAAAAACTAAAACTAGTAACTTAATTATCATACAGTCCTACTCCCCGCGGTATCGTGCCGAGAACTCTGGCTGCGTTTCCCCGCTGAATGGCTATACTTAGCCTTTGAGCGAGAAAAGAACCAGCCCTCTTATCACCAGCAGCAACGACCAGCCGCGGATGGAGTTCCTTTAGGAACTTCACCGCACGTGGACCCCACGGACCGCTAGTCTCTACAGCAAATGGCACAAATATATAGTCATTTCTCAGAGACTCATATTTGCGCCACTTACTCAGTTCAGCTGCCTCTGATGCCGCCCCGACTCTAAAAGAGGTACCCCTAAGATGAGAGGCCGCCAAAGTGTCCACGCAAGTAGCATCCCACACTAGGGCTTTACCTTTCTCCCAAGGGACCAATGTCATATCGTCGGGTCTCTTGCCATCGTCTCTAAATATTCCACAAGGCTATAAAACCGAGGGAACATTTATAGAGACAAGAGCCCTTCGGATGACATCGTTCAAAGAACCGTGCCGTGAAAACCTACCAGCACTTTTCTAACATGAAAATATAATCATTTTAGAATGGTAACATATTGTTACTTAACCTCACGTTGCAGGTGTTCATGGGCTACTAACCATCAGGTAGAAAGCGAACTTTTTTGTGTACTTTAATAGCATAAAGAAATTTAGAAATTGCATTGAATACTTAAATTATTAATGTTCGAATTTTTTTTCGTAATTTGTTGAACAAGTTAACCGCAATACAAAGCCGAAGTCCTTACCGAGTTTGTGATTACAATTGATTATACATCTCGTAAGTTGAATTGGGATCAATTGATTCAGATTGTCAGTGGTCGTTGACTCGAAGATAATCAAAATCTTCCTCTTAAGGTATTATTTAGCTTTATGAAGTTAATTTCACGTTAAGAAATAAGTGACTTCGATAAAGGTCGTATAAATAAATACAATTGTATTTACAGAAAATAAAAAATGTTGCATTTTTTACATTGCGATTAACTTAGGTTAGTTTACATTGTTAGACATTTCGCAAATATCTTAAAATAATTAAATCAGTATAAGTATATAAGCGTATAATATAAGCCTCTGTCTTTCCGTACGAATACAATCGGGGCGTATTCAAGGTAAGAGTGAATAGGCTTTTGTTGCGCTAAGACAGTGCGATTTACTATCTAGGGCTTCATCACCTCTTACCAACAAGTGGGGTTATAGTCAAGCACTGGCTAAGTGAAAAAAATAAGTCTTCTGTGGTCTACGTTTTTATTTATAGAATTGCGGGCAAACGTGCATGTGGCTCACCTGATGGAAAGTGTCAACTGCCGCCCACGGAAGTATATTATAACAAAATGAATACAACAAAATAAATTATTTTATATACATATCCTCTGGTAAGAATATGTACACGATTATCTTTATTTTCAGAACTTTTAATGCAATAATGTTCATTACATTTCAATCAAACCTCTCTGACCCACTACATTACGACACACGGTATGCATTTTCTTAAAATTCAAGAATGCTCTAGACGTAAAATTTAGAACTATGCTGTGAAATACTAACGTTTTGTAGACTGAAGTGCCAACGGACTAACCACAAAAGTAGCATTCGTTTGAGTTAAGGCCACACTGAGACAATAAAAGACGCACATTTGCTGCGCAGCTATCAGCTCGTCACTCTAATTAGAGCAACAAACTCCGAAGCCAGTAATAGATGCGTAAAGTAAAACATCATGGCCTTAATAAAGGTGACTACTCAATTGGAAACTGAAGGTTGAAGACAATAACTAGTACTATTCCACAGGAAGCCATCACTCTACTCTTTACCAAGAAACTATAGAATGTTTAAATTGTAAACCGCAATATGGTCACCATCATATTAAATTGCAGCCCATTTTAAATCCACTGCTGAACACATTAGTAGTATAGTTGTAGCACGAATGGGTCGGCTCGACCGGGAAGGACCACGCTCTCACAGAATACCAGCGTAAAATAGCAGCTTTATGCTGCCGTGTTTCGTATGGTGAGTGTAGAGAACCGGAGACCCTTTTTACTGAAAAAGAGGCATTCCATCTTAGTCCTCACGGGTGACAACGCATTAGCATTTTGATCCTTTATTGAGGATAGATGTGGATGTCTATCGGTCACAGCAACCACTTACCATCAGGTGGACTGTGTGCTCGTTTGTCACCCTATCCTATAAAAAAACATTGTCACAAAGCAAGATCCTGGCCATATGCGTTCAACTATTTCCACTAATGGCGTTTATTCGTATTTTTGTTCGTCGTCTACTTCGTCTTTCCTAAAGGATAATTTGCTACAGTGGCAACCTTAGTTTTTACATACTATGATTGTTATTAGAAAGGTACTACTGCCAATCACCTTCCGTTGCTACTTACGACATCCACAAGGTGATAGCGGATTCTCTAATGCCGCCACTACATGGACAAAAATTATATTGCATTTTTAGTTAATTATAGATATATCGAATCATCTTAGCATCGACAACGAAAGCGAGTAATGACATAAATGACAATATATTAAAACATATCTTACGTGATTTAAAACCAAGCAATCGCGATCGAACAAAAAATGTTATACTTGGAAATCTATATCTACGCAAGTACATACAATTTAGGTTTGATAGAGTCCAGTATTTCTCACTACATAGTCACACTTGGCGCTTAAATGACGTGACTGCACAGGTGATAATTAAATTAAGTACTGCAAGCTATGGTCTTGCTTATTAGTTTATTATGTCTACTCAAAAATAAACATTTTCTGTAAACCAAGAATTGCTTAGCTATTATAAATTAAAAAACTGTTTTAAATCTTTTTATTTCATTTCTGAAAAGATGTTTCTGAGAAAGAAAATATTTTAACTTGAAGCTTAATGCTGCTGTGTTTCGTATTGTGAGTGTAGAGAACCGGATATACTTTACTGAAAACGAGGCATTCCATCGTAGTCCTCAGTGATGACAACGCATCCGCTTTTGATTCTTAATCGAAGATAAATGTAGATGTGTATGATATATGGTATTGTGCTCGTTTGTCATAACCATTCTATAGAAAAAAAAGATAAAATAAACTCTCAAAGTATAATGGCGGTGTAAGAGAAACCATCGCCCGATTACATCTAATGGGTGTCGTAAGAAACGACTAAGGGATATGTCAGAAAGATAGATCTTCCGATAAATAGTGGTGTATTATCCCATTACGCCAGGCGTAATACCTGGTCTGGTGACGGGGAACAGCGTTAAAGGTGCGAGATAACAGTACTGCAATCGTCAGGACGCTTCCCAAACGTGACGATCGAGGAAAATACCTGCACGTGGAAATGCCTATATCTAGCAGTGAATTTAACGGACTGAAATTAAAAAAGGAGAAGAACTTAATTTTATTTCGCAGATTTTTTTTTGATCGATTTGCTCATACTCAGCATGCGGGGCATGCATGACACTGATTCTAAATTGAGGATAGATATAGCGCGCAGCGTTGGGATAAGAGAATTCACTACCCCATATCATTCCGTGGGTTCGTTATAGGTGAAAGAGGGAAATGAAACAGAAGATGAGCAACAGTAGTTTCCTTGCCAGCTCACCTGCCATGCGTGTTAACTATCCAAAATATTCCTTGTTTATAGCAATCTATGGGGCTATATTTAATTAGACTTTTGATAGCCTGTAATGAATGAATGGTCGATTGCGTCCTGTTACTACTATACTGTGTACATGAAAATAGTATTATTAGTAGTAGTTATTTATATAAAAAATCAGAGAAACAAAAGACTGTTCTGCTTGGGTCGAACCAAGCAGAACAGTCGACAGACTTGGCACCATGGTTACGTCAGATTGTTCTGGTCCGGCTTCTAGCAGAAGCACCTGAAGAGTTGATAATATTATTGATACTACCGACTTTCCCGGCTTCGCACAGGTGGGATTTACTTATGAGGTTTTAAATTAAAGTAGACTCTGAGGTGGCTGATCTTAGCGGTCAAGCACCGAGGAGTCTACTTCACTCGAAGATTTAATTTTTTAATTTTATACTAATGTCCTCCAGACCGAATTTTGGTCACAGCGGCCAGCCTCAACGGCGACTAGCAATCGGCGCAGGACAGGATTATAGTGGGCAAGTGTATGCGTATGCACAGGTGCACTCTCTATTCCTTCACTCTCATAGACCGATGGGACGGTAAACCGTCACGACCGGAGAGAGATCAGGCGCAGGACCTTACGTGCTTTCCGAGCATGTGGGTAAGACACCGCCAAAGAACACTCTCCCAGTTGCTAATCACATGAGTGAATTCCACGACAACGAACCGCGTGAGAAAACAAGTATGTAAATAATAAATTCGTCAGACCTTGCAACATGTGAATCGTATACATATCGTTTATCACGCATCATACGTGTGGGCCGTAGTTTCGTTTATTTTTATCGTCACGTGTACACAACTACAGCGCCGACAGATTTACGATGCAAATTGGGTACATTCGTTGAGATAAATCAATATAAAAACAAATATTTTGATTAGCTTTGGTCCGTTAACGGTCTCAATTAGTTCCATATGTTACACACCTGTGTCTGTTAAAATATAAAAAATATATTAACTATGACCTCTCATTATATTTACGAAAATTTCACAATAATTACGAAAAATTTACATACATTCACAAAAACAAAAGTAGTTTTAATAAAAAAAGCGATATACACTTTGTAAACACCAAGAACAAACACAAGCTAATGACGTTTCTCGACTCTACAGAGTCAGTAATTCATTCATCGCCAGTCAGGGCATCATCCATCACAACAAAGTCCCAGAAAATATACAAGATCTCGTTGTTAAAAAATTTAAAAATGTATTTAAACATGGTAATACAGTTAATTTAAATAATTATTAAAACAGTATAAAAAGGGTTATTATGATATAAATCAATACATAGTTAATAATAAATCCTGGGAATGAGGTGGTCGCTTCCAAGCTGTTTCTTAAATAAGTTTTGTAATTAGTTTCTACAACTCGTGTTCCTATCCTATCCTATCCTATGATATCCTATTCTATCCTGTCTTATCCTATCCTTATCTATTCTATTCTATTCCATTCTATTCTAAATAAATAGTGTACCTATATTTTTTTACTACTTGGAAGGAATCGGAACTCGGTCGTCGATAATTCGAGCCACTCTGCGCTGGATGCGGTCAAGTGGAAGGAGCTGTCCTAGGGAGCCCCGGCCCATAGATGACAACAGTATTGTATGTGTACACGTGTGGCCGAACCTGCGCCATGTAAAGTTGAAAGCGGTGTGCCGGGATGAAATAATGTCCCGCTCTACTGAGCATGCCAAGCTTTTTTGAGGCCAATTTAGCCGTCTCCTCCAAGTGATAACGAAACTGCACACTACTCTATATGTCGATGCCGAGGATCCCGATACTGGCTGAGGCAACAAGGGGAGTGCCTTGAAACTGAGGAGATACGACAAAGGAGTTCTTTTTAGTGGTAAACGCGCAAACTTGTGCCTCCTGGGGATTGAGCTGGACTAGATTTAGTCGCCCCCAATCCGAGATTTTTTTCAACGAAGGTTCGCCACAAGTTTGTTCCGGTACTCGACGACGTGTTCCCGAGAAACATTGGCACGGTAATAAAATAAATATTTTAGTATATAGTTTAGTTCGGCAAATATGGAAGATATTTGCTCGCTTTGCAAGAAGGAAATCTATAGGGCCTATGTTCAGCAGTAGACTTTTATAGAGTGTGACGGTAACGGTTATGGCGATATACTACTAGCTTAAAAGTAAACCAAAACAGTAAAGATATATAATTTATTTTAGGTTTTTGTTGCGCAGTGCGTCGCCTCCTGTATGTTTATCTCTGCAGGCAATTAGCAATGCATGCTAAACATTAAGCCCACTCTATATTCTTTTTTGTACATAAATGTTTAAATAAATAAAGACGATCAATTTCAACACTGAATGATATAATATATGGTCATAATACCAGCGACAGCTGTTCGACCATAACTAAATGAATTCATTTTTAGAAAAGTTTGACCGCACTTAAAGATGTGATGTGTATCAATATTTAGATTCGTTTTTATATTAGACAAAAAATAAGACAATTTATTTACTTCTTTTTTATAGGATATGGTGACAAACGAGCACACAGTCCACCTGATGGTAAGTGGTTGCTGTGACCCATAGACATCTACATTTATCCTCAATAAAGAATCAAAATGCAGATGCGTTGTCACCCGTGAGGACTGAGATGGAATGCCTCCTTTCCAGTAAAAAGGGTCTCCGGTTCTCTACACTCACCATACGAAACACAACAGTGTTAAGCTGCTATTTTACGCTGGTATTCTGTGAGAGCGTGGTCCTTCCCTGTTCGAGGCGACGATACTACTAATATAGCTGCAACATGGCTCTACCACGTATTACTATTACTATCATAGGAGCCGTGGTAGCTCTATGGCTAGCAGTAAAGTTAATACAATTTTTTGAAATTTTTCTTACATGCTGGTCTCACGGTTGTTTGTGTGTTCTCGGCGGTAAAGGAAATAATCTTGAGGTAGCCTGCATGTCTTAGGAATAAAATATTTCGAAGACTCATAAAGTCCACCACCACGTGCTGGAGTAGCGCAGTGAAATAATTGCTCCATAACCCTCTCAGAAATAAAAGTATGCTTGTGCCCAGCTGTGGCAAGTATACAGGCTGCAACTTTAAATAAACTTTAAGTAGATGTTGTGGCCCGTAGACATCCAAAATTGTCATCTTTGAGGGCAAATTATAAATTAACCATACGAAACACAACAGCATTAAGTTGCTATCTAACGTTGGTATTCTGTGTTAGAGTTCGTTCTCAGTTCATAAAAAATATTATAAAACAAGATGTGTTCAAAAACTGTTCAAAAATTAACCACTGCTTAAAGTTGTTTAACGTTAATTCGTGGTAACGTGCCAAATGAATAGTTTAAAAGTGTATATAAAAACACAACTACTATTGCAGAAATAAAGTTGGTTACGGATTGAATCGAAGAAAGAAACTATTTTAAGTTAATTTAGAACATAAAGCAACGCATTATTAGAAATTTCTTATTTTTAAATGACTTATGTTTACCGCAATAATCGGTTCACTAAATTTACAAACACACATAATGAATTATACAAAGGATTAAATTATCTTTGTCGTTAAATCTATGGTATATAATGTACCGTGTATATTGTTCCATTCGGTGGCGGCGTACGATAATCCTTGATCCCATTTTGTCCTCTGGGTGTCGTAAAGGTCGACTTTGGTAAATATCAGAAAACCTCATGGCCTCCAATAGATGGCGATGCAACCATCTAGTGTAAGCCAGGTGTAAACTATCTTCATCAGGGAACAGCGTCGTGAAAGATGCAAGACATTCGGTACTGCAATCGCCACTCCGCATTTCAAACTTGTCGATTATATCAAAATCTTCCCGCAATAAGAGAGGCCATTGTTTAGTAATGTACTGTTATAAGATAACTAAGATGTAGAAGAAGAAACGAAGTAAATAAATTACAATCATTACAGCCTTTCACACAAGTCCAATGCTGAACATAGGCCTCCCCAATGAAAGCCACAAAGCACGGTCCCGAGCCACCAGCATGCATTGACTTCCTGCATGTCTTACCGGGTTGTCAATCCATCTAGTGGGCCCTACACTTTGCCTGCCGGTACAGGCTGCCACTCGAGAACCTTTCTTCCCATCGGTTGTCGGTTCTTAGAGCTATATAATGGCCCATTGCCACTTCAGCTTACTAATCCGTTGGGGTATGTCGGTTACTCTGGTTCTACTGCGGTTATCCTCGTTTTTAAGTCTATCACGCAGATAAAACCCCGAGCATAGCCCTGCCATAGCTCGCTGAGCGACTTTGAACTTCCTCATACGGCCAGTAGTGAAGGACTACGTCTCATATCCATAAGTCATTACTGGAAACACGCACTGGTTGTACAATTTCGTTTTCAAGTTTTGAGGTATGCCTGACGAGAAGATGCCTGTCCAGACGAGTTGAATCCGTCGATTGACCTATCGGTCGAAGTTGGAATTACCTAGTCGGAATATTTGTCCAAGGTAAACGTACTCGTCAACAACTTCGAGCTTATTGCTCCCAGTTGTTGGGAGACCGGCATATGTGTGATATGGACGTTACCCATGACTTTTGTTTTGTCCATGTTCATCTTAAGACCTATCCGTTGGGAGACACTATTGAGGTCATTGAGCATAGTGCTAAGGTCATCCAGCGATTCTATCATAAGGACTATATCGTTGGCAAATCGAAGGTGAGTGATGTACTCGCCATTGACGTTAATACCGTATCCTTTCCAGTCCAGTAGCTTGAAAACGTCTTCATATGCAGCGGTGAAGATTTTCGGGGATAGGTGCAGTTGGATAGGTTTCGTACTCTGGTTCTGTACTCGGATAGCCATTGTAGCCCTACTGTACAAACACTCTTCAGCACTTCAATATACTGACAGTCAACTTGGCACCGCTGGGAGGGACTGCAGCACCGCCTAAATTTCGACGGAATCAAAGGCTTTCTCATAGTGCACATACGCCAGACATAGTGGCAAATTGTACTCCTCGGACTTCTGTACAATTTGCCGAAGGGTATGTATGTGGTCTATGGTGCTAAAGCCGTTTCGAAAACCGGCTTGTTCGGGAGGCTGGAAGTCTTCGAGTCTGCGTGCGAGACGATTCGTAATAACTCTCGAAAATAGCACGCAGATGCAGCTCAGAAAGGAAATCGGCCTGCAGTTCTTCAAGAGAGTATTGTCGCCTTTCTTGAAGAACAAGACCACCGCACATCTGCTCCACGCCTCCAAGTGGTGCCACCATACAGGACGTAATTAAAGAGCTTCTGAAGGATTTCAAGTACCGGTTTTCCACCCGCTTTCAGAAGCTCCTCTGTAATTCCATCCTCGCCCGGGGACTTGCCGTTTTTAAGGTGCTGGAGAGCCATTCTAATCCCGCTCAGACTGATGTCTGGAATATCATCGAAATATTGTCAGATAAGACTTGCTCTTGGATCGTTACTAACATTTGCGTGTGGCTCCAACAATGACGTGTACAGCTGCCCATAGAACCCCTCAATCTCACTCAAAATCCTATCAAAAACTCAGATGTCCCGGAAATGATGCTGCCACATTCGGTCTTCAGTTTCGACAGTGGGCTCTTTCTGGCAGACAGATCTCTGGCAAGGACTTTGGAGCCCTGGTTCCTCTCGATCGCTTCTTCAATACGAGCTGTATTAAAGTTGCGTAAGTCACGCCGCGTGCATTTGGAGATCTGACTGTTTAGCTGCCTGTATGCTGTCAAATCTGCTAAAGACTGCAGCTTCATTTCCCGTCTAACAGCCATTAGTTTAAGAGTGTGATCGGAGAGTTTTTGTGTTCTTCTGCGACGGGTCTTACAGAACTTAGCTCTGACCGTATGGGCAGTTTCAACAAGCTTTTCATTGCAGTCTTCTTTGCACTGAAAACGATTTTGTAACTTGAGCTGAAAGTTTTCGGGGCTTTGGATTAGAGCACGAGTGGGACGGAGCGTTGATTTTATTAGACGAGACCTATCCAACTTAACCTTTAGGTTCTGTGTATCTCTCACCATTTGGTGATCGCTACCAGTTTTCACCCTCGCGATCACTGAGACATCACTGAACAGTTGTCTTCCGATCGTCATAATGAAGTCAATGTCATTTTTTGTTGAACCGTCGGGGATCGACCAGGTCCACTTTCTGTGGGGCCGCTTCTGGAAGAAAGAGTTCATTATAAAGAGTCCCTCTTTCTCCATAAAGTCGGCCAGCTGCTGGCCCCTTGGGTTCCGTTGTCCTATCCCGAATTTCCCTACTTTCAGCTCACAGTTCTTCTCTCTTGTGCCTAGTTTTGCGTTGAAATCTCCCATTAACACCGTGTAGTGGGTTTTGGAGGAATGCATGGCTCTAGTGAAATCCTCATAAATTTCTTCCACCTCCTCATCGGGATGTGCCGACGTTGGTGCGAAAACCTATATGACCTTCAGCGAATACCGTTTGGTGATTCTGAGTATAAGGTACACAACCCTCGTCGACGCACTCCCAATCTTTACAACATTGTTAACGAGAAACTTGTGGACGATAATTCCGACACCTCCTTGGGGCAGATGGTCGCCCACCCGGTAATAGAACAAGTTGCCGGATTCGAGGATTACCCTGTCCTCCGGACTCTCTTCGGACCTCGGATAATCCTATAATATTCCAGCGCAACTTGTCTATCTCTTCTTCCAGCTCCTCAGTCAGTCCTCAGGGTGCGTGCGTTATATGTTGCCAGGTCGAGTCATCTTAGGTGGCAACCGAAACTCCACTGGAGATTCTTAACACCCCCTGCCCTGCCGTTACAATGGTCGCCACCGTAGCCAGGAATAGTGGGGCCGTCTTTGTAACTCGTATTGGGGTATATTGCCAATTACACGCTTGGCGAGCAGGTTGGCAACCGCAGTTTTTTTATTGTAATTTGCTGTTATCATAAAGATTCTGCTGCTCATCTTCTGCCTCAGTTTCCCTCTGTCGCCTCTTACGACACCCACGGGAAGATATAGGGCAGTGGGTATTCTTACCCGTCACTACACGTGGTAATTATACGTTACACGGGGGTAATATATTACAAGATGACAGGGAATTAACTTCAAACAAAGAAAACCAAAGATGTGTAATCAGTAATCACCCCAGAAATACCTCATAGTCTGTAGTTAAATTGGATTTCTGGCAAAACTAGAGCACATTAGTTGCACTGCTGCTAGACAAAGATAGGTTTTAACAAGGAAAACCTGGTATTTTGTGTTTCAATCTTCTTATTTATTATTTTACGTACACATATAAATAACTTTGCACTCACCATTCCGCAGATAGTTAGGTCTATACATGTCGACCTCACTTTAACAAATTACAGAAACACATATCTCAAAACATCACAACTCTCGGCACGATTGTCTTAACACGGCGTAAAACTAAAAAAAACCGCTGGAGTAATTTACTCGGCTCACACGCGTTATCAATAAGCCATCTGACGTAAACATGTGATAAGTGATAGGAGAGTTTCAGGTGCTGCGTGTCAATTTCATTGACTTAACGACATGATAATTTGTCTAAATACTAAACACCGCTCGGGTAACACATTTGATATAAAATATGTGTTACTTCTCAAAATGTGTGTTTATGATGTGACCGTGTAGTGGCAGTGTAAGAATATCCACTACCCCCATTGGTATACAAAAAACATAGTGATATAAAAAAAAATTGTATATCAATGACTACTCCTTATCATCCCGTGGGTGTCGTAAGAGGCAACTGAGTGAAACAAATCAGAAGATGCAGCAGCGTCTTCCTAATAACGACTAAAACTGAAAAATTGCGGTTGCCAACCCGCATGCCAAGCGTGGCAACTATGGCAAATATCTCTCCTACGAGGCAATCTATAGGTGAGGCCTATTTTTTTATAGGCTAAGGGTGACAAACGAGCACACAGTCCACCTGATGGTAAGTGGATGCTGCGGCATATAGACATCTACATCTGTCCTCGATTACGAATCAAAATGCAAATGCGTTATCACCCGTGAGGACTAAGATGGAATGCCTCGTTTCCAGTAAAAAGGGTCTTCGGTTCTCTACACTCACAATACGAAACACAGCAGCGTTAAGCTGCTATTTTACGTTGGTATTCTGTGGGAGCGTGGTCCTACCCGGTCGAGCCGACCCATTCGTGCTACAGCTATACTACTGATATAGTTGCAGCATGGCTCTCTATATTCAGCAGTGGACTTTAGTAGGCTGTAACGGTAACGGTAACGGTAACTGTGTGTTACTTCTCTATTATTATAACCCATTCAGAAATGAGAAGAGGCTTGTGCCCAGTTACGTAAATATATTATAGGTTAATAAAACTTTCCTTTTTTTTTAATTTTACCCTATTATTAAGAACCGACTTCAGTTTTTAAATAAACTCATTTCTAAAGAGTTATTATTTCGCATGATTGTTTAAATAATACGCGGAAAATCGCACTAATTGTATTCACGCCTTAACTAGTTATCAAAAGATTTTACTGTTACATTAAAGTCATATGAAAGAGAAACATTGTGATTAGATGATTTCGTTAAATGATTTCTGCTGACTACTGTACCACTTTCTTTTTCAAGAGTCTAATTTACATTACCATAAAGTAACGTTTTATTTCTAATGCTACGTATAAACTTCATCTCACCCTGTTTTCGATCATCACTCTATATGAGTTAACGGACATTTTTATGAATTACAGTCCTGGCACTAAAAACTTTACTAAACTCACCACTAAAATTGAAATTGGGTTGTATCTACCATAAAATGTATGATTATTTAGCGTAGCAAGCTTAGATCTTGCCTTGACGTAAAATATTTCTATACCTATTACTTTTCTTCAACAGCCTTTTTAAGTCCATTGTTGGCCTTCCCGAAAATGTGCCTACTGGCATGCATTACTTGGAAAAATTTACCATACTCGCCAGGCTGGATAGCCGGGTCAATAGGGCAAGGGTTGGTAATTCTAATAATGCGGCTCTTCATCACAAGTCTATGAAATTAGGTTTCAGTGTTCTTTCACCTTTAGTCGGCCCCCAGAGCCTCGTCTGTATGTCGCATTCGGAGAAAAAATTGGTATATTATTTTCCCCACCTCCATCTATTTACATAAAAGGAGATATTGAATCCTTATTTCTTACAATAACAGTTCTGTACTTATGTGATTCCGTTTATCTATAATATAACACCTTTCAGGACAATTTGGGTCTCGAAGTAAGTCTTCTTTTCTGCCTAGGAAACTTTCTGCGTAGAAACCACTCTCCTACCTATTTCTGCTGCTAAACAGCAATGTATACATAATGATTTCTTATATTTACGCGAACACTACACATTGAATAAAACTACTTTTACGGATTATATCGCGTTTAATAACTTATTTTATTCCCGACGTTTCGGGTGCTTTACAGCACCCATGGTCACGGGGTCTGAGGTGATTGACGTCCCGATGTCAGAGTTAACCTGGAGTACCTTCAGCTTTTTAATTATTAATTTTGATCCGATCTACGCAGAATGAACTTACTGTGTCTTGAAGTCTTGCAGTGGTATGCTTGGTTTAGTTTTAATTTAATAATTACAGGATCCCAAGCAGGAGGTAGTACCAGCCTCCTCTCTATTGAAATTAGGATGTTTTTAATTTCAATATCCTCACATATCATCCTGGCAGGAATCGATGTTCTTTCGCGAGAATTTGTGGTTTATCAAATCTAATGTAATGGCGGGGCCGTCTAGGATATAATCACAAACTGCAGACTTCCCGGAACGTTGCTGCTTCACGTCAGCTATGTGTTCTTTTATGCGGTTTTATTGATCGTTTTGTTTGCCTATATATGAGACACCATTCACAGTCAAGCTTGGACACTCCTACATCTTGTAGAGGTATTACTTGACGGATGGTAGAACTGACTAATCTTCTTCGGCGGCTTGAAGAATGTTTTAATGGAAGCTCGCTTCAAGATATAATCTTGTCTGTGACACCTGCAGCACGAGGATCTGTGACAGCAACACCTGGCCGCCAGCTTCAGCACGTCAAGCAGGTTCTGCACGACAACAAGCTTCGGGTCCCGCGCCTGTGTCACAGTGACCCGGCTTGTTGTCGTGCAGAACCTGTTGACGCTGATGCTCGGCGGCAAATGTTTGCATCTGAATCCCTGCCCTAACAAAGATTTGCCCACGGTAGCTAACTTTGTGAAGGATGATGGTGGGATTCACCATTTAAATATCGGTTTGTATGGGTCTTTTTTCTACAGTGTGACCTATGGTGTTGGGATTTCGAATAACTAACATCGTAAATTGAATTTTAGAGTTTATGGAATTAAGATGTTCTAAAAATGCAGTTACTTTAACAGTAACTGCATATTTAATATTCCTCTACAAGATACAGGAGTGTACAAGCTTGATTGTTAATGTGGTCTCTAATATATAGGGCAAACAAAACGATCAATAAAAACCGCACAAAAGAACACATAGCTGACGTGAAGCACCAACGTTCCGGGAAGTCTGCAGTTTGTGATCATATCCTAGACGGCCCCGATACATTAGATTTGATAAACCACAAATTCTCGCGAAAGAACATCGATTCCTGCCAAGGATGATACGTGAGGATATTGAAATTAAAAACATCCTAATTTCAATAGAGAGGAGTTACTACCACCTGCTTGGGATCCTGTAATTAATAAAACTAAACCCAAGCATACCACTGCAAGACTTCAAGACACAGTAAGTTCATTCTGCGTAGATCGGACGAAAATTAATAATTAAAAAGCTGAAGGTACTCGGTTAACTCTGACATCGGGACGTCAATCACCTCAGTCCCCGTGACCATGGGTGCTGTAAAGCACGGAACGTCGGGAATTAATAAAATGAGTTATTAAACGCGATATAATCCGTAAAAGTAGTTTTATTCAAAGCAATGTATACACTGCCGTATTCATTCGGGGCATTCCATCTTAGAGGCCTCAGAGGTGACAACGCACCAGCCATCTATGTTTGTATTTGGCTGCAGGTGTCTATGGTGTCTATGGAGTGCAGTCGCCGCTTACCATTAGGTGAACTGTAAGTTCGTTAGTCACTTCAGTTTTATAAAAAAAGGTTTCATTTTTATTGAATATTTATTAATCAACGAGAAGTCAACCATTTTTGCATTCAATTGTTTTGGCTAATGTAACATTTAAGCTCATACCAGGATAAATGTAATTTATAGTTATATAACGTCTACTAACTTTAATAACGAAGAAAGTTTATTCATTCATATTTAATATTTCAACATTTTAACGTTCATTATCATAAATCCACTTAAACAGACTTGCTATTTATTTATCTTGTTGCTTTAACTTCAAACAAAAATATATCTCAAAGTTTTCCGTGAATGCAACCTTCATTAAACTGGTATCGTATAAAATATACGTTTACATTACATTGCTGACGAGCAACGGTGTTTTTTAATGTTATGTACCGTCCATTATCCATTACAGCCTATAAAATCCACTGTTGGCCTTCCTGAAATGTGCCTGCTGGCATGCATTACTTGGAAAAATTTACCATACTCGCCAGGCTGGATAGCCGGGTCAATAGGGCAAGGGTTGGTAATTCTAATAATGCGGCTCTTCATCACAAGTCTATGAAATTAGGTTTCAGTGTTCTTTCACCTTTAGTCGGCCCCCAGAGCCTCGTCTGTATGTCGCATTCGGAGAAAAAATTGGTATATTATTTTCCCTACCCTCCATCTATTTACATAAAAGGAGATATTGAATCCTTATTTCTTACAATAACAGTTCTGTACTTATGTGTGATTCCGTTTATCTATAATATAACACCTTTCAGGACAATTTGGGTCTCGAATAAGTCTTCTTTTCTACCTAGGAAACTTTCTGCGTAGAAACCACTCTCCTACGTATTTCTGCTGCTAAACAGCAATGTATACATAATGATTTTTATATTTACGCGAACACTACACATTGAATAAAACTAATTTTACGGATTATATCGCATTTAATAACTTATTTTTATTAATTTCCGAAGTTTCGGGTGCTTTACAGCACCCATGGTCACGGGGACTGAGGTATTTGACGTCCCGATGTCAGAGTTAACCCGGAGTACCTTCAGTTTTTAATTATTAATTTTCGTCCGATCTACGCAGAATGAACTTACTGTGTCTTGAAGTCTTGCAGTGGTATGCTTGGGTTTAGTTTTAATTTTATTAATTACAGGATCCCAAGCAGGTGGTAGTACCAGCCTCCTCTCTATTGAAATTAGGATGTTTTTAATTTCAATAGCCTCACGTATCATCCTTGGAAGAATCGATGTTCTATCGCGAGAATTTGTGGTTTATCAAATCTAATGTAATGGCGGGGCCGTCTAGGATATGATCACAAACTGCAGACTTCGGAACGTTGGTGCTTCACGTCAGCTATGTGTTCTTTACGCGGTTTTTATTGATCGTTTTGTTTGCCCTATATATGAGAGACCACATTCACAATCAAGCTTGTACACTCCTGCATCTTGTGGAGGAATATTAAATATGCAGTTACTTTTAAAGTAACTGCATTTTTAGAACATCTTAATTCCATAAACTCTAAAATTCAATTTACTATGGAGTTAGAGGCAAATAATTCTTTAGCTTTCCTAGATGTGTTAGTCATTCGAAATCCTATCAACACCATAGGTCACACTGTGTATAGAAAAATAACCATACAAATCGATATTTAAATGGTGAATACCACCATCATCCTTCACAGTTAGCTACCGTGACAATTATAAGTTACAGTCTGTGGGGTATTCCATCTTAGATGCCTCAGAGGTGACAACGCACCAGCCATCTATGTTTGTAATTGTCTGCAGGTGTCTATGGAGTGCAGTCGCCGCTTACCATTAGGTGAACTGTAAGTTCGTTAGTCACTTCAGTTTTATAAAAAAAGGTTTCATTTTTAGAAGTCAACAATTTTGCATTTAATTGTTTTATTAATGTAACATTTAAGCTCATACCAGGATAAATGTAATTTATAGTTATATAACGTCTACTAACTTTAATAAAACGAAGAAAGTTTATTCATTACATATTTAATATTTCATAACGTTTTAACGTTCATTATCATAAATCCACTTAAAGAGACTTGCTATTTATTTTATCTTGTTGCTTTAACTTCAAACAAAAAATATATGTCAAAGTTTTCCACGTGAATTTGCAACCTTCATTAAACTGGTATCGTGTAAAAAATATACGTAACGCTACATTACATTGCTGACGAGCAACGGTGTTTTTTTAATGTTATGTACCGTCCATTATCCATTACAACCTATAAAAATCCACGGCTGAACATAGACCTCTCCCATAGATTGCCTCATAGGAGGGATTTTACCATATGACTTTTATGGTACGCTTGACAGGTGGTTTGGCAACCGCAGTTTATTTTTTATTTTGAGTTATTATTTGGATGATTCTGCCCATCAACTGTTTCAGTTTCCATCTGTCACCTTTTACCACACTCACGGGACGATATATATTCCAATACTGCCACTACACGGTTATGTTATGTGCATTAAAAAACAAAACACATGCATGCCGACGAGCAATACTGTCATTACTTTTAACAGATATTAAAAAAGAAAAGGCTTGATATTGGTCGCGTTTATTTAAGTATGTTCGCGTTTTTTATGTAAAAAATTCGAAATATTCTATGCAAGCTTGTGAATTTCGAAGAAGAATGCTTGTCAAAGTTGACTACAATTGACTACTAAACTACAACAACATTTTAATCGCTTTCTCTGATTGGGTGAAAAATCTAGGCCTATATATGGAGAAAACCTTGAGCTGGGTGAATAAAGTTACTGAAGTCAGTCGCAAAGTCACAGCTACCTTAAGATCGCTCTATCGTCTTGTGATCTTTCTCTCATACAAAATCATGCTCTTGCTCGTTCAAACTCTTGTCCTACACATCATTGATTATGCAGATGTTTTTTTTTTATCCTGACCTGAATTAAAGTCTTCCCAATAAACTTAACCGCTTCGATAATAATAATTGCATCAAATTCATTTTCATAATCTTTCGTAAATATGATATATTTCCCAGTTCCATCTTCGTCCTAGATGACAAGCTATTCAGCAAAGGAACAATTCTATACTTTTGGTGAAGCTTTATTCCTATCCTATCCTATCCTCAAATCGTAACAGTTCTTCGTTCCTCATCTGAGAATTACAGTTACACTTCACCGGTTTTATCGGCAATTCCTTTACAGTTAAGATACCGTTTCTCTGGAACTCCTTGCCTGATGACATCAGTAAAGCTCCTAATAAAGAACGTTTTTAAAACTCTCTTATTCTGCTGCAGGTTGTATTATGTTAATATGCGAAAGTGATAAACTCAATTTAAATTTAGCTGTGACGGAAACTGTTTGATTGCATGAAGATATTATTTTGAGCAGGTTCAATGAATACGTGGCGAAGCGCCAAGATAAAAATATGATTATTGCTTTATTTGTGTACAGTTGATTATGGAATATGACAGCGGTATTTTTACCAGATATTATCTTCTCAGAAGATTGAATATAATGTATAGAGAACTAAGAGGAACGATCGCACCTTTAGTTGTTTGTTCTAGGATTTGCTGGTTAGGTGCAATACTGGCCCAAAAGATTAATATGCGACTGGTAAAAATGTATAAATATGCAGATACTCGAATGCCCCCCCTCCCCCTCTACAACATTGCAGAAGGCTAAAAACATGACAAGATATTCTTAAGAATATGGGCATAGATGGGCTGTTAGTATAAAAATATCAAATAATAAAAATGACTTTATTTCACCCATAACTTTTAACAAATAGCTTTGAAATCCCTGGTCCTAATGTAAGTGAACCTATATATCAGGAGCAAGTGTCTTCCCCCAAAATAAATTTACAAACTTGGCAATTCTAATGTATAATTACTTCAGATGTGCGTGTGTGCATTTTTCTCTTACTACACACAAGGTTCACAATTTGACAACACTTTTTATGTTGTTACGCGATATTTTCGCCAGTTGAGACCCAATTTCGAAGATTATTTTTTTATTAAATAGGATATACCTCAGGAGTAGTCCCATATAAATTTGGAGAAAATTTTCACCTCTAAGGGAACATTGAGATTGTCTTATTCCTTAGTCCACTCAAAAGGGTAAAAAAATAACTTTTAACAAAAAGTGAAAGCCGACATCAAAGAAATAAAAAGTAAATAATTGAAGGCATGATTGTAAAACCCACCTCAGACCACTTTTTCCAAAATACTGTTTATTGTGGATTTATATTCTCTACGGCAAGACAAACTGTTTGAGTGTAAAAACACACCTCAGTCATGTAAGCATTCCACAGTAATAGAAGCACAAATATTTCAATGAGCGTAAAAATCCACCTTATCCTGGATGAGGTGTTTTTTTACAACCAAACATGTGGCAACACCTAAAACTGTCAGCTGTCAATATTGACGTTTTTAACGTTAGTTTGTTTAGTTTGAACAACTGAGGTGACTGTAACGGACACGAATTACTTGTATTACACAAATTAAATTAAATTTTGCTGCTTAATGGTGAAAATGAGTGCTGAAATGGAGGAAAGTGTAATATATTTAAACCCAGGTGAGTCCTCCTCGGGTGAAACACGCACTAAAAAACGACGTGATAACTCTGCTGATTATTCTCGGAATAAGATCAAACAAGCACGTATTCATGGGCAGGCTTATGTGACGGCAAAAAATAAAACTGTACGGGCTAAGACAATAGGACCTCCATTCAAGTGTGCTAAAAAAATGCTGGGAAACCATATCCGAAAATGACAAGTTAGAGAACCTTGCCAAATTATATAACTTGGTGATTAAAAAATGAACAAGATATCTATCTCCAGGGGTTAATATCCTGTAAGGACATAAAACGACGCCGAGTGCTGAAGGAGAACACATTGAGACAGAAAATGTTTACATACACCGTTCAAATTGGTAATGAGAAGAAAGATGTATGCCATTCTGCTTTTCTTAGCTTGTTTGGTATTACTAAGGACCGTGTTAAGAGGCTCCGTGACTTGTTGGTCTTGGGTAAAATACCGGAAGACAAGAGAGGGAAATCGAAAACGGTCAATGCGATGTCTAGTGATGAAATCACTGCAGTGATCTCTCATATTTCCTGTTTTCCAGCAAAAGAGAGCCACTATTCTTCTGGCATAATAAAGTATCTTCCTGCTGACCTATCAGTAAAAAAAATGTTTCGACTTTATAAGGAAAAATATCCAGGAACTAGGATTAAGTACGATTATTATAATAAAATATTCAGGAGAACTTCGCTCTTCGCTTTGGACGACCAGCAGTAGATACGTGCTGCCTCTGCGAGAGTCTAGACTTGAAAATCAATTCGAAAACCCTGAATGACGTGGCTAAAAAGGTAGCTTTGGCCAAAAGCTAGTACACAAAAAGAGGGCAAAGAAGTTCTATAATAAACTTCAAGAAGCAAGGCTAAGATCCCAAGAAGATGAAACATTTTTGGGAATTTGCTACGATTACATGCAGAATGTGTCGCTGCCAATAATTCCAGTGCAAGAAATATTTTATTGCGGCAACTGAGCGTTTCTATCTTCTGCATCCACAATTTGAAAACGGGTAAAATGTCCTGTTCGTATATCATGAAGGGCAAGCAAAAGGGACCAAACGAAGTATGCTCGTTTATTATGACATACATTAAAAGTACGTCGACAAAAGTGGTAGAACTAATGCTCTTTTCTGATAACTGCGCAGGGCAGAATAAAACAATACATCAGTACGAATGAATATGGCCTAGTTGACAGCAGGCGTTTCAAAAAATTCAACAGATCTTTCCGATGCGTGGCCATTCTTTTCTGCCGTGTGATAGAGCATTTGGGGTTATAAAAGAAGCAGTGTACAGGAACTTATGGAATTAATCGTATCTTCGAGCAGGCAGAGTGATTTTTTTACAGTTCACTTGATCAGCGGAGAGGATGTGACCGAGTTTAAAAAATGGTGGGTTCAACATTTCAAAAAGACTGCACTATCCCTTGAAACAAAGGATCGGCGAATTCCGAGAACGGAGAAAGTAAGCTTCAGTATCTCAAAGTTCCATCACCTCACATTCAAAAAGATCGGCAGTGATGTGCCGGTAAAAACGCAGGAATTCATTGATGGAATGATAAAGCATACATTTTTGTTGAAGATAAGGCCACAGATTACCGTATCGCTACCGAATGAACCTGCATATGGACCAAGGCAGCTCTGCATTAATGCAAAGAAGATGCAGGACCTGAAAAAATGCGTTCAGTTTGTGCCTGAAGACGAAAAAACTAAGTTCTGGAACGAAATATTGCAATGGCCAACAGCTGAAAATGTCGAAGATGAAGAATTAGATTAATTCTGTTATTTTTTTAAGAAAATAAATATTGTTTAATATTCGTACAAATTGGACTTTGATTGTAAAACATACCTTGTACATGATGACTGTAAAATCCACCTCATCCCAAAACTTAAAAAATCAAATAAAAATATCTATGAATATTTATGCTACCACTTTTAACATACCATTATATTAAATATTTTCCACATAAATACTAAAAAAAACATGGACCTAATTTTTTTACACCAGGCAATTTTCATTGATTTTCTGAAACTTTGCATTTGGTCTGAGGTGGGTTTTACAATTATGCATTCAATTTCACATTCTGAAGTTGGTTTAATTATTCTTCTATACAATTCCCTTATACATTGTAGAGCCATGCGGCAGCTATATTATAGTTGTAGCACGAATGGGTCGGCTCGAACGGGGAAGGACCACGCCCTCGCAGAATACCAGCGTAAAATAGCAGCTTAACACGTCTGTGTTTCGTATGGTGTATGTAGAGAACCAGATATCCCTTTTCACTGGAAACGAGGTATTCCATCATAGTCCTCAGGTGTGACAACGGAACTGCATTTTTATTCTTATTTGGGGATGAGGATTATCTAAATAGATTTTTAAGTGACAGGACTTTGGGTATTCTCGTAAACTGAAATGTTCGGATATATGAAAGGTAAAGCTATGGATCTGAGACGTGGTCCTTCACTGCTGGCTGTATGAGGAAGCTCAAAGTCGCTCAGCGAGCTATGGCTATGCGCGGCGTTTCTCTGCGAGTTAGACTTAAAAACGAGGATATCTGCAGTAGAAACAGAGTAACCGACATAGCCCAAAGGATTAATAAGCTGAAGTGGCATGGTCCGGCCATATAGCTCGAAGAACCGACAACCGATGGGGTAGAAAAGTTCCCGAGTGGCAGCCTCGTACCGGCAGGCGAAGTGTAGGGCGTCCCCTCACTAGATGGAGTGACGAACTGGTAAGACATGCAGGAAGTCAATGGATGCAGGTGGCTCGGGACCGTGCTTTGTGGCATTCCTTGGGGGAGGCCGATTAGAGCCGGCCGAGGAGATTTTTTACATGCACACATAGAAAGGTGATAAGGATGCACGAAATCGAATAAGAAGATATTTGCTTGGTTTATGAACCAATTATCAGCGATTCATCAACTAAAATTCATGTGCGTTTGTCTGTTAGTCAATTTATACTTTTATAGAAATGAGGGCAATCGAGCATGTGTCTTGAATCGCAGGAGCATTGCCGGCCTTTTAGGCAGGCGTAGACATTTGATTAGATCGTTGGTGATAGCAGATTTGATTTCGACTTCAGACGCAAGTATGTTCCGGCACTCAACGACGCCTTCCTGAGATATATTGCAAAGCAAAGCAATTAATATTACTAGTTTGCAACATAAAATTGATATATAGAAGAAATACAGTGAGTGATAGCATGTAGCCTAGTAGAACACCAACATTCATAGACTTGGTATCCGAGCATGCGCCTTCGACTACGACCTTAGTGCTTTGATACGACAACGATCAGCGACAAAACTGATGATTGAATAATTTGAATAACCATTAACAAGGAAGCTTTGGAAGAAGCATGTAAACCCAAATGAAGGCCTTCGCTATGTCCAGGCTAACCGTCAAGGCCCTGACTTGGATTCAATTGCCTCCACCCATCGATGAGTCAGGTATACCAAAAGATCACCAGCTAAGCTATCAGTTGAAACTTCTCGAGGACCTAATGAGCTGGCAGCTAATCCATTGATACCAGTATTTTATATAACAAGAATCCCTCTATTTCTTTAAAAAAATATTTCCAGAGAATATACTTAAGGCCACCTACATATTATATAACGTGATTAGAAGTAAACTATTGTTTTATATATCATAATAAACGACAAAGGCAAGTAAAGGGAAAGAGAAAAAGCCATTTAACGAGTTTATGAACAATATGCAAAGAAAAAACCAAATATGTTTTACGAAGTTTTAATAAACTCGGAAATTGCATTTACGGTACTTTGCAGCCAACTTCTCCATGGCGCTCTCGACATAATTAAACAATAAAAAACTGTGTAACTCGAAATATAGTCGAGAAATATATGATTTTTTTTAACTAAAACCGATTAATCTATTGATAGTACTCGACCTAAAAATTATGTTAAAAAAACTGTCAGTCGTTGGACTGCAAGTCAGAAGTGAACACTTCTTAGCTTCACAAACTTGTAGACATAATTTTTGGGTTGTTAAGAATTATTTTTGGAAGTATTTCTTATTAGAAATTATTTTTATCAACGTATTAATATGGTAATAAAATTTTCATTTATTGCGCTGTTTTACATGAAAAAGAACGATTATCATGTATCTGAGCGTGACGGTCACGCGAGTTCAGTACTTTTTCCCATCCCAAAAGTACCCAACGTGCCTAAAGAAGTTTTCACTTCAATAATACTTTAGGTTTCATATTTAATATTCTGTTCTAATGGCGCAACGGAGTCCATCACCCCATTTCGTCTGTACCATGGATGCCGCGTTATATAACTGTGAGGAAGGCCACAAAGACCTCATAGTTCCTGATAGTAAGCGGTATACCAACTTGCATATTTTCGACGGCTATGAGGCACAGTGACTTAGCAATGAGTTGCGGTGCTGAGGGCCGCGGGATCGAATACCGCACGGAACAAGTATTTGTATGGCCTACAAATAATTGTTCCGGGTCTGGATGTTTGTGCTTGTAAAATTTAAGTATGTAAACTGCCTCTACGATACAGGAGAAAATTGTTATGTAGAGGTAACGTTTTATAAAAAAAGGAAAAAAAAGATATTTGTCTTGTGTAAGACATCAGGCTCTGCGATCGCCTATGCGCAAGTTAAGTATGGCGATTACGGAAAATTCTGCAATGAGAGTTTCATATCCAGCAGTGGACTTATAAGAAAATATTTATGAGAAATAATTAATAAGATAAGAATACTTTAAGGCCTTGTGCACACGTCTGACAAGTCCCCGGCGGTCTGTCCGTTTGTATTCCGCGCTACAAAACTCTGACGGCACATTGTTACGCTTTGTTAACTGCGGTGACATCAATGGGCTTGCGTTAATAATAATATTATGTGACGGAATGCATGCCAAAAATAGAAATGCAGTTTTATCTCAAGTCCCGTGCCAAATGTCGAAGAGGTGGTGATAGTAATTTGAGTGACAACTAGTCTAGGAATGATTTGTATTGTCTTCACGTCGATCAATTAGGTCATTAAGCTTATTTACAATGAACTATTTTTAACCGCATGTTCCAATTTTAAAATACTAATAGTACTATTGCTACTGGGTTATTCGATACGTTTAATTTTTACCGACTTCAAAAAGGAGGAGGTACTCAATTCGACGTGTATATTTTTTTATGTATACGCATAACTTTTTACAGAGTAGTCCGATTTTGATAATTCCATATAAATTTGATCAAGGTCTGACCATTGGTTTTGAGTTATCTTTAATAACATATATTGAACGTTGTAGAGCCATGCTGCAGCTATATTAGTAGTATAGTTGTAGTACGAATGGGTCGGCTCGACTGGGGAAGGACCACGCTCACAGAATATCAGCGTAAAATAGCAGCTTAACACTGCTGTGTTTCGTATGGCGAGTGTAGAGAACCGGAGACCCTTTTACTGAAAAGAGGTATTTCATCTTAGTCCTCACGGGTGACAATGATGTAGATGTCTATGGGTCACAGCAACCACTTACCATCAGGTGGTGCTCGTTTGTCACCCTATCCTATAAAAAAAATTGAAGTCGGTTGTACAAATTTTTTTATTTAAATTATAATAATATAATACTATAAATCTATAAATACGCTTTATGAGCGTTGCCAGCATCCGTATCTATCACCGTACCATAGTTTTGCATTGTCATCGAAGTTATTCAGCAACAATTAGCAAGTGCTTCAAAAATTTATTACCAATTTCGAACTGGAAAGACATCGAAGAAGTTAATAAAAAAACTTGTAATAAACATACGATACGAATCCTGTTTGCCAACGGAATAACTGGTAGTAGAACTCCTTTTCTGCCTAAGAATCTATCTAGAAAGGTACCACCGTCTTACCTATTTAATATTAATCATTAATTTATCGTAGTGGCGGTGTAAGAATATTCACTACAGACACAGAACAGAAACAGAACAGAACAACAAAACAGAGAGAAACAAATCAGGAGATGAGCAACAGCGTCTTCCTAATAACGACTAAAAATAAAAAACTGCCAGCCCGCTTACCAAGCATGGCAACTATGGCAAATATCCCCCCTGATGCAATCTATGGGGAGGCCTATGTTTAGCAGTGGACTTTAATAGGCTGTAACAGAACGGAATTATTTACAGGCTGTGAGGCATTCCATCTTAGTCCTCAGAGGTGACAACGAAACGAATCTGTGGTCTTCTTTGCTTGAAGCCACTCACCAACAGGTGGACTGTAAGTTGACACTTCAGTTTATATAAAAAAATTACAAAATATTTTCATATAATTGTGAACTTCAAAATCTCCTCGTAAAGTTTCACCCCTACCTAAAATTAAATAATTAGTAACTTAATTAATTCAAAAGTGTGTGTATTTCATGTTTATATTTCAACGCACTAGGATCTGCTTTTAATTATGTAACTTTAGTTTCGTAAGTACTGACGAATATGAACTTTAACCCAAATCAAATTTGCCACGTCACCGAGTTATTATAAATTATACGTCATAGAGTTATAATTTCATATTTGTCACCTAGTGTTCGTATTTTTTTGTAGGATAATAGTAACAAACGAGCATACAGTCCACCTGATGGTAAGTAGTTGCTGTGGCCATAGATCTCTACATCTATCCTCGACTACGAATCAAAATGCAGATGCGTTATCCGTAAAGAGTAAGATAGAATGCCTCGTTTCCAGTAAAAAGGGTCTCTGATTCTCTACACTCATCTTACGAAACACAGCAACGTTAAGCTGCTATTTTACGCTGGTATTCTGTGAGAGCGTGGTCTTTCCCCGGTCGAACCTACTCATTCGTGCTACAACTATATTACTAATATAGATGCGGCATGGCTCTACCACTTATAAAAAATTCGACCATAAGTCACATTTTTTTAAGTTTGATTATTAAGACAGCTGTGTATCACTTTCATCTGCACATTAATATATAAAAAACAGATGTGTAATTTACAAAATATAAAATAAACGCTTACTTTCATTGAAATACACTCCACAGAACATTTGAAATTACACATAATTCACAGCTCGTTCAGTCAAATTTTAAGTAATTATTTGTTTTCAATATTTTAAAAATCTTTAGTGACCCTACATTAGGGTTGCCAACCCCAAATTTAAAAAACTAGGATTTGAAATACAATTATGCAGTAAAGGCCTTGTGAAACATAATTGCGAACCGAACCGAACCGAAAATGTAGCGAATGTATGTACTATGTAAGCAAGTATCGGTTCGTTTTCGTTTTCGCTTTGCCACGCTATCGGTACGCTGCCTATCTCGTTAAATAATTTTTCATCGTTAATTTTAATGCCGTGATCTTAAAATACATGACCTTTTCCGGGCACTTTAAAACCCAGGACGCTGCTTAAAACTATCCAGGACATCCCAAGACACTACAAAAACTAGGACATGTCCTGGTAAAACATTATATAAATTCTTAAAAGGGTAAAAGTTTTATCTTCACGTATTAATAGATAATAAGGTTTGTAAAAGGAAACATCACGTAATTTTTATAAATTACTAGCTGGTACACGGCGCGTTGCTGCCGGAGAAGAAATAATTGTGGAAATGTCGTTTTAAATTTGGAAGAGTTATATTTTTTAATAAAAGATTCATTGAAATTGTACGCTATACGTATAACTTTCAAATAAATTTGTTAGTATGATACCCGCGCCACTTACTGTAAGTTAATTGTACTATGAAGCTTCGCAAAAGTTCAAGCAATAAGTTGATAAAGTTTTACGGCAATCTGATGAAAGGTATGGCAGCGCATAAAATACGAACAAACAAATATTAAGTTTTATATATTAGACTAGCTGGTACCCGGCGCGATGCAGCCGCAGAATAAAAACTTTTGTGGAAATATCGTTTTAAATTTGGAAGAGTTCGATTGTTTAATTCAAATTCAAATTATAATACATTCATTGAAATTAAATGATATGTGTATAACCTATCGGTAGAGAGTAATTGTGTTCTGTGTGTACAACTCTCAAATGAATTTGTCGGTAAGATACGCGCGCCACCTACTGTAAGTTAATTGTACTATGCCTATAACCTTCGCGCAAGTGCAAGCAATAACTTGACAAAGTTTTACCGCAATCTGATGAACGGTATGGTTGCGCATAAAATATGAACAAACAAATATTAATTTTTATATATTAGATTTTTCAAGTAATGGTGACACACTTCGTCCAGGAAGACTTTTCTTGTAACTTGGCGAATGGTTACTGTAGACACCGACGTTTATCATCGATCTAAAATCAAAATGCAGATGCGTTGTCACCCCCTGAGGACTAAGAGCGCTTTACTAACAGTCCCCAGTTCTGAACACCGATTCCGGTTCCATACGCATCACAGCATCTACATGACCATATGAAACAAAGAAACATTCCGTTATTTTTCACTGCTAGTTTGTGAGACCATGGTCATGGTCATACGGCCCTTAGTGGTATTTAAAAAAAAACATGCATTTGTGTGAATTTGTTACATCATTCTAGTGCGAGATCGACTAATTAACAGTTTATTGTTCGATTGTATTAAACTGACATGCCAAGGGAAACTTTTTTTAAATAAGGACGGTGCGTTTTTATCAGTTCTTTTATATTTTATTTTTTGATATAATATTATAGTTAAAGTCTAAAGCCTCCTCTCATTTCTGAGAGGGTTTTTAGGGCAAGTAAATGTCTGCCGCGCTGCCCCAATGCGTGTTGGCGAACTTCACATGTATTCGAAATATTATTATTTTCTTATTTCTCAGACATGCGAGTTTCCTCACGATGTTTTCATTCACCGCCGAGCACGTGGTAAATCAGCACTTAAAATTGCAATTAACAATTTCAGTGATGCCGGCGGGGATCGAACCCGCGTTGCACGCGTACTGTAAAATTTACAGCGAGCGCCTAGCCCCTGAGCTACCAAGGCTCCGGCTATTATAGTTAAATTTTTTATTTTTGTAATGAATGTTTTGGCATGTTAACAAATTAGCTGACGTCATCAACAAACTATTAAAACGCCACATCATAAGAGTTCCAAGAGATATAATTTTGAATAATAACTTTAAATATGCACGCTTTACATTTGAAATTCTCGTACCGTTTGATGTGAGATTCATATAAAAAGAACAAGAAATTTCATTTAAAATTAGGTTATAACGTTATGAAATACAGAATGCGTTTTTTAAACAGTAGTAGAATTTCGAAAATACGTTTTGCAATCACAATTATAATGTGTTTCTACGATGTTTGTTAAATCATCATCATCATCATTACAGCCCTTCACAGGTCCACTGCTGAACATAGGTCTCCCCCAAGGAATGCCACAAAGCACGGTCCTGAGCCACCTGCATCCATCGAGTTCCTGCATGTCTTACCAGATCGTCACTCCATCTAGTGGGGGGACGCCCTACACTTCATCCGCCGGTACGAGGCCGCCACTCGAGAACCTTTTTTCCCCATCGGTTGTCGGTTCTTCGAGCTATATGGCCGGCCCATCGCCACTTCAGCTTACTAATCCGTTGGGCTATGTCGGTCACTCTGGTTCTACTGTGGGTATCCTCATTTCTAAGTTTATCACGCAGTGAGACTCCGAGCATAGCCCTCTCCATAGCTCGCTGAGCGACCTTGAGCTTCCTCATCCGGCCAGTAGTGAAGGACCACCTTTCAGTTCCGTAGGTCATCACTGGCAACACGCACTAGTTGTACAGCCTCGTTTTCAAGTTTTGAGGTATACCTGACGAGAAGATGTGCCATAATTTCCCGAACGCTGCTCAACCGAGTTGAATACGTCGATTGACCTCTCGGTCGAAGTTGGACTTACCTAGAGGCACTATTGAGGTCATTGAGCATAGTGCTTAGGTCCTGGTAAATAATTTTACCTAATAATATAGTACGCATCGTAACATTAGGATAAAAGAGAGTTAGTAATTTTCTCCAAATGCCAACAAAATGTTCAAGGAGTGATCCCTAATAATCGATAGACCTGGATCAGGCGATCTAGTGATTTCGATTCGTAGTACTGAACCCAAATTGCGCGTAACATTGCCAATCTGAGGTAATCAGCTGCGTTAAGTGGAGTTATTTCTGAAAAAGTACCATTGACTATATAGGCTGCTAGTGACTATGACATCGAAACGTAGAGGTAGTCCATTATATGTTTTCTGTAAAAATAATCTCTTTCATAATTAAACAACCAAAGGATTAAAAAGCATAAAATGTATAATATTCTTTGTTTCGTTTAAACTCTTTATAAAAAAGATTAAAGAAATAACTCTGCAACATAGCTTACAAGACGTGTTTTAATTCTTTGTTCTGATTGTGGAAGGTAAAATGATCGACTAGATCGAAGCGGGACCACTCACAATGTTATACGCAAATGCTATTTGTTTAATGTAGTAAATAACTGGTAAGTATATTACATTAAATAAATAGATGGAGTGATGGTAAGACATGCAGGAAGTCAATGGATGCCGGTGGCTCGGGACCGTGTTTTGTGTGTGGCATTCCTTATGGGAGGCCTATGTTCAGCAGTGGACTTGTGAAGGGCTGTAATGATGATGATGATGTGGTAGAAAATATCCTATTTAATTTATTGTTTATTTTGTAAAATATATTGTATTACTAGGATTGCATACGTTAATGTGATTTATTCCTAGAACTCACCGCTATTGAATGCATAGAACTCCGAGCTCGCATTTGTTTAGACAACCGAGAACGTCGTCTACAACCGAGAATTGAACACAAAATGCATTCTAACTCTATCATATTTACTTAACTCTGCTCATATAAGTAAATAGTTTAACCCAGAAAACAAATTCTCAAGCTTCCTATAAATTGAAATGTAGTTTAATAACTCAAGTAGATTTAAAACTACTCATGCTGTTCCCGAGTGATTTTTTGATGTGGTTATGAAGTTATGGAAAACCTACAAAAGCAAGCTAAATATAAAGTAAACAGAGAGTACATATTTTCTAATTTATACATTTTATAATCACGGGAGGATCGGCCTAGCGCTGTTAATATAGGATAACCTTTAAAGAACTTGCAATTGTAGTCAATTGTCAAAAATTAATCAAGAAGATTCCCGTAGTAGCCAGCAGGTAGACGAGCCGTGGTAGCTCAGGGAGAGCCGTGGTAGCTCAGGGTCTAAGCGCTCGCTGTAAATTTCACAGTACGCGAGCAACCCGGGTACGATCCCCGCCGGCACCAATGAAATTGTTAATTGATATTTTAAGTGCTGATTTAGCACGTAGCTTGGCGGTGAAGGAAAATATCGTGAGAAAACCTGCATATCTGAGAAGTAAATGATAGATTAATATTTCGAATACATGTGAAACGCATTGCGGCAGCGCGGCGGACATTTCCTTGCCCAAGAAACCATCTCAGCACGGCTAGCATGGGCGGGGACAAAAATTTTATCCCCCGATTATATCCACTGATAGGAGATAAAATTATCAAGTAGACATATATCCCTCGTCCGTAGCATGGAGCCAAATTAAAGATAAAAAATTATGCTTTTTTGACATTTGAAAGGGACAATTTTATCCTAGTTCATTGGACATGGGTTGAAGTTTATATTCATACAAAAAAATCTATCTAAGTCCCATTTTATCTATTGTGGATATTATATCCACCGGTGTGCCCATGCTCTAAGGGTGGATAAAACTAAGCGAGGGGATAAACATTTTCTCCTTTCCCCGGGGATAAAATTGTCTCCTGCCCATACTAGCCCTGCTGAAATGATAGGAGGCCTGTCCCTAACAGTGGGACGTGTGGCGGTGAAAGGAAAAGGGGAGATCTCCCGCCGGGCAAGGTGATCGGCCCGGGGAGCGGCCAACGCTCCGAGTGGTAGTTCGGAGCTCTTGTATATATACTGTTTTTAATTCCGAACTTTGATAGCGCGATTTAGGCTTCGATGTATTTCGCTTGTGGCGCAACGACAGCGCCGCCACATCACCCCCCTGCTCAGACCGGAGGTCGATAGTGCAGTCTAGATGTCGACGAATGTGCAAGTGCCAGGGAATTGCCTTGTAGTCTGCGGTGAGTCGAGAAGAAGGCAAGTAATCTGCGAGAGTGCCGTGAAGCAGAGGCGAGCAAGTAAAGCTCAGAGCCGTGCCGAACACTGTAGCGCAGAGAGTAGCTTGAAGGAACAGGAAGCATTATTATAGTGCTGCGATGAACCTTTGTAAAGCTAGATGGCTTGCAGGATGTGAAGACTGAATATTTGCTTAGGAGCGAATGAATGGGGTACTTGAGGACGATGAAGAAGATTTGAAGGTAGGTTTCCGAAGGCTGTTGGTTGCGTGTTCATATCACGTCGGGGTCACCACTGTGGCGGTGAAAGGAAAAGGGGAGATCTCTAGTTCGGAGCTCTTGTATATATAATGTTTTTAATTCGGAACTTTGATAGCGCGATTTAGGCTTCGATGTATTTCGCTTGTGGCGCGACGACAGCGCCGCCACAGACGTATATAGGCTGTAACTGTAACTTTTTATCAAGAAGATTAATACATGTCCTTGTTTCATCGTTATTCATTATACTTATAATTACTTTTTTCTTATCGAATAACAACAACTATATTACAATTTTACAATAGGAACAAGTTGGCAGGATAATAACAGTTATTCACAACTTAAATTTCAACATACATACTTAGGGAAAAATCAATCCCTAAAGATACAGTGTAGAGTGGCAGTCTCATCGTGATAAACGCAGTATTGGGCGACCCTCTGCTAGATAAAGTAACGATCTGATGAAACCTACAAGCCTATGAAAGCATTTTTTTATAGAACAAAGTTATAAACGAGCACATAGTCCACCTGATGGTAAGTGGATATTGTGGCCCAAGACGTCTTTTATACTCAATTAAAAATCAAAATTCAGATGCGTTGTCACCAGTGAGGACTAAGATGGAATGCCTCATTACCAGTAAAATGGGTTTCAAGTTCTCCACACATAAGAAACAGCAGCATTATCGCTACATGACGCTGGTATTCTGTGAGGACGTGGTCCTTTCCCGGTCGAGCCAACTCATTCGTGCTACAACCATAATACCGTATATCTGCCTAATAGCTTATGGGTGATTCAGGACTTTGTGGCAATCCGTACGATAGCTCTTTATTTAACAGGGGATTTGGGATACGTAGTAAATTTAATAATGGTTATTATTTTATACCCTTCAAAAAGTAACAAATGTAAACAGATCCCTACCTAAAATCAGGTTTACTGCGTCCGCTATGTTGTGAAATTGCTGTCGCTTCTCATACGTTAATTACTTATCGCAATCTTTGATATATCAGAAATATTAAGAGATTTTATGGTGCAATTCGTGTTAAAAATTGCGAGTGGTTTGTAATTTAATGTCTGTTGCGTTTTACAATTTATGTTATTTTTAGTCGTTATATATAATGAATTAATGTTTCAGGTGTTATAATAATTTAATAATTGACGTTTAATAATTTAAAGTTCACAATTATACGCTTACAAAAACGTCGTGTGATTATTTAACACACTTTGGATACATTTAGAAACTTCACCGCATATGGAACCCAAGGACCGATAGTCTCTAGAGCAAATGGCACAAATACTCATATTTACGCCACTTACTTAGTTTTGGTACCTCTGATGCCGTCCCGGCTCTAAACGAAGTGCCACTGAGATTAGAGGCTGCCAAAGTGTCTACGTAAGTAGCATCCCACACTAAGGCTTTACCTCTCTCCCAAGGGACGAAAGTCATACCGTCGGGTCTTGCAATCATCTCTAATTATAGTAATTACATGAATAATATTGATGAATTTTATTATTAATAAATTACTTTATTAATAATAAAGTAATGTTTATTAATAATATTAAACACTATCAATCTATAAAATTACTTTACTTTTAACTAACTTTCTTGCTTATATTCGATACATATTTATAATTGTACGATTTTGAAATAAAATCTGCATACTGTGAGATACAAGACATTGGTTTTAACTGACAAAAAGTCGGTTAAAAAGTCTTCAGTTAAAATATTTTCAGTCTTTGTACGGATGACGCCATGTCTTCATCAATTAAGAACCAATTTCAACGATTTAATAGTGGTCCCTATGTTCCAAACTTAAGGGTAGAAAAATAGGGATGTAGTTTTAATGTAACTTATAGCCACGCTGCAGCTCTATTATGGTTGTAACACGAATGGGTCGGCGCGACCGGAGTAGAACCACGCCTCACAGAATACCAGCATAAAATAGCAGCTTCATGCTGCTGTGTTTCGTATGGTGAGTGTAGAGAACCGGAGACCCTTTATACTGGAAAGAATTCCATCTTAGTCCTCAGGGTGACAACGCATCTGCATTTTGATTCTTAATTGAGAATAAACGTAGATGTTTATGGGCCACAGAATCCACTTACCATCAGGTGGACTGTGTGCTCGTTTGTCACCCTATTCTATAAAAAAAAACTACACTCAAAAGGATCAAAATATTTAAAAAAAAATAAAAATTAAAGCCGACTTCAAAGAACTAAAAATAATAAAATAATTTCCACACAATATCTTCTGAAGTCGGATCTTCAATTCTTCTTAACACTATGTCTTTACACCGACTGAGCTGAGCTTAGTATTCAGGGGTTTGACATCAGTGTTTGATATGAGTCACAGCATCCACTAACCATCAGACGGACTGTGTTCTCGTTTGTTTCTCTTACTCGTATATATTTATCGTGAAAAGTCCGACTGATTTCGGTTTTTACAGTTTCATCGGACACAGGGCTTTGTAAATAAAGGTGGGACTGATGATGATCCGAACGTTCCTTTTCAGCCACGCTGCAACTATGGTTGTAGCACGAATGGGTCGGCTCGATAAGGGTAGGACCACGCCCTCACAGAATACCAGCGTAAAATAGCAGCTTATTGCTGCTGTGTTTCGTATGGTGAGTGCAGAGAACCGGAGTCCCTTCTTACTGGAAACGAGGCATTCCATCTTAGTCCTCAGGTGTGACAACGCATCTGCATTTTTATTCTTAATCGAGGATAAATGTAGATGTCTATGGGCCACAGCATCCACTTACCGTTAGGTGTACTGTGTGCTCGTTTGTCACCCCATTCTATAACAAAAAAACCTAAGTAATGAAAGGCGGTCGGTGCTCAGTTGTGGTACTTATGTAGACTGTTATTTTACTTTTATCTTCAACCAATTCCTACTCCAGCAATACATACACACGCGAATGCTAATAATTTGTTCCTTACATAAATACCAAAACACTGACCATCGAATGCGTCAAATCATTTTCTGTATCGAAAACATAATGGCAATAAACATTCCAATTAAAGCCAACAAATGCGAAACCTGATTTCCGATCTTTATCGAAAACGCCCCCGTCCGTACACATCGATTTTATATTGGGTATTCGCTAACGGAACACATTTTACATGTCATTACAATGTAATCACTGGAAGATTAGAGAGTGTAAGTTGGCAATTTACTGTGAAATCGAATGTCTATCTTCGGTGCCTATTAGTTCGAATTGACTTTTATTTTTAGCAGCATTGTATGTTATCTGAGGTAAGATAAAAAACAAACAAACAAAAATGGAACCCACTACCGCATATTATCCCGTGAATGTCGTAAAAAGCGACAGAGAGAAACAGGAACAGGAGATGGGCAGGAGCACCTTCCTGATAACAACTGAAAATAATAAATATGCGCTTGCCTAGATCAGCAAAGATGGCTAACATGAGGCAATCAATGGTGGAGATCAATTTTCAACAATGGAATTTTTATAGGATCATTCATTAAAATGGAAAAAAAGACTAAATAATGGATAAGCTACTTCGTAAACAAATGATGACAAACGATATTGTATTATACTTGCTGTACCTTTGATTGCGTGGAATTTTGGAATTTATAAGTTCATTAACCTTCGCACTGGTGATTTCTGGATCTCGACAACAGCGCCACCTACCGGGTTCAAATGTGAGTCTAAACCATCTAGGGACCCATTCACAAAAAAAATCATCAAAATCGGTCGAGTCGTTTTTAAGTTTTAGCGAGATTGACGGACAGCAATTGATTTTTATATATAGATTTTATAGTATAAATTTCTTAAAACCTTATATCAATTTTAAATAGCTGTATCCATAGCTTATTACGCAAAACAGTAATACATGTCTTGATACCGTTTTTAACACAAAGGAAAATAAGAATTAAAATTAGTTCAAATTTGGTGGTAATATTCACTGCAATAAAGCTTATAGTAGACAAATTAGTCAATTAAATTAAGACATTTGGCCATCAGTGACTCATGCATAAAGATTTGTTGGTTGTTTGTAAAGAAGGTGATCGAGAACTGTACACGTTTAAAATTGAACGAAAAAATTGTGAAGTGAGGGTATCAAAACCAAAACTTGCGCAGAACCCTGTTAAAAACGAACACGTAGTAAGTGAATGCTGTAGCCTATAGATACCTACATATATTGTATCAAAATGCACCTGTGTTGTCACCTCTGAGGACTAAGATAGAACGTTTCGGTATTACTAAAAATGGTATTCATTACATACCATACGTAACATAACGGTATAATGATGTTACTGTACATTGGTATTCTATTCGATTGTGGTTTTTCCTTTTTTTTCTGAAAGTGTACGCTGTTGGCCCTGCGACCTTGACAGCTTCATCGAGTTTAGGCTCGTAAGCGAGGACCTACGAGCTAGAGTGCAAAGATTCTGGGCAGTCCCGAGGCACCTCGACCCCTGCTTTCGGAGTGGGGCTCCTCAAATTAGGGGGGGTTCGATGTGATTTAAGGGCCCCTCAGAAGGAGGTACGATCCTCGACTTGAAGCACTATCGCAGTGTGGGTTACGGGTCGCAAGCTAAAAAACGCCCCGTAACACGAGAGTTGAATCTCGTGTACGGGGTGTGTCTGTGACCTCGCGTTCCCTAGTGTTCTGTACTAGAGTAGTGTCTGAGTGTGCGTGTGTGTTAATGTTAAATAAACGGGTCCCCTCTCCTGTGGAGGGGGCGGGCGGAATCGATCTATTTATGGAAGTGATCTCGTCGTCGGGATCAAGAAGAACGTTCTTGGGACGTCTCCTGTGGGGGACAGCATCCCTCTCTGGGGAGTATGAGCCCGCCTCAGTCACCAACGGATTTGAATGTTCTTTAATCGATTTAAAATATCTTGAGGATAGTTCCTTAAGATACGAATGGATGATGGGTATTTTAATGTCGCGATGAAAATCCGCGTTTCTTACGTATGGAGGGGCCCCTGTAATACGTCGTAGGAATAGGTTTTGGACAACTTGTAGCTGTCTAGGTCTATAAGGATGAACATGGGCGAAGGACACACCTGCATATGTCATTATGGGGCGTACACAGGTTTTGTATAGATGCAGTTTGTGTCTTAAGGACAGCTTACTGCGTTTTTGAATTAGAGCGGAAAGACGAAATATTACAAATTTCGCTTTATTTTTAACAGCTTTAATGTGAAGCTCATCCCACTATCTAGAGTTACCCCCAGGTATTTAACCTTACTATCCCACGGAATTGGGACATTATAGAGGGAGATTTTTCCTGTGCTATGTCGTTTGAGTCTTAATAGTGTAATATTATGGCGGCGAGCTTTCGTGTTAAACATGATAGCCCTGCTTTTATCTAGATTGAGTTCGATTCTCTATTTCCTGCACCAATCACCTAGTGCGTTTACTGCAGTTTGGAGTCGAATGCAGATTCTAAATGGACTATTTTCCGATGTATATATCGTTGTGTCATCTGCATATAAAGCTAAATGAGTGTCTGGTATTACTGGGATGTCATTCACATAAAGTGAGTAGAGAGTCGGAGAGAGTACCGAGCCCTGTGGGACCCCCGCTCTGATGGATCTGGTGGAGGAGGAAGTCCCCTCGACCCGAAAACTAAAGGACCTATTTGTTAAGAAGTCTTGTATGACTTTGACAAGTCTTATAGGCACACCGATAGGGAATAGTTTATAAACCAATCCATTATGCCAGACTACGTGTAGGGACGACTTATAATATATAAGAGTCCCTCCTAACTTTGCCCCTTTCCGATCGTTCCTAATTAATCTGTAATTCGCTATTTTAGGATCTCTAATGCTAGGCTTGAGAAGGGTCTCTTGCACAAGCAATACATATGTCTATCTGATGGTCAGTGACGAAGGTTCGGACATCGTCAATCTGATCTCTAAGTCCGTACGCATTAAAGAAGACGACAGCTATCGACCTAGGTTTTATTCTAGCTATTGGTGTATTATCAATTACGATAGAATAAAAAAAAGGGCCAAGTTTTGTTTTTCCTTGGTTGAGCCGACCTATTCATACTGCAATTTGCAGCCATCATACGATGAAGCATGACTTTACCAGTTTATTTATGTTCTGGTTGCCGTATTTACTTCCATTAAAGAGAGCGAAGATTATTGCTGTAGTAAGTTATAAATGCGCTCCATTGATATGAAACGAGGAATTTTGACCTTATGGATCATTCATTAATTCATAGCAATATAAAAGCAATTTCGCATCACAAATTATGTGTATAAAGGCAGTAATTGCATGCATAAACCTTCTTTTGTGCAATTGTGGAACGCTGGTACCATTTTGAAAGCTCTTTTGTTAATAATTAACTCTTAATTGAAGGTCCCTTCATATTAAAGGCCAACCTGCACTTTATCGGACGCTACATCAATTATCGTATGTCGACCAATCCTTGTAAATTATATTAATCATTGTACAAGAAATTTAAAAACACATCTACGATATTTACATATTTTTAATTTAAGTAAACTGGACATGCACATAATAATCAGCCGTCCTGAATGTAACCGACCTATGCCCATCTTTGATGAAGACTCCTAAGCTTATTATCTATGAAAATATCTGTCCAACAAAGATTTAATATCTTTCAGATCACTATGGACAACTAGTGTGATTACTTTACATACAAAAAAGCAGAATATGAAAGTTGTTCTTATTCTTATAAAATAATCGGTTGTACAAACCTTCCATATAAGAGCAATGATGTATATTTATATGGAGCATTAATCTTATAATTTAACTTTGAAAATTAAATTATAAGATTTACAAACAAAATTTTCTCCTTGTTCAGTCGCAAAGCATTTTTTAATGAACTGACAAAAGAAGTAATTCTTATGAGTCGAAAAAGGTATGAGTTTTACAAAGATCGTAATAATATTCTTATATACCTAAAATAGTGTACCTACAGCAAAGTCTTTAATAAAAGTAAGTTAGTTACAACCTGTATACTTTCTACTCCTGGGAAAAGGCCTCTTCTAATTTCTGAGAGGGTTTTAAGGCAATAAAGTGTCCACTGCGCTGCCTAAAAGGGTGTTCGAGGACTTCACATGTCTTCGAAATAACTTCGAGTAACTTAAAAGTTACTACTACTGGAGCTGTGGTAGCTCAGGGCCTAAGCGCTCGCTGTGAATTTCACAGAACGCGATCAACCCGGGTTCGGTCCCCGCCGGCATCAATGAAATTGTTAATCGCAATTTTAAGTGCTGATTTACCACGTGCTTGGCAGTAAAGGAAAACATCGTGAGAAAACCTGCATGTCTGAGAAGTAAAAGAAAATTAACATTTCGAAGACATGTGAAGTTCGCCAACACATACTGGGGCAGCGCGGCAGACATTTCCTTGCCCTGAAACCCTCTTAGAAGTGAGAGGAGGCTTGTGCCCAGCAGTGGGACGTATATAGGCTATTAATTTAACTTTAAAGTGCAATTAGCAATATCATTGGTGCCTGAGTGGCGCGGACGAACTCAGGTCTATCATTAATTCATTTAAATTAAGACGGTTTTCAATGAAATTAAAATGAACATACAATACAGTATAATAAAAGTAAGGAATTAAATTCAATAAAAATGCCTCTCCAAGCAGAGAATTAGTACGTTTTCATCAACTGTTCGATAGGTCATAATAAACGACGCATGTCTAATAATATAACATTTAATTAGCTATACTTCGACAACGATAAACGTCTGATAACGATTTATAGCATCATTTGCCACTGGGAATCCCTTAGCTGTGGATGTAATAAAAGTTTTGTTAAATCCAAGCTTAACCTGATGGTAAATAAATATCAAATCCACTTTTATGGCAAAATTCTATAAACTATTATAACGTTGTTTAACCGTGGTAGAGCCACGCTGCAGCTTCTGCTGTAGCATGGATGCGCCGGCTCGAACCTGGGCAGTACCACGATCGCAGAATACCAACGTAAAGTAGAAGCTTTGCTTCTGCGTTTCGCTTAGTTAGTGCAGGTGGCCGGAGGCCTGACCCTACCCCCATAGCATGGTAGGGGAATTTAAAAAGAAAGGACTACCCCAGGAGGGTACCAGCACCCCTGGTAATGGACAATCCCTCACTGAGCATCCACGGCCAAGCTACCTCTTCTTTCTGAGCGTGGGTGCTCAGGCTGCCCCGCGTATGATACTTCGATACTTGATACTTCGTACCTGTCTTGCCCGAGTTACAAATTAGAACACTTCTTTGTGCCCCGGGCTGGAGTTTGCGTATACGTCAGAGAGGATATCTGTTCTCGACGCCTCGGCAGTCTTGAAGGTACGGACCTGTCCATCCTTTGGCTGCGCGTAGACAGCGACGACCATCCCCGCGTCTATGGGTGCCTGTATAGGTCCCATAGCGGTAATGCCGACACAGACCGACTCATCGACCACGTCCAAAGGGCTACAGATTTCTTGCTACAACGATCCCATCCGTAGAGATCGAGATACGCGATTTTAACGCCCACCACGCCGAATGGCTCTGTTCACGTTTAATCGATCGTGCGGGGAGATCTGTTTATGACTTTGCCTTAGCATATGGTCTGACACAACTGGTTACTTCGCCTACGCGGATTTCAGATGTGGAGGATCATACACCTTCCCTGTTGGACCTTCTGCTGATCTCTCAACGGACGGATATCAGATTTCCGTCGATGCCCTTCTCGGCTCTTTGAACCATTGTCTGATCCGGAGTGTGGTGCCACTCACGCTCCCCTCGCGGTTGCGTTCTGCAGGTTGCCGCCATGTTTGGCATTACAGGTCGGCGGATTGGGACGGAATGCGGTCTTTCTTTGCATCCTACCCATGGGGGCGGGCTTGCTTCTCGCCGGATAATCCCAGCACTGTTGCTGACTCTGTCACTGATGTGGTGCTACAGGGAATGGAACTATTTATTCCATCATCTGTGGTACCCATCGGAGGCATATCTCAGCCTTGGTTTGGTCGCTCCTGTAAGACTGCATTACGCAGTAAGCAGAAGTGTTATCAGGCCTGAGCTGAGGCTTCGGCGGCTCGGGATGTAAACACCAGCATGCTTAAAAAGAAGTATAACTTCGCCTCCAGGTCCTTCAAAAGAGTTATTACCAAGGCAAAGTCAGAGCACATAGGCAGAATTGGCGAGAAACTAGTTCACCTTCCTTCGGGAACCCGTGCATTCTGGTCTCTCGCCAAGGCTGTCCAAGGGAATTTCTGTAAGCCATCACTACCATCTCTGCACAGGGAGGACGACTCACTGGCCCACGCCGCAAAAGAGAATGCCGACCTTTTAGGCTCCCTTTTTGCGTCCAACTTGACTCTCGATGACGGGGAGAACACACCGCCGACCATCCCGCAGTGTGAGTGCTCTATGCCTAATGTGCGGTTCACACAGTGCTCAGTACGCAAAGCACTCCTCTCCCTGGACATACACAAGTCGAGTGGGCCTGACGGAATCCCGCCAATTGTGCTGAGGACGTGCGCTCCAGAGTTGGCACCGGTTCTAACGCACCTTTTTCGGTACTCCTACTCCCTAGGCGTTGTCCCGAATTCATGGAAGACAGCTTTCGTGCATCCGATCCCTAAAAAAGGTAACCACTCTGATCCGTCCAACTACAGGCCTATTGCCATCATCTTCTTGTTCTCGAATATAATGGAGTCCATTATTAACTGCCAGCTCATGCGGTACCTTGAGGAGCACCAGCTGATTAGTGACTGCCAGTACAGTTTCCGTCGGGGTCGCTTAGCTGGTGATCTCTTTGTTTACTTAACACATAGATGGGCGCAGGCGATCGAGTCCAAGGGGGAAGCATTGGCCGTTAGTTTGGACATAGCGAAGGCCTTCGATCGGGTCTGGCACAAAGCGCTTCTTTCGAAGATTCCTTCCTATGGGCTTCCCGAGAAATTGTGCAATTGAATCACTAGTTTTCTGGCTGATCGGAGCATCAAGGTCGTAGTAGACGGTGCATGCTCCGATTACAAGCCTATTAACGCTGGTGTTCCACAAGGCTGCGTGCTATCACCACCGCTGTGTCTTCTGCATATCAATGATATGTTGCAAACCGGTTACATTCATTGCTATGCGGATGACAGCACTGGTGATGCTCTATACACCGGCCGTGCCAATATTTCTCGGGAAAACGTCGTCGAGTACCGGAACAAACTTGTGTCTGAAGTCGATTCTTTGCTGAACAAAGTCTCGGATTGGGGGCGACTAAATCTAGTCCAGTTCAATCCCCAGAATACACAAGTTTGTGCGTGTACCGCTAAAAAGAACCCCTTTGTCGTATCTCCTCAGTTTCAAGGCACTCCCCTTGTTGCCTCAGCCAGTATCGGAATCCTCGGCGCCGACATATCGACTGACGTGCAGTTTCGTGGTCACTTAGAAGAGAAGGCCAAATTGGCCTATAAAAAGCTTGGCGTGCTCAGCAGAGCGGGACAGTATTTCATGCCGGCACACCGCCTGCAACTTTACAAGGCGCAGGTTCGGCCTTACATGGAATACTGTTCCCATCTCTGGGCAGGGGCTCCCCAGTGCCAGCTCCTTCCACTTGACCGCATGTAGCGCAGAGCCGTTCAAATCGTCGATGACCGAGTTCTTTCCGATCGGCTTGACTCACTGGCACTGCGTAGAGATGTTGCATCTCTTTGCGTATTTTATCGTATCTACCACGGGGAGTGCTCTGAGGAATTGTTCGGACTAATTCCAGCCGCTCAATTTCACCATCGCACATCGCGACAAAACTCGCGATACTATCCATACCATCCGGATGCGATTAAGAAGATGTTTTCTTCCTCACACAACTTCCTTGTGGAATCGATTACCACCAGCGATTTTTCCGGACTGATACGACTTAGGGACCTTCAAGAAAAAAGCCTACTCCTTTTTAAAAGGCCGGCAACGCATCTGCAATTCCCCTGGTGTTGCAGTTGTTCATGGGCGGCGGTAGTCACTTACCATCAGGTGAGCCGCACGCTCGTTTACCCCCTCTCCTATAAAAAAACGTGGTAGAGCTGAACAAAGGCCTCCCCATAGATTGCCTCATAGAGGGGATATTTGGCAGAGTTACCACGCTAGGCAAGCGTGTTGACAACCCGCTTTTTTATTTTTTACACTGCTGTTATCAGGAACATGCTGCTGCCATCTCCTGGTTCAGTTTCCCTCTTTCTACTCTTACGACACTCACGTGCAGTAGATATTTTGACACCGCCACTTCACGGTTTCAACACGTTGTTAGAGCCACGTTGCAGCTATATTATGATTGCATTGCGAATGGGTCGACTTGACCGGGGTAGGACCATGCTCTCACTGAATACCAGCGTAAAATAGCAGCTTAATGCTACTGTGTTTCGTATGGTAAGTGTAAACAACTAGATACCCTTTTTACTGGTAACAAGATATTCTATCTTATTCCTCAGGGATAACAACGCATCTACATTTTGATTCTTAAGCGAGGGTAGATGTAGGTGTCTATGGGCCACCAATAAGCAAACAATTCTTCTGGTAGTTTTAATATAATTAACATCCGTAGAATAATAATATAATTGCAAATTTTATAAAACATAGATCATCATATTAAAAAAAACGTAATTATCCCTTACCTAATCTTTAATAAGAACTCAGTACATATATTTGGTTATATCTGTTGCTGGATTAACCTAATTAATTCAGATTGAGCGTTGTGTCGAAATTTCTCATTACCGGATTGAACTTAAGCGGGTTTCCAGCATCGACATTTCATGAAGACTAAATAATTATTCATTTGTTTTGACTTTAATCGACTTCGTAGGTTTGTATGTAAGTGATTAATTAAAAAAAACATGCCACATATGTACGTAGCTAACTGAATTGTTATCAGATTGAGAGTATCGAGAATGTGAAATGTCGACCTACATACTTATAAGGAAGTTCGGAAGTTGCCAACTCAGACAACAACACAGACGTCAAAAATGTACGCGTTGAGTGACACTGGCTCGTTCGAACCCATGTACTGAGCGCAAGCCTCACAAAAGTGACCATTCTCTAGAAAGAGACAAAGCGACTGTGCGGCCAATACCTGTCTCTTTCCTGCAAGCCAGTGACGTGACGTGGACCAATCAGAATTCTAGAAAGAGACAACTACTAGCTACAAATTCGCTTTGGCTCTCTCGCACTTTCGGTCTGTATTCACTGCACAACTGAATACGGAACGCACAGTCCATTCTCTCTATGTTCGAACCTACCTGTATGCGGTGTAACACTTACGTGATAAGAACTAAGTTGAACAAATTCGGACATATTATTACATTCATCATCGCCGCCATCTCCATTCTCCTATCAGAGTACCCACACTTGGTTGACCTTCTGAATATTTGCACTAAGCGCTATAAGCCATCTTTTATAATGCACACAGCCAAGGAGTAGAATGCCCTGCCGGCGTTTGTTTTTCCGAGTGCGTATAACCTGAACCTCTTCTCTTGAAGAGGACCTTTACTTCAAGGGGCTTCTCCTGGGCAAGCTCGCTCCATCGTAAACCTCATCTTTGGGTCGGGCCAGATAAAAGTCAAGAGTGAGCCCATTTTTAATTTAAAAAAAAACATTCACAGAGTTCGTATCACCAGCCATTTCTAAATCTCCTGCTAAACATAGGCCATTTGAACAATGCGTCAACGTGAATGCATTTCTTGAAATATTTGAGTTAAAACACAAGGCTTTAAAACCTTGTGTTTTAACTCAAATATTGGTTGGCTTGACTTAGCCAGGTTGTGTTAGTACTGTGAAGGTGCTTGGGGCAGCAAATGCTGCCTCCGGGACGTGCTTCTAACAAAGCGATGGAGGGTCCCCGGTTGCGTTCCAAACGTAGATCCCGGGGCCTCTCGGCTACACTGATGATGTTTTAATCGAAAGAAGTCCTTCATAACCTTCTCGTTTCCCCCGTATTAAAAGGTATTCATGTGGTTTTTCCCACGTTTAAAAAAATAACGATAAATAAGGTACAATGATAACTAGACCACATGAAAACGGCATGGGTATATCTTTATACGAGTACGTATTAATAAAATTGAACTGTCTGTAATACTGTAATAAGTGGCTTCTATCATGATCAGGGGGTTATTTTCATAGTATTAAAACATATATAACCATTTTAAAATTTTTCGTCTGTCCGTCCGGACTAATCTTCGGAATGGCTGAACTGATTTTGATGAAACTGTACGAACAGATAGACAGAGAGCGATGCCAGGAGGGATCTAGGCTATATTTTACCTGAAAAACTTGAAGATTAAAAAAAACTTAATGAGATGGTCTTTAAAAATAATACTTATAAATTCTGTCCATGCAAAGCCGCTAGTATATAATAAATAAATGTAATTGTAATAAACCTATATACTAATAGTTTAATGTGGTTCTGATTATTTCTTATTAATATAATTAATGCTAGGCAAGTGATTTATCCCAGAAAGGTGACAGGGAGTGAAGAAGAAGAGCGAGAAGCGAGAGAAGTCTGGTACTGCAACCATCAATCTGCAGGCCAAGCATGGCGATTAGGGAAAATCTTCCTTACAATGGGAAAATACCATGTCCAGGAGTGAACTTTTACAGACTGATGGGTGGATTTAGGATTAAAAAATAACGTTGGTTTCTTAGCCACTTAGCTCGTAGCAACGGCTTTTTTTTATAGAATAAGGGTGACAAACGAGCACACAGTCCATCTGATGGTAAGTGGAAGCTGTGGCCCATAAACATCTGCATGTGTCTTCGATTAAGAATCAAGATGCAGATGCGTTGCCACCCCTGAGCACTAAGATGGAATGCCTCGTTTCCAGTAAAAAGCATCTCCGGTTCTCTAACACTCACCATACGAAACATGGCAGCATTGAGCTGCTATTTTTAGCTGGTATTCTGTGAGAGCGTGCTCCTTCCCCGGTCGAGCCGACCCATTCGTGCTACAACCATAATATAGTTGCAGCATGGCTCTACCACATAAATTATTTTAGTAGCAAATAAAATGTCCCCCAGGTAATCTCTCGCTATCGATTTCGCTTTTATCTCGGTGGGGCGGTTTTATCATTAGTATAATATACATATTATGTCCCTTTTTACTGTAATTGCGCTACATATATGTCACTAGTGATCCACCATGGCTTCGCACGGTTGATTTATGGATCTCGACAATTACGCCACATACCGGATCCAATTGTAAATCTAAATCATTATCTAATCAGCTTAATCACACATACAAATTTCATCAAAATTGGTCATAAGAACCTCTTTGAAGTTGGTTCTTGGATTAAATCCATAAAATATGCAAATATGAATCAATGAGATATATATTTATATCATCTGCTGTTGAGACTATCGGTTCGTGAGTCATGCATTAACATTTCTAATGGCTTCCCCGACCCCGACCGATCGCCACTACAGATGACAAGAGGGTTTGTCTCTTTATCTGATCAAAGTCTAAGTTTATGCATTTAATGAGGTAAGTCCACATATGACAAGGTTATAATACTATAATTTTTGTTACATAACACCCCGTAGTTATATACCGACTTCAACAGGAGGAGGTATTCAATTCGACTATATGTTTTTTTTTATGTGTGATACCTCATAACTTTTTACTGGGTGAACCGATTTCGATAATTCTATTATCGATATCGATATTTTTTTTTGTTTGAAAGCTGATGCCTCACATGTGGTCCTCATATTTTTTATATCTCAAATTTTTTACTTGATGGTAACGTAAAAACATTTGCTCTCATCCAAACACATTTTAATATTTATATCATTTTAAAACTAACCGGTTTCGTTTTTAAGAGCATTTTCAAAGGTTGTTATGACCTTATAAATATGACCACTATTTAAACAATATTTTTTAATACAGTTAGAGAAAACAATAGCCTATTTCGTTCCGTGTTTGTTGTAGAAGGTTAAAATGGTAAAAGCAAAAAAAATATGTATATCGTATATGACAGTATAACTTCTAGTTTATGCCAGACGTAAACCAGACTAGTAATGGGCAGTTGCGTCAAACGTCGACTGCGTACCAAGCGACGAGAAAGACAAATCATACATACGACGGGAGAATCCAATGTCCAGTAGTAGAGTTTTATGGGCTGTTGAAGAAGAATAAGGTTTTATAAATACAAGAAATCTGTTTTTAATCTTTTCTTTATAGAATAAGGGTGACAAACGAGCACACAGTCCAACTGATGGTAAGTGGTTGCTGTGGCCCATAGACATCTACATCTATCTTCGTTTGCGAATTAAAATGCAGAGCGTTGTCAGCCGTGAAGGCTAAGATAGAATGCCTCTTTTCCAGTAAAAAGGGTCTCCGGTTCTCTACACTCACCATACGAAACACAGCAGCATTAAGCTGCTATTTTACGCTGGTATTCTGTGAGAGCGTGGTCCTTCCCCGGTCGAGCCGACTCATTCGTGCTACAACTATACTATTAATATAGCTGCAGCATTGCTCTACCACGTATAAAGACTAAAGACTTATAAAAATGCATTAGTTGTTATTCTCATTTTAAAAACCTGTATGTGTGGTACTTTTTGGGGAGCACAAACTATTACAGTATCACTAAAGCCCATCATAATTCTATTGCTTAATTATTGCCTTTTCATAGATTGTCAAAAAGTACGGTGCTGAGTCACCTGTATTCGATCTGTCGTCACTCAATTCAGTGGGGGTTGCCTAACTATGCGCTTGCCGGTACGAGGCTTTGACTTGAGAACCACTTTATGATAGATAGAGAGATAGCACTAATTGCAGGTATTTATTTACTTTAGACTTTATACGAAAGTTACAAATCTTAAATTCCAAACTTAGGTACTAAGGTTAAAAAAAATATGCTCTTATCGTAATTTTTATACAATCGCTATAAAATTAATAAAAATCAATCACTAGATTTAAAAACAATTATGCGGAGTACATTACCTGAACTGTCCACAGCATCTGTATCCATTATTTAATTAAATAACGAAATATATTCATTTTCTTCGACTATTCGCGTTATTTAAACACATTCACAATTATCTTGGTCATATTTATTTAAACAACATTAGTACGTTATAAAGATATGGATAACGAATGATAGAAACTCTTTGATTCGTTTGATAAGCGTCGACGCACTAATTATTTTGTTTTAGAGACACAGTTATATTTTTAAAATAATTTTTAAACATACACCGTAATAGGAAACGATCATTATTCGATTGAGCTATCGATTAATTATAAATCATATTGATTAACACTATTACTTGCAGTATATAAATACAACCAGTTTTTTTTTTAAACAATTAAAAAGCATTATACTTCATATTCAATCGACGCTGCAGTATTTTATCTTCATAAAAATCATTAAAAAGGCTGTTTCTATGTTTGATTGATATGTCTATTATAGTATTATTCAAATTACGTTTATGTTTGCAGTGTTATGCAGTATAATGTAACTTAAACAATACGCGAAATTGGTGAGATATTCTCTTAAAATTTTTTCGTTTCGTGAACAGAAAGTTTATTTCTTTACATTTTCGATGTCAAATAGGCTTATATTATCAACTTTGTCACGTGTCACTGTTTAATAAAAGGAACAAACTTTTTTGCGCATTGTTTTCTATATTAAGGCTTACCGCAAATAACTATGTAAACTTTAAACACATTAGTTTGTTGTCAATCTCATATTATCTATTGCAACTACGTCTACTCTGTAAAAGCAGAACTCAGTGTTTAATCACAAATTACTTTGAGAAAATTAAGATCGGGTTTTAGCACACACATAGTTTTTTTTTTTGGTATCGATATACGTCGCGTTATCAAACTAGTTGCGGCATGCCAAGCATGCTCGAGGCTGGAGGTCGACTGATAAGCGCGAACGCATGTCTCCACCGCGCAGACACCTATTTATTGTTAATGATACGTGTACACATAACACAGCCGTGTTTACTCTCGCGTGCGCTAAGAATTACGCTGTTTGATTTTTTCTATTGCCGTATTCAATCGTTCCGAAGCATAGGGACTATTGTTGATAAAATTCCCTGCATTGTTCAAACACATCTTAGTATTTTTGTTATATATTTTGGTTCCGTTTTAATTACGTTTTACAGAAAAAGTAGTCTGATTTGGAAATACAGATTAATAAAGCTCGGCTATTAACCTACGTAAGTTAAACGCTAACGTTAACGTAACGTTAAAACCTACGTAGTCAAAAAAATTGTGCGTGTCAACTCCGACGCGTGACTGGAGTTTTCTCCGGAAAAACCATTGTCTTAAAATATATACCTACAATAGGCAAAGGAAGTAAATGAACCCATATATTGTTTAATATTGATTTGATAAAATATATAGCATAAAAATATATAATTTATATTATAATATTCATTTTGCGCTATGAGATGCGCGAGTATATTGCGCAGAGGAAGCTTCACTTTTTGTTAACGTTTGATTTTACCTATGTTTCATACCGTGTTCTATATATGAAACGGTTCTTAAGGAGTAAGCTCCTATAAACTTCAAAAATTTACTCATAACTAAATAAAATAATATAATTTCACATTAATAAGTCGGGGCTTTAATTATTCTATACATTTTCTTTTAAGTTATTTGTAGTCAGCTATACTTTTCATTACAAGATTGTTTTTTTACTCCTTTCAGTGTTGCTGTTATGTAATGGTTTACTAGTAAAACGAGTCTTCAGTTCTCTTCACTTGCCATACGAATAGCAGCGTTATGCTTTTATTTCACGCTGGTACCTGCGCGTCCTTGCTGCTTCCCCGGTCGAGCCGAACCATCCGTGCTGCAGCCATAATAATCTGCAGTGTGGCGCTACAATTAAGCACCCTTCTTCTTTTATCTTCTTCTTCATCCGCCAGTAAAAGTCCACAGCTCGGCCTCTGCCTCTTAGCGATAGCACCCTTGCTTCTACATAAAATGGATGAAAGCTGTGTGCATTTAAACCGTGTGCAAAGTATTCTCAATCCACGCCTTTTTCTGCCACCATGGCGGCGCCACTTTCGAATCATCATCATCATTATCATTATTGCATCCCTTCACAAGTCCACTGCTGAACATAGGCCTCCCCCAAGGAACGCCACACAGCACGGTCCCGACCCACCTGCATCCATTGACTTCCTGCATGTCTTACCAGGTCGTTACTCCATCTAGTGGGGGACGCCCTACACTTCGCCTACCGGTACGAGGCGGCCACTCGAGAACCTTTCTTCCCCATCGGTTGTCGGTTCTTCGAGCTATATGGCCGGCCCATTGCCACTTCAGCTTACTAATCTAATATACCCCCCATGAGCAACGACACTTTCGAATGAGGTGAAATATTTAACAGATTTCATAGCGGGGAAGTTAATTTATTAGGAAAATGTAAGGGTTAATGTTTCTTTCTGTAATACCAGCTATATTTTATACGAGCTGTACCTCGAGACTTCGCCTGCGTGGAATTTACTACGATTTCATGGGTTTTATTATTTTGCGCGGAAACCTAATTCTTTTTCTAAAATAAAAGTATCCCAAGTTATTCCTTATAACATCAGCTATCTGCCAGTGAAAGTCCCGTCAAAATCGGACAGACAGACAAACAGTCAGACAGACAAAAATTTAAAAATTGTTTTTTTGTTATTAGTACCGTATACATTTTCATATGCATTTAGTAAAAAGCTGTTATTTTAACATTACAAACAGATACTTCATTTTTATTTATTTGTATAGATGAATGAGATTAGAAACTAATAAACCAAACTATAAATATTACTAAAAGTAGAAATATTAAAAAAAATAGTTAAAAATGTGCAAAAAATTAAATAGCATACCACTGAGGTATTGTTTTGTGTATTAATATAATACTCTAGAAACTCATAAACATTTATTTAAAACTTACTTCTTAATTAAATGACATTGTGTAACAAGAGAGGAGAATTACTATAAGAGGGCTTATAGTAATTCTCCTCTCTTGTTACACATTAATGAGTTATACAGGGTTATTTTTCAAAGAGTATCCAAATTTTATATTTAAGCTCAAATATATAAATTATGATAATATACCGTTATAGCAGTTTTTGAAAATACGAGTAAATAAGGCTTTTTACGTTTATTTTAAATTATCCCAAATTGAATGTGATTTATATTATGTTTGAGAATTGAAGAATTCGATGTGATTTATAGCTACGCGTAGTACGCGCGCCCTTCTGTGTGCGATTTAATTCACAACGTTTTTGCCGACCGAGCGACCCTTACGAATGTGTGCGTGCGTAGTAAAATAGTAGGCGTTAGATATTTATGAACGACAATCAGTTAAAATAATGCATTACCACGCATCCTGAACTTAAAAGATAAAAATTACTGAATGTTTGAGGTTTTTAAATTAATTTTTGTTCACCATTCGCCTATATTAATTATTCCGAACTTTATATTGCAGAATAACCCTGTATATAGTTACATTTAACTTTGACTTTGACATATATACTACGAGTTCGATATTGAAAAACTAATATCTGTTAGGACTAAATTATTTCCTAGAAGTTAGTCTGGGTAAAGGTATATCCTCTTATCTATTTCTCCTGCCAAATTACAGGGCTTGCACCTTTGTGTTTTGGTCTGAAGACTGAAGGGTATAGAGAGCCAGTATAACTACGCAATAATTACATTTCGCTAGATTAATAGATGTTAAAAAAAGTTAAAAAGTACTACAACGTCGCTTTTAATGTCGTTCAAAATCTGACACTCTAATCTGGGTCTGAGGTTAAAAAACACGTCAGGCTGTCCATTCCTGAGGCAAGGACAGCAGGAAAATACATATAATATAATATTGTGAGTAAGACATAAGCCTCTTGCGACGTTGGTTTCGTAAGATGCGACAAAGGAAAACACTAACTATATAATAACGACTAAAAATGAAAAGCTGCCGTTCCCAACCCGCTTGCCAAGCGTGGCAACTATGGCAAATATCCCTCCTTTGAGGCAATCTATGGGGGAGGCCTATATCTGCAGTGGAAAGTGGTTCTCGAGTGGCAGCCTACCGGTGGTCGAAGTGTGTGTATAATTACAGGCTGCGAGGCATTCCATCTTAGACCTCAAAGGTAACATCTTATTTTTTCGTAGTTGGTTGCAGATGTCCATGGGTTGTAGTTGCCACTTACTATCAGGTAGACTGTAAGTTCGTTTGTCGCTTCAGTTCTATAAAAAAGACAATATGAAAGTATCTATACTCTCACCAATCAGCTTACCTATTCTTAAAATATTATTAAGATTGGGTGGGAAAAGTGATCACTTTGTGCGAATATCGTCTGCTCACTCAAATAATATTGTGACATCCTATAGATAGCAAAATAAACATCTTTACACCAGATGTAATGTGAACCCAAACCAGCGTTGGAAATAACGACAGAGAATTGACTTTAAAATAATATAGCCTTAAGTTATGCATACAGGTTGGATCATTATTGAAAAGTCTGTGTCCAGTTAAGAATGTCGAACGGCTTATTAACAAGAAAGACGGTAGAATATAAAGTAGATATTTCGATCGAACCTAAAATTCATATTAAAAAACTGAAGGTAGCCGGGCTAACTATGACATCGGGACGTCAAACATCTCAGTCCCCATGATGTGTGACCATGGGTTGCTGTAAAGCACGCGAAACGTCGGAAATCAAAATAGTAAAATTAAATGCGATAAAATCCGTAAAAATAGTTTTATTCAATGTGTAGTGTTCGCGTAAATATAAGAAATCATTAAATAGATATTCGATCAAAAAATAATTATTTGATAGGCTACATCTTTAATCAATAACATTGATAATATAGATAACCACAAAAATTACCGCCTCCGTTCAGAGGCCACCTATCATGAATTACGCTGCTAAAACTTTATAGTACGTCCAGGTTGTTTGCGAGTAGTGTTAATCCGATTAGATAGCGCATGACATCACAGTTCGTGATACGCAAGCGTTGAGCAATCATGTCAAGGTAATCGAATATCATAAATTGTTTTCCTTAGGCTTCCCGTCTTCTTTTAGAAACGAGTTGCAGTTATCTACTGGGATATGTCAGACGTTGCTGACCGTATTACGTGGATTGTTCGAGTGTTTAAGGAATTCGCCAGTTTTGGATCGATAAAAGTAAAAAGTAAAGCCTATAGCCGACTGCCGTGTTGGTCTACCTCCGAAAGTACGTAAAGCCGTTGGTCCCGCTCCTGATCTCCCTCCGGTCGTATCAGTTTGCCGTCCCATCGGACTATGAGAGTGAGGGAATAGAGAGTGCATCTGTGCTTCTGCAAACATTCGAGCAATATAATCCTGTCCTGCGCAGATGGCTAGTCTCCGTTGAAAATAGCCGCCGTGACCAAAATTCAGTCTGGAGGACATTATTATTACAGTCTGTATACATCCCACTCCTGAGTATAAGCCTTCTGTTATTTTTGAGCGGGTTTTACGACAAAGAAGTGTTCATCGCGCTGCCCCAATGCGTGTGATTTCACATAACTTCGATTTTTTAAAATTGTTTAGACATGCAGATTTGCTCACGATATTTTCCTTCAGCACTTAAAATTGCAGTTAACAATTTCATTGGTGTCGGCGGGGATTGAATCCGGGTTGCTCGCGTACTGTGAAATTTACAGCGGGCGTTTATTTCCCGAAACACGGCTCACAGGGATCGATACAAATATTTAAATCTAATTTTTAATGTTTATGTATAAAAAAAATAGCTATAATAACAAATTTGCGTGGGGGTAGGCTGTGATGAAAAATAATGCTCGGAAAACCATGCATGTTTCGGGATTAAAATCCTTTTGGCTAAGATACAGCAAAAACTGAGTCTAAGCGTAATGTGATAATAAACGTGAAAGCGAACTATTTAGACTGCAATAATTTAAAAGTAAACAAACTAACACTCCACAAAGGTTCCATTGATAAGCCTTATCTCATTCATAGAACAAGAAGGAGTCCATTAATTTGTTCCAGTCAGATTGTCTAACTTTAGATGATTTCGAAATATTTTTAATTTCTGAGATATAAAGGTTTAGTAGTAAGTATACTGTGAGGAAACCTTTATATCTCAGGAATATATCCTTGCAAGGAATATATCCTTGCAAGGAATATATCCTTGCAAGGAATATATCCTTGCACTCAAATTACATTAAACTATTTCATTATTAATGCCAACAGGGATCGACTTCGGGTTGATCGCATGCTTAGAAATTTACTGCAAACGCTCGGTGATTTAACTAAAGCTAAAGCTAAAGGGAAATAATTGAACGATGCCGTCGGCGTTCATTTATTTCCCTTTCTTGGAGAAGGCTATGTATTTGCTACAGAATTGCTCAAAAGTTTGATTATCGAATAAAATTATACCACCAAACACCTGGTACTTAGTATAAATAAATTTTATAATTACCTCTTAGCTGTCAAAAGCCCGAAGTAGTTTCGTGAAATGAACAGTATATAATATTTTATCCAATTTCGGCAAATCCTACGAATGTAACAACAGGCTTAATTTCTACCAGAGAAAGGCATAATTATGCAATTTATTATATTTACATATACTTGTTATGTGTTGATCTCGGCTTATTTGGAATACAGTCTCAAATAATTACTTTTATATTACTATGGCATTAGTACTATAGAGGAAGTCAAAATAAAATTAAGAGTTAGACTAAGATTTTATTTTACTTCAATAAACGAACATCTCCAAACAAAGACTGCTGTAGATGTTTTGCCACTTCTGAGTACTAAAACGAAACTCATCAATGGTCCCAAGATGAATTACGCCCGACTTTAATACCCGATTTCAAATTTAAGCATAGTTAGAATTATACTTGCCATTTATATTGGATTGGCATTATGCTACATTTTGACACAAAATAATAGTAAGTAAGGTGAATTATAACTACCCAGACGGATCCAGACAGACTCGTTCGTAGAAAAGTTAAAAATGTCTTCATATGAGTAAGTTGAACTTCTTTGCGAGCAGTGTCAATTATTTTGCTGTAAAAATGTTTTATTTATACAGAAGCATTAGAAAACAAACTTCATTTAACAATGCAACTGCTGTTGGGAATTCTCGCAATATATGTAAAGCGATGGACAATTAAAAATAACAAACAGAAACATATTATATTTCCATAAAAACGAATGCCTCTAACTTAAACAAGAAAATTATATAAAAATAAGAAAACTACTGCGATAGCTCAGGGGTTAGGAGAGTTCGAGATCCCGTAGTGGATTATTTAGAAGATAAGGAAAATTATTAGTGATCATTAAAACGATAATAGAATGAAAGAACTTACTTTCCGGTTATTTTGGACGGGATCAGGAAAATCTTGTTATAGCTTTACGTCACACGCTAATTAATTTTCATGCAATCAAAATATTCCATCAATATTGAAGATAATAAATAGCAATTATTTTTCCATGATATTCTGATTATATATGTATTTATTATTAGCGACAACATTTGATACGGGTGTCTTTAAGACAAGAGTGAATAGACTTTTGTTAAGCTAAGTCAGTGCGCTTTATCATCTTCAGCTGCATCACTCCTTAGCATCAAGGGGGCATGTGGGATACTAGTCAAAAACTAGCTTATAATAATTAAAAAATATTTGTATTTTTTACTATTTATTGTGGCATCGTCATCATCGTCCATTTAATTACAGGTTGCTTTGATCAACATGGCCCTGACTTTGTTTAATTTCTTTGCTTAAGAGTAAGAGCAATAAATTAACTACTTCCTTATGTTGATATTAAGATACTTAATAATTAATATTAAAATTAACACTAGCATCTAATCAATTTTCTATTGTTATGGAGTAAATACAAATCGATATATGTTTCAATACCTGGGTTCTTCCCATGATTGCAATCTTTGGTCTCATAACAATCTCGTACTGCAAATTCCCTTTCACCGTACTGGTTTTCTCTCAAAATATTTCGCTGTTACAGCAGTTATGACTCTGGAATGCGCTTCCCTTTGCAATAAAAAAATCCCCTAACAAGTGGATTTTTAAAACAAAAGTAAAAAAAACATTACTTGGGCTCATCTGACACATAAATATGCATATTATATATAAATTCATGAAAATAAATTGATAAATAAATTAAATATATAATCTATTATATCCTTATATATATTTAAATAAGTATGATTGTGATGTGTTTGCGTGTGTATGTATGTGTGTGATGTGTGTGTGTATGTATATGTGTGAAATTTATCAATTTTAGGTTTTTCACCCTATCCCACTGCAGTACACACTTCTCCTACTAATTTTCCGGTTGCTGGTAGAAAATGCCATAATATGGCATTAGGTACACCGTTTGTACCTTTTGTACTAAAGTGTATTAATAAATAAATAAATAAAAATAAATCGATCGCGCCAATAATTCAAAATTTAGAATTTAATGAAGCCTTCTAGAAGGGGAATAGCACGTTAAATTAGTGGAGGTGTCTGACAAACGTGCGTCATTGCCTTGATAACAGTAATGGTCGGATAGATAAACAACTCGGGTGGAAGTGTGACGCGTGTTGTCGCCATGCTAACAAGTTATTTTTGCATCCCTAAAGGGATTCTTACATGTAAATTAAGGCGACGTTCGTACGCAATTATAACGCGTGACTTGCACAACGCGAATCGTTACTGGAGTTGTTCAGAAGAATGTCGATGACATCACATGCTAACGTTGCATTAATATTATATTTTTAATATCAGAATATTAAACTTCCTTTTAGTGGGTAAAAGAACGAGGAAATGTGAGGATCGTATAACAAAGATGAGTGTGCTATGATAGAATAATTGCACGTATTTTGAAGTTCAAAGCAAACGCTGCACTTAAAAATAATGGAACTTAAAATTGGCGAAGTTATATTAAAACAGCTATACTAAGACACTGGTTTTGTAGAAGAGATATTTTTAAGTTACTTTTTCTAAGTATACAATTACGGCCGATCAAAATTCTACTGCTGAACATAGGCGTCCCCCATAGGTCAAATTTCCAGCAATAACACCGTATTGACGATCGCTAATATTCACGAAGCCTACCTTTATTATTTCACCGGCACCACTATTAAAAAGCATCACAATGTCGCTCCACTTGCGGCTGGCCCTATCACTACCAATGTGTGGTACAAAACTCTGATATAAAAAAATATGTGCTGGACATGCCCAATGTGTGTCAACAAGCAGCCAAGGACAGAAGATAATTCTAACACCTCTGTAAAATGCCACAGCGAGGAGTCTCCTACTGTTGACAACTACAACTATTGTTTAAATGTAACTACGAGGAAACCAGACTTATCTAAAGGAGGACAAATGCAGGATCACACCCTCGAAGCTCGATCAGATATTTTAAATTCTCTCAAGGAAGACCTTCCACTTCTTTTGAAAGCTGCCGCTAAGAGCGAATTAAGTACCTTAAAAACCAGATACCTACAATAGAAACCACGTGAAACTTCATAAGCACGCAATACGATGATCTTTAAAAAAGTATAACTACCACGATTACCGAAATCAAATGTTTAAAGGACGAGAATAGCCGTCTTCGTAAAGATATTGACAGCAATTTATTGCGTGTACATTACCTAGAAAATGGAAAATCGAAAAGGGAAAGAGGAACTCCCGCATGCAGCAGTGGAATCGACTGTAAAACATCAAAATTATCCGCGTTCCTGAATGTAAGGAAGAAGATACAGTTGACATTGTTTTAAAGGTTGCCAACGAAGTGGGTGTAACCGTTGAAAGAAGCGAGATGGAGTTTGCTCATCGGGTGCAGCCACGGCGGCCAAGTTGTGTAGCCATAAGCCGTACCATCATCGCCCGTCTCCGTCACCGACATACTAAGGACTTGATTATTGCCGTCTTATGTAAGCGCTGTGGTATAAAACTTTCGAGTATGAGTATGACTATTATGAGTGACAAAACAAAAATCGTAAAAACGTAAACTTCTGGACAAAAAACTGTCGTATTTACACCCGTCGGAACTAAACTTTGCCACCCATTCCCATCATAACTTCAACCAACTTAGCGAAGATGGGCTAAATATTATAAATATTATTTCTAATACTTTGTTAACTCTTGTGCTTAACTCATACATTAAAGTACGCATTTACACTAAATACACCCCTACTTCATACACTAAATACATATTGTACCTCACTGGATAAAACCTACCACATAAATCATACACTACACAAAACTCTCATACACACACACACACACACGAACACAGCTTACTTATTGTCATGTAAGTTTTATTTTTTACTTGTTACTAATAAACGTATTATGGCAAAATCACGTATCAATATTTAATATTTTATTTATGGTGTACGAATGTAAACCCCGTATTAATTAATTTAATGACCATGCTTATAAATTACGATAACAATCATTTGTGTCGAATTATATTGCTGCCACAAGCAATATATATTTTATGAGATTTTTATGTTTTTCTTTTTTAAATTACTATTTTTAATTTATAGTTACGACGGATAAGCACAGTAATAGTTTAAAACTTTTTATCAGAATGTTTGTGGTTTACGTACAAAAACTAATATGTTTTTTTAACAATCTTTCTTCTTCGGATATTGATATAGCATTTATCGTGATTATGTGACGGCACAGACGGCTATGCAGCTCAGACAGGTACGATCTGTTCCATTTTGACCGTGGGATGCTAGGCGGAGGAGTGATGGTCGCTTGCGCATCTCGGCTTGGGGCGCGCAGGCGTACTGACCTTGACCGTGAAGATCCCGAATGCATTTGTATAACTATACCTGCGCAAGCAATCAGTTGTCAGCAAGATTTAAATATTATTTGAACCTACATCGCGAATTAGTAAGCTTGCTGAGTTACTGACATACTTATTAAATTCTCAACCAAATGATTATTTTATTATAGCCGGTTATTTTAACCTACCCTGTATTGATTGCAAAATTGAGTATCCAACAGTATGAAAAAAAAGGGATGTGTATAAAATCAAAACACGGAAACTGAATTATTAATTTTAACATCTTACTTTGGTTTATCTCAATATAATTATTTCTAGAATGCATACGGAAATATACTAGATTTAGTATTTTCCTATGTGCCTATAATAATTGATAAAAGCCTATGTCCATTAGTCAAGGAGGATGTGTGTCATCCAGCCATTGAGATATCTTACAGATATTTCGATACCTATGTAATAACAAAAGTAATATAACTCTATTAATTAAACTATGTAATAACAAAATAATTTTATTTCGTTAAGCAGATTATCACAAGTTAAACTTATATTTTTCAGATTGTGATTGGCAATTTTACATTCAGAAAACTTGCACAATACCATGGCCAATTTTATTCAATATTATGTTCTGCCCTTACTAAATATGTACCCCAAATAGTTATTTCTCACTCATATATAGGTATATTTAACACCCTTATAAAATTAATAAAAGAAAAAGCTAAGTATCACCATCTCTGGAAGAATCAGATACAGGAACCCGAGAGAGACTCTTTTTTCACAATACAATAGGGTAGGGTTAAGAAAGTCGAAAAAGAATTATATTTCTCTCATATTAAACTATATCAAGAAAAAATCAAATTATGGCTTAAATTATTTTGGAGTTACATAAAATCAAAAAGAAAGAACCGATCTAATTATCCTCATGTAATGTAATTAAATAGTAGTAATGTGTTTAATAAATTAGATATCTGTAATACTTTTAATGACTTTTTAGCAGAAATTTCTGCCCACCAGCACGGCAATATAGTGAAATATCTAAAGAGAGAGTGACATGCTGTAATATCATGAGTGGTATACACATCTCAATTGCCGATGCCGGTTGTGATATAATTCCCCCTCTTTTTTTTTGTCGAATGTGCGAATTCGTTGCCAGCTCCCATAACAATAATATTTAATGGATGTTTTAAAGAAGGATACCTTCCAAAAATTTGGAAAACCGCCAATATTGTACCAATTTATAAAAAGGGAACATAAATAGCCATTGAGAATTATAGGCAAATATTACTACTGAATGTAATAAGTAAAGTAATGGAAATAATAGTCCATACCAAAGACACCCGTTAGTTATTCGAAATATTTATTTATTTATTTAAAATCTTTATTGCACCTAAAATGTACAATTGACGGACTTAATGCCTTTAGGCATTCTCTACCAGTCAACCACGAACTAAGCAGAGAAACTTAAGCAGGTGCCATAAAAACATGAGAATATCTATACGTGAATGTAAATATAAAAGTATACATACCATAAATATTTACAAAAATAAATATATATAACTACAAATAACCTAAATAATATACTCTATTCTTGATACATAACATACATAATTTTTAAATATTCCCTCCCTGAAACATGGCTTTGTACGTGGTCGCTCAACTAGCACTAATCTTTGTCTCCAAATTGATGCTACATATACGAACTTCAAAAAGGCTTTTGACCGCGTTGATCTTATCGTCCTTCTTAAAAAGCTTCATGAGTTAGGAATACGTGGTAACCTTCTCCGATGGATGGAATCGTATCTATGTAATCGCTCACTGGCAGTCATAGTGCAGCTACCACTCGAATATTGTAGACGTTCCATCTGGAGTCGCACAAGGTTTGATATTGGGGCCCTTGTTGTATGCGGTATACTTAAACGATGTGGGCAATTGTTTTAATTCTGCTAAGTTCCTGATGTATGCTGGTGACATGAAAATTTACGCTTAGATAAAATCTGAATCAGATGCTTATAAGCTACAGAACGACATATCGGTTTTGCAGCTACTGCCGTGATAACGGTATTGACGTGAATGTATCGAAATGTTTCCTAATAAGCTTTACTCGCAAAACGAAAAAAATTATATCTCAATATATTTGAACAACGAACCTTTAGTACACGCTGACAAAACCAAAGACCTCGGAGTAGTCTTTGATTCAAAAATGATTATGTCTGATCATTATATCTCGGCAACGGCTGCAAAGGCTCATAAAATTTTGACTCTGTATTACGAGTTTGTCAACCATTTTCAGACATGGAATGTATAAAGGTTTTATAGTATCCTTACGTCCGTAGCGTCCTGGAATATTGTTGTGAAGTGTGGAGCCCAAATTATATAACATATATGTATTCACGAAATAGAACAAATACAGACAAAATTTATTAAGGCATTGAATTTTCGATCTGATAATAAAACATTAAAAAATTATAAAGAATCATGTAATTTTCATAAATTAATGCAGTTGAAAGATCGCCGCACTCTACTGCAGATGCTATTCCTACATGATATCTGCAGTATCAAATCGGTTGTACAAAATAATTTAAAATTTTGTACAACCGATTTCAATATAAATTATTAAATATAACTCAAAAACTACTGGTCAGACCTTGATCAAATTTATATGGGACCACATGAGAAGCACCAGCTTTCTAATAAAAAATAAAAAAAGAATCGAAATCGGTTTACCCAGAAAAAAGTTATGAGGTAACACACATAAAAAAAACACACAGTCGAATTGAGTACCTCCTCCTTTTTGAAGTCGGTAGAAAAATTGATAGCCCCGAATTAATTTCCTGCACTTTACAACTACGACCACCTACTAAGCGTACTAGACATACTTCGTTGTTTCATGTACTTTCAAGTCACTCAAATTGTGCACAGAATTCTGTCATATGTCGCATACTTAAAAGTTATAATAAAGAATTTTCTTCGACTTCTTTAACATTAAGTAAGAGATAACCAAACACACACACACACACACACACACACACACACACACACACACACACACACACATGTGTGTGTGTATAAATGATATGTGATATTAATTTCATTCCTGTTAATTATTAATTGTACAGTCAGACAGTTGTTAGATGATATTGTTTTTTTTTCTTTACTTATTGCCTGTTTTTTGTTTAAACTTTTTTGAGCTAACTGTTATGGAGATAGAATTTAAATAGCGAAGCTTGTGGTCTTCGATCCTGGACTGTAAAAGGATGCTGGTTGAGAGAAAGGGCGTTCGTTAAATAAATTGCACGCCTACCTTATCACCGCCGCCCTCGTAGATCTTCCACGCTCCGGAGGCTGGTTTCACCAAGGTACAAACGACCTAACGCTTCTTCATTTCTTTTGCGGACACAAAACTTCACTAATCACTAATTTCATTATATATGTCTTATAAAGTATTAATATGCGGCGCGGTTACTTCTCCTTCAATTGACTGATTTGCGTGGCGTTCTCAGCGATATATCATACATACTGCGTGCGGTGAGAGGATACGAACGCCCGAAATATAGGAATTTAAAGGAGGGTAAATTTAGAAAAATGCATTATATAAAATAAACTAGATGGCGCCAACATCCCCCCGGTCATAAAGGGTTGCCTATAAAATAAATAGTTATAAAATAAATAAGGTAAAAATCACCTATATGACTATGATACATTATACAATCAAATAAATATTAAAGACTGTGTGGTTATAACATAAGCCTATATGTTTAAAAAATAACAATATTTTTATTTTTTGGATTATGTTTATTTTTATTATTTTTTATTATTATTTTTTTATAAAAAACGTTACCCCCACACTAGGATTTTCTCCTGTATCGTGGAGGCAGTTTACAAACATAAATTGCACGAGGACAAACATCCAGACCCAGAACAATTATTTGTAGGCCATACAAATACTTGTTCCGTGCGGGATTCGAACCCGCAGCCCCCAGCGAAACAACTCATTGCTAAGCCACTGCGCCACGGAGCCGTCGAATTTATTATTAGTTTAAGTTTGCGCTATAAATTAGTAATAAATATATGTAATATATGTATGTATTTAAATGTCAAGCCAGCCATTATTGGTTTGGTAATGGGCATAAAGACACCACTGGACGTACGAAACTGCCTTTAGCAGTCTTAACGGTTGCAAAGTGGGCTATCCCATCTATAGAAGGGTGCACCTTCTCCACGACTCCTAGGGGCCAAGATAGAGGCGGTACATTATCCGTCATAATAACTACCACAGTCCCCACGAGTATGGGAGCCGCAGGTGAATTCCATTTAGCCCTTACCTGCAGCTTATGCAAGTAATCACTAAGCCATCGTTGCCAGAAAGACTGGATGAGTCTAAAAGAGAATGTCGCTGGATTAAGCTAGTACCGCTATACCGCGACCACGAAGAGGCGTGTACTGCAATGGGCCTGCGTAATCACATCCCACATGAGTAAAAGCCTTTTTAGCTTGATTTACACGCTGACCTCGTGGATGACTGGTAGAGAATGCCTAAAGGCATTAAGTCCGCCAATTGTACATTTTAAGTGCAATAAAGATTTTAAATAAATAAATAAATATTTCGAATAGTTAATGTGTCTTTGGTTATGGACTATTATTTCCATTACAAATCCGACAAAGTAATTAGCATTCCAAACATCGAAGTTTTCTCTTACCAACCAAATCAACAAACAAACAACATTCATAACCACTTAATTAATAATCTTAATCATAGATCCGACATCGATAGATAAAACTAAGTACTCACCTTATTAGACGCGAACATTTGAACAAAGAAGAGTCGAACTCATTAGATAAAATTGTTTCCAAATATCCCGACATATTTTTCATCGAAGGCGACTCACTTACATTTAGCAATCATACAAAACATCAAATACCTACCACTACTGACATTCCAATTCACACAAAAACCTATCGCTTTCCTCAAGTATACGAACAAGAACTAAAATCACAAGTCCAAAAAATGTTAGACCAAGACATTATCAGACCTAGCTCATCTCCTTGGAGTAGCCCCATCTGGGTTGTTCCTAAAAAACTAAACGCATGTGGGAAACAGAAATGGCGATTAGTTATTGATTACCGCAAGTTAAATGAAGTCACAGTAGGAGACAGTTATCCTCTCTTCCCAACATCACAGACATTCTAGACAAATTAGGTCATTCTCAATATTTTACCACATTGGATCTCGCCTCAGATTTTCATCAGTTAGAAGTAGATCAAAAAGATATTCCTATAACAGCTTTTAGCACTCCATACGGTCATTACAAATATAAAAGAATACCATTTGGCCTGAAAAACGCGCCTGCGACGTTTCAGCGTGTAATGGACTCCATTTTGTGTGGCTTACAAGGTGAAAGATGTTTCGTTTACCTCGACGACATAGTAGTATTTGCTTCTAGCCTTCAAGAACATGAACAAAACTTGAAGAAGTTTTCTCTAGACTTAGAAAATATGAACTAAAAATCCAACCAGACAAATGTGAATTTCTTAGAAGCGAAGTTGCTTATCATTTCCAACGAAGGCGTTAAACCGAACCCCGATAAAATACGGGCAGTTCAAGAATTCCCTATTCCTAAATCGTGTAAAGATATAAAATAATTTCTAGGTCTTACAGGATACTACCGTCGGTTTATTCCTAACTTCAGTAAACTCACTAAACTTCTTAAAAGGGACACTGCTTTCATATGGGGCGAAACCCAACAACAATCTTTCAATGAATGTAAACATCTTCTTACTAACCCTCCAATCTTACAATATCCTAACTTCACAAAGGAATTCATACTAACCACAGACGCTTCGATAAACGCCTTAGGTGCTGTGCTATCGCAAGGCGAAATAGACAAGGACTTGCCTATAGCATATGCATCTCGAACACTCAATAAAGCTGAAGCCAACTATTCCACTATCGAAAGAGAGTTATTAGCTATCATTTGGGCCGTCAAACATTTTAGACCCTATTTGTTTGGTAGGAAATTTAAAATTGTAACTGACCACAAACTGCTTACATGACTTTTCTCGATAAAAGACCCTGGTAGTCGGTTAGTTCGTTGGCGACTTAAAATCGAAGAGTACGAATACGAAACAGTATATAAGGCAGGTAAAAACAATACTAATGCAGACGCTCTCTCACGCCCACCAATTCTCCACACGAATATATATAATCCAACAAATAGCGACAAAAACACACATCTTGACTCAAACACTTCAGAAGACTATTTACAACTAAACTTTCAACACTACTTTGAAATCGACTCTCACACATTTAATACTCCATATCTCCACATTTCACCAGATTGCCTCTTAAACGAACGTCACAAAAACATTCTTATCCCAATCTCTTGTCAACTTTCCGATAAAAATACCCTTTTCAACCAAGCAATTTCCACTTGCTCTCAAGTGGACCCATATTTAAAAAAAAACAAAAACACTTTACGAAACCAATTTATTCGTTTCGGATAAGAAACAAAATATTATATTTGGCTGTTCGAGACCCACTCACTTCGATCCTTGGGATTCTGAAAGCTATTTTAAAATATTACTCGCTTGCCTACACAACCATAAATTAAAATCACTTTACATTCCAAATCTACAAACGACCCCACTTATAAACTTAAAGGAAACGAACAGTTACACATCACAGCTTATTTAGCAGAAATTTACGAATGCAAAATCACCATATTTGAAAATAAAGTTAAAACTCCAGTTCCAGAAGAGATACCATCAATCCTGAATACCTTCCATGATGATCCCCTATCAGGACATCGTGGCATTATCGAAATAACACACAAAATACGATCTGAATATTTCTGGAAAGGAATGTCAGAAACTATTAAAAATTATATAGATAATTGCCAAATATGTCAACGAAACAAAATTCAACGTAAAACATATAAAGCTCCCATGGTTATTACCCTTTTTTCTACTGAACCTTTTGAACGCGTAACTATTGACTAGTTTCTTATTCAGACATAACTTTAATAAATATATACTCACATTACAAGATGACTTAACTCGTTTTGTTCAAGCATACCCCATTCAAGACAAACAAGCAACTACAGTAGCCAAATCTCTTTTAATTTTCTGTCAACATTACGGTGTACCTAAACGTTTCCATTCCGATCAAGGTACAGAATTTCTAAATAGCGTGATCAAACAATTGATGAAATTACTAGGATCCAACCACACAGTTAGCACCGCATATCATCCTCAAACTAACGGTTCATTAGAACGATTCCACGCAACATTACGCGATCACATCCGAATGTACCACAAACGTAATCAATCTAATTGGGATCAAATTGTGCCATTTGCCATTATGTGCCATAACACATCAATTAATCAGTCCACAAAATTTACACCTCATGAATTACTCTTTGGTTACAAACCGCGTTCTCTATATTCTTTAAAAGCAAACGACGACTACACAACTCATGACTACCTACGAGATTTAAACGAAAGACTCAAGGTATCACGGGACATGGCCCGCCAAAATGTAGAGTCAATGAAAGAAAAGGCAAAAGAGCGATACGACAGCAATATTAAAAATATAGCCTAATTTAACGTAGGAGATAAAGTTATGCTTAAAGTCCCTAATTCAAACAACTTAAATAGCCTATGGGACGGGCCTCATGTTATTGTTAGAATAGGTTTTAATGAAAATTATATTATACAAAAATCTGGAAAAAAACAAATACTTCATTCAATAATCATAACATTTTATTCTAAGACTAGATCGTAATTATTCATAAATATTTAACTTTAAATCTATTTCAGGGTGGCTCGAATAATGGCACACCCTAATAAAACTCTTAGTTTAATTGAAAATCTTTTATATCTTATAAAAACTCATACATTAATTTTATTATTTGTTTTTTTTAATTATTTTATACAAAGTTTATCTATTTTCTAAGAATTATTATATAACTAAATTTAAAAGAAGTCAAAACAATTAGTTAATTCAAATTTCAGTACCTGAAAATTAAAATAAACCTAGTTAGGTTTATTTTAATTTTCAGGTACTCCACAACTTTTGTTGATGGGGATATCCACATAAATCCTATTCCTTCTAATTCTGGACTCTATTTCGAAAACAATGGTGAAATATTAATATCTGAAAATTCCTGGAAATTTATCGTATATCGTAATCTTGAACCTTTATTCCTAGCTCGCAACTCTATCAAACGACTTATAAATAACTATCAATCTTTCATTACCACACATTCAAATTTACCTAACGTTATAACTACTACTTCATTTATAAAAATAAACATAGACAGAATAGATTCTAGACTCGACGAACTTAATTCTTACACTGACAACAAGCGATCCAAACGCGAAATACTAGACGGCTTAGGTTCAATTTTGAAATAGCTCATTGGTGTTCCAGACGCAAAAGATGCCAAACATTATAATGAATGTATTGAACAGTTAAAGAAACAGCAAATATCTACTAGTGATATCTTAAAACAGCAAATACAAATTATTTCTTCAACGATCACGAATTTTAATGAAACATTACATAAAATCTCTTATGATGAATAACGTTATTAACGAAGATATTAGAAAAATAAATTCATACTTTACCTCAACAAACAAACTTATATTTAATTTAACTATTCTTGAAAAAATATCCACCGTTTCAATTCAAATTTCTAGAAGCTATAGTTTCTTTGGAACGAGATATCGATGATGTCATTACAAGCATACTTTTCGTTAAATCAAATGTAATTCACCCTTCTATAATATCCACTATGCGCCTATACAAAGAATTACTGTCTTCTAATCCCGCTAGGCTCAATAAAAACTTAGTTGTCCCAATAGCATTGCCTAATTTACACAAAATACTTGAATCTGCCTCTATTACTTCCTATATTTATATGAATAAAATTATATATATCTTAGAATTCCCTTTAGTAAAAAACGAAAAATTTACATTATACCATTTATATTCCATCCCTATTCTACATCCTGACTCTTCCTTATATTTTACTATCCTTCCCGAACAAACATATCTTGCCATGAGTACCACTAGACAGCAATACGTCATCATGAGCTCACTGGACAAATACAAAGACTTTGCAATGGAATCCAAAGTCTGCAAGGATCTTCTCATCTACAACATCAACACCAGACCCATATGCGAAGTTGTCATCTTAACAACGACGAGTCAACAAGTTCCTGAAGTTTGTGATGTAACTACGTTTTCTGCACACATCAACACTTTCCAAGCTCTTAGAAACAACAACTGGATCTACATACTCCAAAGCAAGACTCCGTATGGTTTAGAATGAGAAAGCAAAACGACTCACGGCGAAATCTCTGGAGCAGGTATCATCACTCTAGAACAAGGATGTAAAATGTACACCGCGTTTGTTACACTCCTAGCTGAGGACACAAAATCGATCAACATCAGCCATCCTTTTATCTATATGGATATTGAACACATTTTCGTCCCAGATGAAATTAAGCTGCAACAACCAGAACTTGCACCAATCCAGCTCAACAACATTCAACTCGACTCTCTTAACTCGGTTAGAGAACAAATAAAAACTCACACAAAATTGCTTGAAGATAATAAACCTACATTCTTAGAAAAACATGTAACAAAATTTTCCATATTAAGTACGATTACTGGCATCATTATGCTAACATATTTTTGTTATAAATGTTATAAACGCTTGTCATGGAATAAAATACCTAAAAATCCACATGGTAACTGTATACAAATTTTTAATAATTGCTTTGACCGTTCTCGTCGCCGACAACACGTCGGGATTCCCATATCATCACTAAACACCACTGCTACAACATTCTGTATATCAAAAGACGAAGAAGAAGCTGCTGACTACACTCAAAAATCGAGCAAAACCGCTCAATCTTTGTTCTAAGAGGGGAGGTGTTATGTCATAGATACTATTTACTTTATATTATAAGTCCTGTATACTTTCTATTGTTTATTTACTAAATTACTTTCTTAGAAGCCAAAGTAATTTATGTCATAGGATACTATTTACTTTATGTTATAAGACCTGTATACTTTATAAACCATATTGTTTACTTCCTTAGAAGCCACACTAATTCGATTGTAATATTATATGCTAATGTTTATAGTTTACCATAAGTTAACCATAACACCAAGAACAATGTTGTTCCCTTATGTTTACCCCCACCTCCTAGCTTCCTACACTATTTAAACCAAATCTTTCGATCCCTCAACATGCACATACCGCTTGCGCCGTCGTCCCCGTGCGGTCGTGCGCTAGCGGAGTCCGCCGCTGACCGAGCACCCGTCCCCGTACGGGTCTTCTCCCTCAGTTAGTACAGTTTCTTGGAATAGAACGTCAGTCCCGTCCCGTCCCGCTCAGCTAGCGCCGCCGCCCCCGTGCGGTTGTGTTAGCTGACCACTCTCCCGTCCCTGTATGGTTGAGTGCCCTCCCACACTCCCGTCCCCGCACGGTCGAGTTTTGCCCTCCCGCTCGGCTAGCACAGCCGCCTCCGTGCGGTTGTGCTTAGCTGTCTCGCCATCACCGTGTTTCCGTGCCCACTAACGTGGGTTCGGGTGACGGTGGGAGCCTTCCCGTCTCCGCCAGCCGCCCCCGTGTGGTTGTATTGTGCGCCCCGCACTCACCGTTGGACGGTGAGTGCCTTCCCTCCCTGCCTCCGCGTGGTTGCGCTGGCAGTCAGTGCTCACCGTCCCCGTACGGTGAGTACATTCTCGCACATGCGACTCCCACTCCATCTCTCCAGCACCGCCGCACTTTGCGGCTGTGTTGGTTGACCCGCGCTTCCGTCCCCGGACGTTTGTGCCCCACGCCTCCCTCTCCCCGAGGGAGGTCGTCTCGATTCGGCGACAAAGCCTTCGGGCTAAAGCCGTTCCCAAGGAGGTGTTTAGTGGGTAGGCACTTCTTCAAAGTGAGCCCCACATAACCACGCAGCCGGCTGCGTGGTATGCTAGGAGCATTCACCTCCCTCCCCCGCTTCCGGAGGGTGTCCTTGCATTGGGCGCAAAAAAAAAATCCCTCAACATAATTCCATTCCCAAGTTCTCTGTATCAACTACTATATTTTAAGATAGTTTAAAAGTATTAAATAAATTTATTTTTAAAGAGTTTTTGTCTCTGCCACATAACACAATTCACAATGCTGTGTTGGTCTTTAATGTATGGCAGTGAAAGATGGGTGTGGTAGAATTAAAATTATTGCTGTTTAAGAATAAGAATTATATTAGGGCTGAATCTGAATGATAGGGTAAGAAATCGTGTGATGAGAGAAAAGTGTGGTATGCAACATGTTGTGACTTGGAATAAGAAAGAAATGCTTTAGTGATTTGGACTCGTAGAAAGAATGAATAAGGAAAAGTGACTCTTAATCAACTAGCATGTATGCGTATGTAGGTACATTGTGGATGTGGAAGAAGCTAGAGAGGTGTGTCACGATCGTGCGAAATGGAACTCCGTAGTCTCTACCTACCCCTCTAAGTCACAGGGGTGAGAATATATGTATGTATATTATAGGAAGATGCTACTGTCTATTTTCTGTTTCATATCCCCCTGTCACCTCTTATGACGCTCAGGATATGCTATGGGGTAGTGTTAGTGTATTCCCTAACGCCGCCCCCACACGGAAAATGTATACCTTAATACAAATTAATTAATTTACATTTCAACATTTTGGTAATGCAGGAATGCTTTAAAAATTAAACAAGTTCAACACAACTTTACGTTAAAATCCTAATTGCGAAATCACGTCAGCTGAAATATTACGATATGATGTTATGCGTAGGCCATGAAGATAGCAATTTAAATCATGCTCGCGAACTGTATCGGCAACGATTTATCGTAGACCTCCCACTGAACAGCGACGGCTGCCTTCGTACCAGTGTTTTCTGAACATGTCAAGACGACTACATTCCACCGGCTCTTTTCATCGGTCTACTGGAAGTGGACGTCCAAGCACAGTCGACGCTAGGCAGGCTGAATTAGTGTTAGAGCATTTTGAAGAAGAACCGACTACAAGTACGAGGCGAGCCGGAACAAGATTCGGTATAAACTATGTTGCAGTTTGGCGAATTCTTCGTGACGACAATCTCGTCACCCTTATCACTATCGCCGTACACAGGAGCTGATACCCTCCGATTTTGCACCCAGGAGGAACTACTGCGAGTGGTACCTCAGGCAGTTAGAGGAAAACCCTAATTACGTAAACTATGTTCTTTGGACAACATTCACGAGGTCAGGTCTTTCAAATATGCATAACGTATAATATATATAACCTTTATATAGGTAGGCCTTTTGCAGCGAGAAAATTTCATAATCTCATAGGAAATCAGAAATTGTACGTGGACGAAGTCGCGGGCGACCGCTAGTTATCCATATTGAGGAAAAAAATGTTAAAACGGTTTTTCGAGCAGTGTGAGGTCTTGTGGTTGTTATATTATATAAAAAGTAAATAAAATAAATTGTTTAGCAACGCAAAAGATACTTGAAGTTTGTGGTATTGAGATTCCTCTTTATAATTTGCTTGTAATTTGTCTCTATAGAATTCCTTCTACAGACGCAATTTTGTTTTTGGACAAGTTAGACGGAATGTTACGTGAAATATTTAAAAACACTAATCCTAATACTAAACTTGTTATTACTGGTGATCTGAATATAAATACTCTTAAACCAGGAAAAGCCAGCACTTATCTGCATGATTTATGTCATAATTACTGTCTAAAAATTCATATTAATGTTCCAACTAGAAAGGAGACATGTATAGACTAGACCATATTCAAAGTAATATAGAGAATGCTTGAGCAACAGTATTGCCTTTGTTTCTATCAGACATGATACAGCGCAGTTATTAAGTTTCCGGGTTCAACAAAAAAATTAAATGAACAAGACATGTTTTAAATACAAAAAAGATTATAATTTAAATAATGTTCGTAAACTCAAGGAATGTCTAAATAATCTATCATGGTGTGAAACATATTTTCAAAATGACCTAAACATTGCATTTAATAACTTTTATGATTTATTTTGCTTATTTTATAATCCATGTTTTCCAAGAATAAAAATACTAATTAAAAATAGTAATCAAAATTTTGGATTAGTAAAGGTTTGAAAAATAGCTGTAAAACAAAAAGAGCACTGCGGTATCAATATTATAAAAATAAAACTATATTAAATAAGGATGATTATAAAAAATATTCTTATTTACTAAAAAAATGTATCAACCAATCAAAGAAAATTTGTAAAATAAAATTTATAAGTAACAGTAAAAATAAATGCAGGGCTACATGGTTCGTCATAAAAAAAGAAATTTCAAATACAAAATTGTATAATATTAAGGATCTAAAAATAAATGATAAAAACCTAACAAACTCTTATGACATAGCAACCGCTTTTAACAACTATTTTATTGACATGACTTATTATATTATATCTAATAATGATAACATGGAAAACATTACGCCTAATAATACAAAATTATTATCAAATTCAATATTTCTTGAACCCATGTCGAAAGATGAATAAATTACACTGCCTCGGAAGGTTACGATAGAATTAATACCAAAATAATTAAAGCATGCGTATGCGAACTTGTTGACATTATGACTTATTTAATTAATTTATCATTTTCGACAGGAACATTTCCCGACAATTTAAAAATTTCTATTGTTAAAACCGTTGTATAAAAAAGGTAAAACAGACGATATCAACAATTATCGACCGATAACTCTTATACCTATAATATCAAAAGTTTTTGAGTAATGTTTTTATAACAGATTAATGGAGTTTTGTGAGAGATTGAACATAATCAAAAAAGAACAATATGGCTTCCAGAAAAGGAAATCTACAACGCTAGTAACTTTTAATCTTATAAAAATAATAATTTCTAGTATAAGTAATAACCTACTAACAACAGGACTATTCTTTGATTTAAGTAAAGCGTTTGCCTTTGTCACACATATTTTTTTATTTGTATTTGTTAATCAATAATATAATACGTTTATCAATAATAATATACTACGAAAGGAACTCCGTTCCAACCGAGTGTTCCACGACACTCACGCATGTTTTTTTATTAATCAAAAAAAAACCTGGCCTGGCTTTTACATTATCCAGGTCAAGAGTATTCTAAACCGAAGAGCATGTATGAAGGGAATAATGAAAGTGGACGAAGCGAAACAAGTATGTAAGGATCGTAGCAAGTGGAAAGAAGTGGTCTCTGCCTACCCCTACGGAAAAGAGGCGTGATTATATGTATGTATGTATGTATGTAAAAAAACAGAGATTAAAACAAATAAATATGTCTCGTTTCATAAACAGCAATTTTGTTGACGTTATTGGAATTATTTCACTTAGTTCGTTATATAGTACTTCGTTTCGTTATTAGTGGTCTGAAGCCTGAAACCGTAGATTAGCAATTATGATTTTAAGTGATTTAGTGTGTTCGTAAAGATCAGCTTTGGTATACTTTGTAACATTAACAATCTACTGATCTTGTTGTGAATAATTTACGCTTATTGTAATGGAGCTTTCATGTTATTCTACCAATTTGTAATTCTAAGATCCTTAATAATGTCAATTATAACATACTAATTATTTGGCGTTAGGTTTCTCCTATATATGTAAATGTTTAGTTGTAACAGTTTTTACTAAGAACATTTTACATATTGTTTTACTACTAATTCACACCAATAGAATTCTTTAATTCACTGCTGAAAATGATATGTCTTTACAAGAATGCGCCGTATGGCAAGCATTACAGGAAATATTTGCCCAAACTATGTGCGGTGGGAAAAAAAATCCCAAATGCAAAACATACTCTTGCACTGGTGATTTCTAAAGAATAATGAAAAAAAGTTAAAAAAATATGCGAGAATTGGGGATGCTGGCTGCCCATGTGAAATTTGGGTTTAACGTTTTTGAATAGAATTTTTGTCAGAACCTCCTCCGTTTTTACAGATTATTATTGTATACATTCAATCTATAGTTTATTCCCAGTTACATCCCTGCCACTTGGTACTTAACATTTATTAAAATTAAACTACTGTTACAAATCGGCTATCAAAAGTCCACTGAACATAGGCTTCCCTCATAGATTTCTTAATTGGGGGGATATTTGCTACAGTTGCCACGCTTGGAACGCAGGTTGGCAATTGCAGTTTTAAATTTTTTAGTTGTTCTTAGGAAGAAGAAGTCCCATGTTGGTCTTGGACTTATAGGTCCCATATTTTAGAGGAAATCATAATAAAAAAGAATGTGCCAACTGCCAACTGTGTTACTTGCCTAGCATGTTGTAAAAGGCGACTAATGGGATATTGGATTTGTGATTGTGTAGGCAATGGGCTAGCTACCTGTCACTTCTTTCACAATTTTCATTTATACTCTTATATTTTTGGTTACATGTGATCCCAGGGGCTAGCTGCTCATATTCCCTCGGGGATTACAGGCGTGACGTGTACGTATGTATATATGTATGTATGTATGTATAAGGAAGACGCTGCTGCCCATCTCCTGGTTTATTTCCTTCTGTCGCCTCTTAAGACACCCACGGGATGATATGGGGTAGTGGATATTCTTACACTGCACGGTCAAATTAACTAAAATTATAATTAGAGAAAATTAAAATTACATTTTGTGTATCTTGTGTTTTTTATGATTATGATAGATATGCAATATTTTATGTGAACATGGTTTTGGTTGTCTGTGACATTGTAGTTAGTTTGCTGTACTAACTTTGTCAGGTCCTTGACATTTCTTTCAACTGGAGAAGACATTTCTGCAAAAGCTCCTTTTAAGTGTCTGGTCTTGTTTTTTGTTATTTGAATTCGTTCGTCCGATACGATACTGCAACTAACTACAACTAACAGCTAACTAGCCCGCACATTTCTGGTCTTGTTAAAACTTTTTTCAGTTAATAAATTCTCATATTTTTCGAAAATTATCACCATGATTAAAATCGGCAAGAACGTCTTGATAACTATTAGACAACTCATTTCAAAAACACACAATTTTCGATTTTTAGAATATACAACCGGTAATGGAAAATAAACCGTCATATCAGGGTCACATAATTGCCGGATAGTAGCAGTGTAGGAATATCCACTACCTGATATCTTCCCTTGGATAATGTAAGAGGCGACAGAGAGACACAAGAGAGATACAGCAGCGTCTGCCTAATAAAAACAAGAAAGTAAAAAAAAACGGTTGCCAATCCGCTTATTAAGCGCGGCAACTATGGCAAATATCCCCTTTATGAGGCAACCTAATTGAATGCATATGTTCAGCAGTGGACTTTGATAGATTCTAATGACGATGAATGGAAAATTTACAAAAAGAAATTCTTTTTTGCCTTATCGTTAGCTATTCGTAAAGTATTATTTTGATACGATACGATAGGATACGCATTATTTTACAAAAATAAGCATCTCAAATCCGCAATGCAATATAGGATTTGAATCGGAACCACGAATGAGCATGCGTTTTGTTTGATAAAGGTATTAAATCCTCTGCCGACACTAAAAATCATAACTAAGATCGAAAACAATGCATTGGACGACACGAAACCTCTCGACCGATTAAGATAATGAAGGCACTGCTGACACCAGCTGACACCCTTTCTTAATGGACGGACTTCTATGGCCTCTCAAAGTAGAGCAGCACTTAGTAGCGACCAAACGCTTTGTTGTCTATAATTTTGTACTTAAGATCACCTTCGCATGTGTACAAAGATAGACGTAAAAACATCCTCAGGCGAATTTGTGTTGTTTGATACTTAAACAACAAGTTTATATTGGAACATGTAATGTATAAGACATGGAATATAATAATAATAATAGTCATATTTTATTTTATCTTATTTATATTTTTTATATATATTTATACATCCCAATAAGATGAGAATAGTATTTAAATAACTCAACAATAATTATAATCACGATTTCTTATACTTACGCGAATACTACACATTGAATAAAACATTTTTTTTTACGTATTTTTTTAAGTCAAGAATTTAAAAAAAATTAAATTAAACGCGATAAAGGGGGTAGGCAGAGACTATGGACTTCCATTTGGCACGATCCTGACACACCTCTCTCGCCTCCTCCACATCCATATACCTACGCATACACGCTCGTCGGTTAAGGGTACTCTTAATTTGGCCCATTTTCAATATATCGCCAATTTGATCGATAAATTTTCGCCTGGGGCGTCCCTTCCCGACTCTGCCGTTCACCTCTGCCACATAAATTTGCTTTGTCACTTTCCTCATTTATTCTTTCTACATGACCTCCTTATAACATCAGCTATCTGCCTCCCGTCAAAATCGGTCCAGCTATTCCGGAGATTAGCCGGAACAAACAGACAAACAGAAAGACGAAAATTTTAAAAATTGTGTTTTTGTTATAAGAACCGTATTACTTTCATATACATGTAGTAAAAAGCTGTTATTTTGACATTACAAACAGACACTTCAATTTTATTTATTTGTATAGATGTATAGATGTGTGAATAAGACAAATTCAATTGAAAGTGTATACAGAATTACGAAAGTATAAATATGGATTATAGTATTGTGAGATACCTTTTACGTGGTAGACGCTGTAGCTATATATAGCAGCAGCACGAATGGGTCGGCTCGACCGGGTAGAGATCGTGGTACAACCGCAATCTCTCAGAATACTAGCGTAAGACAACAGAATAATGCCATTGTGCTTCGTATGGTAAGTGTAGATAACCGGAGACCCTTTTTAGTGGTAAGGAGGCTTTCTATCTTAGTCCTCAGGGGTAACAATGCATCTGCATTTTGATTCTTAATCGAAGATAAATGTAGATGGCTATGGGCCACAGCATCCACTTACCATCAGGTGGACTTTTTGCTCGTTTTTCATCCTTATACCATGAATAAACCCTTAACCGATGATTACCGTAAGTAATGGATGTAAAGGAGGCGAGAGAGATGTGTCAGGATCATGCCAAATGGAAGTCCATAGTCTCTGCCTACCCCTCTGGGTGACAGGCGTGAGTGTTTATGTATGTATATAAACTCTCAAAGTATGATGGCAGTATAAGATAATCCATCGCCCGATTTCTTCTTATGGGTGTCGTAAGAAACGACTAAAGGATATTCCAGAAAGATATATTTTCCCATAAATAGTTGTGTAACTATCTCTTTACGCCAAGCGTAATAACCGGTCTGGTAACGGGGAACAGCGTTAAGGGTGCGAGACGAGAGTACTGAAATCGTTAGGACGTTTCACAAACGTGATGAGGCTTTCCAACTTAGTCCTCAGGGGTAGCAATGCATCTGCATTTTAATTTTTAATCGATGGTATATGTAGATATCTATGGGCCACAGCATCCACTCCATCAGGTGAACTACATGTTCGTTTGTCACCCCATTCTATAAACAAAACCAAATGTAGGTAGCTTACTGGAAATTAATTATTCTGCTACAGGTTATTGACTAATAGCGTTAAATAATAAATCAACCTTAATACGTTGATCAAAGTTACAGCCTATATACGTCTCAGGCCTATATATGGCCTACAAATCTCCGCCGCGCTGCGTGTTGGCGATCTTCACATGTCTTCGAAAAAAAAATTTCTTATTTCTCAGACATGCAGGTTTCCTCACGATGTTTTCCTTCATCGCCGAGCACGTGGTAAATCAGCACTTAAAATTGCAATTAACAATTTCATTGGTGCCGGCGGGGATCGAGCCCGTGTTGCTCGCGTACTGTGAAATTTACAGCGAGCGCTAACCATCTGTATTATAACTATATAGATAGTTATTTATGTTTCTTTTTTTTTTTCAATTTGTCAACAAGATGTGTCGAAAACACGAGTAACAAGAGAGGATAAAGAACGTAAAGATAATTTACAGATAAATGAAAATTAGTCAAAGTAACTGATATGAAGGGTTCTAAATATAGTTTTAATTTAAATTCACTTAATGAAAATTTTATTAAGTATTTGTAAATTAAATTAACATTTTAATGAATAGAAATGAGAATTTGTTTCCAACTTCGCTATTTCCAATCCATTGTCATAAATATATAAAAGATACATTTTCCTTTGTCAATATAATTATGGGTACAACCTAAAATGAATTATATTGTACATATACGTTTGTCACAAATCCTCTAATAATACTAACTAACCTATCAATGTGTTTTTGTCTGAAATACAAAACGAGGGCGCATAAATTTCAAGGAGTTTAAGATGCCTGAAGAAATGTTACTAAATTAATACATAATTTATCAATGGTTTGATATTAAAAAGACTCGAAGTTGTCAATATAAATGTGGATGTATTTAGATAAGCTTCAACAAATTTCGCGAGAAATTGCTTATTTCTTAATAAAAGTCACGTAAGATTTCTTTTATAATTTAACGTGTTCAAAAATAAATAATAAATTAGGCATAATTTTAAAACTTACCAGATATTCTTTTAATATGCAGTTGCGTTGCGAAATTATTGCCCATTTGTGATACATAGCTATCTTTTTTACTTGACAACTGGATACTGAAGCCATCAGACTCTAGTGAGGCTCTGGGTGCCCTTGCTGCTTGGACTGCCTTGTTCTGGCAAACCGGTGTTGGAGCGACCTTGCCCAAAGCCGCTTCTTGTGAGCCAGTGCTGTCGCGGCGACGGCTCTTATGGTCCAGCAGCATACTTGGTGTGCACCCCATTTTATCACATTGGCACTGACTACACTTTGGTACTTACACTGTAATGCACCTACATATCACCATTTTTATATCTGTAACAAAAGAGAAACGCGATCAGAATTGCGCAAAAACATTAAAAAAAATTGTTATATGATAGCGATAAACTATTATCATTTGCTTTCGACATATTTTGATATTTTATTCAAATCATAAATATATATTTTGTATTTTTATATTCCAATAATAATACTTCTCTCCCCGTTACGTAAATTGCTTGTTATAATAATATGTTCTAAAATTATTATTTTTTTATAGAAGAGGCGGCAAACGAGCATGCGGCTCACATGATGGTAAGTGTCGACCGCCCACGAACAACTGCAACACTAGGGGAATTTTGTTTTAAAAAGTAGTAAGCTCGTTTCTTTAAGGTCCCTAAATCGTATCGCTCCGGAAAAATTGTCGATGGTAAATGATCGAACGAACGCCACAAAGTTGTTGTTTATTTCAATCAATGTTATATTATTTCTTCTTTAGTGTTAGAGAGATAAATGAGCTACCATTCCAACTGACGGAAAGTGGCTACGGTAGACCATGGAAAACTCTATCAAACTTCTAAAAGAGAAAATGCATTGTCAGCCCTGATATCTAAGATGAATGCGTCACAGTTTGTTAGTCAAATACGTTAAAAAAACGGGGCGGGTGCACCGTAGGCACTGCGCCCTAACACAGTCTCAACTGTTGTCTTAGTCGGCAATAGGTCCAATTTTATTTTTTATTTATTTTTATAAAAATACTAGCAATGCTATTAACATTACTAATATTCCTTTTCACCACTACTGGTAAGCTTAAAATGTTTGTGTTAGGAGTGGTTCACGGCAGTAGTCGAATGGCCGATTCGAACCAACGACCTTTTGAGTTCACAGTTCGCACCCTGCCAGTAGATTACTGTTCTAACTCTAAAGACGCAAGAGAAATGTGACACTAAGCATCTAAAGTTTGAAAGACCTTAGATTTAGTAATTAAATTAAATTTGGAAGGAAATTTAATTCTAAATAAGAACCCTGAACTAACTATAATAGTTAATACAAACACAAACAAACTAATATTTAAATCGTTAGTATACAGTGAGTTAAAGTCATAAATGCGATAGAATGTCTACATGTCACTCGTCTGTCATATTTGTAACGTTTATTCTTACTTGCAGAAATTTAAAAACAAGAAGAAATAACTTCAAAGACAAAATACTGCGACACGTGCGATTAATTACGCTAATTTGTAATGATGGACTGGTGACGTTTGGCAGTTACAGTTAATTAAGTCTCGACAAAACACGAAACATAATATGTATTATAAACTATGATGTTCTTGTGCTATTTTGAGAAAGATACACCACCAAAGAATAGGATTTCATGAACAAAATGTAAATATATCACTTATAAAGATGAGCTATATTAAAATATGGTGACAAACAAGAACAAAGTCCATTGATGGTACTCGTAAGTGGATGCTGTGTGTCATAGATACCTCTCAAATCGGAATACGAGAAACAGCATTTTACGCTTGTATTCTGTGAGATCATGTTCCTTCTTTGATCGAGCAGACCAATTTGTGCTGCAACCATAATATAGCTGCAGAGTGGCTCTATCACTTACAAACTAAAAATGGTTATTTAAAAGATGATATATTTTTTAAACTAGCGTGAGCGATCTGTGCGCAAATCCGTCATAAAATCAATTTTTTTTATCCACCTAGAATGGCAAAAATTGATTGTGTGGAGCCTGAGAACGATGTATTGGTAATTATGATTATTTAATAATGAGTTCCATATAGTGATCGCGATACTGACCTTTTCTCTAAATAGATGTGATTAAGCTGGCTTATTAATTACAACCTATCATAAGTCCTCTGCTGAACATAGACTTCTCTCATAGATTGTCTTATAGGAGGGCTATTAGCTAAGCTGGCTAGAACTGATGTTTTATAATGTTATGATAATAATGGAGACAATACGATATCTAATAGTCCACTGTTAGCCTTTGCGGCTCTTACAGCTTCATCGGATTCAGGGCTCACAGCCGCAAGCCCTTTGTAAAGACCTTTGTAAAGATGGAGCTTGTGTCTTAAGGACAGTTTGTTCTTGCTGTTAACTAGCGGATGGAAGCAACTAGTGACGAATTTGGCACGGTTGCGGACATCGCGAATGTGTTTCGCGAAGGTTATACCGTGGTCGAAAGTGGCCCCTAGGGATTTAATTGACGATGGAGCGCAGGGTTTATTTGAAAGTATTTTGCTACACTTTTCTCAGGATTCACTTCGATTCTCCATAAGCGGAACCAATCGCCTAAGCGCTTGACGACTGTTTGGAACTTCTGGGCGAGTATTCTTTTGTAGTGAAGGGCGACGAAAAGTAACGTGTCATCGGCGAAAAGAGCAGTATTAACTACTGGGTCCTTCGGGGTGTCACTCGTGAAGAGTGTAAAGAGGAGTGGGGAGAGGACTGAGCCCTGAGGGAATCCAGCCTTGAGGAGGCGTTTCAAGGGTCGAGCGCCCTCTATTCGATAGCGAAAATGGTGGATGGCAAGTAAGGCTCTGATGATGTGAGTGAGCCCATCTGGCACGTTGAGTTTATACAGCATGTAAAGTGTTACCGTCGTGCCAAACTTCGTCAAACGCTTTTGCGACATCAAAGAAGAGTGCGCCGGTGCTAGTGGTCCTATTGCTTATTTTTAGGAGTTTGAAGCCTTTCAGAATGTTCGGTTCTGAAGCCGAACTGCTCACAGGAAGCAGTTAATTTGCGAATACGTATTTACGTAGGCGATTCAATATGAGTCGCTCCTAAACTTTCCCCAGTGTACTGAGGAGACTGATTGGTCTATAACTGGAAGTTAAGTTGCACGATTCCTATTAGGTCTGCCTCTTTCCAGGCATCTGGGAAGAAGCAGTTGAAAAGAAGAGTGTAAAAATGCCTACCAGGAGACATACATGCGGCGCGGAGAGCGATTTCAGGACCCTGTTGCTAATACCATCCGGGCTGGGTGCCGATTTCTTTTTGAGAGTTTTGATTACTTCTGTGACTTCGTCAACAGTCACAGGATCTAAGGGGTCGCCCGTAGGTGGTATTGCAGACTAACGCTTGACTTTCCCTTCGACCTATAGGAGGTGAGCGGGATCTATGGGTTCGTTGGAGGGAGTGCATTGACTCTCTAAACTGTCCGCGAGGCATTCGACCTTTTCAGAGTCGTCAAAAGCGAGATCGGGGTTTCCTGGCGTAATGAGAGGCGGCATGGGTGTGATTTGCTTTCAGAGCTCGGGCCAACCGCCAGTAGGCGGTGTGAGATGGCTCGATTTCTTCCAGCAGGTTGTCCCATTTGTCGTGCCTAAAATCGGCTATGCACTGTTTGACCTCGTTTTAGAGGTTGCGAAGTCGAAATTTATTATCTATTGTGCGATAGAGGTAGTAGTGTCTTAGGGCCGTATTTATTACTCTAATCAGCCGAATGTCTCTTGGCAACTTCGTGTATTGATCCCTTGACAACCAAATCTTACGAGAGCAATCTTCGACCGCTGAGTTGAGGTGGGCCGATAGGGCACTAATCCCCTCAATGGCTACCTCTGTCGAGTCGGATACAGGGGCTACGGTGCGCAGTTGGAGGCCGCGGGGGAAGGCGCGCCATGTGTTCTGGTGCGCCTTACTGGAGAGGAGATGGAGGAGGAGTAGTCCCTCCCGACGAGGGGCCGATGTGGGGCAGCTGCGTTGGTGTGCTGCGGATGTTTGCGAAAAAGTTCCCGTGGCCCTGCCAATATGTGACGAAGGTGGAACACCATGGGGTTTCAGTCGGTGCGAATCCGACATAACCTATACTTGCCCCCGCGAGGCGGGTATGCGTAGGCATTTCCACATGTTAAAAAAAAGCCTAAGGACATTTGCAATCAATAAAGGAAACAAAGCATTTCAAAGAAGATTAGAGATTTGTTTTGTGAGCTACGATGCGGTGCCACACCTTTGTATCTTTCTCTCTCGCTCCCTTATCCTAAAACGAAAATACAGTAGTAAATGTACTGCTGCTTAGATCAGAAAACAGGATAACGGGTGATACCCTAACTAGGGTGATACTAGGCAGGAATTTTTTTTTATAGGAGAGGGGGCAAATGAGCATGCGGCTCAACTGATGGTAAGTGACTACCGCCGCCCATGAACAACTGCAACACCAGGGGAATTGCAGATGCGTTAAATTAGGTGTACCAATTAGTACGTCCTCAAATTAATGGCTTTGCGCAGCACCATTCTGAATTAATAATCTTTTGGATTTTAGTTAATATGAAAATACAAAAATTTTTTTAGTTCATGACTTTATGTGCTCTAGAATACACCATACTCACATACGTGACGTCACATAGCCTATAACCAGCGGACGATCAAGCCGCTTTCAACTATACCTAATTTGTCAAATATGATAAGTAGTTTAGAACTTATGAGGGAACAGGTGAACATACATGCATACATACCCACATACGTACCGGTCAAAATCATAACCCTCCTTTTGCTTCGCCGAAGTCGGCTAATTAAATAATGTGTTGATGGTTTACATGACACATCTACTCTAGTAAAATATTGTATTTGTGTCCCGAGATGTCAGAAATCTGAATTGAACTAGAATCAACTCCATATTACATTGATATAAACAATTTTTTGTTTTAATCAATGTCAATATTGTATCAATATTTACATTTAAACGTAGTGAAACGGATTGCTAAGAAAAGTTTAATTTTATAGCGTTTGAGTTCGTAGTAATCTAAAAACAAACATTTTTCTTATACTGAGGCAAATAAAAAGAAATAATTTATATGCTTGAAGTATTTCATCAGAGCGTTTAAACGAAAGTTTTCGGTTTAATCCCAAACTTTGTTGTATACAAAAAACCAATCTCGGTGGATCCCACATCCGCACTAAACTTAGTAGCAACTAGCAACACAAAAACTTTTGAGATAAAGGACTGTCTGTAGTACCCTTTTACTTTGTAATTCCAATTAAGATTACAGTTGTATAGGTAATAATTCTCGCCTCAAATTTGCCCCGGAAAGCTTTAAACTTTAGACTGTAAAAATTTAATTACAACTTTGTTTTTAAAGGTTTATTAGGTAAAATGCTTACAGATTTTATTTACATTTTGAGGCATAATAGCTCTGATAAACCAGAAAGACCCTGAAGAATTGCCAATTGTTGTCGCTCGCGACCTACAAAAATTACCCCCGGTCACTTTTGACCATATAGACGTGACAAGATTGCTGAAGGACATTATTATCCTCAAAAATGAAGTTGAAACTATCAGGGAGACGTATACACCTATATACCAGTTTTCAAAATTAAAAAATGAAGTCATCAACCTACAACAAACATCGATAGTCAACAATCTCCAGCAGGATAACTTTTCTAATACAAAGCGAGGTACAAACCGCATATTGAATGGCTGCGAATATAACTGTGATAGCGGCCCTACAGGATTTTTATACTTTATTCAAGAGAAGGTAAACAACAACAATAACAATTCGACCGTTACTGACAAAGGAGGACGAACTGCGCAAGCGCATCACTCACTGTCCCTGTCGCACTTTATGTCCGCAGGCAATCTATCTGTTGCACCGAGCCCGGCTGGCATGCGCGTGGAGGAGGCCACTGCAGTTTCGGCTGCCGAAACCGCGGTACAAATGCATGGCGCCTCAGCTACCGCTGTGACTAATACCTCTGTAGGTGTCGGTGCAGTGAATGATCAGCTGATACGATCGCCACAATTGCAAAGCGCTTTGAATAGGCGGGATGAAGATTGGCAAATTGTACAAAGGAAAAAGCGTCAAAACAGATTTTTAGGTAGAAAAGGAACGTGCACCGTTATTGAAAGTAGTTTTAAGGCTGCGAATACCAGTGTTACTATCTTCATAAATAATGTGCACCAAGAAACATGTTAAGAAGACATAGTATCCTACATAAAAAGTAAAACGAATGTGGAAGTGACCCTTCATAAGATCGAATCCAAGCAACAGAGAGAATACAACTCATATAAAATATATGTACCTAAACATAATTTAAGTTTGTTCTTGGACTGTAACTTGTGGCCCAATGGTATAACATTCTGTCATTTTATTGAATTTAGCAAGAGACATTCAAACAGACAAGAGAAATCTGATACTGGCGCAAAAATAATGAATTTAAATGGATAATACGACTAACAATATTAATTTGAAATTAATTAGCTTTATTTGTAAGTCTTTCAAAAGATCCATTGACGCTGTAAAAGTGCTTAGTGAAAGTGCCGATATTATTGTACTGCAATAAATTTGGCTCCTGCCTCACGAGATACCGGAACTTGCTAAAACAAGCAACGACTTTGGTTTTTGCGGTAAATCAGCTGTGGACATGTCTAGTGGAATACTGCGTGGGCGACCGTACGGAAGCGTAGCATTGTTATGGAAAACAGTAAGTTTAAGTGTGTGTCTGTGATTCCGTGTGAAAGTAATCGAATTATTGCGATTAAGGCGTGTGTGTCGGAACGGCTAATACTTATTTTCACTGTTTATATGCCTACAGACTCATCTGAGAATCTCTTAGAATATGTTCAATGTTTAAGTGAAATTGCATCTATAGTTGAGAGTTGCAATATCGAAACCGTTGTTTGTCTAGTAATAGTGACGCGGCACAATTGGCCGCGATAGACTCGGTTTACAGTGATATTGTAACAGACAGCGTTGCAGGAGGCTGCTGTGGCCAGCTATGTTGGTCATTCGGGAGGTGGCAAACCACATCGTGGTCGTCCTATTGTAGGTTGGAACAAGTATGTCCGTGACGCTCACAGGAACGCTAGGCAAAAGTATCTAACCTGGGTATGTTATGGTCGGCCTAATAGTGGTACCATTTATAATGAAATGTATGATTCGAGAAAAATTTTCAAAAGCAAATTAAAGTATTGTCAGAATAATCAGGAGCAAATAAGAATGAATATTTTAGCTACTAAACACAGGAATAAAGATTTTAGGATTTTGACAAATAAAAACTAAGTCCAAAATCTAGCGTCCCTGTGAGTGTTAGCGAACCACGGGATATAGCGAACATGTTCAGATGTCACTTTCAAGTGGAGTCTCCGCTAAAAAAAGCGCAGGTTGTGGATGAGGAGGTCGTGGTGTCGGGGGTGCCGGACCGCGTCAAAGCTAAGCAAGTTGCTCTAATAATAAAAGGAATGACGCGAGGGAAGTCTCCTGGACACGACGACAAGGACGGCGATGGCGGTCCGCTGTAAAATATGTTGGCACGCAGATTCGCGCGGTGTAGCTTTGGAGTAAAGATAACTCTCTTTAAAGCCTTTTGCCAAACTCTATACACTTGCAGTCTGTGGGTCAACTACACACAGCGGGCCATCAACGCTCTCCGAGTACAATATAATAACGCATTCAGGGTGCTGGTGGCACGCGCACACGGACGGCTTCCACGCCGTGCTGCGGCGCCGCATCACCTCGCTGATGCTCCCTACGCGGGGGAGCGCCAAAACTACCCTGAACGTGCTCAGCGACAAGCCTGACTGCCCCCTTCTGCGGCACTGGGTACAAATGCATGTGCCCGGTGCCCTAGAGGGTGGCAGATACTTTAATTAAATTGTAGATTAATATTATTCAAGTAATTAATATTAAGTAGTTTTTTTATGTTAAACAATCGAATTAAGTTATAAATTGAATTGAATTAAATTGAATAAGATTAAATTAAATGAAATTAAATTAGATAGATAGATTAGATTGATTTGAATTGAATTCAATGAAATTAAATTAGATGAGATTAAATTTATTATAATGTAAAGTTTTCTTATGTCACTTGTATGGACTGTCTGAAATAAATTGATTTTATTTTATTATTTATTACAATCGGTTCAGCATTCCGAATACTAGCCCGGACAGACAGTCAGACAGACAGAATTTAAAAACAATGGTATTCATGTTTTAATTACATGCATATAAAATATGCAGCGCATTAAAAGGCAGTTATTTCGATATTACACACAGACACTTCAATTTTATTTATACAGAGTGGGCCATCTAACGTTTGGAATTGGAATTATTGGTTATTTTGAGGTTGGAAGGTTTGATGACATTTCCGATGTGACAGAAAGTTGCTTTTATGTTTGACATTTATGAAATGGGTCGCTTTTCGCTTGAACAAAGTTGGGAAATAATTTAAAAGCTTATTTCCAAAGTAGTGAGTCTTCTACTCAAACTGTAAGAAATTTACGAAAAAAATTTGACAAAAAGGATGTGCGAAAAACGCAATTTGTGAATCAATTTGTGAAGTGAGTTCGTGAAACTGAATCGTTGTAGGATAAAAAAACCCGTGTACGTACTCGTCCAGTGCGCTCAACCGAAAACATCGCTGCTGTTGCTCAGAGTGTGCGTGAACAACCATCAACGTCAACTCGTCATCGTTCTCAAGAATTTAACATTTCACGCACTTCTTTGAGCAGAATGTTGCATAAAGATCTCGGTATAAATGCGTACAAAGTTCAATTAGTGCAAGAGCTGAAGCCGCATGACCATACGATGCGTTTTCGGTTTGCTCAATGGGCCGAAGACCGCTTGATCGTAGATGAGCATTTTTACCGAAAAATCATCTTTTCAGATGAAGCTCATTTCCACCTCGGAGGATACATCAATAAGCAAAATCATCGTATCTGGGGCTCAGAAAATCCACACGTCATCGTGAAGAAAACAATGCATCCACAACGAGAGACTGTCTTGTGCGGATTTTGGTCTGGCGGCATTATTGGGATATTTTTCTTCGAAAATGAGCAAGGAAACGCCGTTACAGTGAATGGCTATCGCTACCGCGCCATGCTAAGCGATTTTTTGTTTCCCAAAATCGAAGAGGATAACATAGACGACATTTGGTTTCAACAGGACGGCGCAACGTGCCACACAGCCAATGTAACAATCGATCTTTTGCGCACTGTTTTCGAAAATCGCATAATCAGCTGAAATGCTGATGTCAATTGGCCACTTCGAAGCTGCGATTTGACTCCGTTCGACTTTTTTCGTGGGGAGCCATTAAGGGAAAGTGTTACGCTAACCATCCAGAGACGATTGACGACTTGAAACATGAAATTGAAGTTGCCATTGAAGAAATAGAGGCCCAAACAATCGAAAATTTACTGAAAAATTGGACTGATCGAATGGGATATTGTAAGGGTAGCCGTGGCAGTCATTTGAATGATGTTGTCTTCCATTCCTAAATGGAAAGGTTCAATCTTTCTAATAAACTCATAACTTTGAAAAAATATTCATTATTTTTTTTATAGCCGATTCAAATTCCAAATCTTAAATGGCCTATTCCTTATGTATAGATTTCTTGCAGCCCAGATAACCTCTTAAGAGTAATTTATGCATAAGCTAGAATGTTCGGTGAATGAACGTTTTAGTAAGATGGAGTATGCAAAGTTTTATTTAATCCCGTAGATATCATAATATTAGATTATTCTTCCAACAGATGCACTCTCTTAAAATGTTGAAACATTAGACGTTTAAGTTTAGACATCTTTGTAATTTAATGATACTTCTCGTCTAAGTAGCTTGATAAAATTTTCATGTAAATTACGGCTGTCGGCTACAATTAATGGATTTCAAACTTAACTAATTCACTATTAAGTGTGAACGGCGGTAATGAACTCCAAGACAAAACCGATTAACTAACGTCATTACATTGAATAAAACTATTTTTACGGATTTTATCTCGTTTAATTCCCGAGGTTTCGGGTGCTTTACAGCACCTATGGTTACGGGGGGACTGAGGTGTTTGACGTCCTAATGTCATAGTTACCCCGGCTACCTTCAGTTTTTTGAATATTAATTTTTGGTCCAATCTACGCAGAATGAGCTTACAGTAACTTGAAGTCTTGCAGTAGTATGCTTGGGTTTGGATTTAATTTTGTTAATTATAGGATCCCAAGCAGATGGCAGCACCCATCCATCTTCTCTATTGAAATTAGCATGTTTTTTAATCTCAATAGCCTCGCGTATCATCCTTAGTAGGAATCGGTGTACTTTTGCGAGGATTTGTGGTCTATCAAATCTGATGTAGTGGCGGGGACGATCTTGAACATGTTTACACCCTGCAGACTTCCCGGAACGTCGGTGCTTCACGTCAGCTATATGTTCTTTTACGCGGGTTTTATAGATCCTTTTGTTTGTCCTATGTAAGAGAGACCACATTCACAATCCAGCTTGTACACTCCTGCATCTTGTAGAGGGATATGACACTTGACGGATGGTAAAAATTCACTAATCTTCTTCAGCGGCTTGAAGTATGTTTTAATGGAAGCTCGCTTCAAGATGTAGCCAACCTTGTCTGTGACTCCTGTGACATAGGGTAGTACAGCAGGCACACGCTCGACTGTGGCCGGCTTCACTCGGTCACTGTGACGTAGACGCGGGACCCGAAGCTTGTTGATTTGCAATACTTGCTTGACGTGCTGAAGCTCGGCGGCCAGATGTTTTCTGTCACAGATCCCTCGTGCTCTCTGAAATAAAGATTTTCCCACGATAGCTAACTGTGATGGATGATGGTGCGATTCACCATTTAAATAGCGGTTGGTATGGGTCTTTTTCCTATACACAGTGTGACCGAGAGTGTTATCAAGATTTCGGATGACTAAAACATCTAGGAAAGCTAAAGAATTGTTTGCCTCTAACTCTATTGTGAATTGTATTTTAGAGTTTATGGAATTAAGGTGGTCTAAAAATGCAATTACTTTGTCAGTTGGTAAAATTGTCAAAGTATCGTCTACGTACCGCTTGTAGAATCTTGAAATTACAGGAGCAGTAAGAAGGGCTTTCTCCTCAAAGTCCTCCATGAATATGTCGGCGACTACGGGAGATACAGGTGAGCCCATCGCCACAATATCTACTTGCTTGTAGAATTCTTCCTTCCACAATAGATAGCCAGATGTGAGGCAGTGTTTTAGTAATACTGCATATTCTGTAGGCATGTTGTTATCTTCTAGCTTCCTAGTTACAATGAGATGCAGTCTTCAATAGGTAAGCATGTGAATAGTGACTGAACATCAAAACTGACCATAGTTTCATTGTCAGCGAGATGTAGGTCTTTTATCTCACTAACAAAATGGTATGAATCCTTTGTGTGTGCTCTAGTATGTCCTCTCAGTGGTGATAGTATTTTTGCCAAGTGTTGAGCCAAATTATAAGTTGGTGAATCGATCTGGCTTACTATGGGGCGTAGTGGAGCTTTTGGTTTGTGTATTTTCGGTAACCCATACAACCTCGGTGGTTTGGCACAAGGGAATTAAAATAGTAAATTAAACGCGATAAAATCCGTAAAAATAGTTTTATTCAATGTGTAGTGTTCGCGTAAATATAAAAAATCATAACGTCATTACGTTAGCACAAACAAATCCGTTAATTGTCTTGTGGTGATGTGTCTGTAGGACAGTAACTTAATATCAAATATTTTCTTTCTATTGTATTTCACTTGGCAAATATAAAAAAAAAATCAATAACGGCCAAGCGTGAAAAGTTTACGTTGGACTAGGTGATAGTTACATCGATGACAGCTACGTTGGACATATTTCTGCATTTATAAATAGCAACATAGTTCTGCTGTGTTTCATACATTGAGTTACAACCATAGAATCTGCTTACAACACGAGATATTCTATCTACATACATACATACAAAATACAGAAGTGACAACATAATTTTATCTGCATTTTGATTTCCAAACGAAAAATGGGGCATTTACTCTATTTCTCACTCTTATAATTAAAATGGTGAAAAATTGTCCTATTGGCTTGTAAAGGTAAGTATTACGTGATCAGCAGTGAACTAAAATGAACTTGTATCTCTGAAAATTAAAAGATATATTTCGATGATAATATTATGTAAAATCCACGCACAAGCTTGCCCTGAAAATCCTCACAAAAATGAAAGGAGGCCTGTGCCTAGCAGTGGAACGTATATTAGCTGTAACTTTACTTAAGGGAGAGTCCACTTCCATTGCAGCCTATAAAAGTCCACTGCTGAACATAGGCCTCCTCCATAGTTTGCCTTAGAGGGGGGATTTTCCCATAGTCTCCATGCTTGGCAGGCGGGTTGGCAACCGTAGTTTTTTATTGTTTTCAGCTGCTGCCAATCAGTTTCCCTCTGTCGCCTCTTACGACACCCACGGGATGACATGAGGTAGTGGATATTCTTACACCGCTACAACACGATTAAGGGAGAGTATGATTTAAAATTCTTGTCCAAATGTGAACCTCACCTGCATGCGGTATACCCTGCAAATTTATGGACGAAGATCTGGCAACCGGCGATAGCATAGTTGTGGAGAGATACTAACCAAGTCCTCGGGCCAGTCGGGATCAAATCCAGTCCGAAAGAGAAACTATGGTAGAGCGTGTGAATCTCACACTACAGGCAGTCTCCGAATGGGGCGATGCCAATCTTGGGAAATTCAACGCCTCCAAAACACAAGCGTGTCTCTTCACTGTAAAAAGGAGCCAGCTCACCTTGGTTCCTTTTTTTCCGAAATTTATCACTGGAATATATCGACCGCCTTCAGTTGTTGGGGGTTGAGAAATCCTCAAATCTGAACTTCGGGCGTCCAAAGCCAAAGCAACTGCAAGGAAGCTAGAAGTCCTTGCATAGGTGCGGCGAATCTTCACGCCGGCACAGCAGCTTACTTTATATAAAGCGCAAGTCCGGCCGTGCATGGAGTATTGCTGCCATATATGGGCTGGTGCTGCAAAATGCCACCTAGCAGCTTTGGATTCAATGGAAAGGCGTGCTAAGAGGTTTATGGGTGACCCGAATTTGGTTAAAACCAATCTTACCAGCCTCGAACACAGACGCAAAGTAGCCAGCTTTTCGGTTTTCTACAGGATGCATTTCGGAGTGTGCGCAGGAATTGCACAATTTAATTCCTCCTCTCCTTCCACCATTGGACAACCAGACGTTCGGCAGGTCTCCACTTTCGTTGTTGACTTACCACGCATTCGAACGAAACCGTTCGCTACGTCGTTCATCATGCGTACAGCGAAGGAATGGAATAAGTTGCCAGCATCTGTCTTACCATACGATAACAAACTGGGTGTCTTCAAGGCAAGAGTGAATGGGCTTTTGTTAAGTCAGTGCGCTTCACCATTTTAGGCTACATCACCACTTATCATCAGGTGGGATCGTAGACAAGCGCTGGCTTAGTAGAATATAAAACAAAAGTAGAAAATGGAAGGAGTTCAAAGTATAAAGTAAAGCAATTGAGCAATTGTTTTTATTTTATTAAAAAATATTATTTATAATAAAATTACGTCTATAGCCGTGGTAGCTCAGGGGCTAAGCGCTCTCTATAAATTTCACAGTGCGCGAGGAAAAAAGGTTCGATCCCGGCTGACATCAATGAAATTTTTAATTGCGATTGTAAGTGCTGATTTAAAATATGCTCGGCAGTGAGGAAACCTGCATGTCTCAGAAATGAGAAGAGGCGTGTGACGTACGTAGGCTCTAACATTATTTTTTACTTTTATTTCGACATAAACTAAATATTAAGATTTTTTTTCTAGGATAAGGTTGACAAGCGAGCACACAGTCCATCTGATGGTAAGTGGTTGTTGTGGCCCATAGACATCTACATCTATATTCGTTTGCGAATCAAAATGCAGATGCGTTGTCAGCCGTGAGGTCTAAGATGGAATGCCTCTTTTTCAGTAAAAAGGGTCTCCGGTTCTCTACACTTACCATACGAAACACAGCAGCATTAAGCTGCTATTTTACGCTGGTATTCTGTGAGAGCGTGGTCCTTCCCCGGTCAAGCCGACCCATTCTACACAATTAATATAGCTGCAGCATGTCTCTACCGCGTATAAATCCTTGTTACATAACTAAATACACAGTATTTTGTCCTTTTGTGCGGTAAATAAACATACAATAACTTTTGCACGTTTATCGTTAAAACTTTATAATATAACGTTTAATATTTCAAGTTTTGAAGGAATATTAAACGCGAGTTTGATCTTCGACCACGCAAAATATGATATGGGTTAAATAAGTTTACGTAAAGCGTCGCGACGTCATTACACCTAGTACTTTTAAAAGCAAAAGTTATCAAACACTCTCCGAAAAAAATTTGTCACATTCAAATTATTCTAACTATTTACAAGCTCTGTTAGAATTATAATTATTACATATATACATATATATATATATATATATATATATATATATATATATATATATATATATATATATATATATATAAATCAATTGCCGTGAATGTCGCGATTTTGATGAAATTTTTGTGTGTGTGTGAGTTTAGATGGATGGATGGATGGTTTAGATTCACAATTGGACTCGGTAGGTGGTGCTATTGTCGAGATCCAGAAAACACCGTACGAAGCCGGGGCAGAACGCTTGTAGTTAGGTAGTAGTAGTAGAAGTAGAAATATTTTCTTTTCAATTTTGATTATAAATAATACTTATTGAATGAATGTCATTCTTATGTTTAATTTACCACTTGTGCGGAATATACAACTGTTCTGAAAAGAACCAGCTAGAAAACCAGCGAGACTATTTATAAAAAAAGAACAGCTTAAAATCATCTATACAAATAAATAAAATTGAAGTGTCAGTTTGTAATGTCAAAATTACAGCTTTTTACTAAATGCATATGAAAGTATATAACTGTTTGTTCCGGCTAATCTCCGAAACGGCTGGACCGATTTTGACGGGACTGGCACTTTTCACTGGCAGATAGCTGATGTCATAAGGAGTAACATAGGCTACTTTTATTTTAAAAAAAGAATTAGGGTTCCGCGCAAAAAAAAAATTAAAACCCTAAATAACATGCAGGCGAAGTCGCAGGGAACAGCTAGTATATTTTAAATAAAACTAGTTTTACGGATTTTATCGCGTATATTAACTTATTTTAACTTACTTTATATTCCCGACGTTTCAGTACTTTACAGCACCCATGGTCACGGGGGACTGAGGTATTTGACGTGACGAAATTATTAATTTTTGTTCCGAAATTAATAATTTTAATAATTTTAATCTGGAGGTAACCGTGGTTAACTATGACATTGGGACGTCAAATACCTCAGTCCCTCCGTGACCATGGGTGCTGTAAAGTACTCGAAACGTCGGGAATATAAAGTGTTAAAATAAGTTAATATACGCGATAAAATCCGTAAAACTAGTTTTATTAAATGTGTAGTGTTCGCGTAAATATAAGAAATCAGCTAGTATATTACTATAATTACACAATTACTGACTCTGTGGAGTCGAGTATCTGATACTACTTACTTGTGTCTGTTTCTAGTATTTACATAATGAATATCACTATTTTTAAAACCGCTTAGTAATTAGTTTGTACGTTTGTAGTTTCTACTTGAGGGTTCACTTAACATCCCTTCTCAATATCTGACGCGCTCGAATAAATTCTTTTTACGGCCACCCCCACCATGCCAACCGGCATATTAATATTTATCCGTTATCAGAAACTCGCGGGGCGCATACACTATCAATATCTAAAGCGCTCGAGGATTTCTTTGTGACTGTTTTTTTTTTACATTTTTGAAAACCTATACACGCTCCTACTGCCAGTGAAAGGGCATACATCATATAACCTTTTTTTTTTTTTGCATCTAATCTTCACTATCCAATAGGTCCCCACGACGCTAGAGTAAATCCCTATTTAGCCTCTTGGGCTCCCCTACTATTACAGTCAAATCCCTAAATATCTTTATAGAACTTCTATGTTAATTACTTTGTAACTTTTGATTATAATTTATGGATTCTAAATTTTACTAAACACAAACATTTATATTACACTTGATGAATTTTTATTTAATATTAGATTTATTATTTAATTTTAGTTAGTACCTAATATCATTATTGATTTATAAAATATTACGATAAATAAAAACTTATGTCTCAAACTTAGTTTTTTTCTAACGGTGCCATAAGGCGAAACCATTTGGTTTTTATATACACTTAATTGTTAACACTTTAATAAATAGGGTAACAAAGGGCGGACTTAATGCCTACCTGCATTCTCTGCCAGCCCGTGGACTGATGCGATTATGTGGCAGGTGCAAAATTAATATGAGAATTGAGCAAAGACTAAAATTAATAATAATACTCGTAATAATGCCCTCCAGACCGAATTTTCACCACGGTGGCCTTTTCAAACTGAACCATCTGCGCAGGACAGGATTATAGTACCCGAGTGCATGCGCAAGCACAGGTGCACTCTCTATTCTCTCACTAGTGAGAGGGCTTATCCTCGGAGTTTCTTTGCGTGATAGACTTCGTAATAAGGATATCTGCAGTAGAAACAGAGTAACCGTCATAGCCCAACGAATGAGTAAGCTGAAGTGGCGATGGGCTGGCAATATAGACCGAAGAACCGACTAGCGAAGTGTAGCCCCCCCACCCCCAGACTGAGAGAGGACCTGGATAGAGTTGCAGTAAGTCAATGAATGCAAGTAGCTCAGGATCGTGTTTTGAGGGCATTCCTCGGATGAGTCCTATGTTGTTAGGCTTAGTTCTATGTTGATTTGTGATAATATGAATGAGTTTAGAAAGACCTGTGCCCAGCATTGGGACGTATATAGTCCGTAAATTTACATGTCTTTACTTTTAACTACCTAAGAACTAAGACAGGAAAAAGTATTATCTATTTGAATCATATCTCATTCTATCATCACAGCCTATTAAAATTCAACTGCTGAATGTAGTGCTGCCCCATAAAACGCCTCGTAAAAGGAATATTTACCATAGTAGTGGGTAGTGGTGGCAGGCGGGTTGGCGACCGCAGTTTTCTATTATTTTGAGTTGCTATCAGGAAGATGCTGCTGCCCATCCTCTGTTTCACTTCCCTCTGTCACCTCTTACGACGCCCACTGGATGATAACACTACACGGTCTTAATAATACTTAAATATGTAATTTAAAAAAAAGTTAATTGGTCCTACGGAACCCTAATAGAGAGAAGCCTGACTCACACTTGTCCGGTTTTTATTACTTACTGTGATGTACATTTTATTATGTGCCTATTTAAACATTAGAAACACTTTTAACTTTTAACTCTACTTACTTCATTTGATATGTGAATTGAAAATAAACCAATTTAGAAACTCATTTACTCAAACTCAACATTCTTTGCGGGGTATTTTTCTTTCGAATGTGCCGTCCATTCAGAAAGCAAATAAAATACGATGTGCATGCCAGAGCGTAAATATCGATTCCACCTCTACTATCGTAAATTATTATCCGAGAGTCATTTATATCCATAGAAAAATAATAAAGAAAGGAATGGCAATTGGTATTGAGGGATCAAAATGCAGATGTGTCGCACGTTTTAAAATGGAATGCCCCGTTAACAAAGTTGTCTCCGTTTCACGATTTATTCGAGTCGCACTTATAATATTTTTTTTTTTGCTGTGACAACCCTGTGACTAGTTGTAAAATACTTGCTCCCAACTATTTTAAAAATTAAAATTGTAAATTGATAATATCCACCTCAATTTTGAGTTACAGTTGTTAAATACGACTTATTTTTATTTGTAAAATAAGTAAAAGTCATAATTATTTTAATTAAATTGTGTTTAGTGTTCTAACCAAAAGTGACAGCTGTAACGAACATCGTTTAAACTTACTGTAAGTGTTATTCTTGTTATCCCTTTAACATTTTAAGATTTACCTTTTAAAGTGTTGTTCTAAATTTCATTTTGAATTATTTACATGATAATTTAATTTGAGATCTGTAAATAAACCCATAGATCTGGACATTTGCTTACTCTGCTTCTTCGGTTTTCTTTCTTTGTTTTCTTTTGCTATTTACACTTAATAGTAAAATGAATACACGCACGCCAAAACGCGCCAATTGGAGAACCAACTTCAAATGGCGCTTCAAGAACTTAAGGCATCAAAGGAGCAGTGTGAGCTGTTGTGTAAAGAAAGGGATGACAACGAAAAGGAAATAATAAATATAATTGCTAAAAATACTCAACTAAAAGTGATATGGTTAAGTTGCATAAAGAATATACTTTTGTTTTAAAAGAAAGGATGAACTTCAGAGAACAGTCGATGAGTTTGACCAATGCAACAAGGAATATGAGGAATCCTCAGATTAATTGCTGCATTGCAGTTACAGTTAAGTGAGGCTAATGAGCAGATTGTGCAATTAAAACAATACATAGATAACTTGAAAGCGTCCCAAACTCAAAGTCTGTTCAATGAGCTCATAGAATGTGAATCTTCTAAAGCATTGCAACCCTCCACAACAATCGATTTGACTGGTGATGATTATGTCATCAAGAACAGCAAGGATTACCTGCAGTAGAAGAAAATTAAAGAAATACATAAAATTAATAAATATATTAGGAAAGTACAAAAGTTAATTAAAACTAAAATTAATGTCAAAATTATATAAATGTATGTAAAGAAAAGCAAAATTAATTAATAAACTTAAATTATATTCAATTGAGGTGGAAAATATCAATAACTGTTATGAGACTGATATAGAGTGTCTAAACTATAACTAAGAAAGAATTAGTGAAGGATCTGGGGATATTACTGGATTGCAAGTTAAGCTTCTCAGAACATATTGAAACAATAACGCACTCGGCCTACAAAAGCCTTGGCTTCATCCTACGCGTAAGCAGACCCTTTACTGATATTAACTGTATTAAATTACTTTACTTTTCATATGTTAGAAGCGTCCTTGAATATTGCAGTACTATATGGAACCCACATTACATTGTTCATATAAATAACTTAGAACAAATTCAGCACAAATTCCTGAGACATTTAAAGTATAGAAATTTTATTTACACTAATAACTATGAAGAGTCTTGTAGATATTTCAATATAATAAGCCTTGAGGATAGACGTACTCTAATGGACATGGCATTTTTGCATGGTTTATGTAATGGAAGTATTGACTGTGTAACCTTAGCTGACAGAGTTCTCTGCTTTTGTACTCCGAAACGTAGAACGAGACATACACCTTTGTTTGCAGTTGTTAAGACAAAGACAAACTATGCACAAACTCTCTGGTGAATCGTTTACAAAAAGTTTATAATAAAGATTCCACTCAGTTGATATTTTCCATTCCAGTAAGGATAAGTTTAAGAAGGATGTTTTGAAACTTCTGATGTAGTGAGTTTGGGTAACTCATTAACTCATACACACACACACACACACACACACACACACACACACACATATGCCCGCGTGAGGGAGGCGCACACAAGCATTATGTATGTTGAAAATCTTTTAATTTTCTTGTAATGTTTTCTAGATGTTTAAAATATGTATTTTAATCCCTACTACTTTGCCTTCAACATGTCCGTTATAAATTGAAAATACTATTTAAATAATGTAAATCCGTTTTTGGCTATAATTTAAGATCATAAGATGTACGTACGATGTAACAAAGAGCTGTGGATTTTGTTTGAAATAAAATAAAATAAAATAAAATAAAAATTTAACAATTTTATCACTTAAAACTCCTACAAAGTATATCAAATAAATATGAATCGGCTCAGGATGAGATAAAAGAACACATATTGGCCATGAATGATCTGGTAAAGTCATGTAAGTATAATGAGGAGCGCTATGACTCCATAATTAAACATCAGAGTGAGTATCAGCGCCCATACCAGGTTCATCGGGGACAATATGTGTAAAAATAATGATAACAGTAAGGACATTATTTTCACCTACACTCTATGGCAGTACCATAACAAAGAATATTAACTTAAAAGTAATTTAAATATTAATAAAATAAAGTTATTATGTATTGTGACGACATAGGCAAAAATTTGGGCACAATGTTAAATAACTGTTTAAAAGGACATCAGGTTAGTAATTGTTGTATGCCTGGAGCATCCTTTAGTCATATAATGAATAAAGTTTTAACTAGTAAGTTTTGCCCTAATAGCACATTAATAATTCTTGTTGGGAGAAGAGGCAATGTAAACAAAACTCGATTATTAAAATTAATTGATCATCTAAATACTTTAAATGTACATAAAATTATCTTGTTTACATTGCCTTACATACAGGGTTGGCCACAGGAAAATAAACTAAGATACAATTTAAATTTATTAATGAATAACTTTTCATTTAATAACAATTTAAACTTGACATCTAATTGTTATAATTATAATAATATAATTAATTTAATAGACATAAATAATTTCATTAAGAAAATTGACTAGAGATAGGTATTACCTATCCAAATATAATTTAATACAGATAGCAAATGTACTATCTTATTGTTTATATATTAACTCAGCCAAGGACTTGGCTACACCGACATCTGCTTCTTTTGAGCAGTGTAATGACTTAATATGTAATTTGGAATCAGTTCCAAGTAATTTAAATTAGAAAATGAGACAATAGCGTTAATCTCTAGCAGTTATAATAATTTAAATAATTTAGAATATAGCTTACAAATCCTTAATTGTATGACTCCACAGAGTGATAATACAAATTGCTTACACTTGGTGCATCAGAATATACAAGACATGATAGGTAAAGAGCTAGAAATTAAATTGTTCTTAAATAGCAACAATATTCATATTTTATGTGTTACTGAACATTGGTTAAAAGCTTATAACATAATGTTTAATTTCAGTAATCACCAGGTGGTCAGTTCGTTCAATAGAGAAACGGTATTATTTTTAATACTAGTACCGAATATGGTGTGTTTCCTGATTTGATGAAGCATAGTAAAGTAATACCTTTATTTAAATCTGGTAGTACATTAGACCCCGCCAATTTTAGACCCATTTCTGTACTGCCAACACTAAGTAAAATTTTGAAAAATATTCTTGATCAAATGTTAATTTTTTTAATGTTAATAATTTACTTCATAAAAATCAATTCGGTTTCACAGGGTCGCTCGACAACTGATGCTGGTGTTGAGCTGATTAAATATATTTTCAATGCATGGAGAATTCACAGGATGCTTTGGGTATATTCTGTGACCTATCCAAAGCCTTCGATTGTGTTCACCATGAAACATTAATCAGAAACTACAACACTACGGTGTAAGAAGTAATGCTCTTAAATTAATTGTTTCATATTTAAGTAACAGAACTCAAAAAGTTGTCATTAATAGTATGAGCTCTTCCGGGTCGATAGTACAAATGGGCGTGCCTCAAGGCTCAATTCTCGGCCCTTTCTGTTTCTTGTATATTAATGACTTACCTTACATAGTAGGATAACCATAATATAGTATTATTTACTGATGACACTTCATTAATTTTCAAATTAAAACGACAATTATTAAAATATGACGAAGTAAATAATGCTATATCTAAATTAGTAAATTGGTTTAATGTTAATAACTTGCATTTAAATAGCACTAAAACGAAATGTATAAAGTTCATGACTCCAAATGTCAGACAATTAAATACTAATGTAATTTTAAATGGGAGGAACTGAGTCTTGTCGATACCACCATTTTTCTTGAATAACACTAGACGCGAAGCTCAATGGAGCCCCATATATCAAAGTTAGCAAGCAGACTTAGTTCTGCAGCATATGCTGTAAAAGATTAGAAATCTTACCAGTGTGGAAACAGCTAGACTTGTTTACTTTAGCTATTTCCATAGCATAATGTCGTATGGTATTTTGCTATGGGGACACGCAACTGACACTGAAATTATATTTGTTTTACAGAAGAGGCCATAAGAGCAATCTATGATTTAAAACCTAAAGAGTCGCTCAGACAAAAATTTAAGTAAATTAATATATTAACTTTGGCCTCTCAATACATTTATGAAAATGTAATGTACGTACACAAAAATAAAAGTAGTTATACAAAATAAGTGATATTCATTCTGTAAATACTAGGAACAAACACAAGCTAGTAGTACAGTTACTCGACTCCACCGAGTCAGTAATTCATTCTTGGGGCGATGTATACGCTTACAACAAAATCCCAGAAAATATACAAAATTCGACCTGCTCAAAATTCAAAAACTTTATTAAACATAGTTTGTATAAAAAGGTTATTATAATGTTAAGGAATTTATGGATGATAATAACCCTGGGAATGAGTGTTGGCTGCCAGGCTGTTTCTAATTTGTTTTGTGTGGTTAATTGTGTAATATACATGATTGTAAGCTGTTATTTAAAAAAGTCCTGCTGGGTTTCTTGCTGGTTCTTCCCTGGACAGAGGTTTTTTCGAACCAGTGGTAATTAGACAAAAGAGTGACTTTCAATAAGTATTATTTATAATCTATATTGAATAAAAAGTTTCTGTTTCTGTTTCAATAAAGCTGCAACGTTACTACACTATGTTAATGGAAGGTATATTAAAGAATATTGTGAAAATGCTAAGATTATCTAAAGACCTATCCATCGGGAAACACTACTTACTTATTGACGTTGAGCATAGTGCTAATATCCTATCAGCACTATGCTCAACGTCAATTCTTCAAATATTCAGTCTTCTGTATAACCTGCTGAAGAGTATGTATGTGGTCTATAAATAATACTAAAGCCTCTTCGGAAACCGGTTTGTGTGGGAGACTGGAAGTCGTCGAGACTGCGTATGATTCGATTTCCCGACGCCTTTTAGTCATTATGGCAGAATCGGACCTCAGCATTGTACTCAATGACCTCAATAGTGTCTGCCAACGGATAGGTCTTTACATGAATATGGACAAGACAAAAGTCATGTATAACGTCCATCTCACACCTATGCGGGAGTTGTTGGGAACAGTACTAGCACACTATTTTAAATAGTCACCTCTTAGGACACCTACGGGGCGATACCAGGTAGTTGATTCACTTACATTGTCTTCAAAGGTCATATAATATGACGTTGGCGTCAAAGGATGGCGAAAAAGGTTTCTCCATTTTACACCCTTACTATTTGTGGAAAATGGAGGGTGTAAAATGGAGAAACCAAGGTGCACCTGATAGTTGGACAGACGATACATTAATAACGAAAAACCCATCTCAATCGAACTGAACCTAAATCCCTTAAAGTGGTGATGGGAAGGAGCATTGGCATTTACTAGGTGGTAAAACTCCTTTTCTGCCTAGGAGTCGGAGAGGGTAAGTACTACCCTCTTACCTACTTCTGCTACCAAACAGCAGTGCGTGCACTACTGTGTTCTGGCTATAGAAAAGCCATTGTAATTACAGCCTGTGAGCAATTCCACCTTAACTCTCAATGGTAACAACGCGTCTGTAGCCTATTTTTTTTAAATTGGTTGCAGGTTACCATGGACTGCAGCAGCCACATACTGTCAGTTGGACTATTTTTTTGCTTGTCACTTCAATTGTATAAATGTCCCGTGCATTCTGGTCTCTCGCCAAGGCTGTCCAAGGTAACTTCAGTCAGCCATCTCTTCCGTCTCTACACACTCGAGGACGACTCACTGGCCAATGCCGCAAAGGAGAAAGCCGATCTGCTAGGCTTTTTCTTTGCGTCCAACTCGACTCTCGATGACGGGAGGAGCACTGATAGAATCCCCTCAATTGTGCTGAGGACGTATGCTCCAGAGTTGGCACCGGATCTAACGCGTCTTTTCCGGTAGTCTTACTCCCTAGGCGTAGTCCCAAATTCATGGAAGATGGCTTTCGTCCACCCGATCCCTAAAAAAGGCGACCGCTCAGGCCTATCACCATCACCTCCTTTGTCTCCAAAATAATGGGATCCATTATAAACTGCCAGCTCATGCGGTACCTTGAGAATCACCAGCTGATTAGTGACAGTCAATACGGTTTTCGTCGGGGTCGATCCGCTGATGATCTTCTGGTCTACCTGACTCATAGATGGGCGGAGGCATTAGAGTCCAAGGGGAGGTTGGCCTTAGTTTGGCCATTGCGAAGGCCTTCGATCGGGTTTGGCACAAAGCGCTTCTTTCGAAGCTCCCTTCCTATGGGCTTCCCGAGAAATTGTGCAATTGGATCACCAGCTTTCTTGCAGATCAGCATCAAGGTCGTAGTAGACGGTGCATACTCGATTACAAGCCTATTAATGCTGGTGTTCCACAAGGCTGCGTGCTGTCACCAACGTTGTTTCTGTTTATGCATATCAATGATATGTTGCAAACCCGTAGATAACAGCACTGGTGATGCTCTATACACCGACCGTGCCAATATTTCTCGGAAAACGTCGCCAGTACCGGAACAAACTTGTGTCTGAAGTCGAGTCTTTGTATCCGGTCTATGGTATCAGTTCTGCAAGCATGGTAAGTATAAGCTCTTACAAGTGATGCTTGGCCACTCTCACATTCTTGGAAAAATGTATGTCCAGCAGTGTACTTAAAATGTCTGATAAAGGAAGAAAAAGGCGCCAATAATACAAGACGTAACGTTTATTAGAAATAAATACTACGTTATTGCTTTCTGAAGTATCCACTCCTAGCACAGCGAAGCGTAATAAAGAAAACATTTGCATTTAATTGCTTGTATTCCTTTCTATAATACATGACCTTTAAACACAAACTAGTATAGTTATTAAACTAGCTTTCCTTCGTCTACATCTAAAGTAAAATGTAATAGCCTGTAAAACGTCTTATTGCTAGACGCAGTCCTCCTCTCAAAGATAGGGTTCTGTAGCAATTACATAGTGCAATTATGCAACATGTTCGCAGATTTTAAATGTCCCTAAAATATTTTATGCTTCTGACATGCAGTAATGTCATTGGTGCCGGCAGAGATCGGACTCAGGTTGCTCCCGTACGGTATTTATGTAAAAATGCAATATATATCGTCTACCTGATATAAGCCAGTGCTTCACTCCTATCCCATCTGATTGTAAGTGATGATGGTGCCGAAGATGGTAAAGCGCAATGACCCTTTTTTTAAGATTTACTATTGATTCTTGATGACACCTATATATTGTACTCAGATTGGCGCTGGTAAAAAATTCCATTCTGAAAAGGAGTGGAAAAACGAGTAAGGTAAGTACAGCGTCATACGATGCGTTTACGATTGCGACGCCTAAGCGATGCGTTGTACCTACTACCACATGAGTAAAGAACGGTTTCTTTACTCATGTGGTAAACACGACGCACTATCTGTACACCCTGAGTTTGAGCACTAGCCGAACCGGTTTAAAGCAGTTTCTCTCTGTACGTGACGAGCCACCAGTGCTCACGCACACACGCGCCTTAAACTTGTAGTAGTGAACCTATCATAGCGCGGTTGTATGGAGCTTTGCCTCTATACGGTTTCACAGTGACATGCCACACGGTGCATTGCGACGTCCCTCGGTGACACAACGCACGCTGCACAACGCAGCGCACGCGTTATATAAGAAGACCAGTGTATCATGTTAAATGCGCAAACGTTTGTTTCAGCGGTAGCGAAATAATAGCAGCAATGGAACTAGTTTACTAGCTCCATTGTCACCCAAAGATTGACACACCAAACAGCAAACACAACAGCGTCTCTTTTATTATTTTATACTTTATTGAACCATATACAATGTATGGGATCAAAAGGCGGACTTAACGCTAAAAGCATTATCTGTCAGTCTACCTTACGGCAGTGATATTACGTCGAGGTGGTTACAGGAAAAACAGCACAATAGAAATATTATAAAAATAAATATAAAAATACCTTTTTTCTCTCAGTAAGACTTTTTCATAAATTTGTGATGAAACAACCCCAGAGAGTAATTTAAAATACTCGTGTTGGGGTGTTTCGGTCTTACCCTGGTGCTTAACATTTAATGAGATCTTAAAATTAAATAATACAGGTATTTATGTATTACATAAAACTACTAATCTATGTTTGTTTTTGTGAGCCCTATATATAAACTCGTTGTGTTGTTATAGAATAAGGGTGACAAACGAGCACACAGTCCACCTGATGGTAATTGGTTTCTGTGGCCCATAGATATCCTTAGTTAAGAATTAAAATGCAGATGCGTTGTCACCACTGAGGACTAAGATGGAATACTTATCTCGTTTCCAGTAAAAAAGGGTCTCCGGTTCTCCACACTCACCATATGAAGCATTAAGCTGCTATTTAACGATGGTATTCTGTGAGAGGATGATAGTTCCCCGGTCGAGCCGACCCATTCGTGCTACAACTATACTAGAGCTGTAGTGTGGCTCTACTGGCACCGCAGTGAGCGGCGTTGCCTATTCGTCGAAATTATAGCGGTTCCACGATGCAACGCACTGCCTACGTCCGTGTAGCTTCACTCTAAATGGAGGATTTTTTATACGTGGTAGAGCCATGCTGCAGCTATACTAATGGTATAGTTGTACCACGAATGGGTCGGCTCGACCGGGGAAGGACCACGCTCTCACAGAATACCAGCGTGAAATAGCAGCTTAATGCCGCTGTGTTTCGTATGGTGAGTGTAGAGAACCAGAGACCCTTTTTACTGGAAACGAGGCATTCCATCTTAGTCCTCACGGGTGACAACGCATCTGCATTTTGATTCGTAATCGAAGATAGATGTAGCTGTCTATGTGTCACAGCAACCACTTACCATCAGGTGGACTGTGTGCTCGTTTGTCACCCTTATCCTATAAAAAAAATGCCAGTGGCAATACGAAGATTTCCCTGCGCTCGCTAAATATGTTTATCCTTTCATTTTGCTTCAGTCTTTCGTATAAATAATCACTAAAGAAGCCTCAGTGGAGAGTGTTCGGCGAATCAGTGTGCATGACAAACATATGTTGTTTTATAATAAGTAGCTAGATACTTGTAGAATATATGCAAAAACCGCGTCGCCTTACGCCTAAACGAACGAACTGGTAAGACTTTACCCCAAGGTCAGAGGGGAAAGCGGCAACTTGGCATGACGTTCGACGGGCCACTCAGGACAGTCGTGTAGCATTGTGTCGCATGCATACATGTAACTCGAAAACAGTGTGTTTACACTGCACTTCGCACGTTAAGCATCGTTGCACGCTTAAATAGTGCTGGCATTCAGTGTTTAAAGGTTCACAGGAAGGTTTAAATGTACAAATAAAATATTACACTACAATTTTTCTAACTTTTCAGTGTATTATACATCTATTTAAGTTGTACATAAACATTATTTATTCACATTGCTAAATCTACTTTACACAATAAATGTCATGATAAAATTTATTGTTTTCTTAAAAAAATAAAAGTTCCATAATTTACATTAAGAATTGCTAAAGTAAGTAAGAAAGTAAGTGCGCAGCTTCCATTTCATCTGATTTCAAGACATGTCAGAGGTCAATGACGTCTAGACGTCGTATTTCTCTTAAAACTTCCACTGTTCTAAAAATATTTGTAAGAGAATACTTTTATAGCTGACGAATGCAATTTGTTATTTAACGTTCGTGAAAATTTGGTCATTTAATAAAAAAAGTAGAAATGAATTGTATTAAAACTCTTACATTAGAGTAACGAATAATTATATGATAATATTACAGTTCTATACAGTTTACCGTGTAGTGGCGATGTAAGAATATCCACTACCCCATATCATCCCGTGGGTGTCGTAGGAGGCGACAGAGGGAAACAAATTAGAAGATGGGCAGCAGCGTCTTCTTAATAACGACTAAAAATAAAAAAACTGCGGATACCAACCCGCTCGCCCAGCGTGGCAACTATGGCAAATATCCCCCCTATGAGGCAATCTATGGGGGAGGCCTATGTTCAGCAGTGGACTTTAATACGCTGTAACAGTAACGGTAATATTACAGTTAAAGAAAACTTAGCACGCATTGATCGTGAGCTGTGATTATCTTAGTGAAAATACTAATAATCATGAAGTTTATAGTCATCGTTTTTTTATAGAATAAGGGTGACAAATGAGTACCTTATGGTAAGTGGATTCTGTGTTTCTACGCTGTGTGCTTAAGAATCAAAACGTAGATGTGTTGTCACCCCTGAGAACTCAGATTGAATGCCTCGTTTCCAGTAAAAAGGATCTCCGGTTCTCTACACTCACCATACTAAACACAGCAGCATTAAGCTGCTATTTTATGTGCGTCCTCCTACCGCGGTCGAGCCGACCCATTCGTGATACAACCATATTATAGCTGCAGCGTTCTTGTCACATTTGTAAAATTTTATATCGATCAGACGTCTGGAAGTGGATGAAAACTGAATTATAAAATTCCATTACATTCATACATACACACATACACTCACGACACAATCTGAGCTTAGTTTAGGTTTCACAGGTAAAACTTCGTCTCCCGCAAATGAACTAAAAACAACCGCATGTATTTGTATTTTAATTAGCACACCGCGAACTGTATTGTAAAATAAAGTTTATTATTATTATATATAGGTATTTAATCATAACGTTCTATTAAACAATCGTAAAAACAAAGTTGTTCCATTGTTATTTTCATATTATTATTATGGTAATAAATCGGCTTGCTAGCTGAGCATCTACAACTCTAAAACACTTCAAATAAAGATGATTACAGAGTCATAACCATAGTGACTGACATAGCGTAACGGACCAGCAAGCTGAAGTTACAATGGGCCGGCCATATAGCTCGAAGAACCGACAAACGATGGCAAAAAAGGTTATTGAGTGGCAGCCATACCTGTAAGCGAAGTTTATGGCGCCCTCCCACTACATGGAGTGACAATTTCATTGTTGCTGGCGGGGATCGAACCCGGGTTGCTCGCGTACTGTGAGATTTACAGCGAGCGCTAACCATTTGAACTACCACGGCTCACGGCGGTTTCACAGTTTAGCACTTTTTAATTGTTCTAAGGAACGACCTGCATTAATATAAAAAAAAATTGTGCGTGTCAGTTCCGACGTGTGACTGGAGTTTACTCCTGAAAACGATTGTCTTAAAATATATACAATATACAACGGCAGTAAATGAACCCATTTATTATTTGTATTGATTTGATAAAATATATTACCTAAATTATATTAAATAAAAATGTATGACTTATATTACACTTTTATTTCTTGAATAGTAACGTCATTACTAAATACATTATTAATTCCTTTTTCAATAGGTTTTCAGAAACTAAAATACGTTATATGAACGTCAGAAGGACATGAGTTACGAATCGTGGAAACATTGCATCAATTGTTGTATCTAGTGTTCCCCAGTGTTCTACCAGAAACTAAATTTAAATTATGTTCTTTTTTCAAAATTATGTCGCGCAGATGAAAACCATAACGGCTTCACTTTTTGTTACCGCTTGGTTTTACTACCCATTTATTTTCATACCGTGCTATATAGCGCACGATTGATGAAACGATTCTTAAAGAGTAAGCTCCAATAAACTCCAAAAACAAAACGCAGTTCTGTATGTGTGTACGTATTTATGTATGTGAAGAAACGATGTCAATTCAAGAAATGTTTAAATCTGCTCTCTCTTTCTCTTCAAATGACAAAAGAAAGAGACAGGTATAGAAATAATACATAAGTAAGCGATTATAGACGATTAAAGGCGTATATTATCATCATTATCATTACAGGCCTTTACAAGTTTTCTGCTGAACGAAGCCTTCCCTAAATAATATGAAGACCGTGAAATAAAGATATATAATAATAATATTATAGAAGTTATTATATAATATAATATTATATTATATAATAACCTGCTATGCCCCTATCTCATCTTTTGTACTGAATATACTCACAATAAAGAACGCTTAAATAAATAATTATTACCTCTAATTATCGTATTATTTTAATTAATTAATTGATTGCGGGAGTACCGCTAAGTATAATACGATGATTATACCAATAAATTAATATTTAATATAAAAATACAAACTGAAATACTAAATAGCATAAATAAAAATTCCTTTTGAATGCCTTTATGAAGTTATGAACTAACTTATCTTAATAAACCTAATTAAACTTAATTACAGAAAGCCGAGTCCGAAATAAATTTCCTTGTAATAAGAGAGGAGAGCTTTAACAGTGGACTTGTCGTATATAATACTGTTCTAAGGAAAAGCCAGTAATTATAATATCCATCCCAGCAGTCGCTTTTCCGCCATATTAAGCACTGAAACAAAATTAACTTAGTTTACTTTGGCGGATTTTTGCTAAAAGGTTTAATTCTTTCACAAAGCTTGAAACGTTTAACTGGTTTAAACAGATTTAACACAATTTGCCAAATTTAATTTATTTGACTGTAATTGGTATTTTTAAGGATAATGTTGTAATTTTAGCCAAAAATTAGCTTTTTAAACTCAATTAAAACCATTTGAGTGACGTTTTTTTTGTGAATGAATATCTTAAATCCCACAGTTCTTTGCTTTCACCTCAAGGCCCTGGAAATACTTACGCTGCAATCGGCTGGAACCGGCCCTAAATGCTGCTAACTTTCAGGCTAGCATAGACAGTGTACATCTTGGGAAAAGGACAACTCATCCTTTTTTTTAAATATATTAGATATAGACAAACGGATTACCAGTCCACCGGAAAGTGAATAGATACTTCAGCCTCCTAGACCTCTAACCAACTTCAAACAAATCAAGACACAGATATGCTGGCATCTCTGCGCCTGTGCTCGAGGCTGACAAGATTATTTTCAACCAAATCAAGGTTAGCACGTCACCACCAATAAGCCTCTTAGCGTCTCTCCACTGAGTCCAACGCTATTAGCGTGGCATTTTGTAGCACCAGAACATATGTGACAGCAGTACTCCATGCACGGCCGGACTAGCACTTTATTTAAGGTAAGAAGCTGCCCCACTGCTACCTTACTACACAATGTAATTATTTCTTAACTTTTTAACAAATATATAAAAAAATATAGAAATCGTCACAGCACCTACGTTTCATATTATGAAGCGTATGTGCAACAATAAATAGGTAAGGCTCGCGCACTTGTCGCGCCCAGCTGGTGTTCTTAAATCTTAAGGTTGACCATTGGCTATCACTAATGCCAGAGTGCGGCACAATATTTATTTCTGCATATGTTTTGCTAAGCATTTATCGTCAAAGGCTTTGGTATGCCATGGTATTAAGGCGCTCGCTTTAAGTTTTGTTGTTAGCGGCCCAGCTGAGTTCGACTCCGGCATCATCACCATTCACGTCTTCATTTGTAAGTTTATGTGCTGATTTACTTCTTAGTGAGGAAGCAAAGAATCGTGAAAAATACTACATGCCCGAGAAATAAAAATAAAATTAAGAGTATACTCATTCTGCGAACACGGACCGCAGCAGACTCCTCTCGCTTTTGACATTTTCAATGATGTGACGACGCTTAGGTTCAGCTGGGGGTCGATTGCTGGATGCTTAGATCTTCATTTGTTGTTTGTAAATTTTCATCAACGTAAAAAATATTGTATAGGCAAAATATTTACACAGTTATTATAATTTTAACATGTCTAAGAAGGGATATAGTTCAATTTGGCTACATGATGGGAGCATCTTTAACATTTTTAACATTTAATATTATCATAACTTTCTTCAACATAGCTACAAACATAGTATGTGCGTGTCATACACATTCCAGTGTAATATGTTTATGTCTGTGTTTTTATTTCAAACATAATATATATATATATATATAAATTATTGTCGTGTGGAAAGAACGTTACATTCAGTAAATAAAATATACGAATGGATTTACCAGAGCGTATATTCCGATTAGGATTAGGACCATAAAATCACAAGGAGCTAACAGGTAAAGTCAATCCAAGTAGTAAAAGATGCGAATGTAACAAACAAGCATATAGTCCATTTGATTGTAAATAGACTACGAACAGTACATGACCCACCTTAGATACCTACATCTATCTCCGATCAAGAACCATTAATGTAGACGCACTGTCACCCCTCAGGAATAAAATAGAATATCTCATCACCAGTTGAATGGTCTTCGGTTCTCGTCACCATACAAAACATATCAGCATTATATTGCTATTTTGCTCTGATATTCTGTGTGCTTTTCCCCATAACCCATTCGTGATGCAGTCATAATAATAATGTTATCCAGACCGAATTTCGGTCACAACGGCCAGTCTTAACGGAGACTAGCCATCTGCGCAGAACAGGATTAAAGTGCTTCAGTGTATGCGCAAGCATAGGTGCACTCTCTATGCCCTCACTGGAATGTTCCGATGGGACGGTAATCTGACACAACCGGAGAGAGATCAGGCGCAGGCCTTACGTGTTTTCCGAGGCACGGGTTTATAACACCGCCAACTTCCCAACTCCGGGCTGCTACTGAGAATATATTTTCAGAAAAACCCAATAACTGAGGTTTTACCGTGCAAAATACGTGGTAAAGCCATGCTGCAGCTATATTAGTAGTATAGTTGTATCACGAATGGGTCGGCTCGACCGGGTAAGGACCACGCTCTCACAGAATACCAGCGTAAAATAGCAACTTAACAATGCTGTGTTTCGTATGGAGAGTGTAAGAACCGGAGACCCTTTTTACTGAAAAAGAGGCATTCCATCTTAGTCCTCACGGGTGACAACGCATCTGCATTTTGATTCTTTATTGAGGATAGATATAGATGTCTATGGGTCACAGCAACCACTTACCATCAGGTGGACTGTGCTCGTTTGTCACCTTATTCTATAAAAAATACTTCTGGGTATTTAAAAAAAAATCTGTAGGTAGTATGTACTGTAATCTTTCAAAATTGTGTATACGTAATCCTTCTAAATCCTACATTTATTTGAAATATTAAAACAATCAAAATTTTTATTTATCAAAATATAAATTATTTAACAGCTTTAATTAACGATTAATGCGGGTTGAAACCGCAGTTTTTGAAACTATGCCAAATATACTCCCTATGAGGCAATCTGAAAGGAAGGCTTATGTTTCAGCACCATTAGCAACTTTGGATAAGCTGTATGAATGGATAATGCTTACATAAATTTGATAAGGCAATAGGAAAAAATTTATTGATAGACACTAAACTTTTCTCTTTTCACACAATTTCTCACCCTTTTCCATTGTATTAGTCCGCATTTCTACAGCATTGACTTTAATGCTATTTCTACCCCACTGAATTTCACTACAATAGATTAAGGTGGCGACTAACAAAGCACTGAATTTCGTACGCCTTTTGTGACATCTTCTGACTTCCCACAATAGAGTGAAGGGCCCCATTTAATCTGGATCTTGCATTCACTCATGTTGGCCATTTCTCCTACCAAAATCCCATTAAGATTATCATTGTAGATAATAGAAGATTAACTATTTCATTAACACTATAATTATATAATTTTTGTGGTTATACATGCAAACAGCTGTGTAGTGATAACATAGGAGAATACACTAGCCCATATCACCTCGTGGGTTTCGCAAGAGGCGACAGAAGGAATCTACATCTATCTTCGTTTTCGAATTTAAATGCAGATGCGTTGTCAGCCGTGAGGACTAAGATAGAATGCCTCCTTTCCAGTAAAAAGCGTCTCCGGTTCTCTACACTCACCATACGAAACACAGCAGCATTAAGCTGCTATTTTACGCTGGTATTCTGTGAGAGCGTGGTCCTTCCCCGGTCGAGCCGACCCATTCGTGCTACAGCTATACTATTAATATAGCTACAGCATGGCTCTACCACGTAATTCTGATAACAACTCAAAATTATTAAAAAACAGCGCTTGCCGACCCGCCTGCCAAGCGTGGTTACAAGGGCAAATATCCTCCCTATGCTACAGTTAAAGTTACAACAGTCTATACACGTCCCACTGCTGGGCACAGGCCTCCTATCATTTCTGAGAGGGTTTTTAGGACAAGGAGATGTACGCCGCGCTGCCCCAATGCGTGTTGGCGAACTTCACATCCCTGCGAAATTTTTTCCAAATATTTTTGGAGTTTATTGGAGTTTATTGGAGTTTACTCCATAAGAATCGATTTTCATATATAATCCTTGTATGAAAATGTATGCGGAGTAAAATCAAACGTTACGTCATGCGTGACTACGTAATGTCGTGCGCAACTTATATTGCGCAGCCGCAAGCACAGAGTACTCTCGGCTGTACTACTTTATATAAACAAATAACAACTGTCAACCAACTGTCAACTTGCGGAGTTTCATATATAATCGTTCGTAAGGAGTAACTCCAGTCGTGCGTCGGAGCTGACACACACACTTTTTTTTTCGTATTTCTCAGACATGCAGGTTTCCTTACGATGTTTTCCTTCACCGCCGAGCACGTGGTAAATCAGCACATTCAATCAACAATTTCATTTTTGTGTTGCTCGCGTACTGTAAAATTTACAGCAAGCGGTTGGCCCCTGAGCCACCACGGCTCCCTCCCTATGAGGCAATCTAAAAGGAAGGCTTACGTTTCAGCACCATCAGTAACGATAAGCTGTAATGAATGGATAATACTTATAGAAATTAGATAAATCAATAGGAAAAAATAAATTGATACTAGATATGTGTCCGTGTTGCGGACAAATGTACGGCGAAGATTAGAATTATAATCACATATATATAATACATACGTATAATTCAAATTAATCATTGTCTTAAAGCACAATAGAATATATGAAATGTATTTAATTAAACATCAAAGTTCATAAGAATATATACAATTAAGTTTTGGCTAATTTATTAAGTGAAGTTTTAAATGATGCCAGTAAAAATCTCAAAACATCTCAAAAACACTATTGGTTAAAATAAATCGTATACTAGCATTAAAAGGTCAAGTTAAGGGTAGGAATAAGTTTATAGAAAAATTGTTATAATGTTGATTTTAAGTAATACACTTTTGTAAATTATTAAAAAATGAATCCAGAAGACTTTTTCGATTTTATATTTTATAAGGTTATTACTTGTAGAAATGAGGGAAAGGGGGAAGTATTTTTAGCCCCAGGTGGCTGTAACCCAAACCACGCCAGCGCATTGTCAGAGTTATTAATCACAATGCTTTATGCAGTGCTTTGTCCTGGTAGAAAATGTACAGAGGGCTAAATAAAATAAACGACTTATAATACCATCGAAATGACTACCTTCTTTGTTTAATGTTATTCGGAGGAATGTATAGGGTATACCTTTATATATTTTAATTTGGAAGAAAAAGCACTGCTATTTTCGAAATTTTGTAAATTTAACAAAATGCACACTTCTGTATAATGTCTTAATATGAATCTCTTTTACTTTAGTCTATAAAGTAGAACTGGTTAACTTTAATTTATTCTGCTTTCACGACATATCTAATTAGAATGAAGTCTTTCACTTGTGTATTATCTCTATGGTCTAGACTAGTCATTAAGTACTCTTTGGTCTAGACGTTGAATATAAGCATAAAATTTAAACTATTTTTATGGCAGATTAAAGAGTTGGAAAACATTTGAATGAAAATTTAATTAAAGTTTAAAACAATAATGTTTAATCATATAATCCAATCCTATATGTACAGACAAAGAATTTTTTTGGTCGTTATTAAAGGGATTTTAGTGTGACGGTTTCGTGGCTCAGTGGCTTAGCAATATGTTGCAGCTCTAAGGGCCGCGGGTTCGAATCCGCACGGAACAAGTATTTGTATGGCTTACAAATAATTGTTCCGGGTCTGGATTTTTGTCCTTGTTCATGAAATTTATGTACGTAAACTGCCCCCACGATACAGTAGAAAATTCTAGTGTAGAGGTAACGTTTTCAAAATAAAAATAGTAATAGTACATAGTTCACAATAGGTAACTTACTAAATTCAATCTTTAAAAAAAATGTTATTCACACATGAACGCGCGTATCGGTAAAGAGTCTTTGACAATACTTTTATTTTCCAGCCAATACAGAGGTAATAAGCCCACATACAATTAGCAAATAAAAAGTTATTTTAATTTAATTTGATTTTTTTATGGTCTAGTTTTGTGAAGTAAATTTTCTATACATTAGAATACTGATTCTGATAAGGCACTTAAGGGGAACCATAGGGTCTTTGTTACATGTTATAGTATACAAACTGCCAGGCTACGCGGTCAACATTAAATAATAATGACAAAGTATGAAGTAAAACCAGCCTCATGTCATTTCTGAGAAGGTTATGGAGTAATTAGTTTGCCGCCTGGTCCAGTGAGTGTTGGGGGACTTCACGTGTCCTCAAAATATTTTATTCCTTTGGCATGCAGATTTCCTCACGATATTCTCCTTTAACACCAATAACGCGGTAAATCAGCGCTCAAATAGCAATTAATAATTCAATTATGCCGGCGGGAATGAAAGTTATATAAGACGTGGTGCAGTGGTGATTAGCAATGAGTTGCAGCGCTAAAGGCCGCGGGTTAGAATCTCGCACGGAACAAGTATTTGTATGGCCTACAAATAATTGTTTCGGGTCTGGATGTTTGGCCTTGTGAAATTTGTGTATGTAAACTGCCCCGACGATACAGGAGAAAATCCTATTGTAGATGTTTCATCAAAAAAAATTTAAAAAAGTACGGTTGACCCTGCAGGCCATCCCTGGAACTTCCCGCTATGTTCGATCTCAAAACGTTCGACAAATTTTTACGAACTAAGAAATTACATCAAAAACGATCCGAGCAGAAATTTCGAAGTTATTAAAAAATAACACTTTTTTTTTAATTTTTTGACAACATTTTTGAAATCTCCCATTAACACCATATAGTGGGTTTTGGAGAAATGCATACATTTCCTCCACCTCCTCATCGGAATGTGCCAAGGTTGGTGCGTAAACCTGTATGACCTTCAACGAATACCTTTCGGTGATTCTAAGTATAAGGTCCTCAAGGTCCTAAGTATAAGTAAACCCTCGTCGACACACTCATAATCTTTACTACGTTGTTAACGAGAGACTTGTGGACGATAAATCCGACACCTATTTGGGACAGATGGTCGCCCTCCCGGTGATAGAACAAGTTGCCGGATTCGAGGATTACCGTGTCCTCCCCTCTCTTCGAACCTCAGATAATCCTATAATATACCAGCGCAACTTGTCTATCTCTTCTTCCAGCTACAGTATCTTCTCGTCAGTCTTCAGGGTGCGTGCGTTGTATGTTGCCAGGTTGAGTCGTCGTAGATGGCAACCAAACCTCCACCGATATTCTTAGCACCCCCTGTCCCGGCGTTACCATGGTCGCGACCGTGGACTGGGGGCCGTCTTTTTGTCATGGGGTATGTTGCTATAGTTGCCACGCATGGCGAGCGGGATGGCAACCGCAGTTTTTTTATTGTAATTTGCTATTATCAGAAAGATGCTGCTGCCCATCTTCTGTCTCAGTTTCTTCCATCTGTCGCATCTTACGACACCCACGGGAAGATATGGAGTAGTGGGTATTCTTACCATCTATTACACGGGCAAAATATTGTTAATCGAGTGCATTATAATCCACCTATCCATCCTATTTTTCCCATAGCCTTTGAAATAATCATATTGTACGGCCAAGGTTGATTTTTCAACTGTCAGAAAAAAACTATTCATCAAATAAATTAAACCTGGCTGAATATAAAAGTGAAACAATTGAACTATTTTATTCATACAAGAGGAATTTTAACATGTTTATGTTGCAATTATAACCTTTGAATAACTCACTGATGATAACGGGGGATGTTAATTTGTTCGATAAGTGTACTTAAATTAATGTTTATTTTTGAAATATTAGATATATTTTAAATGAATTTCCTAAAGTAGAAGAAAAAAAGTTAAAAATGTGTAAAAAATTTAAGAATACTGCACTGAGGCATTGTTTTATGTATACAGGGTTATTTTGTCATAACCGGCCAAGTTTGCAGAGAAGGTTCAGAATAAGTAATATAGGCAAATAGTGAAAAAAATTAATAAAAAAATCTCAAACTTTCTGTCCTTTCTACCTTTTAATAAGCCTAGTATTTTACTACGCATGCACACATTCGTAAGGGTCGATCGGTTGGCAAAAACACTGTGGATTGAATCGCACACAGAAGAGCGCGCGTACGCGTAGTTATTGCATATAAATCACATTCAATTTGGGATAATTTCAAATAAAAGTAGAAACCTTATTTACTCGTATTTTCAAAACCTGCAATAACGTTATATCATTATTTATATATTTGAACTTAAGTTTAAAATTTGGCTACTCTTTGCAAAATAACCTTTTATACATGCACTAGAAACCGAAAACCTTATAAGTTAATCGCAGCTTTTCAATGATGATGACACAGAACCATCTGCGTAATAAATAAGTTCACCTTAGTCCCAACTAGCGACATCTGGTTAGCGCAAAATTATAAGCCCTAATTGAGTTTTAGGTTTAAAAAACAGCTGCTGTAAGAGCGGAACGGATAAAATGAGGAACTTGGCGAATAGATAAATTATAGTAAGGAATAGGATCTAGAATACCCTTTTGGACATTTTCAGGCGAGCGAAGCCGCAGATTTTATTTATTTTTATTTATTTTATTTTTATTTATTTTGAAAAACGTTACCTCCACACTAGGATTTTCTCCTGTATCGTGGGGCAGTTTACAAACATAAATTGCACAAAGACAAACATCCAGACCCGGAACAATTATTTGTAGGCCATACAAATACTTGTTCCGTGCGGGATTCGAACCCGCGGCCCTTAGCGCAGCAACTCAATTGGTAAGCCACTACGCCACGGAGCCGTCGATAAAAGTAAGTACATAATATATATGTTAAGAATATGTATATAAGCTTAATCTACGAGTACTTTTACTCAGGTATTACGCTATGGTAGTTAATCAATAATTCCCTGAGCGCAACGAGCGTAAACATTAATAATAGCTTCCCAGTTTGCAATAACTCTAACAAGAAGTTAAGTGTCCTCAAGCGCACATATCCTCATCGCTTGGTACAAGTAACAAGATAGTTACTTATTTCATTGGTAAAAAGTAGACAGAGAAGGCCTCAGAAAATTCGCCGCTGTCTTTGGAAAATAGCAAAATATTTAAAGGAAGGAAGAACAGATGACGGAATAACTAGGAGTAGCTGTGTGAAAAAGCGCCACTTTCCCTGTCTTTCTCGATATAGTCACAAGGAGAATGAAGTCTTAATATTATAATATATATAATATATATACAATACTCAAACCGATATCAGGGACTAGCGATATATTTGGCAACAGAAAAAAATAAAACAGAAGATGGACAGCAGCCGATAACAAACACTCAATAATAATAAAAATTGCTGTTGCCAACCTGCCAGCCAAGCGTGGCAATTATGACAAATATCCATATGAAGAAATCTATGGGGCAGGACGATATTCAGCTGTGAAATTTTGATAGGCTGAAATGAATGAATAAATTTACTGGTCAACATTTTGCTTGCAGCCACATTTCCAAATTGATGTACATTCGGCCGGTATCCAAGAGCCGGCTTCTTACTCAGTTTATGAGACGGACATCATATGAAAGCGCTGCATATCATACAACACTTAAATATATTGTTTCATTGAAGTTTACGGTGTTGACAATTATTACCCGAGTGATTTACATTGATTCATAGTGTTAAATTTGAGTTACAAGAGATTGCCAATCAATTACGTAATCCATCAGATGGCAAGTGATTACTCAACCGCTGGATCACTGTCAAACATAAACAAAGGGTATTCAATTAATAATCTGCAATTATAATGACTCTCCCTTCAAATTGGACCACATTAGGTATACTGCTGCTTTGATAAAGTAGGTAAAAGCTTAGTAATATAGAGTTGTGAACCAACCTTGTAAAATATGTATTTTTATAGTCTAAATACACAGTGCGTTACTCTACTTGTTTATTACGGATATTACAGAGCCAGGGTAGCTAAGGGGATAAGCATTCGCTTTAAATTTTCATCAAGAATTCTGTCCCGGCAGGAGCAAAAAAAATTGATATCATTTTTCCATTCCAGCCTATCAAAACACTGCTGATCGTTGGCCTCACCCCATAGTTTGCCTCATCATAAATGCCGTAGCTGCGGGTTGGCAACCGCATTTTTTTTATTATTTTGAGTTCATATACGTCACGCCCGTAATCCCCGATGGGGTACGTAGAGTCCAAAGAGCAGCGAGCCATTCGGACCACATTTAACAAAAAATATGGGTATAGATGGAGAATTGTGAAAGAAGTGACAATGTGGCTAGCCCATCGTTTACACAATCACAAACCCAATAACCCGTTAGTCACCTTTTACAACATGCTAGGCAAGACTTTTTTTTATTATAAGTCCTACATAAATATAAGACTTATAATAATTCCCAGGCAAACATTTTTAGATTGTTGACATTTGAAGTTGTTGTCAGGAAATCTGTCAATCTCACTTTTTCATTTCCCTCTATCGCCTTTTACGACACCCACGGGATGATATAGGGCATAGACGGAAGTTTTTTCCCGAACCAGTGGTAAAGTAGTCATTTAAGACTTTTAATAAGTATTCTTGTAATCTATAATGAATAAAATGATTCTAGTCTATTCATTTTATGACCAACTAAGCCTCCCATTTCGTTAATTCATAGATATAAAATACCTATTTATACTCTGACAAACCTAACATGCCGTGAAAAGAAAAAAATCGATACCTTTTACTTGTGTGGAACGTCTTCAGAAAATATTTTTATTAAATTATAACAACATCGATTCAATAATCGGTTTTGGACAACGCATTGCTTAAAATATACAAAACCCATGAAATACAATATCGTTTCACAGCTAGAAATCGCAATGTTTCTTTTAACCAAAACTACAGATACATACTACATTATGATTCGATGTTTTCAGTATTTATTGTTTATATACAGCGTTTATTGTATATTTACAATGTAGTGGCGGTGTAAGAATATCCACTACCCCATATAATTCCGTGGTTGTGTGCGAGGTGTCAGAGGGAAACCAACGAGGAGATGGGTACCAGCGTCTTCCTAATAATGACTTAAGATAAAAAACTGCGGTTGCCAACCCGCTTGCCAAGCGTGGCAACTATGGCAAATATCCCCCCTATGGGGCAATCTATGGGCGAGGCCTATGTTTAGCAGTGGAATTCAATAGGCTGTAACGTCAACGGTAACGATAACGGTATAATATTGTACATGATAAGGAAATTTCAAATTCTAGTATCCTAACTAGTTTAGTTTTTTAGATAAACCCTGAAACAAAAACGGTCTAAAACTGCTAACTCGACGGCCTCTCATTTCTTGATTAAAAAATAAAATTATTAAAAATATATTAGTGTTCTACTCAATAAGATAAGCGAGGTAAATAATAAATATATTTTTTACATGTGGATAGGGGTAAACACGATAACTTTTGAAAATATAAAATTTTCAACTCAATCTATTTTTTAATCTCTTCATCTATCATGTGGGAAGCCATGGAATGTAAATGGCAGTTTAATTTTGTTTTGTTTAGTAATAATTTTTTTTTTTCGGCTGAGAAATCCCGAAATTTTTGTGTTTTGAGCAGCCTTGTAATAATTTATTTTACTAAATACACTTTGTCTCACTCCGTCACTCCGGGCCCGACCGCCGTCGTGAGTGGATACTGTATCGCTTGTTTGCAGCGAAAAAGATCGCTGCAGAAATACAAAATATTCGAAAAATCTAATTTGATACATACTTGACAAGGTAAGATATTATTATTTTTATAATCACAGATTTTTATTACAATATTTTGTTTCGCTAAAAGTAAGTAGGATTTATAAATAAATATACTTAAATACGTCTTGGACTTTATGGAGTGAGTACTGGAACTCCTCGATGAGTAGAAATAGGTGTGCGAGTTTAGACTCGTTTTGATAGTTATCTTGACACCTTTCCTCCGGACTTGAGAAGTGACCGAAGGTGTACTTCGGTGAATGCTACTGGAACTCCTCGACGAGTAGAACTAGGTGTGCCAAATTTGGACTCGTTATGTTAGTTATGATGAGACCTTACTTCCGCACTTGATAGAGTGACCTGAAGGTGTACTTCGATGAATGCTGCTGGAACTCCTCGACAAGTAAAATTAGGTGTGTCGAGTTTGGGCTCGGTTTGTTAGTTATGATAAGACCTTATCTACGGACTTAATGGATTGACTTGAAGGTGTACTTCGGTGACTGCTACTGGAACTCTTTGACGAATAGAACTACAATTTACAATTTTCTTTAAATATTTTTTCACGATCATATGAGTACTTTTGGATTTTCCAAACTTTTTTTATATTGACGTTTGACGCAAAATTATCGGAAAATTGGAAGTATAGTAATAACGTTAATAGTGAAAACCTGTGTGTATTTAAACTCCTTTAAAAATTACGTATAACATGAGTGCTTAAGGCATGCACATTTGGATGTCCGATTCGATGTTTTAAAAAACTGGGCAAGTGCGTGTCGGGCCACGCACAATGTAGAGGTAGGTTTCCGTAGTTGCCCGTCACAATACGTGGGCTTCCTTGATAATGAGCATAATAAGTGGGTTCGTGGTTTGACCGCTATAACGACTAAAAATGGTTCCAAATAGGAAGATCGTAACCGAAGGACTTATTTTCCAATCAGTCTTATAGGGAGTGGTATTCTAAAAAGATTAAGAAAAACTTTTCGATTTTGATAATAATACCCTATATATCCCGCAAATTAAAAAGTAAAGCTAACAGTAGTAATGCATATAAGTCGTTTTCTTCATAATTTTTTTATTTTTATCTTCATTATATTTACTACTATTGTATATACTTTTCACATTTCCAACAGCGGTTTACTTGGTAGAGGGGGGGACACATGACTCTAATGAAAAATACCACTTTAAAGCTAAATATTTCGCAAGCGGACCCCTGAATCGAAAAGATGTTGTTCCACACGCCCCAATGTTTTTGAAAGACATATCCAACGATACCCACATGATGGAATAGACGGGTAAAAAAAATCATCCCCCATTTACTTGTATGGGAAGTACGCAAAATAAAAATGTTTTTTAAGATTTTATTTCACAGTTTTCTAGGCGTGATTAATATCTATAACTATGCCAAATTACAGATTTGTAGCACCTAGGGTCTCTGAGCCAAACTGCGGACGGACGGAAGGACAAACGGACGGACGGACAAACGGACGGACGGACGGACGGACGGACGGACAAACGGACGGACGGACAAACGGACGGACGGACGGACGGACATGGCGAAACTATAAGGGTTCCTTGTTGTGTGACTACGGAACCCTAAAAAGATATCTGTTCATGCAAGCGTGCTCGCGTACGTGCTGAATGATGTGAAAGAAAGCTTACAAATTAGCTTTTGACTCTATGAAATTGCAAATAATCACTTAATTTTATGTTGATTGTGTGGGCAGACCCTATGGACAGGTAGTGTATAACGACAGTAAAGCATCAATTTGAAATTTACAGACAAAGATTTAAGACCAAATCATCTTTCATTTAAGTTCTCAAATCCCGTAAGAGTACACGGGCAAGTCGTTTTATGATTGATGATAAATAAGTTCCATAATATAAAGACGGGCAGAACTTTCACCAGAGAGAGAGCTGAATTAATAATTCACTGAGCGAATACAGCATAAACAATAATAACAACTTTGAATTTGGAAGCTATTACAACTTCCAGAACAAAGATGAATTCTCATGGATCGTCGTAATTTTCACGCTGAAAGCGAATTTCATAATATATTATAATAAAAATTATAATTTCATTAATTCCTGAATAATAATTTATAAGTAATGAATAATTCATAATCCCGGTCAGTGTATAAGGTCATCTGAGGTGAATAGGACTCCGTGACGGATCGCTCCGACTTACTACGACGACTACAGAAGGCGGCGCGCCTCTATACTTTTCGATTTCTTTTCCATTCCCCCTAACCCTCAGCCCTTTGGTCTTCCCTGTCAAGGACTTCTATCTGGTTGGGTTTTATCTGTTTATTTAACTATATTTAATTTCATATATTCTATTGAGTATACATATATTTTATTCTATTTTATTTATGTTTGTAGTATATCTTTACATTTTTTATAAGTATTTACGCATCTCAACCAGATGAGGACACAATAGAAATACCCCAAAATAATGTATTTTAGACCATGAGTCCATATATTGTTAATAAGGTAGTTAGTAACAATATTGACTTATAACCATGGTTACACATATGGTGATGGTATTAGTCACATCTCACTTGAGTCCTATGACTACGCTTACCCAGTTACTGTATGATACAAAAATATCTCTATCAAGTCAATATTTCAGTATTTCTTGTATATAACTAACAAACATTTGGAAGTACTTAAATAAATATTTAAACATTGATACATTATTTACTTGAACCGTGAGAGCCGTTAAGATAGACGTAGCATAGAACGGAGACTACATTCAGCGAAACGTGAAGTGGGACGCTCCCAGGCTGAGGAATTCAGGCTCGAAAATTACAGACGTCGAACGTCACAGACGATGTAGATTTTTATATGTGGTAGAGCCATGCTGCAGCTATATTAGTAGTATAGTTGTAACACGAATGGGTCGGCTCGACCGGGGAAGGACTACGCTCTCACAGAATACCAACGTAAAATAGCTTCACACTGCTGTGTTTCGTATGGTGAGTGTAGAACCGGAGACCCTTTTTACTGGAAAAGAGGCATTCCATCTTAGTCCTCCTTAAAATTTACAACTAGCAATAAGCCTTTAGATGTTTGGTTTAATTTTTAAAATGCATTTGATGAAAGCTCAAAGCTTAATAAACTTTTTAACTTTTATGTTTTCTCTGCTCTTATTTTCTTGAATCTTTAATTAGTAAAAGTGAAAAGGCAATCTTATAAGTAACTATAATCATTTTTTTCATAAGTTGACCACATTTTATAATGAAAAACAATGTTTATAGCAATACATGCAATATATTTATATACATGTACTTAAATTAATTTGAAGTGTATGTCTGTAATATCCAAATAACTGCCTTATATTGAGCTGAGGGGTTATTTGCATGTCACAAAGTCGTGAACAACCATTTCTAAAAATTTTGTCGGTCTGTCTGTTTGTCCGTGCTTCTGTAATCTTCGAAATGGCTGAAACTTCACGAACAAATAAAACAAATGCCAAGAGTTATCTAGGCTATATTTTATCAGAAAAACTTGGATCTTTTTAAAAAAAAATATGAAAAATTTATAAAATAATAAATCTTTGATCAACTTAAGTGTAAATAACGCCGCATTAATAGGTCATATCAATGCGAAGCCGAGGCGGGTCACTAGTTATGAATAATGATTTTGTATCAAGTGTGTACAAAGGACCAAAGGGCCAACTCATCCGGAGAAAGACCACGCCTTCTCTGAATAACATCGTTAAAAGCAGCAATAATGTAAATTTTTCATTAAAAATACCTACATAGGTATATTGCATGACAATGACATGAGCAATACCTGGCTTCACCGCTCGACTTTTCCCGTTCTATCGACAAATTCGAAAGAGTACTATAACATTCCACATATTTCTACTATATAATGCTGCAAGAATAAAACAATTTTGTCAGTCAGGATTGATTGAACTCAAATTTATAGATTCGGGATGGTTGAGGTTTCTATAAGCTTATTTTCATTTCAATATAGTTTTAAAATATTGACTTAAATGAAATGACAGTCAACCCATCAATAATAATAATTATCCGGTTTTAATTTTACATTACAATATTATGTACCAGATTCAAACGATTGTCAGCAGCTTAACTTTATTTTTAAACGATAAACAAAACAGAAGCGGGAAAATAAACAGCAAAATCCATTTTAAGAATCGAATGATGGAGAAAATAGAATCTACTATTTCATCAGCATTAGTTTTAACTAACACTTTAGCTTCAAATATAGTTATTTGCAAGAAATAACGCGTTAATCTGTTGTTGTTATGATAAAGCCGACGGCGCCAGCTTTCTAGCAGCAATATTCCCCTTGCTAATTTGCCTTGAGGCTCCTAACTCAATGTAATCAAAGTAACCGAGTTTGCAGGTGCAAATGTGGGAATGTTTTCTAGAATATTTACTTTAGTCTATGACTTAGAAATATTTATTTATTTTCTGCTATTTACCGCAATTTAATTTATTAAATTTAATTATCTCTATACACCTAACGTTTGTTTACTACGTCAGAAGAATCTTATTTGGAAAATTTAGAATAATGACCAATTGTTTAAAAAAAATTAAAAAAAACCTAATTAAACAGGCTACAAAATTGCCCCGTCTGAAGATTTTTAAATTATCATGATATTTCCAAATTATGTTAATCTATATATTATATAAAAGGCAAACCTGACTGACTCATCTATCAACGCACAGCCGAAACTACTGAACGGATTTCGCTGAAATTTGGCACACAGACAGCTGTCATGACGTAGGCATCCACTAAGAAAGGATTTTTGAAAATTCGCCCCCTAAAGGTGTGAAAAAGGGGTTAAAAGTTTGTATGGAAGTCATTCATTTTTAGAGCTAGAAGCCTGAAACTTTTTTTTTAGGTTAATGATTAGAAATAAACAGGGATTTTGAAAATTCAACCGCTAAGGGGGTGAAAAAGGGGTTGAAAGTTTGTATAGGGAAACAAGATTAGTTAAACTATTTTATTCGAAACTTCACAGGAGTACTCCTATCAATAAATGAGTAAACAAGTGTTTCAGGCTCTTTCAGTGGAAAAAGGGGTGACAAATTCTGAAAATCAACATGGGTATCGTTTTTATGGTATATCGGGTCGCTGATTACGAAAACAACAACTATTTCAAAATCCAACGTAGCAGACGATGGTAGGTGTTTCCCACACCTACCATCATCCCCTGTGGGGGTGCGATGTGGTTGAAATGTCAATATGGGTGTCGTTTTATGGTTTTTTGGGACGTCAATTACGAAAATGGCATCGATTATGGTTTGAGACCAACATGGATGGAAGGATGGATGGATGTATGTTTGTATGTAAAATGTATCATGGGTTGGGTGACTTGGGTGTCATTTTTAAGGTTTTTGGGTCGTAAATAACGTAAATGATATTGATAAATTTTTAAACTTAATTTATTAGAATAGAATAGAATAGAATATACTTTTATTGCATAAAAACAAAAAGAATACTTAGGTACCTACCTATTTTGTATTGATCTTCAAGTTCAAATTCCTACCAATAGATGGCGTTGGTATAGTTTTAGAACGCGGTAACATTGTGTTTTTTCAAACTAATATAAAGTGAATGGTGAATGAGCGCTTCAACCTGCACCACATACGGTACCTATTCGCTGTTAACGGATATTTGACTAGACTTCGACTTTGTTTGCTTACTTACGGTTTAAGATTTGCGTCGTGTTTCGGATTAGTTGCTTGATTTTGTCTTTCTTACAACCACTGTTCAAACTTGGAATTCGATTTGCTTTGTGATTAGGTATTGTTGATAGAAGTATTTTTTCTCACTGAAAAAATGTCAACTATCGTGCCCTTTTTAGTCAATATTTGGTGGATGAATACGCCAAAATAGAAACAGAGAGATTAAATTATATCAAAAATAATCAAGCTAAATTACGTGCTGATAGTTACATCCATATAAAAGATGCTATTGGACGTCAAGAAGCAGAAGCCAACCAACTAGTACAAATGTTTGTCTTTCCATCATCTTTTAAGGGGCGACCTAGGAACACAGGACGCTATGACCTATGTTAGGAATTACGGACGCCCTGATCTTTTTATCACTTTCACATTCAATCCTTGCTGGGACGAGTTAAAAGAGCAATTGCTTCAAGGACAACAATCTCATGATAGATACGATATAATTTCGAAGGTGTTTCGACTAAAGGTGAAAAAGATCATGAACTTATTGACAAAGGGCAAAATATTTGGTGAAGTGCGATGCTATATGTACTCAACGGAATGGCAAAAGAGAGGTCTTCCAGATATTCATATTCTTTTATGGCTTCACAAACGTATTACTCCGGATCAAATCGACAATATAATTTGTGCTGAAATACCGGATCCCAAACATGACCCAGAGCTTCACGAAATCGTTAAATGTAATATGATACATGGTCCATGTGGAACTTTAAATCGAAAGTCACCGTGTATGAAAGATATGTGCAGTGAACGATACCACAGGGCTCTAATAAGGAAACTCAAACTGGTGAAGACGGTTATCCGCAGTACAAGAGACGTTTACTAGATGACGGTGGGTTCTCTGTTGATATCAAAGCTACAACCATAGATAATCGCTGGGTAGTCCCTTATAATCCAGTATTATTAAAAACATTTAACGCTCACTTAAATATGGAATATTGTCATTCGGTGAAATCAATAAAATACGTCTGTAAATACGTAAATAAAAGTTCAGACCAGGCATTGTTTGCTTTAGAGAATGAGAAGGATGAAGTTAAAACCTACACAAGTGGAAGATATATAAGTTCATCAGAGGCAGTATGGCGAATCCTTGAATTTCCCATTCATGAGCGTTTCCCTCCCGTAGTCCACCTCGTTGTTCATTTGGAAAATGGGCAAAGGGTTTATTTTAATGAGCAAAATCTGAGTGAAAGAGTGAATAGTCCTCCAACAACCACACTCCTATCTTTTTTCTATTTGTGTAAAGTGGATAACTTTGCAAAAACATTGCTCTACCTAGAAGTACCTGCATACTACGTTTGGGATAAAAGAAAGTTCCAAAGGAAAAAGAGAGGAGCAAACGTTGAAGGCTGGCCAGGGATCAAAAAAGGGTACGTTCTGGGCAGGGTTTATACTGTGCACCCGAACAATACAGAATGCTATCACCTTCGCATGCTTCTTCATGAGATCCGGGGCCCAATTTCGTTTGAAGCGTTAAAAACTGTAGATGGTCATGTATATTCCACGTTCCAATCAGCGTGCAAAGCTCTCGACTTGGTTGAAGATGATCAGCATTTGTTCGCAGCAATGGAAGAGGCAGCATATGTGGTATTTAACAAATGCCTTTCGGTAATAGAAGATGCCGTTTTAGCGTTGGGTGGTCGGCTACTAAAAGAGTATGGGTTACCTCAGCCAAGGAAAGAACAACAATTTGAAAATAGAGAGTTATTAAAGTTGGAAAAATTTACTTTGCCAATATCTGCTAAATAAAATAAAATGATGTGTCTTACCTAGTTTGAAGAGCACCTCCCGCCCTCCCTCAATTGCGTACACTATCCCCGTCACCACTAATCCCAGCACCACTACTCCCACCACCACTACACTAGGAAAGACACACCACCAACGACAATACGACACGTGTTTCGCCTCTACACGAGGCATCTTCAGGTGTAGTAGACTCTACGGTGGCTGACCGCTAAGTGAGTGGCGAGCCAAAAACAGCTGCTATTTATAAGACTCGCCGACGCAACCGCTCCCCACTTAAGTAGTGAGCGACCACGTCATGCGATAAAACATGCGACTAATTACCACCTGACGTACGCAGCCGCCTGCTATTAAATTAATAACAAGCCGCTGCGAAACGCCCGCCTACCCTCCAACCACGCAACAAATCGTTAATCACCGTGAAGGTGACGAACGACCATATTGCGAGGCTGTCCGTTATTGGAGAGCAGGTTTAAAGATGTTTAAGAGAGGTGAGTTAGAAACATTTGTTTGTTCATTCATCAGTGCAACATTACTATTATTATTTTTTAATATCTCCAACTGTTCCAGCACACACAGTTGCAGCCCTTTATTACAAGTATTTAAGACTTTAAAGGAGTCTTTACAGACTTTAACAGACTCTACCAGTAGTGCCAAAAGGAACTAGAGCAGATGAAGTTAAGGCGTGTCTTATGTGTGATCCACTTTATGGCCTCTAATTAAAATCCTCAAGCTCTCGAAAAATATGCGGGTACACTTAGGAGAAAAAGAGTCTTCTGGTGAATTTGCGAATCTCCTACTTGAAATCGGCAACGGTGATTACCCGATAAATGACGGAATGATAACCATCCCTGATAATTTGTGCACAGTTGTATTTATGTTACAGGAGTTAATATCCAAAATTTACCCAGATATTGCTCATATCCATGATAAGCCAATGGAATGGTTGTGTGAACGTGCCATACTAACCCCGAAAAACGACCAAGCAGCGGCAATTAACGAAATACTGTTTGCGGGGGAAGAAATGGTGTACACGTCAATAGACTCTGTGGTCAACACAGATGGCGCAATTAACTACCCTGTCGAATTTCTTAATTAATTGAAACCATCGGGTCTTCCACATCATAAGCTTATTCTGCGCGTGGGCACTCCTGTTATGTTGTTGTGAAATTTAAAACCTCCTCAACTGTGCAACGGAACCAGACTAAAAGTAAAAGCGTTACATCGCAATATAGTGGAAGCCACAATTTTAACTGGATGTGCGCAAGGGGAAACTGTATTTGTACCAAGAATTCCCTTGATCCCGAATGATCTGCCCTTTGAATTCAAACGAATACAGTTTCCCCTCAAAGTCTGCTTTGCAATGACCATAAACAAATCACAAGGGCAGACATTAAAATTTGCGGGTATAGACCTGAGAGAAAATTGTTTTTCACACGGGCAATTCTATGTGGCTTGCTCACGCGTAAGCTCGCCCAGTAGTCTGATAATTTTGGCACACAGTAATAGATTAGCAAAAAATGTGGTGTATAAAGAAGTTTTGTAGTTTACTAGTTTTTGCTCGCGACATCCAGTTATAATTGTGGCTTGTACCAGCAGACTCTTTTTCACACATGGGCGCGATATAACCGAACTCCACGCGGACGAAGTCGCGGGCAAAAGCTAGTTTTTGTTATAAAATTGAAGTTACAATGAACTTACAGTCCACTGATGGTACGTGGTTACTGCAGCCCATGAATACTCGCAACCGACTTCAAATATAGAAGTGTTGCTAAAGATGCATTATCACCTGTGTGAACTTAGATAGAATGCCACACAGCCTGTAATTATATTCCATATACTTCAGCCCGGAACACAGCAGTGCTCACACTGCTATTTGACGTCAGAAATAGGTGAGAGGGTGGTACCAGGCGGAATCCTAGACAAAATGGAGTCCTATTACCTATTATGGTAATGCATTACACAATATATCGTATGTGTTATATCTATTCATGTTTATTATATTTAGTTATTTAGGTCACCTGCCACCTAATTTTTACAACGCCATGGATTGACAGACAAAGAATGCTAATTTGGCATTAAGTCCCCCCTTTATAACCTTAATGATTAGTGCAATAAAGTTTTTAAATGAATAAATAAAACATATATTTGCTAAGTCGAGACAATGGTTACTAAGCTATGTTGCTATGATGCAAATTATTAAGAAATTATATGTTTGTGGCTAATATGACTCATATTGAACATAATATGTTGGTTAAAACTACTTTTACGGATTCTATCGCGTTTAATTAACTTATTTTTATTAATTCCCGGCGTTTCGGGTGCTTTACAGCACCCATGGTCACGGGGGACTGAGGTGATTGACGTCCCGATGTCAGAGTTAACCGTAAAAGTAGTTTTATTCAATATGTAGTGTTCGCGTAAATATAAGAAATCATTATAATATGTTGGTTTAGTGTCAAAAATATGATTACAAAATCTGGACTCTACTTGTGGCGTTGTGGTCGAGTTATTAACACAGAACACAATTACTCTCTACCGAGAGAGTTATTAATGAATTAACTATTACCACTAAAAAAATGTGGAGTGAATGGCACATTAATCATAAAATACAGAGAGAAAATAAGAAAGAAAAATACAGATTAAATTCAAAAAATGCAGAACAACGTCTGACCAGCTAAGAGTAGATTTTTATCAGAGTATCGAAATTTAGTAAAGAACAAATCGTGACTTTTATGTTTATACACCTAGATTAAACTGCAGACATAATTTCTGCTCTGGTTTCTTTCATCATAAAATCGCGCCTGCCTAATAAACAAATGGTCCATTACAAATTCACTTGCAGAATTGGACGGACAGGTTAATTTAACGCTGTTATTGTTGTTAATGCAATTATATACAAGCAGATACGCTTTAATGTTGCATTAGTATAAAAAACAGGCGCTAAACCAACGTCAACAAGATAATTTATATTATTTTCCGCGTAATATTAAGTAATTTAATTATAATGGCAAAATTCACCTAAAATGTTATGTGAGATTTCATTTTGATGTCATTACGTACCTATCCAAGCTTCGTGTAGATTAAATATTGAAGAGAAAAACATTGCAAAGAAATTCCATAGAAAGATTTTTGTTTCAAATTGTCTGACATGAAAGTTAATGCCTAAATTTTTGCCAAACCCAGTGTAATGCAATAAGCCTCCTACTCGATTAAATAATTTTTGAACAATGGATCACACTAGAATTTTTCTATCCAAATAAATTTTGCCTAAAAAACACTGACTTTTCGATTAAGTAACAAAGTTAATTAGCAAATCATTTCGGGGAGTGTGCGCAAGAATTGTATTACTTATTTCCTCCCTCTCCCTTCCCCATCGGAAAACCAGACACTCAGCCAGTTTCCATCCCTACGTTGTCGATATATCACGCATCAAACTAAACGACTTGCTTTGTCCTTCGACATGCGAATAGCAAAGGAGTGGAATATTTTGTCAGCTTTAAAGCGAGACAATATTTCGTACCATTTTATTCCCAACACTTAAACCCTTTCAGATAAAATTCAATAAAAAAAAACTAACCGTAAGATTAGGATTTTTTGCCGTGAACAAGTACTCATACACAAATTGCGCATGAACAAACTAAGAAATCGGGAACAATAATTATTACCCAGCAGAAGCGCAGTCAAACGTTTAGCCACTGCACTGTTTAGTTATAATTCTATGTTAGATTTCAATCGTTTGCGTACAATAGTCTCTAAGAATAACGTCTATGATAGTCAAACTTGAGCCTTGAGGAAGTACACACTTTTCCATACATCTAAACCACATTGAAAAACAATCTGACCACTCCTCTTTAGACACCTCGAAGAGCCGTTCCTTGATCCTCTGTCAACACATTACAATTGTTCTCAAATATTAATATTATTTTCTTTTGTTTATGAACGTTTCAGCTTTTGTTATGTATTTCAATTTTAGCATTATTATTAGATTTGTCATTTTTTATGTCTTAGTAAACGATAACCCAATAATTCTGTTGACTAAGCTCCATCGATGCGAACGAATATAAGCCAAATTTTCTCCAAAAAGCATTTAAAAAATTTCTGACATCTCGAGGGAAGATCATTTATGCCTCTATGATCTGGACTCTACAATGTTTATGAAGGCATTTCGTACCGCTTCCTGCCCGGCTAGCATGGGCGGGGGACAAAAAGTTTATCCCCCGATTATATCCACTGACAAGAGATAAAATTATTTTGTTATGTCAAACGGGGAGAAGTATATCCCCGTTTGACATAACGAGTACACATATATCCCCCGTCCGTAGCATGGAGCCAAATGAAAGATAAAAAATTATGCTTTTTTGACATTTGAAATGGACAATTTTATCCCAATTCATTGGACGTGGGTTGAAGTTGATATTCATACAAAAAAATCTATCTAAGTCTAAGTCTATCTCCCATTTTATCTACTGTGGATATTATATCCACCGGTGTGCCCATGCTCTAAGGGTGGATAAAACTAAGCGAGGGGATAAACACTTTCTCCTTTCCCCGGGGATAAAATTGTCTCCTGCCCATGCTAGCCCTGCTGAGAAGAATATTTTCTTCTTGCAGGAAATTGTCCTTATGCGGAAAAATGGTAATCGATAGGGACTATGTCTGGCTAGTATGGGGGATGACGAATAGTTTCTAACTGCAGGTTGTGTAATGTTAAAACGATTTATCGAGCAGTGTGAGATTATGTTTGTAGAATAATGGTGACAAACGAGCACACAGCCCACCTGATGGTAAGTGGATGCAGTGGCCCATAGACATGTACATATATAATAATTTGAGGTCTTCATGTTTTACTCAAATACAGAATTTAAAAACAATTGGAAGTCACACATTAGAATGAAATAATTTTTTTAAATTTAGAATGTCATAGTTTATGTGTAAAACAAAGTCTTAATCACTAATCGTGGACCGTGTAGGCTTAATTCAAAGTGGCCACACCTTTAAAACGGCGACATACTTTAACCACTATTGTAAAAATATTTGAAACAATAACTTACTTTCTTTTTCAAATTTATCGGTACTTCTTCTTTTGACATGCCTCTTGTACATGCTATACTTTTCGGAATTCATGTTAGGGTCTGCGATTTATCAAAATATTATTATAATCTATTATTAATCATTTGTACGATTCTGTCGTATAAAAGTACATGATTAAAAATGTAAAAAGAACTGATCCATTAAAATTAATGTCTCAAGTTCTTAAGCTCCTTACAAAAATAATTAGAGAATTTCTTATGTACTCACGAGAAAAGCTTTACCTAAAGTCTGTAAAATATTCTTTTTAAATATCTTAATAAAAAGATTAAAGATTTTAAGCATATATTAAAACAGAAATTATAAAAGATTAATTTTAGATTTTTGTACAATCTCGGCAATCTCTGGATAGCATAAGGGTTACAATAGATAAATAAATACGTATCTCCATATAAGGGCCTCCGTGTTTATGCGTATACTATTAGGTCCTTACATATGAAATTAGCGTTTTGTCGTACTGACCACTTTGATCTGAAATATCTCCTCTTTGGATAAGAATTCCAAATTCAAATTTATAAATTCATTTAGCTGGTACATTTGCGTTTTGAAAACAGTCATTCATTTGTTTTTTCCTCATTATTTTATTCTTTGGCGTCGCTTATTACCGCACAATGGAAAACATGAAATTTCGGTATATTTACGAGTACGAGTTCTACCGTGGCACCAGTGCTGCAGAAACAGCTCAAAGGATTAATGATGTGTACGGCGCTGGTGTCGCAAAAGAAAGCACGGTACGTTTTTGGTTTCAACGTTTTCGTTCTGGAAATTTTGACCTTCAGAACCAACCCCGTGGACGGCTCCTGCCGTTCTTGAAGCAAATCGTCGACTGCTGTGTTACTTTGCTCAACCGACACAATAATGAAGGGATTTTAAATCGAATCATTACTTGTGATGAAAAGTGGATACTGTACGATAATCGAAAGCGCTCGTCGCAATGGCTGAACCCTGGAGACCCAGCCAAATCCTGCCCTAAACGAAAAAGTTACTTATGAGTGTTTGGTGGACTAGCGCCGGTGTCGTTCACTACAGCTTTCTAAAATCTGGCCAAACGATTACGGCAGATATCTATTGTCAGCAACTGCAAACCATGAAGGAAGAACTAGCTGCTAAACAACCGAGATTGGTCAATCGCTCTAGGCCACTGCTGCTTCACGACAACGCAAGACCACACACTGCACAACAAACAACCACTAAGTTAGATGAGCTACAATTGGAATGTCTGCTACATCCACCGTACTCCCCGGACCTTGCTCCAACACATTACCATTTTTTCCGGAATTCGGACAACTTCTAACAAGGAAAAAAATTCAACTCCGATGCGGCAGCCCAAACCGCCTTTAAAGAGTTTATTGATTCTCGCCCCCATGATTTTTTTAGTAAAGGGATCAATGAACTACCTATGAGATGGCAAAAGTGCATAGATAACAATGGTGCATACTTTGATTAATTAAATATATTTTACAAAAACAAATTGACTTTTTATTCCTCCCGTACAAAACGCCAATTTCATATGTAAGGACTTAGGTCCTTACATATGAAATTTTATTTTTTATAAAACTAAACTGACAAACGAACTTACAGTGATGGTAAGTGCACCTGCAACCAACTTCAGATAAAGAACGCATTTGCATTGTCACCACTGAGAACTAAGAAGGAATGCCTCACTATCTGTTTATAATTATAATGGCTATCTAATCTCCCACCTAATGGAATCCTAGGCTTAAAAGGAATGCTACTGCCTAGTAGTAAACTTGAGGCATTATACTTTTTTTTACACAATAATAATATCTAACGTGTCGTAACCCTGGAATCGGGCTGACAGAGCAGTTACACAGAACAATGGGCAAATGAGGAATGCTTGCGCTGTGGAAAGGATCGCCGTGGAGACAATGGAACTGTCTTGCAGTCTGACACCATCCACGCATCACTTAATTTCTTTTGTAATTTTACATTTTATTTGAAATTATTATTTTTGTAACTTTACCGAAATTAAATTGATTATTTTTTTTAAAGTCTTTCGATCGCTGCCATACAGTAACTGGCGCAGTCGGTCTTTTGCGACAATTGGTAGAACCTTCGACCAATTGAACGGTTTCAGTCGTATAAATCGCGACTTCGGATCTACGGCGGCGGCACGGACGAAGCCTTCATGAGATGCAGAAGGCGCCTTGGTGAGTACTCTCGCTATTTCAAGTTCGTTTCCTCTATTTCCTTCCGTATTTAGTTTAAGTAGTATATGATATTCTGTCTAGAAGCTAAATCGCTACAGACATTTAGTTAGGAGATTAGGTATACGTCTTATAGCTCAAATCTTTATAGATTCCTATTAGATAACGAAGACGCTATCCAATTTAAAAGCGAAATCAGTAAAATTCGTAATTCGGTCTATAAAACCCATAAGCTCACATAAGCATAGGGTTCGCAGAAAATACTATAAAGGAATTTTTGAAACAACTAAGCAAGATAGATGATAACCAAAAGAGATTAACATCTATACTGAAAAATATTACGATTAAATCCGATACAGGAAGAAACCAGTTGCACTTTTTAGAGATATACGTTCAAATAAGTTTTAGTTTACAGATTATTTTAGATAATTTAATGCTGCTAGAAGATGCTATGGCATTCTCGCAATTAGGTATGATGCACCTTAGTATTATAAGCCTACGAAATTTAGTTTCGAAACTTAGTAATTTGCAGAATAACTTTTCACTATATCCGGTAGAGGAGATCAGTATTGAAAATATTCATAAATTAAAGCCTATAGTACAGAACATTCTTTAACATTTATATTAGAAATCCCATCCATCCAACCTACATTATATGATTATATACGTACATATTCCTTGCCAAACAACCTAAAACTAACCATTATACCCAAATCCAAATTCCTCGCACTAGGAAGCGATGAGTATGCCTACCTGGAAGAAGATTGCAAGAAGCTGTCAGAAGACACCTGGCTCTGCAAATTACTGGATACTAGAGCCATAGAGAAATCTGAAGATTGCATCATCTCACTCATCAAGCATAAAGATGGTAACTGCACTCGAATCTGAAGCGAGGAAAATTGCAGAAGATTAAAGAAAATAAGTGGTTGGTAGTATCAACGGAACCAGAAATTATAAAAACCCAATGCGGACAGAAAACAGAATATAGGAAACTATCAGGAACATTTTTCATCAACCTAACACAGGACTGTCAAGTTAATATCATGAATACAACGATAAGAACAAACACTAGCAGCATCTCTATAAATGAAGTCATCCCTCTACCCAACGAGAACCTAATACACAAGGAATAAGTCCAGTACGAGATACATCTGGGAGACATCTCACTAGATAGTTTCCATGAACTTATGAACAAGGTTGAAGACATTCAAGAAATAGAAACCTGGAACTGGTCTTATATGATGGCAATTCCCAGCTGGTCTACTGTGCTCCCCTGCATACTAGCATAACTATCTATTGCAGTCTGGAAGATATACAATTGGAATAAGCGTTCAAGTAAAGCAAGTCACAAGGACGCTCCTGGAAGCTGCAGAACCAGCTTCCAACTTAAGGAGGAAAGAGTTAACGTGTCGTAACCCTGGAATCGGGCTGACATAAGAGTTACACAGAACAATGGGTAAATGAGGAATGCTTGCGCTTCGAAAAGGACCGCCGTGGAGACAATGGAACTGACACCATCCACGCTCACTTAACTTCTTTTGTAATTTTACATTTTATTTGAAATTATTATTTCAAATAAAATGTAAAATATAAAATGTAACTTTTCCGAAATTAAATTAGTTTTTTTAAAGTCTTTCGATCGCCGCCTTATCGTAACTCGTGTCGTCGTGGTTTTAAAAATAGCCAGAAAAACCAACATGTATATTACATTTTTTTCGGTATAAGTGAAAAAATTTTAAACATAACGTCATTAAAAATAAATTCTGTATTTATATATTTTATTACTCGTATACAACATACTAAATAACTACACTTTTTACTTTACTAGTTTAATTGTATCTAATTTACTTTAAACTCCTCTCGTTAATCCGATAATTTTGAAATAAGTTATAAAATCATTAAAAAAAACTTATTCAGTTACATTCTAAACAATAGCCTAAACCTTTTGGTATAGGTACACGTACTCCAGTTGCAAAGTGTTTAAATTCTACTAACACAACTGCTTGTTTATGCATACAAGCGTTCGCAGAACTCATAATGCAGCTTATTAAACAAACACATTAATTGTTTCAGTACTAACGGGATCATTCTACTTTTAGGACTCCAACTGTTCTGATTACGTGGGAAATAATAAACACATTGTTTTGGATATCGCTAGTAGGTACTGTAAAAAAAAAACATGCGAGAGTATCGTGGAACACTCGGTTGGAACGAAGTTCCTTTCGTAGTATATTATTATTGATAAACGTATTATATTATTGATTAACAAATACAAATAAATGAATTACTAGCGTCTATTAAAATGAAGCGTCAATAAAATAAAATAATATTTCTTTCATGGCAAGATAAGACAAAATGCGAGGGAGATAAATATTATTCCATCTCGCTTCCTTATACCCGCCAACGCCGTCTACACTACGTCAGAAGGGGTCGTGACGGAAAAATCTTACAGTTTTTCTCGCCTAGCCCCCATCCGCCAAATTCGTACCGTCCGATAAGGAACTTCGTTCCAATAATTTGCCAATTTATATTATGAGCCTTAGCCGGTCGAAAAATTAAATTAAGAATGTTGAAATTAATTTGCCAAGAAAATTAAAATCATTTTCATTTTATAGGCGGGGATCTTCGCTAATTAACTTTGACAGCTTTAATATGATGGATTTCCTCAAAGTAACGCCTAATTCTTTTAATTATCTTTTATTTTACTTAGTACAAGCCAGCCAGACTACAATCCCACCCGGTGGTAAGTGGTGATGTAGTCCTAGATGAAAAATCGCGTTATCTTACTTATCTTAGCGTAACAACAAGTGGTAAAATAAAAATTTTGTACAACCGACTTCAATATAAACAAAATGATGTTCTCATCAATGTAGTCGAAGTCAAGTCTTTATTAAGGATAACTCAAAAACTACTGGTCAGATCGTGATCAAATTTATATGGGACCACCAGCACCAGCTTTCAAATAAAAAAAAGAATCATCAAAATCGATTCACCTAGAAAAAGATTCTGGGGTAACACATAAAAAATACAGTCGAATTGAGTACCTCTTCCTTGTTTTGAAGTCAGTTAAAAATCTATTCACTCTTGCTTTCAAAACGCCCATAAAGACAGACGCCGTTACATTATTCCACTCCTTTGCTAAAATGTAAAAAGGACTGATCCATTAAACTTGATGTCTCAAGTAATTAAGTTTATTATAAAAAACTATTAGAGGGTTCTTTACCTAGAGCCTCAATTTTATTTGTATGTACCCATTATGAAAGTCGAAATAAACCGTTTGGTTCGAAAGCGTGGAATATCGAAAAAAAACAAAGGGGTGACCCGCCGACCGCCTGGTTGTCCGATGGTGGTAAGTAAAGTAAATTGGACCCGTGCGAAGCCGGGGAGGATCGCTAGTTAATAATAAATATAAGAGCTATATATTTAATACTTCAATTTGATATATAAGTATTTTCTTTATATATACATATATAAATAAAACTGAAGTGTCTGTAATATCGAAATAACTACCTTTTATCGAGCCTATGGAGTTATTTGCATGCCATTATGAGTAACCAATTGTAAAAATTTTGTCCGTCCGTCTGATCTAATCTCAGGGCTAATCTTCATAATGGGTGATCCCATTGTAATGATACTTCACTAACAGATAGAGAGCAATGCCAGGAGTGCTCTGAGCTACATTTTATCCGAAAAACTTGGATATTTTTTTTTTGTGAAATAGAAAAATTGATAGAATAAATTGTCATTGATGATTACTTTAAAAAATCTCAAATAACGCTATACAAATAAATTAGCGAAGCGGCGAAGCCAGGGCGGATCGTTAGTTATGCAAAATATAATCTATAGTTAAAAAAAAGGAAGAGCTTTTATTACACTCTAATAAATACAGTATTGTGTATGTAAATACAGTATTGTGTGTGTAATTCCCGTGTAGTGGCGGGTAAGAATACCCACTACCCCATATCTTCCCGTGGGTGTCGTAAGAGGCGACAAAGGGAAACTGATACAGAAGATGGGCAGCAGCATCTTTCTGATAACAGCAAAAAAAAATAAAAAACTGCGGTTGCCAACCCGCTCGCCAAGCGTGGCAACTATGGCAATATACCCCCCATGAGCGACGACACAAAAACGGCCCCAGTCCCCGGCGGCCCCGCTATTCCTGGCTACGGTGGCGACCATGGTAACGGCGGGGCAGGGGGTGCTAAGAATCTCCGGTGGAGGTTCGGTTGCCACCTACGACGACTCGACCTGGCAACATATAACGCACGCACCCTGAGGACTGACGAGAAGATCCTGGAGCTGGAAGAAGAGATTGATAAGTTACGCTGGAATATAATAGGACTATCCGAGGTCCGAAGAGAGGGGGAGGACACGGTAATCCTCGAATCCGGCAACTTATTCTATCACCGGGAGGGCGACCATCTGTCCCAAGGAGGTGTCGGATTTATCGTCCACAAGTCTCTCGTTAACAACGTTGTAAAGATCGGGAGTGTGTCGACGAGGGTTGCGTACCTTATACTCAGAATCACCAAACGGTATTCGCTGAAGGTCATACAGGTTTACGCACCAACCTCGGCACACCCCGATGAGGAGGTGGAGGAAATGTATGAGGATATCTCTAGAGCCATGCATTCCTCCAAAACCCACTATACGGTGTTAATGGGAGATTTCAACGCAAAACTAGGCACAAGAGAGAGCGGTGAGCTGAAAGTAGGGAAATTCGGAATAGGGCAACGGAACCCAAGAGGCCAGCAGCAGGCCAACTTTATGGAGAAAGAGCGACTCTTTATGATGAACTCTTTCTTCCAGAAGCGGCCCCACAGAAATTGGAACTGGTTGAGCCCCGACGGTTCAACAAAAATGAGATTGACTTCATAATGACGACCAGACGACAACTGTTCAGTGATATCTCAGTGATCGCGAGGGTGAAAATTGGAAGAGATCACCGAATGGTGAGAGGCACACTGAACATAAATGTTAAGTTGGAGAGGTTACATCTAATGAAGTCAACGTTCCGTCCCCCTCGTGCTCTAATCCAAAGTCCCGTAAACTTTCAGCTCGAGTTACAAAATCGTTTTCAGTGCCTAGAATTTTGCAATGAAGTGGACGATATGAATGACAAGCTTGTGGAAACTGTCCATGCGGTCGGAGCTAAGTTCTGTAAGACCCGTCGCAGAAGAACACAAAACTCTCCGATCACACTCTTAATCTCATGGTTGTTAGACGGGAGATGAAGCTGCAGTCTTCAGCAGATTTGACAGCATACAGGCAACTGAACAGACAGATCTCCAAATGCATGCGGCGGGACTTGCGCAACTTCAATACAGCTCGTATTGAAGAAGCGATCGAGCGGAACCAGGGCTCCAAAGTCTTTGCCAGAGATCTGTCTGCCAGAAAGAGCCAACTGTCGAAGCTGAAGACCGATTGTGGCAGCATCGTTTCCGGGACACCTGAGATTTTGAGTGAGATTGAGAGGTTCTATGGGCAGCTGTACACGTCATCGTTGGAGCCACGCGCAAGTGTGAGTAACGATCCAAGAGCAAGTCTTATCCGACACTATTCCGATGATATCCCGGACGTCAGTCTGAGCGAGATTAGAATGGCTCTCCAGCACCTTAAAAACAGCAAGGCCCCAGGCGAGGATGGAATTACAGCGGAACTTCTGAAAGCGGGTGGAAAACCGGTACTTGAAGTCCTTCAGAAGCTCTTTAATTCCGTTCTCCATGGTGGTATTACACCGGAGGCGTGGAGCAGAAGTGCGGTGGTCTTGTTCTTCAAGAAAGGCGACAACACTCTTGAAGAACTACAGACCGATTTCCTTCTGAGCCGCGTCTACGTGCTGTTTTCGAGTCATTACGAATCGTCTCGCATGCAGACTCGACGACTTCCAGCCTCCCGAACAAGCCGGTTTCCGAAAAGGCTTTAGCACCATAGACCACATACATACTCTTCGGCAAATTGGACAGAAGACCGACGAGTACAATCTGCCACTTTGCCTTGCGTATGTGGACTATGAAAGCCTTTGATTCCGTCGAAATTTGGTCGGTGCTGCAGTCCTTCAGCGGTGCCAAGTGGACTGTCGGTATATCGAGGTGCTGAAGTGTTTGTACAGTAGGGCTACGATGGCAATCCGAGTACAGAACCAGAGTACGAAACCTATCCAACTGCAGAGGTGTAAGACAGGGTGACGTAATATCCCCGAAACTCTTCACCGCTGCATTGGAAGACGTTTTCAAGCTACTGGACTGGAAAGGATACGGTATTAACATCAATGGCGAGTACATCACTCACCTTCGATTTGCCGACGATATAGTCCTTATGGCAGAATCGCTGGAGGATCTAAGCACTATGCTCAATGACCTCAATAGTGTCTCCCAACGGATAGGTCTCAAGATGAACATGGACAAAACAAAAATCATGTTTAATGTCCATGTCACACCTATGCCGGTAGTTGTTGGGAGCACTAAGCTCAAAGTTGTTGACGAATATGTTTACCTGGGACAAATAGTCCGACTAGGTAAGTCCAACTTCGACCGAGAGGTCAATCGACGGATTCAACTCGGCTGGGCAGCGTTCGGGAGATTACGACCCATCTTCTCGTCAGGCATACCTCAAAACCTCAAAACTAAATTGTACAACCAGTGCGTGTTGCCAGTGATGACATACGGAACTGAGACGTGGTCCTTCACTGCTGGCCGTATGAGGAAGCTCAAGGTCGCTCAGCGAGCTATGGAGAGGGCTATGCTCGGGGTTTCTCTGCGTGATAAACTTAGAAATGAGGATATCCGCAGTAGAACCAGAGTAACCGACATAGCCCAAAGGATTAGTAAGCTGAAGTGGCAATGGGCCGGCCATATAGCTCGAAGAACCGACAACCGATGGGGAAGAAAGGTTCTCGAGTGGCAGCCTCGTACCGGCAGGCGAAGTGTAGGGCGTCCCCCCACTAGATGGAGTGACGACCTGGTAAGACATGCAGGTAGTCAATGGATGCAGGTGGCTCGGGACCGTGCTTTGTGGCATTCCGTGGGGGAGGCCTATGTTCAGCAGTGGACTTGTGAAGGGCTGTAATGAATGAATGAATGAAAAAATACAGTATTAAAACATTTCTGCTTCTACACGAATACATTTACCACTGTAAAACTGTGTTGGATTGAACTGCTTATTTAATTATATAAACAAAGCTATAATAGTTGGAAATTTTATGGAAAGGAACAAGAATAAAGCTTTGAAGGTATAGTTTATTTCAGATCTATTATTAACAAAAAGACAGAAATCACACTTTAACACACTTTATTTTCGTAATACTGAAAAACACTCCCGATTTCTTTTTCCGCTAGAAACATTTGATTTTCCGCTATAGTCCGTTTTTATAGGTACGTACATTAAAGGATAAGATAATAATTATATATCTGTAACAAACTATTGGACCAGGATCTTAAAACGACTTTAAACGTTTTACATTATAAGTACTTTAGAAACGCTTGTGCTGGTCCATCTGAGAGTGGCGCTATTTTATCTATTTCTAAAGCCAAGCTGCAGTATTTATAATGCTGAGTAACGTTGAAATGGTGAGAAAACCAGTAAAATTACGATAAAAAAGCAAAATAATAATGTCCTCAGTACAGAATTTCGGTCACAGCGGCCGGTCTCAACAATGACTAGACATCTGTGCAGGACAGGATCATACAGCACATAATGTGTACGCCTATACAGTTTCACTCTCTATTCCCTCATTCTAATAGTCCGAAGGGACGGAAATCCGCTACGATCGGAGAGTTCGGCGCAGGACCAACGGCTTTACGTGCTTCCCAAAGCACGGGTGTAAAACACACAGCCAACTTCCTGACTCGGAGCTGCTACTGAGTTTCTTGACAGACAAATTGAGTAACTAATTTTGGCCCAACCCGGAATTCGAACCCGTGACCTCATGATTGATCAGCAGCCGCGTTTGCGATCACTTGCGTTTACGTCCTCCGTGACTTTAATTCGATCTGGAGGACATTTCATTACTCTTCAGAAATTAAGATGTTTTCCTTAGTTACTCGTCCGATATTACGATGTTTTCCTTAGTTACTCGTCCGATATTACGATGTTTTCCTTTCCTGGCAATCACGTGGTTATTATTTAATTTTAATAGTTATTGACTGTAAAACATTCCTTTATACATCTCAGGGGTGATAACGCATCTATTTGGAGTTGGTGAGAGATGTTGGCCGGCTCGGTGGCGCAGTGGCAGTGGCTTAGCAATAAGTTACAGCGCTAAGGGGCCGCGGGTTCGAATCCCGTAACGGACAAGTATTTCTGGGGCCTAGAAATGATTGTTTCGAGTGTGGATGTTTGTCATTGTGAAATTTATGTATGTAAATTGCCCACACGATACAGGAGAAAACAAAAAAATTGTGTGGGGGTGTTAAGAATAAACATAAAGATGACCATACCATCAGAACGACTGTTATGTTTGCAATGTTAATATCTGTCTGCCAAGCGTGATGACTAAGGCAAATCCTTCAAACAACGGGAGTGCTCCATGTCCAACAGTGGGCTTTACGAGCTGATGACGAACAGAAAGAAGAAGAACGTTATCTTACTGATGATAATGTCCTCCTGACCGATTTCACCCACATGAACTAGGTGCTTCTGAAAAAATGACGGAAGCCATATACAGATAAGCAATACTAGCTTACAGTCCTTGGTAAGTGTATGCTTAAAAATGCAAATGGAATTCCTTTTTAATACTTAATAAATAGAATCAGGCGTTACTTTGTGGAAATCCATTATATTAAAGTTAGGAGTAGTTTTATTAGTAGTAATAATAGTTTTATTAGTAGTAGTAATAGTTTTATTAGTAGTAGTAGTAGTTTTATTAGTAGTAGTAATAGTTTTATTAGTAGTAGTAGTAGTTTTATTGGGCGGATATTGTCAAAGTAAAATATTTCCAACTTTTTTCCTTTTTAATAGTTAATAGGGTATCCGAATCTCGCCACTCACCATGTGAAACACAGCAGAATTATGCAACTATTTTACGCTAATAGTCTGCGAGAGCGTGTTCCTTCCATACCGACCTCCCGACCCGTTCTTACTACTGTCACAATACAGCTATAGCGTAGCTATCTCTGACTCCATACCTGGAAAGATAAAGAAATATTTCAAATCGAACGTCCAAAATCAATACAATACAATCATATAATAAGAGAACGTAACACGTGATAGAAATTGTTTCCAAAAGTCGTCCATTTAATAAGCAGTAATTTGGAAATTTAAAAACATCGCAGATTATCTTATAGCAACGTGACTCCCTTCGGGTCGCGGGCGGTGGCTGTTTTGGACTAATCAGGTTGTTAAGCCACCTATATTTCTTCGTTTTTTTGCATTTTTTTGATTGATACTTTTTTACAAAATAAAACAAGATTAACCCACATATCCTAACGGATTAATAAGCTGAAATGACAATAAGGCAGTCATACTTTTTTTTATAAAACTGGAGTGACATACGAACTTATATAGTCCACCTGTTGGTCAATTAAGATAAACAAATACAACTACAGATGCATTGTCTCCTCTGAGGACTAAGATGGAATGCCTCACATTATACTGTTTACTGTTCAGATCGAAACATAGCAGTATAAGCACAGCAATTTGTCTATGTTATAAGTATTGTGTAAGGCCTCAATAGAATTTTCTGTGTCTATTCAATAGAATTTTGTTAAAAACGTTTTAGTGGAATTTTGGTTTTATGTATGAATTCAATGTTCCAATACAAATGTAATATATACTAATATGTACTATATTACGCTGTACATTGTCCTTAAATAAAAAAATGCGGTATAAATATACCGTTACCGTTACCGTCAACGTTACAGCCTATTAAATTCCATTGTTGAACATAAGCTTCTATAGATTACCTCATAAGGGGGATTTTGCCATTATTTCTTATTTGATGGTTGGTGTAATGGATCCAACATATGAAAGACGAAATTTTATCATATCTCCCCATTTTGAGGTAGATACAATCCGATTATATGTGTGCGTGTAATCGTATGTGTGTGTACATTTGTACGCTAGATCAATTTTTCTTTTCGTGTAACTCTAGAAACAATGAAATCTTCTTCAAACTAAATCCATTCGACGCCGAATTGCATAATGAACACAAATAAACCCTGTACTTCACTTAAACAAAAAAAAAACAACAAAGTAAATCACAAGGGCAGATTTAATCACACCCAGACTCATTTTATCTATTACATATAAATAAATAAAATGAAAGTGTGCGTCTGTAATATTGAAATAACTGGTTTCTATTAATCTCAGGGCGTTATTTGCATGCTATTAAGACATTAGCAACCATTTTTTAATTTTTGTCTGTCTGTCTGTCCGGGCTAATCTTCGGAATGACTGAACCAATTGTGATGAAATCTTGTGAACAGATAAAGAGCAAGATCAGGAAGGATCTAAGCTATATTTTATCCGAAAAACTTGAAGATTTTTTTTGATAAAACGAAAAATTGATAAAATAAATGACCGTCGTTGTAATTATCTTAAATCTAAATAACGCCACATTAATAGACTCTAACCAGGCAAAGCCGGGGTGTGTCACTAGTTATTAATAAATTAAGGTTCATAAATTAAGCCCAATCATTTGTTTATTCATTTCATCCTAACAAAAGTCCACTGCATAGACCTCCTCGCTAGACTGCTTCATAGGCGGAAATTTGGCATAGATGTCACACTTGGCAGGCGGGTTGGTAACTGTAGTGTTTTTTATTATTTTGAGTAATGATCAGAAAGATGCTGCTGTCTATATCCTGTTTCATTTCCTTCTGTCACCTCTTACGGCACTGTGGGAATTTAAGCTCACATCACCACACTGGTTACCACAAAAAGGGAAGATACAGTACGAAGCCTCGTAAAGTGGACAGAGAAAACTTCGTCTCCCTAACGCACTATCGCCACCACGTTCTCGAAAAAATAGGTACTTAGGATTCATTAAATTTATATTAAGACATAGAAAAGCCTTTCTGCTCGTTTTACAAATGTACCAACTGTTTATTATTATTTTAAGAACGTTCGACGTACCTATTGAAAAGTACCTAATTTCAGCCAGGTTATGTAAATCAGGGTTGTCATAAACTGGAATAAATACCATTAATTAGGACATAGCTTATTTTAAAGTTAAGGAAGTTATGATCAATTCGCCGATGTTATAAAATTGGTTTTTAATATTAAAAGTTTAGCAAAAGATGTACTTGCTTTTTTTATCAGATATTTGGTGCATACTAAGAACACCTTATATTTTCATTGTTTTTTGAGAAAGACAAAAGCAAATAAGCAATACAAATAGTTAACCATAACTTAGTACTACTAATTACAACTTAGTACATAAATGAAAAACTCATCACACGCAAAGGTGGCTCAGGACCACGCTTTGCGGCAGTCTATGGAGGAGGATCTTCAGTAGTGAACTGGTGGCTGTAATGATGATGATGATGATTCGAAAACTTGGATGATAAATTATTAAAAAATCGATGTGCTACATAATTATTTATCATAATTTGCTTTAGTTAATTGTTTAGTGTTAAAAGTAAAATTGACTGAAACTAAAACACTAACTTACAGTCAGGTAGTAAGTAATAAAACATTAAAATTGAATAATTATTATTGTCTGTTATAATTATAATAAATATTTCATGTTCGTGACATGCATGATTTAAAATTAGAAGTTGTTACGAATTTATTATTGTGCCTCTACAACTTACTTAAAATAGGTACCTACCAAAAACTCGAAGGGCATAACCCTATGCTAGGCTGGCATTACGTACACAAAAGGACGACATTCGGTACAGGATAGCTGGAATTTGAGCCATAACGACTTCTTTGCTTATCGTCGTTTTTGAAATTGTTTTTTTTTAATTTGTGATTGTAAAGGAATTTTCATTATATTTATGGACAAGCGATCCGCCCCGGCTTCGCACGGGTGATTTCTGGATCTCGACAACAGGTTCAACTACCGTGTCTAATTGTGAATCATTTAGATCATCCACGGACCCATTCAAACACACACAAAAACTTCATCAAAATCAGTCCAGCCATTTTCGAGTTTTACCAAGATTAACGTACAGTGCAATTGATTTTTATATAAGTATAGAGATAAATAACCTATTCATTAAAAGTATCTAATGTTTAAATATATAATATTGCGCTCTAATTAAAAAAGCAGGAATTTTAAAAGTTGAAATTGGCACTAAAAGGCTGGTAACAGGGACATCCACCCTATATAGTAAGCAAATAATGAAATTGACAGACCATGTTACATGAAAAGTGAGGTGGAAGCGAGATAGAGCACTGTGTGTCTTGTTTCGGTTGTTTTCTTAGTCTAAATGGGTAAAGAACAATGGCGAAATAATATGTCAAATATTTTGAAGCGTCTTGAGTTATAATTCTTAAAGGACGTAATAAAACAATATATTGCATTTTATCAAATAAATATCAAAACTAGTAAAAGCCAGAATAAAAATCACTACCTTTTTGGAAACATAATTGATTTTAATCAAATGGATATCACTTCCGTCACTTAGTGTGAGCAGTTTATAATTACTTCACTTTCGTAGTTAAAAATCATTTTAAATTCATCTTGTTGCATCTGGTTTAAGATAAAATAATATAATTATTATTGCGTTTTATATCATTAAAAAAAAGTTACATAAGAATATTAAAAAATATGTAGTATTTTCCTATATATTTTTGGAATTCAGATTGTCTAGTAAGAAACAATATAAATGCTATAGCAACACAATTATGACAATATCTTAATGACGTTTTCGTTACGCTTCTCACACACGCAGCTCTCGCGCCGTTTGTGCTCTCTGTGTTTTGTGTTCTTGGTTTTACCTTTTGATTATGCTCGTATAGTTTTCTTTTAAAAACATTTTTAAAAGAAAACTATGACTAAACATATTATTTTGAATTCTTATTAGGCAGTGAATTCCTTAATAAGCGAGTAAATTCCTTAATAGAGAGCTTATTCTGCCCCACCAGTTGATTACTCAAAAATAACCTTGAAACGGTAATATACCGTGAATAGTTATATAGTGAATAGTTATTAATAGAACATTAATATAAGATTAAATGACTGAAATCCTTTAGGTCAAAAACTCATTAATTGATAATATATTTTGAACCATTTCAGTGACATAACTTCACATAACCTAGAAATCTTCAAAGCCTCGTAACAATTATTCCTGACTTCGTCGATAAAAAAATCTTAGACAAACAATCTCAGGTAAGGATGGTGAATCGCTTTTCATATTTCTGATGTAAAGACGCTTCCAGATTACCTGACATAAAAATTTGTATGGGAGTTCGCCATTGTTCTTTGTGTGCGTAGTGCACGTATGTAGTCACGTAGTCCAGTTTTCGACTATACAGTGTTGGGGCGTACCGAATATTTCCTTTTGTTCATTTAAACAATACGTTAACTCAGTTTCTTTAAATAATAAAAATAATAAAAAATACTAAAATTTTCAAAATGTCTTCCAAAATTAAAATCACAACAGTCAACAAGTAGCAATTTTTACGTGATAGAGCCACGCTGTAGGTATGCTAGCTATACATAGCTGCAGTACGAATGGGTCGGCTCAACCAGAGCACGCAATCACAGCGCAAAACAGCCGAATACTAACGCTGCTGCTGTGTCCTCAGGGATGACAACGCATCTGCATTTTTATTTAGTTTCATTCGATGGTGGATGTAGATGTCTACGAGCCACAGTATTCACTTACTATCGGGTGAATTATGTGCTACTAAAATAATACGATGGAGTTACTATATCGTTACATGACGTAATTCGTACAGAAGCGTAACATTTTCGTGGTACACAACATTCTGTGTATAAACACGACTTTCCTAAAACACGTTGAATATAGAACATCGGGGAACTAACGCAAATGTAGAATTACTAGTAGTTGTAATTTTATGTAGGTATTCATCGTAATCGTTACACTTCATCGCTACTTTTATAATACACTTACTAGAAAATAAACGTTTGGTCATGTAGAAAGAACGAACGAGGAAAGAGTGACAAAGCAAATTTATGCTGCAGAAGTGAACGGAAGAGTCGGGAAGGGACGCCCTAGACGAAGGTTTATCGACCAAATTGACGATATATTGAAAATGGGCCAGATTAGGAGTACCCTTAACTGACGAGCGTGTATGCGCAGATATATGGATGTAAAGGAGGCGAGAGAAGTGTGTCAGGATCGTGCCAAATGGAAGTCCGTAGTCTCTGCCTACCCCTCTGGGTGACAGGCGTGAGTGTTTATGTTTTATGTTTAAAATAAACGTACAACGTAACTACTAACTCACTTACTTTTAAAAATGTATGTAATAGTGCCACTTAAGTAATTCTTAAATTATGTCGTAAGCAACGGTCACTAAAGTAACTATATCAATTTCTATTCCGTCGTTTCGCTTCACCTATTGCTGCTTTTAAGAGCGTAAAGAATCTAAGTTTTACTCAAAAGCTTCACCAACTATTAAAATTAATTCATAGCAGAGAATATCTTAACAAACTTAAAGACTGAATAAATCGATACCTACGAATGTTGGTCTGCAGGATAAGGCAGGAATTGTTCAATACAGTCGACCCTAAACGGAATGCAATTATTGTGACGTGCCATCGCTGCGGCCACGAGAGCGTCTCGCGTTAGCATAACTGATTTTTTAGAATTTTGATGAAAGGCATATATTGTCAATAAATAGTAATAAATAATACAAGATACAAACATAATAGAACCAGCATGGTGGTAATCACCTCATTCCCAGAGGTTATTTTCATTTATGTATTCTTTGATATTATAATAACCCTTTTTGTACAATTTTTCTTTAATAAATAATTTAAACTTCTTTGTTGACAAATTTTGTACATTATATACATTTTGTACATTATATATATACGTTTTAACAATAAGTAGTGTTCTTTGCTAACCTGAAGCATTTACTATCTTAGTTTAGCCCTAGAAATGATAAAAAGATTTTTTAAATCAAATTAACTATTCAGGTAGTTTCCTGCCTGAGTAACTTCAGAAGTCTGTAACAGAAAAACTGGCCTATTAAGTGTCATTTTTTTATATTATTATGAAAGATTAAGGTACTGCCAAGTTTTTAAAATTAATTAGAAAGTATGAAATCATTTATTACTATTTTTCATTTAATGTTGAAAATTCAAGCCCCACTCTCCTGACAGAAAATTTTTAAGTTTCGATTAAAATTATTGTATCTTCGTTGAATGTTAGGAAGCTAATTATTTTATGCATAATAGGGCAACTCATAAGGATCATGCTACAAACAAAAAAAAAAACTTGGAAAAAATCTCACAATTACATTTTTTTAATGTTAGGCTGTTTAGGGTGAACATTTTCAAAAAAAGGATAAAAAAATCATAACTCGAAAACTACAAAAATCATGAAACATACATAGGGTATTTTCGGATAACCCTAGGTGTGAGGAATCAAAAAATTTTATAACCTCACTGTTTGGACCAACCTGTAATATATATATATATATATATATATCATCTCCATTACAGCCTTTCATAAGTCCACTGCTGAATATAGGCCTCCCCAAGTTATGCCACAAAGCACGATCCTAAGCCACCTGCATCCATCGACTGTCTGCATGTCTTACCAGGTCGTCACTCCATCTAGTGGGGGGTCGCCCTACACTTCGCCTACCGGTACGAGGCTGCCACTCGAGAACGTTTTTTCCCCAACGGTTGTCGGTTCTTCGAGCTATATGGCCGGCCCATTGCCACTTCAGCTTACTAATTCGTTGGGCTATGTCGGTCACTCTGGTTCTACTGCGGATATCCTCATTTCTAAGTTTATCACGCAAAGAAACCCCAAGCATAGCCCTCTCCACAGCTCGCTGAGTGACCTTGAGCGTCCCCATACGGCCAGCAGTGAAGGACCACGTCTCAGATCCATAAGTCATCACTGGCAACACGCACTGTACAATTTGGTATTCAGGTTTTGAGGTATAACTGACGAGAAGATGTGTCGTAATTTCCCGAACGCTGCCCAGTCAAGTTGAATCCGTCAAATGACCTCTCGATGATATATACTGGGTGTTACAAAACTACCCGTAAAGCCGAAAGGAGGTTAAATGGGGCCTTATAACGAGTCCATTCACAATATTTAAGAACTGTAGTAACGCTGTATAACTTACCCCAAAAAAATAAAAAAATATTATTATTTTCACTGACGTGCAAACCCTATTTCAATAAAATTAAAGAGTAAACTACGCAGAATTTACCTACATTTCTACCTAATTCGCGGAATGACAAAAATTTTAAAAGACCTAACCTAACGAAACAACCTAAACGAACACTTACTTTTTCATAATATACGTCAAATTTACAGAAACGGCTCAAAGTGTGCTCCGCCTTGCTCAATACACAACCTCGCTCGTCGGGATATGGCTTGTGTGGCATTTCGCACCATCGTCGGTGTTATTGATGCGAAAACCGATCTAACACGCTGTTCCATCTCGGCAACCGTTGGGCAATCGGCGAAATACAGTCTGTCCTTCACATAACCCCACAAAAAGAATTCCAAGGGTGTGAGGTCCGGAGAACGAGCAGGCCATTGCACCGGTCCCCCGCGGCCGATCCATCCTCGCGGAAAGCGAACGTTGAGATGTTCTCGTACGTTGCGAGCAAAATGTGCCGGAGCTCCATCATGCTGAAACACCATGTTTCTTTGGTTCTCAAAGTAATCCCAGTCAGCCACAGGAAAGTCGTCAATCGCCTCTTCGAATACCGTTTGTAAAAACGTTATATAGTTGCTACCGTTAAGACGTGATGGCATAATGACGGGACCGGTGACATGCCCGTCATAAAGGCCAGCCCAAACATTCAGCCGCCACTGGTGTTAGAATCTGCCCTGCCGTGAAGCATGTGAATTCACGCGAGCCCAAACGTGATCGTTATGCATATTTGAAAGTCCTGACCTCATCAATGTTGCCTCGTCCGTCCATAAAACATAGTTTACGTAATAAGGGTTTTCCTCTAACTGCCCGATTTTGCACGCAGAAGTTCCTTCTGGGTGCAAAATCGGAGGGTATCAGCGCCTGTGTACGGCGATAGTGATAAGGGTGACGATTGTCGTCACGAAGAATTCGCCAAACGGCAACATGGTTTATACCGAATCTTGTCCCGGCTCGCCTCGTATTTGTGGTCGGCTCTTCTTCAAAATGCTCTAACACTAATTCAGCCTGCCTGGCGTCGACTGTGCTTGGACGTCCACTTCCAGTAGACCGATGAAAAGAACCGGTGGAATGTAGTCGCCTTGACATGTTCAGAAAACATTGGTACGAAGGCATTGGTTATGGCCTACGCATAACATCATATCGTAATATTCCGAGTTAGAAAGCATCGTTATTTTGCAAAAAATGTTGGAAAAAAACCTTGAAACAGTTGTAGGATATCGATTAGAATATTTGAAATTGATAACATATTTTTTTTTCCAACTTGACATTTTTTGAAGCCAGTACTTGAGTATAATGACATCCTTGTATTGAGGTAGCAAACATTTTTGAAAGAAAAATAGAAAAACTATTAAAGTAGACAATTATTAGGTAAAATAGGTACGTAGGCCTTTCTGTTAAATAATCTGGTTCTCTGACATGACAGCTTACTAGGGTTGACAAAATTGTTGGCTTTGATAATTAATTATATTTTTTACGGGGTATTTTGTAACACGTTGTATATATATATATCATCGAGAACAACAAATCTTTAAATACAAATACAAACACTCGATAGCACTTAACGCCACTTTGAACCTAAAGACCAGTCATATTTTTAAAATTAACGATTGTTTTAAGATATCGATTGTTTTCTGAAATCAATCGTTTCCTCCATACAAAAATAAATGTTAGCATTTTGCATCACGTTTTAATAAAAGCCCTCAAAGTTGATTTTATAAGCTTTTTTTTTTGAAAAATAACTTTCTTCATATACAATAAGGGTGACAAATGAGCACTCAGTCCACCTGATAGTAAGATATACATCTAACCTCGATTAAGAATCAAAATGTAGATGTTTTATCACCCCTGAGGACTTAGATAGATTGCCTCGTTGCCAATAAAAAGGGCCTCCCAAGGAAAAGTCCTCACATTTGCAATTCATATAACATGTAAAACGCCTTTACGGAGAAACTTTAAGTATCTAACTGTAAAGTGGATAACTTTTAAAAAGGAAAATGTAACCAACAATTCTGAGAAGTAAAAAATTCTATCACAAGTAAAACAATCTGGAGTTACATATTGTTACTTTACTACTAAAAAGTAAAGTATAAGAATATATATAAGGTACGTCCCACTGGGCATAGGCCTCCACTCATTTCTGAGAGGGTTTTAGGGCAAGAAAGTGCCCACCGCGCTACTCCAATGCCTGTTTGTCTTCACATGACTTCACATGTCTTCGAAATATATTTTTTTATTTCTCAGACATACAGATTTTCTTTCGAAGTTTTCCTTATCCGTCGAGCACGCGGTGAATCAGCACTTAAAATTACAATTAACAAATTCATTGTCGCCGGCGGGGATTGAACCCGGGTAGCTCGCGTACTATGAGATTTACGACGTGTGCTTAGCCCCTGAGCTACCACAGCTGCTTACTGCTTATGAAGACACAAAATAAAAATAAATAATACGGCAAAACCAGGTCAATTTCAGAAGATATGGGTACAAGTGAACTTTTGCTGTATAAGCACACTAGCCGAGAAGAAACTGCACGCTAAAGAAACTACATAAAAAAGCTATAGGAAGAAAAACAAAAAAGAACGACTGACGTTATCGGAAGTGAGGACAACCTGTTGCTAACTGGCACAGGTCCAATGTGAAATACATGCAAGTAAACGAATATTTGTCTGAGGCCTTCAAACATCCCTCGGGACTGCTTAACTTAATTTACGAGACAGCGAATACACTGAGGCGTGTGCTAGGTAAAAACAGGTGTGTAATATTGTACTAGCGTAATATCGTGCATAAAGAAAGAGACAAATAGAAATAAGAACGACAAACGAGCGAAAGTAAAAGTAATGTAAAAGTATATAAGACATATACATTTTGTCCATTATAATTTGTATTTCAATTACTGACAAACAACTCACTACGGTATCTTCACTCACACTAATCTATAACACACTTTTCAATCATACAATACACTTACACACAGCTCTTACTCACGCAATCATCACCCATTTACATGTCGGTTCTTATTTGCAACCATTAACTCTAAGGTTGGTCGTTCCTATTTATTTCAGACGTTTCTCAAATAAGCATCATTAAAGCATTACACTAGAAACAAACCGATTAGTTATAGCATTTACACAGTATCACTGGTTTTCTCATACACCTAATAATAACAAATCAACAAAATACTTTATTTGTTTGTATCGCAAACATGGATATAGTTAACTCTTTAAATACAATAACGGACTTTTTTTTTTTTATAGCATAGGGTGACAAACGAGCACACAGTCCACCTGATGGTAAGTGGGTACTGTGGCCCATAGACATCTACATTTATCCTCAATTAAGAATCAAAATGCACATGCGTTGTCACCCCTGAGGACTAAGATGGAATTCTCTTTCCAGTAAGAAGGGTCTCCGGTTCTCTACACTCACCATACGAAACACAGCAGCATTGAGCTGCTATTTTACGCTGGTATTCTGTGAGAGCGTGGTCCTACCCCGGTCGAGCCGACCCATTCGTGCTACAACTATAATATAGTTGCAGCGTGGCTCTACCACGTAAAAAAACTTGGACTTGGATCAAGTTGAAATAGATAACCACATAAGTTGTGATATACAGGACCTAACAAAGTGCATTAGTATTGGTAAAACGGTTCTTACCATATTGTGTCAAAACATTAGAAGTATTTATAGCAACATTGATAACTTCCAAGCTACCCTATTGCTCCTCATCTTTGAAGTGGACGTCTTAGTTCTAACAGAATGTAGACTAGATAAATCTAAGCCAATCCCACAAATCCCTAATTACACTGCTTTAGAAACAACGTACAATCTTAACCAAAATGATGGTGTAGTGATTTATGCTAAATCTCACCTAAATCCTGAATTTAAGGAAATTAAACTCAAACATGCCCTTGCATACAACTAAGGATTTTCCATCTTACGATATTAGGCATTTATCGTTCACCATCGAACTTAAATGCATCTGATTTCATTGAGTCCTTGAGTGCATACCTAGGAAGCATAAAATCTTATCAATCATCTCTGGAGACATCAACATCAACCTCATTCAGGGCAGGAATGAACAAACTAATGACCGCAATAATAGAATTGACTATCTAAATATGCTAGCTAGTCACGGCCTACTTGCTGGTCACAAACTGCCCACGAGAGAATCCAACTGCCTAGACCACTTCATGGTAAAATTAAACAAAATAAAAAATTCCGCTAATATCACTGTATTAAATACCACACTTACAGATCATCTGACTATATTCATGTGTATATCAAAACTTAAAAACAAAACAATTAAGCATAAAACCATTGAGTGCGTAAATTTTTAAACTGCATAGAGGCTGCTCCAAAAGAACCTGGAGTCTTTGCTCTTTTGCCAAGATCCCGACTTAGTTACCAAACACCTTTTGCTATGGCTTGCGGAGTCACTGGAGGAGAGTAAAACAATAAAATTACCAAAAACCAGCAGACTATTAAGCCTTGGATCACAGCTGGAATCCTTATCAGAAACAGAAATAAAATGCAGCTGAAGCTTACGTCCGATCCATCAAATGAAATTCTAAAACTTACTTTCAGACGATATAGTAATTACTGTAATAACCTTATAAAGAAACTAAAACGTAAATGCCAGGATGCCACATCACAAGAAGTGATGAAGATAGGGTAACAGTTTGTTGCTAGACATTGCGGCACTGTGATTACTGTGTGTAATCAAATAGATAACTTAAATGATATCTCTGTGTCTTGACACACTATACATCATGATTGTTTCGGGAAAATTTGGCGGGAGGAGTTCCTAAAGTGTTATTACTCCGTAATTATTACTATACAAAGTATGTTTTGTTAAGTACCCTTAACCGACGAGCATGTATGCGTAGGTACATATGTGGACGTAAAGGAGGCGTTTTATCACGAGTATTAGTAATGCCGCATATGTCAACCGTGAGTAAAAAATTCAACGCAATTTTGCATTTTAATCCAGACCATCCAAACTCGGATATAGAGGGATGGTGTAATGTAGTAAAAATTATTGCACAAAATAAACGCTTAGATAGAAAATGATTTGATTTATTAATGCCATTAACAATCGCTTTAAAAGATCATGCAGCTAATTGTCTTACCGAGCTTAAGTTTACTAAAATGGCATATCCCTTAGGAAAGAAACCCGAGTTAAAGAAACAGCGTCTGAAACTGGTCTTCGCTTATGATCCCTCATCGAGTAAATTCCTAAAACATTCATGCCTGATGAAGTTATTACTGGATTTGTTATCTCAGTTTTATGTTAATGCGAAATATGATTTACATGGGGTATATTTTAAAGTTCGAAATATTTAGCGATGTACCGGGAAAATGTTTAACTTTAACATGCTATGAATTGAGAGAATGAGTGGCCTTTTTGTGTTCTAATGTGTTGATGAGTGTAGCAGTTTTGCTCTGAATATTGTGTGGTCGAAAGGACAATGTCGTACCGGGCCATGCCGCGCGCGGCTGGTTGAAAGGACACATTCGTCCGGTCCAAGCTTATGAATGTTTGATGTTGAGGGTTAGATTTGTGTGAAGCTGGTCGAAAGGACAATGTCGTACCGGGGCCTGCCGCGCGCGGCTGGTTGAAAGGACACATTCGTCGGGTCCAGGCTTATGAATTGTGGAGTTACACTGGTCGAAGGGACGCACCCGTCCGGTTCAGTCAGGTTGGTTGAACAGAGTATAGATAACAGTATCGTCCGGGCCAGACCCGAGTGGTTGGTCGTAGGGACATACTAGTTTAGATCTGTATGTGGTGGCTTGAGAAAAAGGTGCCATCCGGTCCATGCGTGGTCGAAGGTACGCACGCTTTCGATTATTGTATGATTGAGGATGTTAGTATATTTACAAGAGGGTATGTGTTGTTAAAGCGTATATCTTCTATCGATGCTAATAGTGCTGTGCAAGCTGTACAAAGAGCTGTGTGTCTGTGTGTGCTTAGTGGAAAGAGCCAGTTGACCGGTCCATTTTGTAATATGAGATGATGGCTGGTCAAAAGGACGCCTTTGCTAGTGTTAGTTTGCATGTGGTCAAACGTAATTTGCGTGTATGTGTGTGACAGGGATGGTGCACGCAATTGAAGGAGGGCGGAGAGTGCGTTTCAAATGAAGTACATCATTTTTACTTTTTACGCGAATCTTAGCTAAATAATTTTAACATCTCTACTTATATATAAAAATTAATTGCTGTCCGTCAGTCTCGCAAAAACTCGAAAATGGCGGGACCAATTTTGATGAAAAATTTATGTGTGTTTGAGTGGGTCAATGGATGATCTAAACGATTCACAATTGGACCTGGTAGGTGACGCTGCAGTTAAGATCCAGAAGTCACATGTGCGAAGCCGGGGCGGATCGCTAGTCTTTAATAATATAAAACGTACAAAAATAAGTATCTCAACGTACTTAAGATGAACACAAATAAGGTCTATTATACTTAATTAAACAACTTAAATTTTCTAAACGGTATAACGAGAGGTTAAGTTTCAGTTAAGTTTGGATGCTAATGAGGATTAATAGGAAACAAGTTTGTCAATCCCCGTTTCCTCCTTTAGAAACTTATCTGAGAGAGCTTTGTGTAGAATTTCTTTACTAAAGTTTCACTACGCTAAATAGAGTGCTTTACTAAACACTTACAGCATTGTATTCTTCCCTCTCACAATCTAAAAAGTTTTCTTTAAACGATGCTAACAATAGGCCCATTCCGTTTTATTATATTAATATAAAAAGTTTGCAATATGATGTATGTTTGATGTTTTCTTTTTTTTTCTTTTATAACAATAATACAATAGCATCGTTCTCTCAGCCCGTCAGGCTTAATGCGTCTGTTCACTTTATATTTTTTGTGAAGAAGAATGGTTCTCGAGTACCGGTCTCTTTACCGGTAAGCGAAGTGTTAGGGCCCTCGATGGAATGACGATATCTATACATATAGGTTGTTGGTACACCGAATAAATAAATAAATAATATCATCATCATCATCAGCTCCTAACTATTCACAGTTGGACATGGGTAGGGATGATTTGCCTATACACGCTAAGAAGGCGGATTATCGATCGCAGTATCTATTTATTTATTTATTTATTTTATTTATTGGATGTATACAACAGTTTATTTTCACTTTTACGTAACATAATTATAAAATATATATAAAGTTTTGACCTGGAATACAAACAAAAACGCATACATACAGTTGCAACATACATTGTACGTGAACATATCTATGAAAAAATTTGTTAGACAATTTTATGACAATTGGGTGAAAATGTTTTTTTAGATATAATTAAAGACAATAAAAAATTAATGTGGAATTGACTTGAAGTAGTGGAACACAGTGGAATAGTTGAGTGCGAAGCTTATTATTATTGTCAAAGACGTCAATGTCCTACCTGACTCTGTCAAAACCATATCATTATAAGAGCGACACATTCGTGTTAAAGGATTGTAAAATGAAGTATTGTTCTTATAAACGTACTAAGACGACGCCTGGGATTCGAATTGATATTAAAATTGATTTGGGATAAACGATTTGGGGAAACAATTATCAAGAAACAAGTATCTGATATATCTATAAGTTAAATCACCAACCCGACTGCCAAGCGTAGAGACATTAGAATAAAACCCATTCTCATGAGACACATCCACTTTTATTTGCTTAAACGTGTTTGGGATTAAAATACTTTAACAAAATTTGTCTATATAGTCCAAATCGACAAGCGAATCGGTTTTTCAATTAAAAATGCTTCTTTTTAAAACGGAGGCTCCTTGTTTTTTGTGTAGGATTAAACTCTACATTTTTTTATAGGATAAGGATGACAAACGGGCACACAGTCCACCTGATTGTAAGTGGATGCTGTGGCTTATAAGCACTGAAACAGAAACAGAACATACAGTACAGAGCTACACAGCATGAAGCTATTATACGCTGGTATTCTGTAAGAGCGTGGTCTTTCCCGGTCGAGCCGACCCATTCGTGCGACCATAATATATGTAGTTGCAGCGTGGCTTTAACACGCCGTTTATTTTAAATATTTTATCATGATTTATATATTAAATAATGTTATTATTACAAGACAAAGCACATATACGAATTTAAAAAAAAATTGTATATGTACCGATTTGTAAATTTACTACCTAGAAATAAATAGAAATGAAGAAAAGGTGCAAGATTTTTCAATTACACTTTGACATTTAATCCTCCTATCTATAATCTGTCTAGGAGAGCAAGTGCAATAACTAGTCAAGTGTAAAATAACTCTATCACATGCCACTGCTCGTACGTGCCGAGAATCACTGTAGCGATTACCCTTTCTATCCCATTAAAAGCTGAGTTATATAACTTTAGGTATTCTTTATACATAAAAGCGTTAGTGCGTCCGTCAGGGATCGTGTTATCGTTACCGTTACAAACTATTAAAGTCCACTGCTGAACATAGATACCCCCCAAAGATTGCCTCATATAGATCCCCTCTATCCCGCTATGGGGATATGGATTTGTCATTGTTGCCACGATTGGCAAGCGGGTTGGCAACCGCATATTTTTATTATTTTGAGATGTTATCATCAGAAAAATGCTGTTCCCCATCTTTTGTTTTAACTTCCCGCTGTCGCCTCTTACGACACCCACGGGACAATATGGGGTAGTGGATATCCTTACACCGCCACTACACCGTTGATTGGACAGATGATTTATTAATCCGTAACAGACTATTACGGGTTACGGGACATCGGCATCTTTCCTTGTAAAATTAAAAAAATAGGTGCTATATTTAATTGCTGTGTGGTGGCGGCATATTAAGAGAATTCATCATACCATTTCGCCCCGTGGTGGTGGGAAAAATATGGTAAATACCAGAAAAATGTTATAGCTTCTGAAAGATGGCGGTATTCTATTTCGTTTATGTCATGCGTGAAATACTCCAACCGGTGACGGGGAACAGTGTAGTGATTTCTTATATTTGTGCTAACTAGTGATCGCCAAGGGGTCGAAATTTGACCATTAAATTTTCTACCGACTTCTTTCTACCGAATCTTTTGTTTAAAGCAGAATGCTTCACATGTGGTCCCATATAAATTTGATCAAGGTCTGACCAATAATTTTTGAGTTATTCTTAATAATTTACATTGAAGTCGGTTGTACAAAATTTTTAATTTTAAGTTTGCAAATTAAGCTGGCTGCATTTTATTTAAATTGCACATTCTTATATGAAACACAGATATCTTATAAACAAAATATAAAATAAACGCTTTTTAACCAACTTCGAAAAGGAGGAAGTTATGATTTTTTTTGTATGTATGTTACGCTATATCTTCGCAGGTTGTGAACCAATTTTGATGATTCTTTTTTATTAAATAGATTATACTTCATTGGTGGTCCCATATAAATTTGGAGAAAAAAAACCACCCTTAACAAATAAATAACTTCTTTTTTAGCAATTTGAAGTCGGTTTTTACGTTTTGTTAAAAGTTATAATTATTTGCCTTGACATACATCATACACAACCACTATTGAAAAGGGAACATTTGCAATCACACAATATTCACATATCATTCTGTCAATCTGTTAGTAATTATTTATTGGCAACATTTTAAAATTCTTTGGCGACATTATCTACTCTGTGGTCTGTGCGACTGTTTGACCACTGACTATTAAGTATTTGTCAATAGCCTCTGAGACGTTGGCAATATGAACATCAAAATTAAGTGGTTGACATTGGCAGTATGAACGTAAATAATGTATGTTTTAATTAATGTAATTTTGTGTATCTGTAACACACATTTTATATCAATTTTAGCTTTCTGCACTCCTTCCCCATAAAAACTTTAAGTGTGCCAAATCTCACTTCACTCTCCTTCGTGCGCGCAATATGCTTAAAAAGGGGTACAGTTTTCCCTTCCCTTGCCGTTTAAGTATATATCGATACTACATATTGAATTAAACTAGCGTTTAGCGTTTTCCGACACCATCGTGAATATTAAAGTTACTTTACTTTAACTTTAATATTCTCTTTCTTACTCTCGTTTAGCAACACAAAACATTTAAGCAACATTTATCGTAAGCTTGAATCTGACTAAGCAACGTGATCTTTACTTGACAAGAAAACGTGCACTTTAAATGCTACATGTAATGACGTCAATGATAACTTTATTACTTAAGGCCCAGAAATATTTCGTTGAGAAGGCAAACTGTCTTGAGTTGGCAGTCGGAATTGACGTCACGCTATCAACTGTACATCGTTAATACGAGGTCAGTGTACTCTTGTACTCGTATTACACCAAAATAAAGCACAGGTTTGTGATTTGCAAATAAATCATTATTATATACTTCGATTACCATTTTAACACCCAATTTAATAAGAATTTATTAAGCTCCTTTACTGAATTGGGCAACATTTAAATTATATTTTAATAAACTAAACCTTGAAGTGGCAGTGTAACAATATCCACTACCTACTCCATAATATCGTACCGTGGATGTTTTAAGTGTTGACAGAGGGAAACAAACCAGGAGATTAGCACCTTACTAATAATAACTAAAAAAAAAAACTGCGTTTGCCAACCCGCCTGCTAAGCACGACAACTATGGCAAATCCCACCTTTGAGATAATCTGTGGGCTTGGCCTATGATCAGCAGTGTAAGAAACTACCCTCAGTAAAAATATGAGACTATTATTTTACGTACTACGTACTATTAGGCTTTCGTACATTCTATGTAATTGCAACCTGTGTTTGTCGTACAAGGTGACTATAGGAAAGGCCAGAAAGACCTTATGGTCTCTGTTAGATGGCAGCAACCTATCTCCTTTACCAGAAGTAATATACTCAGACCAGCGAAGAGCAGAAGCGTCCAAGGTTAGATACGTCTGGTACTACAATCGTCAATCCCAGGTGGATTAGGCAAATCCTCCCTAGAACGAGTGGTGGTGGTCCAAGTCCTGTGGACTTCTAAGGGTTGACAAAGATGAAGAAGAACCACATTTTACCCTATATGCCGACATCGGTTTGTGACTTGTGACTTACTGACTTAATTCTTTTAAATTTTCATATAATCTACTAATTTACGTGGTAGAGCCACGTTGCAGCTATATATAGCTGCAGCACAAATACAATGGCTCCACCAGAGTAGGACAACGCTCTCAAAGATTACCAGCGTGAAACAGCAGAATAATGCTACTGTGTTTCGTATGGTGAGTGTAGAGAACCGGAGACCCTTTTTACTGGCAAGGAGGAATTCCATGTTAGTCTGGGGTGATAACGCATTTGTATTTTGATTCTTGTTAATAGATGGCAGATGTAGATGTCGATAGAGCCACATCATCCACTTACCATCGTGGTAATGTGTGCTCGTCTGTCAGCCTTACTCTTTAAAAAAAACTTGAGATTTTTTAAAGTTCAGTAATCTTAAGTTACAGTAAACTTAAATTAATCTGTAATGAACTCGGCAGAAATTTGATCATGCCTCAATATAAAACTTTTGATATACATTTTGCGCAATTGAGTTAGAGTTACAAAATTAAATTCGTTATATTTTGTTTTCAAGACTCGGCTGTCAAACAAACAACTTATAATTTCTACCAATCTGCCTCTTGTAAAGTGTCACAGAATCTTTACTTCTAGATTTTTGACCGAATTAGAGAAAAAATTACTCGTAGATGCTTACTAATTCAATATAAGATTTTTTAAGTAGTTTAGCCCCGCTATAGCTGTATTATGTCCGCAGTACGATTAAGTCGACTCGGTGGAGAAGGATCAAGCTCAGTTTCACACAGAATGGAGGTGACGAAAACCAGAAACTTTTTACTTATAATGAGGTATTTCCCTTCGTTCTTGGGGTGACAGCAACAATGTAGTTCTTAATCGGTGATAGGTATACTCGTAGGTGTACAAGGGCCACAGCTACTACAATCTGTTAGAAAATGTGTAATTTGTCACCCTACGTCTATAGAAAGAAAATAATTTAAAACGAATATTTTGTGACAAGTCGTACTAAATGAACTAACTCCTGATAATGATACAGATTTAACAAGAAATCTGATTTTCTATTGATTTCTTATGTATGCCTTTTATGACGTATGCATCCACTAAGAAAGGATTTTACCCCTTATAGGGTGAAAAAGGGTGTAACAGTTTGTATGAAACTTTTTACTTTTGAGGCGATGGACCCAAAACTTACTGAAAGACTTTCAACTATAAAGCCCTTTGAAAATTTTGAAAAAAAAACACAAGACGATGACAGTTGAGGTAAGTAGGATAGAAATACAAAAAAGGATGGGAAGTATGATGGGAAATGTTAGTTACAAGTAATAAGTTTTGTGTAGAATTTTTAAGGAAAAAAAGATGGAGCACGGCGAATATGTAGAGGCAAGGATTTCCACAAGCGTACAACAGTAACAGAAAATTATTAATTGAAAATGAAGATGAATGTACTGGAGTACTAGTGGAAAGATATTCACCATTCGACAGGCCTTAGTCTAACTTAAATTTTCCACTCTATAATCTAAGTTTTCATATGATAGCTTGAGTTCTCAGTGTTATGCGACCTCATAATAAGTGTAGGTCATGTGCCTTTCAAATGGTGAAGTTTTTTCAAATATGTTTATAATTTTAGTATATATACTAGCTTTTTGCCCCGCGATGTTATCCGCGTCGAAGTTGTAAAGTCCCTTATATACTAAAATTATAAACCTATTTGAAAAACTCTTTCACCATTTGAAAGGCACATTATTACTGATCAACGACTATATATTATGTATACATATACATCACTTTTATTCATTATAAATATATTATGACAAAAATTACGATAATATTCGTCAACCAAGTTGGAAAAAGTCGCGTCTCTTGAGAGCTTTCACGGCGTGCGCTGCGTCAATAGTAAAAGTTGATGTATGGTTCTATTGTTCCTCTTTAAAAGTTCTAAAATAAGTTCGCGGCAGAATATTATGTCTGTATTCTAAGGATAACTCACAGTTACCATTTTTATATAAAAGCTCTCGCGCGATAGTAAAATTATGGTGGCGGTTGGCGCGGCAGTGGCATGTTGGTCTCTTTAAGACAGAAAATGCGGAGTACCAATATAAGAACAAAAAAATTGGAACCCATAAAGTTTTAAAAAATGTTATACCTATCTACTATACATAACATACATATAAGATGGATAAATAATTGTTCAACCCAACGGCAAAGCCGGGCCGGGACTCTAGTCCAATATAAAGTCGGTAAAGTCAACAATAACTTTATTACTCAGGTCAAGGAGATTTTTCGTGTGTAAAATAGTCAGTCTTGCGTTGGCAGACGCGGGAAAGACGTCACACCATTAGCTGTACTGAGTTGATACGAGGTCAGTATAACGAGTTGTGTACGCTTACGTTACCCTAAAATATAGTACGGATTTTGTGTTTAAACAAGCCTCGAAATAAACCCATTTATTTTAGAGCTTTTAGCTAACTAAAAAAAAAAATAAATTTGTTTTATCTTGTCATTTCGTCAAATGTTTGAACAGAACTGGTAAAAAAAGATATCGCTTCCCCGCTTACAATTTAATATTATACTAGCGTGCAACTTTATATTATACTAGTCGGGACGGATGTCCCGGCTTCGCACGAGTGATTTCTGGATCTCGACAACAGACCCACTTACCAATTGTGAATCTAAACCATCCAGGGATCCACTCAAAAAAATCTTCATAATCGGTCCAGCCGTTAAAGAGTTCAGTGACAAGCACACGTACAGAAGAATTATATATATAAAGATATCTTGTTTCATGGAATAAATTTAAGTTTTTAAGTGGTAGAGCCATGCTGCAGCTATATTAATAGTATAGTTGTAGCACGAATGGGTCGGCTCGACCGTGGAAGGACCACGCTCTCACAGAATACCAGCGTAAAATAGCAGCTTAATGCTGCTGTGTTTCGTATGGTGAGCGTAGAGAACCGGAGACCCTTTTACTGGCAAGGAGGCATTCCATGTTAGTCAGGGTGACAACGCATTTGTATTTTGATTCTTGTTAATAGATGGTAGATGTAGATGTCGATAGAGTCACATCATCCACTTACCATCGTGGTAATGTGTGCTCGTCTGTCACCCTTACTCTTTAAAACAACTTGAGATTTTTAAGATCAGAAATCTTAAGTTACAGTAAACTTAAATTAATCTGTAATGAACTCGGCAGAAATTGATCATGCCTCAATATAAAACTTTTGATATACATTTTGCGCAATTGAGTTAGAATTCAACACATTCACTCAAAAATCTTCATAATCGGTCCAGCCGTTAAAGAGTTCAGTGACAAGCACACGTACAGAAGAATTATATATATAAAGATATCTTGTTTCATGGAATAAATAAATATATAACGTAGCCCAGCGCTCAGTTTAAATGAGGCCAGCGTTTGCCATAAAGCAACCTTTCTCCACACTGTCATAGGTCTTTGGAGAAGATTGAGATAAACCAGAAAGTTTTTGGTCAAAATCTTCTCCGTAATCATGGGCAAAGAAAAGACGCGGTATATAAAATGAAAGCGTCTGTCTATAATATCGAATTAACTCTTTCTATTAAGCTCAAGGAGTTATTTGCGCGCTATTCAGGCACAAATAACAACGTTTTTGTCTGTCTGTCTGTACGGGCTAATTTACGGAATGGCTGAACCGATTGTGATAAAAGTTCAAGGAAAGATAGAGAGCAATACTAGGAGTGATCAAGGCTGAAAAACATGGAGGATTTCTCATGAAATCGAAAAACTGGTAAAATAAATAATTTTTGATAATTATCTTAAAAAGTATAAGAAAAATAAAAAAGGTTTTGGATCGGTTTTTACATTGCACTTGCAATTTACGCAACGCTGTGTCTTTCTTTCTTTGTTGGTCAGAGATAGTTAAAGTTGGGTGAACTCCCTATTTATACTATATTTTTATATTAGAAGTATCAGGAAAACATTAAGTCATTAAAGTCTGTATTAGTGTACAAAATAACATACTAATACTACACACATTAATAATATAAACACTAGAAGTATTCCACTGACTCTTTCACGTTTATGCCCGCCTAGTAATATTCTAACTAATATTTGGTCCATGAGTAAATAAAGTAAATAAAAAAAAAGTATATATGGCCTCGTTGGTCTCGAGTTCGTAAGCGCAACTGATGATCTGAGGTCTCGGGTCGAATCCCGGGTCGAACCAAAAAATTAGTTATTGGGTTTTTCTGTCAACAAATTTTTATCAGTAGCCAGAAGTTGGCGGTGATTCACTCCCCCCTGGCCCGAAAAGTACGTAACGCCCTTGCTCCTGACACTGATCTCTCTCCGGTAATGTCGAATCATCCTCCTAACGAACTACGAGAGTGAGCAAAGAAAGAGTACAACTGTGCTTGCGCACACATTTGTGCACTTTAATCCTGTGTATGCGCAGATGACACCTTTGAAATTGGCCAACGTGACTGAAATTTGGTCTAGAGTAACTGTAACGGATCATTCCATTTTAGCCCTGAGAGGTGACAACGCATTTGCATTATCTTTAATCGGAGATAAATAAAGTGTCTATGAGCAACATCATCCACTCGCCATCAGGTGAACTAAGTGCTCGATTGTCACCCTTATTTGTAACTATAATAATAATAGAGGTAGGTAATACGGATAAGTAGTTGTAATCGCCGTGTAGTGGCAGTGTAAGATAATACTCTGTTACCCCATATCACCTCGTGGGTGTAGTAAGAGACTATAGAGTAAAACTGTAACAGGAGGTGGGCAGCAGAATCTTCCTGATAACAACTCAAAGAAATAAAAAATTGCAGTTGTCAATCCATATCATATAAATGAATATAATAAAACTTTATTTCAGTAACATTTATACAACGTGTTACAAAATACCCCGTAAAAAATATAATATAATATATTTGCAAAATAACGATGCTTTCTAACTCGAAATATTACGATATGATGTTATGCGTAGGCCATGAAGATAGCAATTTAAATCATGCTCGCGAACCGTATCGGCAATGATTTATCGATGGTAGACCCCCCACTGAACAGCAACGGCTGCCTTTGTACCAGTGTTTTCTGAACATGTCAAGACGACTACATTCCACTGGCTCTTTTCATCGGTCTACTGGGAGTGGACGTCCAAGCACAGTCGACGCCAGTTAGGCTGAATTAGTGTTAGAGCATTTTGAAGAAGAACCGACCACAAGTACGAGGCGAGCCGGAACAAGATTCGGTATAAACCATGTTGCAGTTTGGCGAATTCTTCGTTACGACAATCGTCACCCTTATCACTATCGCCGTGCACAGGAGCTGATACCCTCCGATTTTGCACTCAGGAGGAACTTCTGCGAGTGGTAGCTCAGGCAGTTAGAGGAAAACCCTAATTACGTAAACTATGTTCCTTGGACGGACGAGGCAACATTCACGAGGTCAGGACTTTCAAATATGCATAACGATCACGTTTGGGCTCGCGTGAATCCACATGCTTCACGGCAGGGCAGATTCCAACACCAGTGGCGGCTGAATGTGTGGGCTGGCCTTTATGACGGGCATGTCATCGGTCCCGTCATTATGCCATCACGTCTGAACGGTAGCAACTATCCAACGTTTTTAATTCGAAGAGGCGATTGACCACTTTCCTGTGGCTAACTGGGATTACTTTGTGAAAAAAAGAAACATGGTGTTTAAGCATGATGGAGCTCCTGCACATTTTGCTTGCAACGTACGAGAACATCTTAACGTTCGCTTTCCGCGAGGATGGATCGGCCGCGGGGGACCGGTGCTATGGCCTGCTCGTTCTCCGGACCTCACACCCTTGGACTTCTTTTTGTGGGGTTATGTGAAGGACAGAGTGTATTTCTCCGATTGCCTAACGATTACCGAGATGGAACAGCGTGTTAGATCGGTTTTCGCATCAATAACACCGACGATGGTGCGAAATGCCACACAAGCCATATCCCGACGAGCGAGGTTGTGTATTGAGCAAGGCGGAGCACACTTTGAGCCGTTTCTGTAAATTTGACGTTTATTATGAAAGAGTAAGTGTTCGTTTAGATTGTTTCGTTAGGTTAGGTCTTTTAAAATGTTTGTCTTTCCGCGAATTAGTTAGAAATGCAGGTACATTCTGTGTAGTTTACTCTTTAATTTTACTGAAATAGGGTTTGCACATCAGTGAAAATAATAATATTTCTTTTATTTTTCTGGGTATGTTATACAGCGTTTCTACGGTTCTTAAATATTGTGAATGGACTCGTTATAAGGCCCCATTTAACCTCCTTTCGGCTTTACGGGTAGTTTTGTAACACCCAGTATAGTAACAATTCGTATAATTTTAACCGTGTCCGGAATCTCCTTTTAAGTAAAAATTATATCTGTGTTAGGAGCATAGACTTAGAATATACTGGCGTAAGTATATTCTAAGTCTATGGTTAGGAGATTCTGCTCTTCCATAACAAGTCACTTCCATAAAGTTTGTATAAGTGTGTGTGTGCGTGTGTGTGTATACAGTATAAAATATCGCCATTCAGCGGTGAACTTTGAAAGGTTAATAACCTCTTGGTAGAGAGTAATTGTGTTCTGTGTTAATTATACTCTCTCCTTGTCCGAGACGTTCTTTACAACATGTAGTACGCCGTATTTTATACCAGTACCATCACAGTTATCCAAGCTCCTAAAAAAAATTTTGGAACGGCAGAATGTATGTACAACACTATATCCCCCTATACGTCAAATGCAATGTCATTACGTTTTTTTGTGCCAGCCGTCACGGTGTGTTTTTATAAATTTTGTTATAAAAATCAAATATGTTGTGTAATATTAAATGTTTTGTATCCAAAACCTACCACAACTGTATTTATTACATGCTTGCGAGGTAATATTGGGTTATACTTTGGAAAAAGAAGATATTCAAAATGGAGCAAACTGATTAAAGGTAAACAAGAATCATCTTGTTTCGGAGGTACGTGTAAAAATCTAAAAAATCACTTATTAATAAAGTCAGATTCACTGTGTATCGAAACACTTAATAACAAGTATGATTAATTATCAATAAAATCTACTATTAAGCTTTAATAACATAACCTCGTCACTCGTATAATATGAAATAATAAATAGGTATTTCCAACCAATAAATGTAGGTTGAGATATATATAGAGATTCGTTGAGAAATTGGAGTGATATATTTAATATGTTTTTTCTTACTTTCGTGTTCAATTCGTCTTTTGAGCATTAGTTTGGCAGTCGCCATTTATCATAGTCATTGGGCAAAATTGCGCACATGCAGGTGATTTTGGGACAGTATTGGGCAAATAGGAAAAGGAAAATACTCAGGCTGATATTGTTGGACAAGATATTATGCAATACTGAGATACAAAAACAAATACTATGGGCTTTAAACTACTGGGAAAAATATATTACATAAGTTATATGGATATGCTACAAATAGACCATTAGAACTATTACTTCGAATATATATGGGTTCATGTATATATAATAAAATAAGAAATAAAATGCCATCAACATCTTGGGACAGGATTTTCTGGTTTCTGGCAGAATTACTGCGGACTTAAAACTGTTGGAAAGAATATCTAGCATAAGTTATATAAAATGCTATATACAGACCATTAGAGCTATCACTTAGAGGATATACATGGTATAAATTACTCAGGCCATTAGAGCTATCACTTATGAGGATTGACATGGTTAACTATTCAGACCTTAGAGCTATCACTTAGAGGTTAGACAGGTTTTGAATTGACATATAAAGCGCTATCACTAGAAAGTAAAACATTGTGCTGTACTGGGATTTAGAATAAAAATAAATAATGGTATAATTTTTATTACAAAGGTGACTAATTTTATGAGTACAACATAATGAAAAAGTTGTTACAAAATTACAGATGTAAAAATATCAGAAAGTCTCAGAGTCAAGGGGGTTCGTCAAAAAGAAGTCCAAAAATTGTCAACATAAGAGAACCCTCACATGATCGCTGGGCATAAAGATAGCAAATTATATTCCATCATACCAAAACATCTAAAAGGGGCAGCAGGTCCCGAAATTATATACCCTGAGATTTCAACTAAACTTTAAAGTTCTGATTTGGGAAAGAAATAAGTGCTATTAATAAACTTAACTTATGGTTTTATTAAGGTTATGTAAAACTTTGAGGACCCTTAAAAATTGGCAGAACAAGTAAGAAATAATAACTGTGTTCTGGGACGAAACTACCCTGTTGCTAAAGGTGAGAGTCAGTTTACTAGTCCTTAAAATTGTAATTCCCAAAAAAATTATGAGATTTATAGAATGTTAAAATTTAAAGACAGTATATTATTACATATTATTATATAGACACTTTAAAAAAAGTTACATAATATTCATCCACCTTCTGTGTCGAAAGCCTATGTTCCGCAGTGGACTTATAGGCTGCGACAGATGGATGGATAATATGACATGGAAGTAAGAAAAGATGTGATATGAGAACCGTTTTACCTTGATATTGAATATCAAGAGGTTACAGGTTTAAATAGTCCTAAAATATTATACATTTTAATCTAACTGTTTAGAAAAATCTGAAAGATTGAATATAAGCTATTATTTTATTTATATCCTCTTGGGATTTACTTGGCTCCATACGGAGCTTATGAAACCAATTTTGGCATGTCTACAAAAAAAAAAATATTGTCCACCATCAGATGGAATTACAATAATTTTCTAAAATTATTAAAAGAATAATCAAAAGACAACAGTTAGCCTGTAAATTTTTCATGACCTTAGTTTTAATGTAAATTTTAAGAAATTAACAAACTATAATTGAAAAACTCGGTAACAGAAAGTAAACACCGAATTATTATTATTGATGTAATAAAACTATTTAAAAAGAAAGTCATTGAAATCAAAAAATTAGCCTATGGAGCAATTTTCTACTGTTAGGCACATTCTAGCCATACCATGATTAATGAATTAAATTTAAACAAAGACACATTGTTGCATCCGAGCTGTATTATGTAGCTTAGTATAACCTAAGTTACAAGAAAGAAAGCAGTGTTTAGCATCATTAGGTTTTAAATATAATAATGAGGTGCAAATGCATCAATATTTACAGCGGTATATAAAATATCTTTTTGGGAAAATATAAAACTTACAAAATTCACTACTTAAAACAATTGTACATTAAACAATTAAAAAGAAATTTCAAAATGATTATAGTAAACAATTTTACTATTATAAGGTATTTAAAGGTTATGACAAGTTAAAATATAAGTTATATGTTAAGTACATAGTAAAAATGGTAATCTTAAAAAAAAATGTTTTGTTCAGTTATTTTATGTAGGGTTTCATACCTACCAGGTTATTATTACCTTCATATAGTAAAATAACTATGGTAAACATACATACAATAGAGTTATGTCTGAAAGATGCATAAAATAGATTACCAAAAGATGTTAGCAACAAATTAATTTGCTGTAAAAGGAGATTATTGAAAAATACTTATACACATAATTGTGATATGAATAGCTACTCTATATTTGTGCATAAGCCATTTAGGTTGCTATCAGTAATATAAGGTTAATAATGTTGTTTTTTTAACTATTATGTACATAATAATGTATAAGGAAGGTAATATATTATATTCAGTTGCAAATTTCTGATCTTAGACGGTAGTGAATAATATTGCAAATAATAAAATTATTAAAAAGCATAAAGTTTTTTGATATAAAAACGGACACTTCTCAACTGGGTGGAAAGAAGCCATTGGAACTGAGACAATTTTTTGGGTTTTAGTCCTTCATTGTGAGGAAATTACATATATTATTATTGGATATGATCGGATATAATTTATATTATTATTGGATATGAAAGTGGTATATACTTATAATTTTGAAAATTGTAGAACACAATACAAAACCTTTAAAACAAAACAATAATATAGATATTTTGAATAATACTTACTACAAATAAGTAATACTTATGGTGTACAATTTTACTCAGAGTTGATAAAACCACTGCTTTATTCATTGACAAGATAGAGAGGGTTCTTCATTAATTATTGAGGATTCAATTCTATCGATTAAATGGCAAAAATTAATGTGAGAAGCTTAAGCCTTTCCTGTGAATAATTAATAGAAAGCATAACACAAGATATTGATAAATTTAACATTAACTCACAAAAACCCATTTAGAATAGAAAAGCATTTCTCAAGTTTTAAGATGTTAAATTAAAATTTACTTAAATTAAACGGGAACAGATATTCCAGATTATTGTGTTTTTTCGCAATTATATTTCTTCTACGGGCCACTTCTGCTGCAATCAAGGTGGCCTTACGTGTATATGGACTTGTTATAAAATAAAGATAATTTATTTTATGTCATTAAATCAAATATGTAATGTACATATAATACCTTCAAATTTTTTTTATATAAAATAAGGAAAATTGCAAATTTTTCCATTCATTGGTGTTATAATTCGCAACCCTGGCTTCAAACATCTACATGTTGTAAAGAACGTCTCGGACAAGGAGAGGATAATTAAATGGTTAAACGAACTTACCTTAAGTGAAGTTCAACCATAATTATACAAGCTCCTTGTCCGAGACGGTATTCCCAGCCCAACCTCCCTGGGTTAGGGTTGCTCATCTAATCCCTTGCTTTAAACATAATGACATTGCATTTGACCTACAGGGGGATATAGTGTTGTACATACATTCTGCCGTTCCAAAAATTTTTTTAGGAGCTTGGATAACTGTGATGGTACTGGTATAAAATACGGCGTACTACATGTTGTAAAGAACGTCTCGGACAAGGAGAGAGTATAATTATGGTTGAACATCACTTAAGGTAAGTTCGTTTAACCATTTAATAACTATGCATTATCTTTATGCAATTCCTGACAATATTAATTACTATATTATATTACTAGCGAACCGGCCCGGCTTCCCCTGGGTAGGATCTATTAGTGTGGTTTTATTTAGGTTGGAGGAAATCATCAAAGATTTTTATTTTATCAATATTTCGAATTATTAAAAAAGCCCCAAGTTTTTCGGAAAAAATATAGCCTAGATCACATCTGGCATTGGTCTTTATCTATTCGTGAAATTTAATTTCAATCAGTTCAGCCATTCCAAAGATTAGCCCAGACAGACAGACGGACAAAAATTCGTATATAATGTCATAACCCCCTTAGCTCAATAATAAGCGCTTATTTCGATATTACAGACAGACACTTCAATTGTATTTATATGTATAGATTTAGGCGTTATATTCTTTGAAAAGATTTTATTCATATTGTATATACTATAGCATATCATAAAATTTTAGTAAAGAAATAATATTTAACGATAATCATGAATGCATAAAAGTTAGCTTTTCGCACGTTGAACTTTAATAACGTACAAGTTCCAATAGCATCCCAAAGGCATTAGTATATTGAACTTTCAAGTTTTAAGACATCTGGAGCTTATCGAGTACGTAAACGAGCATGTAAATTGTTTTACTAGGTTATTTAAATACATTTCAAAACAAGTCATCACCATTATCATCCCAATAAGAGTCAACTACTGATCACAGACAAGGAAGATATCCCAGGTGGTCACGCCCGATTTAGCTGCCGCGTAAAAATGTTATCTGATCAAATTCTTAGACCTACATATTTTTCCTGTGGCGAAACATATTTAGGGGGTCAAACAGCTCTCCAAAATTAACCCCCTTTGCTTGCTTTGAATTTGATTTCTCGAGTTTTGTGTTCTCTCTCGTGATAATTAGATTTTAGAATTTTAATTTGCAGTAAAGCTGCAAATTAAAATATAGCCACTCAAGTCCTATTATTTTATCCTGTCCTAAGACCCTTTAACTATACATGGCTGCAACACAAATGGCTCGCCTCGACCGGGGTAGGACCACTCCCTCATATATACCAAGTATAACAACAAAATAATTCTCCTGTGTTTCGTATGGTGAGTGTTAAGACCTCGATACCTTTTTACTGGTAACGAGATATTTCACCTTAGTCCTCAGGGATAACAAAAATCTATATTTTGAGTCTTAATCGATGATAGTTGTAAATGTCTATGGGCCATAGGATCCACTTACCTTCTAGTGGACTGTTTGTCCGTTTGTAATCTATAAATAAATGTTACTATAAAATATAGAAAGTTATAAAACTTAGGCATATAAAAGACGTTTTTTACGTCTTGAAGCAAGGTCCCGATTTGCATTGCCAATGTACCGGTGAAAGGAAAAAACGCGAGGAAGTCAAAAAATAAAAAGTTTTTAGATCAACATGGAATTTTCATTAACTTGAGTATTTTATGATGAGATAACGAGTTTCATTCTATTAAAAATATATAATATGCGTCCTACTACTTGACACGAGCCTATTTTTTATTTTTAGTTTCAGAACACAGAAAAGCTTAAACTGCCCTAATACGTGTTGACAGACTTCAAGTTTTCGAAATATTTTTTATTAAATTTCTTAGTTTGCATGCAGGTTTCGTCACGATGTTTGCCTCGGTTTTGTTACTACGGTACTATAGAATTTAAGGCGAGTGGTTATCCTTAACTTAGCCTTTCAAAAGTCCACGACTGATTATAGAGCTCTCCTACGTCATTGCCTCATTGGTGGGACCATCACTACCACGCATAGTAGACCGGTTGGCGACCGTAGTTTCTTTATAGGGAAGACTAACGAGGTGGTAGGATTTCTTTTCTGCCTAGGAGTCCGTTTGGATAGGTACCAACCCCCTTACCTATTTCTACCGTCAAAACACAGTGCGTGCACTGCTGTGTTCAAGTCTGAAGGGTTTACAGAGCTATGAGACATCCCATTTTAGTTCTCAGATGTAACAACGCATCTGTAGCCTTCTTTACCTGAAGTCGGCCGCAGGTGTCCATGGGATGTAGCGGCTCTCTTAATGTCAAGTGCTGCCGTTGTTCACGTCAATTTAATAACAAAAGATACTGCTGTTCATTTCCTGTTTCATTTCCCTCTCTTGCGTATACTATAGCGATTTTTAAATGAAATTGAAAATAATTCTGAAGATATAAAAGGATAGAAAAAACAAAACATTACTGGCATAAATAACCTTAACAAATACAAAAGCCCATCAACAGTAACAAGGTTACAGTAATGCGAAAACATTACGTACATGATTATTTTATACTTTTACTTTTCTCGTCGTGAACAATGTATCATTTATTATTCCTTCGTATTCAGGACTGTTCTAGATAAATAAATTCAACTGTATTTTCTTATTTCTACTTTAGCAGCCAGTAAAAATTCCAAAACTGGGCATTGTTTTTCCAATGAAAATGGTTTTTACTATTTTTTTTTAATTTTACTTTATTAAATATTAATCAAATGTCAGCGTAAAATTTTTGCCTCAATTTAATGGCACTTACTGAATCCTTCTTTGACCAAACATTTAAATGTATTTGCTTATTTCTACTTTATCTAATTTTAGAAACGTTAGTTTTTCCAATTTTAATAATAATAATAATAACCAGATTTTTGATTAACACTTAATAAAGCTAATTTTAGGAACGATTTGCAGCAATGAGGGCATCCACTTAGGAATGAGGTAAAATATTTTACAGATTTCAATATTTTGTTCGAAAAATGTAAATGTTAATGTTTGTTTCTGAAATTGTAGTTATATTTTATATTAGGTCCTTACATATGAAATTAGCGTTTTGTCGTACTGACCACTTTGATCTGAAATATCTCCTCTTTGGTTAAAAATTCCAAATTCAAATTTATAAATTCATTTAGCTGGTACATTTGAGTTTTGAAAACAGTCATTCATTTGTTTTTTCCTCATTATTTTAATCTTTGGCGTCGCTTATTACCGCACAATGAAAAACATAAAATATCGGTATATTTACGAGTACGAGTTCTACCGTGGTACCAGTGCCGGAGAAACAGCTCGAAGGATTAATAATGTGTACGGCGCTGGTGTCGCAAAAGAAAGCACGGTACGTTTTTGGTTTCAACGTTTTCGTTCTGTAAATTTCGACCTTCAGAACCAACCCCGTGGACGGCTGGAGACCAAAGTGGAAAATGAAGAATTAAAGGCTATTGTGGAAGCGGATCCATCACAAAGCACTTCAGAGATAGCTGCAGGCTTCGGGGTAAGTGATAAAACTGTATTAATCCACTTGAAGCAAATCGGGAAAGTAAAAAAACTTGAACGGTGGATACCTTATGAATTGAGTAAATCGAACTTGCAAACACGCGTCGACTGCTGTGTTACTTTGCTCAACCGACACAATAATGAAGGGATTTTTAATCGAATCATTACTTGTGATGAAAAGTGGATACTGTACGATAATCGGAAGCGCTCGTCGCAATGGCTGAACCCTGGATACCCAGCCAAATCCTGCCCTGAACGAAAATTGACCCAGAAAAAAGTTACTTGTGAAGTGTTTGGTGGACTAGCGCCGGTGTCGTTCACTACAGCTTTCTAAAATCTGGCCAAACGATTACGGCAGATATCTATTGTCAGCAACTGCAAACCATGAAGGAAGAATTAGCTGCTAAACAACCGAGATTGGTCAATCGCTCTAGGCCACTGCTGCTTCACGACAACGCAAGACCACACACTGCACAACAAACAACCACTAAGTTAGATGAGCTACAATTGAAATGTCTGCGACATCCACCGTACTCCCCGGACCTTGTTCCAACAGATTACCATTTTTTCCGGAATTTGGACAACTTCTTACAAGCAAAAAAATTCAACTCCAATGCGGCAGTCCAAACCGCCTTCAAAGAGTTTATTGATTCTCGCCCCCATGGTTTTTTTAGTAAAGGGATCAATGAACTACCTATGAGATGGCAAAAGTGCATAGATAACAACGGTGCATACTTTGATTAATTAAATGTATTTTACAAAAAAAAATTGACTTTATATTCCTCCCGTACAAAACGCCATTTTCATATTATGTAAGGACCTTATATTAATTAGATTACAAATGGATGAACCAAACTAAATATATTCCTTTAAGAGAAAAAAATAAAAAAAGAGTTACAAAATGCGCAAAAAATTAAAAAGCAAACTACTAAGGCTTTATTTTGTGTATTTACACACTCTAGAAACCGATAAACTTTCAGTTAAAATGCAATTTCTCAATTATAATTTTAATTGTCTAACAAATAGGTTCACCTCACTCCAGACTAGCGACATCTGGTGAGCGTAAAATTATTAGCCCTCATTGCCACATTTGGCAGGTGGTGGTGGGATCGTCACTCTCAGTACCTGAGGTCTCCTAGTTTTGACTACTCCCATAGTGTTATAAGCCTGCCATATTATAAGGCTTATAAAGAAGAAGTTGTAATAATTATACATATCTCCACCTATCGGTGACCTTGAGAACTTTCTGAAATTTTCCTTAGTTGCCTCTCACGATGCCTGCGTGTCTAGAAAGCCTGATAGATTCTCTATCGCCACCCCGATACTTCCTTTATATTATATCCGCGTACCTTTGCTTACCAAATAGCATTGTTAAACAATCTAAAGCCGTCGTAAAAAGTTTTTCTGTCCGATTACATCAATGACGACAACTTACTACCACATGAGTTACTACTATGTTTACACATGAATCTAATCAGATTGACTTATATGAAATCGAAGATATGTTTAAAAGTTCTTACGGATATAACAATTACATATTTAAAAACTTTGTTATTTACGTGATGTCGGTCAAGACACTTGCTTTTGTAGGCTCTAAAAATAAACAGTTTAATTATTTTTAAGTTTGACGCTGTGCCAAACATTTGTTTACAAAACATTGTAAACTGTAAGTTTTATATAATTACTCTTGTACTTAATGATGTTCCTAAACGACTTTGTTATAATTTTACCCGTGTCGTGGCGGTGTAAGAATACCGCTGAATAACTACCCCATATCGTCCCGTAGAGTGGTAAGAAGCGACAGAGGGAAACAAACCAGAAGATGGGTAGCAGCATCTACCTAATAGCAACTAGAAAAAACTGCGGTTGCCAACCCACCTGCCAAGCGTGACAACTATGGCAAATATCCCCCTCATAAGGCAATCTATGGGGAGGCCTATGTTCAGTAACGGGCTTTGATAGGCTGTTTAGAATGAATAATGAATGAATCAAGGTTGTGACACTTTAGCCCAAATTAACGTGTTATAAAAATCCATAGAGTTTCCACTTCTACCTATAGTCAAAATTATGATACCTTAATGTCCCTCAATGAGTGAGGCGAGCGCGCACATGAAGGTAACGAGTGACAACAACAGGATATTTTACATGTAACGAATATAAATCAAGGTCATATATACGGCGCATTTCCTACGTCGAATGTATTAAACCTTGATGGTAGTGACGAGAGACGTGTGACGTAGGTAGTTTTAGAGAAGGGAAGAGCATCACAAAAATTATAGCATTAGGAACCTTCAGTTTGATTAGCGCCTTACGCCAATATTAAAACTAGATCGTCATACACAACGCCCATTTACGCAAAATATACATTTTTATCTCGAATACATGAAAAAATCACTCGTAATAATTTTGTTTACACATGGCACAACTTCCGACATTTAAAACCAATTTATCAAGTCAAATTGTCATCTTGCTAACAAAATACGGGGCTCCGTAGCAATTTGCCATGCAAGTGTGACAAAGGATTTGTCAAAAGACGGATTTCTTTCATGTTGTTTCAAAAAATAAAACCAACGTTTTTTTCCACGGTAACGTAATTAAAGCGTGGAGCGGCGATTAGTCGGTCCGCGAGATAATTTGCATAGCTGTTAGATAAATAAAGCAATCAGTTCTAGTTGACTGCTATTGTTGAAGTTTTGTGTTCAATTGACAGACTATTACACCTACAAACAATTCTGTTGATTTCGCTAGTTTTTAACTATTTAAGTGGTGGTATATAATAACAATAGTAGCACCTGGTGATAAGCGGTTACAGCCCATGAACCATAGAACAGAAAAAATAATTTAACTATTCATCTATCTATATGTGGTCTGTGGTGGAATAGTTACAGGCTGTGAGTAAGTCCTTAGATGTGTGATTAGTCCTCAGAATTGACAACGCATCTGCGTCTCGTCTTCTTTTATGAAGTTGGCTGCAACTTTCCATAGAATGCAGTAGCCTCATATCATCTGGTGGTCGATTCATTTGTCATTTCAGTTTAATAACCAAAAAATTTAAACTCAAGTATCTTTGCCGGAATACTCACATACTTTTTACTTTTATTTGCTGTATTACCTATGGTCAAGAAAAATCTTTCCGTCTAATATCCTGTGTACATTTTATAATATACTAGCCATCCGCCCCGGCTTTGCACGGGTGATTTCTGGATCTCGACAACAGCACCACCTACCGGGTCCAATTGTGAATCTAAACCATTATCGAATCAACTTAATCACACACACAAAATTTCATCAAAATCGGTCCAGCCGTTTAGGGGGAGTTCAGTCACATACACACGAACAGAAGAATTATATAATAATTATTTTTAACGTCCCCGCAACCCCTCTTGCGGGTGGAATTTCGTAAAATCCGTTCTTAGCTGACCTCTACTCAGCAAAAGGAATATTCTTACCAAATTTCAAGTCTCTAGGCCTTATGGTTCCAGAGATATTGTGATGGGTCAGTACATAGGTGGAAATCTCTTATTTATATATATATATATATATATATATATATATATATATATATATGTGTGTAGATCTTTCCCTGTTCTTGGAGTTAAGCTTAGGAACACCTTACCTCTACTGATTAAACGTGCTCATAAATTGATATTTTCATAGATTTGTTCAAGACATAGGTTATGGAACATTTTTGTCTCTCCAACTTCTCCTTCTTCCTCCTTTCGTTTATGGTCATAGAAAAAGTCTGTTTTCTCTTAATAGTGCATAACTTAATAACTTTTTTCTTTCTACCTTTTTATTTAATCATTTTTTGGGTTGTTTGGAACAAATTTCCGCGATGCAATAACATAGCTTATTGTTTTCCCTCCATATTTGTATATTTTTCTTACGTTAATATTTTCTTTGTGTATAATAAAAAGTATTGGATGGTATTGTATTTAAATAAATATCTATGGTTTTGGCAATTGGTTAACCATTTCATTTTATAAATATGAATAACTCTTTTATTAATATCAGAGTGCCAAACAAAATAGTAGCAAACACAGCAAGTGGAAGCCCATGGACGCCTGCAATCAAAGAATCTTAGATGAGTTGTCAACTCCTCGCAGTAAAATTTAATGACTCAGCATATAATCATATCTGCTCTTCTATTTAAAAACAAACACAGCAGAGTATAAATGAGAAAATACTACCACATCCCGGACTGACTCAAAGTCAAAGAGAAAGTCAGAAAAGTGCCGTACCACCATCTCATAGCTAACTACAGAAACTAGTAATTATAGCTCGGTGCGGCGCGGAGCACAGTAGCAAACCCGGTTAAATAGTACGACGCCGCGGGGCCGCGGTTTCGAGTCCCTCTCAGAACAAGCGTATGTATGGCATAGAAATAATTGTTCGGAATATGTATGTTCGTCCACGTACATTTTGTGTATGTAAAACGCCTACACGATACAGGAGAAAGTGCTAATGATATCATACTAATAGTTTTTAGAATTGGGCAATAATTATGGTAGCAACATTTCCAAAGCACGCTGTTAAGCTACTAGCAATCAGTGACTTCGAGCGTTTCTAAGATTTTTATAATGGGGTAAACAAAGGGGTTTCACAAAGGTACTTACCCTTTTATATTTTTATAATCACTTATTGAAGAATATTATGAACGTGGTCACGTTCCCCATCTTATTTCTTCGACATAAAAAATAAAAAATATTTAGTATAAAGAATTGGAATATTTTCAACAATAAGTCTAGACGATTTAAGCTGATCTATTCATAGAATTGAAAGCAAAACCTGGTAAAAAATTATTATTCGCCGTGAACATAAAGTTATACGCTTTTGCGCGTTTAAAAAAATCAAATAAAAAGAAAATAATATCCCCCGCTGAAGCTGTCTTTCCACATGTAGAGTTTTATATTTATTACAATTTTTTTTGTTTTCGAACCTGGGTTCGATCCCCGCCGGCACCAATGAAATTGTTAATTGCAATTTTAAGTGCTGATTTACCACGTTCTCGGCGGTGAAGGAAAACAACGTGAGGAAACCTTCATATCTAAGAAATAAGAAAAAAAATTCGTAGACGTGAAGTTCGCCAACATGCTTTGGGGCAGCGCGGCGGACACTTCCTTGCCCTAAAACCCTCTCAGAAATGAGAGGAGGCCTGTGCCCAGCAGTGGGACGTATATAGGATGTAACTTTAACTTAAATTTTTATTACGTCAAGGGAAAACTTATCAAGCATATTGCGCGCATAGAGGAGTGTGAGATATATTTCATAAAACATATATCATATATATTACAAATTATGTAAATTAAATTAAAGCGTCGCAAAGTGAAGATTTAAAAGAAAAAAAATATTTAAATGTTGCCAACGAATAAGTAATTACTAATTACTGTCAGATCGACTGACTGAGAGAGTTGTGAATTTTGCTTAGACAAATTATGATTTTGTGTGATTTTAAATGTTCCTTTTTAATACTCTTGGGAGTGCATGTCAAGGCAATAAAATTATTTTTAAATATTAATGTGCAGTTAAAAATGAAATACAACTTGCTTAATATACACCTGTTGTAAAGGAAAATATTTCATAGATAATGATGTAGATATTTGTTTTGTGCACGCTCGCAGCTAACGTAATAGAACAAAATTCAAAAAAATATATATTATGCAATGATTATAAAGGTTATACTTTTTGATAAAAGAACCTCAATAACGTTCATATTTAGAGAGAAATATGAATTACTGTCAATTTCGACCACTGGGCGACCACTGGTATGGAATTTTTAAATGGTTATTTGAGTAATTTATAACGAAAATAAATATACGAAACATACTTAAATTGATAGCTTGCTGTTGGTAGCACAGTGACTTAGGGTTTGGTTAGTGCTAATAAAGATTTAAGCCATAGAATGCAATGATAACAATAATTCAAAAAAAGAAGAAAACAATATTACAATAACAAAATCACTTGCAGGAATACACAGAATGCAATGAAACTCTTGCTACTCGAGTCGAGGACTCGAGCTATACAGGGTTATTTTTCAAAGAGTATCCAAATTTTATATTTATGTTCAAATATATATATACATAATGAAATAGCGTTGTTTTAAAATACTAGTAAATAAGGCTTCTACTTTTATTTGAAATTATCTCAAATTGAATGTGATTTATGGGCAACAACTACGCGTACGCGCGCTCCTTTGTGTGCCGAGGAGTAACTTAACAAAGTTGAGCGACTCAAAATCTTGTCAAAAATTTTGGCTTCGCAAATATGACCATGTCTCAGAATACCGCACTAAGCTCAAGTGACTCCCAATCCGTCTTCGTTGGAATACTCATATACTTTCTGCTCTCTACTGCGTCTTATTTAATATATCAAGTCCTTCCTATATAAAAGAACGTTTTAAATTGCTCACCTCCTGTCATAATTTTTCGTTACGATCCAAAGAAAATCTTTCCCTCCAATGTCCTGTGCACTCGACTTATTATGATAAATCATTTTCTGTTCTTGGAGTAAGACTTTGGAACTCCTTACCCCAGTCAATTAAAAGTGCTTGATCCTTAAATGTGTTCCAGAAACAGGTTAAGGAATACTATTTGTCTCTAACCTCTCACTTCTCCGCTTAATTATGGTCATTGATCTATCTGAAGAATGTTGTCCTTTTAATGCATAAGTTTGTGTCTTTTTTCTTATTTGTTATATTTTTATTTTAGTGCACCCTACCCATTGTTCTTTTTCTTATTTTTATTTATTTCTTCTTCTGGGTTGTCTGGAAGAGATTGCAATAAGACCGCTCTTGTATTTCCTCAATAGTTGTTTATTTTTTTCTTTTGATATTGTTATCTTTTCTTGGTGTACAATAAAGAGTATTGTATTGTATTGTATTGTATTGTATTGTATACTGCAGCGTAGTATGAAACGCACTTTAATATTTACTCACATAGAATCGAAAGGATACAAAAGAGCTTTCTTTTGCATTTATCTTACGATCATAACCTAGTTAAAACTCTTAGAACTTACGAAGATAAGCTAAATTACTTTAAGCTTCAGTCACTTTCGAATCGACGACAGCTACTTGACCTTATTTTCTTGTATAAGTTGGTCATTGATAGTTCCTATTTACTAGCCAAATTAAATTTTCGTGCCCCGCTGAAGTTAAAAAGGACGTCGTCTTTAATAACATTTGCACACGTTCACGTCAAGCGCGCTATTCTCCGATTAAATGTTGAGTTATAATGCTATATATAAATTGTCACATAAGAATTGTATTAGTGACATAATGACTACTGATAATAAACATAAAGATAGAAAAGTTGATATTGACATATTTTCAGATAATCTTTGAAATTTACATTCCTCAAATAATTGTAATTCACAGTACAGATGTATTTTTTCTTACTAGTAATATAAAAGCTAAATTGTGATTAACTAGTGATTGTATATTATAATTTATTAATGTCTTTATTTTTGTTATGTTTAACGTTTATAACGTTTTTTAACGTGCGCACGTGGCGCAGCGGCTTAGCAATGAGTTGCTGCGCTAAGGGCCATTCGATCTGCACGGAACAAGTATTTGTATGGTCTACAAATAATTGTTCCGGGTCTGGATGTTTGTCCTTGTGAAATTTATGTGTGTAAACTGCCCCCACGATACAGGAGAAAATCCTGTGTGGAGGTAACGTTTTTTTAAAAATAAAGAATAAAGAATTACTTATGAAAATAACAGTGGTAGATTATGCATGATTTAAATTATTATATAATACTAAATTCTGATGTTATTTATTGATCTCTTAATTTTTGTATTCAATTTAATTCACTAAATATGTATACTTGTGTCTATTTTTTATGAAATGTGTGTAACACCTGCAATTAAGTTAACACTTAGTTTTTATAATTTTTTGTAAAATTATTATGCTTTTGTTAGTGTACCTATGTCTTGTTGGTGTTAAATAAATAAATAAAATGATCCTCAAATTACGAGTTATGCTAAGGTATTTAAATGCATGTTTATATGTTATTTATACAAAACACATCCATATATAATATGTTTTATATACATATTTGTGTGAGTGACTGACTCATCTATCAACGCACAGCCTAAACCACTAGACGTAGAATCTGAAACTTGGACTTTTATGACGTAGGCACGCACTAAGAGAGCATTTTGGAAAATTCAACCCTTAAGCGGGGGAAATAGCATGATTTCTCAAAACAACTCATTACGGGGGCCATAAGGTGCTCAAATTTGTATGGGGAAAAATTAATTAATGTATTTTATCCATTTGAAAATTGATGCTACACTCTTGAATTAAAATATTTTTTTTCAAAATCTACCCGGTTTTAAAACGAGAGTGCAAGTTGTATATTGTGAAAAATATTGATATGACGCACAGCCCAAACCGCTGGACGTACAAGCACGAAATGACACTATAGCTTCCTTTTATTACGTAAACATTAATTATGAGTAAGATAGGATTTTGAAAAACTTAAACTCACAGATGGTGAAGTAAGGTAATACAGTTTGTACGACACTTTTTATTTTACGGGGCGATTTCTTATTTGTATGGTAAAAATTATTAAATTATTTTTGTAACCTGAAAATTGATGCCATTTGGATTAAAATAATGAAAGACGATTTTTAAATTTTTCGAAACTCTAACCATAAACTGTTAGTATATGGTTTGCGTGGGAACAAATGGTATTCTAACTTGCACGATGGCGAGGATATACTTTAAACGGAATTATGGTAGGTTTTTATGGATAATACATGTTTTCGAACTTTACAAAATTTTCCCCTATTCACCCTTAAAATGTGGATCGATAAAAAATTGGATACGACTTTCTATTGACATCCGTCGAGTTGGGGGTTGATATTTTTTACAGAAAGGTTACATTATTATAAGCACACACGCAAAGTTTCAACATGCGGAAACGCGTACTTTTTTAGAAAAAAATTATTGAAAATCAATTATTTTTGCAATATTTATGCCAATCCCCATTGACGTCCGTCAAGTTGGGGGTTGATATTTTTTTTACAGAAAGGTTACATTATTATAAGCACACACGCAAAGTTTCAACATGCGGAAACGCGTACTTTTTTAGAAAAAAATTATTGAAAATCAATTATTTTTACTATATTTATGCCCCATATATAATAATATCAACCACCAACTCGACGGACATCAATGGAAAGCTAAGTCAAAAATTGTATTTAGGTTTGAGTATTTTGTTTCAGTATTTTTGACAATTCAACCCTTAAGGCTGACATGTTTTAATAATATCTTTGACAACACTATTATAAGCTATCGATTAGTAACAGTAACACCTAACGGTGAAATAAGAGGTGAAAGCCATTATAAAATTGTAAATATTGTGAACATTCTTTATTGTACAATTATATTCTTTATTGCAAATATATAAAAAAGGTACAATAGGCGGTCTTATCGCATTGGAAGTAATTACTTTCATATAACCAACCAACAACAACAAAAGAAAATATACGCATAATTCTTCACCACGAATGGCTAGGAGGTGTACGTAAATTGTACTTACAATTAAGTTTAAAAATTATAATAATAAAAACACAACATGATGATAAGAACTATGATGGGAATTATAAGAGTTCCAACTAATGCTAAACAATTTTCTTACTTGCTTCAAATTAAAACAGCATGTAACTAAGCCAACCCACTTTACGGAATATAGCGAGACTTTAATTGACGTAATATGTACCGACATAAATGTAAACGCAGTTACTGTAGAACTTATACGTGAATTAAGTAGTCATGCTTTTATTACATGTCAAATTGATATAAGTAAAAAAAAGCCGGCACCAGTAACAATAATGAGTAGGAGAATTTCTGACATAGACGAGGGAGACTTTCATAAGGACCTTACATCAATAAATTGGAAAGAAATTGAGAGTATCGCGGATGTAAATAATCAGGTAGTGCCATTTAACACAGCAATACTTACACTATTTGAAATTCACGCGCCTCTTAGAAAAAAAATTATTAAACATCAGCAATTCCCGTGGCTAACCTTTAATATAAAATTGATGATGAAAAAACGTGATGACGCATACATTAAAATGAGAAAAAGTAAGAACGACATACATATTAAATACTATAAGGATCTAAAAAGCTGCGTCAATAAAGCAATATATAGTGAAAAACAAGCCTACTATAATTTTTATGTTAATCGTAATATAAATAACCCCATTTCAATGTGGAAACATATAAAGTCCAATGTTAACATAAAACCAAAACACAATATCCCAATAGACTTGTTTAATGATCCAAATAAAATAAACGACTATTTTTTAAACGTGCCTGAAATAGAAACGTCTCGTTGTCATATTTAACGTACTTTGAGTTCCACTGCTGCGTTAATGACATATTTGAGATAAAGGAGGTAAATGAACTAGAGGTACTAAAAGTTATTACAAGTTTAAAATCTAAAGCCATAGGCATTGATGGGATTTCTCTTGATATGATCCGTATGACCCTACCGAAAACACTATCAACTATTACTGCTATGGTGAACAAATCCATTAACTCTAAAATCTATCCGACATTATGGCAACATGCGTTAGTCAAACCATACCTAAGAACTCAAATCCATTATCTGAAAAGACCTTCGACCCATCAGTATTCTCCCTGTGTCTCTAAAATTATTGAAAAATTGTCGCAGAACAGCTAAACATGTATTTAGATAGAAACAAAATTCTACCGGAAATGCAGTCGGATTTCGTAAGAACCATAGCACCGACGGCTAGCCCAACTTACTGACGATGTACTAACCGCTCAAGATGAAGGAAAAGGCACAATACTAGTATTACTTGATTTTCTCGTGCATTTGACTGTATAAACGTTTCCTTCTCTTATCAAAGCTTCATTACTATGGATTCAGTAGCAGCGCAGTACAATGGTTCGTTAGTTATTTTAAAACCGACTACAAACTGTAGAACTGAGCGATGACCAAGGAACATTAATACGTTCGCAATCAAAAAATCAAAGCCGGTGCGCCCCAGGATCGAACCTGGCTCCAATATTGTTTTCAGTTTACAGTGCTGACTTAGTAAAAACATTAAGCACTGTAAATTCCATTTATACGCAGATGATCTGCAAGTCTACATGTCATGTAATCCGCGTGATACTCAAGAAGTCGTTAATAAAATAAACGAAGACCTTGAAAGTATAGCCGCGGTGCGACTCAAACTGCCTTGTACTAAACGGAACTAAATCTAAACTACTAATTATGGGTTCTAAAAATCAAATAAAAAATATATCAGAAAGAGGGGCATGCATCCAAATTCGAGGGGAAATCGTAGAACGTGTAAATGAGATTCGCAATCTGGGCCTACTAATGGATGACAAACTACAGTTTGAGAACCACATAATAAGTACTAGCAGAAACTGCTTTTATAGACTTAAGGTTCTTTATCAAATAAGGGAGTTTTTAAATTCGGATATTCGGGTAAAATTGTGTGACACACTTGTCCTTTCGAAATTTAATTATATGGACATTGTATATGGTCCGAGACTTTTAGCGCGGTCGCGGTGTCTAGTGCAACGAGTTCAAAATGCATGTGCAAGATTTAGTTTTACAATACCGCCCCGCACGCACGTCACCCCTTACATTAACAATGCCAAAATGTTAAAAATGGAATATCGCCGAAAACTGCACATGGCAACTCTCCTATTCGGGGTATTAAAAGATAAAACACCTCCTTATCTTGCTGACAAACTCATATGGTCACGTGATGTAAAAACTTATAATACACGCACTAGAGGGAATACTCTCGTCGTGCCTCGTCACCGCACTCACGCTTTCCGAGGAAGTTTCAAATACGCCGCATCCAAGTGCTGGAACGATATACCGCCTCCTTTTCGAAATCTGAAAGCAGTACACACATTCAAAATAAATATAGAACACAATTACTGCAAAGTCAGATTAACTTTGATCAAAGTTTATAACGCTTTGCACGATTACGTACCTCATCGTCATAGATTATTAACAACGGAGCATCAAAATCGTCCTCTTGAATGCGGCTTTTGTATTCTTTGTCTTCTTATATACTTTTATATTCTTTAATAATTACATAGTGGTATATAGCCCTTATAGTATCTTAATAATCTTAATAATCTCCCTTTGTAGCGTCCGTATAGACCTAAGAGCATCTGAAAGCAACATAAACGGGACGTGCTGTGTCAGTGGCATTCGACCTTGAATGCTACTTTCTCCTCTCACTTAAAATAATTACTGTCTCTTTCCCCCGTGTTGTGCATAATTCTGTCATCATAATTTTGTTTAAAACATAATAAAATGAGTATACATATAGCACTGACTTCGGTAAGTCACTAGTTGGACACACTGAAAATCAGCGCCATGGAAAAAATTCATGGCATTATGCTGAGTGTGTTCCTGTTCCCAGATGACGCCTTGACACGTACGAGTATAGGTATTGTGTAGTTTGTAATATGTAGTATGTTGTAATTTATATTGTATAGCCAATATTATTTGTAAATTATGTGTTTTTTTTTTTTTTTATGTTATCTATGATGGCGTCATTTTGGAGAATAAACCTTTCTTTCTTTCTTTCTTTCTTTCTAATGAGCTTTGAGTAGATTTTGAAGGAAAAAGGATTGAGCGCGGCAAATACATACAGGGAAGGTTGAACACTTGTTGAACAAATGAACCAATTGAATAAATTCAATGAATTCTTTTCTGTTACAGTTGTACGCTTGGTAGACAAGCGTACAGCTGTAACAGAAAATAATTCATTGAAGAAGGAGGATAAACGTACGGTAGTATGAAGAGGCAAATTGTAAGAGTGGTTATCACTATTAAATAATATCTCTATTATATAATGATCGCAGATTTTAAGATATATAAACTTAAAATCTGCGATCATTATCATTCTGAAGTATGAGAAAGTTTCCATTCGATAGATTGAGCTCTTCGTATTATGCGATCTCTTAATAAGTGTGGATCATGATTGTCTGGATGTTATATCGTGGACGCGAGTAACACAGCGGGGCGAGAAGCTAGTAATAATTACAACTAGCTGTTCCCTGCGACTTCGTATGCGTCGAAATTATTACGTTTGGATTTATTGAGTTTTAATTTTTTTGCTCAGAACCCTAATTATTTTTCCAAAATAAAAGTTACTCCTTATAACATCAGCTATCTGCCAGTGAAAGTCCCGTCAAAATCAGTTCAGCCATTTCGGAGATTAACCGGAACAAACAGACAGACAGAAAGACAGACAGATAGACAGACAAAAGTTTTAAAAATTGTTTTTTTGTTATAAGTATCGTAGGTATATACTTTCATATGTATTTAGTAAAAAGCTGTTATTTTGACATTACAAACATACACTTTAGTTTTATTTATTTGTATAGATGTGCTGCACTAAGTATGACATTTAATGAATACACAGGTAGGGCTAAGTGGTTTAGTAATGTTGTAAACTTTGCTTTCAGACATGTATATAATCAAAGGTTTGTAAAATTAATTAATTTACAATTAGTAAATATTTTTTTTAATGTTTCAAACAAACTTAATATCAAATTAGCCAATAAGCAATATTAATTGGCCGTTTAGTAGTGTAGTGGCGGTGTAAGAATGTCTCAATTACCTCATATCATGGGTGTCGTAAGAGGCGACAGCACTGGTGATGCTTTATACACCGGCCGTGCCAATATTTCTCGGGAAAACGTCGCCGAGTACCGGAACAAACTTGTGTCTGAAGTCGAGTCTTTGCTGAACAAAGTCTCGGATTGGGGGCGACTAAATCTAGTCCAGTTCAATCCCCAGAAGACACAAGTTTGCGCGTTTACCGCTAAAAAGAACCCCTTTGTCGTATCTCCTCAGTTTCAAGGCACTCCCCTTGCTGCCTCAGCTAGCATCGGAATCCTCGGCGTCGACATATCGAATAGTGTGCAGTTTCGTGGTCACTTGGAAGGGAAGGCCAAATTGGCCTCTAAAAAGCTTGGCGTGCTCAGCAGAGCGAGACAGTATTTCATGCCGGCACATCGCTTGCAACTTTACAAAGCGCAAGTTCAGCCTCACATGGAATACTGTTCTCATCTCTGGGCCAGGGCACCCCAGTGCCAGCTCCTCCCACTTGACCGCATGCAGCGCAGAGCGGTTCGAATCGTCGACGACCGAGTTCTTTCTGATCGGCTCGATACACTGGCACTGCGTGGTATGTTGCATCCCTTTGCATTTTCATTCATATCGAATCTACCACGGGAGTGCTCTGAGGAATTGTTCGGATTAATTCCAGCCGCCAAATTCCACGAACGCACATCGCGTCAAAATTCACGATACCATCCTCATCATCTGGATGCTTGGCGGTTCACGACTGTGCGACTAGGACTTTTCTTCCTCGTACGACTTCTCTGTAGAATTGTTTTCCACCGGCGATTTTCCGGACCGATATGACTTAGGGACCTTCAAGAAAAGAGCTTACACCTTTCTAAAAGGCCGGCAACGCATCTGCAATTCCCCTGGTGTTGCGGTTGTTCATGGGCGGCGGTCACTAAACATCAGGTGAGCCGCATGCTCGTTTGCCCCTCTTCTATAAAAAAAACAGAAACAAAGCAGGAGATGGGCAGCAGTATCTTCCAAATTATAACTAAAAATAAAAAACTGGTTGCTAACTGGAACCATAAAGCCTAGAGACTTGAAATTTGGTAGTAATATTCCTTTTATCGACTAGAGGTCAGCTAAGAATGAGTCCCTAAATGGTTTGGATTCACGATTAGATATCTGCACGGTTGCACTGTTGTCAAGATATAGAAATCACCGTGCGAAGCCAGGCGGTCTATTATTATAAATATAAAGACCTATGTTCAGCAGTGGCTTTAGTCTCTCAGAATACAAGCGTAAAACAGCAACTTCATGCTGCTGTATTTCATATGCATTCCATCTTAGTCCTCAAAGATTACAACGCTCGTTTGTCACCCTTACCCTATAGTAAAAATAATCGTCACGCTTAGCAGGCTTTACTGTAGTGGCTTAGGTCACCTACGGTACGAAAAAGGTATGATGAGAGTCTTTTAAGCCACCACTACAACAAATTCTTTGATATTTGCGTGAATAAGGTAGATAGTTAAAGTGCACTTTTCTATTGCGCTAGTTCTAGGTTGTTTTCTTTTACCATAAGCACAAATGAAGAAAAATTTGCAATTAGCAATTTTACTGATTCTGGTTTTGAGAATTGAACTCGTGGAATTTGCCCGACTACTTTAAAATTTAAGGCGTACATGTGCTAAGTTATAATGAACGGCTTGGGTTTATTTATTCGGCATAGAATATTTTTATTTTAACTTAAAGAAAATTTATTGTTGATTTAACTATTACATATTTTAACCCAAAGTTATTGTTAAAGCTTTTAAAATGTCAAGGCAATGGAATGTTTCTTCAACTAAAATAAATAGATTTTACACGTAGTAGAGCCATGCTGCAGATAAGTTATGGTTGTAGTACGCATGGATTGGCTTGACGGAGAAGGACCACGCTCTCACAGAATACTAGCTCAAAATAGCAGCTCAATGTTGCTGTGTTCCGTATGGTGAGTGTAGAGAACCGGAAACCCTTTTTACAAACACGACACGAAAAAACACGACTCCTTGCATGCACGCTTGTCTAAATAATACTCGCATGAAAGTGATTGATTTATTACTAGTAGTACAAAACATCAAAGCATTGTTCTGTGTTTAAAATTTTCTAAGTTTCTGACAGCTGTCTTTTGAATACTTTATTTATTTAATACTAGCGACCCGCCCCGGCTTAGCCTGGATAGGATCTATTAATTTGGCGTTGTTTAGTAGGTTAGTTAGGTTAACGGTTCAAAAATTTTACATATTATCAATAATCTTAAAAAAACTATGTATTGATTTGATGGATAATGTAAGAATTCTGGTACGAGGAGGGATTAAGAAGTTTGTAAAATTATTCCGGTGAAAACATTTTTGCTCAAAAGTTTTCAGTTTTAGAGGTAGTCTAGATGCCTCCTAGTATTGCTCTCTGGTGAAGAAAGCATCGTAAAATTCTAAACATACTAAAAATTCACAACATTTTTGCCGATCGAGCAAGCCTTACGAATGTGTACGTGCGTAGTAAAATATAGGCGTTAGATATTTATGAATGACCATCAGTTATAATAATGCTTTACCACGCATTTTGAATTCAAAAGATAAAAAGGACAGAATGTGTAAGATTTTTTTTAATGAACTTTTCTTCACCTTTCGCCTATATTACTTATTCTGAACCTTCTCTGCAAATTTGGACGTATATTGCAAAATAACCCTGTAAAAAAGGGTGACAGATTAATTAATGGTAATAATCAGTATATGTTTGAACGTCTGTACAGATGAGTATCTAACGATGTTATGATTGATAGTAGTCGTATGTTAGATTCTACATACGACTACAATTAATCGTAACATTTTTAAATACACTGTTGGATTTCATGGTCCTAATAAGTCCACTGCTGAACATAGGTCATCAACTTCCTGCATGTCTTACCTGGTCGTCACTTCCTTAGCAGTACGAGGCTGTTTGTTGAGAAAATTACATATTGATGGTACCAAGCTATATGGCAGCCCATTGCCACTTCATCTTACTGATGTTGAGCTATGTTGATTATTTTTCACCACTCGTGGAACCCATACCCACTTCACTGCGATTAGAGAAACTTTCTTCCCAGTCGGTCCTTCGAGCTATATGGCCGGGCCATAGCCACTTCAGCTTACTTATCCATTGGCCTGAGGCTTTCAAAAACGCGCCCCTGGCTTGCATTAATTGAAGGATTTTACTCACCATCCCGGGTGATTTGATGGTAATTGAGCCAATACCGTCACACTGGTAATGTTGCTTACTATCGGCGATCAGTATTATAATATGACTTGGGAGTTTTTGATTGGAATTTCCACTATCGTTCGACTGCCTTAGGTTGCCCATCATCAGTATTAATTCATCTATCAGGTTTATCAAAACGTTATCAGTCTCACCTGCACGCGGTGGGATTGAAATTTGAAAATAAAGTTTATGAGTTATGGCTATAGCACGAATGGGTCAGCTCAAACCAAGAGACCACACTCACCCATTTTACCGGGAACGAGGCCTTATATCTTATTCATTAGTGACAACGCGTCTGCATTTCGACTCTAAATCGAGGATAGATGTATAATCTATGGGCCACAGCATCCACTTATCAGGTGGACTGTGCTCGCTTGTTGCTCTTATTCTATAAACATTTTCTCCTTTATAACCTACGTCAACAATAAATAATATTAGTGAAAATAATATTTGACAAATTTTAAGATACGAATATACTTATAATGATTTTATTTAAAAAATCCTGAAAGGTAAAGTCATATGAAAGCACACCATTTTTAATAAGGAAAGATGTGCTATGATCTAGCCTTACAAAATATATATACAAATTTCTTCAAAGCAAATTACTGTCTTATTTGATCTGAGACATCAAATTAATTATCTGCAGGTCAGCACTGAAGGATGAACTCTACATTAGAACGGTATATAGCAACTTTAGCATTTACGAAAATAAAATACCTTCAACATGTATGGCATATCAAATGATTTTTGATTTTAGCATATAGATAAGGATAAATTGACGTAAGGCTCACCGACACGGTTTCGGAATCAAACGTTTGCATTTCAATGTAACATAACGGCTTTAGATTCACTTTTAAATTTATTCCAGGTGTATCTAAACGCCTTGGCCTGAGACACTAACTGAATACATAATAAACAGTTTTCAGGTGAAGGTATTGTCACTAGTGCTGACCGACGAACTATGCAAATATAGAGGTACATAAAGCATTTGATTATTTGAACTGTTCCAATATAGGATATCGATTTTCCTGAAAAATATATTCTTAGAATCGAAGGTAAATACAACTCCTTTAATTAAATTGTCCATTGAAGCTTGAAATCGATTTTAAGATCACAATCGACATCCCTTGAAGCACTTTCATTTTTTTCTCGCCATTTGGAATATATCGGAGTACCAATAATAATATAATCACTACGTTTAATATTATGTATGATTGTAAATGATAATTAATTACAATTTGATTTATAAAAAACTGGTTTAGCTAAATTAAATAAATGTCAAACTCAATAACAAGGCAAATAGTATATAATCACAGCGCTAAAAAGGGACATACCCGCAAAGGGTATATATATATATAATATCACTACGTTTTACACATATCAAAGAGTGTTATATAACCACTACGTTTTAGGACCTACTTCAGCTGTAGTATAAATGCGTTCAATTTAACCAAGTAAAATAGGACGCGTTACAATAGCATTAATTTAATATCTCTCAGAAATTCTCTCTACTATACACAGTCACACAATTTATGTTGTAGTGAAGAGACTCGATCTAATTGTAAGGTATTTAAGAACTATTTACTGAATCGATCCAATGTTTCTTAGTAACAAAAAATAATTTGTGCATTTTTCATTGATCTCAAATCGACATGCCTGTTCCAATATGCTCCAATGACATTTATATTACAAAACAATAATGTTGTTTTGGCCGATATCTTTTGCATACTGTCCAATGTTATCAATTTCGTAATATGGTGCCACAATAGAAAACGTAAACATTGAGGCATTTACTCGTCACTTCGCGTTCAATGCAACACATATGTAATAGCATGTTTTTATTATTTTTTTTAATAAAAGTAAGGGGACGAACCTATGTATATCTACCATTGATTAAGAATCAAAATGAAGATGCTTTTTGACCTCTGAAAACTAAGATAGAATGCCTCGTTATCACCATACGATTCACAGCAGCTCTATCTGCGCTCACTATACGATTCACAGCAGGCACTATGATTCAACCCGAAACATTCGTACTGCTAATGATTTCTCATATTTACGCGAATACTACACATGGAATAAAACCAATGTTACGGATTTCATCGCGTTTAAATTTAACTTTTTTAATTCCCGACGTTTCGGGCACTTTCCAGCGTCCATGGTCACGGGGGGGACTGAGGTGTTTGACGTCCCGATGTCATTGTTAACAAAAGCTACCTTCAACTTTTAATTATTAATTTTTGGTCCGATCTACGCAGAACGAACTTACAGTATCTTGAAGTCTTGCAATAGTATGCTTGATCCCAAGCAGGTGGTAGCACCCAGCCATCTCTATTGAAGTTGGGATGTTTTTAATTTCAATCGCGAATCATCCTGGTAGGAATCGGTGTTCTTTGCGAGGTTTTGTGGTTTATCAAATCTGATATAATGGTTGGGACGATCCTGAACATGTTGACATACTGCAGACTTGCCAGCGTCGGTGCTCAGATCAGCAATATATTCTTTCACGCGGTTTTTATAGATCTTTTGTTTGTCCTATGTAAGAGAGACCACATTCACAATCAAGCATGTATGCTCAAGCCTGCGTCTATAAGAAATATAGAACTGTCTACTTGTTCGGCGGTTTATAGTATGTCTTATGGAAGCCCGCTTCAAGATGTAGCCAATCTTGTCTGTGACTCCTCTGACGTATGATAGTACAGCAGGCACACGCTCGACTGTGGCCGGTTTCACTCGGTCACTGTGACGGAGACGCGGGACCCGGAGCTTGTTGTCTTGCAAACTTGCTTGACGTTGGAGCTCGGCGCCAAGGGCGAGGGATAAGCAGCGAACTACTCTGATCACGTTTTACAAAAATATGAGTTTAGGTTAAAATTGATAAAGAAATGATAGCTGGCTAGCCTGTCGTATTATTAAAATAAAAGTAAATAGTAAAATTTAGAGTATAATTAAAGTAAAAACAAAAGAATTACTCGCCCTGTAGCTTGGCATTCGTCTAATTTCTAAGGATTTTCTAGAAGAAGTGGTTTACGCCCTGTCCATGAAATATTTTAATTTTAGACATGTAGAATTTTTACGATGCTTTCTTCACCAGAGAGCAATACTAGGAGGCATCTAGACTACCTCTAAAACTGAAAAACTTTTGAGCAAAAAAATGTTTTTACCGGAATAATTTTACAAACTTCTTAATCCCTCCTCGTACCAGAATTCCTTACATTATCCATCAAATCAATACATAGTTTTTTTAAGATTATTGATAATATGTAAAATTTTTGAACCGTTAACCTAACTAACCTACTAAACAACGCCAAATTAATAGATCCTATCCAGGCTAAGCCGGGGCGGGTCGCTAGTATTAAATAAATAAAGTATTCAAAAGACAGCTGTCAGAAACTTTGAAAAATTATAAACACAGAAAAATGCTTTGATGTTTTGTACTACTGGTAATACATCAATCACTTTCTGCGAGTATTATTTAGACAAGCGTGCATGCAAGGAGTCGTGTTTTTTCGTGTCGTGTTTGTAAAAAGGGTTTCCGGTTCTCTACACTCACCATACGGAACACAGCAACATTGAGCTGCTATTTTGAGCTAGTATTCTGTGAGAGCGTGGTCCTTCTCCGTCAAGCCAATCCATGCGTACTACAACCATAACTTATCTGCAGCATGGCTCTACTACGTGTAAAATCTATTTATTTTAGTTGAAGAAACATTCCATTGCCTTGACATTTTAAAAGCTTTAACAATAACTTTGGGTTAAAATATGTAATAGTTAAATCAACAATAAATTTTCTTTGTTAAAATAAAAATATTCTATGCCGAATAAATAAACCCAAGCCGTTCATTATAACTTAGCACATGTACGCCTTAAATTTTAAAGTAGTCGGGCAAATTCCACGAGTTCAATTCTCAAAACCAGAATCAGTAAAATTGCATTGCAAATTTTTTCTTCATTTGTGCTTTATGGTAAAAGAAAACAACCTAGAACTAGCGCAATAGAAAAGTGCACTTTAACTATCTACCTTATTCACGCAAATATCAAAGAATTTGTTGTAGTGGTGGCTTAAAAGACTCTCATCATACCTTTTCGTACCGTAGGTGACCAAGAAGCCACTACAAAAGCCTGCTAAGCGTGACGATTATTTTACTATAGGGTAGGGTGACAAACGAGCGTTGTAATCTTTGAGGACTAAGATGGAATGCATATGAAATACAGCAGCATGAAGTTGCTGTTTTACGCTTGTATTCTGAGAGACTAAAGCCACTGCTGAACATAGGTCTTTATATTTATAATAATAGTGGACCGCCCGGCTTCGCACGGGTGATTTCTATATCTTGACAACAGTGCAACCGTGTATCTAATCGTGAATCCAAACCATTTAGGGACTCATTCTTAGCTGACCTCTAGTCGATAAAAGGAATATTACTACCAAATTTCAAGTCTCTAGGCTTTATGGTTCCAGTTGGCAACCGCAGTTTTTTTATTTTTAGTTATAATTTGGAAGATACTGCTGCCCATCTCCTGCTTTGTTTCTGTTTTTTTTTATAGAAGAGGGGCAAACGAGCATGCGGCTCACCTGATGTTTAGTGACCGCCGCCCATGAACAACCGCAACACCAGGGAATTGCAGATGCGTTGCCGGCCTTTTAGAAAGTGTGCTCTTTCTTGAAGGTCCCTAAGTCATATCGGTCCGGAAAATCGCCGGTGGAAAACAATTCTACAGAGAAGTCGTACGAGGAAGAAAAGTCCTAGTCGCACAGTCGTGAACCGCCAAGCATCCAGATGATGAGGATGGTATCGAATTTTGACGCGATGTGCGTTCGTGAAATTGGCGGCTGGAATTAATCCGAACACCTCAGAGCACTCCCGGTAGATTCGATATGAATGAAAATGCAAGGGATGCAACATACCTACGCAGTGCCAGTGTATCGAGCCGATCAGAAAGAACTCGGTCGTCGACGATTCGAACCGCTCTGCGCTGCATGCGGTCAAGGAGGAGCTGGCACAGGTGCCCCCCAGATGAGAACAGTATTGCATGTGAGGCTGAACTTGCGCTTTGTAAAGTTGCAAGCGATGTTCCAGCATGAAATACTGTCTCGCTGAGCACGCTGTTTTTAGAGGCCAATTTGGCCTCTTCCAAGTAACCACGAAACTGCACACTATTCGATATGTCGACGCCGAGGATTCCGATGCTAGCTGAGGCAGCAAGGTGAGTGCCTTGAAACTGAGGAGATACAACAGGGTTCTTTTTAGCGGTAAACGCGCAACTTGTGTCTTCTGAGGATTGAACTGGACTAGATTTAGTCGCCCCAATCCGAGACTTTGTTCAGCAAAGACTCGACTTCAGACACGAGTTTGTTCCGGCTCAGCGACGTTTTCCCGAGAAATATTGGCACGGCCGGTGTATAAGGTATCACCAGTGCTGTCGCCTTACGACACCCATGATATGAGGTAATAGACATTCTTACACCGCCACTACACTACTACACGGCCAATTAATATTGCTTATTGGCTAATTTGATATTAAGTTTGTTTGAAACATTAAAAAAAATTATTATAACGAATTGTAAATTAATTAATTTTACAAACCTGATTATATACATGTCTAAGCAAAGTTTACAACATTAAACCACTTAGCCCTACCTGTGTGTTCATTAAATGTCATACTTAGCAGCACATCTATACAAATAAATAAAACTAAAGTGTATGTTTGTAATGTCAAAATAACAGCTTTTACTAAATACATATGAAAGTATATACCTACGATACTTATAACAAAAACAATTTTAAAACTTTCTGTCTATCTGTCTGTCTTTCTGTCTGTCTGTTTGTTCCGGTTAATCTCCGAAATGGCTGAACTGATTTTGACGGGACTTTCACTGGCAGATAGCTAATGTTATAAGGTGTAACTTTTATTTGGAAATAATTAGGTTCTGAGCAAAAAAATTAAAACTCAATAAATCCAAACGTAATAATTTCGACGCATACGAAGTCGCAGGAACAGCTAGTTGTATATATTACTAGCTTTTCGCCCCGCTGTGTTACCCGCGTCCACGATATAACCTCCAGACAATCATGATCACACTTATTAAGAGATCGCATATACGAAGAGCTCAATCTATCGCATGGAAACTTTCTCTTCAGAATGATAGATCGCAGATTTTAAGTTTATATATCTTAAAATCTGCGATCATTATATAATAGAGATATTATTTAATAGTGATAACCACTCTTACAATCTGCCTCTTCATACTACCGTACGTTCATCCTCCTTCTTCAATGAATTATGTTCTGTTACAGCTGTACGCTTGTCTACCAAGCGTACAAACTGTAACAGAAAAGAATTCATTGAATTTATTCAATTGGTTCATTTGTTCAACAAGTGTTCAACCTTCCCTGTATATATTTGCCGCGCTCAATCCCTTTTTTCCTTCAAAAATCTACTCAAAGCTCATTAGTTGGAACTCTTATAATTCCCATCATAGTTCTTATCATCATGTTGTTTTTTTATTATCATAATTTTTAAACTTAATTGTAAGTATAATTTACGTACACCTCCTAGCCATTCGTGGTGAAGAATTATGCGTATATTTTCTTTTGTTGTTGTTGGTTGGTTATCTGAAAGGAATTGCTTCCAATGCGATAAGACCGCCTATTGTACCTTTTTATATATTTGCAATAAAGAATATAATTGTACAATAAAGAATGTTCACAATATTTACAATTTTATAATGGCTTTCACCTCTTATTTTACCGTTAGGTGTTACTAAGTTTCTAATCGATAGCTTATAATAGTGTTGTCAAAGATATTATTAAAACATGTCAGCCTTAAGGGTTGAATTGTCAAAAATACTGAAATAAAATACCCAAACCTAAATACAATTTTTGACTTAGCTTTCATTGATGTCCGTCGAGTTGGTGGTTGATATTATTATATATGGGGCATAAATATAGTAAAATAATTGATTTTCAATAATTTTTTCTAAAAGTACGCGTTTCGCATGTTGAAACTTTGCGTGTACTTATAATAATGTAACCTTTCTGTAAAATATCAACCCCAACTTGACGGACGTCAATGGGGATTGGTATAAATATTGCAAAATAATTGATTTTCAATAATTTTTTCTCAAAAGTACGCGTTTCCGCATGTTGAAACTTTGTGTGCTTATAATAATGTAACCTTTCTGTAAAAATATCAACCCCAATTCGACGGATGTCAATAGAAAGTCGTACCCAATTTTTATCGATCCACATTTTAAGGGTGAATAGGGAAAATTTTGTAAAGTTCGAAAACATGTATTATCCATAAAACCTACCATAATTCCGTTTAAAGTATATCCTCGCCACCGTGCGTTAGAATACCATTTTTTCCCACGCAAACAATATACTAACATATATTAACAGTTTATGGTTAGAGTTTCAAAAATTTAAAATCGTCTTTCATTATTTTAATCCAAATGGCATCAATTTTCAGGTGACAAAAATAATTTAATAATTTTCACCAACAAATATGAAATCGCCCTGTAAAAAGTGTCGTACAAACTGTATTACCTTACTTCACCATCTGTGAGTTTTTTTTAAAATCCTATCTTACTCATAATTAATTTACGCAATAAAAGGCTATAGTGTCATTTCGCTTGTACGTCCAGCGGTTTGGCCTGTGTCATATCAATATTTTTCACAATATACAACTTGCACTCTCGTTTTAAAACCGGTAGATTTTGAAAAAATTTTAATTCAAGAGTGTAGCATCAATTTTCAAATGGATAAAATATTAATTAATTTTCCCCATACAAATTTGAGCACCTTATGGTAATGAGTTGTTTTGAGAAATCATGCTATTTCCCGCTTAAGGGTTGAATTTTCCAAAATGCCTCTTAGTGCGTGCCTACGTCAAAAGTCCAAGTTTCAGATTCTACGTCTAGTGGTTTAGGCTGTGCGTTGATAGATGAGTCAGTCACTCACACAAATATGTATATAAACCATTATATATGGATGTGTTTATAAATAACATATAAACATGCATTTAAATACCTTAGCATAACTCGTAATTTGAGGATCATTTTATTTATTTATTTAACACCAACAAGACATAGGTACACTAACAAAAGCATAATAATTTTACAAAAATTATAAAACTAAGTGTTAACTTAATTGCAGGTGTTACACACATTTCATAAAAAATAGACACAAGTATATATTTAGTGAATTAAATTGAATACAAAATTAAGAGATCAATAAATAACATCAGAATTTAGTATTATATAATAATTTAAATCATGCATAATCTACCACTGTTATTTCATAAGTAATCCTTTATTTTATTTTAAAAACGTTACTCCACACAGGATTTTCTCCTGTATCGTGGGGCAGTTTACACACATAAATTTCAGGACAAACATTCAGACCCGGAACAATTATTTGTAGACCATACAAATACTTGTTCCGTGCGGGATTCGAACCCGCGGCCCTTAGCGCAGCAACTCATTGCTAAGCCGCTGCGCCACGTGCGCACGTTAAAAAACGTTATAAACGTTAAACATAACAAAAATAAAGACATTAATAAATTATAATATACAATCACTAGTTAATCACAATTTAGCTTTTATATTACTAGTAAGAAAAAAAATACATCTGTACTGTGAATTACAATTATTTGAGGAATGTAAATGTAATAAATCACGTTTAAATTTCCAAAGATTATCTGAAAATATGTCAATATCAACTTTTCTATCTTTATGTTTATTATCAGTAGTCATTATGTCACTAATACAATTCTTATGTGACAATTTATATATAGCATTATAACTCAACATTTAATCGGAGAATAGCGCTTGACGAACGTGTGCAAATGTTATTAAAGACGACGTCCTTTTAACTTCAGCGGGCACGAAAATTTAATTTGGCTAGTAAATAGGAACTATCAATGACCAACTTATACAAGAAAATAAGGTCAAGTAGCTGTCGTCGATTCGAAAGTGACTGAAGCTAAAGTAATTTAGCTTATCTTCGTAAGTTCTAAGAGTTTTAACCAGGTTATGATCGTAAGATAAATGCAAAAGAAAGCTCTTGTATCCTTTCGATTCTATGTGAGTAAATAAAGTGCGTTTCATACTACGCTGCAGTATACAATACAATACAATACACAATACAATACAATACTTTATTGTACACCAAGAAAAGATAACAATATCAAAAAGAAAAAAATAAACAACTATTGAGGGAAATACAAAGAGCGGTCTTATTGCAATCTCTTCCAGACAACCCAGAAGAAGAAATAAATAAAAATAAGAAAAAGAACAATGGGTAGGGTGCACTAAAATAAAAATATAACAAATAAGAAAAAAGACACAAACTTATGCATTAAAAGGACAACATTCTTCAGATAGATCAATGACCATAATTAAGCGGAGGAAGTGAGAGGGGTTAGAGAGACAAATAGTATTCCTTAACCTGTTTCTGGAACACATTTAAGGATCAAGCACTTTTAATTGACTGGGGTAAGGAGTTCCAAAGTCTTACTCCAAGAACAGAAAATGATTTATCATAATAAGTCGAGTGCACAGGACATTGAGGAAAGATTTTCTTTGGATCGTAACGAAAAATTATGACAGGAGGTGAGCAATTTAAAACGTTCTTTATATAGGAAGGACTTGATATATTAAATAAGACGGTAGAGAGCAGAAAGTATATGAGTATTCCAACGAAGACGGATTGGGAGTCACTTGAGCTTAGTGCGGTATTCTGAGACATGGTCATATTTGCGAAGCCAAAATTTTTTTGACAAGATTTTTGAGTCGCTCAACTTTGTTGTTACCTCGGTGATACCAAGGTAACAAATGTCAGCATAGTCGAGGATAGGGAGTAGTAAAGATTGTGCAAGCGTAATTTTGGTGGCAATGGGTAAAAAGTAGTTAAGCCTCCGGAGTGAAGCATATGCAACATTTGCAAACATTTTACGGCTCACTGCATTAATTGTTCAGTATTCCAAGATACTTCGTACCAAAGCTGAGTAAATAGTTATTTTAGTGCGAGCATCCTTGAATTGCTTACAGTTACAGAAGAGGCAGCCAAGAGTCCTAAAACCCTTTTTGATAACATTATCTCTGCCGTAACATTAGTGTCATACAACGGCTAGTCGGTGAAGTCAACAAGGCTCCAACTGAAAACCAGCGCTGCCTTTGAATGAGTAGGAGCTTTATGGTATGGCATTTTTAAATCCTTTTCTTTTTCGAGTTTTTTATTATTGAATAAGCATAATGAGTACATATTTTTATCGCTTATGTTTGTATTTTATTGTTTTATGTGTCTATGTGTGTGTGTGTGTGTGTTGTGTGTGCAAGCGTGTGTGAAAGGTGTGTGCGTGCGTGCGTGCGTGCGTGCTGCGTGTGTGTGTGTGTGTGTGTGTGTGTGTGTGTGTGTGTGTGTGTGTGTGTGTGTGTGTGTGTGTGTGTGTGTAATACACGTATTATATTAAAAAGTATGACAAACGAGCATAGTTTTTTTGACAATGGATGCTGCATCCATAGAAATTCTTCAATTGAGAATTAAATTGTAGAATCTTCAATTGAAAATTAAATTGTAGAATGCGTTGTCACCCCTGAGAACTAAGATAAGCTGCCTCGTTACGTATAAAATAAATCTGAAAAAAAATCCTGCAGGCCATCCCTGGCACTTGCCGCTTATTTTCGAGCGTTGCGCTCGAAGCGATTATTTCGAAATTTTTAAATGGCAATAATTTTTGAACGCGTCGTTCAATTTTGACATGCTTGGCGACATTCGAAGCAGTTTTATAAGTACAAAAAAGTGTTTCCGATGTCTGGAGTTGACTAATCAAATATTTTGAAAGTTATTTAGACAAAACTTAAAAACAAATTTTTTTTGGTTTTTATTTTTTGAAAATTTTTGAAACGGCTCGACCGATTTTTTTTTTTATAGGAGAGGGGGCAAACGAGCATGCGGCTCACCTGGTGGTAAGTGACTACCGCCGCCCGTTCCGCCCGCGGAACAACCACAACACCAGGGCAATTGCAGATGCGTTGCCGGCCTTTTAGAAAGGAGTAGGCTCTTTTCTTGAAGGTCCGTAAGTCGTATCGGTCCGGAAAAATCGCTGGTGGTAATTGATTCCACAAGGAAGTTGTGCGAGGAAGAATACTTCTTCTAAATCGCACAGTGGTGGACCGCCAATCATCCAGGTGGTATGGATGGTATCGCGAGTTTTGTCGCAATGTGCGATGGTGAAATTGAGCGGCTGGACTTAGTCCGAACAATTCCTCAGAGCACTCCCCGTGGTATATAATAAAATAAAATACGCAAAGAGATGCAACATCTCTACGCAGTGGCAGTGAGTCGTTTCGATCGGAAAGAACTCGGTCGTCGACGATTCGAACCTCTGCGCTAGATGCAGTCAAGTGGAATGAGCTGGCACGGGAGCCCTGCCCAGAGATGGAATAGTATTCCATGGGGCCGAACCTGCGCCTTGTAAAGTTGCAAGCGGTGTACCGGCATGAAATACTGTCCTGCTCTGCTGAGCACGCCAAGTTTTAGTGGCCAATTGGCATTCTCTTCCAAGTGAGTTCCAAGTCTCTGAGGAGATACGACATAGGGGTTCTTTTTATAACGCGCAAACTTGTGCTCCTCTGGGATTGAACTGGACTAGATTTAGTCGCTCCCAATCCGAGACTTTGTTCAGCAAAGACTCGACTTCAGACACAAGTTTGTCCGGCACGGGCGACGTTTTCCCGAGAAATATTTACACGGCTGGTATATAAGGCATCAGTGTTGTCGTCTGCATAGCAATGAATGTTACCAGTTTAACATATCATTGATATGCGGAGAAACAGCGTTGGTGATAGCACGCAGCCTTGTGGAGCACCAGCGTTGATAGGTTTGTAATCAGAGCATGCACTGCTAATTGTTCGACCAAGTCCAGCCGCTCAATTTCACCATCGCACATTGCGACAAAACTCGCGATACCATCCATACCACCTGGATGATTGGCGGTCCACCACTGTGCGATTTAGAAGAATATTCTCGCACAACTTCCTGGAATCAATTACCACCAGCGATTTTTCCGGACCGATACGACTTACGGACCTTCAAGAAAAGAGCCTACCTTTTCTAAAAGGCCGGCAACGCATCTGCAATTGCCCTGGTGTTGTGGTTGTTCCGCGGGCGGAACGGGCGGCGGTAGTCACTACCACCAGGTGAGCCGCATGCTGTTTGCCCCTCTCCTATAAAAAAAATCGGTCGAGCTGTTTCAAAATTTTCAAAAATAAAACCAAAAAATTTGTTTTTAAGTTTTGTCTAAATAACTTTCAAAATATTTGATTAGTCAACCCAGACATCGGAAACACTTTTTTGTACTTATAAAACTGCTTCGAATGTCGCCAAGCATGTCAAAATTGAACGACGCGTTCAAAAATTATTGCCATTTAAAAATTTCGAAATAATCGCTTCGAGCGCAACGCTCGAAAATAAGCGGCAAGTGCCAGGGATGGCCTGCAGGATTTTTTTTCAGATTTATTTTATACGTAACGAGGCAGCTTATCTTAGTTCTCAGGGGTGACAACGCATTCTACAATTTAATTTTCAATTGAAGATTCTACAATTTAATTCTCAATTGAAGAATTTCTATGGATCGCAGCATCCATTTATTGTCAAAGAAACTATGTGCTCGTTTGTCATACTTTTTTAATATAATACGTATACACACACACACACACACACACACACACACACACACACACACACACACACACACACACACACACACACGCATCGCACGCACGCACGTACGCACGCACGCACGCACACACGCCACACACACAGACACACACACACACACACACATAGACACATAAAACAATAAAATACAAACATAAGCGATAAAAATATGTACTCATTAGCCTTACTCTGCTTGTTCAATAATAAAAAAAAACTCGAAAAAAGAAAAGGATTTAAAAAAAAATGCCATACCATAAAGCTCTTCTACTCATTCAAAGGCAGCGCTGGTTTTCAGTTGGAGCCTTGTTGACTTCACCGACTAGCCGTTGTATGACACTAATGTTACGGCAAGAGATAATGTTATCAAAAAGGGTTTTAGGACTCTTGGCTGCCTCTTCTGTAACTGTAAGCAATTCAAGGATGCTCGCACTAAAATAACTATTTACTCAGCTTTGGTACGAAGTATCTTGGAATACTGAACAATTAATGCAGTGAGCCGTAAAATGTTTGCAAATGTTGCATATGCTTCACTCCGGAGGCTTAACTACTTTTTACCCATTGCCACCAAAATTACGCTTGCACAATCTTTACTACTCCCTATCCTCGACTATGCTGACATTTGTTACCTTGGTATCACCGAGGAGTAACTTAACAAAGTTGAGCGACTCAAAAATCTTGTCAAAAAAATTTTGGCTTCGCAAATATGACCATGTCTCAGAATACCGCACTAAGCTCAAGTGACTCCCAATCCGTCTTCGTCGGAATACTCATATACTTTCTGCTCTCTACTGCGTCTTATTTAATATATCAAGTCCTTCCTATATAAAAGAACGTTTTAAATTGCTCACCTCCTGTCATAATTTTTCGTTACGATCCAAAGAAAATCTTTCCCTCCAATGTCCTGTGCACTCGACTTATTATGATAAATCATTTTCTGTTCTTGGAGTAAGACTTTGGAACTCCTTACCCCAGTCAATTAAAAGTGCTTGATCCTTAAATGTGTTCCAGAAACAGGTTAAGGAATACTATTTGTCTCTCTAACCCCTCTCACTTCCTCCGCTTAATTATGGTCATTGATCTATCTGAAGAATGTTGTCCTTTTAATGCATAAGTTTGTGTCTTTTTTCTTATTTGTTATATTTTTATTTTAGTGCACCCTACCCATTGTTCTTTTTCTTATTTTTATTTATTTCTTCTTCTGGGTTGTCTGGAAGAGATTGCAATAAGACCGCTCTTTGTATTTCCCTCAATAGTTGTTTATTTTTTTCTTTTTGATATTGTTATCTTTTCTTGGTGTACAATAAAGAGTATTGTATTGTATTGTATTGTATTGTATTGTATTGTATACTGCAGCGTAGTATGAAACGCACTTTAATATTTACTCACATAGAATCGAAAGGATACAAAAGAGCTTTCTTTTGCATTTATCTTACGATCATAACCTAGTTAAAACTCTTAGAACTTACGAAGATAAGCTAAATTACTTTAAGCTTCAGTCACTTTCGAATCGACGACAGCTACTTGACCTTATTTTCTTGTATAAGTTGGTCATTGATAGTTCCTATTTACTAGCCAAATTAAATTTTCGTGCCCCGCTGAAGTCAAAAAGGACGTCGTCTTTTATACCATTCGTGGAAAAGAGCACACGTTCACGTCAAGCGCGCTATTCTCCGATTAAATGTTGAGTTATAATGCTATATATAAATTGTCACATAAGAATTGTATTAGTGTCATAATGACTACTGTCATAATTGACATATTTTCAGATAATCTTTGGAAATTTAAACGTGATTTATTACATTTACATTCCTCAAATAATTGTAATTCACAGTAGTAAGTAAAGATGTATTTTTTTTTTACTAGTAATATAAAAGCTAAATTGTGATTAAGTAATGATTGTATATTATAATTTATTAATGTCTTTATTTGTGTTATGTTTAACGTTTATAACGTTTTTTAACGTGCGCACGTGGCGCAGCGGCTTAGCAATGAGTTGCTGCGCTAAGGGCCGCGGGTTCGATTCGCACGGAACAAGTATTTGTATGGTCTACAAACAATTGTTCCGGGTCTGATGTTTGTCCTGTGAAATTTATGTGTGTAAACTGCCCCCACGATACAGGAGAAAATCCTGTGTGGAGGTAACGTTTTTTTAAAAATAAAGAATAAAGAATTACTTATGAAAATAACAGTGGTAGATTATGCATGATTTAAATTATTATATAATACTAAATTCTGATGTTATTTATTGATCTCTTAATTTTTGTATTCAATTTAATTCACTAAATATGTATACTTGTGTCTATTTTTGATGAAATGTGTGTAACACCTGTAATTAAGTCAACACTTAGTTTTTATAATTTTTTGTAAAATTATTATGCTTTTGTTAGTGTAGGTATGTCTTGTTGGTGTTAAATAAATAAATAAAATGATCCTCCAATTACGAGTTATGGTATTTAAATGCATGTTTATATGTTATTTATATAAAACACATCCATGTATAATATGTTTTATATACATATTTGTGTGAGTGACTGACTCATCTACAAACGCACAGCCTAAACCACTAGACGTAGAATCTGAAACTTGACTTTATGACGTAGGCACGCACTAAGAGAGCATTTGGAAAATTCAACCCTTGCGGGGAAATAGCATGATTTCTCAAACAACTCATTATGGGGCCATAAGGTGCTCAAATTTGTATGGGAAAATTAATTAATGTATTTTATCCATTTGAAAATTGATGCTACACTTTGAATTAAAATTTTTTTCAAAATCCACCCGGTTTTAAAACGAGAGTGCAAGTTGCATATTGTGAAAAATATTGATATGACGCATAGCCCAAACCGCTGGACGTACAAGCACGAAATGACACTATAGCTTCCTTTTATTACGTAAACATTAATTATGAGTAAGATAGGATTTTGAAAAACTTAAACTCACAGATGGTGAAGTAAGGTAATATAGTTTGTACGACACTTTTTATTTTACGGGGCGATTTCATATTTGTATGGTGAAAAATTATTAAATTATTTTTGTAACCTGAAAATTGGTACCATTTGGATTAAAATAATGAAAGACGATTTTAAAATTTTTCGAAACTCTAACCATAAAGTGTTAATATATGTTAGTATATTGTTTGCGTGGGAAAAAATGGTTTTCTAACTTGCACGGTGGCGAGGATACACTTTAAACGGAATTATGGTAGGTTTTATGGATAATACATGTTTTCGAACTTTACAAAATTTTCCCTATTCACCCTTAAAATGTGGATCGATAAAAAATTGGATACGACTTTCTATTGACATCCGTCGAGTTGGGGGTTGATATTTTTTACAGAAAGGTTACATTATTATAAGCACACACGCAAAGTTTCAACATGCGGAAACGCGTACTTTTTTAGAAAAAAATTATTGAAAATCAATTATTTTTGCAATATTTATGCTAATCCCCATTGACGTCCGTCAAGTTAGTTGATATTTTTACAGAAAGGTTACATTATTATAAGCACACGCAAAGTTTCAACATGCGGAACGCGTACTTTTGAGAAAAAATTATTGAAAATCAATTATTTTTGCAATATTTATGTTAATCCCCATTGACGTCCGTCAAGTTGGGGTTGATATTTTTTTTACAGAAAGGTTACATTATTATAAGTACACACGCAAAGTTTCAACATGCGGAAACGCGTACTTTTTAGAAAAAATTATTGAAAATCAATTATTTTTACTATATTTATGCCCCATATAATAATATCAACCACCAACTCGACGGACATCAATGGAAAGCTAAGTCAAAATTGTATTTAGGTTTGAGTATTTTGTTTCAGTATTTTTGACAATTCAACCCCTTGCTGACATGTTTTAATAATATCTTTGACAACACTATTATAAGCTATCGATTAGAAACTTAGTAACACCTAACGGTAAAATAAGAGGTGAAAGCCATTATAAAATTGTAAATATTAGAACATTCTTTATTGTACAATTATATTCTTTATTGCAAATATATAAAAAGGTACAATAGGCGGTCTTATCGCATTGGAAGTAATTATCATATAACCAACCAACAACAACAAAAGAAAATATACGCATAATTCTTCACCACGAATGGCTAGGGGAGGTACGTAAATTGTACTTACAATTAAGTTTAAAAATTATGATAATAAAAAAAACAACATGATGATAAGAACTATGATGGGAATTATAAGAGTTCCAAGTAATAAGCTTTGAGTAGATTTTTGAAGGAAAAAAGGATTGAGCGCGGCAAATACATACAGGGAAGGTTGAACACTTGTTGAACAAATGAACTATGAATAATTAATGATTATTTTCTGTTACAGCTACGCTTGGGGACAAGCGTACAGCTGTAACAGAACATAATTCATTGAAGAAGGAGGATGAACGTACGGTAGTATGAAGAGGCAGATTGTAAGAGTGGTTATCACTATTAAATAATATCTTATAGATGATCGCAGATTTTAAGATATATAAACTTAAAATCTGCGATCATTATCATTCTGAAGTATGAGAAAGTTTCCATTCGATAGATTGAGCTCTTCGTATTATGCGATCTCTTAATAAGTGTGGATCATGATTGTCTGGATGTTATATCGTGGACGCGAGTAACACAGCGGGGCGAGAAGCTAGTAATAATTACAACTAGCTGTTCCCTGCGACTTCGTATGCGTCGAAATTATTACGTTTGGATTTATTGAGTTTTAATTTTTTTTGCGCGGAACCCTTATTATTTTTCCAAAATAAAAGTTACTCCTTATAACATTAGCTATCTGCCAGTGAAAGTCCCGTCAAAATCAGTTCAGCCATTTCGGAGATTAACCGGAACAAACAGACAGACAGAAAGACAGACAGATAGACAGACAAAAGTTTTAAAAATTGTTTTTTTGTTATAAGTATCGTAGGTATATACTTTCATATGTATTTAGTAAAAAGCTGTTATTTTGACATTACAAACATACACTTTAGTTTTATTTATTTGTATAGATGTGCTGCACTAAGTATGACATTTAATGAATACACAGGTAGGGCTAAGTGGTTTAGTAATGTTGTAAACTTTGCTTTCAGACATGTATATAATCAAAGGTTTGTAAAATTAATTAATTTACAATTAGTAAATATTTTTTTTAATGTTTCAAACAAACTTAATATCAAATTAGCCAATAAGCAATATTAATTGGCCGTTTAGTAGTGTAGTGGCGGTGTAAGAATGTCTCAATTACCTCATATCATGGGTGTCGTAAGAGGCGACAGCACTGGTGATGCTTTATACACCGGCCGTGCCAATATTTCTCGGGAAAACGTCGCTGAGTACCGGAACAAACTTAAGTTCAGTCGAGTCTTTGCTGAACAAAGTCTCGGATTGGGGCGACTAAATCTAGTCCAGTTCAATCCCCAGAAGACACAAGTTTGCGCGTTTACCGCCAAAAGAACCCCTTTGTTGTATCTCCTCAGTTTCTGGCACCTTTGCTGCCTCAGCTAGCATCGAACTCGGCGTCGACATATCGAATAGTGTGCAGTTTCGTGGTCACTTGGAAGGGAAGAATTAGCCAATTTGCTAAAAGCTTGGCGTGCTCAGCAGAGCGAGATAGTATTTCATGCCGGCACATCGCTTGCAACTCATAAAAGCCAAGTTCAGCCTCACATGGAATACTCTGTTCATCTTCTGGGCCGAGCACCCTGATATCTTCCACTTGACCGCATCCAGCGCAGAGCGGTTCTTCACGATACCATCCTCATCATCTGGATGCTTGGCGGTTCACGACTGTGCGACTAGGACTTTTCTTCCTCGTACAACTTCTCTGTGGAATTGTTTTCCACCGGCGATTTTTCCGGACCGATATGACTTAGGGACCTTCAAGAAAAGAGCTTACACCTTTCTAAAAGGCCGGCAACGCATCTGCAATTCCCCTGGTATTGCGGTTGTTCATGGGCGGCGGTCACTAATTATCAGGTGAGCCGCATGCTCGTTTGACCCCTCTTCTATAAAAAAAAGAGGGAAACAAAGCAGGAGATGGGCAGCAGTATCTTCCAAATTATAACTAAAAAATAAAAAAAAACTGGTTGCCAACTGGAACCATAAGGCCTAGGACAAGACTTGAAATTTGGTAGTAATATTCCTTTGACTAGAGGTCAGCTAAGAATGAGTCCCTAAATGGTTTGGATTCACGATTAGATCCGATAGGTGGCACTGTTGTCAAGATATAGAAATCACCCGTGCGAAGCCGGAGCGGTCGGTTATTATAAATATAAAGACCTATGTTCAGCAGTGGCTTTAGTCTCAGAATACAAGCGTAAAACAGCAACTTCATGCTGCTGTATTTCATATGCATTCCATCTTAGTCCTCAAAGATTACAACGCTCGTTTGTCACCCTTACCCTATAGTAAAATAATCGTCACGCTTAGCAGACTTTACTGTAGTGGCTCTTAGGTCACCTACGGCAAAGGTATGATGAGAGTCTTTGCCACCACTGCAACAAATTGATATTTTTCGTAATAATGTAGATAGTTAAAGTGCACTTTTCTATTGCACTAGTTCTAGGTTGTTTTCTTTTACCATAAAGCACAAATGAAGAAAAAATTTTACAAATAGCAATTTTACTGATTCTGGTTTTGAGAATTGAACTCGTGGAATTTGCCCGAGTACTTTAAAATTTAAGGCGTACATGAGCTAAGTTATAGTGAACGGCTCGGGTTTATTTATTCGGCATAGAATATTTTTTTATTTATAACTTAAAGAAAATTTATTGTTGATTTAATGATTACATATTTTAACCCAAAGTTATTGTTAAAGCTTTTAAAATGTCAAGGCAATGGAATGTTTCTTCAACTAAAATAAATAGATTTTACACGTAGTAGAGCCATGCTGCAGATAAGTGGTTGTACGAATGGATTGGCTTGACGGGAAGGACCACGCTCACAGAATACCAGCTCAAAATAGTAGCTCAATGTTGCTGTGTTCCGTGTGGTGAGTGTAGAGAACCGAAACCTTTTACAAACACGACACGAAAACACGACTCCTTGCATGCACGCTTGTCTAAATAATACCGAAAGTGATTGATTTATTATTAGTAGTACAAAACATCAAAGCATTGTTCTGTGTTTAAAATTTTTTAAGTTTCTGACAGCTGTCTTTGACTACTTTATTTATTTAATACTAGCGACCCGCCCCGGCTTAGCCTGGATAGGATCTATTAATGTGGCGTTGTTTAGTAGGTTAGTTAGGTTAACGGTTCAAAAATTTTACATATTATCAATAATCTTAAAAAAACTATGTATTGATTTGATGGATAATGTAAGGAATTCTGGTACGAGGAGGGATTAAGAAGTTTGTAAAATTATTCCGGTAAAAACATTTTTTTGCTCAAAAGTTTTTCAGTTTTAGAGGTAGTCTAGATGCCTCCTAGTATTGCTCTCTGGTGAAGAAAGCATCGTAAAAATTCTAAACATACTAAAAATTCACAACATTTTTGCCGATCGAGCAAGTCTTACGAATGTGTACGCGTAGTAAAATATTAGGCGTTAGATATTTATGAATGACAATCAGTTATAATAATTTTTTACCACGCATTTTGAATTCAAAAGAAAAGGAGAATGTGTAAGATTTTTTTAATGAACTTTTCTTCACCTTTCGCCTATATTACTTATTCTGAACCCTTCTGCAAATTTGGACGTATATTGCAAAATAACCCTGTAAAAAGGGTGACAGATTAATTAATGGTAATAATCAGTATATGTTTGAACGTCTGTACAGATGAGTATCTAACGATGTTATGATTGATAGTAGTCGTATGTTAGATTCTACATACCTACAATTAATCGTAATTTTTAAACACTGTTGGATTTCATGGTCCTAATAAGTCCACTGCTGAACATAGGTCAACTTCCTGCATGTCTTACCTGGTCGTCACTTCTTAGCAGTACGAGGCTGTTTGTTGAGAAAATTTTACATATTGATGGTTAGTACTTCAAGCTATATGGCAGCCCATTGCCACTTCATCTTACTGATCTGTTGAGCTATGTTGATTATTTTTCACCACTCGTGGAACTCCACACCCACTTCACTGCGATTTGAGAAACTTTCTTCCCAGTCGGTCCTTCCAGCTATATGGCCAGGCCATAGCCACTTCAGCTTACTTATCCATTGGCTTTTCAAAAATGCGCCCCCTGGCTTGCATTAATTGAAGGATTTTACTCACCATCCAGGGTGGTTTGATGGTAATTGATCCAATACCGTCACACTGGTAATGTTGCTTATTATCGGCGATCAGTGTTATAATATGACTTGTGAGTTTTTGATTGGAATTTCCACTATCGTTCGATTGCCTTAGGTTGCCCACGTTCATCAGTATTAATTCATCTATCAGGTTTATCAAAACGTTATCAGTCTCACCACGCGGTGGGATTGAAATTTGAAAATAAAGTTTATGAGTTATGGCTATAGCACGAATGGGTCAGCTCAACTGTAGGACCACACTCACCCATTTTACCGGGAACGAGGCCTTATATCTTAATCATTAGGGGTGACAACGCGTCTGCATTTCGACTCTAAATCGAGGATAGATGTATAATCTATGGGCCACAGCATCCACTTATCAGGTGGACTGTGCTCGCTTGTTGCTCTTATTCTATAAACATTTTCTCCTTTATAACCTACGTCAACAATAAATAATATTAGTGAAAATAATATTTGACAAATTTTAAGATACAAATATACTTATAATGATTTTATTTAAAAAAAAATCCCCTGAAAGGTAAAGTCATATGAAAGCACACCATTTTTAATAAGGAAAGATGTTGTGCTATGATCTAGCCTTACAAAATATATATACAAATTTCTTCAAAGCAAATTACTGTCTTATTTGATCTGAGACATCAAATTAATTATCTGCAGGTCAGCACACTGAAGGATGAACCTCTACATTAGAACGTCACGGTATATAGCAACTCTTAGCATTTACTGGAAAATAAAATACCTTCAACATGTATGGCATATCAAATGATTTTTGATTTTAGCATATAGATAAGGATAAATTGACGTAAGGCTCACCGACACGGTTTCGGAATCAAACGTTTGCATTTCAATGTAACATAACGGCTTTAGATTCACTTTTAAATTTATTCCAGGTGTATCTATCGCAACGCCTTGGCCGAGACACTAACTGAATACATAATAAACAGTTTTCAGGTGAAGGTATTGTCACTAGTGGACCCGACGAACTATGCAAATATAGAGGTACATAAAGCATTTGATTATTTGAACTGTTCCAATATAGGGATATCGATTTTCCTGAAAAATATATTCTTAGAATCGAAGGTAACACAACCTTTTAATTAAATTGTCCATTGAAGCTTGAAATCGATTTTAAGATCACAATCGACATCTCTTGAAGCACTTTATTTTTTCTCGCCATTTGGAATATATCGAGTACCAATAATAATATAATCACTACGTTTAATATTATGTATGATTGTAAATGATAATTAATTACAATTTGATTTATAAAAAACTGGTTTAGCTAAATTAAATAAATGTCAAACTCAATAACAAGGCAAATAGTATATAATCACAGCGCTAAAAGAGATCGAGCAAAGGGTATATAATATATAATCACTACGTTTTACACATATCAAAGAGTGTTATATAACCACTACGTTTTAGGACCTACTTCAGCTGTAGTATAAATGCGTTCAATTTAACCAAGTAAAATAGGACGCGTTACAATAGCATTAATTTAATATCTCTTAGAAATTCTCTCTACTATACACAGTCACACAATTTATGTTGTAGTGAAGACTCGATCTAATTGTAAGGTATTTAAGAACTATTTACTGAATCGATCCAATGGTTCTTAGTAAAAAAAAAAAATTTGTGCATTTTTCATTGATCTCAGATCGACATGCCTGTTAAAATATGCTCCAATGACATTTATATTACAAAACAATAATGATGTTTTGGCTGATATCTTTTGCATACTGTCGAATGTTATCAATTTCGTAATATGGTGCACAATAGAAAACGTAAACATTGAGGCATTTACTCGTCACTTCATGTTCAATGCAACATATATGTAATAGAATGTTTTATTATTTTTAATAAAAGTAAGGACGAACCTATGTATATCTACCATTGATTAAGAATCAAAATGAAGAAGCTTTTGACTTCTGAGAACTAAGATAGAATGCCCGTTATCACCATACGATTCACAGCAGCTCTATCTGCGCTCACTATACGATTCACAGCAGGCACTATGATTCAACCCGAAACATTCGTACTGCTAATGATTTCTCATATTTACGCGAATACTACACATGGAATAAAACCAATGTTACGGATTTCATCGCGTTTAAATTTAACTTTTTTAATTCCCGACGTTTCGGGCACTTTCCAGCGTCCATGGTCACGGGGGGGACTGAGGTGTTTGACGTCCTGATGTCATTGCAAAAGCTACCTTCAACTTTTAATTATTAATTTTTGGTCCGATCTACGCAGAACGAACTTACAGTATCTTGAAGTCTTGCAATAGTATGCTTGATCCCAAGCAGGTGGTAGCACCCAGCAATCTTCTCTATTGAAATTGGGATGTTTTTTAATTTCAATAGCCTCACGAATCATCCTTGGTAGGAATCGGTGTTCTTTTGAGAGGATTTGTGGTTTATCAAATCTGATATAATGGTTGGGACGATCCTGAACATGTTGATATACTGCAGACTTCCCGAAGCGTCGGTGCTTCACATCAGCAATATATTCTTTCACGCGGGTTTTTATGGATCTTTTTGTTTGTCCTATGTAAGAGAGACCATCACAATCAAGCATGTATGCCAAGCTGCGTCTATATAAGAAATATAAGAACCGTCTACTCTGTTCGGCGGCTTATAGTATGTTCTTATGGGAGCCCGCTTCAAGATGTAGCCAATCTTGTCTATGACTCCTCTGACAGGCACACGCTCGACTGTGGCCGGTTTCACTCGGTCACTGTGACAGAGACGCGGGACCCGGAGCTTGTTGTCTTTCAAAACTTGCTTGACGTGCTGGAGCTCGGCGGCCAAGGGCGAGGGGATAGGCAGCGAACTACTCTGATCACGTTTTACAAAAAGTATGAGTTTAGGCAAAGAAAATATACACTACGCGAAGTTTAGGTTAAAATTGATAAAGAAATGATAGCTGGCTAGCCTGTCGTATTATTAAAATAAAAGTAAATAGTAAAATTTAGAGTATAATTAAAGTAAAAACAAAAGAATTACTCGCCCTGTAGCTTGGCATTCGTCTAATTTCTAAGGATTTTCTAGAAGAAGTGGTTTACGCCCTGTCCATGAAATATTTTAATTTTAGACATGTAGAATTTTTACGATGCTTTTTCACCAGAGAGCAATACTAGGAGGCATCTAGACTACCTCTAAAACTGAAAACTTTTGAGCAAAATGTTTTCACCGGAATAATTTTACAAACTTAATCCTCCTCGTACCAGAATTCTTTACATTATCCATCAAATCAATACATAGTTTTTTTAAGATTATTGATATAAAATTTTGAACCGTTAACCTAACTAACCTACTAAATAACGCCATTAATAGATCCTATCCAGGCTAAGCCGGGGCGGGTCGCTAGTATAAATAAATAAAGTAGTCAAAAGACAGCTGTCAGAAACTTAGAAAATTTTAAACACAGAACAATGCTTTGATGTTTTGTACTACTAGTAATAAATCAATCACTTTCTGCGAGTATTATTTAGACAAGCGTGCATGCAAGGAGTCGTGTTTTTCGTGTCGTGTTTGTAAAAGGGTTTGGTTCTCTACACTCACCATACGGAACACAGCAACATTGAGCTACTATTTTGAGCTGGTATTCTGTGAGAGCGTGGTCCTTCCCGTCAAGCCAATCCATTCGTACCACAACCATAACTTATCTGCAGCATGGCTCTACTACGTAAAATCCATTTATTTTAGTTGAAGAAACATTCCATTGCCTTGACATTTTAAAAGCTTTAACAATAACTTTGGGTTAAAATATGTAATAGTTAAATCAACAATAAATTTTCTTTAAGTTTAAAAAAAAATATTCTATGCCGAATAAATAAACCCAAGCCGTTCATTATAACTTAGCACATGTACGCCTTAAATTTTAAAGTAGTCGGGCAAATTCCACGAGTTCAATTCTCAAAACCAGAATCAGTAAAATTGCTAATTGCAAATTTTTTCTTCATTTGTGCTTTATGGTAAAAGAAAACAACCTAGAACTAGCAATAGAAAAGTGCACTTTAACTATCTACCTTATTCACGCAAATATCAAAGAATTTGGTAGTGGTGGCTTAAAAGACTCTCATCATACCTTTACCGTAGGTGACCAAGAAGCCACAGTAAAGCCTGCTAAGCGTGACGATTATTTTTACTATAGGGTAAGGGTGACAAACGAGCGTTGTAATCTTTGAGGACTAAGATGGAATGCATATGAAACAGCAGCATGAAGTTGCTGTTTTACGCTTGTATTCTGAGAGACTAAAGCCACTGCTGAACATAGGTCTTTATATTTATAATAATAGTGGACCGCCCGGCTTCTGCACGGGTGATTTCTATATCTTGACAACAGTGCAACCGTGCAGATATCTAATCGTGAATCCAAACCATTTAGGGACTCATTCTTAGCTGACCTCTAGTCGATAAAAGGAATATTACTACCAAATTTCAAGTCTCTAGGGCTTATGGTTCCAGTTGGCAACCGCAGTTTTTTTATTTTTAGTTATAATTGGAAGATATGCTGCGCCCATCTCCTGCTTTGTTTCTCTTTTTTTATAGAAGAGGGGCAACGAGGTGCGGCTCACCTGATGTTTAGTGACCGCCGCCCATGAACAACCGCAACACCAGGGAATTGCGCGTTGCCGGCCTTTTAGAAAGTGTAAGCCTTTCTTGAAGGTCCCAAGTCATATCGGTCCGGAAAACCGGTGGAAAACATTTACAGAGAAGTCGTACGAGGAAGAAAAGTCCTAGTCGCACAGTCGTGAACCGCCAAGCATCCAGATGATGAGGATGGTATCGTGAATTTTGACGCGATGTGCGTTCGAAATTTGGCGGCTGGAATTAATCCGAACACCTCAGAGCACCGTAGATCGATATGAATGAAATGCAGGGATGCAACATACCCACGCAGTGCCAGTGTATCGAGCCGATCAGAAAGAACTCGGTCGTCGACGATTCGAACCGCCTGCGCTGCATGCGGTCAAGGGAGGAGCTGGCACTGGTGCCCTGGCCCAGAGATGAGTATTGCATGTGAGGCTGAACTTGCGCTTTGTAAAGCAAGCGATGTTCCAGCATGAAATACTGTCTCGCTCTGCTGAGCACGCCAAGCTTTTTAGAGGCCAATTTGGCTTTCTTCCAAGTAACCACGAAATCATTCGATATGTCGACGCCGAGGATTCCGATGCTAGCTGAGCAGCAAGTGAGTGCCTTGAAACTGAGGAGATACAAAGGGTTCTTTTAGGCGCGCAAACTTGTGTCTGAGGATTGAACTGGACTAGATTTAGTCGCCCCAATCCGAGACTTTGTTCAGCAAAGACTCGACTTCAGACACGAGTTTGTTCCGGTACCAGCGACGTTTTCCCGAGAAATATTGGCACGGGGTGTATAGTATCACCAGTGCTGTCGCCTTCACGACACCCATGATAGGGGTAATAGACATTCTTACACCGCCACTACACTACTACGGCCAATTAATATTGCTTATTGGCTAATTTGATATTAAGTTTGTTTGAAACAAAAAAAATTAATTATGTACGAATTGTAAATTAATTAATTTTACAAACCTTGATTATATACATGTTCAAGCAAAGTTTACAACATTACTAAACCACTTAGCCCTACCTGTGTGTTCATTAAATGTCATACTTAGTGCAGCACATCTATACAAATAATAAAACTAAAGTGTATGTTTGTAATGTCAAAATAACAGCTTTTACTAAATACATATGAAAGTATATACCTACGATACTTATAACAAAAACAATTTTAAAACTTTTGTCTGTCTATCTGTCTGTCTTTCTGTCTGTCTGTTTGTTCCGGTTAATCTCCGAAATGGCTGAACTGATTTTGACGGACTTTCACTGGCAGATAGCTAATGTTATAAGGTGTAACTTTTATTTGGAAAAATAATTAGGGTTCTGAGCAAAAAAATTAAAACTCAATAAATCCAAACGTAATACTTGACGCATACGAAGTCGCAGGAACAGCTAGTTATATATTACTAGCTCGCCCTGCTGTGTTACCCGCGTCCACGATATAACCTCCAGACAATCATGATCCACACTTATTAAGAGATCGCATAATACGAAGAGCTCAATCTATCGCATGAAACTTCTCATACTTCAGAATGATAAGATCGCAGATTTTAAGTTTATATATCTTAAAATCTGCGATCATTATATAATAGAGATATTATTTAATAGTGATAACTCTTTACGATTTGCCTCTTCATACTACCGTACGTTTATCCTCCTTCAATGAATTATTTTCTGTTAGAGCTGTACGCTTGTCCACCAAGCGTATAGCTGTAACAGAAAATAATTCATTGAATTTATTCACTTAGTTCATTTGTTCAAGTGTTCAACCTTCCCTGTATTTGCCAGCTCAACTTTTTTTCCTTCAAAAATCTACTCAAAGCTCATTAGTTGGAACTCTTATAATTCTATCATAGTTCTTATCATCATGTTGTGTTTTTATTATTATAATTTTTAAACTTAATTGTAAGTACAATTTACGTACACCAGCCATTCGTGGTGAAGAATTATGTATATTTTCTTGTTGTTGTTGGTTGGTATATGAAAGTAATTACTCCAATGCGATAAGACCGCCTATTGTACCTTTTTATATATTTAAAAAGAATATAATTGTACAACAAAGAATGTTCACAATATTTACAATTTTATAATGGCTTTCAATTTCTTATTTTACCGTTAGGTTACTAAGTTTCTAATCGATAGCTTATAATAGTGTTGTCAAAGATATTATTAAAACATGTCAGCCTTAAGGGTTGAATTGTCAAAATACTGAAACAAAATACTCAAACCTAAATACAATTTTTGACTTAGCTTCCATTGATGTCCGTCGAGTTGGTGGTTGATATTATTATATATGGGGCATAAATATAGTAAAATAATTGATTTTCAATAATTTTTTCTAAAAGTACGCGTTTCCGCATGTTGAAACTTTGTGTGTACTTATAATAATGTAACCTTTCTGTAAAATATCAACCCCAACTTGACGGACGTCAATGGGGATTGGTATAAATATTGCAAAATAATTGATTTTCAATTTTTCTCAAAGTACATGTTTCCGCATGTTGAAACTTTGCGTGTGCTTATAATAATGTAACCTTTCTAAAAATATCAACCTCAATTCGATTTGTCATAGAAAGTGTACCCAATTTTTATCGATCCACATTTTAAGGGTGAATAGGGAAAATTTTGTAAAGTTCGAAAACATGTATTATCCATAAAACCTACCATAATTCCGTTTAAAGTATATCCTCGCCACGTGCAAGTTAGAATACCATTTTTTCCCACGCAAACAATATACTAACATATATTAACAGTTTATGGTTAGAGTTTCGAAAAATTTAAAATCGTCTTTCATTATTTTAATCCAAATGGCATCATTTTCAGGTGACAAAAATAATTAATAATTTTTCCACAAATATGAAATCGCCCTGTAAAATAAAAAGTGTCGTACAAACTGTATTACCTTACTCACCATCTGTGAGTTTAAGTTTTTAAACTATCTTACTCATAATTAATTTTTACGCAATAAAGGAAGCTATAGTGTCATTTCGTGCTTGTACGTCCAGCGGTTTGGCCTATGCGTCATATCAATATTTTTCATAACTGTACTCGTTTTAAAACGGTAGATTTTGAAAAAATTTTAATTCAAGAGTGTAGCATCAATTTTCAAATGGATAAAATACTAATTAATTTTTCCCCATACAAATTTGAGCACCTTATGGCCCCCGTAATGAGTTGTTTTGAGAAATCATGCTATTTCCCCCGCTTAAGGGTTGAATTTTCCAAAATGCTCTCTTAGTGCGTGCCTACGTCATAAAAGTCCAAATTTCAGATTCTACGTCTAGTGGTTTAGGCTGTGCGTTTGTAGATGAGTCAGTCATTCACACAAATATGTATATAAAACATATTATACATGGATGTGTTTTGTATAAATAACATATAAACATGCATTTAAATACCTTAGCATAACTCGTAATTGGAGGATCATTTTATTTATTTATTTAACACCAACAAGACATACCTACACTAACAAAAGCATAATAATTTTACAAAAAATTATAAAACTAAGTGTTAACTTAATTGCAGGTGTTACACACATTAAAAAATAGACACAAGTATACATATTTAGTGAATTAAATTGAATACAAAATTAAGAGATCAATAAATAACATCAGAATTTAGTATTATATAATAATTTAAATCATGCATAATCTACCACTGTTATTTCATAAGTAATTTTTATTCTTTATTTTTAAAAACGTTACTCCACACAGGATTTTCTCCTGTATCGGGGGCAGTTTACACATAAATTTCACAGGACAACATCCAGACCCGGAACAATTATTTGTAGACCATACAAATACTTGTTCCGTGCGGATTCGAACCTGCGGCCCTTAGCGCAGCAACTCATTGCTGCCGCCGCCACCGCGCACGTTAAAAACGTTATAAACGTTAAACATAACAAAAATAAAGACATTAATAAATTATAATATACAATCACTAGTTAATCAATTTAGCTTTTATATTACTAGTAAGAAAAATACATCTACTGTGAATTACAATTATTTGAGGAATGTAAATGTAATAAATCACGTTTAAATTTCCAAAGATTATCTGAAAATATGTCAATATCAACTTTTATCTTTATGTTTATTATCAGTAGTCATTATGTCACTAATACAATTTTATGTGACAATTTATATATAGCATTATAACTCAACATTTAATCGGAGAATAGCGCGCTTGACGAACGTGTGCAAATGTTATTAAAGACGACGTCCTTTTAACTTCAGCGGGCACGAAAATTTAATTTGGCTAGTAAATAGGAACTATCAATGACCAACTTATACAAGAAAATAAGGTCAAGTAGCTGTCGTCGATTCGAAAGTGACTGAAGCTTAAAGTAATTTAGCTTATCTTCGTAAGTTCTAAGAGTTTTAACTCAGGTTATGATCGTAAGATAAATGCAAAAGAAAGCTTTTTGTATCCTTTCGATTCTATGTGAGTAAATATTAAAGCGTTTCATACTACGCTGCAGTATACAATACATACATACAATACAATACAATACAATACTTTTATTGTACACCAAGAAAAGATAACAATATCAAAAGAAAAAACAACTATTGAGGGAAATACAAAGAGCGGTCTTATTGCAATCTCTTCCAGACAACCAGAAGAAGAAATAAATAAAAATAAGAAAAGAACAATGGGTAGGGTGCACTAAAATAAAAATATAATAATAAGAAAAAGACACAAACTTATGCATTAAAAGGACAACATTCTTCAGATAGATCAATGACCATAATTGCGGAGGAAGTGAGAGGGTTAGAGAGACAAATAGTATTCCTTAACCTGTTTCTGGAACACATTTAAGGATCAAGCACTTTTAATTGACTGGGGTAAGGAGTTCCAAAGTCTTACTCCAAGAACAGAAAATGATTTATCATAATAAGTCGAGTGCACAGGACATTGAAAGATTTTCGATCGTAACGAAAAATTATGACAGGAGGTGAGCACTTAAAACGTTCTTTATATAGGAAGGACTTGATATATTAAATAAGACGGTAGAGAGCAGAAAGTATATGAGTATTCCGACGAAGACGGATTGAGTCACTTGAGCTTTTGCGGTATTCTGAGACATGGTCATATTTTAAGCTTTTTTGACAAGATTTTTGAGTCGCTCAACTTTGTTAAGTTACCTCGGTGATACCAAGGAATGTCAGCATAGTCGAGGATAGGGAGTAGTAAAGATTGTGCAAGCGTAATTTTGGTGGCAATGGGTAAAAGTATAAGCTTCCGGAAGAATGCAACATTTGCAAACATTTTACGGCTCACTGCAATAATTGTTCAGTATTCCAAGATACTGTACCAAAGCTGAGTAAATAGTTATTTTATTGCGAGCATCCTTGAATTACAGTTACAGAAGAGGCAGCCAAGAGTCCTAAAACCCTTTTGATAACATTATCTCTGCCGTAACATTAGTGTCCACAACGGCTAGTCGGTGAAGTCAACAAGGCTCCAACTGAAAACCAGCGCTGCCTTTGAATGAGTAGAAGAGCTTATGGTATGCATTTTTTTTAATCCTTTTCTTTTTCGAGTTTTTTATTATTGAACAAGCAGAGGCTAATGAGGCTATATTTTACATTTTTATGTTTTATGTGTCTATGTGTGTGTGTGTGTGTGTCTGTGTGTGTGTGTGCAAGGTGGGGTGGGTGGTGTACGTGTGTGTGTGTGTGTGTGTGTGTGTGTGTGTGTGTGTGTGTGTGTGTGTGTGTGTGTGTGTGTGTGTGTGTAATACACGTATTATATTAAAAAGTATGACAAACGAGCACATAGTTTTTTTGACAATAAATGGATGTTATGATCCATAGAAATTCTTCAATTGAGAATTAAATTGTAGAATCTTCAATTGAAAATTAAATTGTAGGATGCGTTGTCACCCCTGAGAACTAAGATAAGCTGCCTGTTACGTATAAAATAAATCTGAAAAATCCTGCAGGCCATCCCTGCACTGTTGCTTATTTTCGAGCGTTGCGCTGAAGCGATTATTTCGAAATTTTAAATGGCAATAATTTTTGAACGCGTCGTTCAATTTTGACATGCTTGGCGACATTCGAAGCAGTTTTATAAGTACAAAAGTGTTTCGATGTCTGAGTTGACTAATCAAATATTTTGAAAGTTATTTAGACAAAACTTAAAAACAAATTTTTTGTTTTTATTTTTAAAATTTTGAAACGGCTCGACCGATTTTTTTTATAGGAGAGGGGCAAACGAGCATGCGCTCACCTGGTGGTGATCTTCGCCGCCCGTTCCGCCCGCGGAACAACCACAACACCAGGGCAATTGCAGATGCGTTGCCGGCCTTTTGAAAGGAGTAGGCTCTTTTCTTGAAGGTCCGTAAGTCGTATCGGTCCGGAAAAATCGCTGGTGGTAATTGATTCCACAAGGAAGTTGTGCGAGGAAGAATACTTCTTCTAAATCGCACAGTGGTGGACCGCCAATCATCCAGGTGGTATGGATGGTATCGCGAGTTTTGTCGCAATGTGCGATGGTGAAATTGAGCGGCTGGACTTAGTCCGAACAATTCCTCAGAGCACTTGTGGCAAAATAAAAACAAAAGAGATGCAACATTCTACGCAGTGGCAGTGAGTCAGCCGATCGGAAAGAACTCGTCGACGATTCGAACTGCTCTGCGCTAGATGCAGTCAAGTGGAATGAGCTGGCACTGGGAGCCCTGCCCAGAGATGAAATAGTATTCTGTACCGAACCTGCGCCTGTGCTGCAAGGTGTACCGGCATGAAATACTGTCCTGCCTGCTGAGCACGCCAAGTTTTAGTCCAATTGGCATTCTCCAAGTGAGTTCCAAGTCTGAGGAGATGACATAGGGGTTCTTTTAGCGGTAAACGCGCAAACTTGTGTCTCTCTGGGGATTGAACTGGACTAGATTTAGTCGTTCCAATCCGAGACTTTGTTCAGCAAAGACTGACTTCAGACACAAGTTTGTCCCGGCACTGGCGACGTTTTCGAGAAATATTTACACGGCCGGTATATATAAGGTCATTAAAAGGTCAGTTCGCATGCAATGAATGTTACCAGCCTGCAAACATATCATTGATATGCAGGAGAAACATTGGGATAGCACGCAGCCTGTGGAGCACCAGCGTTGATAGGTTGTAATCAGAGCATGCACTGTCTAATTGTTCGACCAAGTCCAGCCGCTCAATTTCACCATCGCACATTGCGACAAAATCGCGATACCATCCATACCACCTGGATGATTGGCGGTCCACCACTGTGCGATTTAGAAGAAGTATTCTTCTCGCACAACTTCCTTGTGGAATCAATTACCACCAGCGATTTTTCCGGACCGATACGACTTACGGACCTTCAAGAAAAGAGCCTACTCTTTCTAAAAGGCCGGCAACGCATCTGCAATTGCCCTGGTGTTGTGGTTGTTCCGCGGCGGAACGGGCGGCGGTAGTCACTACCACCAGGTGAGCCGCATGCTCGTTTGCCCCTCCTATAAAAAAAATCGGTCGAGCTGTTTCAAAATTTTCAAAAATAAAACCAAAAAATTTGTTTTTAAGTTTTGTCTAAATAACTTTCAAAATATTTGATTAGTCAACCCAGACATCGGAAACACTTTTTGTACTTATAAAACTGCTTCGAATGTCGCCAAGATGTCAAAATTGAACGACGCGTTCAAAAATTATTGCCATTTAAAAATTTCGAAATAATCGTTTCGAGCGCAACGCTCGAAAATAAGCGGCAAGTGCCAGGGATGGCCTGCAGGATTTTTTTTCAGATTTATTTTATACGTAACGAGGCAGCTTATCTTAGTTCTCAGGGGTGACAACGCATTCTACAATTTAATTCTCAATTGAAGATTCTACAATTTAATTCTCAATTGAAGAATTTCTATGGATCGCAGCATCCATTTATTGTCAAGGAGACTATGTGCTCGTTTGTCATACTTTTTTAATATAATACGTGTATTACACACACACACACACACACACACACACACACACACACACACACACACACACACACACACACACACGCACGCACGCACGTCGCACGCACGCACGCACGCACTCACACATGCTTGCACACACACACACACACACACACACACACACATAGACACATAAAACAATAAAATACAAACATAAGCGATAAAAATATGTACTCATTAGCCTTACTCTGCTTGTTCAATAATAAAAAAAACTCGAAAAAAGAAAAGGATTTAAAAAAAATGCCATACCATAAAGCTCTTCTACTCATTCAAAGGCAGCGCTGGTTTTCAGTTGGAGCCTTGTTGACTTCACCGACTAGCCGTTGTATGACACTAATGTTACGGCAAGAGATAATGTTATCAAAAAGGGTTTTAGGACTCTTGGCTGCCTCTTCTGTAACTGTAAGCAATTCAAGGATGCTCGCAATAAAATAACTATTTACTCAGCTTTGGTACGAAGTATCTTGGAATACTGAACAATTATTGCAGTGAGCCGTAAAATGTTTGCAAATGTTGCATATGCTTCACTCCGGAGGCTTAACTACTTTTTACCCATTGCCACCAAAATTACGCTTGCACAATCTTTACTACTCCCTATCCTCGACTATGCTGACATTTGTTACCTTGGTATCACCGAGGAGTAACTTAACAAAGTTGAGCGACTCAAAAATCTTGTCAAAAAAATTTTGGCTTGCAAATATGACCATGTCTCAGAATACCGCACTAAGCCTCGGTGATCTCTAATCCGTCTTCGTCGGAATACTATATACTTTCTGCTCTCTACTGCGTCTTATTTAATATATCAAGTCCTTCCTATATAAAAGAACGTTTTAAATTGCTCACCTCCTGTCATAATTTTTCGTTACGATCCAAAGAAAATCTTTCCTCCAATGTCCTGTGCACTGACTTATTATGATAAATCATTTTCTGTTCTTGGAGTAAGACTTTGAACTCCTTACCCCAGTCAATTAAAAGTGCTTGATCCAAATGTGTTCCAGAAACAGGTTAAGGAATACTATTTGTCTCTAACCCTCTCACTTCCTCCGCTTAATTATGGTCATTGATCTATCTGAAGAATGTTGTCCTTTAATGCATAAGTTTGTGTCTTTTTCTTATTTGTTATATTTTATTTTAGTGCACCCTACCCATTGTTTTTCTTATTTTTATTTATTTCTTCTTCTGTTGTCTGGAAGAGATTGCAATAAGACCGCTCTTTGTATTTCCCTCAATAGTTGTTTATTTTTTTCTTTTTGATATTGTTATCTTTTCTTGGTGTACAATAAAGAGTATTGTATTGTATTGTATTGTATTGTATTGTATACTGCAGCGTAGTATGAAACGCACTTTAATATTTACTCACATAGAATCGAAAGGATACAAAAGAGCTTTCTTTTGCATTTATCTTACGATCATAACCTAGTTAAAACTCTTAGAACTTACGAAGATAAGCTAAATTACTTTAAGCTTCAGTCACTTTCGAATCGACGACAGCTACTTGACCTTATTTTCTTGTATAAGTTGGTCATTGATAGTTCCTATTTACTAGCCAAATTAAATTTTCGTGCCCCGCTGAAGTTAAAAAGGACGTCGTCTAACATAACAACACGTTCACGTCAAGCGCGCTATTCTCCGATTAAATGTTGAGTTATAATGCTATATATAAATTGTCACATAAGAATTGTATTAGTGACATAATGACTACTGATAATAAACATAAAGATAGAAAAGTTGATATTGACATATTTTCAGATAATCTTTGGAAATTTAAACGTGATTTATTACATTTACATTCTCAAATAATTGTAATTCAGTACAGATGTATTTTTTTCTTACTAGTAATATAAAAGCTAAATTGTGATTAACTAGTGATTGTATATTATAATTTATTAATGTCTTTATTTTTGTTATGTTTAACGTTTATAACGTTTTTAACGTGCGCACGTGGCGCAGCGGCTTAGCAATGAGTTGCTGCGCTAAGGGGCGGGTTCGATTCGCACGGAACAAGTATTTGTATGGTCTCAAAACAATTGTTCCGGGTCTGATGTTTGTCCTGTGAAATTTATGTAAACTGCCTCACGATACAGGAGAAAATCCTGTGGAGGTAACGTTTTTAAAAATAAAGAATAAAGAATTACTTATGAAAATAATAGTGGTAGATTATGCATGATTTAAATTATTATATAATACTAAATTTGATGTTATTTATTGATCTCTTAATTTTTGTATTCAATTTAATTCACTAAATATGTATACTTGTGTCTATTTTTATGAAATGTGTGTAACACCTGCAATTAAGTTAACACTTTTTTTATAATTTTTGTAAAATTATTATGCTTTTAGTGTAACTATGTCTTGTTGGTGTTAAATAAATAAATAAAATGATCCTCAAATTACGAGTTATGCTAAGGTATTTAAATGCATGTTTATATGTTATTTATACAAAACACATCCATATATAATATGGTTTATATACATATTTGTGTGAGTGACTGACTCATCTATCAACGCACAGCCTAAACCACTAGACGTAGAATCTGAAACTTGACTTTTATGACGTAGGCACGCACTAAGAGAGCATTTGGAAAATTCAACCCTTAAGGGGAAATAGCATGATTTCTCAAACAACTCAATATGGGGCCATAAGGTGCTCAAATTTGTATGGGAAAATTAATTAATGTATTTTATCCATTTGAAAATTGATGCTACACTTGAATTAAAATTTTTTCAAAATCTACCCGGTTTTAAAACGAGAGTGCAAGTTGCATATTGTGAAAATATTGATATGACGCATAGCCCAAACCGCTGGACGTACAAGCACGAAATGACACTATAGCCTTTTACGTAAATATTAATTATGAGTAAGATAGATTTTAAAAACTTAAACTCACAGATGGTGAAGTAAGGTAATACAGTTTGTATGACACTTTTATTTTAAGCGATTTCATATTTGTTGAAAAATTATTAAATTATTTTTGTCACCTGAAAATTGATGCCATTTGGATTAAAATAATGAAAGACGATTTTAAATTTTTCGAAACTCTAACCATAAACTGTTAATATATGTTAGTATATTGCGGAAAAATGGTATTCTAACTTGCACGGTGGCGAGGATATACTTTAAACGGAATTATGGTAGGTTTTATGGATAATACATGTTTTCGAACTTTACAAAATTTTCCCCTATTCACCCTTAAAATGTGGATCGATAAAAAATTGGATACGACTTTCTATTGACATCCGTCGAGTTGGGGGTTGATATTTTTTACAGAAAGGTTACATTATTATAAGCACACACGCAGTTTCAACATGCGGAAACGCGTACTTTTTAGAAAAAAATTATTGAAAATCAATTATTTTTGCAATATTTATGCCAATCCCCATTGACGTCCGTCAAGTTGGGGGTTGATATTTTTTTTACAGAAAGGTTACATTATTCTAAGCACACACGCGAAGTTTCAACATGCGGAAACGCGTACTTTTGAAAAAAATTATTGAAAATCAATTATTTTTGCAATATTTATGCTAATCCCCATTGACGTCCGTCGTTGGGGTTGATATTTTTTTTACAGAAAGGTTACATTATTATAAGTACACACGCAAAGTTTCAACATGCGGAAACGCGTACTTTTTTAGAAAAAAATTATTGAAAATCAATTATTTTTACTATATTTATGCCCCATATATAATAATATCAACCACCAACTCGACGGACATCAATGGAAAGCTAAGTCAAAAATTGTATTTAGGTTTGAGTATTTTGTTTCAGTATTTTTGACAATTCAACCCTTAAGGCTGACATGTTTTAATAATATCTTTGACAACACTATTATAAGCTATCGATTAGAAACTTAGTAACACCTAACGGTAAAATAAGAGGTGAAAGCCATTATAAAATTGTAAATATTGTGAACATTCTTTATTGTACAATTATATTCTTTATTGCAAATATATAAAAAAGGTACAATAGGCGGTCTTATCGCATTGGAAGTAATTACTTTCATATAACCAACCAACAACAACAAAAGAAAATATACGCATAATTCTTCACCACGAATGGCTAGGAGGTGTACGTAAATTATACTTACAATTAAGTTTAAAAATTATAATAATAAAAACACAACATGATGATAAGAACTATGGGGAATTATAAGAGTTCCAACTAATGAGCTTTTGAGATTTTTGAAGGAAAAAAGGATTGAGCGCGGCAAATACATACAGGGAAGGTTGAACACTTGTTGAACAAATGAACTATGAATATTCATGATTATTGTTACAGCATACGGTGGACAAGCGTACAGCTCTAACAGAAAATAATTCATTTGAAGAAGGAGGATAAACGTACGGTAGTATGAAGAGGCAAATTGTAAGAGTGGTTATCACTATTAAATAATATCTCTATTATAATGATCGCAGATTTTAAGATATATAAACTTAAAACTGCGCGATTATCATTCTGAAGTATGAGAAAGTTTCATTCGATAGATTGAGCTCTTCGTATTATGCGATCTCTTAATAAGGATCATGATTGTCTGATGTTATATCGTGGACGCGGGTAACACAGCGGGCGAGAAGCTAGTAATAATTACAACTAGTGTTCCTGCGACTTCGCATGTCGAAATTATTACGTTTGGATTTATTGAGTTTTAATTTTTTTTGCGCGGAACCCTTATTATTTTTCCAAAATAAAAGTTACTCCTTATAACATTAGCTATCTGCCAGTGAAAGTCCCGTCAAAATCAGTTCAGCCATTTCGGAGATTAACCGGAACAAACAGACAGACAGAAAGACAGACAGATAGACAGACAAAAGTTTTAAAAATTGTTTTTTTGTTATAAGTATCGTAGGTATATACTTTCATATGTATTTAGTAAAAAGCTGTTATTTTGACATTACAAACATACACTTTAGTTTTATTTATTTGTAGATGTGCTGCACTAAGTGACATTTAATGAATACAGGTAGGGCTAATGGCTTAGTAATGTTGTAAACTTTGCTTGACATGTATATAATCAAGAGTTTGTAAAATTAATTAATTTACAATTAGTAAATATTTTTTTAATGTTTCAAACAAACTTAATATCAAATTAGCCAATAAGCAATATTAATTGGCCGTAGTGTGTAGTGGCGTGTAAGAATGTCTCAATTACCTCATATCGTGTCGAGGCGACAGCACTGGTGATGCTTTATACACCGGCCGTGCCAATATTTCGGGAAAACGTCGCTGAGTACCGGAACAAACCAGTTCGAAGTCGAGTCTTGCTGAACAAAGTCTCGGATTGGGGCGACTAAATCTAGTCCAGTTCAATCCCCAGAAGACACAAGTTTGCGCGTTTACCGCTAAAAGAACCCCTTTGTTGTATCTCCTCAGCAGGCACACCTTTGCTGCCTCAGCTAGCATCGAATCCTCGGCGTCGACATATCGAATAGTGTGCAGTTTCGTGGTCACTTGGAAGGGAAGGCCAATTAGCCAATTTGCTTTTTTTAAAAAGCTTCGTGCTCAGCAGAGCGAGATAGTATTTCATGCCGCGCCATCGCTTGCAACTTCTAAAGTGCAAGTTCATCACATGGAATACTGTTCATCTCGGGCCGGAGCACCCCAGTGATAGCTCCACTTTGACGCAGAGTGCTTCACGATACCATCCTCATCATCTGGATGCTTGGCGTTCTTCTGTGTGACTAGGACTTTCTTCCTCGTACAACTTCTCTGTGGAATTGTTTTCCACCGGCGATTTTTCCGGACCGATATGACTTAGGGACCTTCAAGAAAAGAGCTTACACCTTTCTAAAAGGCCGGCAACGCATCTGCAAATCCCCTGGTATTGCGGTTGTTCTGCGGCGGTCACTAATTATCAGGTGAGCATGCTCGTTTGACCTCTATAAAAAAAAGAGGGAAACAAAGCAGGAGATGGGCAGCAGTATCTTCCAAATTATAACTAAAAAATAAAAAAAAACTGCGGTTGCCAACTGGAACCATAAGGCATAGGACATAAGGACTTGAAATTTGGTAGTAATATTCCTTTTAGCGACTAGAGGTCAGCTAAGAATGAGTCCCTAAATGGTTTGGATTCACGATTAGATCCGATAGGTGGCACTGTTGTCAAGATATAGAAATCACCCGTGCGAAGCCGGAGCGGTCGGCTATTATTATAAATATAAAGACCTATGTTCAGCAGTGGCTTTAGTCTCTCAGAATACAAGCGTAAAACAGCAACTTCATGCTGCTGTATTTCATATGCATTCCATCTTAGTCCTCAAAGATTACAACGCTCGTTTGTCACCCTTACCCTATAGTAAAAATAATCGTCACGCTTAGCAGACTTTACTGTAGTGGCCTCTTAGGTCACCTACGGTACGAAAAGGTATGATGAGAGTCTTTTAAGCCACCACTGCAACAAATTCTTTGATATTTTCGTTAATAATGTAGATAGTTAAAGTGCACTTTTCTATTGCACTAGTTCTAGGTTGTTTTCTTTTACCATAAAGCACAAATGAAGAAAAAATTTTACAAATAGCAATTTTACTGATTCTGGTTTTGAGAATTGAACTCGTGGAATTTGCCCGAGTACTTTAAAATTTAAGGCGTACATGAGCTAAGTTATAGTGAACGGCTCGGGTTTATTTATTCGGCATAGAATATTTTTTTATTTATAACTTAAAGAAAATTTATTGTTGATTTAATGATTACATATTTTAACCCAAAGTTATTGTTAAAGCTTTTAAAATGTCAAGGCAATGGAATGTTTCTTCAACTAAAATAAATAGATTTTACACGTAGTAGAGCCATGCTGCAGATAAGTTATGGTTGTAGTACGCATGGATTGGCTTGACGGAGAAGGACCACGCTCTCACAGAATACTAGCTCAAAATAGCAGCTCAATGTTGCTGTGTTCCGTATGGTGAGTGTAGAGAACCGGAAACCCTTTTTACAAACACGACACGAAAAAACACGACTCCTTGCATGCACGCTTGTCTAAATAATACTCGCAGAAAGTGATTGATGTATTACCAGTAGTACAAAACATCAAAGCATTTTTCTGTGTTTATAATTTTTCAAAGTTTCTGACAGCTGTCTTTTGAATACTTTATTTATTTAATACTAGCGACCCGCCCCGGCTTAGCCTGGATAGGATCTATTAATGTGGCGTTGTTTAGTAGTGTTAACGGTTCAAAATTTTACATATTATCAATAATTAAAAAACTATGTATTGATTTGATGGATAATGTAAGGAATTCTGGTACGAGGAAGGATTAAGAATTTGTAAAATTATTCCGGTAAAACATTTTTTGTTTTAGAGGTAGTCTAGATGCCTCCTAGTATTGCCTCTGGTGAAGAAAGCATCGTGAAAATTCTACATGTTTAAAATTAAAATATTTCATGGACAGGGCGTAAACCACTTTTTCTAGAAAATCCTTAGAAATTAGACGAATGCCCAGCTGCAGGGCGAGTAATTCTTTTGTTTTTACTTTAATTATACTCTAAATTTTACTATTTACTTTTATTTTAATAATACGACAGGCTAGCCAGCTATCATTTCTTTATCAATTTTAACCTAAACTCATATTTTTGTAAAACATGATGAGAGTAGTTCGCTGCTATCCACGCGGCCACAGTCGAGCGTGTGCTGTCAGAGGAGTCATACAAGATTGGCTACATCTTGAAGCGGGCTTCCATAAGAAAATACTATAAGCCGCCAAGATTGGACAGTTCTTATCATCCGTCAAGTGTAATATCTCCTCTACAAGATGCAGGAGCATACAAGGTTGATTGTGAATGTGGCCCCTTACATAGGACAAACAAAAGATCCATAAAACCCGCGTGAAAGAATATATTTGATGTGACGTACCGACGCTTCGGGAAGTCTGCAGTATGTCAACATATCAGGATCGTCCCAACCATTATATCAGATTTGATAAAACCAAAACCTCCACAAAAGCACACCGATTCCTACCAAGGATGATTCGTGAGGCTATTGAAATTAAAAAACATCCCAATTTCAATAGAGAAGATTGCTGGGTGCTACCACCTGCTTGGGATCAAGCATACTATTGCAAGACTTCAAGATACTGTAAGTTCGTTCTGCGTAGATCGGACCAAAAATTAATAATTAAAAGTTGAAGGTAGCTTTTGTTAACAATGACATCGGGACGTCAAACACCTCAGTCCCCCCCGTGACCATGGACGCTGGAAAGTGCCCGAAACGTCGGGAATTAAAAATAAATTTAAACGCGATAAAATCCGTAACATTGGTTTTATTCCCATGTAGTATTCGCGTAAATATAAGAAATTAGCATAACGAATGTTTGTTGAATCATAGTGCCTGCTGTGGATCGTATAGTGAGCGCAGATAGTGCTGTGAATCGTAAAGTGAGCGCAGATAGTGCTGCTGTGAATCGTAAAGTGAGCGCAGATATAGCTGCTGTGAATCGTATGGTGATAACGAGGCATTCTATCTTAGTTCTCAGAAGTCAAAAGCATCTTCATTTTGATTCTTAATCAATGGTAGATATACATAGGTTCGTCCCTTACTTTTATAAAAAAAAAAACATTCTATTACATATATGTTGCATTGAACGAAGTGACGAGTAAATGCCTCAATGTTTACGTTTTCTATTGTGGCACCATATTACGAAATTGATAACATTCGACAGTATGCAAGAGATATCGGCTATATATAACATTATTGTTATATTGCTATATAACATTATTGTTTAGTAATATAAATGTCATTGGAGCATATTTAACAGGCATGTCGATCTGAGATCAATGAAAAATGCACAAATTTTTTTTTTTTACTAAGAACCATTGGATCGATTCAGTAAATAGTTCTTAAATACCTTACAATTAGATCGAGTCTCTTCACTACAACATAAATTGTGTGACTGTGTATAGTAGAGAGAATTTCTGAGAGATATTAAATTAATGCTATTGTAACGCGTCCTATTTTACTTGGTTGAATTGAACGCATTTGTACTATAGCTGAAGTAGGTCCTAAAACGTAGTGGTTATATAACACTCTTTGATATATGTAAAACGTAGTGATTATATATTATATACCCTTTGCGGGTATGTCCCTTTTTAGCGCTGTGATTATATACTATTTGCCTTGTTATTGAGTTTGACATTTATTTAATTTAGCTAAACCAGTTATTTATAAATCAAATTGTAATTAATTATCATTTACAATCATACATAATATTAAACGTAGTGATTATATTATTATTGGTACTCCGATATATTCCAAATGGCGAGAAAAAAATGAAAGTGCTTCAAGGGATGTCGATTGTGATCTTAAAAATGATTTCAAGCTTCCAATGGACAATTTAATTGAAAGGAGTTTTATTAACCTTCGATTCTAAGAATATATTTTTCAGGGAAAATCGATATCCCTATATTGGAGCAGTTCAAATAATCAAATGCTTTATGTACCTCTATATTTGCATAGTTCGTCGGGTCAGCACTAGTGACAATACCTTCACCTGAAAACTGTTTATTATGTATTCAGTTAGTGTCTCGGGCCAAGGCGTTGCGATAGATACACCTGGAATAAATTTAAAAGTGAATCTAAAGCCGTTATGTTACATTGAAATGCAAACGTTTGATTCCGAAACCGTGTCGGTGAGCCTTACGTCAATTTATCTTTATCTATATGCTAAAATCAAAAATCATTTGATATGCCATACATGTTGAAGGTATTTTATTTTCCAGTAAATGCTAAGAGTTGCTATATACCGTGACGTTCTAATGTAGAGGTTCATCCTTCAGTGTGCTGACCTGCAGATAATTAATTTGATGTCTCAGATCAAATAAGACAGTAATTTGCTTTGAAGAAATTTGTATATATATTTTGTAAGGCTAAATCATAGCACAACATCTTTCCTTATTAAAAATGGTGTGCTTTCATATGACTTTATCTTTCAGGGGATTTTTTTTAATAAAAATCATTATAAGTATATTTGTATCTTAAAAATTTGTCAGAAATATTATTTTCACTAATATTATTTATTGTTGACGTAGGTTATAAAGGAGAAAATGTTTATAGAATAAGAGCAACAAGCGAGCACAGTCCACCTGATAAGTGGATGCTGTGGCCCATAGATTATACATCTATCCTCGATTTAGAGTCGAAATGCAGACGCGTTGTCACCCCTAATGAATAAGATATAAGGCCTCGTTCCCGGTAAAATGGGTGAGAGTGTGGTCCTACCCCGGTTGAGCTGACCCATTCGTGCTATAGCCATAACACATAAACTTTATTTTCAAATTTCAATCCCACCGCGTGCAGGTGATACTAACGTTTTGATAAACCTGATAGATGAATTAATACTGATAGACGTGGGCAACCTAAGGCAATCGAACGATAGTGGAAATTCCAATCAAAAACTCACAAGTCATATTATAACACTGATCGCCGATAATAAGCAACATTACCAGTGTGACGGTATTGGCTCAATTACCATCAAATCACCCGGGATGGTGAGTAAAATCCTTCAATTAATGCAAGCCAGGGGGCGCATTTTTGAAAAGCCTCAAGCCAATGGATAAGTAAGCTGAAGTGGCTATGGCCCGGCCATATAGCTCGAAGGACCGACTGGGAAGAAAGTTTCTCAAATCGCAGTGAAGTGGGTGTGGAGTTCCACGAGTGATGAAAAATAATCAACATAGCTCAACAGATCAGTAAGATGAAGTGGCAATGGGCTGCCATATAGCTTGAAGTACTAACCATCAATGTGTAAGAAATTTTCTCAACAAGCAGCCTCGTACTGCTAAGGGAAGTGACGACCAGGTAAGACATGCAGGAAGTTGATGACCTATGTTCAGCAGTGGACTTATTAGGACCATGAATTCCAACAGTGTATTTAAAAATGTTACGATTAATTGTAGTCGTATGTAGAATCTAACATACGACTACTATCAATCATAACATCGTTAGATACTCATCTGTACAGACGTTCAAACATATACTGATTATTACCATTAATTAATCTGTCACCCTTTTTTACAGGGTTATTTTGCAATATACGTCCAAATTCGCAGAAGATTCAGAATAAGTAATATAGGCGAAAGGTGAAGAAAAGCTCATTAAAAAAATCTTACACATTCTGTCTTTTTTATGTTTTGAATACAAAATGCGTGGTAAAGCATTATTATAACTGATTGTCATTCATAAATATCTAACGCCTAATATTTTACTACGCACGTACACATTCGTAAGGCTTGCTCGATCGGCAAAAATGTTGTGAATTGAATCGCACACAAAGGAGCGCGCGTATGTGTAGTTGTCGCCCATAAATCACATTCAATTTGGGATAATTTGAAATAAAAGTAGAAGCCTTATTTACTAGTATTTTCAAACACTGCAACAACGCTATATATATATATATATATATATATATTTGAACTTAAATATAAAAATTGGATACTCTTTGAAAAATAACCCTGTATAGCTCGAGTCCTCGACTCGAGTAGCAAGAGTTTCATTGCATTCTGTGTATTCCTGCAAGTGATTTTGTTATTGTAATATTGTTTTCTTCTTTTTTTGAATTATTGTTATCATTGCATTCTATGGCTTCAATCTTTATTAGCGCTAAGCAAATCCTAAGTCACTGTGCTACCAACAGCAAGCTATCAATTTAAGTATGTTTCGTATATTTATTTTCGTTATAAATTACTCAAATAACCATTTAAAAATTCCATACCAGTGGTCGCCCAGTGGTCAAAATAGACAGTAATTCATATTTTTCTCTAAATATGAACGTTATTGAGGTTCTTTTATCAAAAAGTATAACCTTTATAATCATTGCATAATATATATTTTTTGAATTTTGTTCCATTACGTTAGCTGCGAGCGTGCACAAAACAAATATGTACATCATTATCTATGAAATATTTTCCTTTACAACAGGTGTATATTAGTTGTATTTCATTTTTAACTGCACATTAATATTTAAAAATAATTTTGTTGCCTTGACATACACTCCACAGACTATTAAAAAGGAACATTTAAAATCACACAAAATCATAATTTGTCTAAGCAAAATTCACAACTCGTTCAGTCAGTCGATCTGACAGTAATTAGTAATTACTTATTCGTTGGCAACATTTAAATATTTTTTTTCTTTTAAATCTTCACTTTGCGACTATTTCATTTAATGTACATAATGTGTAATATATATGATAAATAAGTTTTATGAAATATATCTCACACTCCTCTATGCGCGCAATATGCTTGATAAGTTTTCCCTTCACGTAATAAAAATTTAAGTTAAAGTTACAGCCTATATACGTCCCACTGCTGGGCGCAGGCCTCTTCTCATTTCTGAGAGGGTTTCAAGGCATTATTTTCTTTTTATTTGATTTTTTTTAAACGCGCTAAAGCGTATAACTTTATGTTCACGGTGAATAATAATTTTGTACCAGGTTTTGCTTTCAATTCCATGAATAGATCAGCTTACATCGTCTAGACTTATTGTTGAAAATATTCCGATTCTTTATACTAAATATTTTTTATTTTTTATGTCGAAGAAATAAGATGGGGAACGTGACCACGTTTATAATATTCTTCAATAAGTGATTGTAAAAATATAAAAAGGGGTAAGTACCTTTTGTGAAACCCCTCTTGTTTACCCCATTATAAAAATCTTAGAAACGCTCGGGAAGTCACTGATTGCTAGTACCTTAACATCGTGCTTTGGATAATTTGCTACCATAATTATTGCCCAATTCTAAAAAACTATTAGTATGATATCATTAGAACTTTCTCCTGTATCGTGTAGGCGTTTTACATACACAAAATGTACGTGGACGAACATACATATTCCAAACAATTATTTCTATACCATACATACGCTTGTTCTGAGAGGGATTCGAAACCGCGGCCCCGCGGCGTCGTACTATTTAACCGGAATTACTAGTTTCTGTAGTTAGCTATGAGATGGTGGTACGGCACTTTTCTGACTTTCTCTTTGACTTCGAGTCAGTCCGGGTTGTGGTAGTATTTTCTCATCTATTTCTACCCTTATACTCTGCTGTGTTTGTTTTTAAATAGAAGAGCAGGTATGATTATATGCTGAGTCATTAAATTTTACTGCGAGGAGTTGACAACTCATCTAAGATTCTTTGATTGCAGGCGTCCATGGGCTTCCACTTGCTGTGTTTGCTACTATTTTGTTTGGCACTCTGATATTAATAAAAGAGTTATTCATATTTATAAAATGAAATGGTTAACCAATTGCCAAAACCATAGATATTTATTTAAATACAATACCATCCAATACTTTTTATTATACACAAAGAAAATATTAACGTAAGAAAAATATACAAATATAAAGGAAAACAATAAGCGGTGTTATTACATCGCGGAAATTTATTCGAACAACCCAAAATGATTAAATAAAATGTAGAAAGAAAAAGTTTTATAAAGCGTTATTAAGTTATGCACTAAGAAAAGAGACTTTTCTATGACCATAAACGAAAGGAGGAAGAGGAGAAGTTGGAGAGACAAAATGTTCCATAACCTATGTCTTGAACAAATCTATGAAAATATCAATTTATGAGCATGTGTTCTAAAGCTTAACTCCAAGAACAGGGAAAGATCTACATATATATATATATATATATATATATATATATATATATATATATATATATATATATATATATATATATATATATATATATATATATATATATATATATATATATATATATATATATAAAATTTCCACCTACATATGTACTGATTCATCACAATATCTCTGGAACCATAAGGCCTAGAGACTTGACATTTGGTAAGAATATTCCTTTTGCCGAGTAGAGGTCAGCTAAGAACGGACTTTACGAAATTCCACCCGCAAGGAAGGTTGTGGGGACGTTAAAATAATATATTATATAATTCTTCTGTCCGTGTGTATGTGACTGAACTCCCCCTAAACGGCTGGACCGATTTTGATGAAATTTTGTGTGTGTGATTAAGTTGATTCGATAATGGTTTAGATTCACAATTGGACCCGGTAGGTGGTGCTGTTGTCGAGATCCAGAAATCACCCGTGCAAAGCCGGGCGGATGGCTAGTATATTATAAAATGTACACAGGATATTAGACGGAAAGATTTTTCTTGACCATAGGTGGTAATACAGCAAATAAAAGTAAAAAGTATGTGAGTATTCCGGCAAAGATGGTTGGTAGCTACTTGAGTTTAAATTTTTTGGTTATTAAACTGAAATGACAAATGAATCGACCACCAGATGATATGAGGCTACTGCATTCTATGGAAAGTTGCAGCCAACTTCATAAAAGAAGACGAGACGCAGATGCGTTGTCAATTCTGAGGACTAATCACACATCTAAGGACTTACTCACAGCCTGTAACTATTCCACCACAGACCACATATAGATAGATGAATAGTTAAATTATTTTTCTGTTCTATGGTTCATGGGCTGTAACCGCATCACCAGGTGCTACTATTGTTATTATATACCACCACTTAAATAGTTAAAACTAGCGAAATCAACAGAATTGTTTGTAGGTGTAATAGTCTGTCAATTGAACACAAAACTTCAACAATAGCAGTCAACTAGAACTGATTGCTTTATTTATCTAATAGCTATGCAAATTATCTCGCGGACCGACTAATCGCCGCTCCACGCTTTAATTACGTTACCGTGGAAAAAAACGTTGGTTTTATTTTTTGAAACAACATGAAAGAAATCCGTCTTTTGACAAATCCTTTGTCACACTTGCATGGCAAATTGCTACGGAGCCCCGTATTTTGTTAGCAAGATGACAATTTAACTTGATAAATTGGTTTTAAATGTCGGAAGTTGTGCCATGTGTAAACAAAATAATTACGAGTGATTTTTTCATGTATTCGAGATAAAATGTATATTTTGCGTAAATGTATATTTATAATTCTATATATTACTTAATCTAATATTTATAGGGCACCACAGAGGATGGAATAAAAGTTCCATACCCTGAAGTACCACATCAGCAACAGAATCAGCAACAACGCTGGGATCTTCCAGCGAGAAGTAAACCCGCCCCCAAGGGTAGGATGCAAATAAAGACCGCATCCTATCTCAATCGGCCGACCTATAGTGCCAAACACGGCGGTAGCCTGCAGAATGCAACGGCGACGTTAGTGTAAGTGCCACCACACTCCGGACAAGACAATGGTCCGACGAGCCAAAAGGAGCGTCGACGGAAATCTGATATCCGTCCGGATGAGAGGTCAGCAGAAGGTCCAACAGGGAAGGTTCATGATCTTCCACATCTGGAATCCACGTAGGCGAAGTAACCAGCTGTGTAAGACCATATGCCAAAGCAAAGTCATAAACAGATCTCCCCGCATGATCGGTTGAACGTGAACCGAGACATTCGGCGTGGTGGGCATTAAAATCGCCAAGGATCACGATCTCTGCGGATGGGATCTGCTGTAACAAGGAATCTGTAGCCATTTGGACGTGGTCGATGAGTCGGTCTGTTTCGGCATTACCGCTATGGGACCTATAGAAGCACCCGTAGATGCGGGGATGGTCGTCGCTGTCTACGCGCAGCCATAGGATGGACAGGTCCGTACCTTCAAGACTGCCAAGGCGTCGAAAACAGATGTCCTCTCTGACGTATACGCAAACTCCAGCCGGGGCACAAAGGTGTTCTAATTTGTACCCCGGTAGGAGAGATATGAAGTATCAGCCGGAGGACACCTGAGTCTCAGTTAAAAGAGCAGGCCGGCTTCGCCGTCTCTAGATGGAAGTGGACAGCGTTAAGGTTGGAATGAAGTCCCTGATGTTGCAAAATTCACGGATAGCGTGACGGGGTCGCCTTGGTGTTATTGCTCCGCTTGCCCCGAGCAGTATTAGTCGCGGGCGGACTTTTGCCCCCAGAATACGCGGGGCAGCCTGAGCACTCACGCTCAGGAGTGGAGTAGCTACTACTTGAGTAGGTACTACTTGAAAATCTAATCAGCTCGAAGTCTCAATGAACACTTCGAACGCCGTGTCGTCCATCTCGATCGGTTGATTCGTTCTAAAGATATAGTTTTATTTACAGGACAGCCGCTAATAGTCGGAACGGCTTCTTAGGACCTCAAAACGTGGAGATCTGATGAAAACTCGCATTCTCAAAATCGGACCGAAATCTATAACTTCCTACTTTTGATTTTCTTAACGGGAAGTTAAAAAGGTATCCGGTTCTCTACACTCACCATACGAAATACAGCAGTATTATGCTAATATTTAACGGTGGTATTTCTTGAGAGCGCGTGCTTCTCTGGTCAAGCCGCAACATTAGTGTCATACATAGGCTTAATACCCTACAGCGTGGCTCTATCACATAAAGATCCCCTCTTGTTTATAAGAGTGTTAACGATACTGGCAATTCTGAAATTGTTAATTGAAATGTTTACGTATCAAGTTGTTGACAGTTAAGGAAAATAAGGCTATTATTTCATTTTATTATGTAAGGAAGAAATCTTTTAATTTTTAATCTAAAAGTATTTGTTTTATAACCCTGAAGTCAAATCCTACTGTGGGACATGGAATGGAGTAGAGACCCCCCACTAGGATTTTTTCCGTATCATAGGGACGTTTAACAAAAACAAATTGCACATGGTAAAATTTTCAGATCCGGAACATCTACACCAATAAATAAAATTGAAGTGTCTGTTTGTAATGTCAAAATTACAACTTTTCACTTAATGCATATGAAAGAATATACGGTATTTATAACAAAAACAATTTTTTAAATTTTTGTCTGTCTGTCTGTATGTCTGTTTGCTCCGGCTAATCTCCGAAGTGGCTGAACCGATGGACTTTCACTGGTAGATAGCTGATGTTAAAAGGAGTAACTTGGGCTACTTTTATTTTAGAAAAATAATTAGGGTTCCTCGTAGAAAAAATAAAACCCATGAAATCCAATCGTAATAATTCCACACGGACGAAGTTGCGGGCAACAGCTAGTTTTTATAAAATTGAAGTAACAAACGAACTTATAATCCACCTGATAGTATGTGGCTACTGCAGCCCATAAACACCTGCGACTAACTTAAAATCAAGAAGGCGACAGATACGTTGTACTCTCTAAGGAATTAAGCGGAATGCCTCACAGATCACAGCCTGTAATAATGCTGGCTTTCCATACCCTTTAGACCGGAACACAGCAGTGCACACACAGCTAGTGTGCGGCTGAAAATTGTGGTACCTTCCCAGTCGGACACCAAGGCAGAAATGGATTCCTATCACCTAATCAAACTATTCCAGCCGCCTATTTGTAGCACATAAAAACACTTGTTCCGTGTGGGATTTGAACCCGCGGACCTTAGAAATTACGCTTGATATCCGTCAAAAATTGACGAATTGTCATACTTAAAGACGCTTTATACATTCATTACAAATTCGGATCATATACCATCTTAAGCGAGACATCGAGTATAGAATAGTTACCGGTCACCGACCTCAAACTACAGCTTTAATTTATAAGCGAAGAGTGATGTTTACATTAACTTATTCTAAGTTAATACATCACCGATAAAAATTACGGATACCTTATACGTTTTTAATTAATAATTAAACTTGAAAAAAAATGTAACAACCAACTTATAATTAAAATAATACTTCTTAACACACATAAAAATACATACATTTACTTCGACACACTACGTCTTAGCAGTTAGCACTGACTTGAGAGATTTTTAAGTTGGTTCTTACTTTTTGGATTTAATTATTTGAACTGTTTTATTAGACTAAGCACTATCACAACCACAAAAATGTTGTCTAATAAAAATTTAAAATTTCATCTCCTATTTTTCTTCCCTCAAGGATTGAATTTTTCTTCAAATTTAAATGATATATGGCTTTTTTAATAAAAAACGCTTCACAATTGACGAAGATATCGCGTAGCATACATACAAAAATACAGTCAGATTGTTGAAGTTGTTGTGGGATTGCGTATTTTATAAAACGAGGAAAAAAACAAATGAAAGTTACCAGGTATAAAATATAACTATGCTAGATCATAACAAGGCCGTGGCAGCTCAGAGGCTAATTGCTCGATAACCCTCTCAGAAATGAGAAAAAGTCTGTGCCCAGCTATGTGATGTAAATCGATATTCATAATGTAACAACATGACTGGAATATTTTACAATCTCTTTAAAATCGTCCAACTCATGACGCTGTAATCTCACAACTTGTACCATCCAATACGTGTCGACACATGACAGTGAAACAAATGCTGATAGCATCAAATAGCTACGAGGTCTTTAAGAAATGGTAAAAGGGCAAAGTGAACATTTTAAGTGAGTCCTGATGTCTCCGAGATTATATTTATGTCGTGCGATAAGCGGGAAATAATATTTTAAAGCAAGCGAAGTAACCAATTAAGATAGGAGCACCGTTGTCGCCTCAAGCGAGGATATAATGTATACTTTAGCTTCGTGTACAATTTAATAACGGAATCCGAAACCAGAACAAAGTAACGTGTCGCTTTTTGTTCTTTTTTGTAGTCTAATTAAGACTTGTTTTTGGAAGAAGCAAAAGTATACATTGTATTCTGCCAGGGGGGTGGGGGGAGGGGTGATAGATTTTTTCAAATTAGAACGAAACGTTATTACTTATTATTTCTGGGACTAAACTAACACTGAAGCCATAAAATATTATTTTCAAAATGTTAGATAAAAATAATGAACAATTTAAATGCATCATTATAATAATATTTTGTATAGTTACCGCAATAGAATTAAAAATTATATTATTTGTGTAAACGTTTATGATCATTGTTTATACTTACGAGTGTTGTTTCTATGTTGAATACTATGATATATTCGATGGGATTATGTGAAACAGTGGTAATTATCCAGACACTATTTTAAATTTATTCAATTTATAGGTACGTCAAAGCAAAAGGTGAAAGCAGTTTGGTTATAAATTAAATAAATATTAAAAATATACCATATATATAATAGATAAGTCACGCCGATCCAGAACATGTTCGTGGACTACATGTAATTTTCCTGCATCACCGAGCATATAAGTAAAATTTCATTAATAATGTAGTCCATGTAATTTTCCTGCATCGCCGAGCATATAAGTAAAATTACATTAATAATTTCTGTGTCGCCAGCATTTTGAATCGAACTCCGTTTGCCTACTAAAACATAATACGCGCTCCTTACTTTTCAGATACCGTGATTGATAATTTTGTAGTACATTCAATTCTCAGTCAGAAATTATTTAAATAGTTCCTTTTCTCCAATCTCCTAATTTAATACTTCGGTTATTTAAATGTAGAAATCTCTATAATGATTTCTTATATTTACGCGAACACTACACATTGAATAAAACTATTTTTACGGATTTTATCGCGTTTAATTTTACTAATTTTGATTCCCGACGTTTCGGGTGCTTTACAGCACCCATGGTCACGGGGGGGACTGATGAATGAACTCTCTATGTTAGCCTCAATACTTATAACAGAATCTTGGTTAATATCAAGCAGATATCGGTGCTTTCCAAATTAAGCATCATATTCTTCTTCTTCTTTATCAGCTCGTAACAGTGCACTGCTAGACATAAGCAATTATAGTAACGCCTTATCGCAATTGCCACACTTGGCACGCAAATTGACGATCGCATTATTCGATGTTTCGCTCATGTGACTCCGCTCCTCGTAACTGATCTGGGTGTTTTACATCTGACTTTTATGAACGAATAGCGATCCGCTCCGACTTCAAATGTGTGATTTCTGGATCTCGACAACTGGACCCGGTAGGTGGCACCTACCGGGTCCAATTGTGAATCGTTTAGATCATCCAAGGAACCCACTCAAACACACAAACTTTCATCAAAATCAGTCCAGCCATTTTCGAATTTTTGCGAGACTAACGGATCTTTTGTAGACATTAAAGTCATTTTTATAGAATTATGGTGACTAGTGAGCCCATAGTCCAGCTGATGGTACGAGAAAATCTGTGGCCTATAGACACCTACATTTATCCTTGATTAGGAATGCAGATGCGTGGTTACCCGTCAGGACTAAGATGGAATGCCTCGTTACCAGTAAAAAAGATTTCCGGTTCTCTGCACTCACTATGATATCTAACACAGCAGTATTATTTTGCGGTTGCACGTTGGTATTCTGTGTGAGCATGGTCCTACCCCGGTCAAGCCGACCCATTTATGCTGTAGCCATAATATAGCCTCATATGTATTATTACGTAGCTATATTATATTATTATATATATATATATAAAATTATTTTATATATATATATATATATATATAATTATATATATATATATATATATATATATATATATATATATATATATATATATATATATATATATATATATAATATAATTATTAAATTAAATATATATTAAAATATAATAAGTCTTCATGGTCTTCTATAAACACTTCTTACAAAACCTTTGGAACTAAATAGGATAGTGCATCCATTTACGTCGACACCGCACAGCATCAACAACAAATAGCATCTTCTAGGAATCGTGGTTACTCGGGGGCTTCAAGGGTGAAGTGCTTAGCACGCCGAAGATTTCACATTACCCGAGCAATCCCAGTTCCAACCCCGCCGGAAACAATGAAAATGTTAATTGTTATTTTGAGTGCTGAATTATCACTCGGGAATGAGAGAAATTATAGTGCGGTAATCTACATTTCTAATAAATTTAAAAAAAAAGTATTTCCAAAAAGGTGAAGTAAAAAGACATGTGAAGTCCACCAACACGCATTGAAGCTACGCGGCGGACCAATTGCTCCATAGCCCTCCGAGACATGAGAGGAGGCCTGTGCCCAGCTAAGGGACGTGTATAGACGGTAATAATTCCTAATGCTAAGCTCTCGCTGTAAATTTCACAATACGCGAGCAAGCCGGGTTTGATCCCTGCCGACACCAATGAAATTGTTAATTGCAACTTTAAGCGTTGATTTATCACGTGCTCGGTGGTGAAGGAAAACACCGTGAGGAAACTTGAATGTCTGAGAAATAAGAAAAAAAATATTTCGAAGACATGTGAGTTCGCCAACACGCATTGGGGCAGCGCGGTGGACTATATTCCTTGCCCTAAAACCCTCTCGAAGATGAGAGAAGGCCCAGCTGTGGGCCGTATATAGGCTGTAACTTTAACTAAATCCTAATGTAAAAACTTGACTTCAATATTTTCAAGTTTAGACAATTGGAACATTGGGATATACATATATCTAGAAACTTTACTTTAGTAATATGAGGTTAACCATAGACTTAGAATTACGCTAGTATATTCTAAGTCTATGAGGTTAACGAGATAAGACATAATATAGGTTTTCGAGTCAGGTTGTGTTCTAATTGTATTCGTGTCTCAGACATTCAAGCCTACGAGATCATATTTAGTATAGATAAGTAGGTGCTACAGTGTTTGCGGTAACTTACAGTGTAACATTAGAATATCTACAGCTATCGAGTGCTAATCTATATCCAGTAGTGGACTTGGCTGTAATAAAGATGATGATTATAATATACTGCACAGTAGGATATTTCTAAGTGCCAGTACTAGCCATTGTGCTGGAAAATTGACTAGAATCGGCTGTCACATATCAAAATTCAGTAAGTGATATTAATTTTTTTATTGATATAAGGTGACAACACCTGCATTAAATACGTTTAATACCTTAAATCCTTTAATTAAAGCTTTTCAAGGATACCGACCGTGTAGTAACAGTGTAAGAATTTCCACTACCACATAGCATTCCGTGGGTGTTGTAAGAGGCGACAGAGGGAAACAAATCAGGAGATGGGCAGCAGCGTCTTCCTAGTAACGACTAAAACTAAAAAACTGCGGTTGCCAACCCGCTTGCCAAGCGTGGCAACTATGGAAAAAATCCCCCCTATAAGGCAATCTATGGGGGAGGTCTATGTTCAGCAGTGGACTTTAATAGGCTGCAACGGTAAGGATTATGTCGATTTATGTTTTATCAATTTCCTGTAAATCTATATTATAGCCCTTGCTCGTTTTGCTCATCATTATAGATACAAATATAAGGAAAAAAATCCCAGTATTAATTCCAACCATAACTATTCGTAAGTTGTCAAACTTTCCAGAAGGTTTGACGTTAACTGAGTTTAATATAATATAATTTAAATTTAAAAATTTTGTACAACCGACTTCAATATAAATTATTAAGGATAACTCGAAAACTATTAATCAGACCTTGATCAATTTATATGGAAGCACATGAGAAGCACCAGCTTTCAAATAAAAAAGAATCATCGAAATCGGTTCACCTAAAAAAAGTTATGAGGTAACACACATAAAAAAAGAACATATAGTCGAATTGAGTACCTCCTCCTTTTTGAAGTCGGTAGAAAAGGCAACTGTTCACATTTAAATCTCATAAATATATACACAAAATTCTGTAGCAAAGTATTTTTATATGAACACAAAATATTTCATTAGACTATAATTAAATTTAAATTTCAGTGCGCTTCGTTTATTGAAAAATAAATAAAAGAAGAAATAACAATGAAAGGAATGCCATAGAAAAGCGCCAAATATGTTAATTATTCCTTTATCTTCAAAGCGAAAATTTAGAACGATTTTCCATCCCCGAGACAAGTTTATACCTACGAAAAGGAATTTGAAATTTAATAACATACCTATTAGAAATGAGATTATTTTTATCATAAAAGAACAAAACTGTTGTAATATTTATAAAGTTCCATATAGGTAACATCACAATTAATTCCATTACAAGCCCAATTTGTGGCATTTCTTGGAAGTCCTATGTTCAGCTGTAGACTTGTGAAGGGCTGTAATGATGATGATGATGATGATGATGACAAGCCCACTTATGAACATAATAATATATGACATAAGAAAATGATGCTTATGTGTCATCTTTTTCCCCAAACACCAATGTCGGCTGCATACGCTTCCCCCTGCTGACTCAAGAGTGGATTTCGGGAGATGGATAAGAGAGAATCCATCCCAAAATGCTAAACACAAATATCACCTATTGGTGACCGAGAGCTTCATTACTCTGCGCTGTAGCTGCGCTCTTTACTGTGTAGTGGTGGTATAAGAATATCCACTACCCCATATCATCCCGTGGGTGTCGTAAGAGGCAACAGAGGGAAACAAATCAGGACATGGGCAGCAGCGTCTTCCTAATAACGACTAAAAATAAAAACATTATTCGTTCCAAAAACTGCGGTTGCCAACCCGCTTGCCAAGCGTGGCAAGTATAACAAATATCCCCTATGTGTCAATCTATGGGAGAGGTATATGTTAAGCAGTGGACATTAATAGGCTATAACGGCAACGGTACGGTAGCTGCGCTCATCAACCAGTCTGTCCAATGTGGTAAGGTAAAGTAAGTTACAGCCCACAGCTGGGTACAAGCGTCCTATCAATTTATGTAACAATAAGGCCTCCAAGCTGTTCCATTGCGTGTTGGCAGACTTCACATGACCACGAAAGTATTTTATTCCTATGAAATGCAGGTTCCTTCACGATATTTCATTTACCGCACTCGTATTTCTCGTGATTCTTATGGTGAGTGTAGAGAACCGGAGACCCTTATTACTAGAAATGAAAGCATTTCATCATAGTCCTCAAGCGTGACATTGCATCTGCATTTTGATTCTTATTTGAAGACTAGCTGTTCCCCGCGACTTCGCCCGCGTGTAATTTATTACGATTGGATTTTATGGATTTAATTTTTTGCGCAGAACCCTAATTCCTTTTCTAAACTAAAAGTAGTCTAAGTTACTCCTTATAACATTAGCTATCTGCCAGTGAAAGTCCCGTCAAAATCGGTCCAGACGTTTCGGAGATTAGCCGGAACAAACAGACAGACAGACAGACAAAAATTTAAAAATTGTGTTTTTGTTATAAGTACCGTATATACTTTCAAATACATTTAGTTAAAAGCTGTTATTTTGACATTACAAACAGACAAAATAATTTTATTTATTTGTATAGATATAGATAGATGTAGATGCCTCTGGGCCACAGCATCCACTTACCATCAGGTGGGCTGAGTGCTCGTTTGTCACCCTTATTCTATAAGAAAAATAAAAAAAGCCTCTAAGCACTCTAACCTACCACGACTCGTAAGTATTAGCAAATATCTCAAGTATTGCTAGCTAGCTGGCGCATTTTAAAATAGACTTACCTAAATTTATATAATAATGTTTGAAATTTCACTAATTCAAAATTCAAGATGGGAAGACAATCCTGTTCATTCTCACAAACTAACTTCTAGTTTCATAATAGAATACTTTTTGATTTTGATTAATATATTTTAATCTTTGTTTAAAGCCGTGGTAGCTCAGATGGTTAGCGCTCGCTGTAAATTTTTTTTTAGCAACCCGGATTCGATCCCCGTCGGCACCAATGAAATTGTTAATTGTAATTTTAAGTGCTGATTTACCACGTGCTCGGCGGTGAAGAAAAATATCGTGAGGAAACCTGCATGTCTGAGAAATAAGAACAAAATATATTTCTAAGACATGTGAATTTCGCCAACACGCATTGGGGCAGCGCGGCGGACACTTCCTTGCCCTAAAACCCTCTCAGAAATGAGAGGAGGCCTGTGCCCAGCAGTGGAAGGTGTATAGGCTGTAACTTTAACCTTAACTAATCTTTGTTTTCTCCTCCTTCTTTAAGGAATCCTTTAGTGTCATTGTTGTGCGTTTGTGTAACTCTTTACCTCTCTAAGTCCGTCATGCTAAATCTCTTCATTATTTCAAAAGTCTTGTTAAAACGTATTCGATAAATTACTTAGAACACTATTACATAAATTACTTAACCTCTTCGTGCTGATTTCATTTCTCCGAGTGTGCTTAGATCGATATCATTTGGATATATCTATATTTATTTGTATTTACCTACATCTTTTTTCGTACACCCTCTATTTTACGCAAAGGTTGTCTGAAAGAGATCACTTTCAGAGTGATAAGACCGCCCGTTGTACATAATATACTCTAAGTTGTACTCTACTCGGTTTGGTGTTATATAATAAATAAATAGATTATTACTAGTTTTGAAATATATTGCGAAGGAGCTACTCCATGTGGCTAGAGGTATCTTAACATAAGAAATATTAAAAATGTATCGTGGTACAAATAGCAGAATGCTACCTTTTTCCAGACCGGCTCCAAGAAATAGCAACGAAATAGCGAAACGTTACTGCGTATTTAATGTCTATTATGAACATTTTCTATTTTACATTTCTTCATAAGTTATTTTTATAATTAAATTGCTCTTTATCTTATTATTTTCAGTAGTTAAAACAATTACAAAAACATTTCGAAAAGTCTGTTTTGAGCAGCGAAAGAGAATAAAATAAAACTCTTCTTACGGCTACAAAAATAAAAAGTTTCCAACTCCTCATAATAACAATGAAGCGAAATAAAAATAATATTCAAATTGTGTCTTATCCTAAAAAGTACTTTGCCTTTATTACAGTGAAAAAGTTCATACATTTTTGCAAGTTATTTATTATTATTGCTCTTAAGAATAATTCGAGAAATAAAAGGCAAAATGTTGTAACAAATCACGCCATTTACGTTAATAATCGTATCTTTATTTAAGATTGATGCATTGGTTCAACGACATCGAAAATCGCACGCCGCTAAATACGACTGCGTGCTAAGCGTAAGCGATGCGTCTACCCGTGTTCACTCAATCTCATTTTGTATAAGCAAACGTTATTCGCGTGTTATGACGCAAGCGTCGTATCTTTATGAGTTGAGACGCTAAAATCGGCATATTTTATAAATAGGTTCTCAACTTCTAGAGTTTGAGGCCTTGTTTTTTTTAAACAAGAAAGAGTGATAAACGGGCATGCAGTCCACCTGATGGTGTGTTTGCTGTAATCCATTAGACACCTACATCTATTTTCGATTAAAAATAAAAATTCAGATGATTCCACTGAGTACTACGGTAGACAACTTACAACTGGAAAAAAGGTCTCCGGTTTTCGTGCTGGTGTTCGTGCTGCAGCCGCATACAGCGTGACTCTACCGTGACTAAACTGTTTGGGTAAATTCCGCAATACTGTTGAAAAGCTTCTAGCTTCGAGAAGAAGATGACAGAAACAGCTAATTCTATAATCAAGGCTGCGAGGTATTTCTATCTTATACTTAATTGATAAGGAGGCATCTGTATTCTGCAGCATTATTTGTATCAAAGCAAGTATCCATTGGTTGCAGTAACTACCATCACATGGGCTGCTACTGCTACCTCATTGTTTTTCAACATAATAAAAACTCAATCACATGTAGATGTAGATGTCTATGGGCCACAGCAACCAATTACAATCAGGTGGACTATGTGCTCGTTTGTCACCCTTATCCTATAAAAAAATATTTAAATCGGTTCATCAAAACCATACATTCTTCGTAATTCTAGTATATATCCTACTAATATTATAAATATGATAGTTTGTGAGGATGTATGGATGTTTGTTACTCTTTCACACAAAACTACTGAATGGATTTTAATGAAACCTTACAATAATATATCTCATACATCATAATAACACATAAGCTATAATTCATAAAAATACTGTGTAAATTGGCCAAAATATAACGATAAATGTTAAGTAAGTCTGAAAAAAATCTGTCATCTGCGAGCTATTTTGGCGTGAACACGCATCACGCAAAAACCTGTGAACCGATTTGGATGGAACTTTCACTGGCAGATAGCTGATGTTATAAGGAGTAACTTGGGCTACATTTATTTTAGGGTTCCGCGCAAAAAAAAATCCACGCGGGCGAAGTCGCGGGGAACAGCTAGTAGTATAAATACTTGTTATAAATATGTATACTGTTTAGATATTATACAGATGGAAATACGAAATGTTTTATAGATTAAGGGTGACAAGCGTGGTCACAGTCCTCCTGATTTGGATGGTATGGCCCATAGATATCTACAACTATCTTCGATTAAGAATTAAAATGTAAGTGCGTTGTCACCCCTGAGGACTTAAGATGGAATGCCTCGTTTCCAGTAACAAGGGTCTCCAGTTCTCTACACTCACCGTACTACCGGAACACAGCAGCATTGAGCTGTGCTTGCGAGATCTTGGTACTTGTACAAGTGCCCGTTGAAGGATGCAGATAAACAATTACTGTCATCGTGTATTCAATATAAGCAACGCGCAATTTGACGTAACGGCGCGGAAATGCATTACGATTGTTAGCTAAAAACATACAAAAATGAAAATAATAAAGATGTTTACGTAGTTGTTATTTAAAGCTTATAATCAGTCAAATGATAACAATATTTCTCATGTTCAATAGCACTTCTAACTCAACTTTTGACAATTGCACCAAACACTTTTTCATAACTGAATAGTGATTAAAATAATTATTCGTATTAAATAGCTGAGCCTACAGAAAATAACAGCGTAAGCTGATATAAAATACTACATAATAAGCTGAATATAATACCCATTCGACTCGTTTACTTTTAAAATTATTTTAGCTATTTATACTTTCTCTTTTGAAAATTCCTTACAAATTCAAATTTTTCTTAATTTCCTGATTAATGAAAGTAATTCCCGTCATATGGCAACTCTACATGTAATCTATCGACAATCCCAAACGACATTTGCGCCGAACTTGGTCCCTTTTCACATTTATGTTTTGGTGGTATCATTCTTAACAATAGCATCCTGGTGGGTTCTTAAATTATACAGTTTATAAAAATCATATTACATTACATTTTCAACATGAATTAAATTTCATTTTATAATACACATAGAGAAACCATTTCATATGTCATGTCATAACTTATGCTCTGGTATAAGTAAAACATATTCAGCTTTCATGTGGAGACAAGTGACTGGCTCTTGTCACTTTTTCTGTGGTATGAATGCTTTGTAATTCTCAACAAATAATATAAAGGTATATATATATATATATATTACAAATTTTGTTACTTAGTCAAATTTTCTCCTTTTCTACATTAATGGCAATAAGTCACTATTTATGGAAGATACATTTATGAATTATACCACTATAAAATCTACACAAATCGACATTATTGTAAAATTATTGGTCACCCATATATTCATACATTTTTTCATACCCAAGAGGTTCGAACTTCGCTTAAATAATATTTTTGCATGTTTTCAAAATAAATTGATTTGCATTTTTTAAATAAAAACTGCAAAAGCTATTTATACTATTTACTTTTTATCTATCAGCACAGTTAGTGTATAATAATAAAACAACAAAAAACCAATAGAAATCATTCGTTTTTGGTCATAGTGTTCAAGACAGTAAAATAAGATCGACTTTTCTTTAAAAAAAATATATCAAAGGTACTACTTGTGATATATTATGTTTCGTATTTTTTTCAGAACGGCCATAAGTTGTACTATAAGACATTTCAAGGTTATCCATTCATTACCGGACATCCTGTATATTCATATCTGTGAGAAACATATTACTTGTGTAAGGCCATATATTATCAGGCCTCTGTCACTCTTGCTACCTACATGAAATAATTACCTACAATCGCGAGGCGCCCCGGATAGAACGCAGTCGGGGCTAGCGCGTTATAGGCGATTGAATGTTAAACTTTTTAACGCTGTTTACGTAAATAGTTTTTGTAAGTACTTGGTGAAATACTCGCCGAAATAGTTTTTGTTTAGTGTTTAGTATATTTAATTGTAGTATAAAATAGTTGAAAAAGTTTTAATGTAATTTACCGGACAACCTGTATATGTTACAAAAGGAACACATTTATTTTTTTGATATTTAAAAAAATAAACGAAGAAGAACATAATTTTTATATACAAAACGAAACGAAAAAAATGAATATCTTATATAAAGTCACTAAAGCACTATTTTATAAAAAAGCAATATATATTATATTGCTTTTTCAGAATTTTAAAAATTTGTTGCAGTTTTTTTTTTCCGGTGTCTATTTTTAAGTGAGAAAGAACTTCTTTAGAATAGTTGTGATTTGAAACTCAATGAAACGAAAAAGCGACACTAACAAGAGACAAACATATACACCTTTAGGATTTAGCCTGCGAGAGAATGCGATAGAATACAGTATACTTGTGCATTATGCATGTGACTTTTGAGCAGTAAGGATTAAAGACGAAATTTGTTGATTAGAAAATATTAAAGTACTTGCGATGATAAAATTGAAAACTTGGGAGTCTGTATAGTATGTAATAATGTAATATAAAATGTAAAATAATTTTATTTTTTTCATTTTTCAAGCAATCGTCTCATTCTCTCGAAGTTTAGTATCCTGCAAAATTAATACTGCTAAAGCTCCCTTATAAACTCTATTACCTAGACCTTGACCCAACAGACTTCCACTTTTTGCGAAGTTAAGAAAATTTTTGATGGACAAAAATTTCAACTATGAAGAAGCAGTAAAGAACGCCTTAGAGTTCATCGATTCTCGTGTAGCAGACTTATATAGTAAGGGCATGAAAAAACTGCCTATTAAATGGCAAAAATATGTTAACAGTTAAGTTAAGGCAAATATTTTGTGTAATTAAAGGTTTTTTTATCAAAAAAAACGATATTACAATGTTATACAACAATTTCATAGGCAAGGACCTAATAATATACTCCTCAACTATAAGAGATTTGTTTAGTTAGCCGTCTCTTAGCTAACGTTATCACAACGTTATCGTCAAGAGATTTACGAAAAATAAATCGCTTATAAAGCTTTTCTGAATTGAAAACAGTAACTGAAATACCTACCCAAATCTTTGTATTGTTATCCCATTTATATTTATTTATCAAATATCTCAGAAAATTAATTTAATAGAGTTTTAAGGTCAAGCAAGTGTTGTTAAATTATTGTGTTAAATTTTCAAAACATTATGCACAATGTTTGCAGGTTTTAACATGTTTTATGCTCCAGTCTATAAAGAGTGTTACCAGGTAATACTATCTTATCTCTAATGGCAGATATTATAATTCAGAGATACTTATTTATTTAACTTACTTTCGATTTAGGCCTCTCATACAAAAATATAGTATATAAAATATGCGACAGTGATCCAATCTCTTCGTCACCTTTTTGTGTGCCACTCTATCCTGCGTTTGTGGGAGACATACAAACATACAGTCCACCTGATAGTAAGTGAATGTTGTGATGGGCCAGCCCATAGACATCTACATATATCCTCGATTAAAAATTAATAATGCAGATACTTTGTGATTAAGGACTACGATGGAATACCTCGTTTCCAGTAAAAGGGTTTCTTCTCCGCTTCTCTACTCTCCATACGAAATACAGCAGGAATAAGCTGCTATTTAATTCTAAAGTCTGACTTAAAAAAGAAGAAAGAAACCTCTTTCAGCTTACAATTTTACATTTTGTAATATTTTTTCATGGTTATTTTGGTATCAGTTATTATTTCAGAAATATCGTTGCATATCATCATCATCATCATTACAGCCCTTCACAAGTCCACTACTGAACATAGGTCTCACCCTAGGAATACCACAAAGCACGGTCCTGAGCCACCTGCATCCATCGACTTCCTGAATGTCTTACCAGGTCGTCACTCCATTTAGTGGGGGGTCGCCCTACACTTCGCCTACCGGTACGAGGCTGCCACTATCGTTGCATATATCGTAAATTAAATGACCTTCAAAGGGACGTGAAGTAGACTATTAACTGACGAATATACCAAAAGTAATTGTATAAGATAAATAAATTTAATTATAATTTTTTAACGTGCAACATTAATTTGTATCATTAAATATTATATAGCAGGTGGTAACTGATGCTTTGGCCGCTTTGCCATCGCATCGTTCGCGAGCGTGTCACAAATTGCCTAACTATTTTAAGACGGTCTAAGATAGCTCCCACTAAGTGCACGGTGGCCCCTTATCGCTGTTTACGCTCTGATAACATGGATGCTTAGATTATTTACTCTCCATGGATGATGAGACTGCTTATCTATAACAGACCTAATACCTACTCAAGAATTTAAATAATGAGTTGTTTATCGATTTTGGGACATTGAGATATAACATAACATAAACACTCACGCCTGTCACATAGAGGGTAGGCAGAGACTATGGACTTCCATTTGGCACGATCCTGACACACCTCTCTCGCCTCATCCACATCCATATACCTACGCATACAAGCTCGTCGGTTAAGGGTACTCTTAATTTGGCCCATAAATTTTCGCCCATAATTTTGGTTGATAAATTTTCGCCTAGGGCGTCCTTCCCGACTCTACCGTTCACCTCTGCCACATAAATTTGCTTTGTTACTCTTTCCTCATTCATTCTTTCCATATGCCCAAACCACCGAAGCATTCCTTTCTTAATCCTGGTCACAACATCATTTTGCAAACCACACTCTTCTCTTATCACACAATTTCTCACTCTGTCATTCAGATTCAACCCTATCATACTCCTTAATGACCGCATTTCTACAGCATTTATTCTACTCTCGTGCTTCTTCTGCCACACCCAACTTTCACTACCATACATTAGAGTAAGGACTAACACAGCATTATGAATTGCGGTACGTGCCTTTTGGACACATTCTGACTTTCCACAACAGAGTGTAGAGCCCCATTTACTTTGTTTCCTGCGTTCACTCGTCGTTCTATATCATTATCATATCTACCATCCTGCTAAATACACATACCAAATACACAAACTCATGTACTTGCTCGACCAATTCCCTTTTATTCTTATTTCACATATCGTTTTACTTTCTTCTCTTTCAAAACCATAACTTTCGTCTTACTTGCGTTCACTTTCATTCCCCTTTCTTTTAATGAACTGTTCATTAATGTAACCATCATTTGCAACTCGGCCACCGAAGACGCGAGTATGACTTGATCATCGGCGTACAAAAGGCATTTGACGGTTAACTCATCCATTCTCAACCCACATTATTCAACTTTCAAATTTTTCAAACAACTGTCCACAAATAGGTTGAACAGCCACGGGAAGCCACACAGCCCTGTTGATCCTGACACAAACACTGGAGTCCCTATACAGAGACTTCAATGCCTGTATCAACCCAGTGCTCAACCCAAATGAGTTCAGTGTTTGCCATAACACATCCCTGTCCACTCTGTCATAAGTTTTTCCAAGTGCACGAACGCACAAAGAACCTTTTGGTTTTGGCCAAAACTTCTCCGCGATCATGCGCATAGAAAAGACCTGATCCGTACATCCCATTCCTTTCTAAATCCCTCTTGTACATCCCAAATTTTTCCATCAGTATCTTTCATATTTCTTTCAATTAGTACCTTAGCATACAGTTTTCCCACAATGCTAAGAAGGCTGATTCCACGGTAGTTTTTACAGTTCTGCTGCGATTCTTTTCCCTTATATAGTGGGACTATCACGGCTTTGCACCAGTCTCCCGGTACCCGCTTAAGTTTCCAACACAAATTAAACAAGGAGTACAGCAGGTCTGCCACCACTCCTCTCCAGTCTTTAGCATTTCGAGTGATACTCTATCATATCCGGCTGCCTTACCTGCTGTCATACTTTTCATTGCCTTAATTATTTCATCGATACTTATCTCTCTATCTCTTTCCTCTTCTATCGGAATTTCTATATCATTTAATTCAAACGTCTTATCACTAATAAACACGCTTTCAAAGTATTCCTTCCATCTCTTTAAACTCGACGCTTCGTCATTCAAAATACAGCCATTCTGGTCTCGTATAGCATTCATTCTAGGCTGTTTGAAATTCCCTGGCAGTTCTTACGAGTTTCCAGAACATTTTAATATTTGCCTGGAAGTTATCCGAGATATGTCTGCTAATTAATTCCCGTAAAGCAAATAAATAAAAGTCAATATAACAATGACAGGTAACAGATAACTCTTAACTTCATAATAACGTCGGTCAAACGTAGGCTAAGCACAAAATCATTTATTACAATTAGTGTTTTGTGCCATCAGCTATTAAATCCTATCCAGGAACATACCACTCCCCAACTAAATTATGCATAAGGTGGTTCATTGCAGACTATAATGGGAGTATTTCTTCCGATAATTTTTTAAAACAAATAACATATTAAAAAATAACATAGGTACTTCTGGTAGTTATCTTTAAACTGTACCTTATTGCACATATAGTAATGATTTTTTTTTTTCAGATTTTCTCAGTGGCAATTTTGGAGATACCGTGGGGAACAGTAATTTTAAAGTAATTAATGAAGAAAATTTCCAATTATATTGAACATAAAATAATAAATAACACATTTTTAAAATGGTACCCTTAAATATTTTACTGATTCTCCACACGATGATCTAAAAAAACCCAAATTCTTTATTCACCCCCCAAAACTAATCCCTTAAGTCTATATTTGGGTATCCTCGGTTTGTAAATACGAGTATATTAAATGTCAATCATCTATCTATATGAAATTATTCTCAGAGAAAAATCTCAATTCAAAAGACATACAGATACCGAAATTTTTTCATAAGCTTTCTATTTTATTCATGTGATGATGCTGTTTACATAGTCATAAAGTATGTTAGCTGGTGGTCTGCTCTTGATTTCTTCACGCCTGTTCGGTTCTCAATCAGTAATTCTCAACTATAAAGGTAACTACCGCAGTAAAACCGCACCTCAATCTTGCGTTTCTTCATATGCCTTTTCTGAACGTCCATGAATCTAAGGAACTGGATACCACTGCACACTGTCGAAAGCTTTCTCCAAATCTATAAAGCAGAGAAACAGCGAAGATTTCTTGGAGTTGTCTCAGCGTAAAAATAGCTTCGCAGGTACCTCGATTAGGACGAAACCCAAACTGAATCTCAAGTAATTTACCCTCAAATAGAGGAGTCAGTCTCCGTAATAGTACTCTCGCAAAGATTTTCCTCGCGGTCGGCAGAAGCGAATTGCCTCTGTAAGTGCACTCAGTTCGATTTCCTTTATTTTTAAAGAAAGAGCAAATGCGTGTGGTATTAAAGTCTGCTGAGAGTTTTTCATCCCACATTCAAATGAAAAGATGCCAAACTCCTCATCGCCACATTTAAGCAACACACCGAGTAGGTTTTCAGATCCGACCGCCTTTTTGTTTTGCTGTAACTTTATTGCTGTGACAACTTCCATCTAAGTTAGAGGCCCAACGTTTATCGCTGGTGTAAAAATATATAAATATACCTAATACCTTTTAATTTTTATTTATAGAATAAGGATGACAAACGAGCACACAGTCCACCTGATGGTAAGTGGATGCTGTGGCCCATAAGCATCTACATCTATCCTCGATTAAGAATCAAAATGTAGATGCGTTGTCACCCCTGAGGACTAAGATGGTATTTCGCGTTTCCAGATTTCAGTTCTGGTTTCCTTTTTTTTCTTTCTTTTTTTGCTGTGGCAACCCTAGTGATAAGTTGTAAAAGTAATTGGTCTCCATAAATTTTAATAATTTTAATATTGTAAATTCATAATATTCACCTCAATTTTATGTTATAGTTAACGAACGCAACGTATGCAACGCATTATGACGTCTGGACTCTTGATTTTGTATGAAAAACTATGTATTAGAAACACACTAAAGGTAGAGACAGACTGGTCCCACGTACGCAACATGCAACGCATTATGACGTCTGGACTCTTGATTTTGTATGAAAAACTATGTATTAGAAACACACTAAGGGTGAGACAGACTGGTCCCACGTACGCAACGTATGCAACGCATTATGACGTCTGGACTCTTGATTTTGTATGAAAAACTATGTATTAGAAACACACTAAAGGTAGAGACAGACTGGTCCCACGTACGCAACGCATGCAAAGCATTATGACGTCTGGACTCTTGATTTTGTATGAAAAACTATGCATTAGAAACACACTTATCGTATGCAACGCAATCACACGCGTCCTACGCAACGTCGATCTGCTATGTCTAGATCGGCGTGGGAAAGTGGAGGGGATGGTCGTGTGCAACGATCAGTGTGTTCACTGTGTTCCTAGAACTTACGCGTAGCACGTCATAAACAAATAGACCTATGCACCGTGCACGCGTTTTGTTGTCGAAATTTAAGATAAAGAGCTCATCGATTTAGTAAGGCGATACGAATGTATTTATAATATTAAATGTGTAGAATATCGCGATGCTAAATTACGTTATAGAGTATGGGAAGAGATAAATGTTACACCTAGTAAGTACCTATCCGCCTACTGCTATCATTTTTGTTATTAACGTGAAAGAGATACGTCAATGCGCGAAATTAAAAAAAGTAGTTTTTTGTATTTCTATCCTAGTTGTGTTGAGATATGAATCATGATTTTATAAATATTACGGAAATAACACATTGTATTCTACATATTCATGTATTTGTTTGCACGTTTTCTTTGTGGTGTGGATATATTCGTTTATGGACATCAGACAAAGTATTATTGGGGTATTTATATAGTATTCTCATCTGGTTGGGCTGAATAAATATTTTAAAGGGAATAATAAATAAACATAAATATATATTTAATATACTAACATAAATAAATAAATAATACATAAATAAATAAAACCCAACCAGATGGAAACCCTCGGCAGGGGAGACCAAACAGCCGAGGTTAGGGGAAAGGGAGAGAAACCGGCGGACGATTCGGGCGGTATCGGACCGCTCAAGCTCGAATGCAGAGCACCGCCTTCTGCATTTGAGCTTGGAGCGGTCCGTCACGGAGTCCCAGTCGCCTCAGATGACCCGAGAGGCTGACTGGGATTAACCCGTTCGCAGAGACGACTACAGGTATAATTTCGGTCGGCAGTCCACCCCACATGTCGGTCACCTCGTGAGCCAGGTCCAGATATTTTGTTCGCTTATCTGTTTCGGCTTTCACGAGGTTCTCGTCATACGGAATGGTGATGTCGACCAAAAATATCCTTGACTGTGCCCGGTCCATCAGCACAATATCAGGCTTATTCGCAAGAATAGTCCTGTCTGTGATGATGGCCCGGTCCCAGTAGAGCCTGGCGCGGTCATTTTCGAGCACGGCTTCCGGCAAGTACTTGTAATACGGCAATTTCCGGTCCACGAGACCGTATTTCAGAGCGAGCTCCTGGTGTAGAATTCTGGCTACTAAGTTGTGCCTGTGCAAGTACTCAGAGTTAGAAAGCGCCGAACAACCGGAGATGACATGCCCAGTGACTCACCGGGATGGCGACAAGCTCGACAGATGTCGACGGTGCCATCCCTTAGGATGTCTCCGATAGTTGTTGGTCTTAATAACCTGATCCTGTATCGCACAGACAAAACCCTCGGTTTCCCAAAGAGGTCACCAAACGTAGCCAGTGGAGGAGGCAACTGTGTCTACGAAAGGCACATGTAGAGCCTTGTAGAACCTCCCGTGGAGCTCCTTCTCCTTCCATACGGTCTCCGGTCGGAAATGCTCTGTACTGCTGGTCTTGCCATTGCTCGTTGGCCAAGGATAGAGGAGTAAGTCCTTTATCACAAGAAATAACGTCCCTATAGAATGGATCATCCGATCTCGTCAGAAAGTAATTACGGATCTCGTCAGAAAGTAATTACGGATCTCGTCAGAAAGTAATTACGGAGTATTATTATTATTATTATTGATAACATATTCTCAAACTCACTCTCAAAATCAGAAAACATTGTATAAATTTCTACTCGTGCGTCCGCTAAGAAGTGACAAGAGTGTCTGACGTCAAACGTACGTTGCATACGTAGGTCAAGTGTGCTCACCAACGTGGGAGCGTTGCATCGCATACGTTGCGTACGTGGGATCAGTCTGTTTCTCCCATTATCGTATGCAACGCAATCACACGCGTCCGACGCAACATCGATCTGCGATGTCTAGATCGGCGTGGGAAGGTGGAGGGGATGTTCGTACGCAATCACACGCGTACGACCAGTGTATTCCTAGAACTTACGCGTAGCACGTCATAAACAAATAGACCCTTGCACCGTGCACGCGTTTTGTTGCCAAAATGGGAAATGAACAGCTCAGCGATTTAGTAAGGCGATACGAATGTAGAATAAAACTATTTTTACGGATTTTATCGCGTTTAATTTTACTAATTTTGATGTCATTTGATGGTCACGGGGGGACTGAGGTGTTTGACGTCCTAATGTCATAGTTAGCCCGGCTACCTTCAGTTTTTTGAATATTAATTTTTGGTCCGATCTACGCAGAATGAGCTTACATAATACATAATACTTACCAAAAATGTAGTAGTGTAGTGTTCGCGTAAATATAAGAAACCGATACGAATGTACTTATAATATTATTGGGTAAACTATACGCTTGTGTTTGATATTGTAAAAATCAACAAAATGGCCGTAATAACGTAATTCACAACGCATTTGCTTCCAAATTTATCAAGTCAACAATTGGTTCCCATACAACAGATAAGAGATTGCCCTAAATAAGCAAGCTCAATCACCAATTATTGGTACTACAGTGAGGCACCTTATTGCCTTTAATATTAAAAAAATGTTTTAAATGTAAACTATAATCCAATACCTACCTAAAATTAGGTATTTAATCACAACTTAATGAAAATAATTACGTAAGTATCTATATTATGCCTCTACCTGCAAACAAATAAAAAATAAAACTACACTCAACCAAGGACAGTTCTTTAACCTCTCAGTAATAGGTGTGATCGTGACCAAAATCAGAATGGTTTTCTATCAAAAAATTCTCAATAGCAACCCGGAGTATTTTACCCCTGTACTTCAGAAAGAACATACGAAGGCGTTGGTTCTGAGTGTGATCTCTTTATTTCGTGTCGATTTACCGTCCCATCGGACTATGAGAGTGAGGGAATAAAAAGTGCACATTTGGTTGCGCACACAATCGTGAACCATAATCCTGCCCTGCGCCAATAAAGTATACTCGTATATATATTTAAGAAGGGTAATTCATTGCATCCTAATTTTTCAGGAGACACGAAAAAGTGAATATTTTTAAATGTTATTGGAAAATAGTTTTTAATTTTACACACTGCGAGTCTTAATACTTTCCAAAATCAGTGCAAAATCAATTTTTAGGTTTTTTCTATAATTCATCACCATTTTATATCAAAACTATGAGTGTTAGAGGTTAAGGTACCTAAGGATTAATAGATCTTCAATTTTTCAATTTTTATTTACCCTAAGCAAAAACGACGAACTTTCTTTCTTTGTATATATCAGCTAAACCCAATCAGCTGTTTCATGGAAAACATATAAACGTCTACCAAAACGAAAATGTTTCAGATGTGTGTCTTTCTCAGTGATCTACATCAAAGAAAATCACACTTTTAAATTGTTTAAGCCTGTCAGACTAGATGGTTATCCATAGAGTCTGCTGTGTCGAGAATTTATACGCAATGGCTGGAGCTTAAAACTCATTTTTCGATTGCTAAGTTGCACGAAAGGTGCCACACGTCAGAGTTTACACTCTATGTATGGAATGATATAAACTATGCATATGTATCATTTATTTATCCAATTTTGATTGATATACAGAGTTAATAAAATGTTTGAATCAAAATACGGACCACACTATTGTGCGGTGAATTAACAACTTGATTGATACGCTTGTCAACAAAGTAACATTGCTTCACATAAGATAGATATCTTTACTCAAAATATTCGTGACTATTTGGACCAAAGATGCTACCTGGGATTCCGATCGAAAACATATTCGAAATGAAAGAGAAAGGTTTCCGGAAGAGGAAGAAGTATTGGGAATAGGTGCATACAGTTTTAGTTTGTCTCATTGACGAAATAAAAACAGATTGCCGGAAAATATTACTCCTCATGAAACAAATATCCCGTATAAGTGTCGAAAGCCCCATCACAACAAAGAATCTTGTTGATATAATGGCTTGGTTCGTAAGTACAGAATTAATTGCAAAATTGACGATCAATGGCAAATTCATTTACTGAGATGGAATGAAACAAAGATACAAAAATTTTTGGAGCGAAGTCTTGAAATTCAAAGATGCATTGGTGTTGTTTGATTTTCAAGAATTAGCAACATTTGCGATTACACTTTTGTATTGCCACATTCGAAGTGATGTAAGATTTTTAGTAGCATGAATATTATAAAAACAAGCAGCGAAACAGAATGAAGCACTTTGAAATCAATTAAAATACGCGGTATGCAGTTAATGGGAAAAGCGTGCAACAATTATGAAATTCCTTTAAATCTTATAAAACAAATTGGGACGAAGGAGTCATCAGTCCGATAAGGATAACAGTAAGCTGAAAATGAAAATGCAGATTCATCTGAAGACGATTTATTAATGTAAATAATATCTAACTTTATTTTTTAATTACTAAAAGTAAAAAAATTATATTAACAACAATGATTTTTATAAAACGTACTTTTACTTTTTTTTGCTTTAATCATATTCATATCTTAGTGGAAATTTTAGTGGTTTTCAGAGGGGACATCTTTTGTTAGTGATTTTCTGTGGTTTGAGGAGCCTTGTCTGGCGGATTGCTATTTCATCCGTTGGCAACACTGGTACGATCAGTGTGTTCACTGTGTTCCTAGAACTTACGCGTGCACATGTCATAAACAACAGACTTTTGCACCGTGCACTTTTGTTGTCGAAATTTAAGATAAAGAGCTCATCGATTTAGTAAGGCGATATGAATGTATTTATAATATTAAATGTGTAGAATATCGCGATGCTAAATTACGTTATAGAGCATGGGAAAGAGATAAATGTTACACCTAGTAAGTACCTATCCGCCTACTGCCATTTTGTTATTAACGTGAAAGAGATACGTCAATGCGCGAAATTAAAAAAGTAGTTGTATTTCTATCCTAGTTGTTTGAGATATGAACATGATTTTATAAATATTACGGAAATAACACATTGTATTCTCATATTCATGTATTTGTTTGTACGTTTTCAGGTGGATATATTCGTTTATGAACATCAGACTAAGTATTATTATTATTATTATTATTGAGAACATATTCTCAAACTCACTCTCAAAATCAGAAAACATTGTATAAATTTCTACTCGTGCGTCCGCTAAGAAGTGACAAGAGTGTCTGACGCTCTTGGTAGAGAGTAATTGTGTTCTGTGGTCTGACGCCAAACGTACGTTGCATACGTAGGTCAAATGTGCACACCAACGTGGGAGCGTTGCATCGCATACGTTGCGTACGTGGGATCAGTCTGTTTCTCCCATTATCGTATGCAACGCAATCACACGCGTCCGACGCAACATCGATCTGCGATGTCTAGATCGGCGTGGGAAGGTGGAGGGGATGTTCGTACGCAATCACACGCGTACGACCATTGTATTCCTAGAACTTACGCGTAGCACGTCATAAACAAATAGACCCTTGCACCGTGCTCGCGTTTTGTTGCCAAAATGAGAAATGAACAACTCAGCGATTTAGTAAGGCGATACGAATGTACTTATAATATTATTGGGTAAACTATACGCTTGTGTTTGATATTGTAAAAATCAACAAAATGGCCGTAATAACGTAATTCACAACGCATTTGCTTCCGAATTTATCAAGTCAACAATTGGTTCCCATACAACAGATAAGAGATTGGGCTAAATAAGCAAGCTCAATCACCAATTATTGGTACTACAGTAAGCCTTATTGCCTTTAATATTAAAAAAATATTTTAAATGTAAACTATAATCCAATGCCTACCTAAAATTAGGTACTCAATCACAACTAAATGAAAAAATTACGTAAGTATCTATATTATGCCTCTACCTGCAAACAAATAAAAATAAAACTACACTCAACCAAGGACAGTTCTTTAACCTCTCAGTAATAGGTGTGATCGTGACCAAAATCAGAATGGTTTTCTATCAAAAAATTCTCAGTAGCAACCCGGAGTATTTTACCCCTATGCTTCAGAAAGAACGTACGAAGGCGTTGGTTCTGAGTGTGATCTCTTTATTTCGTGTCGGTTTACCGTCCCATCGGACTATGAGAGTGAGGGAATAAAAAGTGCACATTTGCTTGCGCACACATTCGTGAACCATAATCCTGCCCAGCGCCATTAAAGTATACTCGTAGTCTCGTATATATATTTAAGAAGGGTAATTCATTGCATCCTAATTTTTCAGGAGACACGAAAAAGTGAATATCTTTAAATGTTATTGGAAAATAGTTTTTAATTTTACACACTGCGAGTCTTAATACTTTTCCAAAATCAGTGCAAAATCAAGTTTTAGCTTTTTTCTATAATTCATCACCATTTTATATCAAAACTATGAGTGTTAGAGGTTAAGGTACCTAAGGATTAATAGATCTTCAATTTTTCAATTTTTATTCACCCATTTTCCCACATCGCACACAGTTTTCGAGATAATAGCAAAAACGACGAACTTTCTTTCTTTGTATATATCAGCTAAACCCAATCAGCTGTTTCATGGAAAACATATAAACGTCTACCAAAACGAAAATGTTTCAGATGTGTGTATTTCTTAGTGATCTACATCAAAGAAAATCACACTTTTAAATTGTTTAGTAAATGTCAGACATTGCTTCGTGTAAACAGAATATCCTTTGCTGTGGGTTTCATACGAGATACGAAGTAGACAAAATTTTTTCGTAATGAAATAAATTCAAGGTACTACTATATTTATCAAGTATAGTCAATTAAATGTAATTAGTGTCACAAAAAGTCGCGTTTAACTTAAAAACAATATTTAATTAGCTTTAAGTTTTCTTTTTTTAATTAAAATAAACCTTGCATTGATTATAATAAGTAAGTAAGTAAAATCCAACTAAGTTCTAAAATTGCATATTAATAATAATTAAACATATTATCGACATAGTATTTAAGTTATCAACACTATTAAACTATATACTATTAAAGCAGTGGTTCTAACACACTGGTAAATGCACAAGATATAACTTGTACACTACAAGTTGTATGTACAAGGTTGGCACAACAGTAATACACATTGAACTAGGTATCTTGCCTCTGTCATCTCATCTATCAATCAATCGCATCTCGCGTCTGGCGGAAAAAAATTAGTTTTTACTTATGAAATTGCCGTTCTGTTTGGGAAATTGAAATTTTGTGATTTGATAAACACTTGTACTAGTTTCAAAATATTTATTTAAAATTATTATTAAATGGAAATTGAAATATTTTTTTTTACACAAAAATATGTAAATAATCAAAGTATGTATTCGTACCCTGACCATTCTAGCCATTGAGCAGTTTGTTGATTCCCTTGCTATAGAAAGAGAAATATTTAAGGGTTCGCTCTTTGCTTCTTCGGGATTAAAATGTTTGCCTATGAAAAATTCTTCTAAATTTCGAAAAAAGTGGAAATCTGTTGGGTCAAGGTCTCGAGAATATGGTGGATAAGAAAGAGTTTCTAGCTTTAGCTCTGCTAGAAGCAGTGGCGAAAAGCAGTTTACCTCTTTAGTGTTTAAATGCCAGTTTGTTCATCATCATTGACTGACAATAACGGTCAGCAGTACCTGTAAGCACCAGATTACAAAAAGCTATAATTAATAACACCAACTGTAGACCTCTAAGATTTCACCATAATCTTCTTCTGGCTAATGTTTCGTTTCGGGCAATGTTTGGCTCGGCACCTGGATCTTATCGCTGTGATGAACGCTTGCGAATGTCGAATTGGATCCAATTCTCATCGCAGGTAAGAATCGAACTCAAAATTCTCTCCATTCTTCGTGTACCGATTCAGCAATATGATGCAAGCTTAATCGCGGGCCACTCTCTGTACAGCATTCAGTTCGTGAGATACCGTTTTTCATTTGTAAATTTTCTTTGTTTTCCGAATTGCTGCAAATAAACTAATTTTGTTTTGACTCTCACACCAAAAGTCGACGCTAGCACAAACGTAGTGTGAGACGGATCCGCTTCCACTGTCGCCTTCAGTTTGTCAATATAAAACTTCTTCTCCAGACGGCCAGGAGGTTCATTTGTGAGGCCAAATTTCCCGAAAGAAACCGATTCAACCATCACCAATAGTTCTATTAACTATAACGAACTATTGGTTCGTTCGTTAGTAATACTGCACTAGTGTTAGTGCAGTATTACTAGTTGTTGCGTGCCGTTTAAGATGCAGGGTTTCCAACGAACTCATATAAAAAATGACACATATTTTCTTAGAATCCATGATTTAAAACTATAACGATATTGCAAAGAAATGAATATCTATAACACTATAAAAAAGTAATAACACGTCTTAAATATTTTTTTTTATAGTATAGGATAACAAACGAGCACACAGTCCACCTGATGGTAAGTGGATGCTGTGGCCCATAGACATCTATATTTATCCTCAATTAAGAATGTAAATGCAGATGCGTTGTCACCCCTGAGGAATAATATGGAATATCTCGTTTCCAGTAAAACGGGTCCCCGGTTCTCTACACTCACCATACGAAACACAGCAGCATTAAGCTGCTATTTTACGCTGGTATTCTGTGAGAGCGTGGTCCTACCCCGACCCATTCGTGCTACAACCATAATATAGCTGCAGCGTGGCTCTACCACGTAGAAAATTTATTGAATTTAGAATTTCAAGTCAAACCACAGCTTTTACAGTTCAAAGAGGTCAGTTAAACAAGATGGCAATTTCAATAAGCACTGAAAAAGTAAAAAGTAAAGTAAATGCCTACATACGTCCCATTGCTGGGCACAGGCCTCCACTCATTTCTGAGAGGGTTATTACTGAAAAATAAAGTATAAATGATAAAAAAATTCTTATCAGTACACATATTATACATATCTCACGTCAAAAATCAGAGGAACCAAAAAATATAAAACTATAAGTATCTTACTACAGCGCACACGGATACATATCAACTCTGAAAGCGTAATGAAACGGGGAAAATTATAGGGGACGATACCCGCTGAGAGAGAGAGCATATTCCTAAAGGCTTTTTTATTTTGTAGATGCAAAAGTATGAAACTTCAAGCAAATTTCTTGAGGCTTTTTTATTTACCTTTGTCCATGCAAATATACATATTAAAGTCGCTTTTAAGCAAACTTCAAATATTATGATTCATAATAACTTGATTTTAAATTGTTATAATGAATTAGTAATCGAATTTAAGGACGTTTTGCACAAACTACTTAAGTGTAATGTGTATGCCAACATAACAATTAATTTACAATCTATAATAACGATTAATTTCTTATCATCGAGAGGCCCATGTCCAAGTGTCCATATCCTGTATCAGGTTTTGCCGGCTGATAAAGAAGAAAAAAACGCCTATGCGATAAGATAGAACGTAAGATCTAATGACAGAGACACGAGGACAAATAAAATAAACCAGAAAGTAAAAAGTATGTCTAACGGCTAGATCACCTTTTTAATAAAAATTACCCAAATTATAAATATTACCTTTTAAAAACGTCATCGTTTATTGTGCTACGTTCTTACAATATTATGTATATGTAACATTTAACCAAATAGGCCATTAAAGTTGCAAAAAATTGCTTCAAATCGCTTCAAATCATTTGCTCAAAGGTTGGCAGCTATCGCAAGGTGTATATCGCTATCGTAAGGTAAGGTAAATGCCTCATTTAGAAGCGAAGCACGTGTCGCATTATGGACGATGGTGTGTACTTCCTAGTGTAGAGATTAGAGGGATATCGAGTTTAGTTATGTCAAATGTGAAAGTCTCTAAACTAAATTCGTAATTTTATTTTTGTACGACGATTTAAGCAAATTATTTAGATGGATAGATAGATAGATACTCTTTATTGTACACTAAAACATTAAATAAAAGAAAGAAAAAAAAATAGTGTCACAATGGGCGGTCTTATCGCTAAAAGCGATTTCTTTCAGACAACCTTTGGATGGATAGGATCACAAAAAGCAGAACAATATTTATAAATACATCCATATAATATATATATATATATATAGAGAGAGAGAAATAAATACATACAATGCGAATGCATACATATTTAGATGGCACGAACTCAAAGATTAAGATAGTGATTCCGTACAAGCTTCTGAAAATCAGATAAAGACTGGGCACGTCTCGATGACAGAGGTAGGGCATGCCATAGACGGACTGCTTGGTTAGTAAACGACCTGTCCAAATATTTGGTATTATGACCAGGCATCTTGCATCAATATTATGGCCAGGCATCTTTCATCATTATTATTGCAGGCATTTTTTCATCTTTCATCTTCAGCCTAATAACGTCGGATTCCTTTTATATACGAATAAATTACAATAATTTGGTATGTAAAGAAAATCACAAACCATCCTGATTTTGAAAACGTTTTGAGATTGTTTATTTCTAAACCTTATTTCACTTTTTAGGTGTCTTAATAATAAGAGATAGTATTTATTTTATTAAAAAGGAGATTGATGGAAGTGAGGCCAATATATTGTAGTGATTTTAAAACCATATTGTCTTGCTTGTCAAATGTGACTGAATGAAGTGAAGTCAGTAATAAAGTCCTCCAGACCGAATTCCGGTCACGGCGATTAATCTCAACGTAGACTAGTCATCTGCGCAGGACAGGATTACAGTGTCCAAATGTATCGCAAGCACATGTGCACTTTTTATTCCCTCACTCTCATCGTCCGATGGGACGGCAAAATTACATGACCGGAAAGAGATCAGGTGCAAAACCAACAGCTTTACGTGCTTTCCGAGGCACGGTAGTGAAACACCGCAAACTTCCTGTCTCCGAGCTGCCAGTGAGAATTTCTTGACAAAAAACTCGACAGCTGATTTTTTGACCCAACCCGGCATCAAACCCGGGCATGATCATAATCAGCAGTCACGTTAACGACCACTAAACCAAGGAGACAGTCAATGAATCAGTATCTATATCTTAGAATAGTAACATACATACTATATCTAGTAATTTTAAAACCCACTAGAACCACCCATCAGAACCATCTCATAACATTTATAAAACGGTATTGTCTTGCTTGTCAAATGTCAACGTTTTGTTTATAAAATACCAAAATACGATTATAGCTTTGCTTGACATCTAATTTAACTGATTCACAATTTACAATAACGCTTTCGTTGACCATTGCTTTGATACGAGGGACTGCCTAATGTTTGCAATTATTTAAATTATCAATCAGCTTGTGCAATCGTGCGAAGTAATTCTCTTGATTCATTCAAAGTAAAGAACAATTTACACTACCGTCACGGGCTGCGTTACAAAATTTTTAGCAAAATTTTTAAATCAGCCATTTTTTTATTTAGACAATTTGACCAAATTCATCTTCAAATCATAACAAAATATGCAAAATACAATGTTTGTATTTAGTTAATGTAAACACTCAATATGTCATCTATATAAAATATTAATTTATTCTGTGTATTTTTTGATATTATTACTTTGTTTATGCTAGACAAAAGTAGCGAACCCTTCAGTCTAGACGTCATTGTCAGTAAAAGTTTGAAAAACTATTAAAAATTAACTAATACTTAGAAAAAATATATCAAAATTGGTGTTTATAATAGTAAACTTATATATAAAATATCTATTAGGTCCTTACATATGAAATTGGCGTTTTGTACGGAAGGAATATAAAGTCAATTTTTTTTTGTAAAATATATTTAATTAATCAAAGTATGCACCGTTGTTATCTATGCACTTTTGCCGTCTCATAGGTAGTTCATTGATCCCTTTACTAAAAAAAACATGGGGGCGAGAATCAATAAACTCTTTGAAGGAGGTTTGGACTGCCGCATCGGAGTTGAATTTTTGTCCTTGTAAGAAGTTGTCCAAATTCCGGAAAAAATGGTAATCTGTTGGGGCAAGGTCCGGGGAGTACGGTGGATGTTGCAGACATTCCAATTGTAGCTCATCTAACTTAGTGGTTGTTTGTTGTGCAGTGTATGGTCTTGCGTTGTCGTGAAGCAGCAGTGGCCTACAGCGATTGACTAATCTCGGTTGTTTAGCAGCTAGTTCTTCCTTCATGGTTTGCAGTTGCTGACAATAGATATCTGCCGTAATCGTTTGGCCAGATTTTAGAAAGCTGTAGTGAACGACACCGGCGCTAGTCCACCAAACACTCACAAGTAACTTTTTCTGAGTCAATTTTCGTTTAGGGCAGGATTTGGCTGGGTCTCCAGGGTTCAGCCATTGCGACGAGCGCTTTCGATTATCGTACAGTATCCATTTTTCATCACAAGTAATGATTCGATTTCAAATCCCTTCATTATTGTGTCGGTTGAGCAAAGTAACACAGCAGTCGACGCGTGTTTGCAAGTTCGATTCACTCAATTCATGAGGTACCCATCGTTCAAGTTTTTTTACTTTCCCGATTTGCTTCAAGTGGATTAATACAGTTTTATCACTTACCCAGAAGCCTGCAGCTATCTCTGAAGTGCTTTGTGATGGATCCGCTTCCACAATAGCCATTAATTCTTCATTTTCCACTTTGGTCTTCGGCCGTCCACGGGGTTGGTTCTGAAGGTCGAAATTTCCAGAACGCAAACGTTGAAACCAAACACATACCGTGCTTTCTTTTGCGATAATAGCACCATACACATCATTAATCCTTCGAGCTGTTTCTGCAGCACTGGTGCCACGGTAGAACTCGTACTCGTAAATATACCGATATTTCATGTTTTCTATTGTGCGGTAATAAGCGACGCCAAAGAAAAAAATAATGAGGAAAAAACAAATGAATGACTGTTTTCAAAACTAAAATGTACCAGCTAAATGAATTTATAAATTTAAATTTGGAATTCTTAACCAAAGAGGAGATATTTCAGATCAAAGTGGTCAGTAAGATATATGTATAAATATGTATAAAGCAATATATTATACTATATTTATATAATAAAGAGATTACACAATAGGATAAAGTATAAAAACTTTGAAAGAATAAAAATGTATAATTTTACGACAACAATTTTCAAAAATGAATAGTTTTCACCAATCGATTATTTCATAATATTATATGATAAATAATGCAGTCTCCTTTATGCACAACTACAAAGTCTGTTCTTGAATTTTGTCGTAAATATTTTGCCAAACTCGACTCAGCGTTAATCTGACACACGCTTCGTCATGAAGAGATAAAACTTTATCTATTGATTCTCGTTTCACAGGCAAATACGATCAACGTCACGCTCTACCGCTTGCCATCAACATGTGGCTACATACTCGTTACCTTTACTCTCACATGTTATATGTTTATTGTGTATATTAAATTTAAGATAATGGGTTTTGGTTTATAACGGTAACTTTATTTAAGTCTCCTGGCCGAATTCGGCCACAATAAAACTTTCGAGTATTTTCGGAAACTACCAACTATGCAAACAAATAATTATACTCTAAACTAACTTACTTCATACATAATTTGCCTATTCTTTTCAATTTTTTCACTGCTGGCACGTTACTTTACGTAACAGAAGTCAAAAGGAGACCGCTTCTTTTTCATCTTTCAAAGTTACTCGACCGTGCTGAAGTTCGTTATACCAGCGGTACTCGGTTGCGTTAGAAGGGCCTTTATCCAAAAATGCTATCCTAAGTCTATCAAACGACTCGTAGTATCGACATTTATTGCAAATTCATCGTGCGAAAACGTTCCCGACGCAAATCCTTAGTTCAATTATACACGATATTTCAATTTCAATTAAGCTCGTAAAAATGTGGAGGAAAATTTAAAATTGGAGCAATTGTATTTTTACTTGTAAATAAACACATTTTCAAAATAACTGGCCATAAGAAGCTTGTTTTCGCAAAACTTCTGCGTGCGGCCTCCACTCATTTCTAAAAGGGATACGAGTAGTATATTAAGAGGACACATAATATTTTGAGGACACGAGAAGTCCGCCATATTTTTATTTGTCAGACATGTAGGTTCACCGTCGAGCACGTAATAAATGAGCATTTAAATTGTAATTTACAATTTAATTAGTGTCAATCGTAGTTAATGATAATCGAGACCGACACATACCTATTTAAAAAGCAAATATTGCTTACTTACAGAGCATTTATGCTTGACAAAGCTTAATTGAAACAAACGTTAATGAAAGTCAAATAGGAATTATTTCAATTAAATTTCACTGTAAATAAAATAGCGGAACCCAATTTAATTCTATATGTTTTGCTTACAGTTGCGATTAAAAAGGGATAAGAAGTTTGCCATCATAATCGTAGCTCATCACAAGTCCAGTCTTATAAAGAAAATCCGTAATTGCCACAAAACATAGTCCTGATACACCTGAATCCATAGAATTAGTGAATACCTCAACAGGTCATCACTCTGTCTAGTGGAAAGCTGTCCACACTGCTGAATAATATAAAGTAAAAGTAATACCGTATAACCGTGTAGTGGCGGTGTAAGAATATCCACTACCCCATATCGTCCAGTGGGTGTCGTAAGAAGCGACAGAGGGAAACTAAAACAGGAGACGGGGAGCAGCATCGTCCTGGTAACAGCTGAATAAAAAATAAAAAACTGCGGTTGCCAACCCACCTGCCAAGCGTGGCAACTATGGCAACTGGGCCCCCTAGTTTCTGACAAATCACCAACCGATAAAAATTAAACAAGAATTCTCTGACTATAATACTTAACTACTTATGGTTATATCGTGAACAAAGCGCCTAACATTAACCTTCTCTGGAAAAAGCATTCGCACACATCCGGAGCCCCTAGAGGAAGGTAATTTTGTAATTTGATACATAAAAGATCGTGTTCCCATTGAAAGGGGTTTTTGAATTTATACCTATCAAAGAGCATAAATTAGATTATTTAGAAGAAACTATCTTAAAAATGTTTAAAAAATTGTTATATTCCACTCAAATATTGTGGAGGACAAAGCCACGATATTTTTTTTTAATATTTCGGGAAAGAATGGTCCTGCAAACTTAAGTTAACTTAAGTTAAGGAGAAATGTGAATTGGCTACATTTGTACCATGTGTGGAACATTTTCTAAACTTGAAACAGAAACCGTACAACATTTTGTTTTTGTTTTACCTACTGGTGAAATTCACTGAGAGAATATTTAGGTTCAAAAAAATCTCAGACGTCTTTGTGAAACCAGACGACCAGCGCGAGCTGATGCAGTATTAGCGTTCATCAAGTGCCTTGCATCAAGGTCACATCTATTGCAGAAGATACAAAGCAGCCACGAGAAACTAGACACGAAGCCCTGTGTCTGTACAAACCCAAAAAATGGTAAACCTGGACTCTATTATACTAACAGAATTTAGAAGCAACATATTGGAAAAAATAGACAAAAGAAGTATTCAGTCAACAAATCTTAAAAAAAGAAACAATAAAATGGACGTTGCAATTAATATGCACTTTACTTTATTATTTTATCATTAACCTCGGGGATCAATTTGATTACTTCGCATCGTCCGCAAAAGATAAAAATCCGAAGCCTGACCTTGATCTTAAATACAAGAGGTAGAAACTCACGTTAGATATTATTTAATGGCTCCTCGCCGTCACTTCAACTAAATGGATATGAGAAATTCAAAATAGAAACTTTTCTCCCTATAAATTACGCAATAGAGCCATGCTACAACTTGGTTCTATAACGTTAAATATAGGACTTTGAATCTTCTTTACGCTTTATCTTAGCACCGACTGCAGAATGTTAAATTATTTTATTCTTTTTAGTTCTTTGAAGTCAGCTTTAACCTTTTGTTAAAAGTTTTATTTTACTTATTATTCGGGATATTTATAAAGTATTCTCATTTGGTTGGGCTGAATAAATATATAAAAGAAATATAGTAAATAAATATACATAAATATATATGTATATATATTAAATATACTAACACAAATAATACCTACATAAATAAATAAAAACCCAACCAAATGGAAGCCCTCGGCGAGAGACCAAACGGCCGAGGGTTAGGGGAAAGGAAAGAAACCGGCGGACGATGCGGGCGGTGTCGAGGAGCACCGCCTTCTGCATTTGAACACGGAGCGGTCCTTCACGAGTCCCAGTTGCCTCAGATGACCCGAGAGGCTGACCGGGATTAGCCCGTTCGCAGAAACGACCACAGGAATAATTTCGGTCGGCAGACCACCCCACATGTCGGTCACCTCGTGAGCCAGGTCCAGATATTTTGTCAGCTTATCTGTTTCGGCTTTCACGAGGTTCTCGTCATAAGGAATGGTAATATCGACCAAAAATATCCTTGACTGTGCCCGGTCCATCAGCACAATATCAGGCTTATTCGCAAGAATAGTCCTGTCTGTGATGATGGCCCGGTCCCAGTAGAGCCTGGCGCGGTCATTTTCGAGCACGGCTTCCGGCAAGTACTTATAATATGGTATTTTCCTATCCACGAGACCGTATTTCAGAGCGAGCTCCTGGTGTAGAATCCTGGCTACTAGGTTGTGTCTGTGCAAATACTCAGAGTTAAAAGCGCCGAACAACCGGAGATGACATGCCTAAGTGACTCGCCGGGATGGCGACAAGCTTGACAGATGTCTACGGCGCCATCCTTTAGGATGTATTTCCGATAATTGTTGGTCTTAATAACCTGATCCTGTATCGCACAGATAAAACCATCGGTTTCCAAAGAGGTCACCGAAACGTAGCCAGTGGAGGGAGGCGCCTGTGTTCACGAAAGGCTCATGTAGAGCCTTGTAGAACCTCCCGTGGAGCTCCTTCTCCTTCCATACGGTCTCCCGGTCGGAAATGCACTGTACTGCTGGGTCTTGCCATTGCTCGTTGGCTAAGGATAGAGGAGTAAGCCCTTTATCACACGAAATGACGTCCCTGTAGAATGGATCATCCGATCTCGCCTGAAAGTAATTACGGAGGCTGCACACTTCGCGATTATGCATGGTGAGAGCGCTCAAAAAGCCGCGACCACCATGTTTCCGCGGCAAGTACAGCCTCATTACTGACGATCTCGGGTGATGCATTCTGTGTGACGTCATAACAGTGCGGACTTTTCTATCCAAAGCGTTCAGTTCGGTCTGAGTCCACCTGAGCATGCCGAAGGTATATATGAGGACAGGCATGACCCAACCGTTTTATGCGTGTGTCTCATTCACACCCGACAAAAGACTGTTGAGCACTTTTGTCAAGCGTGCATAAAACACATCGCAATCTGACTGTTTCATATCCGCCTCATCGATACCTATGTTCTGTGACATACCCAGGTATCGGTATGTTTCAGTCTCGGAAAGGGTCCTTATGTTGATGGGCATAGATAAGTCTATGCCCTCAGAGTTAGCAACCCTACCCTTTCGACATGGAGGACCGCACACTTATCCGTCCCCAGCTCTATTCTAATAGAATTGCTAAAATCACAAGTGATGTTTAGCAATTCCACAAGATGTGAGCGACTGGAGGCGAATAACTTGAGATCATCCATAGAAAAGGTGGGTCACTTTTGTACCTCCTTTCCGAAGCTGAAATCCTCCCAGAACCCTCCAGTAAGGTACTGAGGGTTCAGAGAGGCAGAACCAGATTGGACTCAGACAATCGCCCTGGAAAATACCCTTCTTATCCTTATGTGGTTCTCCGCAGCCGTCATCCGCTCGCCTAGATGACAAAGGATCGTACCCACTGCCCCATACACTGCCCGAGGAAGTGTCGAACTGTACAGTCAATCTTGTACAGCTCGAGGACCCTCTTAAGCCATGTATGAGGCACCGAGTCGAATGCCTTTTTTGTAGTCTATCCAGGCGGCGGAGAGGTTCCGACGGTTGCGTTTAACCACCTTGCCAATGACCGCGTCATTGAGGAGTGGTTCCTTGGTTCCACGACCACCGCCCCGACATCCATTTTGAGCGCGCGACATCACCTGATTTGCGTTCAGGTGACGAGTGATTCTCGCGCACAAAATGGATGTTAGTGTCTTGTATATGGTAGGTAGACACGTTATGGGGCGGTATTTGCTCGGGTCTGTGGAATCCCGGTCTTTAGGAACCAAATGAGTGATCCCAGTTGTGAAGAGACTCGGGAGTGACTTTTGGTCGAGAGCCTCTTGAAACTGTCGGGCGAGCACAGTGTGACACGCCACGAACCCCTTCAGCCAGTAGTGATGCAGTCCGTCGAGTCCCGGACTTTTCCAGTTCGGGGCCCTACGGACCGCCTCAGCTACGTCATCCGGCGTTATGATGACGGGGTCCATGGGCGTAACACTCGCACACTGACTCGCCACAACTTCCGTCCAAGGGCCCTCGCTGTGGTTTACGGGCTCTGACCACAGGCCGCGCCAGAATGCGATAGTGTCGGCCTGATTCGGTGCTGAGCCCGTTCCACGTACCATTGGTCGCTCCAGTAATTTATAGAGCCTCTTCTGATCACTCTGGAAGAGACGATTCTGGTTGAACCGTGTCGACCTCTCGGTATATCGCCGAATCCGCTTCCCCCAAGCAGCGATTCTCTGCTTCAGGTCGTCTATGCGCTCCGTCAGTTTTTGCGTTATATCCGGTTGGGACAAACTGATATTTGTCCCAGCAAACGCCATCCTGACGGTGCGCACAATTCTCGGCCTATTATTGCCCGACCTGAAGCTTATCAGTCTGCCGATGAGGGCCCTTGCCTTTGCGATACGGTCCTCAATCCTTCTTCTCCAGGCTGGGATAGTGCTACTTTGCCCAGTAGCACGTCCAGACGTGGGAAGTTTGGCACCAACAATGCGGCAAACTGCCAAAGCGGCGCCAAAGAGTATTGAGTCCGTATCGCAAAGGTCCCGGCTGGTTTCCAAAAAGGTTGCCAGCAATGGGTTCAGGGCCGTCACGACATCCCGATTCCGCTTGCTTAGGGTTATGCGCGGGAGTCGCGGTCGATTTTCGAGAGGCGTACAGCGCGTTTCCACAATCGCCTCCTCCAATTTACTCCTCATCTGCTCTAGTTCATGGGTGACCATTCCATCATCGCCTGAATCAACCAGAGCGGGAAGATCCATGGCGGCTTCCACGTGGCTGCTGGTCTATGGCCTTAGGAGCCGCATTCCCAGCTATAGCTGATTCATTCGATGAGGAATAGCCTCACGCCGTAGTCGTTCGAGTTCGGCATCATCAAATATTTTCGAGCGTATGATGTACCGAACTCTGTCTGCAAGGTTTTGCTCTGTGACGGGAACAGATAGCTCCAGCTCAGCAAAAAAGCGATGCATCCGAGCCCGATACGCTATCCCTCCAGTTTCTTCCTCCTTCGCCCTATAGTACGCCCGCAATGCGTTTGTGTTCATATTTTTTGTCCAACGCATGCGGCGTACTACTCCACCAGCGGCGGGTGCCGCTTGCCGAGTCCGAGAGGACCCTGCCGACACCAAGCCATCTGGTGGGGATGATGGATGCGAGGGGCTGCTAGGTGGTCGTGCAGCACCTCGCGCTCGGCTGGCGGCCCGCATGCTGTCGCATCCAGCGCCAGCTCAGACGCGCCCGGCGACCCCAGGCAGCGGCCCTATGCGCGGTCTATTTTCTTCCATCATCCATAAAGTGGGCGTCAATTAACGGGAGACGCCCAGACCCGGCACCGTTTCATGATTTGGCCGTAAGCACAAACGGGCCCAAATTAGCACCCTCATTTCTGCCTAGGCACGGCGCTCACACCTCTTGGCAAGGCGCTGACTGACTGCGCCGACGTAGCAGTTTTGTCACTTACTTATTATAGCTCCATCGCCTATTTTCCCACCCTTACTGGTGGAATTTCTTCTCAAAATTTATTTGGGACCACCCCTGAAGTATAACCTATTTAATAAAAAAATATTTCATAATCGGTCCACGATTGATTCATAAAAAAAATACATACAGTCGAGTCGAACTTCCTCCTTTTTTGAAGTCGGCTAATAAGGTGATAAGACCATTTAAGATTTTTTTACGTGAAATTAATAGATCTGCAAATTTTTATTTAATTTTCATAGTTTTTTTTTAAAGCCAGTGCTTGACTACTATTCAACCTGATGGTAAGTGGTAAAAAAGCGCACTGACTTAGCTTAACAAAAGCCTATTTACACTTGCATAGAAGACACCCACATTATAATCGATTAGAAAAACTGATGCTGAGAACTGGCAAGTTATTCCACTCCTTTGCTGTACGCATTATAAACAACATAGCAAAGTGTTTGGTTCGAATGCGTAGTACGTTGACAACAAAAAGGTGGAGGGTAGCGGAGCGTTTACTGGTCCGATGATGGAATGGAGAGAGAGGAATTAAGCGATGCAATTCCTGAGCACAGTCTCCAAAATGTATCCTGTAAAACACCTAAACGCTGGCGATTATGCGCCCGTGTTCGAGACTGGTATGATCGGTTCTTCTTCTTCATCAACCATAATGGTGTCACTAACCTCTTAGTACGGTTTTGAGTCCAAAGCCTATATATGGCAGCAATACTCCATGCACGACCGGAGTTGCATTTTATGTAATGTAAGCAACTGACCCGACGTGAAGTATCCTTTTTTTCGCATTCCGCACCTTTGCAAGGATACCTAACTTCCTTGCAGCAGCATAATATAATGCTAGAAAAGTTACTTTACTTTAGAGAAAGTAACTTTGAAGATATACCAGTTAAATACATGTACCTTAAATTTTCCTAACCTGCTCCTATTCTTGCGCACACCTTCGTGCACTATAATCCTGTCCAGTGCTAGTCATCGTCTCTGTTGCGACTGGATGTCGTCACCGAGATTCGGTATGGAAGACATTATACAAGCCCTTACGGACTTTATGGGATTTTGAAACTTTTATACCAACAGCCAAATTAAAACAAAAAACATTTAAAAACTTTAAAGCAGACATTTCTCAAAAACACATAACCCTACACTCGGATTTTCTCCTTTATTGTGGGGACAGCTTACACATATGAATTGCAATAGGGCAAATCTCCAGACCAGAAATAATGATATGTAGGCCTTACAAACACTTGTTTCGTTCAGGGTTCAAACCCGCGGCCCACAGTGCCAAAATTCAATGTTAAGCCACTTCGGCACGCAGCCGCTTGCTCGCATGCTTACATTGTTAGTAGATGATTTAAATAATTTAACCGAGTGGCGGAGTGGCTTCTTGTGGATGGGTGCTGTGGGACAACGGGTTCAAATCCCTCACGAAACGTGTTCGTATGATCTACAGATAATTGTTCCGTCTGGATATTTGTCGAGATATTTGAGATAATGAAAGACAAATACAACAAAAAAATCTTCTCATCTAGTCAAACAGAAAAACCGACCTAAATAAACAATTTTGATTTTTTGTATACAAAATAATTCTATTTCAGCACGTATTGTAAAAATGCAAATAGAATTCTCCGCAAAATTTATTTGTATTCAGTCTGTTCTCTTTCATGGCCACGTAACTCACTTTACTTTCAAAACGGAGCACATGAAACAGTTCGACGCATAAATATGAGTGCATGTTTGTGCCGACTTTGTTAATTCGCATTTGCAATTTCATGTGAGGTCAACAGAATATACTACGAATATATGTCGGCATGATAGATTTGCGTAAGTATAGCTGACCGGAGATCCATTTTACTGGATACGAGGCATTCTATCTTCGTTCTCAGGGACGACAACGCTTCTCCATTTTGATTTTTAATCAAGGATAAATGTTGATGATGTCTGTATGTGTGCTCATTTGTCAGCCTTATGCCGAAATACTCAAACGCTACTGAATTTTAAGATGCCGTTAAGTCTCGTGCTGTCTCTATCACTTTGAGTCAAAGTGACTGTGACACCACGAGACTTAACGACATCTTAAAATTGAGTAGCGTTTGAGTATTTGGCCATTATTTTATTTAAAAAAAAATATTAAGATTACGGTCTTATTTCGGACGAATTCTTAGCACTTTTGAAAGTGTTCAACAGCGTACAAATTGTCGGCACAAGTATACACAAACACAGAGCCACTTTTTTATAAAAGTAAACTTGACAAACGAGCTTAAATAGTAGGTATTTATTTAAATTTAATAGTAGGTATTTTTTTATTAAATAGTATCTATTTACTATCAGGTGGTCACCTGATAGTAAATAGATACTATATCCCACCTGCAGCACTTGGGTACCTGCATTAAATTTTAAAAAAAGATTATAGATGCGTTGTCACCTGTGAGGACTACTATGCCTACTGACTATTTATACCCTTCAGACTGGAACACAGCAGTGCAGGTACTGCTATTTGGAAGTAGAACTAGGTAAGAGGATGGTGCCTATCTAGATAGACTCCTAGGCAAACGTGACATGACGTGACGTGACTGACCTAAGCTGTATAGTGTATACTCGTTGCCCCCCTTTTCTAATGCCCGCCTTCATGGGACTTAAACTTGATATCGTTGATATCTTGATACCTTAAAGCACTATCATTTAAAAATAGCTATGTAACCGTTCACATAGTTGTTTTTGTTAATAAATAATAGTTTAATATAACTGTTACTTACTAATCGTTCAACATTTTACGTCACACGTTTTTAAATTTCCCGTAAAAGTAGGAGTAAATGTCGTGTCAATGGTATGTGTTTGTGTTTATAAAAGGCAGGTCGGCTTTAATAGTCTATTGTGTAATATGAACTACAGTTTGGGAAAACCGTCTACTGTTTTTGTTTGGCTCCTTTTAAAAGTATCATAACTTCCTTAAAGACTTTTTTAAATAAATAGGTGTGCATACGAGTACACAGTCTACCTAATTGTAAACGGATGCTGTGGTCCATAGACGCCCTGCAGTAGCCACTAACTATTAGGTGGACTGTTAATTCGTTTTTCACATCAAATTTATGAAAAAAAAAACGTGAGAGTAAGATGACCATCGCTACTCATGAACGTTTGCGACACCAGCAGAATTACAGGTCATTTTTCAGCCTTTCAGAAAGGAGTAGCCTCTTTTCTTAAGGTTATATCGCCAGGCAATTTTCCTTAAAGAAATGAGCCTACTCTATTCTAAAAGGCTGGCAACGAAACCACAATTTTTATTTAAGTTGAGCCGCATGATCGTTTTCATCCTATTTTGTACGTAAGAAGTTCCCTAACCCTAAGTCTTATTGTGTAACAAAAGTCAACTATAGTATCATAGTCATCAGTGTGTTTAATTAATATCATAATATGTACAGGTGATGTTTAAATTTTAGCTAAATCTATATCTGTAACGAAAATTACTATCTTTTCATAATATACTTCCTCATTTTTAGCATTTCAATTACTATTTTACACCCTAAATATTAGCTTGAGCTTGAGAGTCCTGATACACCTGAATCCATAGAATTAGTGAATACCTCAACAGGTCATCACTCTGTCTAGTGGAAAGCTGCTGAATAATATAAAGTAAAAGTAATACCGTATAACCGTGTAGTGGCGGTGTAAGAATATCCACTACCCCATATCGTCCAGTGGGAGTCGTAAGAGGCGACAGAGGGAAACAAATGAGGAGATGGGCAGCAGCGTCTTCATAATAACGACTAAAAATAAAACTGCGGTTGCCAACCCGCTTGCCAAGCGTGGCAACTATGGCAAATATCCCCCCTATGAGTCAATATATGGGGGAGGCCTATGTTTAGCAGTGGACTTTAATCGGCTGTAACAGTAACGGTAATATTGGCTTAATCTGTATGTGTCTATATATGTATATTAGGTATATGAATGTAATGGAAATTTGTAAGTCAGTTTTTACACATTTATAAACGTAATAATCTAAACGAATAACCTAAAATTTTGCAGACGTATAAAGTATGAACTGATACAATAATGTCATGCATATGACCTAGAATCCTCACTAGAGTCATCACAGCTCATGATCAAAGCGTGTTGTTTAAGTTTTCATAAACTCTAGTATTTATTATTTTATTTAGAAACAGAAGATTGTATGAAAATCACAGCTCATGATCAAAGCGTGTTGTTTAAGTTTTTATAAACTCTAGTATTTATTATTTTATTTAGAAACAGAAGATTGTATGAAAATTAAGGAATTTATTGACGATAATAACCCTGGAAATAGGTGAACGCTACCAAGCTATTTCTAATTTGTTTTGTGTAGTTAATTTTATAAAATAATATATGATTGATGACCTAAACGATTCTTTTTTTTTTTAAAAACAGTAACGCTAGTTTTACTGCTGGTTCTTCCCAGGACAGAGGTATTTTCGGAGTTAGTGGTAAAATAAACACAAGAATGACTTGCAATAAGTATTATTTATAACCTAAATTGAATAAAGAGTTTCTATTTCTATTTAACGATAATTATGAATTTAACTTAAAACATGTTTATTAGATTACATTTAATAGAGATCCCAGGATAATTGTAACGACGATTTTGCGGACTAAAATGTTCATTCCTGCTTGTAGATTATAAAACACGACCTTGCTTGCGATTATGTTATACGCATTTCACATTATAATGTACGCGTGAATTAGTCGCGCTCGATCAATGAACGATAGGCTTCTATACAGCGATACAGGAAACTCACGTTACGTCTACGTCAACAAATTTGACGGCACGATAGAGTTATTAGCACGCGACATTATATTTGCTCAGAATGATGCGAAACATGTGCACTCAAAAATTGGAACACAGTTTGTAGTTATAATACTTTGTGATTTATTATTTCATAAAGAAATTCCACAGTATTTACAGAGATTACCGCTCTATTTTTTTTAGTAATTATAGTGTAATACAATGATAGACCAATAGCAATTATAAGAGATTACAATACAGTTACAACAATTATTAATTTTTATTTTATAATATGCCATTGCAGTATTTATGCATGTATGCAGTATACAAAATAAATAAGCATTTAAAAACATGAGCCAAGCGAATTAAAATAAAGACACATTCATATTATTATTTAAAACATTTATTTTAATACTTTAGAACTTGACTAATGTTATGTATTTTCGTATTGAAAAGTTCTAAATATTTCAAATAATATTTTTATTACTTAGTAATTTTAAATTACCGTTTTAGTACCTGGCCGACCGAATTTCATTCTGGTCTTAGAAAAAAATCACATGGACGACAAATAGAAAGTAAAACATTATCCAAATACAAAATTTCATTCAAATTGTTAGAGCCATTTGCGAAAACTCAGTTACATATATGTATACATCTATACGGGTATATATAATTTCTCGTTTAGAGTATTAAAGTTAAAGTTTAAAGTTACAGCATATACGTCCCACTCCTGGGCACAGGCCTCCTCTCATTTCACGGTTTTAGGGCAAGGAAATGTCCGCCGCGCTGCCCCAATGCGTGTTGGCGAACTTGACGTGTCTTTGAAATATATTTTTTTTATTATTTCTCAGACATGTAGGTTTCCTCACGATGTTTTCCTTCACCGCCGAGCACATGTTAAATCAGCACTTAAAATTGCAATTAACAATTTCATTGGTGCCGGCGGGGATCGAACCCGGGTTAGTCACGTACTGTGAAAATTTTACAGCGAGCACTAATCATCTAAGCTACCACGGCTCTTTAGAATATTAACATAATAAATATAAAAAATTAAATTATATATCATACCAAAAACATACCTTATAAAAGTCACAATACTACGCGCGCATTCTGCATCTTACATCTAACATAACACAAACACTGAACTTTTCAGTTTTGATAAAAGTTTAAATATACATACACGAATATTTCGCGGTAACAATATTTACACAGAGTCCTTGGCAACTCTCACTGTGACCTGTTTACGAACAGTTTAAGTGACGGGGCTACGTCACTAGCCAATATTTTCGAAAGGCTGCGGAGGAACAGAAGCGACGTCCTCCACCTCCGACGGACGCATCGCGACTGAGTGAAAAGTCCCCGCCGCCCGCCCTAACTACGCCGCCGCCCAAGCGAAAAATGTTTGTGTAATCACTTTAATACCCCACGGACGGTTTTAATACAGCTGTTTCATTAATATACGAACCTATTTGAGTTTGATCGTTAATTGTTTTACCATATGCGTAGTATCAGTATACGTTGTTCTTTGTTGTTTATTTTACGTGGTAGAGTCATGCTGCAGCTATATTATGGATATCACGAATGGGTCAGCTCAAGTGGAGAAGGACCACGTTCTTACATAATACCAGCGTGAAATAGTAGTTTAATTCTGTTCGGTTTCGTATGATGAGCTTAAAGAACCGGGGACCCTTTTTACTGAAAACGCATTCCATCTTAATCCTCAAGGTTGAAAATGCGTCTGTATTTTGATTCTTAATCGAGAATTCTTAATGTAGATGTCTATGGGCTACAGCATCCATTTATCATCAAATGGACTTTGTACTCACGTGGTGAACCTTATTCTATAAAAAATGTACTGTCACCCTGCGTCTCCGAAAAGGGTCTCCCATTCTCGTCACTCTCTATAGGAAACATAGCATTGTGTAGCAATTTTACACTCATGTTTTATGCGAGAAAAGGCCTCCTTCAGTCGAGTCGATCCATTTGTGCTGCAGGCATAATTCGCGGCAGCATGACTCTACCACATAATTATTACAGTTAAGACTGTTGCGAGTTGTTAAGGAAAAATTAAGCCATTTAAGAAATTGCTAAAACATAGTTTATAAAAGTATTCAAGCCACAACTATTTCTTAGTTATTCCTATAGGTTCTTTTATTTGGCTTTTAATATTTATTAAAAATCTATTTGTTTTTATTTTAAATGGACTAAGGAATATCATAAGCTCAAATGCAAAATATCAAAGGAATATCAAAAGTGCATTTAAATAGGGTGGATTTTTTTTAAATATTTTTGGGTAAGCGATGGATTACAATAAATTGAATGAAACAAGGATTAAAATCAGAATCAGAACCATTAAAATTAGTTCACAATAATGCTTTTTAAATCGACTAAAAGATAAAGACAGTTCGTGAACTTGTCCCTCTATTCCATGGACATATTTACGGGCTCATAAAAGAAAAAAAACACCAAAGTTAAGTTATAATTGCAATAGAATTCTGCAATAATTTCAGATTGTTAATTCATACTCTACCTATGTCGCCTTTACAAAGTCATCGGAAATAAATAAATATCGTGTTTAATACTTCAAATATCAGCTAATTATTTAATCGTATAGGGCTGGATGTATTAATTGTATTTTCGGTCTGTTGTTATCTCTACATAGTATAAAAGAAAGTCGCTTCCCGCCGTCTATACGCTTAGATCTTTTAAACTACGAAATGGATTTTGATGCGGTTTTCATTAATAAACAGAATAATTCAAGAGAAAGGTTTATATGTATAATATATGCATATTATAGTAGAAAAAAGGTGAGAATTTTAAAGATTTGTATTATATAAAAATCAATTGCTGTCCTTTAGTCCCGCTAAAACTCAAAAACGGCTCGACCGATTTCGATGAAATTTTAGTGTGATTCAAACATAAATGGGTGGTGAGATGGTTTATATTAATTTTCAATTGGACCCTGTAAGTGGCGCTGTTGTTGAGATCCAGAAATCACCCGTACGAAGCCGGGGCGAATCGCTAGTATTTCATATAACGTGGAAAAACTGAGAGAGCGCCATTGAATTTAGACTCTACAACATGAAATACATTTCTATGATGCCAAAATCGATTGATAACAAAATCGGCCAAATTAACCTATAGAGTAAGCCATGTTTGTACTTTTAACGTTAAGTACGGTAATCCTTAAATGAAGATTAAGTGTCTAGACAAACATCCTGTAGTAATAAAATCTTTAAACAGGCTTATCTTGGGCTTTTCCGAAACTACAATCCCTTTGCTTTCTTTAAAAAAACGTTACGTAATCTAGTAACTCTCCTATAGTAAGCTGAAATTTTACATAGACAGATCCTAAACAATTATTTGTAGTCTACAAAACACTCGATTGGTGCGGGAATTGGATAGGCGAACCGCAGCGTTGCAAACTTATTGCCTCAGAGCTGCCAAGTTGTCTATTCTTTTTTAAATAAAATTAGACATATAATAAAAAGTAAGTAATTTGTTTTTAAAATATTAAAATAATAGTTTCTGAATTCAATGCGTAGATATTGTGTAGAATTAAAGCCTCTACTTCTGAAGCAATTATGTGGAAATTATTTTATTCTTTTTAGTTTTTGACGTCGGCTTTTACTTTTTATTAAAATTGTAAATTGTTACCCTTTTGAGTAGAATATGGAATATCAAGCAATTGGTTCGAATGCGTAGGATGAGAATGGAATAGTTGTGTAAGAGTATATATTTTTAAAGAAAGGACTTTTCAATAATATTAGAGTTCAAGAACATCTGCAACCAACTATTTTTAATAAAATTGAAGTGATAAAATAAGTAAGAAATAGCATTCTTTGTTCGAAGTTTTTTTCAGGAGTAACTTCAAGCAATGAAAGCTAAATGAGTTGTTAACATTGAGGAATAAGATGGGTTACCGCTCAGCCTGTGATTTTACTGGGTCCTTAAACCCTTCAGAGCAGAACACATCAGTGTACGTGCTGCTGCTCAGCGGTAGTGTCACCCTTATCCTATAAAAAAAAATTGTAGATACAATGGTACCCATCTTGGGACCTAGCCAGACGTACTATTAGGTAGAGAGGGAATCCCACCATTAACCAACTTCAAATAAACAAAGTCGCTGTTGCATTTTTATCCCTGAACTATAAGATAGAATACCACAGCCTCTGATTGTACCGGCTCTTTTACCCTTAAAACGGAAATGGAACTTATTTTTTTTTATTAGAGCACGAGGGTCTGTGACAGCAAACACCTGGCCACCTAGTTTCAGCACATCAAGCAGGTTTTGCACGACAACAAGCTTCAGATCCTGGGCCTACGTCATAGTGACCGAGTGAAGCCGGCCACAGTCGAGCGTGTGCTTGATGTACTACCATATGTCGTCACAGACAAGATCGGCTACATCTTCTATTAGAACATACTGTAGTATGTTCTAATAAAAGCTCGCTTGCGTGCTCGCGCGGCTCGTGGCTCGCCCCTTGTAAGCCACCGAAGAAGATCAGTCAGTTCTTACCATCCGTCAGGTGTAATATCGCTCTACAAGCTGCAAGAGTGTACAAGCTTGATTGTGAATGTAGTATCTTGTATATAGAGCAAACACAAAGATCTATAAAAATCCGCGTAAAAGAACATAAACGGTGAAACACCAACGTTCCGGGAAGTCTGCAGTTTGTGATCATATCTTAGACGGCCCCAGCCATTACATCAGATTTAATAGACCACAAATCCTCGCGAAAGAACATCGATTCCTACCAAGGATGATACGTGACACTATTGAAATTAAAAAACATCCTAATTTCAATAGAGAAAGAGGCTGGGTAATACCACCTGCTTGGGATCCTGTAATTAATAAAATTAAACCCAAGCATACCACTGCAAGACTTCAAAGCACAGTAAGATCATCCTGCGTACAATACAATAGAATATAATACTCTTTATTGTACACCAAGAAAAGATAAAAATAACAAAAAGAAAAAATAAACAAATATTGAGGGAAATACAAAGGGCGGTCTTATTGCTACATAGCAATCTCTTCCAGACAACCCAGAAGAAGAAAAAAATAAAAAAATAAGAAACGGAACAATGGGTAGGGTGCACTAAAATAAAAAAATATAATAAATAAAGATACAAAGTTATGCATTAAAAAGATAACATTCTTCAGGTAGATCAATGACCATATTTAAGCGGAGGAAGGGAGGGCGGTCTTATTGCTACATAGCAATCTCTTCCAGATAACCCAGAAGAAGAAATAAATAAAAAAATAAGGAAAAGAACAATGGGTAGGGTGCACTAAAATAAAAAAAATAGTATTCCTTAACCTGTTTCTGGAACACATTTAAGGATCGAGCACTTTTAATTGACTGGGGTAAGGATTTCCAAAGTCTTACGCCAAGAACAGAAAATGATTTTTCACAAAAAGTCGAGGAGTGCACAGGACATTGGAGGGAAAGATTTTCTTTGGATCGTAAGGAAAAATTATGACAGGAGCTGAGCAATTTTAAAACGTTCTTTTGGATAAGTCTGCTCTCTACTGCGTCTTATTTAATATATCAATATTAAATAAGACGCAGTAGAGAGCAGAAAATATATGAGCATTCCGACGAAGACGGATTGACGGACGATGGACGGATATTTACGAAGCCCAAATATGAACCATATACAGAGATTTTGGAGTCGCTCAAGTTTGTTAAGGTGCTCCTCGGTGATATCATGGTATAAAATGTCAGCATAGTCGAGGATAGGGAGTAGTAAAGATTGTGCAAGCGTAATTTTGGTGTAAATGGGGTAAAATGTAGTTAAGCCTCCGGAGTTATTACGTTATTACGTGGTAGAGCCATGCTGCAGCTATATTAGTAGTATGGTTGTAGTACGAATGGGTCGGCTCGACCGGGGAAGGACCACGCTCTCACAGAATACCAGCGTAAAATAGCAGCTTAACACTGCTGTGTTTCGTATGGTGAGTGTAGAGAACCGGAGACCCTTTTTACTGGAAAAGAGGCATTCCATCTTAGTCCTCACGGGTGACAACGCATCTGCATTTTGATTCTTTATTGAAGATAGATGTAGATGTCTATGGGTCACAGCAACCACTTACCATCAGGTGGACTGTGTGCTCGATTGTCACCCTATCCTATAAAAAAAAAAATATGCTGCAAACATTTTACGGCTCACTGCATTAATTTGGGGAGTCCAAGAAAGACTGGAATCCAAAAGGATACCTAAATTTTTGATAACGTCGTTATAAGGGATAGGAACTCCATTAAATATAACGGGTTGTAGTTGACATTTTTTTATTTTGAAAATCATTCTTGAACTCCCAATAATTATGGCTTGGGATTTTAAAGGGTTCACCGTTGTTAACCCATAAGAACGACTCCAGTCGAGAATACATGCCAGATCTTAATTGATACATTCAATTGCTTTTGGAAGATCTTCAATGGTTGTTTGTAAATATATTTGGAGATCATCTGCATACAAGTAGTAGAGAGAAGATATTTGGGATGTAATCGTATTAATAAAGATTGTGAATAAAAGAGGAGATAAGACGCTACCTTGTGGAATGCCAGCTACTGTATCAAGCCACGAAAAAAGTCTATCTGATCTAAAGCGAGATTGGAGAGGGTTGAGGATACTATTTCTTAAACAAAACGAATTAATTTGCTGTTGCACAAGGCGTTCTAAGACTTTGGAAAGGAAAGGAAGAATCGAAATAGGATGATATTCAGAAAAACTTGAAGGATTTGCTTTTTTGGGTATAGGTATGATTTGGGCGTCCTTCCAGCGGTTAGGAAAAGAAGATGAGGATATGGAAAAGTTTAAGATATATGTTATAATAGGTATCAAAAATCTAACAAGTCTATGTCTATGAAAAGTCAGGAGTAGGAAACGATGAAAGTTGAGTAAGTGTTGTTGGTTTTGCCATATTAACCATAGACTTAGGATATACTTACGCCAGTATATTCTAAGTCTATGATATATTAACCAAGCAAGAAATAGAAGAAAAATGCTGACTAAGCAAATTTAAATCGACGTTATTTGGTATAGGGCATGAACGTGTTTTCCCAACTCCTATGGACCTTAAAAACTTTCGAACACCACATGGATCTTCGTTTTTTACTGATTTATGGATATGGCGGCGTCATAAATCTCTACACATCTTGGTGCATTGATTTCGCAGGAGTCTGTACTTTTCCCGAATCCTGTAATTCTTTGGATCTGACCTGTAACTCGACTTTGCGTTATTCTTCCTACCTACCAATCTTTTAAAATCTTCAATCAACCACGGGGCTGGAGGATGACGTATTCGCACTGGACGGACAGGAGCATGTGTATCATAGAGTTGAACAAGAAGTGAATTAAACAATGCTACCTGTTCTTCAACAGAGCAAGCCATGCGTAGATCGGACCAAAAGTAATAATATAAATTAACTCGTGACGTTGACGTGACGAAACGTCGGGAATTAAAAATAAGTAGAATTAAACGCGATAAAATTGGTAAAAATAGTTTTATTCAATTCCTTATTATTTTTAAGCCCCACGGCGTCAATAATATACGACTTTTGTCGTAATCAATACGCTAGGTAGATAGATTGGCGATTGCCATACAAGACGACGGTCTGAATATTTTACATCGGGCAAATATTGTTATCTGGCGGAGGCAATTAGATGTTTCTGCTATTTTACTTCATTATATTTCATTTAATTTCCCATAATCGAATTTCACGACACCTACGGAACCAAAAAGGTGATGGAATCTTTTACGCTGCTAGAACACTGCGTTTAAACATAGAAACTGTATGACGATCATAAAGCGACAAAGTTTGACAAGTAAACGCTCGTTTATTGTAGTGCCACCACAGAACACTCTCTAATGACGCCTTAGCCTAAGCCTTAAAATAAGGCCTCAGCGATAAGGCGTAGTGACAAACACACGTTGTTGTATCAGTGAGTCCTAAATAGCGCCCGCTTGAGATGTGTGTGGAGAATACGCTGGCACGCAACACGCTTTACCGAACGCTTTCCATTGAGGTCTAAGGCTTCCTATATACGGAGCTGTAACCACACCGTTTACGCACTACTGCCGCAAGTTAATGTATAAAAGCAAAATTTGCGTTAACGTCCGGTGCGACGGAGGTGCGACGGCGGTGCGACGGCGGTGCGACGGCGGTGCGACGGCGGTGCGACGGCGGTGCGACGGCGGTGCGACGGCGGTGCGACGGCGGTGCGACGGCGGTGCGACGGCGGTGCGACGGCGGTGCGACGGCGGTGCGACGGCGGTGCGACGGCGGTGCGACGGCGGTGCGACGGCGGTGCGACGGCGGTGCGACGGCGGTGCGACGGCGGTGCGACGGCGGTGCGACGGCGGTGCGACGGCGGTGCGACGGCGGTGCGACGGCGGTGCGACGGCGGTGCGACGGCGGTGCGACGACGGTGCGACGGCGGTGCGACGGCGGTGCGACGGTGGTGTGACGGCGGTGCGACGGCGGTGCGACAGCGGTGTGACAGCGGTGCGACAGCGGTGTGATGGCGGTGCAACTGCGTTGCGGCGCCTGTGCGGCGGCGCGGCGGTGCGTCTACGGGTCTATACATATATTGGAAGCCTCTATGTACGGTCTGATGTCTAACTAAGTAAACTGTAACGGTAAAGTATATTCTGTTTATACATAATGTATTTAAGTTAACTTGATACCTCATTAAGTAGTGGTAAGGTTTATGTTCGCTTTAATAATACGATGAAAATAAACTTGAAAGTGTACTTTTAACGGCATTATACTACCATCACAGACAATTTAAGCTCAGTTTACGTAAAATTGTAACTATTTTCTTGCAAACAGTATATTTTGTGAACAATATAAAAATAAATGATAATAAATAAGTCTCAGCAGCTGGTTCTGCTTATTAAACAGGTACATTATATGTCGTGCTAAATAGAATATTTGAAATAATAAATGTTGGTTGTTGCTTAAATTTGCAAAATTGTGATCATCACAAACTGCATTCGAAGAGAACGATAAAACGACCGTCAAATTCAAAATCTACATCAAGAGTCTGACCCAAACACCTGTTAGGCATTGTACACGCAGTAGTCTAATGTGGAGTGGTTTATCTTTAACATCGGAGATTCGTGGCTCGCTTTAACCCATTCGCCGTCCCGTGTACTACATATAGTTCATTGCTATTGTCTTACTATTGTGTCTAAAAAACGGACAGTGAAAGTGTTAAGTTTCACAGTGAGTGTAACCCGAGATCGATCCATCACACACATCATGAAACTGATAATCGGATTTTATGCTCCAACTTATGCTCCAATTTCCACTAACTCGACGGTGAAGGATGAGGAAACATACATATTGTAACACCCCTCTTTAGACTCTATATCTATATGATATATAAAAATATATAAAATTTACGTGACCGGCATAATAACTATATTATATTGATCTTTCTATAGGTTTAATTATAGGCCGTTAATAAATCCATAACGTGATCATCTTAGTAAGGATCCTTATTTACGTTGTGTTTACTTAGTAACTTAGTTCTTTTAGTTGTCTCTTGGAAGAATGAATATTCACTAGAGCAATCAAAATCCGTTGGTAGTGCCTTATAAGCTAAAGAACCCCGTTCACGAAGACAGGGATCAAAAAGGTTAAGAACATTAAATCGTCCCTATTACACTTGTATCAGGTTCACATCAGTCAATTCCTTATTAATTAATCCCTTCCCGCTTGGAAAAGGCTCACAATGTTTATATAAAATACCAGACACAAGGGCTTCGCTCTCCCACATTTAAAAAAAATGTAGGGGAGGCACACGGCTCCACACATGCCGTGTGCGGTGAGCGCCAACCAACCAACGCGCTTCCCCCCCCGAAGGGGATGTTAAGTTGGGAACTGGACCGTAGTTCACAGCAAAATAACTGGTGAACCAGTAAAAGAGGGCTTAGCCCCTTGGTAGTGCGTAAGCACAAACATCGACCGAAGTCGCGCATGTTAATGCGTGTAAATGCCATACAGAATACGATCAAATCCAGCCACAGTGAATGTACGTCACACGGTTTAGGCAACACGTTGAATAATAGGCACACTGGCCATAAAAAGCCCTACGTGAGCGCCACCACCTGCCAGACCGCCGTTCCTGCATACGTGATGTAAGTGTAAGGCATCACCATCAATTGCATGATCAACACGACTATACTAGCCGCAGAGCGTGTCATGAGTTTACCGCTCACCTCAAGGGAATGGTGTCCCACGTTGCGCGGCTTTCGGCCGCAGCCTTGAGAGCCTCCTCAGATTCTTTCTCCAGCTACCACCCGCATGAGGTCGACCCATATGCTCCGCCAACCAATACTATGGCAGATATAGCCAAGTCAGTTATAAAATAATAGTAATAATTCGCCATCAGAAATGGTTTGTGTCACGGACGTTGAGTATATGCATTTTTCGATCATGCTTGTCTCACCCACCAACAAATTGCCTTCAATCATTCAAAGGTGGGAAATTTACAGAGATATATTATTGTGTTGTTATGTAAAACATCATGGAGATCAGACAGTCTGCAGCCCCGTAATGAAGGGATCCGACTTGGGCAAAGCTACTTGGTTAGGTTGTGAGTCAAACCAAGACGCAGAGAGCGCCATTGAGAATAGCGACCTGCCAAACAACAATCGCAGAGAAGCAATGCTGCAAAACGCAGCAAGCATCAATACGACTATCGTCAGCTTACACCATCCCAAGGTCCCTCATACAATCCCAGCAAACATCACCACCCGCATACCTCCATCGGCCAGAACCACAAGATGCGTCGAATAAGGCGCAGCATACCCGCAGATCCATCACAAGACGCAATGTCGCAAGTAGCAGTAAGTATCAATGCAATTATCATACGGATGGCGCTCCCTCACAAGATCCCTATCGACTTTGGTAACAAAATTGATAATGTTGTTAACTAAAAATCTACGTATCATAGCGCTTTTGCACTAAGACATGGAGTTGAGTATGCTTGCTGTACGCTATGCGCTAAGACGCCGCCCACAAATTGTAGGGGTGCGCGATGTCCACAGGCAAGTCGTAATGCTACAACAAACCCGCTTACCACCGGCACTAAGATGATATATCTAGGACACATCGGTTAGCGAGTCCAAGTTTACCTCGGTCTCGGACGCTGTGAAGCAATCTACACGCCACTATAATAATCCTTTTTAAATCCCATTCCTATCAATATAACGTTTTTACATATTCCTAGAGACCTTCCACATATTTGCTTTATTTCATAGACCTTATTATTATATGTCTTTTACATATGGGACTTCAAGTCATAACTCTACTATCATAATGCTTATACTTCATAGAGACCTTCTATATTAATGCTTTTGTTCCATAGACCTTACTATCATAAGTCCCTAATATAGGACTATACATTGTGCAACAGTATTATAGTAGTCAGTCAACCGACCACCCATGTATATGTACACCCATGGGTATGCGCCTCCGGCAACTCCCTCATATAAGCAATCATTACATGAACACCCTCCAGTAATACAAGAACACCCTCATTAACTTTCATCAATTTTTGACCCATTTTTCAATTATGTTACAAATGTTATTTATCTTTATTATTGCAATATAATCGACTTGTACCTCTATTATTTAATACATTTTGAATATTTTAAGCAGAGTTTTAATAAATTTAAAAGTTTTTAAAGACAATATTAAGCTTGTATATAAATGTATTTGAACTTTATGCTTATTAAGGCATTGTAATTGTTCAAAATATTATACCTATGATATTTTTAAATGTCTTTATATTGAATTTAATTATTATTTATTAATAATATAATAATAATACGTCGCCACAATATCTACAAAAAAAAAGTCGAGGATACGTCATACGCAAAAACCCTTTCAAATTAAAGGAGGTACCTGCCATATGGGATACATCATAACAGTGCTTCTTTATTTATCTTAATCGTTAATACGATAGGTTGTGTACTGATGTCGGAAAACAAAATTTTCGTTCTTAATACTATGTATATTACTGGAAGTTTTTTCTGGTTTACTATGTATGTTCTTTTTTTGTGGCACTTATCACATTATTTCTACAAGTACTGGCTTGACTGGGAGTTCTCTCCCAGCCAAAAGGCATTAAATCCACGCTTTCTAATAAATAAAAAGTTATTATGGTGTTGATAATAAAGTAGTATTAATCAAACAGTCCTACTCCACGCGGTATCGTGCCAAGAACGCTGGCTGCGTTTCCCCGCTGAATGGCTATACTTAGCCTTTGAGCGAGAAAAGAGCCAGCCCTCTTATCACCTGCAGCAACGACCAGCCGTGGATGGAGTTCCTTTAAGAACTTCACCGCACGTGGACCCCACGGACCGATAGTCTCTACAGCAAATGGCACAAATATGTAGTCATCTCTCAGAGACTCATATTTGCGTCAGTTACTCAGTTCAGCTGTCTCTGATGCCGCCCCGGCTCTAAACGAGGTATCCCTGAGATGAGAGGCCGCCAAAGTGTCTACGCAAGTAGCATCCCACACTATGGCTTTACCTCTCTCCCAAGGGACCAATCTCATACCGTCGGGTCTCCTGCCATCGTCTCTAAATATTCCACAAGGCTCTAAAATCGAGGGAACATTTATAGAGACAAGAGCCCTTCGGATGACATCATTCAAAGAACCGTGCCGTGAAAACCTACCAGCACTTTTCTTACAAGAAAGTCCGTGGAGCCCAAACTTATCGACGCTGCTACCACAGGGGCACTGATGGGGTTGACAAATCGCCGCTCCTAGTCGGATTCCTACAGCGATGCGCAAGCTTTCCCCATCAAGTATGGTGCCGAGATTACTTGATGGTAAAGCGTGTAACCAGTGACTAGATTCCTTAGTCGAAACAGCTAGAAGACGTGCCTTATCTTGGTCACTATGGAAATTATGAAACAAATCTTTCTGCACCCTCTGTACCAACGGAATATCCCACTGTTTTTGTTGGTTAACTTCCAGTGGAACATTTTCGCCGGGACAGAGCGTTCGCCATGTCTGCCCTGCCTCCTTATGTAGCAAAGCACAGGTCTACTTTATTTTTTTAAATTATGTTACATAAATTACTGACACTATGCACGGAAGCAAGGAAAGCAGGCAATGCAACACTAGAAAGATTTCTCACACCAATACCACCAAATTTTATAGGTAAAGTAGCTTGAGTCCAGGCTGTTGTATTTAAAGTTAAATTTAGAATTTTTTCTATAGCTGTTTTAAGATTATTATTAATATCTTTTAAAATATCCGAACATTTCCAGACTGGACTCGAGCGGAGTAAGTATGTAAATCTAGGTACAAGGAGACAATATTTTAAAATAGTAAGCGCAATGTGGGGGCTTAATTTATACAATTTATCAACGTGATTTAAAAACTAATCAAATTTTGTTTTTAAAACAGGTTTAATACTATCAAAAAACAACGGGGCACCTAGCAGGTATAGTGATTCCGTACTGACAGTTTTTATTCCTGGAGAAATATGATTAAAATTTTGAATTAAAGTGTCTCTGTGAGAAGTAGATAAATTATTGGAAAAAAATATTTCACATTTATTGCTATTTGGTTCAAGACCAATATTTTTAAAATTTCGAAAAATATAAGTAAGATCACTGAGGACGTCATCTGCTCTACCTCCCAGTGTACCGTCGTCCAGGTACCATACATTCAGCTTGGATTTCAAATTTGAAATAATGGGTTGAATTCCCAAACTGAAAAGTGCTGGACCTAGTGGGTCACCCTGCTGAACACCGACTGCAGAATCGATAACATGGTTTTCGTAAAACAAATTAGTATTTTGACTATAACATTGCCAAACGTAGTGATAAATTTCGGGGGTATTGTTAGCCACTTCTTTCAGCAGGGTTACCCTATCGATAGAGTTAAAAGCATTCCTTAGGTCAACCTTCACAAGAACATCTGCATCAGAGTTTGATAAAAATGTACGCACTGAATGTACCGCCGCCTCACAGCCACCTCTAGTGCCAAAGCCTAGTTGAGTAGGCTGAAATTTTGTCTTAAGGTTAGAGATTATGTGCCTGCAAGCTAATTTTGAAGTTAAGCGTCGAAATGTGGAACCAACGGCAATAGGACGGATACCGTTATCCTTTTTTTTGAAGGCACATAATCTTGCCCCATATAAGAATGGAATGAAATTTGGATTAACATTGCCAGAAAGCATAAAGTTACATAATTTTGTAATGTCATTAAGAAGTACTCCGCCGGCGTCACCGGCAGAAGCGCTTACAAGATCTTTAAGATGTTGAGGCGTAATTCCGTCAATGCCGGCAGCAGAGCCATTCGAAAATGACATAATTGCTTCTAAAGTGTCTTTTTCAGAAATTTTTAAAGGTTGAATAGAAGTCTTGGGAGGCAGCGGTAAACCCTGAGAAGGATTAACCGAAGGATGCTTCTGACGAAGGCTTTCAAGAGTTTCGACATTACAAGGAGCCAGGATGTCCTCTGAGAATAAAATACGGGATGCATTTTTTAAGTCGCCATCCATTACTTTCGACTCAACTACTTTTTTTAAATCAAATTTAGGATGTGGTCGAGATAAATGAGTATTAATTAGGTAATCTAAATTTTGAAAAGATGTCTCTTTTAGTTGAGACGTAATTGATTTATTTATTGTTTTATCAAAATGAAAATGGGAATACGCGAAAGTAAATAATTTTAGCCAACTTTTTTCACTATTAGTGAAACAATTTTGAATAGCGCATGACAATGCTTTAGCAAGCTGCATTCTCGCACCTCTAGGAATTCTTTTAACCACTGGTACATTACGATGATTATTGTAAATTTGCTCCGAAAAAAGGGAAAAATTTGTGTCATTATAGGAATTACTAATAGAGTTATGAATTTCTACGGTAGGCTGTGAAGCCGAAATACTTTTACTGTGGCATCGTTTGATATGTATTGATTATAATATATATGTCATTTTATTCGATAACTTATTTCCATCTTGTAGGTAGTGACATAATCCCGTTGCTGTAGAAATCTTGGGATTTTTGATACAAAAATGCGACAAGTAGTTTTGACAGTCCTCTCTTGATGTTAACCTAACACTACCCAAAGAATTTTGAAGATACCGAAATAGGTGAAAATCTGAGCGTGCAAGGTTAGGACTATATGGTGGATGCATTAACACATGCCTAACAAGCTCTCTCATTTTTTTCTGAGTGGCCAAAGATGTGTGTAGTCTGGCGTTATCATGATGAATTGCTTGAGTCTCATTAGTTGTTGGCAGTAGAGATCCGAATCGATGGTTTTGCCCGGCGGTAAAAGCTCATAATAAACGATGCCCTTCCAATCCCACCATACACACAGCATCACCTTATTGCGTATTAATCCGGGTTTCGCTACAGTCTGTGGACCTTGACTACCCTTTGACCATGATCTTTTTCGCACATTCTTGATCCACTTTTCCTCACCAGTGATCAAACTTTTCAAAAATGGTTCGATTTCATTATGTTTTAATAGAGAATCGCAAATGAGTACACGATTCATTCGTTTTCTTTCAGTGAGCTCGTGTGGTACCCAAATAGCGAGCTTTTTGTATAACCAAACTTGTTCAAATGGGTCAAACTGTTTTTTGGTCAATCTTCAATTCTTCGACTATGCTGTAACTACTAATACGCCGATCTTGCTCCAATTTTTCAAAACTGGCATCGACTTTATCTGTATTAGGGCGACCAGAGTGAGCTGCATTTTTGACATCAAAATTCCCGGACTGAAAACACTTGAACCAACTTTGTGCTACTCTTACTAACACTGCATTAGGTCCATAAACGTCACAAACTCTTTTCGCGATTTGAGTCGCATTTTTCCCTTTTTTTTAATAAAACTTCAGAATGTATCGAATTTCTTCGTTAGATTCACTCATTTTGGCGGACAGAAAAACAATTGGAAAATGGCGGGACAGTTTTTTTTTAATTTTAATTTTTCTTTTTCTTAATGTCTTATATGCATTGATATTAAAACCAGCCAGATACAAACAGTACAACCAAAGAGATTTTTCTTCAATTTTATACAAACAAAATTCGAAGAAACTTTTTCCCCGACCACTGCAAAAAAGCTTACTTTTATATTCTCATGTCTTTGAGAAGAACAGTCCAGGGCACTCACACTGCAGTTATATTATGGTTATATTACAAATAGGTCGGTTCGACAGGGAAGGACCATGCTCTTACAGAATATCAACGTAAAATAGCAGAACCGGAGACCCTTTTTACTGACAACGAGACATTATATCTTATTCATCAAGAGTGACAATGCATCTGTGTTTTGATTCTTAGTCGAGGATAGGTTCAAGGGTCTACGAAGCACAGCATCCACTTACCATTAGGTGGACTGCTTATCTTTTGTTACCCTTATTCCATTAAAAAAAACATCAAGACTGACAGACAACATAACGAAATTATAAGGGTTTCCTTGTATGGCTTGTATGGCAGCAGAATACCAAAATTATGAATATTATATATTTTTACAAGTAAGGTTAACAAAAGGGGAAAAAGTCCACCTGATGATAAATGGATGCTCTGGCCCATAGATACCAACATATATCCTCGATATAGAATCAAAACACAGATATTTGATACCCGTGGAGACTTCTGGAGAAGTTTCTGGATTTCGCCACTCACCGGATATGACGCAAATGATATGAGCATTACTTTATTATTTTATAATGTTTTTTTATGCTGGTAATTAGTGAGAGCATGATTGTCTCCCAGTCCCAGTATTGCTGCCAAAGTACATCTACATCATGGCTTTAACACGTAAATTTCTTTTTGGTTTTATCGGTAAGAATTTCGCTCAATTTCAACTGCAATTTTATGTGCCGATTTACCTCGTGCCTTACCAGTAAAGAAAATAATCGTGAGGAAATCTTCATAGAGGAGAAATTATAAAATATTTAAAGTCATATCAAATATGCTAAGATAACTCTTTTCTGCTCTAAAATTATTTGAAAAATGACAGGAGACATGCCAACAGTAGGTCATATACAATATGTAAAAATTAACCTATCCGATCTAAGAGCACACTCCTCTTAAATATCGTGATAATATGATTTTGTTCAAGTAACCTTTTTCAGTGAAAGTAAAAATTACCCCATTTTAATTATTAATTAAAACATTTTTAATTAAATGGGAAAACTTTTGGCAATACATGCGTCGCTTGCAGCCGGAAGCTATTTATTTGGCCACACGTTCAAAGAACGTTTGTTAGCCTGGTTCGGCCACCCTAAATTGGCATGTGGCGTGTGCACTAATTCAATCTACTCGCCTCTAGGAGTATAAATTTGTACCGCTGTCTTTTTAACTCTACATTTTTAGAGAAAAAAGTAGACAAAGATTGCTAAACCAGACAAAATTTTAGCACGACCCCCTGTCCACATCATTCTGTCATTTTCTAATACGAACTCACAATATCAGTAGCGGTGCATTTATCGTATTAATAGAGTATATTACAAGAGGAAAGGTACAGCAAGGGTTGAAATCGCCAGCAAAGGACGTCTTCGTCCTCAGCAAACGAAAGACTCCTGCTCACCCACACCCATAAATAGCTAACCCATGTAGTATAGCATCCATGACTGAAAATGATGTACCTAGACATTATACGAGACTAGTAATGGTTAATCAAATATGAAGGTATAAATAATTGAGGTATGAAGTGTAAAACTAAAAATATAAATACATATACATACATACATACATAAACACTCACGCCTGTCACCCAGAGGGGTAGGCAGAGACTACGGACTTCCACTTGGCACGATCCTGGCACACCTCTCTCGCCTCCTTTACATCCATATATCTACGCATACACGCTCGTCGGTTAAGGGTACTCCTAATCTGGCCCATTTCCAATATATCGCCAATTTGGTCGATAAACCTTCGTCTAGGGCGTCCCTTTCCGACTCTAGAAAATCTAAATCTAATAAAAAATAAAATCTCTACACTAAAAATATAAATGTGAATAAATATATATAGGAAAAGTACTATTCAATGTGAATGTTCGGATAACTGACTAAATAAATAGCAGCTTAATGCTGCTGTGTTTCGTACGGTGAGTGTTGAGAACCGGAGACCCTTTTTACTGGAAACGAGGCGTTCCATCTTAGGCCTCAGGGGTGACAACGCATCTGCATTTTGATTCTTAATTGAGGATAAATGTAGATGTATATGGGCCACAGTACCCACTTACCATCAGGTGGACTGTGTGCTCGTTTGTCACTCTATGCTATAAAAAAAACTTAATAACCAGGTATGTGGCAGTGATGTATCATACCAGTTATATTGTGACTACGGAATTATTATGTGCATAGGGGGTTTGGCCAGCCACCCCACCCAAGCCAAGACAAATATTATATGTACATAATTAGAATGTAAGACTTTATTTAAGATTAACTTTTTTTCTATATAAAAAAAAATTGTCGGTGGGGGGTATAGCCCCCACGACAATATATATTAGTGTAAAGGTAGAATAAGGGGCAGTATAATTAAAAATTTAATACCAACAACACCTCTCTATTCATGTAACACCTTTCCTACATTACACCCAGAAGGTAAGACAGGGTCCTGCATGCAAATCTCTGCAATCGCTCTCACCACGCAGCAGCTGCGTCAGCTGTGCTTGAGTGTTGCTTTAAAGAGGAGAACATTGACCTCGCCCTCATACAAAAGCCTTAGGTAGCTAAGGGTCAAGTTCTAGGATTGCTGGTTGCAGGTAAGATTTTGGTTAAGAATAAAAGCAGCAGACTCAGAGAATGTATAATAAAAATATTGAACTCTTAGCTGTTCCTGATCACTGCAGTGGTGACCTGGTAACAGCCTTCATAAATCTCAATGGATAGACAGGGGTATTTTTTACGGAAGAAGAGGCAAACGAGCAAACGGCGAGAACCCAAATCAGTATCAAAATCAGTCAGTATCAGATCAAACTCAGACTAACTTTTATTAAGGTATTCCTCTACCAATTCTTGTAAATGTTTCGAATTCAAAATAGTAATTTATACGCTAGTAAAATAGTTGTTTTATAGAAAGTATTCTTATGATAAAACCGTTTTTTCTTGGCTCAATTACCGTAATTTCTTAGAAGCTACCGTATTTTTTGAGCATCGCTGTCGACCAGATTTTAGACATTGCAATATTGTGCAAAGTAAACGTGTAGCTCAGGTGGAATTTTAACTCGTTTCATCATCATCATTACAGCCCATCACAAGTCCACTGCTGAACATAGGCCTCCCCCAAGGAATGCCACAAAGAACGGTCCTGAGCTACCTGCATCCATCGACTTCCTGCATGTCTTACCAGGTCGTCACTCCATCTAGTTGGGGACGCCTACACTTCGTCCACCGGTACGAGGCCGCCACTCGAGAACCTTTTTTCCCATCAGTTATCGGTTCTTCGAGCTATATGCTGGCCCATTGCCACTTCAGCTTACTAATCCGTTGGGCTATGTCAGTCACTCTGGTTCTACTGCGGATATCCTCGTTTCTAAGTTTATCACGCAGAGAAACCCCGAGCATAGCCCTCTCCATAGCTCGCTGAGTGACCATAAGCTTCCTCATACGGCCAGCAGTAAGGACCACGTTTCAGATCCATAGGTCATCACTGGCAACACGCACTGGTTGTACAGTCTAGTTTTCAAGTTTTGAGGTATACCTGACGAGAAGATGTGCCGTAATTTCCGAACGCTGCCCAGCCGAGTTGAATCCGTCGATTGACCTCTCGGTCGAAGTTAGACTTACCTAGTCGGACTATTTGTCCCAGGTAAACATACTCGTTGCAAGCGTAGTGCTCCCAACAACTACCGGCATAGGTGTGACATGGACATTAAACATGATCTTTGTTTTGTCCATGTTCATCTTAAGACCTATCCGTTGGGAGACACTAGTGAGGTCATTGACCATAGTGCTTGGTCCTCCAGCGATTCTGCCTATAAGGACTATATCGTCGGCAAATCGAAGGTGAGTGATGTACTCGCCGTTGATGTTAATACCGTATCCTTTCCAGTCCAGTAGCTTGAAAACGTCTTCCGACTTCTTACTCTTCGGACTCTTTTACTCTTCGGACTTCTGTACAATTTGCCGAAGGGTATGTATGTGGTCTATGGTGCTAAAGCCTTTTCGGAAACCGGCTTGTTCGGGAGGCTGGACGTCGTCGAATCTGCATGCGAGACGATTCGTAATGACTCTCGAAAACAGCACGTAGACGCGGCTCAGAAGGAAATCGGTCTGTAGTTCTTCAAGAGAGCGTTGTCGCTTTTCTTAAAGAACAAGACCACCGCACTTCTGCTCCACGCCTCCGATGTAGTGGCACCATGGAGGACGGAATTAAAAAGCTTCTGAAGGACTTTTAAGGTGCTGGAGAGCCATTCTAATCTCGCTCAGACTGACGTCCGGAATATCATCGGAATAGTGTCGGATAAGACTTGCTCTTGGATCGTTACTCACATTTGCATGTGTCTCCAACAATGATGTGTACAGCTGCCCATAGAACTTCTCAATCTCACTCAAAATCTCAGCAGTCCCGGAAACGACGGCTCTTTCTGGCAGATAGATATCTAGCAAAGACTTTGGAGCCCTGGTCCCGCTCGATTGCTTCTTCAATACGAGCAGTATTAAAGTTGCGTAAGTGCCGCTGCATGCATTTGGAGATCTGTCTGTTCAGTTGCCTGTATGCTGTCAAATCTACTGAAGACTGCAGCTTAATTTCCCGTCTAACAGCCATGACATTTCATTGGGGTATATTGCCGTAGTTGCCACGCTTGGCGAGCGGGTTGGCAACCGCAGTTTTTATTGTTATTTGCTGTTATCAGAAGATGCTGCTGCCCATCTTCTGCCTTAGTTTCCTCTGTCGCCTCTTACGACACCCACGGGAAGATATGGGGTAGTGGGTATTCTAACCCGCCACAACACGGGCATTAACTCATTTGTCACTCTTATATTACCATTGTTACGGCAGGTACATGCCTTAGTGGTGCATGGCAAGTAGGGAGTGGAACGCTACCCACGCGAATACAGCGGTGGACAGAACAGCGCGAGCCACCGGCGATAAACATTGATTTTAATTTTACTAAATTAGGTATAACCAAAAAACGAAATAATATTTATACGTAAAATACGGAATTTCGACTAAGTTTGAAGATCTATAAAAATTAATGTTACTATTCAAGAGTCAAGTTAAAAATGTGTTGTCGTCCCTGCTGACTAAGATGGAATGCTCACTTGATACTAGTTACTAATTGATAGAAAGTGGGAAGAAATGAGGGATAATAAACGTACTTTTTTGTCGCCAAATTAATTTTTATTCCAGTCGAAGATATATGACGAAATTTGACAAGTCATTACTTGTAGATAAGTCGATGTCGTAATATTGTTAATGCGTATCGGTCCTTTTTGTTAGGTCCTTTTTAGTATCTCTACTAATATTGAAAATGCCCATATGTGTTGGTTGGTTTATCCCTCCTTCGATCGAAATGATTGTTAGAAATAGTATATGGCCCGGAGAGTAACATGCACTACTTTTTATCCAGAAAAATGCACGACTCCTGTGGGATAGACCTGAATGGTAATTCTTTAATAATCTCTTAATGCTGTCTTAAAGCTTGGAATAACACATTGGCTGCGATTTTTCTAAATAATGTTGTTTTTCGTAGGTACAAAACCGCGGGTAAAGGCTAGTTAGTTATAAATTAATTATGTTATATTAATTCCAAGCGTGTTCCTGGATGACTATTTTCACCGTATCATGAGTCTAATTCGGCATACTAAACATTTTTTATGTAATACGATACAAGTTAAAAGCGGCTTAACCTAAAATAAAGGTTTACCATAAATAATAATGGTTTACCATAGATAATACAGAGTTATTATTTTTCAAAGAATAGCCAAATTTTAAACTTAGTTATTGCATTTATTGAAAATACGAGTAAAAAAGGGTTCTACTTTTATTTTAAATTATCCCAAATTTAATGTGATATATGGGCTACAACTACGCGTTCGCGCGCTCCTCTGTGTGCTTCTCTGCAAATTTGTCCGGTTATTGCAAAATAACCCATTGTAAAAAATGTAAATGATTACAATGTATGTTTGTATGAAGTTATTTGGAACACCTTAATAAATAAATATTAATATGACATATATGAGATAATGGTGAAACGAGTCTCATTTTTGTAAAATACACTACAATTAACTATATTTTGTAGAATTTACTTCAAAACTGATTGACTTTTGTCTACTTTACGAATAAAAATTTCATGTTTGTGTTCTTTTTATGTATCCAGGATACAGAGTACAACTATTTTTTAATATAATTACCTTTAATATTAAGGGGCCATATCGGACTTGGCCTAGAGCGCCTCTTAGGGTATTCCGAACGCTGTTGGCATTAGCGTTCTCTTTTACCTCGCAAAAATCTATAAACGTGTCTATAATATCTACAAGACAAGGCGGGCAAGCACCGCCGCCAAGCGCCACATTATTTATTATTATTTTTTACTAAGATTTTTGGCTTGGATGCTTGGTCTTTAAGCCATGTCTTTATTTATCTCGGTATCAAGTGATAATAACCCTTTATAGTAGTCTGCTTCACAATATGTTGACGCGCCCCTGGGAAATTTTGACGGCAACTTGAGCCAGCAGGCAGTTGGCGATAGTATTTCAAGGCGCCTAAGCAGACAGACACCTTATCTTGAGATTCACATCACCATCAGAGCACTTGTTTCACCGTTTCCACTAATAGTTCACAGGTGCAGAAATTAAATACACGAAATCGCACCACTTTCACATATCAAAATCCACTTCAAACCATTATTTAAACAATAATACAAGAGCAGCAATCCGCCGCCGCCGGTCAAGTTCCCGCCAAAACACCTGTAATTACATTTCTAGACAATGCCGCAACAGTGTAGCTACAACTACAATGAGAATAGATATTTTAATAGAAAGCAACCAGCAGAATTTAATTTTTGGAAATATATAACCGATCATTTATATTTTAATATACTATTATAATAATATCTATATAGAAAATATTATACTTCTCCAGTCATATTTTGAAATAAAAAAATAGAAAGTTGTGCATGTGAACATTCCCAATTTTTTTCATATTATATCGTTTGACGTAGATAATATGTATGTAATTATCTAAGGTAGAGCCACGTCTTAACTATTTTATGGCTATATAAACTAATGGGTTTGCTTATAAGAATAGACGTACGTTCGATTACCTCATTACAATATAAATAAAAGGAAAAATCTTAATTCGAATCGATACCCTATTAACAGTTTGTTAAATGTCAAAATTACAAGTGATTTAATTAAGTGACCGATAATCGGTGTGGAGTGCAATTCAAGCGCTGCCTTTCCCTCCTTAGGTAAACAAGACGAACAATATTTTTTGTTACATTCGTGCGATGAGCTTTTTGCGAAAACCGAATAGCGGTAAAGGTATGATCGAGAGCGGAAGCAGTTCATTTTCTGATTTACATACGCTACCGTCTTTGGACAATTATACAATTTCCTTCCAAATAGAATAGAACAGAATAGAATAGAATAGAATATTTTTATTCAATATAGATTATTACATAATACTTATTGAAAGTCATTTTTTTATTTACCACTGGTTCGGAAAATACCTCTGTCCTGGGAAGAACCAGCAAGAAACCCAGCGGGACTTTTTTTTAAACCTTTTTCACTTTACAATAATTTTGTTTGTACAAATTTTTAAATGAATTTTCATAGAACCAGCATGGTAGCGATCACCTCATTCCCAGGGGTTATTTTCATTCATGTATTCCTTGATATTATAATAACCCTTGTGGTACAGTTTTTCTTTAGTAAAACTTTTAAACTTGTTTATTGACAAACTTGGACATGTTCTGGGAAAAAGTGTATACATTGCCCCATAAATGAATTACTAATTCTGTGGAGTCTAGTAACTGGTATTACAAGCATATGTTTGTTCCTAGTGTTTAAAGTATGAACATATTTATTATTATCAAAGCTATTTATGTTTTTATGTACATACATTACATTTTCATAAATATATTGCGATGCCAAAATAAATATGTTTATTTCTTAAAATTTTTCTCTAAGGGACTCATTACAATTTAAGTTATAAATCACCCCGTACGGCTCTCTTTCGCAAAACAAATATAGCTTCGATGTCAGTCGCATTACCCCATAGCAAAATTCCATAAGATATCACGCTATGAAAGTAACTAAAATAAACTAATCTAGCTGTCTCAACATTGGTGAGACTTCTAATCTTTCTTACAGCATATGCTGCAGAACTAAGTCTGCCTGCTAATTTACATATATGGGGGCCCCATTGAAGTTTCGCGTCAATAGTAATACCAAGAAAAACAGTGGTATCCACAAGACTCTTCCCCATTTAAGAGCACAATGGTATTTGAACGTTTAACATTAGGTATTGTAAATTTAAAACATTTTGTCTTATTGCCGTTTAAGAGCAAATTGTTGGCGTTAAACCAATGTACTAATTTCGATAGAGCATTATTTACATTGTCAAAATTAATTGAAAGACGTTTAAGTTTCAAAATTAAAGAGGTATCATCAGCAAATAATACTATATCGTGCATAGACTTAGGCCCGTATTAATAAACGTTACTCAACGACGAACTCAAGTGCGTAATCATTTGATACGCCCTCATTACGAAATCGGCATCTCAAGATCGTTGGTAATTAATAAACACATAAAAACAGTATCTCAAAACGCTGTACTTAGGAATACTGTTCTGTGACTTGTACTCAAGTATACACACTTGAGAGTCGAGTTTCGTTTATTAATCAGTGTGGCACTAAGCTGATATCGTAAACCTAAACCGCATCTTGAGATATGTTTATTAATAAGATCATAACCTCAAGATTGTACTCAAGTGCGTGTACTTGAGCTGAGTAACGTTTATTAATACAGGCCTTAGAATATACTGGCGTATAGACGACCTGACAGCCCGAAAACGCGTGACCAATTTTGATTTGTCATTGTGTGCGTTAGCTAGTGATGGACATTTTACTTACAAGGATTATTGAAAAATGATTGTTAAGGAAGCGGTAAAACCATTTAAAAAAAATTGTTAAGTGCACGAAATTGAATAACTTCAAAATTTAATTTAATTTTACCATGATAGTTCTAAAATAATTAAAAAATATTCATATAACACGTTCCTGAGAATAAGCTGAACCTACCTGCCTTTTGTTGGATTTTAATTCAAATGTATAAAATCCCAGGTGATTTTATCGATAAACTTAAAAAACTCCCCAAGAATCAGATCGGAAAGTTGTATTTTCGAGCTATGATCTTTGGAGAAAAATATTTACTGCCGTCGGCAGTTTCCCGGGAATTTCTTTTTTAACATATAGTTAATATAAATAGGGAGATACTTAACTAATTATATACCTATTTAATTTTATATATTTTATAAAATGTTTTGATGGGGAAATAAAACACGAGGACACGGAGTACATAATGATTGCTTTATTTTTCATATAAGTATTACTATTGACAAACATTTAATAAACATAACATAACCACTCACGCCTGTCATCCAGAGGGGTAGGCAGAGACTATGGACTTCCATTTGGCACGATCCTGACACACCTCTCTCGCCTCCTCCACATCCATATACCTACGCATACACGCTCGTCGGTTAAGGGTACTCTTAATTTGGCCCATTTTCAATATATCGTATTTAATTAACATTTAATAATTAATAATTAAATACATTCTAGAAGTTTATTTTAACATTCGACTTAAACATGAATGTAAACTTAATAATTTAATTAATTCCTACAAGTTAAGTAATATTTAAACTTAATATTATTTAACTTGTAGGAATCAGTTAAATAATATTGCTCTGTTTAAAGGCCATTATGTTTATGACGCTTCATTATGCTTCATGTTTATATTCGTTAATCTGTCCCTAAAAAGTATAAAGTAATAATAAACTTATTATTATTTTAGCTGCATGAATTTTACAAACATAATGATCTTAACAGAGTAAAGTGCACCAAGTGTCTGAGGATACAGATGCACTATATATTCTCTCAATCTCGGTATGTTAAGAAAATGGTCACTCATTCATGGACTGACCGCGGCAAGTGCAACTTAATCTCGCAGATCTATTGATCCGCGCAGCTATTACTTAACCACGAGTTCCTCTTCTCTACGACTAACGCTGTAGGGGATGAACCACGCTATTTAAGCCCTCGGCACAATGTCGTCGGCCATCAAGCATGAATGGGGCATCGAGCATTGTATTAAATACTATAGAATTTATACTATCGCGTCTCATGCGCGGGCGTCTAGTGGCGCTTCAGGACCATTACTAAATATCTATACCTAACTACGCTAAAAGTTTTATGATTGTGACTTGGGAATATAATCCGAAGTTCCGAAGCTCCGCTCAACCCCTTGGGGAAAATAGCGTGATGCTATGAATATTGTACTAGTGTGACCGTGAGGCTGTACGGTTGCTTAAGTAAGGTTATACATCTATTTTGGTTGATAAATAGATACTTAGTTGGGTTCATAATGGCTTAAAGAGGATAGTCTCAAGTTTTTTTTTTTATCTTTAATGTACTACAGTTTTATAATGTATAAAAATCTGTCTCTATACAGGGTATTTTTGAAACGCTCCCGAAAACGAAGACAGATGATAGTACTAAGGATACCTATGATGATGGGTCACAAAAATTCGATAACACTAACAATATTCGAAACGATATTTCACTAAAACAAATCATGGAAATACTGAAACATAAAACCAGCAGTGAAACTTAAAAAAGAAATTCAGCTGACAATAGGGTCAATATCCTCGCGGGCGCCGTACTCTTAACTAGATCGGTACGAAACAATGCATTAGGTATACTACTCAGTCTACCCTTCCCTTTCACACACACGCTGCTTCGTGTCGCCTCGCGATGTGGAATTTACACATGCTTCAAGGACGTTACAACGTACGCATTTAATTTTAACGTTAATTGAAACGATAATTCACTAAAAAAAATCATGAAAATACTGAAACATAAAACCAGCAGTGGAATTACTGAATTACAATCAGCTGACTAGGGGTCAATGTACGTGCGAACGCCGAATTCGCGCGGCCTGCAACTAGCGATGGTACCACAATACCTAATAATTTACAACACTTGTCTAAATACCTAACTTATTTACTTAACCTACTATTTTGCCACTGTGCTTGTCTCCACGTAGCCACTTTAATTCGAATTCACAGGTTAAATAAACCAAATAACTAATTCGATTCCCCGCTAATGAAAAAAATACTTAAATAAAATGTTAAGAATGTTAGAGTCATGCTTTTTTATCCATTGTGTAGGTATGTTTATTATTCTGATGTATTCAGTTATGTACCTATTCAGATCACTATGTTATTTAAAAAAAATTAGGTATGAAACAGCTTACCGATCCTCCGTGGCCTTATGAGATTCTCCAAGGCACATTAACATGTTGCCGTATTCACGAGCACTATAAACGTACCTACGCGTTGGGCATTATTAAAACAAAACAAAAAACACAGAACGTAATAACAAGAACAATATCATTAATTAATAAATAACAAGTAATAACGACAATCATTTAATAAACAAAACAATTGCTCGTGATAGTCAACACGGAACTATGCTTACGTTGGAAAAATGCGTACGTTGTAACGTCTTTGAAGCATGTGTAAATTCCACAGCGCGAGGCGACACGAAGCAGCGTGTGTGTGAAAGGGAAGGGTAGAGTGAGTAGTATACCTAATGCATTGTTTCGTACCGATCTAGTTAAGAGTACGGCGCCCGCGAGGATATTGACCCTATTGTCAGCTGAATTTCTTTTTTAAGTTTCACTGCTGGTTTTATGTTTCAGTATTTCCATGATTTGTTTTAGTGAAATATCGTTTCAATTAACTGTAGTAACATGATGGAGCATGAATAAAGTTAATAAAACGTTGTGAAAAGATGATTTTTTTTTTTTTTCCTCGAGATCGAATTTCTTTGTGACCCATCATCATAGGTATCCTTAGTACTATCATCTGTCTTCGTTTTCGGGAGCGTTTCAAAAATACCCTGTATTTATCTAAAGTTTTGAAAGTTAAATTTTTGAAGTCTTATTATAACAATATTTTACTTACTGGTACAAATAATGTAGAAATGACTCCTTTTAATAAAATTGTTTTTATTCTTCTTTTTCTTTTATACTTCTAAAAAAATGTTTGCTGCAAATTGTTGAGTTCTTTACATACAAAACAATCCGTCCAATTAATGTTAACCATTTTTTCTAATTATAGAATCCGGAGGGAATCTGTTTGACAAACGGCAAAATAAAATTACATTCTAGAACGCAAACAGAGGATTTATTTTCTTGTTATGTGGGCAAGTCTATCGATTCATTATAAACATTCAAGATAAATATCGACATTAATTTTGATATAGTTGAGTCAATCCCTAGCGTACATGTAAGATATATTATATAAAAATGTATTCACCAAATTCATGCAAATTATCAACAACGTGACTTTTTTCTTTGCAAAATATCAAAATTAACAAAATAATTGAAAACATTTTATATTTTAAACAGTATATAACATAAATTTCAAACAAAAATAAACGCTTCATAACATTGACGACGTCTTGAGAATTTACGTGTGAAATGTGCAATTATCAGGATTATTACTATTATTAACACCACAATCACTCACATAACAAGTAACCATTTTGGAAAAAAGTTACTTACTAAAAATAACCACTATTACACTCTGAAAAATTACAAAATATCTAGGAGCTATTTCTTGCGTGCCGAATTGTGCCGACCTGTCATTCAAAATCGGTTACAGAGTCATGAGATTTGGTATCCTTTTCTATCTTACATATTTGCCATAAGGAATTTTCTTCTCCCTTGCACACTATGTTGGTCTATACGCCAGTATATTCTAAGTCTATGATATCGTGATTGTCCCCGACAAGATAAGGTGAGTCATTAATATAGACTAAGAACGGGAATGGGCCAAGAATCGAACCCTGAGGAACGCCCATTGATACTACTGATCCGGAGGAACCTTTACCATTGATAAAGACTTTTTTAGTTCTGTTATTTAAATATGAAATAATAAGTCTAAGCGCAATATTTTTGACACCATAATGTTGTAGTTTCCTGATTAATATCTCATGATGAACACAATTGAAAGCTTTGGAAAGATCACAAAAAATACCTAAGGTATCTTGTGAACTCTCCCAAACATTAAAAATATATTTCATAAGCTCGACACCTGCGTCAGTCCTCGAGCGACCCCTTGTGAAACCAAATTGATTTTTATGGAGTAATTTATTTTTATTTAAAAAAAATTAACAATATTGACATAAAATTATCTTTTCAAAAATTTTACTGAGAGTTGGTAGTACAGAAATAGGTTTAAAATTAGTGGGGTCCAATGTACTACCAGATTTAAATAAAGGTATTACTTTTCTATGTTTCATTAAATCAGGAAACACACCAGATTCGATACTAGTATTAAAAATAATGGCAAGATGAGGTGTAATTAAATCTATTATGGACGCAATGACTGTAACGGAAATCCCCAATAAATCTGCGGTTTTCTTTACATCAAGGGTTTTGAAATATTTTACAATATCTTGTGGTAATACTTTTTCAAATCTAAATTCTTTTAAACAGGTATTAACATTCTGTTTGAGTAATGAATCGGCGACAGTTGGAGAAGTATTGTTGTCAAAATAGGTATATCAGTGAAATATTTCTGAAACACCGCTGCGATTTCTCGATTTGATCTTTATTAATTTGCAATTGATAATTTGTGTTACGAGGTTTGTCTTTACCGGTTTCGCTATTAATTATTCTCCACGTCATTTTATTTTTATTTTTAGCGGTCTTAATTGTGTTGCTAATGAGTAAAGATTTGGCTGTGGAGCACACTCTTTTAAACATTTTAAAATAATTTTTGACATATTCTCTAAAAGTATCGGAAAGATTATATGATCTTTCATGGTAAAGTTCATATAATCTTCGTCTGCTCTTATGAATTCCTACTGTCGCCCACTCACCTTGCGACTGTTACTGGAGAATGTTTTAGAAGTAAATGTTTTATTAAATTCATTGCATAAAAGGGTAAATAATACTCCATATAAATAGTCTGAATTGTTCTTGTAATAAAGCGATGGAAGGTTTTTACCATATTACTTCTAAATCTCTCCAGGCGTTTTGCATTAATCGGAACAAACACAATTTTCTCAATTTCCTGTTTTTGTGCATATATGGTAATGAAACTAGTTGTCCACAGTGATCTGAACTTAGTTTTTAATCATGGATTTCTTGATTGGTAAAACATCTGTAAAAATAATATCAATACAAGTTGCACTACACCCTGCAATACGTGTAGATTCAAAGAATAAATTATCAAGATTGTATGATTTGAACAATGAGCAAAGTTTAATAATGATGGAAGAAGCTTCCAGGAGATTGATATTAAAGTCTTCGCATACTACAAGAGATTTATTCTGTTTATTAAGCTCAACTAAAACTAAAACTGTAAAAAACAGAAAACAAAGAAAGAGGAAACAAGATTTGTTTTGGAAATTATGAAAGACTCAATCTCAACAAGAAAATACTACGAAAATATGTTGAAATGAAAAACGAAATCGCACTCTGGGGCCGTCTAAGATATGATCAAACTGCAGTGCAGACTTACCGGAGCGTAGGTGTTTCACGTCAGTTATATGTTCTTTTACGCGGGTTTTTAATGATCTTTTTGTTTGTCCTATATAGGAGAGACCACATTCACAATCAAGCTTGTACATTCCTGCATGTTGTAGAGGGATTTCACACTTGACGGGTGGTAAGAACTGACTAATCTTCTTCGGCGGCTTGTAGAATGTTCTAATAGAAACTCGCTTCTAGATGTAACCAATCTTATCTGTGACTCCTCTGACATATGGTAGTAGAGCAGGCACACGCTCAACTGTGACCGGCTTCACTGTAACGTAGGCGCGGGACCCGAAGCTTGTTGTCGTGCAAAACCTGCTTGACGTGCTGAAGCCAGGTGTTTGCCGTCACAAATCCCTTGTACTCTCTGTAACAAAGAGAGAGAGAAGTCTCTGTAATAAAAGTGAGATTCACCGTTCAAATGTCGGTTATTACGGCACTTTTTTCTATACTTTCAATAAGTATTATTTATACTCTATATTGAATTAAAAAAATCTATTTCTAAAGAAGAATCTTCTACATAAAAAAGTAATAATTAATCACAACTTACGAAGATTTCATGCTTGAGTTCAAGATCGCCACCTACGCGAACAAAACGTTATAATATATATAAACGAAATAAACGATAAAAGTGCTTTACGCGACGTAACCGTGACCAAATAAAAGTGGAAAGGCTTATAACGTTATGCTGGACAAGGACTGCCCCCCATCTACAAAAACCATTAGGTTGGGTAAATACAATGAAAGTAAACATCGTTCTATAAAGGCTTGTTTGGCTTGCGAGATACTGCTATGCATGTGAGCAATACAGATATTTTTGAAATAATAGTTATTTACAAAAGAACCATGTACGAAAAAGTGTTAATCTGAATCTAGCATTTCAATTTTGCTCATCTATGCATCACTGTCTGAGTAGTCATCATTGTCATTATTGTTATCTCTGCTGCTTTCCCTTATAAAAATAGAACGTGGATTTATGTAGGTATTTAAAGTATTCCACCGACTAGTATCAATATTTTAAATTAATTTATTAAAATAAAATATGAGTTCAATAGAATACTAAGACTCAGTAAAATAAAGCGGAAAAAAACGTTTTTAATACGCAAATAACTTTTCTTTGAAAGCTGTACTTTTCAAGTAACAGTTGACAGATCGCGGTCATTCGAGGTCATTGACGTTCCTATTTTTTTTGGATTGCATTGTACATACGCATATATCCATGCCTAACGCGGTTACAACAAACAATGTAACAAAGACCTTCACAAGCAGAGCTACTTCGTTGAGAACGAGCGGCCGAAATTAACCTTATACATAATTCTCGATGTACCAGAAATTGTTAAGCTAACTACAAAAAACAAAGAAGGATCCGATTGTGTATGAAGAAAGGAATATTGGTATATTAAATATTTTTTAATTATAAAATTAAAGTGACAAACGAACTTCACTGCACCTGATGGTAAGAGACAACTGCAGTTCATGGACACCTGCAGCAAATTTCAAGTTGCGTTATCCCCTCCGAGAAATGAGATGGAGTGCCTCGCAGCCTGTAATCATACTGACTTCTTTACCCTTCAAAACGTAGCTTAGCAGTGCAAGCACTGTTATTTGGCGGAAGAAATAGGTAAGAGTGTGGAAACCCAGACGGACTCCTAGGTAGGAAAGGAGATCTACCACCTAGTTTAATGAGGGCTAATAATTTTCTGCTCACCAGATGTCACTGAGGTAAGGTTTTTGTTACACAATGTAATTTAATTGAGAAGTTGTTTTTTAATAAAAGTTTATCAGTTTCTAGAGTATTATATTAATACACAAAACAATGCGTCAGTGGTTTGTTCTTTAATTTTTTGCACATTTTTTTTTAATTTTTCTACTTTTATGAATATCTGTGGTTTGGTTTATTTATTTTTAATGTTATGGACATAAATTTATTTACATAACATAATATACAATATTTTATTATATACAATATTAAAAACTATAATAAAAAAAACTAAAACTAGTAATTTAATTATCAAACAGTCCTACTCCACGCGGTATCGTACCAAAGGTAGAGAGGCCGCCAAAGTGTCTACGCAAGTAGCATCCCACACTAGGGCTTTACCTCTCTCCCATTGTCATACCGTCGGGTCTCTTGCCATCGTCTCTAAATATTCCACAAGGCTCTAAAACCGAGGGAACATTTATAGAGACAAGAGCCCTTCGGATGACATCGTTCAAAGAACCGTGCCGTGAAAACCTACCATGACTTTTTCTTCAAGAAAGTCCGTGGAGCCCAAACTTGTCGACGCTGCTACCACAGGGGCACTGATGAGGTTGACAAATCGCTGCTCCTAGTCGGATTCCTACAGCGATGCGCAAGCTTTCCAATGTGGCGAGATTACTTGATGGTAAAGCGTGTAACCAGTGACTAGATTCCTTAGTCCAAACAGCTGACAATGCATCTACATTTTGATTCTTAATCGAGGATAGATATCGGTGTCTATGGGCCACAGCATCAGGTGGACTATTTGCTCGTTTTCCCTTACCGTTACCGTTACAGCCTATCGAAAGTCCAATGCTGAACATAGTTCTCCTCAAAGCTTCTTGTTTCAAGTGTGTGAGTGAGTATAATTTACATAATATCAATCAGTATTCGAAAGCAGTTTTAAAAAGAAATCGATGAAAAAGTTCGAGAAGACGAAATCGTAATTTAACGTGAAGCAATTTGGCAGCCCTACGATTCCACGGAGTAAAGAGAACGTGCAGAAAGTATCCGCTTCGGTGCGACGCGATCCAGATTTATCGACGCGCTAACGAATTACGCATATAACGCACATTCTTACGCCGTATTTTGAAATAAGATCCTGAAATTACACCTATACGAGATCCAGTTAGTGCAACAATTGAGGCCTAATGATTTGCGCAAGTCGTATGCCAAAACAATGTTGGATCGTTTCAGTAACTTTGACAACTTCTTGTTTTCCCACGAAGCTCATTTCTACTTCAACTATCACGTTAATAAACAGAACTGCAAATATAGGAGTAGCAAAAATTCCAAAGCCAAAAAGCCCCTTGAAAGGCTCCTTTATTCGCCTAAGGGCAGCAATATCAAGGAGGGGATCCATTGGGCTTGGGCTTTTTGAAAATGTTACGGAGTTTCTGGCACTACTGTCGGACAATCGGAATTCGTGGTTGCAGCAAGATGGAGCCACACCCCACATCTCTGACGAGTCCTTGCCGGTAGTTAAAGAGTTCATGCATCCATCCATCCATTACAGCTTATAAAAGTCTACTGCTGAACATAGGTCTCCCTTATAGATTGCCTCATGGGGGGATTTTACAATAGTTGCTAAGCTTGGCAAGCGAATTGGCAACCCAATTTTTTTATCAGGGAGATGCTGCTGCCCATCGCCTGTTTCATTTTCCCTCTGTCGCCTCTTGCGACACCTTCGGGACCATATGGGGTGGTGGATATTCTTACACCGCCATACACGGATAATTCTTTAACAACAACTCTTTAGTTGTTCCTAGCTTATTTCTAGGAGAGGCGACATCCCGATTTATTTTTATTCACTTCACCGCTTCACTTGAAAGTAAATAGAAGAATCCACTGCAATCTTACGGTCTTTGCCGAAGGGTGTTTGAAAATTTCCGTGCGCGTTTAAAAGAATGCCTTAGTCGAAACGGTTGTCATTTATTTTTGAAAATTAAATAATACCCACCTTTTGACTATATTGTAAATATTTTTTTTAATAAAACATATCGTTTTTTATGAATGTTTTGAATTTTAACAAATTCATTGCCGACAATTATAATTATTAATTAATTCAAATAATATTTAAGGTATGATGGATTTTCAGCGAGTTGTTAGAGTATTCCATTTTTTTTCCTCAATTCGTACTAACACTTTTTTCAACAGCACTCACCAAACTGTTGTCAAAAAGACAAACTCTTGCAGTCCCTTTGATTTTTGCAGGCTCCCTAATCACGGATTCCCTTTGCGGGTTTACGCATAGTTAAAATCACAGCATATATTTTTAGAGTTGCGGTAGGGAAATGTCGGAGTTGTGTTTATTATCGTTTCTACGATCGCAAGAACAGAGTTTATTAATGGTAAATATGCGATGTTATGCATATAAGAACATACCTACCAAATATTTTATAAATACCTAGTAACATAATGGCAATATACAAATCTTTTTTTGTTTATTTTTAGCAAACTAATATTTGTCAAACTTTTATGGTTCGTAAATTTTATTAATTTATTTAAAAATATAGTAGTTTTTCCAAAGTATTTTGAAGTTCATAAAATAGGCATTGATTATTTATTTGAGTTTTGGGAATCAAGAGAAATCATTCGTTAAATTAAACAAAATATATTACGATGTGTAACTTAGTCAGTGTAATTACAGTTTAACATAATTATCTTAAATAATTTTGCTTTTCCTAATGCCTCATCTACAGCATAAAGTTCTTTTACAATTTCGTTAATCTGTTGTTCTCGTAATAATGAGCCTTGTTCTGCATCTTTTTTTTTAATTTTGAGAAGAGTCTGTTATATTTAGTCCAAGTCAGAAATAATATTGCTCAGCAAATCAAATAAATCTGCATATTCGGCAGCTTTACCGAATATTCGTAATCGGCTGAATATTCGGCTATATCACCGAACATTCGTTAAAGTGGTACTCAAAGTGTCCACTGTAATGAAATGTACGAACATGTTTGTCCACATGTCAGATGTAACCTATAGACATTTGACCCTAGATAGCTCACCTTGATTAGTGCTTTTCAATTTTTCATACAGTTGTGGAATCACTGTTTCTATACGAGTATTCGGCCGAAAGTTCAGTAAAACTTACAGTTTTACCGAACTTTCCGCCGAATATTCGTATTTGGTGAAATCCATATTCGGCCCATCTCTATTAATAAGCCATAGCAACCATTTACCATCAAGTGGGCATTTACCATCAAGTGGGCTATGTGCTCGTTTGTCACCCTTATTCTAAAAAAATGCCAGCATACTTTTATTATTAGTAGGTAGCACAGTTTAACGATATCTTCACTTTCCCTTGAGGGGAAAGACCACAGATCTCAGCCTAGAACCGTCTTAACGCTATTAAAATTGAGCAACCACTACGCAAAAAATCGAATTGAAAGAAACAAAAAGAAATAAATAAAAAAAAATGACAGCGAAACTCACATTTTGCAAAAGAGATGATTTATTTTATTATAAATACATTATTATTCATTATATAAAAACAAAAATTATAAGCTTTATAAAATTAGACAGAAAACCAAAAAATATATTATCGACATCTTTGTCATGCACGCAAAATTAAAAACATTTTTTTTTTCATTTAGATTACACTTACTAAAAGCACATGAGTAAAGAAACCGTACCGTCTTTAATCATGTGCCAAAAGTATAAAACAGCTTGTAATAATAAATAATTCTGAGATGTGATAATATCTACAAAGCCGATTATCTTAAAAAAATTTAATTCACTCAAGTTCATTTTTTAGTAATGGTATATTTAAGGCAAGATCTGACAAAAACAACCCCTTATGGAGACTGCAATGATAATCAAATATTGCTGTCGGGAATCACATTTTGAAATGTACCTATTTGTTACAGTTAGAACCGTTACTTGGTTAAATGTAGTTTTGAACAGTCTTTTATTACCGGCCCAACCCGATTTAAGGAAAAAATATTTTTTTTTTTAAATATATAGAAACCATATTTTTGATTAAACCAGTTTGTCCTAAAATCAATAGGCAATAAAAAATATTTATATTATCAAACACTTTTTCAACCGACTTCATAAAAAGGAGGAGGTTCTCAATTCGACTGTATTTTTTTATGTGTGTTACATCAGAACTTTTTTTCTAGGTTAACCGATTTTGATGATTTTTTTTTATTTGAAAGCTGGTGCTTCACATGTGGTCCCATAAGAATTTATTGAAGTCGGTTGTACATTTTTTTTATTTTACCACTTGTCATTAAATAGGAGTATAAGTATTTTAATGTTTTAAGTAGGTCAAAATTTTAACTACCAGTCGCAGTCAAAACTACTTTAGTCGATATTTTTAGTCAAAACTATTTTGACCAAAATCTTCAGTCAAAATACTTTTGACTGTCTTCGTCGGTTTAGAAGGCCGGCATCGTATTTGCAATTCCCCTGGAGCATGTAGTTGTTCATGGGCGGCAGTAGTCACTTATCATCAGATGCGCCGCATGCTCGTTTGCCCCCTCTTAAATAAAAGAAGTATTCGCATATTTAGACTTAAGATGAACCGTATGAACGTAAATATTGCATTTATTTAAAGAAAGACCCCCACAATGTCCGTTGCCTGTAATGACATAATGTCAATAAATTGCACAGGTATAGGCAACCTAAATAAAGATAAAACAATAAAACTTGAATAAAACTATTATACGTGGTAGAGACATGCTGCAGCTATATTAATAGTATAGTTGTAGCACGAATGGGTCAGCTCGATCGGGGAAGGACCACTCTCACAGAATACCAGTGTAAAATAACAGCTTAATGCTGCTGTGTTGCGTATGGTGAGCGTAGAGAACCGGAGACCCTTTTTACTGCAAAAAAGGCATTCCATCTTAGTCCTCACGGCTGACAAGACATCTGCATTTTGATTCGCAAACGAAGATAGATGTAGATGTCTATGGGCCACAGTAACTACTTACTAGTACCATCAGGTAGACTGTGCTCTCGCTTGTCACCCTTATACTATAAAAAAACTACTAAAAATAAAACTGTATTAAGGATTTCCTTTACATATTACTCTCTTTAGAACTTAATGTGCTCTTTGTTCAGAAACGATATTGTTAATATTAGTTAGACAGACAAATACGCTCCGGGGAGTGATAAACACTCACATTTATCAACATTAAGAAGCGAGCTTACTAACACAACTCTCGCGACATTTTAGTGCTATAGAATGTCCGATTTACTAAATATAGAATACATTATATTATAAGACTGATTAAGAATACTGCAGAAAATTGTTTTTTAATTACACGGGATAATTTTTTTATTCAGTTATATATGCGATATGGATATGGTATAAGATTTTACCTACAGATAAATACAAGATGGTCGCTGAAAAAATGCGATTAAATTCGCCTCGGTCCTTTTTAAGCTTTTTATGACATTCTATCCAAATTCTTCGTCTTTTAGTAAATGCTATTGCTACACGTGCATCAAAATCAAAATCAGAATCGCATTCTGACGAGCTGTCTAATAACAAATCTAGCAGCAATATCCGCCAACTCATTGTAGGTAACACTCTGTATAAACAATCCGCTCCAAAAATCACGTGTAGTAAGTTTGAAGGATTTCGAGTGAATGTATCATTTCGTATATTTTCGTATCTGCGTAGTCTGTGACTCGCTTTACACTGGTCAATAGAACCATCACCATTATGAGAATATAGGTTCCAGGGCTACTATCACGTGGTGAGTCGCTACTATTCCAATAAATACGAGACAAATTTCGAATCGGGATCGAATCCACGCAAAAGTTTCACAAAAAATATCGATTGCACGCGTACTTTGAAATCACGGCTCTTTAAAAGTTGTATTATATTCAAGTTCTACATATCTTGCTTATTTTAAATCTATATCTAAATTTCAAAATTTGGCAAATGTGTGATAGTAAAATAATTTCTACATCCGTGTATTTTAATTACGGATTCCCATATTTCCTGTGGCGTCATCGGCATGTAAGCAGCTCACTGCTAGAGAAAGATTGCTCTCAATTTATGTAACATTGCGAAATTACTGACATGAACACGAACACGCAAATAAAAAGCTGCTTGACGTAATAGAACCCTGGTAGCCCACGGTTTAATCACGCGGCATACATATCACAGTACACAAGCAACCCGCGTTTGATCCCTGCCGGCAGTAATAAAATTGCTAATTGAAAGTACCACGTGCTCGACGATGAAGGAAAACATCGTGAGGAAACCTGCATGACTAAAAAATTAAATATTTCGAAGACATGATGTGTAGTCCGCCAATTCACAGGAGCAGTGCTCCGTAACTTCAGAAATGAGACGAGACCTTTGCCCAGCTGTAGGCGAAAATAGGCTGCAATTTTACGTCGATCAAATTTTTAGATAGCGTAGAATCACGGGTTAGCAGGATCAATTACTTTGATTATAACTCTTTTTTTTATAGGATAAAGGTGACAAAATAGCACACAGTCCACCTGATGGTAAATAGTTGCTGTGGCCCATAAACATCTACATACATCCATCCTCAATTACGAATCAAAATGCAGATGCGTTGACACCCGTGAGGACTAAGATAGAATGCCTCGTTTCCAATAAAAGGGTTATCGGGTTATCTACACTCACCACACGAAACAGCAGCTTAACGCTGGTATTCTGTGAGAGCGTGGTCCATCCCCGGTCGAGCCGACCCATTCGTGCTACAACTATACTACTGATATAGCTGCAGCATGGCTGTACCACGTATAAAAGCAACTCTATTAGACTAACGCCTATTGTTGCTATATCAGCTACATATGCTCACCAGTAGATTGTTTTATGCTGATTAATAAGAAGATAGAGTGGAATAGTAATGCCTATTTTTTTTAACTAAGATTATGGCTTCCTAGATTTATTTTAGACTAACGACCCGCCCGGGTTCGTCATAGGATCTATTTATGTTGCCTGTTATCTATTAATATAAGCGTTATTGAGATTTAAGAATAATAAAACAGCATTTGTTTTATGTTTTGGATTTACAAAAAAGCTCCAAGTTCTTCGGATAAATATGGCAGACAGACTCTTCAATTTTGTTTATATCTATAGACTACAGATGATTTCTACGAGTCCCGCATGACGAAATGTCGAGTAACAACAGTATACGAGTATAACCAAATAAGGTTCCTCTAAAAATTCGCTGAAATCCATCTGGGCTAGACTATTTTATAAGACTAAACGAAGCCTTCATGAGTGCTGCAACTTAAGCGCTTTTGGCGCTAGAACTTAGGACGGACTATACCTATCAAAAAGCTTTAGAGTCTAGCAGAGAATATAGCGCTTTTTTACTTCAACGTAGCAACTCGATGGATCTAGTTATACGAAAGGTCTAAAGTCTAAACTAGCCGACCTGAATTACTAATTAATTATTACATAAATTAAAAAATTATTTCTTCTTGTTATTCCATTTCATTACCTACAGCCTATGCATCTCTGCTAGCTACCATCTAAGAGTTATGTGAGAAATGCACACTTGTTTAGCAAAATCCACCGCTTTGCTGCTGGATTTAGCGCTCAACACCCTAACGGACCTGGCCGCAGAGCCTTTCACCTCGACTTATTTCTTTGTATAAATTCCTACCAATTTTCACATTGTCTACAATTATTGGATATCCAAAATTTCAGCGACAGTCGAATACCGTTTATTTACTCCTCTTCTTCTTGTTATCAACCAGTAAAACTAAACTGCTAGACATGGGCCTCTCCCGTGTAGGTAGGTTTTACTATTTTATGAGGTAGGATATATAGGTAGGATTTTTGAGGATGTCTCACACCTTTGACCCTGCCCCAGTGCCCAGGCACAGGGCGAAGACCCTGGAGGGGCGCAGAAATGACCAGACCAGAACCAAGTTTTGGGTCATGCGTGTTAGTTAGTAGCATGCATACCTACAATGTCTATTATTTATCGCGTAATACGGATGTAGAAGCACCCTACTATCAGCAATATACTGAGAAAGTTATAGAAGCTCGCACCGATTGAGAAAAGGCTAGTTATGGCACTCTCGCTGGGCTTTTCTCAGGATGTTAAAGAAGATACCACGCCACCAACTTCACAGATATTCTTCTATTAATTAGGTTCATTATCAACCACAAAATTTTACGAGAAATCGCGTCACCCAGTGCCTATATTACGATGATCAATAAACTACTGATGCGCTACTGATTACAGATTGCAGATATCAAACTTGTTAATTTAATCAACTTACAACGTAAATTTATATATTTTGTAAAACTCAGCTAATATATTTAATTTAAAAAAAAATATTGCCCTGTTAAATACCCTTCCTACGTACACACAGAAGAATATCCCTAAAATGAGGAGAACCCCTATGAGGCAATCTATGGAGGAGACCTATGTGGACTTCAGCTATGTGGACTTTAGACTGTAATTAATGAATGAATGAAGGCATACAATAGAAGAGGCACGATATTGGACATTCAATAGTTACAGTCTTTCAAAAGTCAACTGCTAGACATATTTTATACGTGGTAGAGCCACGCTGCAGCTATATTAGTAGTATAGTTGTAGTACGAATGGATCGGCTCCACCGGGGTAGGACCACGCTCCCACAGAATATCAGCGTAAAATAGCAGCTTGATGCTGCTGTTTCGTATGGTGAGTGTAGAGAACCGTAGACCTTTTTTACAGGAAACGAGGCATTCCATCTTGGTTAATCGAGGATAAATGTATATGTCTATGGGCCGCAGCATCCACTTACCATGAGGTGGACTGTGTGCTCGTTTGTCACCCTTATTCTATACAAAAATAGGTCCCAACCATGAATTGCCTCATAGGGGAGATATTTTCCATAGTTGCTACGCATGGCATGCGGGTTGGCAACCACAGTTTTTTATTATTTTTAGTAGTCATACATCAAACAGGAGATGCTTTTTTACTTCCCTCTGTCGTGTAAGTATGTTCATCGCTTACTTGATAGTAATTGATGAACATTTCTGCAACACCAGAAGAATCTCAAATGTTGACGGACTTCCCTAAATTAATGACATTTATACATAAGTACCCATTTAGTATCCATTCTGCTTTTTACCACATTTTTACCTTAAGGTAGAGTCCGTTTACTTTAATCTTTGCATGTCAGCTACATGCAAAGATTAAAGCAACTTTGCAACTTTAATGTTGCCCCAAAACGATGGATCGCAGCGTCACTTAATTACCTACTTCCTCTAAACAACATAACTTCAGGCTGTGAAGAAAGTATTAAATTAACCATTTTGTAATACCTATCTGTTTCACCATCTTAAGAATGGTAGGATTTTTTAAAACTTTAAACCATTTCATCAGCGAAGTCATATGACATGCGATTGATCTTATTAATTAAATTTTACACTTACTCGTATATAATCTTTTGCACAAGCAAGCAGATTTAAAGGTCGTATAAATATTTGAATGTCTTTGGACACAAGCTTTAAAATTATATTTTTCAATAGGTATTACCTACTTAGATCACTGTAATTTACTTATCCTTTTTAAAACGCATGATATTAGTAAAATTGCATTAGTCAGGCATTAAGTTTCCGTAAAAATATTGGGAAAGCGTTAAATTAATGTTCATTTGTCCCTTTCATATATTATTTACATAAGCGCCACCTATGAGTTTCTTTCCAAACTTTCTAACAACGTGGTTCTGAAGACATTTTATAGTTACAGATCGTATTTGTAGATGTCGCTGAACACACCTTCTTCAATCAAAATATAGAGGTCATGGATGTCACTATAAATAATTTTATGATGATATTGCAGCTCTCTTATTGCGCAAAAAGAAGAAGGGGTTCAACGTAGGTTGATATTTATTTTTTCTATGTCAATTTTTTATGTTTGATAATCGACTTCTCGAAAACGGCCGAGCCGATTTGAGTAATTCTTTTATTATCTAAGGATGGAAAAATAGAGAATGATTATCACCTTAAACTTGTGATATTTCATAATATATTGAAAGGATACAAAACATCTAAAAATAATAAAAATTGTTATTTTATTCTAGCAACCTTTAGAATTTAGATACTCACCGAGCTCAGACGAGTAGGCACGAGTACGAGTACCTACCTATATAAACGCCTTATTCGGGTGTTCTCGCTACTCGGCCCGATTCTCAGAGTAATTATTGCCTTATATAGTATATTATCTATGGTAATTACATACGTAGATGTGCATAGAGAGAACCTAAAATTCTACATAAATTGAGTCAATATACTTGTCTAGCTTTTTCTAATTTAATGTTCAAGTAAGGCAAAAAGAGACAAATCTATTGAAAGATGTTGCGTGTAATTCATAGGTAGGTACGTGGAAATAGAAATGACAAGTGGTCATCTTTGATCTCTTTAAACTATCCCAAATATGAGAGTAAATACGCTCGTATCTTCTGATTTACTAGAAAAATGAACATCCCTATTGTAGTAGTATTATATGTGACGTTGCTTCACAAAACATGACGTCTTTAATCTATAGAGATTTCGCTCACAATGTTAGCAACAGTTGACATCGATATACTCGTTTTTGTTTAGTTATTTAATTTTATTATATGTGTAAATATATAAATAAAACAGGACTAGACTAATTATTATTCGAACGACCAAGTAAATTGTTTTCTAAATCAAGTGATAATTTTTTTTATTACATTCAAAATTCAAAATTCAATTACATTGCAAATATTCGTTTCGAAAACTTAAAAACTAATAGTTAAGGAGGTATGCATACTAATTCTTGACAGACACACGGTACATAAGCGAGTTGAATCCCATTTGTAATCCAAATTTTTCACGACTGTTTTCTGGATCACGACAACAGCGCTACTTACCGAGTCCAATAATTGTGAGTGTGAGTGTTCATTAAAATCGGTGCAGCCGTTCTCAACTGATCTAAATCTTTCATACAGGCGGCAATTAATTTTAATTTATATAGATTTACCTCTTGCTTAGCGGAAAACCATCGTCTATATTTAACAAAGCTTTTTCTGCTTGGATGAAAATATTTCGAAATCATGAAGTTAAGGCAGGATCTTGATTATGCCGTGTAGCGGCGGCGTAAAAGAATCCACTGCCTCCCACCAAATAATATATATTATTACTGAAGCTCTAAGACTCCATACCATCCCGTGAGTATCGTAAAAGACGACAGAGGAAAATAAAACAGGAGATAGGCAACAGTATCTTCCTGATAACAACCCAAAATAATAAAAAATTGCGGTTGCCAACCCACTTGCTAAGAGAGGGAACTATGGCAAATATTCTCTCTACGTTCAGCATTGGACTTTTTATAGGCTGTAATTAATTAATGAATGATGGATAATATCTTGAGTTCTTGAGGGAGCAGAGAGGAAAACGGGTAATACGTTCGTAAAGCCGCGTATCGATTACGCGCTCCTGGTGCGCGCGCCATGAATGACCGCGCCAACCAGTGCGTTCCGTGGAATGCGCTCCAAATGTTCGAAGTGTATCAATTAAGCGCGCCTGACGCGCGCGGCAGCCGTTCCACCCAGCGTTGTTCTTGATACGGCAATTGCCGTAATATACAGCATTCAGGTATCTTAAGCAACAAAAATACGGTATACGGCAGCTATTTGATTACCGTATTAAAATATACGGTAATTGTCTAAAGTAAACAAAAAAAATATTTCGTATAATGGAACGTACCAACTTGTGAACCATAGATCACAAAGTACTTTTGCCACAGATAAAGTAGAAGCGCCACGATCAGAAACGTCAAACGTTAACAGTATTCAACTAGATTCAACCTTATCGCTGAGAAATGAATGTCTAAAATGTTTAGTTCTCATTCTAGTAGGTTCTTCACCTTTACTCGGGTAGGTTCTAGGTTATGTGGGGAATCCCCGGAATAATTGTTACTGCGCTGTAGCTATTGTGGTTCTATCATAAATGCTTTGTTTTGCTTTATGTACGATCTATCAGTGAAAGCTATTTTACGAATATTTTTTAAAGTTTTAATTGAAAATGAGTGATAATGAGTGTGACAATGACGACAGGCCACCTACGCCGAAAAAAAGGTAAAAAGTAAACACATAAAATAGAAGTACAGAAAGCAGTGGGAAAGTTATGAAACGTTTAAGAATTGGATTGTCCCTGTCAATGATGACCCCAACAAGGCAAAATGTACAATGTGCGGTGTCAAACCTTCTTGCGAAATTTCAACTTTAAAACGTCATGTTTCAAACGCCCAACACGTAAGAAAAGAATCAACTAGCTCTTCTACAAGAGATGCCAGCACTTACTTTCAGAATCGACAAACCGGTCATAATAGGAAAGTAATGGAAGCCGAAATAAAACTTAGTGTATTCGTCGCAGAGCACAACATATAATTTTTATGGCTATGGATTAATTATCAGAGTTGCTAAAATCTTGCTTTCCAGACTCCAGAATTGCTTTCGAAATTGCCATAAAACGAAAAAAATGCACATCTACGGTAAAAAATGTTAATGGTGATTTCCAAAAAGATAATTTGGACAACATATTAAAAATAATAAATTCAGAGTACTGGTCGATGAATGAACGGATATTTCGGCCACAAAAACCATGTGTATTATTATCCGTTATTTTAGTGAGTAGCAAAAAAAAGGTCATGTCCTCACTATGGGAACTGGTACCTTTATTTGAGGCAGGTGATTTTACGAGGGCAGCAGAGAGAGTTACAGCAGAAGCCATGTATGATCTCATTATAAAGAAATTTACTGATAGAGGGATCCCGTTAGAAAATATTATAGATAATCATGATATAGTATTATTTGCTGATGATACTTCCTTGATTTTTAAAATTAAACGTCAATCATTTAAATGTGACGAAGTGAATAATGCTATATCAAAATTTGGTGCATTGGTTTAACGTTAATAATCTACATATAAACGGAAATAAAACTAAATGTATTAAATTTACAACAACGAATATTAAAAATCTGAGTACCAATGTGTTTTTAAATGGGGAAGAACTGAGCCCTGTTGAATCCACTGTTTTTCTTAGCATCACTCGACGCAAAGCTTCAGTGGGGCCCCATATATCCAAATTAGCAAGCAGACTAAGTTCTGCAGCCTATGCTGTAAAAAGATTAGAGGTCTCACTAGTGTCGAGACAGCTAGATTAGTTTATTTCAGTTATTTCCATAGCATAATGTCTTATGGGATTTTGCTATGGGAAATGCGGCTGATCAGAAACTATTTTGTTTTACAGAAGAGGCCATTAGAGCTATTTACAACTTAAAACCGAGAGAGTCTCTTAAAGATAAATTTAAAGAAATAAATATATTAACTTTGGCCTCTCAGTATATTTACGAAAATTTAATGTATATTCACAAAACAAAGGTAGTTTTAGTAAAAAAGTGATATACATTCTGTAAACACTAGGAATACACACAAGCTAATGATACCAGTTTCTCGACTCCACAGAGTCAGTAATTCATTCTTGGGGCAATGTATACGCTATTACAACAAGGTCCCGGAAAGTGTACAGGCTCTCTCTATTACCAAGTTTAAATGTTTTGTTAAGCTAAAACTGTATAAAAAGGGTTATTATAGTATAAATGAATACATGGTTGATAATAACCCCTGGGAATGAGGTGGTCGCTTCCAAGCAGTTTCTAAAATAAATTTTGTACTTAAATAGTTTGTGCAGCCATTAATGTAAAATTTACTTTTAAAAATGTCCCGCTGGGTTTCTTGCTGGTTCTTCCCAGGACAGAAGTTTTTTCGAACCATTGGTAAAGTAAAAAATGACTTTCAATAAGAATTACACATGTGATCTATATTGAATAAAAAAAATTATTCTATTCTATTCTATAGGATTTGAGTCAGACCGCTGCAACGTTATGATGGGATCACAAAATTCAGTAGCCAGTTTGAGAGAAAATTCTTAGAATTATTCTTAAATGTATATGCCATTCTATGCATTTGTGTGCCAGTGAGGCATGCAAAAAATTACCAAGACGATGCGAAGATTTAGCGCGAAACATTTACGTTTTTTTAAACAAGTTCAAAACGCCAAGTCCAATATTTGGAATTTCAAGTTTTCACTAACACAAAAATCCACAAGATTTTATATCCATCGCAAACTCGGTGGCTTTCCCTGCTATCGGTTGTGAACAGGCTGCTTGAACAGTGGAAAAGCCTTCAATTGTTATTTACGCAGAAATGGCTCGAAACAAAAACTGTAGCTGCAGAATTAATTTACCGTGAGCTGCATGACGATTTCATTTAGCTTTACTTATTATTTCTGAAATGGATATTATCAAAATTTATTAAACTCGACGAGTACTTTCAAAGCGCAGACTCAAAATTGTTAAAAAGTAACGTACAAAGATTTATTAATGTGTTACATGCAAAGGGATTATGTTCAACAAAATGATATCAGCTCAATCGTCCCAGAAGATACGCGATATTTCCTCCCACAAATGTATTTGGGGGTAAAAATTATGATAGAAACACAAAAACCAGATATATCAGCAAAAAAAGAAGAATTAAAAGAGTTTTACTCTCGCTGCAGAGATTTCCTTGTCACAGGCCGCAAAGAAATTAAAAAAGGTACGACTTCTCTGACGATTTACTTCAACTTTTAAAATATTTATCACCTGAAGAAGCAGCTAGTAATCAAACAAGAAATGTTTGTCCATCCATTTTACCGCGTATGCAAAAGTTGCCACGAATCGTCAATAATGCCGACAATTTCCAAAAAATTGATGATGAATGGAGAATGCTACCAGTGGTAAATAAATTACCATTATATGAAATTAGCTCACAGAAAACTGATGAGTTTTGGATTAAAATCTGTGATGGAACAGAACTAAAAACATTAACATCTTTTGCTTTAAATGTTTTATGTCTGCCACACTCGAACGCAGACTGGGAGCGTATCTTCAGAGAAGTAAATAATATAAAAACGAGTATTAATGGAACTCTTCTAGCCAGACAAGCAATCCATAAACCAAACGAAACGATTCGTAAAATGAAAGATAAAAAATAGTACGACCTAAATGCGACATAATCAGAAGTACTGGAAATTATTCAAAACCTATATGATGAAGAATAAAATTAGTACAACTATGCAACTATATATATTATGTAAAAAACATGTATTTTATGTTTTTTTTTTAAATTTTAACCTTCTAAATAAATATTTCGTACAATATGGTATTTTTCTTAGTTTTCCCTAAAAATCCGGCAATTTTAGAATTAGAATACGGCAACTCTAAATTTGTGAGGAACAGTCTCGGTTCCACCTTCCAGTGTTTGACCGTTCAACGTGGATGTCGGTCGTCTACGAGCAGCTGCCGCTTTCATAGTTCCATGCATGCATCTTCTCTGAGCGCTTTTTATGATAAAAGCGACTTTTGCTATTCCACAGTAGTTCTTTTGAACTATATAAGTTTATCAATTTACGGCAACTGGTTATCCATAGCTTGGAACGCAACGAACACACGAATAATGAAAACAAACGTCCCAACTGGCGCGCATAAAAAACCGACACCAGATGGAGCGGCCCGCTCCACGTTTGAGCGTTCCAACCATAGAGATATACCTATGGAGGCGGCATATTCTACTATAGAAATAATAGTTATACAAATATCTATAATATCGACACACACTTGTCAAAAACAGTTTTGTCTCTTTTTAACAAAGCAGTAGCTGTAATAGAAAAGAGAGACAACTACACTTTGTCAAGTGCTTATTTTCGTAACACTTTCGTGTGACGTCATTAGCTCATCCATGCGTGACTGCGCCGCCATGTTAAGCGCCAAGTTTTGTGGTAGATCTGCTGTCAAACTGTCAAAAATCAGTGACAAAGTGTTGTACTAGAAATTATTTTAATAGATTAATTTTGTTCAGAAATAAATAAATAATATTAATAGTTTATAATTCCCGGATATCATGTTTCATGATCATGCCAGATTTTCGAATTTCAAATAAACAAAATTAATGTACCTACCTGTGAAAAATAATATTTTTCATTTAAAATCTGAATATATATATTATTTTATATTAAAAATACTATAATATGGGATCAGGGATCTCCATCCCAGTAATATTGTACAGTAAACAAATTTGGTATACAAGCAAAAAATCTTCTCAAGAATCTTCCTACTACTCTGTCAATATTCATTTTTATTGTGTGCGTTATAACTTTTCACTTGATTTGATTGAAAATATAGCCCTGTACCTATATAAATACCTACGGAATAAAATAAATAAAGCAACATATTCAATTATATGAAATGAGAACAAATTCATATTAGTAAAAATATCGATATCAGCTGCCCATATTGCTGAGTTACAACCCTATAAAGGCGGCCATTTTATGCGCCAGTGTATTGTAGGTAGTCACGCTAATTCTGTAGGTATGCCCAGTCCATATACTTCTAAGTCAGTGGTTCCAACGAACAATTTGGCGCGCGTTCTAAAGCGGTATCCATTTCGCGCGGCTGGAGCGCGCGCCAATGTTCGACCTCTTGGAGCGCATAATCGATACGCGGGTTAATCGATTTATTGGTATTTGTGATCTAGCGATAAAATATAAGGCAGACCGCGGTCGTGCCACTGTTATTGTACTATCATAGCAGTGCCCTCTGTGTACGTTCCGTGAAGCAAACCCAGTGTCGATTAAACAAACGCAGTTATTATTCCCTGTGAAACCCATAATAAGTCTAAGGATAATTTGGCGGAAATATACCGGCTGAATTTAAGTAGATTTGTACGTGGTAGAGCCATGCTGCAGCTATGTTAGTAGTACCTATAGGTAGTTGTAGCACGAATGGGTCGGCTTGACCGAGAAAGAACCACGCTTTCACAGAATACCAGCGTAAAAATAGCAACTTAAGGCTACTGTGTATCGTGTGGTGAATGTAGAGAACCGAAGACCCCTTTTACTGGAAATGAGGCATCCCATCTTAGTCCTCACGGGTGATAACGCATCTGTATTTTGATTCGTAGTTGTTCGTAGTTGAGGATAGATGTAGATGTCTATAGGCCATAGCAACTACTTAACATCAGGTGGACTGTGTGCCCGTTTGTCACCCTTATCCTATATAAAAAAAGATTTCATAGTGACCTTTTCACGATATAGGTATTTTAAATTATACAACGATAGTACGAAATTCCGCATTATTCGACTACGTTTTTGTTGTAAGATGCATAAACTTTCATTGATATAAATAAGTATTACCAATAGTATTCTATGAGTATTACGAACCGGGCTAGTAAAAATCTCTAATTTTACTAAGTCATAAACTAAATGAATTTATCGACAACGTTTTTGTGCACATCAATAGAGGTGTCTATGGAATAGAAAAATGGCAATAACCTTGTAAAAGAAAGGTGGGAATAATATAGCTATCTTATTTTGTACCATTTTAAACGTCATATGTTCAGCTATAACAATTTTATTTTTATTTTAGGACTCTCTCTATGGTTGTAATTACTCTGAGGCCCGAGTATTCGCCTGTTCTCCACTCAATGTCGGTTTTTTTGCATGAGGAAAAGGAATACTTGTGTGTATTCGTATCGGTGTTTAGATACTTGTCATTATTCGCTTGACCCGTGAACTTTTAAACTTTATTTTTCTTATAAAATAATTTAAAAATAATAATAATAAAAATACCTACCTACTGTGATTGTGTTGGATTGGAGTATCGAATCCACTATTTTTATAGAACTTTTATCAAGGAGAACCCGTGATATGTGGGCCTAGAAATCAGTTTTAAATAAATATTAATGAAAATAAATATTTCATCATCATCATCATCATTACAGCCCTTCACAAGTCTACTGCTGAACATAGGCGTCCCCCAAGGAATGCCACAAAGCACAGTCCTGAGCCATCTGCATCCATTGATTCCCTGCATGTCTTGCCATTGCCAGGTCGTCACTCCATCTAGTGGGGGGCCACTCCACACCCCCCAAATAAATATTTATGAGTCTATAAATATCAAGTAGACATAAATTCGTAACAACGAGACTCACGTCATCCATGTTTAAAAGATCTACGTTGAATGAATACAGACGAATATGTAAAAGCGTCGTACTCGTCCACGAATAACTCGGCGAGTTACTCGTCAAGTTGCTCGTGTCGATAATCTAGTGTCATTACTCATTAGTGTTTGATGGCCGTTGTATATAGCTACTTGTTGCGTGAATGATTAACGGGTGCTTGCAAAGTTTATCGTATTAGGTGCTTTACAGCAAGGGTTACGAGGGGGGACTGAGGTGTTTGATATATTGATCTCATAGATAACTAAGACGAGTTAATTACCTTCAACTTTTATATCACATTATTAAATTAACAGGTTATGTGTAGTTATGTTAAATAAATTATGAAGACTTTTCTAGATTTTTGCGATGCAAATTCCTTTATTTACTCATCACATAAGTTACAAGTAAGTTCTTTGCTAATTCACAATTTATGGAAAGAACTGATTAATTATTCAGTCGATTGTTTAACATTGTTGTCCTATATTTGTTTTCTATACACGACATCCTGGAGAAATAGCCTATAAAAAGCTTGGCGTGCGGCTTAGTAGATCGAGACAGTATTTCATAGCGGCACACCACTTTACAAGGCGCAAGTACTGACTTATAATGAATACTGTTCTCATCTCTGGGCTGGTGCACCCCAGTGCCAACCTTCCACTTGACAGCATTTGGTGAAGAGCGGCTCGAATCGTTGACGACCGGGTTCTTTCTGATCGGCTCGATTCACTGACGCTGTGAGGAGATGTTGCATCCCGTTGCAATTTCGAAGGCATTTATCGCGAGGAATTGTACGGATTAATTCCAGTCGCCAAATTCCACTATCGCGCATCGCGACATAACTCACGATACCATCCACACCATCTGGATGCTTGGCGGTCCACACTTCTTTGTGGAATTGACTACTACGATTTTTCCGGACCGATTTAGGAGCCTTCATGAAACGAGCTTACTCCTTTTTAAGTGGTTAGCACCTGCGATTTTGTGATTCAGATGTTTGTTGGCGGCGGTCGACACATCATCAGGTGAGCCGCATGCTCGTTTGCGCCCTATTCCATAAAAAAGCAGGCAGCAGTGTCAAAGGCACAGAGTCATTGAGTTCTATGTACTACGTACTAGAGAAGCTATTCCAAACAAAAAATGTGCGCTACTCTATGTCTTCGCGCATGCGCGGTAGATAGTAAAATATTACGATATTATTTCCTATTTATTCACTTGAACAATAAAAAAAATTACTTACTTGACTACTGAATTGTTATTTACGTAAGGTTTAAACTTTAATTTGAAATCTCGTATTATTATCGCCGCTCCACACTGCATGAATATTGAAGCTACAGTAAATGACACTAAGGTGTACAGATTGCAGTACAGTTCAGTTGAACATAGTGAATGTTCGCAATGCGAAATCTAGTGTGTAGTACATATATATCAATGCACAGAGTACTTTGTATAGTCAAAGATGCGAGACTCCCTACGATGGTAGAGGCTCATGCCCAGGTGTGTACCAATGTTTACATTTATATTAATAAATGAAAAACGTTTGTATCGTCATAATTATAATTATTTATTCATGGTATATTTATTTGAATACATCAAAAATTTTTGGTGTAACACGAAAAACGCTATCGCAACCTCCTGGCCAGTGGCCACAGCCACCCACGTGTACAAATAGGCCAGTGCATATTGTTCGTATGTTATTGTACATCATCAGGAATGTACTAAACTCTACCTCTACTTAGCTCCAATAATGTGTCTCTAAAAATTATAAATTCAATTATACACGTTAATGTTTAAAATTAAATACATTAAATAAAGTAATTATAAAATATTAAATCAGTCATTTACAAAGCATTTGTTTTTTTTTTTTTACAACAGTACTACGAATACTAGTTTTATTCGATTATTGTTTTAGATTTATTTCTTGATTTGGGACTGGGCATATTGCACTATGGGGAGATACAACACGTTTATTGGATCAAAAAGTTTTACTCCAGATCTATTTGTATGTAAAAATATCATAAGCCCCAATCGTACTATCATAAAAATCTCCTTACACGTTAATCGACATTAGCAAGTGATTAATATCGCACTTCTTTATTCCTAATATTTCTGTCCTACATTGTTTCACAAGATACAAGAAGCCCACAACACTAAATCCACGAGCATTACACCATTTTCAATATTGCTTTTCTTCAATTGCACGCCTAATATTATTTTTTCTAATATAATCACTTTGAAACTTACTGTCTAATCTAAGTAAGTACCTAAAAATCTAAGGAAATGGCATAAATTGAAACTTCTTAAAGTTTATGTGCAACGGCCGCGGCCGCATTTTTATTTTAAGTAGTCCGAAGATTCCTCACTCAATATCAGTTCGATAATAATCAATTATTATTTCTATTGTTATTTATTTACTAACTTTACATATATTCGAGAATTAAAAAAAAGACATTTCACATTTACACATTAAAACATTTTACAATGGCTAAGTATAAAGCAATACTTTTACTTGTAATTGCAATTAAAAATCGTGGTTATGGTTTGAATTTAACAAAGTTTTTTTTAATCGAGGAAAACACTACTTAAAACTAACTATAAATAACTACTCACTAGTAAATACTGACATCGTCCACAGTAGAAAATGTACACCTCCTAAAGAATTAGGTACCCAATAATCACAAACATACATGGTGTTTAAAAAATCATGCTACATTTATTTTACACGAGATACTGCTATTTACAAAAATATACATCGCACACATAAAATATTAAACGAGCACACTATCGAGTCAACACGCACCTGACGAACAAATATCAAAATTATAAATAAGTAACATAGCGTAATATGAAACTATATTTACAGTATTTGTCATTTCGCAACCTATAGAATACTATCAAATCTTTTTTACAAAACATCCACCAAAGAGCAAAGTATTACTAAAAGTAATAAACAACTTCACAGGCAGTGACCATCTTAACTTGTAGGTATAATCGTGAACTACAAATATTTGAATATTAAGTATGAATCTACGAGTATATCTACATTCATACAATGTTCATCTACGAGAATGATCCGTGATACATGCTAAATAGCTTTTCGAACTCAATTTGTAATTTTAGTATTAAAAATCTATAAAAAATTACAGTTTTCAAAAATTGCAGAAAAATTATCATTTTTACGTTTTCCATAATTTTAATTAAAAATCCTTAAAAAAGTAATGGTTAATCATTTTGAGATCTAATGATACCAAATGTATGAAAACATTGCTTTAATTTTGTGTGGCGGGAAACTTTTTGTGATGTCAATGTAAATCTCATCACGCTCTACTGTGCTTAAACGACTAAATCTCTATTTCGATTTAGCAGTTTTTAATCCATAAATTATTACCGTCCTAGTAAAATATGTATGTAGTTAGATTAACACATATTATATGTATCATTAGAACGTAAGAGGTAGATGCTATACCCTATTTGAGAACATAAAAACTGCTAACAGAGATTTTCGCTTTATTAAATACGTGATGGCGTAAAAGATGGTAGATTATTACCGTCACAACCATTTCCCTCTTTATTCATATAAAAATAAAAATATGATAAGGTTTTAGCACTTTAGCCGCAGATTTGGCGGATTACAATGTATTTAATTTATATTTTTAAAAGTTGGAATAATCTTTTTATTTCTTTAATGTACAACAACACTAAATACTCTTTTTTATCTTTCTGTAAATCCAGCTAGTTACATTCCTATTCCAGAAATTTTCAATAAAAAATTAAATATAATATTTTTAAGACACCATTTGCCTGTGACCGTTCTGTCCATTTCCATTTTGTGAGGGGAAAAGAACGCCTTCGTACGTGACTCCGTTGAGCTCTATTGAGACGACGAGTTGTTGGTCGCCTGTGGTAGCGTCACCTGCAAAGAACAAAAGTTATTACTTTATCGTCCAGAGTTGTGTACTCATTAGTAGCTGCTAAGTATGTAAGAGTTAATGTTTAAAGAAGAAACGAATTTTTATTTACAAGCAATTACAGGTTTATATGGGAAGAGGCAACAATGACGGTAGAACAATATATTATTGACGTCATTCTAATTGAAGATATTGTTTTTTACCATCACAAAACTATCCGATTTACCTCTGTGTTATCCGAAAGAATATTACTTATACTTGACTTATAGGCTTTTGTCTAACTAAGTCAGAAAATGTTACAAAATTCTTTACCATTACCGCTTGCATCACAACTCAAACATTGGTTTAGAATAGTTAAAAACACGTCTCGACCAGAGAAGATATGATAGGGCATAGGAATCTATCTACTAAAAAGCTTACTGCGGCCACTCATAACTATACATGGCTACAGCACGAATAGGTCGGCTCGACCGGAGTAGGACTACGCTCTTACAGAATTAATACCGGCATGAAACAACTGAATAATGTTGATATGTTTCCTATGGTGAGTGTAGAAAAACGGAGACCCTTTTTACTACTAACGAGGCATTTATCTTAGTTCTCATGGGAGACAAAGCCTCTCCTTTCTAATCGACGATAGATATTAAATGTCTATAGGCCACAGTGGACTGTGTGCTTTTTGTCACACTTATTATATAAAAGAAAATTTCGGTCGGACTTACCTCTAGAAGTGATCTTAAAGGTAGCCCCATTAACGTGTGATATATGTAGATGTCTATGGACTACAGCATCCACTTACCATCATATGGACTGTGTGTTCGTTTGTCATTTATCACCTTTATTCTATTCTATGAGAAATATCTCGTTCAGACTTACCTCTAGAGGTGATCTTGAAGGCGGCGCCGTTGACGCCGTTCGCGTTGCCGTTGAGCTGCGGCGCGGGCGCGTGTGCGTGCGCGTGCGGGAGCGCGTGCGGGAGCGCGCGGCGCGGCGAGGGCTCGCGGGGGGAGGGCGGCCGCGGCGTGCGGCGCTTCGCGGGCGGCGGCGGCGACCGGCACGCCTCGCGCTTCCCGCTCGCGCTCGAATTCGGGCTCTCGCTTAGGTTCAGCGCCTCACTACAAAATACAACATTTCATTCATTCATCCGTTACACTCTTTCACAAATCCACTGCTGATAATAGGTCTCCACCAACAAATACCACAAAGCACGGTCCTCTGCCACCTGCATCCATCGACTTTCTGCATGCCTTACATCATTCCGTCATTATTCCATTTAGTGAGGGGCCGCCCTACACTTCGTCTACGGGTACGAGGCCTTTCGAGGCTACTCGTGAACCTTTCTTCCCCATCGGTTGTCAGTTCTTCGACCTATATGACCCATTGCCACTTCAGCTTACTAATCCGTTGGGATGTGTCGGTTACTCTGGTTCTACTGCGGATATCCTCATTTTTAAGTCTATCATGCAGAGAAACCCCGAACATAACCTTCTAGATAGCTGGCTGAGTGATCTTGAGCTTCCTCATACGGCCAGCAGTGAAGAACCACGTCTCAGATCCATAAGTCATCACTGACAACACGCACTGATTATACAAACTTGTTTTCAGGTTTTTAGATATACCTGACGAAAAGATGTATTATAATCTTCCGAACGCTGGTAATGCTGAGATCAAACTTAGTGAACTCGAAGCTAGTTGGAGACTGCGTGAACCGTCTAAACGCCCTGGGGTGTAACAACAGAGTCGTCTCAAAAAGCCTAGCCCGATTGACCCTTGAAACTCTTTATCACAATAAATCACTTAAGATCTGATCTGATATACCAGGCTTAAAACACTCTAAAACCTTAATCCGGGCTTATAATCGTAAATTCGCTTCAGAATCCCTGGGATTAAGTAAGATTAAACTGCGTATTCTGGCAAGAGCCCTGACTGGACACTGATGTCTAAAAAAGCACATGTCCATCCTGGCACTAGGCAATTCAAGGCTGTGCCGATTCTGTCCCTTAACGGAAGAAACATCTCTGCACATCCTAACTGATTGTGGACCCTTAATGCGCAAACGTAACACTCATCTGGGAAACTATGTACTTCGCCCAGAAGAAGTGAAATTGCTCACAGTCAAGCAACTCCTTCTATTTATTGAGGGCTTAGCAGTGAACTATAGCCATAGCAGCGATCACAATAGATCTTATAGGTTACAGTGGTACCGGCCTTTCTAGACCTGCATAGCTGCTCGCACCGAAAAAGAAATGCTGCCCAACCGAGTTAAATCAGTTGATTGACCTCTCTGGCGAAGTTTGACTTACGTAGTCGAACTATTTGTCCTAGGTAAACATACTCGTCGACAACTTCAAGCGTAGTGCTCCTAACAACTACCGGCATGGACGTTACAGATGACTTACTTGTATGTTATTACTTGTAGTTGTAGATTGTAGTAAGTAGCTGTTTCTTGAGATGAACGAGTGAAGACTTCAATAACTATTGTATTTTTTGCAGTTGCAACTATACTAATGGCAATCTTCTTTCAAGGATTACATTTGCAAGAGTCAATGTGGTTCCACATTAAACATTAAAATGACCAATGACTTAGAATAAAAACTATAATATTAATAAAGTAAAATAGAATACAGACTCGTACCGCTGCGGCTCGAGGTCCGGCTGCGGGCTGTTGTTGTTGTTGTTGTAGAGCGACCATAGAGTAAGACGTGACACGTCGATGGCACTCAGTGCAGCCTCACGCGGCGACATCATTGTGCCGCCACTGCCCGGCGGTGACTCAGAGCCTGGAATGAATACGCCTTATTATTACTGTGCCAATGAGCAATCCGCAACATTTTTTGCGTCTTTTTTTAAATTTAATACGTTTATGATATTTTCTTTAAGATTTATCTTATAAAGTTAAATCAAGTAGGATTACGGATCATTTAAAAACATTAATTAATAAGTAAAAAAGACAAAATTGATATAAAACTTTGTTACAAATGTGTCCAAATATAAAAAAATCTACATAGTAAGATCAAAGCCAAAGTAAGGTAATGCATGTCAACAAAAACGTAAGGAGTTATGTGTTAATACAAGTAATTAATAAAACGTCATAATCGACACAATACCCACATCATAGTTTTCCATCATATTATTATTAGTAACGCAATTCAATCATCTTTACAGCTACAGTAACTAAAAAAGGTAACAATAAAAGGGGGCGTCCATTAATTACGTGAGGCTATTTTGGCGATTTTTCTACCCTCCCCCACCCCATGGTGAGATCTCGTGAGATATGGGTGGATCATTTCACACCCCACCCCAGACTTTTCGAAATGCGTATTTTTAGTGTAAAAGTACGTTAATCAGAGCTTGATTTCGTTGGGTTTGTGTAAAAAAATACCCCAAACACCTCACGTAATTAATGGACGCCCAAATAAATAAATATAAAAAGCAAACTATATGACGAACCGTTTCTGATGAGGTCGCGTTGCTGTTGTATCATCTTCATGTACTCGCGCACGCGGAACTCGATGTCGTGGTTGTGGAGGTGTGGTGCGTGCATGGGCAGGCGGGGCACGGCGCCCAGCGGCAATGCCAGCGGCTGGGCCAGCGGCATCGACAGCGACACGCCGCGGTTCAGCGACGGCTGCACACGTTCACAAATACGTAACTTTAGGATCACATTTTGGGCTTGCGCCCACTCCTATCCTATCAACATTAGCGTACAATATGTTATATAGTCAACGCATCCGAGAGGTGCATAGTAGAAGCTGGCCCGAGTCACGCTTGGACAATCATTTTAATCATGATTGCAAATCTTATTCAATGTTTTCGACACCGAACTGAATACGCTAGGAAGAAGAAGCACACTACAAACGAAAAGCTTTTTCGAAGCAGTGAAGAGACACTGCTGCTCCAGAAAGTGTTGGCTATACAGGTTCTGGGAATTTATTTCATTTCAACTGACTGCCTTACATTTCGAACCTAAACACAGCAGAGGATGCGCTAGTGACTGCGGAAAAAGATAAGGTAGTGATGCCACGCTTCTAAGCAGGTTGTAAATTTGACGTGGCAGATCCCTTTTTGCAGCAAAAAACAATTCGGCATTTTTGTAGGACGTCGATTCAGCCGCGCAACTAGATTTAGTCTAGTGAGCAGTGCGGCTGCAACTAGTTTTATTGCACGCATAGGACCGTGTGGACTTATACTTTGCCAGACGGTATGGGTAAAAATAGACCTATCTTATAGTAAAAATCTAATAATATTTGTAAATACAATGTCATAAATTTTCCAGTTTTTTTAAATTATCATATTCAGATTTTTTAAATATAGTTAAAAATATAACAATACAAACAAAAATATTGAAGCAGCAGTTGTTTGCTATCGCTTTCCCTTAATTTGAGTTTCGCTAATGTGCGCCAATTCATTAATATATTTTTGTCTGTCCTTCGTCAAGTCAGCGAGACTTCAATGAAGGATTATTTTAGGGCAAAGGTCCGCACAATTACGCTGCGTAGATTTATCTACGCTAATAAAGAAAACTATATTTTCTTACTCTTTTTCGTTGAAATAAGAAACAATTCTAGATTGTTTTAATTTTAAACAAAAACATATTATATCTGTCATATAATCAAAAGAAGAGTTTATCAAATATTGACTTTGATTATGTTTCAAAAGGTAACGCGTTTATTTTCAATCTCGTTTAGCCTATACATTATATTATAGTCCATCTACAACAGCCTATAAAAGTCCACTGCTGAACGTAGGTCTCTTTAGGGGGGATTTCACTTTGTTATCAGGAAGACGCTGCTTCCCGTCTCCTGTTTTAGTTTCCCTCTGTCGCCTCTTACAGTATCCACGGGACGATATTGACACAGTTGACACGGTGACACTATATAGAGGCAGTTGTGAATAGCTCTACATTAATATTAAGTTCTGACCATAGCGAGTGCCGCCTGCGCGTCGTATTGCCCGGAGGCGCGGCGTCCTTCCCTCTTGTTGCCTTCGATGGCCGCGTCCAGCTCGCTACGAGTTGAGAGGTTCTTCTTCTCACACTCATAGTCGTACAGGTACTTCATATATCTATAACATAGTTATAAAAACGTTAACATTCTGTGTATACTTTTATATATCTTTCGATTTGGCTGTTTCTAAATTACAAGAACTAACCCTAACTACCGTTCTTTCTAGCTAGCCTGCCAAGCGTAGTAACGATGGCATTTTTTCCCTAAATGAGGCAATCTATGTGGGAGGCATAGGCCTCAACATAGGTTCAGCAGTGGGTTTTGTCAGGCTGTAACGGTAACGGTAACCTTAACTAACCTTTTTAACGGGAAACGAGGCATTTCATCTTAGTCCTCAGATGTGACAACGTAACCTATATTTTGATTTTGATTTTGTAGGTAGGTGTCTGTAGGCCACAGCATTCACTTACAATCAGGCGGACTGTGTGCTCGTTTATCATTCTTACGTTAAAAAATATATAACTAACAAGAAAGTCATACATCTGTGTATTAAGGGATGACAAAAGATAGCGATGCCTACTAGAGATCAGAAATGCTATAAAAGATAGCACCGACATAGTGGATGTACGAGTATTTAGTTTGTTTTTCGTTTGCTAAAAATTCAGATAATGCGATTTTTAATTTTAAATCAAGAAACGTTTCGTGTCAGATCAAAACAGACCGCCATTCCTTCAAAACATGGTCCAGACACCTGGTTTTTGATATTCAAAACTCTTAACAATACGATTTATTTCAATAATAAACAATAAAATGACCGCGTGACATTCAAACATCGAAACGAATATTGTCACCGCCTAACTATCGGCGTATAACTTGACAAGCTAGTAAATCATATTCCCATACTCAATTAAGATCAAACGCCTATCCTTCATTAGGATAATAGAACAACCTATTACATCCCTAATCCCATTCACCGCTAGAGTCAATTTTATAAGAGCACATTGTCAACAGTTCGTTGCCATCGCTCATATGAAGCGCTCACATATTTAATGCAAGCACACAATGACAATATTACAGCGGACCGACGATGCGCCGTAAAAACCGGCTACCTTTTCATAAACTGTCAAATGAATGAGTTGAATACACGACATTCGTCATTAATGTTCGCTTGATTTAATGCAAGAGCTACGTGGGTTTGGAAAAACTAATGCTCTTTCTTTGTAGAAAATTGTTTATACCTACAAAGTGTATGTATATGTTACAATTAAGATATTATTACGATTTTAGAAGTAGATATATTTATAGCGTAGGTAAACTTTTAATTCTTCGTTTGTTATTTTACTCACCTCTGTGTTATTCAGTCAGTTTAATTTAGAACTTTTATGTCCAGAGCTGGACAAATGCATTTCAGAATATTGGATTATAATCATGCTAGATAGGCAGATTGATCGCAAAGCCAATGCTGTCAAATTTTGGGTGAATTTCTTGGATGAGAAGCACACCGTAACATGTGAATTGGTTACAGAAAACTTATAATAACAGGGAAAGATACTACTTTTGAAATCGAAAATACATTGTGATATAATTGAAAATTAATGAAAATAATCAAAATGACAAAAAATGTTCAGAAGCCTACTATTAATACTAGCGGATTATAATACAAGAGCACCAGCTTATATTAAAATTACCATCATAGACAAATTGCGCCAGCGACACTACACTTTCTGTCATAACTATAAACAGTGGCAGAAATGTTGCGGTTAAAGAAGTAGCAAAGACAGCACAAACCAAACCCGAAATCCACGCGTCATGCGTAACGGGCCAGTTGGAATTCGAAATGTAAGACACCTTTATGTTGGGCCGACAATAGGCGACGAGGTGAAGGAACTTCATTGAATGATAAATGGGAAATTATATCGGCCGAGATGAGTTAGAGGATATTAATTATGAAGTTGTCATATTGTCGCGACGGACGTTCACGTACGGACCATTGTGGAAGACGCTTTGTCTTCAGCTCGTGAGAATTTGAATGAGGGTGTGATACAATGAGGCACTGTCGAATATGGAGCGACTGCTCCTGACTTCTTATAAGACCACACAGTTATACATAAACCTTTTGTAGACGTATGAGCAGTTCAAACAGAAAACAAAGAAATAAATTTATATGGTCTAATGGCGTAAAACGAATTCAGAATATATGGAAACATTAATGTCAAGTATGCAGTTAATGTTTACGTCTAGATCTATTTTAAGACGCTTGAAATAGTAATGTATGTGAAAGTTATTAGAATCTTACTGCTTATGAAGAAGCAAAGGAACAGCGGACAGGAATAAATTTTAATTGATTGAAATATTTGGTACGAGTTCTAAAATCATTACATCAAAGATTCCCGTGTGTTAATACAGATTCATCCAGAAGTGCCATTGGGAAAAATATAGGAGACAATACTATTATTACAAGAAGATTCACTTTTTAGCAAGTTATAAGCATAGCTAAAGGACATAGCATAACTAAAGGAGACTCCCCGGTGAAGTGATGAACCCCAATTTTCTGGCGTAACCTAGACAATCTGTGAATTTTCAGATGGCTAATTGGCAAAACCTTCCACCACTATTACAAATATTTAGGCCAAAGAATGGTGCAATCGTGATGTTATGATGGCATGGAGCATTGATTTTCTTAGAAAAATATTTTTTCCTACTTGATACTGTAATCGACGTGTCAAATATACGAATCAACCATTATCTCCTAACTGTTTACTCAGTAGCAGTCATGCAGTAGGTCATCTCTTTCTATTTTATCTATATACTCTATACAAATAAATAAAATTGAAGTGTCTGTTTGTAATATCAAAATAACAGCTTTTTACTAAATGCATATGAAAGTATATAATAAAACAAAAACACAATTTTTATCATTTTTGTCTGTCTGTCGGTTTGTCTGTCTGTATGTTCCGGCTAAGCTCCGAAATGGTTGGACCGATTTTGACGGGACTTTCACTGGCAGATAGCTGATATTATAGGGAGTAACTTGGGCTACTTTTATTTTAGAAAAAGAATAAGGGTTCCGCAGAATAAATAAAACCCTAAATTACACGCTGGCGAAGTCGCGGGGATCAGCTAGTTCATAAATAAAAGTGTTCGTGTCTAACTCTAGGAATGTCTACGTCAATTCTAATATTTAAAAAACACGACAAATATATCTAGGGAACAGATTATATACTACCTTCAATAATATTCTTACTTTAAAAGATTCTTTTATGCCAGCTAAAATCCGAACAATGGAAAAACAATTTCTATAAACAACTTACTGTGTGCGCAATGTGAAAGCGGCGGACGTGATAGAGGACGGCAGTCGTAGGCCCTTGATGATCTCCTGCCACAGCTTCTTGTTGATGACTTCGACTAGACCGCCGCGGGCTATCACCAGGTTGTATAGCTCGTACAAATCGAGCACCGACTTCGCCATTATAGGCAGCCGGTTTATAGGAGTGCCTGGAACAATGACACATCAAGTTAGAACAAAAAATGATCGACAAGAAATATCCACAATTCTCTTAACTTCCGCATAAATAATGGTAATATTTAAAAAAATATATATTTACTATTTTAATTTATATGGTCTAATGGTGTAAAACGAATTCAGAATATATGGAAACATTAATGTCAAGTATGCAGTTAATGTTTACGTCTAGATCTATTTTAAGTTACAGTTACAGAAGTTACTTGAATTGGTTTTCTTCTCATTGGAGATCATTGTAATCTAATGAGACTGAATGAACTATCCAAGACTTTGATTGTTCTTATACACCACAATTAGCGCACAGTTCACAACACATGCGAACATCAAAGCGATACGCGCACGAGCGAAAAGGAAACGACCACATCGGCGCAAGAAACGCACCGTAAGTTTGATCGCTGCGTTCACTCCATTCTCGGCTGTAAAACCCTTTACAGCGCACTTGGTAAGGGCCGTAAAACCCAGCGAGCGTGCCAAATCGCATCGCATCGCACGATCGATGATTTACGATCGCACGGACGCGTCAGATCGTGCGTTTACGACGCGCGTTACCGGACTGGATTTAGCGCAGGCACGGTGGCCGCGGAAGCCATCGCGGCTGTTTGTTGTCGGCCACTTAACAGTTGATTTACAGTAATTTGGCGCTAAAACAACGCCGGAATCACATGACGGAAGATTGTTGAGCGATCAAGCGTCCACGTTCAGTCGTAGAAACGGATGCAATGAGTTACTTTCTTAGTTAGATGAGAAGCAGGCGTGTTCAGTGTGGTTACAATGGTCTATTGAATTGAAAAGTAAAATACACAAACGTCATGGAGAGACGTGGGATGAAGGAAAAATTCCTTCTATTGATAAATTAGGGCATTTCCAATCCACAAAAATGCTATTTAATCACCAAATATTCATATAAATACAGTCACAGCGACGTTTAGATGACATATTATTAGTTTCGCCGTTCATTTTTACAAGCTTTTATTCAACTTGCTTTCTTTATGTCTTTCGGTTCAAATTTGTGATTAATTTTTGTAGCGCTAGCTGACACCCAATTGAGCTGAAATTTGGCATATCTACTTATGTAACTTCGATGGCAATACAGTAATTTATTAATCTGATGATTAATCCGGATGTTGGTCGTAGCAACATCTATAAAAGAATGTTTTTTTTTATGTATGTTAATTTCATCAAATATGTCAAAGCGTAAGAGAAGCAGAATAATTACAAACTGTCAAGCAATCCAATATAGTCAAGGGTGACATGGCTCTCTCAGCCGCTTCTACGTGCTGTTTTCGAGTCATTACTAATCATCTCGCACGCAGACTCGACGACTTCCAGCATCCCGAACAAGCCGGTTTCCAAAAGGCTTTGCACCATAGACCAAATATATACTCTTCGACAAATTGTACAAAAGTCTGAAAAGTACAATCTACCACTTTGTCTTATGCATGTGGACTATGAGAAAGCCTTTCATTCCGTCGCAATTTGGGCGTTGCTGCAGTCACTTCAGCGATTCCAAGTTGACTGTCGGTATATTGAAGTGCTGAAGTGATTGTGCAGTAGGGAGACGATGGCTATCCCAGTATAGAACCAGAGTACGAAACCTATCCAACTGCCTGTGTAAGACAGGGTGTGAAGTTATATCCCCGAAACTCTTCACCGCTGCATTGAAAGATGTTTTCAATGCAGTAGATATTAACATCAATGGCGAGTACATCACTCACCTTCGATTTGCCAATGATATACCTAATCATTATGGCAGAATCGCTGGAGAATCTAAGCCCTATGCTGAATGACCTCAGTAGTGCCTCCCAACGGAAAGGTCTTAAGACATGGACAAAACAAAGATCATGTGTAACGTCCTTGTCACACCAATGCTGGTAGTTGTTGGAAGCACTAAGCTCGAAGTTGTTGACGAGTATGTATACCTGGGACTCCCGATTCAACTCGACTGGTAGCTGCATTCGGGAGATTATGACACATCTTCTTGTCAGTTATACCTCAAAACTTAAAAACAAGATTGTCAGTGCGCGTTGCCAGTGATGAATAATGGATCTGAGACGTGGTCCTTCACTGCTGGCCGTATGAAGAAGCTTAAGGTCGCTCAGCGAGCTATGGAGAGGGCTATTCTCGGGATTTCTCTGCGTGATCAACTTAGAAATGAGGATATCCGCAGTAGAACCAGAGTAACCGACATAGCCCAACGTATTAGTAAGTTGAAGTGGCAATGGGCCGGCCGTATAGTTCGAAGAACCGATAACCGATGGGGAAGAAATGTTCTTGAATGGTAGCCTCGTACTGGTAGGCGAAGTGTAGGCGGCCACCCACTAGATGGAGTGACGACCTGGTAAGACATGCAGGAAGTCGATGGATGCAGATGGTTCAGGACAGAGCTTTGTGGCATTCCTTGGAGGAGGCCTGTGTTCAGCAGTAGACTTGTGAAGGGCTGTAATGATAAATGATTACCTACATGACATCGCTCTCTCGTAAATGAAATGAATCCTGTAATCAGCAGTCGGACACATAGGTTTACTTTACTCTATTGAAAATACCAAACTGTATATAATCTAAAAAAGATGATATAGTACACTTTTATGTGTGTATTAGGTATTCCTAACTTCCAAGTAAAAGTTAAAGTTACAGCCTATATACGTCCCACTGCTGGGCACAAGACGCCCCTCGTTTCTGAGAGGGTTTTAGGGCAAGGAAGTGTCCGCCGCGCTGCCCTAATGCGTGTTGGCGAACTTCACATGTCTTCGAAATATTCTTTCACGATGTTTTCCTTCACCGCCGAGCACGTGGTAAATCAGCACTTAAAATTGCAATTAACAATTTCATTGGTGCCGGCGGGATTGAACCCGGTTTGCTCGCGTACTGTGAAATTTACAGCGAGCGCTAACCGTCTGAGCTACCACGGCTCCAATCCCATAATCAATGTAATGAATGTAAACGTTTACAAAATAAAAAAAAGCTCTGATCAGCTCCATTGTGACTGCAGCTCATTGGAACCGTAAATCAATAAGCGTTCGAACTCGTTCGATATATATATCCAATAGGTTGTATACAACAAGCGGTGGAAAACCCCCTCTCGCTCCGACCTCGATCGTTTATTGAGCACGAGGCATTAACGAATGCCTAAACGCCTATTTGTCAGTACGTCTTCCTGTCTTCACTTAATCATGGCGCTGGTTATCTGAGTAGGGTGGGGGCTGCAGAGTTAGGGGGGAGCCTCCTAACTCTGTACCCCGAACGTCGTCTCTTCAGAGATTAATTGCTGCTTTCGTGTTTAAGGGAAAACTTCGGGTGTATGACGATGAACTTGGGTAGGTATAAACTCCAACATAAATAAATTACCACATCATACAATTTGTATTAGCTACTTTTAGCGTCGTCTTAAAACTTGACCGATTTTCCATTTCAGGTTGAATTAGAATTTTAGTATAAAAAATATACAAATACTTAAGATATAGGTACCTATCTAGATAATTTTATTTATTAAAACTATGACGTCATTACACTATTTTTGAATTCAATTAATTCTATTTCTACAAAATACTTTGTTTTGGCATTTCTTAAATAAGTATTTCAATTGACTAGATTTTCATGATATTTTTTTATAGAATAAGGGTGACAAACGAGCACACAGTCCACCTGATGGTAAGTGGTCGCTGTGGCCCATAGACATCTACATCTATCCTCGTATGCGAATCAAAATGCAGATGAAATAAAGCATAACAAGAAAAGAAAAGAAACCTATGCAGAAAACTATTAATTTTTTAAATAATCATTTAGTGTGCGTAAAAACATGTAGGTGGGTGTTCACCCCTTTGAATAATAATAATTAAATTCTCACAGAATACCAGCGTAAAATAGCAGCTCAATGATGCTGTGTTTCGTATGGTAACCGGAGACACTTTTTAATAGAAACGAGACATTCTATCTCAGTCCTCAGCGGTGGCGACGCATCTGCATTTTGATTCTTAATCGAGGATAATAGTAGATGTCTATGGGCCACAGCATCCACTTATCATCAGGTGGGCTGTGTGCTCGTTTGTAACCCTTATTCTATAAAAAAAGGTATTTCTGACTCTCGTAACACAGGTTTTCTAACCTAGCTCGGGAGTCAGGGGCTTCAAGAATACTGTAACAACTTTTATGTCAATAAAGATTATTTATTTATTATTATTTCTAAGAAATATTAAAACGCCTGTTAGAGAAATATGGGTTATACAAACTTGTTAATTTTTACACGGTCTTGTTTCATGTCATTTTAACCAGAACATTAATACATTATACACACGTTATAGTTTTCTTTACTATATACATTTAATGTTATCATACCTCGTAAAATGGTATACCTAATTATAAAATAAAAATATGTTTTTCGTTTTCGCAATTAATAATTTTGTATGTACACTAGGTACATCATATCGTCCCGTTAGTGTCGTAAGAGGCGACAAAGGGAAACGGAAACAGGAGATAGGCAGCAGCATCTTCCTAATAACAACTCAAATTAATTAAAAAAACTGAGGTTTCAAGAGTCCGACCAAGCGTGGCAACTATGGCAACGGGAGAATACTATGGCATGACGAACTATGGCACGTCGGAGGCCTATGTTCAGCAGTTGACATTTTTATAGGCTGAAGAAAATGCTGCTGGGTTATCTCCTGGTTTGTTTTCCTCTGTCGGCTCTTAATACTCCTATTTTCGATAACTACTGAAGGTAGCCGGGCTAACTATGACATCGGGACGTCAAACACCTCAGTCCCCCTCCGTAACCATGGCTGCTGTAAAGCACACGAAACGTCGGGAATTAAAAATTAAATTAAACGCGATAGAATCCGTAAACTTAGTTTCATTTAATGTGTAGTGTTCGCGCAAATATAAGAAACCATTAACATATTTTTTTTAAATAGTACTTTTGTTTGAATGGAAACCATAACTATATATTTTTTTTGTCTGAGTTTAATCTCTGTGTCTGAACTATTATCATTTCTTCTCATTGAAAATTATTATTATTCTCAAATCGTGTTCGATTTACCTATATAATACATGTATAGCGGTATAATACAATGTAATTAAGAATACTACATGCTAACTACTACTAAATATAACTAATATAACATGACAATATAATAAAAATATAAATAAATAAGTCTAACGTAAACGTAACAACGGTAAAAATAGTACTTTTGTTTGAATGGAAAACAACTATAAATGAATAAAGTCATCGCGTGCGGATTCAACTGCCTAATGATAAAGCACGACCCGCGGGCGCACAGGTTCAATCATTAATAGTTTCTTAACTGCACTGCATAAACGCAAAACGTGTTATCAGACACGAAGTCAGCGTTAAGGGGGCCCGTTATCCCGATAAATAACAACTCAGTTGCGAGAAGCAACGGACAAAAGCTATTGTTTATGAAAGCAATCAGCCCAATAACGATTTCCACAAACCGCGTGCCCCGCGAGCCGGCGGAAAACGCGCGATTCGACGCGCGTGCGTTCGACCTCCCGGCCGCGCTATTTGCATCACCCCACCATTACCGAAGCCCCCCACAACCCGACGGCTAACGTGCACACCGACAGTACACTCAATTCGTCCGGTTTAACCGTAATTTACGACGTATGCCAAATCGCCGTCAGAGCCAATCTAATCGCGCCCAATTGTGACAAATTATTGCTTTTCCTACGAAAACCTTACGCTAAATTTGTATTATGAATTTCACTTTATGGACGAGCGGTCGGTTTATGACGGAGCCCTACAATTCTTTGCTTGCCGCAATAGTTACAGTGTTGCATTTCAGCGATTATTCGCACCTCGGTCGATATTTATTGGCAATCGATGTCGCTTAGAGTAGCTAACTCTTTTGTGCAACAAACATGCAACTGTCATAAATCGTTGAAACGACGCCTCCGATTGTTGATAAAGGGCTGTAAATAACGAACGATTAGCCCGTTTAATCTCATTTCAAATGTTCGAGTGGAAATTTGATTTGCAATAACATTTTTACAACCAGATTAAGGACTTCGCATAATTTTCGCCCATTCCTGTTACTTATAATTCTGATGAAAATTATTTAAAAAATACGGTTGACCCTGCAGGCCATTCCTGGAACTTCCCGCTTATTTTCGAGCGCAACGCTCGAAAATCTATTTAATTTTTGTTTCGTTGATTTTTATTTTTTGAATATCTTTGAAACGGCTCGACCGATTGACTTGAAAATCTAATCAGCTCGATCAGCCCATCTCGATCGGTTGATTCTAAAGATATCGTTGGACAAAATTTTATTTACATACATACACACACACACACACACACTCACACGGCCGGACGTCCAGCCGGGAATAGTCGGAACGGGTTCCTAGGACCTCAAAACGTGGAGACTTGATGAAAACTGGCATTCCCAAAATCGGACCGAAATCTATAACTTCCTACTTTTGAAAATTATTAATTTTCAATGCAGAAATTTGAAAATATTGACATAACACTACACATAATATAGCAAAATGATACTAATGAGTGAATTAAAATGAGAGATGTTTTGTCTGCGGCGACGCGTCTGATAATCGATCGGGCCGAAGATCGACGCCTCCCGCTTATCGAGAGCTGTATCAAGGCCCTTTATTCCCCTCAACCCTGCGACCGGCCAATCGGAGGCGGGCGAGAAGCGCCGCCGACCGCTCATTGGTTTGATACGCTTTTGATTGCGACGCCCAACTCGATTCACAACTTGATCAATTTCAATTACTCGCTTATATTGGTGATGCCACTTCTAGTTGGTTTCGGTTTCAATTCACTGCAATTTAATCTCTATGTCTGAGCCGTTACTGTTTCTTCTCATTGCAAAGTATTATTATACTCAAATCGTTTTCGAATTACCTCTACAAGACATGTATAGCGGGTAATATACATATACATGTCGCGTTTTCATTATAATGTAATAAGGAATAAGTCCATTATTAGATTTTCTAATGTAAATAACCAATATAACATGACAATATAATAAAAATATAAATTTATACAAATAAATAAGAATGAATGTGTTTGAAATTTGAAACGATGCGGCAGTAAAATGTTTACGATTCGAAATATAAATTAACGTTCAAGTGACCTAGGTAGCCACATCAAATACCTACAACGCTACATATAATTTTATTATTTCGATTCGTTTTGAATTCCACAGTGCGTGAGCAACTCAGTTTTGTTCTCCGCTGGAACCAATGAAATTGTTAATTAGAGATTTTTTCTGCCACCAGGGCGGCGCCACTTGGGAATGAGGTGAAATATTTCACAGATTTCAGAGCGGGGGAATTTCATTTAGGTACCTATTAGAAAAATGTAGAGTTTAATGTTTCTTTCTGAAATATTAGTTATATTTTATATTCATTATATTAGAAATGAATAGACCATGCTACGGATATTCCGAAAAATAGAGGAATTAAAAAAAACTTAAAAATATGTAAAAATTTAAGAATACAACACTCAGGCATTATTTTTTGTGTAGATATATATAGTATATACCTACATAGGTGCACTGGAAATTGAAAAACTTATACCTAATTAAATCGGAACTTATTAATGATGATAAGTGACCATCTGCGTAACAAATACTTAAGTTCACCTTAATCCCAACTAGCGACATCTGGTGAGCGTAAGATTATTAGCCCTCAATGCGATAAGTGTTAATTTACCACGTGTTCTGCGGTGAAGTAAAACATCGTAAGGTGACCTGCATGACCAGGAAATTGCAATAAAACCGAAGTCATAAAGTCTGCATGCATTGGGGCATCGCGGCGGTTACTTCCTTTCCCTAAAAATCCTCTTAGAAGTAGGAGGAGGCCTGTCCCCATCATTGAAACGTACCGTACGTAAGCTGTACCTAACTTTTATTTCGAATGGACTTTTTTCCTTACGGCGATATTGACATTAAGAATTTTAGCAACTTTTCATATGTGGTAGAGCCATGCTGCACCTATAATAGTAGTATAGTTGTAGCACGAACGGGTCGGCTCGGCCGGGGAAGGACCATGCCCTCACAGAATACCAGCGTAAAATAGCAGCTTAACACTGCTATGTTTCGTATGGTGAGTGTAGAGAACCGGAGATCCTTTTTACTGGAAAAGAGGCATTCCATCTTAGTCCTTACGGGTGCAACGCATCTGCATTTTGATTCTTTATTGAGAATAGATGTACCTAGATGTCTATGGGTCACAGCAACCACTTACCATCAGGTGGACTGTGTGCTCGTTTGCCACCCTATCCTATATAAAAACTAATGCAAACTCTGTTAATGGCTTTACACAAACGGCTGTGTTATTAAGATATATAAAGGCGGATTGTTACTCTTACGTATAATTAAAGTCAATAAAAGTATATAAATTAATTGTATTTTTCATTTAAATGAGCTCAAAAGTGGAGTTGCCTAAAATGGGACATTTCTCAAATTAGGAACCCTAAGTATCTCATAACACTTTCAAATATTGAACTATCTCATTTTAGGAAACTATCTCATATTAGACACCTTTATCCTATATCATTCAATTTCAATGAATGTATTATCATTCCTAATATAAAACGACATTTCCACAATTAGGTATTTCTTCTGCCGCAGCAAAGCGCCGGGTACCAGCTAGTTTTTTGTAAAATTTTATTTTGTTTGCTTATTTATAAATTCTATGTTGTGTTTATCTATCGAAATCGAATCGTCTTTTATTTCATTCGTCGTAAGTATGCTATAAAATATAAAATCAAATTGAATATTCATTGTCTAGCATATCTAATCCGACACGTTTTCTATAAATAAAGTCGTTAAAATGAATCAAAAGTCTAATTGCGCTACATATCGTTGTATTTCAAATTTCTACATTAAGTTTATAAACGACAGCTAGCCTCTATTTAGACACTCGTTATGAGTTTACGAGCGGAAGAATTTATTGCGGTTCCAAGCGAAGCTTTAATTTAGGCATACGATCCTTCTAGTGTTAATTTCCACACGTCAAAATACCCATCGAAATTTAAACCGGGAATATCTAAAGCAATATCTGAAGCATAAAAACAAAAAGGTTATACAATACAGGGATAAAAATGTTTCTTAATGATCCATACAACTAACTCAATGTACAAGAGCACAAGCTCGAACGCAATAATTTCGCAAAGTAATCATAACTCAATATGTATTTATTGCTTGTAGTTCAAATTCTGAGATACGGCTCGTGAATGACATAAGGCTGAGGATACAACGATCAATCATGAGGGGAGCAGTAAAGTTGAGAACAATCCAGCGTAATTCCGTCTGAGAGACATTAAAATGGCAGCCGCCCTATCCGGTGCAACATTGTGGCTTACTGCACACTTACTATACCACTTTCTTATTAGAATCATCCTGCCGTCACTCATCTTTATCACTGCCGCACTTTTTACTCTAAACAATAATGAAATGTAAAATATTTGACAATTACATAAAATATAAAAAATGTCACTTAACTACAAACCAAAGGAATCAATCTACAAAAACAAAAACTTTTAAACACATTACATTACTCAAAAGCCATTCAGTTTAATAAGGCATAAATCATTTATACAGGCGCAAATCAAAATTGCGAGGCGTATTTAAGTATTACATCGCTCAGTGGAATTCAGGGGGCCATTCGATGTAATTGGCAATCATTCAGAAAAGAATATTCTCTCACTCCAACAATCAAGACAAAGGCGGCCGATAGTACCTACGGGCGAACCATTACAGGTCAATACCCATTATTATGCGATATTTTCGCGAGCACAGCCCTCCGATATCCCGTACACTCACATGAGACGGCAAATATCTGTAATTAAAGGTTGTAAAGTTGATTTACAACTGGGGTCCGAGTATCGAACCTTGGGGAACACATCGACCAATGGCGGGGCTGGAGGCTCGTCGCACCGCGCCTCGTATCAATTTATTAGAAACGTATGAAATTCGCGGCTGCGGTGGCTTCGGTGCGCGATAATACACGTCCTGCGGTCGCGGATCCCATCTGTACGCCGGCGGATCGTGGTAGATAGTATCGAATGCTGTTGCGTGGTTTATGATCTTCGCGGAGACGGTAACACTGGCAATAAAATTGCAACAATGGAAATGTCGGATGCGGCTGAAACGCGACGCAACTATGGCAGATCATTGCGATGAATGTAACAATGGAATCCTTGAAATGATGGTGGCAACTATCGACAACCATAAAGTTGTGCAACGTCCTAACAAAACTCAGCCAATTGTTTGAGGATATGTTTATCAGTAGAAGTATAATATTTAAGTTATGTATATAGTTATTTTAATAAATAGATAGCCAGTAAAAAAAATGCGGCTAGATTTAATAAGATAATAATAATGGTGTTTAATATAGTATTTCATATATATTAATAAAAAAATCGACATAGGTTCATATAAGTATAAAACATTTCGTACATAAAAACTGATTTTCCATTTTCTCCGAACGTTTAATATCTTCTTTTCAATATAATTTGATTTTTTTTTTGTTTAAAGGCATTTGTTTTTACCAAGCAAAAACACCCCGATTTTGTCTGTAATTTATTATTAGCGTATTGATGTTTACACTTTTTATGAGCGCGGAGAAAATTGACAGTCGAGACAAGCCTTCAAAGACTCAGTTACAATGTTGGTACTCTTGTCTGTAATTATATCGACCTATAGCAAATTTTATAAGTTCATTCCATTCAATCTATCGTTATATTAATTATGTATAATTTTAACATTAAAATACAAACTATATTTATGTGCCTCAGAATAGCGTCTTATTGCAGTTATTGCTTCAACGTCTATTTAATTTTTTACGACCGCCGTTTTGTCGCTTACGGGAATCGTAAAATATCATTGGAAACCTTTAATTTTGTTTATCATTTCTTTTGTTCGACACACATTGTTGTTAATTGTTGGCGTACAATGTGGATAAAAAGATATGTTAAATATCAACATAAACGTAGCTTTAAAATGAAAGATACACGCGTAGTCGTGTCGCATAATATGTTTAAGGTTTTTATGATACTTAATTTTCATATCGAATTATATTAACAATGTATTACTTTTCAGTCAAATCGTGACAAAAATAGCTGCGGTACTATAACCCGACAATCTATGTATGATGAGCACTATATGTGTATTTTTACGAATAAAATTGTAATTCGTTTTAACTTTGTTTCTTTAACCGTTTGTGGGTTTAAAGCATGTTACTTGTGTATTAATTAAAAATAAAACAAGTACTGATACTAAAACAAGAAAGAAGAAGGTGCGGAAACCGCGAGTGCCACCGTGTTTAGGTCCTCGTCTCGATGCATTTGAATGACAATTTGAATTACAATGGGGGACGACGTCGCGCTCATGACGAGGCAGTTTTAAAGGCGTCGCTTGAAATTTATGGTATTCTAAAATTGAACTTGTGTAACAGATTAAAAAACCAACAACATGCCCTTCCTCAGTATCTAGGTAATAATACAATGATGGTTTTTTTTTTCATAAATAGAATTATTTTGAATAAATGAAAAATATGTAATTAAACAAGAACATTTAACATAGCTGCTTACTTTGATTTATTTTAAAAACTAGTCGTTTAAATCAAACGTGTGATGTCAAAAAAAAGAGATAGAAAACCTACGAATAAAGAAGCATGAGACAACAAAGCGCTATAACACATAACGGAAATAAAATAATCCAGCGCAGTATTGACAAAAACTCACAATGGAGTCAAAGGGCACGCTGCTTGACAATAGTTGGTGGGACAAATGAGGCGTTGGCCACAATGGGGCATTAACATAAATGGGCCGAATAGACAGGGTGACATCCAGCAGTAGACGATTGTAGAAGCTAAATGAAAAAGGTCAATTTGTGTTGTTGTGTGGGTCAATTTTCTTGTGTTGTTTTTAAGACTATTTTTAAAACAATGGACAAAGTGACAGTTTAAGATACATGAATAAATAAGTACATAATCCACGCATTAATTTCTAAAATTATCAATGTGTTTCCAAGATTTAACAACTGCAATAATATACTATATAATGCGGTAGACTTTCATTGAGAAAATCTTAAAAGGTAGCCAAAGATGAAACACGAAAGGTAGATGAAGTTGGCTACAAATGGCAGAAGGTGGACTGTAAATTTGTTTGTCACTTCAGGTATATAAAGAAAATAAAATTATACAACACATCTAAACCTTCCAGGGATCCCATTCAAACACACACAAAAAATTTCATCAAAATCAGTCGAGCCGTTTTTGAGTTTTAGCGAGACTAACGGACAGCAATTGATTTTTATATATAGAGATTAATTATGAGGAAATATTTTTCTCTCTCTTTAATTGTGCGCTGTTAGCATATCCAATGCTTATCTGTCTGATCTGACGTAATTTTAAAATTAAGACTACATCATACTATATATGTAGTCTTAATTTTAAATATAATTATAAAAACTCTTTGTGTTGTTATTCGATGTGAGGATATAGCTTGTATTATGCTTATCACCGTATTAATATCAGACCCGCTTCCTGTCTCCCGTCGCGCCCTGTACTTACTTATGCGAGTGTATACAAAGATACGACATATTCGGATGTGATAATATTTCATTTTTTCACGATTAAATGTAATAAAAATTATCTATGGTAGAGCTATTATTAATGAATATTAAATTTTAGTGATAAGTATTGATATCAGTATTTGACAATTTTTTGTTAAATGAATCAGCTTTAATATGACCAAATTTCGATAAAAATGTTGTTATTGTATACAGTTAAATTATAATGCACCTTAATAAAAATATAAAGTAAATGAGAAGAGTGTCACGTTTATTTATATTTTATAGAAGAGGGGGCAAACTAGTATGCCGCATGCTCGTTCGCCCCCTCTTGTTAAGTGACTACCGCCGTCCATGAACAACTGCATCACCAGGGGAATTAAAGGTGCGTTGCCGGCCTTTTAGAAAGGAGTAAGCTCTTTTCTTGAAGATCCCTAAGTCGTATCGGTCCGGAAAAATCGCCGGTGGTAAACTCCTAGTAAAATTATAGTTCTAGTTCCATCATGCATATTTTCTGATTATATTACCTACTTTACGCTTTCTTCTTTTTTCTTCTTTTTTTTACGTTACCTCCACACTAAGATTTTCTCCTGTATCGTGGGGGCAGTTTACACACATAAGTTTCACAAGGACAAACATCCAGACCCGGAACAATTATTTGTAGACTATACAAATACTTGTTCCGTGCGTGATTCGAACCCGCGGCTCTTAGCGCAGCAACTCATTGCTAAGCCACTGCGCCACGGAGCCGTCATACGCTTCCTAACTTTATGGAATGAACTAACTTTTATTATACAAATATTCAAATAAATAAAAACGTAATACATCAATTATTTCATTTATTAATACGTAATAATGTCATAAGGTTTTTGTTGAAGGTATTTGAACTCTTCGAAGTGATCCGCCCGGGAAAAGAGGGGCGTGTAGATCTCAGGGCACGTTGGCGCCGCCTACTCGGTACACTTTTACTATAATATGTACACTTTTAGTATACAAAGAATTCTTTCAATATTGCAAATATTAACGAAGGTATTCTACACACTGAAATACGTTTTTGATAACGCAGATTAAGACTTTTCTGATAGATTTGATCTCAGTTTTTACGGATATTTGTCCATGACAAAAATGACCATTAAACTTTTCAAAAAAATATGTATGTAATATATGAAAGTATAGACTGTGCGACGAACAAGTTGGGTACGACGTATCAAGTGCCTCTATAAATTTTTTTTTTTTTTATAGGAGAGGGGGCAAACGAGCCTGCGGTTCACCTGATGTTAAGTGACTACCGCCGCCCATGAACAACTGCAACACCAGGGGAATTGCAGATGCGTTGCCGGCCTTTTAAAAAGGAGTAGGCTCTTTTCTTGAAGGTCCCTAAGTCGTATCGGTCCGGAAAAATCGCTGGTGGTAATCGGTTCCACAAGGAAGTTGTGCGAGGAAGAAAACATCTTCTAAATCGCACAGTGGTGGACCGCCAATCATCCAGATGGTATGGATGGTATCGCGAGTTTTGTCGCGATGTGCGATGGTCAAATTGAGCGGCTGGAATTAGTTAAAAAATTTAATTAAATGATGCAGTTGATACTTTACGACTATATGTCGTTAAACTATTGCTCTGTAAATGTTGTATGAATTATTAGACTAATTGCATCCTAGAGACATTGGAATAATATTTTGAAATTTAATGAAAGAGAAATTGAATTGAAGCATACTATAATATACACTCATAAAAATGTATGATTATTATCTATAACCTTCTATTATATATTAAAAAAATTCCAACGTCCATAGATCTCTCCGATAGTAGGAATTATCATAATCTCAAAAATTTGAAAGCCGCTATTGCCCATCTTCTGGTTTGTTTTCCTCTGTCACCTCTTACGGCATCCACGAGACGATATGAAGTGACGATATGGTGTGGGACAAGTTAGGGAAGAAAGGTTGTCGAGTGGCAGCCTCGGACAGGTAAGCGAAGTGCAGGGCGGCCGCCCACAAGATGGAGTGGGGGCCTAGTAAGACATGCAGGAAGTTGGAGGATGCAGGTGGTACAGGTACATATTTTGTGGCATTCCTAGGGTGAGACCTACCTATGTTCTGCAGTGGATTTATGAAGGAGTATTTAATGGTAGGTAATGGAGTTTTTTTGTACAACCGATTTCAATATAAATAAAATGAGAACATCATCAATGTAGTCGAAATCAATTAAAACGCATCATTAAAGATAACTCAAAAACTACTAATCAGATCTTGATCAATTTTTTATGAGACCACATGAAAAGCACCAGCTTTCAAATTAAAAAAGAATAATCAAAATCGCTTCACCTAGAAAAAAATTCTGAGGTATCTAGCACACAAAAAAATACAGTCGAATTGAGTACCTCCTCCTTTTTTTGAAGTCATTTGATAAACAAACGAAATTATTCCCACTAGTTAAATAATCGCTGGCCAGATATACCGTACCTTGGTTGCTGCTCCTCGTCAACGGACTGGGTATTTATATCTGGCATATACGAGGTAGAATACTCGTACCTCTCTTGACTCTTATATCAGCCCGAGTCTTACTACACCCACGGAACGAAACAGCCATACGCCATGCGTTCAAATGAAAGTTTGCCGAGTATTTATGATCATTACAGTTCAAATTTGTATAAATAACAAGAAAATACAAAGAGTTTATATACAGTGTTTCTTTGTTGAAGTTGATCATTATTAGTAACACTATCGATTGATATAATAAGGCGTGCTAAATTTTTTTGCATGGTTCACGCTAATAATGCAGAGAAATTTTTAAAATTGATGTATGAGTAAGTAGGTTTCCTTTCGTTGTGTTAAAACAAATAGTCCCGTATCAAACCCGGTTTTTTGTTATTTTTCCTTATTATTAGCCAGTGCTTAAATACGAGTACAATCCCATCTAGTAGTGGTGATTCAGACATAAATGGTAAATCGCACTGTCTTAGCTGAACAAAAGCCTGTTCACTCTTGCTTTGAAGACACAGATTGTAATCGGATGGAAAATTATTCGCCGGCAAATTATTCCACTCCCTTGCTGTTCGCGTCACGAAAGACGAAGCAAACCGTTTGGTTCGAATGCGTGGAATATCGACAACAAAGGGGTGAAGATCCGTTAACAGTCTGGTTGTCCGATGGTGGAAAGGAAGGGCGTAGTTAAAACATGTAATTTCTGCGCATAATCTCCGAAATGCATCCTATAGAATACCGAGAGGCTGGCTATTTTGCGCCTGTGCTCAATGCCGATAAGATTAGTTTCAACCAAATTAAGGTTACCAATGAGCCTCTTAGCACGTCTCTCCACTGAGTCCAACGCTACTAGGTGGCATTTTGCAGTACCAGCCCATATGTGACAGCAGTACTCCATGCACGACCGGACTTGCCGTAATGTATCCTACAGAATACTGACAGGTATTTAACATTTCCGTGAGAAAAGCACACATAATTAATGTCGCAGCGCGGATATGAGATAATGTAGGTTTTACCGCGATAACGTATATCCGGCACGTACTAACATTACTGGCCAACTAATATAGTGGACGAACCACATGTGGTTGTGCAATCTACTTTTATTTGGACAAAAACCACGATTCGCTTAAGCCTTTGCACTAGACCATGAGCACAATATGACATGTAATAATACGTCACAATAATTTTATTATCACAAATCAATAATGTTTACCGTGTATTGGTGACCTTATCTCGGACCGAGCTTGTTCATGGAGTCAACTATTGGAACTGCTTGGAAGAATGCAAGCTAAAGATGACTGTATAACAACCTTAAAAATCGCAGATATAAAATACACAGGTCACGAAGACGTCACGCACTTATCGAATATTATATCGATAGGTGAAATACAGAAGAAAACTGCCAGGTAGGTACTGCATTTGCCTATTCACGTGCGTCCACCGTTACCGTTACAGTTTACTTAAGTCCACTGCTGAACATAGACCTCCCCCATAGAATGACTCACAGGGATAACATCCGCCATAGTTTCCACGGTTGGCAAGCGGGTCGGCAACCGCAGCTTTTCACTTTTAGTCGTTATTAGGAAGACGCTGCTGTCCATCTCACGCGGAAAAGGGCTCGTGAATATTGTTACACCGCTACTTCACACGCTTTCACCGCTGCGTCAAGCGTGATTATTATGACAAATACTACCTACAATAGGGGAATCACACGTTCAGCAGTAGATTACTATGAGCTGATAAATAAAAGCTTGTGAAGAGGAAGCAGAAGCAAGCTTAAGCGATATTTGTCAAAAAATTGCTATAGAAATTTGGAAATATAGTGACAACCACTGTGTTATTTTAAAAATATGTAATATATCAAAATTAATGTTTGTTTCTTCGTATTTTATGCGCTGCCACACCGTTCATCAGATTGCGGTAAAACTTTGTCAACTTATTGCTTGCACTTGAGCGAAGGTTAACAGCATAGTAGGTACAATTATTAACTTACAGTACTTATGTGGCACAGGTATCGTACCGACAAATTTATTAGAAAGTCATATATCATTCAATTGCATTGAATGTATTATCATTCCTAATTAAACAATATAACTCCTCCAAATTTAAAACGACATTTCCACAATCATTTCTTCTGCGGCAGCAACGCGCCGGGTACCAGCTAGTATACAATAATATATACTTGGAGATGTATAAAGCTGAAGAAACAAAAATATTCATTATTATTGACTCATCACGTGACGACGACTCAATTGTTTTGGCACGAACAGCTAATGTATGTCTATTTCGATAGAATGAGGATTTAAGTCAAGCGAAACAACAACTAATAACATTTAACAGCAATATTTTATAACGTTATATGTGAGGTATATTCTGACAGGAGGGAAACCAATAAGTTCACATCATTAACGCAATTATGAATAGATAAACCTAAATTACATTGATTCATTGATCTAACTAAAATAGAAAACGCGCACATTAAACTGGTCAGACTAAATTCGTTCATTAATAATGTAAGATATTCTGAAGAAAACACAGTATAGTTAATTCAAAGAGGACACTTCGACACAGATTAAATCTAGATCCATTATCTAGGATTAAATGTAGAAATGCAAGAAAAGAAAAATGTAAGGATTTAGAGTGACAGTGGCAAATATACAGAAGGGCCACAGGGATGGAAACTCTCCTAAATTGCACAAGAGTCTTACACAATTTTTTTTTTTTTTTTGTAAAATTGTCTAATAAACAGTAGCAAAATGAAGAACTGTCAAAATAGACCAAACACTGTACGACGCTAATTTTCTCAAGTATAAATAATGAATTACTGTAAGAACAGTTTGTGTTGCCATTGGGTCTCCTTTAAATCTAACTCTGCACCTACGAGCTAAAATAGCACGCGTCGTGACTAGTAATTAGATAGGTATATATTTCTTGTAACTCATTATAGATAATACAAGACTGTGTTATGCTGAGATTATATTCTGATTTTCTGTAAAGGCAAATCCATAATAATTTGCGGCATGGTTGGCAAGAAAATGCATTTGCGTATAAAACTGCACATCTTTTTTTATCGTTCATACATCTCATTGAATCGTCTCCAATGATGCCTTCATTTTAAAAGTCAATAATGAAAGTGAATAAAGAATGTAATAACTTAGTTAAAATGCCACTTAATAGGCTTAATAGGCATATTGCTCGCTATAGGGAAAGGCTCTTAAAAATTCCATATTATTTTCACGTGGATTTTAGAAAAGCCGTGGTAGCTCAGATGGTTAGCGCTCGCTGTAAGTTACAGAGTACGCGAGCAAACCGGCATTGAAATTTTTAAGTGCTGATTTACCACGTGCTCGGCGGTGAAGGAAAACATCGTGAGGAAACCTGCATGTCTGAGAAATCAAGAACAAAATTTCGAAGACATGTGAAGTTCGCCAACACGCATTGGGGCAGCGCAGCGGACATTTCCTTGCCCTAAAACCCTCTCAGAAATGAGAGGAGGCCTGTGCCCAGCAGTGGGACGTATATAGGCTGTAACTTTACTTTACTCTTTACTTTTTAGATGATTAATTTTCACATGTTTTATGTTCATTGCCGCAAAGTAACACCTAATTCTATTAAATAATCCATTGGAAGTCTGATTTCAATAACATTTTATTTGACGACGGATTAAAACTAAAGCATAAATAAACTTTGTGTCATTTTCTTATTTATTTATATTTTTTATAGAAGAGGGGGCAAACGAGCATGCGGCTCACCTGATAGTAAGTGACTACCGCCGCCCATGAACAACTGCAACACCAGGGGAATTGCAGATGCGTTGCCGGCCTTTTAGAAAGGTGTAAGCTCTTTTCTTGAAGGTCCCTAAGTCGTATCGATGCGGAAAAATTGCCCGTGAAACAATTCCACAGAAGTTGTACGAGGAAAACTCCTAGTAAAACGCATGTCGTGGACCGCCAAGCATCCAGATGGTGAGGATGGTATCGTGAATTTTGACGCGATGTGCGTTCGTGAAATTTGGCGGCTGGAATTAATCCGAACAATTCCTCAGAGCACTACCCGTGGTAGATTCGATAGTATTATTCTAGATGTAACAATATTACTCACATTTTTTTTAAAATTCTATGCCTATATTTACAGTGAGGTGAAAGAGTTCTTAGTGAAAAAACCTATGTATTCACTTCCTGCTCAACACACTCAAAAATGGGTGTGGGTGATACTCGGTTTGCCCCATCAACTTTCTATTTAGTGGAGTAATTTAATTTAAAAGAAAACTTTTGAATCGATTTTAATTCTTAACGGAATTAAACGTTGGTTTTGTTAAGAGACTTCAAAAATAGAGATTTTCAATTCGAATGTTTATATATATTTTTATGTATGTTCAAGCATAACTTCATCATATATAGACGGATTGGCAAAATTTCTCATGTTCAAAAGAGGTTCATTCCGAAATGGTCTCATTTAAATTTCGTAAAGATCTGATGATGAGTTTCGGAGACAGACAACGGAACTCTTCAAAATGCCAGCAAATCAACCGCGATTTCTGCTATCGCATATCTATGCATTGTTTACGCAATCACACAACATAACATCACGCCTTTACCCTCTAAAGGGGTACGCAGATGTGTTCAGTATACCACGGTATACCCTCATTTCTGTCAAAGTAATATTGAAGTCGGTTTCAAAAAAAATTGCTACTTGTTATAATATCATTTTTCCGAAGAGGTCTGTCAACTAATATTAAATTATCTAATATATAAGTTTATTTTTTTGTTACTTTTACAATTTGTAGGATAGTAATTTTAATAGGGCAATATTCTATGATAATACAAAAGTTATTTAAATCACCTTAAGATTAATAATACATAAAGCAAAGATTAGGAGCGTAAGTGGAAGCTTTCGTAGCGTGACATTATAAGAGATCAACTGTTACTTGTTATTGCTAAGTAGATTTCTACATATGTTGATGGAATTTTATAATAGGTTAAGGGATTATTTTTATAATATTTTAATGCATATATATATTTACTATCTGGCCCGGCAGACGTTATTCTGCCCTTTCTGGTTGGTGGCGCTATGAGTTTATTTTCACACACACACACACACACACACACACACACTTTTCGATAGACTTATAGCTAAATCCTCCTTAGGACTTATAGAACAGCCAAAACACAGCAGAACACACAGTAATCACAATAAACCAAAAAAAAAAAGGAAAACATAACCCTTTTTTTTTTACTCTTCTGTAGGCGGATAAAAAGTTACCCATATGTTATACACGGTCATTTACTGTCTACATACAAAATTTCATGGAAATCTGTTAAGTAGTTAGTACGTGAATCGTGAACAAACAATTTTTCTACAGATTTATTATATGTTTATAGATATAGATTATTGGAACGAAGTTCCTTATCGCACGGTACGAATTTGACGGATGGGGGCTAGGCCAGAAAAAGTGTAAGATTTTTCCGTCACGACCCCCTTTCTATAGTGCGAGCGAGATGGAATAATATCCATCTCCTCATTTTAAATGACGCTTCATTTTAATAGACGCTAGTAATTCATTTATTTGTATTTATTAATCAATAATATAATACGTTTATCAATAATAATATACTACGAAAGGAACTTCGTTCCAACCGAGTGTTCCACAACACTCACGCATGTTTTATATGTATATAGATATACATAATTATTATTTGATTTATAGTAGCAGTATGACTGCTTGTCTTGCAGGTCTTATCAATGGTGCAAAAATAACAGCGCTTCAGCAACATTCTTGTAATGTAATGCCAAATTAGTTGCCCATATGTTGCTGCAAATATATCTTTTATTTATTATTATCATTTAAGTATATTAATGCGTTATGTTTTAATACGCTGAATTTTTTTAAAGCCTCGAATAAAGTTTCCGTCGAAATCCTCAAAATGATAAGTACGAAGTCGGAAGCGCTGTCATCGCGCTGTATAAATAATCACTTTTGGCCAAGGAGTCGTTAGCGGGGCCCGGGCGGGATAGGCGAGGCAATTTAGCCGCTCATCCATCAAACCCACCTTCGCACGACCTGGATTCCTCAACAATTAAACGATCGACACAAAAGCACTAATTGCTGTGTGTTTACAGTAATTTTAACTGTGATCAAGTAAATCGTTAATTATATTTTTGCGTCATTTTTATTTTATACATTAAATATACATTATTTATTTTCTATCCATAATATTTGAATCAAATGTAACAAAAATATCGTTACCGTTACGACCTACTAAAGTTTGCTGCTGAACATAGGCCTCCGCCATTTATTACCGCATAGTGGGGACAATTGCCATAGTTGCCACGCTTGGCAACACTAGTCCAAAAATAAGCTCAATTTTAAGTTTATTTTATGTATTACAGGAGATTCAATAGGTCAAGATATGAATTAGTAACTTGTTTTAAAAGATCGATATGATCCACACTATAAAGATTTATTACGCTCGTTTATTTACCCAGTAACCTTCTCTCTGTTACTCTTGCTTGCGACTTAGAGATCTGACTGGCGTATGTTTATTTCACGCAAATATTTTCAACATAATGTTTACGACGTACAAATGTCGCTGCTAAAATTTCAGTAATTTGATACGCTTATAAAACGTTCTCCGTTTGAATCGGAGCTAAAGTTAGCGAATTTCGTTTTCATGTTATGTCGCCTATAAATTATTCCGAATATATTGAAATAGACCGCGTTGAGTGATCCGTGAGCTAATTACCTCCTAACGAGCGGCAATCTGTGACATCTCCCCGGTATAACCCGATGGCCGTCAGCCGACGAGTGATGCCTTTTATTTCATAGCGAACGGAGGTGGCGACTATTCTCGGCTTAGGAAATGGATACGCGTCAATCGTCCAGTGGAAAAAATGGATGCCCGGGAACAATACAGACGTCTTCCGCGGACGAGACTATCTTTGGATGGTCGTATCAATTTCATAAAAGTTTTGCTATGAAAACGAATGTGACATATATACATAATTTTCTACGTGGTAGAGTCATGCTGCAGCTATATTAGTGGTATAGTTGTGGCACGAATGGGTCGGCTCGACCGGGGAAGGACCACGCTCTTACAGAATACCAACGTAAATAGCAGCTTAACGCTGCTGTGTTTCGTATGGTGAGTGTAGAGAACCGTAGACCTTTTTTACTGGAAATGAGGCATTCCATCTTAGTCCTCAAGGGTGATAACGCATTTGCATTTGGATTCTTAATTAAGGATAGATATAGATGTCTATGGGCCATAGCAACCACTTACCATCAGGTGGACTGTGTGCTCGTTTGTCACCCTAATTCTATAAAAAAATGCGGTGGAAACTGAAATCTGAGAATATAATGTAAAGTAATCACAACCATAACATATTCACCAGAAGACTAGTTATTTAATTAATTAATTACCAATTATGGTACTGATTTTTTCAAATCACATTTAATAACACTCGCAAAAAAAATATTAATTCTTTACCATACTTCGTTTTTTGTAACTATTCTTTTTGATTGACTTAGAATAGTTATAAACTTGATTTTTTTTTATAGTATAGGGTAACAAACGATCACAAAGTCCACCTGATGGTAAGTGATTGCTGTGGCCCATAGACATCTACATCTATCCTCGATTGCGAATCAAAATGCAGATGCGTTGTCAGCCGTGAGGACTAAGATGGAATGCATCTTTTCCAGTAAAAAGGGTATCCGGTTCTCTACACTCACCATACGAAACACAGCAGCGTTAAGCTGCTATTTCACGCTGGTATTCAGTGAGAGCGTGGTCCTTGCCCGTACGAGCCGACCCATTCGTGCTACAATTATACAATAAATCTAGCTGCAGCATGGCTCTACCACGTACAAAAAAAATTATCTTTACTGCAACGATAAAACTGTTATTTAATATTAGAACTACGAGACAACAGTCAGTTTATCAAAACGAAACGTTTAACTTTTAGTTCAGGCACGAAATACAAAGGTGATAATGGTGGGTCCTTGTTAGCACCTTCGACACCACGATACGATCGATTAGGCCCGCGGCCGCTCACATTCAATTATTTATTTATTTATTCGTAATTAAGCCGCACGAGTTATGGATGCCCACTCCGATTTACGAGACGGACGGCTTATCTGTTGGTGATCGTTGAGAGCGATGGCTTTACAAGCCGAGGAACGTTTCGCCAATGTTAAGTATATATGTTGTCAACACATTAAGTATTTTTCATTGTTCAAAAATCGCATAGTCATATAAACTTTTTTTTATATAAACTAGCTCGTACCCGGCGCGTTGCTGCCGCAGAAGAAATAATTGTGGAAACATCGTTTTAAATTTGAAAGAGCTGTATTGTTTAATTAGGAATGATAACACATTATTTGAAGTTGAATGATGTATAACTTTCAAACAAATTTGGTGTTGCGATACGCACGCCACCTACTGTAAGTTAATTGTACTATGCCTATAACCTTCGCGCAAGTGCAAGCAATAAGTTGACAAAGTTTTAGCGCAATCTGATGAACGGTATGGCAGCGTATAAAATACGAACAAACAAAAATTAATTTTATATATTAGATAAGCGTGACAAAAAAGCTCACAGTCCACCTGACGTTAGTGAATGCTGTAGCTTGTGGAAGTCTATATCTATCCTCGATTAAGAATCGGAATTCAGATGCATTGTTACCCCAGAGGTCTAACATGAAATGCATCGATCCCAGTAAAAGGGTCACCGGTTCTCTACACTCACCATACAAAACACAGCAGCATCAAGCTGTTATTTTACGCTATTATTCTGCGTGGTCCCTCCCCGTCAAATAACCCATACGTGCTACAGCTAAATTTTGGCTCCAGCATGACTATACCACATATAAAAACTTATCCAAAAATTAAGGAAGATTTGTTTGAAATATGAGATTAAGAAAAATAAACCGGACAATGCCGGTTAAATAAAGTAAAAATCACTGGTAGTAGGTAGTAGCTGATGGCAGGAGTAGTCTACGAATGTCGGACCCGAACCGATGGTTTTCTACCGACTTCAAAAAGGAGGAGGTACTCAATTCGACTGTATGTTTTTTTTATGTGTGTTTACCTCATAACTTTTTTCTAGGTGAACCGATTTCAATGATTCTTTTTTTATTTGAAAGCTGGTGCTTTTCGTGTGGTCTCATACAAATTGATCAAGGTTTTACCAGTAGTTTTTGAGTTATTATTAATAATTTATATTGAAGTCGGTTGTACAAATTTTTTAATTTTTAATTATTTAGTTTCACCTTCCGTACTATTTGTTAACTTTTAAGTATAAAAAGCCATGATCGCTTAGAGATTAGTCGATTCTTTGCGTAAAACATCTGATTATCTTTAGTTTTTCAACACAACGAACAATTAAAAAATTGAATCTTTTTTATTTATAAAAATGTAATTTTTAATATGTTTAATTTTTATTATCGAAAAATCAGATCTAAATTTAATATTTTTAGCGGTCGTGACATTTTTAGTTTTAGATTTCATTGATTTAAAAAAGCAATATATCAATGAATTCGACTTCATTAGTGTGGGTAGATACAAACCAAAAGGTATCTCATTAAAACGTACAATAAGTTTACCATTAATAACGCACCGATATCGACATATCGACATCGATTTTATCGAGCGTCGATTCTCGATAAGCAAGTCCGACGAGGCCAATTTGTTTGGGCCCCATAAATTACTTTATTAATATAAATCAACCGGTTTATTGTTCTCTTCTCGCCTTGTCGAGTATTGTTGTTTCGGCCGACCATACGCACCCGTAAGACAGATCTTTCTTCGTGTATAAAATACACCGATCGCTTTCGACGCTTCGCGATTTACTAACGCGCATTTGTTTGTGATAAATTGGTATAACTGTGCGTGGATAACAGCTTGCAAAATTGAAGGTAAATCAGAAACAAAGTCGATTCTAAATTAATGTCGTAGGAACATAATACAGCTTGCATACATATTATATGTAGCTCATGGCCAAATACTCAAACGCTACTCAATTTTAAGATGTCGTTAAGTCTCGTGGTGTCACACTCACTTTGACTTAAAGTGATAGAGACAGCACGAGACTTAACGGCATCTTATAATTAAGTAGCGTTTTAGTATTTGAGCATTAATTACACACATTATATATTTTTTTAATTCCAAACTAAAACAACCAACAAAATAATCAACATGATTATAAATATTTTTAAGTACCTATAGTAACGGCGTGATGGCGGTTGTTAGAATATCCACTACCCCATAACCCTACATCGTCCCGTGAGTGTCGTAAGCGACCACAGACGGTAACAAATCGGGTGATCGGCAGCAGCATCTCCCTAATAACAACTGAAAATACTTACGTTGCCAACTTAAGTTGCCAACTCGCCTGCAAAGCGTGGCAACTATGGCAAAGATCCCCCTGCGAGGAGGCTTATGTACAGCAGTGGACTTTTGATGGGCTGTATGGTTAACGACAAATACCGATAATAATCAACTTAACTACTGACTTATTTTTTTTAGAAGAATAACAAAACACATAACAGCAAAAAGTATATTACCTACGTTATATAGACATTGAAGTTTTAGTGTAAAATAAAGGCACTATTTATTTTTACAAATGCAATTATCTCTTTGACACAAATGAATAATATAATAATTCATCGACGCTTAACATTACAATGTTAAGCCCCTGGTCACATTGTACCTACTATTCATAATTCAGGTGTTATTGGAGCGCGACATAAATAACGGGCCAAGTATTGCTCTGCTTTCCAATCTCAACGCACGGGCATGGGATACCTTGTGAAGCCGCGAGATAATTTATCTTACCCGAATCGTAACTCGCGGCCAACGGCGGTGAGAAATTGGTTGTGAATCTTCTTTATTTAAAGATTTCAGATTCCGTACTAGAATCAGAATCAGTTTCATTCTCAATTTACCTTAACATTATTATAATGTATGCGCTATGCATAGAACGAAGTGGTATCGTTTACTTTCTTTTAGCCTCTAGCAGTTTATTTATTTATTTTTGTTACTATCCCTCTGATTAAAAATGTTTAGATTTAACAATGAGCATAGGTCTAATTTTTGAGAGGGTTTTAGGGCATTCATGTAAAAGAAATATTTTAATTACTCGGAATTAAAATATAATAATAAGCCTAGACCTAATAATTAGCTTAATATTACTTGTAATATTAATCAAATAAAATTTTAATGTAATGAATTTAATTATGTAATTTTAATAACATTGTAATTTTAACTTTATTTTAACCGAATTTAAGAAAAGGAGGAGGTTCTCAATTCGACTGTATTTTACTTATAATATTAATCAAATAAAATTTTAATGTAATGAATTTAATTATGTAATTTTAATAACATTGTAATTTTAACTTTATTTTTAACAGACTTCAAACAAAAGAGGAGGTACTCAATTCGACTGTATTTTTTCTGTGTACCGATTTTGATGATCCTTTTTTTATTTGGAAGCTGGTGCTTCTCATGTGTCAAGATGATCAAGATCTGACCATTAATTTTTGAGTTATCTATAATATTTTTACATATTATATAGATGATGTTGTCATTTTATTTATATTGACAAAATTTTTAATTTTACTACTTATGTAGATTTAAAGATAACATTCAACAAGAGAAAACAACAATCTTAAAATGTCTGAATCCAAATAGGTATTAACATATTACCTCATTACAATCGAATCTATATCTCGTTGAATATATCAGTGTATTTACTGTTCCCTTTGTGATTCATTACATCGAAGTCACGGGACACGGCGCAAGGCGCGAAACCCGCCAGCATTAATAAACGGTTATTAATAAGTTATGTTTTTAATTACGAGTCGATCTCTCGCTTATTTATTCGTATAATTTTATAGGGCCCCGCGGCGATCCCGGCGTGCCCGCCACAACAATAAAATATATGTGTCCAATGAATAAATTCGATCCGTAACGAGAATTATTACGCATTCCGTTCCCGACCGACATCCGAACCTGAATCCTAATAAGACACATGCGTCAGGGAACTGCAAAGAACGTTAAACAGAACTACTCGATTATGATTTAAAAATATGTACGATTTGTGTTAGATTTTAGGTATATTTTTTCCAAATTTTAAATTGAGAATAAGCCACAATTTCAGTTATATAATTATTCAAAGCGCATCTACAAATTATACCATCAGATATTTGCGTAAGAGACAGTTATTTTTATTATATAAAACATGTAAAGTATGATGTACATCACCAAATTTAATGCAGCGTCGTTTTGTTGTAAAATTTAGACAACAAAACGCGTCAGAGTCGCAGACCGACAGCGTAGAATCACAAGATAAGAAAAGAATTTCGATAAAAAATCTTAGACGAAATTTCGCCCGTTTGACATGAGTGACAGACAGACATTCTTATATAAGTCATAATATAGAACAAAGGCGCTGTTAAACACATCTTACTTTATAAAATTAAACACTTCGATATTTTTTTAAATGAAAATTTAGCAGATATTGTATACAATTTACTGTTTTATATCTAACTTTGACTACCTCGTATGTCTAGTGGTCGTAAGCACGACTGCTGCTCATAGGGTTTCGGGTTCAAATACCAGGTCGGGTTAAAATCAGTTATTGGATTTTTTGTCAAGAAATTTTCAGTAGCAGACCGCAGTTAGGAAGTTGGCGGTGTTTCAACACCGTGCCTCAACCATTTGATTCAAATGCTTCAATAATTTTATAGTCGAACCGTTGATCGAGGCAAAGGTCTTATTACGTCTGGCTCACCCGTCAAAATATCGCAACAACACGTCCCCGTATATGGGTCAGCGCAACATTGTGCGACCTCTAACGGCCAGTAACAAATGCACCGCGGGCATTATTAATCAAGTTTTATACGATCGTAAAACCGTGGCGGGATTAAAAACCACTCGAAATCATATTTTTATGGCGTTTAGATCCGTGGTTTTTATTTGGCTGTTTTTTAATAGAGGCAAGATGTTTAGCGGCGAGCGCTCGATTTGTGGGGCGGTTGATTTACGGCTGTCGCTAGACGAGGGACAGACGGCGAGCAGCGTCCGAACAAAGAGGCGTTGTGTCAACGCCTAGTAATTATTTCCATACGAATTAACTATCAACTGAATTTATTTCTTGGTTACATTACCGTTATATTTACATTCTATCATAAGTCCACTGCTGAACATAGGCCTCCCCCATAGATTGCATCATAGATGGGATATTTACCATAGTTGCCACGCCAGGTGGCCAACTGCAGTTTTTGTTGCTTTTAGGATGTCGCTGCTAGTTTGTTTACTTCTGTCGCCTCTTACGACACCCATAAGATGATGACGGAACCCTGAATGAAAAAGCTACTGTTGCCATGAACACCTGCAATTGACTTCAAGCAAAGAAGTCGACAGATATGTTGTTATCCCTAAGGAATAAGAGGAAAAGCATACAGCATGTAACTATACTAACTCCTTTATTAAAATAGTTGATATTTAATAATAATAATAATGTTTATTGATAATTGTACAGTGAATATGTGAAGTCTCTGATTGCTGAACTAGGAATTATACCTGTATAGATATTCATTTCTTTACCATCAAATTGACACATTAATGCTTTTATCAATTTAGCATGTATGCGTAGTTATATCGTATCAGGATCGTGCCAAATGGAAGTCCGAAGTCTCTGCCTGCCCCTCTGGGTGACAGGCGTGAGTCTTTATGTAAATTATGTATCAATTTAAATTACTCTCCTTTTATAAAGGCCCTCAATCTCTGTATATCCTAAGAACCCTCTATGATCGAAAATACAGGTGATACAAACCCAGGCGAACTTAAAGACAGAAAAGAAGCTCTACGAACTACTAGAGATAAATAAAAATATTTAGAATCACTGATTATTAAAGTATGACAACATTACGATTGGAGAATGGATATCTACATAATATGTATTTCTTAACTGCGATTAAGGATTTTTTTACGTGGTAGAGCCATGCTGCAGCTATATTACTTGTATAGTTGTAGCACGAATGGGTCGGCTCTACCGGGGAAGGACCACGCTCTCACAGAACACCAGCGTAAAATAGCAGCTTAACGCTGCTGTGTTTCGTATGGTGAGTGTAGAGAACCGGAGACCCTTTTTAATGGAAACGAGGCATTCCAGCTTAGTCTTTACTTCGTCACTTACCATCAGGTGGACTGTGTGCTCGTTTGTCACCCTTATCCTATAAATAAAAGAACAAAATGTATCTGAAGTCATAGCGAATCTTGGTCACTAACCTAACTATGTAGAGTCGGGATATGACAGTTGATTTCCGTTTAGTCTAGAAGTAATGAGAACATTGGCTATTCCTAAATTAGAGAGTTCATTGACGGGGCTGAACGATGTTCGATCTCTGAGTTGATTGAACATCAATCAAACGTGCTTATATTATTTTATAATTATTGGTTATCAATGTTACATTTATTTAATAGCCAATATTTATTTTGGTATATCTGTTATAGAAAAGCTAACTTAATAAAGTGTGACCTCTTTTTCAAGAAATGCTTACGTGCATGGGCATTCTTCATAAGGCCTACGTCCAGCAGTAGAATGATAAGGTTTCATTTAGGTTAAGTTAAGTTATATACAATTGTTTCCAGTGACTTCTCCAGTACAGATTATATTAAAATACCTCCGTGAAATGCAAACTTGGCTTCAGCCGAAACTATTTCAAGTAAACCATTGCTAGTTACTAAAAAAAAAAAAATTATGCAAACGTCATTACATTTCGAAAGTAAGAAAATCTTTAGAGCATTTTTAAAGAAACTGGTTACTAATTTTGCTGGGATATTAGTAAAAGTTTCACAAATATAGAAACTGTTAAATAGTGAAAAGAAGAACCATAACAATACCTGACTGACCTGGCTAATAGAAGCTTTATCAGGATTGTTAGATTATCTACTTTGGTCGTTATTAATAATGCAAGAGTGATACCGGTAGCTCAAATCGAAGCGAGTCAGCTGATCGACTAGCGAAGTCGGCACTGCGCTCCGCCGCCGCCACATAACACGCGCACAAAATCTTTGATACGCAGCACCGATGGAATCGAAATCCGATATCCGACTCCGAAGTTTATCCGTCGCGAAATGCGACGATATTTTAGTCCGTCCGTCATTCGGACAGTTCACAGAAACGCGTAAGATTAATTGTATTTCGGTTGAGTCATCAAAATAATTAGAATGACGCTATTTTCGTTTGTGATGCTAATTTGACAGACGTCGCGGGAGATTTCGTGTCGCCTTTTTCGCTGTCCGTACACTTTGATTGTTTATTTGTTATTTATTTTAATGTAATATCGACCGAAGATGACTGCAGATGCTTTGCATGTGTTCAGATAGCAATTTAAGGGTACGAGTGACGAGGGAACGATCGAATTATTTGTCTAGTCGGTACAATAACAAACCTTCATTAAACATTGGCGACAATCCAGGAATATGATGACGCGAATTATTGTTGTCCGCTTTCAGATAGAACAAGAAAAGGGGGAAGAGTAATAACGGTCGTGGCTGGTTTATTATAGGAAATATTTGATAGCCGACCGTTCTTGGAACTTGCATTTAATCTACGGCAGTTAATTTCGTATGCGACCGCTATAAACGTGTTTGATTAATATCATTCAGACGAAATAAATGTAGCGGGTCGAGCTCGATGTGATCAAAGGATTCATTAAATCACTGTGAAACAATGCTTAGGAACAAAGCTCGTTGATGAGGGATAGCGAATTAAATGCGTTGATGTGGCATATTTAGACGGGTATTTTTATTTTTCTTGTTATATCACATAACATATAGCTGAAAAGTAGGATTATGTTGTGTAGTTTGCTTTGCTTTTCTTAAAAGTATTATTTATAATGATTTCTTATATTTACGCGAACACTACACATTAATGAGACTAATTTTACGGATTTTATGGCGGTTAATTTTAGTTTAGGGTGTCCCCCAAGCCCCCGAAAACATCGGGAATTAACAAGTGGTAAAATTAAAAATTTTGTACAACCGACTTCAATATAAATGATTAAGGATAACTCTAAAACTATTGATCAGACCTTGATCAATATATATGGGACCACATGAGAAGCACCAGTTTTCAAATAAAAAAAGAATCATCAAAATCGGTTCATCTAGAAAAAAAAGTTATGAGGTAACACACATAAAAAATGCAGTCGAATTGAGTACCTCCTCCTTTATGAAATCAGTAGAAAAATTAAAGTAAACGCGATAAAATCCGTAAAATTAGTTTACGGATTTTAACGCGTAATATGAGGTAACGGTTACTATCACAAGCGATTTGACAGCAGACACAGACGTCTTGCGCCCTTGACTCTGTTCAGAGTCGCAGCTATGTCATTTTACATCTGAGACATGGTTTACCCTATCTTTCAGAGGCCATGGGTACTTGGAACATTTTCCCTTAAATCTGCTTTTACGACATTCTCGAAACGAGATAGAGCTGTATTCTATTAGAAGATTGTGTAAGTTATAAATAAAGGTTTAATTAGTTTCATTTATCGAATATAAGACAATAAAAGTTTGTTTAAGTTAAGTCCGTAAGCATCACAAACAATCGTTGCAAGTATGAACTAAGCCAGCTCTTATCTCATAAATGTATCTATGTTCTGACATAGATAATAATTATAATATGTACATATGTACATTCATATATATATATATATATATATATATATATATATATAATTTCACCATTTATCATCTGTTCCTTTTTGATTTTTGCTGCACCACCTCTTAAACGTCATCACTGTTAAACCTAATTGTTGACTGGGAGAGAATGCCCTATGACATGAAGCCCGCCATAATATGTACTACTTTGTGCATTAAAGTATAAAAAAATATATCTCTGGTCTTTTTTTTGCTGTCTTTTCATGATTGATATTATTTACTTAATAAAAAATAAATCACCTTATTATTTGTCATGCGTCCAAAAAGACCGCGGGCTGCATATAGGTTATAAATATTTTTTAACCTCCCACCGATAATAATACATCATATTTCGTCATCTTAACTAGATCATGTAGGTATTCTGAAAAATATCGAGGATCGAGCGAAGTGACGAAAAAGGTGAAGACGCTTGACCCACTAGATGAAGTAATTCCCGATTAATTAACTTTAACGAGAACTAATGACAAAAATTGCCCGTATTGATTTATGTAACCTCAAAACACATTCCAATGATCTTTACAATCACGGGGAGTTGGATGACGTCCAATATCATTCCGCATCCGACAATAAATATCCTTCGTTTATTATTATTTTCTACAAATTGACGACGTTTGATAAATTCCGGAATGCTGTCGCGTTGTGAAAAATTCTTTACGTATATTTAATTTCAGCATGTTGTGCATAATTTCGTGCGCAATTATTGGTTAATAGAAGATATAAATTTACTTGCTTGATTTATTACTAGCGTTGTGGTCTTAAAGCTTTTGTCTGTGTTTCCATGAATAATATTATTATGTTTTATAGACAGAAATATATTCATTAAAAAACAGTTATATTCTTTAAATGACAAACTTACAGAATGCATGTAATTATTTACATTACAGTTAGGTACACATAATTTAATGTAATTGTTAATTTCATTGAAATGAAAATACAAAATCCCGAACAGTATAGAATTTCGGTGGCTTTTTTAAACTATGCAGAGAGAAAATTAAACAGTTCAAAAGCAATTACTTTTCAATAGTTCACACAACGTCAAGAGCAGTTTTTAAAGTGTAATTTTTTGGTACGGACATCAGAGAATGAGTGGACATGTTGTGACACTATAGACCGAGTGATTAATGGACGGAATACTAATCGAGACATTTTTATTATAGTCAAGTTATATAAGAGAGAGCTTCAAGAAAAAAATCATTTGTTGATATTTAAATACTCGTAGACTAGTTTTGGTTAACTCTTTAATTTAAAGCAATGATCAACAAATATCAAAATCGTTGCTTTCGTTAGCAAATAAAATTTCGTTTATCATATATCATTTTTTCAATTCTATTACCGTTTCAAAATGAGGTTTCTTCGACCGGAGAAGAATATCCAAGTATCCCACTTCTTGTCATTTTTTTGAACTTAATATTACAATAGCCTAATACCTACCTTTAAACAGATTAGAAAACAATAAAGGAACCATTCGTAACTGAAGCATGTTCTACAATGCGCTCAAAAAAGAACCTAGCAAACCCGAGCAGACTAGCCTCAAAAATCAGCCCCCGTTCACATTAACGCATGTGGCAGCCATCGCACTACTCGATCATAATAAAGTGGACGACCCGTCACAGGAGGCTACTGCAACAAGAGACCTTTAAGCCAGCATGACATACACAAGTCCGTCACAGATTGAGGTATTATCAGAAAGAAAGAGATATTGTAGAAGTATAACTGCCAATGATTTTAAAAGTGGCAAAACGATTTTCACTAATCATAATCCCATCTATGTTATTTGTAGAGTGCTATAAGAAAATTTCCAATAAGAATATTTACCACGTGCTCGGCGGTGATGAAAAACATTGCGAGGAAACCGAGTAGTGAAATACATGAATGGGACCTGTGGGATGTTATATACCTACGTCCCTGGCTGTAACTTTACTTTATAACTAACAATATAAGTGAGTGGCGACAGAATCTATTACCGCAATTTGTTCTATGGATGACGATTTTGACGTAAGAGACAAATTAGAGGAAAGCTCTTATCAAAAGTCATTAGTTTCATTGCAATTACGGAAAATTCTTCGTATTAAAGGATAGATCTATGTCTGGCAGAGGACGGTTGATGGCTGATGAAAAGATGAGAATAATTATTCTGCTTATTTTTTTAAAATAAATATAGCCTTAAATGGCTTGGCTTCAATTCTTTTAGAACTTTTAATTCGTATAACATTTCAAAATCTTGAAGATACAGGATGTTGACTTCGTAAAATTTCTGATCCGCTTAAGTGTTATTAATACGGCTTGAAGAGCTATGGACCCAACCAAAAGATTTTATTACGACATTTAAACATGCTTAGTCAGGCGATCTGTGAAAAGCATAATTCTATTTTTAATTTCTTAGTAGCAAATCCCCTAACAAGATGATCAATTACAAAACTTTTGTGTTTCCTTTGCTTTAAAAAAATACTGTTTACTTTACAAACAATATGAAGTCAAAAACTTTCTGTAACGTTGCCTTCATTCTATTTAACCTTACAATTTCAGATTTAGATTAAAATATTTCGAAAAAGTTAGGAGTAAAAGCTGACAAGATTTTACGGAGGAGATGTGTTTGTTATAAAAGCCTGTTAATTTATTAGCCTGGAAAACCTTAGAAGATCAGCAAAATATTGCAGCAACCACTCCGCAAAATGCGTAACGTAAAATATCTAAAGCGGTTTCGTTAAGTAATGTCTAAGACATAAATACAAGAGGTATCATATTGCAGACAGCAATTGGCTTAAAAATTTAATACCTTATCTATCACCACAAAATTAAGTTTTTCTTTAACTTCTGTAACTCATAGTTAACAATATTTTGATATTAGTTTTTTTTATTCGATTGCCTTTATATATTATTTGAAACACAAACTAATCGCATGTTACCGTAACGTCCGTGTCGGCTTACACAGAGATGCGGAGTCGCTCGCTATTTAACATTTCCGCGGCGCACGACCTCCGTGGGCATTATTCTATTTCTCTGGAATTAGACGATTACAACATTCGCCTATTTCGATACGGAATTTTTCAATAAGTTTATAAATTTACGCTCCGTTTGAATAATAAATTCGGTTTGTATTTAAAACAAAAACGTACTACAAGTCGGGTTCGCCTTCGTGATATATTTGTCGTCACAAGATACTGAAAATGAAAATCGACGATCGATTAATTTCTACCACAACGATCGATCGAAGGTAAAATGGATTAGTCGACGTCGATCGAGATGCTTAATTATTCGGCTCCTTATTTATTGTCCTCATCTGAATACATTTTGAAAGATACTGATTATGACCCCACCACCACATCGATTAATTGTCGATCGACGTCGATCGATGATTGAATAACGTTTACCAGTACCCGTCGATCAGCTAAAGCTACCACACCAACCGATCGACATCGATCGACGTCGTTCAATGGCATCGCTCTTCGATTGATCGGTTGGTGTGGTAACACCCTTAGATCCCGAAGTTACCACATGCAGTGCATGTGGTTGTTACTATTATATGGAAATAGTTTCAATAAATATAGAAGCTTGACATGTGATATATTATATATAATTTATTTTTTCTAATAATTAAATGTGAAGGGGCCTTTTTAGCTATTTTTATTAAATTCATAGAAAAACTAAACGTTAAGTAACTTTATATCTTAAATATTACATAGGAAGGCAATAATTATGCAGGCAGGTATAAAAGCACCAGACTGCTAAGCTATATGCAGTTTTTTTACTCATGGATTAGCAGAATACATACAACCGATACCTTCGAGAAATTTGAGTAACTCTAGACAACACCAGTAGTCACCCAATCGTATTATAGTGAAAATCCACAAAACGAAGATTAAAATCACATCACAAATAGAAAGCCCGCGATCAGAACAATTAAGAACCGGAATGCAGCGACATCTACCGGCTACGTGTTTACCGAGCCTCATAGTTAAGTGCCGTGACTTTGGCTTAATTACCTTCCACCGCGATTTGTTTAATCGTTTCTCTGAGCCACTAACTGTATGTAAATAAACACAATAACGATTAACCCGTAGTCAATGAAATAGAAAATGTGAAACCGAATTTTATTGAGGGAGAGTTATTATATGTGTGGAGATGTAATAACAAAGAAATTTGGAAATTTTCTTTCCGACTTACAACGAGAGTGATGTTCTTCTGGTTAGATTTGAAGACGGGAATCCCTTCCATTTTACTAACTGAGAAGATCTCAACTTCTCAGGATATAATGTCAGTATCCTGAAGAAGACCCGTATGCAGTGTCAATGCTGAGTACAATTCAACGAAATTACCATACTATTTTACGCAGAATTTTTAAATACAAACTAGAAATGATTCAGAATTAAGTAGTGAAATACCTTGAACAACAATGGAGTCAAACAATTTTAAACTCATCTCTTTCTCGCATTCAGTGTTTATTAGTTTCATCGCATTGCAAGGTTTATTATCTAGAGCTAGAGCGAAGACCCTTGCAATATTGGTCGTAAATATCTTCTTCTTATATAGTGCTTTTTTCAAGGAATTTGCATAATTATGTTTCTTCTATTAGTGTGTCGATTATAACATTTTTTTAATATAATATATATAACGAGCATATTGGCATTTAACTTTTTTTTATAGGATAAGGGTGACAAACGAGCACACAGTCCACCTGATGGTAAGTGGTTGCTGCGGCCCATAGACATCTACATCTATCCTCGATTACGAATCAAAATGCAGATGCGTTGTCACCCGTGAGGATTAAAATGGAATGCCTCGTTTCCAGTAAAAAGGGTCTAAGGGGTTAAGCTGCTATTTTAGATTGGTTTTCTGTGAGAGCGTCCCGGTCAAGCCGAGCCTTTCGTGCTACAACTATACTACTAATATAGCTGCAGCATGGCTCTACCACGTAAGAAACTATTTGAAATAGATTAGAAAGTATATATATGTATATATATTACATGCTTCCTAATCATTATGAAACTTTGCTTCAGATCATTGTCAATTTATATTACATTTTAGTTAAAGTTTAAGTTATAGCCTATATACGTCCCACTGTTTGGTACAGGCCTCCTCTCATTTCTGAGAGGATTTTAGCCGCCTTATTAATTAACCACCGCGCTCTCCAATGCGTGTTGGCGAACTTCACATGTCTTTGAAATATTTACTTCTCAGACATGCAGGTTGCCTCACGATGTTTTCCTTCACCGCCGAGCACGTGGTAAATTTCAAATTCAAATTCATTTTAGTGGCATATTTAGGTATCCTCATCTGAAGTTGATGTTAGAAAATCTAGTCCAAGCCAGAACTTTAATAAGCAAATAGTCTATCTGGTTCGAAAGAATTATTATAAATAGCAACATTGGAACATAAAAACTTTAAACTATTACTTGTCATTAAATATTTACTTGTAAAAAATATTGCTTTACTTTTTCCAAAACCAGAAAAGCACGTGAGATATGACTAATATTAAATACATACAAAGTTGCGAGCACGCCAAGAACTAGAAACATTTAGTAAGGGGCGGCAAGGGTACAATTACAGCGAAATAAGCAATAAATTACATAGAGACTGCGCTAGCGCCGCGTGACGCCTCGCGCCATTTCCGCGAAACGCCATCTAGAGGCTGCTGCAAATTGCACCGCGATCACGATCGATATCGACGTAAGGTAATATCGAATGAATGTGGAAAGGATTTGCTTACTAACCATACACAGCACTTAATAATAAAACAAACTAAAAGGTAAGTGCTTGATAATAGTATTATCAGACAGTTACATTAACATAATACTAAAGAACTTAACATCCTGACATATCGGAAAATAATCTTAAATATTTTAATTTTCAGAGACAAAAATCCTGTAAATTTTTTTTAAATCAATGTTGCATTATCATTAAAGCATTTAACTTTTACAAAAAGGCGAATAAAAATAATTGGTTTTCGCAATGCAATCGATACATGTAATAAATCGATTGCGAATCGTATGGTCGCATAAATCGGATACATTGTTGCGAATCACTTGTTTTACTTCCTTTGCATTTCCTCATGCCTCATTCGCGACGGAAACGACTGTTGACATTTCCAGAATAGTCCTTTGTTGAACGTGTTTCTTTCTGCTAATAACGTAATCATTTGTTTATTTTAAACCACCAATTCGCATTAAGTCAGTTGTAATTTTATATTTTAACTTAATATCTCAACTTTATATGAAAAGTTAGTTATTAAGAGTTGGAATAAAAAGGTCTGCATGTCTGAACATGCAGACCTTTTTATTCTAACTCCACCCAAAAATACCCATTTTGGACCTGAGTGTTACTGATAACACTCACGTCCAAAATAGGGGATAGTATTTCTGACCCTAGGTTCCGATGTCAATATTAGGTCATTATTAATTGATTTATTGGATTAGGACCGGTTTGCTTAAGTACGTCTACAAATTCAGTTTAATAAGTACTGGCTCAGGTTTAACTTTAATTTAATGATAATTCGGTCTGGTAAGTTACAAAATATAATTACCAACATAAAATAACAAAAAATATTTGTTTGTTATTTGAGTTTATTTTTTTATTTTTAATGAATATTAATATAGGTTACATTGTGTTTATAATGATATTTCGAATATTGTATTTTGGTTAAACTTTATTTTAACTATATTTAGTGAAAGATTTTTGTCTCCTAATTCAGTTGTTGCTAGGTAGTCATCACATTTTAATATCTCGGGTAAATTGACTAGTACATCGTGTATTGTCCTTCGGCACAGGTAAGCAAAGTACAATAAAACATTTACCAGACGATATAAAAAATACTTTTCTATGCAATTAAGTTAGCATAAGCTTTCGTGGCGTCAGAACGTTTACAATGGGCTTATCACTTTTTTGTAAAATTATTCTGATAATACAAATTTAAGCCCTAATCAAATGACAGAAGATTTAATTTAAAATAGCATAATTTTGTCCTGGAACAAATGGTTATCGATTTGTTACTGTGGTAAAATAAATTGGTCTTCTCTTTTGGACCTCCGGTGAAGTAGAGTGGACAATTAATATTTAAAGTATTACTTTGTATTGTTTAAGAACGTTTTGATAAAATTCAATATCTTCTTTAGTTCAATGTAAATATTTTTCTTAAAGTAGTTTTATTACACAGAAGACTGACAGAAGAAATTTAATAAAATATAAATTTCTTCTGTCTGTCATATCTTTTTCTATTCCATAGAGGGTTTCATTTTAAAATCTAAAATCATCTTTATTTGGATCATCACCGAAAAAATGTAAGGCAGAAAAATGTGTTATACTTTGTTTTTATTTACAACATTATAAAAGATTATTATAGCATGATGGGTTTGTGTGTACAGGGAATATGATTTCTCTAAGTGTCAACCTCATCTGCAGCTTGCTTATCATTAAAGAAGGCACAGATAAAGAAGATGTTACTTAGAAGGCAAGTTATAAACAGTAATGGGTTTCGGACTTTACACAAAAGAAAACCAGAAGTAAAGCCGTTCATCTTTCCTTGTCTTTTTTATTTTTATAATCGTAATAAATTTTACCGTATACCATTACCATTACAGCAAGCCCATCAAAAGTCCACTGCTGAACATTTGCCTCACATATAGCCTGAAGATTTTTGGGATAGTTATTCTTCCATTTTAGATTTTACCGTTCTTAGTTGACTTCATTAAAAGTATAAATTAAGTTAACTAAGTATTAGTTAACTTAATATACACTTTATACGAAAATATATTTAATAATGTCCTCCGGACTGAATTTTGGTCACGCCGGCCAGTCTCAACGGAGTCTTGCCATCTGCGCAGCGCAGGACAGGATTATAGTGTCCAGGTGCACTCTCTATTCCCTCACTCTTACAGTCCGATGAGACGGTAATCCGACACGACCGGAGAGAGATCAGGTGCAAGACCGCTTTACGTGCTTTCCGAGGCACGGGGCTGAAACACCGCCAAGATCCTGGGTTGCTGGTGAGAATTTCTTGTCAGAAAAACCCAATAACTGATATTGGCCCGACCCAGGATTCGAAACCAGGACCTCATGGTTAGCAACCAACGAGGCAGTCATTGGTGCAAAATATATTTAAACTAAAGTTAACCGGACTTTTAAAATAACTATGTAGCCGCGACCAATGTCGCGAACCTTGACAATGTTAATTCTATATAAAGCTCTAATAAAATACGTTTTGTCGAATTTAAAATTAGCCGGCAATTTATTCGTCTTTTTAAAAGAGACTTGACAAGCGACAATCGCTTATCGTGGCTTGCAATAAGAATCAAATGAAGTGCAAAATATAATATATATTTGCGTAGCAGATGTCGCGCGACAAAGTAAAGCGTACGTGCTTGTCGCGTAAACAGTTCGTGGTGTGTGGGGCCCGCAACAATAACTAGAACAATTTGTGATTCAACTCTATAATACGCCATAATTACCTCGCGGGTAGAAAGCCTCGTATTTTTGCTAATTTGGTAACCGAGAAAGGTGGTCCGTGTTGAAATAACCCATTCTTAGCATCAATGCCCACTGTTGGTTACATTGTTATCGATAATCATTCGCAATTATTCATGCATTTTACGTCCACGCCCGCTACTAATTGTTTGCGAATTTATATGTAGGAAAATAATTCCACCAGCTTTTGTTATATATAGAGTTAATGTTTAAAGGCTTTTATGAAAATAATAATAAATAATAATGCCTTACAGCTGTGGTTGCTAAGTGCTCCATTGGAGTAGCTTTCACTTGTTTTTTTTTGTTTGAAATCGAATGAGCGCAGAACATGATGTCCATACAATCGTGGCTATGATCAACACCGGGGGAAAACTGGTGTCAGAGATAATATAGATATGATAATTTTGCTGACCCTTAAAATTTAAAGAGGAATTCAACTGATTTTTACAGAGATTTTACGTCATAAATATTTTTTTATAGAAGTAAGAATGATAAGCGAGCACACAGACCACCTAATGGCAGGTTTATTTTTTTAATTCATTACAGTCCCTGCTGAACATCGGTCTCCCCTATAGATAGCCTCATAGGGGAGATATTTGCCATAGTTGTCACGCTTGGCAGGCGAGTTGACAACCGCAGTTTTTTATTAATATAAATTGTTTTCAGGACGACGCCGCTGCCCAATGCCCGTCTTCTGTTTTATTTCCCTCTCTCGCCTCTTCCGACACCTACAATGTGGGGTAGTGATATCTCTTACACCGCCACTACATGACTGAATAATGGACTTAACATACAATAAAATTTCCATGTGTTATAGCAGCGTAAGATCTCTATTTCGTTCCGTGGGTGGCGGTTGCTGTTTAAAGTGCCGCTTATGACGGACGTACTCATAGAATACACAGACCGGTGACGAAGAGCAGCATCAAATGTTTTTTTTTATAGAGTAAGAGTGACAAAGGACGCTGTGGCCCAATAGATCCTCTACATTAACCTTCGAATAAGAATCAAAATACAGATGCATTGTCACCCTGAGGGCTAAGATGGAATACCTCGTTTCCAGTAAAAAGGGTCTCTGGATCTCTACATTTACCATACAGCTGCTGTTTGATGGTGGTATTCTGTGTGAGCGGGGTCCTTCCTCGGTCGAGCCGACTAAGCCGTATAAAAAGACTGCGATCGCCAGTCTATAAGTCAGGCGTGGTGGTTATGGCAAACCCTCTCTATAATGGGTGAAGCCAGCGGTGTGTCCTTACAATCTTGTGAAGGCGGTTAAGAAGATATGATAAAAAAGTTAATTAAAAAGAATATTATTATATATTTTATATAATTAAAATGATTATAATTATGTTGTTAAACGAATAGCGGTTGCTAGGGAATGTTTATGAAAAGAAAATATTCAAGGTTTTCGAATTAATATACGTTCTCCAAGATTTAATATATTTTTATAAGCTATTAAAAAGATTAACACACGGATTTCTCAAATTCAAATAAGAACAGATCTCTCATTGTAACTCGCATCGAATTTATGACGAATATGATTTACGGGCGTATTTGATGCGGACGGACATACGGACAACAATAGGCTCATACAAACTGGCGGCCGAAGAATCGTTGGGACGTGTTTTTAGTATTATAATGTGGTCGCACTCCCCCTCCCGCCCCGCAACAACCCCTCGACTTCAATAAGTTTTTATTACACATCCTTCGAAGAAATAAATAGTATAAAATTAAAATTAACCCACTAAAAATGGTAAAACAAGAGCTTTACCCAGGGCTGTTAAATATTTGAATATATTTTTAATCCGATAGCGTAATTTTTTTATTTCATGTAAATACCTTTTCTTCTTATCGTTTTTTGCACTGGCATCTTTTTTGTTTATTTATAATTATTTCATTTATATGAATATTTAAAAGTCTGTGGGGTAATTTTTTTTTTTGTTCTGTTGATTATTCTATTTGATTCATTCTCATAATTTTTATCATTTATAAAAAATAATGATTTAATTTAAACCTGTTATTAAAGGGCTCCTGTCACTTGGATTCACAAATGATCTTGCTACAGAGTATGTTTTTTTTTATAGAACAAGGATGACGAACGGACATATAGTCCACTTGATGGTAAGTGGATGCTGTGGCCTACAGACATCTACATGTCTGTAGCCACAGCAGATGTAGATGTAGATCTATCCTCGATTAAGAGTCAAAATGTAGATACGTTGTCCCCTTACCTCGGTTTACCCCTGAGAACTTAGATAGAATGCCTCGTTTCCAGTTCGAAGAATCTCTTTAATATAATATCTCTCTAACTTCCTACATGACGCTAATAATGTTTTAATATTTTTATTCTTTTTTAATGTAAGAATGTCTCAGCTGTCTAAGTCTGAGCCACAAGCATTCATCGACTTCTTCCATGTTTAACAAGTCGTCATTCCATCTGGTATTCTCATAACTCTTATAATATAAAGCGTTAGGATAAGACGCATAAGTCAATTCGGGACAATGAATTGTATCTTATTTTTGTTTATTAAATCGAAACCCAAGGATCATATTCCAAACATCAATAAAATTACAACAAACATTGGTCGAAATCGATACCTAAACAAAATCGATTAAACACGCCCGTGTAGATCGAACAATGCATTTTCGGGTGCGAATTAAATTTCGCCATCCACGGGGTCAACGTCCACGCAGATATGAATGTACAAAAATAATCTATATAGAATAAAGCAAACTATTGCGGCGTACATATGACCGCGTAATTTTCAACACATTTGTGTCCGTCCATCTATTGTCATCCTCGAGGACGTCATTATTTTTAGAGCTTATATTTTAATACCACATTATAAAATTCCATTCTGTTTTAATTTTAATTTACGAATCTTTTTGTACGTGTCGTTATTTGTTAATTGCAAGTAAAAGACATCACTAAAAAAGAATGTTTTGAAAAAGCTCTTTTAAAACATTTAGGAGACATTATCTCATATTATATTTACCTTTCAGAGTGAAAGTACCTACCACCTTTACGTGATAGAGCCATGCTGCAGCTATATTACTTTTATAGTTGTAGCACGAATGGGTCGGCTCGGCTGGGGAAGGACCACGCTCTCATAGAATACCAGCGTAAAATAGCAGCTTAACGCTGCTGTGTTTCGTATGGTAAGTGTAGATAACCGGAGTCCCTTTTTTACTGGAAACGAGGCATTCCATCTTAGTCATCACGGGTGACAACGCATCCGCATTTTGATTCGTAATCGAGGATAGATGTAGATGTCTATGAGCCACAGCAACCGCTTACCATCAAATGGACTGTGTGCTCGTTTGTTACCATTATCCTATAAAAAAACACCTGAAAATCATCGTACATTTATATGAGAAAAAAATGTGTCGCATAGAAGAAAATGATGAAATATGAGCTATTTAATATACCATCCAGCACATAGTATATCGTATCAACATTAAATCTTTTCCATGATAAACTATAACATAAACTTTAAAAAATAAAAAGTTAAGAACATTAATTGTTGAATCCCTTTTTCGCGCGCATTTCATAAGAATAATATTTCATAATTTCATTATAGCAGCAAAGGTCGATATAAAATCCCCCACATAAATACAGAAACACCATCCGCAGCGCTAATTTGTGCGCAATAAAGGCAAACAAATTGCCCTTCTCATGTCGAGAATTAAAAACATTTCGCCCAGATCAATGGCACACTTTAAAGTTATTTTATGGTGACCGAAAACGAAATGAAACACTTAAACCGCGATAAAGAATATTAATAGAGATGTAAACGTTCGCGACGAGGTTTCGTTAAATTAAAAAATGTAACACCGAGATACGTCTGGGCTTTGATATATTAATAAAATACGCATTTCGTCGAGAGATTAACATCGAATACGCGACCGCAACGGAAAACACGCGGCGCATAGATCGCTCCAATAGTGATGCGGTTCGGTTTTGACTTAATTACCACGTTTTTATTATCACTTTCTTGTGTGTCGTTCCGGGGGGAATTTAGTAATAAACTAACTTCCCGATGATCTGGAAACTTGAAATTTGACAATGCAAGAATATGATAAAAAGAAACTCAGTTTTTTTTTAATTTTTTTTTAAATTTCACTTGTTTTTATACCTAATATAGTTAATTAAAATTATTCATAAAACATATTTCAAAACTTGACTCGTCCGTAAGTTACAAACAACCTTCATGGGAATAGAACTTATTGTTACTAAATGTGAAATTAAGTTAATCCTTCCATGTCGATTACGAAGTCTTAGTTACTTATTAAGTAGTAATGTCAATGTATCGCAATCGAAATAACAAGATTAACAAGCATTACAATTATTACAAGATACCTTTCTTTTATCGTTTTTGCCCGTATAGAACAAAACAATTTGTTTTATTTTATAGCATTTAGAGCTTGTTATACATTTCTAAGAAATCAAAATATTTAAAAATGGCTTTATTTTTATTGTAGATACATTCACTGTTATTACAAAAAGTAATACTTATATGTGAAAGCAAGACATAAATTATTTTACGCTAAGAAAAGCTATAAAATGATTAATACACTATCACATACCTTCGTAAATTACTTATCGTATCTATTTGTGAAGGAATTGAAAGTCGTTAAATATCAAAACGTATAGTCTAATATCTAACGTCTTAAGCATACGAAATGCATATAAAACATCGTGAGAATGTCATAAAGATTGTAATTTCATGTTCAGTGCAGTATAAGATACAATCGTATGGGTTTGTCTGTTTAATAGATAAAATATTAATGCTAAGAAGATTATCTGTAGCGAAAAGAAAAATATCTATTTTTCTTTATCAAAATCACTTAAATTTACACTTTAAAATATTTTTTTATAGAATAAGGATGACAAACGAACACACAGTCCACCTGATGGTAAGTGGATGCTGTGGCCCATAGACATCTACATCTATCCTCGATGAATCAATATGCCGATGCATTTCCATCCCTGAGGACTAAGATGGAACGAGGCGTTTCCAGTAAAAAGGGTCTCCGGTTTTCTACACTCACCATACGAAATAGAGCAGCATTGAGGTGCTATTTAACGCTGGTACTCTGTGAGAGCGTGATCCTTCCCCGGTTGAGCCGACCCATTCGTGCTACAACCATAATATAGCTGCAGCATGGCTCTACCACGTATAAGATGACTATTTATATTTAAAAAATTCTAACATCACTATGGCAAAGTTGATTAATTCCACTTTTATTTGTATAAGTACGAAGCAGCTGCCGCCGGGCGTTTGATCCCGACACGCTGCCTGCACCGCGATCACTAAATGTCTCTAGTATTTTTCACGACGCCGTGAAAACACGACGAAAATAATGGATCATAATCTTTAAGGAATTCGTTGGAATGAGTAAACTCTATAATTATTCGAAAATGGAAAATCTTAATTGTTTAAATATTAACTTCTCAGTAGGAATTTATTGTATTGGGTTCTGATTTTCTAAAGCCCAAATTATGAACATGTGGCGCATAAACGCACACAATTTTTTTCTTTCTTTCTGTAAAAGTCAACTGCACACATACATATGTATTGCATCTAAAACCATTTTTTGTTACAACTTACAAATGATTTTAGATGCATATGTATGTGTGCGTGAGTGCGTGTTCTTACAATAAGTTGAGCACGGTTTTGGCTTGGTTTCGGCTTCACAAAAATGTACGCAGCACCCCGTTTGGTTGGTCTGTGTCTCCACTTTTCATTAATGTTAATAGGCATTATCAACAATATTTTTTAAGTTTACTGCTAAACAAAGGCGTTTCTTAGATTGCAACAAAATCATGCATTTCCTGGAAGATTTGTTTTTTATACACTCACCGAGGGCAGATGCATTGGTGAACACAGAGCTGATGCCTAACCTACTCAGTGGCATTGCTGTTTCCCATCATCTGTTTGTAGGATTATGGGTGGGTTCGATATTTTTAATCAATTATCTATCATTTAATTTCATCAACAGGCCTTCTACTTCTTTTAAAGTTTTTACATAGGTACAGTACAATAACGGGCTCTATAGTTGCCCGTTATGTGTACTGCAGTTGTTATATGCCAGTGTTATATGCCATTTATGCCTTTATGCAAAATTGCATCCTTTATATGCGCCACTCTTTAAACACAGGCCTAAGCTCCTCCCAGCTCTAAGAGGGTTTAGGTCAAGAAAAAGTACTGCGCTGCCCCAATGCCTGATGCTTTACATGTCTCCGAAATATATATTTTTTTTAATTTCTCAAACCTGCATTAGGTTTCCTTGCGATGATTTCCTTCATAACAGAGCACGAGGTAAATCAGAACTAAAAATTGCAATTAACAATTTCATTAATATTAAGCAAAAGTATTAATCCCCTTGAATACAAATTTTGAATCACACCGTTATTGTAAAGAGTGTAGAGTGTATACAATTGTAACGAGTGTTATTGTTAGTTAATTTTACAAATTAAAGACATAATAGTTACTTACCTTTCAAAAAAATATAACGAAAAAGAGGATACCTCAAAAAGAGGATTCTAAACGTGGTATAGCCATGTTGCAGTTATATTACTGGTATAGTTGTAGCACGAATGGGTCGGCTCGACCGGGGAAGGACCACGCTCTCCAGAATACCAGCGTAAAATAGCAGCTTAACACTGATGTGTTTCGTATGGTGAGTGTTGAGAACCGGAGACCCCTTTTACTAGAAACGAGACATTCCATCTTAGTCCTCACGGGTGACAACGCATCTGCATTTTGATTCGTAATCGAGGATGGATGTAGATGTCTATGGGCCACAGCAACCACTTACCATCAGGTGGACTGTGTGCTCGTTTGTCACCCTTATCCTAAAAAAAACACCTGCGATGTTACGTATTTGTGGATTAGGGAGACAGAGGTATTTCATTTTGAAATGTAGTAGATTGAAAAGCAGGTTGTCGTTTGCTTAGCAAAATTTTAATTTCTTACGTCGAAAAGAATTTTCGTTTAATTCAATATAGGGCTGGTTCTTTTCTCGCTCAAAAGCTAAGTATAGCCATTCAGCGGGGAAACGCAGCCAGAGTTCTTGGCACGATACCGCGGGGAGTACGACTGTATGATAATTAAGTTACTAGTTTTTTTTTAAATTATATTTTTTAATATTGTATATAATAAAATATTCAGAAACATTCAATATTGGCTGGCATTATATGACTTATGCATTTTGACTTGCCCGGTTTGCTATACACAAAACACGTTCAGTTCTACATTACGATCCGGTTTACTTTAACGAACTGGATTAAAAATGGTTTCTGTTACTACTTGCGAGGCGAGGCATCAGTATTGCTATCTGTGCAAATTTTATATTAAATAGCTTTTTTAACTTAATCCGTTAGAGGACCTCAAAATTTGTCGCATTTCATGCCCTGCTCCACCTCATCGATATAATTATTTTAAATTGCTGCATTTTTCAAAGCAGTCTTCCTGCTCATGAGTTGGATACCACCAGGCCTTGACTCCTGCCGCCATGGGGACGGGAGCAGATTAAGTTTTAAGTTCGAATGCAATCTAAAACACTAATGCGCAAATACTAAAACGCTGCTCAATTTTAAGATGTCGTTAAGTCTCGTGCTGTCTCTATCATTTTAAGTCAAAGTGACTGTGACACCACGAGACTGAACGACATCTTAAAATTGAGTAGCGTTTTAGTATTTGGGCATAAGTAAATTATTTGTAAAATATTTACTCAATAATTTAAAATTTAAAATTTTGTACAACCGACTTCAATATAAATAAGAATGACTTAAAAACTATTGTTGAGAACTTAATCAAATTTATATCGGACTACATGAGAAGCACCAGCGTTCAAATAAAAGAAGAATCATCGAAATCGGTTCACCCAGAAAAAAGTTATGAAGTAACACACATAAAAAAAACATACGGTCGAATTGAGTACCGTCTCCTTTTTGAAGTCGGTAGAAAAGATAGTAACAGAAAATATGCTATAAATAAACATGCATGAATTGAGAACAATGATGTTTAATCTGCATAATTAAGTTGGTATATTGTTAATATCAGCCAATAATGTTGACCGAAATTCTTTATCGATTTCTATTTGATATAAAAATTTACAAGCTATTCACACTAGAGCGACAAGAAGTATCAAACCGTTTACCATTAGGCGAAGCGGTGACTTCTTCCCGACTCATTCATTCATTGTACGTAAACATTGATAGACGCTTAGTGCTTCTGTCGCTGTGGTCTCGATTACAGGAGACCGCGGTTTTAACTTATTTAATTGTTAATTTTATTATTTAATATTTATTTATTTAAATTAGTGGCTTGAATTTGAAATCAACGTTTTATTCAAATAATAATTACTCTCACAACATTTCATTTTATGTGGTATATAAAATTAATTTAAGTAGGTAGTAGGTAGTTGTAGTTTAGCTGATTTTATTTAATTTGTTAGTCACGAATTAGTTATTCGTGTCACCATAATACCGAAGGTCGACTGAAATTTCAATTGACATGCTACAAAAATATTTAAATGATCTAAACATTTTATCCTATTTAAGTTTGCATATACTTAGGCAATTTGAACGCAACTTTCATATACAATATTGTAAAATCTAAAAGTACATATTACATTATGATAAAAGGTTTCAATTAATATCTTTTTAATATTAAAATGCTCAAAACTTACTATAACGAATATTATTTATCTTAAATCGTTACATCCTATTACTTATGCGATACCTGAGTCGAGTCGCCCTGCATGACTGGCGCTGTTCTAAACGTTATTGGCGCGAGATGACCGTCACAATGTTGTTTTAGTAGTATCTATTGAGCTATTTGTAATATGTTTTAGCGATTTTTGAAAAAACCCTTGCGATAAATATTCCTTCTACAGAAAGAAAGTACATAATAGTTCCAGTAATCATTTTCACAAGATTGATTAAACTTAAAAGACCTTTGTAAATGAACACTGATATTTAGTTAGAGAATTCTACTTTTATGAGTTGATGCGGACCCTAGAAACAATAACAAAAGCTTGTTTTAAAATATATTCGAAATATTTTTATTTTAGATTCAATTAAGACCAATGAAAGTTTTCCTACAGTTGGAGACGACACGTTACATTTATAAATAATTCAAGTTTATGTTATAAATAATTCAAGACTGACTTACCACAGATTCTACGGCAAAGGAAAGCACCGTAATGAAATTTACATGCCCAAGAAATTTAAAAACAAATTCCACGTTATGTTAAGTCCGCCAACTTTTCCCTTCTAATAATAATATTGAGAGCCAGGAGTGGACTATATTTGGGCGGCTCCTTTACTATTTAACACGAACAATATTTTGGTAATCTTATTTAAAGTAACAGATTGATAGATAAGATAGCTAACATTAAATGGTTTTTTAACATTATTGTTTATATAAAACTTTTCACCCTTGTACCCATAATTAAAATTCTCGTATAAGACGTCATGTAATGGTAACGCTCGGCGACAGTAATTTTCGAACGCACCGTTTCGGTTCACCTATCATCAATCTTCACCCTTGTTCTAATCGCATCCCGAACGTTCACATCATCAATTTCGAGTTATTTAAAGGACGACACGACGACTGTGACAATTAAATGTTAGCAATAATGCAAGGCTTGATGTTAAGTAAGCAAAACTTATTAAAAGTCACTCGCAAAAAGAATCGTTATCATCAATTTATTATCTATTTTGATATACTCGATAACCGAAAATTAAATTTTTTATATGGTCTGTGTACTATATGTCAAAATAATTTAGTAAATACAATATTTTATGATGTTTTTGGTTAATGTAAAAATTATAGGCTTTTGACCATTTCAAGCGAATACGTATTTAAGTTAAATCACAACATTCAGTTAAAATTATACTTACCAATTTGACTATGGAAAAATTAAGCAAATATGAACATGATTAAAAGTTATAGAAATTTGAAATATTCACAGTAAGTAGGTACGAATACATATACCTAACTTTCTTTACGTGGTAGAGCCACGCTTTGTGGCTGTAGCACGAATAGGTCGGCTCACAGAATAGCAGCGTAAAATAGCAGCTTAATGCTACTATGTTTCGAATGGTGAGTGTAGAGAACCGGAGACCCTTTTTACTGGAAACGAGGCATTCCATCTCAGTCCTCAGGGGTGACAACGCATCTGCGTTTTTATTCTTTGAGGATAAATTTAGATGTCTATGGGCCACAGCATTCACTTACCATCATGTGGACTTTGTGCTCGTTTGTTACCTTTATTCTATAAAAAAAAGTGTATAAATAAAGTAGTGAATGCATGAAAACGTTAGAAATATTCACCATAGAAAACGTTCATTTTCATTTTCAAGTATTTGTTATGTTAAATCATGTATTACAAGATTAGGAAAAATGTTTTTAATTATTTACATTAACAAAATTTTCTAAAGTTTCATACTATAACATCAAAAAGAGGCTAATCAATCAAGTTTAAATGAACACTCGTCACAACAAACATACAAAAAGACGAAAACAAATGAGCAAAGGTAAAGCTCGGTTCAAAATCGAATTAACCGTGAGCCAGTTTAAGACACCAATTAAACCTCCAACAAAGGCAATCTTCAATGAAATGAAGAAAAAAATGATAGATCAACTCTTTAATCTAATCTATGACCGGAATTCGACGATCGAAAATGGACTCTAAGATCACGACACAAAAAATATATTAGGGTAGTATGTGAGTCACTGGAAACTTGAGAAGACTGTTGGCACAACATCTCATATCGATTAAACAGATAATTAATCACGGGAAATGAATCCGAATGAGATGTTATTAGTTATAGCGAAGTCGCTATTAACAAGTGAAACAATGGGCGAGCAGTTACAGGCTGATCGTTTAGATGGGACTTGTTATAAATTGGTAATTCACGACGCCGTGATTAATCGACCAGACTCTAATTACGATTACATTACTTTTAATATCACTCGCCTTGGATTCAAATAAGCAGCATTTAGGCTGTTTTTATATTATGGTTTATTAATACTAATGTATTAATACTGCAGGCATCAATCGAAAAATTATTTTGGTTGGTTTTAAAAGATGCAATACAATAATAAGGTAAATAACAATGACCGCAGTTTTATTGAACTCTATAAAAAAAAAGTTCAAAAGTTGCAACTATTATCCATAACAACAAAAAGGTTATTTTACTTTGCAGAAAATGACCAAAAATTAATTTATAGTGTGTTAATCTAAAAAAAAAACATTTAAGCGCACATTTTAAATGGGTATCGAGAAATGCTAAGCGAATGTTAAAGATTAAATCGATAATTCAGTTATTGATATCACTCTGTATATCGCGTAGAGAGCAACGAGTCGAAAGCCGATCAATCAGTTACTAACGAGCCGATCACATGGTAACGCCGTCTGCACTTCTACAAAGCAAAAAAAGTACAGCACTGTGAACTCACAGGAAAACATAACCCTTTGCAAACGCTGCTTCGAAAACTTTTGAATTTTATATAGTAATCACGTTGAGCAAAGTGTATCGGACTCCGGAGATAAGCATATAACTTAAATTGAAAATTTTAAAAACGCCCGAAACAAAGAGCTGATGATCTTCAAACGGGTGAACAGATTTACTTGAAACATAGCTAACCCAAGGCAACCCCCCGCTAGATGGAGTGACGAACTGGTAAAACATGCAGGAAGTCAATAGATGCAGGTTGCACAGGACGGTGCTTAGTGGCATTTCTTGGGGGAGGCCTTTGTTCAGCAGTGGACTTGTGCTTCTGTAATGATCTATCAACATCATCTGTAATGATGATGATAATGATGATAATAGTTAAGAACACTTTCGATTAAGACGCCTTTCAAATGAAAAAAAATTCAATCAAAATCGGTTCATCCGTTTAGAAGCTATAACGCCACAGACAGACACACAGACTTATGACACCCCTCTGTTTTTGTCGGGGATTAAAAATACGATTTATCAGAATACTACAGAATGACGAGTTTAAGACATACATCATACAGTATATCAAAATATGTATACAAAGAGGCAGACAGTGAATACTATAAGAATCTTTGTTTATGGAACGAAGTTCTTTATCGGGCGGTACGGATTTGGCGGATGGGGGCTAGGCGACAAAAAGTGTAAGATTTTTCCTTCACGACCCCTTTTGACGTAGTGTAGACGGCCTTGGCGGCTATAAGGAAGCGAGATGGAATAATATCCATTTCCCTCGCACTTTTTCTTGTCTTGCCATGAAAGAAATATTATTTTATTTTAAATGACGCTTCATTTTAATAGACGCTCGTAATTCATTTATTTGTATTTGTTGATCAATAATATAATACATTTATCAATAATAATATACTACGAAAGGAACTTCGTTCCAACCGAGTGTTCCACGACACTCAAGTATGTTTTTATTTTTTATTTTAGACGTTTAAATATGATATATTTTTGAAATGCGTTTATCGTGTAGAAAGACTAATACAAGTTTAGCAGTCAGACACGGGGTTCGGTCATTTCTACTCGTACGGCGGTTAGATTACTCACAAACTCCCTACAGGTCATGAACCAATTCATCATCAGCATCATCATCATCATAACCATTCCTTTCATTCTGCTTCTGAAACTGAAATTTATGAAAACGACCCCAAAGACATATGAAGCCGTAATAGCCAAAAGGCTAACAGCACTAACATCTCAGAACATAGATGCGAATCATTCTTTTATGCACTAATTGCGTAGTCTCTTAAAGGCAAAGGAATACAAAATACAGAATAAGAATTAAATAAGAAATCTGAGTTCTAGATCTGTGTTTGCATGTTTACATACTAACTGATGGTAATTTGGGAAAGTCTTCCCCAATGACCCAACGGACTTATTAAAGATATAAATAAAGGGAGAAAGATGCTTTTAGATATTCTAATGAGATAAAGATAAAAACATATAAATAACAGAAACTTTAGATTTTTTAACTTATATTATTAGTATTACAGGTACTGTAGCGGCTCAGCAAAAGCTGCAACAAAACTACAGCGCCGTCTATTTTTTTTAAAATGTTTTATCATCTATTTTGTTACAAAGTACTATTTGTACAATCTAATATATAAAAATTTATGTTTGTTTGTTCGTATTTTATGCGCTGCCATACCGTTCATCAGATTGCGCTAAAACTTTGTCAACTTAATGCTTGCACTTGCACGAAGGTTATAGCTATAGTACAATTAACTTACACTAGGTGGCGCGCTTATCGTACCAACAAATTTATTGAAAGCCATAACATTCCTAATTAAACAATATAACCCTTCCAAATTTAAAATGATATTTCCACAAATATTTTTTCTGCGGCAGCCATAGACTTAGAATATACTGGCGTAGCGACAGCAATACGCCGGGTACTAGTACTATGCTAGTACAATAATATAAAAATTGTTATCGCCAAAAATGATCATTTATCATTAATTCTAATCGATGAGTTAGTAATGTACAATTTAATGAACCACCCACAAAGTTAGGTATTATGCGCTTTAATTAGAATTTACATAATCGTTTGTCGCTGTTCTTCATATTAAACGCTTTGAGTCCGTGATTGATTAAAAATAAAAAATAAAAAAACCTATATTATTTTTAATCTGCTTGCTTTTTTCGACCCGAGACGAAGACTGAGTGTGGAGAAGGCGCGGGGCGTGGCGGGCTAACTTTCATTACTCATGAGCAATAATAAATGATAAAACATTATTAATACGTGGAGATCAGACGGAGTGATGGCGGCTCACAGTTGCGAGGAACTTACCTCGAATAAATTAATTCTAACTAATTAAAAGTTGATGTTTGCTATGACATGTGAGTATAAAATAGTAATTATCGTCAGTCGCCTAAAGCAATGAAGCTCACCTATTTTTTGTTATCTAGCCTCTCGAGTATTTCTATATTAAATCTATATAAATAAAATGATAGAGGTTTGCAGTTGTGCGCGCATCTCGGAAAAACTACTGGATAGATTTCAATTAGGTTTCTAAGTTTTATTTCTTAAACACCTGGCCCTTAATATAAAGTTATTAAAGTTTTAAGAAACAATGATTTTTATAAGCACTACGTGTTCAGTAATGTGTGTTTTCTTGATATATCAAGCAACGCGGATGAAGTCGCGAGTATTAGCTAGTATTTTATATTTCTTTATAATATTCTATATAATTTGGAGTGTTATAAAATTTATTTACATAACATTGAAATATAAATATATATATAATATAACAATAATAAACAATATTCAAAATATAAAAATAGCAGTGTAGATATTATACGAGTACAGATGACATGTAGATATTTTATAGTGTAGGGCATGACTCTCATCCTTTTTATTTTTTTGAATTAGACTGGATTCTGGGCGATATTATCAACCTGTATAAAATATCTATGTTTCTTTGTTTGTATTTTAGTGTTATAATTGCTCTGTCGTAAGAGTTTAGCTGGAGTCAAAAGAGTCTCACTAGAATGCCAATCGGGCAAACAAATACACTTTTTAATTATTTAAATCATTTTTTATAATTGAAAAACTCAGAATAAAATAACGCCTCATTCGATTCTTATCCGATCGTGATAGCGTCAAGGTACAAATCGAAATAAAAACACGATTAATTCCCGGCGTTATCGCACTTCGCGTAATAATAACCAGAAGTTTGTTGACCACGATCTGGGGTGATAAATTGAATAATAATTTATTCCAAACGAGATAAGCTGGACTGGTTCCGATCGCGATCCTCAACACTCAACGGCTTAGGGAATAATCACACCGTTGACCATTCACTTATTTTACGAATATATTTAAACGTGAAATAAAATAACAGTTGAATTCAGATTAACAATTTCATTGATTCTTATTAAAATTTAAGCCAAAAACCCAGCCCTAGAGCACAACTTTCTTTTAAATTTAAAGGAGATACACAATCACAATTAATATTACAAACGAAAATATTGTGTTTACAAAATGTAAAATCACGCCATTTTTTAGCATTGTATTTAAAATAAAAAAATCATAAAATTAAGCGAATAAACTAAAATTATGAAACTCCTGGCATTTTCGACCACAACGACAACTGCCGAATATTCAGAAGTCATTAATTGCGCTGATGTTATTGTGACAAAGGTGCTTGACGTGCATCGTGGACACAGAGCCGTTCACTCTTCCCAACCTGCCAATGTAACGCTAGTGCGAATATGCGATAAAATCGGAAGAGACTTATATGATGCACAGGGAGCATTCCCAAAAGCTAACGATTTGTGATTTTGCACAAATAACGCTATACTTACATCATAATTAAGCATACTTAAAATACAGTTGATTAAAAAAGAAAATTTCGAATATTTTTAACCGACTTCAAAAAAACGAAAAGATACTTAATTCGACTGTATTTTTTTATGTGTGTTATCTCAGAACATTTTTTTAGGTGAACTGATTTTTATGATTCTTTTTTTTAGGGTTCCGTACCCAAAGGGTAACCAACGGGACCCTATTACTAAGCCTCCGTTGTACTTCCGTCCGTCCGTCCGTCCGTCTGTCTGTCAGCGGGCTGTATCTCATGATCCGTAATAGGTAGACAGTTGAAAATTTTACAGAATGTGTATTTCTGTTTCTGTTGCCGCTATAACAACAAATAATAAAAATAAAAATAAATTAAAAGCTAAAGGGGACCCCCCTTTAACTTTTAATTTATTTTTATTTTTACTAGAAACGTATTTTATGGCCAGTCCGACTCGCACTTGGCCGACTTTTATTATTTGAAAGCTAGTGCTTTTTATGTGGTTCCATATTAGAATGAAGATGAAGTCGGTTGTACAAAATTTTTAATTTTGAAACGGTGTGAGATGCGTCCATTGCAGCATTCTGTTTCAATTAAATTTACGGTGTAAACTTCGGAGCGTGGACAGTGGCACCGCCTAACAAAGTATTGGCGGGATTAAGCAATTGCTAATACAATACCAGCAAAACATAAAAAGTAATAAAAACATTTTTCATTAACTATGATCAAGCTCAATCAAGGTGTAAATAATAAAAAGTCTAAAACAATATATTTAAACAACGTATCGTCATCACAGTACAATAATAGTGCATAGAAAATATTTTTTTTTTATAGGAGAGGGGCAAACGAGCATGCGATTCACCTGATGTTAAGTGACTACTGCCTATGAAAACTGCAACACCAGGGGAATTGCAGTTAAAAGGAGTAGGCTCTTTTCTTGAAGGTTCCTAAGTCGTATCGGTCCGGAAAATCGCTGGTGGTAAAACACAAGTGGTAAAAATAAAAATTTTATACAACCGACTTTAATATAAATAAAATGAGAACATCATCAATGTAGTCGAAGTCAATTAAATACGCATTATTAAGGATAACTCAAAACTACTGGTCATATCTTGATCAAATTTACATGGGACCACATGAGAAGCACCAGCTTTCCAATAAAAAAAGAATCATAAAAATTGTTTCACCTAGAAAAAAGTACCTCCTTCTTTTTTTAAGTTAGTTAAAATACAGCAATTTACACTTTCGTAAGTTGTGAATCGAATATATGCACTTGTCTTCTTCTTATATATATAAAAGGCAAACCTGACTGACTCGTCTATCAACGCACAGCCTAAACTACTGAACGGATTTCGCTGAAATTTGGCATACAGACAGTTGTAATGACGTAGGCATCCGCTAAGAAAGGATTTTTGAAAATTCGCCCCCTAAGGGGGTGAAAAAGGGGTTAAAAGTTTGTATAGAAGTCCGTCATTTTTAGAGCTAGAAGCCTGAAACTTTGTTTTTAGGTTAACGATTAGAAATAAACAATGATGTGTCCTAGGGTTTATGAAAATTCAACTCCTAAGGGGATGAAAAAGAGGTTGAAAGTTTGAATGGGGAAGATTAGAAGATTAGTTAAACTATTTGATATCTGTCCAGTAAGGCGATTACGATTTAGTCATGATTTATCTAATGGACATTTTGAGACCAGGCATCATTTGCTTTAGAGAATGAGAAGGATGAAATTAAAACCTACACAAGTGGAAGATATATAAGTTTATCAGAGGCAGTATGGCGAATCCTTTAATTTCCCATTCATGAGCGTTTCCTCCCGTAGTCCACCTCGTTGTTCATTTGGAAAATGGGCAAAGGGTTTATTTTAATGAGCAAAATCTGAGTGAAAGAGTGAATAGTCCTCCAACAACCATACATTGCTCTACCTAAAAGTACCTGCATACTACGTTTGGGATAAAAGAAAGTTCCAAAGGAGAAAGAGAGGAGCAAACGTTGAAGGCTGGCCAGGGGTCAAAAAAGAGCACGTTCTGGGCAGGGTTTATACTGAGCATCCGAACAATACAGAATACTATCACCTCGCATGCTTCGTCATGAGAATTTCGTTTAAAGCGTTAAAACTGTAGATGTTTATGTATATTCTACGTTCCAATCAGCGTACAAAGCTCGGCTTGCTTAAAGATGATCAGCATTTGTTCGCAGCAATGGAAGAGGCAGCACTTTCGCAAATGATTCGGGATCTTTTTACGATTATTTTAGTGTTCTGCCAAGTATCAGACCCTTTAAGCCTTTGGGAGAAATTCAAAGAATACCTATCTGAAGATTTTAAAAGGCAATTAGAAAGACAGGGAGATGTGGATGTAGAGCACATAACAGATGTGGTATTTAACAAATGCCTTTCGGTAATAGAAGATGCCGTATTAGCGTTGGGTGGTCGGCTACTAAAAGAGTATGGGTTACCTCAGCCAAGCAAAGAACAACAATTTGAAAATAGAGAGTTTCTTAAAGAGACAAGTAACGACTTAGCATCATTAGAAAACACAGTTAAAAATAATGAAGGATCACTGAATGACGAACAAAAAGCAGTTTACAATCAAATTAACACAAAAATTGAATCAAATGAGGGTGGAATATTCTTTTTAGATGCTCCCGGTGGAACAGGCAAAACATTCCTCATAAATTTGCTATTAGCAAAGTTAGAAGTACTCGCGGAATTGCTTTGGCTGTGGCTTCTTCTGGCAGCTACACTGCTTGAGGGTTGACGAACTGCTCATGCTACCTTCAAGTTACCACCAATTTAACAACAGCTGATACTCCCATTTGTAATATATCGAAACAAAGTAATTTTGTTGAAGTATTAAAACATACGAAAATGATAGTGTGGGATGAAATAACCATGGCTCATAAGGGTGGCGTAGAGGCTTTAAACAGAACTCTACAAGATATAAGAGGAAATAAGAAGTTAATGGGTGGTGTAACGGTTTTACTGGCTGGAGATTTTAGACAGACTCTACCAGTGGTGCCAAAAGGAACTAGAGCAGATGAAGTTAAGGCGTGTCTTAAGAGATCCACTTTATGGCCTCTAATTAAAATCCTCAAGCTCTCGAAAAATATGCGGGTACACTTAGAAGAAAAAGAGTCTGCTGGTGGATTTGCGAATCTCCTACTTGAAATCGGCAACGGTTATTACCCGATAAATAACGGAATGATAACCATCCCTGATAATTTGTGCACAGTTGTATTTACGTTACAGGAGTTAATATCAAAATTTACCCAGATATTGCTCATATCCACGATAAACCAATGGAATGGTTGTGTGAACGTGCCATACTAACCCGAAAATGACCAAGCAGCGGCAATTAACGACATACTGTTAATGTCTTTTGAGGGGAAGAAATGGTGTACACGTCAATAGACTGTGGTCAACACAGATGACGCAATTAACTACCCTGTCGAATTTCTTAATTCACTGAAACCATCGCGTCTTCCACGTCATAAGTTTATTCTGCGCGTGGGCACTCCTGTTATGTTGTTGTGAAATTTAAAACCTCCTCAACTGTGCAACGGAACCAGACTAAAAGTAAAAGCGTTACACCGCAATGTACCACAATTATAAACACACAATTATAAAACAGCCACAATTATAACTGGATGTGCGCAAGGGGAAACTGTATTTGTACCAAGAATTCCTTGATCCCGAATGATCTTCCTTTGAATTGAAACGAATAGAGTTTCCTCAAAGTCTGCTTTGCAATGACCATAAACAAATCACAAGGGCAGACATTTAAAATTTGCAGGTATAGACTTGAGAGAAAATTGTTTTCACACGGGCAATTCTATGTGGCTTGCTCACGCGTAAGCTCGCCCAGTAGTCTGATAATTTTGGCACACAGTAATAGATTAACAAATGGTATATTATATATATATACAATATGGTAACAATATGGTGTATAAAGAAGTTTTGTAGTTTACTAGCTTTTGCCCGTGACATCCAGTTATAATTGTGGCTTGTACCAGCAGACTCTTTTCACACAGGGCGCGATATAACCGAACTCTATATTATAATACGGATCGTAGCGGAGGACGAAACGTTGGTGTGATTTTAGATTATTTTTTTTTCACTTATTTAACCTACTTAACATTGCTAAATAATGAAATAACAACAACAAATTTTTAAAATAATAAATGAAACATATCTAAAATAATAAATAATTATAGATAATTAAAGATAAATAATAAAAAATATTATTTATCTTTAATTATATTTTATGACAAACAGATAAAAACAACATCGCTCGACGAATGCAATTCATTCGTATAATAACCATAAAACTAGAAATACTGGTCTAGGCTTTTAAAAACGTTTTTAAGCACTAACGTAATAAATGCGAGATATGCACACACTATATCGATCTTAAGTCATCTATACAATAACTATTGATTTGATTTTGACTAACAGCTGTACGGCCGTACATCAAGCTGATGTATACAGCGACATTGATGGCGCCATTTGCAACGGAGATCAATTAATGCGGAACTGAGACGGTATATCAACGCGAGTGCAAGTGGGAAAAGGTCCGTTGTATAGTTATCAATCATGCGCCCGCGCACGATCTCAGCGCTCCAAGCGATCAAGCGATCTCCCACTTAATTATTTCTATTATGATATTTAAAACACAATGATTATCTGTGCGAATAAGGGTCTTTTAGCGAATTCCCATACAAGCGCCTGCAAAACTTCTCTTCTTTTAATTATTCCTATTTTTGTTATAAAAGAAATCGCAAGTAAGGGTTAGAATAGAAATAATAAATAAAATAATAACGTATATTTAAATCAAAAACATATAGAATATTTAAGAAAGTAATGGTTATTTTCATTGTTATGGGCTTGTCAACAGTCCCGAGTTGAACTCCTAAGGCAGGTTCTATATAAGAGGATTTAGTAGAAGGCGGATTGGTAACAACAGTCATCACACCTCTTTCACGTTTTTAGTGATGTTGTCGAGCAGACGATCTCAACGTAGAGATTGCCTCCTCGTCAGCAATCAATTTATAAGTCGCACGTGCCTTTTAAGTGTAATTGTAAACATTTTTGTAAATTGTTCTCCGTTCTCCGGTAAAACTATTATTCACTTGACAGCTATAAATAACCTATAATATTGTTTCCTTGAATTGCAATAAACTTAATTATATTATTATCCTAAAAATATATGGGACAAAACTCCATTTGTATGACTCTATCATTGTAGTCTCTGTGAATAAAATAATGATTTGCACAATATTTCCAAAATCTACCTTTAAACTTATATAAAGAGCTAGCTCAGGGAATAAGTTCTCTCCGTCTATTTCATAGTAAATCTCAGTCTATTTCAAAGTTAATAGCAATTTTACGTGCTGACTTACAAAGAGTTGAAAGAAAACATCGATAAATTAAGCCTGTGCACATTATTGGGACATATTATATAGGCTGTTATTTTACTTATTTTTACGCTCTAATAAAGTCTAAGATAGTAATTTGATATAAGTATCTAAAATCAAGCTATAACAAGGAAAATATAAAAATATATCTAATTATACTTCATACAGCTATTAACTTTATACAGCGTAAATGTCAATCATTCTCTGTCCTATCTCGCGTCTGATCTCTTCAATATAAAACCGTTTATACATTCCGTAACCATTACAACTAAATTCTGATTCATATCGATCCCACTGCTGCTAAAGGTCTTACTTTAAAACTAACTTGGTAGAGCTGAGAGCTCTACATAAATCGGTTTGGTAGAGCATTTCGAAGGACCGATGACCGTAATGGAGTTTAAAGGCCGGTGATAAATAACAAGACGTATCAATTGTCAGAAAAATTAATCAAAGTTTAATAAGCTATAGATTGTAACTAACCTCGCTTCTGCATGAAGGAGAAAAGATCGTCCAGGAACTCTTTCCGCTGCGGATCGTCGCTGATCTCGTATAACTGTAAGAAAAACATTTTTGTTATTATTTATTAAATATTATAATAAGCCTTTTAGGCCTGGATTATAGAGTTTTTTGCACCGAATGTTAATACTTGAAAGATTGTTGTAGCGTGGTAGGTTAGGAGCCAAGCGGTCGCCGTAATTCTCACAGTACACGAGCAACTCGGGTTCAATCCCCGCTGGCGTCATTATAATTTTACCAATTGCTCAGCGGTAGAGAAAACCTGCATGACTGAGGAATAAATTATTTCGAAGACGAGTGAAGCCCGCGAATACGCGCTGGAGCAGTTGCCGTTACCATTACAGTCTATTAAAGTCCACTGCTGAACATAGGCCTCCCCCATAGATTGCCTCAAGTTGTTTAGCAATCTTTCAGAAATTAATGGAGCCTCTTTTTAGCAGCTGCGGGAGAGGAAGCACGAAAAGATTATGCTGGAATTCTACTGGTGGTCAAAAAAATCCCACGGTGGTCAATAAGTATAAGTATATATGGGTCCCGGGATCTCCGTTTAGAACGCAACCGGGGCCCGCCATCGCTTTGCTTGTTAGCACGTCCTGAAGGTAGCTCCTATTACCCCAGCACCCTCGCAGTGCTATCACGATGTCTCGAGACCACTTCCGAGTCATTCGAGTATATAGGCTGTAACTTTAGTAAATTTGAAATATTTGCCCCTACGTTATGTTGAGTGGTACAATATCGAATCTGAGAAACCCACCTGGGTTAGTCAGATCCAATACTGTCGAACTGATTACTTTTGTCTGACTTGGTGACGTTTTAGAGTTTACAAGTTTTTCTTTTACTAATTATATGCCAATGCTTAACAATTCTATCTGGTTTAAAGTAGTGATGAAGCCATAGATGGTAAATTGCAATGTATTAGCGTAACAAAACACTATTCACTCTTGCTTTGAAGACATCAACATTCTAAATCGAAGACTTCTGTAGCTTCTGCTAGTAAATTATTTCTTTAAATTATCGGTATTACTTCTATATTTACTATTTTAGTGTTTCGTGATTTTTTTATTTCTGTAGTAGTGTTTCTGTGTACGAGAAGAAACAGAGTATAATACTCCCTGAAAATGAAGAAAAATTATTCTTTCTGCGCCATTATCTTCCACTTTAATTACGATAATTCGAGTGCATAGACATTTATCTGAGTTCTTTTTTTAATTTTTATAATATGAAAGTTGATTATATACTCGGCAACTTTAATGATTACAAGAAAAAAAAATTATAAAATAAATAAATATTTTCATTTTACCAATTATATGACTACAATAAAACCTCTTAATGAAGTATTCGGTATTCGGCCGAATAGTACCTAGATATTCGATCGAATATTTATATTAGGCATTCATTCCAATATCGAACCAGACCAGACCAACACTATCCAAAGGACGTGAGGTCTAGCCCCTCTATAGTCACCCTGGTCAATAATCCATTGGCGTCTAATCTAATCAACAATTCTAAGATAAGGCTGTCTTAATGAGAGCCTATAAAATTATGAACATAATAACAATGTCCTCCAGACCGAATTTCGGTCACGGGGGTCAGTCTCAATGGAGACTAGCAGATTATAATGCGAGAGAGCGTGCACAAGTAGGTGCACTCTTTATTTCGTCACTCTCATAGTCCGATGAGACGACAATCCGGCACGACCGGAGAGAGAGCAGGAGCAGGAGAAACGTGCTCTCCGAGGCCCTGAATAGAACAATAAGTTAAATACGATACAGTAAATAATATCGGGCAATTATATAGAGTTTTGCCTAGTGAAAATGGCCTGCCTAAGTTTACATGCTCAATGTTACGATATTAAAGAAAGAAATTAATATTCCGTCAAGGAAGTGAACTGCAACGGTGCGCGGGGACACGTGCGCCCGCATGTCCGGAACAACATAACCATCGCATTACATACCAACTCATAGTTTTCTCACATTATGCTCATGAATTAACCAGTAGCTAGTAGGAAGTGTCCCATTAGCGATTAAAAGCATTTGCGTATTTTATTATACGCCCTCATGAATAAAATGATGTCAAAAACTAAACAATGATGTATTGAATATAATGAATTAGTTTTAAATATTGTTCCAGATATTAAACTCCAAAGTAATTAAATTGTTAGTGGTAATTTAGAGACAAAAGCGCCTGTGTAAGCGAAAAGTTTCCCTGTATGCAATAATCAGCTTGAATTATCTTAAACTGCACAGACGGTCGAGATTAACTGGCATAGAACTTAGAGTAATCTTACTGTTTGATCGTACTCGTAAATACATGATTGGTTTACAGCAACAGGGTGGTAACAGGGACCGAAGACTCGAGACTTAAACAAGCAAGGCGCCTACATAATATGTTTGCTTTTTTGTATTATTGAATTGGGAATAGTACGCAAAATATATAAAAATATGGTGATAATGTTCGAATTGAAAATTATTGAAATACTTTGAAAATCAATATTACATCTTTTTTTATAGGATAAGGGTGATAAGCAAGCACACAGTCCACCTGATGGTAAGTGGTTGCTGTGGCTCATAAACATATACATCTATCCTCGTTTACGAATAAAATGCAGGTGCGTTGTCAGCCGTGAGGACTAAGATGGAATGCCTCTTTTCCAGTAAAATGGGTCTTCGGTTCTCTACACTCACCAAACGAAACACACAGCAGCATTAAGCTGCTATTTTACGCTGGTATTCTGTAAGAGCGTGGTCCTTCCCCGATCGAGCCGACCCATTCGTGCTACAACTATACTATTAATTTAGCTGTAGGGCTGTACCATGGCTCTATTATGTATAAAATATTTTTAGGCCTAAACATCATTGTTGACTCAAGTAGTTACTAACACCTTTAAATCCGGTCCTGCGTGGAGTCGTCATTTGTTGGGAAAGAATTTTACACGTACACAGTTACCAGTTGACATAGTCATAGTTCTCAGATATAGGTTGTAATCGGCCTCCCCATCGCGTATAATTGAACAAAACATTGGAAAATGTATTTTACGCTATCCGGTTGTTAAGTGTACATTGTAATACAAAACGCAGATAGTGCTTGTAACAATCATATGCAGAAAGATAAAAGTGACGCTCGATTGGCCACAAGTAAAGTTATCGGTTGCTTAGTTAAACGAAGGACTGTTTTCAAATCTATTTTATCAAAATATCTATCTTTATAATATAAGACTAACAAACAAGCTTGCAGTTCACCAGCAGCTGGAGAACATGTTCCAACAGCAGCCGACTCCAAAAAAGAAGACAGGGTTATTACCAATAATACTGTTACGTCAGTTACACTTTTTGATCTTTTGTGACTTATATCTATATATATAAAAATCAATTACTGTCCGTTAGTCTGGCTAAAACTCAAAAACGATTTTGATGAAATTTTTGTGTGTTTGAATGGTTTAAACTCACAGTTGGACCCTGTAGGTGGCGCTGTTGTCGAGATGCAGAAATCCTCCGTGCGAAGCTAGTAATAAATATAAACGAGGAGTACAGAAGTCGGTAGAAACAGTATTTTATACTATATATCTTAGACTTGTATATAATTGTATTTATTATGAAAAAATAAAGTTACAGTCTATATATACGCCTATACACGTACCATAACTGGACACAGGACTTCTCTCATTTCTGAGAGGGTTTTAGTGCAAGGAAAAGTCCACCGCTCTGCCTTAATGCGTATTTGTTTACTTCGCATGACTTGGAAAAGTTTTAGGATGTTAGGATTTTTTTTCACATTAATGACTAATATTTTTTTTATATGAGAGGCGGCAAACGAACATGCGGCTCACCTGATGGTAAGTGACTACCGCCGCCCATGAACAACTGCAACACCAGGGGAATTGCAGATGCGTTGCCGGCCTTTTAAAAAGGAGTAGGCTCTTTTCTTCAAGGTCCCTAAGTCGTATCGGTCCGGAAAAATCGCTGGTGGTGGTCGATTCAACAAGGAATTTATGCGAGGAAGAAAACTTCTGGTAAATCGCACAGTGGTGGAACCACAATCATCCCGATGGTATGGATGGTATCTCGCGTTAAAAATATTTTTTTCCTAAAAACGTCGAAATTATAAAAATATAATAAGAGATAAAACAATGATTTCCTCTAAATTATTATCAAGAATTAAATTATATTCATAATATATATTATATATTAAACCGACATATTTTAATTTTTATTTATTTTTATTTATTTCTGAAGTTTTTGTCAACTTAAAAAATATCGTGACCAGCAGATCTGCTTTAGCAGTATTCTGGAAATATACCCACATAACAATCTGCAAACCTAGCACATTGACGAACCATACCAATAACATTAATGAATTTACTGAATGAATATACAGGTGATTTTTCAAAGAGTAGCCAAATTTTAAACTTAAGTTCGAATATATAAATAATGATATACCGATATTGCAGTTTTTGAAAATGCGAGTAAATAAGGCTTCTACTTTTATTTGAAATTATCCTATTATTTATTATCCTATTTAGTGATTCCGATCGACCCTTACGAATGTGTGCGTACGCAATAAAATCAGTTAAAATAATGCATTACCACGCATTTTGAATTTAAAAGACCATATTTTTTAATTACTTTTTTTTCACCATTTGCCCATACTACTTATTCTGAACCTTCTCTGCAAATTTGACCAGTTATTGCAAAATAACCCTGTATATCCAAGAAATGTGACATACAACAGACGAATGTCATCATAAACAAACAGAGAAAAACCCGCTAAGCAAATCGCGCACCATCCGTCCGGTCCAGTTCATATGGCCAAATGTGTTTTAATGTGGTGTCATGAGTCGGCTTCGTCATCGACGATCAAACAGCCGACTATTTGCATTGGCCGGACAATTACATCGAAGCACTTAACGCTAAGGAACTGGGCCGTGGAAACAACGAAACGCCATTTGACGCTTCCTGTTTCCGTCTAATATATTTGTATGACGCCTCATTAAAGAGTCTAGGTGTCGGACACATGTGGAGCGTGCGAAAAATACATTTTGCATTTTAGCGGGAAAAGCGGTCGCGAAAAGTTTGTGTTTTATTACCATTGAATATTTAATTTCAAGAAAGAGGCTCGCTGCCTCTTATTTAATTTTTACTTACCGTTACCGTTACAGCCTATTAAAGCCCACTGCTGAACATAGGCCTCCCCTATAGATTGCCTCATAGGGGATCTTTGCCACAGTTGCCACGCTTGGCAACGGCAGTTTTTTTTATTTTCAGTCGTTATTAGGAAGACGCTGCTGCTCATCTCTAATTTGTTTCCCTCTGTCGCCTCTTACGACACCCACGGGATGATATGGGGTAGTGGGTATTCTTACATCGCCGCTACACGGTATTTTTTTTTTACTTAGTTTGCCCATTATTTAATAAGTCTACAGCTCTGCTTCAGCGCTTGCTGGCTTACTTTACATGTCCTCGAAATATTTTACAGCTTAGACATGCAGGTTTTCTTACGATATATTCATTCACTACTAAGCACGGGGCAAATCAGCACTTAAAACTTAAATTAACATTTTCATTTATATTGACGGTGATCAAGTCCGGGTAATGTGAAATTTAAGGCGATTGCCCTTTATTATATTTTTTTATATATATATATATATATATATATATATATATATATATTATTTTTATTTGAAAGCACCAGCTTTCAAATAAAAAAAGAGTCATCGGAATCGGTTCACCTAGAATAAAGTTATGAGATAACACACATAAAAAAACATACAGTCGAATTGAGTACCTCCTTTTGAAGTCGGTAGAAAATAATCTAACTCAAACAAGAGGAATTCGTGAATAAAATTATTTGATGACTTAATTTTCCTACAAAACGGCTGGCAAAATCATAACCCTTTGCACTATAGTTAAACAAATGAAACGAAGCGTTAGTCGTAATTGGAATTTTCTGTTTTTTTTTTTTACTCGGTGCTATCTGGCGCTAATCGAAAACGTTCTGGCCAGTGATTAATCGCGGGGGGCGAGACCGAGTCGACAGTGACGATCGCTAAGATTGATGCGAGAGACGATCGCCCGATGCCGTCATTATAGCCTACAACTCGCTTTTACACTAAGGTGACTGTCGACACTTATTATCTAATTCTATTCATATTGAACTTTAGAGCATCTTTAATTAGAGTATACCCTCAAGACTTGCGTAGAAGGGGAGGAAGAGAGCCGGACGCCGGAGAAGAGCATATGCTCCTCTCCTTCTACACAATTGAGACTTGGCGGCGGACACGGGAGAGATATGTTGCCCCATATTGTTATACACATTGTTCTAATATGAAAATTGCAACTTCACTCCCTGCATGAGTAGGAGTCCTTTTTGGGCCAACGCCATCGCGAATCTCCAGTACTGTACAAATTCCATATTACAGGCAAAGCGCAAAGAGATGACCGTGGACTAAAAGTTTAAATTTTTATGACTTTCGCTACAACTTTTATTTAAAGTCGTAAGTACACCATACATACCTACTATAATCTACTAGGGACTCTACTTGTCAAATATGTTGAAAATTATTATCTCCTTTGTCCAGTGGTAGAAAGCGCAACTGTTGGTCATATGCTCCTGTGGACAAGAGATTCGAACTAGTAATTGGGTGTTTCTGTCAAATTCTCAGTAGCAGACCCGAGTCAGAAACTGGGCGGTGCTTCACCCCCGTGCCTCGGAGAGCGTGTTAAGCCATTGGTCCTGCGCCTGCGCCTGCGTATCATCGGACTATGAGATTAATGGAATAAAGAGTGTATCTGTGCTTGCGCACAAACTCTTGCACTATCATCCTATCTTGCGCAGATAGTTGGTCTCCGTTGAGACGGGCGGGCCTTGAACCGTGTCCGAATTCGGTCTGGAGGATATTATTATAATGTTATAATGTTGTTGATTTTATAGGTTCTTGTTTTTACCTTCAAATATTCTTTATAAATCTATATCACAATCTATATAATCTATATAACTGTTTAGACTTTAATAGTGACACAAAATATGGATTTGATCTCAGTCCCATAGCAAATTGCTAAGTACAAAATAACAAATAAGGATTAAAGTATAAATGTGTGAAAAGTGACTCTTGCATGAATGCATATTTAAAAGTAGGTTAAAAGATTAAAAAGATTTTAAGAAAAGAGATAAAGAAAGTTAACAAATTAGATACAATGGAAAACGACCTCGTTTGCTAACATCCAAACTTTATTTCACGAGAAGAAAGACTGCAGACACCATACATTATGCATTCCAATTATTACAACAGAGCCGACGACAGCGTTATAAAGGTATTTCAACGGCCACTCGATGTGAACAGTTTGCGTACAAATTATTGTATGAAATGACAAGAATATTATCATAACAGGCTACGTTATTGTCGCCCACCGAGCCGTCAATATTTGAATCACAAAACTCGGCGCTAAGCGGCGTAATCTCCATTGTCATGTGCCAATTACTGACTCTCCCCTTCCGCTTGAATAAATACATAAATATTGTAAAAACATCTCCGAGTTTTGTAGTAGTTCACGCAATTCCCACAATGCAATGCTCTGTCTATCTTTAAGCCGGCCAACTGGTAGATTTAGTAAAAAAAAAACTAAATTATACGATAATCTTTCATAAATTTACTAGACAAAAATGATTACAATAATACTATTTCATAAATTTATGTAAGATAAGAAATTGGCTACTAATTTAGTCAATAAAATTTGATCAAACGCTGTATAAACGCATCAAAAAAAATATTTTTAGAAAAAAAAGAAATATTAATTCAAAACAACACGTGGTCTCATTTATCACATCTCATATTTTATTACAGCAGCAATTTAGTAAAAAATCAAGAGATCTTTACAGGTTGCAATTTCCATAATATAAAAGATATGTCGCTGTTTTAACACATGTAATAAAAATAATATTATCGATAAATTTATATAAGATTAGATAAGAAATTGGCTAATATAGTCAAAAGGACAGCTTCAACGAAACGAAAAAATCAAAATACGTTAAATCCACGAAAACATAAAAAGTAAAATAAAATTATACTCAACAACGTATTCAATCGAAGATATTTATTAAACTACCTCAAGCTTATAGTGATGAATAACGAAGAATATAAATCGAATTGTTTATTGTAAATCGTCCGGAGGTCAAGGTACTTTTGGTACTACAATTGAAATTGACACATATACAGACGGACCTACTTTGATAGACTATTGTATTTGAAGATAGATCAATTTACGATTATTAGAACATTAGACCTTCAGAATTACGAGATAGCAGAATTGAAGTAGGTACCTTAGTATGATAATTTACTATTGGGCGATTTAGGCCAAATACTTATGATTATTGAAGCTCGAACTCGGTAACATGTAAACTTAACTTTTGTTTCATTGAAGAAGAAGCTGGAACTCGGTAACATGTAAACTTAACTTTTGTTTCATTGAAGAACGTACTCCACGATTTTAACTTCCAAAGAGTTAAGAACTATATACTTCCCGCGGTGTCAACACCCATAAGTAGAGATGAGGAGCATAACCTCGTGATTATGATTAACCTTTGTTTAGATTAATTCAAATACAACCAATGCCACAAAAGCAATAATATTCTACTTGGATAAAATAAGGTTGTAGCAAGCCATTATTTCTTGAAGCAGATTATTTTAATTTAAAAAATCACTATTGTCCTGTCTGTATACCATCATCAATAATGAAATAAAAACTATGGAGTTTCTTATTCTGTAATATTTACATAATCAACTCAATGTATATTGAAAATATAAATATAATATAATCATAAATCTTTTAAAAACTCATTGTTGAGAAAGGATTTTCCTGCATTAAATTACATTGCAGGCGGCGGCGGCCCCGCGAACTTGACTTTGGTAGATGCTAAAGAACGAGCGCTTCGCCGCAAGACAATTTCAAATTGCTAGCGATAATTCACACTTGTAATATAAGGATAGATTTATAAATAAACCACTCCACTTGGATCCCATAGAAACAAGTGAGACAGCGTTTATGGAAATACCGCAGATTTACACTTATTGAGTTTACATCTAAATGTATTGTGATGAATTCGCTGACTAAGTGCTGTGCGAAATGGAAAGTTTGCAACTAGATTTTTGCGGCACTACAAGTAAAATTTAAGTTAAATTAGACACAGCCGAGTGGGAGTGGCATAAGATAATCCGTCAGCCTATTTCATTTCGCGGATATTGCAAGAGACGAATAAGAGATATACTAGAAAGATATCATGGCTTTCGGTAGATGGTGATATAGCTATCTGGCTTATGTAAGTCGTTGAAGGTACGAGACCGACAGACAGATTAAGGCAAATCCTTCCTATCAAAGAGGCTCATGTCGTGCAATTGACTTTAACAGGGTGATGATCACGATACATTAAGAGTACACATGATACGATTATTAAAATGGTAATATTAACATATCTTAAAATGCATTGATTGTACTGAAAATTTATCTGAAGTCGCTTTAACTAAATAGTTTAATATTTAGTTTCAATAATACAATATTTAATCCTATCGGACTCATCATTTCGGTTTTGGAGATAGTTTTTGAGGTATGGTTACCTCAAATTCAAACGTGACGCATAATCTGCGAGGTCTTAACAAAATTATTCTTATATTTAAACTACATAGCTTCCCACCATTCGCTACCTCAACGATGTAACATTTTCATCAGTGTAGTCGTAAAAACGACCCACCTTAATGTCTAATCGTGTGTTCATACTTCGTACAACTATACGGTTAGATAAGTCGACCCATTTTCTAACCAATCGCTAGTGTATCGCGTATTGTAATTACGACTAATATTAGCAAACGGTAGCGACGTTTTCACATCGTGTAGTATTGTAGTGAATATATGAAAATCCTTAATATTTTATAGGCCAAATCGTAAAAGTAGCTAAAATAGTGAACTGGAAACATGACTACGGATCATAATAAATTAATTCTGTCAAAAACAAAAATTAAAGTATTCTTAAATAAACAATATTTTCATGATCATGAGGTTTTTTTGTATTATCTCTCTTCGTAAAATTCAATATGATATCCGAAAGCAATATAATCAAAATCATAAAAATGAAATGAAATTCCAAAGCCAATATTACAGTGTAATAGGGAAACTACAATATTTATAAAGTATATATTAGATTAAAACTTGACAATAACATCCAAGTGCAAGAAATAATACTTTCTTTTTAATTTGATTGTTAAATAGATACACAATCGCTAAACTCTCATATCTTAATACGCAACAAGTTAATTGTTAAACGCGTCAGAAAAACCGAGAGGGCGTTGGCCGCAGAAACAAAGCCTCAATTGATACGAGGAAATCAGTGTCGAAATTTAAGTGTGCTCAACGGATTTTAGCTAAGAAACTCCATTAGGATGCATAAACTACGAAGAGCTTATCATTAAATGTACTCCGATTTTGTAACTAAGTGATGGCTAATATCCGACTTTTGGAACATGACGCGAACAACACATATACAAAATACTAATTTTAAAGCGATTTATATACATTATTTTACGTGGTGAAGCCATGCTGCAGCTATATTATGGTAGTAGCACGAATGGGTCGGCTCGATCAGGGTCGCTTATGCGCTCTCTTTATTTCATTTAAGCTCGTTAATGCCGCTGTGTTTCGTATGGTGAGTGTGGAGAACCGGAGACCCTTTTTACTGGAAACGAGGCATTCCATCTTAGTCCTCAGGGGTGACAATGCATCTGCATTTTGATTCTTAATCGAGAATAAATGTAGATGTCTATGGGCCACAGCATCCACTTACCATCAGGTGGACTGTGTGCTCGCTTGTCACCCTTATTCTATAAAAACATTACAGTGATCGCAGTTTTTACTTTGCAAAAATTGTGCTTATAAAAACATTCGTGAAGTCGCCCGCATCAAAGTTCCATTAAAATTAACGCGACAGATAACCACCCTGCTGATATTAAATTAACATTTGATTTCGAAAATTGAGACAGCAAGTAGTGACACAAAATTATTAATTTTTAACAAAAAATTATAGGCAACAGAAAATGCTTAGATTATTTTTCTGTCATATTTTCACGACCAATCGTGAAAATTATTATTAAGCTATAAGTTAAAAGAGTATTCTATGCGTACATGTATGAATGTATTAAAGTAGCATTGCGCATGTTTAAAACATTTTTTTTTATTACATAGTAAAATTAAAAAAATTGTACAACCGACTTCAATATTAACAAAATGAGAACATCATCACTATATTGAATAAAATAAAACGTCTTGTAATAATAGAACAAGTATTAAAATTAAAAATATTGTACAACCGACTTCAATATAAATAAAATGAGAACATCATCAATGTAGTCGAAGTCAATTAAATACGCATTATTAAAGATAACTCGAAAACTACTGGTCAGATCTTGATCAAATTTATGTGACCACAAGAGAAACACCAACTTTAAAAAAAAAGAATCATCAAAATCAGTTCACCTAGAAAAAAGTTCTAAGGTAACATATAAAAAAACAGTTGAATGGAGTACCTCCTCCTTTTTTTGAGGTCGGTTAAAAAAGGAGTGACCCATTTACCAACAGACCACCTGATGCTAAGTGACTACTGTTTTCTATGGACACCTACAGCCAACTTTAAACAAATAAGGCTACAGATGCGTTGTTACCTCTGAGGTCTAGATGGAATATCCCACGGCCTGTATGCTATATGCTTCTCTATACCCTTCAGACCGATAAACGATGGTACCCACATGGACGCCTAGACAGAAAAAGATTTCTACCAACTAGTAAATGCTTGAAAATCATTATTTTTCCCACGTACTAAATTTAATACTAGTAATAAGTAACTAGTAGCAAAAATATTTAACATCGTTTAAAACATGGCGGCCGGAAGGATAAGCGAAGCTTAGATACTATACTTATTTTATACACAGTAGATATTGAATTTAGTAAAACTTCCATTTATGAACATACTAATGCAATAGATACGGTATCATTAATGACATTGAATGACATTAAATTACATAGAGCCTACTTCGAGGCGCTAAGCGGTTTCCGTCCTGAAATGTTTACTTAAAAATTATGGTTAATTCTGACTTCACCGGCTACATTCTATGATTGATTGACAACGGACCCATCGAGCACGATTTCAAACTAACTGTACTTTGAACTATTATATGAATGTCAAATGAATGTGTTTTATTTTTTAAGAGAGGGTCATAAATTATAATTTAAAAATACATTTAATATATTTAAGCGGTTAACATACGAGATTTTTACAATAGATCATTCTAGATTTTTGGTATGTCGCAGTAACATTTATTAAACAATTTTTGAAGTTATACTTCTTTTGGGGCGTTTGGCAAAAATTATGACAGTGAATTTTTTACGATGCGTGCGCACACCGACAGATAAAAACGACACCATGAAGTTGTTACGATGCGCGCGCACACCGAAACCTAAAAGCGGCAACTTCCGTTGGTAATTGTCTGTCAACTGTCAAGTTTTCCTGAGAACTGATAACTATATTCAAGGTAGGTTTTAGTTACATTAATATTCTAATATATATGAATCTATAAAAAGTGTTTTATTTTTGTTATTTTTGTTTTGTTACGCTAAAGAAGTTTAACTTCTTACGTGCGTAAATAAGTACACACACACACACACACTTTTTTCAGTTTGAATAGCCTATCATGTAGAGGATGTCATGGGGGTAATTGTTGAAAAGGGGCAAAAAGTTCTCATTACACTCCTAGGGCGTCAAAATGGCCAAAACCAAAAAATTGGGGGGTGGCTCGAACTTTAGGGATAGTCAGTTTGAATAGCCTATCATGTAGAGGATGTCATGGGGATCATGGTTGAATAAGGGCAAAAAGTTCTCATTACACTCCTACGGGGTCAAAATGGCCAAAAACCAAAAAAAAATTCTTATTTCGGCTATAACTCCGCCTCCTTCGGAGGTTCTTATACAGTCTTTACTTCCCGCATCCCACTTGTTTATTTGTATAGATATAAATGGATAATGTACCTCATAATGTGGTCACATATACCGTTATGTTACCACATGCGATTTGGCATTGTGACATTTCTTCGTTAAAATAAAACTCATACTTTATACAAAAACTAGCTGTTCCCCGCGACTTAAACCGCGTGTAATTTAGGGTTTTAATTATGTTGCACGGAACCCTAATTATTTTTCTAAAATATAAGTAGCCTAAGTTACCCCTTATAACATCAGCTATCTGCCAGTGAAAGACCCGTCGAAATCGGTCTAGCCGTTTCGGAGATTAGCCGGAACAAACAGATAGACAGATAGATAGACAGACAGACAGACAAAAATTTTAAAAATTGTGTTTTTGTTATAAGTACCGTATATACTTTCATATGCATTTAGTAAAAAAACTGTTATTTTGACATTACAAACAGACACTTCAATTTTATTTATTTGTATAGATATTTATGTTATAGAATTATTTAAAATATAAAGCACACATAAAGAGAGGTATTGCCACAATGTACCGTTGGGAAATTACGTAACAAAAGTAATTACATGCACAAACCATTGTTTTAATAGAATATCTATAAAGTACGATATTTGCAACTTTTACCTTTCTTCTATGCGCAATAAGCATTTCATTGTTGAATGTCTTTCTCGCAATTCAATTTCCAATACAACGTCTCAGCCGAATATTAAATGTAATGTTTATATTGCAATTGTGTACACTGTTCAAAATCCTGTATTTTATATTATGCCAGCTGGTACCCGGCGCGTTACTGCCGCAGAAAGAATAATTCTCGAAATATCGATTTAAATTTGGAAGAGTTATATTGTTTAGATAGGAACGATAATACATTAATTAAAGTTGAGTGATGTATGTACTTTCAAATTGTTGGTACGATACGTGCGCCACCTATTGTAAGTTAATTGTACTATGCCTATAACCTTCTCAGAAGTACAAGCAATAAGTTGACAAAGTTTTAGCGCAATCTGATTAACGGTATGGCAGCGCATAAAATACGAACAAACAAAAATTAATTTTTATATATTAGATTACGGGACAATGTGCATAAGTTATTTCCACGCAAAAATAAAACGTCTTGTAATAATAGAACAAGTATTAAAATTAAAATGTTGTACAACCGACTTCAATATAAATAAAATGAGAACATCATCAATGTAGTCGAAGTCAATTAAATACGCATTGTTAAGGATAACTCAAAAACTACTGGTCAGATCTTGATCAAATTTATATGGGACAACATGAGAAGCACCAGCTTTCAAATAAAAAAGAATCATCAAAATCGGTTTACCTAGAAAAAAAGTTCTGAGGTAACACATAAAAAAATACAGTCGAATTGAGAACCTCCTCCTTTTTGAAGTCGGTTGAAAAAGGAACACAAGTCTCTTTAAAAATTATTAATTCCATTTTACTATTAATTTGAAGACTTTTCTTAAATTTTAAGCTGATGTATAAAAAGGTAAATAATATTTTGTGGCAGTTTATAGTTATCAAATCAATCAGATAAATTACGTGATTTCAATTTTTATCATCAATTTACACGCATGCCACAAATAATATATAATCTAAAAAAATTAAAAAGTATTAACAAACAATGAATTTTTCGGTATACCAGTATAATCTTTAAATATTATCTTAAGTACAGCCCTCAGCCCCAACATCCAAACATAATGTACCAAATAAATGTGTGTCCGATGGTAGGTTTATTCCAGCTAAATAATCGCGTAATCGACAAAAACAATAGACAGTAGCGGTCACCAATGCGTACTCATTGAACGATGAAACAGCTACTGGAAGTGGCACAGACATAAAATAAACACATTGAAAAGTATAATAAACTTTGACAATTACATAATTAAATCTTCATTCAAAGGCAGCTATAGTTATATTGTAATACAACCTACTACTTTCACTGAACGATAATTACTTATTGAATATCGAATGGCGCGAAATAAAAGCTGCAATATACTAAATATTTTTTGTTATTTTTAATCTATATAAATAAATTGATAGAGGTTTGCAGTTGTGCGCGCATCACTGAAAAACTTCTGGATAGATTTCAATAAGGTTTTCTAAGCTTTATTTCTTAGACACTTGGCCCTTATCAAAAAAAAATATTACGATATCTTCATTTAATATAAAGTTATTAAAGTTTTAAGAAACAACGATTTTTATAAGCGAAAACTTTGTTAATATATCAAGCTATGCGGACGAAGTCGCGGGTATCAGCTAGTTACTAATGAGTTTTCTGATAGGATATAAAGATAAAATCAGTTAATTTTATTATCTCAATCAATGTTATTTTTTTTTTTTACGTCAAAATAACTTATTACAGACAAAACTTGTATGATCAATAAATGACTTTAGTACTAAGTAAATATAGACGACTATTATTGTAATGTAATAAATAACTTTACAGTATTTTTGAAGTGCAAGTTAAATTAATATTATAGCCACTTCTAGCGATTATAATTCACAACATCGCACCACTATCGAGTATACATGGAGTATACACGATTACACGCCCTCTCTTTGATCTCCAATTAGATGAACATTTTGGGGCACCGCATTATCTGGCCCGTGCATTGAATGCGATAGGGTGAGGGTGACGATTGCTCGTAAATATGTTGCGTGTTGACGTGCGGATGTTGAGATATAGAAAGTTGTAGTCACTTGGCAAATTTTAATTCTATCTTAGTATACCGACGCATCCAAGTTTCACGGATTTGTGATGGGAAGTGCAATGGTAACGGATCGGTCCTCATCAACCAATCTGTATAGCGTGGTGAGTACTAGCAATCTACCAAGTAATGCTAACTATTTTGAACAGTCTTGAATTCCCATGTATATCAATAAATTTAAAAACATTGTTCATGTTGGATATGATTTGGTTGTTAGACATATAATAGTATTTCAAAATATTTCACAAGATAAATTTGTTATTGCTAGCCATTCTTTTTCTTTTGCTACATTTTGATTTTTATGTTGCTGAGTATTGTCACCTTTATTTTTTTTCTCTTTTTCACTTAAACTATGTTTACTGTGCATTTATTATTTATAGTTACCAATTTAATATTACTTTGTGGATAACGGTGCTGGTTACATAATAAATAATATTATTTATAAATTGTTATTTAGTTTAAGCATTATTATGTAATTGTTTGTTGTCCTGAATTAAAAAAATGATGTGTTTTCACGACGTAGTAAAAGCAGCAAATTTCATATTTAGTCGTCACTTCAATGAAATGTGAAACTTAAAAAAAGAAGGAGGAGGCTCTTAATTAGACTGTATGTTTTTTTGGATGTATATTACGCGATATGCATGAATCTTTTTTTATTAAATAGGTTATACTTTAGTGGTGGTCCCATGTAAATATGGAGGAAAAATTTCACAACTAAGGGTGGTTAAACAGGGAATTAAGTTTTTAATACAGCATTAACTTTAAACGACATTTTATTTGTTACCTTGATCTTGTGATATCCTGAGTTCACTTAAAAGAGTCGGAAAATTAATCTTTTAAGAAGTCAAAACTAAATCCAAAGAACTAGAAAGAATAAAATAAACTCACATTCAAAATTGGTGCAAAGATATACTGTATAGAAGAATTAAGGCTCCGACAATTTCACATTCCAAATAATGTGAAATTATTTCACGTCTCTTGGTTATTTGAAGTCAGCTTTTGCTTTTTAATAAAAGTTTACTTTCTTTACATACTATTCAGCAAAGTCGCTTCCCGCCATCTGTACGCTTAGATCTTTTAAACCATGCAACGGATTTTGATACGGTTTTCATCAATAGACAGAATAATTCAAAGGAACGGTTTATATGTATAATACATGCATATTATATATTATACAATTCTTCTGTCCGTGTGTATGTGACTGAACTCCTTCTTAACAGCTGGACAGATTTTGATGAAATTTTGTCTGTGTGATTAAGTTGATTAGAGAATGGTTTAGGTTCACAATTGGACCCAGTAGGTGGCGTTGTTGTCGAGGTCCATAGTATATTATACATTCAAGTTTATTAAGTGTTAGTATTCTACCTATTACACGTTTTAAACTTTTTAATTAATGTCAATATCTTGTGGTGTGAAGGCAGCGTTAGAGAATCTATTACTACTCCTCCTCGTCTAATACCAGTTGTAAGAATAATTGTAAAATTAGGTACTCCAGACTGTTTAATTTTCATTGACCAGTGGTCTGGTTTCTTAAGCCTAGACCAGCGATAGAGATAAGCAAGAAATATGCAAAACATCTGTACCAGCAATCGCCATTTAGCGGAGCAATAAGTGTCGATTACAGCTATTGCTTCTTACTTACAAATGAGGGCTTGTCTAGATATAAATGTTTAACATGCTGATAGCAGACAGAGAGGTCAATTATAAGCACATGTTAAAACCCTTTTTAATTTATCATCATACAAAATAAATAAAATATATTTTGCACTAGATGATTTACTATCACCGGGGAACATCCTAATATCGACACGTTCATACTTATTTATCTTCAACAAAGATACATAGTATAATGTGTCAATGAAAAAACTAACATAATAATAATGTCTTTTTTTCTCTTTTCCGAATTTCGGTCACGGCGGCCAGTCTTCAACGGATACTAGCCAACTGCGCAGGACAGGATTATAGTGTCCAAGTGTATGCGCAAGCACGGGTGCACTATCTATTCACTCACTCCTAGAATCCGATGGGACAGTTATCCGATGCGACCGGCGAGAGATCAGGCGCAGGACCAAAGGCTTAACGTGCTTTACGAGGCACAGCGGTGAATGAAACACCGCCAAATTTTAGTTACGGGCTTACGGGCTGGTACTGAGAATTTCTTGACAGAAAAACCCAATAACTAATTTTAGCGCGATCCGGGATTCGAAACTGGGACCTCATGATTTACAATCGCGTTTACAACCTAGCAGACCTACGAGACAATAACTGGTATAATTGGAACTATGAATAATGATTTATACTAGCGTGCTCTCTTTATTACAGGAAGCTACAACATTTATTATCTAAACCTATATAACAGAAACAATATTGCACAAATGTAAGTAATTAACAAAAAAGATAGAAAACAAAACAAATTTGGCAAAAAAAAAACAATGACAAAAGTAAAAACAAAACATAAACTGATCAAAATTTATAATATAATAGTTTAATAGCTTTTCCTGTACTTTTTAGTATTTAAGTTGCTTATATTAAAATACATAATATAGTGAAACTTAAAATATTAGCGTTAAACTTTACTTTTCTTTATTTTTATATAAATTGGATTATAGAAACATTTAATGAGAACAATTAACAAACAAACAGATTTGACGTGGTTATTACAAAAGCGCGCGAGGGCGGGCGGCGTAGGGCGGCAAACTAATCCGCCCCTAAAGTCTGTATTGTAAGCCGCAATTATCTGGCGGGGATTAAGCCTCTTAGAGCCGATACTGTCGACCTCCAATGTGCTGGTAACAACTATCACTATGTTCTCAACTTAACTATAATAACGAGCAGAGATTGGTGTGTCATTTGGAGATTATTGAAAATAAACATGTATTATAAAAACTTATAAAGAATTATGTAGTTGTATTGAGAAAGAACTAGCTGTAACTTTGTTCTAAATCGCCCAGGTAAGGGAAGGTGATGAGAAGGGCTCTTTGCATCCATGAACGTAAATAAAAAAGGTATCCTATGTTAATTATTGCTATTCTGTAACTGCCCACTTGAAGGTAAGTGGTTGCTGTGGCCCATAGACATCTCTACATCTATCCTCGATTACGAATCAAAATGCAGATGCGCTGTCAGCCGTAAAGCCTAAAATGGAATGCCTCGTTTCCAGTAAGCCAGTTCCAGTAGCTACTATTTTACGCTGGTATGCTGTGAGAGCGTGGTCCTTTCCCGGTCAAGCCGACCCATTCGTGCTACAACTATACTACTAATATAGCTGCAGCATGACTCTACCACGTAAACGTTACGTATTCGTAAACATTCTGTATTTCTTTCTTATTAACCGACTTCAAAAAGGAGGAGGTTCTCAATTCGAGTGTATGTTTTATTTGTATGTATGTTACGCGATATTTTCGCAGATTGTGAACCAATTTTTATGATTCCCTTTTTTATTAAATAGGTTATACTTCAAGGTTGGTATCATATACATTTGGAAGAAAAAAAAATCACCCCTTTTATGCAAAAAAAAGAAGTTATTTATTAAGGGTAGCAAATAAATAACTTCTTTTTTAGCAATTTGAAGTCGGTTTATACTTTTTGTTTAAAGTTATAATTATTATTTTTTCGTATGTTAGACGTTTTCATGTATGTTCACTGTTCCTCAGAAATGGCTGATCTTATTCTTTTTTTATTAAATAGTAGGGGCTTTACTTCTTCGATACATTATATCTTAGCACCGACTTCAGAAGCTTGTGTGGAAATATTTTTTTATTAATTTTGAAGTCTTTTTATTAATATCTGACAATGTTGCGAAGGGATTCCCTCTGGCAAAAATACCCATCAGAAATTAATCGCACAGGTATTCTATAACAAACGCTTACCTCTGTCAAATTCTGTTCAGCCTTTAGAACGAGAGAGCGACATATACATAAACATTAAAATACTTAATTTCATTGTTAATTTTAACTTCATCTTAACAAAAAAAATACGCAAAAACATACGAGGTTTCAGTTTAAATTTGAACAATATTTTTTTCTAGTTTTTCTTTAAACATAATAGTTGAAATATCTGTGAAAATACACAGCTTGAAACTTACAGTTAATAGAAAATTTGTTCTGGACAACTAAGATTATTGAAGCAAACGGAAATAGGATTTAGGACTCCTTTCAGATCAGCTTGACCGATAAATTGTAAATTTAAAAGTTCCATTCACTAGCGTTTTGTCGAAGTTTTTGAAGAAGTTAGTCTTATCAAATGTTTAGCAGTAATTTATTTACAAAATCAAATACGTTGACGTGGTAGAGAAATGCTTCAGCACGAATTGGTCGGCTCGACCGGGGAAGGACCACGCTCTCACAGAATACCAGCGTAAAATAGCAGCATAATGATGCAGTTTTTCGTAAAAAGGGTCTCATGGTGTGTGTAGAGAACCGGAGACCTTATTCACTGGAAACGAGGCATTCTATCATAGTTCTCAGGTTTGACAACCCATCTTCATTTTGATTCTTAATCGTGGATAGCTGTAGATATCTATGGGCCACAGCAACCACTTAGCATAAGGTGGACTGTGTGCGCGTTTTTCATCCTTATTCCATAAAAAAATCTTGTTTTGACAACAAATTGGTAATTAAGGGATGCATTTCCGCACTTAAAAGAGTCATGAAACACTTCGAGCGCAAGCTTTTTCTATATGGTTAGTTTTGTTAACGAAAATATAAGTAATACCAATACATATCATTGCTGTTATTTTTATTTTTAAAAATATATGTTATAAAAATAAAATTATTTCATTACTTTTTTCGTTTTCGTAAAGCAATAGTTAATATTTACCAAGCTTTTTCCTAAGGAACTAATACGACAATGCTCAGTTTTCCTTTATTTTTAACCGACTTCAAAAAGGTGGTTTTCATTTCGAATGTTGTTTTTTTGTATGTATGTTGCGCGATATATTCGCAGATTGTAAACCGATTTTAATGGTTCTTTTTTTATTAAATAGGTTTTAGCTCAAGGATGGTCTCATTAAATTTTGAAGAAAAAATTCCGCCCCTAAGAGTGGAAAGTAGGGGAAAAAGTTTCATATTGGACTTTTATTATAAGGAATTTTGTATGATATTTTGCAGATTGTGAACGTATGTTAATGATTCTTTTTTTTACCTGGCCACTTTAGAAGCATACATCTGCACGCCTTCCTTACTGACTGATATAACTGATAGGAAGGAGGAAATTAAAACGTTTAATAAAAACGAATAGCCAGATTTATATCTCTTTTTACAAGCTTTTTTAACTTGCTTATTTCGTATGTCTTTCCCGTTCAATATTTCAAACAAATTTGAATTGCTTGCTGACATACGAGTGAGCTGAAATTTGGCGTCCTTACTTAACCTCCGATGTCAATACAATAATATGGTATTAGAAAGCTGATCTGATGATAAACCCGGATACTGACCGTAGCAAAGCCTATAAAAACTTGTTTTTAAATTGATTTTATATTTAATTCAGTTTATTAATTCATGCGATCGTCACAAGAATCCATTGAATATAATGAGAGCTATGAAAAACACGGCCATTCAATATTGAATGTTATTGCAAAAAAAATGTGTTTTTAATACGCACGGTGACAAAGGAAATGTGTCAATACATAAAGCGTTCGACAGCGAACTTCGAGCGGTCAGCGCGTGTCAAAAGCATTAGCACACACCCGCAATCTTCACACGTGCAGCGCGCCCACACAGAGTAGTAGGTACCACGTAACCGCTGCCTTGTAATATATTGACCATTTTATTCTGCAATTCGTACTTAAATAAACCAGTACGTCATTAAGACAAAAGGAGGCCTATATCCAGCAATGAACTTTTGAGGGTTGATGAAGATGTAGAATGGAAAGAAAGAACGTGTAGTTTAAAAAAGAAAATATACCGTCGCATTGATAACCATTCAATGCGAATGTATTATCTATTTATATTATATATCATTGTGGTTAATTAATTGATTTTGCTAATTGTTATGGATATATTCGATTGGGTTAATAATTAAAATAGGTTTATTTTTGAATAAACCAATTTTAATTTTAATAACTTTATGGGTTTTATAGCATTTTTCTTTATTTGATTTTTATTTCCTAACGTTTCAAGCGCTCTGTAGTACCCGTGGGGACACATGTGTAGTATTCGCATAAATTTTATAAATATAATACATATATTTAAACAATTTCTTTTTAAGTCTATAGTAGTAGAAGTCTGCGAATAATTGAAATTTCTTCTAATATTTGTTTTAGTTAAAAATGAAAAGTTTACTCTACGCAGCACTGTTCAATTAGCAACATCTGCATGTAGTTGGGAATGCAACAAATTGTTGAGAAAATACTCAACTCGCACACATGAAAATCGAACTAAATACATACACAAGGATTTTCGACATATTCAACAGTCATAATAAACACATGCACACAGAAACATTCATTTATAAGTCGCGGGTGTAGTGGTGTTCATATTTGCAGGTGTTACAAACCGGCGGTCATCGCTCTCCGCTATCCTTTTACGCACACATCGATGTAAAGTGCACACATATATAACAAAATGCTTAATTTTCAACACAAACAGGTAATAATTCAATTGAGTCAAAATCTGAGCGCGCACCGTAAGCACGTGGACAATCCCCGATGGCGCGACGCCAGACGTCTTGCTCGTGCCAACATCCGATATAAACTAAATTGAAAATTGGAAACAAATGCAATGTTCGAATCTTGATATGACAATAATAGGCGAGACAAAGATAAGAAAACAGCCTGCGAGTAAACGAGACAGAACGATTTGCTAGACAGCTCCGCTCCACCCCATCGACATTGGTAGCGCAGGGGTTGTCGCCAGACGAGATCGCTTCGAAATTTAAAATTCTTACCTGCTCGCCAAACAGTACTAAATTGTGTAATTGTTTAATCGATTTTGAACTTTATTCCATCACAATACAATTAGTGTTAGAATAACAGACAACATGCCCATAAGCTTTTTAGTTCAAAAGCAATTAAAGTTGTAATTATAAATAGCAAACGTGTGGATACAATACGCAAGGTTATTCTAAGAATTGGGTTTGTTTTATAATCTATGTGCACACTTTGATGATTGAAAGATATGTATTGTTTAAAATATTGAAGTATGTGTACATACAACATAACTCATAAAAATAACGGCATATATCTTGGGAGATCTTGGAAATAAATATTCATGTTTTGAAACCGCATCTAGGTTAAGAGAATCGTAATTCACTGGCAGCTGTATTGAAAATTAATGAAAACGTACAATACGAAGTGTGTTAAGATAATTGTTAAACCGCAGGTTTATAGCGAAATATACATTATAGTAAGTGAGCAAATTAGAATCGTGACACGTCAATGTTGCACGAAAATTACATCAGGGTTCCGAACGCAAACCACCCCGTCATTAGTTGAAATTGAAGGGTGCCGGTATAGTATTTTGGTTTTGGCAGAAAATAATTTCATCTTTCTGAAATAATCAATTAAATCCGGCTATTGAGTGCGACATGGGATTGCATGGGGTGGTTTATCTCGTTATTGATATCTTTATAATGGGGTAAAGTGGAAGAATTCTGCGATACGGGCGGTTGAGTTGATAGATACGGGTTGATTTGCCGCCGTTTATTCTATTGTGACAGGTCCATTGAAACGGGTTACGCGTGACGCAAACAATTTCAAAAACTACAGAATTTATTTTTCTTAAGTAGAAAAACTGATTAACTTTTCTTCCATCATCAGTAAACAACTTGGACATGGTGTTTCTTTTTCACAGTTAGAAGGAATCTTTTGTATCTACAATATTGGGAGGCAAATTGGCATCACAGACGCTACTACTAGATCTCGGATCTGAGTATTTTAGGTCTGGTATATGCGAGATGATAAATTAAACACCAATATGCGAGATGACAAAACAAAAGACGGAGGCTGTCGGCAGCTTTTACTCTTGGCCTCTTTGTAATTACTGGCTCAGAATGGTGCTTTGTGGCATTCCTTGGGGAAGGCCTATGTTCAGCAGTGGACATGCGATGGGCTGTAATAATGATAATTCAAAAAAACATCGCAATATGTCTTATGCATGATTATTTTAAAACAAATATAAAAACGATCAATTTTTTTCAAAAGAGACATATTTCCTTCAAAATTAAAAAGATATAGGTGACCAGCAGATTATTTTATCTGCAGTTAAGTATATATAATTCACTAAAATTAATATGGCTTTTTATACATAAATATATATGAAACTTATTGTGATACAAAGCAAAAAGATTCAAACAATGTTTGATGGGCCTAGATAAATTTGCCCTCGGGGAAAGTCCCAAAAGCGATACGTTACGGGAATTTGGGGTGTCGCCGGTAAATGCGCTATGTATGACGTCATCAGGTGTTTATTTATACAAACAATGAACGAAATGTTATTTTCTACAAATACAATCAGAAGACCATCAATTTTGTTTATATTTTTAGATTAATAAAAATACTATTTAAATAATATTAATTAAACGCCGCATGCAATTGTTCTGAAAATAAATTGATGTGTTATTATTATTGTTGTATTTATTAGGAATAGTCTTCGTTGGAAGTCGTTGAAGAGATTAGGGCTCTAAAACTATTACGGCTTTGTGCTTATCATCTCTATTCGTAAAGACTTTTGTAATTAACATTCTTATAACCGAGAGATAGATTTGTACGGGAAGCAATAATTATATCGCTGTGTAATGAACTGGAGGTATATGCGTCAATGCCCATTGTAAAACTGTATCGTAACAAATGTTTATGTATACTTAAGGTTGTTATTGCGTGGTGGTTGGGTAAAATCTTGAAAGCACAATAGCACAGAGTTAACATAACATATATTTGCTTCCCTATTACAAAATTAACCAGTAAAGCCAAAAATTCCTTCGACTTATGCATTAGAAGAGGTGTCTGTGGCGGACTTGAATAAATGTTTCAAAAATTGGTTCAGGCGCATGCAACTTGTTTATAGATGCTGGTGGTGAGTTCTTTGAAAACTATTTAATAATAATATACTTTAAACATTGAACTTTTCTAGTTTTACTTTGTTTTATGTTTGTGCATGCATAATTTTCTCAGAAGTAATAGCAAAGAGACAGAGAATGAAATTTAATGAGAATCACTTAAGGTTAAGGGTGACAAACGAACACAGAGCACCTGACGGTAAGTGGCTACTGCAGCCTATTGGCACCTGCTAACAACTTCAAACAAAGAAGGCTACAGATGCGTTGTCACCCTGAGGAACAAGATGGTATGCTATACAATCACAACCTGTAATTATACTGGCTCTCAATATCCTTTAAACCGAAACAGCAGTTCAAGCACAGCTATTTGACTTCTCGGCAAAAAAGTACTCCTAAAACCTAGTACACTAACTAAACGAAGTAAGTTGATGCATTCGCCCAAATACTTACGTCGATTAAAAATCAAAATTCAAATGCGATGTAACCTTGTTGCAATAAAATGGAATACTTGTTACCAGTAAAATAGTGTCCGATTCTCGTCATCCACCATACGAAACAAATCAGCCATGTGCTCATATTTTACGCTGCTATTCTGTTTAGATCGCGGTCCTTCCTCGTACGTGTTTGAGATATAATACAACTTCAAAGTAACTCTACCACAAAAAGTAAGGTATAAGTCTTCAAACGCGAATATATATTGAGCTTTAAAATTTTAACTAATGATTATAAAGTTATTCATAATAATGTGTTCAAATGAGGGCATAATTTGGAAACAGAGTATCTCAACAGACAGGTAAAACACAACTACTCGTAGCATTAGTCAAGTGCAAACACAATTCAAGCCGCAAACGTCATCAATATCCGCGGAAGAAGCGTAATTCAGACGAGAAACAAATGTTTGGAGTGTTGAAAGAAACCAACATGATGACGAACATTATGTTCATTGAAAAAAAATCTACAAATATTACGCTGAGATGGCGTCATTTTTACACTAAGATTGTCGATGTAAAAATACTTGTATCAGTTTTAAAAATGTAATACAACAACAAAAAAATGGAGCAGGGCACTCACCTGAATTTTTATAAAAACCGAGCTCGAACTGTTCCATATGATATGCGGAGATTTCAAACTCTCTTTTTCAAAATATTACCTATGTAATTAGCAAGAAATACAGAATAATTAATAATGACAAAACTGCTACGTCAGCGCAGTCAGTCAGCGCCTTGCCATGAGGTGTTAGTGCCGTGCCTCGGCAAAACTGAAGGTGCAAAGGCCCGCTTGTGCACATGGCCTCACCATGAAACGGTGCCGGGTCTGGCGTCTCCCGTTAACTGACGCCCATTACATGGATGATGGAATTGAGGAATACGCGCAAAGGGCCGCTGCCTGGAGGTCGCCAGGCGCGTCTGGAGCTGGCGCTGGACGCGACAGCATGCGAACCGCCAGCCGATCACGAGGAGCTGCACGACCACCCAGCAGCACCTCTCATCCATCATACCCACCAGCTGGCTTGATGTCGGAAGGGTCTTCTCGGACCCAGCAATCGGCACCCGCCACTGGTAGAGCATGCCGCATGCGATGGACAATTCGAATGAACAGCAACGCATTGCGGGCGTATTTGGCGAAGGGGAGAAGTTGGAGGTTTTGCGTACCGGGCTAGGATGCATCGACTTTTTGCTGAGCTGGAGCCATCTATAACCGTCACCGAGCAAAACCTGGCAGACCGAGTTCGGTATATCTTGCGCTCAAACATATTTGATGGCACCGAACTCGAACGGCTACGACGTGAGGCTGTTTCCTCATCGGATGAAAATACTACGACTGTGAATGCGGCGCCACAAGTTGCAGAGCAACCCACACGTGGATACCGCCGTGAATCCCCAGTTGTGGTTGATTCAGACGATGATGAAACAATCGCCCAGGAACTAGAACTAGAGCAAATGAGGAGTACATTGGAAGAGGCGATTGTGGAAACGCGCAGTACGCCTCTCGAAAATCGACCGCGACTTCCTCGCATAACCCTAAGCAAGCGGAATCGGGATGTCGTGACGGCCCTGAACCCATTGCTGGCAACCTATTTGAAACCAGTTGGACCTTTGCGATACGGACTCAATACTCTTTGGCGCCGCTTTGGCAGTTTGCCGCATTGTTGGTGCCAAACTTCCCACGTCTGGACGTGCTACTGGGCAAAGTAGCGCTATCCCAGCCTGGAGAAGAAGGATTGAGGACCGTATCGCAAAGGCAAGGGCTCTCATCGGCAGACTGATAAGCTTCAGGTCGGGCAATAATAGGCCGACTGTGCGCACCGTCAGGATGGCGTTTGCTGGGACAAATGTCAGTTTGTCCCAGCCGGATATAACGCAAAAACTGACGGAGCGCATAGACGACCTGAAGCAGAGAATCGCTGCTTGGGGAAAGCGGATTCGGCGATATACCGAGAGGTCAAGACGGTTCAACCAAAATCGTCTCTTCCAGAGTGATCAGAAGAGGCTCTATGAGTCATTGGAGCGACCAATGGTACGTGGAACGGGCCCAGCACCGAATCAGGCCGACACTGTTGCATTCTGGCGCGGCCTGTGTCAGAGCCCGTAAACCACAGCGAGGGCCCGGACGGAAGTTGTGGCGAGTCAGTGCGGGTGTAACACCCCGGACCCCGTCATCATAACGCGGGATGACGTAGCTGAGGCGGTCGTAAGGCCCCAACTGGAAAAGTCCGGGACTCGACGGACTGCATCACTACTGGCTGAAGGGGTTCGTGGTGTGTCACGCTATTGCCCGACAGTTTCAAGAGGCTCTCGACCAAAAGTCGCTCGAGCCTCTTCACTGGGATCACTCATTTGGTTCCTAAATACCATGATTCACAGACCTAGCAAATACCGCCCCATTACGTGTCTACCCACCATATATAGACACTGACATCCATTTTGAGTACGCGAATCATTCGTCACCTGGTTTAAATCAGGTGATGTCGCGCGCTCAAAATGGATGTCAGGCAATGGTCGTGGAACCAAGGACCCACCTCATTGACGCGATCATTGGCAAAGTGGTTAAACGCAACCGTCGGAACTTCTCCGCCTCCTGGATAGACTATAAAAGGCATTCGACTCGGTGCCCCATACATGGCTAAAGAGGGTCCTCGAGCTGTACAAGATTGACTGTACAGTTAGAGACTTCTCGGGCGGTATGGGGCAATGGAGCACAATCCTTTGTCATCTAGGCGAGCGGATGACGGATGCGGAAAGCCATAAGGATAAGAAGGGTATCTTCCAGGGCGATTGTTTGAGTCCAATCTGGTTTTGCCTCTCCTGAACCCTCTCAGTACCTTACTGGAGGACTCCGGGAGGATTTCAGCTGGAAGGAGGTACAAAAGTGACCCACCTTTCTATATGGATGATCTCAAATTATTCGCCTCCAGTCGCTCCCATCTTATGGAATTGCTAAACATCACTTGTGATTTTAGTAATTCTATTAGAATGGAGCTGAGGACGGATAAGTGTGCGGTCCTCCATGTTGAAAGGGAAGGTTGCTAACTCTGAGGGCATAGATTTATCTGCCCATCAACATAAGAACCCTTTCTGAGGCTGAAACATACCGATACCTGGTATGTCACAGAACATCGGTATCGATGAGGCGGGTATGAAGCAGTCAGTTTGCGATATGTTTTATGCACGCTTGACCAAAGTGCTTAGCAGCCTTTTGTCCGGTGTGAATAAGACACACGCATATAACGTTTGGGTCATGCCTGTTCTCATATATACCTTTGGCATACCGGTGGACTCAAACTGAACTTAACGCCCTGGATAGAAAAGTCCGCTACTATGACGTCCCAGGATGCATCACCGAGATCGTCGATTATGAGGCTGTACTTGCCGCGGAAACATGGTGGGCGTGGCTTTTAAGCGCGCTTACCATGCATAATCGCGAAGTGTGCAGCCTCCGTAATTACTTTCTGACGAGATCGGATGATCCATTCTATAGGGACGTCATTTCTTGTGATAAAGGACCCCTCTATCCTTGGCCAACGAGCAATGGCAGACCCGCAGTACAGAGCATTTCCGACCGGGAGACCGTATGGAAGGAGAAGGAGCTCCACGGGAGGTTCTACAAGGCTCTACATGTGCCTTTCGTAGACACAGTTGCCCCTCCACTGGCTACGTTTGGTGACCTCTGGGAAACCGAGGGTTTTGTCTGTGCGATACAGGATCAGGTTATTAAGACCAACAACTATCGGAGATACATCCTAAGGATGGCACCGTCGACATCTGTCGAGCTTGTCGCCATCCCGGCGAGTCACTTAGGCATGTCATCTCCGGTTGTTCGGCGCTTTCTAACTCTGAGTACTTGCACAGGCACAACAGTAGCCAAATTCTACACCAGGATCGCCTGAAATACGGTCTCGTGGACCGGAAATTGCCGTAATACAAGTACTTGCCTGAAGCCGTGCTCGAAAATGACCGCGCCAGGCTCTACTGGGACCGGGCCATCATCACAGACAGGACTATTCTTGCCAATAAGCCTGATATTGTGCTGAGATGGACCGGGCACAGTCAAGGATATTTTGGTCGACATCACCATTCCGTATGACGAGAACCTCGTGAAAGCCGAAACAGATAAGCGAACAAAATATCTGGAGCTGGCTCACGAGGTGACCGACATGTGGGGTGGACTGCCGACCGAAATTATACCTGTAGTCGTCTCTGCGAACGGGTTAATCCCAGTCAGCCTCTCAGGTCATCTGAGGCGACTGGGACTCGTGACGGACCGCTCAAGCTCAAATGCAGAAGGCGGTGCTCCTCGATACCGCCGCATCGTCCGCCGGTTTCTCTCCCTTTCTCAACCCGTTTGGTCTCCCTGCCGAGGGTTTCCATCTGGTTGGGTTTTATTTATTTATGTATTATTTATTTATTTATGTTAGTATATTAAATATATATTTATGTTTATTTATTATTCCCTTTAAAATATTTATTCAGCCAACCAGATGAGAATACTATATAAATACCCAAATATAATACTATCAAATACCATGGTAACGGCGGGACGGGGTGCTAAGAATCTCCGGTGGAGTTCGGTTGCCACCGACGACTCGACCTGGCAACTTATAACGCACCGCCTGAGGACTGACGAGAAGATTCTGGAGCTGGAAGAGATAGACAAGTTGCGCTGGATATTATAGGATTATCCGAGGTCCGAAGGGGAGGACACGGTAATCCTCGAATCCGGCAACTTGTTCTATCACCGGGTGGGCGACCATCTGTCCCAAGGAGGTGTCGGATTTATCGTCCACAAGTCTCTAGTTAACAACGTTGTAAAGATTGGGAGTGTGTCGACGAGGGTTGCGTACCTTATACTCAGAATCACCAAACAGTATTCGCTGAAGGTCATACAGGTTTACGCACCAACCTCGGCACACCCGATGAGGAGGTGGAGGAAATGTGAGGATATCTCTAGAGCCATGCATTCCTCCAAAATCCACTATACGGTGTTAATGGGCGACTTCAACGCAAAGCTAGGCACAAGAGAGAACGGTGAGCTGAAATTAGGAAATTCGGATTAGGGCAACGGAACGGGGCCAGCAGCTGGCCGACTTTAGAAAGAGGACTCTTTATGATGAACTCTTTCTTCCAGAAGCGCCCCAAAGTTCCTGGTCGAGCCCCGACGGTTCGAAAAAATGAGATTGACTTCATTATGACGACCAGACGACAACTGTTCAGTGATGTATCAGTGATCGCGAGGGAAAACTGGTAGCGATCACCGAATAGTTGTCGTCTAATGAAGTCAACGCTCCGTCCCCTCGTGCTCTAATCCAAAGTCCCGAAACCTTTCACCTCGAGTTACAAAACCGTTTGTTTTCAGTGCCTAAGACTGCAATGCAGTGGACGATATGAATGATAAGCTCGTGAAAACTGTCCATGCGGTCGCAGCTAAGTTTTGTAAGACCCGCCGCAGAAGAACACAAAACTCTCCGATCACACTCTTAATCTAATGGCTGTTAGACGGGAATGAAGCTGCAGTCTTCAGTAGATTTGATAGCATACAGGCAACTGAACAGACAGATCTCCAAATGTATGCGGCGGGACTTACGCAACTTTAATACTGCTCGTATTGAAGAAGCGATCGAGCGGAACCAGGGCTCCAATGTTTTGCTAGAGATCTGTCTGCCAGAAAGAGCCAACTGTCGAAGCTGAAGACTGAGTGTGGCAGCGTCATTTCCGGGACACCTGAGATTTTGAGTGAGATTGAGAGGTTCTATGGGCAGCTGTACACATCATCGTTGGAGCCACACGCAAGTGAGTAACGATCCAAGAGCAAGCCTTATCTGACACTATTCCGATGATATTCCGGACGTCAGTCTGAGCGAGATTAGAATGGCTCTCAACACCAAAAACGACAAGGCCCCAGGCGAGAATGGAATTACAGCGGAGCTTCTGAAAGCGGGTGGAAAACCGGTACTTGGGTCCTTCAGAAGCTCTTTAATTCCGTCCTCCATGGTGGCACCACCGCAGGCGTGGAGCAGAAGTGCGGTGGTCTTGTTCTTTAAGAATGTGAGAACGCTCTCTTGAAGAATTACACACCAATTTCCCTTCTGAGCCGCGTCTACGTGCTGTTTTCGAGTCATTACGAATCGTCTCGCACGCAGACTCGACGACTTCCAGCCTCCCGAACAAGCCGGTTTCCGAAAAGGCTTTGTATAGACCATACATGGCCAACCAAATACAGAAGTCCGAAGAGTACAATTTGCCACTATGTCTGGCATATGTGGACCAAGAAAGCCTTTGATTCCGTCGAAATGGCGGTGCTGCAGTCCCTTCAGCGGTGCCAAGTTGACTGTCGGTATATCGAAGTGCTGAAGTGTTTGTACAGTAGAGCTGGATGGCTATCCGAGTACAGAACCAGATATAAAACCTATCCAACTGCAGAGAGGTGTAAGATAGGGTGACGTTATATCCCTCGAAACTCTTCACCGCTGCATTGGAAGACGTTTTCAAGCTACTGGACTGGAAAGGATACGGTATTAACATCAACGGCAAGTACATCACTCACCTTCGATTTGCCGACGATATAGTCCTTATGGCAGAATCGCTAGAGGACGTCAGCACTATGCTCAATGACCTCAATAGTGTCTCCCAACGGACAGGTCTTAAGATAAACATGGACAAAACGAAGATCATGTATAACGTCCATGTCACACCTATGCCGGTAGTTGTTGGAGCACTACGCTCGAGTTGTTGACGAGTATGTTTACCTGGGACAAATAGTCCGACTAGGTAAGTCCAACTTCGACCGAGAGGTCACATCTCCTTGTCAGGTATACTTCAAAACTTGAAAACTAGACTGTACAACCAGTGCGTGTTGCCAGTGATGACCTATGGAACTGAGACGTGGTCCTTCACTGCTGGCCGTATGAGGAAGCTCAAGGTCGCTCAGAGTATGGAGAGGGCTATGCTTGGGTTTCTCTGCGTGATAAACTTAGAAATAAGGATATCCGCAGTAGAACCAAAGTGACCGACATAGCCCAACGGATTAGTAAGCTGAAGTGGCAATGGCCGGCTATATAGCTCGAAGAACCGACAACTGATGGGGAAAAAGGTTCTCGAGCGGCCTCGGCCTGCCGGCGGACGAAGTGTGAGGCGTCCCCACTAGATGGAGTGACGACCTGGTAAGACATGCAGGAAGTCGATGGATGCAGGTGGCTCAGAACCGTGCTTTGTGGCATTCCTTGGGGGAGGCCTATGTTCAGCAGTGGACTTGTGATGGGCTTTAATGAATGATGATGATCTGAAATACGGTCTCGTGGATCGGAAACTACCTTATTATAAGTACTTGCTGAAAGCCGTGCTCGAAAATGAGAGCGCCAGGCTCTACTGGAACCAGACCATCATCACAGACAGGACTATTCTTGCGAATAATCCTGACATTGTGCTGATGGACCGAGCACAGTCAAGGATATTTTTGGTTGGCATTAACATTCCGTATGGCGAGAACCTCGTGAAAGCCGAAACAGATAAGCAGACAAAATATCTGGACCTGGCTCACAAGGTGACCTACATGTGGAATGATCTGCCGACCGAAAAAATTATTCCTGTAGTCATCTCTGCGAACGGGCTAATCCCGGTCAGCCTCTCGGGTCATCTAAGGCGACTGGGACTCTGTGACGGACCGTTTCGGGCTCAAATGCAGAAGGCGGTGCTCCTCGATACCGCCCGCATCGTCCGCCAATTTTTTCCCTTTCCCCCTAACCCTCGGTCGTTTGGTCTCCCCTGCCGAGGGCTTCCATCTGGTTGAGTTTTTATTTATTTATGTATTATTTATTTATTTATGTTACTATATTTAATGTATTTTATGTATATTTATCATTTTCTTTTATATAGATATTTATTCAGCCCAACCAGATGAGAATTCTCTGTAAAAACCCCATATAAATTTTAATTAATAGTCTTGACGCCTTTATATAAAAATTAATACGCAGGACTTTTATATTAATTTTGTAAAATATGGAGATCCTTAAACTGCCGTCGGCATCAGAACTGAGGGCGAGTCTCCTCATCATTATCACCACTACAGTCCATCACAAGTTCACTGCTGAATGTGGGCCTCCTCCAAGAATGCTACAAGGCACGGTCCTGAGCCACATGCATCCATCGACTTCCTATAATTCTTTTATCTTTTTCTAATTCTTTTCTTTTATCGGTTTTCTGAGCGGTTGGGTTATATCGTTTGCTCTGGTTCTTTTTTTCTTCCACTGCTGATAGCCTCATTACTAAATTTATCACGCAGAGAACCTCCGAGTATAGCTCTCCGAAAGACTTCACAAGCGGAAGCAACTCGACGGTCTCTTTCCGCTCTATCAAAGAGAAAGCATGCATTAAAACGTATGCTGGAATTTGCTATCAACTAAACAGGCAGGCAACGCGTTATTAAAACTTTATACAGATATGTCGATAAGTATTAAAATTATGCAGATAATAAAAAACGATTGAAACTGTTTTTCATCTCATTTCATAAATAACAACAGTTGCAAAAATATGGCCTTAACAATGCCGAACACATCCTTCAAGTTCATCTCAATTACTATTGGGGGCTATTATAGTTGCAACACTCGACGTTTCACACGGACCGGGAAGATTTATCGACGTAAGATTTTAATTATCACCCGATAGTCAATAGTCCTCGCTTCTCGATAACCCAGACCCACCCTCATTCGACCCTCTAAATATTTATTAATTAAAACATCACTCACTATCTGTACAGTTAATTTCTTCATTTCGTAATTTTACGATTGGTTTTGATATTCGCGGTAGAATCTATTTTAAATATTTATGAACAAAAGCAAATAGAAACTAAAATTATTATATACCCTTACTCCTCGTAGTATAATGCTTAGAACTCCGGCAGCGTTTTCTCCCTGAATGACCTTATTTAGGCTATAGAAAAACCAGCCCACTTGTCAGCAGCGACAACGACCGGCGCTGATAATTTCTTCAGAAACTTATGGATCCACGCACCGAGTCGCAAATGACATAAGTATGTAGTTATCAGTTCAGCCGTCTCTAATGCTGCCGCAGCCTAAACGAACAACTCATTAGATGAGAGTCAACAAACTGTCTATACACGTAGCATCCCACACAAGGGATTGAACTCTCTCCAAATGGAACAATCACGTTTCGTTGGCTTTTAAATAATTACATTTTTCTTTTACTGTGGCCTCGTAACCGCCTTCAGCCAAAAAGAAGACACGACCGAACTAACATAAGAGGACTAATTCTAATGTAACAGGACTCATCATAATTCGAAATTTCTATCTGTATGTATACAGTAATATATATATATATATATATATATATATATATATATATATATATATATATATATATATATATATATATATATATATATAATATATATAGTCATATAAAACAGGATACTTGCAGAGTTTCATTCATCATTTCTTGTGAGAGAGAGTAAGTTGTTCTTCCTCAGACCGAAAAGGAGAACCTTTCCGGTCTGAGGAAACTCATTCCGAAACGGTAGTAGATTAAAAAAATACATTTGACATACGATATTTTATTTTTTTACATAGTCCAATAAGACAGCAATCGGACACGACTGGAGAAAGATCAGACGACTATGAACTAACAATCAATCCATAACCCATAATAGGTCTGGCGGCGTAAACCTTTAACATCATTTACTTGATGTAATATACGTTGCTCAATAATTAAAGCAGTCTGTAAAAGACCTATAAACCGCCAGTAAAGAGTTAATGGACTGCCTTCATTACTGCACCACGCCTTACCTCTAGGTGGCGCGCCCGTAGCCCCGTTTTATCACCGTGTTTCAATCAAACAGTGTTGGATTGATTACACGCGACATTGAATTTATGTATCCTCACGCGCTTTAATATTTACGTAGTAGGTACGTAGGAAGTCAGTTTCAATACACATTTCAGAATCTGTAACGCTAAACCTGCTGCATTACATAGCAATAAAAATTATGTAAAAAATATATACTACATGTTACGGCTAAAAGTCGAAGTGAGGATCAACATAGCTTTAGCCGGCTACAATTATGTGCAGCCGATTTCTAGTGGTTAAACTTTGGTGTATTCTATATAATTTATAAATGAGGTAATTGTCCGCGTATTTGCCGCACTTTAACCTAATGTCGTTGATATTACTTGACACGTGCTCTTGAATATTTTACAAATTAAACAGTACACCTTAATGTAACCAATCGCATTCGGCTGCGCGTAGCTGCAGCCGGCTAAATCTAGATGTATCCGTACTTCGGCTTTAACCAGTCACATATACATAATATACTTTTCTGCCTTTATAGATTCCGTGTGTGTTGCTACCACCCTCTCACCTATTTATTTCGCCAAGTAGCTGTTCCTGCTCTGCTGTGTTCCGGTTTTCTTTTATAGGATAAGGTGATAAACGAACACACAGTCAACTGATGGTAAGTGGTTGCTGCGTCCCATAGACATCTACATCTATCCTCGATTACAAATCAAAATGCAGATGCGTTGTCACCCGTGAGGACTAAGATGGAATGCCTCATTTCAGTAAAAGGGTCTCGGTTCTCTACACTCACCATACGAAACACAGCAGCTGCTGTTTTACGCTGGTATTCTGTGAGATCGTGGTCCTTCCCGGTCGAGCCGACCCATTCGTGCTACAACTATACTACTAATATGGGTGCAGCATGGCTCTACCACGTAAATTCACCACCACCAAATCAATACCACGTGTTCCGGTTTGAAGTGGAAGAAAGCCAGCATAATAACAAGCTATGAGACATTTCATAACAATTATAAGTAACAACAACAACTGGGTAACAAATCATCTGTTGAGTTCTCTGTTCGGAGTTGGTTGGACATATCCACCGAACTGCAATAACCAATTTAAGATTTAAATACACATATAACAAACCTTTAGACGTAAGCTTTGTTATTTTAATAAAGGAAGAGATTGAGGCCATCATTGCATTTACTAAAATTCTATTTTTAGTTTTATTTCAATCGCATCAAACGGTTTCTTATAAGAACCATTTCTCTCTCTCTCTTTCTTCTTCTTAAAAGACGACGTTACCCCTACACTTATTTTTCTTGTATCATAGAGACGGTTTACACACATCATTTGCACAAGGACATATATCTAGGCCCGGAACAATTATTTGTGGGCCATGCAAACACTAGTTCCGTGCAGGATTTGAGCCCGCAAACAAGCCTTCATTATCTAATACCACTGATGTACAAGTATATGGTCCTCTCCCATCGTAGCGTGGACTTACCTTAACCGACACGCTTGGCAGACGGATTGACGATCGCAATACTTCGTACGAAGAGTCTTTGACACTGCTGCCTGTCGTCAATTTGCCTGGGTATTTTACAACTGACATAAGCGAGATGGTTTTATAGAACATTTTGGTTAATATTTAATTCAAGTTATTTTCAAGTTTGGATACCCACGCTTATGATAGGCATGAGAGAATAATTACTCTTAAATCACAACAACCGGACATGGATTAGTTCAAAATAGAAAGAACCTCGAATCGTAGCCGTAACAACCGTGTTGTTTACTTCTTGGAAAAATCAAGAATCACGCGATATTTTATGTGTGGAGAGACGCGTTCCGTTCTCGGTCAAGAGATAAATTATTGAAATTGATAAAACAATGGATAACGATACAAAGTGTTCCACAGTTGGGGAGGTCGTAAAGAGGAAATGTTGCAGGCCGGGCTTTGTGATCGCCGCTGTCTAAACAAATCAAGCGCGTACGTAGTGACGTGCGCCGGCGCTCCTCAGCGCTCTAAGCGCCAACTGACGGACGCTGAATGTGTCAAAACTACTACGTAAAGGTGACTAGCACGAAACAATATAAAGAAAATAATAATTATTTTTTATACTAATATTATTACGTTCTTTAAACAGCGATGTAAATATTAAAATCATTTATTCGAAATACAAAAAAAAACAAGTCTCGTTTTTAAATCCAATATAAAAAAGACAATATATTTTTTGTGCATGTAATAAAAGAAACTTTATGAGCCAAGTTCGACGTATGAGGACACTTTACTTTAATAACAATGATGATTATAATGACCACAAACACGTCAATTTTACATGGCGACATCTGCCGGTAGTACTAGAAGCTGTTAACTAACTGTCATTATGCCGTAAATTTAAACACAAACACAGAGGCACTCACTCCATCCCAACCTACTCGTTTACGTCGATCACAATACGTTCAGGCGTAAAAACCAATAACTTACGTCACGGCATGAGTTTCGACTAGAACTTTTGTACTCAAGATACAAACAATGTACCTGACCTAGGGAAATAAGTGCCCATGAACTATTAAAATGGGTAAACTGTAAAATATTCCACAGAATCAAAACATAAATACTACGTTATAAATTAATACAATCGCGAAGTCATCATACATTTAATCTTGATAATGACGTATAATGGCGGCGTGGGTGTCGTAAGAGGTGACTGACGGAATGAAATAGAAGATGGCCAGCACGTTCCTTAACAATTAATAATAATAAAAACTGCGGATGCTTACCCGCCTGCCTAGCATGGCAACTATGCTAAATATCCCTCCTATGACGACATCTATAGCGGAGGCCAATGTTCAGCTGTGGACTTTTGATATGCTGTATTGAATAGTAAATAATTGAAAAATACTAAATATTTTGGTCCGGAACAAAAATCTTACTTCACCGTATTTAAGAACCGAAAGCAGTTCTTAACAGTAGGTACTCGCGTGTAACTCATTAAGTGATTTCTAAGAACACTTGTAATTACGGCCTGATCAAAGGGCCCCGGAATGTTTTGACGTTTCGATTGTTAGGATTCCCTGTATTAAGACTTTCCGAGGATTATTACCGCTCCACCACATTGGTTTATTTTACTTCTATTCTCGTATTTATAAATAAACAAAATTAAATTCAGATTAATAAAGGCTACCTACCGGGCGTTTATAAGTTAATAGCGTTAGCTTGAACGATATTTGAGACTTAGCTAGGATTAGTTACTAATGTTCTCGGAATCCGAACGTCGAAAAGCACTTATAAGTTATACCAATACTGCTTCAATCAATCGAAACGTCGCTATTCTAAGGAAAAATTTAATAGCTATATTCTTACCGTGGGAATACACTAAGTCGGCACAGACAACTTGAAACCAAGTAACTTTGCTATAATTATATTTTAAGGAAGTAGATTGTATATATAGTAGTTGAAGGTAGCCATTTGCATAAACACAGAACGCTTACTCGTCGTCAAAAGAATTAGTGTTTTAGCACAGATGTCCGACAGTATTTTGAACTTAGAGCCCTTAGGTTATCAGGTATTCAGACCACTAAGCCATGGTGGTCGTTAAAGGAAAGTAACATAGGCAAAGCTGAGTCGAATCGTACGTGTAATAAAATATTACTGTCGCGACCCGACAAAGCACAACTCCCGGCAACCATGGCCGACCTAATAAACAATTACTCGAATAAAAAGCAAGAATGTTGTTCCGCGTTTTATCGACTGTAACGCTCAGTTGTACGCGACGATTAAACAAAAACAATAACTCAATTTGTACAACAATAATCTCTCCTTTAACACTTTCAAGTCGGAATTTAAACATAAATATTGAAAATATTTACAATTTATCTTTCTAAAATTTTACTTTCTTACCTCACACTCCTACTCTTATTTTTTAGCTGTTACCCGGATAATACAATTATTGAACTTGAATAATCTATGAACTTACAAAGAAATTTTCGGTACGATACGCGATCCACCTACTGTAAGTTGACAAAGCTTTAGCGCAATCTGATGAACGGTATGGCTGCGCATAAAATACGAACAAACCAACATTATTTTTTATATATTAGATATTAAACTCATAAATAAGAAGTTAATGGACTAAAGCTTTGAGCAGAATGGAAACAAATATACGAAAAACAGGCAACGCTATGTATATAAAATAATGCGTAGGGACATAATGGCCGCCCTACGCGCGTTATTCAGGAGATACGGTGTAATAATAAAACTTCAGCTTCCCCGGTGCGGGCAAAAAATGTTATGTTGTAAATTTAAAATGAGAACAGGAAATGATAACCCGCGGTTCGGTAGCGCCTGCACAACCCCCGACTTTGGCGTTTGCGCACGCACTATAGACTTTTTTGATAAACATAATATTATCATACTTTAACGTTACGTAGATAATATTTTCAGGACAAAACCAACATAAAGAACAACAGTAACAGGTTGACTAGCAAAATGTGGAAAGGTAGTGCGTATTAACCCTTCAGATAGTTTTAAAGTAGAAGAATGCACCATGGTCAGTGGGCTTTACTTTTAATTCATCTGTTTCACAATATAACGGTATGAAAAAAAAATTGTAAGTTCGTTCGATTATTTAAACAGTTTTCTGTTATTTAAACAGGTTTGTGTACGTAATATGCACATGGGCTCTTTTTGCATGAAAAGTAGAGTTATTTTTCATTCATTACAGCGTCTCAAAGTTACTGCTGAACAATGGTCTGCCCCTTAGATTGTCTCATATAGAGATTTTGTAATAGCGCAGTTATGTTAATTATTTTCATTTCATATCAGAACGATGCTGCTGACTATCTCCTGTTACAGTTCGCTCTGTCACCTCTTACGACACCCACAAGGTGTTATAGGATAGTGCATTTAACATTGCAACTACTACATTGTAAAAAGTAAAAGTTAATAAAAATTAATTCACAACTTTGATTCAGAAAAAAAAAACAAAAACAAACAAAATTTTTTTGTTTGTTTTTGAATTTTTTGTTTCAGATGTTCTTGTGAAGATTGACCTAAGGAATGCTTTTAACTCTATCGATAGGGTAACCCTGCTGAAAGAAGTGGCTAACAATACCCCGAAATTAAAATACTAACTTGTTTTACGAAAACCATATTATCGATTCTGCTGTCGGTGTTCAGCAGGGTGACCCACTAGGTCCAGCACTTTTCAGTTTGGGAATACAACCCATTATTTCAAATTTGAAATCCAAGCTGAATGTCTGGTACCTGGACGACGGTACACTGGGAGGTAGAGCAGATGACGTCCTCAGTGATCTTACTCATATTTTTCGAAATTTTAAAAATATTGGTCTTGAATCAAATAGCAATAAATGTGAAATATTTTTGGCAATAATTTATCTAGTTCTACCAGAGACACTTTACTTCAAAATTTCAATCATATTTCTCCAGGAATAAAAACTGTCAGTACGGAATCGCTATACCTGCTAGGTGCCCCGTTGTTTTTCGATAGTATTAAACCTGTTTTAAAAACAAAATTTGATCAGTTTTTAAACAACGTTGATAAATTGTATAAATTAAACCCCACATTGCTCTTACTATTTTAAAATATTGTCTACTTGTACCTAGATTTAGATACTTACTCCGACCGAGTCGAGTCTGGAAATGTTAAAAGATATTGATAATAATCTTAAAATAGCTATAGAAAAAATTCTAAATTTAACTTTAAATACAACAGCCTGGACTCAAGCTACTTTACCTATAAAATTTGGTGGTATTGGTGTGAGAAATATTTCTAGCGTTGCATTGCCTGCTTTCCTTGCTTCCGTGCATAGTGTCAGTAATTTATGTAACATAATTTAAAAAAATAAAGTAGACCTGTGCTTTGCTACGGAGGCAGGGCAGACATGGCGAACGCTCTGTCCCGGCGAAAATGTTCCACTGGAAGTTAACCAACAAAAACAGTGGGATATTCCGTTGGTACAGAGGGTGCAGAAACATTTGTTTCATAATTTCCATAGTGACCAAGATAAGGCACGCCTTCTAGCTGTTTCGACTAAGGAATCTAGTCACTGGTTACACGCTTTACCATCAAGTAATCTCGGCACATTACTTGATGGGGGAAAGCTTGCGCATCGCCGTAGGAATCCGACTAGGAGCGGCGATTTGTCAACCCTATAAGTGCCCCTGTGGTAGCAGCGTCGACAAGATTGGGCTCCACGGACTCTCATGTAAGAAAAGTGCTGGTAGGTTTTCACGGCACGGTTCTTTGAATGATGTCATCCGAAGGCCTCTTGTCTGTGTAAATGTTCCCTCGGTTTTAGAGCCTTGTGGAATATTTAGAGACGATGGCAAGAGACCCGACGGTATGACATTGGTGCCTTGGGAGAGAGGTAAAGCTCTAGTGTGGGATGCTACTTGCGTAGACACTTTGGCGCCCTCTCATCTCAAGGGTACCTCGTTTAGAGCCGGGGCGGCATCAGAGGCAGCTGAACTGAGTAAGTGGCGCAAATATGAGTATCTGAGAGATGACTACATATTTGTGCCATTTGCTGTAGAGACTCGGTCCGGGGGTCCACGTGCGGTGAAGTTCCTAAAGGAACTATATCCGCGACTGGTCGTTGCTGCTGGTGATAAGAGGGCTGGTTCTTTTCTCGCTCAAAGGCTAAGTATAGCCATTCAGCGGGGAAACGCAGCCAGCGTTCTTGGCACGATACCGCGGGGAGTACGACTGTATGATAATTAAGTTACTAGTTTTAGTTTTTTTTTTTTATTATAGTATTCAGAAATATTACTTAATATTTTTTTTTATTTTTATTTGTGGCCATAACAACGTAGCTAACATATTATGCTTTAATTTGAAATAGGCAATTAAACGCAATCCACGTCAGATGAATAACAGTAAATCGGTATGTCAAGGGGATCTCGAGTATTTGGGACAAGTTTTTGTGCGTGGTCTTGGATTTATTTATTTTTTGCCCGGGGTGGCAATCTGGAAATTTTAGAATAATCTCCACTGAAGAGGCTGGTACCACATGTGCGACGGGCGACTCGGTGATAAACATTTTATTGGAATGTTTGGAGCAAAAACTGCCAACCAAATGTTGGCCCAATTTAGGGGTTTCACGTAAAGGAAGTTGTAATTTAAATATTAAGACGATCACGTCTTTGTGTGCGTGTAGCTAGGATTCGAATCAAGATCAGCCTCTCTCGATTCAAGATCAATAAAACACGTAGTATTGGAAAACGTTTCACTGTTAAAATTTAAAATTAGCTTTCCACTAATTGCTTTTACAGTTACAAATGCTTTATATTCAGTCTATTCATATATATATTGGAACAGTGGCGCTAATAAAATATGTTACAATCCCCAATAGATTCAAACAATGACATAAACAATGACGTCCTTGGTACTACATTGAGGGTGCTATTTATAACGGAGCAGATGCTTTGCGTGTCCCGTGCTGCGGCTATTTCAGGCGCCCTCCCCTCCCCGTGAGGGCCTAGTGAGGTCCTGACAGCAAATTTCTTCCGTGGCACTTCTAGGGAAGTATAATAAAGTTACTGTCGTAAGTGTCAATTTTTTAAACTCCTTTTTAATGATTTTATCTTTACATTTACATATTCATAGATTTTTATTGTAAAAGTTTTGACAATATATTTTAGTTACTGAATAAATCAAAAAGTTGCTGAAAAAATAAATACATATACATACATACACAGGACAATGGCACACCGCTGCAGATGCTAAAGGCCTCGCAAATGGCCAAACAATGTATAGGATATTTAATATAGAGCAACAAAAATATAGTAACATTTTCATATTTCAAAACACAAAATACGTTTCTAATATCGATTCAATTAGTAGATTTTGAATTCATACCGACGCACACAAATAGTGTTGCATAGAGTGCGTCGCGTCGTTGCAGGAGTGACGGCTCGACGGGCCACCCGACACGATAATGCGCGCTGAGTCGATACATATGGCAAACATATCGAATTAGAATGGCCATTTTGTAATTTCAAGAAATCTCCCTGGTATTTTTTATTAATAAGAAATAAATAAGGTATCGTCACCTGGCTAAACTATATTTAATAATTTAAAATTTAAAACTTTGTACAACCGACTTAAATATAAATTATTAAGAATAACTCAAAAGCTATTGGTCAGACCTTGATCAAATTTATGTGAGACTACATGATAATCACTAGCTTTCAAATAAAAAAAGAATCATCGAAATCGGTTCACCCAGAAAAAAGTTATGAGGTAACACACATAAAAAAAATATTATACAGTCGAATTGAGTACCTCCACCTTTTTGAAGTCGGGAGAAAATGGCTGAAATTGACAAAGTGTGGCCACGATCATTTCTTTGTAATTTTGTTTAATTGACTGTTTTACGTACCTTTTATTTAAAATGACAATTTAAAGAATAATGACAAAATAAAATAACTTATTAAAATAATCTTAAACTAAATGCAGTACATAAGTATTTCATTGAATAGTTCCACACAATGAAATTATATAAAAAGTTTAACTTAATTGCTCCATGGGCCTACAGCCACATTCTTTACTAGTAATACTCTAATTTCACAGATATTTTTTAAATAACTATAACATGCCTAAGCTTATCAGGAACATCAAATTAGGGAGAAATTTTTTGGAATAGACTTGTGTACTTTGCTATTTATCGTACTGCAAAATATGCAAATATAATTTTATAAAAAATTTAGTTACTAACATTTAATTACCTTTCTTTTAATTAGACAAAAACGTTAAAATTATACAATCTATAAAAACTTTTTTTTAATTTCACATCAAGACAAACAGGCAGCAGCATGTTTGTCTTCATTCATTCCTTCTTAAACTTAATGTGAAAAAAGCTCATAACAAATACATATTTGTATAGCCTGCAAATAATTTTTCCGGATGCATGTGCCTGTGCAATTTATATATGTTGAGTACCTTTACGATACAGAAAAAAAGTATGGGGATGATGTCTTTTAAAAGCATTATAATTTAAGCAATTTTTATTTTATTTTTACAAGACTTCTTGTGTTTGTCCGCAAATGTAATACGCTATAATGTGTACATCGTATTCAATACAAGGTGTATACTCAGCAGTGGACATGTGATGGGTGCAGCCCATTACATATTAAAATTATTCATTTTATAACCATTTAAAAAACTACAAAAATTATTACGTTGCTTAATACGTTGAGGTAAGTAAACATATTTAATTATACAATAAATAATGAAATATAATGAATGGTAAATATTATTATAATATTTAAAGGAAATTACGATGTTTGATCATGTGTGGGTGAAGAGGCGATACCAGTTATGTACAATAATAGAATTATTTGTTTATTTGTAATATTATACGAATAACAGATTGGCGTAAAATTATCGTGATCTATGTAAAATAACACTAATGCTTGGTAAGAATAACTAACTACAATAAAAGGACGTCTTACGAAATCTCATGAAATATATATATATGAAATATGAATATATGCTATGCTGGCAAAATCAGAAAGCTTATTACCCATTTTTTGAGACGCAACGAAACAAGCATTATTATCAGTATTTCTTTTTTATAATATAGGATAACATTTCCAATGCTACAGTAATTTTAAAATTACATTAGATTCAATTAATCCTTAAATAACCTAAATCGATAACGCCAAAATATTCCCCCGTAATTACGATAACCGTTATTCCATCCGCTCACTACACTGTGCATAAAAAATAAATGACAAAAATAGCATCCACTGCAGATAACGCGTGAATGTTGTCATTTCAGTATCGCGCATAAGTTAAGTTGCATAGAAATAACGACCCCCGTGCACTGTCTGCCCGAAATAGCCAGTCAGCTGGGGTGCGTCAGCGCACTTGCGATATCGCATGCTGCGTTTGTAGCGTCCCGCGAAACGATAACGCCTATAAAGCTATTTTTTTTAACTGATATAATCGTGTTACTATAAAGAACCTAATCAATACATGTGATTTTTTATTTTGTATTTTTTTTTAATATATCACATTTTTTATCATATTCTTGTATTGTCATCCAAATTTGAGCTATATTCAAAATTACACGTTCCCAGCTAGTTTAAAATCAATTACTAAATTCCACCTGGAACGACAGACAGACAGAGAAACAAGAAAATGACTTAATAAAAACGTGGTAATGAACTATTATCGTAATCGTAAGTCTCAAAATCTTTTCTGTGTACTATGGTTAGAGTGGAAGAAGAGGAAGACCAATTCGTAAATGCCAGATTAAATTAGATTGGATTAGCCGTGTGGGGGCGGTGTGAGGAAATCTATTGCCTATTTTGTTACGAAGGTGTCGTAAAAGATAGATAGATAGATCATAGCTTCCAATATATGTCGGTATAACCATGGCGTTTGACACATGAGGTAGAGCCATGCTGCAGCTATATTAATTGTATACTTAGTTGTAGCACCAATGGGTCGGCTCGACCGGAGAAGGACCACGCTCTCTCAGAATACCAATGTAAAATAGCAGCTTAATGCTGCTGTGTTTCGTATGGTGAGTGTAGAGAAGCGGATACCCTTTTTACTGGAAAAGAGGTATTCCATGTTAGTCCTCACGGCTGACGACGCATCTGCATTTTGATTCGCAAACGAGGATAGATGTAGATGTCTATGGGCCACAGCGACCACTTACCATCAGGTGGACTGTGTTCGCTTGTCACCCTTATCCTATAAAAAAATATCCAGAACGGCGAAAATCCAATAAAAGTTTGAAGTAAATATTTTCAACAACGAGAGAGGAACATATCCATCGAGTACTTCGTTATGCTGATGACGAATCTTAACGAATGACAATGTCAACGAAACTTATATTTTTACATAATGTGAAGCCCATTTACAGCATGGTAGATTGTTTTAACTGAGTTCAAAAACGAAAAACTTTTCTCGGAAAGATTTCTCGGAAACATCTGAATCGATTTAAATGTTTTTTTTTTATAATAGAGGCTCATATTATCATTTTTCAGGGGTGGTGCCATATGCATTTGAAGGAAAAATTTCATCCCCAAGGGTGGAAAAATAGGGATGAAGATTGTAATGTAACTATTTCGGATACAGCTACCTTGAACTTGTGATATTCCTTAGAACACTCAAAAGGGGTCGTTATAATAATTTTAATAAGAAGTACAAAAGTAAAGTTTAATTATCTTATAATGCGAATTATAGTGACATGGTTGTGATTCACGAAGTTTAAAACTATGTAACATTTTAATTAAAACTAGTTTTTACGGATTTTATAGCGGATATTAACTTATTTTATTCCCCCGACGTTTCGAGCACTTTGCAGCACTCATGATCACGGGGGACTCACCCTCACTCAACTTACGCGATAAAATCCGTAAAAATTAGTTTTATTTAAATGTGTAGTGTTCGCGTAAATATAAGAAATCATTATGTAACATTTGAATGTTGACCCTGACAAAGAGTATATTTAGAGATAGAAGTATCTAATATTCAAATCGGAGAATAGGTATGTAAGACCAAACACACCTTAATTAGGATCGGAAGTCTCGAATGCTTTTTAATGTTTCACTAATTTGTTTGTTCGGTTCTTTATTGTTTTATGCGTGTATGTTTACGAGAAAGTGGGTAGGCATTGGCGACATAGTCGATTAGACCACTACGGATTCGTTTATGCTATTTACATTCTTATCACAAAGCCATTGCGCCGATAATAACGAGTAAGCATTTAACTTGCCGTAAATTTTCTAACTTATACATGCACGTAGGTATACAACCAAGTAGTTATAAAACATGCGACCAAATTGTATTTAACTAATGCGCTTGTTAAAATTCGACATAGTTACAAACTAATTAGAAATATTACCTCATAACGATAGTAAAAGATGTTTACGTAAATGCGCCTTATGTTTTTTTTAATGAAATGAGCATACAACTTACCTGAAAGTAAGTGGATACTGTGGGCCATAGACGTCTGCAATTATCCTCGATTAAGAATCAAAATGCAGATGCGTTGTCACCCCTGAGGACTAAACTAAAATCCAGTTCACTACACTCACGCGTAAAATAGCAGCAATAAGCTGCTATTTTACGCTGGTATACTATGAGAGTGTGGTAAAATCAGCTTCTGCATGGCTCTACTACGTACAATAACATTATATTCTCATCGCCAAGTGCAACCACTGCTGTTTTTCCACTGTATTGTAGTGTAACAGAACTAGTATAAACAAGCTGTCCATCTTAGCTCAGCGGTAACAAAGCAGCTAGGGTATTTTTTGTTTAGTTGTGTTCGTGGACTGCAGGAGCGACACATTTTCAGGTATCTCGTGTATCATTCTAATGTTGAAAAATCGTTTTATTATCTTTTTATATTGGTTACAGATAGTAAAGCGTAAACTTTATTTCAAGGGAAATAATATAGTAATGGATATACATCCTTCGAACAATATTTACAAAATAATAATGAAAGTAAAAATTCGGGAATTAAATATTGTTATTTAAAATGAGACGTGGTCCTTCACTGCTGGCCGTTTAAGGAAGCTCACCGTCGCTCAGCGAGCTATGGAGAGGACTATGCTTGGGGTTTCTCTGCGTGATAGACTTAAAAATGAGGATATCCGCGGATTAGCAAGCTGAAGTGGCAATGGGCCGGCCATATAGCTCGAAGAACCGACAACCGATGAGCAAAAAAGGTTCTCAACTGGCAGCCTCGTACTGTAAACTAAGTGTAGGGCGGCCCCACTAGATGAAGTGACGACCTGGTAAGACATCCAAGAAGTCGATAGATGTGGCTCAGGACCGTGCTTTGTGGCATTCCTTGGAAAAGGCCTATGTTCAGCAGTGGACTTGTGAAGGATTGTAAATTTTAATGGTGATGATGAATTTAAAATGAAGCGATTAAATTAAATTTATTCAATATTATCATCGTCAATCTTCACAAAGTTATGTATGCCTTTCTAATTCAAGAATAGAAAAACTATTGCATAGTCAGAAAATTTCCTTAAGTAACAATCAGCAGATAGTTCCAAAATCCCAGCTCAAGTGTATAAAACATTCCACCCCACGATAAACGTATCGAAAGCGCCCAAAGATAACACGTCTAGACGAAATAAATATTCGAAACACTCGAATGCCAGCTCGATGGCTCACTTGGCTAATCGTTTGGGTTGCCAGTTAAAAAACATTTGTTTTTTTACCGAACGCACCCATAACCTACTGCCACTTTAAAAGGTTGAAGGCGAATCTAATAGGACACGTGCATTTGAAACATTTAAAACGAGCTTGTGTGGAGATTACGGGCTTGGGTGTGGTGTTTTGTCACCTGTTTTATGACCATCTTATTGTGTAAAGCGAAGATAAAGTTCCACATACAGTTGTAGCGGTAGCAACGTAAAGCAATCACAACGTTACACTCAAAGAATTTTATAATGTCTCACTCGATTCGCATAACTAACGCATTGCGTTCAAATAAGCAACATTATTTGCTTAAAGGACTGTTCCACAATATCACTAACTTTTCATGTGCTGACTATTTGTGAGTTCGATTTTCAAAAAAAATACATGAGATTTTACTGAAAACTTTACCGGCTACTGTTTATGCTACTTTGAATGAAACTGCTTTAGAGACGATATCGTCATTTCTTCACGCGAGAACTGTAAATTAATAATTGCATGTATTTTATGGAAAACCTGTTAATTCCCTTTAATGTAGTTTTCACAGCAACTATATTTATATAATATATATTTCTTTGCCATGCTGGACGAAAAAGTTCACTAACGTATGTATTAACGTACAAATTTGCGAGCGTACACATTTTTTTTATAGAATAAGGGCGACAAACGAGCACACAGTTCATCTGATGGTAAGTGGATGCTGTGGACCATAGACATCTACATTTATCCTCAATAAAGAATCAAAATGCAGATGCGTTGTCACCCCTGAGGACTGAGATGGTATGTCTCATTTCCAGTAAAAAGGGTCTCCAATTCTCTACACTCACCATACGAAACACAGCAACATTAAGCTGCTATTTTACTCTGGTATTCTTTGAGAGCGTCGTCCTACCCCGGTCGAGCCGACCCATTCGTACTGCAACCACAATATAGCTGCAGCATGGCGCTACCACGTTTATATACATAATACACAGATATCCTTTTCAATACAGTAGTGTAAAGAATAGAGGAAACATTAAAAAAGCAAGTTAATTAGGAGGTCCTTTGACAACTTATGAAGATAAGTATTTGCTTATCAAGTCACTACGAGAATATAATTTTCAAAATGTTTAACTTTTAAATTATAATTGGGAACGCTACACAAAAACCTAATTCTCAAAGATGAACATTGACCAGCCGATGATTTTGCGTAATTTTAGTGTCACACAGTGTTTATGATACGTATATGCCAAGTCCAAGGCAGCTTTCGGGAAATTTTGACAAATTATTTCGTCTAAAATACTTTAGAATCGTAAACCAAAAGTTTACAACCAGTCAGTGTTACTCGTGATGACTTACAGAACCGGGATTAGTAAGTACCAAGTAGCTCCAAGTCACTCAGTGATATCGCAATATCACTCTATGTGATAAGTTCGTAGCGAAGATATCCACAGAAACAGTAATAACTGTCATTGCCCAACATATCAGTAAATTAAAGTTGCAATGGGCCGTGTGTAGCTCAAAGGAATAACTACCGATGGAGAATAAATGTTCCTGAGTGGCAAAAAGTTTACAATAATCCTGAATTTCGGTCACTGGTTACGGCAGATAATTTCAACGGAGACTAGCCCGCTGCGCAGAGTTATAGTGCATGAGTGTGCGCGCAAGACTCCGAGCTGTTACTGAGAATCTCATGACAAAAAACCTAATAACTGATTTTGGTTAGACCCGGGATTCGAATCTGGGACTACATGATCGGTTGTCGCACTTACGACCACTAGACCAACGAGGCAAGCTGTCGCTTTACTTAGCCATAGAAAATAACATAAACAGCATCTTTTTGTTAACGCTGTTATGCTGTATTAATATGGTACAATTACCAGGTTAGGTGTTAATAGGGCTTCTTTTCTGTCTACGAGTCCAATTTCTGGCATCAAACAGCAGTTAATTCACTGTTGTATGTGCGGTTTGAAAAGTAACGGAGCCACTTTAATTACATTTCATAAGTGATTCCATTGTAGGCCCCAGACGTTACAAAACACTCGTAGCTTTTTGTTTGTTGTAGGTGTCAATACAGTATTATAATAATAATGTCTTGCAGACCGAATTTCGGTCACGGCGGTCAGCCACCACGGAGACTAGCCATCGGCGCGGGATAGGATTACAGTGCCCAAGTGTATAAGCACAGGTGCACTCTCTATTCCCTCGCGCTCATAGTTCGATGAGACGTTAAACCGACACGACCGGAGAGAGATCAAGCGCAGGACTAACGGCTTTACGTGCTTTCCGAGGCACGGGGTGAGACACCGTCAACTTCCTGACTCCGGGCAGCAACTGAGAATTTCTTGATGCAAAAGCTCAATAACTGATTTTTTGCAATGCAGTATATATAGCAGCCGTACTAGCTGTATTAGCAGTCGTTAGTTCGTTGGTCATTTTTGTGTTATAAATAAAAAATAGTCTTGAATTGACAAGCTACATATTATCCAATATTTTGATGCCATATTGAAAATAACTCCTTGTTTCAAGTAACGACTGTCTTATTGAATAACTTACGAATGACGTAAGAAATAAGAGTGCAATGTTCCAATTACTTATAAGGGTTACAAATGGCATGCATCAAGCGTGCGCATCGCAACATGGCCGCCCCCTAGCGAGTCGCGCGGGTGACAAACGTGCAAGCGACGTGCGCGAACCATCGAGCTACGTGACAGAATTGAATCTTAACCTCTTTTTACATTACGTTACGCCTCAATCCTATAAAGGAAACACAGATAGAGTCATTGCCTCATATTAATATTTAATATCCCTTTCATATATGAAACCCGTTCATGCGTAATCATGGAATATCACTGTCATATAAAGATATTAAATTACCTCAACTATGCCCGCTTGTGACAATCTAACAACTCAGTAATGACAACTAATAAAAGGACAGAACAACAATAATTTGCTACAATGATTTAGGGTCGAGGAATAGTAGGGTGCATAATAACGTTTATATGAATTATCATGTCAGCAAACCATGTCGTTGAAGATTTAATTTATAACGTTAGTACCTATTAATAAGAGAGAAAATCGAGTGATGTTAAATTTTGTAACAAGTACATTACAACAACTTATTTAAAAACGAATTTCATAGATACATAATTGTGTTTTCGTTTGCAATTACTGTACCCATCCATTCTTATTTAAAGTGGTGGAAAGTAGTAGTAAGTAATAGGTAAGTAAGTCAGGTAGTATCTAACAGGTTCTGATCTGATTTATTAACCCATTAAAATTTACAATTCAACTGTATGTTTTTTTTGTATACGCGATATCTTTGTCGATTATTAACCGATTTAGATGATTCTTTTTTATTAAATATATTATACTTTAGGAGTAGCCCCATATAAATCTGCAGAAAACATTCAACCCCTAAAGGATGCAAAATAGGCCATGAATTTTTAATGTAACCCACTCAAAAACCCACTAAAAGGGGTAAAAAAAAGTTTAAATAAAAAATAAAACTCGACTTCAATAAACCAAAAAGTATGAAACTATTTCCCTGTGTGAATGTGAATTTTTTTTAAATTATTTTTAGTTCTAATAAGTCAGCCTTTACTTTTTATTAAAAGGTAATTTTTTATTTATACTAAGTTGGATCGACTGTAAAAACTAGGTATTATTTAACTGTATACAAGGTATATTTTATACGACACAAGTCTGAAAAAAAAAACTAGTAACTAGTATTAGTGAGGTTCCAGGTTGTATGTACCTATGTTGTCACTGTGGAAAAGATTTTATAGTGAGCATCCTGAGTTCAATCTCCGCCAGTACTACTGGAATTACTCCATAACCCAAACAATATGAGAGTTGGTCTGTGCCTAGCATCAGGACATATTTAAGTTATGTCTCATTAGTAGTCTCTTTCATCATCATCATTACAGCCCTTCACAAGTCCACCGCTGAACACAGGCCTGTTTAAACAGTGTCTTTACATGTTACAAAAATATAATTTTAAAAATACCAATGCAAGTTTTGCCGTCACTTTCCTCTAGGTACATATCTTGAAGTAGTACTAGTTGAATGTGTTGCCATAAAATTATATCAAAATAGAACAACTACATATTATGTTAGAATAAAACAATGGAGCGAATCGGATCGGACGGGCCACGGTAGCCGATCAAATGCGCCGCGAGTCGTCCGTGAAAATGCAAGATTGTAGTGTTGTATACCTACGCTCTTGAGTATTAATTAATAGAGTAGTTCGTGTGGTAAATGGTTCGGAGTCATCCTATTATTATGTATTTCATGTACTAATAAATTAACAGCCTTCATAACTCTCACCACCACTGGGCTTCTGGTTCAGTCGTACTTTACTTATAAGCGAAATATTTTTTTTATATCGTAGACATGGAAAGTCTTTAACGTTACCTTAAGAAATTTCAAAGCCGACCACATGATTATTTTTCAAATAGAATTAATTATTATTTTCATTAATACCAACATACATATTATAATGCCTACGTCGGCACTTGAAAATAAACAAAAAAACACCAGAGTAATATTATTTCAAGGGGAATGTAGTTAGTTAGTTTCCAAAAGTTTTTTACGTGGTAGAGCCATGCTGTAGCTATATTACTGGTATAGTTGTAGCACGAATGGGTCGGCTCGACCGGGGAAGGAAAGACCACGTTCTCACAGAATACCAGCGTAAAATAGCAGCTTAACGCTGCTGTGTTTCGTATGGTGAGTGTAGAGAACCGTAGACCCTTTTTACTGGAAACGAGGTATTCCATTTAGTCCTCACGGGTGACAACGCATCTGCATTTTGATTCGTAATCGAGGATAAATGTAGACGTCTATGGGCCACAGCAACCACTTACCATCAGGTGGACTGTGTGCTCGTTTGTCACCCTTATCCTATAAAAAAGTTTTTAAGCTTTTTTAATCATACAGAAACTCGCTTTTTTCCAATTGGCCTATGGGTGAGTTAGTGTAAGAGGCGACTATACGAAATTCAATATAGATCTCAATTCTTCCAATAGATAACTGGAAGTTTGGTACTGCAATCGCTGATCCACATATCAATAGTGGCGATTATGGCAAATTCTTCCTACAACGGGAGAGGCCCATGTCCAGGACTGGACTTTTACGGGCTAATGATTAAGAACGAGACTAAATCGTAAAAGGAAAAACCTTTAACGATTTAATTATTACTATCGCCTATAATCGGCTTTGTAGAGCGTCGTCTCTGTCGCACGAAGTAATAACGGACCAGTATCAATTAAGATTTGTAAGACAATTAAGTGCTTTGTTACGCAATATAATATTAAACCTTCATAAAATAAAGGTTTTCAACTCTATAATATATAATAATATTTTAAGTATTTTACACAATAATTTCTGATTAAATGAAAGTAATTTTACGGATTTTATCACGTTTAATTTTAACTTTTTAATTCCCGACGTTTCGAGTGCTTTACAGAACTCATGTTCCCGGGGGTACTGAGGTGTTTGACGTCCAGATCTCATAGTAAGCCCGGCTACCTTCATTTTTTGATTATGAATTTTTGGTCTGATCTACGCAGAACGAGCTTACAGTATGTGCGATGTTGGCGTAAATATAAGAAATCATTCTATAATATATATTTCAAGTGTGAGTGGCAATGATAACGCTCTAACAAGTCGAAGCTAGACGATTTCAACCTATAGTCTCTATCTAAAGCTAGATGTAAAGTTTACGACCGATGACTAGACTACAAACCTTCACAATTACAATGTAACGTTTGAAATTAAACAAACAAATAAAATAACTCGAGAATTTAATTGGGTGATATTCGCACCACCACAAAGTTGCTTTAGACCGTTTCGCACGTTGCTTTACTGCCGACATTGTGCCTGCGCAGTTCCATTGTCCGACACGGTTCGAACACGTCATGTACGGCATTAACACGTGCCAACCTCTTAACGAAAATCCCACACAAAGTAAATTAAAAAACAAGTACGCTCGTGACCCGCGCCTTATGGTGCCAGTGAAGGGAACCGAATGAAAAGCGTATTAAAAACGAACAAACACTCCCTTTTCAAGTCTTCATATTAACCATATTTGCGAAATACTATGCAGTTGTACAATAAATCTTTACAATATTTAATTTGCATCACGTCTGTCAATTACTTTCAGTTCATAATTTAAATGAAATCATCTTTATCTATATCTACACAAATAAATAAAATTGGTGTCTGTTTGTAATGTCAAAATAACAGCTTTTTACTAAATGCATATGAAAGTATATACCGTACTCATAACAAAAACACAATTTTTAAATTTTTTGTCTGTTTGTCTGTCTGTCTGTTTGTTCCGGATAATCTTCGGAATGGCTGGACCGATTTTGACGGGACTTTCACTGCAGATAGCTGAGGTTATAGGGAGTAACTTAGGCAATTTTTTTTCAGAAAAAGAATTAGGGTTCCGCGCAAAAAAAATTAAAACCCATGAAATTCAATCGTGATAAATTACACGACGGCGAAGGAGAAACGGCTAGTTTATGAATAAAAGGCCAAGGCTTAAGGCGACACCGCGAAAAAATGCAGCTCCTTTCATCGAATAGTATAGGAGTATGACACGACTAACGTAACTGGAATTTTGATATAGGTAAATTAATGTCTTTATCTTGAATTTGCTTGTTCAAAAACACGATTGTATAATTTTGATTCGATCATAATTATTTGCGAAAACACCTCTAAAAACTCACTATAGTTGAAATTACAACGAAATTACTTAATCCATATGCTTGGGAATCACTCAAATACGTTCATAACATCAATATTCGTAATTTACTTGCTCATTATTTTGATTACTTAAATCAATTTTTTTTAAAATATTTTAAGATTCTAAGCGATTTCTAAGCGGTCTTAATCGTCTTAAGGCGCTACGCAATTTTAGACCTTATTACGGCGTTTTGAAGTTTTATAGAAATTATGTTTCACTCGGGTCAGTCCGGCGATAGCCTGCTTTAACGGTTTTCGATGTGTCGCCTTAACCAAACTGTCACCTAATATATTGTAATAAGAAACTTGATGATGAGATGGTGAGAGATGATGAGAGGTATTGAACGGGTTAATCTAGAAAAATACTACTCTTGAGTTCTAAATTATTGTAGTATTGTAAGTTTGACAAAATTTTCAATCCTTTATTGTACACATCAAGGTTTTAGATCTGTTAAGTCACGACAATGGCATAACGACTGCAACGCGCTCGAGTCGGCTTGACCGCCGAAGGATCACCTTCCCACAGAACACCGACGTAAAATGTAACTAGACCTGACTTCCATCTTAGTCTGCTTTTGATTTTTAATCGATGAGAAACATAGATGACTATTAACCATAGCTCCCACTCTTAGGTGCTTGTATAAAACAATATTAAAAACGACAAAGCAAATTGTTTTACTTCACGCATTTGCGGCACATCAACAATGTAGATGAAATCCAATGTACGTAGTGATGCTCGATAGGAATTTGTCGATGAGGAAATTTGAGACTAACTCACATATTTTTCTTTTTTCTTGGAGTAGAATTACGTTTTCTCGTAAAAAGGTAACTGTGGTACAGGAATGATTCGTAAAATGATGCCGTGAAATTAATAATCCTAGAGTATATTAGAAAACAAAATTATGATTTTATTATGTACAGAAAGAAGATGGTTAAAAAATATACAGACGAATTGAGAATCCTCTCTTTTTTTGAAGTCGGTTGATAAATTTGTTCATCGGATGCCGCAACCCGACATGGCTATAAAGTGAAATGTTTACTCGTAAATGGTTTATTAACGTACTTCCCTCTAAAGGAGCTTGATCAATTTGTGTCCTTTGAAGCAACAACAACACACCGAGCACGCGAGCGAGATAAAAGCAGTTAACACGTTAATTTGACTCAATAATATAACACCATAATATATGTTGTTGCAAAAGTTAGCTATTAACGATACGTATAACTCGCGACTAGATATTATAGGCTGAAAATTAAGACATACATATTATAAAGTAGGGTAACATCTAATAGATTATGCCACTATGTAACGTGGTAGAGCCAGGCTACTGCTATAATATTATGGATGCAGCACGAATATAGCCGGCTCGAATAGGAAGCACCACGCTCTCACAGAATACCGGCGTAAAACAGCAGCATAGTACTACCGTGTTTTGTATAGTGGGTATAGAGACTGTGCTGGTTTGTCACCCTAATGCCATTATAAAAAACTATATGTATCTTAGACCTGTTCCGCTTTACGAATGTATGAAGAAATATGCAAACTTATTCTCAATTTCCCATCGTTACCTGCATGCGATGCACTCTGCTGATTGAATGACAAAGCTTTGGCGGGGAAGCTATGGTGAAAATTCCTCTCAAAACGGAGACATTAGTGCAAAGCGTTGTCAATTACAAAAGTATCAGCCCTGCTCAACATTCATCCTCTTCAGTGTGTTGCATTTAAGTAAACATTTCTACATTTTTTAATTAAAATGGTACATATCTAAGAATGGATTTATAAAAGCTGGTCCACCAAAGTAAATTAACTTTTTTAATCTTAAAATTTTTGATCTTTTTTAATGATAATCAGTATTCATCCCAAATAATATGCAAAGCGTCCGGCTTGCTAAGTATAGGCAAATATTTTTAAGAAATGCATGTCAGGCCTTTGTACACTTTGTGACTTAAGAAGGTTGAAAAAGAGACGTCTTTGATACTACGTCTAATATGACGTTAGCTACGTCACATTATTCAGATTTATGTTAAACTTGTTTCAAACTACTAACACTAGATTTTTTTTAATTTATACAAAATTTTGAGAGGTGTCCTACATTCGCATTATAAGAAAATACATATAATAAAATATATCATTTTGCAGGCCATATTTTATTTTTAGTTGAGACTGGAGAAATAATTTATTTTCATAATTAATATAATAGGTATAATATATAAGTACAATTAAAATTAAAAAAAATTGTAAAATATTTCTTAGATCTTTAGTACCAACAATTCGGGTGGTATTTTCCCTAGGTAGCTTTAAGATTGAGAAGTTGGAACACGGAGTTTGCAATTGAGATGAAATTATGCATTTCAGATTCAAAAACGTAAATAAAACACAAATATTTTCCGGGCACAATATGTTAACGGATGGCAGCAAAGCACTGATATTCAGCTACCGCCTGAGGTGAATTGTGAAAAAGCAATTAGATTAAATCACATAAGAGTCGTCTGTTCCCCACGTCGAACATTTTTAAAACAATATCAGTACTAATAGCAGTACTCTGTGGCTAAGGCTGCCAACCACGTTCTGCGGAACCGTCCCGTAATAACAGTTGTAGTTCCGCATTGCAACAAGTATTAAAATTTTCCCGCAATACTTCTTATGCTATTATATTTAATTATTAAATTCATTCATAGTTTTTCAAATGCACAACAAAAACGGGCATCGGGCACAGTGCAAGAGCCGGTGTGTGTGAGTGAACGCGTGATCATTTTGTTTTATTACGCGTCGCGTGACATGTATAGGCAATAGGCATTAATAAAAACAAAAAAGTATGAAGAAACTGATTAATACCTAAGACCTCTAAGATAAAGACCTCTGCCATAGATTGCCTTATAGGGTAAATATTTGCCATAGTTGCCACGCTTGGCAACGGGTTGGTAATCGCAATTTTTTTAATTTTTTGTCATTATTAGGAAGCTGCTTGCTACTGCTGATAATATTTTAGAAATAAATAATAACTTGTGTAAGTACGTTTGCTTGTTTCCTAATTTAAGTTCCTTAGGCTACTGTAGCCCATGGTTACATGCAACTAGCTTGAAACAAAGAAGCCTATAGATGTGTTGGCACCTCTGAGGAGAGATTGTGAATGGTTACTGTCCCAATTTAAACTGGCTCTCATATTTTTTCAAACTGGAACACTACAGTAGATGCACTAGTGCTTAGCGGCAGAAATACGTAAAACAGGGTAGTACTCGGACGAACTCCTAGGACGAAATAGAGCCCTACACTAATAACAAAACCATTTGATTATTATAGATCAAAATTTAGAAATAAAAAGCTGTCTACAATTTTAATATAATATGTATATCACTCGTTTACTTTACCACTCGGTAACTCTTCTATTTATATTTAATTACAAAACATAGCTTCTCTTAGCTCACTAAATCGGGTGAGTATAAATACTATGGTTGCTTTAACGCACGAATCGATGCAACCATATTCATAACACGACTACCGAAAGTGCCAATATTTCTGCCATCTTCCGCCAGCTTTGGCATACGCATTACACTCTCGATTTCGGATAGAATGAGCATCTCAACTCTACCGAACCTCCTTTTGAGTGCGTTCATAATTTCATCGGTTTCACACAAGGTAAACAATAATGATCTTACCGCTTCCTTAGTGGTGCCTCTCAACGCTTTTCTACGACGTGCTACATTTTGCACACCCGAAAAATGTTCACGGGTGCTCTCAAACACTGTTTTCAAAACTATCCATTCATCCATCCATTCAACTCATCTTTCAGCTTTTTACCGCGATTTTGTAGCAAAGGGCTTGTTGGAATTCACATTCTTAACATTTATCACGTTTTCTCAACTGTCCTAATATTTACAATTTTAACTACAACGAAACATTAAAATATGTTATGATAATAAATATTATAAAGATAAAAACTAAATATTTCAATTAGGTACTACATAAGAGTAATGTAAAAACCATATCATCATAATAATAGTCAAGTCGCGTCGTGAACAGAAAGCCTTATTCGCCTGAGAAGACTAAAGAATTTTCGCACGAAGCGTGATCATAGGCATCGATTTATTTTATATTCGTTCCTTTGATGAATAACTTAACAACTTATTTATGTTGCTCCGAGATCGTGGGCATGTTGTAAGCATTACCTTAAGATCTTGAATAAGTAGGTACTTTCGCACGAAATAACGAGTAACAGAATATTATTAATTTAAATTGGCAGTATTTCGTTGGATCTTCATTAAATTGCTGTTCATCAAATAGAAGAAACTCTAAATATCAAAAATTATTAACGGACATTTGTAGAGTAAAATACTACACTTTATAAAAAGCATAAAAACACAACTTTTGCACGCCTCATAACGCGAAGTATTATTAGGTACTCTCGACACGTCAAGGTCAAGCAATTTTGTATTCTTAAAATGCCTCTATCATAACCATATTGCACTTATACGATAATATGAGTAGCCGTATATCAAGAAAGCACTCTAATTAATCCATCTTATATTTTCTAAAAAATAATTTTATATTGCTAATTTGAAATAAAACAGTTTGTAAAAAATTACGTGGATGTCCTGATGTTGATTTTGTACGTGGTAACGATAACTCCCAACAAAATTTACGTATCGAGACCGGTATTTTTTTATTAGCTTGAGAATTACACCAACTGGTTCCCTATTTCATATCAATAGCCTAGTACGCGTAGGTTGTTAATAAAATGATTTTCAACTTTTATAAGTTTTATTGTTATTAAAAATTTAATGGTGCTTTCATATTTTTTTAGCCCTTGATAGATAAAGAACAAATGTACCATACAGCCTACATCGATTTTATACTTTGTGTAATACATTTATTTTGGTTTACATTATTAATATTTTTTTCCCTGTAGGTACACTACCTGTTAAAAGAATAGAGCGCAAAATTTAAAACACGTAAATAATATATTTTAAAAGTCAGGAGCAAAATTTATTTTTTTCATCAAAATTAAATGTAACGCTCATGAGGCGTGCACTTTTGGATTTTCCAAACTATTAAATCAATCAAATTACAAATATCAAGAAGGTAAAGTGTAAAGAATTCAAACCATTAATCCCAGTTCGCAGATTACACTACACTGTATTTTAACAATTACTATAAATAAAACTAGTTTTTAAGGATTTTATCGCGTGTATAATGTTTTATAATTCTTGTTTTATATTCCCGACGTTTCGAGCACTTTACAGCACCCATGGTCACGGGGGGACTAAGGTTTTGACGTCCCAATGTATCTTTAAATTGATAAAATATTTTAGTACGAAAGGATTAGAATTTTAATAATAATAATAATAATTAATTTAAATATAGAAAAAATTTAATGATTTTAGAAGTCATAAATATATAATTAAATTATATATGTAGTAAATGATGAAAAAAGATGTATTAATAATAATATTGGGGGTATTAATTTTAATTTTAGGAGTTTTAATTGGGGTTGCTTTTCTTACATTATGAAAAAACATGTATTAATAATAATATTGGGGGTATTAATTTTAATTTCAGGGATTTTAATTGGGGTTGCTTTTCTTACATTAGTAAGTTAGTAAGCATTATTATCAGGACCAGTGCTGTAAAGTACTCAAAACGTCGGAAATATAAAATAATCATTATTTACTATGTTCGTCACAATCAGCATTATGATAATGTGATGTGATGGTAAGATCGAATCCATGAGATCGTTTTTTTAAACAATTAATTAAAATATTATACTATATTATTGAGTTATTTTTATATTAAGTACGGTATTCATATAAATATAATAAAAAATATTTCACTAGCCGACTTTAATAAAAGGAGTTTTATAATTAGACTCCCGGGATGCCTTATCAGGAGTTAACTCTTATCAAACAAGTGGTAAAATTAAATATTTTATACAACCGACATCAATATAAATTAGTAAGGATAACTCAAAAACTATTGGTCAAACCTTGATCAATATATATGGGACCACATGAGAAGCACCAACTTTCAAATAAAAAAAGAATCATCGAAATCGGTTCACCCAGAAAAAAGTTATGAGGTAACACACATAAAAAAAGAACATACAGTCGAATTGAGTACCTCCTCCATTTTGAAGTCGGTAGATAAGGGTTCCCACTACGTTTACTGTTACTAGAGTACCACTCGAGAATTACTCTTCCCCATTGGGTTATCCGTTGATCTATAGGTAATATTAACAGAACTTGGTAATGAACGTAGTGTGCTAAATAAAATTCTACGAGAGCATTTAATACTAATCCTAAAGGAATAGGACGACTGGCAGCCCTAAAATGACTAGGGGCAGTGTATTAATGCTCTATACGGGTCTCTCTGACCCCTCGATATTCGAAATCCCTTCACCAAACCAATGAGATATGGAACAAAGAGAAAACGGGTTATGACGTACAATATAAGCGAATAAAGAGAGCTGTTTATTGGGCACACCTTGTCGCCATGTAAAAGTGGATTTGAATAAGTTACGAGGGGACTTCATGAAGGGTTGGGTTCGACTTACCGTGATTGCGTTGTTGCATAGTAAATATTTACAGGTTATTACAAATTGCTGATTTCGTATTTAAACTTCTTAATTGTAACAATCCATTCTACGAATTTGGGTGATTGTGACAAAAGAATTTTTCAGTTCAAATTCCCTAATTTACTACCTATAATTTAGAAGTTTTTAGACGTAACAACGATATCTAGAAATCTATATATATAGAACACATAAGGGATCAAGTTTTATAAAAATATGTAATGTAGAAGCTACAAGTACACGTGTGTTTGCTAGAAAAATATTTAGGTATCAGGTAATTTTCTTTTATTTTTATTAAATATTTAGGTATTTTAAAATTGATAATAATGAGTGTTATGGGCGTTGAAATTAATCGGAGTCAATTTCAATACAGAAATGTGGTTTCACATAGTGAGTTACTCATGACAAAACCGTAACCATAACAATGAGTGCTATATTTATATAATGCATAACAACTTACCTGACGAACCTGCTTGTACTGCTCTTCAAAGCTCCACCCAGCAGCGCTGCCTTCTGATGATGATGAAGACGCAGATCCAGCGGGTTGCGCGGGGGGCGGCGGCGCGGGTGCTAGGAAAGCGGGGGGCGCATATGGGAACCCCCCGGTGGCCCCCGCTCCCGCCAGCGCAAACACGCTACTGGGGGTCGAGAGGGGTGCTCCTTGCGCCAAAGAGGCCAGTGACGAGAGGTGCGGATGGAGCGAAGTCTTGAGCGATTCAAAGTCATCGCGGACCTAGGAATTAAAATTGTGTTAAAACTTTCCAAGGGCTGTGCTAGAGCCTTCAATATTATAGAAATTGTATCTATCAATCAAAATTCAAAATGCTTTATTACTGTCACTTTTGACGATAGCAATAATAGATTTTTACGTGGTAGAGCCACACTGCAGCTATGTAATGGTTTCAGCAAGAATCAGTCAACCTGGGAAGTACCACGCTCAAAGAACACCAGCGTTAAATAGCAGCTTAATGCCACTGTGTATCGTATATGTATAAATATATAGTGTAAACCGGAGACCCTTTTTATTGGTAACGAGACATTCTATCTTAGTCCTCAGGGATGACAATACATCTGTACTTATATTCTTAATCGAGGATAGATATAATATGTCTATGAGCCACAGCTTCCACTTACAATCAGGTGGACTGTATGCTGGTATGTCAAATTTATTCTTTAAAGACATTGATGTCTCACAACTTTAAGAGCCTTTCCTAGCTTTTACTATTTCCCTCTTACGACACCAACGGGACTCAAGTAGTAATATTAAAATTTTTGTACAACCGACTTCAATGTAAATAAAATGAGAACATCATCAATGTAGTCGATGTCAATTATACGCATTGTTAGTATAACTCAAAAACTGCTGGTCAGATCTTGATCAAATTTATATGGGACCACATGAGAAGCACCAGCTTTCAAATATAAAACATTATCAAAATCGGTTCACCAAGAAAAAAGTTCTGATGTAACACACAAAAAAAAACAGTCAAATTGAGAACCTCCTCCTTTTTTTGAAGTCAGTTGAAAACGAGTTTATGCCGCCACCAGTTGGCAATGGGCATTTATATTAAGTACAATAAAATACCCTTAATGGCAATTGTAAAATGCGTCTTATTAAAAGAATAATATTTGTAAAGTTTATTTATCTATATATACCTTCAACTCCCTCTCAAGAGGGCGCGGCGAATTCCTTTGATGAGGGTGGTTCAATTGGTGGTTATTGATCGGCTGGTGGTTGATCGCGGCATGGTGGTTCATGTTGTGCTGCTGGTGCTGAAGTGGCTGCAGCGATTGATGTGGCTGGTGTTGATGCTGGTGGGGTTGGTGCTGGTGGGGCTGATGGGATGCTGGTGCGTCCCGACCCACACCCTCATCTGAGCTTTCGCAGGACTGCTCTCCCGACGATTCACCTTCTGACCGTGCCGACTGTGAATAAAACTGATAATTACTTAATTTATTCTATTCTTACTTAGCGCTAGCTAACCAACAAATTTAAGCATAAGTTACTTTTATTCGTCATTGTCGAAAAGCCAGTAACTTAAATTATACGATTATGAAGGGTTTTAACACGCTTTTATTAGCTTCGCGTGTATCTATCTATCTATCTATGTAACGGAATCTTTTAGTGTAGTTTTTACTAACTTGTAGAGGGCCCATTGACTTGAAAATTTGCTCTCGTATCAAGGACCGATGACAATAAAATAATTTAATAACTTTATCCTAGTATCCTGATCAGGATGATAAGGATAAAATAAAACAATTATCAGGACCATTACAGCTCAAGATCAATGCGTGTTGTTTAATTTTTTTTTTAATCTCTTATATTATTACTAAGAATTTCTTGGTTTAAAACGTTTGTATTTTACAGTTACATAATACGAAACAAAATAATAAAACGTTCTAAATGTTTAATCGATTTCAAAAATAAATTAGTGCGTGCAACTATTAATAATCATTAATATTTAACTTTTTGAAGTTGTTATAACTTAATTTGCTTAATTCTTTAGGAGCGAGCGGAGGCTGGCGTCTGCTTCACCTAAGGATGCCTCGTGTAGAGGCGAAACACGTGTCGTATTATCAAGAGTGGTGTGTCGTTCCTAGTGTGGTGGTTTTGGGAGTGGTGGTGCTGGGATTGGTGGTGACGGGTACAGTGCACGCAATTGAGGGAGGGTGGGAGATCCCCTTCAAACTGGGCAGGACTCATCATTTTCTTTCTTTACGCGGAATTAAGCAAATTAAGTTATAACAACCTCATTATAGTGGATTTTCGCAAAGTAACGCCTGGTTCTATTAATTATTTAATTTTTTTATCATTCCCTTATTTCTATTAATTAGAAAGCTATTATGCGCGTTCAGAAGCTATTATGCGGTTATTACTTTATTATTTTTAAAATTTTAAGTCGATTTATACTTTTTTTGTTTTGAAAATTCCGCAGCGTTGTTATTTGTTGATCTTACCAGATACAGAAAAAAATTAAATTGTAGGTATAGAGAAGTTTTAGCGGGAACTTGACCGCAAGCGAATTGTTGCCCTTGTCTTATCGTTTATATAATGGTTTAAGTAAATTTTGATACGTAAATGTGGTATTATTTTATATTTCAAATATCTGTGAATATGAGATAGACTGGTAACGATGAAATAAGTGCTTCGATTGTGATGTAAACATCACATTATTGTAACAACTTAAGACAATTGTCATTGACTATCTGCTGTGTTAGATTGTCATCAAAACCCCATGAAATTTGCAATCTGACTCATTAGCTACATATTGTAAATATTTTTTTAACAAATTACCATAAACGGCAACTTTCAAATACTTGATACTGGCAACTAATCTTGTGAGTACATAAGATAGATAAAAAAATTAGCATTTGTCATTTTGAATTCTCCGTTTAATCTCATATACGACGCCTATAAAAATTCTAAGTGATTAAAAGACGCGAAAATAATGTAATTTAATAACACATAATAACACTCTTTTAAAGGTTTATTCGTGTCTTATTCTAACTGCATACAGAAGGTAGGTGCTTTTAACGTGAAAAGCTTCTACTGGAACCGACAATTATATATAAATGTCGCGTGGCGTCAATAACGCCCATAAAAACTTAATAATAGCGACATCGTTATTACTGTCTTTTATTCTTGCAGATTTTATGACATTTTCATGTAATTACTTATAAAAATATGTAATGATTTTATATAGAATTACTAGCTGGCCAGGCAGACGTTGTTCTGCCCTCTCCGACGGCCCTTTGTCATATAAAAAAACCTGGAAAACGGTTGACCCTGCAGGCCATCCCTGGAACTTCCCGCTTATTTTCGAGCGCAACACTCGAAAATCTATTTAGTTTTTGTTTTTTAGTTTTTATTTTTTGAAAATCTTTGAAACAGTTTGACTTGAAAATCTAATCAGCTCGAAGTCTCAATGAACACTTTCGAACGCCGTGTCGCCCATCTCGATCGGTTGATTCGTTCTAAAGATATCGTACGACATAATTTTATTTACATACACACACACACACGGCCTTTACTTCCTACTTTTGAAAATTATTAATTTTCAAAACGGGATGTTGAAAATCCTTAAATACGTAATAAAAATATTGAGGGTCACTTATCGAGATAAAAACTATCCTGTCTCTCAAGTTGGACCAAACTGCACACAGTGTGCAAAATTTCATTGAAATCAGTTCAGTAGTTTAGGAGTTCATCGCGGAAAAACGCTTTCTGCAATCTCAAAAGCAAGAAACAGTTTTTTCCCCTCCAATTTGTAATGGTTTCAAATCTATTCATTAAATCGTTATTTAGAATAAGCAATTAATTAAAAATATACTAACATGTAGCCGTGTAGTGGCGGCGAGGGGAAATCAACTACCCCATATCATCACGTGGGTGTCGTAAGAGGGGAAATGAAACAATGGATGCGCAGCAGGATTATTCTGATAACAACTCTAGATAACAAAAGATCGCGATTGCTAACTCGCTTGCTAAGCGTAACAACTATGACAAATGTCCTCTATGAGGCAATCTATGGGGTAGGCCTAAGTTCATGTATGGACTAATAAAGGAATGTATAACTCTCTTTGAAATGTCAAAAAAAGAACAGCATAAACTTTATATCTATACATGGAAAACCCAGTTATTGACTATTCCTTTTGTTTTAAAGTAAAATATACAGAGGTATGATTCTTTAGAATAAGTGTTTGTGGATTATTATGATGAATATTAACACTTTCACTGTCCGGTTTTCAGACACAATAGTAAGACAATAGCAATGACCTATATGTAGTGCACGGGACAGCGAATGGGTTATGTAAATGGTTATTTTTCTTTATTGAATAGGTTAAACTTCAGGAGCGCCCCACATAAATTTAAAGAAAAACAATACATCACTAAGAGTGAAAAATTGGCAATGAAGATCGAAATTCTAGTTGTTGTAACCTTGAACTTGTGCTATTTCTTATATCACTCAAAAGGGGAACATAATAAAGATTTTAATATAAACTAGACCCTACTATAAAAATTAAAAAAAAATCCACATTTTGTCTTTTGAAGTCGGCGCTTTTCTTTTAAATTCTTTGATATGACTATGTCTTAGTACTGACTTGAAACTGAAAAGTTGAAATATACTTATATTAATTTTCTTTCCATTTGTTTGCAATCTAGTTTTGTTTGTCTGACATATTACGATAATTGCCTCGTGGTTGCGTAGCGTAGGTAAACACAGCGCTCGAGGCTTCAAAACTGTTCAATTACTATCCAAAGTATTTGCGTGCAAGTAGTATGACTCTATAAACCTATATAATATTGACTGCATCAGCGGCAGATGGCAATGTCTTCGCAAATCGCCTTAAGGCCTTATTATTACTGAAACTGTCCTTTCCAAGAAAATATATGAAGTATAATTCTCGGCATATACCTACTACACAATTTACGTTAACAAACTAAAACAGTATATTTTATAATGGTCATTGCGATTATCAACAAAAACAAAAGTACATGTGGCTGATAAGCAAAACAGTTAGCTTTTAAATCTAATTTTAATATAATGAAGATATAATAAATTGAAATAGACATACGTAAAGATAAAGTCTACGTGACTCTACATCAACCTCTAATGCTGGTCAAATGAATATACCATATACATATCACCACAAGTCTTCATTATTTATGGGTAGAAGTAGATTCCAAACTCCTACTTATTTGATTTCAACTCCTGAGTAACCACTAGCCAGCAGTGGCCGGTGCACTCGTTTGTCATCTTTAAAAACTACAAAAATACACAGGTATTAAGTTAAAACATAGGTATATCAATGACCAATACATTTCTTCACTGTTGTCAGCATCTCTTACAGGGAGAATTTGCCGTGATCGAAACGCTTGGATAATTACCTTTTTAACATTTGTAACGCCGTGAACGAGTTTTTTGACGCAGCGTGACGGACTCTTTCCTTTTTCGCACATTGCGATAGGTTCGTACCTCCTTCTGAAAGGCCCTTGAATCACATCGAGCCCCTAGCTCGAGGATCCTCACTCCAAAAGCTGGGGTTGGGATGCCTCGGGACTGTGCCGACGGCAGAATCGTCGCACTCAATAGCTCGTAGGTCCTCGCTTACGGGTCTATTTCGATGAAGCTGTAAATGCCGCAGGGCTAACAGCATACACTTTCAGTAAAAAAAATCTTTCCTTTTGTTTTTGAGACTTAAGAACTAAAAAAGTTTTCTGTGGAGTTGGATGTTTTTAAACAGTTACTTAAGTCACTGATTTGTTTACCTTTACCAAAATGTAAAACAGAAATTGTATTTAAAAGTTTGTAAGTAGTTTCCAGTTACCATTTTTATAAAGAATGACAAACGACTACACAGTCCGAAAATGGATATTATTACCCATAGAAATCTACATCTAACCTCGATTATGAATCAAAAGTTAGATGAGTTGTCACCCCTGAGGACTAAGATAGAATCCTTTGTTACCAGTAAACAGGGTCGCCGGTTCTTTTCATTCACCAAACGAAACACAGCAGCATTAAGCTGCTTTTTGACGCTGGTATTTCGTGAGAGCGTGGTCTTTCCCCGGTCGAGCCGACCCATTCATGTTATAACCATAATATCGATGTAGCGTGGCTCTATTACGTTAATACAACATAATTAATATTAACAATAACGTTTTAAAGATATCAGCTCATTCATTCAACTTTTTTTTAATTCCAGGGACGGAAAAACCACAAATCGATTTAACAGTCTCGATAATAAAACAAGTTACATCGGAATCGATATAACAAAACTGTAGCACAGGCGGCAATCAAATTGTTGGTCAAAATGAGCGCATTTTGCGCCGCCGCCAGCCCGCGGCCCTCAATTACGACATTAAAATTATTATTTTATTTCGATTTTTATTTATTATTCGCATTATTATATTGTGTGGAGTTATTATCGGTGAAATGTTTCGTTCGGATAAACGTTCCAGTCGAAACGACACGCAAGCTTCCCTCAATGCGACCGCTACAGGGTCCCGTGGAGAGTAAACCCGGGGATAACGATAAAAATATTTTCTTTAAATTTTATTTACTTTCTCCGTCCAAACTGAAATTTCTATATTCAAGGAATTTTAAATGAAAAATAATCATGTTATTAAGTGAACATCCAAATTGATTGTTCTCGATCATGGACAATCGGCAGCACGGAACCCAGATGGAATATAGCAACTTTGATTGTTCGTCAATTAACTTTCTCATGGTCCCATGTAGCTACTGGATTCCGTTTCAATTTTTTACTCACTTTTTTTAAATTGATCACGATTTTATTAAACATTCCTATCAATACTGGTGTACACTCACGTGTACCCAGTATTGATAGGACTGTACACCTTGTTACTTTGGCGCCTAATTAATAGCGTTACCGTTACAGCCTATTAAAGTCCACTGATGGATATAGGCCTCCCTCATAGATTGCCTTATAGGGGATATTTGCCATAGTTGCCACGCTTGGCAAGCGGGTAGGCAACCGCATTTTTATATCGTTATTAGGAAGACGCTGCCGCCCATCTCCTGATTTGTTTTTCTCTGTCGCCTCTTGCAATACCCACGGTATGATATGAGGTAGTGGATATTCTTACACCGCCACTACAGGGTATACTGATAAATTATATCCACATTAATTACGATGTCTCGTGTTATTTTGAACCATGATGTGATCTGCTGGTTATAAAGATGCTGCCATTTGCATTAGATATATAAAAGGGCCGCGCAATTAAAAAAAGAAAGCATCAACACGAAGGCACAGGTCCGGAGGTATTGATGGATGTTATATCTTAGGAATGACGAATAATCTCTATAATATAATATAACAAATGATTGTATAATATTACACAAATTATTATCGATCACATTGACCCGTGGGTTTCATAAGAGGCGACAGAGGGAAACTGAAACAGGAGATGGGCAGCAGCATCTTCCTGGTAACAACTTAAAATTATAAAAAAGCGTGGCAACTATTGCGAAATCCCCCTGTGGCGGCGCTGTCGTCGCGCCACAAGCAAAATAAATCGAAGCCTAAATCGCGCTAACAAAGTTACGAAGCAAAAATAGTATATGTAGAATAGCTCCGAACTACCACTCGGAGCGTTGGCCGCTCCCCGGGCAGAACACCTTGCCCGGCGGGAGATCTTCCCTTTTCCTTCCACCCGCCACACCCCTATGAGGCAATCTATGAAGAAGGCCTACATTCAGCAGTGGGCTTTTATGGCCTGTAATGGATGGATGTTGACCATATGAGGAATCTCGAAGTTACACAGCGAGCTATTAAGAATATTTATCTGTGTGATGAAATCCGTAAGGAATATCCGCAATAGAACATGAGTAATAGGGCGGGATTGATGCCCGAAGAATCAGGAACCGATAGGAATGTCAGCTAATAAAGTGATAGATATTGATCTGACCTACCGTGTGTTGTCACCATTTGTGGCTGGAGGCTTTTGTTCAGCAGTGGACTTGAACTGGGCTGCATACAATACGACGACGATGATATTGATGATATTATTATATCAGCTAACGAACACAAGACCTACAGCTCAGCGGACAAGTAAGCTGAATACGCTATTATAGTATTATCGAACGACAAATATTCAAAATCAACAGAAGCTCACGGCAATAAGTGAAATAACGTTAGTATAACCCACGCTAATGCTCAAGTAAACAGAATCGAAGAGACTGATGCACTGTAGAAATCTCACGCGTGATTTTATAATATAATATTAACTGTAAGATATTTAGTGAAGCGATGGAAAGGTAGAAGGCATTGGCTTTAACCAGCATGTCAATATAACTGACCGATATTTCAATACGTCTCCCCGTGTGCTTACATCGATGTTTGATTTTATCTTAATATAGCGCAGTAAAAGAGTCACGTGGTCAATTTTCAATTATTTAAAACTTTTTAACTTCGAATTGTCGTGTGTATAGTGTGTTTGTTAGTAACTTAAACGATTTATTTGGTCCTGCCTATCTTGAAAAGAAATGATGATATAATATCCAACCAATTGTATGCAATTATTTGTACAGTGAATAACCTAATTAAGTTTTTTTTTAATAAAAGTAATTTACGAATCACACTCAAAATCTTTTTAGTTTTTAATAGTCAAGCATCTGGTAGTCGATAAACTGAACAAACAGTCACATTTTTATTTATTTACACCTAAAGTGATTAATGAACTTAAAATCCACCTGATGGTAAGTAGCTACTGGACACCTGCAGCCAACAAAACAAAAAAACTATAGACTCGTTGCCACTTGTGAGGATTAAGAAGGAATGCCTCACAGTCTGTAATTATATCGACTCTCTGTACCCTTTAAACCGCGACACAGCACTTATACTGCTATTTGGCGGTCGAAGTGGGTAAAAGAGTATCCCCAGACGAAATTCTATGCAGAGAAGGTACCGGATGATAAAGTTCGACACTAGATATTCTAAACGTATAAGGAACTATAAAGAAATAACACGTGACTAGTAAAACTTCCGCATTCATAAAATGTTCGAAAACGAAATGGTAGGTATATTCAAAAATTTAACTATTAAATTTAAACCTTAATATAGATAATAATAAAAACATGCGTGAGTGTCGTGGAACACTCGGTTGGAATTTGTAAGTATATTATTATTGATAAACGTATTATAATATTAATTAACAAACACAAATAAATGAATTACTAGCGTCTATTAAAATGAAGCGTCATTTAAAATAAAATTATATTTCTTTCATGGCAAGATAAGAAAAAGTGCGAGGGAGATGGATATTATTCCATCTCGCTTCCTTATTGCCGCCAAGGCCTTGAATAAGGGTCAGAAGGGGTTGTGATGGAAAAATCTCTTTTTCTCGCCTAGCCCCGCCAAATTCGTACCATCCGATAAGGAACTAACTTCGTTGCAACAATTCTTCTTCGTTGCAAGAATTGTTAATCTAAAAGTTTGAAACCTTTTAGTTTAACAATTCTTGCATTGTTGCAAGAATTATTAAACTAAAAGGTTTCAAACTTTTATACTTAGTAGAGCCATGCTGCAGCTATATAAGTAGTACGAATGGGTCGGCTCGACCGGGGAAGGAACACGCTCTCACAGAATACCAGCGTAAAATAGCAGCTTAACATTGCTGTGTTTCGTATGGTGAGTGTAGAGAACCGGAGACCCTTTTTACTGGAAAAGGGGCATGCCATCTTAGTCCTCACGGGTGACAACGCATCTTCATTTTGATTCTTTATTGAGGATAGATGTAGATGTCAATGGGTCACAGCAACCACTTACCATCAGGTGGACTGTGTGCTCGTTTGTCACCCTATTCTATAAAAAAAAATGAAACGAGAAATTCATGAACTCAGTACCATTGACCGACCGAGAACCGACTCGCGTATGTTTTGGCTCAACAAAGGGTGGTCTTAAAGATGTTCTCGGAAGAAACACCTCGATTTAAGCACGGAGACACACAAGTGATTAGAGGCTTTAACCGATAGCTGTTTGAAGCGAAACTTTCCTTAAACGCCTATCAGCTAACCAACAAAATGGTATGAATAAACAACCTCCAAAAATCGATAAAAAGTAGAGCAATCGATATTTCGATATTAATAAATAAAATAGACATGAATTAATTCTCGTTCCAAGACGCAAAACATGAGAAACTGTTCATTACGTATTCAGTAATTAAATAGTTACAGTTACAGTAACAGTACAGTAAAAAGTTAATTAAATAAACGATTTAATTAAGTCAGCACTATAACAAAACTTGCACTTGTAGAACACACAAAAATTGCAACGTCTTTTTTGCAACTTGCGACTTTTGAAGCTTTATCGGTCCAATGGCTCGTGATTCCTGTACTTACAATGGCAAATATGTCTTATGAGTGAAATTTACAAGCGCATTGTAATGGGAAAACATAAAAATCATTTAAATCTTTATAAAAATTGTTTCTATGAAAAATTAAGCATTATCAAAATCATAAACACTTTTAACATTTAATAACAATTTTTCCAATAACATACATGTTATATTGTAGTGGCGGCAGAAAATAATCCACCATCCCATATCATCCCGTTTCATAAGAGGCGATAGAGTGAAACTAAAGCTGGAGATGAGCAGCAGCATCTTCCTGATAACAGCTAATGCAAAACTGCGGTTGTCCCGCCTGCCAAGCGTGGCAATTATGGCAAACATCGTGAGATATTATGTTATTAAAAGACTCATGTTTAATAAATAATAAGTGGATACAGAAAAGTATACAGACGAATAGTTAATAGCATTGCTCTACAATCACTAATCTGAAACACGCCGTACTATTAACATTGAATCAACACTGATGGGATTATAATATATAGATAATGTTTTTTTTAACTATTCTGAACTATTGCTATACTACTATCTCACCAGATCGAAAGTGGTGATGCAGCCGAAGATGTTACAGTGAATTTGCGATGACAAGTTGTAACAAAAATCATATGTTGTAACGTAACGTCCGCCAGGGAATTTCTGTCACGGCAGCCAATCTCAACAGAGATTCGTCATCTAAGCAGAACAGGATAACAGTTCAAAAGTCTGTGTACGGCAATCTGACACGACCGGAGAGAGATCAGAAACAGGACTAAGCTTCTAAGTGCTTCGGAAAGCACGAAAAGCGCTTCGGAAAGCACGAAGCGCTTTTCGGGGCTGAAACACCGTCAACTTTCTGACTCCGGGCTGCTACTTAGAATTTTCTTTACAGAAAAACCCACGTACTAATTTTGGCCTGACTCGAGGTTTTAACTCGGGATCACTAGACCAACGAGGCGAGTGGTTGCAACAATAGGGTTAGGTGAAAACAACTATCGATAGAATGTAATATTTGTGATAGAAACCATAATCACATGTCCGCTAGCATCTTTTATGGAGCTAAATCAAATAGAAACTTGTAATGAAAGATTTCGTGTACGCTCGGCTTGTTCGGCGTGTATGCAAAGCAAATACGAGCGGTAATAAAATATTGAACATTATGTTGTTAATGCCGATGGAGATATCGCCGGCGCGTAGGCGCGATCCGAAAATATAGAGGTCTCGTGTTAATTACCCATCGTTAACAGTTTCAGCAGGAAAATCTTAGATAGCACAAAAGTTGTCAATTTAGATATATTTACGACGTGACCCCATCCTAAACTAATTCATAAACAGCGTTTAATCTTCATTGGATAAATATCAGTTATATATCCGTATGTTTTATGGAGCCGTGGTAGTTCAGGGGTTAAACGCTCTCTGTAAATTTCACAGAACACTAACAACTTGGATTCGATCCCCGACAACACTAATAAAATTATTAATTGCAATTTTAAATGCTGATTTACCATGTGCAAGGTGGTGAAGGAAGAAAACATCGTGAGGAAACCATTAAAAAATATTTTGAAGACACGTGAGGTCCGCCAACGCATTTGGGACAGCGCGGTGGACAACTCCTAGCCCTAAAATTATTTCAGTAATGAGAAGAGACGTGTGCCCAAGAGTGGGATGCATGATAACAAACAACAAGCAGGTGTAACTTTACTTTACTTTTTACTATGTTAAACAAGGACTTATTATATAATTAAAGTAGCCAAGTATTAATTTCGGAATATTTGTTAAAGGTGCAAAAATATATGTACACGTAATTTTATAACCCTAAATGATATTTTATCTGTAGATACGTCCGTGCAGCACACGGTGCGAATGTTCGCCCTTGCATTCCCTGGAAAGTTTATTAGCGGGATCCGTCACGACGAGCTTTGTCCACACATTAGCTGAGTTAGCACCCGGGACCCTGCTACCTGCTTATTTGCCTAGACCGGCCTATATGTTTGACTAGATATCAACACTGAATATCCAACTGGTATTCACGACTTTATTGCGACACTCATTTGTGCAAGGTATTGTTGGCGCCAAAGGGAAATCTGTCGTATTTGCGTAACATTTGAGGAAATTACTGATTGTATATACAACGTTCGAACAAAATCAACATAAATATCACAGCGTCGCAATGTCCATTATAAATTTTGCATATTTAGTTATCAATTTTAGTACTCTGAATCTCCATTAACATTTACATGCCGCGATATAGTTTTATTAGCGAAGCTTTAAACCGATCGACATCAGAACGCGAAATAAAATCGAACAAAGGATATGTCGGGAGATGAGCACCGGCGAACAGTTCTCGAGCGTGTCACAATGTTGCGGCATTAACTGAGGTAACGTTCACATTAGCGGATGTAAAACAACCGCCAATAACCCGAAGCACGCATCGAGACGTCCACAAAGCAACAGGTTCTTGGCTTAACAAACAAACTCTGTTTGCATTACGATCCTGGGGCTTCATTTAATAATTCTCGGGAACTAAAAGCCTTTGAACATTTCATCAGATGACCCTCGCTGTTTGCACACACTCCTGCCTCGAGATGCTAATGTGGACACAAGGACCTGTATCGCCGATCGGCCTCCGATGCTTTTATTGTTAACCATCCCTTCCAATAAGCGCGGCTTTCCTATATTTCAATGTCATACTTTGCTATTCGATCTTCGATCGTAGCGGGCCTAACATTAGTAACAGTTTTACGACATTTTTAACATTTAAAAGACTATTTAAATGCAGCGCAGTATTTGCCGATATTAGAAGTGTCGACTGTCGTAGGTATGTAAGGAAGCTATAACTACTTTGAAATAACGATGGAATAAGGCAAGTATTTGAGCAAAACAAAAGGTGATAAGAAGAGGTAAACAACCTGACCCATTGACGATGACGGCGAGGTGTCGCGTCGCGCACATACCACGCACTTCGTTGTTCACATTTATGTATTACCTACTTAAAGAAATTAATTTTTGAACCTGGCGGGTATTCGCTACACTTATATTCGTGAATAATGAACGAATATACTTTATGTTAGAGATAATATAAAAGTAGGTTAGCTCTCACGTGTTTGAATATTAATGTGACGTAGCATTTATGCATTAAAGATCCCATATAACCAATCGTTCAACTTATTCCTAATGGATGTTCTTCACAATTGTACGGTCATGTCGAATTTTAAATCTTTGGCCGCCTTGTATTATTTAAAATACCGCAACAGCGGTAAGTAAAAGGAGATCGCGTCGCTTATTGTAATGATAATTATTTTAGAAAACAAAAACTAGAAAGCGGACGTACAAAGATGCCTATCTGTTAATTATTGTCACCAAAATGGCGGCCGTTATTGTGAATGAGTCAAAATGGCGGAGTGACAAATCGTTGGATTTCGTATACTTTCCGTTTGATTGACGCGTGCCAGATTCCACGGCGTCAATATACCTTTATACATATTTATTTACGCGTAGAAAGCGTAAATAAAGACGAGTTCTTTCATAGTTACGATTGTGATAGTGAATCGATGTTTGCGAAGACCGCGTTAAGATGAGAAAACATCGATTGGTAATTAATGTGCGCCACGTGAAAATCGGCACTTTCGTAGTCTATTAAGACAATATTTAATATTGGAAAATATGAACATCGTTGAGACAATTTCGAAGCGTAGCAATGCGACGCGATCAAATATTTACATTTCTCACGAACGACGCCGGCGGACGCGGCTCGTGCTGTAACACACCTTGTTACTACTTCGATGGTCCTATTCCTTCCGCTTTTCACACAAATAGATTATGATCTGAATTGTGTATATTGCATGCCGTGCCGCGCTAGGCCTAATGCTAATATTTCAAAGATCAACGAAAGTGACACTCTTCTATGTTCACGGCTTACGCCATTCTTGTAGTCCTTGCATTATTAAGCGTATGTACAATTCTCACTTTAAACACCTTAGGGCTTACGCAAAGCAAGTTGCTAGAGACCACTATGACCAAAGTACGTAGATACGGCTAAGTACCTAGCTTAGCGTTTATACACGCGTTAAATTTAAAACTGCAGAAATAATATACGTCGCCTTTTTATTTATTTTTAAATAAAAATATCATCCTTGAACGATTCCCTGACATATTGCAAAAATTTCTCGTGTACACTGCAAGATTCATTTTTATTTACATTCCTCAGTTTTAGCGTAAATCAGTAAATATCCATCATGGATAAAATCCTTTGTGATACTCTTATTTGACTTGAGTCATGCTAAAGGAAAGGTTAGCGATTCAATCGAATATTGCTCCATTGTTAGCGTGTGGTTATTGGAATGCAAAATAATTTTATTAGTAAAATTTGTTTCTTTGATATTGCCTTTCACATAACTGTAAAGAATAAATATAAAAAGCTAAAAATATAATCTCATTGCATTCTCTGAATTTGCGGACAGTACAGGATTGTCCTGACTTATTTTGGTCTCTTCTTTGGTATAAGTTCTTATCTACTAACGTTTAATTTTAAAATCAGTAAGTAGTTTTATCAATTTTCAGGTAAATCAATATAAAGACGGGCAAACACGGTAAATATTATAATACTACCACTACCAAAGCCTATGTTCAGCATTGGACTTGTAAGGACTGTAATGATAATGACGATTTGAATTAATTACTATAAATTCAAAATAAAAAGGTTGGAAATAAGTATTGTTTAAATAATTTAACATATTTGGTAAAAAGTTTGTTTCAAATCATAATCTTTTTAAGCGTCAAACGGACGTAGTTTCCTCCGTATGTGTACAAAAGATTGCTGCCTTATATCATTTCCTTTGTGGAAAGCTCCGTCAAGCAAGTAGAGAAAAATCAGCTATAATCACATTGTGGAATAGATACGTAAAACGTTTTCGTAAAGGCATTTACAGATTTTATTTTAAAACTTTTTCTAGAATATAATTACTAGCTAGCTGAATTGGCAGACGTTGTTCTACATTTTCCGGTAGATTAGATGAAAGATAGGTTAGATGAGTCTTCCTCCGAAGTCACTCCAGACCTTTTTGTGTACATATAAAATTTATTAATATCTCGATTTTGTGATTTTCTGTATCTGTACCTACTAAACCAAAATATACCTATTATGAATACGAGTCAATTTGGTTCTATAAATATAGGGTTCGCTAATAACTTAGCTACATCACCTCCTCTCAGATCCTGGCATACCTATGATCCATCGTCGCGAAAAACAAAAATATTATGCGAACTCAATCGTTCAAGTTGTTCAGAAGTTATACTCGTACGATAACTAACAGACGCACCAATAGAGTGACAATCGAACTAACAGACCTGGCACATGCCTGATACGTTGTCACTGCTGCGGTCTTAGATAGAATACCTCAAAGCCTATAATTAAAAATAAATACTAAAATATTGTAATACCAAGTTAGTTGCAATATTGCGAATTCACATAAACCAATCAAATTGATAGTTTTCTGATACGGAACGGACATCGGAATCAAATCAACAGACAATCAGAATCTTCATCCGATATATCTGATATCAAATTCATTTGTTACAGTCGTTACACCAATTACAGTATGTAATATTAACGGCATGGCTATAGCGCCATCTATCGGAAGCTACAAGATCTTTTTTGGCATATCCCAAAGTCACCTCATACGAAACCCATATTAAGAAATGGGGCACGCGGCGATAATATAGTTGTGTAATATAAACTTGTACCGATTACATTTTTAACAAAGTAATAATGTGTGGTTTAATTTTAATGTATAAATTATCTATTTACATTGTTGGCGATTTCTAAAAATGGTTATTAAAATTTAGTTACAAACTTTATTGCTCTCTTAATTTAAATGAAACTAAGTTTTACGAATTTTGTCGGGAATATAACTTATTATATATTCCCGACGTTTTGAGTACTTTAGAGCTCGCATGGTCACCGGGGGGGTGGGGTGGCTGAGGTGTCCCGTCCCAACGTCACGTCCCAACACCATAGCACATGAGTAAAGAAACCGTACAGAGGCAAAACTTCATTCAACCGCGCGAATCGGTTGCACAACTACAAGCACGCGGGGCATGTGTGCGTGACCACTGGCCGCTTGACGCGTACGCGGTGAGACTGGAAAAAACCGGTTCGCAGGCACAGCCAGTGGACAACAATCTCAGGGTCAGTGCGACGCACGTTGTTTGTTTTGTTAGTTGCAAGTTTGAATATTTTAATGTAAAAACGTGGTATTATTAATAATGGTTGTTTATTGTACTGTGTGTATGAATAATACTAGAAAAAAATAAAAATATATCATACTTTAAATATCCCAAGGAGTATTAGGTAAGTAAATATTTGATTATTACTTTTTCAAGTAAGTACCTTTATTTTATTGTATGATCCAATTTAAATAAGAAGAGGGTAATACACGGTGTGTTTTTACCTTTTTATTGTTATTACAAGCTTTTACTAAACATTTGTAGGTATGTGGGTGGGTTAGTAGCCGTTGGTATGTAGTAGTTATATGGGTTAAGTTCACATATTGCAAGTTAGATTTTAACCACTTCCCGATGTCTGATTGAGTTGAAATTTTGTATACCGTGATTTCAGTAACAATGCAATAATATGATAGATAGATTTGTTTAATTTGTCTTCACCTATTGTGACAACCCTACCAAAATAGGTAACAATTTTGATAGCTCCTTAGAAGCTTTGCCTCTGTACGGTTTATTTACTCATGTGATCATAGTTACGAGTAACTTAACGTTTTAAACGTGGTAGAGCCATGCTGCAGCTACATTAGTGGTATAGTTGTAGCACGAATGGGTCGGCTCGACCGGGAAAGGACCACGCTCTCACAGAAAACCAGCGTAAAATAGCAGCGTAACGCTGCTGTGTTTCGTATGGTGAGTGTAGAGAACCAGAGACCCTTTTTACTGGAACCGAGGCATTCTATCTTAGCCCTCACGGGTGACGACGCATCTGTATTTTGATTCGTAATCGAGGATATATGTAGATGTCTATGGGCCACAGCAACCACTTACCATCAGGTGGACTGTATGCTCGTTTGTTACCCTTATCCTATAAAAAAAAACTACGGCTACCTTCAGTTTAAAATTATAAATTATAGTATCTTGAAGTATTGCAGTTGTATGCTTGGATTGGGATTTAATTTTATTAATTATAGGATCCCAAGCAGATGGTAGCACCCAGCCATCTTCTCGATTGAAATTAGGATGTTTTTTGATTTCAATAGCCTCGCGATTCATCCTTGGGAGGAATCGGTGTTCTTTAGCGAGGATTTGTGGTCTATCAGATCTGACGTAATGACGAGGGCGATCCTGTACGTGTTCACAGAGATTCTTCACATCAGCTATGTGTTCTTTTATGCGGGTTTTAATTGATCCTTTAGGTTGTCGTATGTAGTAGAGACCACATTTACAATCAAGCTTGTACACTCCTGCTTGCCTCCTCCTTGGAGAGGGGTAGGGGTCAAGTTTAATATCCGAGGGAATTTAAAATAAGATAAAATACGCGATAAAATCCGTAAAACTTAGTTTCAATCAAATGTGTAGTGTTCGCGTAAACATAAGAAATCATTATTCTCTTAATATTATTACATTAAACTTGTATGTATAACGTTTACATTTGAACAAAATAATAATGTGTGGTCGTGTTATTATATTTAAAGTGTCTATATTATCTGTTTACATTGTAGACGATTTCTAAAATTGTGTTTAAATTTTATTACTAGACTAAAGAACTTTATTACTCTATTGATTTTATTATAATAATTTTGCACCGTTTACAATTTAACAAAATAATGTGTGGTCGTGTTATTCATTTTAAAGTGTCTATATTATCTGTTTACATTGTTGGCGATTTCGTAACACATAGGTAAAGACAATAGCTGCGTGACGATAGTAAACCGTATCGTTAAAGGGAGCCTCAACCGCGTTTAATTACCGAAGGCTTGCGGCCGCCGTAAAAGCCGAGCAGGAAACTAACGCCCTGACCGCAGATAGGTCAAATGAAACGGGTCTAGACTTTGTAGTCATGATTATACCATTATCCGTACCCATCGGTATACCACGTATGAATAGGCGTAATATTTATGTTTCATTTATATGAACTGAGTTGCGAGTTCTGGATTCAGTTCCACCTTTACTATAGTAAAGTGACAAACGAACTTACAGCCCACCCGATGGTAAGTAACTACTGTAGCTAATGGACACCTGCAGCCAACTTCAAAGAAAGAAGGCTACAGATGCGTTGTCACCTCTGAGGACTAAAATGGAACGCCTAAGAGATTGCAATTATTGACAATCGAGCACACAGTCCACCTGACAGTAAATGGATTCTGTGGCCTATAGATATCTACATCAATCCTCGATTAAGAATCAAAATGGACATGAGTTGCCACCCCTGAGGACCAAAATGGAATGCCTCGTTTCCAGTAAAAAGGATTCGGTTCTCTGCACTACTACTATTACTACATACAAAAACACAGCAGCATTAAGCTACTATTTTACTCTTAATTATACGTGGTAGATATATTTAGCGGCAGTAATAGGTAAGAGGGTGGTACCTACCCACGGACTCCTTAAATAGTATATCTTTTATAGAGATAAGGGTGACAAGCGAGTTCACAGTCCACTTAATGGTAATTGGCTGTTGTAACCCATAGACACCTCCATCTAACGCCTAATAAGAATCAAAAAACAAAATTGTTGTATAGTAAACAGCTTCTACGGTTCTCATCGGTCACCATTCAACATTACGCTGCTAGTTTACGTTACAATCCGTGCTTCGTCGCTCTGGCCAATAAAAATTTTTCAGAAGTATTATTCATCTTTTAATCTGGATATTACACTCAACTACCTTCCGAATCTTTCTTCGATGGTTTGCAAAAGCTTTAGATCGATATGTACTTATAATTAGGGCACTATATTCAGATGTGTTAAGAATGTAAAAGCATGAAATAAATAGAATACACATAATCCAGTCTTTTAAGATTGATGAAAACGAAGAACCATTGCAATACACAATATTTAAGCCGATTTTAACGACGTCTTAAATGAAGTTAATTTTTCTTATATATATATAAATCGTTGTTCTTAAGTTATTGTTGAAATTTTGAATGTTTACCTTGCAACTGGATGCATGCAGCCTGGAGTAGGTTATATTATTAGAGCCTGGAATTATTTATACTTAGTATTAGACTTTTATCATCATCATCACCATCATCATCCTCATTAATACAGCCCATCATAAGTCCACTTCTGAACACTGAACTCCCCCAAAGAATGCCAAAAAGCACAGTTCTGAGCCACCTGCATCCATCGATTTCCTGCATCTCATACCAGATCATCACTCTTTCTAGTAGGGGGCCACTCTACAATTCCCTTACCGTTACGAGGCTGCCATTCAAGAACCTTTTTTCCCCATCGGTGTCGATTCTCCGAGCTATATATCCGGCCCATTGCACTTCAGCTTACGAATCTGTAGGCGGTTACTCTGATATCCTCATTGCGAAGTCTATCACGCAGACTTTCATAAGCTGATAATAATGAATATTCAGGGTTATTTTTCAAAGAGTAGCCAAATTTCAAACTTAAGTTCAAATATATAAATAATGATATACCGTTAGTTTTTGAAAATGCGAGTAAATAAGGCTTCTACTTTTATTTGAAACTATCCCAAACTGAATGTTATTTATGGGCAACAACTACACGTACACACGCGTCTCTGTATGCGATTCAATTCACAACGTTTTTGCCGACCGATCGACCCTTACGAATGTGTGCGTGCGTAGTAAAATAGTACGCGTTAGAAATTTATGAATGACAATCAGTTAAAATAATGCATTTTGCATTTTTAATTAATTTTTCTTCACCAATAAGTAATATAGGTAATATTACTTATTCTGAACCTTCTCTGCAAATTTGGTCGGTTATTGCAAAATAACCCTGTATGTATTGATTTGTGAATACAATCCACAACAGATCATAAACTAATACAAAATAATTACCACAAACAGGCCTACGACTGATTGCGTAAGCATATTGATGAAAATATTTGGCAAACTGTCTATTCGTTCTATACCCAGTCTCACTGACGTAAAATCAAAGTCATCAGTTTCGGATGGTAGGACATTCAATTACAAAATGTTCACATAAATCAACTTTTATATCCGATGAAGATCGGTTTTGGTTATCAATCAATGTGCTCGTGAACCGGGCAGTAGGATGCGTAATGTCTCAACATATCGGACGTGGGACATCATTTATTTAATTGTGATAGTCAACTGATAGAAAATAAATAGTATTATTAAAAATTACGACATTAATTCCTTTTTAATTAAAAAAAACATTCGTGAGCGTCGTGGAACACTCGGTTGGAACGAAGTTCGTTTCGTAGTATATTATTATTGATAAACTTATTATACTATTGATTAACAAATACAAATAAATGAATCACTAGCGTCTATTAAAATGAAGCGTCATTTAAAATAATATTTCTTTCATGGCAAGATAAGAAAAAGTGCGAGGGAGATGGATATTATTCACTATAGAAAGGGGGTCGTGACTGAAAAATCTTACACTGTTTCTCGCCTAGCCCCCATCCGTCAAATTCGAACCGTGCGATAAAGAACTTCGTTCCAAAAATATATAGTTAATCCAATATGGGAATATCTGTTATCTAAAAAATTGAACAAATCCATTTTACATCCATTACATCCATTACCATAACTATTACAGGCCTTCTCAAATCCAATGCAGAACAAAGATCTCCTCCAAGGAATGTTTGTGGCATTCCTTCTGTACGGCCAAGACCCACCTGCATCCATCGACTTCCTGCATGTCTTACCAGGTACTTTGCAGCAAATCATTATCATCATTATTTAGTTTCTGTTTATTCAAAACAAAAAACATATTGTAACCGTATCTTTATAAACTTTGCCGAGTCCTTTTCGCAGAATCTCTCGTTACTGAGGCTGAGGATCTTAGCAGAGATATTGCTTTGAGGTAAGGCTTCTTAAATCCATTTCACCTGTTTTTTTATGGGGCAGCTTGGTCGAATAAACCCACTATTATTTTCCATAATTATGAAACCTTCACTAAAAACGGAAGAAATAGTTTTATATCATTAACTCAAAATTTACAAAGGACAGACGAGCAGGCTACAAAAAGTTCTTTACTTTTTTACGAGAACGTTCCAAAAGTCTCGCCCATCAAAACAAACATTCGAAAATCAATATGAACCCTTTCCGATAGCGCTCAAATAAGTCACGTTGATTTAAATAAAACAAATCAACAAAGACCTGTTCGAAATATTGAGGAATAGTGCCTAATCGAATGCGTCCGATCTGTCAACCGACATTGTATTTTGATGGTATACAGAATAATTCAATATCGGCATCACAATGGTGAGATTGGATGATATCGAATCGATGCGAGCGCTTATTTAAGCGTGTGCCCTTGCTAACAATTTCAATATTCTAGTTTTATACAAATAATCGAATTATTAAGTATTTGAGTAATACCTATTCTGACCATTGGAAATTTTCAGTTCAAAGTGTATATATACAAAAGAGTGCAAAAACTTGATTAAAGATGTCTATGCCCAAAGTTTTTTTTTTTGCGTTTACTATATGTTTTTTTTTACATGTTACATGTGCTGTTTACACGTTATTCCGAAATTGTTTAAAATAACATGCTTAAACAACGACGAAATTAATCTCGAAGGAATTATCAGTCATGTACAAATTTCATATCAACAACTTTCTTTTATTATTCTTAGTTCGACAGATTCAACAAACTTGACAGATAAAATAAAATAAAATATAAAAAAATTAAAAACAAAAAAGACTAATATTATGTATATATGTACGGTTAATACAATACAGTAGATTTATGACAGTTATTTTATATTCACGGTACGTTTGATGATTTAAAAATATGGTAACACTAAATTCAGCACAATATTAAACGCTGTTTAATGACGACTCACCTACAAATGGTCACACTTTCACGTCTTTTCGATTAACAGACCGCACCCTGCTGTGCGGGCGCATTCGATTTACAAACAATACTCGACAAAACCACACGCATTTGCGTCTTATTAATCCCATCCTCCTAATATACTTTTAAGATCCCTCGATGTGTCATAAAAACAACAACTCTCACGTTCAATTACTAAATGATCTCGCCTTTGGATTACAATAAAACTACCAAAATTAGGAGGAAGTAACAATATTTCAAACAGATGAAATATTATTTTTATACAACATATTTCGATCTTAAATGGTTTTAGTTAAATTTTTATAAACAAACTTACTCAAGCGCTGGTACTTTATTAATATGTATGTATTGATGAATTTATTACTCGACCCAATCAGATAATACAAAATAACATTGTTATTAATGATTAATTTCAAATAGAATGACATGAAAGTACGATCGTGGCTTAAAAATACCATACTGGCATACCTGAAATAATTGATAAATCAATGCAGTTCTCAAAGCGAGGGGTACTAAATCAAAAAGAATAAACGAGTGCCCATCGCACAGTTTTGACGTCGAGAAACGCGTTCGATATTAAACTGTTGCCGCTAGATGGCGCGATAAATAGCTGTCAAACTGATCTGTCATTAGCTTATTAATGGCCAAAGGTCCATAACACTAAAAGCCTTAACGCGGGCTAGAGTATTGCTTTTGTTTCACCCAAGCCAAAGGAGCAATTAATAAACCCTATTGCAATCACTGTCAAGACTCGTATCTAACTGATTATCGTAGATAGTTATAACACAAATTTGCATATCCAATTATACCGACAAACAAAATTCATCAAGAGTATGATATGTCGGTATAGTCAGAAGAAATAGAGAAATTTCAGTATTTCCGATTATTTGAAATTATTAGTATATCAATCTAAAAAAATTTTTATCGACTACAATGATATTTTAATAACATTTATATTTCTGCGGAACATTCGAAATCTTAAGATATGCACAAAAAAAACAATGGTATGATATGTCGGTATAGTCAGAATAAATAGAGAATTTCAGTATTTCCAATTATTTGAAATTATAAGTATATCAATCTAAATAATTTTTTATCGACTACAACGATATTTTAATAATATTTATATTTCTGCGGAACATTCGAAATCTTAAGATATGCACAAAAAAAAACAATAATTAGACGTTTGCATGCAACACTGGATACGTAATATCCCGTGCATCAGTATTTCATCGAGCACAATGGATCACCCACGCAACGTCTGGCGTGATTCTCGCATCATCATATCCATTTGCAATTTTTAATAATTTGCATAAATACTTACCGAATGAACAGCGAATCCAAATAGTAGCATCAAATGGTTTTTATTTTGAATATTTATGTGCGGCCTCAACCGAAAGTAAACAAGGCTGCATTAACACTTTCGCTATTGCCCATTTTAAAAAACATACTGCCTTATTTGAACGAACTGCTCTAACATCTAAGACTTTACTAGATTAACATAATCCTTTGAGATTTAAAACCAAAGTTATAACTTTTAAGGTTAAAAATATAAAGGCAAAATATTATAGTTATGACGTTTTGTTATTTAAGCTTCCGGCCAATGGACCACACACGCTCGCTCGTCAACATTCGGTCTTTAGAACAACACAATATCACTTAGTATACTTTACAGGTAAACTAGTAGCTTTTGAAGATGTCAGACGGGGTTGATATCAATTTACTCCTGTCTAATACTGACCAGAAATTATTTTTTAAACTTGATCTGTTTCTTTTGAAATTATGCAAGGGAGGTCCCTCGATATGTCACTGCTATACAGAGTGATATGAGACTTTCATTTTTATTATAGCTGTAAGTTATAAACTAAAGGTGTCAAAAGTTAATCAAAAGGCATATTTAGCGCGATGTTTGTATCGCAATTATTAATTGCGAATTAATTTCTTATATCAAAAAGCAAAGACATATGAATACAAAACAAAGGTGTTTGAAAAAAACTATTTTTATAACACACACATGATTTCATAACTTTGTTATAGGCAAATGTTTCAGTAAAGGCAGATTTCCCTTTCCATTTGAATCGAACAGACAATTAAAACGTATTGAATTTCGTCACAATATATGTTCATAAATTAAGATTATTAAGTTTTATCATGAAGACGTGTTTACTGCTGAAGTAGGATTCTAAACATTTTAATCAGTGGGGAAAAAGTTAAATCCATAAGTGCACGTCTCGAAGAGTCATGTTTCTAAATAAACAAGAGATTAGAAAATAAATAAAAAGGTCAGTTAGGTAAATGATTTTATTTTACAGTTGATGATGTCCCAAATCAGAAAAAAAATAATCGGGACTTAACATGACATGAGTACAATCTACTGATAAGAAAACGCATAGATTAATTAGCAGTCACATTCTCTAGCCAAGTCAGAGGCCAAAATCAACATGCCAGGATACAGTTTCCATGATTTGAACGGGGAAGAACCTTAATCTTACAGAATACCACCGTAAAAAGCAGCATAATGCTGATTTGCATGGTGAGTCTAGAGAACCGGAGACTCTTCTTACTGATAATGAGACATTCCATATTAGTATTCACGTGTTACAATGCATCTGTATTATCGTTTTTAATCTAGGATAGATCTGTATATAAGCTGCAACATCCACTTACCATCAGTGTGTAAATTTTGAACAGTAACTTCGAAAGTCAAAAGTGTCACGAAACATCCCTCATTTTCTGAAATTAAAACTGATCTTCGCTATTATCAAAAAAATAGACTTATCTTAAATATCTTAGAATAATTTGAATATTTATTAAAATGGATCTTTCGTTATCGGTCCCGTAGCTTTCCTATACGATGTAACTTTGGTGAGTTGATGTCCGCGCCCGTGAATATTTCTGACAAGAAAGCAGCTAAAAAAGATTGTTTAATAGTGGTGAAGTGATAGAACATAATGAGCAAATGTATCGCGAATGGTGTCTTAAAATACGCTGGTCTTTAAGTGCAGTATTTATTTATTTTTCTTTTCTTATAAATAATAAATAAATAAAATAACGTTTATTAGCAACCAAATATGTCTAAATACAAAGGAGCTCTGTCTCCTAAACTAGTTATCACCTATAAAACTGAAGTGACAAACTAACTTAGAGTGCACGTGACGGTAAGCTAATACCTACAGCCAACTTCATACTAAGAAGGCTATAGATGTATTGTCACCGCTGAGGTATAAGATGGAATGCCCCACATCCTGTAATTATACTGGCTCGTTGGTCTAGCGGTCTAAACGCGACTGTTGATCATTAGGTCCCGGGTTACGATCTCGGTCGAGCCAAAAAAGAATACGTTATTGAGTTTTTCTATCAAGAAATTCTCAGTAGCAGCCCGAAGTCAGGCAGTTGGTGGTGTTTCACTCCCGTGCCTCGAAAAGCCTTAAAGCCGTTGGTCCTACGCGTGATCTATTTCTGGTCGTGTCGATTTGCCGTCTTTTGGTTGCGCATACATTCGGGCACTATAATCCTGTCCTGTGTGGCTAGTTTTCGTTGAGACTGGCCGCCATGACCGAAATTCAAACTGGAGGACATTAATTATACCGGATCTCTATAATTTTCGGACTGGATCAAAGCAAATAAGCACTGCTATTTGGAGGGCAAAATATTTTTGAGGGTTCCTCCCGAGAGGGACTTCATGGCAGAAAAGGAAATCTAACACCTAGTAATAAGTTGAAAATCAACGTATCCTACAGCTGAGGCCAGTTGTTTGTTACTAAGTCTTTTGGAGGAATACTAATGTAATTAAATACTAATGTACTTATGTCTTACTAACAACATATAAATAGTCTTAGTCTAATAAGTAATTTATCTTACATAAATTAACGTATAGCAAACAATTAAAACCAAACCATATTTTCGCCTTAATATGGAGTTCTATTATCCTGTGAACAATGTACGAGTATGATACAAAGATGACAGTTGAGTGGGAGACGATGCAACCGGTAGCAAATTTGCACTATAGACGACGACATGTAAGTGACTGACGATTTGCATTTACATTTTATCTTTGCCGTCCCACTAATATTTATGGAAGAGCAAACTCCAGAAGCGTTAAATTTTCAATGCAATAATGACTTTGATGCACCGACATTAGACCGCCATTGATGAAAAATTTACAAAAAATAAAATTAAATGGCGATGACATTTTCTACTAGTAAAAGTCAACTTCTAAGCATATGCTTCTCCAAAGCTGGAAAAGTATGCCGTATTTGCTACAGTACGCCACGCTAATTGCCAGTCAATACGTTCGAGACTGAGAGACTGGCATTTTAGCTATAGATTATGTATTTTCTTTAGTACATATTACTCGTATACAGGACAAAAAAGTCGTAAAAAGCGAGGTATAAAAGGAATAATTTAAATAATTCATATTTCATTAGCAATTTTCTTATCTACTTAACTTTAACTACTCATTATAACTTATTTTATTAGATAAGAAAATTATTCCTTTCCATTAAATATTGATATTTGGCGAATATACCTTTTATATCCAATAGTCACATAAAATGATTCAGTTTTCTAAAGCAAGTTCCAATTAACTATACCATATCGATACAACAGACTAGATAAGATTTTTGTGCTTGCTAACGGAAAAAATAACGGCATGCATGAATGAAATGTTATTCTACAACCTCCACTCATAATCGAGTTTAGGTGGTAAGCTAGTGCGATGTACAAAGTTTTCTTTTTGAAATGGAAAAAATATATCAAAAACGTTTTTTTTTCAAGTTTTGCACATGCAAATTGCAATTGTATGTAAATCTGTAAATTTATATAAACATTTCTCATATATAATCTTTATATATCCAAAGTAACTGGTCCATCTTTTTTGACTGCGGTGTGCGTATCTGACAAGCTGGTCCAGTTACTGAAGTTGGCATCTGAGCCATACATTCTTTTTCTTTTCCTGCTCTAACTTTGGCATGGTCGTCACATAACCAGGCATTGGAGCTACTGGAGACTGGTGGCTACTCCCTAGTACCTTCTTGAATAGGTTGAACAACACATTTTTTTATTTTGTTCTTTCAATAATAATATAAAGAGAGATTGTAAAATTTATGGTAATACATCGATAAGACAAATAGAATATACATTTATTTTCATTAAATATCGCATACAACATAAATGAAGTAATAAACAATATTAAAGTATAGTGCAGGCATCGTGGTGCCCGGCGCGACAGGAAAGGGCGTGGCGCGGTACTTTAGCGACATTCCGACGAATTCTGCCCTGAACAACAAACATGTTTTGTAACAATCCCTTGTACTTATTTTATTGAACTTCTTTGGTTGAAGTTAGTACTTTCATAAATATACATACATAAACACTCACGCCTGTCCCCAGAGGGGTTGGCAGAGACTACGGACTTCTATTTGGCATGATATACCTACGCATACATGCTCGTCGGCTAATATATCGCTAATTTGGTCGATAAACTTTCGTCTAGGGCGTCCCTTCTCGACTATGCTATTCACTATGAACTACAAGTTAGTACTTATTTTAATAAATACTAACTTGTAGTTCTTTTAACGCCTTGATCACAAAACGCCAACATTTGTCTCTTTATATTTACATAATAAACAATATATAACCATTCTCGAGAAATACTTTAAATGATGATGAAATTGCAGCTGCTGATTATGTGGTCTCGGGTTTAAATCCCGAAACGAGCCAAAATCAGTAAATGGATTTTTCTGTCAAGAAAATATCGATATTGACAACTATGAAGAAAATGTCAGTAGCAGTCCGGAGCTTAAATTGGCGACATTAGGCTGAAAAATCTGAAATATTTTATATTACTTATATTTTATTAAAACGATTTTTTACGTCGTAGAGCCATGCTGCAGCTATAGTATGGTTGTAGCAATGGTCCTTCCCCCTGTCGGCTCGACCGGGGAAGGACCACGCTCTTACAGAATACCAGCGTAAAATAACAGCTTAATGGAGGATAAATATAGATGTCTATGGGCTACAGCATCCACTTACCATCAGGTGGACTGTGTGCTCGTTTGTTGCCCTTATTCTATAAAATAAAATAAATGAAATAATACACGGAACAATACATTCACTACATTAACGTATATGATGAAAATATTTACTTATTACTTACCTTCTCATCAGTCTCATCGTTCGTCGTGCCTTATTACAATAAAATATAAAATTATTATTCTATAATGATCGACGTTAGCCTTTTAAGGCTTTGAATCAACAGTGTACTTGACTGCCTTGACCGAATCAACAAGCTACTGCCATTACGCGGGACCACACGGAAGATAAGAAAAGGCAATTATGTGACAACATTAAACGTCCCAAGTGAGCTAAGAGGGTAAACACGGGACGCGGGGGCGGAAAACACTGATCCAGTCGTAACACGGTAGTGTGATGACCCTCAAGGCAAGAGACACTCAACACTGGCGATATGGGAGGGCGATTTGGGAGGGATGCAATTTTGAGATTTTCAAGGTGCACACAAATTTATGAGTACAAAATAAACCATATTATATTGATTCTTTTACATATTATATTGTTAAGATACGCTGTCCTTCACTATACTGATTCTTCAACTACTACTAACAATTAAATTAAGTATTTAGTTGAGTTATAAGGATTAAAAAAGGGACATTTTAATGGATTCCCAATGGTCAGAAACTTAATTTTTGTGAGACTACGTATTTAAAGGTTATTTTTAAGATGGACTTCCTACATGGTAAACTTTAAACAAGACACACGGTAAAAAATGACGCAAAAACTGAATTGTCATTATCATCGAAAAACAATACCTATTGAAACAATTCTAAACGTAAGAAACATCTTATAGGCGTATAATTCATTTTTATAAACAGCATGTAAATTATTAACGAAAAAAAAAACTATATAACGTGATAGAATTATCATAATTAGATGCACGCATAACCCTTAATACCGACACCCGTGGTGCCGTATTACAAATAGAAGAGGTCGAAGAGAGCCGGGGACCGCGGGACCACCAGTGGTAGCATCAAAAAATCAAATTGAGTGTGAAAAGTGCGAGTCACTTTAGGGTTGTCTACATAGTTCAGATATTATATCACAATTTTATTAAATTGATTTTTTTTGCGGTCACAATCTAGCCAATCAAACAATCAAAAGACACTAGGGTGGGGTTTCACTAGGTTAGGATTGTTTACAATTTGTTACAGTTAATGACCACATTTTTGTTATGCATGAAAATAACTACCCTGTCGCATTAGGTAATTCCTGTCATGATAGTTGTTAGTTTACTTTAAATAAATAAGAGTGTTTTGTATTATGCGATATTAACTATTAAAAAGCACTAAAAATAAATTCAAATCATCAACACTAAATTGATGTTTTAAACACGTATAAAACATAATTTAATCAAATGTCTTTAAAATACATAATTTTGGAATCGACGTTTTAGCTTCGCAAGTACCAGTTCAGTGTAAACGATCCCACCAAAGATACCCAATAAAGATCCATATACGAGCGAGGGTACCGTTACATAAAATTAGATAGACTGGGCTAATAAAAAGGCGCTAATAATATTATGTACATATTGTGTGTGAATTTCCGAGCATGGTTACCCCAGATCGACGACTATTTTTAGTAGTTGTTTATAAAACACTTTTTCCCCTACATGAAGATTAAAACTAAATAACAAAAACGCCTCGCATCTTTGACTCCGCTCCCCGTCGCTGGTCTTGGTATTTTGCGTCTGGCATAAATGAGATAGTTACATCACCATCTAATGGAAATCTTGAGATTTTCCTGATATTTTACATTGTCGCCTATTACCACACCCACAGGATAAAATCGGCTAATGGATTCTCTTACCCCGCCACCACCACATGACTAGATAAATACATGACAAAAACCACCACCACATGGCAAAAAGTTCCTAAATAAGCACCTCATGTTTCCTATATCATATTACATTAAATTAAATACTTATTTTTCTCTATTTCATTAACTTAAAAATTATTTTTATAGCTTGCTTACTATATGTTACATCAATGGTGCACAAGGTTTACGCAGGCGCGTCGAGATAAACCAAATTACTACTGCATCCCAGCAGTGCTACCGTATCCAGTGACGTTTTTACTTTAAACTGCGTGTTATATCTTAAATGCTTTAATATCGGACAGGGTCGACAATATTTAAAATAATTTATCACACATGTAAATACTTATATCTTAATCCAAACAATACACAAGAATGGAACGTCATAAATCGAAACTGGCTTCTATATTGTAAAAAATAATTTTATTACTTTTATCTTACCATGAAAAACTCATATGACACTTACTTAAAATTAAAACCTTAGTACTTATCAAAAATTTAATTGTCATTGTTAATTTATCAGTTCTTTGATTGTGAAAAACCGTGCATTATGAACTTAAAACATATTTCGGAGGAACATGAACCATCATTACTTCGGGTTACCCATTAGGACAATATAGTGAAATCTAAAGAAAATATTTTATCAGGAAAGCGTCCAAGGTTTCATATAAACTGCAGGCATAAAAGATAACCTCATAAGTCCATCAAAATTAATTAAATCATTAATAAACGAACAAAATTCATAAACATATTTAGGGCATTAAAGGGCGAATCTCTCCGACGTAAGTTCAACAAAAAGCCAAATACGAAAGCCTGCTAAACGACTTGTTTTTAGTACCCATTCGCACTTCTATACAGTTCAAGTCGCCAACAAATGCCTGCGAAGCGAGAATCGATACTTATTTGCATACGCGATAAAAGAGGCCAGTCAACATGCATGATATATTAAAATCACGTCTCCGGAACAATTAACAGAAACGAGTGAGCGATCAAATAATAAAAAGTGCCTTTGTCATTACAAACAGTCAAGCGACGTTCATTTTCTTAGAAACACCATAACGCCAAGAATAATAATAACTTAGTAATGTCGATGAATCGGTTTTCAGACGGTCGAAGCCAATCGGGCGGCGCGAACGCAAATTACCAATATGGCGGATATTATAATTGTTGCGTTCACACGCGTTAATAATGTACCTTTTGTGAGACTGGTGCATATTTAACGAGGCTATTCACAATCCCTATTATTTTTGATATCACAATTTAAAAATAAAGCCTGAAAAAAAAACTACGGCTTAATTACGGGTTTTTCATAAGACATTATTTGAACAGTATTGTTCTATTTGCCAACATTTGTCAATTATGTACCTATAGCCAATAATTCATAAAATTTTACATCTAACAACTTTAACGTAGCATTAGGATAATTACCTATTTATGAAGCAAACGATAATAATCGTTTTTTTTAAATAATTGTATGCGGCGATTCAGTCTTAGAGCACTATCAAATTCCCATTTCTTTTTGTTATAACATAACTGATAAATTTCATTATATGAAAACTACCAGAAACAGACTAACAGAAAAATCGAACTTAAAGACCACAAAACGAATGCTAACTTATGTTAAAATTTGGAATTCCAAAAATCGAATCTATTACATCTTTCAAATGAGAATCTGAAAAATCAAATGAGCATCTTAATATAATAAATATGTCAACTAACTATACTTAAATAAGAAAACAACCTTGGACATTGTTGTGTTAAAGTATTAAATATTAATAATTTGTTAAATTTCCCACTTGTCAGTCATCGTTATTTCCATCATAAGCACACAATGTCATTAGATACGTTTAACCAATATCAAATGAATGACGCAGATAGTATTCGACGCCAACATAAACAACTATTCACACTTTATTGAAAATAATTTTCCGTCATAGAAAATACTCGTTAGTCAACCTCAAAACCTTAAGGGGACAAAAAGCCGAGACGAGACGCATCACCTCCAACCTCCGATTGAGAAACCCAATTTGAATAACAATCAATAAATTAATGTACGAGTGTAATATATTCATAAGCAGGAGCCTGCGACACGCCGACGCTACGAGCGCTGAATCTTAAATTCAATTTTATAAGAAACGCTCCTTTACAACGACCTGTTATGGACTAAATGTAATACTTTTCTTAACTTATCATCATTATCGGTTGCCATCACAATGCTCTTTTGACTCTGTGTCGTTAGAGTGGACTAATCTCTCTTTACACGTGAAAACGAGCGGGCCGAATGAGTTTCTCGTGTCGGCATAATTAGTCTGCAATTGAAAACGTGCTTTATTTCAAGAGACCGGACAAAGCGGACCCGGCACGGTTAGCCAACGGTGAAACACTTTCACGAATACAATGATAAGTTCAAACGTTTGTAATTCGGAAACTGTCATTTACGGCTTACTGTAAAATTATATATGGATAAAACGATATTATGCTTCAATACAATTCATCCTCCAAAACTCTTATGTACGCTCAAATTCTTCGTTTTTGTCAAACTTTTCGAATTTTACTAAATCTCGAATCCCGTTTGGTATGAATAGTAATTTTAAGATTTGGCAATCTAAATATACGTGGTAGAGCCAAGCTTCATCGATATTAGTTGTAGCACGAATGGGTCAGCTCGACCGGGGCAGCAGCTTAAGGCTGCTGTGTTTCGTATGGTGAATGTAGGAACCGGAAACCCTTTTTATTGGAAACGATCCATTCAATCTTAGTCCTCCGGCATAACAACGCATCTGCATTTTGATTCTTAATCGAGGATAAATGTAGATGTCCATGGTCCACAGCATCCACATACCATCAGGTGAACGGTGTGCTAGTTTGTAACCCTTATTCCATAAAAAATAAAAAATAAATCTCTGACCAATGACGCCATTATGAATTTTGCTTTATAAACTTTTTATACAAAATTAACAATAATAGTTATTAAATCTAAATTATTTAATAACTATACAAGATAAACAAATACATTAAAAGTTTACATATATATAATGAATGTAATGAGCTACAAATAAGTATATAATATAATTATCTGTAGCTCATTACTTTGTCGATGCTCAAAATGAAAATATTTAAATTTTCGTCGGGCGACGACATAAATAGCAGCTCGTTAATTACTGACTGTAATCACATTTCGCCAAACGCGTTACGACACACATGTCCCATCCCTTCGCCGTTCTAAATATAAATATTATTTAGGCGGGAGCTCGCGCTACGCTCCCTGTCGCGATAGAATCGAAAATTATTTATGAATCTTTGTTAGCGTCTCATAATGTAAATAAGTATCCATTGAACGCTTAGCAAAAAAAATATTGATCTTTGTTACTAGAGTATAAAAAATCTTGTAATTACAGAAATAGCGATGCCTTTAAAAAAAAAAGCTATAAGTTTCAAATTTACTAATTTAATGTATGTAGTGTCTGTATCGGTATAGTTTAAAATTTCACAGTACTGTACATAAAAATACCCGCAACGTCCTGTTAAAAAACATTGTATGTAATTAGCTTTAAAAAGAGAGTCTTTATACGAAGCAATTTAGTACGGAATGCTCAAGCTTGTAACCTTAAAACAACTCAAATGATTAAAAAAAATATTTAAATTAGGCTATACTATGAAAAATTTCATTGATCACTCCGCCCTGCAATTTTTCAGTGAAGCGCGCGCAGTCAGGCGAATTGACAAGTCTAAAGATTGCTACCATCCCAAATACGCACACAAATTCCCATTACTCCCATTACTGCTTTATTGTAAATACTGAAACATGAATTCCTTAATAACTAAAATATGAATTCCTTATGCATTAATAACAGTAGCTTAGCTTACCATATCATACTGTTCTTTCTATTATAGTTAAATCCAGGTGAAACATTATTTACGCAATACAAAAGTTATTAATTTCTTTTGTATATATACACTACCATGGTTATGTTATTCAGGTATCATTGAAACGGCATCACATATATCGGACTTTATCGTTAAACTTGGTCGATAAATTAGATTTTTAGTATTAAAAACATACATGAAGATGAAAATTTGACTATAGAAACGCCGATTTTCATCACACTATATTCGTATACAATTTCTTTAAAATGTTTATTTTGACAATCACCCAATATTGAATAAACAATTATGATTAACTATGTTAGTTTACACAACTATAAAGCATCATCAACTTTTTGCTTAAACCTCTGTTGCTTACGTCAACTATAAATATTTATATTAAGCTATACCAAAACGATGAAACATGAATATAGAACAATGATTTTTTTAAATATAATAAAGGTGACAAACGAGCACACAGTCCACCTGATAGTAAGTGGATGCTATGGCCCATATACATCTACGTTTATCAGAATCAAAATTCATATGTGTTATCACCCCTGAGGACTAAAATGGAATGCCTCGTTTCCAGTAAAAAGGGTCTCCGGTTCCCTACACATACGAAACACAGCAGCTTTAAGCGGCTATTTTACGCTGGCATTCTGTGAGAGCGTGGTCCTACCCCAGTCGAGCCGACCCATTCGTGCTGCAACCATAATAATAAGGTACGTGAGGGTAATATGGTCACCTTAAGCTTTGCCGCCCTATAAAACCAAAACTAGGCGGAGGACAGAGACAAATACACAATTTCGTATACTATAACTAATATATTAAGAAAAAAATAGCAAACAAGCCTTGACAATAATTAGGAACACTTCGAAAAATCTACTTAAAAAAACTAACTACACTACCCAATACTAAAATAGACTAAAATATTTACTATAATATCAACTACCAAAATGGCGTCGACAAAGCGGCACCCTTTGACCCTTTATTATTTAATTGACTGATGAAGAGCTATTGTATCACAGAGCCTTCTATGCAAACAAGTCTGTGGTTTTGAGTTATAAGAAAGTGACCATATTAACGGGATGACCATATTACCCTCACGTACTATATTTAAGATATTAGAAACCATAGAAATATTAAGATATAATATTTAAAGAATGAATTTAATTAGTTTCACATAATGTTCATATTGCATTATTCTGTTGTCAATTAAAGTAAAATAAAATAAAGTAAAATATCATTAAATTTTTATTAAGAATAATAATCATATCATAATTTATTTAACGATAAATAATTTTAATATCATTAATAACGCTTTCATATGCTATTATACATATCGAAGTAATTTGCCACGTTCTAACGGCATACGGAGATCAATCCTATTTCATAAACTATGCATAAATTATTCAGACCTGTGACAAAGAGCAGTTCAGCAGAGCAGATCAAGTAAAAATAGGTTTATTTTTGGGATTAGGATAACAATCGCAAGTACAAATTAAAAAAAAGGTTCCCTTAGAAATTTACTGCGAGCACTTTACCCCTGAGCTACCGCAGCCCAAAAAAGGGGACTAGCTAAAGAAAATTAGTGTCAAAATCATTGATTTGGACTACATAGTGATTATATACTCTTTGTGCATGACTTTGATCCGCTTTCAAAAATTTCGCATGCCGTCACGTCAGCCGGCGGCCATATTCCTAATCGATTAATTTTAGTCAATATTATGAGGATAGAATTCATGCACTATTAAAAGTCAACAACTTGAAAAAACTAAGGCCTTCAAAGAAGATTCTACGCATTATTGAAGAAAGCAAAAACATTAATGAAGTCAAACTAGGTAGGTAAGTAACAAATGCAGGTAATTTTGCATGCATGCAATAAATTTCTATTATAAAACTATTACTTAGCAAACGATGTGTAATCGAACTTTAAATTAATAACTTAAAGCTAAATTGGAGCCTTTGCTTGTAATGGGAAGACATTGAGAAATCCTGACATTGCCATGCCACTAAAATTGCGTTTTTACATGATACCAGTCTTAGGCCTGCCACATACATTCGAAATTCTGTTTCGGGATTCCGTTTCGGAATTCTGATTCGGGATTCCGAACGCAGCAAATCCATATAAAATCAAGGACCTATCACACACGTACAGTAGTTTTCCGTTCGAAATTTTGTGTGCAAAACGGGATTTCGAATTTATGTGGCCGATCCGTACGAAATTCCGAAACGGAATCCCGAAACGGAATTCCGTATGTATATGGCCGGCCTTACAGTACACCTTTGGAACAACAAACATAAATTTTAACAAAATCTTTGGAAAAACAGTTTTACAAAAAATTACAATTAATAAAGTTAAAAAATGAAAACACTTAAACAATGTTTCAAGAATGTCAAAAATAAATCCATCGCGTTCTTAGTTATTTAAAAAAAATATTATTATTTAATTTATAGCCTTTTATGTTAAGCCTCTTTAGGTTTCAACCCGAAGTCCCCTTGCGTGTCTAAATCATGGCCTCCGGGGAACAGTAGCGAAGATCAGGACTCGAAATTGCCGCCTGTCAGTACTGCCACGATCGAGATTCGATACTCCTCGATTAAGTCCGATTAAATAAATCGTGAGAACTTTCTGTTTGATGTGCCTTCGGTTTGAAATAAAAATATACCAAATAAACTATACTAACCATATTTTATATCTAAACAACTCGACCAACTAGGCGGTCGAGTTCAATGTATACGTTAAAGTAAAATTCAGAATAATAAATGAATACTATATTAGTGTAGATGACTTAAGTACTAGTAATTTCTACTACGTACATTTAGTTTTCGTAGCATATTTATTTACAAAAATATATATCTTGCCCAGATGACTGCTCCTAGTTGAAAAACTAAAACTTGTCAGCATTTTCTAATTTCACTAGGAAAACGGGCATAATTAGGTTAAAAATTCCACATTTTATTACGTTCAAATAGTTTTATTAATTTCTAATACACACTTCTGAACTTTTAACGATAAAACGCCGTGTAGTGGCAAGTAAGAGTATCCACTACCTACGTTATATAAGTGGCGATAGAAGGAAAATGAAACAAGAGATTGGCAGCAGCATCTCCTAGTAACATTCCAAAATAATAATAAAAAGAACTGGTGGTAACTATGGCAAATATGAGGCAAACATAGGTGAGGACTATGTTCAGAAATGGACTTTTGATAAGCTATAATAAACAAATGAATGAATATGGATGAATAGCTAAACGGGTTTGCAAATGTGCCAAAAACAAATTTTTAGAGTATGAGATCCGAGAAATTAGGACTGAGAAATAAGAGGCCTGTGCCCAGTGGGACGTATATAGGCTGTAACTAGGATAACTGACTACAATTTCAGAGATGACTTTAAGATATAGTATCGAGTTAATAAATTAGTAGACAGTAAAATAAAACAATAATTGCATCTTAACATATTATATTTAATAATTTCATCAGATTAGTCGATACAATTAAAGCAAGTGGCATCATTAAACTTCGATAGCACAAATTAAATACAGCTGCAATTTCCTCGACTCAATAGCGTAATATAGCAATAGTCCGTCAATCACGGCATTACGATATCGCGTCCATTCTCACGTGTTTGCGGCGTATACTCCGCGGCAGCACGCCACGCCATCGCGCAGTCGTTGGAGCGTTCAGGATAAACGATCTCGATTCTTGGAATAAAGCTACGGATAGACGTGATGATATGTTTCAGATTATACCATTGCATTCACAAATCCTATAATTTTTATTTTTTTATGTCTAGGGATTATAGTGTACGGACATTAGATCCGTCAATTTGTTGTTAATTCATTTGTAGAAAACCTATCATTTAAAATATAACTTTAGAATTAAAGTAGTTCAATTATAAAAGTTAAGGAGGGAAAACGAATAACGACATTATGATAGTTTAATATAAATTTAATTTAAGAAAAATGAAAGATTGTTGTTCTTCTTACGACATGATAAAACGAAAGGGAAAACAATAAATTAGATCCATACATATTAAATTGCGAATTCAAGAAAGTTTATAGATAAAAAGTAATTATATATATTCACCTAACCAGAGTACCAGTACCATGAATTCTGGGGACTGAAAACGATAAATTAAAAAAAGCAATTTTCACCACATTAGTGGAGTTAAAAAAATTCTCCGTAAAAGTTGTCAAGATTCCAAAATAAATAGTATCAAGGACGCCGTCATCTACCAGCTACAGACCTAGATCTGAAGTGCAGCAGATGAGAGATGAGAGCAGATTTTCTAGATATGTTATGCAATATGTGAACGAGCGTCATCATTGAGGAGTAGTAGACTAGAACAATTAACAAATCTAGGTTAGTCAATGTTTGATAGCGAGTTTGTCCATCATCGATTGCAACACTTAAAAGGTAAACCTACACTGTAATAGGCGGCAAATTTCAAGGAGCAGTAATATATAATGAACGGTACAGTGCCACCACGAAGTCACAAGCTTGTTCTATTGATTTAATTTGCATAGCCACGAACGATTCCGATTATCAGTTTTTTCAAGTAGGAATCATCTCAAGTAACAATATTTTTTGCCTCAAATTGATATAAAATTCAGCAAATTACGTTCTGTCACTTACCTTGAATACTTTTGGTAACTATGACCTGATTTGAAATTAAACCACTAGCTCTAAATCTTAGTCAAAGATCATCTCTGGGGTTACTTTTTGATGTCAAAACTTACAAAACGGAAGCGTCATCGTCAATATCGACCTTCTAACTAGCCAGTATAAAAAAGCGACAATTTTGTAAATCAATTTGACGTCAAGAACATAAAATAATTATAGAAAATAAGCTAGGCCCTACAATTTTACTGTAAGCAAGTGACATAAATACAAGCTAATAATAGCTAGATTTTCCACAGCACTACACAGACGGAATGGCTACCGTTTAATAGCGGTCGATTTGATTACAGATCGCCGTAATTATATACATCTATATAATAGTGCGAGATAAACAGGCGGGGCGGGACGGTGACGCACGTAACATCCTGCCAACGAACACGTTCAAATTGATAATTTGATACAGATATATATCAGAAATAAAATTAATTTATTGTGTAATTACTATCAATATATATATTTATTAATGGTTTATTGGATACTGTATTCAGATTTGTTTCAAGATATTTTTAGTCAACATAAGTAAAATTAACTTTCTTTAATATGTTATGGGAGCAACGTTACCAACCAGTATTCAAGTTGGTAAATAAAAGGTATGTCTGCAAACGATTCAATAAGCTTATTTGCGATTTTATATCATTAGTGAAATATATGTTTTGAGAGTCTATCAACACATCTCGTCGTATGGGTATTGCCACCACCACGCCACCTTACAAAATAAATGTAACCGTTATCGTTACCGTTACAGTCCGTGTACTGCCGAACACAGACCTCCCCCACAGATTGCCTCATAGGGGGGACATTTGCCATAGTTGCCACGTTTGGTAAGCGGGTTGGCAACCGCAGTTTTTTATTTTTAATCGTTATTAGGAAGACGCTGCTGCCCATCTCCTAATTTGTTTCCCTCTGTCGCCTCTTACGATACCCACGTGATGATATGGGGTAGTGGATATTCTTACACCGTCACTACACGGCTAATTTAATGTATGTGTGTGTACAAATGTATGTCTATTGTAAATTTATATTATAACATTCGCATTGATCAACGAGTCTCTTGCTCTCTTGTGTGTCAGCCTCATTAATAATCAGATTCCTTTATTGTTTTTGATTCCTTGAGATTCCTTTGTTGATTGATTTATGTATCACATTAGTTCCTTTGACGATGATATTTTAAATTCATTATAAATTTATTCAATTCCTACTATTTTAGCAACAGTAATCCTTTGAATTTGATTGATTATTAGGTACTCGAAACGTCGGGAATATAAAATAAGTTAATATACGCGATAAAATCCGTAAAACTAGTTTTATTTAAATGTGTAGTGTTCGCGTAAATATAAGAAATCATTATACAAAATTTAACTTAAAATTTTTTTTCAGAAAGGTCTTCGAGAATTTCCTACTCGTACTTCTTTGCCAAATTACATTAGGTACTTATAATGCCTCCAGCCATTGAAGCGTGATTGAAGGATAGACATCAAAATGACACCTCAATTTAAAAAAAAAGAACAAAAATTTGTTAAATTTGGTTATGGATGCAGAAAACTCCCCTAAACATCTCTCTCAGCGGCGGATATTCTAAATTAATTCCCACATTTTAAGGTTTTAGACTACAATGAGACGATATTATTAATTTACGAAAGGCCTGTTTTCAATACGTTTCTTGTTTTCGTTTATGTTGCAATTATTTCACATTTATCTACTTGTAATATATACATATAAAAAGCTTGCATGCGACTGGTACTTTTCAAAGTAATCATAAACGACTAAATAATTTATTTCCCGCGTTTAACGCCTCATTTAGCCTTAACGTCAATATTGCGACGACTGTATTTCCAGTTTATAATATGCAATATTATTGGCTTCTAGGGGGGAGGAGTGGTACGTAATTAGAGGATAACAGGCAGGTCGCACGATAACTAGTCTTAATATTCATAATGACGACGTGACCGACGCCGCCATCTTGAATGAAGCGATGGGGGGGAAAGCTCGCAATTAACTATAACTGCTCACCCCATACACCCGAACGTGATATTTCGCATTTAGTGTTAAAAAAATAGTTTTTATTTTATTTTATCTTCAACTAAAAATAAATAATATTGTAATATTTCAACAAGTTCGTAAAATCATAACGGTTATTATAGACTTCCATTTTAAAATTGCCATTGCCAAGTGACGTATGAAAGGAACATTTTATAGTATGTGAATGATGATTAAACAATTAATCAACTGTATAACGCATGCGACACTTCACTAGCACCGCTCTCTAAGCGCTAACCGAAAAGAAAACATTGAGTATTCAAAAGGCTTTTGTTAATATTATTTCTTAATGTGCCTTATTATTCAGACTTTAATTAATTGCATTTAATGTGACCGGGTCTTTTTGTAAGCGCCTTTAACGGTGACATTTAAAAATTACATGTAATCAAACTGTTTGCGTTCACCGTTCTATTTAATTACCTGCTAAAAATTTCGCTTATACCTTCAATATCTATTAATTATAATATTATTGTCTACAGTTTAACTTCTTTTATTAATAAATTATAAAAAATAAAATAAATTACACTACGGTCTTAAAAGTGCTAAAAAAAGCATTAATAGTGTAAAAAAACTAAATTTTTTTGAAAGTGTTGTTCGATAGATTGCTCACGAGCATTTTGTATCCTATCCCAATTGCCGTGCTACTGCTACTTTTTTAGGGTTCCGTACCCAAAGGGTAACCAACGGGACCCTATTACTTAGCCTCCGCTGTTCGTCCGTCCGTCCGTCCGTCTGTCTGTCAGCGGGCTGTATCTCATGATCCATAATAGGTAGACAGCTGCAATTTTCACAGAATATGTATTTCTGTTGCCGCTGTAACAACAAATAATAAATTAAAAATTAAAAGGGGCACCCCTACTAGAAACGTGTATGGTACGGAACCCTTTATGTGCGAAAACGACTCGCACTTGGCCGGCTTTTTTATCTTATATTCAAGCTTATGCTAACTACAATGATGCTAAATATTTCACTATAATGAAATAAAAATAGTCTTATTTATAAAAATCTCTATAGTAATTTCATGACGTTCAATGTCTGCCTTAATCATCGATAACTAATAAAAAACTAGATACAACCTTAGGCAATGCGTTTAAGCTTGAATTTACATTAATGTATTTTTATTTCAACTAGAATTACGTCAAAACAATTGGAGACAGTTTTTAGAGAACTTTTGCATGGGATTGTGTATTTTTTGTTAGTGATCGATGGTCTTAATGAACGTTTCCTATAAGTAGCATTTCTTTATTAATTCAGCGTTTCCTAAGTTTTTATAACTTGAATATTAATCATTTTTGATACCACATGTCCACATGATATTCGTCTTCATCATTATATGAAGCAGCTTTTTTTTTAATATGTAATTCGCGGGATGTATTGTATAAGACTTTATGCGGTAATGTCATATAAAATTATTACAATTCGGGATTACAATTGCTACTGCAGAATTGTCCCTAAAATTCAGGATAGTTGGCCGCCTTTCCTATCTGTCGCAAGATAAACCTTTGATGTTTTTGTATCCTTTCTTTGTGAACTGGCGACGTACGTTGCCAAGTCTACTATGAAGGAGCCCAAAAGATAAGCAGTGGACATTTTATAGGCTGATGTTGAGGAGAATTAGAAATATGAATTATCGAATTTAATAATATTTAAAAGACAATAAGCTGATGGATATTAGCTACTACAGTTCTTGGACATCTACACAACTCTAGACAAAAAGTCAGCAGATGCGTTCTAACTGGTTGTTTTCGGATATAAAAAGAAAATTATGTGTTTACTCACTTAGACTCCTTAGTAGAGAGCCCTATATAGGAGTCCTTCCACCAAGAATTTTCTGGAAAAATCATTATCATCGCCAAGTCTCTAAAGTAGCAACACGAATAATACGCAATTGCTGTATCACCTTTTTATAATGTAACCTATCTTCTATTTGTTAGATAAATGACTCTGAAGTGTCGGATTATAAATAATAGTAACATGTAAAACGAGAAGGGAACAACTGCAGGAGAAGGAAGCGTGCGCAGGCATCAGTAAGCATGCTTGAAATTATATGTTCATAAATAACTTTATAAATACTCTATTGGTGTATAAAACAGACATAAATGGTATTATTAAAAAATATTAAGATTTTAATCTGTTTAGTATTTCATTTTATTGTTATTATATTTTTTATTTATTAAATATTTTTTACTTATTATAAAATTTAATTTTTTATAATTAATATAAAATATTTATCGATAAAATAATAATAATTGTTAGTTTATTAGTATTGAACTAATATATAAAATATATGAAAGTTGTATATTATATGTATATTTTACATATATTTAGTATAAACTGACGTGTATTTTAAGTATTTTACAAATAATATGCTGACGGAATACTAAAGTCAATCGCTGCTTTTATAAATGTGGTAACCGCATAAACGGAATAAGTACTTATAAATTTTACTGAACGTTTCTTTCGCGTGAAAAAAGAGCTACACTCAAGTCGCGCCTAAAGTTTCACTAATCCTTCCTATCGAATAAGTCACAATGATGTAATTTATACATGTGTTTTTTCTTATTAATTTTCTTTCATTTTAATTTGTTATTTTAATAAACTACTAAACATGTCATAGAAAATACGGTTACATTTACGGAAAAAATTCGTCAAAGAAAGATTTAACAGATTCTAGACTCAATTGAACAAGTTGACAAATAACGCCAAGCGTTAATATTGCAAGTAATAAAATTAGTTTCATGAATATCCATTCAGGTCGGGCTATAAAAATTACTATGAAATTTACATTTTGTTAAATGTGACTTAAGTATAGAAAAAAACGGCAGCCCAACCAAAATAACGGTACTTACTACCCGGCAGTAAACAAACAGGTACCGCTACCTCCTGTAGAGTGCCCGTGACAAAATGCCTGTTTGGATACTTGAATAAAATTTAATAAAAATATTCATACAGACAATATGGAACGTATGATAATTAATAATTATAACTTTTAACAAAAAGTAAAAACCGACTTCAAATTGCAAAGAAAGAAATTATTAATTTGCTACCCTTAGGGTTAAAAGGTTTTTCTCCAAATTTATATGGGACCACCCTTGAAGTATAACCTATTTAATAAAAAGAATCACCAAAATTGGTTTACGATCTGCAAAAATATCGCGTAACATGCATACAAAAAAATATACACTCGAATTGAGAACCTCCTCCTTTTTGAAGTCGTTTTAAATCTACAAAAAGGTGTTTTTTTGAAATATTACCGGTACCGGTAATATTTATCAAACTCTCAAAAATGTGGAGAAGGTTGTGCCCACGGGTTTTACATAGGTTATATTTTTTTTCTTTCTTTAAAATATGCTTTAAATTATGTACTTTTATTGGTTTAAATTAAAATTAACATTTTTCTTACGATTTTCTTCATGAAGCTTTATGGCCTAGCAGCTAAAACAGATGGAATTTCGAATGTATCAAAAGGCATTCTCTAATTTAGTCACCATTTAGGTATACTTCAACATTAGAACGTTCAATTTTATGTTACCGCTTTGGATTAAGATTAACTATGGTTATCCCAGCATCAGTCTGATCCTACAATAATTTCCTTACCCATGTTCCCTTTGAACACTTTGATCAAGCGATGAAATCGGGTTCAAATTATATTCTCTAAGGGGAAATTTGCATTTTGTATACAAAATTATTCCTTATTTCTTTAGCAAATTTAGGTTTGATAGGAAATTACTGAAACATTGTTAGTTTTAGTTTTCAGCATACCAGGATTCACGATAATCATTCAACTTGACACATTGGCACTATGCTCAGAATTGACAAATGCAAAATTGCAATTTTCACAAACGTAATATTTGCCAGATATTGCAACATAGCGGTTTATAGCATGGCAATGTGCAACGTGGTGTAGTATCTTATTATATCTTGTGTAAATTTGACAAAATTTTAAAAACTTATTCTTTAAATTTAACTTGATCACTGCAGCTAAACTATAAGGTTTACGAGAGTAATTTTTGTGAAAATATTTCAATACTGCGCCTTTACATACAATAACAGCATTCTGCATCAAGACCTCAATTCAGAATAAAGAAGAACTTTTTATAATATTTTTAAAACCTTTTTTAATTTGAGAATGTAAAACAAATATTTGCTTTTCTACGATTTATTTTTATAAGTGCTAATAAAGGAGTTCAATTGTAAGCTATTATGCAGTATCTGATTAGCTTATTCTTGTATGGCATAACTCCTTATGATTGATTAAAATCGTAGTGAGTCACATTTAGCATAAAATAACTTGAATACAAAAAATAAATACACCAAGGATCAAAACTTATTATTCCCCCTACACAAAGGAGACTAACTAAAATACCCCACATTTTTAAAAAGGATTTTCACAAACTCAGGCAAATTATTTAATCTAAAGCCTTTGTTTCGTTACTGCTTATTGCTTACGGTCTTTAAAAAAAATTAGGTACCTAATTTATGAAATTCACATTACAAAATAACCATAAATATAGAAACTGTCTTTAAAACTTTTACAAATATAACGGTTCACATTTTTTATAATTCTACATTTTTAATACAAATGCCAAATTTAATATTTACAATTATGTCTCAAATAATATTAATCTCAAATAAATATATTAATTATAATTATATCTCAAAAGATAGCTCTGTGGTTTAATTGTCTACGTTATATTGGCTTGTCTTAGTATTAAAAGCGCTGGCTGCATTTCTTTAGTTAATGCAAATAACATGATCAGAAGTTTGTATTATATTATATAGTATATAAGTATTATGTAATAATAATTGGTCTGTGTTTGACAACATTCTCTGACCTAATGCTTAAACACATAATTTTCGCATGAAATTCATTCTATAACGTATTCGAAATCAAATAATACTTATAACTCCATTAGATATAGAGTTGTAGAGTATAAACTTTGAAATCTTACATTTTCGTAACTAAAGCGGCGCCTTTGTGTTTGTGGTGTCTATGTCAACAAACTAGATACGGCCGTTTGCCAACACATCCTCACTTATGCTTATGTCGACAAATAACTCCATATAATACCTGATACTATTTGTCGATGACAAAATCTCGATGAGGCTTTCCGGATCGAATAAATTCGACTCTGATTTATATTGAGGTAATTTATTTTTATAAATTACATTTTTCTATTTTAACGATTCATTATATGTGCTTTATATCATATATAAACAACTAGCTAGTACCCGGCGCGTTGCTGCCGTAGAAGAAATGTCATTTTAAATTTGGAACAACAATTTTGTTTAATTAGGAATGATAATACATTCATTGAAATTGAATTTAAAACTTTCAAATAAATTTTTCGGTACGATACGCACGCCAGCTAACGTAAGTTAATTGTACTATGCCTATAAACTTCGCGTAAGTGCAAGCAATATGTTGACAAAGTTTTAACGCAATCTGATGTACATTTCATTTCATTGGCAGCGCATAAAATACACAAACAAACATTAATTTTTATACAGGGTTATTTTTCAAAGAGTAGCCAAATTTTAAACTTTAGTTCAAATATATAAATTATGCTTACTAAAAGTTAAGTAGCACTGCGAGGTGCTGGGGCAGCAAGTACTGCCCCGAGACGTGCTATTAGTGTAGCAAAGCGATGGAGGGGCCCGGTTGCGTTCCGGACGGAGATCCCGGACCCTTCGTATACGTTGATGTTGATGGTGACCACCGGTTGATGACCGGATGGTGGTTTTAACCGGTAGAAGTCCGGCTTAACCTTTCGTTGCCCTGCAGCGGAAGGTATCCATGAGGATTTCCCCACGAAAAAAAAAGCACATTAACCGTACAGAGTCTTAGGCAAGTGATAAAACACAGGTATCTTGAAATAGAACTAACAATGAACAAATAAAAAAAACTAAAACAAAAAATAAATAAAACTACAAAAAAAAACACTAATTGGAGGGGGTATCAGAGCTACACAGAGCCAGGAATTATTGTTGAATCACCCACTCACAGAAGTTATTGCATCCCATATTACAAAAAATACAAAGAGCGGACTTAGTGGTTGCTGTGGCCCATAGACATCTACATCTATCCTCGATTGCGAATCAAAATGCAGATGCGTTGTCAGCCTCTAGTCCTCACTAAGATGGAACGCATCTTTTCCAGTAAAAGGGTATCTAGGTTAATTAAATTGCTTCACTTAAGCCGCCGTATGGTGCCGCCTAGAATCAATCACCCCATTTCATCATGTGAGTGTTGTAAGAGACGAATTTATGAAAGGCCAGAGAGGTTTAGCTTTCGATAGATGGCACTATAAATAAGTCGTATACGCCAGGCGTAAAACAAGCAGCGTCAAAGAAACGAGAAGTCGGATACTGCGGTCGTCAATGCGACTGCATAACGTGATGATTAAAGCAAATACCCACTATTTTAAGAGAGGGCCATGAATAGAAGTGACAGTGACGTGTGCTAAACTGGCTAAAAGTGGCTAACTTAAGGGTTCATATTGCAAACTTAAAAAGTCGTGGATTCTAATCCGCCATTCGACTACTGTTATGACTTGGGGACCACTTGGGGAGTGCACAAGCTTAATAAGCTTACTTAGAGTGGTTAAGGTGAAATTAGAGCAAGCATTTCACTTCGTTTTGGGTGCATCGTTTTGGTAAAAATTTTATTAAATTTAGCCTATAACCCTCCTAGCATGAAGCTGAACCTCAGGACAACGTGCACTTTGAAATCCGTCAAGCCATTTACGAATATTCAACAATCGAGCAAATTGGACAACCACCTAGTTGTAAGTGGATGCTGTGGCCCACAGATACCTACATCTATCCTTGATTAAGCATCACAATGCAGAATCATTGACACCCCCGAGGACTTAGAAGGTCTTTGTTACCACTAAAAAGTTCATGATATGGAACACATCAGCATTCTGATACTATTTTACACCGATATTCTGTGCTGTCCTTCCTCGGCGAAACCGACCTATTCTATGAGTGTGGCTTTACAACTTATGGTTAAATAATCAAACCGTAGTGTGGCTCTATAACTTATTATATACGAGTAAAAAGTTATTGGCTTACTATGATGTCTGGAAATCGGTCAGTGAAGTACCTAATATGGAAAATAATAGGTAATCATATTAGACCATAAAATGGACTTAAGAATATTCTTAGACATCTCTAAAATAGCTTAGGTGATTGTGTTATTCATTATTTGTAACATATAAACTTACATTTTAGCTCAATTACAAGAAACCAAGTGAAATTCACGCGCAAACAACAAGGATTCTCAATTTCTCTACTACCTCAAAGGAAAAATACACCTGCCCTGACGGACAGTTGTTCTCTACAGCAATTTTATTTCCTCCAACGGTTTAGTACCAAAAATGGCTACCGTATTTTGATCCCTCGGGTTCCTTCATTTTGCCCCAACAAGTACTGTTTTATTAGGCAACGCGGGAGGGGAATAGGTCATTTTACATTACGCAGGGTTAACACGGAGTTTTAGTGGTAGTAAATAATTAAGCGCCTAATTTGATGCGCAAGAAGGTGCTCTTGTAGGTTGTTTGTGCGGACTGGCCTCGATTGAAGGATATTGGGACCGATGTAATCAACATTCACTGAGAGTATAGCACTCACCCTTGGTTGTGTAAGTAGTGCATCTGCCTTTCAAACACGTAAACACAGTACGTGAATTTGTACTAATGTTACAATACTTTTGTCAATTTGATTTTACAAAATAACATCGTGTTAACACTGTTAATCGTGGGTTTGTGAAATGTTGCAATAAATAATTATTTCACTCGAAACAGTTTCTTAAACATAACGGCTCAGAGTCCCCGGTTTCTTTTTTCGTAACTAAAGCCTGATAGCCAAGTTACACGATAATATTTATTTATTTTATAGATTAGACAAACGTTATCCCGCTAGATTACCTATCAACAATTGATACCTTGGTTAATAATCGATATTCAATTTAGCTGAGCACATCCTAAACGTGCCAATATTTTGTTTATGCCTAAATGAAGCATAACTTTAATAACTTAATTAAGAAATAAATTGTTTTAGGTACTATATCAAAATGTCATTACAGATAATAAGTTCATAACTGCACTCTAGTGCTAGTCCAAAATGTTCGTTTCAGATTTTATCGCGCAAATAAAACTCGGATCTAAGTCTATGTTAGTGTCAAGACATTATTCTTATCGATGTTCATAAAATCGATGCAACGCTATCGTGTTTCGAACGCGCGGTCTTAAGGCGGGAAGCCCTACAATGTTAATGCGATCTAATCACAGCCATATCAAAACTTGTCGAACTTTCTTTAAGTTATTTGTATGAATATCAAATTATACTTTGTATTAACACACACAAGAAAAATGAAGCTTAGTCTTTTTTGCCTTTTATATTATATTTCCATAGCTGATTGTGGTAACTAATTATTTACTACCAAGTAGTTTATTAAAAAACTAAAGTAATTTTTCATAACCGTACAAAATCTACAAACTGCCGTGTAGTAGTGATGCAAAATAATCAATTACCTCATATCACTCGTGGGTGTCGTAAGAAGTTACAGGAGGAGAGCAGCAGTATCTTCCTGATGCAACGATACTTAACTCAAAATAATAAAAAACTGCGGTTGCCAAACCGTCTTCCAACCGTGGCAACTATCACAAAGAGTCAAATAATTGGTATAGATACAAATCTCTAATAACATAAAGGATTAGTTATATATTTACATACGCAATTATAGGCTTCTTCGTAAGATAATCTAATTTGTCTGATCTATAAAAAAATTGTACTAACTTTTTATTTAACGCCTAACACATTGAATTAAAAATAAATGATATATGATAGCGGTGTAACCTCGTATGCGAAAAAATATATTAAATAAGAAATGTGATATGATATGTAAATAAGAGCTTATGAGAAATTTTCTTTTATGATGAAATTTAATGAAAATTATTTTTATAACCATGTAAATTACTTCCAATTTATGATATAATAGATTGATGTATACTTTCGTGTACACGACCGCCCGGCTAGCATCATCGTGCTGCACTCAGTATCAATCATCCCCTCTCCCGCCCACCAGATCAAGTTTAACGTAGCCCACAATAATAACCACTCGCCATTTATTGTTTTCCGAGGAACAATCAGGCATGTAAGGAGCCATTAGCGTTCTTTGCAAATGGTGATTTGCATATTATAAAAAATATGAATCTGAAAGTTCAATTAAGTGTTAAATTTTTTATTTATGTTTTTTTTTTATTTCAACGCGTGAATATCACATTGCTATTATTGTATTCTAAATTAACAGCACGCCATATAGTGTAAATAGGATGATGGCTCTCCTTGCCCGATTTAATTCTTAATCAATAAAATGTAAGTAGTAGTCTATCACATCTACTGATGGTAAGTACTCAATAAAAGTAAGTGGACTCTATACTCCATGTGCTGGATGATAAATCCCACATAAACATGGGATCTGTAAGTCCCATACCGATATGGGACTGAAATATTCGTATAGTGGTGAAGTGACGTAAGAAATTCAACCTCCCTATTTCATCCGTGGGTGTCGAAAGAGACGACAGTGGGAAAATTCAGATCTTGTGTCCACTGAGATATGGTATAAATATCTCGTATATATAATTCAAAATTAAAACACCTAGAGCGGCGACGAGTTGCAGCATTAAGTCGGGAAAAACTGCCTGCCAGTGTGGTGATTACGGCAATTTCTTACTATTTTATTAGAAGCCCATGGTCAGCAGTTTTTATATTCAGCAATATTTCTTCCTAATCATCTCGCATCAAGTTAAAAACCTTGTACGAAAAAACTTCGCAACTCTTAAAGCTAAATTAATTATAAGTACCTATCTGTTTGTCGACATTAAGATACCATTGCTAGGCAAAGTAATCTCTTTTATAGGATAAGGGTGACAAACGAGCACACAGTCCACCTGATGGTAAGTGGTTGCTGTGACACATAGACATCTACATCTATCCTCAATAAAGAATCAAAATGCAGATGCGTTGTCACCCGTGAGGACTAAGAGGGAATGCCTCTTTTCCAATAAAAAGGGTCTCCGGTTCTCTACACTCACCATACGAAACACAGCAGCGTTAAGCTGCCATTTTACGCTGGTATTCTGTGAGAGCGTGGTCCTTCCCCGGTCGAGCCAACCCATTCGTGCTACAAGTATACTACTAATATAGCTGCAACATGGCTCTACCACTAAATTAAATTATAAATTATCAGCAGCCTTCCATGCTTCAGCACCCTTGTGTAACTATAACTGTTCCTAGTAGTTATATTCGTATCGAATGTACAAAAGTCATATTATTGTCATAACTTATTGACACTATTACATGTTGAGTCTTTCTTTATGTATTGGATAGACGCATCTCCCTTCTCCTCCTTTCGTCATTTGTTTTTCTCATTTCAAAAACCACCAATCAGGTTACGCTAAACTAAATTAATGAGGTATGTACGAGTATATAAAGTAAACACCAACTTATTTCATTAAAGACGAATCCTGGCAAATATCGATTATACCTACTTCTATTAAGAATCATAGTTATTTTGACAACCCGGTATAAATTTTGTGGAAGTCAAAAAAATATTTTACATAAAAAAGTTTTAAGTAATAAAACAAATAATACATAATATAACTATACATGTTTCAAATTATCAAAAGAGGTGCGGTAGCGTGGTGTATAAGCACTTGGTGTTCTCTGACTCTGGTTCGAATACCGCAAGGAATAAATAATTGTATAACTTACAATTTCTCTCTGAAGTTAAAACAGAAGATGGGCAGCAGCATCTTTCTGATCATAACAGCTCAAAATAATTAAAAAACTATGGTGATGCTAACCCGCCTGCCGAGCGTGCCAACTTCCGATGAGGCAATCTATGGGAGAGGCCTATGTTCTGCAGTGGACTTCTATAGGTTGTAATGGATGGACGGATAACTTGCAAATAATAATTGTTCTGGGTTGAAATGTTTGTTCATGCGTAATTTATATATAAAATGCCGGGGCGACAGTTATAGTTTTATATAAGTCCGGGGAAAAAGTATATTCGTATTTTATATACAAATTCAAAACATTTTTTTTTTCAAAATTTAATCACATTTAATTATAATATAAATGTGCCATTTTGTTCGATAACTTATTGCAATCTTGTAGGTAGTGACATAATCCCGTTGCTGTAGAAATCTTGGGATTTTTGATCAAAAAATGCGACAAGTAGTTTCGACAGTCATCTATTGACGTTAACCTAACACTACCCAAAGAATTCTGAAGAGACCGAAACAGGTGAAAAGCTTAGGATGCAAGGTCAGGACTATATGGTGGATGCATTAACACTTCCCAACCAAGCTCTCTCAATTTTTCTGAGTGGCCAAAGATGTGTGTGGTCTGGCGTTATCATGATGAAAGATCACTTCTATTCTGTTGATCAATTCCGGCTGTCTCATTGGTTGTTGGAAGTAGAGATCTAAATCGATGGTTTTGCCCGCCGGTAAAAGCTCATAATAAACGATGCCCTTCCAATCCCACCATACACACAGCATCACCTTATTGACCATTTTGACCATGATCTTTTTCGCACGTTCTTGTCGTAGGTGATCCACTTTTCATCACCAGTGATCAATGTTTTAAAAATGGTTCGGTTTCATTACGTTTCAATAAAGAATCGCAAATGAGTACACGGTTTATTAGGTTTCTTTTAGTGGGCTCGTGTGGTACCCAAATATCGAGCTTTTTTTGTATAGCCAGAGTTTTTCAAATGGGTCAAAACTGTTTTGTGGTCAATTCTCAATTCCTCGGCTATGTCGTAATTACTAATATTCGGCATATTCTTGCTCCACTTTTTCAAAAATGGCATCGACTATAACTTTGTACTACTCTTACTGACACTGCATTTGGGCCATAAACGTCATAAATTTTTTTCGCGGCTTGAGTCGCATTTTTCACTTTTTTGTAATAAAACTTTAGAATGTATCGAATTTCTTCGTTATATTCACTCATTTTGGCGGACACAAAAACATTTGAAAATGGCGGGAAAGTGTTTTTTACTTTTTCTTTTTCTTAAGGTCCTATATGTATTGATATTAAAACCAGCCAGATACAAATACGTAGTACAACCAAAGAGATTTTTCTTCAATTTTATACAAACAAAATACGATGAAACTTTTTCCCCGACCGGTAATATAAAAATTCAATCAATTAACAAGTAACCGCGAAGCTTGTACAATATTGTAATGCAACGCCTACCATACGAATAAGACAGTCACCTTTATCGATTCGAAGCAACCTGATAGTCTTAAGTCGTCGACTCGAGGCTACTTACATTGATATCAGAGGATTATGCATGTTTATGGTCTGCGCTGCCGCTTTTTAATCAGCTTATCTTTCCAATATTTCGCTACTGTTTCCTTTCGATAAGATCTTGGCGATAGCTAAGTTATTCCTTTTGTTTTATTTAAAAAAACACTAGCAGCGAGAAGAGTAGAAGTTCCAAGTACGTTGTATATTCCTATAAATACTATAGTTTAAGCAGCTGCTAAGGAGCTTGGCGCCCGTTTAGATCTTAACACTTTTATCAGCGAACGTTTTTTGTACTGAACTTGGTCCCGTTTTTATATTTATGTTTTTGGTGGGATATTATTTATAAAAAAAAGTTCAATTATACAAAAACAAAACCCTTCAAGGATTTTGTTGCGTTTACTCTTCACTGTTTTCTTTTAAACTATAACAATTAAATTGCAACACCTGTCGCTACCGAATATCACCTTTGTATACACCTAATACCTTGATGCAAAATTTCAAGTTTCTAAGTCAGCTTAAAGTGACTTAGGTTTTTGATGAATGAGTCAGTATATCAGTGAATTAGTGAGTAACAAAAATGGCGCTAATCAGGCTTGAAATGGTACATGCCGGTTCGTCGGCTTTTTCTTTTACGAACTTATGAGTAGCTTACATTCTGCTGTGTGTCTTTTTTTATAGGTAAATGGTGACAAACGAGCACACAGTCCACCTGATGGTAAGTGGTTGCTGTGGCTCATAGACATCTACATCTATCCTCGATTACGAATCAAAATGCAGATGCGTTGTCACCCGTGAAGACTAAGATGGAATGCCTCGTTTCCAGTAAAAAGGGGTCTCCGGTTCTCCACACTAACCATACGAAACACAGTAGCGTTAAGCTGCTATTTTACGTTGGTAATCTGTGAGAGCGTGGTCCTTTGCCGGTGGATCCGACCCATTCGTGCTACAACTATACCAGATATATAGCTGCAGCATGGCTCTACCACGTATACAATGTCTAGTATACGTACGAAGAGCAAAACTGCAGTAAGCGGTAAAGGCGATTTGCATACCGGCACCGATATAAGCTCTGTGACATTTACATCTCTCTGTAATCTCTTTTTTTAGTGAAAACTTCTTTAAAATTGTTGTGATTTGAAACTCGATGAAACGAAAAAGCGACACTAAAAAGAGACAAACATACATCTATTGGATTTAGCCTGCGAGTGAATGAAATAGAATACAGTATACAATTATGTATGGAGATTATGCATGTGATCTATGTGCAGTAAGGATTAAGGACGAAATTTGTTGATTAGATAATATTTAAGTACTTACGATGATGAAATTGAAAACTTGGAGTTTGTATAATAATATGTAGTATATTAAACGAATATTAGAATAAAATATTTTTTAAACTTTGTAATAATATTATAATAAACAAACTCTACAATTTTCCTACGCCTGATACCTACTCCGCATTCGTCTCAGTCTCACGAAGTTCAGTTTTCTGAAGGTTTCACTTGTACCGCGTGTGAACTGCACACATGTTCTTTTAATAATACCCAAAGTAAGGTAAGCAACTAGACTTAGGACTCACTCGAACATTTAAAAGCGGTTCCTATAACTAAAAAAAAATCCACAACTAACTTACGCCTTGAGTTGGATGGACTCCTTTTCTGGTTAGGAATTCGTCTGGGTAAGTACCATCCTCTTACTTATTTCTGCCGGCTAATAGCAGTGCTTGCAATTCTGTGTTCCGGTCAGTAAGGTATAGAGACCCAGTATAATCACAGGCTGTGAGGCATTCCATCTCAGTCTGGTCTACAGCGATGAGAACGCATCCGTATAGCCTTCTTTGTTTGTAGTTGGTGACAGGTGTCATGGGCTTAGGGTTGCCAGATGGTCGGGATTCGTCTGGATTCTCCCAACATTTTAAATAATAAATAGAACATTAGAATTTTTAATTTTAATTGTTTAGTACACTGACCCAATAGTAATATGTGGATGACGGTGTTGATTGTATGATTATTAAGCTTAATTATATTGTACAATTGTTTGTTATCCCAAATAAAGAGAAAAAAATAATCTCCAGGCTCCAGGCTCCCGAGAAAACTCAAAATCTCCAGACAAACAGCTTCTCTTCACATCACAGCTGCCTTAGATTTAATAAAATCTGAGTTAGTAATTAGACTGAACTCTGAAGTAAATTGTTTGAAGTTTAAATATTTTCTTGATTCTACTAAAGGATCCAAATTGGTGGATTCACCAAAGTCTAATGCCAAATACATGTGGCAACGTAAAAATTAAGTGTACTTTAGTTATGTGTCAACAATTGTCACCCTTATTCTATAAAAAAAAATGTTGTCGTTTTGTAGCCTATTAAATATTTTTTTTTTTACATTATTATTTTTAATATTTATTTCTCCCGACAAAAACTCCAAAATCCCGACATTTTCAAATTTTGTCCAGATATTTTGGTCTTCCAATCTGGCATTACTACATGGGCTGCAGTAGCCACTTACCATCAGTTTGTCACTTTCGTATTAAAAATAATATTGAGAAAAGATTTGTCCATAATTCTAGCCAATACAACGCTGCGATTATACTTATCATATACCCTCAAATTCTACTGTATGTACTGAAGACAAGATTGCTTTAAACTGCTGTCGCATATGGATTGGTGCTGATAACACTAGTTTCATATTGGTAACTCTTTTGGTATCTTCGAAACAACTGAGCGTCGATCACAGGCATAAGGGAGCCAGTCTCACCGATACTTTTGTCGCAATTAACAAATATACTGTCTTACCGCGATTTACCATCCAAGTGTATCAATTACCACTTACAATCAAGTGGAATCGTAATCAAAAGCACTAGCTTAGTAATTACAAAAAGAATTGAGCTTAAAAAATGAAGTTTTACGAGGCTAAAGGATCAAGATTCGCGAAGAGATGCGAGTAGTTTATCATTATCATTTATAGGGTCATTACTGACTATACGTCTGCCAAAAGTCCACAGCTAAACATAGGTCTCCCCCATCGATTTCCTAATAAGGGGAATATATGCCAAGCTTGGCAGGCAGGCTGTCCAATTTATTAATTTGAGCTATTATGTGGATAACGCTGATGGGATGTGGATGACACTCAAGGGATGTTATGGGATAGTGGAATATCTTATGCCGTCGCTACATGGCACGGCAGTGTTCGTAGTTATTATACACTGATATACAAAGAATAGCGAAGAAATCACACTTTCCTGTCAATAACCACAAAAATTGGATCAATAGTTTGTAGATTGGGTTATGCACTCCAGGAGTGCGCCTGCCGATTTTCTTGGCAAACGCAAAGCCTGATAGATGTGCAGTCAACCCTTAGTAACATCATGAACAAAATACGCACACATCCACTCACTCAATCACACTTAGAGTCGATACAATGCTAACCTAGTCTGAATAATGGCAAAATCCCCCCATGAGGCAAGCAGTAAGGAGGTTTATGTTCAGCAGTAGACTTTTATAGGCTGTAATGGATGGATGGATGGATACAAAGAATGCAGAAGTTGTATATAATTAAAGTGAAGTTGTTAACTGCATTGGCGGTTGAGGGGAGTAGCAGTAAGTCGCGTTTAATTAAGGACAGTCCTGCGCCGATCGGAATATCGGAACGCGATTATAATGTTCATGATGCTATCGCTAAACTGAACCATTTGAAAGCCATTTATGACTGGTCATCGCGGTTTGGCATTTCTGTCAATCCATCTAAATGTCAAGCAATGCTTGTTGGCAGCTCAAGAATGCTGGCAAAAATTTACGTCAGTTGCTTGCCACCCGTATTTTATAATGATAATTAGATCCCGTTCTCTGATTGGGTAAAAAACTTGGGTTTATACATGGATTAAACGTTGAACTGGGAAAAACAAGTCACTGAGGTCAGCCGTAAAGTCACTGCTGCCTTAAGATCGCTCTACCGTCTGAAAAACTTTCTCCCATGCAAAACTAAGCAAATGCTTGTTCAAACACTCATCTTGCCTGTCATTGATTATGCAGATGTTTGTTACTCAGAATTGAACCAAAATCTTCTCAATAAGCTTGAGCGCCTTCTTAATAACTGCATCAGGTTTATTTTCGACCTTCGAAAATATGACCATATCTCTCAATTTCGTATTCGCCTTAAATGGCTAACTATCCGAGAAAGGCGCACTTCCAGAATATTGTCTGTTCTCTACTCCATTTTAAATGATTTGTCCTCCCCTTCCTACCTTAAAGAAAAATTTCAACATCTTTCCTCCAACCACGACAAGGTTCTTCGCTCTTCAACCAATCTGAAGATTTCAGTTCCACTCCATTTTACTGGCTTTATCGGCAATTCTTTTACTGTTCAGGCTACACTACTCTGGAACTCCTTACCTTTGCAACCTTTATTCAGACATATTATGTATGTATGTATGTATATATGTATTTATGTATGTACTTATGTGTGTGTATATGTATATATGTATGAGTATATGTATATATGTATTAAGGATAATTGTTATATATGGATTATTATGTATTTGTTTGTATTCATATGCATTTGTGTAATTTATGAGCCTTATTTTAATAGGTGTTATATCTATATAAATTTATTATATTTAGTTACTTAAGTCACCTGCCACTAATTTCTCACCACGCCATGGGTTGACTGGCAGAGAATGCTAACTGGCATTAAGGCATAAAAAGGTTACAAAGTTTGTAACCTTTTTACTGGTTACTACAATAAAGTTTATAAATAAAAAAATTAACTAAATTGTCTTTGATTATTATCTTTAAAATAAATGATACCACATTAATAGATTGGAAGTCGGGCCGGGTCGCTAGTAAATAAATATAACTTTATGTAGCGAAAGCGATAAATGTGTAGGTCCAGGACAGTTGGCAAAATTGAGCGCAAAATAGCTTTGACATGATGGCTTTAAGAAACTATAACTCCATGTCATGCCGTAGGTGACCTAAGCGTCGACTAAAGAAAAGGTCCATAAGATCTTGTGGCTTTCGACAGATGGCGACCAGATATTAACTATTATACTCCCTACAGGTGACGGGAAGCAGAATTAAAGGCGCGAGAAGTCTTGTACTTCGATCGTCAAGCGTGGCGATTATAGCTCTCCTTCTGCGGGAGAAGTCTTTGTCCAGCAGTGGGCTGTTACGGGCAGACAAGAAAAGAAGAAGACGAGAGTGACGTCTTTTTATATTCAGTTAACCAATAAAAGGCATTATAAAAGAACCAACTTCTCATTATCTCGTAGGTGTTGTAAAAGGCGACAAAGGGAAATGAAACAGGAGATGGGCAGCAGCATCTTCCAGATAACAATCAAAATAATAAAAAATATGTTCACCAAACTGCCTTGCAAGCTTGGCAACTATGGCAAATGTCGTCCTATAAAACAATATTCAGAGGCCTATGTTCATCCGTGGACTTTTGATAGTCTGTGATGAATGAATGAAAGGGCGTTAAATGAATCATATACTTTGAGTACCTAAATGTTTGAACTCAAAACAATTATGCTTATAACCAGAAATTAAAAGTTATAAAATGTATGAATTAACTTTAGTATGTAGTCTGGGGTATCTTTATCCCTTAAACTCTTCACTTTCAACGTCATTGCAGCCCATCTCAAACACAATTACTATGTACAAGTACCTCGTTAATTTATTACAACTTTGAGTAGAAGTGTTAATTAAAAAATATTGACAAAAACCTAAAAGAACAATTGTCTATTGTAAAATGACTAACATCTTGAATCAAGGTAAATAAAGTGACTCATAAGTATGTTACTAGAAAAGATGAGCTGTATCAAATGATTGCACCTGTTCAATTCGGCTTATGAATAATCGATGTCCGACGGATTTTACAGTACTGACATTTTTGTACTGTGCATTTAAATTTGTAATTATCGATAAGTACAAACATTTCCTGAATACGATGCTGATGCAGTTTGCAAAAATCTCCTTTTAATTTTATTAGGGAATTTTCCATAGATATTCAATTAGAAAATATTGTTGTGTATTTATATAATAAAATTCTTATAAATAACAGTAAAATCATTGGAAGGTGTAGAGGAGATGATGAGGTTATTCTAAAACGTAGTAAAATGCACTGACATCTTGTTCTTTCGGTACTCAAGAAACGGAATTCAGAATCTAACCTGTAGGTATCTTTCTATTGTTTTATCTTCCTTGAAGACTATTTCTCGTTGATGATTGAAATTTAGCATTTTACTTTTGAAGCAATCGTGTTAGGTCAATTAAAAGCTCAATGAAACACTATTTCAAAAATGTTTTATGTATTTTTTAAATTATATAAAAATGAAAAAAGATTTAGAATTATCCGTATGTTCGAAAGAAATCTAAAAAAATTAATCGTGATATTTTTATTAATTTTTCAAACATTTATAAGAAACATTATTAAATATTATTAATTTGTATTGCTACACTCATCATCAAAAGGATCGTCCAGAAAACCTCAACAAAAATATTGAACATTATGAATATAATAATTATAGGTCTCTCGTATAACACAGGTAGCATAGTCTGAGGTCCCAAGCATACTGCGATCGTCAATCCGCCTATCATGTGGGGCAATTACGGCAAATATTGTCGTTTAAATTCAAAATTCTACAAGCTTTATCAATTGTTTATGTGTTTGAGTATGTATAAGTATAGCCATTCAGTGAGGAAACGCAGCCATCGTTCTTGGCATAATACCACGGGCAGTAGGACTGTATTGAGAGGCTTAAGTTATTAGTTTTAGTTTTTTTTTTATTATAGTTTTTTAATATTGTATATAGGTAGGTAAAAATATCGCATTTTGGAATTGTTTATGACAATGTAAATAATAAGGATGGAGGACTGAAGGTAGCAACATTACAATTTTTTGAAAAGTGACCCATTCTATACCGATATTGTGAAAAAGAAATATTGAAAATAATTAATCCCCACCTCATAAAAACAACAACTTATATTTTAAGGGCTTATATTTGGATCGTGCTTTGTGGCTTTCCTTGGGGGAGGCCTATGTTCAGCAGTGTACTTGTGAAGGGCTGTGATGAAATAAATAACAATAGCTACATGAGGAATGCCAAATTTGATTTCTTTAACATCAATGAGTTTTATAATAATTAAAAAACTACTTACGTCCATAATTGTAGTCAAATTTTTATATCTATGAATAGCTTTAAAATTTAATAATTCTTTATTTCCTAATAACAAACGTTATTGCAAACTAGTATAGCAAATTGAAAGTCAAGCGTACTTTCTAGAAAGGTCTCGCGTAAAGTGAAATAATCATATGACGGTAAAGTGAATACCACACCTAACTTAGTCATTAAATTTGAATAAAATGTCTTCTGAACCAGCCGCTCTATTATTTATCACATATACGAATCGGTGCGCAATTGTAGATATGTAAATTCATAATATATAGCGGCACAGCTCCTTATTCAGTGAAACATAATTACGAAACAAATAGACTATTTACCCGACAGCTCTAGAAGGGTTGTTTTTCGAGTAATGTATTAAATGTTTCAGTATCTAAAGGTGCATTTGAACAATTTTGTCTGTTTTTGTGACCTTCTGTAGCCTTTCTACGTGTCAATAAGGATATTTTACACGTATCCATACATTATTTCAATTCCAACTCTGTCATTAAATGAGAATGTTAGCTATTGTAGTGAATTTATAAAAATAGTTAAGTACTTTTAATGACATATAAATGTTGATAAGTGCCTATTATTACAATAAAAATTATACACCTACAAAACCGTTAACCAACATGTTTTTTCCTGCTAATCAACAATATTATAAGGAATGCGATATTAACCAATAGGGAAGGTATTATCGAATAAATTGTTTCAAACGCATGCGGGTACCCGCGGCCCTGTGTCGCAAACTATCTGCTTGCACTGAAGCGAAACAGTAAATCAATTAATAATCAACCGCGATGTGAACTCTGAAATAAAAGTAATTAAGTTCAAGTTAGAATGGACTGTTGAATGACTTATAGAAAATGTTATAATAATTATGCGTTCGAATAATTTAATAGTTGATAGAAAAATGTCGTGAACGATAACGTTTGCTTGGAATTGCTACGGGTTTAAATCGAGTCACGTGTTCGTATTATACACTGAATTTTATCGAATATCAAATTAATGCCGGCGAATCGATTACTTGGAACTTATGCGCAGGTATAATTACGTAATATTTATTCTTCATTTAGTTAAAATTAATGTTTCCTGTCTTATAAAATGAGGATGGCAGACTGAAATTTATTGCAAACTCAACATAAGTTAAATTTTTGCCCCTGAGCCCTGATTTTACCCAAATATAGTATAACCATAATGTACTACTTGATAGAATACACTTAATATTGTATATTTGTAAAATGTATGATATGTAAAATAATGTACAAGGCATTACTAAACTAAAATTATTTTATTTGTGCCTCTGTTTCGTAGCGCGTTGTTCTACAAGTAAACCTATCCATTACTACGCTATCATACTGTCTCCTGCCAAACGTTTTTACATGATGATGCACAAATTATGTGGATTTATTAATTCTTTTTAGTTTTTTGAAGCCGGATTTTAAAGTTTAATAATTAGTAACAAACTAGATTATTTCCTTAATAGTTACATTAAAAATTTCAACCCTATTTACCCACCATAAGGGTAGAATATAATAGTGGTTCTTGAGGTAGAACCTATTTAATAAAAAATATTCATTGTAATCGGTTCGCAATTGGCGAAGATATAGTTTAGTATACATACAAATAAAAACAGACAAGTTACGAACCATCAGTTCTTAAAGTCTGCCAAAAAAAATTGAATTACAATGCGCTAATTAAGCTATTTGATAAGTTAACCCTTTTGTTAGAACGGATGTTAAGACATCTCATCCATCACTTATAACACAATAATTCTAGTTGTCACAATAAATTCCTTTTCATTAGTGTGGGAAACAAACTTTAAATTAGCAGTAATCCAGAATTCAATGAAAGAATCTTTATATTAATACGTGAAGGGAACATTTTGTACCCCTTTTTGCGTGTACGGAGGAGATTGAGATTTGGCATAGTTAAAGTTTGTATGGAGAAGGAGTAATGAAAGCTAAAATGTACAAATAATTCGTGTTACAAATACATTAAATTAAACATACCTACATTGTTTGCGTTCATACCGCCAATGTGTCAGAGTAAGCACAAGCATAATAATGTGTGTTATAACTCCAATGCCAATTTCAAACACTTAGGTTCCAACAGTCTCACATAACAGAGATCGTCGCCAAAGAATGATAAAATGTTGCCATTGACTAAATAAACTGTGAATTTTGTGTGATTTCAAATGTTCCTTTTTCTATAGTGTGTGTGGAGTGGTATCTATGTCAAGGCAAAAAAAAGCGTTTATTTTATATTTTGTATATTAGATATCTGTGTTTTATATATTAATGTGCAGTTAAAAGTGAAGTACAGCTTTCTTAATAAACACACCTAAAAATTTAATGAATAACGATAGAATTTCAACCGCTAGGCGACCACTAGTTTATTCAAATACTCAATAAATTGACGTAACAAGATATTCTCAAAAATAAATTCATAAAAATTCGATATATTCATAAACCTGATGATTATTTTTAATGTAACAGTAAAAACAAACAGCCAGATAACAGAACCCACATAATATGTCATAATCTCAGTGATGAATCAGGATATATATGGTGTTTTATCTTCGCTTTTTTGTCACATTTAATAAAACACAATGACGATAATATACTACTTTAAGTTGATATTACCTAAAAGCTTTAGTTTCCTGCTAAAAGGATTTATAATATTACTTGTATCAAACATTAGTTCTACCGCGTTTACTATGAAACGACGAAAGGCTTTATTAAGGTTCCGAAACAAATTACAGAGACTTCGAATAGATTTTTTGCATCTTCTTCCATCTTATAAAATACCTTTCTATCTATAATATATATTTTATTCGCTTCTTCGTCCTTCAAATTAACTTTATAATCGTATTATATAAAATTAATTTAGATGCGGGTCGATACGTTCAGGCGTCAACGTCAGCGTTAACCCACGCAACCTTTCCTTTATAAATATTGAATATCAATACGATTATTTACGACAGATATATTGAATTTAAATGGGAGATAAAAGATTGAGCTCGATTCCTGTGTAAAGGTCGGTGACAATGGCGCTTTTGTCGAGTCAGCTATTTTATTTGTATGCAAATTATATCTTTAACAAAAGACCGTGATGTTAAATACCTAAAATATACGAAACGAAAATAGTTTTGATACAATATAATTATTTATATATATTTTTATTTTATGTATAATGTAATTACTTTCATATAATTTATTTTATCAGTTATCAGTATTAAATACAATTACTAAACTGTTCACCGCTCTGTTGACTACAATGACATAACATTGATAATATTAGGACAAGGAAATATGTAAATGTTAATCTCTATAAATAAAAATCAATTGCTGTCCGTTAGTCTCGCTAAAACTCGAAACTAGCTCGACCGATTCTGATGAATTTTTTGTGTGTGTTTGATTGGGTCCCTGGATGGTTTGTATTTACAATTGTACCCGGTAGGTGGCGCTGTTGTCGATATCCAGAAATCACCCGTGCGAAGCCGGGGCGAATCGCTAGTAATTTAATAAAATTGGAATTATCACCAATTATATCATAACTCAGAAAAAATTAAGTTTTAGAAATAGAAAACACTGACACTACAAACAAAAAACGCATGTAAGCAAGGGTTTTCAACGCTTACATTTCAAATTCGGTGTCAGTGAGCCCCACCTTCGTGTGAAGAAGGCACGCGACCAGGTAGTCTGCAAGGGTGAGACACCTGCCGAATTTTGACAGAACACGTCACACCTTCTTTAGTGACAGATAACAGGATAAATGGTCAATATGTTTGATTTTTTTTTTATTGAACATGTAGTTGTAATGCGAATAAAATAAACGCCTATGATAATTGTAAATTAAAAGATTTTTTTTTATACGAAAAGGAAAATTCCAAACTGATGAAACTTCCCAGAAAGTTCAGAAATCGTGTAATTTCATCGAAACGAAGCAAAAATAAGTTGGGTCTAAAGTAAGTATCTACTAAAAACATACTATTCTGATGTTATTAAGTGCATGTATTTTATATCAACTTTAGTTCTGTAGCTCAGTCAGCCGAGGAGACATACTAAAAATCAATGTGTTCAACATTTGATTTTCGTCAAACAAGAAAAAGTATGCCAACACTTAAAATATTGCACAGCTAAATAGCAAGTACTATTTGTTATTTTATAATGTCAAATATGAATATAAACATTAAAGGTTATGTCCAAAGAAATAGTAAAGAAACCTAGGTTTGTCCCAGTCGGTTGGGTAAAGTTCGAATAATAATTAAAATTATTATGATTTGTGTTAAATGTGTCAAAAATTCGAAAGCACATATGAAGTAATCATCAGAGACAGTAGATTAATGGCGGTGCGAAGCCGCGGACGTTTATTTTATTTATAAAATATTCGGACTTAACCCAAAAGCATCGGGTAAATTTTTGATTACTACTTCTTCGGGCATTACCCGTTACATAATTTATACACTTGTCATTATAACTTTAATTAGGTATTCCAATAATTTAAAATTTAAAATTTTGTACAACTGACTTCAATATATATTATTAAGGATAACTCAAAAACTATTGGTCAGACCTTGATCAAATTTATATGTGACCACATGAGAAGCACCAGTTTTCAAATAAAAAAAGAATTATTGAAATCGGTTCACGTAGAACAAAGTTATGAGGTAACACACATAAAAAAAACATACATACAGTCGAATTGAGTACCTCCTCCTTTTTGAAGTCGGTAGAAAATAAGATTCATTAAATTAAAAAATACTTCTTTCATTTTCGGATTCTACATCTGATAAAATTTAGTAGGTTTATGTTGGCCTTAGGATAGAGGTTTTCCTTTTTACAAATCCACAATTCAAACTTTAATCACCAACTAAAGTGATGTCTTGCGTCGAAAAGTGTTGTCAGCGCATAAGAACTAAATCTCGAAACTCGCCAATTATTTCAATTAATGAAATGTCGCGTCGACAGGAAAAGGAAGCTCGCGGACGCCTCAGAGCTCCGGTTCTATATTTAGGCCGCGATTGTGCAGTGAGTGACGGCGAGGTTTGATTAATTAATTCGTGAGCTATTCGCCGAGAAGGGATAATAAATTGTGCGTGCTTTTGCCTCCCGTGAGATGTCGCCAGTGGAAGACACACCACTGAATAAATGATATATTCAAACGCTAACATCAAATCCGTCTAGACCGAAATAGATTGCTAACGATGTCTTATACAGGTAAATGAAGTTCTCAGACCCGATAGATCATTAAAATTTTTAGCCCAGAATAACTCAAAGTTTCCATTTTGGCAGGGTAAAGGCATATCGTCAGATACAGCTTTGTACGCTTTGTTTGTTAAATACTATTCCTTTTTGATATATTGTATATCACGATAATTCAAATTGATGAAAATAAAAGATATTACTCTATATAAAGTACAAAATTTCTAAACTAAAGGTCAACTTTTTTGTCAAGACAATATTCCTAGAATTACAAATTAACATAGACGTGGTACTTTTATTCAACAAATTATGAATAGCGACAGAAATGGTTCCGCTAAATAAACAATGCAAAGTCAAATGCCCTAAGTCGGCACAGATGTTAGAAAGGGGCGTCCTTCATCCCGCAATATAAAACCCAAGCCGATTTTTGTTATTAATAATTATCGGCGCCATTTTTAAAAAAATGCCGCCAAGACGACAACGCACATGTTAAACCGAATATCTTTAATGCATCCATTCGTCTTCGCATAATGTGACTAAAACTTTATTTTTATTGTGTACTAGCTGGTACCCGGCACGTTACTGCCACAGAAAAAATAATTGTCGAAATATCGTTTTAAATTTGGAAGAGTCATATTGTTTAATTAGGAACTCTTGGTAGAGAGTAATTGTGTTCTGTGATTAGGAATGATGATACATTCATTGAAGTTGAATGATGTATAACTTTCAAATAAATTTGTCGGTACGATACGCGCGCCACCTATTGTAAGTTAGTTGTAATATGCTTATAACCTCACAAGTGCAAGCAATAAGTTAACAAAGTTTTAGCCGGTAGAATCTACTAGTTAATATGTGCTTTTAGCGCAATCTGATGAACGGTATCTATGGCTGCGCATAAAATACGAACAAACAAAAATTAATTTTTATATATTAGATTATATTAAACTTCACACTCATTTTTGCATTTTATAGACCACAGCTTATTTGGTTATTAATAAATAAATAACAAATATAAAATTATTATGTTATAATTATATGTAAAATATATGGACCTTCAGTAAAGTACAATCAGACTTCAAAACTAAAGCCCTGATTTTAGAAGCTAATGTGATAATTTATTTATTTTTTTAGTTTTGAAGTCGGTTTGTCCTTTTTATATTAGTTGCTGCCGCAGAAGAAATACGAGGGGTGATCCAAAAGTAATGATAATGAAAATAAAACACGGTAATTAAAGTTAAAATAATAATTTATTTATCTACATAGTCTCCTAAAAAATCAATACATTTAGTCCATCTTTTTCTAAACCCAGGATTCCTTTGAAAAAATTCTTTGTCTTGACCCTCCCAAAACGCTTCAACAGCGGCCATTACTTCGCTATCGTCTTCGAATTTCTTGCCTCGGAGGCGTTCCTTGAGCCGAGGAAAGAGGTAAAAATCACTAGGAACTAGATCTGGCGAATAGGGAGAGTGTTCCAGCAGTTCGAATCCCGTTTCTTGAATGGCAGCCATCGCAACTGCGGCTTTGTGAGCCGGTGCGTTGTCTTGGTGAAACAGCACTCCAGCTCGCAGTTTGCCGCGTCTTTTTTCCTTAATGGCCTCCCGTAATCTTCTTATTTGGTCTGCGTAGTAAGAGCCCGTAATAGTGGCTCCCTTTTCCAAATATTCCACCATAATTATGCCTTGAGCGTCCCAAAAAACAGATGCCATAACCTTTCCCGCCGAACTTGAAACTTTGAATTTCTTTGGCGTCGGTGAGGAGGCTCGCTTCCAAGTCATCGATTGTTGTTTCGTTTCAGGATCAAAATGGTGGATCCAGGTCTCGTCCATAGTTACAAAACGGAACAAAAAATTTTCTTCATCTGCTTGGAACTTTTCAAGATTGACCCTCGAAATGTCAACTCGATTTTTCTTTTGCTCGTCGGTTAACATTCTGGGTACCCAACGCGTAGAGACCTTTTTCATATGCAACTCGTTCGCAAGGATTCTTTAAACGCTGCCATATGAGATCCCTGTGACCTCAGCTACATGCCTGATGGTCACTCTTCGATCTGCCAACACAACATCTTCGACTTTTTTCACGTTGTCTTCAGTGAGGGACGTGGATGGGCGTCCTTCGCGATGTTCATCTTCAGTGGATGTTCTGCCCAGTTTAAACTCCTTGGCCCAGCGTGCAACTGTAGAATATGGAGGAGCAGAGTCCCCCAATGTTTCCACTAAGTCACTGTGTATGTCTTTTGAAGACATTTTTTTCAAACAGAGGTACTTGATGACAGCTCTAATTTCGTTTTTCTTCATGTTGATGTTATCTCTTTGACAGTTCGTATTCAAATGAATGTATCTCCCGGAAATCGTGATCTATTTATATGATTTTTTTAGGCTGACGTAGTGAGTATATAAGCAAGCAAAAAATATTTTTTTTGGATTTTTATGCGGACCTGAAGTAACCGATTATCATTACTTTTGGATCACCCCTCGTAATTGCGGAAATGTCGTTTTAAATTTGAAAGAGTTATATTGTTTAATTAGGAATGATTACACATTCATTGAAGTTGAACGTTATATAACTTTCAAATAAATTTGTCGGTACCGATACGCGCCCCACCTATTGTAAGTTAAATGTAGGTACTGTGCCTATAACCTTCGTGCAAATGCAAGCAATACCTAAGATGACAAAGTTTTAGCGCAATCTGATGAACGGTATGGCAGCGCATAAAATACGAACAAACAAACATTAATTTTTATATATTAGATATAATTGCACCCTTTTGTGTGGTTTATGGAATATCACAAACTCAAGGCAACAATAAGAATATCATGTAAATATAATAGTTACATTAAAAGAGTAGCTTAGATATATAGTGTATAGAAGAATTAAAACTTCGACTTCAGAATGAGAAATAATTTTTTTCCCTGTCCGCGAAACAGACAATAGTTAAACAATCGAAATGTTCATATATGATTCATGGGACAGGGAAAGGGTTAAAGTTGGCTTTTACTTTTTGTTAAAATATCTTTTTTTAACCTCCACTCAAAGTGGACTAAGGAATATCATAATATACAGACTAAGTTTTCAAATTCAACAAATGAGACGAGTGGCTTGTGGTAACCAAAACATACTACATATTAGGAAACACTGTAGGTATACTGTATTCTATCTCATTCTCTCGCAGGCTAAATCCTATAGATGTATATGTTTGTCTCTTTTTAGTGTCGCTTTTTTGTTTCATCGAGTTTCAAATCACAACGATTCTAAAACAGTTTTCACTTTAAAAAACATACAGTCGAATTATAAGCTTCCTCCTTTTTTATAATCGAGTAAAAACACACTTTATGTGCAAAACTAGACTATATTATATTTACTTTTAACTCATATAGTTTACAAAACAATAAACACTAGGTAGTTAATACAAATAAATTACAATCATGATGGAAAGAAAATTTACCTGCCCTGTTAAACATCTCCCCCTCTTCATAATTCTATTGCAACCCGTCCGTGTACATTCCAAATATGCGTTTAGATCCTCGAACAATGTTATCACTAAAACAATTGAATTCGAACGTAGGTAAGCAACCTTTTATATAGAAATAAAAATAATAACGTTAAAATCACGCCAGGTACCTACTTTCCAACATTTTTCGAAGAAGACTCATTAGAAGTCACTGGTATCTATACTAGTGACTTCTATGTTACATTAGGAAGTAGTGGTTAAATAGTTTAAGTTTGTCCAACTAAGGGTACATGTTTTTCTAATATACTAGCGATCCACCCCGGCTTCGCACGGTTGGTTTCTGGATCTCGACAGCAACGCTACCTACCGGATCCAATTGTGAATCTAAACCATTCTCTAATCAACTTAATTACACACATAAAATTTCATCAAAATCGTTCCAGCTCCAACCGTTTAGGAGGAGTTCAGACACATACACACGGACAGAAGAATTATATAACATACAATATACATGTATTATACATATAAACCTTTCTTTTAAATCATTCTGTCTATTTATGATAACTGCATCAAAATTCGTTGCATAGTTTAAAATACCTAAGCGTACAGACGGCACGAAGCGACTTTGTTTTATACTATGTAGAGAAGAGATTACACTGTATTGTACCTTATCTTTCATTAGTCGCTCAACATAAAAAAGGACGAAAAAGGAGGAGGATAATAATTAGACTGTACATCATAAATAAATATAACATTTTTGTATTTGTTTATCTTCTATGCGTTCCGATATCAGCTTTCATTAATCTGTCTTTTTTAATATAGTACGTGAGGGTAATATGGTCATCCGGTTAATATGGTCACTTTCTTATAACTCAAAAACTATAGCCTTGTTTGCATGGATAGCTTTGTGATACGATAGTTCTTCATCAGTCAATCAAATAATAAAGAGTCAAAAGGGCGTTGCTTTATCAACGCCATTTTAACAGTTGACATTATAGTACATATTTTAGTTGATTTTAGTAATGTGTAGTGTAGTTATAGTTTTTTTCAGTTGATTTTTCGAAGTGTTCCTAATCATTGCCCAAGCTTGTTTGCTATTTTTTTCTTAAATTAGGTATAGTTTACAACTTTGTGTTTTTGTCGCTGTCATCCTCCTAGTTTTGGTTTTATAGGGCGACAAAGCTTTAGGTGACCGTATTACCGTCACGTACCTTAGTTGTAATTTAACAATTTTCCTGTCCCCAAAAAAGACACAATAGTGAAACAATTTAAATGTTCATAAGACTCGTGAAACAGTGAAATGGACAATATATGAAATGGATATTTGTTTGTCGCCTTTATGCGTTCCTATTGCAACCGTCCGATTATGATAAAACTCTAGTGAGTTATAGTTATATAGTGTTGTGTGTGCGACCGCGAGGGTTTCCGACAAAAAAAATTGTTTATTTGTTTGTTCATCTTCAATGCATTCCTATACCATTCGTCCGATTAAGATGAAACTTTAAAGAGTTGTTTAGAGAGACATTGGAAGCCATGTCGGCACTGCAAAACAATAAAATAACGGTGAAAATAGAAGGTACAACTTAACAATTAAAACTCGCACTTCTCACCAGATTTTGTTCATCAGTTATGTGTGTGCGACGCGGCTTATAGCGAAGGTGAAAATATCTTTGTATTCGGTTTTACTTACTATGTATGTTGTAATAAATTATGAATAAAATCAAAATAACATTCCATTTCCTACAAAAGTCGTAATGCTATCTCTTTCTATCTATCAATTTCGTTTTGATACCTATCCAGTTATAGGCTAAATAAAAATATGTACCAATAATGAAAATTTGATTAATGATACTCGTTAGAAAAATCGGATAGTATAAACTGCGTTGGGATAATATAATCTTAGAAGAGTTCCCTTTCAGTGTGCGCTGTACTTCTTAAACCCCGACGAAAGCAGAGGGGTGTTATATGTTTGTAGGGTGTATCTGTGTGTCTATCTATGGCATCATAGCTCCTGAACGGATGAACCGATTCTGATTAGGTTTCTTCGTTTGAAAGGTGTCTTAATCGAGAGTGTTCTTAGTTATGTTTCAAGAAAATCTGTTCAGCCGTTTGAAGATAATCAACTCTTTTTGTTTCGGGTTTTATTTTTTATTTTAGTTATTATCTATTATAAGTAAGCCAGTGCTTTACTACTATCCCACAACTTACCTCATAGTAAGTGGTGATGTAGCCGAGAGCACTGACTTAGCTTAAATTAACAGAAGCTTTGTCATTCATCCTTTTAAGATATCTACATTGTAATCGGACGGAAAGAAATCTGGTGACATAATATTCCACTCCATTGCTGTGCACAGTACGAAAGAGTTTTTTTTTAATCGTTTGATTCAAATGTACTGTTACAACAAATTATGCGGTAAGCTAAGAGGCAGAGTCAAAAACACTAAGACAATCACAATGTATTGCTAACAGAACCACAACGATAAACTTGTCTTTGGACAATGAGGGCTGATAATCTTCCGCTCACCAGATGTCGCTTGTTGGGACTTAGGTGAAGTTATTTGTTACACAATATCATTATAATTGATAAGTTGCATTTTAAATAAGAGTTTATCGATTTCTAGATTGTGTACATCCAAAAACATTGCCTTAAAATAAAATATAAGTAATATTTCGGATAAAAAAGACTATCCCTTACATTTTCTTAACAAATTGACTTACCCCGCCATCAAATCTATCAAAAATTTCACCACATTGCTAAGTGGCGCCGCTCTCGCGGCTGAAATAGTCGTGGAATCCCTCAATGCCGGCTCCACCGTTTACCACTTCATAAAAGTATGCATTCATTTTTTGGGTTTAATACAATAATGTAATAATGTGTAGTTGTGTTGTAATTTTGTGTAGTTATGTTGGTTTTGCAAATAAAAAATAAATCACCATCATCTGACACAGATTAGGGGATAATCTGTGACTACTGAATATAGGCCTTCCCCAAACATTGCTCATAGGGGGGATTTGCCATAATATCGGCGACAGTAGCCTCAACATACTGCGACTGAAAACCGCGGACATCTAGAGTTGATCCTATCGAGCTAGTGAAAAACTAGTTTAGCCCTGAGAGAACTTGTCTGCCCTAAAATCGATTTGCAAGAAATGTTTTGTAAAATATTAAACATTTTTTTATCAAAAACCTACTGTAGTCCAAAAGTAATTTTAATTATCAATTTTGGTCTAATCCACCGATATTTTCAGTCAAAACTTCTTTTTTTTTATAGGATAAGGGTGACAGACGAGCACACAGTCCACCTGATGATAAGTGGTTGCTGTGGCCCATAGACATCTACATCTATCTTCGATTACGAATCAAAATAAAGATGCGTTGTCACCCGTGGGACTAATGATGAAATGCCTCGTTTCCAGTAAAAAGGGTCTCTGGTTCTCTACACTCACCATACAAAACACAGCAGTGTTAAGCTGCTAGTTTACGCTGGTATTCTGTGAGAGCGTGGTCCTTCCCCGGTCGAGCCGACCCATTCGTGCTACAACTATACTACTAATGGCTGCACCATGGCTCTACCACGTTAAAAGTTTCAATAAAACGTCAAAAATTTAAAAAGTCTTCTGTTATATAATATTTATTTTATCTAAAATAGCAGCGGTATAATAAACGTACAGGTGTTATGTTATTTAAACCGAAAACATTCGCCTATCTTATCATTAGAATCTCAAAAAAAGATCATTACTGATACTGTATGAGTAATAAAATTTGTTAAGCCTACATAGTAGGTTCTCAAATATTTTATCAACGGAATAATGCAAACGTATATTTTTATGAAAATATTCCATAAAGCATCAGAATCCCAAACATAATTTGCGCAATTTTTTTTCGATGAAAGCTATTAAAAACGAATCGATATACTGTAAAGATACAGGTGCAACATATACAAGCAAATATTTAAAAAAAACACATTCAAATTAAAAAGATTAAAGACCTAAAAACGTTATTTCAAACGCACTTTTCTTGCATAATGTGTATACGTGATGGTTACCTATGTTGCTGAAAATGTAAACGTCATAACACAACCAATAAATTATTCAAGCTCTGAGAAAACTTTCGAATAGGTAGGTATGGGTGGAAACTATTGTAGTTATTAATTATGCAAGGCACAATAAGTTGCTCTCGCATACACAGAAGCATAACCTATCAATTGCACAAAATTATTGACTTTGGTCGGGATTCGAATCCATGACCCACGACCCCCGCTTACGCAGGTCGATGCAACAAACACAATATTACTATAATATATGGACAGTATTCTATTACTCACATTCCTGTGGGTATATAGATAATTCTTATGACATACAAACATCAAAACAACAAAAATCTAAAACAGACTGTTTTAATCTGGTTTTAATATGAAACCCAAGGAGCCAACACAACTTAGGTATAAATCTAATTTAAGTTTTTTATAATTGAAAAAGTCTATATAAAAAAAATGCATTACTTGTAGTAGGTAAATAAACAGTGATAAATATTTAGCCTAGATATTAAGTATTATAAATTACATTCATTATCTACCGTACTTTTAAATTTCTCATTAAAAAGTCAATAAGCATCATAAACTTAAGTTAAATCAGTTGTTAAAATAAAAATTAAAAAATGAGAATAAAATTTATATTCTCATGTCCTGCTTAAAAATCGTACAGATTAAAAACGATTTTTGGAAAGTTTTGTTGCTTTCCAAAAACAGGTCAAGCTCGTAAGTAACTTAACAAGTACTTAGTATGGTAATATGGTGTATTTCTTTCGCGAAACAGGTATTAACAATAACAGAAAATGAATCAAACTCACCACTGGACTATCGTCGCCAAGGTCGGAATCACGGTCGGCGTCGGCCATGGCGTACGCCGGCACCGGCTCACGATTCTTCACCCGAATCTTGGCGGTTTTCTGCGACACGGGCAAGGATAACACGCCACACGGCGGCACGTGTTCACACGCAACACACACGCACGGTCATACAACGGGACGATCGCGGAGGAACTTACAGGATACGAGCGACACCGCGGCTTGCACGGAATGGTATGGCGAGTCGCCGACCTAGCGCCCCCTCTCTACCGAAGCCCCGCCTTAAGGCGTCCCGCATCACGGCGAATCAAACCGCGCGATATCAAACTGATATTTCAGTTATACGCTCCGCCCGTTTCGTTTATATCGTTTTTATTCGGACTATAAAATAATCGCAGCGTTTCGATAGCTCTGCAATTATTATTGTCTGTGACTGTTATTGTAATGCATCGTTACGGCTTAAGAGCGTTGCGCTCAAATTACTTGTGTTAAATGATGCAGGGTTATTACTTATTATTATTGCTAGTTAAGTTTTTTATGTGATAGGTATATTATTATTGCTGCTCAGTGTATTTCCACGGGTATTTTTAACATATTCAATAGACATCTTTAAAGCTTTTCACCGAATGTATGAAATTCATTAAATATAAGCACAGTAAATAAGTAAATAATAAGTACATAAGCCCTGCTTGTTTTAGATTATAAGATACAAGAGCTAGTTTTAAAACACAGAATCTCTATAAGTCTTACTTAGTTATAATTTCATTTATATTATAAAGTAACTTAAGGGAATACCTAGGACCTAATATTACTGCAAAGCTGTAGGTTTTTAGATACACAAAACTCAGTTTAATGTTATTAGGTCTTTACCTAAGAAAACGTATTTTAACTGGCCACTAAAAAAATTATTTCTATTTAAAAATCAGTTATTCATTTGTTTACTTGGGATTTGTTTTTCTGTAATTTCGCTATATTTTTAACCACGGACTCTCGTCTCGCTTCGTGTTTTTTTTAAATTTTTAATATGAGTTCTCACATGAAAACAAATCCAAAACTGTAAATTACCTATTGGTTCAACCATTTTCACTCTGGAAATTTTGACCTCACAAATGAACCTCGAACCACCAGGAGAAGAAGTTTGATAATGACGAACTGAAGGCGATAGTGGAAGTGGATCCGTCTCAAAATGCGGCTGAGCTAGCGATGACTTTTGTTGTTAGAGTCAAAACAATATGAGATCGCAGCAAATCAGTAAAATAAAGAGGCTTGACAAATAATACCTGGGTACCTCACGAACCTCATTTGCAATTTTATGTGCTGATTTACCACGTGCTCGGCGGTGAAGGAAAACATCGTACAAGTCTGAAAAATAAGAAAAAATTTTTCGAAGACATGTGAAGTTCGCCAACACACATTGGGGCAGCGTGGCGGACATTTCCTTGCCCTAAAACCCTCTCAGAAGTGAGAGAAGGCCTGTGCCCAACAGTGGGACGTACATAGGCTATAACTTTACTTTTACTTTACCTCACGAACTTGTGACGCACAGTAAGAGGCCATTTTGATAGAAAATTCGGTATTTTAGATCGAGTTGTTACTGCAATGAGAAGTAGATCCTTTACGACAATCGCAAGGATCATCACAGTGGTTGCTTAACTCCAGGTGCCTAGGTCAAACAACGCCCAAAACATAAGATTGGCTCGAAGAATCTTACAGTGGCAATTTGGTGGTCTACATTTGATGCTATTCACTAAAACTTATTGCAATCTGGTGCCAAAGTTACTTCTGACTCTTATTGTCAAGAATTGCAAATGATGGTGGAGAAACTGTGAGCTTGTTTGTCACCATTATTCTATAAAAAGATTTTTATGTTATTTTACGCTGGTATTCTGTGAGAGCGTGATCCTTCTCCGGTCGAGCCGACCAATTAGTGGTACAATACCTATCTGAAGCATTGCTCTACCACGTATTAGACTGGCACTCAAACAACCCAGATTGACTTCATGACAATGCCCGACCACGAATTTAAGGACTGGAAAGTATGGTGGATGACTCTTTCTCATCCACCATATTCTCCAGACCTTGCCCCAACAAATTTCCACTTTTTTTGAAGCTTAGATAACTTTTTGATTTCATTATCATCATCATCATCATTACAGCCCTTCACAAGTCCACTGCTAAACATAAGCCTCCCCCAAGGAATGCCACAAAACACGGTCTTGAGCTACCTTCATCCATCGTCTTCCTGCATGTCTTACCTGGTCGTCACTCCATCTAGTAGAGGGGCACTTCGCCTACCGGTACGAGGTTGCCACTCGAGAACCTTTCTTCCCCATTGGTTATCGTTTTTCGAGCTATATGGCCGGCCCATTGCCACTTTAGCTTACTAATCCATTAGGCTATGTCGGTTACTCTGTTTCTACTACGGATACGGATACGGATATTTCTAAGTTTATCACTCAGAGAAACCACGAACATAGCCTTCTTCATAGCTCGCTGATCGACCTTGAGCTTCCTATAGGCATAAAACGGCCAGCAGGGAAAGATCACGTCTCAGATCCATAAGTCAACACTGGCAACAGACTCACATAGCAAGCACCTATATTATCAAACTGACCTTAAAATGGCAAGAATGTGTTGATATTTTAGGTAAATATTTTCGCTTTTATTTTTCTTGCAATTGTTTTTTAAATATTATATTTTATATACAAAACAGCAAATTCATAGGTAAGGACTTGATAGGTTAAATAGGTTCTTTTCTGCCGCCACTCTCAGTTATCGCTTCAGTAAAATTAACTTGAATAGTCAAAGTGGACAAACTACAGGGGCACGTTAGCGTTATAGCATATTAGCAGTTATGTTTTTTCATAATCATTAGTAACATCATCATAACAGCCCATCCACTCATGAACATAGGCCTACCTAAGTAATGCCACAAAGCACGGTTATAATTCCTACGCCACCTGCATACTTCAAGTTCTGCATTTCTTACCAGGTCATCACTCCATCTCCATCTAGTTGGGGCACCACACACTTTAACTATGTTATTGTATTCTTTGTTTTTTACCTACCAAACATAAGCCGGTACCTGACTACTATCTCAATTGACGATAAATGGTTATGTAGCCAAGATGGTAAACTACGCTAACCCTAATCATTCTTGCCTTGTTTATTCTTATAGCACAATGTTTATATAACTTATTATTCACTCTTTGCACACTAATTTTATGCACTTATTCTACTTTACCATGCTTCTTTATTTCTAAGTCGAGAATCGACGTGGTAGAGCCACGCTGCAGCTATAATACGGTTGCAGCACGAATTGGTCTGTTGGACCGGGGTACGACCATGCTCTCACTGGATACCAGCGTAAAATGGTAGTTTAATGCTGCTGTGTTGCGTATGTTCTTTTTTTATGCGTACTGGCTGTAATAAATCATTCCCTTTGTGCCAACTGTAATCGATATTTTTTGTATCATTTTCTGAAACTTTTCGTAACAAGTTTGTCCATTCCAATATTTTTCCTTGTCTCTCGGAGTTGTCTAACATAGAATTCTACATGGAGTTAAGTCCATCACCCTTTATTTTCAAGTTTACATTAAATTCAAGATTAAATATATTTAAAAATATAGCTCATATGAATAATCATCATAGATATGCTTTTTAATCAATATTACTTATAAGGGAACTCGTGTTACCCCGAACACTACCCCTTACGTAATAAATCATAACTTATAATAAACTGTGTTTTAAATTGTTGTAGCATTTTTTACAGGATAAGGGTGACAAACGAGCACGCAGTCCACCTGATGGTATGTGGTTGCTGTAGCCCATAGACATCTATCTTCGATGACGAATCAAAATGCAGATGCGTTGTCACCCGTAAGGACTAAGATGAAATGCCTCGTTTCCAGTAAAAGGGTCTCCCCTTTGTACTATCTTAGTCCTCAAGGGTGGCAACACATCTGTACTTTTTAATTCTTAATCGAGGATAGATGTGGTTGTCTATGGGCCTTAGCATCCACTTACCTATTATACCACTTACTATTTGCACACCACACTGTGGTAGAATACACGATAACCTACTGTAAATTTTACTAACACCTAACTCACTGTATTCACAAATAAATAAATGAATTTGAAATTTGAATTTGAATTACCGTCAGGTAAACTGTGTGCTCGTTTATCACTTTTGGTGATTGTAAATAAATTCGGGAAAACGTGTGCAATAAGTTCGTATTGGATGGATGACAAAATTAATGTGAAAATTGTATTTTGCCATTTGCATCCGTTTCCCATCGCTTGACAAGTCTCTTCTTCGCTGCGGTGTGGGCGCATCGAAATCAGTCAATTTTTTTGCTAGATATTGTCATCATTATTATCATCTTCAATTGACTTTAACGCTTAATTAAATATTTTTTAGAGGATAAGGGTAAACGAGCACAAAGTCCACTTGATGGTAAGTGGTTGCTGTGGCCCATAGACATCTACATCTATCCTCGATTACGAATCAAAATGCAGATGCGATGTCACCTGTGAGGACTAAGATGGAATGCCTCGTTTCCAGTAAAAAGGGTCTTCGGTTCTCTACACTCACTATACGAAACACAGCAGCGTTAAGCTGCTATTTTACGCTGGTATTCTGTGAGAGCGTGGTCCTTCCCCGGTCGAGCCGACCCATTCGTGCTACAACTGTACCAGTTATGTAGCTACAGCATGGCTCTACCACGTAATAAATAGCTCTACCACGTAATATATGCGTGCTTTTATGACATCTTATGATAATACGTCCTTCTATTTATCCCGTAGCTGGAGAGGAACCATCACGAGCTTAGTATTAATGCTTGGCATGGTTTTTATTTATTTATTCATTACAGACTATCAAAAATTCACTGCTAAACATATACCTCCCACCTTATGTCATTATTTTATACATATCTATAGATATAATAAGCACACACACCCTTAAACACGGAATTTGAATTTAATTCGGCAAAATTTATATTCCACAGCAACTATGCATTTTGCCGGGATAAAAAGTATTTTTCATGTAATATCAGGACCTAGAAGATATCTGTGCCAAATTTCATCAAATCCGTTCACCCGTTTTAGTGTGAAAAAAGAATTACCGTATTAAAACAATTACCGCATATAATTCCCTCTGTAGAAATATGCTAAATAGCTATAGCTACAAAGCTATATCTATCCAAAAAATCCGTTGTTACGTTACTGCGTAAAAGAATGACATACCAACAAACACTTTTGCGTTTATAATATTAGTGAAGTGTTTATTTGTTTATTTTATTGTGACGAAGCGACGGAAGACAACATAAGCCGAGGGATAGCAGCGCTGGTTTTCAGTCGACCGCAAGCTCTCTCTTAACTCTTACCAGCGCCAGACAGCAGTGCTACTCTACATAGGGTGTATTGGCTTCCAGTTTGAGGAGTATAAGAGTCAGTATAATTAGAGATTGTGAGGCATATCACCTTTTTCATCATCATTATAGGCATAATCGTGTGGAATTACATATAAAAGCATAAGCACCGATATAACAAAGTATAATTTATTGTTTTGGTTAAACTTTACTTTAAAAATTTTTCAAATGAATTCTTTAAAATCGATGCAATGGTCAGAATGACTCGATGAAATCTTTATTATTATTTTTGTTATTTTGCTGAAGAGCTTGATTCATATTAATTATTTATATACAATAAATAATTAAAAATATTAGAATATCAAAAGTTTTTTTTATCACGTTTGGGTCCCGTTTTCCTAGTCCTAGTCCTAAAACATAAAACATATTAAATTAAGTGTACTTGATCCCCTATTTTACCACTCTTAGGGGTAGAATATTTCTAAATTTATATGGGACCACCCCTAAACTGTATCTAAATAATAATAAAAAAAAAGAAAAATCAAAACCAATTCATGACTGAAAAATACAATCGAATTGTATGCCTCCTCCTTTTTAAAGTCTGTTAAAAAGTAGCCGACACGACTACGAGATTGTAAGCCGATTTTGATGATTCTTTTTTTATTAAATAGGTTATACTTGAACGGTGATTCCATACAAATTTGAGGAAAAAATTTCACCCCTAAGGGTAAGCAGATAAATAACTTCTTTTTTAGCAATTTGAAATCATCTTTTACTTTTTGTTAAAAGTTATAATTATTTTCAACAGTCTCGCTGTACTCCAAACTTTATAATTTTCTTCTACTATTTTACGTCGCTGTAACGTAAATTATTGCGCTTCGTTTCGGTTCAGCCTTTTCCGAGAAATCAGTGAAGTTACGCATGCACTTGCGTAATTCATAAAAATAACATACGCGTCAAATATAGAACCTTCTCGATTTTTTTTATTCGGTTAAATATAAGTTAATGATACAACGCTATAGCTAAACAAGCAATAGTAATAACGCAATAGTTTATAGGACATTAAAATGTGTGACAAAATTGTATATAATACACAGGAATATAACAAGTAAATGGCAATTAAACGTAGTACAAAACACGAAACTCGAGACTTAGGGTACATAGGTTCAGACAGCAGCAATTAATACGGCCAGCAGATCAATCGCTTGTCGAACACTGCACACTGGACCTGTTCGCCTTGGTACACAAGTTATATGCGACTAGCGGACGCAACAGAATTATATTATTATTATTAGTTCATGTTCTTCGTTAAGAAAAATGCAAAAAATTGGCGTCTGAAAGATGTTATTCATATGTCAATTATATTTTTCTTGTGTATATATAATCGAATTTAAATAAAATCTCAGCTATGTTTGTAAAACAAATATAACAAATATTGTAAAATTTTAATTATTTGAATTTCAATGAAGATTTTGTTGTAAAAGTAACATTAAATTATACAATATATATTGCCGTAATAAAAAAAAACTAATAATTTTTAAGATTTAATTCAGATTGCCTCATAGGGAGGATATATTTCATAGTTGTGACGCTTGGCAGGCGGGTTAGCAACCGCAGATTTTTTTTCTAGTTGGCATAAGTAAGATACTGCTGCCCATGTCACCCACACGACGACTATATTAAATATTAACAAATAATTTTTAATTAATCATGTAACAGGTAATGAACGAACGTTTTTTACTAAACGTTAACAATTAACGAGTTTCTGACGACTAACTCGTTGTGGAAAATATTGTTGCGCGCCACTATTAATGTCTTGAACATGGCAACACTAGTTACCACTAGCGCCCTCTAGTATCGAGTAGCAGAACTAGGAGAGTCAAGATCCTTCTAGAAATTTCGGGACCGATATGTACTCGAACATTCTATATATTTCTACAGTAGAAGGTTCTGGAAAGTATCTGAGGCGCTATATAAGGCCGGTATAGACCACGACCGAGTTAGTATTGAATTGGCGATACCAGCGAAGACTTCGAAGCGATACAACTGCGAACTTAAGCGATCTGTAGTAAAATTGTGTTCTGTTATTAGTGTGGTTTAAAGTTGTAATTAGTGTTGTGTAATTAAAGTGTCAATTTTGGTAATTCACTCGGCAGTTTTTAATTGTCACGAACCCCAAGCTCGTAACAATATATCAAAATATGCTGAATCCTAATCTCACAAGCTTATGATGGGGAGCAACATATCTAGTATGACGGTTTCAGTGTATCCTAAATCTTAATTAAAATGAGCGACTGTTTTAATTGAGTTTTCTATGCCCGAAATATATTATTAAGTTTGCTTTGTACCTTTTTCTACATCACATAAATATAACATCAAAATTACAACTAAAGGGTAGTAAAAATTTACCAAAATCTTTTAGAAATATGTTTGACATAAGCTAGGTCATGAAATAATTTTTTGCGAATTAATTATGTCTGACATAATGCTCCGCCATTCATCTTGTAACTTGCGCTAAGCGCCTTGGTAATCGCTCCGGGCTGATTGATGAAGCTCCCCCTCCACGCCGCACTCAGCCGCCGCCGTTTACACCGAGTGATCCATGACTATGAGATCTATTACCCGGACTATATTACAGCGATGCTTTTATTTTAAATATTAAATAATGCGAATTATATGCCTTAAGAACTCTACGTCGTGAAGTATCGCCGCACCTTAGCAAGGACACTTAACTTCCTTTCAGATGCTCAGTCTCAACTCCACCACCAATAAACACTCTTATTAACCACCCAAATCAAATTTTCGCAAACCACCCATCCCGGCACGAAAGCTATATACCTATCTTAGAAATTTAAAATGCATGGCATGTAAGATCCACCAATTTGCACAAGAGCATCGTTTCGGAATTTTTCCTACTCCCTAATTTAAAAAAAAGAATGCATTTTAAAATCAATTGGACGTAACCTACCGTCAGAAAGTTTACCAATCTACGATTTAAAGTTTTACTTTACAGATTGCTGCCAGATAATCAAAAAGTATTTGAATAAACATAAGAAAAATGTAAAACTAATGAAAAATATGTTTAAAATTAGAAACCTGACTATACCATGAAAGAAACTTATAACGGAATACGAATACCAAAAATTTTGATATAAGTATTTAATTTTTGAATAATATTTTGGTGTCATTAAACGAAAACTAGGTACCTACTATTATATTTTAGTATGTTGAATCTTGGTTGTAGAATTTTCAAGAACAAAGGCATATCAGATACTCTTGGATGGCATAATATTTAATATTTATCTAATATCACCGTTACAGATTATTAAAGTCCACTGCTGAACATAGGCCTCCCCCACAGATTGCCTCATAGGGGATATTTGCCAAAGTTACCACGCTTGGCGAGCGGTTTGGCACCACAGTTTTTTTTATTTTTAATCGTTATTAGAAAGACGCCGCTGCCTATCTCCTGTTGCCTCTTACGATACCCGAGGGATGATATACTTACACTGCCACTACACGGTACGGCATAATATTCAGCGCCGTCTTAGACCCGTTGGGGCTCCTGTGTCTGTCATGGGGCTATTGACAATAGGCAATAGAAATGGGACTAGGAACTGGGGGGCCCCATGGATCGCGGGGCACTTGCCCAGTGTGCCCATGCGCGAAGATGGACAGAGTATTTTGATTTAAGTGACTTAGTTTAAATAAAATTAGTACATTAAAAAGCATAATTTCCAATTCCTACCTAGTACTACCACGTCACTCCATTTAGCGAGGTGTCACTCAACACTGCGCTTGCCAGTACAACGATGCCATTCGAGAACCATTCTCCCATCGGTTTTCGGTTCTTCGAGCTGTATAAGCCGGGCTATTGCCACTTCAGCTCACTGATCTAATGGGATATGTCAGTTACTCTTATTCTTCTGCGGATATCCTAACACCTAGTCTTATTTAATACAAGTAATATAGAAAGGTGGCGTAAGAAAGTCAATCACTTAATTTTGTCACGATGGTGACGCGTCTATGGGAAATGCCAGCAAAAGTTCGCATGGCTTTCGTGAGATGGCGTTATAACCATTTCGTTGATAATAATTATTTCTTTTTATTTATTAAATGTCGTTGATGTCTTTTATAGTTATATACTTTAAAGATTAATATTATATTATGCAAAGTAGTAGTATAAAAACATGTGTATAAATAGTGCTGTTATTTACCAAATAATTATCAATTTAAAATGAGTCTTCATTTGATTACTAATGTAAAACCAAGTCGTATAGAGACGACGTGTAAAAACAATAATCAGTAAGTACCTACTGCGGGGCATCGGCATTCCTCACTCCGCCCCAACCCTCCGGGACAATGATAAATTAACAATATTATTGAACAGCGAGACTCAGCGAGAAAATTAAATTAGTCAAACACGTCCTTTATTGCTGTGTAACACAATTTGCCATGTTAAATTTTAGAAAGTTTGTCAGAGTTCTCTGACATTTTTACACATGTTTCGTGCACCGCAGTTTGTGTTTTTACATTAACCAGTGAAGGAATTATTATCCATTATTTGCAGCCTTGTCGTAAGGAGATCGTTTTTCTTGAGTGTTACCAGATATAAGCTATTTATACTTTGTTTGCATGGTTGTAGTTGTGTATTAATTGTCAATGAATAAAAATAAAGTGTATAAATATATTAATAAAATTAGAACTTACTACAAAGTACAAACCACAAACTGAAAACGGCGAAGACATTATGTCTGGCGTATGGGGATTACAAGAAAGCCTTTAATTTTGTCGAATTTCGAAAGGTGGCATAATCGCTGGAATGGCTTAGCGACTATATTCAATAACCTTAACACAGTGAGTCCCAACGAGAAGTAGTTAGGAACATGGACAAGGCACATACCGGAGTTTATTGAGAACACTACACTCAAACTTGTTGATGGTTATATGCTTACCGTATACCTAGGATAAAAATGATCGACTAGATCCAATAGTCCAACTTCAATGGCCAGGAAATTGCAACATAACTAGAATCTTAATATGTGTACCAGCAATGGGGGTTGCCTGTGATAAACTATGGCATGGAGATATGATAGTCACTGCTTGTCGTGTAAGAAAGCTCTATGTCCATCTACTACGGAGAGGACAATGCGCAGTACGATACATTATCACGTATTAGGCAATTATCACGAATATGCTACACAAACTGTATGCCGACTATCAAGTCAATTTTAAATACTTTATTATACACAATTATTTAAACATTATGTTGCACTGTCATGGCGGCGAAAGAAAATCCATCACCCCATTTCGTGTCATGGGTTCAAGAAACGTTTATAGAAAATGCCTGAAACTTCTTGTGGCTTCTGATAGCTGGCGATATAACCATTCCGCCAGTTTTAACGTGACGCATGATGAGTAATGCAAATATTTCCTGCAAAAGTAGAGGTTCATTTCCAGATGTGACCTTACAGGCTGACGAAGAAAAATAATTATTATACGTGGTAGAGCCACGCTACAGCTATATTATGGTTGTAACATGATAAGAAGAATTATTATACGTGGTAGAGCCACACAGCAACTACATTATGGTTGTAATAATTATACACGGTAGAGCCACGCTACAGCTTTATTATGGTTATAATAATTATACACGGTAGAGCCACGCTACAGCTTTATTATGGTTATAATAATTATACATGGTAGAGCCACGCTACAGCTATATTATGGTTGTAATTATTATACGTGGTGGAGCCACGCTGCAGCTACATTATGGTTGTAATTATTATACGTGATGGAGCCACGCTGCAGCTACATTATGGTTGTAATTATTATACGTGATGGAGCCACGCTGCAGCTACATTATGGTTGTAATTATTATACGTGGTGGAGCCACGCTGCAGCTACATTATGGTTGTAATTATTATACATGGTAGAGCCACGCTGCAGCTACATTATGGTTGTAATTATTATGCATGGTAGAGCCACGCTACAGCTATATTATGGTTGTAACATGAAAGAAGAATTATTATACATGGTAGAGCCACGCTGCAGCTACATTATGGTTGTAATTATTATACGTGGTAGAGCCACGCTGCAGCTACATTATGGTTGTAATTATTATACGTGGTAGAGCCACGCTGCAGCTACATTATGGTTGTAATTATTATACATGGGGGATGAAGCTGCTCGCGTCCGTAGGAATTACTGGAATCCTGATTCCCACGTATCACCTGGCTAGTGCTAAACGTTTAGCACTACATACTGGTTGTAGGTTGGTCCTCTACTAGTGAGAGGCCTGTCCGAGGGTTAGTTACCACCCACCTGGCAAAGACATACCGAAAAATGATTCAAATCGTGTTCCGGTGTGATGTTAGGTGAAACCCATTTCTTAGGGAGAATGGGTCTGGACAGTTGTGTTGCGCATACGAATCGGTTGCGACGTGGCCGTTTCTTAGTGTAAAGTGCCTAGTTATGGAGATTAGCGGGATCCGAAGCACGGTTGCACCGCTGGCCGACCGTAGATAGTTGGGGGCCCAATTAATGAGCCAGCCACTCATGAAAGGCTGCCCCGCCATCTTACGAAAAATCCTGAGATGGCTCCACCATGTTGGTTGACGACCGGAGGAGAGAGCCTGGTGGCGATTTCCAGGGGGGTTCGGGCGTTCCCGCGATCTCCATGCTAGGTACCATCAATGCTGTGACTCTGTTTGCTTTCCTAGGTTATATGTGTGACGCCTCGTCCATTTGCCATTCTCTCAACCTATTCACTCCCACCATTTATGAAAAAAAGTAAAAAGAAGAGCAAGTCTGTACAGCGGTTGCACTCCCTCTCCATCAAAGTGCACCTCACAAACATCCGAGGCCTGCTCTGTAATCTCAATGCAGTCCACTACCACCTTGAGACTAACAAGCCGCACTTACTCTTCTTGACTGAGACGCAGATCAGATGTCCTCTAGATGCGGCGTACCTTGGCTACCCTGGGTACACATTGGAGCGTAATTTCCATCAGCGCGCCGGTCTGTGTTTACGTCCGCAACGATATCTGCTGTAAGCGTCTCTGTCACCTTGAAGACCCCACTTTCTCTACGATCTGGGTATTGATAGACACAGGAATGGATAAAATTATTTATTCTTGTGTCTACCGATCGCACAGCGGTGACTAAGAGACAACTAGGCTGTTTGAACACCTCAGTGAAGCCTCTGATGTGGCTCTAAATCGGTACCCTAATGCACAGTTGGTTTTTCTGGGGGACTTTAATGCCTGTCATCAGGACTGGCTGTTCCCATACCAGAAGACCGACCACGATGGGAGAAAGGCGTGGAATTTTGTCTTGCCTGGTACAACAAGCGACTAGGGTACCTGATGTGAATGGGCACACAGCCAACTGCCTCGACCTTCTGCTGACGACCGATCCAGATAGGTGCGATCTCATCCAGATTGGGATGAGATGTGGCATTTCTTTGCATCTTATCCTTGGCGGCAGGTCTGCTTCTCGTCTGAAGACCCGTCGAGCTGCGCGGATGCCATAACCGATGTGATACGTCTACGGTGTGGTCGATGTCGTACGTATACGGTGGTAAGCTCGCCCACGGTTCAACGCCGAGTGCGCACGTGCTGAAAAGCACAAACATATGGCGTACTTATCCTGGGTCGATGCTCGAGACCGCAAAGCTCCGGATGTTAGCCTTAAGAAGAGAGCCTTTAACCACGCCGCCAAGTCCTGCAAAAAGGCATTACCCCAAGCCAGATTCGACCGCATTAAACGCATCGGTACAAAGCTCTCTATCAAACCATCTGGCAGTAGAGCTTTTTGGTCTCTCGCCAAAGAGGTCGAGACAAACTTCTGTCGGTCTACACTGCCTCCGCTGGTAAAACCAGATGGCTCACTGGCGCATGCGCCTAAGGAGAAAGCGGACTTATTTGCTTCTCTTTTTGCTTGTAGTTCGCGTCTGGACAGTAGCAACAGCGTACCATCTCAATTACATCACTGCGGTACCTCTATGTCAGATGTCCGTATCACCAACAAGGAGGTTCTTAAAACCTTGCGAAGTCTAGACGTGAACAAAGCTAGTGGAGTTGATGGTATACCAGCTATAATTCTAAAGGTCTGTGCACCTGAGTTATCTCCTGTGTTCCGCCTCTCATTCATGACTGGAATAGTGCCCAAATCTTGGAAGCTGGCCAATGTGCAGCCTGTGCCTAAAAAAGGTAGCCGTGCCGACCCTGCTAACTATCAGCCAATTTCAATTACCTCCATACTCTGCAAGATTATGGAGCGTATATTGAACGTCCACCTCACCGCATACCTAGAGCAAAATGATCTCCTCAGTGATAGCCAGTACGTGTTTCGCCGCAATCGATCAACTGGGGACCTTCTAGGGTATGCTACTCACATATGGGGCGAAGCCCTCGAGAACAGTGGTGAAGCACTTGCTGTCCCTCGATATTTCAAAGGCCTTTGACAGGGTTTGTCACGCTAGTCTATTGGGCAAGGTTTCAGCGTACGGCTTATACTCTGGCCTGATTGTCTGGGTGAATGACTTTCTGAGTGAGCGGTCTCTCCGGGTCGTCATCGATAGCTGCTCATCTGATACTGTGGTGACTAATGGCGGTGTTCCTCAGGGGTCCGTTCTCTCCGCAACTCTCTTCCTGCTGCATATAAATGATCTGCTCATTCTCGGTATCTATGGGTATGCAGACGACAGCACAGTTGTGGAGAGATACCAACCAAGTGCCCGGGCCAGTCGGGATCAAATCCAGTCAGAAAGAGAGGCTATGGTTGAGCGTGTGAGTCTCACACTACAGGCAGTCTCCGAATGGGGCGATGCCAATCTCGTGAGATTTAACGCCTCCAAAACACAAACGTGTCTTTTCACTGCTAAAAGGAGCCCACCCACCTTGGCTCCTACTTTCCGGAATGTATCCTTGGAGTAAACTGACCGCCTTCAGTTGTTAGGGGTTGAATTTTCTCCAAACCTCAACTATGGGCGGTTCATTGAGTCCAGAGCCAAAGCAGCCGCAAGGAAACTTGGTGTCCTTGCAAGGGTGCGGCGTTACTTCACGCCGGGGCAGCTTCTTACCTTATATTATATAAAGCGCAAGTCCGGTCGTGCATGGATTACTGCTGTCACATATGGGCTGGCGCTGCAAAATGCCACAAAATGCAACTCAGTCGAGAAAAGTGTTAAGAGGCTTCGAGCACAGGCGCAGAGTAGCCAGTCTCTCGGTATTCTATAGGATTACACGCAGGAATTACACGCTTTAATTCCTCCCTCTCCTTTCCACCATCGGACAACCAGGCGGTCGGTGGGTGTTCATCCCTTTGTTGTCGATATTCCACGCATTAGAACCAAACGGTTTTCTTCGTCTTTTGTAATGCGTACAGCAAAGGAGTGGAATAATTTGCCGGCGTCTACAAGGCAAGAGTGAATAGGCTTTTGTTACGCTAAGACAGTGTGATTTACCATCTAAGGCTGCATCACCACTTACCACCAGGTGGGATTGTGGTCAAGCACTGGCTTATAACAAGTAAAGAAAAACATGGTAGAGCCACGCTGCAGCTACATTATGCTTGTAATTATTATACATGATAGAGCCACGCTACAGCTATATTATGGTTGTAACATGATAAGAAGAATTATTATACATGGTAGAGCCACGCTGCAGCTACATTATGGTTGTAATTATTATACGTGGTGGAGCCACGCTGCAGCTACATTATGGTTGTAATTATTATACGTGGTGGAGCCACGCTGCAGCTAGATTATGGTTGTAATATTATACATGATAGAGCCACGCTACAGCTGTATTATGGTAGTGACATGATAAGAAGAATTATTATACATGGTAGAGCCACGCTGCAGCTACATTATGGTTGTAATTATTATGCATGGTAGAGCCAGGCTGCAGCTACATTATGCTTGTAATTATTATACATGACAGAGCCACGCTACAGCTATATTATGGTTGTAACATGAAAAGAAGAATTATTATACGTAGAGCCACGCTGCAGCTACATTATGGTTGTAATTATTATATGGTAGAGCCACGCTACAGCTATATTATGGTTGTAACATGATAAGAAGAATTATTATACATGGTAGAGCCACGCTGCAGCTACATTATGGTTGTAATTATTATGCATGGTAGAGCCACGCTACAGCTATATTATGGTTGTAACATGATAAGAAGAATTATTATACATGGTAGAGCCACGCTGCAGCTACATTATGGTTGTAATTATTATGCATGGTAGAGCCACTACAGCTATACTATGTTTGTAACATGAAAAGAAGAATTATTATACGTGGTAGAGCCACACAGCAATTACATTATGGTTGTAATTATTATACATGATAGAGCCACGCTACAGCTATATTATGGTTGTAACATGATAAGAAGAATTATTATACGTGGTAGAGCCACACAGCAACTACATTATGGTTATAATAATTATACACGGTAGAGCCACGCTACAGCTTTATTATGGTTATAATAATTATACATGGTAGAGCCACGCTACAGCTATACTATAGTTGTAACATGATAAGAAGAATTATTATACGTGGTAGAGCCACACAGCAACTACATTATGGTTGTAATAATTATACACGGTAGAGCCACGCTACAGCTTTATTATGGTTATAATAATTATACATGGTAGAGCCACGCTACAGCTATACTATAGTTGTAACATGATAAGAAGAATTATTATACGTGGTAGAGCCACACAGCAACTACATTATGGTTGTAATAATTATACACGGTAGAGCCACGCTACAGTTTTATTATGGTTGTTACATGAAAAGAAGAATTATTATACTATTATATATAAAAAAGATTTATTATAGATGGTAGAGTCACGTTGCAGTTAGTTTATGGTTGTAACATGAAGAAGTCGACTTGACCGGGAAAGAACCACTCTCTCACAGAATACCAGTAAAATAACAACTTAATTATGCCGTATATCGGTATGGTGAGCGTAGAGAAGCGGAGACACTTTTTACTGAAAACGAGTCATTCCATCTTAGTCCTCAGAGATGACTACTTATCTGCATTTTGATTCCTAATCAAGTATAGATGTAGATAACTATGAGCCACAGAATCCACTTACCATCAAGTGTGCTCGTTTGTCACCTATAGGTATACGATAAAACAAGGAAGAAGTTTTAAGTTAAATGAAAATATATTAGCAACATACTACGAGCTCTTAAAGCTGCATTTGTTATTGTTGTTTATTACTTAACTTATGAGATAATACTGTCCCTTATTGCTTTTTGTGGCATTTTGCATTCGTTAAACATTAATTTACGGTCGCGGTTTGCTCGTTCAATTTCTAGAACGGAAAATGTTTCTTAGTAATCAGGCATTCCAAAAAAGTAGCAACGTAGTCTGTCACACAGTTTTTGATGGAAAATGTGATTTTCTTTTCTGAAAAATTTTACTCAATGAATTTTTTTACGCAATGGTCGCGTTTTTTAAATTCATTGCAGCCTATAAAAATTGCACTGCTGAACATAGCTCATAGATTATATTTGTCATAGTTGCCACGCATGCAGGTTAGCAAACGCAGTTGTTTTATTTCGTTTGTAAAATTTCTGCTCGATATAGTTCTCTCCAAGTGGATATGTGGTATAATACATACCTCTATACCATTCTCGTAGACACATCAAAAAAAAATTGTGATCATTAGCAAAGTTGATATATTTTAAAAATTTTACTTTATCAAAAAAAAGTGTTTGTCATATCTTTTATTAAATAGAAATACACTGTTTGAAATAAAAAAATTAAACTCTTTTTTATATCTTAATAACAAAAATTTTGTATTTTTTTTTATAGGATAGGGTGACAATCTGACAGATCTGATTTCGGCTTCAACGATGCTCTCAAAAAAGCTGAGTAGCGGTATTTATTGAGATTTTGTTCCTGGACAGGCGCTTGGTAAATTGCCAGAAACAGTTTCTCGCCCGCCTGTTCAATACTCTCAGGTGATGTCGAAAGCTCACTGAAAATGTCTGAGATATTCTGGGTCAGGTCTGGTTTAGCCGTGAACAGCTTATCAATTCCCACTTTGCTCTTTCCATGGATCGCGGAGGTGGTGTCGCATCCGGAGAAGCTGTGGAGAAGGACAATTGTCTTGGCAAATGGAAGCTGTTGAAGTTGTCGTACTGAAACATAAAGAACACGAGGACATTTGGTGGAGTCAATCCCATGAGGAGGACTATCAAGTCGACATCCTCCCCAACTATTACAACAGTTGGATGATCGGCAGGCTTATCAACCCGCACCTAACAATAGTACTATCAGCATCTCCTGTTGCAACAGTTGTTTCAATCCCTGCTGCTGTCATTTTCTCGGTGAGTAACTGAATCAGCCTCATTTTATTCTTTTCATTGGCGAGTAAATACTCCTGTTGACCAGTGATGATCGTATTTTCGTTACAGTTAATGTCAACCGACGTTTTAGTCAGACATCGTCGCTTCTGCTCTGCTCGTTTTGTGCTGTTGACATCACTGTAACCATCAAAAACCATACAATTTGGACCGTAATGTTACTGTACGTAGGTATTGTACTGATGGCAAATCGAAGAAACGTTGGAGGACGGTTTCCATTTCATACGGTGTAGTAGGAAACCTCCATCTACCACATTGGTGGTTTGGTTGAGATCGAGAGCTGCGTTGTTCTCTACTGGCAAAACATCATAGAGGGATGACTTCTTCCCTTTTCGCATTACACCCTCGTATCTGTCTCACCATTGATTTTAATGCTACTGCTCATACTGGCTAGTGACAAAACCACATTCTTCTTAGGCCCGTATTAATAAACGTTACTCAACGACGAACTCAAGTGCGTAATCATTTGATACGCCCTCATTACGAAATCAGCATCTCAAGATCGTTGTTAATTAATAAACACATAAAAACAGTATCTCAAAACGCTGTACTTAGGAATACTGTTCTGTGACTTGCACTCAAGTATATACACTTAAGAGTCGAGTTTCTTTTATTAATCAGTGTGGCACTCAGCTGATATCGTAAACCTAAACCGCATCTTGAGATATGTTTATTAATAAGATCATAACCTCAAGATTGTACTCAACTGCGTGTACTTGAGCTGAGTAACGTTTATTAATACGGGCCTAAGACTGCTTCATGTCACTGATTTTTATTCAGCCAAGACGTTAAAACGCGAGAATTGATCATAATTAACTTTTCTCCTTTAATATCTCGTTAAATATTAATCCCAGCGAAAAAATGTATATAACCTTTTTTGTAGAAAATTTTATGTAAATTACTTGAGTGAAAGAATTTTTTTACTATGAGCCACTGTTTACGAGTTATTTAAGAAAAACTTAAAAAAGGGACCTTTACACCCCCCCTACCCGCTAGCTTCACCCCCATCTATCAGTACTTTGAGTATGTTGCTTCAGACAACATTCCCTACAACTATGCCAAAAATCGCTTTTACACGAGTTATTTCCCCTATTTGACAGTATTTGGTCTTCGTTGAGTGGGCTATAAATCGTAAATATTTATCTTAAAACTTCGCTTTCCCCTAACTGTGAAGTATGTGGGTCTTTTGATGACATTTAGCATTTATTATTGGAATGTGTTATGTTCAAGAGAAAAAGAGTTATTGATGCAAAGTTCTAAGGCATTTACCACGGGGAATGCTCAGATGAATTGTTCAAATTTATTCCAGCCGCCAAATTTCACCAACTCACATCGCGACAAAACTCACGATACCATCCAAACTATTTGGATGCTTGGCGATCCACCACTGTACGATTTACTTCCTAGTATTTTCTTCCTTCCATGACTTCTTTGTGGAATCGTTTACCACGGGTGATTTTTCTGAACCAATACGACTAAGGGGCCTTCAAGAAAACAGCTTACACCTTTTTTAAAGATCGGCAACGCACCTGTTACTCCCTAGTGTTGCAGTTGTTTATGGGCGGTCAACACTTACTATCGGGTGAGCTGCACGTTCTTCTATAAAAAAATAATTTACAGCCTATTTATTATATGTGTACGCCTTGGGTCTCTAATTTCTAAGAAGGTTTTGGAGCAATTGGTCCGCCGTGCTGCTCTACTCCGTTTTCACACGTCCTTATAATATTTTATTTCTCAGATATGCAGGTTTCCTCACAATATATTTCTTTACCAAGTACGAGGTAAATCAGCACATAAAATTGCAAGAAACAATTGAAAAGCTTATGTTTTTTTTTATTTAAAAAAATGAAAAGTAGTGCTTTCTTTCTTGGTGGATTACATGCGATAAAGATGTAGATTCGAAAATAAGCCGTCTCGCATCGAGAAAAGGCAGTTTATACAGTGCCATTCGGGCTTGAGTTGTTAATGGAGGCGTAACAGCAGCGTCAGGATGTCTACGTCGTAGTACTTATTTTCTAAACTATTCATCATCATCATCATTACAGCCCTTCACAAGTCCACTGCTGAACATAGTCCTCCCCCAAGGAATGCCACAAAGCACGGTCCCGAGCCACCTGCATTTATTGACTTCCTGCATGTCTTACCAGGTCGTCACTCCATCTAGTGGGGACGCCCTACACTTCGCCTGCCAGTACGAGGCTGCCACTCCAGAACCTTTCTTCCTCATCGGTTGTCGGTTCTTCGAGCTATATGGCCAGCCCATTGCCACTTCAGCTTACTAATCCTTAACTCAACTATTATCTATACTAAACTGTTTATCACACAACAGTGCATACAATGCTGTGTTCCGGTTTGAAGGGTATAGAGGAGTCTTAGAGGCAAGAAAAGAAAACCCACCCACTCACATATTACATTTGACAAAAGTAATGTATATCTGGTCCAGTACACATTTGATATTAATTGATTGATTGAAATTATTTATCAATATTCTATCAAATCTCATAACCATGGATAAGATTACCTTAACTACATAGCTCACTCACTAAGAGCCGTTTAATACCTATAAGAGTGCCTTATGGTAAGTGGCTATCAACTTGCAACAAAAAAGTTCACAGACATTTTTGCACTAACAGAATACGATGAAATGATTCACAGCTGACACTTCTAACCGAAACATAGCAGGGGATGCAAAGCTGCTTGGCGACAGGAATAGGTATACAAATGGTACCACTATCGATACTATATATATGTAAGTTTATAAGTCATTTCAAAGTTATTATTTTTACTGTTAGAGGACGATAGAAGTAAAATTTGAAAAAAAATTACTACGTTTTTTTATCATATTCTTGCATAGGCATCCAAATTTGAGCTATATTTAAAATTTCAAGATTCCAGCTCATCGGGAAGTTAGTTTAAAATCAATTACTAAATTCCACCCGGAACGACAGACAAACAAGAAAGAACAATATCATAAAGATTTTCCTCTTCGCTTTACGTTAAATAAAAAGGGATTTGTCGTATTGGTGATCACATTATTAGAATTCTTGAACCTTTTGATACTGCACCCCTCCATATAAAATGGTTACATCGCCATCTAACATCCGTGCAAGTCAACTGTACTGCGATAGTACATTACATTAATTTATACCTGAAGTGTAGTGGCGGTGCGCTTCCACTACCCTACTATGAGGCGACAGAGGGAAACAAACCAGGAGATGGGCTCCTTATAACAAGCTAAGTAATCATGGCGAATTCTATGGGTAGGCCTGATAGTCTGTTATGATGAATTTATACCTCATTAATTTAATATTAGTGTATCTTCACTTAATACAAATAAACACCCAAGTACATAATATTACAACATCATTTTATTATATTTAACATTTTATACAGTTTTGACTGATTGATCTTTAAACAAATCTAATTCGTTTATTTCGAATCGTTACCCGTTGCTGGCCAACAGCGGGTTTTAAAAATAAATGCTATTTATGATTCGATCGTTTCATCGACTTTTTTTATCGATGTCTCCTAGCACATGTCAGGGGACTAAGGGGAAGTGACAATAGGGACTGTCTGCTCTTTTGGTGGTTCGGTCGTTGGGGGTTCTGGTTGCTTCGCTGGACCGGTCCTCGTAATAGGTACGATCCTCTCACCGCTGTTTGGTGGTGGGCGTTTGGGTGCCGTGATTGTGAGGACTCCGTCTGAGGATAAAGTACTGACTAGGTCAGCGACTTCGTAGCCTGAGGGGAGGATGTACCGACGAGTAAACTGACGAGAGACGAAACCGTGCTCATCTGGCTTCTCCTCGTGTTTTCCTTCGACCACAACACAGTTGTTCGTAGCTTTTACTGTGATCTCTTCTGGAGCGAATTGTTGTACGTCTAGGATAACCTGAAAGTAGATAAGACTTGTTTAACTATAAAACTTTTATAACATGTACATATTATGTGAATTTAAAATGTAACAGATAAATAATTTCAATTTTATAGTTAATTAATATTTCAAAGTTAATTTCAATTTTAATTCTTATATTATGCTCTAACTGCAATATGTATATATATATATATATATGTATGTATAAAAATACCCTCTTAAAAAGAGAAGATTAGTCCCAACTGTGGCGCATATTTTAGCTGTTGCTTTTCTTAAAATCTAATCATAAAGTGTTTAGAATTTACATGGAAAAATGATTTTTTAAGGTGCAAGATGGTAGGAACACTCTAATAGTGGGAGATAGCCTTAAATTGAAATTATGATAATTATAGATAGAATATTAAAACTTTTTTTTTTTTATAGGAGAGGGTGACAAACGAGCACACAGTCCACCTGATGGTAAGTGGTTGCTGTGACCCATAGACATCTACATCTATCTTCAATAAAGAATCAAAATGCAGATGCGTTGTCACCCGTGAGGACTAAGATGGAATGCCTCTTTCCAGTAAAAGGGTCTCCGGTTCTCTACACTCACCATACGAAACACAGCAGTGTTAAGCTGCTATTTTACGCTGGTATTCTGTGAGAGCGTGGTCCTTCCCGGTCGAGCCGACCCATTCGTACTACAACTAAACTTAACAAAATCTGCCTATATTTACCCTTTAAAAGCTGGAACGATAGAATTAGAAATAGTACTTTTTTATTCAATATATTATATTATAAATAATGCTTATTGAAACTCATTCTTACGTTTAATTTACCTGGTTCGGAAAATACCTCTGTCTTGGGTCCTGTCCAGCATGAAACCCAGCCAGACTTATTTTTTGAAAAATAACTGTTTATAATCGTATATTAAAATAATATAATACACAATTAACTACACAAAACAAATTAGAAATAGCTTGGTAGCTATTACCGATAAAATTGGTATTTGGGGGTTTGGTTGAAAATTAAGAAATACGTATTTCAAGATTTTTGGAAATTATACCCTAATAAGGTGATATAAAGGATGAAAGTTTGTATAAAAATTTTCCGTATTATTAATAAATGAAAATCTATATTCGACTTTTAGATTAAAATTAAGAGATACATGTTTTATCATTTTCGACAATCCTACCCTTAAGGGTATTTTATTATTATTATGTGATGCCACGATTTTATTTTTGCATATAAGTCACATATCAGTCACCTCTACCGTACATAATATCGGGACATATATATAAGACTACCCAGAATTACAACACTTCTACCTATAAATAATAACGACATGAATGGAACAATTCTTACTTCAAATTTCTCCTTTGTCATATTAATAGTTGAAGCAGACTCTGTCTGGCGAGACTTGTCCTCCATGGTCTGAAGTAGGAGTTTCTGAGGATAGAGCTTGAAGGGAAAGAAGATATAGATGATAGTAGGTCATCTTTTCGGAGGCCCATGCCAAAGTGCTGATCAAGCAGCCGGGAGGGGCGATCCCAGTCATCCCACCAGTCGCGGAACATCATAGGGACTATCGACATCTGAAATTGAAAAATGAGTTACATTAGTTTGGCCTTACACTTACATATACGAGTATGATAACCTTAGTCTTACTTTTTTTATAGAAATAGGGTGACAAACGAGCTCACAGTCCAGCTGATGGTAAGTGGTTGCTGTGGCCCATAGACATCTACATCTATCCTCGATAACGAATCAAAATGCAGATGCGTTGTCAGCCTTGAGGAATAAGATGGAATGCCTCTTTCAGTAAAAGGGTCTCGGTTCTCTACACTCACCATACGAAACACAGTAGTAGTAGTACCCTTGCACTAGCATTATCTCTGAAGCATGGAGGCATTTTATTAACATTTGTTTCTAAAGTAATTCATATCAATAATTCTACAATATTATTTTAGACTAGCTGTTCCCCGCGATTTCGTCGGCGTTGTATTTATTACGATTGAATTTCATGGTATTGAATTTTTTTGCGCGAAACTCTAATTATTTTTCTAAAATAATAATAAAAGTGGCCTAAGTTACTCATTATAACATCAGCTATCTGCCAGTGAACGTCCCGTCAAAATCGGTCCAGCCATTTCTGAGATTATCTGAACAAACAGACAGACAAACATATATCGGAACAAACAGACAGACAAACAGATAAAATTTTTAAAAATTGTTTATTTGTTATAAGTACCGTATATACTTTTAAATGCATTTAGTAAATAGGTTTGACGGCTCCGTGGCGCAGTGGCTTAGCAATGAGTTGCTGCGCTGGGGGCCGCGGGATCGAATCTCGCACGGAACTAGTATTTGTATCGCCTACAAATAATTGTTCCGGGTCTGGATGTTTGTCCTCGTGCAATTTATGTTTGTAAACTGCCTCCACGATACAGGAGAAAATCCTAGTGTGGGGGTAACGTTTTTTAAAAAAAGAAAAAGAATAGAAAAAGGTGTTATTTTGACGTTACAAACAGACACTTCAATTTTATTTATATGTCTAAAAAATAATCCCGTTTTGAATGGACTAAGGAATATTACAAGCTCAAAGTGCCGAACATCTAGAATACCGTCTAAACATTAAAATCTTCATCCCCTACTCTTCCACCCTTAATAAATGGTCTATTAAAAAAAACATTATAATCGGTGCACAATTGGAGAATATATCGCGTAACTTACATTACAGAATACAGTTGCATTGAGATCTTAATCCGTTTTTGAAGTCGGCTAATAAATAACAATCGTAAATTATGCGAAATATTCACGCTGTGAACCTATAAACATTCAGGTAAAAATACATCAACTCGTCATCAACACTCTAAAATTAGCGACCGACAGATAAACAGAATGTGTTTTCAAAATCAAATAAATATTGACTTTTACTGCTCTGTGCAAATAACACTTGTGGGCAATTAATAGATAAGTATATTGTAATGGTACACTTCTCAGTACTTTTTTAATAATATTATAGTGACAAAATAGGCAACATTTCACCTGATGGTAATCGGCTGCAGTTGCCCGTAAACACCTACCACGAATTTAAAACGAATATCTAGCGCTTCGTTGTATTATCACCACGGGCAGGTTTAGATCTATATCTGCGGTTATCCGCTTTTGTGGACTAAAGTGTCTAACATTCTTTAAATGCACTGGCACTGGCTCTTTCGAGATCGGAACATAGGTGGGCGCGAAATATGTTAACAATAGCAATAACACTTAATCAGCTCTTTAAAATACATGACTTAAGTCAAGTTTTCCAAATGAAGAACCAGATTATTATTTTTTATATAATAAGGGTGACAAACAAGCACACAGTCCACCTGATGGTAGGTAAGTGAATGCTGTGGCCCATAGACATCTACATCTATCCTCGATTCAGAATCAAAATGCAGATGCGTTGCCATCCCTGAAGAATAAGGTGGAATGTCTCGTCGCCTCTTCGGTGTGAAAAGGGTCTCCGGTTCTCTACACTCAACATACGAAACACAGCAGCATTGAGCTGCTATTTTACACTGGTATTCTGTGAGAGCGTGGTCCTTCCCCGGTCGAGCCGACCCATTCGTGCTACATATACACATAAGAATTATATTTAAGAAATTCTAAGTCCAGTACACACTGTATATTAAAAATGTTTCTGTGCAACATTATACAGTTAGTTTGATTTATTATCTTTTCAAGTCTCGTCCGTATAGGAATGAATGTACCTAAATACTAGATTTATTCTGGAACGATTCCATGTTATTCACCTGTAACGTTTTTAGATATGATGCAACAACTTGCAAGAAATTTCGACACGCCAAGATGTTGTTGTGTCCAATGCCTGTTAGTAAAATTTGTTGACGATAAAATTAGCGACCTATTTTGGGAAATGCGCCATGATATATTTTTTCGTAAATAATACAAATACATGTATTTCAAACTATACTAAACGTATGTTATTTTATAGTTATGTTTTTCAATATCGCATGTGTTTAAAAAGTTATAAAATGTCGCTGGGCATTAATGTACACATTTTTAATCATTTTTGAAAGTAATATTATGTTAAATATAATTGAAAAATATAGCAAAGCTTAACCTGCAGTATTAAAACTACAAAAATATTTCTTTCTATTTTATAACAATGCCCTATAGGGATCTATATTCTATAGCATTGAATTTATTGGAAATATGCAATATTATTTAGGTATAATATAAATAAACGTCCATAAATTGATATGCACACATAGTCATAGCACCTTATCAAAATCTTCAAGGATAATATTTTTTAATATTTCAATGACATTTTATTTATTAAAAAAAAACATTACAATACCTTTGCGTTGGTATTTGTTCGTTGCAGGCGCGCGCTGCTCTGTGCTCGTGAGACTACACAGTGTTCAATTCTCAACGAAGATTTAAATAGAAATTTCAGCCCACACTATGTGACTCAACGGGAAAGCACCTTGAACTAGCTGCAACAATAATTATCATGGCTGACATGATTATCGGAATTATCAGGATTACTTATTCATTTACAGGATTAATTTTTTAGTATAATTTATTTTGATTTCATCATCATCATCATCATTACAGCCCTTCACAAGTCCACTGCTAAACATAGGCCTCCCCCAAGGAACGCGATAAAGCACGGTCCCGCGCTTAATTAACCATAATTGTAGTCGGCGATAAAATTAGCCATTTTCCATCTTTCACTTGACATTTTTCTTGTCTGGTATTCTTTAGAATCTTAAGACGAAATTGTAGAACTCGTGCGTGTTGCTAGTGATGACTTACGGAACTGAACCGTGGTCCTGCACTGCTGGCTGTATAAGAAAGCTCAAAGTCACTCAGCGTGCGATGGAAAGGACTATACTTACGAGGATGTCCGCAGAAGAATAAGAGTCGGAGCACTACGTACATTTCAAGTGACACAAAAACCAATTTGAGTTGATGTAAGCACACACTCACACGTCTTCGAAGCCTGGATGCAGCGACGAGCAGTAAGACTCACCTACAGACTTACACAGATAATTACCGGGCATGGGTGCTTCGGTGATTATCTGTGTAAGATCGGACGCGAGGCGACGGCGAACTGCTTCCACTGTTGGACGGGACCAGGACTCCGCTTCGCATACGCTCGCAGTATGCCCAGCGTGGGAACGGGAGCGGACGATCCTGGTGAACCGCATCGGATGGAACCTCTCCCTGCCAGCAGTCGTGTCGGCGATGCTGAGAGGGGATTCAGCGTGGAGGGTCATAGAAACCTTTTGTGAATCTGTTATGATTCAGAAGGAGCCTTCTCAGCGGGATCGGGAGAGGCAGGATCCCGCGCGGAGATGACGTCGCCAAGGCGTTCGTCACAGCCCTCCTCTTGAAAACGGTATTCCCCTACCAGAAACGGGGCCTCCGGGGTTGCAGACGCTCGGGGCGGGGCCTCGAACGCCTAATGATGTAACCCCGAGGAGGCCGATAACTCAGAAGTGGTCTCTAGACATCGTGGTAGCACTGCGAGGGTGCTGGGGGCAGCAAGTACTGCCCCCGGGACGTGCTATTAGTATAGCAAAGCGATGGGTTGCGTTCCGAACGGAGATCCCGGGACTCCTCGTATACGCTGATGGTGACCATCGTGGGGTTTTAGCCGGTAGGAGTCCAGCATTACCTTTTCGTTGCTCCCGCAGCGGAAGGTATCCATGAGGATTTCCCCACGAAAAAAAAGGCCTTCCCCAGAGCGCATCATAGGTAGGATATTTGCCATAGTTGCCACGCTTGGCAGGCGGGTTAACAACCGCAGTTTATTTTTATTTTCTAGTTGTTATTAGGAAGACGCCTCTTGCCCACCTCTTGGTTTGTTTCCCTCTGACGTCTTTTACCTACGAGACGATATGGGTAGTGGATATTCTGCAACTACCGATTTTCGACCGATCCATCCCAGATTGCGCTTATAGTAATCTTGAGCTCTGGAGGGCTTGCAGTGATATGCTTGGATTTGGATTTAAGTTTTATTAATTCCAATTCCAAGCAATTGGGTAACCGTAACACCCTAGATAAATATTAGGATTTTTTTTTATAACTATCTGATGCAACGGCTGAGATGATCCAGTCATGATAAAAAGTAACTAATCTTCTTCGACGGCTTTTAGTTTATTATTATGCAAGACCGCTTAATGAATGTTTTCTGTAACACCTTTAGATTTGGTAGTAAAGTAGGCACACGCACAACTGTAGCAGGTTTCACTAACTAGCTGACTGTAAGAGATTTGAGTGATACTGAACGTTTAAAATAATCTTTAATTCTAAGTTTAAATAATTATTCGTTAATGTATGGTCTTCCTAAAAATTTATCGTTTTCCTAAAAATTTAAATATAAGCCATAAAATTAAGCCGAACGTCCACCGCGAACTATACTATGTAGGATTGCCACCCGTAGTATAATATATAGTATCGTACTATATTTCAGTCAATTGTACTATATATTATAGAAAAATAATATAGTACGAATAATACTATATTTTTATCCCCAATTCAACTGTCGCGCTTTTTATATTCACTGTGACTGGAAATCTGGAACAAGTAAGTTTTATGGAAATAATTTTTTGCGTCATGAATGTAAAATAGAAAGAAGAAAGAAATAGAGCATGTATTAGTTAAATTAAAAATGAATTGTTAATTTATTTTAATATGAATCTAAGTTGCTCAGATTCCTATAATTATTTTAAAGTTAATAGATCATTGATGTCCAAAGCGAAGAGCAATAACAAATATATATGGAAAAATACATAGATATTAAAAATAAATGTGTACTTTTTATTTTCTGAATTTCCCAAAAGTACTATATTATTACATCTTTTTTGGGAAAAATACTATGTTTATTAACCTACGGAGGTTAATTGTACTATGCCTATAACCTATGCTATCCACCCGTGTGGCGCGCGTATCGTACCGACAAATTTATTTGAAAGTCATATATCATTCAATTGCAATGAATGTATGATCATTCCTAATTAACCAATATAACTCTTCTAAATTTGAAACGATATTTCCACAATTATTTCTTCTGCGGCTACAATGCACCGAGTACCAGCTAGTTTTAAATAAAAAGGCAACCTTAAATTCTCCTACTATAGAGCATATTATGTCTCCTCCCATTTTTAGGATAGTAGATAATTCCGTGTGCATCAGACATGGACTGCCTCATTGCTACAGGAGACTTTGGGCGACTTGACATATCTTCGAAATATTTTAAATTCACAGATATGTCAGGTTTACTTGCAACGTTTTCTAAAAAGATAATTTCAGTGGCTCATTTATCGAGAGTGGAACTATAATTTCTTGACTAAAGACGAGGAGCTAACTTGCACAATTTTAGATACAGTCAGCTCTGGCAACTTTACCAATGGATGTTAACTTTGCCATCAAGGGTATACTGGTACAAAATTACGATTAACACGGAAACCGTAACGTTTTTCGAGATAAGCCATGTTTTGGATGACAATACAATAACTAATTGACAGCATTTCTTTCGATATTGCAACATGAGAGTTAATTTTCGCATTTTATTTTAATGCGCAAATGTGCCGGGGAAATAACCTCTTTGTTCAGAACTAAAGAAATTTTTTTTTGTTTGAAATTCTTAATGTAGGTATCTGTATATCTTTGTAGTAACGTAATATTAATGGTTATCAAATGTAATATATCGTTTTTAACATGTTGGTCTCAACATTTATCTATAAAACTAACTTGGCAAAGTTACCATACTAGTGATGCCATGATGTGACGGTTACTTTGCCATGTTTTGTTACAACCAAGGGTTGTCACTTTCAACCTATATTTTTAACCAATTACAACTATTTAAACAAAGTGTTCTGCACTTAACATTCTATGTTTGTATCGATATTTCACCATAGCAGCCCATTAGACCGATTTTACCAAATGAGTCGTCAATCAATTCATCTTTATTAAAAGTGAAGGAAAATAATACACAAATCTATATTATTTTTACTGTGTTGTTGAGCATTAATAATATTATTACTACTCAGTATTTTTCATAATTTCAACTTAGTATGTTGATATTAAGCAAAACATTAATTGTCATTTTTAGTGATTATTAATGTTTTGCTATTGTGGGAAAACAATATTTAGATTGATTACAATAATTATGACCTGACATCATTTTATTATGACCCGTAATAAAATGGTGATGATGACTAATAAAAAAACGAATACTTGTTAAAAATGATTGTAACAAGCTTTTTTTTATTCTATACTATAATTGATTTAAGCTTATTATTGCACCAATTATATTTTTAATTTTAGACGCGAGCATTTTTGTTTGATATATTTTAGATTTTTTCTTAAGAAATCATCGTGAGAAGATTTAAATAAAAAAATTAAGTTAAGTATGTAATCATATCCAAATTTCACGAACGCACATCGAGGCAAAATTCCCCATCTGGATGCTGGCGGTCCACCACTGTACGCTTCACTAGGAGTTTTCACTACGACCTCTCTGTGGAATAGCTTACCACCGGCGATTTTTCCGGACCGATACGACTTAGGGACCTTCAAGAAAAGAGCCTACTCCTTTCTAAAAGGCCGGCAACGCACCTGCAATGCCCCTGGTGTTGCAGTTGTTCATGGGCGGCGGTAGTCACTTACCATTAGGTGAGCCGTATGCTCGTTTGCCCCCTCTCCTATAAAAAATCAAGGATTTTTGGCAACCCTGACACATGTTTTCAAGTTTGTATGAAAAATTGAAAAATGGGAGGGCAACTTTGCCACAAGCGTAAATTTTGCTATTTGCAACACAATTAAAGAAGCAAATCATAACTCTGGGTGTTGTGTATTATATTATGAGGTAAACTTACCTTCAACCTTGAAGTCAAATCCTATTATTTTCATTATAAACCCTGATGGCAAAGTTGCCACAAAGTGAGGTTAACTTTGCCATTTTCTATTTTTGAGTATTTTGTCTATTTAATGTTAGTATTTGTTTAAATCATTAATAAATACCAAATCTATGAAGAATATAATGTCACATTTAACATTAACGCCCAGGAAAATTGGTGTTAAACTTTTAAATCCTTCCAAAATGGCAAAGTTGCCAGGTTTCACGGTACATAAAATCTTTTGACTGACTCATTGGTCTAGTGGTCATAAGCGCGGCTGCTAATTATGTGGTCCCGAGCTGGAATCCTGGATTGGAACAAAATCAGTTATTGGGTTCATCTATCAAAAAATTCCCAGTAGAGAGATTTCCGGAGTCAGGAAATTGACGGTGTTTCAACTCCGTACCTCGGAGAGCACGTAAAGCCGTTGGTCCTGCAGCTGATCTTTCTCCAGTCATGTCGGATTGCCGTCACATCGGACTAGGAGAGTGAGGAAATAGAGGTGCACTTGTGCTTGCGCACACTCACGTGCATTATATCCTGCGCAGGTGGCTAGTCTCCGTTAAGACTGGCAGCTGTGACCCAAATTCGGTCTGTAGGACATTATTGTTGTTTTGTGTAAATTCATTATTAAATTTTCCTATCTAGGCCTTTACATATTCATGTACTTACTTAAGCATTGGACACCACATCGAACCACACGTGAGAAACAAATTAAAAAAAATCTCAATTTAATTCAATTCGCAAAGATGAAACGAAAGTTAAATTTATTTTTCAACATCATATTTTTAACAGTAGGTGTATTGGTGTAATGCATTGTTTTTGTACGTCACGACTAAATGTCCACACAGTGAATGAGTGCGTATACAAAAATAGATTCAAAACGCGTATTATTCTCTTGAACTTGAAGACATTATTAATGTGTGTATTTATAGAAGTGGAAGGTTAATATGCATACCTTGCATTTTAACGAAGTACGTGTTTATTAAAATTAAACTCTTTACACGCATATTATTATGCTCTCTGCAGCTAATACTAACTTTAGTCCATTCATTCTAATCTGAGACCTGAAGAATACAGTCCTCCTCAGACATTTTTGTGACAAACAGATCTGTGTGTACAACCTAGTTCTTTAACATTTCTTCCTTGCTGTATTTGACAGTATCCGTTACCGTTACAGGGTATTAAATTCCCCTGCTGAATATAGGTCTCCCCTATAGATTGCCTCATAGGGTAATATTTGCCATAGTTGCCACGCTTGGCAAGCGCGTTTGCAACTGCGGTTTTTTCTTTTAGTCGTTATTAGGAAGGCGCTGCTGCCCATCTCCTGATTTGTTTCCCTCTGTCGCTTCTTACGACATCCATGGGATCATATAGGGTAGTTGACATTCTTACACCGCCACTACACGGTAAATTTAATAGTATCCGCTTTATATTATTTATAGCATATCCATTTCCATTTCCTCGTATTTTTATGCGTTTTATTTTTAGGTAATTTAGTTTCTTTCTTCTTTCTTCCTATCTTTTTTACACTAAGAAAACGGAAAATAAAACGACACAACTAAGTGTCTTATTCGGGTTTATTTAATTAAAGCTTTATTCCTTAAACGATCTTGCGGCTTCGTTATTAAAGTCATCCTCATCACTAGATTTTTTCAATTCAATACATCAGTATCCTTGATAAGGTCAACGTGTAATAAGGTTAACGTAGGTACACGTAGACCTTATCAAGAATACGCGAGCTGGCATGCATTTTTTCATTATCCACGTTTGTTACCACGCAGAGTAAGCAGGTACCTAATGCTGTTTTCCATCACTATTAACCAGTCACTAAAGCCTCATTTGTAAGTCAGCAGCGAGTGGTGACAGTTATTGCGCATATGCCGAAAATAAGGTATCATGAGGTAGTAAAGGGTCGCGGGGCGGGCGTGGGTATCGTTCGCACGCGCTGATTGGCTCGTGCATATCGTTCGCACGCGCTGGTTGGCTCTCCATTCGCATTCGTGCAATTCAATTCGTGCGTGACAGTACCCATGCGCAGCTATCCCCTCCACGTTCCGTTCAGCGCTAGACTTACGTGCCGCGACTTATAACGTCATTCATCCCCGCATTCGCACTTTCACTCTTACACATCAAATACTTTATCAAGTAGGTACATGCTATTCTGTTTTCAACATTTCGCCCTTGGATAACCAGCGAACAGAGCAATAGAGATGTAATTCGCCGTATTCTTTAATTTCTTCTTCAAACAACATTTTGAATTGTCGGCGGTTAAGTGCTCTGGCACGTATGAAATTAATGCAACGTACTACTGGGTCAATCACATCCTCGAACGTCATGTCATTAGCGCAAAAGCTTCTTGATGGATAATACAATGATAAGAAAACAATTGTCGACCGATGTGATTTTGCAGCAAAGCCACAGCACCATTGGTTTTCCCCATCATCGCAGGTGCGCCATCAGTGCAAACTGAATTGCATTTATCCCAGTTTAGGTTCTTACCCTCAACGCAATCTTTGAGTTTTATGAATATATCCTTTCCTGTGGTAGTAGTTTCAAGTTGACAGAGGTCCAATAAATCTTGAAATATATTAAAATTGTCATCAATACAGCGTACAAAAACAGCTAACTGTGCCATACCTGTTAAATCGCAGGTTTCGTCCAATGCAAGTGAAAATATCTGCATTTAGTGACAAACTCTGTAATCTCTGCAACCTGTATAGATAATATTTTACAGATATTAAGCCCTTGCATAAATCAATTATTCAAAATTTAAGTTCAGATCACTGTGGACAGTTGGTATCATTGCCTTACATACAAAAACAGAAAAATAAGGAAGTTGTGTTTGTTCCAATAAATGACCATCGCTTGGAGAGGTTTAGAAGTAATATAATAAAAGACTTCCATCACTTTCATTTAAAAATAGTGCTAATTATTTGTATAGTATGTTATTTAAAATTATAACTTGTGAATTTAGTAGAATATTTACTTCTAAAACTTTCTTTAACAGTCGCAAATCATTTAATGAATGGGCGACAGTAGGAATTTATAAAGTAGGCGAAAGTTATATGAGCTTTATAATGAAAGATCATATAATACTAGTGTTATATTTAGAGATTATAAAACATATTCTAAAATATTTAAAAAGTGTGCTACACAGCTAAGGCTTTACATTTAAGTAACAAAATTAAAACTGCATCCAACAAAATTAAAATGACCTGGAGAATAATAAATAGTGAAACGGGCAAGGTCAAACCGCGCAACTCGATTTTCAATTGAATATTAACAACAGTTTAACTCGATCTGATCAAGAAGTTGCTATGGCTTTTGAGAAACATTTTACTGATGTTCCTTTTTTGACAACGAAATCATTAAATTCTTCTCCTACTGTCGCCGAATCATTGCTTAAACAAAATGTAAAGGCTTGTTCAAATACTTTTAAATTCCATAGAGTATTGCCAAAAGATATCGTTAAATATTTTAAAACAATTGATGTTAAGAAAACGGCAGACTTATGGGGGATTTCCGTTAAAGTTATTTTATCTATAATAGATATAATAGCACCTTATCTAGCCACTATATTTAATACAAGCGTCGAATCTGGTGTGTTTCCTGATTTAATGAAACATAGTAAAGTCATACCTTTATTTAAATCTGGTAGTACATTAGACCCCGCCAACTTTAGACCGATTTCTGTACTACCAACATTTAGTAAAATTTTGAAAAATAATTTTAGATCAGATCTTAAGTTTCTTTAATATTAATAAATTGCTACATAAAAATCAATTCGGTTTTACAAGGGGTCGCTCGACAACTGACGCTGGAGTTGAGCTTATTAAACATATTTTTTGTGCATGGGAGAATTCGGAGGATGCTTTGGGTATATTTTGTGACCTTTCCAAGCCTTCGACTGTGTTCACCATGAGACATTAATCAGGAAGCTACAGTACTATGGTGTCAAGAACACAGCGCTTAAACTTATTATTTCATATTTAAGTAATAGAATGCAGAAAGTTATTATCAATGGTAAAGTTCTTCCGGATCACCTGTACTAATGGTGTCCCTCAGGGCTCGATTCTCGGCCCATTCCTATTTCTGGTATATATTAATGACTTACCTTCCCTTGTAGGGGATAATCATGATATAGTATTATTTGCTGATGATACTTCCTTGATTTTTAAACTTAAACGTCAATCATTTAAATGTGACGAAGTGAATAATGCTATATCAAAATTAGTGCATTGGTTTAACGTTAATAATCTACATTTGAACGGAAATAAAACTAAATGTATTAAATTTACAACAACGAATGTTAAAATCTGGGTACCAATGTGTTTTTAAATGGGGAAGAACTGAGCCCTGTTGAATCCACTGTTTTTCTTGGCATCACTCTCGACGCAAAGCTTCAGTGGGGCCCCCATATATCCAAACTAGCAAGCAGACTAAGTTCTGCAGCCTATGCTGTAAAAAAGATTAGAGGTCTCACTAGTGTCGAGACAGCTAGACTAGTTTATTTCAGTTATTTCCATAGCATAATGTCTTATGGGATTTTGCTATGGGGAAATGCAGCTGATTCAGAAACTATTTTTGTTTTACAGAAGGGCCATTAGAGCTATTTACAACCTAAAACCGAGAGTATCTAGAGATAAATTTAAAGAAATAAATATATTAACTTTGGCCTCTCAGTATATTTACGAAAATTTAATGTATGTTCACAAAACAAAGGTAGTTTTAGTAAAAAGTGATATACATTCTGTAAACACTAGGAACAAACACAAGCTAGTGATACCAGTTTCTCGACTCCATAGAGTCAGTAATTCATTCTTGGGGCAATGTATACGCTATTACAACAAGGTCCCGGAAAGTGTACAGGCTCTCTCTATTACCAAGTTTAAATGTTTTGTTAAGCTGAAACTGTATAAAAAGGGTTATTATAGTATAAATGAATATATGATTGATAATAACCCCTGGGAATGAGGTGGTCGCTACCAAGCAGTTTCTAAAATAAATTTTGTACTTGAATAGTTTGTACACCATTAATGTAAAACTTACTTTAAAAAAAAAAGTCCCGCTGGGTTTCTTGCTGGTTCTTCCCAGGACAGAGGTTTTTTTTTCGAACCAGTGGTAAAGTAAAAAAATGACTTTCAATAAGAATTACACATGTAATCTATATTGAATAAAAAATTATTCTATTCTATTCTATTCTATTCTATTCTATTCTATTCTATTCTATTCTATTCTATTCTTTGACTAATAATGTCTGTTGACATTTCTTCTACTCGCCTCATTGCTGTGTTGCGTGAAAGTGAAATACTATCTGCCATGGCTTTAACCTTTTGATCATTGCAGTTCTGCGCAAAATTGACAAACTCTGTTTTATAATGTCCCCATCAGAAAACGGCTTTTCTTTTTAGCCAAGAGTAAAGATATTTCATACGATGTTTTGACCATGGCTTCCAATTCGTCCTGTTGTTTTACAAAATATTTTGCTGTGAAAATAGCTCTTCTTCTTTTCTTTATAAAATCTGTCCTTAAAGCTGACCCCACTGGATACTCTTTTCGAATTTCGTATGGTTTTGTTTGAAATGCCGCTCTAAATTATATTTTTGTAACAGCTACTGTTGCTGAGCAAATGAGACACACCGGTTTGCGGGCTTTGCTCTCGGTGAAAAGGTATTTTGTTTCCATTCTTCGTGAAACGTCCGAGAGTTATCCTTTATTCTTGATGTACTAGGTTTGCTGAGCGCCATACTAAAACAATAGGTTTTACTTGTGAACTACAGTTTACTATTTTAATATGGAATGTAGGTAAGTAAAATAAAATAATTGATTTGGACAGGCACAAGACGACAATATCAATAAAACCTACAGTTATACCATAACGTACAATAAACAAACAAAAACCTAAAATGGTAGGTAGGTATCTAAATCAAACTCACAGCACGTACATCGTCACTTACCTGCAGAAAAGATGCAAAGTTTTAAAGAATCTTTCTAATTTTCAAAACAAATTGTCACCAAACTGATTTTATTATTGTAGTACCTAATCCAATTCACCCGACATTCAAGTAAAATTGGTAGGTACGTAGAAGTAGCGACAACACCCGAACGACGCGGATCAGTTGCGCTCTGGCGGGCATTTTTCGTTTTAACCGACCAATCCGGTGAAGGCGACGACACCGCGCGCCCGGCTTGCCACTGGCGGCAAATTCAAATGCCTTGGCGGGCCACTCCGTGGCCCGCGTGCCTGGGTTTAGCCGGCCTTAATTTATAACATATCCATTTCCATTTCCTCGTATTTTTATGCGTTTTATTTTTAGGTAATTTAGTTTCTTTCTTCTTTCTTCCTATCTTTTTTACACTAAGAAAACGGAAAATAAAACGACACAAGTAAGTATCTTATTCGGGTTTATTTAATTAAAGCTTTATTCCTTAAACGATCTTGCGGCTTCATTATTAAAGTCATCCTCATCACTAGATTTTTTCAATTCAATACATCAGTATCCTTGATAAGGTCAACGTGTAATAAGGTTAACGTAGGTACACGTAGACCTTATCAAGAATACGCGAGCTGGCATGCATTTTTTCATTATCCACGTTTGTTACCACGCAGAGTAAGCAGGTACCTAATGCTGTTTTCCATCACTACTAACCAGCCACTAAAGCCTCATCTGTAAGTCAGTAGCGAGTGACCGTTATTGCGCATACGCCGAAAATAAGGTATCATGAGGTACTAAAGGGTCGCGGGGCGGGCGTGGGTATCGTTCGCACGCGCTGATTGGCTCGTGCGTATCGTTCGCACGCGCTGGTTGGCTCTCCAGTCGCATTCGTGCAATTCAATTCGTGCGTGACAGTACCCATGCGCAGCTATCCCCTCCATGTTTCGTTCAGCGCTGGATTTACGTGCCGCGACTTATAACGTCATTCATCCCCCCATTCGCACTTTCACTCTTACACATCAAATACTTTATCAAGTAGGTACATGCTATTCTGTTTTCAACACCACCATTGTCAGTTTGTGAAACACAAGTCATTGTTTGTACTTTATGGATCTAAGCTGAAGTTGCAGTGAGCCAGGCATATATCTCAAAGAACCGACAACCCACTAGAAAAGATGCGTTCTCGAGTGGCAGCCTCGTACCGGTAATCAAAGTGCGGAAGCGGACGTATCTCACTAGTGAAAGTGACAGTCTGACAAGAGATGCAGGAAGTCAATAGGTGGCTTAAGACCATGCTCCGTGGCATTCTTTGAAGGAGGTTTTTGTTTACATATGATGACTTTTAGGTGACCAACCTTCAATCTTTTTCCAAAATGTATTTGTACGTGGTAGAGCCATGCTGCAGCTATATTAGTAGTATAGTTGTAGCACGAATGGGTCGGCTCGACTGGAGAAGGACCACGCTCTCACAGAGTACCAGCGTAAAATAGCAGCTGTGTTTCATATGGTGAGTGTAGAGAACCGGAGACCCTTTTTACTGGAAAAGAGGCATTCCATCTTTGTCCTCACGGATGACAACGCATCTGCATTTTGATTCGCAAACGAGGATAGATGTAGATCTCTATGGGCCACAGCAACCACTTACTATCTTCATCTTCTTCATCTTCATCTTCATCTTGGCACATCATAATTTTAAATTACGTAGTCAAGTTAAAAACTAAAATAAAACTAAGAGATGTCCGTACAGAAGCTCATGTATTAGCTTATTCTAATACATCTTTCATGCAGACCATAATAATGTAATACATTTGCTTACTCAAGTGTCGCGATATAGGCCACACACAGAGTGTGCACGAAATTATCGGCAGGAATCCGATGATTTCGCTTATTTACACATAGTTTATATCTAATTATAATTACAATACAGAAAATACTTGGTACATACAAAATTATCGTTCCTAAACTAACACTTTTAATGTTAATAGCACTTCCATTTTCACTGAGATTTATTTTGTTAAATTTTACTAGTTGGACCAATTTAGTTTCGTCTAGATTTATACCTTTTAAACTCACTTCACTGACACTGGGAGGCTTCGAAATCTTCAGTTCTGGTAAGTTAATCATTGGGTAAATTCAATAATTTAGGTCATCTGAGGAAAATTGGTGGTATTTAAAATGAATATTTCCAATTTCACCTTCACAGAAATCGTCGGTGATTATGTAAATTGTAACTAATAGATATAAGACAATGTGTATATATTTTCCACTTAGTTTCATATTTTAAATAAATATGATCATCATTCATATTTTAAACAAATACAATCATAAATGTGATGATGTGAATATGTATAGTTTTGCCAAAATCAAGTATCTGGGGCATGAAACGTGAAATTACCTAATGCCCTAACCTTTTCACTTGCAACTTTCAAAAAAACTATGCAGAATAAACGAAGAGTTAGATAATAAGAAAATTAGCGATCCCATGGCATATGTAGGGATTTATCGTCTACAAGGCTCGCAAACTTTCGCTATGTGGACGATATTCTTTTAAAATTATACGTTTATTTACATAACATAATATACAATATTTTATTATATACAATATTAAAAACTATAATAAAAAAAACTAAAACTAATAACTTAATCTCACTATATTATTTTATTTACCCTAATTGTAATATTTGTAACAAAACTTTTTTTAATAATTCAACTTATGCTACCTATAAGATTTTAGATCTTCACGGCCTTCTTAAAATGTACAGAAATAAGACTAAACTTATGACCAACCGCGTAAAAAGTACTGTCATGATAGACATGATGGAGGATGGATGGACACCAATCTCCCAAGGGCTGCACAATGTGACGCATCAACATATTGTGAAGCAGTGTACTATGAAGGATAAATAAACATTTGGGGAAATTATAATAAACCGAATAAAAATACCTAAGACTTGGCCTAAAGGTCTAGATACCAGGCCATAAACTCCAAAAAAAAATGGCTACTGTCAGTGTCAATGTCAATGTCTAACGCTTGTTTATTGTCATTGGCATTGGCTTTGGCTCATTGGTTTATTTATATTTGTTGTATAAAATGATTAAAGGTTTTCTGTGATAGCAATTTCAAATTAGTGTATGCATACTTATGATTGGCTTGCAAGAAAGATAGTTATCGAAAAAATAACCGTCTACTTTCCATGTCATCAGTTTCTTTATCTTGATAACGCTTGCGTTAATACTGAAGCATGAAAAAAGTAACCTTTACTTAAATACTCATTGCCTAATGTAATATCGTTTATCGGCTATAGTGGAAACAATTGCATAATGCATACATTTGGTATGCACAAACAAAATCTGCAAAAACTTAAACATAAATATATGCCGAATTAAATAATTAGTTTAGTTAAAGAATTAAATAATTAGTCTGTCATTATGTTTTCTTGGCTTCAACATCGATGGATAGGTCTCTGGTTACTAATAATGGCTCTAGGAGCCCTCGTGCTGTTCTTTTACGGGTTTTTCCCTTTAAAATATCATTCTGGAAAATTAGCACGTATGGATGATTTACCTAACTTCATAGATGGTGTCAGGTTAGTATCATATAAATATCAAATGTAGTTTATGTTGTGGAATAAACAAATTATCTGTGACAATTATGTTAGTATTTTTACCCCTGGACATAAAATGCATTAATTTTAATTGTTGTTGTTTTTAAGTTCAATTGTTTCATACATAAAATCTAGAAAGTTTCCCTATACATATGAGTTACAGTGTAGTGGCGGTGTAAGAATATCCACTACCCCATATCATCCCATGGGTGTCGTAAAGGTGACAGGGAAACAAATCAGGAAAGGCAGCAGCGCCTTTTAATAACGACTAAAAATAAAAAAACTGCAGTTGTCAACCCGCTTGCCAAGCGTGGTAACTATGGCAAATATCTCCCCTATGAGGCAATCTATGGGGGAGGCCTATGTTCAGCAGTGGACTTTAATAGGCTGTAAAGGTAACATATGAGTTATAAATTCAAAGAATAAACTTACTTTCATACCACAAACATTTGTCCCAGTGCCTATTTAGGAGTAACAAAACTATAAAAAATTTCAACATGCTGCAGCTATCTTGTATATAAAATTCTACAAACTGTTTCAGTATTGATGGGCAAGAAGTCTACAATGCAGGTGAAAATAGCGTTGTACTCATGGTAATAGATGGCTTAAGATATGACTTTGCTACAGAGGAGTATATGCCATTCACTGGAGAACTTTTAAAGAATAAATCAGCTTGTATCTATGTATCTGTAGCTGAACCACCAACAGTTACAATGCCTAGAATAAAGGTACATTTTTATATTTTTGTTGCTCAAAGGACTTTAATGTTGTATTATAATTATTATTGTTGTTTTCAAATTGTTGAAAGGTAGAGCGACGTCCAGCTATGTTATAATTGTAGCACAAATGGGTTGGCTTGACCGAAAAGGACCATGCTCTCAGAGAATATCAGCGTAAAATAGCAGCTTAATACTGCTGTCTTACGTATTGCGAGTCTAGAGAACTGGAGATACTTTTTACTGGAAACGAGGCATTCTTTCTGAGTTCTCTCTTTCTGAGAATAGATGTAGATATCAATGGGCCACAGCATCCATTTATCATCAGGTGGACTGGGACCAAAATTATAATATAAATTTGTGTTCATCTCCAGTGTCATAGGCTATATTTTATAATAAAGACATTTTGATGAATGTGTCATTTTACTAGTTAATGAAATTGGTTTCTTTATTGTTTAAACAGTGTGCATATTTATTTTTGACACTCACAATGCCAAAGAACATTTAGATACCTAACAATTTTTTTTGTATAAATTTTTATAATATTGGTATTTAAATTTAACTAATTTGCTAGGCAGAGAAAATAGTGAATCTCAAATCTAAATGCAAGCACAATAACAGTCATTCGTTCAGTCCAGTATCCAATGTAATAGTTAGGTCCAACGCATTAAGTACAAAAGTTTTCAGTTGATTTTTGTGAGGAGACTTGGGAAGCTTGATAAACTTTTATACTCAGCACTATTTGTAGGATGCCATACTTTTAGCTATGTTTTAAAATCACACTACAGGCTGTCTTCTCTCTATGGAGTCCCTTATGCACTAGGATTTGGGAAGACAATAATTGCAATACATTTCAAGCTAAAACTTTTAAAGATGTGAAAATTATCTAGGTATATAAGATCCATGAAAAAAATAAAATGAGCTCTTAACTAGTTTGAAGAACACCCCCACTCTCATATCCTGAGACCACTACTCTTAGTAGGAGTAGTACATCACTAATCCTAATAACACTTCTCCCAGACACCATTAGATTTTTCACATGGATCTCACCTAATTAAATTTCACATATTTTATGTAAATCAGAACATTTAAAAATGGCTCATTAGAATAGTATTTTTATAGGATGTCAATCCTAACCGAAATAATATTTATCCTCAATCATACCTATGTACAGTCACCAGAGAGAAAGAAGGAGAAAGCACAATGGAGGCGCACCATAAACTTCTGGCGGGATATATTTGCAAGTGTCACTTTTCAATTTTTACTTATGCTTTGAGAGTTTTTTATAGAGTTGCAGTGAAATATTATACTATACGCTTTTATTCATATTGGATAGTAGTAGTTACTTAAAAAGAATTTCAACCCTACATAACATATATCCAAAGAAAAAACAATAAAAATTGCATAATTTTGTATGATATTCCCCATCTGTCAAATATTATATAATATTTTCTATGATTGACTCAAATTATCTGTTTTTTCTTTGGTATTGTGAGCTGTGTGCATTTGTGTGTGGTTAAATGTAAAATGCATATTAAATTGTGGTAAATGATAAATCATGCTTAAACAATATGTCTTGCTTTGCTTTGTTACTCTTTATTACCTTTTTTACCTAATGCTGAGTTGCTAATCTTATTTGCCAGGAACAAGGCATACAATTTACATTTTTATATTGGTTTTGTGATATAATATGTTGGTCACATATTTTAATTTTGATTTTGGTAAGACTGTGTTTGGGTAGATACTTACTCGTAATTAATGTAATTGATATGTTAAACTAAATTTATTAAGTGATTATTTCTAAAAAAAATGCATTTTCTTTTCTTACTTCTTCCAAAATGAGGTACTGAACCCGACCAATCTCCAAAGTTATATTCACAGCTTGCTTAATTCTTCCACCACAAGATCTAGCAATATGAGTTTGCCATCAACACGTACACAAGAAGAGTTTTATTTAAATGAATTTTGGAATTCTAATTTTAAAAAGCAGTGTAATCACATAACGTATCAAATGTTCGCGCTGTTTATATTGCGCAGCGAAATTAACCTATATATTAACATTTATGTTCATGTGAACATCCAATCTAATTACAGTAACTTGAATGTTAATTTCGCATGTTTCGACAACACGTAACATTGTGATTTTGTAACAGTTTATACAGTTGAACCACCACCACTGATCAAACTAATATTAATTGAAGGTGTTCCTGATCGTAAAATTGTTTATTAATATGGGGATCAACACTTAGACACCTCTTAAATTCACTTCCTTAACTGACCGTCACATTTGATCAAACTGTATCAATCAGGAGATGCTACAAAACTATCATTTCCTTATCTGCTTTATTTTTGATTTTAAAATTGGTGCTACATATGATACAATGTATATCATCATCATCGTTACAGCCCTACACAAGTCCACTGCTGAACATAGGACTCCCCCAAGGAATGCCACAAAGCATGGTCCTGCCACCTACATCCATCGACTTCCTGCATGTCTTACCAGGTCGTCACTCCATCTATTGAGGGGGCAACCCACACTTCGCTTACCGGTACGAGCCTTCCAATCGAGAACCTTTCTTCCCCACCCCATTGGTTGTCGGTATAAAGTATATCTGTGTTGGAAAAAAATAACGCCATATAGTTTTGAATGTAGCTTATTTGATATTATTCTAGAGAAGAGCTTCTAGCTTTTTAAATATATTTTTAATAAATTGTATGTTATATTATTATTTATGGAATAGGTATGCGCGTGCGCAGCTTCATCGTACGTCCCAACGAATGCTCTTCACTTAGGCCTTATGCTAAGAATCTGTCTATCGTCATTGATTAAAATATTTATATCGGTTTTGCAATTTGCCCTAAATAATATTAATTAATAAATATTATAACCATGACAATGCACATACTTTTCGATAACTTTGTTAGAAATTATCGCATAAAGACAGAAATTAATTCAATCCCTTTTCAAAACGCCTGATGTGATGAGATATTGAAGACACTAAAAGCAAAATAGGTACATTATCATTATGAGATGCCTACTCAATATAACAAGACCTAAAAACCGATAAATAATTTGCGTTTCGGGACTCTGCATTAATAGGTATAAAATAATTTAAAATTTTATAATTATTATCATTATAACAGCCTATCAAAGTCCACTGCTGAACGCCTCATAGGAGGGATATATTGCTGTTGTTTCAGTATTCCTCTGTCGCCTTTTACGGCAATGGGATGACATAAGGTAGTAGATTATCTTACGCTGCCACTTCACGGCGTCAAAATTAAATATTAATATTTATAATTATCTGACAAAAGAAACATAACTAACAAACAACCGAAACCAGACTTTAAAACTATGTGTAGAGTAACCTTTAGCAATATATTTTTAGTATGCATGATATCTATAAAAGCTTTAAATTTTATGATAAAAATAATCGGAAATATCTTAACAGGCTATGATGACAGGCAGTATATCCACGTTCGCTGACGTGGCACTAAACTTTGGAGCCCCTGCTGTGCGGGGCGACAGCGTGCTTCGGGTCGCATCTGCTCGGGGCAGACGCTCTATACTTTACGGCGACGACACCTGGCTCCGACTATTCCCTGGTCTTTGGGCCGAGTATGACGGCACCACTTCCTTTTATGTGACCGATTACACAGAGGTATTAATTTATAGAAGATTTATAACTACGCTAATTATACATTTTGATTTAGCTATTTATTGCATAAAGTACCTAATAACTTAAATATGTATGATTTATTGCAACACTGATTTGACATTCTGATTTAATTACAATTGACATTTGCAAAGTACTTTATGAGATACATATAGTACTCAGAGTAATTACATACATATGATAAAGTAGATTGCAAATGTCAAATAATTTTTTAATTTACGTGGAATCACAATATTCTATTTTTAATATGCATAACGGACTCCTGCCGACTAAATATGTTAACACTAGGATAAGTATTTGTTACCTACCATGTTTCTGAAAATTCTTATGTAGTGTTCCTTGTGCTCAATTAAGAAAAATTATATGACCCATTGTGTTTATTGTTGGAACAATTGGCTCGGAAAAGAGGCATTCCATCTTAGTCCTCACGGCTGATAACGCATCTGTATTTTGATTCGCAAACGAGGGTAGATGTTCTATGTTCTATATATGAGCCACAGCAACCACTTACCATCAGGTGGACTGTGTGCTCGCTTGTCACCCTTATCCTATAAAAAAAATGTTTTATAATGTACAGAACTTAATTTAGCAAATAAAATTTACATAATTTTGAATTTAATAACATTTAAACTTTTACATTATATATTATAGGTGGACAATAACGTGACGCGCCATTTAGACAAAATTCTAACACCAGACGATGTGAAGGAGCCCACATTCGATTTCCTCGTCCTTCACTATTTGGGCTTGGATCATATAGGACATCTAGAGGGTGCCCGCAGTCCAAAAATCAAGCCTAAACTTATTGAAATGGATGAAGTTGTGAAGAAAATATACACAGCTATGCAAACCTGGGTAATATAAACAATAAACATATAATAATGAATATGCCACAGTGTATCTAAAAAAAAATCTGGTATGATAAATATAATTATCAATCACATTATTAAGAAATTAGTATATAGATCTCTAATTATTTTCACATCCATGTCATATAGAGCCATGCTGCAGCTATATTATTAGTATAGTTGTAGTACGAATGGGTCGGCTTGACCGGGGAAGGACCACGCTCTCACAGAAACCAGCGTAAAATAGCAGCTTAATGCTGCTGCGTAGAGAACCGGAGACCCTTTTTAATGGAAAAGAGGCATTCTATCTTTGTCCTCACGGCTGACAACGCATCTGCATTTAATTCGCAAACGAATATAGATGTAAATGTCTATGGGCCACAGCAACCACTTACCATCAGGTGGACTGTGTGCTCGTTTGTCACCCTTATTCTATAAAAAAAAAACGCTTTAACCGTGTAGTGGCGGTGTAAGAATATCCACTACCCCATATCGTCCAGTGGGTGTCGTAAGAGGCGACAGACTGAGGAAAACTCAAACAGAAGATAAGCAGCTATATCTTCGTGATAACAAATGAAAATTATGAAAAACTGCGGTTACAAACCTACAATTAGATATTATTACAATCCATTACTCCATCCCTGAAGAGTGTCGTAAGGATAGATTAAAAGAAAAGCCAAGGATCTCCTGTGGCTTTTATATATATTTTCATAGCGGTATTAAAATCTCGTATATTTCAATCTGCTTTCCTATAAAATGGTTAGTCGTACCCAATTGTGAGAGATTCCAAATTCAAAAGTGGGTGTATTATAGCCTGGTGACGAATTGTCAAATATTTTATTTCACTTTTCTGCTCCTTGTTCGACACAAAGAGAAAAAGTATCCTCTCAAATGTTTCTTCCCCCAGGATCGTACTGGAGTGCTTATTGTATGCGGAGACCACGGTATGCGTGACGCAGGCGGGCACGGAGGCGCCACGCCCGCTGAAGTCCTCATACCACTGGTTGTCGTCAAGAGCGGCGACTTCCAATGTCCGCATCCGTAAGTCTAAATATACTTAAGGAAATAAGTAAAAAGTCCACAGTTCTCTTATTTCTATGAGAGCTATAGTGCAAATAGTCCACCGCGCTGCTCCATTGCGTGATGGCGGACTTCACATGCCCCCGAAACACGTTTTTTCTCGAATGTGCAATATAAATCTAAAATTAAATTCCCCTTGCATACTTTTCCTAAGCATGTCAGGCAATAGGCATATATCACTTGGAAGATCTATTTCTAGTTACTACGCCGCGGACAGTTTAGTGTCTGCAAGCAAGTCCGTAAAATTTAGTTTCAGCGTTTTTGAATGGATTTCCGCCATCAGTCGTTAGCGAGAACCTTTTTCTTGTTGATTCATAAAAATCTAAAATTGATAGGTTCAGTTGACGTAAGAGAAATCACAACATTTAAGAGAATTTCGTGTCTAGTCTATCAAACGTATTTCTGTGTTTTCTCCCTTACTGTACTTATGCCATGTCTCTGCCTTGTTTTTTTACATATATTCGTTATTTTGAAAACTAGGTACTTTCTCGCTGTTATAAGTAAACATAAGAAATAAAAGAAAAACATACCCAGATATCTATAATCTATGTTATATTGTAAGAATAATGTATAATATACTATTTTTCTTGAAAATAGTATATTACGCCACTAGGGAGGAAAGTATGACTTTGCAACCCGCGAAGGCGAGGGTGATAAGAACGCGGGTTGCGATGTCATACTTTCCTCCCGTAATGCGTATACTATTTTTTATCATACCTTGATCGAAATGAATGTACCTTAAAATGTATCATGACATATACTTTTACGTTTAAAAACAATAGAGCTAGAAATTTGACGCATGCGTACTAAATTAATAAGTCGTTGAATCAGGAGGTAATGTGCCACTTTCGTCCCTGAAAGTAGGGTCGAAATACGAACTTTCGATCAAGGTATGATAAAAAATACTAAACTGGTCCAGTTTTAGCGAAAAGAAGAGGGTAAATACGGAATAATGATTTAGTAATTTTCTCATAGGTATGAACAGTCCGAGCTGCAATATAGCTCGGTCGTTCGAGTATAGCGCGACAGCGATGTATCGTTAAAAACCTATCCTTCAATTTTCTTGCAGTCCAGATATCGTCTTTATAATCTTAGGTTACCAAAATATTATAAAAGCCTAATCTATTAAAGGACTCATCCATATCTTCCTGGGATTTTTTTAATTGACTCGACGTGATGAAATTCGGCGAGATGGGATGGAAAGCTATGTATATGTAAATACATAATATGTTATATGTTATTCTACTCTTTTCTTTATGTATTAACCTAAATAAATATGTTGTTTGCTTCACGCGGCTAGACCTCGGTTACATCTACGCTACACGACGCGGCACGGTGTCAAGTGCGTAAGACAAACATTGCTACTGGATTAGATTAGTAAAAGTCATTAATACAAATAATGTACTCTTGATATTTATTAGTATGAGCTTGCTCCATCGTCACTATTGTTGTCACGCCAACCCGATTAACATATATATCATATGCGCCATAATATGTCTCTAGTTGTAGAAAAACTCTATGACGTATAAAATAAGACTGTAAATTTTAACTCAAAGTACGTTTACACTTATGCCGTTTTACTACAAAACGTGTTTTTATAGTCTCGGGCTGAAACCACTTAAACTATGGGTTGAGATTTTTTTTATTTTAAAATAAAGCCTTAGAAATTTGGCAGATCGCTATCTATCCATGTAACGGAAAATTTTAGAGTAGTTTTTGACTTGAAACTTTGCACTCGTATCAAGGATCGTTGACAATAACTTTCTCCTAGTATCCTGGTCAGGATCACCAGGATAAAATAAAATAATTAAGAACTGAAGACAATACAATAAATTCATGACTATGATCTAGTGTTCTCATTATGATCATAAAACCTGCGGTTGTAAACCTACCTGTCAAACGTGGTAACTATGGCAAGGGGATATACTACAAGGCTCTATGGAAACGCCTACGTTCAGCAATGGATTTTTGATAAACTGTAATATTTAAACATCTTATAAAAATGAACAACTAAAATATTCAACTTAGGAAAAATGTGTAAAAAATAATTATATTATTTTTGCGTAGGTATATACATAGACTAGCGAAAAGTTTTTTAAACGTAACTTTTAAATGATGACCACATTATGTGACCATCTGCGACTCCGTGGCGCAGTAGCTTAACAATGAGTTACGGAACTGAGTGCCAATCTCACAACTGGGTTCGAATCTCACACGGAACAAATATTTGTATGGCCTACAAGTAATTGTTTCCGGTCTGAATTATTGTCCTTGTGCAATTTATGTATGTAAATTGCTTCTACGATACAGGATTTTTTTTTAGTGTGGGTGTAACGTTATTTCATAATAAAATGTTCATTTTGTCAATAAACAAGTTTACAAGTTTTATAAAGAAAAATTGTACAAAAAGGGTTATTATAATATCAAGGAATTCTTGACTGAAAATAACCCCTGGGAGTGAGGTGAGCGCCACCATGCTGGTTCTATTAAAATTCACATAAAAATACAGTACAAAATTATTGTAAATTTATATATGTTTAAAAAAAAAATCCGCTAGGTTTCTTGTTGTTTCTTCCCAGGACAGAAGTATTTCCGAATCAATGGTATATAAAAAATAATAATTTCAATACGTATTATGTAATAATTTATATCGAATAAAAATCAATCTATTCTATTTAAAAAGAAATAAGTTCACCACAGTCCCACCTAACGACATCTGGTGAGCGTAAGATCATTAGTCCTCATTGTTATTGTACCGTGTGGTGGTGTAAGAATATCCACTACCTCATATCATCCCGTGGGTGTCGTAAGGGGCTACAAAGGGAAACAAATCAGGAGGTGGGTAGTATTAATAACTAAAAATAAGAAACTGCGGTGGCCAACCCGCTTGCCAAGCGTGTCAACTTTGGCAAATATTTCCTCTATGAGGCAATCTATGGGGAGACTTTTTTTTCACGTGGTAAAGCCATGCTGCAGCTATATTAGTATTATAGTTGTAGCACGAATGGGTCGGCTCGACCGGAGAAGAACCACGCTCTCACAGAATACCAGCGTAAAATAGCAGCTCAGTGGTGCTGTGTTTCGTATGGTGAGTGTATCGAGGATTTGTAATCGAGGATAAATGTAGATGTCTATGGGCCGCAGCAACCACTTACCATCAGGTGGACTGTGTGTTCGTTTGTCACCCTTATCCTATAAAAAAAGACTTATGTTTAGCAGACGGACTTTAATATGCTGTAACGGTAACGGTATTGTCAGAGGTGGGGCGGGTCCGACGGTGGCGCAGGTGGACGTGGCGACGACGGTGGCGTGGCTGCTGCGCGCGCCGCCGCCGGGCGCCAGCGCGGGCCGCGTGCTGCCGGCGCTGCTGCCCGCCGACACGCGCCAGCACCTCTACCTGCTGCACGCGCTCGCCGCGCACTGCGCGCGCCACGGCCTGCCCACCGACACCGGTACTGTTTTTTTTTCTTTTTTAAAGTTGTTTTTTTTTTTTAAAGTGAAAACTTCTTTAGAATCGTTGTCATTTGAAACTCAATGAAACGAAAAACTTGACTTAACTTTACAACCAGTGCTGACTTATGGAACTGAGACGTGGTCCTTCACTGCTGGCCGTATGAGGAAGCTCAAGGTCGCTCAGCGAGCTATGGAGAGGGCTATGCTCGGGGTTTCTCTGCGTGATAAACTTAGAAATGAGGATATCCGCAGTAGAACCAGAGTGACCGACATAGCCCAACGTATTAGTAAGCTGAAGTGGCAATGGGCCGGCCATATAGCTCGAAGAACCGACAACCGAAGGGGAAAAAAGGTTTTCGAGTGGCAACCTCGTACCGTTAGGCGAAGTGTAGGGCGACCCCCCACTAGATGGAGTGACGACCTGATAAGACTTGCAGGAAGTCGATGGATGCAGCTGGCTCAGGACCGTGCTTTGTGACATTCCTTGGGGGAGGCCTATGTTCGGCAGTGGACTTGTGAATGGCTGTAATGATGATGATAATCATCATCATCATTACAGGCCATCACAACCGATAACCGATGATGATAATGATGAAACGAAAAAGCGACACTAAAGAGAGACAAATATTTACATCTATAGGATTTAGCCTACGAGAGAATGAAATGGAATACAATATACAATGTTTCCTATTACGATTATCTATTATATACTTTAGTTACCATAAGCCATTCGTTTTTCATATGCCACTCATTTGATAAAATTTAACACTTGGAGTCTGTATAATATTTAGAATAAAATGTAAAATAATTTTAAAACTTGGTAATAATATTATAAAAAAGAGTTATAGACTTTTGTGGTTAGCACTTTTGCCAGTGTCAAATAATACCGGTTTAAGAACATCGTCCCGTGAGTGTCGTAAGAGGAGACAGAGGGATACAAACCAGGAGATGGCAGCAGCATCTTCTGAATAATACTGAAATATAAAAAACTGCGATCGCTAACCCGCCAAGCGTGGCAACTATGGCAAACATCCCCCCTATGAGGCAATCTATTGGGAAAGTCTATATTCAGCAGTAAACTTTTGATAGGCTGTAACTGTTCACACCACTTTGCAACTACCGCCTAACGCTTATGAGATTGGTTAATTATTATCCAATAAGAGTACTGCAAAGCCCACTCCCGGGTTCTCACAAGCTCGCACGCAAGTCACGCAACCAACCGCATCGCCTATATCTCGCGTCATCGCTCCGGCCGTGGTGTAATTTAGATATTTAACTATACAAAAATATAGTAAAGTATATAGACATTTGCTATATCGCTTTATTTCGCGATAATCTATGAAGTTTATATGTGCCCTTGGGTTACGAGGCAGATTAGCAGAAGTCCAGGTGAGTGCACATGCATTCCTTCACATCGTTCTTGTAGCCCGAATTTGGGGGCATTTGCAGTATCGCAAAATAGTAAATTCGCACCGCCTCATACAGTCCATTAATTTACGTAAAATCATCCTTTTAATAACTCTGAACCAGTATTTGGTCATTTAAACCAACACACCATTTTCTGGCCCTTCGCCAGAATCAGAACCATAGCTGGCCCTTCTCGCTGGATTATAATTAATTAAGTAACTAATTTCTGATTATTCCGGCCGGGGTAATTTAATTTCAACCAGTAACGGTAAGTATAATAGGAAATTATCGTATAATATATATTCTTCACAATATACTGATGTTTCTGGGAGATGATTTTTTGAAAGACACAGTAGTGTGAGATTTATATAAACAGACCCTTTTTACTGGAAAAGAGGCATTCCATCTTGGTCCTCTCAGGGGTGATAACACATCTGCATTTTGATTTACTTAATAGAGAATAGATGCAGATATCAAAGGCGACAGCGTCCACTTCCACATCAGGTAGACTGTGTGCCCTAATTCTATAAAAAAGCACCAGGGAACTTGTTTTATTGCAAAGTGAATCGTTGACAAAAGCATTAAAATGGACAAAATATGTTGTGGTTTAAATAACACGCACTTGTTTCATGGTTTTCATTAATTACATACGTACACGTATATTCAAAACACACCACTTTTACGTATAGAAATCCGCTTACAACTACGTTCCAATCCCCTTGCGATAGAGTTCCCAAGTTCCCGCCAAAAATACTGGTAATGGTGAAAAGCAAGGTCACTATTTTTAAAAACGAATTACTTTCAGTATTTTCAATAGTATCAGTATATAAGAATTAAAAAAAAAATGGCATATTAAAATGTTGAACCTTATTTCCAGAGTTCTACAAGCAATTTAAGCGTGCTGAGAAGCAGTTCGCGCAGTACTTGACAACGGGGCAAATGAGCGCCGCCAAAATCGCCAAGGAATTCTACGACGAGTCGCTAGAGGCGATGTCGAAATACCTCACCGTAACTACCGCCGAATTTGACTTATTCGCTATCAGCTTTGCCACGATCCTGCTTTACATAGTGAGTTTATATGTGAAAAGTATTTAATATCACATTTCAGTAAATATTTTAAAGTTATAGATATCTATTTTACTACATGAGGTAGAGCCATGCTGCAGCTATATATCAGGTATAGTTGTAGCACGAATGAGTCGGCTCGACCGGGGAAGGACCACGCTCTCACAGAATACCAGCGTAAAACAGCAGCTTAACCCTGCTGTGTTTCGTATGGTGAGTGTAGAGAACCGGAGACCCTTTTTACTGGAAACGAGTCATTCCATCTTAGTCCTCACGGGTGACAACGCATCTGTATTTTGATTCGTAATCGAGGATAGATGTAGATGTCTATGGGCTACAGCAACCACTTAACATCAGGTGGACTGTGTGCTCGTTTGTCACCCTTATCCTATTAAAAAAACTTATTCCGTTTACTTTTATGCTGTTTTGAATTTGAATCAATTAGCAACTGTATTTTATTTTTCAGATTGCTGCATCACTTCTCTGCGTAACTCTATACTCCTTACAACCGGACATCCGTAAACCAAGCACGCATCACCAACCCTCCACAGCGGGCTTGATCGTCGCCTTTATGATAATGTTTTTAATATTTTCCGGCGTCCTCGTCATATCCTGTTTTATAACGGAAACCAAAAGCCAGTTCTGCTCCTTCGATCCCCTTTGGTCTATAGCATTCTTTGGAACAGTACTCGCATTAACAGTAGTTTACTTTGTTATCAAAACTGGAATCGAGACGATCACAGATATGTCAGCGTTGAGAAACTTGAATGCCATCGACTATTTACTGATTGGTGGAACCCTGTTCCATTCGTGGTCGTTCTTCGGTACAAGTTTCATCGAAGAGGAGCACATGACGTGGTACTTCTTCTGGAACACACTGATGTTCTTCGTTTTGATACGAACGATTGTGGTTATAGTGATGTACTTCAGTAAGAGATTATCAAGAGCTACCGAGATACAAGAGAAGCCGGAGTTGGAACAAAGAATGAGTAGTGTTGGTATCAGTATTCTTCCTAAGTGGGTGATTCTGATCGCTTTGCACAGGTAAATTTCTTATTTAAAATTTTGCTTTTAATAATTCTTATCTCAAGGTAGTTTTAGAGACTCGGTATCGCATTGGCTAAGCGGGTAGAGTAGTGTATTGACTAAAGCTCTGAAAGTAGAAATAATCAGCACAAACACATACTTGCCAAGGGTATTCATGTTGAAACAATATACAAAGATTAGAGAAGACTTACCGATTTTATATTTTTTTAAATGTCTGCAAAATTAAGGTATGGGATTAGGGGCGGCATGTTTGGCTTTGGCGAGCTCGAGTGGCTGCAATCCAGGGTTGGGTTTAGAATGAATTCGCCTGAATTTGAGGAGTCTCTTACTGTGGGGGGGGGGGTCAAGGAGGCATGCAATTTTAGCTGCCGGAGCTGGGTCGAAATATTTTCCAAAAATATTCATAAATCACTAATTAATACCTGAAACGGAACTTAAATTACTCTAAATTCTTATTCTAGTCTATATTCTCTCGCAATAATCCAGAGAATTTTGGTGATGCGATAGTGGAGTACTTGTGGAGGCGGAACATTTTGAAATATAATAAAGATCCATTTTTGGAAATGGTGGAAGTAATAAAATATGTTTACTTATTAAGTTAATTATAAAAGTTAACATTTTGGTGTTTTATTTGGTGCAAGAGCGAGCGAAGCGAGCTTGGGACTTGGGGCACCCCGACTTGGACAGGTTAGGTTACAAGGGGCTGGCGGGGTCGAGTGAGCAAGCGAAGCGAGCGAACAGACCCCTCCATCCCCTTCGTGGTCCATCCAGATTTGATATTGCTTCGGCGGAGGGGGGACCCCCCCCCCCTATTTAAGCGATTTTTCTCAGAAATCATTGGCACGTCCGGCGGAGGAAAAGGTAAGGGGCGAATCTACCCCTCCCCCACCCCTTTCCCCCTGCCCCCAACCCCCTATTAAGGCGACTTCATTCTAAACCTTAACCGCAATCCATGCTACGCCATTGTATGTTTACTCGTGTGCAACTTCTGTAAGTTGAATATACTACGACACAGGAAGAATTTCATGTTTTTTAAATTATATATACAGGGTTATTTTTCAAAGAGTAGCCAAATTTTACACTGAAGTTCAAATAAATAAATTATTATATACCGATATTACATTTTTTGACAGCTGATAAGGCTTCTACTTTTACTTGAAATTATCCTAAATTGAATGTGATTTATGGGCAACAACTACTCTTACGCGCTCCTGTGTGTGTAATTCAATTCATGTTTTTGTTTCTCAACTTTTGCCTACTGTTTACTTTCTTAGTGACACGCTTATTACTTATGCTTAAGATAATAACTACATGACGTGAATTATGATTCCAATTTTTCCTTTTACACTTTTAACGGGCTTACGTTCGTCATAATAAATAAAATTAAAAAATATATTTTTGCTTATCAACGATGTAACCGACAACTGTCCTCATTATAGCGTATTTAAAAAAGTGAAATAAACTATTTATAGTCCCAATATCTAATATTGGTACCTCAAAATGGAATCTGACGGCGCGGTAGCGATGAGTGTTGAATCAACCGTTGATGTCCTGTCAACGTATTAACTTTAACTGTTTATGAATCAACTAGTTGAATTCGTCAACGAGTCAACGACGTTTATGAATTTAACTCGTGCGTCTCGTTCAATAATAGAGAACGCAAACGCAACGAACTGAGCAAATTAAAAAACTTACGTTGAAAATAACGTCATAGATTGCGAGCGACGATCATGTAATACAATTTGAACTCTAAGTAACGTATAAAAGAGTTGATTTTCGAAATATTTATTTTAAGAATTTTACTTATGACAATATTGGTGGAATGGCGTGCCCCGCTCAGGCCGCCCGAAAGAAACGGGTTAGTACTAGTTTGTTTGTTTACGTTTACGAACGATATGAAGTTTGCTTTCTATAATTTTTGATTGACAGTTTGTGACGAGTTGCGCGGAAGGTCAGAAGTTATTTTGCGGCTTATCGTAAATGTTTAGAGTTTAGACTTTTTAGTTAATGTTTATAGTAACAGTGTAATTTGTTTGTGTTAATATAATTATGTATATTTGCATCAAATAGGACTACTTAAGGTACAAAATTGAAAATGTCGGGACGTACTAGGGGTAACAGCGAATTGTGGCTGTATTTCGAAAAAATGAAAAAAAAAAAAAAATATTTAAAAAAATACTATAAAAAACATATGCATACGAACATATGTAAATAATAATTGATTTGTTTACATAGAATCAGATGATCTTTTAAATACGCCTGAGGACAATATGGTTTATAGCTAATTGTATTCAGTCAGTCCTAAACCTGAAGAAAAAGTAGGAAGGGAAGGTCATCTAAGTAGAACCATCAATCAAACGTTTTCCAATACATACATTGAATCAAATTGTTTCTAAAATTGAACGTCGCAGCGTTGAATTAAAACCGTTCAATGAATGAACGGTTTGCGTTGCAGGTAGTACGTTAACTTGTTGACAAATTTAACTAGTTGATTAACCAGTTGACAAACGTAAATCAACGTTAACATTTCGTTTACGGAAAAACCATCCATCCATCGCTACGGCGCGGCGCGGACGGTAGTATTGACTGGCGAAACGAGAAAAACCGAACTGGTTGCTTCCGCGCCGAGGGATTCCGAAGATTGCCGAACGGTCACGGGTCAACGGGCCACATTCTTTATGCATAGACAAGCACGTTTTGTTAAAATATTTTTTACACGTATTACCTGTTCTTGAGCAATTTTAACTTCCGTGAACGCAGCAATAATTTACTCTGGCGGTCTTCTTAACTTTGGACCTCTTTGTTTTTTTTTTTGCGCCCAATGCAAGGACACCCTCCGGAAGCGGGGGAGGGAGGTGGTGAATGCTCATAGCATACTACGCAGCCGGCTGCGTGGTTATGTGGGACTCACTTTGAAGAAGTGCCTACCCACTAAACACCACCTAAGAACGGCTCTAGCCCGAAGGCTTTATCGCCGAATCGGATACGACCTCCCTCGGGGAGAGGGAGGCGTGGGGCACAACCGTTCGGAGACGGAAGCGCGGGTCTCCAGCACAGCCGCAAAGGGCGGCGGTGCTGGAGTGTCGGAGTGGGAATCGCATGAGCGAGGATGCACTCACCGTACGAGGACGGTGAGCACTGACTGCTAGCGCAACCGCGCAGGGGCGTCGCGGCACTAGCGGAGGAAGGGAGGGAAGGCATCTCCGTCGCCCGAACCCACATTAGTGGGCACGGAAACACGGCGACTGTTAGACAGCTAGCACAACCGCACGGGGGCGGCTGTGCTAGCCAAGGCGGGAGGGCAGCTCGACCGTGCGGGGACGGGAGCGTGGGAGGGCACTCTCAACCGTACGGGGACGGGAAAGTGATCAGCTAACACAACCGCACGGGGGCGGCGGCGCTAGCTGAGGGGGACTGGACGGTTCCTCGAAACTGTACTGACTGAGGGAGAAGACCCGTACGGGGACGGGTGCTCGGTCAGCTGGCGGACTCCGCTAGCGCACGACCGCACGGTGACCTCTTTGACGTAAACACGACTTTTTATACACAGATAAAAGACTAACGGTGAAAGTTCCGGCGAGTTTGCAGATTCACTATTTAAGTTATCGCTCACTGCAAATTTGACTGGTAATTGCAAAATAACCCTGTATATACTGTATATAAAGGGTAATTGTAAAATAATCCTGTATATACTGTATATAAAGGGTAATTGTAAAATAACCCTGTATATACAGGGTTATTTTGCAATAACCCGCCAAATTTGCGGAGAAGTTTTAGAATAAGTAATATAGGCTAAAAATCTCAATAATTCTGTGCTTTTTATCTTTTAAATTAAAAATGCGTGGTAATGCATTATTTTAACAGATTTTATTGCGCACGCACACATTCATAAGGTTCGATCGGTAAGCAAAAACGTTGTTGCCTATAAATCACATTCAATTTGAGATAATTTCTAATAAAAGTAAAAGCCTTATTTACTCGTATTTTCAAAAATTGCAGTAACGGTATATCATTATTTATATATGTATTTGGACTTAAGTTTAAAATTTGGCTAATTGAAATATATATATATGTGTATAAACTCCATAGCTCGCTGAGCGACCTTGACCTTCCTCATACAACCAGCAGTGAGGGACCACGTCTCAGATCCATAAGTCATTACTGGCAACACGCACTGGTTGTACAATTTCGTTTTCAAGTTTTGGAGTATACCTGACGAGAAGACGTGTTGTAATTTCACGAAGCACCTAACTTCATACAGGGAAGGCCTCACATCTCTATACCCTTCAGACCGGAAAATAGCAGTTCAGGCACTGCTATTTAAAGGAAATACGTTGAAAATTGCAGAGAAAAAAGCCGATCTTAAACCGCCAGCCTTGCAAATGCGAATTTACTGCCAGAAGTGTTTTATCAGATTTAGCCGCAATGATAATATTCAGCAGTTGTCGTAATATATTGACTTACAAGAAATATATTAAATTCATAATATTATTTATAAACCCTTATAAATAATTTGATTTTTTGCCCTTGAAGGTACCTCCGAACAATGAACCAGACTGGTGACAGATGGTTGTTTCTACCAGACACGGCTGATTGGTTAAACGCACCCGAAAATGTTTTCTATCTTCAAGCACATCTTATTATAGGTACATTCTTTCTATATAATCTTTATTCTCAAAAATTATAATTTTATTTCAAAAGACGTAACACCTAAACATAGTTTAGGGCATTTATTACTTTACTACTAAAGGATATCCGGGCTGCTCTTAATTTGGAGAATAGATTTTTAACGCTATGTTACAAACCTATTCTCCAAACGTTATGCTGTGCCCGAACAACTGAGCTAGACAATCGAGAGAGATGACTACAGTTCAAACTGATTATATAAGATGGATTGTTGCTATGTCTGTGTTTTTCTTTTATTTGTTTTATGTTCGTTTAATTTATTTACTGGATGTCTGATAACTGCGGTATAAATAGGCACTTTTAGTAATTTTAGAAGGTGCCTAGTTTTTACAATAATTAATTTATGAAAAAAAAACACAGGAACAGGACAGCGATAGGATATGGGTTGTATCATAAAAATATATGCTCTATAATTATTAGAATCACGCGTTACTTTGCAGAAATCCATTATCTTCTTATATAAATAAAATGATAGAGGTTTGCAGTTGTGCGCGCATCACGGAAAAACTACTGGATAGATTTCAATTAGGTTTTGTAAGTTTTATTTCTTAGACACTTGGCCCTTATCTAAAAAAAAAATATTGCGATATCTTCGTTTAATATAAAGTTATTAAAGTTTTAAAAAACAACGATTTTATAAGCACTATGTGTTCAGTGATGTGTCTTTTCTTGGCGCGGAGAAATGGGGCCAGCGGTGTAGTACGCATGCGTAGGAGAGGGGAAGTCTCTTTTACCTCTACCTCATGAAAAAGTTAGGGCCAGCCGCGCATTATTTCCGCGAGCGACCTGATGCTGTTCGGAATAGCTAGTGAAATCTTCGGTGTAGACATATCGAATGACCTGCAGTGTCGTGGTCACTTGGAAGAAAAAGGTAAATTGGCTTCTAAAAAGCTTGGCGTACTCAGCAGAGCGGGACAGTATTTCATGCCAGCACACCGTTTGCAACTTTACAAGGCGCAGGTTCGGCCTCCCAAGGAATACTGTTCTCATCTCTAGGCCGGGGCTCCCCAATGCGAGCTCCTTCCACTTGACCGCATACAGCGCAGAGCGGCTCAAATCGTCGACGACCGAGTTCTCTTTGTTTGGTTCGTTTCACTGGCGCTGCGTAGAGATGTTGCATCCCTTTGCATTTTCTTTCGTATTTACCACGGAGAGTGCTCTGAGGAATTGTTCGGATTAATTCTAGCCACCAAATTTCACCAACACACATCGCTACAAAACTTACGTTACCATCCACATCATTTGGATGCTTGGCGGTCCACTACCGTGCGATTTATTAAGTGTTTTCTTCCTCGCAAGAATACTTTTTGGAATCATTTACCATCGGCGATTTTTACGGACCGATATGACTTAAGGACCTTCAAGAAACGAGCTTATTCCTTTTTAAAAGACCGGCATCGCATCTGCAATTCTCATGGTGTTGTAGAATTGTATTAAAGTATTTAAAAAGAAGGCTATCTTGTTGATTGGTTGTACAGATTGTACTGGCTGACATAGACGTTTCACGTTAAAACCAACGGCCGTGTGCCCCGACACAGGCCCACCCGATTTCTTTATTGGTATGGGTACAGTATCGTTTACTGCTTCACCTCCTTAATTATTGTAGATGATTAAATCGGCATCCTCTATATTATTTTTTATCGATAACACCAATCGATAAACGTCGCCAATCACTAACTCATTTTGTAAATAAATTGTGACGTTACTGGATAACAGAGGGCGCTTATTACAATAATGATAAATGTTCTAGAACAATCTACTGGAAATAATAAAATTTAAAAGTTATTGGGTAAATATACTTTATACTTGCGATAGTAAACCGAAACCACATTCAGTTTTTGCTCCATATCGGGACTTACAATACCTTAAAGTACAGTCGGGCATATTTTCTTTAAAAATATTTTTTAAATTTAGGAAAAAATGCGTCTTGGCCCTTTGACGATGTCACAAAGACTAAATGATATAAATCCGAAATATATCCTATAGGACGAAAGTAAAAGATGACCATTTTGTTGATAATGTCTGGTCTATTATTACTACTTAAATGTCTTTGAGTTGTACCTTGATCAATCGCCCCCCGTAGTTTCCTATAGTTTTCTTAGTAATTTTTCACCGTTAAATAACTAACTTTCATATAATTAGTTTTCTTACAGTCGTATTTATATACTTATATATTGTTAATATGCCAATCAACGCGGACGAAGTCGCGGGTATCAGATAGTATTAAATGTGTTAAAATTATTTAGCTAAGATCCACTTAAAAAAACACGCGCGTCTTAGCTATATACTCTTAAAATCTTTAATATTTGCTCTCCGACAGTCGGACAGTTTTTTTGTCTCTGTACCTTTATGTATGAGCCTTTTGTATAAGTCACACAAAGAAGCCACCAAATGAATAAAATCGCCAACCCTAACATCTTAATTTTTAAATTTGACACCTTAAACAAAATAATTTTACGGGAACTAAGAATTAATCGCATTAAAATCCGTTAAAATAGTTTTATTCAATGTGTAGTATGTATTCGTGTAAATATATAAAGTAATTATCTAACACCTTCATTTTTGTTTTTTGTTTTACGTGTTTTTATTTTATCATTTTCAGGGACACTTTCAACACTAGGCATTTGTCTATGGAATTTAAGACACATGAACAACTCTATGCATATACACACAGCACTAACTATTGCTGCTACTTGCAGCATTCTGTGCTACCGAATCGCAGCCGGCGCTTTAGATTCACCTTTCCCAATTTTAAAAACTTGGGACACCGTCACCATTGTCAACATATTCTGGGGCATTCTGATAGCGCAATTAATTTACGAAATACTTACTTATGTGGGTATATTCAAAAATTGTGGATGCAGGCCCAACCAAAACGTTAATAAGTTCGAATACAAAAAGCCGAAGGCGAAATCTGAAGATTATTTCTATGAGCCAATGGACGAACCATGGAACATCGACGATGTGAAACTTAGCCTGGCGCGCTCCCTTTCGCATATCATATTGAATGATTTGATGTTAATAATAATTTTGCTCATGAGGCCACATAACGTTATAATGGTGCCGAGTGTAATTGCGACATGCTCGCTCACATCCAAATGCCTAGACCATAGACTGTTGGATTCTAGGGCGGGAAGGGGGAAGGACATAGCCGATTTAATCAGCCAGGCGCTTGTGCACATCTGGATCGGGATGGTTTTCTTCTTTTATCAGGTAAGATTTTTTTGATACTAGTAGATATATTCAATGGTAACTATTACCTAAAGATACTTGTATGTATTTTCTTTTTTATTTATAATATTTCATGATATGCTTTATACAATATTGGCAATTAATAATCGAGCCCATAACTGAAGATATTAATGCGTTCTATATTAGCTAGTTATTCTTTTGTCGCACTCTAGCAATCAAGTCGTATGTGATAAAATTTTATAACTTTTTGCACAACGCATAAGAATGACAGGTAAGCCGTTTTATACATTCAAACTTTAATGCTGAGTTAACAATTACATTTCCATTTTCCATAATATTTTAGAACAAGACAAGATAATATAGACTTATTCCATGGCAGTGGTGCGCATATTTAAAGCAATCTTCGAAGATTACATAGATTAACGCACAAACCTTATTAGCTAAATCTCATTTTTAATAAGATTTAATTTTGTACCTTTTTTGTTAGTTTTCATTTGCAATTTTTACTAATTCGTATTTGTCACGAATGTTATATTTTTCTATTCCATTGTAACCTCCTCTAGCCGAAACGTAGTGAAGAATTTTGAAGTCTCGAAATGTCATAAGCTACTTTTTGTGATATAAACACAGATGGCGGTAAGATTCCTGAACTGATCCCAAAGTACTTCCCAGCAAATGTAAATGTGCGAATGAGACGTAATTATTTAGGCCGACCACATACATTCGGAATTCCGTTTCGGGATTCCGTAAATACATCACACACATACGTTTAAGTTACGAGTAAGCTATTTTCTGGAAGGTTCCTAACGGTCCGGAAAAATCGCCGGTGCTAAACAATTCCAAAGAGAAGTTGATCGAGGAAGACGCACAGTGGTGGACCGCCAAGCATCCATATGGTGAGGATAGTATCGTGAATTTTAACGCGAAATGCGTTCCTGAAATTTGGCGGCTGGAATTAATCCAAACAATTCAACAGAGCACTCCCCGTGGTAGATGCGATAGAAAACGCAAAGGGATGCAACATCCCTACGCAGTGGCAGTGAATCGAGCCAATCAGAAAGAACTCAGTCGCCAACGATTCGAACCGCTCTGCGCTGGATGCGGTCAAGTGAAAGGAGCTTGCACGGGGTGCCCCGGCCCAGAGATGAGAACAGTATTCCGTGTGAGGCCGAATTTGCGCTTTGTAAAATTGCTAGCGATGTGCCGACATGAAATACTGTCCCGCTCTGCTGAGCACGCCAAGCTTTTTAGAGGCCAATTTGACCTTCCCTTCCAAGTGACCACGAAACTGCACACTATTCGATATGTCGACGCCGAGGATTCCGATACTAGCTGAGGTAGCAAGGGGAGTGCCTTGAAACTTAGGAGATACGACAAAGGGGTTCTTTCTAGCGGTAAACGCGCAAATTTGTGTCTTCTGGGGATTGAACTAGACTAGATTTAGTCACCCCAATCCATGACTGTTCAGCAAAGACTCGACTTATGACACAAGCTTGTTCCGGTACTCTGCGACCTTTTTCCGAGAAATATTGGCACAGCTGGTGTATAAAGCATCACCAGTACTATCGTCCGCATAGCAATGAATGTTACCAATTTGTAACATATTATTGATATACAGGAGAAACAGCGCTGGTGATAGCACGCAGCCTTGTGAAACACCAGCGTTAATAGGCTTATAATCAGAGCATGCACAGTCTACTTACGACCTTGATGCTCCGATCAGAAGGGAAACTGGTGATACAATTGCACAATTTCTCGGAAACCCATAGGAAGGGAGCTTCGAAAGAAGCGCCTTGTGCCAGACCCGATCGAAGGCATTCTCTATGTCCAAACTAACGGCCACTGCCTCCCCCTTGGACTCTACTGCCTCCGCCCATCTATGAGTTAGTTAGACCAGAAGATCACCAGCTGATCGACCCCGATGAAAACCGTATTGGCGATCACTAATCAGCTGGTGATCCTCAAGGTACCTCATGAGCTGGCAGTTTATAATGGATTCCATTATTTTGGAGAACAAGGAGGTGATAGCGATAGGCCTGTCGTTGACGAGTCTGAGCGGTCGCCTTTTTTAGGGATCGGGTGGACCAAAGTTGTCTTCCATGAATTCTGGGCTACGCCTTGGGAATAAGAGTACCGGAAAAGACAAGTTAGCACCGGTGCCTACTCCGGAGCACATATCTTCAGCACAATGGGAGGGACTTCATCAGGCCCACTCGACTTTTTGACATCCAGGGAGAGGAGTGCTTTGCGAACTGAGAGCTGTGTAAACCGCACATCCGACATGGAGCACTCACACCGTGGGATGGTCGGCGGTGTGTTCCCCCCGTCATCGAGATCAAGCTGGACGCAAAGAGAGAGCCTATCAGATCGGCTTTCTCCTTTGCGGCATGGGTCAGTGGGTCATCCTCTCTGTGCAGAGTTGTGTGATGGCTGACAGAAGTTCCCTTGGATAGCCTTGGCAAGAGACCAGAATGCACGAGTTGTTTATACGAGTTGAGTAATGGCACTACAATTACGGCAAAAATTGGAATAGCGTAGACCAGCTTTCCGACACCCGCAACGCTTGTTTGCACAATTATTGGAGCAACCAGAAAACATCTACAAAAAAAATTTCGTTAGCAAAATTAAAAGTGTCATTTAACGGAAATTTATGATTTATTTTTTTTACCTTTTCTAATAATTCTTTTGGAGCAACATCATCAGTAGTCATGATTGGAACCATCATCGTATTGATCCGTTTCCAGACCCAATTTTCTGGTTGTAAATTATTGCCCTACCACTTTTGTATTTGATAGAATACTATTTTAGTATGTTAAATTAAAGCTGAAGAAGTTGGTGTTAAGATTTAAAGTCAAATTTCTGCTTGTAATGGAGTAGCTAAAGCAACAAAGCGTTTATAAAGAAAATCACCCACAGAAATGTTGTCCTCATTGACTCCGTATAACTGCATTATCATTTTTTTTGCCGCTTCTTCCAAACTTTCTATACTACTATCACAGTTGTAAAAAACTTGCAAAGCTGTCCTTAAGTTTTAATTTTTTTTCCTGTAACTTAATAATAGCTTTTTACTTTCGCTGAAAATAGCACTGGTGGTGTCGCAGCCAGCAAAAGCATATGCAAACGGTATCAATTTTTTAACCGTTTGTTCTCCGATGTAGAGTATAAGGTATTAATCGTTTTTTTTTTAGAAGCGGACATTTTATAAAAATAAATATTTCATAAATCATGACTCATAAAAAGAATTACACTACCTATAAGATAGAACTTTAAACAAGATATGTAAATGGAAAAAATTAATTAAAAGGTTTAAAAAAATTAATTAAAAATTGAAATTATTAATAACTTTTAAAAAATAAAAAATAAATTCTCTCTATATATATTGGTCCGACTGTATTGAGATAATTTAAAAAAGGTAAAAAAAAATTGGTAATTCGTTTATTTTTAATGAATTTTTAAAAATTCGGGTATTTTTAAGGCTGTGGCCAGCTTAATTGCAATTTTCAAATGCAAATATCTCTTTTTCCTATTAAAAATTCGACGAAAATGATTTAAGACAATTTTGTGTAGTTTCTTATTCTCTATCGATTTTGTTTCAATGTTTTTTCGCTATCTCTTATAATTTTTGAGAAAATTGCAAAAAAGCAAAAATTGGGTTTGAGGGTGGTTTTTATTTTTTTTACAACCCCTGCAGGCTGATTTTCATTTTTTAACTATTGAACCTTCTTTTCACATATAAAAACGAAGATATGCTCGAAAAATCAGCCTTCCACAACAAATGTCGATTTAAAATCTCTCTTTACTGGACTATAGTAAGTATGTTGTGTGCGCAGGGCAACTCGAACAGCCTGGCGTCGGTGGACCTGGGCGCGGGCTACGTGGGGCTGAGCGAGTACTGCGCGGTGCGCGTGGGCGCGCGCATGGGCCTGCACGCGTACGCCGCGCCCGCGCTCGCCGCCGCCGCGCTCTACTGCCGCCTCGCGCACGCCCGCGATTGGCACAAGTGAGTCACGCACACGTCACACTGTGCCTCGCTACTGAGACACGTGAAGGTCAAATACGGCTCGCTGGTGAGACACGTGAAGGTCTTAATGTATCTCACTAGTGACCTAGTGAGGCACGCGAGGGTCACTATGTGGCTCACTAGTAAGACACGTCAAGGTCAAAATGTGGGTCACTAGTGAGCCGTGTGAAGGTTACATTGTACAACACGTAAAGGTACAGTGTGGGCTACTAGTGAGTCACATAAAGGATGTCACTATTGGGTTACGTAATAGTAAAAAGTGGATCACGTAAAAGTTACAATATGAGTCACATAGAGGTTACAAAATGGGTACTAGTTAGTCACGTAAATGTTACTATATTGGTCACTAGTAAGTAACGTAAAGGTTTTAATGTGGGTCACTAGTAAGTCGCAGAGATTATATTTTGGGCTACACTACACCTACTCGTTGATGTCCTCAGATCGACGATCACGTAATTTTACAATATGAGTCACGTAAGTCTTAATATGAAATATGAGTAACTTATGTAAAGGTTACAATATGGCTTACTAGATAGTGAGTCACGTATCGGTTTCAATGTGGGTCACTAGTGAGAAATTTCAGAACGTCAATAAAATTATTTTTACAGGTACTTGGAATCAGTGTGGCGAGTCTCGAACATCTACGCACTGCACCGAGTATATACATTGGCGGTGTACTGCGTGGTCGCTGTCGTATTCCGACATCACTTGTTCGTCTGGTCGGTGTTCTCACCTAAACTGTTGTACGACTTCGTGGCGACCGTATTTTCTATACAGACGCTGACGACGGTCGCACAAATTGTACTTTTAACTAATCTAACCAGTTGGCTTGCGAGAATATTTACTTATAAGTCGACATTGTGATATATAGTTAAGTTTCAATCACATTAGACTGAATGAACTTTAAGTATAGAAAACGTAAAGTTTATTCTTCATATTTCATTTACTCTTAATTTTTGAAATTTACTTAGAACTTTTACCTCGCATTAAAATCGTTAGAGTTGTGCATGCTGTTTAACCCTTTTTAAAGCTGAGACAACCGCGACAGATATGAAAAAACGGTTTTTTGTATGTTAAATGTTTTGAAATTTTATAGTATTTTTTGACACAGTGAAAATTGTAGAAAACTTGCCGGAAAATTTTTTGGCAATATAATTGCCACTACCTGTCTAGAGTACCAAAATAAAACATACATAGAAATCATTTCAATTTTATTACACTTTTAGTAGGAACTTGAATGACAAAGTTATTATTTTGTATCACTTAATAATTATTATTTGGCATGAAATGCACCGAAACATGGGAATTCACAAAGAGGAACTTTGCAGTGACTGCATATAAATTTGCTATGTACATTATTTTCTTTGGTACTGCACGTCCGACATCTACAGTACCCCCCGTCTATTTCATGAGGCATGTGTACCCCGACATTGACAAATCTAATTTCGTCCGGTACTCCGATAACCTTTTGATAGTGTCTCGAAGGTGTTGACTTTTTTACTTTTGCTGCAAAGTTTGGAAGGTATTCGATTTTTCTCTTTCTTGAAGAGCAGTTGCCAATCAGCCCCCTTGCAATAGCTAATCGAAATGATAAATTTGTCAGAGGAAACAGAACTCTCAAGCTATTTTCATATCCTAACAAATATGCATTCGTTATTGCCAAATCAATACTGAAGTAAAAAATGTGTCGCCACCATTTCTTACTTTTCCGCCTAACATCATAGGTACCCCTTTTTTGATCAAAGCGATCAACTCCGCCCATTCGTCGAGTATATTGTCTGACTGCTTCAGGGCACTCTATTTCTTTACTTGTCACATCTTTCATTGTTCTGGTACATTTTGAGACTAAAGTTGGGTGAAATGCAGTTGTAAGAACAGTTACAGGTTTTGTGTCTTTCCACACAATAAATGCTACATCTTCTTTCACCCGCCATTTATACTGTCTCTTTTCAAGCGGTTTCAGATTCACTTGAGCTTTCCCTTTATTTTTTTATAAGTTTCGGTAAGTCAGCTCTGTCAGAATTTACAGTGGCAGTAGAGTAAATACCTTGCTCATAAAGATACTGCAAATGAGGGAAAAAAGTTGTCAAATGCAACATGTGCTCGAACATTTTTTTCAATTAGAGGGGCGGTTAATGTTTTCACGACATTAGCACCAAAGCCCAACTCAGGACTGTTGTCACTACTTTTCCAGTATACATTTCAATCTGAAATAGATAACCAGTGGCACTATCGGCTCTCACCCAAACTTTAAATCCACGTTCACTGGCTTGAGAGGCATGTATTGTTTTAATGATGTGCCTTTAAATTTTATCATAGCTTCGTCAATAGACTGACTAGTCGTAGATCTATCTGGCTTCTCTTTCACAAGCAATATTCAACATATCTAATAATGGGCGCACTTTATATAGTTTATCATACTGGGGATCATTTCTACTAGGCATTATCGAGTTGTCAGCTAAATGAAGATTTTCCATGATTTTTTTGAATTTTTTACTAGTCATGACTGATGCAATTTCATCAACTCGAAAAAAGGGATTAGTAGACCAGTATAAGTCCCAAGTAGGAACATTATGTAATCCCATCATTATTATTATAACCTAGCACCATTCTAATGTCCATCACTGTCACTGGTTCCCAATGCTTGGTTCTTTGCCGTGTGGCATACAAATTTGTTTGTTCCATTATTAATTCTAAAATATCATCAGAAAAAAATCTGGAAAAGTATGCCAGTGGACTTGTAAGGCTAGGAAAAAATACTGACGGCTGTAATAAAATGTCACAAAATCTTTCAAAATTAGGCCTCTCATTACTCCACATTACCTTCTTCCATTCCTCTTCATCTTGATCGGATTCCGAATCAGATTCAGAAGTGCTCGAAATTCTTGCTGTGCTTCGGTGATGGCGGCGTATTATGGAAGTGTCATCATCTTCGCTACTGCAGTCTGTTACAGTGGACTGAAGAGAAAGACTTGGATATTCCCCTGGAGACACACCAGAACACGATGGCTCAGTATTGTCGACCGCTTGGTTTTCTGAAGCTTGAGAATTAATAGTGTTAGAAGGTGTAACAGAGTATTCAGACTCATTGCTTAGTGATGTCTCAAGTAATTGCTGTAAATCGGAGTTACGACTGAAATCATCCCCTTCGTAGTCATCTTCAGACTTCAGGATTTTCCAAGCCGAATAATTTTTCTAACTGTTCCTCTATTTGATCGTCCCGCAACCCCGCCTACAATAATAACAATATTGCCACCGAATATTTTTTTTATTGGATTTATAGTAAATACCGGCAAAATACAAAGATGGATACAATATAAAACATAAATAAAGAGATTTAGAAGAAAAACTTACCATTATAGCCTTTTTCTAAAGATTCAACTGGATGAAGATACAGCACAGAAAATAACCTCTTTTCACCATTTCTAACGACTAGCTCTCAAACCAAATGTCAAAAAAAATACATGACTAGTATAAAAATACTAGTGTTACGATTGGTTCGTGAACCTGAGTTGCCATTTCAGAAAAAACGTGAGGGGTTGGGTTCGAAAATATAAATAAATTTAATAAAAAAAGGTGGTTGCAAAGTTCTTGCCACCACCTCAAAAAGGGTTAAAAGAAATTCCATGAACTTTTAATTTAACGCATCCCTTTATAAATAATTGGGTGTTGTGTCATTCATTACAGCCTATCAAAAGTCCACTGCTGAACACAAGCCTCCTCTATAGATTACCTCATAGGGAGGAAGTTTGCCGTAGTTGCCACACTTGACAGGCGGGTTGGCCACCGATACTAAATAGTTATAAGATTTATATCCTGTTGTGTTATACAATTAGTATGTTAGGCTATTTTACATAAAATGAACAAAAATAATTGTTATATATTATAACTTTCTTTGTATGATCAAGATAAGAATACACACTAGCTTCTTCCTCATTTAACGCCTCGAGACTTGCCTTTTTCAACATTCCATGATATAATACGACATCAGAGGACGGTGACTATCAAGAATTCGTGTATCATTATATTTAAATCTGTTAAATAATTTTTGTCATGATTATAAGAAACCAAATTTATTTTGTATTGAACTTGAAGATGTAATAAATATTTTTAGTTTTAAACTTAGTCTTTACTATCGCCATTTATTAAACCTATTTTTTTATTAAATTATTGTAAGTATTAAATTCGTGTTAACACAATGAATTGTGTTTGTATTACTTATATATTTAACTGTAAAAATTCGAGCCCAAAGTAAGTTTTAAAAATCCATGTGATATTAAGGAAATAAATTAATGCCATTTATTTTATTGTTATTTTATTTAAGTTTTTATTTAATTTAAGTTAAAATGTTAATTTTAAGATTAAAAGAAAACGCCTTATGAAAATGGGTAATAGGGTAAAGAAAACCGGTAGTTACATAAAGGTACCTGATGCTTGGAAAGCAGCTTTTTAATTCCGTGCTCCGGGAGGTGTGGAGCAGAAGTGCGGTGGTTCTGAAAAAAGGCGACAACGCTCTATTGAAGATATGGCGGTGCTGTCGTCGCGCCACAAACGGGAATACATCGAAGTCTAAATCGCACCACTATCAAAGTTCTGAAGTAAAAAACAGTATATATGTATATAGAATAGCTCCGAACTACCACTCGGAGCGTTAGCCGCTCCCCGGGCCGAACACCTTGCCCGGCGCGAGATCTCCCCTTTTTCTTCCACGGCCAAACTGGTTACCAACCGAAGTGATATGAACACGCAACCAACAACCTTCGGAAACTACAACTTCAAACCTTCGTCATCGTCCTCAAGTACCCCATTCATTCGCTCCCGAGCAGATATTGTCTGCAGTCTTCACATTTTGCAAGCCATCTATACTCAACCAAATCTAAGAAATACCTTTTGACGTTTCACATTAATCATTCCGCAACAACTTTGTACAAGCGTACTCACAAGATTTAAAATAACCTTTTACGTAGATCCAAAGAATTATGAGGTTATCTATATTTTATTACAAAATGTATAGTTCTTTATCACTAATTTATGTTCGAATCTTTTAGAAAAAGCAAAATATAAAAACGACGTTGATTCAATGATATGTCGCTATATACCTTACCGTAGTGTTTGAATGATTAAAATTCATTGTTATGCGAATAATCGATAAAAATATTCAAATAATCGGTAAATATGTTCAATTAATCGAATCTTGAAATGTTTTAATTTATTATTTGTTTATTTAAATTTTATTGCTTAAATTATATGAATCATGAATAAAACAAGTTTATTTATTTTATAATTTCCTACTTTGTCAATGTAAATTTGTGTAGGCAAATAAACTCATATCCAAAGCCGCGCTGAAAAAATACTACGTAATTCCAATCTCTCGCCATTTTGGGAGCTTACTGTGCGTACTTTTGTGATATTGTGTTTGTTTTATTTTGTGACTCGGCTATAACTTTTTGGACTGATTCTATTATATTCGTTGACCTTGACAAGTTTTAAACTGGAATATCATAAACAATTATATCTAATATTATTATTTATGATATTATTTAAATAAGAATAAATAAGAAAATTTAAAACGCATGCGCTTCCGATACAAAAAAATTATAAACGCAAAATAATTATGGAGAGGCATGACATAGCCTTGCAAAGATTAACATTTTTAAGATAAATGAAAAATATAACCAATTGGGACAACGTCATTATCGTTGATGAAACGCTAACACTACAGCAATTTGCTCGAAGGTATCCGTGGGAAAAGGTGATGCGGAATCCGCCAGAGGAGGATTTATAGGAAATTGTTTATTAGCTTTCCAATCAAAGATGAGAATACGATGAGGAAATGAATGCAGAATAATTCAAAGAGTGGTTTATAACCCTTTTACAAAATATTCCTGCGAATATCACAAGACTCACCATACCACTGCCATTATAATGCTATTGAATTGATTTTGACCCAAATCAAAGGCTAGTTCTTATATGAAATGTTCTTAATGCATATGTATTATTAACTCTACTTAAACACACACGAGATGAAAATATCTTATGCTTTGTAAAGAAAATGGAAGGTTTGCTGAATGAAGCATGCACCCATGTCACAAAGGACAATTGGGCAAAAGTGGTGGAGAAAACAATAAAAACTATTATAGATGACTTTGAAGGAGACGTTCATTTTGACTACATTTTTGAAAATCCAATAATAATTAATCTAAACGACAGCTCAACTAGTTTTAGTGAAAGTGACTGAATAAATTTATTTTTAATCAATTTTAAATTTATATGAATTTGCCTCTAGAAATAAGCAGTAATAATAAATACGAAGAAACTGATAAATCTTGTGTTTTAAATTATCCGTTTCTAATTTATTCTGGTATTAATCGAAACAAAACTGTAAATGCTTCCCAACTCTAAAGAATCGATATCGATTTTTCTAAAGAATCGAATATTGTACCTTCCGATTTTTTGGCTGGCATGCCTAGTTCAATAAGTCTGACAGCTGTCAAAGGTATTTCTTAGATTTGGTTGAGTATAGCTTTACAAAGGTTCATCACAGCACTGGAATAATAATGCTTCCTGTTCCTTCAAGCTACTCTCTGCACTACAGTGTTCGGCACGGCTCTGAGCCTTACCGCTCGCTCGGAAATACATCGAAGCCTAAATCGTGCTATCAAAGTTCTGAACTAAAAAGCAGTATATATAGAATAGTTCTGAACTACTACTTGGAGCGTTGGCCGTTCCCCGGACCGAACACCTTGCCCGGCGGGAGATATCTCCCCTTTTCCTTCCACGGCCACAAAGAACTACAGACCGTATTCTCTTCCAAGCTGTGTGTATATGTGCTGTTTTTGAGTTGTCTCACACGCAGACTTGACGAGTTCAGCCTCCCGTACAAGCCGATTTTCGTACCATAGAGCAAAACATCTATTCACTTTGGGAAATTGTACAGAAAACCGTAGAGTACAATGCCTTACGTATGTAGACTATGAGAAAGTCTTTGATTCCATGATATACGCAAACTTTTTTCGTCAAATAATGGGTCGAAATTACTTTTACTTTTTTTTAAAGCATAAGTTGAAAATTAAGAACTTAATGCAGTGATTATGGGAGGCCTTTATTAATTTAGCTTGACCAACAAAAGCTAATATGTTTTAGTTCGATTTATGAAATTATTTAAGTTACACATAGAATAAACGGAGACAGGTTTCTCAACCTCTCATTTACAATAACTTACGTCATTATTGCTGTCAATAAAAGATGAATGTGAAAAAAAAATAATTAAAAAAGCACGTTTCCAACAATTTATTGATTTACAATATGAATACCACCATTTTTCCTCCATTCTATAACAGGTATATACTAAACCCCATACCTTATGAATGTCTAAGTGATGTATTTTTGCATTACGCATACTATTTCCTATTTACAGACACTATCTACAATTGCTTTTTAAAATGACACCAAGTAAGGTGCGTAAACGGGACCTTACAGTAAAGTAATACAACTACAATTTTAAATCCGAGTAAACAAGCCTCGTTTTAAATGTTACTGAATGTTACCACCAACAGAATTTAGACATGTGCAAAGCGGATCCGTATACACAGCATCACATCAGTATTGTGGCACCAGTGTAATGTATGAAAATGTTAGGAGGACGTCACACCAAGTCCGCACGCCATAATTATAGTACCAATGATCGTATGTAACACGTCCTTTGGTCGTTCAAGTGATTTTAAATGCAAATGTGATTGTGATGAGTTGCATACGCATTCGGTTTGCACCAGCCTTTGCAAAATGGCCAGTGACAAAACGTTATCAAGACATATTATATAGGCATTACATAACCTGTCCACTTTGGGGAACAGTGCATTATCACTGATTCTGAAAGTCCTGTCAAAAAAATGCTAGTAAGTAATTTACTTGTATACATGAAATTAAAAATGTATAAATACGTTATGCGCAATACAATGATCATCAATAATCATTCTAAAGTAATGTCGTGACAGCAACACAACAAAATACATGTACATATAATATCATTAATAAATTAGACGATAAAATCATATGATCGAATGTTATTATGCATACATTTATTCAATGTAGTTGCGTCAAATTAGATTCATTGAACATGTAGTATTCGCGTAATATTAGAAATAGTCAAAAAGGAAGGCAGTGCGCGATCATTGCGAATCAAACTGTGCCAGCACCGTTTTATGTATTTAGCTTCGAGACGCGATTAACGTATCTACACTTTTCAAATATCATTTCTTTTAAAAGTTAGTTGCATTGATTTTGTTACAAAGTGTAACCAATTAAAAGTCTTGTCTTCTTCACAAAACGAAAATACTAAATAATGACAATATATAAATATAATAATTTTACCATATTGCCCCCGTCACATCAATCGATTAACAATATAAAACAATAGAAAAAGAACAATAGTTAGGTAACGAAAATGTGTACATATTTTTTTTTATGAATATAGTCTTAAATATAATAAAAGCGTTCTAAATGCGATATGGTTGTATTCAATTTTTAACATAAAAATTAGAGCACCAATGAAAAACTAGAGTTAATATAATTTCTTTACAATGCTGGAAGAAAAGCTACAATTTTCTGTATGATATTGGAATGGTATTAAAATATATTTACATTGATTCTTAGTAAAGATTCGAAAAATATACATATATATTTGTTTCTGGTTTATATACAAAGCACATAATAGTAAATATCTTTTATATTTTGGTAGACAATCTGCCTTACTCATACAAATCGACATCACTTTAAGAAACGCATAAAGTTGCCTCTTTTCACTAGATGACAATAGAAAAAGACAGATATAGAGATAATTCATACTTAATTTAAGTAAGCGATAATCAAGGATTATATAAGTAAGGCCGTTAATGTTTATATAGAATAGAAAAACGCCATTTAAACGTTAAAATACACTTCTAACTGTATTAACAAAAGTTTATGTAGGTTATTTTTTTTAATTCTTACAATAAAACTCGAAAATAATTATTATCGAATTTTATGTAAACAATCTATTGAAAAAAAACCTAACTCTAATCACAAATTCCAATTTTTTTGTCTATATATAATATCTCCCCCTAGTTTTTGATATAAAAAAAAAACATTTTTCAGTAACCAGGCCCATAATAGCTTAGAGGTGCAGTAAATAACTATTGAATTTGGCAATTGACACTTAAGTTTGTAGAAGATTTTCTTCCGAAAAGTACTCTAGAAAGTATAGAACATTTTTTTTAGAAATAAAAAATAAAAACAACTTTTTACTTTGACTACAGGTCTTTGATCAAATACTAAAGACTAGTAAGCAAAGCCCTATGTTTGATGACAGAATTAGCTTAAGTAGTGCACCTTTTCCCGCAATAACGTTAGTGGAATCTGGTTTTCCTGAAAATGAAGAAATTATTTGATTCCTTATTGAAATGGATTTACATTTATACACGATTATCTACATCTTTAGGATATTGCTAGAAAATATAGATTCCTTTTCTGCGCGGGAGTCCGTCTGGGGAGGTACCACTCTCTTTATCTATTCCTGCAACCAAATGGCAGTGCATTCACTGCTCTGTGTTCCAGTCTGAAGGGTATAGAGCCTATATAATTACAGGCTAAGAGGCATTCCCTCTTGGTCCTCCAAGATGACAACGCATCTGTAGCCTTCTTTTGAAGGCTGCAGGTGTCCATGGACTACAGTAGTCACTTACCATCAGGTGCACTATTAGTTTGTTTATCAATTCAGTTTTATACAAAAAAATATCATAAAAGACATACTCAGTGGCACATAACTCAAAATCGCATAAAATACCAGAGTGCAGTAACCAGCCTCAGCAGCGTCTAATAATATCTGAAGATCATGAAGCAGAAAAACGCTGCCCCAGTATGGAGTGGAACACTTCACATGCCCTTGGAATATCATTAAAATGTAATACAGATTTACAATATTTTCCTTCACAACAAAGCACATGTTAAATCGACTTATAACTGCCAATAACAATTTCTGTGGTACCGGCGGCATTGAACTTCGGTTATTGGCGTACTAAGACAAAGGCAAAGCACCTGTGCTACCATGGCTCTTAAGATATAAATGTAGTACCAAACAGTCCGCTGCCGTCACATCGGACTTGAAAGTGCATTGAGTACACCTGTGGTTGCGCACACACTCGCGCGCTATAATCCGGTCCTGTGTTAAAAGCTAGTCTCCGTTGAAACTGGCCGCCAAGGTTCAAATTATGTTTGGAGGCGATTATTGATTATAGTACCAAATATTGTATTGTTACGCATAATATTGTTATGTACACTTCACAGATTAGCTTGACCCAGAGGTCCACTTATTATTAAATAGCATTAAGCGATATTTTGCGGAAATTCATTATATATATTAAAACTAAAATTAAGCCAAGATACACGTACAAAAAAAATGGTATAAGTTGTTAAATTTGTTATGTGGGCGAGAGGTTATAAAGGTTAGACTTGTGTTGGTATTAGTATTGGTATGATATGGGTAGCGGACTTGTGGGAGGAAAGGGGTGATTACCATGATTACTATTTTTCATATTAGAGACAACGTACATAGAATGATTATGCACAATATACAGCTATAAAAGTTTTGCAAAAATCTGAACATTGTAAACTTGATTTTTTACTGAAAGGGTTCACAAAAACATTTCTCTAATTTTTTTTTATGAAAAAGAAAACTGTGAAATAAGAAAAAATATTTTTTTTACATATCCTGGTATAAAAATATTAGAGTTTCAAAAAACTTAAACAACACAAGTTGATAAGCTGTGATGGTTCTAGTATGAATACTAGGTTAATGTTATGAAATTAATGTATTGTCAAAATTGAATTATAAAATTTAATTTAATTCATAAGTATAACTCACAGGTGTAATAAAAAAGCGAGTAAAAATAAGGGCCGTTCTTTTCTTTGTAATCGCTTGTTTTTCAATTATATAAAACCTATTCATTTTTCAATGTTAAGAAATTAAAATTTCGTCTGTCACATGTCAACATGTGTTTGGATTTACTACCGTCTCCAAAGGAGGTTCCTCTAGTCGGAAGAAAAAACGGCGAAAGAAACTCCGTAGCTATCCCCTTTTAGGCTTTTTTAAAATGCTAATAATACAATGTTTTCAATCAAAATGAAAAGGAATAGACCCATAGCAAATCAAATTATGTTCCATAAATAATAAAAACTACACAACAAAAAAACTTAATAAATGTACCACCAAACCCAAGCAGACCAGTCCCCACAAGCAGCATCTGTGTCCATTCAATTGGTTATTGCTCATAAGTCTAACATTATACGCACTATGAAAATATTTAGTTAAAAACAAAAAAATATGCACAAACAAGATGGCTGCTCTATTTCAATAAAATCCTTTCTTGCTCTTTTAGAGGCTACATAATTTTTAGCAATATGAATCAAAATGAAAAGGAAGAGGGATTTGCATAACCACCTCTTAGCTATAGATATAACTGTCGAGTTAAGAATTATTATACCTTACCTTTTCACAGGTCCTCCTGTTTACTGCAATATATTTTCAGTCATCAGTGTGATTGGATTTTGTATCTATATACTAGCACACTGGCCACGCCTACCAGCAGACTTAACAGTAGCGAACCCCATACAAACATCTGCAAATCGAAAAAAGATATTTATTATATATGTAATTTCATGTGATTATTTAAAAAATACTTGTGTAAAATATCTTTTAATCACTTCTTTTTTTCTACACAGAACAGTTATTCAGCAAAATTATCTAAAAAAATTGGCTTAGGGGCCAATCCTGGCCGGCACCAAGAATTTTAAGTGTTCATTTACCATGTGCTCGGCAGTGAAGGATGATGTTTTTCTTCGTACGTGACATACTAAACTGCATGTATGAGGAAGAAAATATTTGGAAGACATGTGAAGTCAGTCAACACGCGCTGGTGAGCAGCGCGGCGGGCTAATTGCTACATCATCATCATCGTCATCATCATCATCATTACAGCTCATCGCAAGTCCACTGCAGAACATAGGCCTTTCCCAAGGACTCACATCAACTTTCTGCATCTCTTATCAGGTCCTCACACCACCTAGTAGGAGCCCGCCCTACACTTCGCTTACCAATATGAGGCTGCCACTCGAAAACCTCCAGCCGGTTGATTGTTCGAGCTATATGGCCAGCCCATTACCACTTCAGCTTACTGATTGCTATGTTGATTACTCTGGTTCTCCTGCGGGCTCATTTCTAAGTCTAACACACAGAGAAACTCCGAGCACAGCCCATAAATGGTGGTATAACCACTTCATTTAAATACCCGATCTAAGATATCCAGGAACCTTTTATGTACCCAATCTAAGATACCCAGGACTGCGACTGAAAACTGCGTCAAAGGTACACATAGAGAAGATTATTTATTGGCTAACAAACAGGGCCGTTTTAAACCGAGCAGAGGCCCTAGGGCACCCAAGTTTGGGAGTGTACAAAAAGTAAAAACTGAACTGAACCCTGAAACTGAACTGAACACATGTATATATATCAAATTAAAAAAAATGGTGTTCGGGCCCTGGACTTGTGCCCCAAAATATTCCCTTAAGGTAAAGTCAGAACTGCTGAATGATAATCATAAATTTTACTACATGTCACATAAGCAATATTCTTACATTGTTTATTCATACACTCTTTACAGCCTATCAAAAGTCAACTTCTATACATAGGCAGGCCTCCCCATAAAATACCACATAGGGGGGATATTTGCCATAGTTGTCATGCTTGTCAGGCGGGTTGTCAACTGCAGTCTTTTTATTTTTTTGAGTTGTTACCAAGAGGATGCTACTGCCCATCTCCTGTTGGAGTTTCATTTTCCATTGTCACCTTTTACGACACCCACAGGATAATATGGTGAATTCTTAAATATGCACTTAATATTAGTTTGAAAAAGGGAACATGTTTGCAATAGTTTTATAGAGATTAAATTTACATTCATTCATTACCAACCATGTCAATATTATTAAGTTACTCTCACTTTAGCTCTAGAAGGTTTTTTATCTGGCGATGATTCTGGTTTAGGCTGGTTGACAGCGCCCAGCATGCGCTTTGCGAGACGTCTCTCAACAGATCTGTCCCTGGTGGCCTTCAGTTCACAACGCTGAAGCTCCTTACGAGCTCCAGAGTCCTCAGGCGCGGCAGCAGCTGCGGCTCTGGCTGCTTCCAAAGCCTCTGAGTTTCGACCCATCGCCGATAAAATTCGAGACTTACGATAAAGTGCCTTTGCGTTCTTAGGTTGACAGGTCAGAACTCTTGTCACAGCCTGAAAAGCATTTTTAAGTAAAGTAAATATTAAGAAATAGGAGTTACCATACAAAGAACTTAAAACATAGATGTCATCATCATTTATATGTGATAAAGCCACGGTGCAGCTATATTATAGTTGTAGCTTGAATAGGTCGGTTAGACAAGGGAAGGACCACGCTCTCACATAATACCAGCGTAAAATAGAGCTTAATGCTGCCGTGTTTCTTATGATTAGTGTAGAGAACTGAAGACTCTTTTTACTGGAAGCGAGGCATTCCACCCTCAGGTTCTGAGTCCTAGTCCTCAGGGGTGATAAAGCATCAGCATTTTGATTCTTAACTGAGGATAGATATAGATGTCTATGAGCCATAGCATCCACTCGACATCAAATGGACTGTGTGCTCGTTTAGCCCTCATTCCAAAAAAATTAATATCAGAAAATATATGGGTTCAGATATGTTTTTTTCTCTGAGGTTTACATAAATAGATGCATGCATGCAAAACATTTTTTAGAATATAAATAAGCACAACAAATATATTCCTAAAAAAAAATATTTTAGAGCACCATACTGACCCACATATCACTAGAAAAATGCTGAGCACTCGTTTATTATTTGGTACTCGGTTTATTCTACAATATTTCAAGTAGTTAGGTAGGTAGTACTCTCACTTCGGTCACCCAGAGGGGTGGTCTGAGAGTACCTACGGATTTCCATAGACACCTACTAGTATCTAATCTCAATTAAAATCAGTTTGTCATTGTGTTGTCACACCTGAGGTGTAAGATGGAATGCCATGTTTCCAGGTATCAGTATTAGGGTATTACCACACCAATCGATCTGCTTAATATGCATATTCTGCAAGATTATTTTACTCTAATATTCTATGAAGGAATATTCCTGCGCTGGTCAAGCCAGCCTATTTGTGCTGCAATCATAATAAAATAAACCACAAAGTACTTTGTCAAGTATCTGTGTGGCTCTCCTTGAAACCGAATGATACTCAGTACTTGGTTACCCGGTAAAAAAAATTATCAATTAGTGTAGGGGTTCCAAAGAAAGATATTTGATAAATAAAATTTTAAAAATGAAGAAATTCTATCACCTGTAATGCTGCATCGTAAGCACCGGCTTTTAATTGTGCTGCAGCCATGTTATTATGGACCCTAAGACGTTCCTCCAACAGGTCGTGCAGTGCGTCTGAGGTAGGGGCAAAATCACCAGTGGGTGTGGGATCTGATATTCCTCCCTCACTTTCATCTAATACGTCAAGTGCGCGACGGTATAGCAGAATAGCTAGTTGTGACTCACCACGGCCATACCACCAATTACCTCGTGTACGACGACGGGTACTAAAAACAGTTGATAAGTTAAATCCATTTGATATTTTAAATCATAACAATGTGCAAGCAATAAAACCCTAAGTTTATTAAAGAATTGTTATCAATACATTCAAATTTCCGTGTAGTGACGGTGTCTATATCATCCCGTGGGTGTCGTAAGAGGCGACAGGGGGAAACAAATCAGGCGATGGGCAGCAGCGTCATCCTAATAACAACTAAAAAAAAAACTGGGGTTGCCAACCCGCTTGCCAAGCGTGGCAACTATGTACTTTATTAGGCTGTAACGGTAATGGTAACATTCAAATTGAAATTCTATAAGTGCAACAATCTCAATTGTAAATGAATAAATGAACTTAAATTTAGTTCAATTACATACCCAATTTCCATCCTCTCAGCTATAGACAAGGTCTCGTGTTCAGGTTCTTCTGACCAGTCATGGAGCTCTAGTTTGACTTCCAGCCACGTATCAGATCCGATAACCGGGCCATCATATTTAAGTCCATCAACTTCACCTACTAAACCCAGGCTATCACCAGGTTTTAAACCATAATCTCCATAACCAAAACGTGGAGCCATGTGGAGAAGACAGGCCTCTCCTTTATACATAAGAGTCAATGCTAAATCTAAACCTTGAAGGACCTGAAATTAATTTAGTTTATCATTGAGAACATATTATAGATATTCATTCATTCCTTCACTACCAAGCAGGTGTCACTGTATTCATGTGTAAATATAAAATTATTCACACCTTTTGACAGCTCCGTGGCGCAGAGGCTTAGCAATGAGTTGCAGCGCTAAGGGCCACGGGTTCGAATCTCGCACGGAACAAGTATTTGTATGGCCTACAATATCATAGTCAAGTTAATAAATAAATAATTATTACACTAATTTTAGTTAGCAAATTAGTGTTACAAAGAAATTAAAAAAATTATGAATGAAAGGTATTAAGTTTTTGGTTTGTTAACAAGTGGTAAAATTAAATTTTGTACAACCAACTTCAATATAAATAATTTATTGTTGATTTTTTTAAACTGCTCGACCGATTTCGATAAAATTTAAATGGGACCACCTGGGAAGTATACCCTTTATACGACGTGTAATCCAAAATGTAAAGAGTACAAAGATCACCTTTTATTAGGTGATCTTTGTACTCTTCTGCTGCTAACTGCAGTATGAGAAGAAATTGCTACATACATTCTATGATTGAAAATCATATTAATATTTTCAATCATAGAATGTATTTCCTCAAATTGAACTTTAGTTATCCTGAAATATTGATGAAATCTATCTTCAATGCTCTCTAGTTCTTTAACTAGCAAATGATATTTGCTTCGACTCACTCTCAGTTTATTTACTGGATGAACCAAATATCTTCTTTTTTTTTCTTTTCTTTTTAAGTAGACTTTACATCTGCAGTCACGCAAAATTTACTTTAACTTTAAGGTACTAATTACTTTCTGAACTGCAAAAGGAGTAACTATTGGGCAAAAACAGGATACAGGCATTATCAGTTGTCTCAACTGCCTGCCTGATAATATATAATAATAATAACTTCACTATCTGAGCCTAAGGAAAACATTGTTGACGATGCATGCATATACTTAAAAGGCCACCACTGTATTGACCGGAAATAACGTCAGACGACGCGCCCCGACAGGACAGAATAGTCTGCACACTCGCCGTCACGCCAGAGCGCATCACAACAGATCACAACATAAAATGTAGTTCCGGCTTAATTTGATTTATTTTTGATGTTTTTGGCTCTTCGATGTGCTAAGAATAACCTTGTTTTTACATAATAAAATAAACATACATTATGATTTGTGATTTGATTGTAAGTTGTGAGACAAAAAAACAACAGTAATGAAATGAAAATTTGCCACATTCTTAATTCTCATTTATAACAAAAATAACCACAACTGCACAATATACAAGAAATTACTAGATATAATAAAAACTATGGTTATTTACTTACTTCATTATCACCTAAGTATATTTTAACTTGATCCCTCTTTTCTAAAATATCTCCATCACCATCCTTAATTTTAATTTCATAACTAATTCTGCAAATATCACTTCTGTGTGGCCTTAAACCTTCTGATTCATCACCCTGTTTTATTATCTGTAAAAATATGATACAATGTTACTAGTGTCTGACCGACCGAAGTTTTGGGTTCGGCTTCGGCCACCTTCGGCATAAAGAAGTACCTTCAACCACATTTCAGCCTTCAGCAAAAATCAGCCGAAGGATAGACCAAAGCCAACGGTTTGCTTAAACAACCAAAAACCAAAAAAAAATAGTAATGACATGTGTGTTGCATGTCCCATTAGGATAATTCTAAATATCAATTTATATACATTATAATGTTTTTGTGTTTTTAAAATCATTATACTCTCAAGACAAGATGTGACAGACCAAAGACCGGACAGTGGCAGAATTATTGTGACCACAATACCAAGGGCCATACTGAAAAAAAATTCTTTTTTCATTATTTCTTCATTTTCAAATTGGTATTGTATCTGTGTTGTGTACTTACAGGAAAGCACAGCAAATACGTGTTAAACTGTCTATGTAGTATCTAGTACCACATTAAGTCAGTTAGATTAGATTACGACGGGCTGTTTTCCGCAACTCCACGTTTAAGCGCGTATTTTGCGTGTAGACAAGAATATTGCGATTATTCGAGCCATAAAATCTCCCGAAGAAGTTCAACAGTCCTTTAATGTTGGGAGCAACTACGGGGAGTGATCCCGGCGTACCGAGATATTTAGCCCTGTATGCAGCGACCTCCGGACATGGCAGCAACCCGTGGGCTGCCGTTTCTTCCTCCCCCATACATGCGATAGCGAAGCCTCCATAGAAGCCGAGTTGCCGGGCTTGCCCTATCAAACTGCTCAATCAATAATATCAACTAATAAAATAACTCGTAAACTGTTTCAAACTATTTGAATTTGCCGCGCGCTCCTTGCGAACACGCAACGGACTATCAAAATTAATGAAAGCAAGCAATATGGATGGACCCCGGTCGCGGCAAAACTGCGCGATACTGCTGTCATAAAAAAGGAGTTGAGTTGAGCGATTAGTCGTCACTCTCGCACGCGTGGGCTTTTTACCTTTCTAAGCTGTGGCAAAATGTTCTATAATGAAATATAACTACGATTGTTTATATAGTAATTAGTATGAAGCGATAAGCTGGACTTTCGGTGTGAAGTTAGTCGAACGCGGGGGCGCGCGGGCGATACGTTTGCAAGTTCACTTCACATTTCAATGTTTACTCTGTGTGTTTACTTGAGCGAATGAATATTGCAAGTTGAAAATTTATGCTTTTTTAAAGATTTTTAGTGCAAATGGAGGATAATAGTGTTCCTTATGATGAATTGAAGTGTGTTAAAGTGCTAATCGGCGAGGAAAAGGTGAAATCTTTTAACTTTGTTGAGAAAAAACAGCTCATATCCACGCCGAAACCAACGCCTGATCTGTGTATTTCTCAAACGAGTAAAACCCACAAACGGCAATTTAATAGATCTGTTTACAAAACTCATTGGATTGTTGGCTGCTCACATACCAATAAGTTGTAATGTTGGTGCTGCATATTCTTTTCCAACGACAAAACAGCTTGGAATACTACTGGATATGATGATTTAAATAACTTATCTGGAGCCATTAAAAGGCATATAAATTCTCAAAAACACATGAATGCGGTAATTTCGTTTAGTAATTTTGGAAAAAAATTGGATTGAAACATCTTTGTCGCGCCAGTTATCCGAGGGAATTACAAAACACAACATGCGTGTTGATCACAACCTTAGTGTTTTTCAAAGATTAGTCGATATTGTTTGCCATTTAGCACAACAAGAACTTCAAATCAAATATTTCCTTAAGAAAGAGAGATGATTCGATTAAATAATTTGTTTTTTTAATTTGTACATATGTAGTTTGTTTGTACTTTGTTCATGCTTTTCTTTTGTTCATGTATTGTATTGTATGTAAATATCTTTTTCTTTCGCTCAAGCAAACCCAAACGGCTTTCTTCAAAGCCACCGAAGGTATGCAATTGCTGATATGTCATACAATCTATCTGGCAGTAGTATGTCTTCTGTGTGCTTTGTTAAACACGTCCTCAACAGCACTGAATATGAAACTGAAGAGTGGAGACAGATCAAGATAGGTGTATTTTTATAAAACTGCTAAAAACAACAAAACCATATCTTGGGCTTGCCCTAGTTTGGAGCCCTAGCTTCGCCACTGCATACATGCCCTGCACATGGGACTATCTGTGACACCTATGGTAAATAAATGTTTGTTAAAAGAGCCATGACCTGTAATAGCACTTGTTGTTATTCTGATCTGTAGCTTGTTCAATCTAATTAAAACTTTGGTTAAACAACTGTTTATTTTTGGCAGCGCCAGAAAATCAGTAAATATTATAGTAGTGTTACAGTAGTATTAAGTCAGTTAATATTATATATTTATTTAATTTAATTGCTTAATATTAGGCCAACAATTAAAAACTCCTTCATATATTTATGTAAACAAATTTAATGGAAAATATTCTAAACCAAATTATTTCTCAAATACTGCTACCTGCTACCACACTGGCAGGGAAATACTATTCTGATAAAAGTTTTTAAACTTTTGATACAAGAAGGTGGTAAGACCATAATCTTACAATTTTTTTTTTATATACTCATAATTTCATCAAACAAAATAGCTAGTAGTCTAAGGTTAAATATCAAAGGAGTAAGGTGGATGGAGAGGGACAGCCCAGTCAAGTGAAAGTCTTTTTTCACAAATAACTCTTGTTATGTGTGATTGTGTATTATCAAGTAAAATTATACTTTATTTTGATATTCAAAAAATCTTGCTGCTACATAATCCACTTTTTTGTTCACAGTAAATACTTTCCATGACAGTTTCCAGTAAATACACAATACATTCATAACCTTGCACTACTGTCACCCAGAGGGGTAGACAGAGACTACGGACTGCCATTCGGCATGATCCTGACAGGGCTGTGTCAGGATCCCAGTAACTAATATTTATACCCATTTATTTCAAACTTATATTTACCTTTAGGCCTTTTACCTTTGCATTCAAGTATTACATAAGCAAACTTTCTATGATTTTAGACCCCCACCCCCCTTTATAAACAAAAATAAGAAAATTGCAAACACCCCTCCCCAAATGATAAGCTGGAAGAATTTTTTCTAGTCAAATCTCGGAAAACTAATTTATTTATTTTAGTAAGAGATAATAAAAGAAATTCGGTATATAGTCTGTTCACTTAAATACGGTCGCCTTCGGGTTGCATTTTGTCAAAGGCGTCGCCGCGACTTTAAAGATCGCCGCGTGTTGCGTACAGAATTTTGCATTTTAAAATGAAGCGCTGTAGTCAAAGGTTCTTTGCTACCTAACTTGTTTTTATTATTTATATTCGTATTTTATTACAATAACCATTTTAGAATAGACAAACATTTATTTAACAAACAGTAATTTTTTACTAAACTAGCAAAATAATAAGTGCGCCTCTGGGTGTACAGACACTATCTTAGCAAACAGACTATACCACAATAAAATAATAAAAATAGTATTATTAATATAGATCAGGGATCACCAATAAGTTCAATTGCGGGTCCGTTTAAAAAAGTTTAAATCTGTCGCGGTCCATTTGCAAGATGATGACTAGCAACCGAGATTTAAAATGTCAATAAACAAATAAAACGAAAAATAATCAATTTTATTAAGGATACATCTAATTAAAAAATAACAAAGTAAGTACCCAATATTAAGGCGAAAAATGGCATTGTTTAATCTGAACAATCTGTCTGAAGTCTGAAATTAAGTTGTTGCAAGCTATTGCCATTAAATCTTGGAGATGATCATTGTAAAGACGAGATCGAAATTTATTTTTAATGAAGTTCATCTTGGAAAACGCTGCTTCCAAATATATGTTGATCCAAACATAGTGCAAAGATTCAAATTTTTTTAGTTCTGGATTATTCCACACACTAATTTTATCAAAAATTCTTGGCAAAGAACTTCCGAATTTTTGTGTTTAATAAAAATTTTACATTGATATTGTTAGATTATTCTAGATCCGCACAAAATAGGTCGGCGGTCCGGATGCGGACCACGGTCCGCCATTTGGTGACCCCTGTATAGATTATCAATATTGTTTTAAAAATATTTTTATTGTTTTATAATTTTTTATCTTACGTAAGATTTTTAATATTACCCCCGTAAACTTTAACCACCCCTCCCCCTCAGCCTGCTTATGTAATACCTGAATACCCCCTTAGTAACTTTTTGACCTAAGAGGAATTTGTGAATTAAGAGGACTAGGAGTTTGCTATGAGAAATATCCATAATTGAATTTACTATACTTTATCTGACAGCCAACTATTGCACTATTTATACACTAATATAGTGTTATTGTTACTTAGTATTAATGTTACATTAGCTGGTTCCTGAAACTACACTCCACTCCACTAAGTGAGTATTTAACATGTGGGCAGAAATGAATGCTATACAAGTCACCCTAGCTCTTCCAGAATCCCAACAAATTTAAACTTCATGGCTAAGAGCAAATAAGGTGATTATGCTGCTTTCTTTTGGAAGTCGAAGAAGGTAGAAATGTTTCTTGCATTTCCCATGGTCACATCTTAGAACACCCACAGGACGAAATTGGGTGAAGAGATTCTTTTACACCTACACCACATGGCAATTGCAATAATGACATCATTTTAGCACTATTAAACCAAAACTTCGCCTAAAAACTAAGCTTCAGTCGGACACTGGTTACGACATAATGTTTCATGGGTATTCAAGATATTAATATTGTTTTGTTCACCTTTTTGAGCATTGCTCCTGATCCCAAAACATCTTGCCACTCATCTTTTGGCAACTCAACAGACTTTTCTTTTTCCGCAGCGGCCGCTTCCGCCAGCTTAGCTTCTTCTATTTCGTGAGCTGCAGCCGAAGCTAGATCTTCAAAAGAACTACTCTCTGACTTGTCAACCATAGCTTTCTCTCCTTCACTCATCTAAAAACACAGTCTCATGATTTGCGTAAATAAACTATACGACGTAGAACGATGGCGATTTAACTTAATTGATGTGAACCAGCAATTTAATAGTAAATAAATAGCAAAATACACACGCACCTTGCCTATTTAAATCGCAATTAGATATAATAATTTATAGTTTTATTTAACTCCAAATTAATTTTATCGAATTATTACATTACAATTTAAAAGCAAAGCAAAATACGTGTACAAAAAAAGAAAGAATGACACTTCAAGTTTGCGGAATGTGGATGGATTCAGATGGATTGACTTTTTGTTGACGAATTGGATTAAAAAAGTACTCTGTGATTGGATTGAAGCACAGGCTACTAAGAGGATAGAATGAAATTAGATTTTTTTTCTTCTTTATGCTGGGGCTACACCTAACGAGAAACGTCAATGCCCATAAACGCAACAATTATTGCCTTAATTTTAACGCGATAAAGTGAGTGGCCACACTTGGACGGTCAACGTCATTTCAATTTCAATGCCGTTGAACGGCGTTAAAGTTGGCATTAATGTAAACTGACCATTTATTTTTTATCTCAAAACGGGACATGGGTTTATTTATACTCCCCAGTTAGCAGGTTAACAATAAATAAATATTATGTTATTTATTTAAAAACTGTAACTTTATACAATTAGTGTTCACTATAATTATAATCACATTAATTATAATTATTTTTATTAAAACAAATTGTGAAAAATAAAAATTAATCACCAGTTCACCAGCTTCATTAAAGCAAAGTTCCTCAGACAGTAATTATTAAATGCAACATATTTTTTAATTATATTTATATTTGTCAGTGGAACAAATTTGCTTTAATAAAGTTGGTGATGATTTTAAATAAGAATAAAATTCTGGGCAAGTTTTTTACATTGGCCTTTGTTACCAACATCGCCTTTAGAACTGGAACCTGTAAGTGAATTTTTTCAGACGTCCACAATTTATTCATAATAGAAAAATACTTTTTCTACTGAAGCATTTGTACCAGGCAGACATAAAATATATTCGATTAAAATGCAAAAGAATTTATGTTGAAGATTGTTGGTGCGAAAGTGTTTGAATACTTCCACCCAACCAGTTTCTGCGAAAACTTTTAAATTATCCCATTCGGTTATTTTTGGTCGGTCGCTCTCGCACCGTTCGTGTCTGACGAACTTCATAATTTAAAATTTTTTCGTTTAAAAGTTTCGTTAAAACGGACGTGTGGTCACTTTACGTTAATATTCCTTGAATTTCAAGGAATATTAACGTAAACTCTATATTTGATGAGTGTAAATGTTTATTATATGAATATATTTTATCATTGCCTAAGCATGGCTCTGTTTGCAGAATCTCAACAAACGTAATAACTTTTTCATTATTCCACTCCATCACAGCCATACGTGCGACCCCGTTGCGCTCACCGTGCACAATGGGACAAACGTAGTGTGGCCGCTTCAACGCGTTAATTCGTGCGTTAATCTCTTTGATGTACCGCCACTCGAGTTATTGCCCAACGGCAAACGGCATTGTTAATGCCGTTGTGAAATTATCACGTTAAGCGTGGCCACACCTACATTCAACGTCCATCAACGCGATAATTAACGGCATTTCTCGCTGGGGCTACAGCATTAGTAATGGCGAATCCATTACTAAAGGAAAAAAATACATAAATAAATTAATTTAAATTATAATTATCCTTTACAATATTTTGTTTCAAAACTTCCTTACAGTATGTTGATGCGTCACATTGTAAAGTTTTTGGATTTGACGGTAGCTTGAGTCAGCAGATAGTCGATGACGATAGTGTCTCAAGGCGCCTAAGTAGACACATTATCTTGAGGTTCATATCACCATCAGAGCATTTGTTTCATCGTTTACAGTGGGATGATAATTAGTCCAAAGATCTGTGAGTCCGACTTAGTGATGATATACTCTTTGAGTCCGACTTAAACGTACTTGGACGGACCTCAAAATATAAAATAATAAGCAGACAGTGCACATGCCGGCTGTACACTCTCCCCGAAGCACCATAGATAAATAAATATGTAGCAAGCTACGAAGCACCGCGAGGCATGACATGACGAGTGCGAGAGTATACAATATACATGCTACCATATACTTAGAATATATTGGCGTATAGACGACCTGACAGCCCGAAAACGCGTGACTAATTTTGATTTGTCATTGTTTGCGTTAGCTAGTGATGTACATGTTACTTACAAGGACTATCGAAAAATGATTGTTAAGGAAACGGTAAAAAGATTTTAAAAAATTGTTTAGTGCAAGAAACTGAATAACTTCAAAAATTAACTGAATTATTACTATGATAGTTCTAAAATAATTAAAAAATATTTATATAACATGTTCCTGGGAATAAGCTGAACCTACCTGCCTTTTGTTGGATTTTATTTCAAATGTATAAAATCCCAGGTGACTCTACCGATAAATTTAAAAAACTCTCCAAGAATCAGATCGGAAAGTTGTATTTTCGAGCTATGATCTTTGGAGAAAAATATTTACTGCCATGGATAGTTTCCCCGGATTTTTTTAATATTGTTAATATAAATAGGTAGGTACTTAACTAAGTATATACCTATTTATATTTTATAAAATGTTTTAATGGGGAAATAAAAAACGGGGACACGGAGTACATAATGGGTGCTTTATTTTTCATATAGGTATTACTTTTGATAATTACAAACATTTAATAATTAATAATTAAATACATTATAGAAGTTTATTTTAACATTAAACTTAAATATGAATAAAGTAAAAGTAAACTTAATAATTTAAGTAAGGAAACTTGTTGGAATCAGTTAAATAAGATTACTCTGTTTAAAGGCTATATGTTTATGAGGCTTCATCATGCTTCATGTTTATATTATTTCATCTGTCCCTGAAAAGTATAAAGTATGTAATAATAAACTTATTATCATTTTAGCTGCATGAATTTTAAAAACATAATGATCTTAACAGTGTAAAGTACATCAAGTGTCTGAGGATACAGATGCACTCTCTATTCTCTCAATCACGGTATGTTAACAAAATGGTCACTCATTCATGGACTGACCGCGGCAAGTGCAACTTAATCTCGCAAATCTATTGATCAGCGCAGCTATTACATAACCACGAGTTCCTCTTCTCTACGACTAACGCTGTAGGCGATGAACCACGCTATTAAAGCCCTCGGCACAATGTGGTCGGCCATCAAGCATGAATCGGCCATCGAGCGTTGTGAGTATCAAATACTATGGAATTTATACTATCGCGTCTCATGCGCAGGCGTCTAGTGGCGCTTCAGGAGCATTACTAAATATCTATACCCAACAACGGTAAAAGTTTTATCATTGTGACTTGGGAATATAATCCGAAGCTCCGCTCAACCCCTTGGGGAAAATAGCGTGATGCTATGAATATTGTACTAGTGTGACCGTGAGGCTGTGCGGTTGGTTAAGTAAGGTTATACATTTATTTTGGTTGATAAATAGATACTTAGTTGGGTTCATAATGGCTTAAAGAGGATAATCTCAAGATGTTTTTATTATTAATGTACTACAGTTTTATAATGTATAAAAATCTGTCTCTATTTTTATCTAAAGTTTTGGAAGTTAAATTTTTGAAGTCTTATTATAACAATATTATACTTACTGGTACAAATAATGTAGAAATGACTCCTTTCAATAAAAAATTTTTTATTCTATTTTTTCTTTTATACTTCTCAAGAAAATGTTTACTGCAAATTATTGAGTTCTTCTTTGGATTCCAACCAACTCGTCCAATTAACCTTAACCATTTTTTCTAATTATAGAATCCGGAGGGAATCTGTTTGACAAACGGCAAAATAAAATTAAATTTTAGAACGCAAACCGAGGATTTATTTTCTTGTTGTGTGGGCAAGTCTATCGATTCGTTATAAACATTCACGATAAATATCGATATTAATTTTTATAGAATAGAACAGAATAGAATAATTTTTATTCAATATTTATTACAAGTAATTCTTATTGAAAGTAATTTTTTTACTTTGCCACTGGTTCGAAAAAAATCCTCTGTCCTGGGAAGAACCAGCAAGAAACCCAGCGGGACTTTTTTTTAAAAATAAATTTTACAATATGAATGATTATAAACTATTTACAAAATTTATTTAAGAAACAGCTTGGAAGCGACCACCTCATTCCCAGGAGTTATTATCAACCATGTATTCATTGAAACAGAAACGGAAACAGAAACAGAAACTTTTTTATTCAATATAGATTATAAATAATACTTATTGAAAGTCACTCTTTTGTCTAATTACCACTGGTTCGAAAAAAACCTCTGTCCTGGGAAGAACCAGCAAGAAACCCAGCGGGACTTTTTTTTAAAAAATAACAGCTTACAATCATGTATGTTACACAATTAACCACACAAAACAAATTAGAAACAGCCTGGCAGCGAACACCTCATTCCCAGGGGTTATTATCATCCATAAATTCCTTAACATTATAATAACCCTTTTTATACAAACTATGTTAAATAAAGTTTTTGAATTTTGAGCAGGTCTAATTTTGTATATTTTCTGGGATTTTGTTGTAAAAGCGTATACATCGCCCCAAGAATGAATTACTGACTCGGTGGAGTCGAGTAACTGGTACTACTAGCTTGTGTTTGTTCCTAGTATTTACAGAATGAATATCACTTATTTTTGTATAACTACTTTTATTTTTGTGTACGTACATTACATTTTCATAAATGTATTGAGAGGCCAAAGTTAATATACAGGGTATTTTTGAAACGCTCCCGAAAACGAAGACAGACGACAGTACTAACTATATCTTAGATGATGGGTGAAATATAAAATCGATCCTGATGAAAAATCATCTTTTCACAACGTTTTATTAGCTTCATTCACGCTCCATCGTGTTGATATAGTTAAATAAAACATTAATTTCATTAAAAGAATCATGAAAATACTTAAATATTAAACCAGCAGTGGAATTTAAAATAAATAAATCATAAAATCAGCTGACTAGGGTCAATATCCGCGTCGAAGCCAAACTCTTTTATCTAGCTCCGTACAGGTCCCGTCACGACGCTGAGCGACAGTGGAGGGTGTGTTTGCGCATGGGTACAGTCGCGTTCTAAAGTACTACATGGTACTAGGCTGTTGTTTTATAATATTATAATAGTAATTAATGGTTTTATTGTAGAATCATAATAGTTACTTTACTAGCTTCTTAGAACTTTGGAAGAGGTTGAAATTAAAATGGATAATGTATGCTTGAGCATTATTTTTATTTCAATCGTAAAATAAAGTAGTTTGTAACAAGAAAACTTAAGCTAAGGGTGACACGCCGTCCATTATACCGTTAGAACATGGAACATGGAAGCCGGATGTCGATGGTGTGTTGGTGTTACTGGATGCTACTTCATCAGAATCATCATCATCAATGCGAATGATAAATGTTTCCGTCATCAGGTTGACCACATGGTAATTTTTTTCGGTATTCTTCCTCAATAAATTTAACTTTACTGCACAATTTTCCCCATTCACCTTCTATTTACCTTTTCGTTCACTAGTTCAGTCATAAAACAATAGATATAAATAATATTTTTTCCTTCCTTTTAAAACATCGTCGCGCGTCGTGCATAGAAAGCTGTGTGCGACTGTATATTGGGAAACATCGCTTTTCAAAGCGCGGCAAGAATGAGGAACCAATAGCGTGCGCGCACAACAATACTGGCGAGCATTCCCCGTCGCGCCCCTTCGTACCACGCGCTGCCGCCGCCCGGCCGACTGTGTGTCACCTCGCGTCAGCGCCAACATATGGGAATTCCCAAATTTACCTACTAAGATTTGTTTGCAAGCGACATAAGAATTAGAGGCGGCAATTACAATAAAACTTGCAAGTAATTTGTAATAGTTTTGACGTACCTGTTTTCAAATCAAAGTATTGGAAGGATTAAAAACGGAAAGTCAATAAAAGTAAAGTAAAATAATTATTTTTTAGATTAATTAACTGTCGATCATAATTGCAATTGATTTTAACTATTAAATTATTCAATACCATTTTATTTCTATTTTCTTGTACAAAATCAAAGATAACCAAACCCAAGTAAGTACGTTTATTAATTTCAATATCATTTTTGTAGTAACGAACTGCTTGTTTCGTCAGGGTACAATTGATTGTCTAATTGTATTAAAAAAATTACAACTATAACTTCTAAATTCCATATGAAAGACTAGTCGTAGGGATCATATGGAAACTAAACTTATAAAATAAAAGTTGGCAATGTCATAACATTTGACGGTCTGTGGGAATGTTCAAAGTGTTTACCGCAAGGACGTTAGTTAGGACGCAGTAGGCTTCAGTTTTGGCGGGATTCACTATTAATTTTAGTTTTTGAGACAGTTCCGCTGACTTTGGACACGCATGCGCGAGCGACAGTTCATTGGTTTTGTTTATTAAATTCTTATTGTTATTACTTGGTATTACGTACTTGTTATTACGTGTTATTCTTGTTGTTACGTTTTGTGTTTCTTTTTTGTTTTAATAATGCCTAACGCGTACGTTTATAGTGCTCGTGAATACGGCAACATATTAATGTGCCTTGGAGAATCTCATAAGGCCACGGAGGATCGGTAAGCCGTTTCATACCTAATTTTTTTAAATTACTTAGTACTGAACTGATCTGAAAAGGTACATAACTGAATACATCAGAATAATAAACATACCTACATAATGGATAAAAAAGCATGACTCTAACCTTTTAACATTTTATTTAAGTATTTTTTTTCATTAGCGGGAATCGAACCAGTTATTTGGTTTATTTAACCTATTTTTTTAAATAACTTAGTACTGAACTGATCTGAATAGGTACATAACTGAATACATCAGAATAAAAATATACCTACACAATGGATAAAAAGCATGCTCTAACCTTGTTAACATTTTATTTAAGTATTTTTTTTCATTAGCGGGAATCGAACCAGTTATTTGGTTTATTTAACCTGTAATTCGAATTAAAGTGGCTACGTGGAGACAAGCACAGTGGCAAATTAGTAGGTTAAGTAGATAAGTTAGGTATTTAGACAAGTGTTGTAAATTATTAGGTATTGTGGTACCATCGCTAGTTACGGGCCGCGCGAATTCGGCGTTCGCGCGTACATTGACCCTAGTCAGCTGATTGTAATTCAGTAATTCCACTGCTGCTTTTATGTTTAAGTATTTTCATGTTTTATTTTAATGAAATTAACGTTTTATTTAACACGATGATTTATACTAACACGATGGAGCGTGAATAAAGCTAATAAAACGTTGTGAAAAGATGATTTTTTCATCAGGATCGATTTTATATTTCACCCATCATCTAAGATATAGTTAGTACTGTCGTCTGTCTTCGTTTTCGGGAGCGTTTCAAAATACCCTGTATTAATTTCCTTAAATTTTTGTCTGAGCGACTCTTTAGGTTTTAAATCATACATTAATATCATTTATATTATAATAACCCTTTTTATACAGTTTCAGCTTAACAAAACATTTAAACTTGGCAATGGAGAGAGCCTGTACACTGTAATAGCGTATACATTGCCCCAAGAATGAATTACTGACTCTGTGAAGTCGAGAAACTGGTATTACTAGCTTGCGTTTGTTCCTAGTGTCACAGTGTCAGAGTTTTTTTACTAAAACTATGTTTGTTTTTGTGAACATACATTAAATTTTCGTAAATATACTGAGATGCCAAAGTTAATATATTTTCTTTAAGAGACTCTCTCGGTTTAAGGTTGTAAATAGCTCTTATGGCCCTCTTCTCTAAAACAAAAATAATTTCTGAATCAGCCGCATTTCCCCATAGCAAAATCCCATAAGACATTATGCTATGGAAATAACTGAAATAAACTAATCTAGCTGTCTCGACACTAGTGAGACCTTCTTTTTTACAGCATAGGCTGCAGAACTTAATCTGCTTGCTAGATTGGATATATGGGGGGGGTATTTTGGATATATTCAAATTTTTAACATTCGTTGTTGTAAATTTAATACATTTAGTTTTATTGCCATTTAAATGCAGATTATTTTACGTTTAAATACACATTTAAATGATAGACGTCTAAGTTTAAAAATCAAGGAAGTATCAGCAGCAAATAATACTATATCATGATTATCCCCTACAAGGGAAGGTATGTCAATTAATATACACTAAAAATAAGAATGGGCCAAGAATCGAGCCCTGAGAGACACCCATCTTTACGGATGATCCGGAAGAACTTTTACCATTGATAGTAACTTTCTGCATTCTATTACTTAAATGTGAAATAATAAGTTTAAGCGCTGTGTTCTTGACACTATAGTAGTGTAGCTTCCTGATTAATGTCTCATGGCGAACACAGTCGAAGGCCCTGGAAAGATCACAAAACACACCCAAAGCATCCTCTAAATTCTCCCATGCACAAAAAATATGTTTTATAAGTTCGACTCCGGCGTCGGTAGTCGACCGACCCCTTATAAAACCAAATTGATTTTTATGAAGCAATTTATTTATATTAAAAAACTTAACATCTGATCTAAAATAATTTTTTCAAAAATTTTACTTAATGTTGGTAGTACAGAAATTGGTCTAAAATTGGCGGGTTCTAATATACTACCAGATTGTTGATATACAGTTGAGTCAATCCATAATCTCACAAGCGTCCAACCCGCGGGATTGATGTACCCTTGTACGTCCAGATACGCGCGGCCCTGATTCGGCTGCTACCGCGCTCGTATGTTGTAACAAAAAAACCTACATAGCTACTTAACTATGATAGCTAGAATAAAGACAAAAACCACGAAAAATTTATAGAAGAATACAAATCAAACCTATGTATGTTTTAAGATCTAAAAATTTAATTTAACATATTAAAAATAGGTGTGAACATTGCATTCGGAAAAAATAAACGTATAAATTTTATTAATTCACACCACAACGAAGAAATATTGTATTTTTTACCAATAATACAATGTCACAACAAACTAGACGTATTTTCCTTTCTTATGATGCATAAATGTTTTTGTTTAATTAACGCTAAGTAGTTAAATAAATCGAAACAAAACACCTACTCCTTGTAATTTTCTCTAACTCTTAGTTCTCTTATTAGTCTCATTAACACTTTGTAATTTACGCAACTTAAAAAAAAGGTAGTTATGAGGTTTTTTTAGTTGGGGTTTTAAATTAAACAACAATAATAAAATCAATGTACAGTTTATTTACTCTTTGTTAAAACAACAAGACTAAAGGAAAATATATCGAGGAAATAACAAAAAAATCAAGTTTGTAAAGAATAGAAAGAGAAGACAAGGACAATAATGATAGCAATAAAGAACGGAAAGAATTCGATAACAACGCAGGACAAAAAATGTGGAAAAACAAGACAGGAAAATTACGATAACGTCACGGCTTACGAAGATTATTATGATAATAACATAGAAGAATTATAATGCAAAAAATACATAGTGATACATCGAAGCTGTATCCATTCTCTTTTTTAATAGCCTATGTGAAGAGGTTACGATCAGTACTGGAAAAACTGCTGATGACGATTATATTATGGAGAGTAAAATAAAAATTATATCCAATGAGATAGTGAATGACGGTCAGTATAACAAAAAATACAGATTACCTATTATAAAAAAAAAAACAAGACTGTAGCGGTACAAGATTCCATTAAAATGCCAAGGAAAAACCAAATAAATAATTACTACAATAATAGTGATGAAATATTAAAAGTCCTATAAGAGAATGATGTGAACTAGAAGATTCAGATAGTTTGTAAGTTTAGTTTGGTAATCTTTAAGAATTTTGATTATTTTTACATAGTAATGGTTTTATACAAATCTATAACGTAGGCTCAAGTTGATTACCTGTGATAACTTTGTTATGATAATTGTTAAGTTCAGAAGATTTATAATTATTGTTTATTCTTCGTCGCATATGCGACTTTTAATTCAGAAAATTGTTTTTCATTTTGTTTTATTTCATTCAAATAAAAATACGAATAAACTGTTAAGTATCCTGTTTGATTTATTGAATAGAGTTCATTAACATTCCGTAAAAATTAAATCAGTTAAAATACAAATATATTTATGTTTATACGCATAAATTGTTCAAATCACAAACTATGAATTTAATTTAGCATTTACAAACCAAAGAAATTATTAAACACAGAACCTTACATTTTTGCATGTTGGATAAAAATAATTTGTGGCAGCCCTAACAGTTTTTATATTCACCCCTTTACGCGTTTCTATTAACCCCAGTCGTTGGGTGAATAGAAATGGTAAAAATTTTCTAGAAAACCTATGCTTACAGTTAAAAAAAAATATTGTTATACCTAGTTCTTTCTATATGGTACCGGACATGATATAAAATCACTTTAGGTAAAAAAAGTTATTGACAACAAATTCTTTGGACAAAGACAAAGTTGAAAATCATTGCTATTCACCCCGGTTCACCCCTTTCGGTACCTAAACATAACCGAAAGTCGGCAAATCTGCAAAAGTATGCGTAAGCATCATATACGGCAAAAGTCTTTAACACAAACTATGAAGGTACCTGAAACTAGCCCCACTTGGATTTTTTATTTTAGATTTTTGAGTTTTTTTCGAGTTTTTTTGTTAGTTTAAATTAATTGTTCGTCATTTGTTCGTTATTGTCCGAACATAAAAATTGTTTGTCCGTCTTTTAGTTATTTATAATTAATTAAGCAAATTTCATCTTTAAGTTGGCCCTTAAAAATATTGAATAATTAACAATTAAGTTGTATTTATGATCGAAAAATCATCAATAGCGATCGAACAAACGATATTTAGTAAAAAATAATTAATTTAAGGGATAAAAGTTAAAATTTACAATAAGGGGGGCCAACTTAAGGATGAAATTTGTTTAATTAATTATAGATAATTACAAGACGAACAAACAATTTTTATGTTCGAACAATAACGAACAAACGACGAACAATTAAAAAAAAACTCAAAAATTAAAAATTAAAAATTGATGTGGAGTACCTGTACCTAAACTATGAAGTGGTTTTTTTTATAACTGGCTTCACGGTTCTGAGTTCTAGCCTTTAGTACACTGCTTCACAATATGTTGATGCGTCAAATTATGCAGCCCTTGGGAGATTTTGACGGCAACTTGAGCCAGCAGACAGCTGACAGTTGGCGATGGTATCCATAGATAAATAAATATGTAGCAAGTGGTATCTCAAGGCGCCTAAGCAGACAGACACCTTATCTTGAGAATCACATCACCATCCGAGCACTTATTTCACCGTTTCCACTAATAGTTCACATGCGCAGACACTTAATACACAAAATAGCACCACTTTTACATATCAAAATCCAATTCAAACCGCCGCCGGTCAAATTCCCGCCAAAACTCCACTATAAAGTGGTCTTTAATAAGCACCACAGAGTACTTTTACTCACAGAGTACTTTTATAAGCACTGTCACTGTCGGTGTCGTTGTCTATATAGTTTGTGCATTGTGTCCTCTGAGAGTAATTGTGTTCTGTGATTGTGTCAATTCAGTTTTTGGTTCAGGTCAGGTGCAATTTATTCTGAAAAACCTAAAACGGTCTAATAATCCAAGTATTATGCAGAAATATGAGAAACTTGAAAAAATTGGAGAAGGTACATATGGGACCGTTTTTAAGGCAAAAAATAAAGAAACCCATGAAATTGTAGCCCTCAAACGCGTAAGATTGGACGATGATGATGAAGGTGTACCATCGTCAGCCTTACGTGAGATATGTCTCCTCAAAGAGCTGAAACATAAGAATATTGTGCGGCTCTATGATGTTCTTCACAGTGAAAAGAAATTGACGTTAGTGTTTGAACATTGTGACCAAGATCTAAAGAAATATTTTGATAGCCTCAACGGCGAAATTGATCTTGACGTAGTGAAATCATTTATGTATCAGCTTCTCAGAGGTTTAGCATTTTGTCATAGCCATAATGTTTTACATCGCGATTTGAAACCACAAAACCTATTAATCAATAAAAATGGCGAGTTAAAGTTGGCTGATTTTGGTTTAGCAAGGGCTTTTGGCATACCTGTTAAGTGTTATTCAGCAGAAGTCGTGACCTTGTGGTATAGACCACCAGATGTGTTATTTGGAGCTAAACTTTATACTACAAGTATTGATATGTGGTCAGCAGGGTGTATATTTGCAGAGCTGGCTAATTCTGGTCGACCATTATTTCCTGGATCTGATGTTGATGATCAGCTTAAGAGAATTTTTAAACTACTTGGTAAGTTTTCAGAAAGCATATTTATATGTAAATAAACTCAATGTCCTAAACACCTTGCTTTTCTATAATTTTTTTTATTTCTATTATATTATTTATTACTTGGCTTTTCTATGTTTCAAACAGCTTCACATGTTCTCCATTTTTTTATTTCTCAGGTTTTATTCAGGTTTTTCCAATATATTATTCGTCATTGAGCATTTTGTAAATATAGCACTTAAAGTTCTAAAATCAGAAAATAGATTGAATTTTTTTTCCTCCATACCATAATGTTGTGTTTGTTATGAGGTGGCATCTTATGAGATTTCATATAAGTATTTTGTCTAAAGATTAACAGAAATTTTATATGTAAATATTGTAGATATACCTGGTATACTGTTTTGCATAGTACTATTCGCAAAGCAAGTAAATAAGTACTTTAAGACGAAGAATATGTTAATTGAAATCTATAATTTTAGTTTTTATACATGTTCTATTTAGGTATTAGCAATGATTTTTTTTTGAGTTTATGGTATATTTGCAATACATACAGGGGACTATCTGTAACACCTATAGTAAATAAATGTTTGTTAAAGGAGCCATTTCCTGTAATAGCACTTGTTGCTACCCTGTTCTGTGGCTTGTTCAATCTCATCAAGACCTTGGTTATACGACTGTTTAGAATGTTACCAAAAGGGATTGGTATGATCGGTTCGTCTACCAGGGCGGCTGAAAAGTTTGCGGCCTAGGGTACTTAGCGATGAGTACCCTAGGCTTGTTACTCATGTCATTAGTTGCAACATTCAGTAGTATTATAAAAGCAATCACTAATAAAGTTTGCACTCATAGTTCAATTATTTATTGAACAACAAACATCACCATGTCTGCCGAATCTGGAAATTCTAGGAATTTTGAACACTGCGCCGTGAGAAAATTCCTCATAAAGATGGGAAATACACCGAAAGACATTTTTGAAGAGATGTCATCGGTTCTTCAGGATTATGCGCCTTCATACATGATGGTGAAAAAATGGGCCCGCATATTTCAACAGGGACGAGAGAGCCGTGAAGACGACCCTCGCCCGGGCTGCCCTGTCACGGTACTGACCGAAGAAAATGTCCGAAAAGTCGAAAAAATCGTAGCAGATTGCTGAAGAACTGCAAAGAATGAGTTGGAGAAATTTTACATGAACATTTGAATATGAGAAAAATTAGCGCGCGCTGGGTACCGAAAATGCTCACACCGCTTAACAAGCAACGTCGACTCGCAAGTTGCAATGATGTTTTGGAGCTAGTCGGCGATAACAAGGAAGACATTTACAATGGATAGTCACCACAGATGAAACATGGATTCTCCAATATGATCCGGAGTTCAAACAAGACTCCATGCAATGGTTAAAAAAAGGAGAAAGGCCGCCGAAGAAATTCAAGCTAGAAAAGTTGGCGTCCAAGCTAATGGCGACTGATTTCTGGGATAGCGAGAGAATTTTGCTTATCGACTACCTACCCAGGGGAACTATGATGAATGGCCAATATTACGCCAATTTATTGACTCAGGTTCGCGAGGCTATTGTACAGAAACGACGTGGGAAACTGACGCGCGGAGTGCTCTTTCTGCAAGACAACGCGCCCGTTCACACTGCACATATTGCGAGGCAAGCCCTGAAAGACATGGGGTTCTCAGAGATTGACCACCCTCCGTATAGCCCAGACCTAGTACCTAGCGATTTTTTCCTGTTTTCCAATTTGAAAAAGGACTAACGAAATGAAAGCTGCGGTTGATCGTAATTTTGAAGAGAAAGATACAGAATGATTTTTGGGTGGGTTAAAGGCATTGTATGCGAAATGTGAGAAATGTATTTCACTTGAGGGAGATTATATTGAAAAATAAAAAATATTAGGCCCTTACATATGAAATTGGCGTTTTGTACGGGAGGAATATAAAGTCAATTTGTTTTTGTAAAATATATTTAATTAATCAAAGTATGCACCGTTGTTATCTATGCACTTTTGCCATCTCATAGGTAGTTCATTGATTCCTATACTAAAAAAAACATGGGGGCGAGAATCAATAAACTCTGAAGGCGGTTTGGACTGCCGCATCGGAGTTGAATTTTTTCCTTGTAAGAAGTTGTCTAAATTCCGGAAAAAATAGTAATATGTTGGAGCAAGTTCCGGGGAGTATGGTGGATGTCGCAGACATTCCAATCAGTGGCGAAGCTAGGGCTCCAAACTAGGGCAAGCCCAAGATATGGTTTTGTTATTTATAGCAGTTTTATAAAAATTTACCTTTTCTCTTTTTCGATTTTACCTTTTCCTTGCCGATTAGCACTTTAACACACTTCAATTTATCACAAGGAACACTATTATCCTCCATTTTCACTAAAAATCTATAAAAAAGCATAAATTTTCAACTCGCAATATTTATTCGCTCAAGTAAACACACAGAGTAAGTAAACATTGAAATGTGAAGTGAACTTGCAAAGGTATCGCCCGCGCTTGACTAATGACTAATGTTTTGCCGCGTGTTGACGTTATAAGGCCTGTGTATATATATATATATATATATATACAGTAATCTATGGCCTGTGTAGAACAGGTCAGCGACAGCGACAGAGAAGCGCGCGGGAAATTTGAAATAGTTTGAAACAGTTTACGAGTTATTTTATTAGTTGATATTATTGATTGAGCAGTTTGATAGGGCAAGCCCGGCTTCTCGGCTTCTATGGAGGCTTCGCTACCGATTCCAATTGTAGCTCATCTAACTTAGTGGTTGTTTGTTGTTCAGTGTGTGGTCTTGCGTTGTCGTGAAGCAGCAAGTGGCCTAGAGCGATTGACCAATCTCGGTTGTTTAGCAGCTAGTTCTTCCTTCATGATTTGCAGTTGCTGACAGTAGATATCTGCCGTAATCGTTTGGCCAGATTTTAGAAAGCTGTAGTGAACGACACCGGCGCTAGTCCACCAAACACTCACAAGTAACTTTTTCCGAGTCAATTTTCGTTTAGGGCAGGATTTCGCTGGGTCTCCAGGGTTCAGCCATTGCGACCAGCGCTTCCGATTATCGTACAGTATCCACTTTTCATCATAAGTAAGGATTCGATTTAAAATCCCTTCATTATTGTGTCGGTTGAGCAAAGTAACACAGCAGTCGACGCGTGTTTGCAAGTTCGATTCACTCAATTCATGAGGTACCCATCGTTCAAGTTTTTTTACTTTCCCGATTTGCTTCAAGTGGATTAATACAGTTTTATCACTTACCCCGAAGCCTGCAGCTATCTCTGAAGTGCTTTGTGATGGATCCGCTTCCACAATAGCCTTTAATTATTCATTTTCCACTTTGGTCCACGGGGTTAGTTCTGAAGGTCGAAATTTCCAGAACGAAAACGTTGAAACCAAAAATGTACCGTGCTTTCTTTTGCGACACCAGCGCCGTACACATCATTAATCCTTCGAGCTGTTTCTGCAGCACTGGTGCCACGGTAGAACTCGTACTCGTAAATATACCGATATTTCATGTTTTCCATTGTGCGGTAATAAGCGACACCAAAGAATAAAATAATGAGGAAAAAACAAATTAATGACTGTTTTCAAAACTCAAATGTACCAGCTAAATGAATTTATAAATTTGAATTTGGAATTCTTAACCAAAGAGGAGATATTTCAGATCAAAGTGGTCAGTACGACAAAACGCTAATTTCATATGTAAGGACCTAAAAGAAACCAAATATTTTCTTTCATTAAGTATTTTAGGCCGTGGATTTATCAACCGCCCCTCGTACTACGGCGTTGCCCCTGGATCCACTGTGTGTCTTGATACATTGCAGTCACATTTTATTGTTATGTTTACATACCTCTTTTAGTCATTGATGGCATTCATATATTAGTCCCGAGTTCACCACATTGCAACTCAGAGTGTAATACCGCCATACTGTCGGTCAGTATTCTGCTGATGGAGAAGTCTTTTACCTTGCTAGCATCTATTGCTATGGCCGCTTGGATGATACCCATACATTCTGCCTGAAAGACTGTGTTGTGTGTAACCAGCGATGTACATATGTGGATATTGAGGTCTTTCGAGAAAGTACCAGATCCTACACCTTCATTTGTTTTAGAACCATCCATGAAAACTCTTAGCTCTTTTGGGTTTAATTCCTCCGGCTGGTTAGTTTCATTTAATTGTATCTTATATTTCTTATCGAGCACAAATTGTTTGGGCATGCTCAAATATTTCTGGGCAGTAAAAAAATAACCACAAAGGCTGTGGGCGGGAGCTGCGCTGCGCTTCGCCCCCTCCACAGCATTCTAACCTAACTCAACTCAAAAGGATTTCTGGGTGCTCAAGTATTTCTGGGCGGTAAAAAAAAATAACCACAAAAGCTGTGGATGGGAGCTGTGCTGTGTGATGGGAGGAGTGAAGCGCTACTCCTGCCACAGCCTTTTTACCTAATTCAACTGAATGACAGGAATAAGACAAACACGCACAAACTCGTTTATCTCTTTCGACGCTCAATCGTACTGAGCAATTTAAGACAAGTATCGATGAATCAGCCGATTGCTACCGGATTGCACCAATAGCGTTATTTAACAAAAACTTGTTACAACTTGATTGAGTACGGCACGGCGTACGGGCTATCCTACGAAATCTATATTAAGTATTTCTAATTTATATACCATCATACAGGGCAGAAATATCAACTAATTATTCGATATTGAGTAGTAGGTAGGTTTTAATTTTATTAAATTTTAAAATATAAAGTATCTAAATGAAATTACAAATCAACCATCGCCCCCCTAAACCACGCCAACGCCCCCCATTTTTTTCTGGACCCCTTAACGCCCCCTCTAAGTCTCCAACGCCCACATGGGGGCGTTATTGCCACTTTGAGAAAGACTGGTATAGACCACAGAAGAATAAAAATATCATAGAAGTATAGTAATGTGACACTAGTCCTTGAAATGTTCTTATGTCCTTGTCGGACTTACACAAAGTTATGTATGCTATCCAGCTTTAACAGTAATATTGCATTCGTTTTTCCATGTTTTACACATTTATAGGTTATAATCGTTTTTTATTATTTTCTCCAAAACAGTGCATTACTTTTAAATGCGAGTGGTATTGTTATAATCAGGGACCAAACCTCTACCAAATACAACACCTTACTCCCCCAAACTCCTGCCAAATGATTGTAAATCCAACCCTTCCTATTTACTGATGTGGATGCACTGTGTTTAAAATTCGAAAGCTCCTTTCAAAAATATGAGCAACAGTAGGTTTAGGTACAGCTGGGGTGGCCACCCCCATATATTATAATATAGAATAATATATAAAATTAGCAGAATGTGTAATGCAGCAAATGCGCAGGTAAACATGGATTCATCCTGCATCGACTGGTGGGTGAAGCTGATGGGTGCATGGGTCATTTAGTACATAAAAATTTACAATAAATGTGTATAATAAGTGTTAGATTTTTATTTTCGATTCTTTATTCGGGAATAGAACTAAGTTGGCGAATTAAATTACTGCCAGAAACTAAGTTAGGTTTCCTTGGAACTATTACACACAAAACACTATGAGGGTTCTGTGAGTGTAATAGTTCCAAAGTAAGATTAAGTAAAAAGTAAGTAAAGTAAGATTCAAGGCAAACTGAGTTCCACATAAAATCAATAGGAAGCAGAAGCTTCATGCAGTTTAAGAAGTCAAAAAATCAAAAACATTATTATCCAATTTAGGCTTACTTAAAAAAGCTGGTTGCTTTAGTATCCTATGCTTTAGTAGACTATGTTGGGGGTTCTCCTCTCACGCTCCGCAGGCGAGGTACAGTCGCGGAGAAAATGGAGTGTTAGTATGAGGATGCGCCACTCGCCCTACCCTCCACGGCCGAAAAGTAATTGACGGCGGAGTCATAGACTGTCGGATCTGGTCTATGGCTGGGGCAAAGAACATACAATTGTTTTAAACTTCTCTTCAAATAGTTTAGTAATGATTGAAATTATTTTTAATTTATAATAATTCCCTTGAACCCATCTCTCTCTTTTCATCTTCCATCATTCTTACATCTTTTTCTGGGGTGTCAATAGGAATGAAGGATGGTAGTTGAATCAAGTGTTGATTTCTGTCATTAGGAGCTTGACTAAACATCCTCAAATCCCCACTGAGATCACCCTTTGTTCATGTCTCACGGTTGCCAAAACGCTTCCGACAGCGCCGGCCGCGCCATGGTAGCCCCTCCTCGGGGAGGACTTCTCCTCCCACTTTTCCTTCTTGGGCAAGGCAAGGCACACAGGGTGTGCCTTCCTCCGCGCCCTCTAACGCCACCTGCGTAACGGACTCCCCGAGTCCGATACGCGGAGGCCATGGCCATGCGAACCCGTTCGGGGGGGTTAAATCACTACTCCCTGTGACAAAAAATTTGGCGACATGCCTACTATGGTGGGTGGCAGAGAGAAGAGCCCGATAGGGCAGAAAAGTTCTAGAGTGGAAGCCATACCAGTATGCGGAGAGTAGAATGGCCCCTTCACTAGATTTAGTGACAACCTCGTAAGACATGGAGAAAATCATCTATCTAATGATAATAAAATATGTTTTAGGAACTCCAAATGAAGACACTTGGCCTGGAGTCACACAGTTACCAGATTATAAACCATTGCCAGTATATCAACCTAGCTTGGGTCTTGCACAAGTTGTCCCAAGACTACCTGCCAGGGGAAGAGATCTACTAGCAAGACTGTTAACATGCAATCCAGCATTAAGAATGCCTGCTGATGATGCAATGGCACATGCTTACTTCCATGACTTAAACCCTTCTGTGAAGAATGACAGGTGTTAACAATCAATACATCCTTATAGATGTACCTCTGAACTGTTATATTGTGATAAGGACAATGCTGAGGTACAGGAAAATAATGATGAAGAGACTTAAATAATATATAGTTTGGTTGATAGTCAAAGTAATTGTTATTATTTATTGAATAGTGATGAAACAATTTTGTTCCATTTAATCATATTTTTTTCCAGTCATGGCTCAGTGGTCCTATATTCTGAGATCCTGGTTTTGGATTCAGCCAGGGCCAGTATTTGTGCAGTAATAAAATTTGTTGGTTTTTGGGTATGGTTATTGTTATGGTTTTATTTTACATAAAATTCTTCAAACATAATATCAGTACTGCATCAGAAGTAGTATTTTAGGATCAATGTAACACCTTTGCAAATAATTTATGAATGTGTCTTAAGTTTCTATTTTCTACTGTTTTACTTCCTTGTATTGTCTACAGTTTGTCTCTTTAAGAATACAACACTATTCACTATGTATGTTTTGCATTACTAAAATATTTTTTAGTAAGTATTGTGATTTTAAGATTACTGCAACTGTGTTTCATTTATGACATTTTTCAAAGACACTTGCGTATTTTGATCGTGTTTGAAATTATTTATGTAAAATTATATAAATTATAGAATTTATTGAATAATATAAAATGGAATATTTTTAATTTACTCGTAATATTATGATCTCATTATATAAATTATTTTTCACGTTCTCGTAGTAATTTAAGGTTAGTATAAGTAATCAATTGATTTCTTAAATGTATAAAACAATGCTTAGGTTATTTGTAAGGCTAATAACCTTTTGTATTTAATGTATAATAAAAAATGAGTACTGTTTGGTATTTTCTGTATATTTATCTCTAGTAGCAGGCCTCTGTCGGCGCCCCGGGTTACATACGCAGTCGGGACTAGCGCGTTCTAGGCGACTGGATGTTAAAGTTTTTTAACGCTGTTTACGTAAATAGTTTTTTGTAAATACTTATTGAAATAGTTTTTTGTAAATACTTATTGAAATAGTTTTTGTTTAGTGTTTAGTATATTTAATTGTAGGATAAAATAGTTGAAAAAGTTTTAATGTAATTTAAAAGTATATATATATATATATATATATATATATATATATATATATATATATATATATATATATATATTATATATTACTTTATATATTTACTAATTAGACAAAAGAGTGACTTTCAATAAGTATTATTTATATATATGTAGAAAGGATGTTAAGAATATAGAGAACTTAAATGGAAAGCTTTATTCCCACTTCTTATGAAGGATGTTATTATGATGTATAGAGTCACATGAAAAGGCTTTTAGAATAGAATAGAATAACTTTTATTCAATATAGTACTACTACCACCGGTTCGGATAAAACCTCTGTCCTTGGAAGAACCAGCAAGAAACCCAGCGGGACTTTTCTTTTAAATAAGGTTAATTTACAATAGATTACTTAATACAACTATAAGTTGTACCGAGACTAATTTTGTAGTTAAGAATAATAATTAATTCGTTTCCACGAATTAATTATCCAACGAGTCAAGAATAAGCTAGTAACGGAATACGACAAGCGCACCGTTCCACGCCAGAGCCAAGACTGCCCTAACGGCGGCCGCTCCGTCCGTTTTATACAACCAGAACGGGCGCCACCGCAAGTGCATTGGCGCAGGTGTGCGGTGCACGTGTTGTTTACAAGAATTCTGTCTAACTACACCGACGCCGCCACACGTGCAATGGTGCTGGTGCCGTCACGGCCATGCTGACATGCGTGCGTCCTCGCACGCGCTCCAAGATAATCTTAGTTATCTGTAGACAGAAGAACATCGTTCGATTATCCTGACAAAAACCATAAATGTTTACACATTCAGCAACATATTCTGGTCCGGTCTACAATGACCCTGCAGATATTAACAATCAGCTCTGGTCCGGTCTATATCGACCCTTCAGGCAATTAGTATTGGAACGGTTCCTTTGAACCCTGCAACACTAATCAATTTTGGTCCGGCAAAATGCCCTTCAAAACTTCTCTTTTTTTTCAAGTACTCTTTATGCTAGTCCGGAATCACTATTCCCTATAGCCATATCATTGGACCGGCACAAAGCCCTGCAATCATAGTAAGAACCATTTTTTTTTCTTACTCTTTTTTTTTTCATTTCAGTGTAGAGCAATTACAGTTCGACCATACCGCAAACATGTCCCTGTCACAATCACACAGTAGTGTAACGTGAGGAACGTAGTGACATGATAATACCAAAATATGCAAACCAACAGCAACACGACACACCCTAGTGTAACACAGACCAGCCTCCCAGCAACATCATCTTCTTCGGGACTTTTCTTTTACATAAGGTTAATTTACAATAGATTACTTAATACAACTATAAGTTGTACCGAGACTAATTTTGTAGTTAAGAATAATAATTAATTCGTTTCCACGAATTAATTATCCAACGAGTCAAGGATAAGCTAGTAACGGAATACGACAAGCGCACCGTTCCACGCCAGAGCCAAGACTGCCCTAACGGCGGCCGCTCCGTCCGTTAGATATAGAAACAGAAACAGAAACTTTTTTATTCAATATAGATTATAAATAATACTTATTGAAAGTCACTCTTTTGTCTAATTACCACTGGTTCGAAAAAAAACCTCTGTCCTGGGAAGAACCAGCAAGAAACCCAGCAGGACTTTTTTTTAAATAACAGCTTACAATCATGTATGTTACACAATTAACCACACAAAACAAATTAGAAACAGCCTGGCAGCGAACACTCATTCCTAGGGTTATTATCATCCATAAATTCCTTAACATTATAATAACCCTTTTATACAAACTATGTTTAATAAAGTTTTTGAATTTTGAGCAGGTCGAATTTTGTATATTTTCTGGGATTTTGTTGTAAAAGCGTATACATCGCCCCAAGAATGAATTACTGACTCGGTGGAGTCGAGTAACTGGTACTACTAGTATATATATATATATATATATGTGTGTGTGTATATTACCTATCTATTTGATAAATTATAATGGCAAAATGTCGTTCCTCCTATAATTGTTGCGTGGATGGATGCTTAATGAGCAAACAAAAGGATTCAGATATATAATTATTTAAGTTACCGAAGGATAATGAAAGGTGAATTTATTTAATTTTTTTTTTTTGTTTAATAGGTACTTACAGCGAAAAAAGAATTTAACTACAGAACTAATACCTAAGTACTTTATTACAAAACTTAGTTGAAATTTACTTTACTATCCAAGTACTTTTGTAATTACTTAAAATAATATGTTAGATTTAGAGTTTTTTCCACTCTTAAATTAAATAACCGTTACTTTAGAGACGGTAAAAAAATATAAAACATTATATTAAAGTAAAACAGTTGTAAATTAAATAAATAATCAATAGGTATTATAAACGTACTGTATTTTTTACTCTTTGTTGAAAGCCCTTGGTACCCACGAAATATCGTCTGTGACGTAGGAACGGGAAAAGATGCAAAGCCATACGGACACTCGAGAGCAGCGATAAGGTTTTAATTTAGCTTACGTGCGTGATTTATCTAATTAATACAAAACAACCTTACAAAAATACCCACTATTTCCTTGATTAAATAATTTTTTTAATAATAAAATATATAAATAAATACAAATCGGGGTGATTGACAGCCTATGTTTTGGCAAGGCTATTTATAATTGAAAATTATTTAATTAATTTTTTTTTACCGGTTACGGTCATTCTTTTCCTCGATATAATTTGTCTCAATCGAAATAAAATATACATAGAAAAAGCCACAGCATGGTTGACTACCTTTTTCCATGAAACAATACCTGTCTACCAGGTGTAAACAGCTAAACTGATATAGTAATTCATTCTTTTTTTTATTCATTTCTTCATTTACACATTTCATTCTTTTTCCTAAAAAATTAAATGTGTAAATATAGATATTTTTATTGCGAATCCAATGGTATATGGTTGACTTTTCAAATCGTGGCAAAACTAGTGATTGAGAAAGGCGCGCGTCCAGTTCTCTGTGTAATAGAGAGATTTTTTTTAGTATACATACTAAAAAAAATGTAATTTACTAACAAAATTCAAGTAATATTTGACTTACTTTTTTAAATTGCATATATTATACTAACCAAATAAAAAATGAAAGAATTAAATATTAAACAAGTTAAATAAAATTTAACGTTAAATTAAATATTAAAGAGTTAAAAATTGAAAAAAGAATTAAATCAGTAAATTATTATAAAAATATTTTTTTTTATATTATAATCCATTACTACTATATAAAAAAATTATTCATTTGATTATATATAAACCCAATGGAAGTTTATTTCGGATCCTAAAATCCTTATTTACATATTTTATTAGCGCCTGACAATATACATGAGGTAAATGTAATTATAAAAGTTCAATTTAAAAAAGAATCGCAAGTTCTAGAAATTTTAACTTATACAATTTGAATAAAGTAATAAAACAGCAAAAAAAAATGACGCATACGACATTGGTGTACACCACACTTTTAGGTCCTTTTCATGAGTGTGAATTTTTCTGACCGATAAAAAAATAGTTTAACAAGGATATCAGGTTAAAAAAATAATATTCTACCAAAATTAATTCAAAAATTACAATCATTAAAATATTTAAAAAAAAATTGAAAAGTTATAATTAGAGTATTTTGTGACGATAAATATCCCGAGAGAAAGTTAGCATTTTTAATTTTTTTCTTTTTTTTTTTATAGGATAAGGTTTTTTTCTGTATCATGTATAAGTAACCTTTCTTTTATATCTTTGGTTTTTTATTTTTATATCATTTATGTTTGTCGAACGGCTAAATCAATTGCTAATCAAGTAAGCAATTCTGCATTATTGTTCCATTAAAATCGAATCCAATCTTGAATATTTGTTTTTGTTAATCTTTTAAGTTAACTAACTTGAAATGGAAATGATAATAAAATTGAGGTATCATTTCAAAAATTTAGAAATTTTTGAAATGATACCTCAATTTTATTTTTGAAATGAATTTGAAATCAATTGCTAACTAATCAAGTAAGCAATTCTGGATATTGCTCCATTAAAATCGAATCAAATATTTATAAAAACAAATACTCAAGCAATCAATAATGAATATTTGGAAACAAATCAGTACAGTAGCAGTATGCTAGCAATGAAGACGACTTAAATTATATAATATATCAAATAATTTAAAGCTCAAAATAAATTATGCTTGTTTGCATTATTTCTAACACACTTTTTTATAAAATATGTATTAGAAATAATAACGTGCTGTATTGTACCTTGTAGTGTAATGACGGCGTAAGAGAATTCACTACTCAATATCATCTCGTGGGTGTCGTAAGAAGCGACAGAGATTAACTAAAACATGAGATGGGTAGCAGCCTCTTCAAAAAAAACGCTGCGGTTGCCAACCCGCCTGATATACTATGGCAAATATTCCCATAGTACCACCAATCTTGAGAAATGGACTTATGAGTTATGACGATGAAAAAATGTGCTTAAAAATAAATTATTTGATTAATGTTGTGATAATGCTATTTACATACATTCTATAGACTCATGCAATATAAGCAAATATTTAACCCATTTAATAACGATATATTTCTTAATTATAAAAATATTTTTGCAATTTTTGTACAAAAAAATAAGATTCTTTAATTTTACTTTTATACTCGATGGTTCAATTTAAGCGTATCTAATATTACATATCATTGATAAATTTGTTTAAAACGCACGAATAAATCAAATTTGTAACAATAATTAAATATTTAACCCTTCTGGTAGCAACCAGGATCTTAAATTTAAAAAATTATTTATTTCTTTTTAATAGTTTTCATCATCATCTACTTCTTTTCTCCCAGCTGTTATTCTATTAATATTTTTACAACTATTAAAAATCAGACAACGCATCACAATATTAATTAAATAATCAACTAATTTATTTTCAAAATCAATTAAAGTATATATGCTTGTTTTGATTATTTCCTTTAACTGATCATTTTCAAAATTGTGCTTTGAAATATGATTGATTATATCCTGCATATTTGAAATTGACTGAATCAAATCATTGCTGGGAGTACAAAGCCATCATCTACCTGCATATTCTCTGTATTTTATGTATTCTATTTCATCTTCAGACGTTAGGTCATATTTACAGTTAATACAATGTTTAAAAATTTGAGTTTTTGCTTTTTTTTTTAAGAAATATCCACTGACATATTGTAATGGCGCAATTATACGGGGGTTATTTAGTTTCATTGTAATTTGTGTGAAGTTTATTCCTAAAATGTTTGTGAAATCAAATGTGCAGGTTGACGATGCTTCTAAGTTTTCATTAACAATGAGAGTGTGCAAATTAACAATAATCTAGCTCGCAGTTTTTACCATGAGTGTGGACACTACTTAAATTATTAATCAAAAGGGTAGCAAAAACCGACTCAAATTGGTCACAAGTTATAAATAGTTATCATCTCTTGAATTAAAATAAATCATACCTAAACACATTTCACCCCTTTCCTTTATAACTAGAGGATTAGTTAATATCACAGGATCTTGCATCGGAGTAACTGGGTCTGAAACATTAGTTAATTTTCTTTCAGTAACATGTTTCATCTACTATAATTATTCCTTTGCTGCTTTATATTATTGTTATAGTTTTAGCCATGACATGATTTTACAGGCACTAGTGACAAACGAGCAAACGATCGACCTGATGGAAAGTGGATGCTGTGGCCCATCATAGACATCAACATTTATCCTCGATTAAAAATCAAAATGCAGATGTGATGTCACACCTGAGGACTTTAATGGGTCCCCATTTTTCTACACTCACCATACGAAACACACCAGCATTAAGCTGCTATTTTAAGCTGGTATTCTGTGATAAGCGTAGTCCTACGCCATTCAAGCCGACCCATTCATGATACAACTATAATATAACTGCATACAATTTCATTTCATATTAAATATATAATTCAAAATGATTTCTTATATTTACGCGAACACTACACATTGAATAAAACTACTTTTACGGATAATATCGCGTTTAATAACTTATTTTTTATTAATTCCCGACGTTTCGGGTGCTTTACAGCACCCATGGTCACGGGGGTCTGAGGTGATTGACGTCCCGATGTCAGAGTTAACCCGGAGTACCTTCAGCTTTTTTAATTATTAATTTCCATCGATATATATGTACTACTAGATTTGGCATTCCGAACATTCACTATGTTCAAATGAACTGTACTGCAATCCGTACAAATTTAGTGTCATTTAGCGTGGCTTCAATATTCATAGAGTGTGGAGCTGCGCTAATAATACGAGATTTCAAATTAAAGTTTAAACCTGAACGTAATTAATAATTCAGTAGTCAAATAAGTAAAATTATTTGTTGTTCAAGTGAAGAAATAGGTAATAATATTACAATAGAAAAAATAAATTTCTTCATTTATGTGCCACGCTATCTACAATCATAGACAAAATCTACTATCTCCCGCGCAAAACAGAGTAGTGCACATTTTTTGTTTGGAATGGCTTCTCTAGTACGTAGTACATAGAACTCAATGTTAATTTCGGTCCGAACTACGCAGAATGAACTTATACTGTGTCTTGAAGTCTTGCAGTGGTATGCTTGGGATTAGTTTTAATTTTATTAATTACAGGATCACAAGCAGGTGGTAGTACCCAGTCTTCCTCTCTATTGAAATTAGGATGTTTTTTAATTTCAATAGCCTCACGTATCATCCTTGGCAGGAATCGATGTTCTTTCGCGAGAATTTGTGGTTTATCAAATCTAATGTAATGGCGGGGCCCGTCTAGGATATGATCACAAACTGCGGACTTCCCGGAACGTTGGTGCTTCACGTCAGCTATGTTCTAAACCCGCGTAAAAGAACACATAGTTGACGTGAATTGCATCTTAATTTTGCATAAGAGCATTTCACAGGTTTCCAAGTTTAATGTTCTAATGCCGGGGCCACAGTAACGAGAAATGCCGTTAATTATCGCGTTGATGGGCGTTGAATGTAGGTGTGGTCACCACTTAACGCGATAATTTGACAACGGCATTAACAATGCCGTTTGCCGTTGGGCGATAACTCGAGTGGCGGTACATCAAAGAGATTAACGCACGAATTAACGCGTTGAAGCGGCCACACTACGTTTGTCTCATTGTGCACGGTGAGCGCAACGGAGTCGCACGTATGGCTATGGTAGAGTGGAATAATAAAAAAGTTATTACGTTTCTTGAGATTCTGCAAACAGAGCCATGCTTAGGCAATGATAAAATATATTCATATAATAAACATTTACACTCATCAAATATAGAGTATTAGCGTCAACGTTCATCTTGCTTGAAATTCAAGGAATATTAACGTAAAGTGACCACACGTCCCGTTTTTAACGGGACTGTCCCTTTTCTCGGTCCATTGTTCCCAAACAAATCTCCGGGACGCAAAATAGTTCCGTTTTCCTGAACCGCGCAAAAATTTTAAACTATGAAGCTCGTCAGACACGAACGGTGCGAGAGCGGGACCGACTAAAAAATAACCGAATGGGATAATTTAAAAGTTTTCGCAGAAACTCGGTGGGTGGAAGTATTCAAACACTTTCGCACCAACAATCTTCAATATAAATTCTTTTGCATTTTAATCGAATATATTTTATGTCTACATGGTACAAATGCTTCAGTAGAAAAGGTATTTTTCTATTATGAATAAATTGTGGACGTCTGAAAAAAATCACTTACAGGTTCCAGTTCTAAAGGCGATGTTGATAACAAAGGTCAATGTAAAAAAGCTTGCCCAGAATTTTATTCTTATTTAAAATCATCACCAACTTTATTACAGCAAATTTGTTCCACTGACAAATATAAATATAATTAAAAAATAAGTTGCATTTAATAATTACTAAAAATAATTATAATTAATATGATTATAATTATAGTGAACACTAATTGTATAAAGTTACAGTTTTTAAATAAATAACATAATATTTATACAATATTTACTTATGCTGGGGCCACAGTAACGAGAAACGTCAATGCCCATAAGCGCAACAATTATTGCCTTAATTTTAACGCGATAAAGTGAGTGGCCACACTTGGACGGTCAACGTCATTTCAATTTCAATGCCGTTGAACGGCGTTAAAGTTGGCGTTAATGTAAACTGACCATTTATTTTGTAACTCAAAACGGGACATGGGTTTATTTATACTCCCCAGTTAGCAGGTTAACAATAAATGAATATTATGTTATTTATTTAAAAACTGTAACTTTATACAATTAGTGTTCACTATAATTATAATCATATTAATTATAATTATTTTTAGTAATTATTAAATGCAACTTATTTTTTAATTATATTTATATTTGTCAGTGGAACAAATTTGCTGTAATAAAGTTGGTGATGATTTTAAATAAGAATAAAATTCTGGGCAAGCTTTTTTACATTGACCTTTGTTATCAACATCGCCTTTAGAACTGGAACCTGTAAGTGATTTTTTTCAGACGTCCACAATTTATTCATAATAGAAAAATACCTTTTCTACTGAAGCATTTGTACCAGGTAGACATAAAATATATTCGATTAAAATGCAAAAGAATTTATGTTGAAGATTGTTGGTGCGAAAGTGTTTGAATACTTCCACCCAACGAGTTTCTGCGAAAACTTTTAAATTATCCCATTCGGTTATTTTTTGGTCGGTCCCGCTCTCGCACCGTTCGTGTCTGACGAACTTCATAGTTTAAAATTTTCGCACGGTTCAGGAAAACGGGACTATTTTGCGGCCCGGAGATTTGCTTGGAAACAACGGGACAGGTGACCGAGAAAGGGGACAGTCCCGTTAAAAACGGGACGTGTGGTCACTTTACGTTAATATTCCTTGAATTTCAAGCAAGATGAACGTTGACGCTAATACTCTATATTTGATGAGTGTAAATGTTTATTATATGAATATATTTTATCATTGCCTGCTACGGCTCTGTTTGCAGAATCTCAAGAAACGTAATAACTTTTTATTATTCCACTCTACCATAGCCATACGTGCGACTCCGTTGCGCTCACCGTGCACAATGAGACAAACGTAGTGTGGCCGCTTCAACGCGTTAATTCGTGCGTTAATCTCTTTGATGTACCGCCACTCGAGTTATCGCCCAACGGTAAACGGTATTGTTAATGCCGTTGTAAAATTATCGCGTTAAGTGGTGGCCACACCTACATTCAACGTCCATCAACGCGATATTTAACGGCATTTCTCGTTAGTGTAGCCCCAGCATTAGAATATACTGGGCCCCAGCATAAGATTGTAGAGCCTGATTAACAACCACCAACTTAGTCAAACCTATGGTCAAGCCAAAGAGTATAGTAGGTCAGGCCAAAGACAATATTTTTTTTAATTAAGTTTTAACTTATAGTCATTAGTATATTCTTATCCAAATATAAAAAATTATCAACAATTAAGATATCGCATTATTGTATGAAGGTCAAGTGAGCGCTAGAGAAACGACGATTGCAAGACGTTGCCCATAAATAAAATGTTTTGAGAAGTTATCAATTACCGTGTAGTGGGGGTGTATGAATATCCATACCATCCCGTGGGTCTCGTAAGAGACTTGGGGTTATTTTAAATAACCGTAACCGTCGTTCCGGTTACCAAAAATCATCGTGACTTTGTCACGTTGATATAGTTGGATAACTACTTGGAACATTAGAACGACTTATAACGTAACTTTATATTTATGCATTTTAGATTTAGTATTAGGTTTTTTTCAGTAGTCGATTTTTTATTATCTTCCTTACCTAAGCTACGTGGCCAAGTTGTAAGTTGTATGTAATAAATTATTAACACCATCTTAATCAGTTTTTCTTTTTCTATCGAACTGCATTCTCAAAGTAGCGAAATTCTCGAAGAAATGTTTATTACTACCCAAAATTTTAGGGCTTCATGATGACTAATCGTCTAGGTTGTCCTAGACGATTATTCATCATGAATAGTTTGTGATTTACAGACATAAATCACATTAAACCGGCACTAAAAGCCCTATTATTACTTTTATACAAATAAATTGAGTATACTTAAAGATTTAGGATCTAAAGCACATAATGTTTACAAATTATTCTTTACGACCGTACTGGATTTTAAAGGAATACCAATTTGTCCTTTACTACCTAATACATATTTAGAGAAACTAGAATTATGATTTACTACCTAGAAATATGAAGATTTATCTTATAAGCCTTCTATCTGGAAACTAAATTGAACTTTACCACTAGTAACAACAGCAAACAGATAATCGAATAAATACAACCCAACCAAAATTATTACTCTTTCTCACTTATACAATTTCCGAAAAGGACGAATCCAAACGACCGACGACCTAGACACGAGCGCTAGACAGAGACAGAGCTGTGTGGAAAGTTCTTCGATTATCTTCATCGCTAGTTTCTCTTGTACCTGCCTGCGCCTCTCACCCCTGTGCTTACCGACTCCACTACTCCCGACCGACGACACGTTTAGATGTAAACAAAACAGCGAAGTGGTATCGTCGTTTTGTCTTAGCTCAGGTTGTTTTTCAACCTTTCTAATAATTATTTCTGAAATATAAGAATTTCACCTAACCTAGGTGATCAGTCAGTGTACCGTGACAAGGTAGATATAAGTTAGATGAATAACTAATTCTATTTTTAGAAAATTGTATTGATGTCCAACGTCCATGACAGCGAAATCCGACAGTACGAACTGGACATATTATGCAAAAATACCGATACGAGTACAAAAATAAACAAATCAAAATATTTATCTTTGTACTGATTAATTTAGGTACGATTAAAGAAATACATCAATTGTTAATGGAATATTTTCCTACAAATTATCGTGTGTATTTTATTCAATTCTGACCAAGAGATTTAGACTGAATTGCGGGTTCCTATACCTAGCCTACATGTTTAGAAACTAATGTTATTAGTTCGCCCAGCTATTGATGAGCAAGAGATTTTTTTATATATGTATATATAAATACCGTATCGATATTTTTAACCAGCATCGATATATCCAACCATCCATCCATCTATTACAGCCTATAAAAGTAGACTTTAAAAGAGGCCTATGTTCAGCAGTAGACTGCTGAACATAGGCCTCCCCCATAGATTGCCTCATAGGAGGGATTTGGTATCGTATCGTTGTCACGCTTGGCAGGCGGATTGACAACCGCAGTTTTGTATTATTTTGAGTTGTTATCAGGAAGATGCTGCTGCGCATCACCTATTTCGAGTAGTGTAGTGGCGGTGTAAGACCATTGTTTTCGCATGAGCGCCACTTTGCGAGCAGTCATCAGTGCTTCGTACATCTTTGAAAGCAAAGGTAAATCGCTTTCACTTAATCGTCGACAGGTAGCTCCGAAGACAGAAACGTGGGGAAGCCGGCGATCAGGAAAGTAACGTTGATATTCTCTACAAGCTCCAGCAACGTTGCCGTCAGCAAAAACATTACAGTACATGATCTGGGCATATTCTTTATTAGAATATGACGCCATTTTAACTTCGACGCACAAAAACAATAACAATGAACAGTCATTAACAGATAACGGTAACAGCAATAATAACAATAACGATAACGACTGAAAACAATAACAAATGAATTAACGCGATGAGAGTTTACTAGAAGGAAGTTTAAACACGTGCTTGCGCAACGATAGTAGAAACGAACTAACGAGCGTCGTTTTATTATTACGCGTACCCTTTTATTATGTAATGTTGAAGGTTTTTAATAAATAGGAGACGTGTTGCTTGTACAAGAACTTTAATTATACTCCTCTCTATTCTTAACTTAACTCTAATATATATAGTCGTGAGGGCTATATATATACTACACCTCCCACCGACAAAAAATAAATAAAAAGAAATGATTACATTTGTTTTTTTTAACTATAAAATCAAAATTAAACTTAAATCTAATAAGAATATAAATTACAAAGTCAAAACAGGTATATTCTATGGGTACGTCGGGTGGCCAGAGCCCCTGTCCCATAGTAATTTCAAGGTCACAATAGATTTGGTATGATGTATCATGCACACATACAACATACATATTTGACATTATTAGGCAATATAGTAAATATTTGAGAAATTCGCGGACATCTGGTATAATTTTACAGGCATTACAAATTTATATCACATAGTCTCATATAATATTTAGGTAGGTATATCGTTGTCAGTCAGGGATTGAGGCTCACAATATTATGGGCACAACAAAATTTAAATTAATTAGTTGTAAACATAGTATAATGAGTTTCTAAATCATATTAAATGAAGTAATTATTTTCATAATCCACACAAGTAAGTTGGCATTACTGTACTATTTTCCCAGAAAATAATAAATTGTAATGGATAAAAGTTTATGATTTGATAGTTCAATCAATATTATACCGAAAATAGTTTGTTACATTTCATATTAAGATATCCAGAACAAAGAAGTCAATGCAAAGCAATGTACCTAATCATTTTCGTTAACATAACAATAGACAGATCAAAATACATGTTGATCCCAGCCGCGTAAGCGATTTGTGACACCTTTGTTTTAAATTCCGAAGTACACGTATATGGAAACGTTTGAGATTATATCGTATGATGGTACCTACTTTCAACAATACAATAAAATGATATCGTAAATAAAATAATTTTCCTTTCCTAATAGTTTTCCGTTAAATATTTGTTTTAAACATTTCTTCTTAATTTACAGTTTAGATAGTTAGATTTCATTGTGATAATACGATTACATACATTATCGAATATTCATTACAGAAATTTAAAATATAGACTATTACACACCTAAAGTTTGTTTAAAAATATTTATTAAGATTAGAAGAGATTTTTTAAAAGCAGATAACATAATTTTATGTTTCGGTGTCTATAATATAAAAAATACTATTACATTATGAAACTTATAATAGTAAGTACACTTTGGACTTGATTTTAGTAACCAATATACAAAATTTTGTGTGTACCTTTTAAAATTGTACAAATTTTAGATAAACAAAAAAAAACATAAAAGAGAAATTTAGGGTAGTTATTGTAAATATGAAAAATCTTGTAAATTCATATAAAATATGGTAAAATAACTAAATACGCGAAAATGTGTTTATTATTTTTGATTAATATTTTTTGTTTACGTGTGGTTATGTGGATAGATAATATAGTTACTAGGTACATGTGTAACGTGTTAGTAGCATTTTGGACAGCATTAATAGCCTAATACAGAAATGCAAATAATTGCCTATCTAACTTTATAGATTTGGTCAGGATCACCTTATTCCTTATTTTCGTTTGTTAGGCCTTTATATTATAATTTTTTCCATAATTCTTGTACGTAATTTTTTTTGTGATATATTTGACCTTTACCGAGCTTTATTTCTCTCTATTCACTTATATATTTATTTATTATTTAGATACCGGGAATCAGGTTTTAATTCACTTCATTTATATTTTACTTCATGATGTTTATCATGCAGGTACTTTATACATATGGGCCCCCATTTACTTGGGTACTATATTACATTTTCATTACATTCATTTTATTTTATTGGTACATAAACTTTTAAATCATACTATATCAAGGTAAAACTGTACCTTGGGTTGTGCACAACCTTGAGGTCTACGTTTAAGTAATTTTAAAAGGACTCCAACAATTGTCTCAGAGGAAAACTAAGTTCACACTATGATCCAATGAAGGACGTGACCTCTATGTACCATTATCAAGGGTAACAAATTTAAGACTTCTCTGGTCTAACAGTACTAATATGAGTAAACTCTTTCACATCACTTGTACTGAAGGTATTGTTCCTAGTACCGTTATCTCCGATTTTATCATCCAATCATGAAACATACCCTGCTCGAGGACTATATGCTATACCAGTGATGGACGTTGTTCCCGTATCTCTCCATTAATATCATATCAAGATAAACTTTTGTTTTAATTTTATTTTCTTCATAACTCTTATTTCATTCTTTATTTATACATTACCGTGTTCCTTATTAACATGTTATTATCTATTTGACTCTATCGATTACTTTTATACACTTGCATGCTCCACTTACTATACTAGCATTATTCTCGTTCATAATGAATTCCATACCAGGAGTTTAAGCATTCATCAATATTTGGGTGATCAGTCCAATATTGACGAAACTTAACAACCAATCATTCATATTCACACTTTTGAACATTCCTTTCTTTCATTCTTCACACCTTTTAAATACATCCTTGTTAATTTTGTACAAAATGGGATAATATTTTGTCAGTCAAAGTTTAACTCTGTTAAGAAATATTACTATTAAAACTCTCTTAGGTCGGCGACATATAAACTTTATAATAGGATAGCATTTTTTTCATCAATTTCCTTTCCGTTTTATTACAGTGTACCCTATCTAAGGATATGCTGGTGTTATGTACCTGTGTATATTATTGTTATTCTTAATTAGGAGAACTCTTATACAGTAACGACCTACTTAAATTTTGTTTTAGTAATAAATTATTTTTATTGAATATTACTTTATATAAAACTTGTCATAATTAATAAATTGGACATAAATACAGAAATAAATTAATGATAATTGGATGTAACATTTATAATTTATAATATATAATGATTGACAAATTAATGGTCATATCAACATATAATTATAGTATAATATATGTATATAGTATAACAGAATATAGTATGACATTGAGCCATAATAACAATCTTACGTTGGTATTTCCTCTGACGCTGTTACATAACTAATTAGTTACCATATAAATTGAATAATATTGAATAATTTATGTGTTGTTAAAATTTCGATAAATATTGTTATAGTTACTTGACCATTAATATTTGCACACTACTATAATATAATATATAAAACTAAATTATACTTAAACACCATTGTACAACCATATTGTTGCAAAAAGAATATTATTATTATTAACAAGTGGTTTTTACCGATTAATTGTTGCGGTTTAATACATCATTTGAATTTTCTATTAATAAGTACTAATGTTTTTCCTACTTGTTAATTAATGATTTAAAAGTTTTTCTTTCCCCAGAACTGTGTATAACATTATTTAAATAATAAGTAATAATATTAAAATGGGCCAAATTAAAGTACCTTTAACCGACGAGCGTGTGCGTAGGTATAGATGTGAAGGAGGCGAGAGATGTGTCAGGATCGTGCCAAATGGAGTCCGTAGTATCTGCCTACCCTCTGGTGACAGGCGTGAGTGTTTATGTATATAATTTGTACACATATATATATATTACATTCAGCGCTTTCGAGATAAGTATGTCTTGTACCTGCTACGGAACTTGGCTGGTCGCTGGTTGTACTCTGATTTCTTTCTGCTGCTCTGGCACTCAAAGATGTTGTTAGCTCACCGATGTGGTTGGGCACGTTCTTTCTTCTTTCGTTTTATTTTGATAAAATTGGTACTCTTATCTTGAAGGAATATTGATTAAGATGTTTTCTGGATCTTGAAATCTTCTTTCTTGAAACTTGTCAATCTTGATTTAATAGCAATGTTACTAGAGCTTCTTCTATTTTCTTCTTCAGGTCTTTCTTCATTTCTTCTTTGTTTGTCATTTCTTGGTTGTCTTACTAAATTGGTCTTAAAAATCTTCTTTAAATATAAGTAAAATTGTTGTCTCTTCTTATATTCATAATTTAAATTTTATTTGTCACATCCGGTATTATGTTCTCTTTGTTATTTATTTTTTTTATTGTCAATCTTCTTAACAAGCCCTTCATAATTTAATTTAGATTTCTTATAATATTTTTTCTTCTTTATGGTAGGCCCCGGCAGTGCGTGCATTGTCGCAGCGCACCGCCTGGCAAAATCGCCATGTAATGTTGAAGGTTTTTAATAAATAGGAGACGTGTTGCTTGTACAAGAACTTTAATTATACTACTCTCTATTCTTAACTTAACTCTAATATATATAGTCGTGAGGGCTATATATATACTACACTACAATTATTATTACTCATTGATTTCACCGGGATATTATTACCTTTTTGGATAGCTGATTAAATGGCCATATTTTTTAAATTATTTTTACGTCTCTAAAGTGTAAAAATAGATTTTTTTTTTATTAAAACCCATATTTTTTTACTGTGAATACTTTTTGTACTTTTTATGATTGTATTAGCTTGGTTGAAGCTTTAAGAAAATAAATAAACTTAAAAGAAAGCATACAAACAAAAGGTTTTATTTTATTTAGAATTTAATAAGAAATTCTGGGTGATTATTGAAAAACCTTTAAATTCGCCTTTTATCTCAAGACCTGTTCATTATCGGCAAAACATATGGTGGGTCAAATTTGTAGCATTTTGACTCCCCATGCCCTGAAAGGAAGTTGTCGAGTTCCCAGTAACCCTGTATAATATGATTTTAAGGGAGAGTAAATTAATTAAATTTTTCTGTTTGATTAATAAACATCGTTTCATAAATTCGTTCCTATGTTTTATTGAGCTAAAACATACCTTATAATTATCGCTTACCTAATATTTACAAGTCCTTACATAATCAAATTAATAACTTAAGTACAATAACGCATAGGCGTCAATCTTGACGCATCACTATTCAACCACTCTCAAATGTATCAGTATTTATAGAACAGCTGGTTACGCTTGGCATAATGGGCATTGAGCGACACGCGCGCTCTATACCTTGCTTATTTGTGCTCTAAGTTCTGAACACTCTTATCTATTGTTTTTAAGGGGACCCTTCTAAATATTACTCATAACTATTTAAGCGGGATCTATAACTTTGACAAGTGCGTAACCTAACGGTTACGGCGCTATATGAGAGGTTAAAGCTACTTTTTAAATTGTTATTTGAATTGAATTTCCAAATAACAATTTAAAAAAATTGTTCAAAATCACGAATTTTTGATTTTTTCACCACATAAAAACACTTCTTCATTGTTTTTTTTATTGTAAACTTTCAACACAATACACTAATAAATGTTCGATGCAGTAGAGCACGTCTGCTACTATATACAGTAATCTATGTCTGCTACTAAAGCTGTAGCAAACCGTATGTATTCGGTACTGAGTAACGGGTGCGCCATCTAGTACCGAGTAACGAAACGTTACACACGAATGCATTTCGTTACTCGCATTTTTCGTAGTATGGGTACCTACACTGTTTCAGTTCCCGCAAGTACCGTTGATGCGTGTAAACATTTGCTGATCGTATGTTTTACGCATGCGCACGCTTATTCAATGAATTTAAGATCGTACGTTACAAAGAGCGATGTTTCTTTATTAAGTAAAGTATAATTTGGAAATTCGTCGTCCAAGTTGTTTACTGTTTATTAACCCTACATAGCTAACGTTCCTGAACTACTATGATAAGCTAACCATTCGACTTTTTGACGATCATTTTTAAATGTGTTTTACACTAAAATTTTATTTTATTTTAATCATGTTTATTATATTTATAGGAAATATGGGATATAAATTAAAGATAATTATTATAAAAATGAATATTTATTTAACTTTTAAGTACTAAATCACAAATATTAAATGGGACATGTTTTTTTGAAATCAGTAAGGCACTAAATCTTAGAATGACTAAATTAGGAACTATGGTTTAGAAATTTCGTTTTCCTTTTTTGGTTTTATAAAGAAAACCAGTTAAAATAAACGGTAATTATAAAATGACTCAGAATTTTTTGGCATTAGTTGGACAAGAGTCGTTTGTTGTATGTTCGCCCCCAAATGAGAACTCTGCAGCTATTGCAGTAATTCTATGTCATACGTATTTTCTTATAGAGATACAAACTGCAGCCCTTTTTTTTAGGGGCGCTATCTGGAAGTCCTGTGAGGTATTTTCATCACAGGACTTCCAGATAGCTCGAGGTCGAACTCGAGTCGGCTCGAGGACAAAATCAGAGTAACCGACATAGCCCAACGGATTAGTGATCTGAAGTGGCAATGGTGCGGCCATATAGCTAAGAACCGACAACCAATGGGGAAGAAAGGTTCTCGTATTAGGGCGGCCCCCCACTAGATGGAGTGACGACCTGGTAAGACATGCAGGAAGTAGATGGATGCAGGTGGCTCAGGACCGTACTTTGTGGGATTCCTTGGCGGATGCCTATGTTCAGCAGTGGACTTGTGAAGAGCTGTAATGATGATGATGATGATGATAATGACTTCCAGAAAGTCATTTTCCACGTCATCTACCCACAAACCATCCTCATTCTTACTATGGGAAAAAACATAATTTGTGTTGATATAATTTTCATCATCTAACAACGCAAGAACTATATCGTCATCTGTGATCGACCTCGCAGCCATTCTTCATAACCAACGTTTTAATTTAAAAAAAAAATGCAAAAAATCTACACAAAGTACCGGTGTAAAAGTAACGCATAAGCTAACCATTCGTCATTTTGACGAGTATGCAGTAAGTATATCAAAAACAAAATTACTTCTAGGCTAAAAGCGACCACCACGCGACGCATTCTAGCGGTCATTAAGTTAGCGCGAAACCGCGAGTGTGTAGATGAAACCATTAGAAAGGGAGAGGGAGATATTTATTAGATGCTCGTCATTTTGACGAACGTTAGCTATCTAGGGTTAAAGGTATTGTGTGTTCAGACAAAAGTAAAGTTACAGCCTATATACGTCCCACTGCTGGGCACAGGCCTCCTCTCATTTCTAAGAGGGTTTTAGGGCAAGGAAATGTCCGCCGCGCTGCCCCAATGCGTGTTGGCGAACTTCACATGTCTTCGAAATATTTTTTGATTTCTCAGACATGCAGGTTTCCTCACGATGTTTTCCTTCACCGCCGAGCACGTGGTAAATCAGCACTTAAAATTGCAATTAACAATTTCATTGGTGCCGGCGGGGATCGAACCCGGGTTGCTCGCGTACTGTGAAGCTTACAGCGAGCGCTAACCATCTGAGCTACCACGGCTCTAGACAAAGTGTAGACAAAGTTTTGTTAATGTATAAGTATGTTCTCTACAAATTATGAATGTTGCGATGCCGCGACGTCATACTGTACGCGTACGCAATACGACTTGATTCGATACTCTAACATAACATAGCATGTTATGAGGTATCAGAAGTAACGAGTAACGTAACGATACGATAGTAACGAATACATACGGGTACGCTTTTTTTCGTTACTTTTACACCTCTGTCTGCTACAGACTCCAGAATAATTTTGAAGAATATATGAGAATATACTTATCTTTCTCTATTACACAGAGAACTGAACACGCGCCTTTCTCTTTTCAGGGCCTGATTTACCCACAGGCTAACTAGGAGCCTGGGGCGCAAGATTCGAGGGGGCGCTGAGCTTGCCTTTGCAAGCACCCCTTATGTACAAAATAAAATTCGATATACATAATATTCTCAATAAATAATTAACTAAGTGGAGCAAGTATTTTACTTGTTGCTTTTTCTTTCTTTTTTGTACAAAACGGATAAAAATAAGTTGTAAAAATAAGACTGAATGATTTTGTACCTTTCGTCTTTAGTTCACCGACTGGACACGATTTAAAGAATTTAAACAGCTCAAGATCTCTTCTGTGCCTCTAATTTTATTAAGTGATTTGTTAATGGTGTCCAAGGGAACTTCTGCCAGCCATGTGTTCCATTTCGACCCAGGGGGAACGACTCACTAGCCCATGCTGGAGAAAGTCGATCTTTTAGGTTTTCTTTTTGAGTCCAACTCGACTCTCGATGACAGGGAGTACACAACGCCGACCATTCCGCGATGTGATTGCTCCATGCTGGATGTGCGGTTTACATAACGCTCAGTGTGCAAAGCATTCCTCTCCCTGGACGTCAAGTCGAGTGGGTCTGATGGAGTCTCTACTATTGTGCTGAAGACGGGTGCTCCGGAGTTACCACCGGTTCACCCGGGGCACCCCAGTGCTTTCCACTTGACCGCATCCAGCGAACAGTGGCTCGAATCATCGAGGACTGAGTTCTTTCTGATCGGCTCGATTCACTTGCTCAATTTTCACGGGGAGTATTTAGACAAATTGTTCGGCACGCTCATCGGGACAAAACTCACGGTACCATCCAAACCATCTAGATCCATGGCGGTCCACCATAACTGTGCGATTTACTAAGAGTTTTCGCCCTCGCAAGACTTCTTTGTAAAATCGTTTACCACGTGCGATTTTTCCAGACCTATACGACTTAAGAGACCTTCAAGAAACGAGCTTACTTCTTTTAAAATGGCCGGCAACGCACCTGCTATTTCCCTGGTGTTGCAGTTGTTCATGGGCGATGGTCGCTCCCACAAGATGGAGTAACAACCAGGTAACACATGCAGGAGGCCTATGTTCGGCAGTGGACTTGTGAAGGGCTGTAATGATGATGATAGTCATTCCATTTATTTTACACCACTGTTGTAGATTCTCTTAGTCGAACTGCAAATAATGAGTCATCGATTGATGTAACTACTTTTTAACCGACTTCAAAAAGGAGGAGGTACTCAATTTGACAGATCTAGAGATTTTATTCTAGATCGACTGGATCAAGCCATGTTAAAATAGGGCCATTGATGCCAAATAATAGTTGAGTTTTGTTATAAGAATACTGTAAGGTTGAAGGCTTTGCTGAATTCGGTGTAAATTAAGTCTACTTTTTTCACCCTTGTCTATCTCTATTATAAGGCTTTCTGTAAAAGATACTAAGTTGGTATTCGCGGAACGAGATCCGAGATACTGATATCGAAAATTGGCTTAAAATAAATAATCCCGAATAATTGGACAAACTAAAACTTAAAAAACTTTTGCAAATGTACAGAGTAGCGATATCGACCTATAATTACGAACGCATTATTATCATCACTTTTGTATACTACATAGACTTTAGCATTTTCCGTTTTTCACGAAAAATACCTGTTTTTAAGGATTCATTATAAATATTAATTAGAGGATCAAGCAACGAAGAGCAACAATTTTCAATAAATATTGGAGGAATATCATCAGGTCCTGAACCTCTTACGAAAAACTCACGAACACTCTTGTCTTTTGATTTATTTAGTAACATTAACACACTACACAAATATCACTAGCCCATGGAACATACTACTCTATAACGAGAGAAGAGAAGAATGGTAACTCCATAGTAAAAAAAGTTAACCACAGATATACACACGTCGTAGAGAGAATGCAAAAGACTCAAAATTCTATTCCTTATCTATTCGTCTATGTTTAACTTGGTACACATATAGAAACTGACTGCCTCCATGGTCTAGTAGTCGTAAACACAGTTACTGATCATAAGGTCCCTTCTTCGAATCCCGGGTTGGGCCAAAATCAGCTATTAGGTTTTTCTGACAATAAATTCTCACTAGCAGCCCGGAGTCAGTAAGTTGGCGGTGTTTCACACCCGTGCCTCAGAAAACATGTATAGCCGTTGCTCCTGCGCCTGATCTCTTTCCGGTTGTGTCAGATTACTGTCCCATCAGACTATGAGAGTGAGGGAATAGATAGTGCACCTGTGCTTGACCATAAACTCGGGCACTATAATCATGTCCTGCACAGATGGCTAGTTTCCGTTCAGACTGGCTGCCGTGACCGAAATTCGGTCTGAAGGATATTATTATTATAGAAACTAGTGCCGTGGCGGAATATGCACGGGAATATTCAAAACTTAAGATATTAATAATAGTTTACGTTTAAAATACAATACAATATAATAACTCTTTAATAATGAAGTGTCAAAACTGAAATCTTGGTTAGAATGAGTAAACATGGAAAATAGGAGAGAGGAGAAATTTAGTAAATATGAAACAAATGAGAAGGCAGATTATTAAAGATTCCTCCTCATCGCCTTGTAAAACTTGCCACTTGTGACCATAGACCAGTACTATACACTACTGAACATAAATGAACACAAAATAACTTAATACCATCATTATTTTACATGGTCTAACATCAAGAAGTGATGAATAATATTATTCTGCCAATTACAGATGGGCACACCTTGCACGTTGTTCCTTATGTCTACTAAATGATATTCTTTGAGTGGACTTCCATAGAACAAAATGGGCGATGGGCTCTCTCTATACAGTGTACTGCAAATGTGGCTGGGATATTGTTAAAGGTTTGAATTCTTAAATTCTGGTTAATTAGTACTAATCTGGCAGAATAGTACGAGTTGTGGGATATGTGACAGGGCTAGGGCGTACCCGCAGGCGACGCGCAGGGGCAGCACCGGCTCCTGTGGGAAGTGGGCAGGGTTGTCGCACCTTACGGAGCGGGTGCGACGTAAGAGGCAAGCCGGAGAGAGAAGAATGTCAGAGTGAGGTTTGCAAGCTGGAATATAGGTACGATGACTGGAAGAGGAAGAGAGTTAGCAGATGTTTTGAAACGACGAAGAGTGAATGTTGCCTGTTTGCAGGAAACAAAATGGAAGGGCAATAAAGCAAGAGAGATTGGGGAGGATACAAGTTTTATTATTGTGGAAGTGATGGGAAGGAAATGGAGTAGGAGTTGTGTTAGATAGTGGAATGAAAGAACGAGTGACAGATGTGAAAAGAGTAAATGACAGAATGATAGTTGTTAAATTAATGATTGAAAACAAAGTAGTGAATGTTGTGTGTATGTCTGCAAACAGGCTGTGAAGAGAGTGTGAAAGAGAAGTTTTGGGAGGAATTTGATTGTATGATGATGGGAATACCTGAGCGTGAGGATGTTTATATGGGAGGAGATTTTAATGGACATGTAGGGAGAGGAATGACGGTATGAAAGAGTACACGGTGGATGGGGTACGGAATGCGGAACCGTGAGGGGAAGTTCTTCTGCAAGCAGCATGTGCTTTCGACCTGGCTGTAGTAAACACGTGGTTCCAAAAACGAGATCAGCATAATGTTACTTATAAAAGTGGCCACCACGCGACACAGATCGACTATCTTCTGATAAGACGGAACCAAATCAAGAGTAAAAACTGCAAAAGTGCTTCCAGGTGAAGACTTAGTATCCCAGCACCGAATTCTGCTGGCTGACATCTGCTTAACTGTTCGCCTCAACAAACATAAGGATCGTCCCCCACCCAAAATAAAGTGGCATTTGTTGCATAAGGAGGGGTATGCAAGTGAATTTAGAGAGCTAGTTGTAAACAAGATGATAGAGATGGGTGATATGGAAGGAATGAGTGAATGAGTGCTGGAAGGAAATGGCTGATTGTATCCGAAGTGTGGCAAGGAAGGTGTTAGGAGAATCAAAAGGGAAGCGTATGATAGATAAGGATGGGTGGTGGTGGAGTGAAAGTATTAGAGAAGTTTTGAGAGAAAAGAAAAATGCCTTTAAAGAATGGCAGAGCGTAGAAGACCAGAATGAATCCATAAAAGAAAGTAAGAGAGGGGCGTATAAAGAATGTAAGAAGAGAGCGAAGAAGGAAGTTGCTATTTGTAGGGCAGAGGCGCAAGATAAATTATATCGGTCCTTGAAAGCCTCGAAGGCAAAAACGACTTTTTCAAATTGCAAGAGCGAGAGAAAGGAATGGAAGAGATGTTTCACATGTAAAATGTATAAAAGATGATTCTGGAAGGATTTTGACTGACGATGAAAGTATAAAGAAGCGATGGAAGGAGTATTTTGAGAAATTGATGAATGAGGAGAATGAATGGAATGGTATGCTTGAAAACCCACCAGTGAATATGGGCTTAGTGAGAGAAATTAGTGTGGAAGAAGTAAAAATGGCTGTTAGGAATATGAAGAATGGGAAGGCGGTCGGCCCAGATGGAATACCAGTAGAAGTGTGGAAGTTGCTGAGGGCGGATGGATGGAAGTGGTTGAGTTTATTTTCGGTAAATTGTTGCAGGAAGAACAAATACCTGAGGAATGGTGCAGCAGTATACTGGTCCCCATTTTAAAAACAAAGGAGACGTCCAAAACTGCAGCAGTTACCGGGAATAAAACTCATGTCACATACGATGAAAGTCTGGGAAAGAATAATAGAGAGAAGAATGAGAGAAGAGGTGAGATAACACAAAACCAGTTCGGATTCATGCCCGGTCGAGGTACGACAGATGCCATTTCGCATTACGCCACCAGCGAAAAGTACAAGCGCGTGCATAAAGATCTGCACATGGTTTTGTCGACCTTGAAAAGGCGTATGATCGGGTTCCCCGTGAGGTTTTGTGGTGGGCTAAAGATGAAAGGTATGCCTGGGAAGTATGTGAGGTTGGTCCGTGCTATGTACAGAGCATCCTGTACATGTGTACGATCTGCCGCGGAACTACGGGCAGTATCGATGTGGCGGTAGGCTGCACCAAGGGTCGGCATTGAGCCCTTACTCTTCCTACTGATTATGGACGCTTTGACGTCGGACCTGCAGGATGAGGCACCCTGGTGCATGCTCTTTGCCGATGACATCGTGCTTGTCGGGGAAGAAGGCATCGAGGTACAGAGCAGACTGACGGGGTGGCAACGGAGGCTGGAAAGTGTTGGCTTGAAGATCAGCAGATCCAAAACCGAATATCTGTGCTGTGATTTCGGCGGCCTTTCCAGTCCTGTACCCATGTCGTTGGATGGCGCTATACTGCCTATCTGCTCAGATGTCAAGTACCGGTTCCCTCATTCAAGGCGACGGCGGAATAGATAGAGCTGTGCAGCATAGGATTAACGCAGGGTGGATGAAATGGCGACAGGTCACAGCCACAACGTGCGACCCCGAATGCCAATAAGGCTGAAGGAAAATTACAAATCGATCATCCGACCTGTCGTCATGTATGGAAGTGAATGCTGGGCCGTCAAGAAGAAGGATGAAAATAGACTGCATGCGAATGAAATGAGAATGTTACGATGGATGTGTGGTGACAAGGATGGATAAGATAAGGAATGAGTATAAGAGGAAGCCTGAAAGTAAAGCCAGTGGTAGAAAAGGTGAGAGGAAGCAGATTGGCATGGTTTGGGCATGTGATGCGGAGGAATGAAAGTCATGTCACAAAACGAGTGTTGAATATGAATGTGGAGGGACACACGGGCAGAGGAAGGCCAATAAAAGATGGATCGATTGTGTGAAGAGTGATATGAGAATGAAAGGAGTAAGTATGGAAATGACGGCTGATAGAGAGGAATGGAACAAAAAGATTTACTGCGCCGACCCCAGATAATGGGAAATGGTTTAGAGAATGATGATAGTACTAATCTGGCTTAAAAAATATGTAATACAAATTCTTGTTGTGTCCTATTATAAGGGTAGTTGGTAGCTTAGGGAAATAGATTATTATAGGTGTGATATCACCTCAGACACACATCACACACACAAGCTACAGTATCTTGTATGTAACATTTCCACTTTTTTTAAAATAAATTCAAATTAGGCAAACAATTTTCATAATTTTACTTATCATCCAATATATCTTTATCTAAAAATTTTATTAGAGCATTTCCATTTCAGCTCTTTTCCGTTTCCGATGGCTGGCTACCATATTTGCAGTGCTCAGTGGACAGTCTCCTCTTTTCAACCAAGTTGATAGTGCCTTCTCAGTTGAAGCAGCTCCAGCTGTGCGCTCTCTTTCGGTATCAGAAAGTGGTTGCAAAGCACTAATAGAATCTGTTGATGCACTAGCCGACAATATCATTCTGAATCTCTGTCTGAAGGTCTGGAAATTTTTGTACCATTATAATATATACTCATTTATAAATTAAGTAAGTATAAGTTTACATTTTTATAAGTTTAGGAGTACAATGTTCAAGTATTAGCACAATGGTTTAATTAAGCCTGTTAATTATTTTTATATATTTTTAGTGGTTATATGCTAGTGGCTAGACATCCGATATACCCCCAGCTAGCTTGTTTAAAAGCATATGAGGGATGAAATAAAGAAAGTCAAATTAACAACAAATTTGTTGCAGAATGGAATCTGTTATATAAAACTGCTTAAATAATAAGATAAATTAAGTTTGAAAACTGTCATTACATAGAATCAGGTGTTTTTAAAACTCCATAGGAGCAGAGGGAGTGCAGCTCCTGTCCGCTGTACATTCCTCCCAAAATATGTTAAATAGTCTTATCCCACACAAGTCTCGAAAAGAAAATATACACTCCAATAATATTAATAATATTGAATACAATAGCATATACTACTTACATTAACTAATGTATTACCGACTTCGCCTTTTATATCATGTTTTGCAATATAACATCCAAGTTCATAAAAATGCTGCCCTAGTTTATGTAAATCTACTGTGCAGGCGTCTGCGTTCAATATTTCTCTGTATGCTTCTTTATATATTTTAGGTAAGTCTACGCTGACTAAAGGTGGCCTACGAGAATATAGTGACTCCGCTAACCACAAGGGAATTTCGACATTAGTTCCAGTTTTTAAATCATCCTCAGTTGATGCTGGGTCTAAAAATCCTATAAAACCGGAAATTTAATTGAAAATGAATACAATAAGAAGATTTAAAATGTGTTTACTGCATACCCATTTTAGGCAAATCGTGCAAAAATTTACACGGTACTTTCTCGTTAGTAACTAATATATCGGATATTGATAAATAATTAGATTGACCGCCCATATTTTTATTAATAAACAAGACCAAAAGTTCAAAATTAAAATCGTTTAATTTTTCTGTCTGACCACAGAAACAGAAAACTATTATCAAGTGATTATATTCTCTTTGACTATTATCTATTACTGTCTGATTTTTTTTTGGAGTTTACGGCCTGGTATCTACACCTTTAGGCCAATATTACTGTCTGACAGTCTGCTCAGCGTTGCCAACTCTATGGATTATTCCGTAGATCTACGGAATTTTTCCATCGTCTATGGAACCACGGAATTTGAGTTGAACTCTACGGAATTTGATTTCCACGTTAATTAAGTTTTTTTTGTACTTCACAGCCCTTTCAGAATAATTAGATTTTTAAAATATTAACAAGAGAAACATTTTTTATCATGAGTGTGAACTTAGCCGACAACCGACAATCGAAAATTTTAATATCTCTGCGGGAAAATTGATTCCCAAAATAATCTGCCGAATGAATCTTCACTTTTCCTCAATCTTTTTTTTTCGATTTTCTCAAAAGTTGTTAGTTATATAGCTTTTCCACTGTTAAGAACAGTAACACATAAATTACCCAAGTCTGAAACACCGTAATTTATCAAATAAACTAACAGAAACCAGATTTTTTTTATCTATGTTAATTTTAGTGAAGATGATCCGTTTTTTTTTCATTCGTCTGATAATAGCTTCAAAATTTTCCAACATCAGCCATATGCTCATCATACCAACTAAGTGCTCGGGCCAGCCGGGATCAAATCCAGTCCGAACGAGAGGCTATGGTTGAGCGTGTGAATCTCACACTACATGCAGTATCCGAATGGGGCGATGCCAATCTCGTGAGATTCAACGCCTCCAAAACACAAGCGTGTCTTTTCACCGCTAAAAGGAGCCCGCTCACCCTGGCTCCTACTTTCCGGAATGTATCCTTGGAGTACACTGACCGCCTTCAATTGTTAGGGGTTGAATTTTCTCTGAAGCTCAACTATGGGCGGTTCATTGAGTCCAGAGCCAAAGCAGCCGCAAGGAAACTTGGTGTCCTTGCAAGGGCGGTACTTCACGCCGGGGCAGCTTCTTACCTTATATAAAGCACAAGTCCGGTCGTGCATGGAGTACTGCTGTCACATATGGGCTGGTGCTGCAAAATGCCACCTGCCAGCGTTGGACTCAGTAGAGAGACGTGCTAAGAGGCTCATTGGTGACCTTGATTTGGTTGAAACCAACCTTGTCAGCCTCGAGCACAGGCGCAGAGTAGCCAGTCTCTCGGTATTCTATAGGATGCATTTCCTCTCCTTTCCACCATCGGACAATGAGGCAGTCGGCGGGTCTTCACCCCTTTGTTGTCGATATTCCACGTATTAGAACCAAACGGATTGCTTCGTCTTTTGTAATGCGTACATCAAAGGAGTGGAATAATTTGCCAGCGTGTATCTTTCCGTCCGAATACAATCTGGACGTCTTCAAGGCAAGAGTGAATAGGCTTTTGTTACGCTAAGACAGTGCGATTTACCATCTAGGGCTGTATCACCACTTACCAACAGGTGGGATTATGGTCAAGCACTGGCTTATAATAAGTAAAAAAAAATATATCAAGTTTGTGATGTAATCTTTTTAGTATAACTATCCACAAATATTTAAGTGTTAATTATTTTTTTTTTTACTAAAAATAATTTAATTAAAAGAAAACAATTAATTTTAATTAACTTTTTTATGGTACTTTTTTCATAAATGTGCAGCTTGATTCGATGTTATGCTACAATTTAACTTACAACAAGAATTTTACATGAAAGAAATAATTTCTCCAAAAAATCGATCTATTCTGTGACAAAAACAAAACTTTTCGATCCTCTTAAGAAGTCTGCAGATCTACGGATATTTTGAAATAGCACCTACGGAATTCTACGGAGTTTTTATACCAATCTACGGATTTGGAGAAATTTGAGTTGGTAAAACTGGTCACAGACTACTAAGAGGTAAAAGGATACTGCACAGAACACTTTTAGTCCTAGCGGAGAGGATACTGCACCCTTTGGAGTTATATATGTTATGTGATAGTGATGCTGCGTTTGCGCATGGTGTGGTGTCCACTGGTGTCTGGCCCAAAGAGGCTTGGGTAAAAATATCGATATATCTAAATATCGACATTTTCTCATAAAAATATCTAAATATCGACATTTTCTCATAAAAATATCGAAATATCCACATTTTCTTATAAAAATATCGATATATATCGTCAATATTGTTAATAGTGATATATCGATATTTATTTTAAAATATCCAATTCGTATCAATTTCGATATATTTTAAAATGTTGTATTAATCGACAAAACATTAAGGTCGGTTTTATTGCTCGACCAACCGTCGGTCCCGCTTGTCATTTGTAAGAAAATTCACAAATTGTGACAGTGCTCGACCGACCGTACGCACGCGTATATTGCTACGTACTACGCTATGGAGACATATTAACGCGTTCAGCGCTACACCGATCGGTGGACCGACCGTACGGATGCGCGTATCGTCGTCAAAAAAATCGATTTAAGTAATTTTGACCAAACATGGTATATATCGAACGCCTAATTACCGAAGTTCGTGTTCGTGAACTTCTGTGGGACAAAGGCCACGTGTTATACAAAGACCGAGATGCCAAGTTAAAGGCCTGGGAAGAAGTTTGTACAGCTTTGTGTCCGAATTTCGATGAACAGTCGCCGAATAAACGAAAAAATATAGGTAAGTAAAAAATAAAATACCTTTATCTTTGTTTATTTATTTATTTTGATACATAAACAAATTCAAAATATACTGTTATTTTGCCAGGACACAGCAACCTCTAGAGATATAAAGCAATTAGCAAAATTTTCTCTCAACATGTCCCCTGATCTAATATTATGTTGACTGTTGTCGTGGGGTAACGGTTCGAATCCTGCAATTGTTAATGTATCCTCGAGTTTGTAACCATCTCGTTCTCTGATGTAATTGTGTAAAACACAACAAGCTTTGATAATTGTCGATGTGTTTTCCAAGGAAGTGTTCATTGGTCTGTGGAATATTCTGAATTTATTACCCATTATGCCGAATGTAGACTCGATGTATCTCCTTGCACGACTAAGTCTGTAGTTAAATATTTTCTTTTTGTAAGTCATGTTACTACGTGCATAAGGTCGTAATACTTGTTTGGAAATACCAAATGCTGCATCACCAACAATAGCGTATGGAAGCGGTTCAGTTATATTAGGCAATGATTTAGGGGGAGGAAAACACATTTCTTAATTTTGTAATTTCAGAAACAAAATACTGTTTTTGAATATGATAGAATCAGAGTCGGTTCCACATGAACCAGCATTAATGTATATAAAGTGATAGTCACAATCACATACAGCAAGTAAAACAACAGAAAAAAAATTCTTGTAATTGGAATAGATACTTCCACTGTGTTCTGGATTGATTATTCTCACATGTTTACCATCTATACATCATACATCCAACACAATTTGGAAAGTTAGCCCTTTCATTAAATTGATTTACAATATGCAGCCATCCCTCCGGCGATGTTGGCAATGAAAGACATTCTTCATGTAGAATTTTCCAAATTGCTTTGCACACCTTCTTAACGATTAAACTGATTGTTGACAACCCAAGACGATAACTTTAATGCAAATCCGTGAATGTTCTAAGTGCTAAGTAACTGAAAAAAAGAAATAAGCTTGGTTACTTTTTTGTTACGGATAAAATGGTACAACAAACATGGCGAACAGCTAGGGATACGTATACGAGATCTAGAGCCTCAATTATGACCACGAAGTTTGGATCTGGTGCCGTCGAGATCTAAAAAAATATATCTGTTATGATCACATGCGATTTCTCGACAAAAAAACACACATCAGTCGAACCTGAGGACTCCCTAACGGAAGATGATTCCCAGGTAAACATTTCGGTGTCTGAGCCTGACCCTGATCAGCCCGTGCCACAGCCTTCGATAAGTCAAGAAAACACTAGTGCTTCCATACAATACAGTACTGCTCCTGCATCCAATATGTACCTGCACAAGAATCGGAACAGCAGCTCACAAATTATTTTTCTAATATTCTGCCTGGCATTATGGTTTCTAACAAAGAGCAACCAGATCAAGCAAGCGGAACAACCGATTTTTCTGACCTCGTTGTATTAAAACGAAACTGATCAGTTTGATACAATGTATATTTTTTTGTCATTGCTGATTTTTTTTATTCTTAAATAAAAGGCATAATATACAGTGCCGGATTAACCACATAGCAAGAGTAGCAATTGCTACAGGCCCCGCGCAAAAAGGGGGCCCCGCGTATAACTTACTAAGACATGGTATATTTAATATTTTTTGCTGTCACAAAAACTTACAACGTTACACCTTTTTCGACTAAGTGAATCCACGTCAGACAATCGGTAACCGATTATTTCGTTGGCGAAAATAAAACACAGAATTTCATACGGTAAACGCACAAGTTTCATCGCCTACCATGCCGAATGGTTCGATTCTCGTACTATTGATCCGACCGTGAAGATCTGTTTACGCCTTGGCATATGATCTGACACAACTGGTCACTTCGCCCACGCGGATTCCAGATTTGGAGGATCATACACCTTCTCTTTGAACCTTCTGCTGACCTCTCATCCGAATGGCTATCAGGTCTCCGTTGATGCCCCTCTTGGCACTTCAGATCACTGCCTGATCCGAAGTACAGTGCCCATCACTTGCTCATTGCAGGCATGAGGCTGCCGCCATGTGTGGCACTATAAGTCAGCGGATTGGGATTGGATGCGGACTTTTTTGCATCCTACCCATGGTGGCAGATTGGCTTTATGCTGGATGATCCCAAGAAAATTGTTGCTGAGTCTGTCGCCGATATAGTGCTTCCGGGGATGGAACTTTTCATCCCGTCATCTGTAGTGCCTATCGGTGGCAGATCCCAGCCTTGGTTTGGACGATCTGCAAAATTGCGTCGCGGCAAAAGCAGAAGTGTTACAAGGCCTGGGCTGACACATCGGTGCCCCGGAATGCAAACACTAACGCACTCAAAAAAAGTAAAACTCTGCATCCAGGTCTTTCAAAAGAGTTATCGCTAGGACAAAGTTGCAGCACATTGTAGTTGTTTGCCTTCCTTCTGGAACTCGTACGTTCTGATTCCTAGCCAAGGCTGTCTAAGGCAATTTCTGTAAGCCATCATTACCATCTATGCGCAGGGAGACTCGTTAGCCCGCGCCGCAAAGGAGAAAGCCGATCTTTTAGGTTCTTTTTTTGCGTCCAACTCGACTCTCGAAGACGGGGAGAACATACCGCCGACTATCCCGCGGTGTGAGTGCTCCATGCCGGATGTGCTGTTTACACAGCGCTCGGTGCGCAAAGCAGTCCTGTCCCTGGACGTCAACAAGTCGAGTGGGCTTGATGGAACCCCCATTTATGCTAAAGATGTGTGCTCCAGAGTTGGCGCCAGTTCTTACGCGTCTTTTCTGACTCTTACTCTTTAGGCGTCGTTCCCAGTTCATGGAAGACAGCCTTAGTTCACCCGATCCCTAAAAAAGGTGACCGCCCGGACCCGTCCAACTACAGGCCTATCGCTATCACTTCCTCGTTCTCCAAAATAATGGAATCTATTATTAACTGCCAGCTTATGTGGTTCCTTGAAGACCATCAGCTGATTAGTGACCATCAATATAGTTTCCATCGAGGTCGCTCAGCTGGTGTTCTTCTTGTCTCCCTGACTTACCGATGAGCGGAGGCAGTCGAGACCAAGCGGGTGGCCCTGGTGGTTAGTTTGGACATAGCGAAGGCCTTCGTTTGGGTTAGGCACAAAAGGGCGTCTTTCGAAGCTTCCTTTTTATGGGCTTCCCGAGAAATTATGCAATTGGGTCATCAGTTTTCTTACAGATCAGAGTATTAAGGTCGTAGTCGATAATGCATGATCCGACTCCAAGCATGTGAATGCTGGTGTTCCACAAGTCTGCGTGCTATTACCTACCCTGTTCCTTCTGCATATCAATGATATGATTCATACTAATAACACTTATTGTTATGCAGACGACAGCACTGGCGATGCTTTATACACCGGCCATGCTAATATTTCTCGGGAACACTTCGTCGAGTGCCAGAACAAACTTGTGTCTGAAGTTTGTTGAATAAAGTCTGGAATTGGGGGCGGCTAAATCTAGTCCAGTTTAACCAACAAAGACAGGTTTGCGCGTTTACTGCGAAAAAACCCTTTTGTCGTATCTCCTCGATTTCAGGGCACTCCCCTCGTTGCCTCAGCCACCATAGGAATCCTTGGCGTCGACATTTCGAGAGACGTACAGTTCCGTAGTCACTTGGAAGGGAAGGCTAAACTGGCATCAAAAAAGCTTGGTGTGCTCAGTGGATTACAGACGGTATTTCACGCCGGACCACTACATGCAGCTTTACAAAGCGTAGGTTCGGCCTCATATGGAATACTGTTCTCATCTCTGGGACTGAGGAGGTGCCTCGGCCTCAGTATCAGTTCCTTCCACTTGACCGTATTCAACGGAAAGCGGCCCCGACTCCGATCGGTTTGATCCACTGACCTTGCGGAGAGACGTTGCATTTCTATGCATCTTCTACCGCATATACCACGGGGAGTGCTCAGAGGAATTTTAGGATTAATTTCAGCTGCTGAATTTCACCATCGTACACTGCGACAGAACTCGAATTTCCATCCTCATCATCTCGATGGCTGGCTGCCACTACAGTGCGATATGTCCAAACAATGCGATCCACATTTTCAGATTTTGAAGCAAAACCCAAAGATCTGACGGGCTGTCATGAATATCAGCAACAGACTTCAAGACGACGCAAGCGAAACACAAAGTACGACCATTTTAGCGGTTCTAGTACACTTAAAAAATTTGTTAAAAAATGAACACCTGGAGAACAGTTTGAAATTGAGGTGTTTGTTATGACAACAAACACCTCAATTTCAAACTGTTCGCCATAGTAAGTTATCAATAATGATATTGATAACTTACTATAATGATATTGATAACTTACCGTATCTACTTTAGATAAATGCATGAAAGCATACCAAAATCTAACTAGTGTTTTTTGAATATTTTGACACTTAAAATCTATTACAGCAGAAGAGATTGTGAAAGAAACTGCAATTGCGGTCAGTGCTTAAGCAAATGGTTTGATAGACACCATAGACGGCGACTTAGTGCAGTTTGCCAAGCTGCTCAAAACGGTTGTGGCTGGTGCGATTGACAATACGAAAAACTAATCTCTGGAAATTTCAATATTATAAATTCCTAATGGATAATTGATTAGAATTATGTTTGCCCAATTTAGAATCTGCTTTGCGCATTTATTGTCTCTCATGATCAATAACTGCAGTGGTGAACGTTCATTTTCGACATTGAGCCGTTTATAAAATAAATTAAGGAACACTTTGAGTCAAGAACGGAATAATTATCTCTCTGATGAATATAGAATATGATTTGCTTAGAGAAATTGATACGGATAGTATTATTTCTAAATTTACCCACATGAAATATAAAAAAGTTACTTTGTAAAAGTTTAAAAAGTAATAAAAGAAACAGATAAATAAATATAAAATATATACCTACATAATTTAAGGTACATCATTGATAAAATATAAATATGTATCTATTCCTAAAATATAATATATTTTGTAATAAATATAAACTTTAAAATATGCACTAAAAAAGATTTACAATTATTTGTGTAGTATCGTCCAACAGGGCCTATAGTAATCTACTTTACTATTAAACACCAACAAAATTGTAACTTATAGATGGCAAATAAACGTATTAAGTATTGAAATGTATTTAACCACTTTAGACATAAGAACCCATTGCAGATCAAGGGCCCCTCGATAGAATTTGCTACGGGCCCCGCGCTTGCTTAATCTGGCACTGATAATATGATTGATGCCTGCATTTATTTTACTTACCTTAAAGTGACTGCAAGTCTTTCCACAGGTGAAACAGGAGCTCGAAATAAAAAAAAAAGTTTGGATGTTTTAAGTTGTCTTGTAATTTCACTGATAATTCATCAAAATCTTTGATCAACATTCTATAGTGATTAAAAAAAAATCTTCATCTTCGCGCAATAATGAATATAAAGTAGTAAATTCCCCTTGAAGTGCTCTTTGGGCGACGATTGGGTGTACGTGATATCTACGTCTTCTGATCCTTACACGTTTACGAACATAGTAAGCAGCAAATTAAACAATTTGTAAACGTGTCCATTTCGTGTCCGTGTTTGTGACTGTACCAGTCCGGCCAGTTAGGTTGGTCAGGAGAGCACTGAACGTTACAAACTGACGATCGGTTATGCGTATCGTCAGGAACGATGGTACGCACCGACGGTCGGTCAAGCACTAAAACCGGCCTAAGCAACAAAATCAGCTATAAAAGCATTCAAGTGCTATTGTGCTATTTTTGTCGCCCAACTGTCGGTAATAAAATTTTGGGCCTTATCCTACCTAGTACATCATGCAAAACATCTCGATATATCGATATTTAAGGATTATGAAATTAATTATTTCAGTGCGGCTGCTGATCATGAGGTTCCGGTTTCGAATCCCGGGTCGGGCCAAATAAAGTCAGTTATTGAGGTTTTCCATCAAAAAATTCTCAATAGCTACCCGGAGTCAGGAAGTTGGCGGTGTCTCACCCCCATGCCACGGAAAGCACGTAAAGCTGTTCGTCCTGTGCCTTATCTCTCTCCGGTCGTGTCGGTTTACCGTCCCATCGGACTATGAGAGTGAGGGAATAGAGAGTGCACCTGTGCTTGCGCATACACCTTGCCACTATAAGCATGTCCTGCGCCGTTGGCTAGTCTCCTTTGAGGCTGGCCGCCGTGACCTAGATTCGGCCTGGAAGACATATCGATATTTATCACGCGATATGTATCGATACTGTTTAAAAATATCGATACGATATATATAGTGATATATTTTTTTCATTTGCCCATCCCTACCAAAGAGCTTCTTCTTTTTATTAAGACTTTTGGCTTGGATGCTTGTCTTTTAAGCCATATCTTCATTTTATCTCAGTAGAGACTAGACTACTCATTGTCGTTTTGCGTCGTGCGTCGTGCATGACCTTGGCGGGACGTACGTCAAGATGGACCGTGAATAAGGCGCATTAGAATATACTAGCGTATAGACGAGCTGACAGCCCAAAAAGGCATGAATTTTTTTTGTCATTGTTTGCGTTATATAGTGATGCACATTACTTACAAGGACTATCGAAAGATGATTGTTAAGAAAGCGTTAAGAAAAAAATAGTTTAGTGCACGAAACCGAATAACTCCAAAAATTAACTGAATTTTTAACATGATATTCCAAGATATTAGAGAAGTTGCATTTTTTTGCCTCAAATTTATATATAAATGAAAGAATAATTCATTTAAAATATATTTAAATAATTCTTTTTTATTAACAATTCCATTTTTCTAGTAATTATTACTAAAAAATAGTTAAATTTTTGAATAAAAAAAAGACTTGTGATTGGTTGTGACGTCATTATATCCGTTGAGCCTGTGAGCCAATCGCAATCATGTTATACTTTTGTATTTTTTATATTCGGATCACCATGTTGTGTCGTAACAAAATATATATAATATAACCTGTATTACTAAATAACATTTTTTTTATTTTGACAACGTAAACATGAGTGTTTTATCATTTCACCATGCGGTGACGTTACTAAAGCGATATAATGACGTCACTGGCGTTTGAATTTACATTTTAGAAAAACCATTTTTAATTGTAAAATTACATGAAAAATCAATTGTTAATTTACTTTTAATTTTTCTTAATATTTTTTACATTCCACTTAAATATGAATGTAAACTTAGTAATTTAAGTAAGGAAACTTGTAGCAATCAGTTAAATAAGATTACTCTGTTTAAAGGCAAATATGTTTATAAGGCTACTCTCTTTAAGAGGCCGGTCCTTAAGAAACGCGCAAATAGGCACTTACGATTTTAAAAATATTTAAGAATTTACTTCATCGAATGACACCACAAAAAAATCTCAATTAGTTAATAGATTAGTTTGATATTTATAAAAAAAAATCTTGAGTTTCGAGAAAAAAATTCGTCAGCGTTGGTAAAATATAACGGCCTTTTCTATTTGAACTCTCTAGGCTATTTCGTTATTATTATAGAAAATATTTTTGATTAAAACGTGAGATGAAAGTATAGATAATACATTCACCATTAACTTTTTTACTAATGCAAACCAAAGAGCAATAATCTAAGCCTAAACATCATTAATTTTTTAGCAGAAATCGTTCATACATTTTAGTATGAAGCAGTTAGCCTCCGGTAATTCGCTTTATATTAGAGAACACGCGTGTAAAAAATTCAGTGCCGTATCAATTTTCAAGGTGACTGCACGTCCTTTCGTAGTTCGCGTCGAGTCGAGTCAAGATACATAAGATTGTTTGACCTAGGATAAGGGTGGATCGCGAGTGTCGGACAACACTGCTAAAATTATTTGTAGTCTTCAAGTAAGTAGACTAACTATGTATGTGAGTTTTATTATGTATTGTTTTTTGTAATTATCAGACATTAATGTACTTAATAAAATACTAATTATAGTAGATAATATGGGAAAATGCAAAGAAAATTATTAGGGTAAAAAAATTAAATTAATAATGTAAGCATATGAACCGCTCGGAACGCTAATTATAGCAATCTTGTTATAGGACTCGACTCAACCGGTGCAGTGTGGATCTATGATCTGGACCTTGAGTGAATTGCTGATCAGTGGGTTACCCTCTGTGGGGTCCACCCATTGTGATATCAATTCAGACCTTCTGGAACAGTCCTGTCCTGATTGACTCGTCGTGTTCTTTGTTAAGGTTACCATCCGATTACGATGACGGTTAGGTTATTTTAGTAATACTTTATGCCGAGGTTATAATTGCAGTAGTTAAATTTAGATTGATAACTAATATTTATTATATAGAAGTTATCTAGTCAGTTAACCTGTCTTTGTATGTGGATTGATTACCTCTGCATGGAATGATGACGCAAGCCAAAGGGAAACAGCAAGCCGCAGCGGTGTACATGAAACTTGGCGTGATCTCGTCACATAAGACTTTGGTAATCGACTATCACAACTTTTAAAATTTTACTTCGACCGATTGTGATAATTATACTATAAATATTGTTCAATACGTCTGCCTTGTACCTCTATGCACTTGCGACACCGGATTATATTATAAAGTTTGAACGCACGCGTTGCAGAACAGACATTTCAGACTTTATTTTTGCAAAGCCTGCGACTATTCGCATACGCATTTCCACCTCGATATCACATGTTTTTGGAATACGGACTGAGAGCTTAATCGTACCACAGAGATAAAAGTCTAAAGGTGTGAGAACAGGTGATGGCGCCGGACAGTTGACCGATCCACCACGGCCAATCCATCTTTCACCGAATTTTCCAAGACACATCGACATATTAAAATATTCCTCGTTTGTTTGTTATAACTTAGGCATTTTTTATAGATCGTTGATAAACAACCCTTATTTTTAACACGCTTTTATTAGTTTGGTATGTATCTATGTAACGGAATTTTTGAATGTGATTTTCATCCACTTCAAAACGTCGGATTGATTTGAAACTTCGCACACTTATCAAGGACCGATGACAATGCAATAATTTAAATAGTTTGTCCCATTATCCTTGCCAGGATCCTCAGGATTTGAGAATAATTTATAAAACAACTACGATTTCTGCCAGTTCAATCTACTGTAAGCCGCGTAAAAGAACTTCGTTCCAAAAAAAACACGCTTTTGTAGTTAGCCGCACTAAAAAATAGAAAATAAATAATAGTTAAAAAAAAACTAAAAAAACACGCTTTGTAGATAACCGAAGTAAAAAGTAGAAAATAATTTTCAATAAGTTTAAAATAAGAAAATAGTAATTAACATAAAAAATCACTTTATTGTAAAAAAAGCGTGGAGTGCGTGGAATGTCATTTGTTGTAAATATTTTTGTGGATATTTGTAAAATTAGCGTCATCATAAAAATATCTGAAAAAGCACCCGACGCTTATTTACAATAAAATAATTTTTTATGTTAATCACTATTTTCTTATTTTAAACTTATTGAAAATTATTTTCTACTTTTTAGTTTGGTTATCTACAAAAGCGTGTTTTTTTTAGTTTTTTTAAACTATTATTTATTTATATCTTTCCTTGACAACTGAATTGTGACAAAATTTTATGTTTATTAAACTTTCCATGTTTTTAAATAACTACTGAATATGAGGTAGGCAGAAAAACACCGGTTTAAAAATAAGTCAGTCGACATGTACTGGACGCTACCTTTGCGATCACTCAAAGTGCGCGTAAATTTTGGGGTTTATCCTATACTTAAGTCCTACAATGACGAGCGGGTAACGGGTTTGAGTTTAAGGAGCGCGCGAAACGCCGCTTATTTTATGGTAATTTTATTTTGTTTATTACATTCTTTTAATATGGATCTATTCAAAAACTAATTTATGTTAGATATTCTTTATCGAATAAAGTTTCAGATGAAAAATACATAATAAATTTCTCCTACAAATAGTTGCAAGTTTGAAATTAATTACGACATTTTATGCTTGTTGTTTCAATCATAAAATGTCGTGATTAACTTTTTTAAATATTTTTCCCAGATCTCTAATTAGTAATAAAGTGGAAATTTATAACATAATAAGTATTCAATAACAATGTGTATTGGCGGTGAAAGAATATTCACTACTCCAAATCATCCCGTGGGTGTGCTAAAAGGCGGCAGAGGAAAGCAGGAGATGGGCAACGGCATCTTCCTAACAACAACTAGATCCAAAGTAAATACTTTGGTTGCCAACCCTCCTGGCAGAAGTGGAATCTATGACAAATACGAGGTTATCCGTTGGATTATGAGGTTATCCGTTGGATAGGCATATGTTCAGTAGTTGACTTTGATAGATCGTAATGAATGAATGAACAATGTATATTTGATCTCAACATAATTTTGGAAACTGTTAGAACTTGTCAAAACATCGTCATCTACGTAGAGGAACTAAGAATTTTTCTCGTTAAGTGACTTCATAAAATTATTTTTGTAAGATATTTTATAATATAAAATAAATATGAACATATTAAATATTATTAGATATTCAAGAAGGGATATGGAATTTTCATAAACTGTCAGCACATTATTAAAAAATATTTTCATTATTATTTCTATTATTTTTAAACTTAAAGTTTCTGAGAATAACTGTATCTAAACTCTTGTCACTAATGTTATAATTATATATATATATTTAGACGAGCAAAACTTTTTATTATACTTTTTTGTATAAACCATAACATTATACCTACTCATATATTTAAAGAAAACACGAATTGAGTAAATTATTTCTCCTTGGCAGTAAAATATAGCCGTAATGGTTGCTACATATAAGATATGATGCGCCATCTTGAAAGATACTGTTGAGGGCGCTTTGAAAAAATGCTGTAGCGGCCGTGTCAGAGACCTCACAGTGGCTGTAAGTATGGTGGCACGTGCCGTTTAGTACAGATGCAAATAACATTTTTATAAATATTAAATTTAGTAAGTTACCTGATTAGAAACACTAAAATCCTATTTATAGCAACCAAAAAAATTTCATTATCATAATTGCCATGCCACTTATACGTCTCTGAAACGACCAACGGGTTGCTTGTTTAGTTTTAGTTTTTTTTTAAAAAACGTTACTCCCACACTAGGATTTTCTCCTGTATTGTGGAGGCAGTTTACAAACACAAATTGTACAAGGACAAACATTCAGACCCGGAACAATTATTTGTAGGCCATACAAATACTTGTTCCGTGCGGGATTCGAACCCGCGGCCCCCAGCGCAACAACTCATTGCTAAGTCACGGAGCCGTCAAGCATTGTTACATACTGTATAAATTGTTTAAACCACTGTGATTGTTTTAATCTGTATTAAACTTTATTTTTTAATAAAATATCATCTATGAAACCCACCTTTTTCTTATCACACAAAACATTAATAATATTTTAAATTTCTTCATAAATAAAAAATAAAATTTAACACAATACTTAAAAAGCGTACACTTTGACCCCACCCTTTGCCGTCGGCTATTCACTACGGGCTCGCGGATTTCGCTATGCGACGTGCAAATAGCACCGAATAAATTGCAAATGGCTACATACAGAATGGGGTCCCACATATATGCAATAAATGAAACCACATACTTGTTATCGCCTTTGCTGACGATTAAATAAACGTAATCGGTCCAGTAATTAGGTCAAAAGTAGAGTTTTAATTTTAAGCAAATTTGAACTCTCTATAGAATTGGGTCACTAAGTCAATGATTCAATGAACTTGAATCATTGAACATTAAAAAGCGACGTTGCTACGCAGTGCAAACTATTGCGACGTATCGACAACGGTGTCTTTTGGCGGCGTCCATAAACAAGCAGCACGAGGCACGCGGCGTTCTTCAAAGGCAATGGCGTAAGTGCGTGCGCGCCTGTGTCGTAGAGTAGGACACCTGTTATCGACGATTAGCTTCTTTCAAAGGGGGTAATGATCGATAAACAAAAAAAATGTTTAGCTTTAAACACTTAGGGCATGGTTTTTTTAGAATTATCGTCTTGTTATGATAATTCTAAAAACACTACGACCTATTAAAGGTTTTTTGTTTAAGTGTGTTCTTGTAGATTTAGAGATAATAAATTGTTTTGACATGATAAAAAACCCATAAAAACAACCAATTAAAAAAGTCATACTTACTTACCCGTTTTCTAGGAAGTCACAAAACGGTAGTTTCGTAAGTTCAATTGTTCATAAATAAACTTTTTTTTTAACAATCAATAACTTGTCGATTGAAAAATCAAAATTACTTGTATTCAAATGTAGTAGGTAAGTAAGTGTAAAAAGAAAAGTATCGATGAACGATAATTGCACCTTGTGGCCGATTTATTACTTTTATTATTTTCGCCATTTTGGAATTTGGAAGTTTGGCTTTCAGTTCACCGCAATTCTTCCAGAATATAGGTGCGTTTCGCTGCTTACGCGCATTGCTTCAAGTGATTTATTTTTCGTAAGATAAATACAATTAGTCCAATAATTTTTTTATGGTGAAATAGACACTTATTAGGTAATTGACTTTGTGTGTGTAAATAGTGTTTTTAGGTACGTTTATTTTTATTATTTTTTCAGTGTGATATTGACACTACTTGTCTTTTGTGTGTACGTGTTGGCGGCGGAAAATGCCAAGACAGCAGCATTTTTACAGTGCGGCAGAGTATACAGACATGGTTTTATTGTATGGCAAATGCCGCCAAAATTCAGCGTTAACTCTGCGTATTTATTGTGAGAGATACGGCGCAACTCGCGTCTGCCCTATTAGCGTCCGGACAATCCTAGGTGCTGTCCAAAGAATCAGGGAAAATCAGCTCATAGTGCCCAACACTCATGAAGGAGTTGCTCCGCGTCACTTTCCACCCTCGTTCGAACAACGAGTCTTAGACCATTTCGATCGGAATCCAACCTGCAGCCTTAGCCAAGCTGGGCATGTGTTTAGAGTGAGGCATAGAACAATACACCGAGTGCTGAAAAGGAACAAACTACGTCCTTATAAATATGCTAAGGTGCAGGCGCTGCTGCCGCGTGATAAGCCGATTAGAGAGTCTTACTGCCACCGGGTACTGGAAAAAATGTCACAAGACCAACGTTTCCTATCAAATGTGTTTTGGACAGATGAAAGCACGTTTATTCGAAACGGCATATGGAACCGACAAACTATGCGTCACTGGAGTAATACAAATCCCCATTTATTTAGGGAATCAGCTCATCAATACCGATTTTCCATTAATGTTTGGGCAGGCATTCACGGAGATCAAATAATCGGCCCTATTTTTATTGACGGAAACCTGAATGCACAGAAGTTTCTCAATATTCTTAACGCCCCAATAACAGAATATTTAGAAGGATTGCCAACGTTGCACGCGGGTGGCATGGCGGTTGGCGGCAGGCAGCGTTATTGTCGGCTCGGCCTTTGGTTCGTTTGACAATGTGCGACGAAATAAAAACATACTCACTAAACAGTTTAGGTATTTTTACCGCCACTTTTTTATTTCGCGAAAATGGAACTGAACGAATTAAATATTATTGCATATTAGTTGCAAAATTTAATGGAATCCTAAATTTTAAAATTTTCAAAATGTCCGCCACGTTCTTGAATGCACAAGTTACATCGCCGCATAATGTTGTCCTGAAGCCTGCTCAACAAATTTCGTTCAGGATCCAGAGCCAGGGCTTTTAATTTGTCAAAGGCGGCAACAATACGATTGCGCAGTTCATCTTCGGTTTCGGAGGTCTTTGAGTACACTTCATTTTTAATAAAACCCCATAAAAATAAGTCTAGAGGAGTGAGGTCGGGCGACCGAGCTGGCCACCTGCGAGGGCCATAGCGCCCTATCCATTATTCACCGAACATGGTGTTAAGCCGCGCTCTCGCGAGGAGTACAGAGTGTGGAGGAGCTCCATCTAACTGGAACCATACCCGCTCGTAAGCTGCCACAGACAATCCTTCTAAATATTCTGTTATTGGGCCGTTAAGAATATTGAGAAACTTCTGTGCATTCAGGTTTCCGTCAATAAAAATAGGGCCGATTATTTGATCTCCGTGAATGCCTGCCCAAACATTAATGGAAAATCGGTATTGATGAGCTGATTATCTAAATAAATGGGGATTTGTATGGCTCCAGTGACGCATAGTTTGTCGGTTCCATATGCCGTTTCGAGTAAACGTGCTTTCATCTGTCCAAAACACATTTGATAGGAAACGTTGGTCTTGAGACATTTTTTCCAGTACCCAGTGGCACTAAGACTCTCTAATCGGCTTATCACGGGGCAGCAGCGCCTGCACCTTAGCATATTTATAAGGACGTCTTAAAATATAAAGTAATAATAAACTTATAACTCATTTTGACTGCATGAATTTTAAATACATAATTATCTTCACAGAGATTAGCCGCAGGATACATATGCACTCTCTACTCTCTTAATCTCGGTATGTTAAGAGAACGGTCACCCATTCATGGACTGACCGCGGCAAGTGCAGCTTAATCTCACAGATCTAAGTGTAAGATTTTTCCGTCACGACCCCCCTTTCTATAGTGCGAGCGAGATGGAAATAATATCCATTTCCCTCGCACTTTTTCTTATCTCGCCATGAAAGAAATATTATTTTAAATGACGCTTCATTTTAATAGACGCTAGTAATTCATTTTTTTGTATTTGTTAATCAATAATATAATACGTTTATCAATAATAATATACTACGAAAGGAATTTCGTTCCAACCGAGTGTTCCACGACACTCACGCATGTTTTTTTTTGGCCTTGTAAGGGAAAAGGGAGATCTCTAGCCAACGCTCCGTGTAGTATCTATATTTGTGGGTGTTTGTATTCTGTGATGTTGGTGCTCTTAGCATTTTTGGCTTTTACACCTTCATCTGCTGCTGATTCAGGGCTAGCGGTCTCTAAGGCCGCGAGCTACATTGAAAAAGAAAGGTGATGATTATGACGATTGTAATGATGATGGTTTATGATTTGGTTTGTTACCAATCATCAGGGTCCCTCTGTAAAATTTTTGAGCTGGCTAACCGCTGTCCGAGTGCAGGAGTGCGGACCCCCGTCTCTTACTGCTTAACTCGTTTCGAATGTTCTGGGCGATGAGAACTACCCAGGTACATGAGTGTACGGTGTGTAAGCGGTGTGCGCGGGATTGCATCGCGCCTGCCTACGGGTCCAACTCGTTCCATTCGTTGTCCTTTTAGTGTTTGACACATTGGATGTGTTGTGTAGTGTCGTTGTGTGACGTACCTTCGATGTTTGGGTTGTCGGAACCGAGTGAAATTGGTGGTTCGATAAGAACGTTACGGGGTCTACGGAGACCGAGTGCAAAGTTTGCGATTGAAATGTAGTTGGCTGCTTCTGCCACTAGCGGGTTAGGATAGGTTTTGGCGCTTTAAAAGTGGTGCTGAGGCACAGTTCCTTGAAGTATTTGGAGAGGAAATTCACAGTCTCTGTGTAAATTGAAATTTCGTTAATACCACCGAAGCTCCGGTGGCTTTGGAGATGAAGTTATTTTGAATTTTTTGGAGCTCGTATAGGTGAGTTCTATACTTGTGAGCGAAGGCTGCACTTGCGTGGGATATGATAGGTCTAACACAAGTTTTGTAGACGTGAAGTTTATGTTTTAACGTCAGTTTGTTCTAGCTGTTTACATGAGGATGAAGACGGATAACTGCGTGTGGTAGAACAGAGCAATTCTATGTATGCCGGAGTACTTCGGAACTTTAATAGCGTGATATAGGCTTCCGTGTGCTTCGCTTGTAGCGCAATGACAGCACCACTACATACTTTATAATATAGTTTATTTGCAAACTAATTAGGTAGGCAAGACACGTGTACCTCAAACAGGTGGGCGTGAATGAAAAATGTGATGAGAGTGAAGAAAGCGAGAAGGATAGGATCTGGAAATTCTATCCTTCCCCAAATTGTTGGAAGTTATATTATATTATATATTTAATATAAACATAATGCTATAAATAAAATTATTTCTTTAAAATTGATACCAACAAATAATTAATAAAAAAAATTGTTTTGCGAAATTGTGAACTCACCTATACGACCTCACTTTCACGACGATATTATGACTGTGTATTCACCTACAAACGAAAATGAAGTATTCTGAGCCCATAATAACTGAATTTAAGCAAAAATCAATAATAAATATTAAAATCTAAACCTATGAAATAAATTTGAATAAATTTCAGAAAATATTTTCAATATGAAAGACGTTGACAAACAAATGTCTTTTTTTTCTTCTATTAATTCATGGCTTCTTTTGATAGAATTCTGCTAATATTTAATAATTTAATTTTAATCAATTAATAGGTAAATTAATTGTGCAAATCTCAAAGTAATATGTATGTAATTATACTTTAAAGAGCAAACCAATAAAAGTTTAACACAGAATTAACATTTTTAGGTTCTTCCAATATAATATGAATTTTTGTATCTAATTTTTTAAATGGCAATCTAAAACAACATGAAGGAAAGAAACAGCGATATTTTTTTCTCGTTTTATTTTTACAAGCCCAAGACGAACATTGACAAAACCATGATTGTGTGCAGGTTTTTCAGCTTTCATACAAAGTTGCATCACCCTGGTTAACACACTGACCATTTTTTCAGTCCTATCTCACTTTTTGGAAACATATGAAATCTGACATTCTTTCGTCTACTAGCACAAGTTGGAACAAAACAGTTGTTATACATGTTGCAAGATAATATTACAGCTTCAGGAATTAAGACAATAAGTTACGGAAATAAATCAACGCAAAACTACACTCGATCAACTTTGAAAATGTAAAACATAGATAAATAGATATGTATCAAGCTACAAATACGACAGTGACTGCGCTAGCATTTCTTATTAGTTTGTGGACAGTGACTGTTAGTCAAGTTTCCCAACTACGCGTTTTGGCGCAGCAGTCGCACATTTTGACAGATGAGTAATGACTATACTATAGCTATGTATAGCTTAGTGACTGCAAGCACACATCGATGTTTAGTGGTGTTCTTATTTTATCGATATCGACTTAAGAGTGCATTATATAGGGAGTAATAATATAATATTACTTAATGAAACAATTATAGTACATTAACATTTATTTTTATTCAAGCACACCAACATCATATACATACACACGTAATCTTAGGATTAAAGGCACATTAAGTTATATAAACAAATTAGAAAATTGTACATAACATTGTACCATAAGTACAATTTGACGAGAAACAAAGCAATATTTATAGTTCATTAAATAAAGCAAATTAAGGAAATTAAACCACAAGAATCATACTTAAGTGCTTAATATTTTACTTTTCAAGTTACTTTTTATACAAATTTTAAAACAGATATAATTCAAATAGTTTGAATTAAGTGAGCACCTAACCTGTATAAGATAAGGAACTTTTTGCTAGGGTATGCCAAATTATTATTTGGTCTATATATCATTTGTTTGTTAGGCAAGACAAACATTTTTCTAATAGTATATATAGTCTTTGGAGCTTTCTTTTATTATTAGCAATGCTATTTATTTTTCATCTAGGGTAAACCTGGCCATTTTTTTACAAAATTGTTTTAATTGTATTAATAAGAAAGTTATTTGTTTAACATATAAAGGTTTTCAAATAGTTCATATTTTGAAAGAGATAGGACATTAAGCAAGTCTTTTTGAGGCTTATTCACCTACAGGTTCAGTTACAATCTTTGTCAAAATTTTAACAACTTCTCTTCTTTAATCCCATTTTCTACACCACGTAACCTGAAAAAAATAAATAATAATAAATTCCAATATTCATATTTTATGACTGAATGATAATCATAAATTATATATTATGTATATTAAGGTAACAAAGGGCAGGCTTCATGGCAGTTGGCATTCTCTATCGGTCAACCCATGGTGTGGTGAAAATAAAGTGGTAGATGTAGTAAATAAGAAATAAAAAATATATAAATATTAACATTGTATACATCCATTATCAGGAGCTTTCTCAATATCTTTAGGCAAGGAGTTCCAAATAAGTGTAACCTTAACAGTAAAGGAGTTGTTGATAAAACCATTGAAGTGTAGAGTCTTGTAGTGTAATCTTTAGATTAGATGAAGAACAAATAACTCTTATCGTGATTTGAGGATAAATATTGAAACTTTGCTTAATTATGTCTAAGAATAAACTGAATTTATCATACCTTTTTGCCAATGTGTACATTTTGTACCTTCTGGCAACATTTGTCTAACCACATCAGCATTAGAATTCTATTCCTGAAAACAAACAATATTTGTGAATTTTATGTTCTTATACATAAACCCAAAATTAAAGAATAAATATTTAACGTATGCTTCTGTATTGTATGTATTAACTCTGTATGGCTATACTGTTGACGACAGTTATTTTAGTATAATCGTAATTAAAAAGTAATCTATATTATCATATAACTAACATGGACCTAGAAAAAAGGGCGGACAGACGACAGAGTCTCGCTAAGAAACAATTGAAGCATCGCAATGGCGACCGCGTAACTATGTGTTTTTTTTTAGAGTTTATGGCCTGGTATCTAGACCTTTAGGCCAAGTCTTAGGTATTTTTATTCGGTTTATTATAATTTCCCAAATGTTTATTTATCCTTCATAGCTTCTATCCTACAATGCTTCACAATATGTTGATGCATCACATTATGCAACCCTTTGGAGATTTTGACGGCAACTTGAGTCAGCAGACAGCTGACAGTTGGCGATGGTATCTCAAGGCGCCTAAGCAGATAGACACCTTATCTTGAGAATCACATCACCATCAGAGCACTTGTTTCACCGTTTCACTAATAGTTCACATGCGCAGACACTTAATACACAAAATCGCACCACTTTTACATATCAAAATCCATTTCAAACCATTATTCAAACAATAATACAGGAGCAGCAAACCGCCGCCGATCAAGTTCCCGCCAAAACTCCCGTAACTATGTGTGAGCGTGTGGAGGGTTGCCAGATGGAGAAAAATTACCCATTTTTTATAAGCAAAATAATTCAAGTAAGTTTAAGACATTCGTCACCATCCTCGGAACCAGGACTTTAAGTTTAATAAAACAAAATTGTAATAAAACACATTGAATATAAAAATATTTACATTTATTAATATTATAATTCATTTAAATTTATTAACGGTTTTTTAGAGACCCTTTTGTTGGATTAATTTTTTATAATATTGTCTTTTACTGTCAAAATATTTCGAAATTCGCTCCAATTTAACTATATGGTGAAAACGAATATTCAGAAATATTTTATGTTCTACTCCAGCAAAAATACATGGTCAAATTCTAAATTTAAAAAAATCCTGTCGTTAGCTATAAATTTGTCCAGAATTTTGGTTATCATGTACTGATGTTGTCTTTCAGTATATATAGTTATATTATCTCTTAAAAGCTTTCGGATCACCATCTCGCAAGTACAACAAATGTCATATAAATCTTTTAACGGAAAACGCTAACCTCCCCTTGTTTTCAAATTTATCAATTTGTGAAAAAAATGCCAGTCGTCTGTACACAATCGTGCGATGCATTTTTGACACTTAATGTTTTTACCTGCGTAATGACACATGCTTCCTGCCAGACATCCTATGATCAACTTCCTGTAAACATTTAATGATTCTATATTTAATCGCTGTGCCAAATCTTCATCTTCTTTGGTAATTTCTTTCATGAACGATAAAGAAGAGTTGAAAGTATCATCTTCCTGTTCTTCATGACGGTATGATGGAGTCGTAGTATTAATTATTTGGCTGGCCGAAGAACAGTTAAGCACAGCTATTTGTTCCAAAGGCACACAATTTCCAGTAGTCAGGCATCTTATGTCCCGATGCGCTAACAGTTTTATATAGCAACCTTTGAACTGGCGGACATTGGGATTATCGGTAAAACCTCCTTGCATTCTAAAGCTGGAAAAGAACATCTCCAGGTGATCCTGGCTAAGTTTGTAGGTTGGCAGAAATACTAGCCGCTACTACTTCATTTTCGATAAGATTTTCATACAGTCGCTTTAAGCTTTCTATATTTATTAACGTGCCAAGGAAACCGGTTTTACACTGAGTCTACTAAACGTTTGTAAAATCGAGTAATAACAAAAGTCACTCGACCCCCTTACTTTACTTTTCCCTTTGTATTATATTTGATTTTCAAGTTTATTATGTATTCTTTGAGTACATCCAAAAAATTAAATATAATATCTCTGTTCTGCGAACAGAGTGGCTTTTTAAAATCAAATTGTCTCATTGTTCGGGAATTAAAAATATCAAACATTATATTTATATTTTTAATGAACACTAATTTTGGAATGCGTCTAGATTTAGGTCTTCTCTGCACGATTTTGTAGCATTTGCTACGCTTTCACTATAAACCTGGGTGGCCAGTTTAACTTTCATTATATTGTTTTTAATGTTGACATGCTTTTTAGTCAATTTATAGGCCAATTGTAAACCTTCTTTCTCTTGTAGTTTATTTAATTACTCTACAATTTCCCATTTAATTATTTTATCATCCTTGTCTACAAACTCTCTTTTAGATTCTAATTGGTTCCTTAATAATTTCATTACGTAGCTAGGGTCCAGAAAGCTGCAGCCTCAGACCCATTGGCAGGATGTGTAAACGTGGTTTTTAATGACTCTGGCGTGAAATGGCAACCAAGTGATTGTAATGCATTGAAATTTGTTGTCATTGCAACAACATCAATATCAGATTCAAAACATTTGATTTTATCAAATTCGCTTTCTGTTCACCTCTTATAGAATTACTAAGGAAATATCCCAATGGAAGTTTGAAGCTATGGTTAATGCCAACGAGTAAAAAAACTAATGCTTGCGATGCTAAAGGTGCACCTTCCTCAACGCCCGATCCCAGATCTTCTAGGCCTATATATTTCTTCCCATTCCAAATCTTCCCAGAGATTGTCGGTGTAAATTAAAAAAAAAATCAGTCGACTTGAAAACCTCCTCTTTTTCAAGTCGGTTAAAAGACTATTCTCTCCTTAACAGGTTTTTCTTTAATGATACTTTATTAGTACGTACCCCATGCGAAGCATTGGAAGTATTTGCTTCAGCGAGTTGACCACCGGAACGCTTGACGTCTCGAATAAAAACTAAAAAGTTTATTACGTTTTAATATGTTAAGGAAAATAGATATTTATTGTTTTTTACCTTTTTTGGAATGGCGTAAATAACAACGCGAAGAAGTCCACCTTTTGTTGTGTATAAATCATTCTCATCGAAATGTTTACTGCAGATTACAATAGATTTAGATGGATTCCAATTGTTTTCATTTCTACAGTCTCTTATTATTTGCACCCAGTCATTCTTCCACACATCATTTGCAGAGGGAAATCTATAAAATGTAAAATTTATAGTATTGGTAGTTTAGTATCATGGGATGCCAAAAGTATATACAGAGGTTAGTGAATTAAGGAACAATTCTAAATGAACAAAAAGATATTAATCTCCCATATTTAAGGTAACTTGCAAATTTAATAACTGGCAACACTGATTAGTTTCGTGTTTTGATAATTTTTTTTTTGTTAATAAAATGTTTTGATAATAAAGTTTGAAATAAATTAAAGTAAAAACGAGAAATAAGGTGAATAAATTACTTACCTATGAAAAGTGATCCCCTGGCTTTTTTTAATGGAACCACTATGGTTTCGACAAGTTTTCACTACACAAGACGGCATCTTTCAACTCAATATTACGCAGGCAAAAAGGAAAGAAACAGCGATATTTTTTCTCGCTTTATTTTAACAAGCCCAACACGAACATTGACAAAACCATGACTGTGTGCAGATTTTTCAGCTTTCATACAAAGTTGCACCACCCTGGTAGTGCCCTTGTGTGTCCCAATTTGTATGAATGATGTAAAAAGAAACGACTCATGACACCTTGACATTTTTTTAAAACTGGTTTTACAGCTCCGGGTTTTAGCCTTTATGAGCCTGAACACCTTGACAGTGACAGAAATTCCACGAAGGGGTGAAGGAAGAGAAGGGAGTGGAAGGAGCTGTCAGTTACGATATGTGAACCATAGACTAAGAGAGAGAGATTACCTGCCGTGGTTACTATACTCTTTGGTGGTTTGGTTGGTGTTGAACTGTTGGACGCTGGACTGGACAGTTTGACTTGGAGTAATTTAGTCTTGGGCATAGTCGGTCGCCATTGGAATCGCTCAATTTAGTTCGTAGTCCTATAGCGAACTAGTTCGCTTATTTAGTTCGTTAGTTCTTTTTTTTTATTTTTCAGTAGATCTGATATAAAAAGATGAGTTGATTGAATGTCAGTAAATAAAAATCAATTGATTAACTTTAAAAAATATTAATGATTTAATTCGTAAGTAATATACTATATAATATATGCAAGATACTTATCAAGAACTATTCGATGATACGGAAATTAAGATAAAATATAATAAACGAAACTACTCATATTAACTACTTATAAACATGTTTTTATATTTTTGAAATGTATTGAATTAATGAAAATAACACAACTGCAATTTATAAATTACATGTCGCTAATTAATGTAACATAATAATACATATTCGAGTATTTATTACAATTAGTAGATATACAGTGTGTTCATTTTACACTTGATCAAACGAAATGTGCGGATACTAGATAAAAAAATTTCGGTAAAAAATCAAAAAAAAATTTTTTTATGTAAACTATTTAAAAAATAAAAGCATTTAATTTTTTTTTTGTAAAATTCCCATCCTTCGGTTTTAAATTATTTTCTCTTTAAGTAAACGGTGTATTTTTTTCAAAGTAGTTTTATTTGAAAGTTAGAAAGATTAACTAGCAATAAAAATTAAAAAAACCTACGATATCAAGCAGGAAATTTGTCAAAAAAATAATAAGATAATTAGTACAGCGCAAATCAACATACCGATGGCATTCTTTGATGATTATTATTTTAAAAACGAAAAGAGATAGAACGCATGTTATTTTGGAGAACTTGTACAGTAAGCTACGTAATTTAATAAAACATGCTAAAAAGGTTATCTCAACGTACTAGTTTTGAAGTTACAGACCAAAAATTAAAAAGAAAAGTATTTTTATAACAAAAAAAAATTATCTTATTATTTTTTTGACAAATGTCCTGCTTGATATCGTAAGTTTTTTTAATTTTTATTGCTAGCTAATCTTTCTAACTTTCAAATAAAACTACTTTGAAAAAAATACACCGTTTACTTAAAGAGAAAATAATTTAAAACCGAAGGATGGGAATTTTACCAAAAAAAAAATTAAAATACTTTTATTTTTTAAATAGTTTACATAAAAAAAAAATTTATCTAGTATCCGCACATTTCGTTTGATCAAGTGTAAAATTAACACATTGTAGAAAAGTAAAATTTTAATTTGGAATAAACTTACCGTAAAATTGAATTAAGAACTATATGGTAGTTATGTACTGTTTACTATCACTTTCATATTAATATTGTGAGCCAGCAATATTTGTTATTTGTTGTGAATTGTGCACTAATAAAACTTTAACCATAAACTATAAATTATATACTTTAATAAGAAACTCTGGTAAGAGCGGTAAGAGTAAAAATAAATCAGTCGGTTAGCCATGCAGCGCCACTCCATAATAGAACGGACGCCAGAAAAATAAATATATAAAGAACTAAGAGCGAGATTGTCCACGAACTAGTTCGGATAGTTCACCTAAAGGAGCGCTCTTCCCACCTAGGTCGTTCGCGAACTACCCTAGAAGACTAGAGTAATTGCAGTAATCTATGGTAATTGTTTTCTGTGAGTTGTGGTGTTTGGGCTTGATGTGAAATTTTGTGATTTTTGGAATTTAATTATTCGCAGTTTACATTAATTGATACGATTTACATTCTTTGAGTTTTTACTTGAGAACTTGTATTTAATATGCAGTTATAAAAGGAACTATAAATATTTAAATCAAGAAACCGGCATCGTAAAGAGCCCTCCAAAATGTCGGGGTAAGTTTTATGCACAAACAAAAGCTTTATGGATATTTCTCAACATTCAGATACATAGATGTTAATTAAATATATGGAATATAAATTATATATTCCATTTGTCATATACAAATATAAATAGTGAAGAATAAAATTAAAGAATTTAAATAAAACGTAAAAAAATAAAATTACCCTCATGTTTTCTACTTAATCATTTATTATAAATAACGATACATATTATTTTTTCATTCATTTATAACAACATTTTTACTACTTTGTTGCAAATAATATTTAATATGCATTTGTATTTTAGGAAAGCATACACCATGAAGGAGATGAAGGCTATAGTGGATTATTTAACTGAAAGAAGGGCCTACGGGGAAATAAGAGGTAGAAAGATGTGGATGGAATTTGAGAATTCAAAGGTTGGTAAAGAAATAGGATTATAGTGTCCTAACTACCCAAAGTTGGCACTTTTAAATGAAAGTTTCAGTACTCTGAAACTCATAGTTTTTGAGAAATTTAAGAATAAATTTATTATTTCGTTCTATCATCTTGCTTATTTAACACAAGTCAAGCATACACATTTGACATGTTGCATTTTGTTTAAACAAGTTGTGTTGGAGCTTTATAAAATTTAAATATTTTTATTTTGTACTTAGTAATTGAAATAAAATGTTGTTATAGTTATAAAATACATGTTACAGTTTTAACTATTTCCAGGTCAAAACTAATTTAGATAGACAAAAACAGTCAAAATTAATTTCACTAACGAAGTGAAGGCAAAAGTAGTTTTATCTGAAAAATATTGGTAAAATATAAAGTTTTACTTACAGCAGAATTTCTAGTGATGGCATGCCTCAATACTGGACTGGTCATTATCCTTTATAAATCTAATGGAAATTTTGTCACAAAATTCCTAAAATGCACTTAGAAGAAAATATTTAGTCAGTTAAAGCCTAATTCGCGAAAGGACTACACAGTCTGGAAAAAACCTATTTCCTAAAAAATATGACAAAAGATTTCGTCTGCTTCATTCAATAAAGGACCAATTCTTACAAAGTCTTATTTGTAAATTGATCAATTTGCATAATGGTTAAACTATTTCAATCTGTTTTAAATACGAAAATATTACCATGTTCTAGCCATGAAAAAATATAATACTAGGTGTATTAATTTAGCCAAGACAACAATTACAATTTGCTTAAAATCTAGCAATACGATTAAAGCAAGGTTTAGACGAAGCCAGTGTTGGCTGCTAGTTTCACTGGCAGCCAGCGCTGGCTTTTTATTGGCCTCATATAAACTGTTTTTAAAGACAAGCCAGCGCTGGCTACCAGCACTGGTGGGCCAATCTGTACTGGGAAGGATCTTCTAATCTTAGTTGTTCTAGCAACAAAGCGGAAGCTCCAGAGTCGTAACTCTGGAGCTTCCACTTTGTTGCTATCTATCGCTTAGCCATTTTCTCATCGAAAGTATTTTATTCTTTACGAATTCTTCCTCTAATATATTGATCAACTTTTCTCTTAATAGTGCAGAGATGTTCTTTAAACATTTCTTTTTCAACCGCCGCCGCATTTGTCCCAAATTAATTTTTTTAAAACACAAAACGTGTGCACACCACAAGAATAATCCAGGATTGAAATGAATCCATTTGGCGTCATCTAAACAACACAGGCCAGGTCAGCGCAGGCTTGTCTGAGGACTGGCGCCAGCGTTACTGGCTTCGTCTAAACCTTGCTTTACAGCGAAGGTGTCTTTGAACATGTGGCAGAACTATTGTTAATGGACTTCCCAGTCGCATATATTGCTATGTACGTTTCTGCATTTAATAACATTTTATTTTTTTCTGAAAAGAATTACATTAAAACACCCTTATGGATGAAACAGGGTTTTTTTCACATATTGTATAAGGCTGGCTAGCATGCAAAAGGTAACATTAGCTTGCGCTCAAAACTAAACCTATGTCTACCTAGCTAATTTTAGTTTTATTAATTACACTAACCTTAGTTATACCATAACAACACTGTTTGATATATTATAGTTATATTTTCGTATTCGAAACAGATTGATAGAGGTTAGCCATTAAAGTTTAAGACAGTAATAAATGTTGACTTTTTAGTTTACAGACCGGACTTGGCAAAGTCTAAAGGAAACATTTTTAAAAAGAATCCTACCTGATATACATAATCCTTATTATCAGTTATCCTTGACACAAATTAGCAGTTTCAGGGCTGGGTGAGTAAAAAACTTGTATTAAATATTTACTACATTTTTTGGTATAGAGCTACTAGAGCTCATGGACATCTATAGCTAACTTTAAATATTAAATGATGTGTATTGACCAATGAGGAGAATGAAATGTCTCACAGCCTCTATTTATACTTGGTCTATATCTCTGTTAACTGAAAATAGTGGGTGGGTTGTAATCACAAACCTGCCTGACAATGTATTGCATATTTACTACATTTTTTGGTATAGAGCTGTTAGAGCTCATGGACATCTATAGCTAACTTTAAATATTACATGATGGAGCCTCTATTTATACTTGTTCTATATCTCTGTTAACTAAAAATAGTGGGTGGGTTGTATTGTCAGGTAGGTTTATGATTTCTTATATGCAAGAAGTTTCTATTATACTTCTTATTTAAAAAAATTACGATATAAATTTATCTATTGTAACAATTGTTGAGGTTCTGTGGCTTCAACCACAAATTCAGATATTTTAGTTGGATATGGGTGAGGAAAATGTACACAACAACTAAGATCATTCATGTTTGTTTGATATTACAAATTTCAGCATAGCACAAATTAATTATAAAGGGTTTAGCACTTCATTTAATGTAGTAGTTTAATGTAGTTCATGTAGTGGTGCATAAAAGAACCTATTACCTCATATCATACTATTAGTATCTTAAAACACTACAGAGGAAATTGAAACAGTGGGCAGAGGGGCAGCAGCAACTTCATGATAACTCAAAGTTATAAAAAACCAGTTGCCAACTCGCTTGCCAATTACAAAATAAGTCTTACACATGTAGGAGTTTATTTTCTGTTACTGGCCGCTTGGACGCCTAATTAGAAACATTTTAAAAAAGCATCCATAGCTCGTTCTTTTTTTGAAATTGGAGAATAACTTCTTTCTTCTTCTTTCTTTTTTATGGCGGTTTTGATCATTCGCCAATGTCAGCATGAAAGTGTTTATTGAGTAGAAGCTCAGTAGTTACAAATACTATGCCCATGTACAAAAGATGATTGTGATAGTACAAGTATCTTATTTTCTTTAAACCAATTTTTTTTCCCTTTTTAACATTACTTTGTTGGCTTTTTCTATTATTTTGGCGGCAATTCAAAATTTAATCTGAATTTTATTTTATTCAAAATGGGCAAAAATAAAAGTTGTGACGCGTCAACTAGGCAAATAATTATTAATTTACATATACATCATAAGTGGGCGTACAGAAGAATAGCTGAGCATTTAAATTGTTCTGTTAAGAAAGTTTTTAATGCAATTGATCATTATAAAACACATGGAACTGTTGAAAATGTTCTTAGAAAGGCTCGGCCAAGAAAAACCTCTCCCAGAGAAGATACGCAAATTTTTTTTTTTTTTATATAGGAGAGGGGGCAAACGAGCCTGCGGTTCACCTGATGTTAAGTGACTACCGCCGCCCATGAACAACTGCAACACCAGGGGAATTGCAGATGCGTTGCCGGCCTTTTAAAAAGGAGTAGGCTCTTTTCTTGAAGGTCCCTAAGTCGTATCGGTCCGGAAAAATCGCTGGTGGTAATCGGTTCCACAAGGAAGTTGTGCGAGGAAGAAAACATCTTCTAAATCGCACAGTGGTAGACCGCCAATCATCCAGATGGTATGGATGGTATCGCGAGTTTTGTCGCGATGTGCGATGGTCAAATTGAGCGGCTGGAATTAGTCCGAACAATTCCTCAGAGCACTCCCGTGGTACATGCGATAAAATATGCAAAGAGATGCAACATCTCTACGCAGTGCTAGTGAGTCAAGCCGATCGGAAGAACTCGGTCGTCGACGATTCGATCCGCTCTGCGCTGAATGCGGTCAAGTGGAAGGAGCTGGCACTGGGGCCTGCCCAGAGATGGGGACAGTATTCCATGTGAGGCCGAACCTGCGCCTTGTAAAGTTGCAGGCGGTGTGCCGGCATGAAATACTGCCCCGCTCTACTGAGCACGCCAAGCTTTTTAGAGGCAAATTTTGCCTTCTCTTCCAAGTGACCACGAAACTGCACGTCACTCGATATGTCAACGCCGAGGATTCCGATACTGGCTGAGGCAACAAGGGGAGTGCCTTGAAACTGAGGTGATACGACAAAGGGGTTCCTTTTAGCGGTAAACGCGCAAACTTGTGTCTTCTGGGGATTGAACTGGACTAGATTTAGTCGCCCCCAATCCGAGACTTTGTCCAACAAAGTCTCGACTTCAGACACAAGTTTGTTCCGGTACTCGGCGACGTTTTCCCGAGAAATATTGGCATGGCCGGTGTATAGAGCATCACCAGTGCTGTCATCCGCATAGCAATGAATGTTACTGGTTTGCAACATATCATTGATATGCAGAAGAAACAGCGTTGGTGATAGCACGCAGCCTTGTGGAACACCAGCGTTAATAGGCTTGTAATCGGAGCACGCACCGTCTACTACGACCTTGATGCTCCGATCAGCCAGAAAACTGGTGATCCAATTGCACAATTTCTCGGGAAGCCCATAGGAAGGAAGCTTCGAAAGAAGCGCTTTGTGCCAGACCCGATCGAAGGCCTTCGCTATGTCCAAACTAACGGCCAATGCCTCCCCCTTGGACTTGATCGCCTGCGCCCATCTATGTGTTAGGTAAACAAGAAGATCACCAGCTGAGCGACCCCGACGGAAACCGTACTGGCAGTCACTAATCAGCTGGTGCTCCTCAAGGTACCGCATGAGCTGGCAGTTAATAATTGACTCCATTATTTTCGAGAACAACGAGGTGATGGCGATAGGCCTGTAATTGGACGGATCAGAGCGGTTACCTTTTTTAGGGATCGGGTGCACGAAAGCTGTCTTCCATGAATTCGGGACAACGCCTAGGGAGTAGGAGTACCGAAAAAGACGCGTTAGAACCGGTGCCAACTCTGGAGCGCACGTCCTCAGCACAATTGGCGGGATTCCATCAGGCCCACTCGACTTGTGGATGTCCAGGGAGAGGAGTGCTTTGCGTAATTGTTCATGTTGCTAAAAAAGACCCAAGAAAAGGCTCTAACCAGATTAAAAATGAAGTTTTTTCGCCTGATGACACGAGAAACATCTCGTCAAGACTGATACGCCGAAGATTAGTGGAAGCTAAATTGTTTGGAAGAATCTCTCGAAAGGTACCGTTCTTACCAAGCAAAACCGAGAGAAGCGATTATTATTCGCTAAAAAATATGTTAATTGGACGGTACGAGAATGGAAAAAAGTGTTATTTTCAGATGAAACAAAAATAAATATGGTAAATTCCGATGGAAAGCGCTATGTTAGACATCCTGTAAACAATGCTTTTAATTATAAATACACAAGGAGTATAGTCAAGCATGGTGGCGGTAACATTAAAGTTTGGGGGTATTTCTCCGGATGTGGAGATGGACCCGTTCGGAAGATTGAAGGTACAATGGATCAATGGCAATACAAAAATATCTTAGAGCACACAATGATTCCCTACTCGGACGATCATTTGCCTGTAACCTGGATCTTTCAGCATGACAATGACCCTAAACACACGGCCAATAGCGTCAAATGTTTCCTTAGTGAACAGCGTATATCCGTTTTAGACTAGCCAGCAAATAGTCCGGAGTTAAACCCGATAGAAAATCTCTGGTATATTGTTAAAAAGAAAGTCTCAAACAAACGTAACACCAGTCAAAACGAACTATATGAAGCATTTGTTGAAGCATGGAATTCAATCCCCCTAGAAGAATGTATGAAATTGATTGAATCAATGCCACGTCGTTGCAGTGCTGTTATTGAAAATAAGGGATACGCCACTAAATATTATATTACTAATACTTAAAAAAATATTGTTTTTTATACTTTTTTGTCGTTGTTTCTAATTAGTTGACCATTATTGTTTATACCTTAAAATTGATTTAAATGTTTGTCCGTAATGTAATATTGAAACTGCACTTGTGTAATGGGATTTATATTGTTTTTCTAATAAATGATAAATCTTTGAACATATTGTTGTCCTATTTATTGTTTAATTTCAAAATAAAAACGATTGCGGTGAAGTATCTTACATAATGTCAAGGACCGTTGGTAGTGTTTCTAATTATACGACCACCACTGTATATGTGTATATATATATTATCCAACTAAAATATATGCGTGCGTGCGTGCGTGTGTGGGTGTGTGTGTGTGCGTGCGTGCGTGCGTGCGTGCGTGCGTGGACTTCCCGCATCTCTTACTAAGTCATCACTCTAATGTCATCCTGTGTTAATGATAAGTAGTGTTCAAAAAATATGCATAAAACAGATTGTTTAAGCTGTAAAATAACTCATTTAAAACACTGAAAATTTGCGTGAAAAAAATCATGTGAAGGAACCGATAGGTGGCGATGTGATCGATTTATTAATAAATTTTATAATAACACTGTAAAAGTCCGCGGTAAATTCGAAATGAAACTCGTCGCATCCTTTATGGAAAGGGCAGAACAACATCTGCCGGGCTAGCTATTATAGTATCATGTAAAAGTAAAAACATACCTATTACTGCTGGGCACACTCCTGTCATTTCTGAAAGGCGGGGAAAAGCTTTTTAGTATCCTTCTGGAAAACAGTTACCCCCTCTTTAGGGGTTTGTCTTGTATCGCTTTACACTCATAAATCACACATGGACAACTAGTAGCCAAATGCTTCGCCAACATTTTTCTTATGTTTTTAGATATGATGTAGAGTCGAAACTTGGAAACAAACTGGAAATAAGAAATGTGAGTGAAGAATCAAACGCTAAAGGTATAAATCAAATAATTTGTGCTATAGAAAATATATTTTTTATGTGAGATAATACATTTTTTATTACTTTTAGTTGAAAAGCCGCTAACTGCAGAGCAACCTAGTACAAGCAATAAAGAAGAAAATAAAAAGACAACAGGTGAGGAAACAATAAATTCAAAGACTGTAACTCATCACAGATCTTCAGCTGAAACGATTGTTATCGATCCTTGTTATGAAACTGCTGAAGATATTCAAAGAGACTTAGAATCACCAAAACAGGAAAAAGAAAACGAGAAAGAAAAGGGTGATAAATCGCCTGCCAAATCATTGCGCGATTTCATTACTTATTCGGAGCCATTGACACCTATGCTTCAAGAAGTGATTGAGGATTTTGCAACTGACGAAGAACGCGAAGGGTCGGATACGGAAACACGAATGGAGGTTACTGAAGACGTGAACACTGATAAAAATCCAAAAAATTCAAATGGCCATATGTCTGATGCACCTGTTGAAATAAGTTCGGAGGCTGATGACATGAGTATCAATGAAGATATGCAAAAGGAACCTCGGGAAGTTGACAAAAAACAACCCGCTAAAGAAATGTCAAATAAAAACATAAAAGAATTAGAAGAAAGTGTAAAAATATCAAATAGTAAAACTGAAATATCCGCTCAGGAACTCATAGAATTTGAAGATACAGAATTAATTCAAAATAATAAAAACGAACCAACTGGAAAACATGTTCTTGATAATAAAGAAAACAAAAACTCAAAGGAAATTGTCCCCACCAACAATGATCCTGGAAACATCGCAAATAATACTAGCGAGGACAATGTGGAAAGGGTTATTAAAAATAATGGAGAAAAAGCTATATCATCCCAAATGACATGTAGCCAGAATGATTCCAGTACCACAGTTGATACCTTACTTCCAAATAATCAAGAGGAGTTAAATATTGAACCTGTGGCAGCAGTATCTAATTCTATAAAGGAAACTACTAGTAAAGATTCCCAACCAAAAAAATTAACATTAAATAAAAATTCTGACAAATATCCAAAAAAACGTGCCAATTCTCAAGAACCAATTGTATCAAAGAAGAAAAGACAACTAATAAATGAAAGTTCTAAGAAAATATCGGTATCTGACACTGATGCTGGAATAAAACAAAATGCTAAGCTGAAAACAGATAAGGCTATGCTTTTAGCTAGTCACAAACAAAAAGTAAATATGTTGCAAAGTTCTAGTAGGGAGAATAAAAAAGTTGACTCTTTAAAACAGAATGTGAAAGACTCACAAAAGTAACAGAAGAGAATATAGATGAGAACTGTAAGAAAGAAACCAACAAAGGTAAAGATCAAGAAATGCATGTTGATAACAGTAAAAATGATGTCATCAATTCCAGTGTTGAAAACCCATGTTTAAAGAGTGTTAGTCTATATGATGAGCAATTTACTTCAATGAAATATTCTGACTCCAGCGATGTAGCTACCACCAACAAAAATATTCACCAAGAATCAAAAGGCGATAACAAGAACAGTTCCGATGGTAATGACGTAATAGCGTTAAAATCAAATTCAGAAACCGATAATAATGAGATTAGAAAAAAGAAGAAAGGCACGCCTGTTGGCCATGTTGTGCATAAATCAGAAAGGGAAAAGGCTTTAGCAAATGTATTTGGATTTTCTAGCGGTAAGTTTAGAATCCGCGGCCTGGCATGCATCTGTATAATTATTTTATGAGATAAATTACGATTATACACTTATGTTTGATAAAATTTCAGTATTTGCAAGATAGCTTAAGAACTGCCGAAATAAGTGTCACCTTGGCCTTAAATTTTGTTGGTACATGTTTCTATTTACAACTATTTATTGTAAAGTATTTTTTTCAAAAGATTTCGAATACAGATACAATCTTGATCAAAAGGCAGCTTGCAATGGTACGAAATATTTTTGTGCGGGATCACTATCATCAAATCCCTTTTAAGTAGTATTTTAGTCCATTTATATGTAATATTCTTTTTAGTAGTTGATTTTTCTTTAACTTTTGAGACTTGAACGAAAGGCCCATGGTTAATAAGATACTGAACTTAAAAATTAAACTCAATAAAAGGAAATATGCTACTGGAATAAGTTATCTTTTTTTTGCTTTCCCTTATTTTTAAGAGTTATGAATTACATAAGACGGAACAATGTAATTTGTGAGTTAGGTGATAATATAGGCCTATATTTTTAAGGTGCCGTAGCAAGCAGTCGTAAAAGGCGTTATAGCTATCAGAACAGATCTATGAGGCGACAATCACAGTAAGTGTTTTTCCTGTTTCCTATATTAGGTTGTATATCAAATTTGAGTCATTTCTTGTACTTTAATTTGAGTTGATAGTTTTTTAATCTTTATAAGAAACAGAATTGAGTGCATTAAACAGAATTATGCATGATTTATTACCCTTAACCTTGATTATTAATTGAGTGCTAGCTGTTCCCATCGACTTCATCCGCGTGGAATTTATTACGATTGGATTTTATGGGTTTTAACTATTTGCGCGGAACCCTAATTCTTATTCTAAAATAAAAATAGCCTATGTTAGTTTTTATAACACCAGCTATCTGCCAGTGAAAGCCCCGTCAAAATAGGTCCAGCCATTTCGCAGATTAGCCGGAACAAACAGACAGATAGACAAAAAATTTAAAAATAGTTTTTTTTTTAAAGTACCGTATGTACTTTCATATGCATTTAGTAAAAACCCGTTATTTTGACATTACAAACAGACACTTCAATTTAATTTATTTGTATAGATAAATAATTAATAAAATTAGAGATTAATATAAAACAACAAATTTATGTCTTGTATGGTTGTAAAATTTCTAATGCCTAAAATATTTTTACTTAATCTCTTTTCCAATATTTTTAAGACATGATGGATCGTAATCCACCACGATAATTATAATGAAAGCGGTATAATTATCGTGGTGGTGATTTAATATGAAAAGGAAGAGAAATTAAAAAGAAAATATTTTTTTCTTAATTGTTAATTTTGTTGCAGCACTAAAATCAGCTCCGAGTCAAGCGAATGGACATCTGAGACAGATTCGGAATTTATTTCTCCACCGCGTGGGAGACGAAATAGACATACCAAGAAATATTTGTAAGTTGCATTATTAAATTAAAGAAGAGTTTGTAATAACTTTCGATTATAACTCAGTAATAGTTTTAATTTCTTAACTGGCAGATATGTACCTAGTTTTAGTGCAAGCAAGAATACACTAATTTGAGGATTCCTACCTGCATAATAACAATAATAAATAATGTCTTCCAGACCGAATTTCGGCCATGGCGGCCAGTCTCAACGTAAACTAGCCACACAGGACAGGATTATAGTGCCCAAGTGTATGCGCAAGCATAGGTGCACTCTTTATTCCCTCACTCTCATATTCTGATAGGACGGTAACTCGACATGAATGAAGAGAGATCAGGCGCAGGATCAACAGCTTTACGTGCTTTCCGAGGCACAGGGGTGTAACACCGCCAACTTCATAACTCCGGGCTACTACTGAGAATTTCTTGACAGAAAAACCCTATAACTGAATTTGACCCGACCCGGACCTCATGATTAGCAATCGCGTGTACAACCACTAGACCAACGAGGCAGTTACTGTGTGCATAATAAACATTGTTACGACGGTCAGTTCCATGTTGTATCACGTTTACGCGATAAATTTCCCGAAATTATGCATTCAGGTAGAAATTACTACGATCAGTCTTTATGTCGAAACAATAAGGTTCAATGTGCCTGTCGAGTCAAAATGTGTAGCGTACCTTTCCTCCTTTGTCACTATTGTTAATCATGTTTTTTGTAGCATTTTCGCACTGAAAGAGGGAATGCTTGAATGAATAAAATTGATCTAGACTAGACTACTCTTCTGTCATTGGGTATATATCGGAAAATTAATTATTTCGGGAACGCGATAGTGGACTCTAACTTCAGAAAGCACCCTTAAAGCAAAGAATTTAACGTTTTTGGACCACGTATACATTACACATGCGGTGTGTGCGTGCGTGCGTGTGTGCGTGCGTGTGCGTGCGTGTGTGTGCGTATCTGCGTGCGCGTGCGTGTGTGTGGGGGTGGGGGAATTACATTAACACCCACACCTAATCGACATTTTAGATTTACTCACCCTGCTCCCAACAACATAATCTATTCATAATTTATACAACACTGGGGATAGACTTAAATACAATTGTTAGAGCCCGTTCTCTATCATAATATAATTTCAAACGTAATCTGTCGTAATGAATGGTTGGAAATTCGGATACCTAAACTTCATGTCGACGCAAGTCATTTAAACATGATTACACCCTGGAATCTTAAATCCTTATACAATTAATAATAATAATAAATTTCCTTTCAAGTAAATTCGCATCTGAATTTCCGATTTCATAATCTTTGAGTTTTTTGATAGCCACTAGCATATTCTAGCAAGACAAAGGATCGCTTATTATATACCTACATGCCGAAAATAAATAAGACTCTCTCTAGACTCATATGAATACCATATGGCCAAATACTCAAACGCTACTCAATTTTAAGATGTCGTTAAGTCTCGTAGTGTCACAGACACTTTGACTTAAAGTGATAGAGACAGCACGAGAATAACGGCATCTTAAAATTGAGCAACGTTTGTGTATTACTCGAATATTTTATTTAAAATATAAAATATTCGAGAATATTCTATTTAAAATATAAAATATTCGAGTTTGCTATAGTTTCTTCATTCAATCATCGTAAACAATTTTTAATTAACTCATAAACTTTATTTTGTCGAATTTAACTCAATAATGACAAATCTTTATTAGCTAGGTATTTTACATAGAATATGGATATCAATCAAGTAATCAAACACAATTTTTTGTTTTACAGAAAACCAAAGTCTGCAAGAATTTTATCTTTGGAAGAAGAGGGCGGTTTATTTGTGATGTATGGAAAGAAAATATATCCTGTGGTGAAGGATGGAAAAATAGTGAAAAATTACGTCACTTATTCACCGGAGCGTAAGTATTGCAGCAGATTTCATCTTCATCGTTATTGCAGCCCATCACAGGTCGGCTTCGGGTTGGCCGTCCCCACAAACTCATTCTCCCGCCATTACACAATTTACTCAAAGAGCGCTCTACACTGCCTGCACCTTTCGGGAAAACGAGGCTTATATTCAAGAATGAAGCACATTTCTGTTTATTGTCGATTCTTCGAACTATTTGGTCAGCTAATTGCCACTAAGTTTCCGATCCGTTAAATTTTGTGAGTGACTCTGGTTATACTGCAGATACTTTTTTTTATAAAAGCTGATGGTAAGTGGCTACTGTACGGAACTTCAAATAAGGAAGGTTGCAGATATGTTGTCACCTCAGAAGACTGGAATGTCTGATAACCTGCAAATATATTGGAGATACTTATCTCTTCAGAACAGAACACTGCAGGCACTGCTATTGGCTGCAGAAATCTATACATCTATACAAATAAATAAAATTGAAGTGGCTGTTTGTAATGTCAGAATAATAGCTTGTTACTTCTCCTAATCTCTTCTCTTCCTAATCTCCGAAAATACTGAACCGATTTTGACGAGAATTTCACAATAGCTAATGTTATAAGGAGTAGGCTACTTTTATTTTAGAAAAAGAATTATGGTTCTGCGCACAAAATTAAAACCCATGAAATTCAATCGCAAAAAATTTCACGCGGACGAAGACGCGGGGAACAGCTAGTAGTTAATAAGAGTGGTACCTACTCAAACGAACTCCTAGGCAGAAAAAGAGTCCTTCCACCTACTATCATTAACAACGAAGATTCCTTCATACTGAGTTATTCCAAGCATAAATCGCTCCACAGCTCCCTGTGTAACTTCTAGCTTCTTTAAGGTTTTCGCACATTATAACAACTCACCGGCGACTCGACTCTATGCTAGACATTGAAATTTAAGCCCTGTATCATATGTTCAAGGTTCAATTTCAAAAAATGATTATAAAGTAGTGTACAACGAGTGGCCTACGCATCGTACACTAGAGGTCAACCCCGACACGTTTGTCACGCAATGACCATACGTCGTCCACGCAACGACCAAACGTTGTCCACGTAACGACTATGCGTTTGCGACTGACGCGTGACGGGCAACCATTTGCCAGCCCACCCGTCCGCCCCGTGCCTTCCCCCCGCCCGCCATCATTCACTATAGAATCGAAGGACGGAGTGCACGTTGGCGGTACACGGTGATAATTTTTCGAAAATCATGCTGAAAGAAAAGTTGATAGAAGAAGTGCGAAAATATCCGCTACTATACGACCTTCGTGATCCGAAATATAGTGACGTACATAAGAAGGAAAAGGCATGGAATGAAATCGCTATTGTATTGTCGCAACCAGGTAAGAATTTTTTTTTTTGAGTTATTGATTTTGCCATAATCTACAGAAATTCAGCTATCGAACAAATAAATATGTGTGATTCTAATAGATATTAATAATAATGTTAAAACTTATAAGTCATTTCATTAAAGTACATTGTTGAGAAAATTTAATTCAACCTGTTACATCCAAAAGTAGGTATGTTATTGTACAGTTAACAGTACCTACGATTTTCTCTGGACACTCGAAAAATCTTGGTTTATCGTAAAAATTAGTTTTTTCACATACAGTAATATAAAATCCCAGAATTTACTGATATAAAATATTAAATCTACGTCATATATATTTTTTTTTAGTTTGGGTTTCTGTATGTTATAATAAAGTGCCTTACGTTTATTTAATATAGGTAATCAGTAATAAAATCCCAGCTTAGTATAGAAACTTGTTTAATATTCTTAATAAGCCAATAATATTATAACCAACTTCTTACGATTATTACATATTAATTATACATGATCTATATTAAATGCTGCCACGGAACTCGTCCTTCGGGAGATTGAAAATAAGTTGCAAACATATCACGAGTTTCAAAAGCAGATGCCGAAGATTCACTTATATCTTCTGGAATTGTACTTAGATTACTTAGTAATCTCTGTTCATCATCATTATTGGCCGAACTCTGCCTTGTGTTGACTTCATCATCGGATGTTATATTATAACACCGCATGACATTGTGTAAAATACACGTCGCAAAGACCACAATATCAACATATTTTGGGTGTAAATGCAAATTCTTATTATAAATTCCAAATTTTTGATATAAGATGCCGAACGCGTTTTCAACTACTCTGCGAGCTCGCGATAAGCGATTATTGTATATTCTTTCCTTTTCTGAAATGCCACTTGAACGTGGATATGGTCGCAATAAATTCCTTTTTAAAGGAAACGCTTCGTCGGCTACAAAAACATGTGGCATTATTATTTCAGTACCAGGTAATGGTGTGTCAGTTGGAATATTAAATGTATTCATTTCAATCGCTCTTCCTAATCTTGACGATGCCAAAATTCCGCCATCACTATTCTTGCCATAGGCCCCTATATCGACAGCTATAAATCTGTATTTATCATCGACGACAGCCATGAGGACGATAGAAGTGTTTTATAATTAAAAATAGCGAGCCGCTGCTAGGAGGAGCAATTATGTTTACATGTTTGCCGTCGATGGCACCTATACAGTTTGGAAAATTCCATTTTTATTGAAACCATCTGCGATTCTTTTCAGTCTTCGGTAGTAGGTGTGGGTATGAACTTCCCTTCATTGTATTTATAATCGCATTGCACATCTTTTAATATCGACCGGATGGTACTTTCGCCTAACCGAAAGCTTGAACTCATAGTCCTAAATGAACAGCCACTAATCAAGTACCTGAAACAACCAATTTTTCTTTATATTTATATTATTTTGTTACAGCGTCAGAATGTAAGAAGATATGGCAAAACTTAAGGAATATCATAGAAGAGCCATTAAAAGAAAGCAACTAAAAGTGGTCAGAGTGCTAATACTAATAAAAATGGCAATATGAAACTGAAATGTCTTTTTTATTACCACATTATAAAGAACGGTCTACAGTGACGTCAGTGGACAACACAGATGATGGTGATGATGAAAATAGCTTATCTGCTGCGGAAATTCTTGCCAATGTGACTAATAATGAAGAATCTCAAGACTCGTCAATTATCTCGGAGCGTCCTGAATCTTCGGTGTCTATGTACGATTCATCTAGATCAGTGTTTCCTGACATTCCAAAAACGACAAAACGAAAGAAATTGCAAGAAACAAGTGCATCGGCGGTTTTAATGGAATATTTATTAAAAAAAAAACGATGAAGATGGAAAGCAGAATGACGAAATGGATAAATTTTTTTTAAGTATTTCTAGCACAGTAAAAAAATTATCTACCTATAATCAAGCACTTTTAAAGTCAAGAATTTTTAATTTAGTTTCGGAAGCTGAAATACAAGAACTGCAAAATAATCGAAACTGTTACTATGATGATTTTTTTGCACCAGGAACTTCTGGCTACACAACTCAAAACCTAAATGCAGGTACTACCGGTAGTAGCACCGCTAGCACCCAACAGCAAAATACAACGCCTATGGAAGAATCGAGGGTTGATGGTTCTTCTTAACACAATTAAAGTAAAATTGCTTTGCTTTGATTTATCCTTTAACTTGATATATAAATAAATACATATAAATTATAAAAAAGTTTCTTATTGCTTACCTTAATGTCACTGCCAGCTTTTCTTCCGGTGATACAGCTTCTCTAAATCGCGTGTTTCTTTTGTAGATGTCGTCCTCAATAATATTAAGTATATAATAAAACAAGTATCTCGGCATACGGAAATAGATATAGAATTTTTCTTCGTCATCTAGCAGACGTTTCCGGATATTCCAATATTCCCCTTCTGATTTCCTTTGTCGCAACAAATCATGTACCCAATATCTTCTTTTCCTGCTGTTTCGTTCATTTTCATTATCAAATATAATAGCTATAATCGCCAGTTCACTGAATGTAAAGTTCGACATTTCATAAGCAACACGACTTCTTTGGACAAAATTTAACCGAAAACTGAGGTTAGACGAGTTGTCTGTTGAATAACCCACTCGTTGGCACCGCGTTGGCCACTCCTTGACACCGCGTTGTCCACTAGTGACCATTGGGTGGATCAACTAGTTGACTACTCATCGAGAGTGTGAGTAGAGTTGCTGCCGCGTTGGCGTGGAGTTGTTATAATGTGCGAAGACCCTTATACAACCAGCAGTGAAGGATAACGCATAAACAGTTTTATAAATAGAAAAAATAAATATGTAATTTTATATACTTCTTCTTTCTTTTTTTTGTTTAAGTGTAGGTCGTCCCCCCACTAGATGGAGTGACGACCTGGTAAGACATGCAGGAAGTCGATAGATGCAGGTGGCTCAGGACCGTGCTTTGTGACATTCCTTGGGGGAGGCCTATGTTCAGCAGTGGACTTGTGAAGGGCTGTAATGATGATGATGAAATATACTTCTTTATTTAGAATTAATATAGTTATATTATTATTATATATTATTTAGAACTAGCTGGTACCCGGCGTGTTGCTGCCGCACAAGAAATAATTGTGAATATGTAGTTTTAAATTTGGAAGTGTTGTATTGTTTAATTAGGAAGGATAATACATTCATTGAATGATATATAACTTTCAAATAAATTTGGTTGTACGATACACGCGCCACCTAGTGTAAGGTAATTGTACTATGCCTATAACCTTCGCGCAAGTGCAAGCAATAAGTTGACTAAGTTTTACCGCAATCTGATCAACGGTATGGCAGCGCATAAAATACGAACAAACAAAAATAAATTTTAATATATTAGATTATTATTATATATTATTTAGAATTAATAGCTTTTACCCGTGTGGAGGTCGGAAAACGACTTCATTTCGAGAAATCACAGCCAATTTGTTATTCCAAGACCTAAGACAGCATAAATAAAGACAGCGGCTCCGTGGCGCAGTGGCTTAGCAATTAGTTGCAGCACTGGGGACCGCGGTTTCGAATCCCGCACGGAACAAGTATTTGTATGGCCTACAAATAATTATTCCGGGTCTGGATTTTTGTCCTTGTGAAATTTATGTATGTAAACTGTCCCAACGATACAAGGGAAAATTTAAAAAATTAGGAGAATTACGCTCCAGATCTGTCCTACAGGAACCGTGCATTTTTCTGGGATAAAAAGTAACCTGTCACTCACTGAACGAAAACTATCCCTAAGTAAATGATGTTGATCCGTTGTTCCGTTGCTGCTTGAAAGAAGAATAAACACACTTTTGCATTTATATTATTATTAGAGATAAAAAAAACTACTTCTCACTTTACAATATCTTATATTAGGTTTATCTATAAAATTAATATTAGTGAACATTATTTTATTGCAGGTGATTCGGAGGATGAACAAGAATCCTATTGGAAGCTCAAGTATATAGAGGAAAAGAAACGTACATCGAAATTGACAAAGTAATATTCCACCTTTTTATTATGATTATTATTGTTATTAGTGTGGTGTAAGATTGACTACATGCTCTATGGACCACAGTATCCACTTGACATCAGCTGGACTGTGTACTCGTGTGTCACCTTTATTCTATAATAAAAAAAAACTCATCAATCCTATCATCAGAATATTATTAAACACTAGCTGTGCCCGCGGCGTAGCTCGCGTATATAGTTTTTACTTAAAGAATTTGACGTTTAGGTAAGAGAATATTAAACGATTTATATCATTACTGTATCAATATGTGGTAACAAAATAAATCGTTATCCTCAAAGTTCTAAGTCGTTTATGATAGAGCTTCTGTGTAAACGGATTTACAAGTAGACTTAGTCGGGGCGTACACAAAAAGGTTTCGGGGGTTACTAACGCGGGAAAAAGCAACATAGAGTTGGCCATGTGTAAAACAGTCAGTACTGAGGTCTACTCCTGCAACGCGTAAAGTTTGACCTTGCTCTTTATTTACTGTCATCGCATAACTGACTGACTGGGAACTGAACACGACACGCTTAAAACTGAAAGGAAAGTTATTTGGCATAAGAGGGATTCTAGGTATAAAAACAATATCACGACATTTTGTTGCAATTTTATTACTTTTAGTCGAGTTTCGTTACATAGCTAAGGTGCACGTGAATCTTTTCAGTGAGTCTCAATACGATTCACCAGCGAAAAATCTTAACACCGCCATTCCGAAAAGGTTGTAATTTGTACAACGCCATCTTCATCTTCATCTTCTTTGTGAGAAAACATTTTTTTAATTTGAGGAAAACATATTTTTTATTTACTGTGTTTTAAGTATAAATATATTATTATAGAACGTTTTTTTACACACAAAACTTTTTATTACTATTTCTGAGATTTTATGGCGCCATTGAACAAATTCGAACCTACATTTCAAAATAATAATCATAACTTTCGATAGAATTAACCAATTTTAATAAAACAAAGATTAAATGTAACTCGAAGATACGCTTTATGATTTTCTTAGCAATTGTGATGCGTTCATAAACAAACAGACAGACATACAGACAATTATAAAAATGTACTTATTTAATTATTTTCAGTTCCCATAATGAATTTAGTCACAAATGTACTATACAATGTACAGAAACAGACACATGTTATCACCATTTTTATTATATGTATAGATTTAAAGAGAGATGGCGCTATTAACGTCAATTGTAAAAATAAAAGAGATTAATTGACGCGATTGATACATTATATAAAACATAAAAGAACTTATAAATCAGTGCCTGTATAGTAAGCAACAAAGAAAGTTTGATCCTTGCCGAAACCCACGAAATTGTTAATAGCTCTTTTAAAATTTGATTTACCACATAGAGTATTCGTCGGTTAAGAATAAATGAGTTTGTCAACACGCAGTAGGGCAGCGAGTAATATAAAGATTAGCAGCAAATATGAAAACTCATCTACAGGAAAAAACCACAACCCGCCTTTTTGTATTACATTTGTAAATACTACCATCTATCGATGAAATTGGTTAACTATTGTACTTTAGATTTAGTTAATAAGGTTAATATATTTTTGTATATATTTATTACGTTCTTTAATACTTTTGTTTACTGCGTTTTAGATATAATTATATTATTATAGAACATTATTTTACATCATTTAATTATGATTTATGATATGATATTAGTTTAAAATGTACTTGATGACTCAACCAACGCCACCATTGAACAAATTCGTACCTATACTTCGTACCCATACTTCACAATATTTATCATAACTTTTGATGGAATGAACTGATTTTAATGAAATAAGGACTAAATGTAACACGAAGATACACTTTATAATTTCCTTAACGATTCTTATGATATAAATTAGTACTTTATACGTGATACGTTAACAAACAATTCTAAAAATGGTAGAAATGTATTTAATTGCTTAATTTTAGTACCTCTCAATCACTTTTATTACAAAAATATAAAATGTACAGACGTCTGCTATTTACATTTTTATTATATGTTATAGATGAATACACGTAAAGTTAGTTTTTTTCAATTGAAAGATGAATACTTCATTTTCCTACTATACATTTGGTACTTTATTATTGTTTTGAGAACACCTTGATTTAAAATTTATTAAAATTTATTTATAATAAATAAATTCTATCATTGATTTGTCGAAATTAACAGCTTCATTTCCACATTTCCCATACATTATTTACTATAGTCTTATTACCATAGGCATATGTATTTTTTTGTAGATTGCTAAGCCATACAACCGACGATGGTCCACAATCCAACGAAAAGGGTGTTACATCTGATGCAACGAAGCCTAGTCCGCCTAAGTAAGTGTGTAATTTAATTTGTATTCTATAATTTGCTGTATTTTTGTGCTAGTAATTAGCAAAATTTATGACTTATTAAAAAAATACTTTATTTATTACTTTAATACTATTAACATTACTAATGTTACCGTTAACCACTCTAAGTAATCTGGCTGCTTGTGTTAGGGGTGATTCACGACAGTACTCGAATGAAGGATTTGAAGCCAAAACTTTCCCAGTGCAGTCTGCACCCTTAACAATTAAGCTACTGTCACCTTAAAATAAGCCAACATTATTTGCAAAATGTCAACCTCCTGTGCACGTGGTTCAATCTGCTGATTTTCGAAATCTAACGACCGAATGATGGCGGGAATTACGTTCAAAAATGCCGATTCCAAATTTTACAGAATGGAGGCCGAGTTACATTATGATGGTATCGACTCCGTACTTACCAACCCACAATTTTCCAAGTTATGCTTACCAACTGGTGCATTTTTTAGAAGAGCGTGATGTGACGTGTACGACGTGTATCTTTACTAATATATCTCTTACATACTAGTCGTAGAAAGTTGATGAAACGAGAAGATGCGTAAGCGTTTAATTTCATAGTAAGCAAGTAACCATGATTTGATTACTAGTAAAACAATTGCAAAACATTTATCTCAATTTTAAGTGCTGGCTTACCACATGCCAAGCGTTGAAGGCAAACGTCGTTATTAAACATGCCTGTCCGGGGAATTAAACTATTTCTAGAACTCCTGCATACATACGTAATTAGACCTGTGTGTAGCAGTAAAACATATGACGGATGTTACTTTACCTTAATAGCATGGGTCATTGCATTAAAACATGTTAAATGATTTAAAAACTGACAACCCCAATGTTCGTTTCAGAACGCCCAAACTGATAACAGATGAAAGTGAATCAAAAGAAAAAAATTCTGGTATGTACTATAAAATACAATGTCATGGTGAAATTGAAGCTGTCATATACATTCCTTTTTTCGTTATTGTAGGACAAGAAGTAGTTTCGAAAGAACATTCGGATATTCCACATCCTGCCTCTACCATAGACAAGACATTAAAAATTAAAATTATGAGACAAAATGAGGTAAATATACATTTATGTATACAAGTGTAGAATTAATAGTGTCACTTAATAATATAATTTTAACATTAAATAATCAAGTTAGTAAATTTATATAATTTTAAAATATCTTCTAAATAAGTAAAATAATCCTAAATTTTTAGTCAGGTTGTTTACTTTCAAGCAGTACATCTATTGAATGTGCCCTACCTCTGTCAGCGAGACATGCTGAGTCCTTAACTGTTTTTCAGAAGCATGTACACAATCACTATCTAAATCTTTGAGTTCGTGACATTTATATGTATATAATATATTCGTAATTTCACGTTTTATATGTTATTTATTTTTATATATTATATGGATATACATATTTATTAATATTCCGTTTTTGCATCAACAAACCACCCAAAGTCCATCTAAAGGTTGTCTGTAAGAAATCGCTATTTATCTAAACATTTATTATTAACTATTATTTATTTATTATATAGTTTCTGACCTTCATAATATGGCACAAATAATCCGACCAGAAATCTAAGGTACTAATAGGCTTGGTACAATGTCGTTTAAGGTTATAATGTGACAGTTTAGGTGTTCTTTAGTTTAGGTTTATCTTTTCAGAATCATGATATTTACCAATAAACACAATTGTGAACTTGGAGAGTTGCACTTTCACCATTTGTAGCTGTTTTATTTCATTTGAGCTATATATTTAAATATATATCACTTCTATTAATCTATTGAATAACTTTAAAAAAGGTGGAAACAATTTTTTTATAGAAACTGTACAAGAATATGATTTTAAGATTTTTATAGTCAAATAATCATCTTATTTGTATATCTTTTAAATACTAAAAATGTAAATTAAAATGGACAGTCGACTAAGTTTCATAAGAGACAACAGAGAAAAACTAAAACAGAAGATAGGCAGCAGCATCTTCCTGATAACAACTCAAATTAACAAAAAAAAAAGAAGTTGCCAACAAACAACGAAGTTGTAAAGTCATCTCGATGTGGCAATCTATGGGAGAGGCACATAGATTGCCTGGATAGCAGTTGCCTTTTAAAGGCTGTAATGGATGGAGCCGGATGAATTGATGGATGAACAATCAACCAATTTGTGAAACCCTGCTTACTAAACATAGCAAATACTAATTATGTGATGTAATTATTTATTGATGAGAATGAATAAACTCGCGAATTTATTATTTATACCTTAGAGAAGTCCTTACTCTATGATTTTTACACAAGCATACAGAGTTAAAAATTGGTGGACTAGTATTTTATAAAGAATCGATTTTTTAAAACAACAATCCAGTAAATTATTCTTTTTATTAAATGTATTGCTTCATTCAAAGCAACTTCTACTCAAATAACTTAGTAATAATCAACTATGTTAGGTATATTTATATTAACCGTGTTTAATTAAATAACTTGAATTATCATAAATCAGTACAATACTGTGTTGCTAAATTTTGTTTGTAGTCAGCCAGTGAAACTAGTAAATGGACAATTTCGTTTGTATTGTTATTGGACTAAATTTTATAGAATGTATTGTGTAACAATTTAATAATTAAATAAAAGTAAAAATGATTACTGATAACCTTTAATTTTTAGGAGGTACAGTTAGAAGGCCACTGGTCACAAATTCATCCAGTCTTGGACCATGTGGTGCAAATATTTCATAAGGAGATGGAATCTAGAATCAGTGTTAGATCTACTCCCCAACCAGAGCAACGTAAGAGCGTATCCAGTGGGATATCCACGCCTGTTATTGCTGTCCCTATAGATCCAGGTATTTGTTTACCCTTTTTAATTATTTACACCACTTATTTACCATAGGTTTTTTAAGTACACTGCTCAAGAATGCGTCAAATTAAATCCATTTCAAAGAGTTCTATATCAACTATGCTGGGCAGGTATGTAGGCATAAACAGTACATTTTCGTATGTATTTCCTTATTCTCAAATGAGTCGTACTTTTATCATAATAAATTTAATATTGATAGACTGGTAAATCCTCAAGTGGAAGAGGCGCATGTCTAGCAGTGGACTGCTTTTGATGATTTGTTACTAAAAATTTACAGATTTGTTACAAAATGGGGATTAATAATCTGGTAACTAATTTTCAGAGGTGCATGAAAAAGTCAATAAATTGGAGACAGAAATATTTCAAGAAATCGAAGAGCGTGATAAACAAGAAAAACAAAGCGAGGAATTGCCAAAACCTGTACAAGAATCTAAAGTAACTAAGAGGTAAAGTGACTTAACTCAATGCTGTATACATTTGAATTGTATTATTTATTTTTAATGGTTGTACATTATATGTATACATGTCGTGTAGTGGCGGCATATGGCATATCATCTCATGGGTGTCGTAAGATCACGATAAGGTGAAGTAAGCGATAGATGGAAACTGAAACAGGAGATGGGCTGAAACATCTTCCTGCAAACTGTGACAACTGTGGCAATACGAGTTCTTAGTTAACCAGTAAACTTTTGATAGGCTGCAAAGTATAATTATGTGTATAATTGTATTTTCATATGATAAAAAAATCTATTGTCATTCATATTATATTTAATATAGTATATTATGTAATAAAGTGTACAATAATAATATAATAAAATTTATGAATTTATTTATTATTTTAAGGAGAGGAAGGCCGAGAAAAAGCATATCACAAAGTACAAGCAGGGCACAAAGTCCAGAAAAGAAACCAAATGTACCAATGGCATCTCCGAAATTGCAAATTGAAGAAAATGCTGAAAAATTGCCACCTGCTAAAATTGAAAATGAAACGGGTGCTTCTTTAACAAGAAGGACAAGGACTCCTAAAAAAGTGCTTCATGGTATATAAAATATCATACAATCTAATACACACAATATAATTTTTCTTTGCCTTATTCTTTGCTTCAGCGTAACTTATAAAATATCAACTAACTGAAAAAATATGAGAAATATTATTGATATACGTAATTTATTTAAAATTTCCTTTTTTAGAGAGCACCGAAAGAAATGATAATAACGTTATAAACACCAGAAACAAAAAGACCAAAGAACTTTCCGTAGTAGAAGCAGTAGAAGATGAAACCGATGTCCGATATAAATTCCCGTCTCCTCCGCCATCAGAAAAGAAGACCTATAGGAAATCTGGTGCCAATAAAACTCCAAAACAGCAAAAACTTATTAATAGCTAGTGAGTAGTGATCATTTTTAAAAAACAATGTTTTGACGTTTAATTAGCTCACAAATTGTTTTATGACTCTAATTTTACTAATTTCAAGGTTGTTTAGTTTTTAAATATCAAGGACTAAATTTTAATATTAAGTGAATGAATTTTCCTATTTTATTTTACGGTTATTTTATCCTACATATTTAAAGAACATACAAATTGTAAAAAATATTTCGGCAGATAAAAAATCATTTTTAATAATATTATTCTATACATTTACTTATTTTTTAATAAATATTAAGTAACTATACAGGGTTACTGGGAACTCGACAACTTTCTGGCAGGGTTTGATAGGGGAGTCAAAATGCTACAAATTTGACCCCCCATATGTATGGCCGAAAATGAACAGGTCTTGAGATATACAAATTTTAAAGATTTTCCAATAATCACCCAGAATTTCGTATTAAATTCTAAATAAAAATAAAACCTTTTTTTGTATGCTTTCTTTTATTTATTTTCTTGAAGCTTCAACCAAGCGTATACAATCATGAAAAGAACAAAAAGTATTCACAATAAAAAATATTAATTTTTCTCTTTTTTACACTATGTATCATAAAAAATTAATATGACATGAGACATAAAAATATTTTAAAAAACATGCCCATTTAATCAGCTATCCAAAAAGGTAATAATATCCCGGTGAAGACATTTATTCATAACGTACAGTCAAATCTAATGTGGGTAATTTCTCAACTTAAACAATTTTTTTACTAAGTTTTTTAAAGATTAAACATTGGTTACGGATACACGTGCTGATTCTTTTCCTAACTTCGGTTTTCGTTATTGTTGAATATATTGTAGCCCTAATGTGCTCTGCCGCATTTAAGATACGCCTTCGAAGTTCTTCAAGAGAATTCACTGGGATCACTTTGACTAAGTCCTTCATGTGACCCCAAACGTAGAAGTCTAGTGGCGTCAGATCAGGACTTCGTGCAGGCCACGGAATTGGCCGTCCCCTCCCAATCCACCTGTTTGGGTATTGGTTATTTAGCCGCTCTCGTACAAATAACCGGAAGTGAGCTGGACAGCCGTCATGCTGATAAATCAAATTACTTTTAATTTTATCTGGAACACCTACTAACAAGTTTTCCAAATAATTTCGCAAAAAGTTTTCGTAAATTTCTCCATTTAAATTTTGTGGCATAAAATAAAGCCCAATAAGCGCAGAAAATCTGCGCTGTGACCAGGGACTAATACCGATATTTCTCAAGGATCGATATCGGTTTATCGATATAAATACTGAAATTTAGGTATCGATTTATCGATATTGGTATCGATATTTGATTTCAGTACAAAAATATCGATACTTAGAGTCATTTTATCGGTATTGATACTGATACCAATATATGGATACAATAAAAATAAATCCCTCGTTCTCGCGTCTTATGTAACTCTCTAACATCAACGGTCATAGGTAAGGTACGCGGTCATACGTAAGTATTGCGTAAGTACGTTCTGTTCGCGTGTGTTCAAATTGTTCAACGCGTATTTCGATGAAATTAGGCACCTATACAAAGTTAACCCCCTTATTCATAAACATTTTTAAACACTTGATTAGTTAAATAGTGTTTTATTACAGCACCCATGGTCACGGGGGGGACTGACCATGGGTGCTGTAAAGCACCCGAAACGTCGGGAATCAAAAATCAGTAAAATTAAACGCGATAAAATCCGTAAAAATAGTTTTATTCAATGTGTAGTGTTCGCGTAAATATAAGAAATCATTAAGGGTCTCGCAAATGTCAGAATGAGACAAAACACTATTTAACTAATCAAGCATTTAATTTTTTTTCTGAATAAGTGGGTAAGTTTTCAAGCGTCTATTTATTTTTAAATAATTGATGTGATTCCTGTTCAAGCAAGTGATTATTCTTCAAGCAAGATGTCCGGTTTGTATCTTTAATTTATCTTTAACTAGCTTTTCGCCTGTAGCTTCATCGGCGTGAATAACAGTTATATCGCGTAACTTTTATCATCTCAAAGAAACTTTTTTTTTTCAGAATAAAAAGTAGGCCATGTCCTTCTCTGTATCCCTGAATATACTGGATGTTACAAAAAGGGTATATACATCCGAAGGGAGGTGAATCTACTCATGAAACTGAACAACTTTCCCAAAGAAAAGCATACTTATAAAAATCTGAAAAAAATTTCGATCACCCATACAAATTGTCTGGTCACGTGACCAATTTTGTCGGAATCGTCAATAAATCAATGAGGATCTTCGCCTTTAAAGCATAATTCTGAGGAACCAGTGGAACATGAGTGTGAAAATAAACTATCATCGGCGCAGCAAATTCCAAATTCCGTTTGCCCAGATTGCGTACAATGCCAAAAAGTGGACAAAAGAAATTATCATTTTTGCCAACTACTGATGACAGAGTTGCAATTTTTACACCCTTGTACGAGAACTGTTGCCTGTCGCCATATTTTAAAACTTCTAGATGGACTAAAAGGGAGCCATAGTAAGGACGATATAAAAGTCATCCACGTCAAACCTGGAAATCTTAATTAAAACAGTTAAGTGGTTAAGGAGTATTAAACACTTCAGGAATACTTCTGCAGTCGTACCGCTTAAGGATTTTAACAATTTGCGATCAACGGATATGTCAGACTATCCTTTACAGCTAGTATAAGTTAGAAAGGGATAGACTGTCATTGGCGTTGTCGCCAAAATGCTTACGCGCTACGACTGCTGAACATAACTTTTGAAGAGGCTAATTTCTAAAATAAAATTGTAAATGAAACAAAGTGTTTTAGTATATTTTGACATTTATTGGTACTATTCATCAATCTCGATCTCGAAATATTTGACAAAAATTCAGACCGTTAAACTGAGCAACTTTTTATTGAAATTTTCTTCTGAAATGAAAAAAAATCCAAGCAAAACATCCTAGTCAGCTGACAATTTTGTAAGGGAAGTCTAAGAATTATTTAATTTAAGAAAATGTTGATAAAACTATGCTAAGCTAAATAAAAATTTATGTACCTACTTATAATTACTTAAATTCGATAGATAAAAACATGATTGTATAAGGGGGTAAGGGACGGATTCCCGAAAATTGTTGATTTTGATTAATTCTGTTGATTTTTGAAGTTATACTTCTTTTGGGTCGTTTGAGAAAAATTATGAGAGTGAATTTTTTACGATGCGCGCGCATACCGACATATAAAAACGACACCATGAAGTTGTTACGATGCGCGCGCACACTGACTCCTCAAAGCGACAACTTCATTGGGTAACTGTCTCTCAAGTTTTCGTGGGAACTGATAACTATATTTAAGGTTACGCCAAAGAAGTATAACTTCCTACGTGCGTACATAAGTACACACACACGTTTTTTCAAAGAAAACGTATAATTAATAATTACTAATACTAAACGAATTGTTATTTTTGTTTTTTCTTATTTTCTTTAAAATTATGATTAGCAAAACTATCTGTTAATAAATAACAGAAATTTTCTGACAAATTATTTGCCTTCTTTTGTTAATTATTTTTGTTATGTATTTTATTATTCCGAATAAAGATAATATCTTCGATTAAATTGCTTTTTAAACTAAAACGGTACTTCGAAACTAGGAATTTCAAAGAAGAAAATAGCCGCTCCACGCTGACTTGAGAGTGGCTGGACAAGCTAAAACAATACATGCCAATTTGTAGAGACTAGGATAAGTGTTTTTTTCGACCCCCAGTGATTTAATATGTTTTCTGTCGACTTAAGAAGAGGTTCCTTAAGAAACATAGCAATTTCATCATCCCAGTTTCTGAATCAATGTGGGCGCATGTTATCAGTTCTTAGTCTTATAAGGTTCTGTATATCGCTTTGAGCCTCCCCATATTTTGTGCTAAGAAAATCTTCTAACTCAGCTCGAGCACTATCTGTTCTTGTTTGCGAATCAGACGTACATGAACAGAGATGCAAATTTTTAAAACCTTAATTTATTAAAATTTATTTTTTCATACTAATAGTTAGTGGGGCTTGAAATCCCCACCGGTGGGAAAGGCCTGTGGGGATTTCCGGAATACCCTTGTTCGACTATGTATTTCTTAAATAAATATTTTTGAAAACTTTTTCAACAATAACAAACCAAACGTATCATGCAACTTTAATTACTTAAAATTTAATATTTTAAGATTTCAAATATTCCATACAGTCATTTTAGGTACTACTTACAATGATTTTATATAAAAAAAATTGGCATTTCTTAAAAGTATTTCATACATGGTGAACAATTATTGACATAATTGTTTTATTGACATTATTGTTATATTATTGACATATTGAGTCGGTGAATCAGTCAGTGAGTATCATGCGATAGTTTTATAGTATAGTCATCGATCACTAATAAAAAAATAGATGCACAATCCCATACAAAAGTTCTCTAAAAACTGTCGCCAAATGTTTTGACGTAATTCTAGTTGAAATAAATATACATTAATGTAAATTCAACCTTAAATGCATTGCCTATTATTAAATTATTAAATATATTGCAAGTTGTATTGACAAAGCTACGTACAAAAAGCAATAAATTTTTATGACCGATGCTCGCTGGTCAACCTATAATAAAACAAATTCAACCTTACACGCATGGTTTAAAGTCAGAATTACAAAGTGCCAATAAAAGGCAATAAAACTTTACGACCGAGGCTCGTCGCTTGGACAAGGAGAGTGGTGGAGTGGAACTGCACAATTTTTTTTGTTGCTGTAATTTTAGTTTTATAATTTTGTTAAACTTCTTTTAAATAATTGGTCTACTTAATAAAGCATATTCTGTTCTATTCTATGGTGTATATGTGTAATGGTTATATTATTACCTGAATGTAAATATGCTTTTGGATAGGGCACCACTATCATTTAGTAATGAAAGTAATTGAAACAGTAATAATTATTTATTTATTCTTTATCTTGTGTGAAAAATTTAAAGATATTGCTTGACAAACAACTTAAATCTAAATTTAATAGTTACTAAATATGAAAAATAAGTACAGAAAGTTTTTGCAAAATCTAAGAATATTACTGTCCAAATTTTTGACATAATGTTCATATTTACAGATGTTAAAAAAACGGATAAGACTGAATAATTTTTATCCGTTTTTTTAACATCTGTAAATATGAACATTATACGGATAAGACTGAATAATTTCTTATCTTACATTTACGCGAACACTACTTTATTTAAAATTAAATCTATAAAATGATACTATAATATTTAGAGAAACAGTAAAGAAGTCTCATTAAACAAAAAAAAAAACAATCATACTTTAATAATAAAAAAATAAACAATAGCGTCGCCACAAATGGAACAGAATCAACGCATATACCTCGAACAATGACGACTTATTTTATTACGACTTAATTTAAAAAATTCTTTTACGATGATTTCTTGACAAAATATCAGTATTTACAATACAGTGATAACAATTAAATAATGTTAATATTAATACTTACCGAAAATATGAAATTCCATCCTTTTTTAGCGTCCTGGATGTGTGATTTTTACACTTTTTAAACGACCACTGAGGCATGTTTACCGTCGAAGCATTCGAATGCTACTGGATTAAAAGTGCACCCATATGTTCGAGTTGGTGCACATTCGGTTAGGCCATTTTTTGTCACTGATTGTGTATCTAGTTTTTTTATTAGTGATCGATGAGTATAGTGCAATAAAAATTTCTGAAGATTAGTGTATTCTTCGTATAAACCTACAAGAAATAATACAAAGTAAGGCCGGTTGGTAGGTATCAATTTTTTTTAAATAATCTTATAAAAAAACAATAACTAGGTAAGCGCTGATGCATTCACAACTCCGCTCGGGTACCGCCACCAGCCGATTTGTCGTCTTTCGTTTTCGTTTGTGCACCGATCACTCGCTCGCTCGACGCAGCGTTGCCGCTCCACGTGACACGTGCCGCGAAATCTAGCAACGTCGCGCAGCCATCATAAGTATCGATACCCGATATCGATATTTTTATACAGGTATAACACATATCAGTACCAAATACTGATAATTAATTGAGTTATCAATACTCATATCGATATTAATAGAGAAGTATCGGTATTTTCAAAATATCGATATCAGTCCCTGGCTGTGACGCTGTTTCTTTAAGTTTTTTTGGATTTCTGTCCACTTTGAGTGCCCAATAATGAAGATTATGGTAGTTTGTAATACCATCTCGGTCAAATTTGGACTCATCCGTCCATAGAATGTTTTTAAAAAAAATTTCTTCGTCTGCGTCGGCGTTCAGCATGAAACTATAAAACTGGAGTCTACTCGTTGGATCGCCCTAGTACAGCGTTTGTCCCGGTTGGTAATGGTACGGATGTCTGCCTGACAAAGCACCACCGACCGATATACCTTCCACCCTCCACTGGGTGCTACAATGTTCGTTGAGACGTTAGGGTCGTCAATAAAATGTTGCATAATTGTTTCTTCATCGTCAGCCGTAAAACGACGTGGTCTGCCAGTATCCACTTGATTTCTGTGAATAGTGCCGCTTTCACTTAATCGTCGATAGGTAGCTCCGAAGACAGAAACGTGGGGAAACCGACGATCAGGAAAGAGACGTAGATATTCTCTACGAGCCACAGCAGCGTTGCCGTCAGCAAAACCATAACAGTACATGATGTCGTCATATTCTTTATTAGAATATGACGCCATTTTAACTTAGACGCACAAAAACAGTAACAATGAACAGTCAATAACAGATAACGGTAACAGCAATGATAACAATAATGATAACGACTGAAAACAATAACAAATGAATTAACGTGATGAGAGTTTATTAGAAGGAAGTTTAAACACGTGCTTGCGCAGCGATAGTCGAAAGCAACTAACGAGTGTCGCTACGACTCGAAAAAATGGCCGTCTGCTTTATGAATAGTTGTCAACAACCAATCAGACCCCAATTGACTCAAAGTGTGCAAGTTCGTTCCTAAGAGCAATCATTCTTTGCCGTTCTCTACCTGCATTAAGTAAAAGACCCCCTTTTATTATTATATTCATTGACTTCACCGAGATATTATTACCTTTTTGGATAGCTGATTAAATGGGCATGTTTTTTAAAATATTTTTATGTCTCATGTCATAGTAATTTTTTGAAGTACGTAACATTTTATGATACATAAAGTGTAAAAAAAAGACTTTTTTTAATTGTGAATACTTTTCGTACTTTTTATGATTGTATTCGCTTGGTTGAAGCTTCAAGAAAATAAATAAACTTAAAAGAAAGCATACAAAAAAAGGTTTTATTTTTATTTAGAATTTAATACGAATATCTGGGTGATTATTGATTTTTTTTTAAATCCTGTTCGCAAGACCTGTTCATTTTCGGCCATACATATGGGGGGTCAAATTTTTAGCATTTTGACTCCCCGTATCACACCCTGCCAGGAAGTTGTCGAGTTCCCAGTAACCCTGTATATAGTCTATATAAATGTAATGATTAAAAGATAGCCAAATGAGCATTGTGGCGGCGCTGCGTTGCGGTGCTGCATTGCTATGATTTAAATCACGCGACAAAACAGTGTAAACAATAAAGCGCTAGATGTGGCACTAAAAGCGCTAAGTTGGAGATTTAGCCGCTCCGAAGTCGCATCGTGCTAATAATGTACATCGCACTGTGTCGGCCCGCGTAGTTTTATACATAAACCGCTGCAACGCACCGTGTACTGTAAGCTCTTAGATCATATAATATGTATTTTGTACTTTACTGTCCATTTATTTTCTTATATGCGAAACTACCTAATCGTAAAATCATTTTTATCAATAGAAGATTTTAGATAATGGAATGAACTCATGTGAAGTTCGTGTAATTTTTAGAATTAAGTACCCGTGTTATATAAGCATTGGTTAGGAGAGCTGAGAATGTCTCTTTATTTTTAACTTCATTGTATGTATGTCAATGGGAGCAGGTGTGTTATTAAGTCAAATAAAATAGTCTTAGAGTCAAATTTGTATTATTTTTTCCAAAATTAGCATGTGGACTTTATTCTGAAATGAAAAGTAGTTAATAATCAATATGATATTGCATTAATGATCATGTAAAAATGTGAACTGTGCCAATTAGTACTAAATCGCAGTGGAGCAGCGAGGTAGACTACATTTTAAAATATTTTTCATATAATTAAAAACAATTTAAGCTTTTTATGGTACATAATGCGGATTTAATTACTATTGTAGCTTGTGTCTATAATACAAATACATTAAAAATTATAATAAAAATTCAGTTTATTTTTTTAGTTAATAAGTACGTACAATGCATCTATTGATATCAACCTGCTTCCATTTATTATAGCATGCATGAAGCTGAGTAGCTTTCTAGTTCAAAGTTGATACTACATTTCTGAAAACAGTTCATGAGCTTTGCTGCTTGTCTGCATGCCGTAACATATTTTTTTTTTCGTATTTAACAGCACACACGAAAAGGTTGGAATATTCTCGTCGCCAATTAATGTATCGATTAACTCTGTAGAAAGCAGTCAGGGTTACCAGGATTCTGATATAAGCCCTTATAATATATGCCTTAGAAAGAAGAAAAAAGTTAGTATCACTTCTCTATACAAAAGAAAAAATTATCAAACGCGACAAAGTATACGTAGGAGAACGCAGTTAAAACTTGATGAAATGTCTGACCAATCCAGCAACTCATGCCCAGATTTTTGCTTTAAGTCGACGTCAATAAAAAATTCCAGTTTAAACACAGATGTGTATAGATCTGATTCCTATCAGTTGCTGATGCCAAAAGCGAGAAATTCTTTTAAACAACTAGCAAAAATAGATGAAATAAACCTGGACGATAAAGTAGATTCTGGGACAGTATTACAAGAACCTAACATAGAAATAGTTATAGATGATCTATTTAATTCTATAGGCAATACTAATAAGACTGAGTTAGGGCTTGGTGGTAATACTGATATTGAAAATTCTAGCAATGTATCATTACCTCCATCACCTGTTTTATCTATCGTAGAAAATATATCAATAAGCAAGAACGCCTTGAGTAGTGTAGAAGAACTAACTGAAAATGAAAGTTCTAATAGAGATCAAAAGAAAGAATATATTTGCAACGACTATAATATTACTGACGTAGATGTTACGATGCCTCTAATGGAACAAGACTGTGGGCTACAAACATATAAACAAAGTCTCCCAGAACCTAAATATGATTGCAATGCGAATAAGTCTGCGAGCATGACCGATTCTATTATAAACAAAATTTGTACAGTAAACATTGGAGATAACTTAACTTTATCAGATTCAATCACCCAAAAAATACGAAATTTGATTCTAGAGAGCGCTAAAAAATTAACAAAGAAATTTCAAGGGGTTGAGGTGGTTGATGACAATGACAATAAAATGGATGTAGATGCTGAAGAAATCAAAACAACTTATAAAGTAAGATCAAAAAAACGGTGTTCAACACCACGAAAACGTAAAGGCATGGGAAGAGTTAAGTCAAAGAAACCTGAATTTGAAACATTTGTTGAGGAAGAGCATGTAGAAACTTGTTCTCTAGGGGGAAGAAAGTCATGCCCACCTTTTATTCCTATGTCTAGTGCTATTGAATATATTATTCGTGATGAACACATTACCACAGACACAAAATTACCCAATTCGAAGGGCAGAAAGAAAAAAGACAATATTATTAAAGTGAAAATTCAAAGACCTAGAATGAAATGTGATGCGAGAAAAACAAATATAGAACAAACAACCCTGAATATGTGTGATAAATCCTTACATGCAGATAGTGGAATAAATGACACTGAATCAAGTATTATTTTCCAAGAATTTAATGACAGTATTGATCTCATTCATAACCATTCGGAAACTTGTCTGCAAGCCAATGAGTGTGTGGGTGACAGTGTAGAATTTATAGAGAGCAGTACAAAGTCTGTGATATCTTTAGACAGTAACTCTGCGCAATCAGTCGAAATGGAATTCGATGATAAATTAAATACTGAATGTCCCCAAAACATACCATGTGAACTGTTTATAAACAATACTCCGAATACATGTATAAGCAACGGTAAGTGCGCTAAAGATTACCTGAGTCACATTTTAATATAAATATATCAAATTAAACGTTACGCTTCTTCTAAAGCTTTATATTTATTTCATTTTAATAAAAACTTTCTCAGTTGCTATTAGAATGTGCAATGTGCAGTGTGCAATGCTGTTAACATCACTAATATTCCCTTTAACCAATTCAAATGCTTGTGTCAAGAGTGGTTCACGACAGCAGTCGAATGGCGGATTCGAACCCACTACTTAAGTTCGCGGTCTACACCCGACCATTAGGTTACCGTCGCTTCTAATTATCAATATCCTTTGATACTTACAGTTTTTTTTTATTTACGTTACAATATCATACACATAATTTATAAATAACATTATTAGATAAGTTGGACTTCTAAACGCAAAGATTGTGCATTTTTTTTTAATTTTGCTTATTATTTATAATTTACAGCCGATGAAATATTAAGTTCAAAAGATATGGAGAGTAATGTAGGCACGACGTATCACACACCACTGAATAGTGAAGGATCGCCTACTAGTCTTATGACTGAAGATTTATCTGATGACTTGCCGGTGGAAAGATCACGGCCTTCTAAATGGTATCTTTTATCCGAAGATGAAACTACGAATACAAATTTTTCTCTTCAAAAGTTCTCAAATAGCGACGTTAGTTATGGATCTAATCTTAATCAACTGTTTCCTATCACCTGTGCTGTACCGGATTTATCCACAATATCTGAAATGTCTAAAGAGAATGACACAAAGCCAATAGTATATTTAGATTGAAACACAAGAAATGATTTCCTTTCACAAAGTGTTTTTGATAGCAATTTTTAATAATTTTATATGGTAAATTTAAATAATTGTATTATGCATGTATCCTAAGAATTATTAATTAAAATATTATGTAGACTGTTTTCGTGTGATTTTTTAAGACAAATATTTATTTTTTATTGCATTCCTTAATCTAAAAAAATACAAAGGGCGGACTTAATGCCTTAAGGCATTCTCAACCAGTCAACCCATGGAGTGGAGAGAATTTGACGTAGGTGTAGCAATACAGAATAAAAACAAAATAAAAATGATAATTAACTACGTAATATATATGTAGAAAGGTCATTAGAATATAGAGAACTTAAATGGAAAGCTTTATTCCCACTTCAGCAGGGCTAGCATGGGCAGGAGACAATTTTATCCCCGGGGAAAGGAGAAAATGTTTATCCCCTCGCTTAGTTTTATCCACCCTTAGAGCATGGGCACACCGGTGGATATAATATCCACAGTAGATAAAATGGGAGATAGACTTAGACTTAGATAGATTTTTTTGTATGAATATAAACTTCAACCCACGTCCAATGAACTAGGATAAAATTGTCCCTTTCAAATGTCAAAAAAGCATAATTTTTCATCTTTCATTTGGCTCCATGCTACGGATGGGGGATATATGTCTACTCGTTATGTCAAACGGGGATATACTTCTCCCCGTTTGACATAACAAAATAATTTTATCTCTTGTCAGTGGATATAATCGGGGGATAAAATTTTTGTCCCGCGCCCATGCTAGCCGGGCTGATGAAGGATATTATTATGATGTATAGAGTCACATGACACAGAGGATGTAGTACTACTACCACCGGTTCGGATAAAATCTCTGTCCTGGGAAGAACCAGCAAGAAACCCAGCGGCACTTTTCTTTTAAATAAGGTTAATTTACAATATATTACTTAATACAAACTATAAATTGTACCGAGACTAATTTTGTAGTTAAGAATATTAATTCGTTTGCACGAATTAATTATCCAACGAGTCAAGGATAAGCTAGTAATGGAATACTACAAGCGCACCGTTTCACGCCATAGCCAAGACTGCCTTAACGTTTTATACACGCAAAACAAGTAGCTAAACACGGGCGCCACCGCAGGTGCTATGGCGCAGGTGTTGTTTACAAGAATTCTGTCTAGCAACATCGGCGCCGCCGCACGTGCAATGGCGCAGACACCGTCATATACATTTTACTAATAATATATAAAATATAATTCCTTTTTTAAATTCATTTGAAGTGGTTATGGTGAATGGATTTGTTTCCCTATGCCACTTATTAATCTACGACTAACCAAGAACTTTATATAAGAAATTCAAATTAAAAGCGCAGGTGAAATTTATTACAATTTTAATTACTTAAGAATTCAGGTACAATGCAAGGGTAAGCCCTAAAACTGAAGTTATTAAATGTTCGAAAGTATCAGCCTTTTATTCCAAAAATTTCTTATTAGAAATTACGTTTCGCACTTGACTATGCGCGAGCGCAGTGGGGGTCGAAGAAAGATGGCCGCTTAACTGAAGACAAAAGGGTCACGAGCGGCCATCTTACAATATTGCATAAGAACAAAAGGCGCACCAGCCGTCATACTGTTGCATCTTATTATATTATTAGTTGTTAATTGTTCTTCGATTGGTAGGTACACGTACGTTAATTTTTGCCGCGGTAAAGACTCACTTTCGTATAATCTTTGCGCACCACGTAAACTTTCATTGCATAAAATGTAATACCGCATCATTTCAAAGTATTCGCAGTTTGAATATTTTCGTTCCGTCATTGATACCGAAGCGACACTACTTATTACTTACGAAAATTTCAGCCGGGCCTGGGCTGACGCATCGACATTTCGGAATGCAAATGCCAGCGCACTCAAAAAGAAATATAATTCCACCTCCAGGTCCTTCAAAAGTGTCATTGTCAAGGTAAAGTCAGAGCACATCGGCAGAATTGGCGAGAAACTAGTTCGACTTCCTTCGGGAACTCGTGCATACTGGTCTCTCGCCAAGGCTGTCCAACTGAACTGTCTGTCAGCCATCTCTCCCATCTCTGCACAAGGAGGACGACTCACTGGCCCATACCGCAAAGGAGAAAACCGATCTGCTAGGCTCTCTCTTTGCGTCCAACTCGACTCATGATGACGGGGGAACACACCACCGACCATCCCGCGGTGTGAGTGCTCCATACTGGATGTGCTGTTTACCCAGCGCTCGGTGCGCAAAGCACTCCTTTCCCTTGACGTCAACAAGTCAAGTGGGCCTAATGGCGTCCCTTCTATTGTGCTGAAGACGTGTGCTCCGGAGTTGGCTCCGGTTTTAACGCGTCTTTTCCGGTACTCCTACCTCCTAGGTTTAGTCCCGAACTCATGGAAAACAGCTTTGATGGACCCGATCCCTAAAAAAGGCGACCGCTCAGATCCGTCCAACTACAGGTCTATCTTCATCACCTCCTTGTTCTCCAAAATAATGGAAACCATCATAAACTGCCAGCTCATGAGGTATCTTGAGGATCACCAGCTGATTAGTGACCGCCAGTACGATTTCCGACGAGGTCGCTCAGCTGGTGATCTTCTGCCTTACATACTGGCTACTCATAGATGAGCGGAGGCAGTAGAATTCAAGGGGGAGGTCCTGGCCGTTAGTTTGGACATTGCGAAGGCCTTCAATCGGGTTTGGCACAAAGCGCTTCTTTCGAAGCTCCCTTCCTATGGGCTTCCCAAGAAATTGTGCGATTGGATCACCAGTTTTCTTGCAGATCGGACCATCAAGGTCGTAGTAGACGATTAAATTCAGTTGATTTTTGAAGTTATTCAGTTTTGTGCACTAAACTATTTTTTTTTTAAATCTTTTTACCGCTTCCAATTAACAATAATTTTTCGATATTCCTTGTAAGTGAAATGTACGTCACTAGCTAACGTACACAATGACAAATCAAAATTTGTCACGCGCTCAGAGTAACTACCCTAGAGAGAGTCCTAAAATAAGAACGAAATTCTTATAGCTGAACTCTATACATAATATGTATGGCGTTTAAGCTGGTACAAAATAAGATAGCTATATTATTCTCACCTTCTTTCTTTTACAAGGTTGTTACCGTTTCTCTATTCCATAGACACCTCTATTGATGTGCCATTAGCGAAACAAAAAACGTTGTCGATAAATTCATTTAGTCTATGACTTAGTAAAATTAGGGATTTTTATTCGTCCGGTTCGTAATACTTATTTAAATCAGTGAAAGCTTATGGAAGCTTCATCTGACATCTTACAACAAAAACGTAGTCAAATAATGCGGAATTTCGTACTATCGTTGTATAATTTAAAATATATCGTGAAAAGGTCTCTATGAAATCTTCTTAAATTCAGCCAGTATATTTCCGCCAAATTATCCTTGGACTTATTATGGGTTTCACAGGGAATAATAACTGTGTTTGTTTAATCGACGTATAATAACAGCGGCACGACCGCGGTCTGCCTTCTCTTTTGTCGCTAGATCACAACTACCAATAAATCGATTACGAACATATTCCTCTCTGCTCCCTTAAGATATTATCCATCATTAATTCATTAGTTACAGCCTATCAAAAGTCCACTGCTGAACGTAGGGGAAATATTTGCCGTAGTTCCCTTTCTTAGTAAGTGGTTTGGTAACCGCAATTTTTATTATTTTGAGTTGTTGATCAGGAAGATACTCTTGCCTATCTCCTGTTTCATTTACCTATGTCGTCTTATATAATACGGGATCTTTGAGTTCTATGTATTAGAGAAGCTATTCCAAACAAAAAATGGGCACTACTCTGCTTTCGCGCATGCGCGGGAGATAGTAGAGTCGCGCATGCGCAGTTGATATAAGCGCGTTGCGCCCGCGCGGTCAGTTTTTGTCATCATAGATTAGGTATACGTAGGTATATGTAGGATTGTATGGTTAATATCGAGTTATTTTTTTTTACTTGTCATTTATTTTGCATATGTGCTAATTTAATATAAAATACGATTATTTTAATCTAAACAAACATTTATAAATAAAATGTAATAATAATTATTTTTGATAATAAATGTATGTTTTTATATTGTACATAGTTTTCTTTTAAAATATTCAAAAAAATATTATTAAAATGTAATTGTGACATAATAATAAGGTTTCGTTCGTCGTTCGTTAGTCGAGACGGGTGTTGTACCTTATGAATTACTTGTAAGGAAACATTGTAGGAACCTAAAAGAAAATGAATTGTTATGCGTTTATTCCAGCTCAACAAATAAAATAAAATGGTATTGTATACAAGTACATACAAATAATATACATATACATATTTACCTACATTCGGTATTGTAATGGAACATCTGCATGTTTTAGTCTATGATTGTAGATAGCGTGGCATATAAATTATAAATGAAGAAATTTATTTTTTCTATTGTAATATTATTACCTATTTATTCACTTGAACAACAAATAATTTTACTTATTTGACTACTGAATTATTATTTACGTTCAGGTTTAAACTTTAATTTGAAATCTCGTATTATTAGCGCCGCTCCACACTCTATGAATATTGAAGCCACACTAAATGACACTAAAGGTGTACGGATTGCAGTACAGTTCATTTGAACATAGTGAATGTTCGGAATGCCAAATCTAGTACGTAGTACATATATATCGATGTACGGGATGGTTTGGAGTCTTAGAGCTTCTATGTAATAATATTGTTGCGCGCCGCTATTAATGTCTTGTACATGGCAACACTAGTTACCACTAGCGCCCTCTAGTATCGAGTAGCAGAACTAGGAGAGTCAAGGTCTTTCTAGAAATTTCGGGACCGATATGTACTCGAACATTCTAGATGTTTCTACAGTAGAAGGTTCTGGAAACTATCTGAGTCCCTATATAAGGCCGGTATAGACCACTACCAAGTCAGTATTGAATTGGTGATACAAGCGAATACTTCAAAGCGATACAACTGCAAACTTAAGTGATCAGTAGTACAATTGTGTTTTATTACTAGGTGATCTTAAGTTGTGATTAGTGTTCTGTAATTAAAGTGTCAATTTTGGTAATTCACTCGGCAGTTTTTAATTGTCTCGAACCCCAAGCTCGTAACAATATATATTATTTGGTAGGAGGTAGTAGTCTATTTTACGACGCCGCTACACGGCATTATCAAGATCCTGCCTTAACATCATGATTTCGAAATATTTTCATCCAAGCAGATAAAGCTTTGTTGAAAATAGTCGATGGTTTTTCGCTTAGCAAGTGGTAAATCTATATAAATTAAAATCAATTGACGCATGTATGAAAGATCATCACTTGAGAACGGCTGGATTGATTTTGATAAACACTCACACTCACAATTGGACCCGGTAAGTAGTGCTGTTGTCGAGATCTAGAAAACAGTCGTGCGAAGCCGGGGCTGATCGTTAGTCAGCATATAAAATTGGGATTACAAATGAGATCCAACTCTCTTATGTGTCGTGTGTCTGTCAAGACTTAGGCCCATATTAATAAACGTTACTCAGCTTAAATACTCGCACTTGAGTACAATCTTGAGGTTATGATCTTATTAATAAACATATCTCAAGATGCGGTTTAGGTTTACGATATCAGCTGAGTACCACACTGATTAATAAACGAAACTCGACTCTCAAGTGTGTATACTTGAGTGCAAGTCACAGAACAGTATTCCTAAGTACAGCGTTTTGAGATACCGTTTTTATGTGTTTATTAATTAGCAACGATCTTGAGATGCTGATTTCGTAATGATATCAAATGATTACGCACTTGAGTTCGTCTTTGAGTAACGTTTATTAATACGAGCCTTAGTATTCATATCTCCCTAACCATTAGTTTTTAAAGTTTGCGAAACGAATATTTGCTACGTAATAATTTAATCATCATCACTTTATTTAGAAAACAATTTACTTGATCATTCGAATAATAATAAGTCTAGTCCTATTTTTTTTATATTTTTAGACTTATAATAAAGTAATAAAAATAAATAACTAAACAAAAACGAGTATATCGATGTCGATTGTTGCTACTTGCCCAGCGGTAAATAAAACATATAAATAAAACAAAAATTTTATTGGGGTACTTGGTTACATGATTGTAGTTAATACATCCCGTGAAACGAAGTATATACAGGCTAGGGATAATTTGGCAGAAATATACCGGCTTAATTTAAGTAGTTTTCATAGCGACCTTTTCAACGATATAATTTAACTTATCACGATACATAATGCGAAATTTCACGTTATTCGCTTAAATTTTCGTTGTCAGATGAAGCTGCAATTAACGTTCATTGATTTATTTATGTAATGAACCGGGTTGATCAAAAACCGTGTGTGTCTAATGCACCCCCCCCCCCCTACCTCAGCCTACGAATTTTGAGTATATTTATAAAAAAGAATACTGACAGACGTATTTCAAATAGCACATCTCAAAAATATTAATTATTTAAACTGCACCCATGTAGTTTAGAAATAAAAAATAGTTAAAGATCGCTCACCTTATAACGTCGATATTACTTCAAATAATTAGAATTGGGTACTTTTTGCAATATAAAAAAACTGCACCTTGTTTGAATATAATTGCACCATCGTTAAAAATGCATAAAATGCAATGATAAGCACAAAAAGTTAATAAAACCGAATTTGTTAAGTATCGATTGCACCACCCCCCTACCCAGCCTACGAATTTGGAGTATATATAAAATAAAAATTTACTGACAGACGTATTTTAAAAAGCACATCTCAAAAATAATTATTATTTAAATTGCACCTATGTAGTTTATAAATAAAAAATAGGTAAAGATCGTTCACCTTATAATGTCGATATAACTTCAAATAATTAGAATTGGGTACTTTATACAACATGAAAAAACTGCACCCTGCTTGAATATAACTGCACCGTTGTTAAAAACGCATAAAAGGTTTGCGCCGTGCCGGCTCAGTCAGGGTATATGGGTAAGCATCATATTAGTCTGTGCATGGTATGAACGAAAGGGCTGTTGGTCGTGCGTATTTAAATAAAAAGACTAACAATATTTCGTGACTTTATAGATGATTTTTTTTTACAGTTAGTATTAAGTTTAGAGATTTTGTATTATAAAATAAGAAAATATAGATTTACCGAAGCAAATAATTAGTGTTCTGTATAAGCAAGATTTATTGTCTTGATGTTGCTAAAATAGCTTAGCGCCCTTTTATACATTTACTTTTAAGAAAATTTTTTGAATGAAGAAAAAATAGAAAAAAAATTTACTCATATTAGATTCAGTGAAAAATAATCCAATAATAGAAAAATTGTTACAGAAAGAAATGGGAGAAGATAAGCGTAAATACTCTTTGGAATTGAAACAATTCGCAGTCACTTTAAATTATTTATCACCGCGAGCATACGAGTATGTGCGCAATGAATTAAAAGATATTTTGCCACACCCAAAAACAATATGCAAGTGGTATCAATGTATCCAATGTGATTCAGGATTCACTACAGAGGCCTTTGAAGCTTTTAAAGAAAGGTTAAAATTAAATTCGGAAGTTGGTCGAATGGGACGGAAAAAATTATTTTGGGTACGTCAATATCGGATGTGACTGGGATTCGCATGATGTACCACTTACTAAAGAAGCATTAACTTTTATGATAACTGCCGTAAATGACACCTGGGAAATACCTGTGGGCTACTTTCTTATTGACTCAATCACCGCACAGCAAAATCTTTATTGGTACAGCAATGTATATCACTACTAAAAAATTCTGGAGCTGAAGTTGTGTCGCTTACTTTTGACGGTGCTTCAACCAATAAAGCTATGTGCAATATCTTGGAGTGCAATGTCGATGCGTTCAATTATTCTTTTAAAGCTAATGATGATGAGGTAGTATATCTGTGGCCAGATCCTTGCCATAACATCAAATTAATACGTAACACATTTGGGGACAAAAAAGTTCTAGTTGACATACACGGGAAAACAATTTCTTGGCAGTTATTAGAATTGTAGGACAAAATTCAAAGCAATGAAGGGCTTCATTTGGGTACTAAAATAAAAACTGAACATATTAACTATGTAAAGCAGAAAATGAAGGTGCGTTTAGCTACCCAACTTCTCAGCGCATCAGTAGCAGACGCTCTGGAATTTTGTAAATTACTCGGAATTCCTGAATTTGCTGATTGTACGGGTATAATACAATTTGTTAGAATATTTAATAACCTCTTTGATATAATGAATACCCGAAATATGCGGGCTAAAGGATGGAAACTAATATTTAACTTTGACGAAACCAAACTATTTTTTGAGTTCGCTAAAGAATATATAAAAAATTTAAAATTTACAGATGGTTCGTTCGTTATCAATTATAATAGATCGACAGGATTTCGAGGATTTATAATCGGCATGGACTCTAGTTGGTTTGTACCAAAAATATGTCCTCCCAGAAAACAGTGTTTTAAAATGTCTATGTACCTATAAGTTCAGCCAAGACCATATTGAACTGATTTTCGGAGCCATAAGGTCTAAATGTGGTTTTAATAATAACCCATCGGCAAAAATGTACAGGGCTGCTTATAAACGGTTGCTGATACATGCAGAGCTAAAAGATGGTTCAACAGGGAATTGTTTTCCTCTATAAAATATAACAATGTTAAATTACAATAATCAAAAATATAAACAATTATTAAATTCATCTACTGGAAATGGTATACTAATTGACTTGCCTGATGTGAACATTAATTCCGAGAATTATTCTGACCATGATTATACTTTACGTGCCTCAAATTTAACAGAATACACACAACAGTAGTCAGCAAAATAAAAAAGGAAGTCATATGTGAAAAATGCCTCCAAAGTTTGGAAAATAACAGTGCTGAGAATCCGTTTTCATTGATATCTATTAAAGAGAGAGGAGGCCTGACTAAACCTTCGGAAGGTGTAAAAAAGGTGTGTAAAACTGCAGAAAAAATACTACGCGAGTTCGAAATTAGAATAGGCTCCAAATTCTTAGGACAGCCTAAATATTTTTTAACAATGATTAATAAAATATCGCAAATAATATTGCCAACATCTATATTCAGTGATTTAGACGAGCATTCGTTTGACAACGATTTACTGGACGATCATAAAAACTTGTTAATAAAGTTGATCAGCAAAGAGTTTTTAAAAATTGGGATTCATTATATTACCAAAAAGTTTTCTGCTCCTAAAGATAAAATTAGGACATTTTTAAATATAGCCATTATTTTAAAAGGACAATAATTTATTTATTTATTTCGTAGTATAATGTGTTGTACATAGAATTAGTGAGAAATAATTTAAAATAAATATATTTTTTTTAATTTTATTGTTGTATTGATTAATCTCACTATTTCCAATTTGTATAAAAAGTACTCTGTGGTTTTTATTAAGGTTGAGGTGCCAAGATTCACTAGCACTCGATGTTTTTTCAGTAGTTTGGTTAAAAAAAAATTAAAACCTCGAACGCTACTGAAATTACGGCCCCGCCCGCTGCGCCGCCTTAGTATATTAAATAAAATATATTAAATAAATAGTCATGTAGAGATATTAATATCTAATAATCTGTGATTTTCAGAGTTTAAACTCTGAAAATCACAGACACACCATATAATAAATCGGAGGATATGATTCCACGCTAAAAATACCAGTACCGATATCGGTTTTAATTATTTGTACTGGTAAATCACTAGTTATTTATTTTTTTATTTTATAAGGGTGACAAACGAGCACACAGTCCACCTGATGGTAAGTGGTTGCTGCGGCCCATAGACATCTACATCTATCCTTGGTTAAAAATCAAAGTGCAGATGCGTTGTCACCCGTGAGGACTAAGATGGAATGCCTCATTTCCAGTAAAAAGGGTCTCCGGTTCTCTACACTCACCATACGAAACACAGCAGCGTTAAGCTGCTACTTTACGCTGGTATTCTGTGAGAGCGTGGTCCTTCCCTGGTCGAGCCGACCCATTCGTACTACAACTATACTACTAATATAGCTGCAGCATGGCTCTATCACGTAAAGATAATACTCTTTTGTCTATGACAATGTACGTTTTAAATAACTAGTACTACTTCTATGCTTTAGTTATTGTTCTGAGCATAGACTTAGAATATACTGGCGTATAGACGACCTGACAGCCCGAAAACGCGGGACTAATTTTGATTTGTCATTGTGTGCGTTAGCTAGTGATGTACATTTTACTTACAGGGACTATCGAAGCGGTAAAAAGATGTGAAAAATAGTTTAGAGCACGATATTGAAAAATTAACTGAATTTTTACCATGATAGTTCTAAAATAATTAAAAAATATTCATATAACATGTTCCTAGGAATAAGCTAAACCTATCTGCCTTTTGTTGATTTTAATTCAAATGTAAAAAAATCCCAGGTAACTACCGATAAACTAAAAAAAACTCCTCAAGTATCAGATCGTAAATTGTATTTTCGAGTTATGATCTGTGGAGAAAAATATTTACTGCTATGGACAGTTTACCCGGAATTTCTATTTAAACATTTTGTTAACATAAATAGGTAGATTCATACGTGGTAGAGCCATGCTACAGCTATATAAATAGTATAGTTGTAGCACGAATGCGTCGGCTCGACCGGGAAAGGACCACGCTCTCACAGAATACCAGCGTAAAATATCAGCTTAATGCTGCTGTGTTTCGTTTGGTGAGTGTAGAGAACCGGAGACCTTTTTTATTGGAAAAAAGGCATCTGCATTTTATTCGCAATCGAGGATGGATGTAGATGTCTATGGGCCACAGTAACCACTTACCATCAGGTGGACTGTGGACTTATCCTATAATAAAAAACTTAACTAAATATATACCTATTTATATTTTATAAAATATTTTGATGGGGAAATAAAAAACGGGGACACGGAGTACATAATTACTGCTTTATTTTTCATATAAGTATTAATTTTAATAATTACAAACATTTAATAATTAATAATTAAATACATTATAGAAGTTTATTTTAACATTCGACTTAAATATGAATGTAACTTAATAATTTAAGTAAGGAAACTTGTAGGAATCAGTTAAATAAGATTGCTCTGTTTAAAGGCCAATATTTTTAAGAGGCTTCATCATGCTTCATGTTTATATTCTTTTATCTGTCCCTGAAAAATATAAAATAATAATAAAGTTATTATCATTTTAGCTGCATGAATTTTAAAAACATAATGATTTTAACAGAGTGAAAGTGCACCAAGTGTCTGAGGAAACAGATGCACTCTCTATTCTCTCAATCGCAGTATGTTAAGAAAATGGTCACTCACTCATGGACTGACCGTGGCAAGTTCAACTTAATCTCGCAGATCTGTTGATCCGCGTAGCTATTACTTAACCACGAGTTCCTCTTCACTACGACTAAAGTTGTAGGCGACGAACCACGCCATTTAAACCCTCGGCACAATGTCGTCGGCCATCAAGCATGAATCGGACATCGAGCGTTGTGAGTATCAAATACTATGGAATTTATACAATCGAGTCTCATGCGCGGGCATCTAGTGGCACTTTAGGAGCATTACTAAATATCCACACCTAACTATGCTAAAAGTTTTATCATTGTGACTTGGGAATATAATCCGAAGCTCCGCTCAACCCCTTGGGGAAAATAGCGTGATGCTATGAATATTGTACTAGTGTGACCGTGAGGCTTTGCGGTTGGTTAAGTAAGGTTATACATTTATTTTGGTTGATAAATAGATACTTAGTTGGTTTTATAATGGCTTAAAGAGGATAATCTCAAGATTTTTTTATCTTTAATGTACTACAGTTTTATAATGTGTGGCCGATGCAAGAAAAAAGGAAGATCTCCCGCCGGGCAAAGTGTTCTGCGCGGGGAGCGGCCAACGCTCCGAGTGGTAGTTCGGAGCTATTCTATATATACTGTTTTTACTTCGGAACTTTCATAGCGCGATTTAGGCTTCGATGTGTTTCGCTTGTGGCGCGATGACAGCGCCGCCACAAATGTATAAAAATATGTCTCTATTTATATCTAAAGTTTTAAAAGTTAAATTTTTGAAGTCTTATTTATAACAATATTATACTTACTAGTACAAATAATGTAGAAATGATTCCTTTTAATAAAATTGTTTTTATTCTACTTTTTCTTTTATACTTCTCAAGAAAATGTTTGTTGAAAATTGTTGAGTTCTTTGGATTCCAACTAACCCGTCCAATTAACCTTAACCATTTTTTCTAATTATAGAATCCGGAGAGAATCTGTTTGACAAACAGCAAAATAAAATTACTTTTTAGAACGCAAACCGAGGATTTATTTTCTTGTTGTGTGGGCAAGTCTATCGATTCATTATAAACATTCAAGATAAATATCGACATTAATTTTGTTATAGTTGAGTCAATCCCTAGCGTACATGTAAAATATTTTGTATAAAAATGTATTTACCAAATTTATCAACAACATGACTTTTTTCTTCGCAAAATATCAAACTTAAGAAAATAATTGAATATATTCTATATTTTAAACAGTATGTAACATAAATTTTAACCAAAAATAAACGCGTCATAACATTGACGACGTCTTGAGAATTTACCTGTGATATGTGAAATTATCACGATTATTTCTACTATTAATAGCACAGTCACTCACGGAACAATTAACCATTTTGGAAAAAAGTTACTTACTAAAAATAACAACTATTACACTCTAAAAAATTACAAAATATCTAGGAGCTATTTCTTGCGTGCCGACTTGTGCCGACCTGTCATTCAAAATCGGTTACAAAGTCATGAGATTTGGTATCCTTTTCTATCTTGCATTTTTGCCATGAGAAATTTTCTTCTCCCTTGCACAGTATGTTGTTCTATACGCCAGTATATTCTAAGTCTGGTTCTGAGGTGTCAGCCTGTGGCAAAGAGAATATAACCACTACGTTTAGCCTGTGGTGAACGTAGCGATTCGGGTAGAATCTACTAGTTAGTCTGTGACGTAGTGATTATATTCTCTTTGGCCTGTGGTGTCAAGCAAATTATTACAAAAAATGTTCTTGAAAATCTGCATAGTTTTTTTCAAATTTCTAGATGTATAATGTTGTTTTAATCATAATTGATTTGTTCAAGAAATTTTAAAAATTATCAATTGTCTGCTAATTATCAGTACCATTCAATATAATTTGATTCAATTGAACCGCGCTTATCATATTACGTTACATTCACACACTAATATGATGCTTAGTTACATTCATAGACTTAGAATATACTGGCGTAAGTATATTCTAAGTATAGATGTGCCAACTCGGAAAAATTACGACTCGAGTTAACTCGAGTTGAAATTCACGCAACTCGAGTTTATACTCGAGTTACACAACTCGAGTTAGCAGTACGAAACATAGTAAATGATTTGTTACAAATTACTTATTTATAAATTTGGTTTTTTATCTGGCTCTTTGGTGGGTTGGGATAACTATAATTATCAAACTTATTATGTAGGATTGAAATACTTATGTATTTTTGGTTTTAATCTTAGTTATAGTAAGTACCTGTATTTAACAACAAAACTAGCCATATAGCAGCCTTCACGAAACAAGATTAGTCTAGTTTTAAGATGTGGGTACATAAACTATTTATAGTTTAATTATCACAGTCAAAATATTCTTGAATAAATTCAAATTTTCTCAAATTCAAAATATTTATTGTAAGTTAAGTGTTTTCATTTAGCGTTAATTTAAAATATGATGTATCTTACAACTTAACCACCCTTTTCGGGTTTTACAATAATAGGTCTGTGACTTACATATAACTATATTGATCATAATTAATCAAAATTGTAAAAGATATTGAATTATATAACTTAGCTAATATAAAATTTTAAATAACAAATTGTTTTGGTTGTAGCTAAATACTCTTAGAAACACAAAGCGCGCACACAACGAACGAATCGCGCTCTTACTCTTTTGCTGGCTCACTTGTTCCGTTCATGTACAGCAGCCCAAACTCGAGTTAGGGAGATCCAACTCGAGTTAACTCGAGTTGACCCATCACTAATTCTAAGTCTATGGTTACATTGCAACGCGAACACATGCGCAACGCAGCCGAAGCGATGACAGTTTTTTGATTAAAAATATTGAATAATTAACAATTAAGTTTTAAGTTGTATTTATGATTGAACAATCATCAATAGCGATCGAACAAACGATATTTAGTATAAAATAATTAATTTAAGGGATATAAGTTAAAATTTACAATAAGGGGGGCGCTAACCTAAGGATGAAAGTTTAATTAATTTATAAATAATTAAAAGACGAACAAACAATTTTTATGTTAGAGCAATAACGAACAAACGTCGAACAATTGGTTAAAAAAAACTCAAAAATAAAAATAAAAACCAATTGGGGCTAGGTTCAGGGGGTTCTGTGTTCTGTGGTGTTCCGGTTTATAAAAAGAACTTACTCTGTGCTGTGGTGTTATGAGCTACAGTACTGGGAGTTTTGGCGGGAACTTGATCGGCGGCGGTTTGCTGCTCCTGTATTATTGTTTGAATAATGGTTTGAAGTGGATTTTGATATGTAAAAGTGGTGCGATTTTGTGTATTAAGTGTCTGCGCATGTGAACTATTAGTGGAAACGGTGATACAAGTGCTCTGATGGTGATGTGATTCTCAAGATAAGGTGTCTATCTGCTTAGGCGTCTTGAGATACCATCGCCAACTGTCAGCTGTCTGCTGACTCAAGTTGCCGTCAAAATCTCCCAAGGGCTGCACAATGTGACGCATCAACATATTGTGAAGCAGTATACTATGAAGAAAATTATAATAAACCGAATAAAAATACCTAAGACTTGGCCTAAAGGTCTAGATACCAGGCCATAAACTCCAAAAAAAAAAACAGCTACAGTACTGCTTCGTATAAGTAAATTCTAGTGATTATATTCTCTTTGGTACTGCCATTGACACGGGAATGAGGGCATCCACGACTTTTTCTGCCACCAGGGCGGCGCCACTAGAAAGTGAGGTATAATATTTAACAGATTTCATAGCGGGGAAGTTAATTTGTTCGGAAAAGTAAAAGTTATTGTTTCTTTCTATACTTTTAGCTATATTTTATATTAATAACATTAAAAATGAATAAACCAAACCACAGATATTCATAAAAGTAAAAAAATGAAAAAAAGTTAAAAATGTGCAAAAAATTAAAGAGCAAACCACTGACGCATTGTTTTGTGTATTAATATAATAATCTAGAAACTGATAAACTTTTATTAAAAAACAACTTCTCAATTAAATTACATTGTGTAACAAAAAACTTTACCTCAGTGTCAACTAGCGACATCTGGTGAGCAGAAAATTATTAGCCCTCATTGCCGTATTATACGGCAATTCACGATTTTTTTTCCAGAAATTACGGCATACGGCTGCCATCTCATTGCCGTATCACAAAATACGACAATTGACTAAATCGGAACCTTCGGATTTTTGTTTAGAAGATAATTAAGTTAGTAAATAATTTTTAAATAAAGAATCATTACAAAGCATTGTACTTATGTTTAGGGGATTTCCAAATAAATAAGGCGATTTTAGGGGTTATTGACTTAGCCTTTAGGGGTAAATATTTTTTAGAGTTGGTAACACTGGTTTAGTTTAGTATTTATCGAGAGTTTTGGCGGAAACTTGATCGGCGACGGTTTGCTGCTCCTGTATTATTGTTTGAATAATGGTTTGAAGTGGATTTTGATATGTAAAAGTGGTGCGATTTTGTGTATTAAGTGTCTGCGCATGTAAACTATTAGTGGAAACGGTGAAACAAGTGCTCTGATGGTGATGTGATTCTAAAGATAAGGTGTGTATCTGCTTAGGCGCCTTGAGATACCATCGCCAACTGTCAGCTGTCTGCTGATTCAAGTTGCCGTCAAAATCTCCAAAGGGCTGCACAATGTGACGCATCAACATATTGTGAAGCAGTGTACTAGGAAGGATGAATAAACATTTGGGGAAATTATAATAAACCGAATAAAAATTCCTAAGACTTGGCCTAAAGGTCTAGATACCAGGCCATAAACTCCAAAAAAAAAAGTATTTATGGATGTATTATTAAAATTATATTTTACAAATAATTTCGAGTATAGCTTCTATTCCACTTACAAAAAACACCATATTATTTTCCTGACGGTAAAAAAGTCATACGTATGTTTTTAGTATAAATGTAGTTAACATAGAGAAAAGTAATATAGTAGACAGTAGTTAATTTCTTGTTTATTACAAAGAGTACATAAATAAAATCAACAAAACAAAATTTATAGCTTGTGTACAGAGTACATAGTTAATTCTTTTTACCAAAGAATACACTACACTGACGAGAGAGACATAACATTTAATAATTATTAATATTGACTTAAATTATTGTAGCGTGGCGCAACGAGAAAAATTAAATGCATAATAATTAATTTTACTGTGCAATGTGAGCTTAAATAATATTAAAAATGTCGAGGGTGGTACCTCTAAGAATTACCATTAGGGATTGCTTCGTCTTAATACTATTATTAATTTTCAATACTATCCACGTAACAGATATGGGTAAGTATTTTGATACAAATTAATGCTTAAGGCCTTCTATTTATTACACTTTATAACTTGCATCGTTTTAGCCAATAACAATATGGATCTACATAGTAAAGAAAGTAAATTGAAAGAAGAATCTGGTGACAAAGGTGTTAATTTTAGTGGTAATGATGAATATTTGAAAAGTTGCCCTTTTGTTGATCAAGAAGTTCCTGATTGTGCTGCACTGAATTATCCTTGCATCATTTGTGACCGAAGTATAGACTGTGTTTATGGCAGCTTTTGCAATTACACATGTGTTGTAAAACCAAAGATCATATGTAATGTAGGTATATATGAAATAGTTACCATTTCTTTTTAATTACAGTATTCACATAACAATTATCTTTAATTTATTTATCAAGGGTTCAAAGACTTTCAACAAAACAGCCATGTGTCGATTTTGTTATCAAACTGAAAAATGGGAACATCGATGTGATCAAAAAGCTAATTGCAATTCTTTAGCTTCACCCACAAAGTTTTATTTGTAAGTAAAATTTTAAAAACTACATTTTGAGAAATTAATCCAGAAATGAAAAATTTCTATTATTTTTTATTTTAGGACCAACTGTACAGTGTCTGATGAAATTGTATGCTTGGGTAAACGAAGATTCTTAAAGAAAATAAGATGTTCATGGACAGCAGGAACACGTTGGGGCACAGCTCTCATACTTGCTTTAACCCTTGGCGGCTTTGGTGCAGATAGATTCTACCTTGGACATTGGCAGGAAGGTATTGGAAAGCTCTTTAGTTTTGGTGGACTAGGAGTTTGGACATTAGTAGATGCCTTGTTGATTGGAATTCACCATCTTGGTCCTGCTGATGGTTCATTATACATCTAAATATTTAATTTTAGCAATAAGATTAACTATGTAAGTATAAATAAATTATAAAACATGTTCAGTTGTGTAATTTTATTTCAAATGTAATATTCACTTGCAGTGCTTATAGACAAAATTAACAAGCTCATTTTTTTTTAAACCAGTCAAAGCTGGTACTTTGGAAGTGCTTTTTTTCTTTAATATATTTTTTAATTGAGTAATTGTGTAGCTATCGACAGTTTTATTGCTTATTTTTTCTTTTAATTCATCCTCATTAATATCTTCTGATTTTACTTTCTTGGTATTGATACTAGACTCGTTTTCATTTTTTGATCTTTTTATTGATAATACACCGAAAGGTCCAAACAGTTCCTCAAATAAATCATCCCTGATATCTTGGAATTTTTCAGGATTTGGTTTTGTTGTATCAACAAATGGTTCCATATTTTCTTCTTGTAAGGATTTTGCTTCAATTGCCCTATATTCAGACTGTAATTTAGGGTTTTCAAACATATCAGCTTTGTAATCAAATTGTAAGCTTGTCAACATGTCCTTCAGTAAAACTTTGTTTGCATTTTCAACTACTATGTTTTGATCAGTGTTATCAAAAGCTGGTATGTCTCGCACATTTTCTATAAATGGTATATGAATAACATCAAATCCAATTTCAATATCAAGATCTAAAGGGTTAGTGCAGGGGACAAGAGCAACAATAGTAGGTCTCGCATTGACTCTCGTACACAATATACATATAGCTACAGTATTCATCTCGGTACAAGCCTTATGTAAAGCTTTAAATGCAATTGTTGACCCTTCAATGACACTTTCACTTGGGAATATAAAGTAACTTGATTTCAAAAACCACTTTTCTTTACACAATATTCTGGCTGGCTTGAAGCCCAATAACTTAATCATGGGGGGTCCAAATGGATTTTCTATTGCTTTCTTTTCTTTTTCAGTAAACTCTATTCTCTCACTTCCATACTCTTGATAGAATAATAGTTCTGATTTTAATAATGGGACTTCCTTAATATCATTGTCATCTTTAGGAAATGAGTTGCCAGATCCTATTGTTACTTTGGTTGTCTTTGTTACACTTTCAACAACTTCATTGGTCTCTTTATCTAGTTTTGATGTCTTGTGATGAGATTGACTGGAACTTTTTAAAAGACTATAAAGCCCTACACCTATAGATAAACCATTACCAATTTCAAAACACAATTTTGCAACAGCTAAATGGCGGTGAGAATGAGTGTACATTAAAGTTTCTATTGCTTTGCTATCCCAAACAGCTTTTGGTAAAATATAATCCTTTGATTTATTCGCTTCAATTAAAAACTTTTGATAAAATGGATTGATTGGATAATCAGTCATTGAAATATTTATACATTTTATTTCTGTATAAGACTCGGCTAAATCAATAACTCTTTTCAGGGTTCTTTCTCTATCAGCCTCTATTGGAGAGTTATTTAGCTGAGTTAAAATAATAACAGTCTTTGATGACAAGGTCTTATTACAATTTTTAAATATTTTGCTGCAATGCCATAAGACTTCGGAAAGTATTAATTCTTTTGCTTTCCCATACGATTCTATGTTTGCGGCACGTAATTTATTATAACCATCCAAAGTTGGCACATTCAGAGGAAATATATCGACAACATTACTTGTCTTAAAATCAGATTTGGTTTGTTGTGTTCCATAAATGGTAACGCCTATAATATGAGCGCTCGACGATCTCAAATATTGTCTGATTAAACGGCATGAGGCTTCTTGTGCAACGGCAGTTACACTTGAATCTTCTAGAGCATTTATAAGAATTATAGTACCAGGTGTTCCTTTCCATTTCGATGATTCTTCAATTTCATCGTCTGAATCCATACTCCCAGGATTAAAATCGTAAATTGCAAAATAATATTTAGTTGGAAATGTGTAGAAATAATACCGTCAAACTTCAAAATCTTCAATTGTTGTTGTTTTTATTATTCGCTCGGGAGAGCAGGCAAAGGAACTAAGCCATACAGCCTTGTCTTTTTTATTTTGAATATATAGAATTTTAAGGTGTAAAGGCCGGAACCAAGTCTTATTTTTCTTCTTTCCGTCTCTTCAAAATCCATAAAGGCCGAAGCCAAGTCTTATTTTCTTTAATTCTTCATATTTTCAAAAACCGTGAAGGCTAAAGCCAAGTCTTCTTTTTAATTTTTTAATTTAATTTAATGATACATAAAACATATTACAATAGTGCATAGTTACTATTCAGCACCATTAAACCGCAAAACGGTTTGTATTGGTGCTTGCAGACGTCTATACGCATAAATAATATATTATTTTTAATAACTACCATCGTAAAATTGGTAAAATTAAGCATGATAACAACTAACAACCTATTCATTGTATTAGCGACATGACGACAAACAGGTTTCGTTAGTTTACCGCAATGAGCGTGTACGGTATGCTATTCCTAAGATAATTAGGTATGTAGTGTGTGTGCGCGTTTCATATCTATATACAGAATGATTTCTATAGCAATTTTTTTTAAAATAATTATTTAATAAACTAATTTTATACATATATATTTAATATCATTTGAGGATTTATTAAGGAAGACTTAATTCAGGTTTCCTAGTATATAATGTTTAAATTTATATTTTAAGTTTTTTTCTGTCTATTCGTTCTTAAGGTTTTCTGGAAGATCGTTTAGAATAGAAGCTAATATATTAACAGTTCTCCTGTCTCCATAAAAGTTATTTGATTTTATTTTTGCTACAGATTTTTTATTACTTTGTCGTGTTTTATCACAATATTTTACCATTTTTAATGAAGGAATCGTATTAAAATCTTCAATCATGATATGATATTCAAGTTTTTATTTATAGGTATGACGTTACAGTATTTAAAAAGACCAATATAGTTATTTTCTTTATATTTTGTTTTACCTTGTCATCTACAATGAGCTTTAAGAATTTTAGTTGTAAATTAAAGATCCTTCTTATGTATGTTTTGAATGTACGACCATAACTTGTTATTCCATATGATATTATCGAATCTACTAGCGCATGGTACATTGATAGTAGTACTGAATATGGTACTTTATTCTTGATAATGTAGAATGTTGCAAGCAATGACCTTAGCTTATTACAAATCGTATCAATATGAGGACCCCAGTTAAATCTGTTGTCTATGATTAATCCTAGGTATTTTTGATTTGTAACTTGTTCTATAGGTGTACATATGCATTTTTGAATAAGGCCATGCATACATACATTTACGAGGGGTGATCCATAAGTAATGATAATGAAAATAAAACACGGTAATTAAAGTTAAAATTATAATTTATTTTTCTACATAGTCTCCTAACAAATCAATACATTTAGTCCATCTTTTTTCTAAACCCAGGATTCCCTTTGAAAAAAAATTCTTTGTCTTGACCCTCCCAAAACGCTTCAACAGCGGCCATTACTTCGCTATCGTCTTCGAATTTCTTGCCTTCGGAGGCGTTCCTTGAGCCGAGGAAAGAGGTAGAAATCACTAGGAGCTAGATCTGGCGAATAGGGAGGGTGTTCGAGCAGTTCGAATCCCGTTTCTTGAATGGCAGCCATTGCAACTGCGGCTTTGTGAGCCGGTGCGTTGTCTTGGTGAAACAGCACTCCAGCTCGCAGTTTGCCGCGTCTTTTTTCCTTAATGGCCTCCCGTAATCTTCTTATTTGGTCTGCGTAGTAAGAGCCCGTAATAGTGGCTCCCTTTTCCAAATATTCCACCATAATTATGCCTTGAGCGTCCCAAAAAACAGATGCCATAACCTTTCCCGCCGAACTTGAAACTTTGAATTTCTTTGGCGTCGGTGAGGAGGCTCGCTTCCAAGTCATCGATTGTTGTTTCATTTCAGGATCAAAATGGTGGATCCAGGTCTCGTCCATAGTCACCAAACGGAACAAAAAATTTTCTTGATCTGCTTGGAACTTTTCGAGATTGACCCTCGAAATGTCAACTCGATTTTTCTTTTGCTCGTCGGTTAACATTCTGGGTACCCAATGCGCAAAGACCTTTTTCATATGCAACTCGTTCGCAAGGATTCTTTGAACGCTGCCATATGAGATCCCTGTGACCTCAGCTACATGCCTGATGGTCACTCTTCGATCTGCCAACACAACATCTTCGACTTTTTTCACGTTGTCTTCAGTGAGGGACGTGGATGGGCGTCCTTCGCGATGTTCATCTTCAGTGGATGTTCTGCCCAGTTTAAACTCCTTGGCCCAGCGTGCAACTGTAGAATATGGAGGAGCAGAGTCCCCCAATGTTTCCACTAAGTCACTGTGTATGTCTTTTGAAGACATTTTTTTCAAACAGAGGTACTTGATGACAGCTCTAATTTCGTTTTTCTCCATGTTGATGTTATCTCTTTGACAGTTCGTATTCAAATGAATGTATCTCCCGGAAATCGTAATCTATTTATATGATTTTTTTAGGCTGACGTAGTGAGTATGTAAGCAAGCAAAAAATATTTTTTTTGGATTTTTATGCGGACCTGAAGTAACCGATTATCATTACTTTTGGATCACCCCTCGTATATTGAGTTGAGTGATCAGTGACAGGCTGACAGATAAACAAAAACAAAATATTTTTTTTATATCTGGCTTTACGGCTTTGGGTTCTGAGCCTGAAGTTCAATGTATAGTTATCCTTCATAGTACACTGCTTCACAACATGTTGATGCGTCACATTGTGCAGCCCTTGGGAGATTTTGACGGCAACTTGAGCCAGCAGACAGCTGACAGTTGGCGATGGTATCTCAAGGCGCCTAAGCAGACAGACACATTATCTTGAGAATCACATCACCATCAGAGCACTTGTTTCACCGTTTCCACTAATAGTTCACATGCGCAGACATTTAATACACAATATCGCACCACTTTTACATATCAAAATCCACTTCAAACCATTATTTAAACAATAATACAGGAGCAGCAAACCGCCGCCGGTCAAGTTCCCGCCAAAACTCTCAAAATCTTCAAATTTTGACGCTTGAGAAATGAGAAAAAGAAATATAAAAATATTGTTGTTGTCGATGTTTTTATTTAAAGGCATAAGGATCTATGCTCATACAGCCTTGTCCGGCGTGTATTTTGTTCGCAATATTATGCTGATGCATTACATTGCAATTTATGAGAGATTTTGCTGACAGATTATCCCACCAGACATTTTATAACGATATTATCACAAAGCGCTTAAGCGGATAAATAACTTGAGATTCATATCAACATTGATAGCAACTTCGGAAAGTGTATACTGTTGGACCTGCGGATTGTACAGCTTCATCGTAATAAACTCTGTAAATTAGGACTTACGAGTTATTGAGTACAGCGATTCCTGAAGCGCCCCGGCCCCTGCTTTTGGAGTGAGGCTCCTCGAGCTAGAGGGGCTCGATGTGATTTAAGGGCCCCTCAGTAGGAGGTAAGAACCTTGGCTTAAACCACTATCGACATGTGGGATCGGGTTGAAAAACTAAAAACGCCCCGTACCACGGGTATTCCTCGTGTACGTGGTGTAGGAACCTCGTGTACGTGGTGTAGGAACCTCGTGTACGGGGTGTGTCTGTGACCTCGCGTTCGCCGGCGACCGCGGTGTGCCCTAGTGTTCTGTACTAGTGTAGTGTCTGAATGTGTGTTACACACCGTGTTATTAAATTGGATTTCCTCTCCTGTGGAGGAGGAGAAAGGATCAACCTATTCAAGGAAGTGATCTCATCATCGGTTTTTAAAAATGGTGGCGATATTATCACTAATTATTCACATGTGAAGATATATAATACACAAAATCGTACCACTTTTACGTACATATAAAAAACAACTAAAATCCATTAACTATGATTAATACGTGGTAGAGCCATGCTGCAGCTATATTAATAGTATAGTTGTAGCACGAATGGGTCGGCTCGACCTGGGAAGGACCACGCTCTCACAGAATACCAGCGTAAAATAGCAGCTTAATGCTGCTGTGTTTCGTATGGTGAGTGTAGAGAACCGGAGACCCTTTTTACTGGAAAAGAGGCATTCCATCTTAGTCCTCACGGCTGACAACGCATCTGCATTTAAATTCGCAAACGAAGATAGATGTAGACGTCTATGGGTCACAGCAACCACTTACCATCAGGTGGACTGTGTGCTCGCTTGTCACCCTTATTCTATAAAAAAAAAAATCTTTTAAGCCAAAAGTCAGATCCTTTTGTTCGATTTATAATAAAAGTACCCGCAAGTCCTTTCATTATTTCTTAACGTATCTAAATATGTTTACAAATGTTAGGGGCTTTCTAGATAGTTTTAGTTTGCATTCAGTGAAACTTAACTTGTTCGAGTTTTGTTATAGTTTGATAGTTCATGCGAAAAATGATTTACATGGGCTACTTATTGAAGTTCGAAACTTTTAAGCGATGTACCAAAATAAAAGATTAACTTTAACGTGCTATGAATTGAAAATAATAAGTGGCATTTTTGTGTTCTAATGTGTTGGTCAGTGTTGCAGTTTGCTCCGAATGTTGTGTGGTCGACGGGAATGGGGTTAGATGTCAGGAGATTGATGGGGGTCGCTGCGACAATTATCGATGAGGAGAATGTCGTGACAGCGTTTAATGAAAAAAAAAGGTTTGGTCGTCATTTAGAGCCAGTCGATAGTGATACATCTCTAGTGATAATATTTTAACTACTAAACTCGAGGCAACAGGTAATGAGTCGAACACGAACATATTTACAGTTCAGACGCTTGCGTGTAAGTAAATCTCTAATCCTCTTTGTGTTATAGTCGTTCGTATGCAAATCATGTGTTTCGTTTCACGTTCAAAAAAAATTGATAGTGTCGAGAGGGCCTCGCACTTCCAATCCAAGGAATATTGTACGATTTCTGGTATGAGGATAAAAGGGTTACGGACGTCCGGTCCACAGTTCAAGTGACTTCTGATAGGTTGAGTAGGGGACCATGAACGCCCTGCTCACGCTTTGAGTATCGGACGACTAAATGACTGTTACAATTTGTGCGTTTGCGAGCGCCATGTCATACAGTTGCAGTTTCTTAAGAGCATGTGTGGTAAACTTTGTAAGCTCGGCATATTATGATTCGCAATACATTTATCTCTATTTCTTTTAATTTTTATATTTGCAAGGCAGGACGACGATTCGCTGGCGGCCAGTACGGCGTGACGACTCGCCGACGCGAGTGTGGTGCGAACGCAGCGGAACCGCACGCTGGAGCGCGTTTGTCTGGAGTTGGCCGTATAGGCGCGCGTCCATGACCTAAATGAAGTCTGGGATGGTCGAGCATTGTACTATGTAACAAGTGTTAATATCAGTTAGCAGGTGATAACTGAGAGGCCGTATGCTGTTTACTTCCAACCGCACGGGGACGTGCGACAGTTGGAGGTCGCCGTGTCTGCGCATCTAGAAAATATAGAGAGGTTGCATCACTCTAGCGGAGTAATTCTTCTAGTGCAGGAAAGGAAGATGGTGTTGCTGGGAGGCTGGTCTGTGTTACACTGGGATATGTCGTGTTGCTGTTGGTTTGCATACTTTGGTATTATCATGTCACTACGTTCTTCACGTTACACTACCGTGTGATTGTGACAAGGACATGTTTTCGGTATGGTCGAACTGTAATTGCTCTATACCACAGCAGTGACACTCTCTGTACGTGAGAGTTCGAGCGCCGGTGACATTGAGCCGGAGCGTGTAACGCTAGGGTTGATACCGAACCGAAATGGAATATTATAGACTTGTGCCAAAGAAGATACATAGTAGGTATATGTTATATAATGTAAACTTATGTATTTAGGTAGTGAAAGATACGTTCAATTTCAAATCAACTTTTATTAAATATCTTTACAAATGGGGAATATTAAAACTTCCGACAAAACAAAATATGCACGACAGTTAATGGTAATCTTAAATAATTAACCAACACTTAGTATTTCAGTACGTAATAATAAGTATTACCTACTATCCTTTAAAAATTACTTGCTCTTATATATTTTTGGCTTTTTCGATTACTTTTATAATTTTTATTATTATTTCTAACAATTGCAAAAATTCGTAGCCGTATAATTTTTTTAGAAAATCCAGAGGGAAGCATAGGTATGGCTTACATATCAAAGGTTTCCTGGAACATGGCGGCCAACAAGTTGTTCCCTATGTTTTGAGATAACGCGAACTACTAGCCCTCGGCCAAGGCAGTCGGCGACGGCCCGTTCCACGCCCCGCGCGCCTCTCAAGGCCCCCGCGCACATCCAGACACCCACACATAGCCGCAAGCGATTTTACGTGTACATATGCTTAAGTGTCATTTCTTTTCGCGTAGTGTATATTTTCTTTGTCTATACTGAATTAAAAAAAAGAGTAAGAAAAAAAATGGTTCTTACTATCATTGCAGGGCTTTGTGCCGGTCCAATGAGATTCCGGACTAGCATAAACAGTACTTGAAAAAAAAAGAGAAAATATAAAAAGATTGATTCTATTAAAAAAAAAGAGAAAAGTTTTGAAGGGCATATTGATATTGCCGGACCACAACTGATTAGTGTTGCAGGGTTCAAATGAACCGGTCCGATACCGTAAAACGGGGTGAATAGGCACAAAATCGAACTTCACACAAAAAAAAATTCAATATTATTGTACAGATATGACATATATGACTGCTTCTTATTTTCTCCGCCTGCGTATATTTTCCGAAAATGCCAAAAAATCACTAAAAATGTTGTTATACATTATGATATTAAACGAAATATATGCTATTCCTATTCATACTTGAACTGGGGTGTACTGGGACGACAATGGGGTTAATAGGGAAAAAAGCACAGGGTTGTCAAACATTTAAAATGAGATTGGGTGAAGGTTTATGCAACTTAGACTTAATAATCAATTTTAAGTTGGTAGTATATTTTGAAGAGGATAGGTAAATAAAAATTTATAGAGTTGAGAAAGGAATATATTTATTTAAAATTAACCAACAGTTATCGTCAATAAGTAAAAAGTAAAAACTTAAACAATTAAATTTCTTCAGAAACAAACAAATCCTCTAACAAATAAAATAATTTATCAACTTAACAATCAACTGTTTATAAAATTTGCAAGTAAAATTAAGTAATAATTGTACGTAATATTACTTAATTTTTTATTTTTTGATAATAATATTATCCATTTATAAATATAAAGTGTTTCCACCGAGACTCAATCAAAAGAGTCTAGAGTCAAACAAAGCCCGACTAGAGTTTGAAGCTATTGATAATATATTTATATAATATATTTTACATAAGTTAGTATAATTTAACCTAATTAATATTATAATCCATGAGATCTTGTAATATTTCTTCATCTTTCAAGTAATGGTTTCTATTTCTTGCTTTAGAGTTCCGATTAATTTTATCAGTCAAAGCCATTTTCTTCATATTTTTTAAATCAATCTTATTATTTTCTTTGGTTCCAAAATTTACAGCTGATGTTATAATTATCTTGTCTTTCGTATTTACCTTACTTGTTTCTACTGCCTCTATTTTTTCATTAATATTTATCCTTATTTTTTCTTGGGTTTCTTGGTCAATTTCCGAATCTATCGGTAAGTATGTATCACATATTTCTATTTCTTTTTGCAAGCAGAAATCATCTTCGAATAATAAAGGCATGTTCTCAATGTCAAGTTCGTTTGCTTCTGCCAACTAACTTAGTTGAAAATAGTTAGCAAGCTCTTTTTCTGCATTTTTTATTTAAGTTTTTTTTTCTTGTTTGTTCATTTCTTTGTATTTCTTCACTACTTCATATGGTTTCTTGAACACGTCTTTCGGAGTTTCATATTTGTTTATATTTTTGCTTAATTCAATAGTTTTCACTTGTTGTTTACTTATTGATTGTTTAGAATTTTGAGGGATAGTTTTTCGCTTTTTTACTTCTATTTTGTTAATTAATAGCTCTAGATCTTCTTCCTGTGCTGCCTTTGTTGTCACAGTGTTCAAACTATTTTTCATTATTGCATATTTTGCTTCAAATTTCTTTTTCCTTTCTTCTGGGATCTGTTTTGCATAAGGACTTCATTTTTTTGTTAGAACTAATGACGTTAAGGTCAGCTTTAATGCTTTGCGGTGGTTCTTCGCTTTCCTCTAAATCAGATTCACTAATATATCTACTCGGTTCTTGATCATTCTCTTTGTCAGACTCTTTTGGTTGAGTCTCGGTGGAAACACTTTGACCAGGCTTTACTTCAATTTTTTTTCTTCTATAAGACAATTTGTTATTATTATTGCCATATCGCATTTCTTTTAACATGGCAATAACTGTGTCATCAATAGCATCTTTACGGAAGTTTTCCTCATCACGAACAATATTTCCTGGTAATCTTTCGAGAACTTTTTTTTTATTTAATGGACTTATGCCAGTTTTCATAAACCCTGCCAATATATTAGACATAGCTTGACCTTCTATGCGACTGATCAATTTTTTCAGTAGACTGGGAAAAACACTTTTGGGAATGGTCGGCAATGTTCGGCCTTCAGTTTTTTTTCCACAAAAATAAAATATCTCTCCAGGCTCCTTTGGTGGGTCTAAAGAATGTAACATCTAGAGGCTGCGTCAAGTGTGTTGAATTTGGAGGAAGGAAAATGAAATGCACGTTTTTTTCTTTGCATTCTCGTATCAAATCCAAAGATAAATGGGATGAAAGATTATCTCCAATGAGAATCTTCTTTCCGTCTTTGCCATTAAAATGTGATAATGCGATGGTACGAACCCAATCCTCAAAAGTGTTACTGTCAAACCATCCAGACGAGGTACAATTGTATCGACACCCCTTTGGCCCCTGCTCAATCCAAGATTCGTACAAATGTTTTGCTTTGTACACCACATAACAAGGGAGAAGTACACCATCCGCAGATGCTGCCATCATTAATGATGTTGAGGCTTTACTGTGGTTCATGACCCTCTCTGGGTATTTGGCACCTCTTTTTGTAAGAACTTTTCTCCTACCAGGGTCGTCCGAGAGGTTCGTCCCGTCATAATTAATTATGTTAGATAAAGGTACTCCTGCTATAGATTTCTCAAGATGAGTAAAATATTCTTCTACAACTTCGCGTGAAACTGTCGCGCGTGATCGTTTAATGTTCTGACTTATTCTTAGTGAAATTTTGTCTTGGTTTCTTTTTAGGAAACTTTTTACATAGTCAGGACCTGGTTGATTATCTTTAAACTTTTTTATATTCACACCTATCCTATCTAAGTATCCTTTAACCAAAATCCGCAAATCATAGGTGTCTAACGGATATCCCCACTCAGAACAATAATTTATATTTTCTATAATATATGCCTCTTCCTCGTCAGTTAACACCGTCTGACCACCTTGCTTCTTCATGAATCTTGTGTTGTGTCTGTGTAAAACAGATTTAGAAATATTATATTTTGCACTAATATCTGCCAACGAACAATTTGATGTTTCGTATTCTCTAAGTGCAATATTTATAGTCTCTTCATCGTAGTTTTTATATTGTCTAGCCCGTGGTTTGTATGTGCGAGGCATAGCTATCTGAAACAAAATATAATAAAAATTAGTTGCTTACAGTAGGTGAAATGGAACCCATATTATATGACCTATTGTAAATAACCAATTTTTAAACAATTTAAATTTATCTATACTAATATTATTAATAAAGAGCTACTGACTAATTGACTTATCAACGCAGAGCTGGAACTATTGCAGTATATACTAAATACGGAATAAAAGTTTGTATGAGGCCTTTTTTCTGTAGTCAATTAAATCCGAACAAAGCCGACGCGAATCTCTAGTAGAAATATTGTATATATTTATAAAGCGACAACCCTGTCCCTATTCAAACTTTACTGTTTCAAGTAAACCCATAAGCATCCCTATTTACTGGTATTTGCGTTCCTATTAAGACTCAGAGCGTTCCTATTCGCCCTTCTGCTGTTTCTTTTAACCTCGTAACAAAACCAAAATAACAAAATTTTAGATATTTTAACATTTAACCAAAAATACATTATATTAAGACTTACCTTCTTGTGTGGATCTCTAGGGATAAACGATTTTCAATTTAAAAACACTTTTGCTACGTTAACACAACAAGTTTTCAAATTATGACCCAAGTTTTGAGAGCATATTAAAACACAACTGCAACCGTTCGTTTTCATATGAAAATTATGACCGTTTGTTGCAAACTTCGCTATGGATAGGTGTTGCCACGAAAAAATCATATATTCTACTACATGACAAAATAATTTCTACCAATTTGTATGTTTTTTATTTTGTTAAAATCGCGTGCCAATTTCATTCCTGATTTTGTCCCTATTCACCTCGCGATCCCTATTCACCCCGTTTTACGGTACTAATTAAGATACTGGATAATTAATTCGTGCAAACGCATTAATTAATATTCTTAACTACAAAATTAGTTTCGGTACAATTTATAGTTTGTATTAAGTAATATATTGTAAATTAACCTTATTTAAAGAAAAGTCCCACTGGGTTTCTTGCTGGTTCTTCCCAGGACAGAGGTTTTATCCGAACCGGTGGTAGTGGTACTATGTTGAATAAAAGTGATTCTATTCTATTCTAAAAGCCTTTTCATGTGACTCTATACATCATAATAACATCCTTTATAAGAAGTGCGAATAAAGCTTTCCATTTAAATTCTCTATATTATAATAACCTTTCTACATATATAAACTGAAACATTGAAAACACATAGTTATTGTTTTTACCAATGGAAAACTATAAATTGTACACCGTATTATATTTCCGCTTCATGTTATTGGATAACGTCTAATGACTGTCTGGCAAACGCTTTGCAGATAAAGTTGCGCACACCAGGGTAAAGCTGGGCCACAGAGGTTGCACTGTCCTGGAAGGAGAGTGCAAAATGTTTTTCTCAAGACCAAAATATAATAACTTAGAAATGGTCAACGGGAACCAAGGGTGATATACTGTAATCGGTAACCAAAAAAAAAAACTTATTAAAATGAATTGTTGCCATGCGTGAATCTTTAGATAATAATTTAGACTGGTGACTTCAGAATTAAGACTAAATTTAAATGACCCGTAACTTTTAGGAATATCAAAAATCTGAGATATATAAATTGACCATTGGAATCCTTGAATGGCATCATTGATCTTGGCCGTTTAAGTTATTTGATCGATTACAAGATTTCGGTCTTAGAACCGGGCTGGTTACCTGGCTCTACGAGTTGGGAACATTAATAAATAGTCCTTTACCATGTTCAATATTTGGGGATAGGTTGTTTAGTTTAACCAATTGTGTAAGAAGTATTGAATACAGCCAGCGTGTGGTATTTTTACCCTGCGGCTGCAATAGTTTTGCGGCCGGTTGGTCAGCGGTGGGAGTGGTGGTGGGCGACGTGCTGCTGGCTATGTGCAAATGGCAGACTGCCAAGGCGTAGGGTAGTACCGAGCCATCGCATGGGTTGCAGGCACCACTCCCTGCCCACTCGGGGCGCCTTTGAGTATCCCTGTGGACCTGTGACCGTAGGTTTTCTAGGAGCAGAGAATTGTAATTTTTTGACCTGCAGGTTACTTTTTCTCTATTGGTCATTTTGACGTTTTCACTTAAATTGTCACCAAAGAGAATTTTTACCCGTACAATACCTTGGAATTGCTTTAGTAAAGCTTCTGTCTAACATTGGGATATTTAATTATCAATGGTTCATTGTTTCTTCATGGTAAAGGTGTAATTGTATTTGATTTATCTCTATTTATTTTATTAATATCAAATTTGCATATTTCTTTACTTATTAACTCTGACGTTAAATTTGCTAAACCTGCTATACTAAAACCTAGTTGGTTTTGCCTGTTACTATTTATTGTTGGTTCTGAATTGTCTACTGACACGACCTCGGCGTTCAATTTTGGCACTTTAGCAAAATGATTTTTTTTTTCTTCTAGAATAAGTTTTCTTATAAGCAAGTTCTCCTTACGTTCCTTCGTCTACTCCTGTATTAGGATCTTACCCCAACGTTCAGCGACTTCTGTAGTGATCTTCTGCCCACTCCTCCGACGTTTTTACTTTACCAAGGGCTGCCAAGATTTTTATCTCGTTTTGAGATGGTGAATATTCACGGACCCCTTCTGAAGACTCTTTAAGGATAGTAGTCTCGGCTGTAAGCTAGAGGGGTGCCGGCGTGGGCATTTCAATCAATCAAAATCAAAAACTAGGCCAGCGGCGCTCAGATGCAGGTCTTCCTTTCTGACAGTAACCACTGCCACCATCATGTAGTGCGCGTCGAACTTTATTTCCTTATACTCGTTACAAGAGTTATATTCAGAATCTTATAGAACAAGGTTGAACCAGTTTATTATTTACTTTCTGGATAACATCATTAAGACCAAGTTTTATATTTCCGGCGGACATCACGTGCCACCACTGAGGAAATAATGGTACTTATATAATATATTCAGACAATAATAAACGAAAAAAAAAACCATCCCGATTATTAGCTCTTCACTTTTTGGGTAACATCACGTCACGTGTAACCGCATTAAGAAAGTAAGTAAATAATTTCCGGATGACATCACGTGCCACCACTGAGGAAATAAAATAACTTGAATTTTATTAATTAATATGTAGGTACTGAGATACAAAATCACCCATTAACTTTATTTATTTACTGTTTTTGGCAGATTATACGTACAAAAAAATTATCTTTATGTCACTTGTTAAAGGCACCATAAATAATAATCATAACATTAATTATTACTTAAAAAAGTTTCAAAACAAACCTTTATTACGGGAACATCTGTCGGTTTTCCGTCAAGACTTAAACTCCTTTTCCAAACGCCTTATTTTAATTTTAATTTCGTCAGCGGTCTTCTCACTTGCTTTTTTTTTCTTCATTTTCACTTAAATTTAACTAAACAAAACTTATTTGTTGCGGCGCACACACGGATGATGCAACACACAGAAAACGAATGATCGAAACGCTCGGCCGGCACGGCAGGCTGACAGTGGCGTGCAAAATTCAATAGACTATCTTTTTATTAGTTAATTTAATTTTCTGTAAAAATAATATCTAAAATTCGTGTGATGATTAAGTACGACAGAAAGCGGACTACATAGTTTTTAAATCTTCTAGGATGCAGCAACGAAGTATAATTATAATACTATTCATTGTAATTTTAGAAAAAAAAAGCTGTCAGAAGGAATAATATTGAGGGTCAATAAATAAAAACAACGTAATTTATTTGAACATAAAAATTAGAATATAATCATTTTTCATTAATTATTTAAAATTATACACTTAAAGTACATTTATAGTAAATTCAATAAAAAATACCAGTGCAGACGAGATACATAAAAGAGAAAATATTGTTTTAATTACATCGTTGGTTAAATACTTTGCTTTCAGTAAATGCATTACAAAATATAAGATGGAACATAATAGAAATTAAGTTAAAAACATGTCACTCGATATAGAAAAATAAAGATAAGATTGAATCACATTCAAAAATTACCCACTAGTGACTAAAATTTTACTTTCATAAAGGTTTGTTCAAACCGGAACCTCCTGTAGCGACAATCGATAATGTCCGGACGCGTGGACATACGAGGTTTTGAATGATTTATTTAAGATAATTATACTAACATGTCGCGCTCGGAGGTCCCTCACATGCGCTAGAAATAAATGTAACATGTCATCAATTCTAATTTTTTTTAATATTGTACTCTGAACAGTACCCATATGACTATGATCGACGCCGGGCGATCTGTGCCACCATCAGCGCCTTTACCGCAAATCTCTGACATAATTTAGCCATCCAAATACATACAGTAAAGGTATAAATAGTGAGGTTAGTATTAACTTTGGCAAATACGAATGAAGCATGGTGATGACGTCGTTAAATCGACATAATTGTGACAACGAATTAGCGTTTGTATGTTACGAAAAATTACAACTGAAAGTCGCTTACTTGTACAGCCTGGGGTGCTAGTTCTCCAGTCACTATAACCTATGATGTTCCGCCTAACGGTAACTGTCTTATAAACACCCGAATAGTCCACCCCGGTGTGATTCTAATAAAGCGCGAGAATATTGAGCCGCAACATTTCAGTCTTCAAAAAGAAGCTTACGCACATACCACTAGACAAATAATTTTGTAGGTGTACATTGAGCTTTAAGACAAACTGCTACTGGGGCACGATGTCAACGAGATGACGTCACTTGTGCGTACTTTTCGTACCCGTAATTGTGTGGCGTGTGCGTTTCGGTCACTGTCACAAATCTTAAAAACTAAAGGTGATTCGAGCGAATAAACAATGCGGCAGTGTACAAAATTTACATCACATTCACTCGAAATATTAAAGCGAAAGTTCAGCGTCGGAGGAACACACTGAAATACATTAACATACTCAAGAGGTCGGCGGCTTGGGCTAGACTACAAGTGGAATGCTTGCTTATAATACCACTGGTTTGGGCAATGTGAACTTATAAAGCAATTTTTTATTAAATAATTTAATAGTGTTTAAAATGTCCGACGCCTAGACTTCAACTAAAGATTATAACGACAGTTTTGACAACTTTCCTGTCAGCAAATCCACTCAAGTCGATGCCTAGCTACCGCCTATGAAATAATTGTTTTAAAGTGATGTGAAGCTTAAAAGTATTCCCAGTTGGGTGTAGAACTGCGCTAATTTTAATATTAGTTCGATTTTACATACACATATTGTTACATAACAGTAAAAAACCTACCTAGCAACAAGCGAGCGTCGCTCGAGACGCGGGCCACTGCGCAAGAACGACCACTTTACGAGTCTTGTCTTGTTTACCTCCTAGTTAGTAGTAAGTATCATTTTCAATTTTAATTGTTGCGATATTAAACATAGTTCCGCTAAAATCCTATCATTTAGATTACTATGCAGAAAGGTGTTTTTCAAACATTCAAAAATAATTTAAATTACATTTTTATAGATTACAACAAATTAGAAACCTTATAAGACCTTTGGGTTCTATAAAATGTTCAAATATCATTAATTTACCGATATTAACTAAAATTTCTTAACTTCCAAATTTACAAGGGAATAACTTTTCTGGCAATACCAGATGTTTATACCGGCGTTGTGTACGTAATGTCAATGAGACGAAGATTTTAACAGTTTCCCTGTCCGCGGAATAGGCATAATAGTTAAACAATCGAAATGTTTGTATATTATTCATGGGACAGGAAAATGGTTAAAAGGTTTATCGAAAAGACATCTTTAAATGTACAGTTCTTAATCGACTATAAATATTAGTGGCATCTTTGGTTTTCATCTCTGTAAGATTATAAGCCCAACCTTGGGCACTTGGTGTGCTTCGTCGGCGAGTGGCCCGCGCAGTCACAGTGCAGGCGTTACGTTTTCATTTAAGTAATCACTTTTTACATAACTCCATAAACGTAAAATGAAAATAAATCACCTAACTATGACAAGTAGAGGTTACTGTCTATTTGCATTATTCATTAATGTTATTGATACAATTATTACTGCCCTAATGCTTAAAAGTAAGATTTTTAATTTTATCATTAATAATAAATTATGTTATACAGTATATATATGTATAGTGTTGATTACGTCAAAATCGCGTGTATACAAAGTTTATATACTCACATATCTTACATTTGATGTAAATAGAACCCACAGTAACGGCGCGGTGTGAGATGGAGTTAGTTACCGTTCAAGTAAACCGTCGTCGCTACAAACAGCGATTCCCCGCCGATACATACTCCACTCACCTTCTCGAAATAACCACGGATACTGACATGATTACAAACATTTGTTACTCACTTAAATATAAAATGAAACATTGCAGTTTACATGTATCATTTTCAGTACAAATACGCTACACGAAATAAATAATGTTTTTTTTAAAAATATAATTGAATAGAATAGTAGATCTTATATGGCTACACGTAAGGTTTAAATTGTAAAGTGATATAGAAAAAATATGAACACAAAACTATTAAAACTATTACAAATAGTATATGGCATAAAGAATCAATGCTCTTAGAAGTATAATTAATCAGTTTGTGCTTAACATGAGGCTTAACTTATGAAAAGTATATTTATTCGGGGATAGGACACAGCTCCGTACAAAATGCAAGTTATGCAAAATAAACAATATCTTCTTAATCCGACTTAGCGGTCACAGTTGTGCATTCAAAAGATTACAAAAATAATTTCTCATCGTGATAATACCTAATAATGGAATGATATTTTGTATCAGTTTAAGTAGGCCTGTGAGGTACTCGTGCGTTTTACTACTGAGTTTCAGCGCTAAATTTTGGTTCCTTTCTGTTTTTGGTCCGTAAGAGAGTGAGTATATAAGCATGTTCCTGTTTCCGGAGCGCGCTGAAGCGTCGTCCCGCGTTCGGCGAACGACGAACCGAACACTGGAATACAAGCGAACCGACAACCGCGGTCACCGCAAACATAATCCAAACGAACGAACCGAACACGGAGAGACGTTTCGATCCCGGAACGATGTAACTAGATCTCGGACCGCAAAAACGAATTCTACGAGCGTCTAGCACCAAAATTTAGAATAGAACGCGAATTATACAAAACGCCTTGTCCGCAACAATTGTCTAAAAAATAAAAGAAAATTAATCAATGGGAATATATTACAGGGGAAAATAATGAAACCGGATCTAGTTACGAAGATTCGGGCGCGAGCCAATACTGAAACATAGACAATGCCCCGAAGCCATGTGATTGATATTTGCACATCGGCGGTATAACCAGTAAGCTTACTTCTCATAAAAATATATAATATAATAGGCTTAGCTGCGGCCCGGCCACACCCTGTAGGCCTGTACATGTTCGCGAGCGGCCATGATATGCTTGCTCGAGGCAAATACCAGATACGAAAATTAGTAAACAAAGTGTTCGCCCCTTCATACATCGAGGGTGTGAGCGGTTACGAGGAATGACGGCAGTATTACCACAACAACGTGCCAATAATCCCACTCGAGTTCTTTTATCGCTCTATTATATTTACTAAAATGTAATTATTATTTAATATTAGAAACTTTTAGAATATTTGGTACAATTGTAGAAAAAAAACTACCGTTATATATCTCAACACTTTCAACTACACCTAACCAACCATCAGTAGTAATATGCTTTCTGAAACACCAATATGGCTGAACAGTTTTTAACTTTTTTCTTTTCTCATGAGGAAGAATTAAGAAACAAAACAGTGATGTGATTAGAGTGGTGAGCGAATAGGCGAGTGTAGGAGTCGGCACGAAATTTGAGCGCTGGACAATTTTGGTGCGGCTTGTTTGCGCAAATTCATTTTAATTACAACTGAAAGTCGCTTACTTGTACAGCCTGGGGTGCTAGTTCTCCAGACTCAGTGCGAACTCTCATCGTATGATTCTTACACCAATCACTGATTTCTAAACGAACAATAAATCAATCGAGCCTGATGTTCACCTTGTATTATCAAACAGACTTAGAGGTTTACAGTGCTATCAAATTATCTGTGTGAATCAGTGGAACTAGATTTAACGATCAATCAACAACACAGAATAAGTCTAAGTTCCCCACCATCTTAGTGAAATTTGAAATCTGCTTAAGACACCTGGAAGCGACTCCACTCTCAACAAATAATTTGGTAGCACTACACTGCGCAAACGAAGGTCAGCGCTCACAGTCCGTGCCGTTTATATATGAGCGCTAGTGGGGTAGCGTCGTGTGGTTGCCGCGCCCCGGTGGCTTAGTAAAGGCCGCAGCCGCGCAGGTTGTTCGCGATGATGACGTCGGTGACTGCGTCGAACACGAACTGGATGTTGTTGGTGTCTGTGGCGCACGTCATGTGGCAGTATATCTCCTTGGTTGTCGACTTGTTCTTCGCCTCGAACTGCGCCTGGATGTACGCCGCCGCCTCGCCGTACTCCTGCGCACCTGTTAACAAAGTTATAATTACACAGATGCACACGGTACGACTTGCTAATGAGGGATAATAATTTTACGCTCACCAGATGTCGCTAGTTGGGACTATGGTGAACATATTTCTTACGCAGACAGTCTCACAGTGTCATCATCATTGAAAAGTTGCGATTTAATTATAAATTTTTCAGTTTCTAGTGTATATACATACACAAAACAATGCCTCAGTGCTGCATTCTATATGTTTTTTTTACATTTTTATCTTTATTTTTTATTTTTCTACTTTTAGGAATATACGTAGTTTGATATCCACTTCTAATCTATGTACAATAATATATCAAATCTTTCAAAAAGATACATTAATATCTACACTTTTCAATCATAACTTTCCCCACTATGAAATTTGTCAAATATTTCACCTCATTCCTAAGTGGCGCCGCCCTAGTGGCAGAAAAGGTCGTGGATTCATTAACAGATCAAAGTCTGGCAAGTATTAATGGCGGAAAGTCCTTCCATAAACACAATACGGCCTTTTCGAATGAATAGATATATCGAAATTTCTCGGTAGTCAGGTCCTAGTTTGTTAATTAGCGTGTCTTACTGCTTGCATGAGAGCTTGATATTTGGAAAAAAAGTTGGTAGTATACATAGACTAATAATTTTGAATGATTTTTTTTAATGAGAAAACACGTCAAAATTTAAAAAAATCACTAAGATATATTCTCCGTGTCATATCACGACTAATATTTTATAAATGCAAGCGTTATCCAGGATGATCTCAAAAACCGACCATCACGAATTAAGCACGAATTCGTATCACAATCTAGGAAATTTGTAATACAAAACAAAGTTCCATTTACACCACAAACATTGTTAATAATCTCATGATTTTAATAACTTATTATTTTAATTTTCATGTTGATTTATTCAATAAAAACAAAAATTCATTTTACAGGACTGCAGCGGAGCCTAAATGGAGGGTAGCATTTTTGGTTGGTATATATGTATTTTTTAACCATTTTAAGCTAGTATTTGCCTTCTTAACGGCGTAGTGGCGGTGTAAAATATCTACGAACTATCTTTCACTAGTGTACTTTTGATGGGCTGTAATGATAATGATGATGACTTGACTTCTATTCCACCTGATGGTAAGTGGTGATGCAGCCGAAAATGGTAAAAGCGCACTGACTTAGCTTAAAGCAAAAGCCTCAAGGCAATCTTGCATTGTAATCGGAGGGAAGGACAGCTGACAAATTTTTCCACATGACAAACGATGAAGTATACCGTTTAGTTCGAATGCGTGGTGGAAGAGAGAGTGTAAATAACAGCTTAGATCTAGGATATTATGCATGTAAATAATAGCCATTAGTTAGATTTAAGTAGTTATTTAAGTTTTAGTCCTATATGTCATGTGATTGTATAGTATGTAAGTTTGTTGATGTTTTATTGTTTATTAACTAAAAAAAATTAAGATTAAGAGCTATTGTATGTAATTAATTTGTTTTTTGTCTAATAAATGCTGCATAACACACACATACATACACCATACTACACTCGTACACACACACTCTCATCTCCCTCCGACCTCTATCATTGGTCGATTAAAGACTGTGTCTCTTGTAGGCCCACACAAGCTGCGCTACCAGCGGCACATAATAAAAGGCGTGCTGCCGGTTCCGCCTTCTTAAGACGTCACGCTGCCCTACAACCCTACAAGCAACATTCCACATGAGTCCCGATACCGAACGTCGCGCAGTTTCTCCGTAGACCGCGTAACGTACTAATAGAACAACCTCGCTCGCTCGATCCCGTCGACCCAAACGTCGCAGGCACATCTTACACTGACACTACACCCACACCAATTGGGACAAACACTAACAGGACAACGGATGGGGCACGCCAGGCACGGTTCTCACCGCCCAGAACATCGACCGATACGAGCTAAGCAGTCAGAGGCGGGGTCCGCACTCCCCCCTTCAGACAGCGGTTAGATAGCTCAAAAATAACCCCAACAGAGGGGACATGATGATTGGTAATAATACCAATTCATAAACCACCATCATCCTCATCCCCATCCTAATTACCGCATTTCCACTTTTAAATAGCTTGCGGCCCTTTCAGGCCGCGAGCACTGTCTCAGATGAAGTTGTAAGAGCCGCATAGGCTAACAGCGCAAACATCACAGAAAATAGACTCCACATGAGCAGCTTCTGTTTCTTAAGAATAGTCTTTCATTTATCATCCCGAATCTACCTATGATCAGAAGAAGTCTACAAAAGTCAGATGTATTTGCCCCTGCTGATAAGGCGATACAATCTTCAGAGAGGGAGTAATTAAGTTATGCAATAATTGCGCACACTCGTACACTATGTATATTATCTCATTAACTTTTTGCGGCGTAAATATAAAATTTATTAATAACCACAGCGCCACCTAAGATTTTGTGATTTTCTCTTTTGGCACTGAACCAAAATATAATGTGAATATTAGTGAGTCATTAAAGTCCATAAATATATAATTTGTTGATCTCTATTGGCCTTACTGTATGATAATATGTATTGTAAATACGATGAAAACGCTGTATGATTTCCTAAATAAATAAATAAATAACTTGACAACAGCGCCACCTATCGGATCTTAGCATACCAATTAACTATTGTCTCGACAAAACAAATATATGGTGTGAATGAGTTATATTAAAAAAATATCGTTCATTATGTTTAATAAACAGCCGAGCAAGAAATTGCAAAAGTCAAATTAGTTATAACATTCACTATAAGTGAATGGAAGGAGAAAAAAAAACGACAATTCATAGAAGTTCATGTATCTGCTTATGGTATTTGGCATTAGCTAAATTATTTCGCTAAAACCAGAAGTACACCAAACTTTCTTCACATCATTCGAAAAAACCATGTAACACATACCTACCCTACATGTTATACAATTGAATAGAATGGGAACAGTCAACATTCCAATGAGTTCTTAAAAGTTAAAAAGTTACAACCTATATATGTCCCACTGCTGGGCACAGGCCTCCTCTCATTTCTGAGAGGGTTTTAGGGTAAGGAAATGTCCGCCGCGCTGCCCCAATGCGTGTTGGCGAACTTCACATGTATACGAAATATTTTCTTTCTTATTTCTCAGACATATAGGTTTCCTCAGGATGTTTTCCTTCACCGCCGAACACCGCGGTATATCAGCACTTAAAATTGCAATTAACAATATCATTGATGCCGGCGGGGATCTAACCCGGGTTGCTCGCGTACTGTGAAATTTACAGCGAGCGCTTAGCCCATAAGCTACCACGGTCTTAGTTTCTGAAGTTAGTTTCTTAGTCTTGAAGGAGTTCTTAGGGATCTATTAAATTGTCTTTCATGAGTTTTACAAATTTGAAATACAAAATGCGCAGGTTAGCAAAGTTATGGTTAACTTTATCTGCATAAAATTTTAAAAATATACCTTTCTCTCGTCGATTAAAACTTTGTATAAATTTTAAAACCTATCGTACTGTGTAACTGATTTCTTATTATTAAAACTCGTAAAACTACTGAAACTCCTCATAAAACACCAGTTTGTCTTTTGTAAATGTAATTCAAAAGTTCAACACAAACAAAATAATGAAAAGTTTAAATTTATTGCCACCGACGCGGCGCCATCGTTTTGCATAGCCCACTTAACTTTGCATCATTTTACGAAATTTTCTATACAAACCAGGCTTCGCGCCCTGTACAATTTTTTTATAAATTCGAAAGGTTACATGAATTTTCAAAGCCCGATATCAAGCCAACGAGTGCAAAAACGATAGTTTAACACGCATAGATTCGTCGTTGATGACATGTTGAAGTCTTTGTTACAGATAATACTATACACTTAAGCGTGCAAAAATTTGAATATTATCTCATGATCAATTTACTTTTGGGTAATATGGCATGCCGGGCTTCTTGGCTTGTATTGAGATACCACCTCTGTCTCCCCCATAGATTGCCACAAAATACAGTCCTGAGCCATCTGCATGCATCGGCTACTTGCGTGTTTCATATAAGGATAAGGATATAAAGATTTGTATATTTATCTTTAATTATTATACATTTACAGTAATAGTAACATGAAATATGAAATATCTTAAAAATAACTACGATATAAGATTTGGTCTATAACCATTCGGTATGCGCATCAAATTCTTTAAATTGCGTGACATATATAGCTTTATCAAGGATTTTAAGAATAGCCTGCGTTCATGTTTTTTGCTCCGCACCTTTGATTATAGCGTGATGAGACATCGTTCAGTTCTTAAATAAAAGCATTAAATTTTTTAATAAAAATAGTTTAATGGCAATCGCGTGTTAGTTACTAACAAATATAGCAGACAAAAATTAGTTATTTTTTCTAACGCATCTATCCTTACCAAAATTTTATTCTATTTAATAAAAATGATATAAAATATCATCTTGTTAGGATTATCACATACACAGAGGCATTCAGTCGCCTTCTTCTTTCTAACTTCATCACTATCGTCAACCTGTGGCAGTAAACTGCTTGACATAGGTTGTTAAGAATAGGCAAACGAAATTTTAACTTTTTACATCGAAAAAAATAGAGTCTTCATTTCAAGGGCCTCTCTCAGGGCGTTTAGATCAAGCTTCGCGCCTCCAGTAGTCCTGTGCAGATTCCACATTAAGCACAAGCGCGGTTTCCATTCCTTGACATGTTTACCCCAACGATTTTTCTACGACAGTTGTGGCAAACCCATTGCTACTTTAGTTAGCATGCCAACTATGTCGTTGACTGGTTTTCTCGGCGGATTTTTCAATACGAATCAAAACCACCAGAGAAACGCCACACATAGATTTTTTCCATTGCTCGCTGAGCGACCATGAGCTAATGAATTAACCGTATCGTCCAACTTTTAGCATAAAAAGTGAATACAAATACAAAGCACTCGTCGATTGAAAACTGTGGTTTAGGTGACAAGATAACTTAGAGGTGCTTTCTAAATCCTGCCAAGTTTCTCCAAACTTCTATCCACTTATTCATATCAGCTTCCTTCCTTCTGGAAGCTGTTCTTGTTGAAGGCATTATCTGCCAGATGTAGTTAATCCATCAAAACATAAGAGTATAATGTGCTAGAGTAAACATGCCATATATTTCATACATTTTATACATTTTTGCTTTTCCGGCAGCTGCGCAAACCGCGCATTTATGTGGCACGGCGATGACTCCCACCGGTGCCGTGACAGCTAGCTTCCCACTCGTTGCCGGCCGGCAAAACTGCATGTGTATTGTGTACGTATTGTAGCCATGTGCGTGTGTGCGTGTTCGCGGGCCGAGGTAGAAAGGACGCGTTGAGATTGAAACTCAAAATTGACTTGTGAAATAATGAAATGTCTCCTCATTCATGCGGGAGTAGTTGAAATATTTTTGGAGTCCATTTTCAACTTTTAAAATAGAGTATAATATAATATGTTCCTTCTAAGTATCTTATTTTTAAGATTGGATGAATTCAAAATTTGACTTCTCTGCGTTGATTATATTTTCGTCTTAAATGTAAGAGATGTAACAAACAAATACGACGACTTGACGAGACCATGTTTACGTGTTGTAGAATTGAAGTCTTTGTTAGTACTGCCCAAAGACCGAGCGTAGCCCGACAACGGCACCAGTGCAGTGGTAAAACGAAGTCCGGTGAATGGAAAACCACCCGATGAGTATGATATTTATCTAGGAAAAATTGTTCGACTAAGTGGGTTCAACTTCGACCGACAGGTCAATCAACGCTACAGATCTACGGACCCAAGTCGGCTAGATAGCTTCGGGAGATTACGACATATTATCTCGTCACGTACACTACAAAACTTGAACACAAGACTTTACAAGCAGTGCGTGTTGCCAGTGACGATATATAGATCGGAGGCGAGGTCCTTCACTGCGGGCCGTATGAAGAGGGCTATGTTCGGAGTTTCTCTGCGTGATATGACTTCGTGTGAGGATATCCGCAGTAGAATCAGAGAAACCGACATAGCGTAACGGATCAGTGAGCTGAACTGGTAACGGGCCGGCCGTATAGATAAAAGAACTGTAAACCGATATGGAAGAAAAGTTCTCGAGCGGCAGTCTCGTACTAGTAAGCGAAGTGTAAGACGGCCTCCCACTAGATGGAGTGACGACCTGATAAGAGATGCAGGAAATCAATGGATGCAGGTGGATAGGACCGTGCTTTGTGCCTATGTTCAGCAGTGGATTTGTGATGGGCTGTAAACAATGATGACGAGGATGATTATGATATGTATATTACCTTTGGCAATATACATTGGTTGGCATCAAACTGAAATAAGTGCCCTAATAGAAAAGCCAACACCATTATTACCCTTCCAAAGGTTAAAACTTAAAACATCAGAGATTGTCAATGATGAGGTTATATAACAATACAAGGAGAAATGTACTACATGTGTGTTTACTGCACTTGTGTTTTTGGTTAAAAGAACTTAGTTTCAACACTCAAGGTTCGAAAACGCTTCCTTAAGATAAACCATATCTGTTTGTAGTCGATGCAGTCACTTCTTAGCATTGTTTGAGGTCATTTAAATACTTGTGAAGCACTCAAATGCTTGACTTCTAAGTCCTAAATTACTTAAAATACCAAGAGGTACATGCGAAATCTATGTTAAGCTATTGATACTTATTTAAATTATATAACTAACCCGTATACTCCGGGAAGCAGATGGTGAGCGGCGATTTGCGGATCTTCTCTTCGAACAGATCCTTTTTATTTAGAAACAGGATGATGCTGGTGTCTGTAAACCATTTGTTATTGCAGATCGAGTCAAAGAGCTTCAGACTCTCTTGCATACGGTTCTGAAAAAAAAAAGAGGATTTGAAATATGTTTTATTAAAGACCTATGCGCTGGACTATATACAGAGACTAGATACAGAGGACTATATACCTTATAAATTATAGGATACATGTTAACAGGTGGGCGTTTATGACATCTGTGATGAGAGAGTGAGGGTGATGAAGGAGTTAAGTAGACAATTTTTTTTTGGTTTAAATTATTCCGTGCGCGCTTCTTTTTAACCTAGCGCCCCTAGACACGTGCCTAGTTTGCCTTAAGGATAATTCGCCATGAAATTAGCGTTTTGTACAGGAGGAATATAAAGTCAATTTTTTTTTTTGTAAAATATATTTAATTAATCAAGGTATGCATCGTTGTTATCTATGCACTTTTGCCATCTCTTAGGTAGTTCATTGATCCCTTTACTAAAAAAACCATGGGGGCGAGAATCAATAAACTCTTTGAAGGCGGTTTGAACTGCCGCATCGGAGTTGAATTTTTTTCCTTGTAAGAAGTTGTCCAAATTCCGGAAAAAATGGTAATCTATTGGAGCAAGGTCCGGGGAGTACGGTGGATGTCGCAGACATTCCAATTGTAGGTCATTTAACTTAGTGGTTGTTTGTTGTGCAGTGTGTGGTCTTGCATTGTCGTGAAGCAGCAGTGGCCTAGAGCGATTGACCAATCTCGGTTGTTTAGCAGCTAGTTCTTCCTCCATGGTTTACAGTTGCTGACAATAGATATCTGCCGTAATCGTTTGGCCAGATTTTAGAAAGCTGTAGTGAACGACACCGGCGCTAGTCCACCAAAGACAACCAATATTATTTTGATAACATAAATATTTCAATCTATGGTTTTGTTTTTTTTTTAATTTAGACAATTTCGTAAATTTTGCGCCATTTTCTATGGAGTGGCAAACTGCGTACCGTAATCGTGATGTGACCGCTTCACTGAAAATAGTATTTGTCGCTAACTGAGGCAAATATTTAGCCGCCAACAACGTAGGTCTAATAATGACTGAGCAAATTTATGAATTGAAATAGTGATAGTTGTAATTCCAGAAATCTTGTCCCGTAGGTTTCATAAGAGGCGACTTTGGGAAATTCTAGAAAAATCTTATGTCCCCCAGTAGATGGCGTTAAAACCATCTTGTATAATATGACAGATGTAAAATATTTTTAAACCGGCGACGGAGAGCAGCGTCAAAGTTACAAGACTTCTTGCACTGTGATCGAATGACGAGTGTAAGAATTTCGGCAAATTTTAACTATAAAAGAGCCGCTATATTTGCAAGTGGATTTAACTTTTATAAATCCTAGCTCCAGCTAGCCAAGACTCTATGTTCGCATAGCATAAACATTATCAACTTTAGGGTCATGTCAATACATATACCGTTATTTGTAGCCTTCTAGTTTACTGCAGATACTACGTAAGGACTACCTACTTCTTTTACGAAGATGTTCACAAACGGGTTGGCATTTCCTGTACATTGGTTTTTAATCTATGAAAATGTTTGGAAATTAAAATGTGTGTTATAATGACTTACCGTCGTCTCATCCTCGTGCAACACCTGATCGTACTCGGACATCGCTACGCAGAATATAATCGCAGTAACGTCCTCGAAGCAATGGATCCATTTCTTTCGCTCGGACCGTTGCCCGCCCACGTCGAACAATCTGGAGTAAAAATAGTTTTGATGTTGGCGATGATGTAGTTGGGCCCCATTTCACCATGAAATAAAGTACGATTAGATACTATTGAAGACTATGTCACAACGTGATCGTACATGCGTCGTTACCAACGTTTTTTCGGTGGCCCAGAACCTAGCCTGTTTTCTCTCGTGGTAATAAAGCACCTCGTGCCCCTTCTTAGCCGTAGGTAAGAAGAGGCACAAGGTGCTTTAATATCTGAGCGTACCCAGGGCTATGTACAGCGTAGACTTAATATTAAGGTGCCACAAATATGCGCACAAATACAGACACATTCGCTCGTTCCCACTTCCCCATATTTATTTGATTAAAGCAATGACAAGGATGTCACAATGGTATAAGGTATCAGATGTATAGGATATTTCTCTGAATGCTTACGTTTCAGAACAATTAAACCAAGTCGCATAAGAGGAGAAGATAGATGGATGGAAAGCAGTTTACTACTGCGGGGCCACATCCACCCGCCTACTCAGTGCGGTGGAAGATAGGCATAAGACAACCTGATCTGAAAACTAACAATTGGTTAACTCTGGCTAATAATCAAACTCAATAGTTGCAAGGTAGTTGTGGTGAGACCACAAAGCCATGTGATCTTCAATTTTTTTTCATAAAATTTAATTTGTCAATTTAATAATAACAAACTAACGTGCGTGGGTGGAAAATATATAGGGGTAGGGGACACTGAACAATGAAAGTTTTGCGCTCATAAATAATTGAATTTCAAACGTTATATTTTATAAAACTTGGCACTCTTGAATTCATTAAAATATTTTTGGCGGAAAGTCGCGTATCAATCGATTTTTAATGACAAGTTGAAGTTCGTCATCCGTAGCAAAAATGGAATTATCGCGAAAAGGTTTTAGGGCGATTTTTTTACGGTTTTAAAAGTTCACTCGCTCCGCAAGATTGCACGGAGAGAAGCACCTTATTTGAGCAACGTAAGGCACGGTGACGGTGACACGCAGAATTCGATCGTAGCCGTGTTACTCTCCATGATGAAATTCGTGATGGCGGATCCCCGACTGCGATCAATGATAAAAATGTGGCTACTATCAGGCGACTAATTGAAGAAAACCGGCGCATCACCTATATTTGGATTACAATTTTTTTTTTATTTGGCTCATTGGGTTTTTTTTTTCTTTCAGACTGGCCCTGTCTGCACGATCCTACTCGATGAGCAAAATACAGTTATTGCTGAGTGGTACACCACCATTTATTGGATCAGTGTCTTTGAAAAATTTAGGGATAAACGACTGAGAAGTCACATCCTATTGCACCATAACAACACTTCGGTGCACACCGCGAACAAGATAAAGTCATTTTTGACATCTGAAAAGGTGGAGAATACTTTCAAAGCAATAAATATATTACTTTACATATAAATTGTTTTTTATTTATGAGTTACGCAAAACTTCCGCTCAGATCCGTCCAACTACAGGCCTATCGCTATCACCTCCTTGTTCTCCAAAGTAATGGAAACTGTTATTAACTGCCAGCTCATGCGGTACCTTGAGGATCACCTGCTGATAAGTGACCGCCAGTACGGTTTCCGTCGAGGTCGATCAGCTGGTGATCTTCTAGGTTACCTAACTCATAAATGGGTGGAGGCAGTGGAGTCCAAGGGGGAGACGTTGGCCGTTAGTTTGACGTAGCGAAGGCCTTCGATCGGGTTTGGCACAAAGCGCTTCTTTCGAAGTTCCCTTCCTATGGGCTTCCGGAAATTGTGCAATTGATCACCAGTTTTCTTGCAGATCAGAGCATCAAGGTCGTAGTAGACGGTGCATGCTCCGATTACAAGCCCATTAACGCTGGTGTTCCAGAAGGCTGCGTGCTATCACCAACGCTGTTTCTTCTGCATATCAATGATATGTTGCAAACCGGTAACATCCATTGCTATGCAGACGACAGCACTGGTGATGCTTTATACACCGGCCGTGCCAATATTTTTAGGAAAACGTCCCTGAGTACCGGAACAAACTTGTGTCTGAAGTCGAGACTTTGTTGAACAAAGTCTCAGACTGGGGCGACTAAATCTAGTCCAGTTCAATCCCCAGAAGACACACGTTTGCGCATTTACCCCAAAAGAACCCTTTGTCGTATCTCCTTAGTTTCAAGGCACTCTTGTTGCCTCAGCCAGTATCGGAATCCTCGGTGTCGACATATCGAGTGATGTGCAGTTTCGTGGTCACTTGGAAGAGAAGGCCAAATTAGCCTCTAAAAACTTGGCGTGCTCAGCAGAGCAGGACAGTATTTCATGCCGGCACACCGCTTGCAACTTTACACGGGGCAGGTTCGGCCCCAAATGGAATACTGTTCCCATCTCTGGGCAGGGTCTCCCAGTGCCAGCTCCTTCCACTTGACCGCATCCAGCGCAGAGCGGCTCGAATTGTCGACGTCCGAGTTCTCTCCGATCGGCTGGACTCACTGGCACTGCGTAGAGATGTTGCATCTCTTTGCGTATTTTATCGCATCTATCACGGGAGTGCTCTGAGGAATTGTTCGACCAATTCCAGCTGCTCAATTTCACCATCGCACATCGCGACAGAACTCGAGATACCATCCATACCATCTGGATGATTGGCGGTCCACCACTGTGCGATTTAGAAGATGTTTTCTTCCTCGCACAACTTCCTTGTGGAACCGATTACCACCAGCGATTTTTCCGTACCGACGACTTAGGGACCTTCAAGAAAAGAGCCTACTCCTTAAAAGGCCGGCAACGCATCTGTAATTCCTCCTGTTTCGCCGAGAGTGTAACTGTAGTGAAACTATTGAGTACGTTTACGTGTGCGTGTGTGAACTAGTGAATTGCTGTGAACTATCGACTGTTACAAAAGCATTACCAAAACTAGGTCTTAAGCGTTTTTTTTACCAATTGATAAAAGAGATATTACACGAACAGACTAGGAGGAAAGTATGGAGGAGTATATTTGTTCAGAATATACACTATTATAATTTCTGTCAAAGAAGTCTATCAGTAGATGCTGTTAGAGGCCCTCATATAAGAAAACAGCATCAGAGGCATTTCACCATTGACGGTTATTATTTACATGTCACTTATGTATCAATGGTAATTTCAGTCTTTCACTGCCACGTCCGGCAGTTCACTGATTACATACTGATAAAGAAGAAGTATGGATACTTACTTGAAATTAAGGTTTTTAAAGGAGAAATGTACTTCAACGATGCCAGTGGTTTTGACTCTTGTTCTCAAAATATCTTGCTCGGTGGGCTGGTAGTCTCTAGCACCTAACCGGTCGAGGTCGTCCAAGAAACTGAAAAGGAGAGATACATCTCTTTCATCATCTTTTGATTACATATAACCGACTACACACAAAAATATTTCTATAAAAGCCTACTTCTTCCTTTTAATGTTCTTAATAATGACTATACTATTTGCTAGAGGCAGGTATGCTGGATTTTTTATCCAAAATGTTTTTAACTGACCCGAAAAATGTAACAATTAATGAGGTTCTTCTTATATCTATAAATAAGTAAAAATTACCGTATATTATCTTACGCCACACAATAAATAATAGTACTACGTACAGAAGTTGCACTCCTTTGATGTTGACTGCTTGCCGACGTTTTAATAGCCTACATAGTTATTATTAATCAGATAAATCGCGCACGCAAGCTAAATAAAACATTATCGCTGCGCGCGAGTTTCCGTATTACTTTGCATCTTTTCTCCTTCCTACGTTACAACGGACTTTCCGTGTTTACTAAGGGCTGTTAATAAAGAGTAAAAAAATACATTGCGGAATGGTAAGTTACTTAGGTAAAGTACCTATTCTGACTATGATCGACCATATTTCCGCTACTATGTGAGTTCTGTGATGCCCAACGTATGCAACTTGCAAGGCTTGTCGGGAATCGCTTAATGCTTGGCTCGTAAGATATAGGTAGATAGAGTAAACAACAAATAAACCCGAAATACGATTCCTAACAGAAATGTGATCGTATTCTACTTAGTTAAAAATCTACTAAAACAAAGTTTTAATTTCAGTATTTTGTGTTATTAAACTTAAAATATTTTAATTACAAAAGTCAAGTATAGGTATGTAAGTAGGTACTTGGATGGTGAAGTAAATTTCAACAAAATTTTGTAATAAAGTACTTAGGTAATACTTTTGTAGTTAATTACTTAACTTCTTTTTTCGCTATAAGTACCTATCTAACAAATAAATTAAATAAATTCACCTTTCATTATCCTTCGGTAACTAAAAAAAATGATTTATCTGAATCCTTTTATTTGCTCATTAAGCATCCATCCGCGCAACAATTATAGTAGGAACGACGTTTTGCCATTATAATTTATGAAATAAATAGGTAATATACATATATATTATTCTTAAATTATATATATGTATATTACCGATCTATCCTAACTAAATATACTAAACACTAAACAAAAACTATTTCGACGAGTATTTCAACAAGTATTTACAAAAAACTATTTATGTAAACAGCGTTAAAAAACTAACATTCAATCGCCTAGAACGCGCTAGCCCCGACTGCGTTCTGCCCCGGGGGCGCCTCGTGATTGTAGATAATTATTTCACGCAGGTAGCAAGAGTGACAGAGGCCTGCTTACGCGACCACTATTTTCCTTTTTTCTTAACCAGAGCGCTCCATACGGCATGTACTATATATATAAACCAAAATTATGACTACCATATATATAACGGAGCACGGCTAGTCGACTAAGCCGGGGTTGTGGGATCGAAGCCGGGTGGAGAACATGAGGCACTATCTGAACGCGCTACTCCTCGCTATCGAAGACGGCACGAATGTTAAAGGATATACAGCTTGGGGTCTCATGGATAATGTGGAGTGGCACGCTGGTACAAGGTAAGTGTAATTTGAAAAAAAAGTGACAAGTAAGCTAACAGTCCACCTTATAGTAAAGTGGCTACTGTAGCATATGAACGCCTGCAGCGAATGCATGAACGCCTGCAGCGACTGCAGGTACTGTTGGCCATAGACATCTACATATATCCCCGATTAAGAATCAAAATGCAAATGTGTTGTCACCCCTTAGTCACCCAATATCATCTCATGGGTCTAATAAGAAGCGACAGAGGGAAATAAAACAGAAGGTGGGCAGGCATCTTCCTAATAGCAACTCAAAATAATTTAAAACTGCAATTGCCGCTTGCTAAGCGTGGCAACTATGGCAAATATCCTCCTATCAGAGGCGGAGGCGCATGTTCAACTTTCAGTTTGACTTTGATAAGAATGAATGAAAAAAAATACCAATTTTTAACGCTATAATTGGTTTCTTTACATTTTAAGAGATAATGTGTCGGTTATTGCGGAAATTATAGTAGGTTATATAGGATAAAATGTATACAACATAGTATATTTATAGTAGATATATACTAAAATACTTTTATTTAATAAATTAAAGTAGGCAAAAACAAATAACTCGACGCATAAACGCATATAGTTTATCAAAAATTAAAATATTCTGTTTTGCTCTAATCAGTTTTATACTTCAAAGTATGTTTCATGTGTGGCAGTTACCGGAATGGCATCTAAAATTGTAGACCCGTCTTGTATTATGCAGTGTAGTATATTGAGACACTTCATGTACAGCAGTATTTTACGCTGGTATTCTGTGAGAGTGGTTCATCCTTGGTCCATTCGTGCTCCATATTATTTCACAGTTGCGGGGTGTCTTACTTACAAAATTATTATTTAATGAAATGAATGAAACAAGTGTCCTGAAACTTTGTAATATGTTCCTGAACCTCATGAGTAGTTAGACATTTTGTATGAATTTTTTAATACATTTTCCTACAAATTATTAACAACGCTTGCCTGCGTTAACATAGTTTAATATAAGGTTTTCCTCATCGAAATTATGACGAAGTTTTATCGAAATTCTACAATTTGCGAGCAAACTGAGCTCGAACTCGTCGGCACCACCTACCTACTGAGTACCTAATTAGCATTGCATTTTTTTTTATTCTCATTTACCACGTTACCATTACACGATAAATCGTCTGATAATATTATTTGGTACGTGTTGTATGACAAATAAAAAAAATCGGTAAGTACATGCAAATATACCAATTCACACTGGAGTCGCGTGATGAATTCTTTCCTGTATAAGCCTTTTCAAATAACGAGTAGCGTGTGAATAGTAGTGAGGCGTAATTTTTTCTTAAAAAAATAAGTGACAAACGGACTAATAACAAGTGGCTATATCAGTCCATGAACACCTGCAGCCAGCTTTATACAAAGAAGGTTACATATGTGTTTGTCACCCCTGAGGACTAAGGTGGAACACCTTACAGCCTGTAATAATTATACTGGCACTGGGTACCCTTCAGACCGGTACACAGCTACTCGTGTTTGGCGGTAGGGTAGGTAGGTAAGAGAGTGGTACCCACCCACTCGCACTCCCAGGATGAAAAAGAGTCCTACGACTTAATATGAGTATAGTAATAGTACAATATTTTTGTCACTTATTACTTCAGTTATATAGTACTTCAGTTATGTAGATATTGACGTTCGTTGTAAAGATAAGATGATCGTAGTGTTATGACAGTGGAAATTCGAAAATCTCAGATCTTGCCCTTATGCGATTATAAACTGTATTACTTTCCATTCTATTCTAAGATTTCTTTGATTTATTTTATAGATCAAAATGCGGAAATGACAAGTGTATGTATATAATCAAATGAGTAAAATATTTTTTTCATGTAAAAATATTACTTATATACTTTGAGAAGAAGAGACGTACGTTGTTAATAAATTAATCATGACGTATACTTTGATCACAGAGCACCAAGGACAATTGAGACCAATTAATTACGACTAATATAAGACATCAAAGCGTATGACTGTACGTTACACGTCATAAATAAGCATTCCTTGTTAGTGCAGACACGACAATCAAACCTGAATGCGCGTGGCATCTGGCGCGCTTTGCCCTTATACGGCTCCGTTCTAGCCAACTCTTATCAACGAATTCCGGATTCCAATATAGATTATCACATCATTAAGATGACGAATGAGATGTTTTTGTCTTTTTTACAGTGAAATTAGTAATAGACCTGCTTACTTAAAAGTTAAAGCCCATTCTAATAAGTCATATTGTATGTTTTATGAGTATAAAAAAGTCAACGTCTTGTTATGAAATGAATAAAATATGAGTATACTTCTTTTTAAACGTACAAAATCTCCACTACTTCAAAACCACTGTCGCTAATTGAAATGTACCTTAATATACAAAGTAGTATAGTAATTCTCGATAATTCAATTTATACCAATACGTATAGTGTATTCAACTGTAGATAATGGAATGAATGTTGATACGAAGCCGGCAACATATTCGATGAAACTGCAATCCTGGTCTTATCGAAGTCTTATAAGGAAACTGTAACGAGAATAGTGACAGTGATATATCATGCACGTACGTATCGTTACCCAACCGCGGAACCGAGTAGGTACACGGCGTTAAAATTGTATGACATACGAATGGTTGTTCTAAATCTTGGCAGCTCTTATTAAATTTTAATATTTTTAGAATAACTTATTCACACCTATCATTCCTAGATATATACAAAGTCCTATATTTGTACACCCACATTCACATATTTCACATCTATATACAAATCAATTGCTGTCCGTTAGTTTCGCTAAAATTAAAAATCGGCTCGACCGATTTTGATGAAATTTTCCCTAGATGGTTTAGATTCACATTTGGAGTCGGTAGGTGGCGCTATTGTCGAAATCCAGAAATCACCCGTGCGAAGCCGAGGCGGATCGCTAGTATGTAATATATTATATGCAAAATGTTAAGAGAGTGATAGTAGACACTAGACAGTAATAGATACACATGTTTTAAAAGTATATAAATTATCAAGTTAGTTAATATATGTAATTAACAAACGTTTAGGAAATGGCACTGGTTTATATGTACATAAGTATACATGAATATATACGGCCGTATGGACTGCCAATTGCAATAAGCAGTCTGAAAGCCGGCAGGGCGACGGCATCGAATACATATTAACGAGTTCACGAACCAGACGTAGACAACACGCGATACTTGAATAATATTATAATTGTTTTCATAATCATCCACGCAAGTTTGTTAAAAATGCCCAATAATTTCTGAATCGTTTTCTTGGCGTTTTATCTAATCATTGGCATCATAAAATTGTAAAAAATCCATAGAATGTAACTATGCTTGGAACTCGTTAATCAATTATTGTAGTAAACTACTAGAAGAAGCGATTCGGTTTAATTAGATTGGAACAGAAAAATACGTATTGCCAATGGATATAACTATACTTCTTCTTAAAACAAAAACAATTTTTCTTAATAGTAATAAGGGTGACAAACGAACACATACTCCACTCCCCACACGTATTATCCTCAAACATTATTATAGCCCTAAGACGGAATGCTTTGTTACCAATAAAAAGGGTCTCGAAAATAGGTATTCAGCTGTTGCCACTCACCTCATGTTTTCGTACGCATTAACATACGAAATACAGGAGTATTATGCCGCTATTTCACACTGGTATTCTGTGCGTGCGTGGTCCTTCCCCGGTCGAGGCGACCCATTCATGTTCGTGTTGCAGCCAGAATCGCTGCAGCTAGGTAGTCGTCGATGTTGATGTGCAATTGGCCAGTAGAATATCATCATACCATTTGTAGGTATTTAACTTTTTTTAAGAACATTCGATCATTTTCCATAATTTGGTTAACGGCTTCACTTCACTGCGAACTTATTAGATAGTTACAATAAAAGGAACGGAGTCCATACAGGGTAACAGATATTTTAATTCTTCGACCATATCGGCATTTGAATTGTGCGTGTAAAAGGCCAGTCCAGCCAGGCAGCAACGCACTGGTATGTGGTGACCCAAATGAATACCTTGTTCGTGCACACGTTACCTTTATTGAGGCATGAAAAACTACTGGACGGCCTAAATGTTACATTTGATCGAAATATATTCAATAAAATTTTAATCTTAATATTCAATGCTTACTTACTACGTTGCTTTTTTAAAATTGTACGAATATTCCCTTAAACCACATGAGTAAAGAAATCGTACCGTATCTTTAATCATGTGCTTAAACTACTATTTTTCTTGTTCTATTATTTATTCTGTGCTTAAACGTAGATTCTGAAGACAAAAATATCGTTTTAGTTTTTTTAAATTCATAGCAAAATCATGACACAGTCGACAGTGTAGTACTGTGATCAATGCGGTGTTACCGAGGACCCAATGCATGTCTTGATGGAGTGCGCCCAAAGGGCTTCGCTGATTGTAATTTAATTTTAGTGAAGCCACATTCTGATGATATACTCGTAAAATTATTAATTAAACTGTACAGGGTGAAGTTCTCCGATCGATCACACTCTTCTCAGTGTGATTGATAAGGAAATTTTTGTTGTAAATAAATACATAACTTCTTCTACTTATTGTAATTAGTTTCAGATTTGAGAACCTTATATTGTAATTAGTTAATAAAGTGTGTATAATATCTGTTTTTGGTGTTGAACTAAGGGAGTGACATATTCACAAGCAAAAGAAAATCAATGACATCATCTCATAATGTGAGTGAGGCACTTCATGTACAGCATTATCGTTAGCCTGTAAACAACGATTGTTTCACTGTTTACAAAATAAGGATGATAGTGATGAAAATAATACAATAATAATATTATAATACAGGCCCAGCCCTGCCATTAATTTCATTAGCACATAAGCAACTAGAGTTTGGCTGTAATAAAGTGCAATATCCCCGCTGGCACCACTTAAATTACTAATCGCAACTTCATGTCGCTTTATATATACTGCTGTTTGCTATACTGCGTCTTCGAAGCGCTTAGACCAAGACCAACATTAGAAAGATAGGAGGAGCGCTAAGAACATTCTAAGTGATGCCGAAACTATGCTTAACTTTCAGGCACACATTTTTCTTCATTCTTTCTTTATCAGCCCGTAAAATTCACTGCACATTACACTACTACACATTAGCACCAAAAACCATGTTTTTGGTTGCAAATGATTTTAGATGCATTTGTGTGCATGTGTGCATAATATGTGTTCTTACAATAATTTGAGTATGATTTACGCTTGGTATTTGCATAACTTAAAATGTACGCAGCGCTCTGTCTTTCTTGCTTGCCGTTAAAGGCAAATTCACGAGGAAATCTGCATGGCAGAGAAATTAAAAAAAAAGCTCATGGAAGTCTTCAAACACGCACTCCCTGCTTCTCTTTTCAGAAATGAGGAGGTATATGCCACGCAGTGAAATGTTTTCAATTTTTTTTCTTAATAATAATATTGCAATAATTCTTTCGTTGTCTTAATCAATTAATCTTCATTGATATAATCTTTCAACAGTTATTTCGCGTGTAATTAGGTATACTTTTAAAAATATGTACTACAAATGGTTTTATAAAATATAATTAAAATTTATCTAACTTTCCTTCAATGGCGTTTTTCTTTAAGTGTCGTTAAAAGTAAAAATTTGTGTCAATTTCTAGATAGAACATATAAATAATGGTTTTCACTTTGATTAATACATGTAATGAGTTTGGTTTGAATAGATTAAGGGTTCGTCTAAGTAAAGGAGACAATTTCTTTTTGTATGGAGAATGGGCCCACTACAAATTTTAGGATACTTAATGAAATGTATGTCGATTTATTCCTTATAATCTATAGATTGCAAAATTAATATTAGTTTTATCGCATCTAAAGGAATTCAGAGAAATTAAAATATGAATATCACAATAACTAAAAAGAAACTAAACGCTATTTTTTTAAATCTGGCTTTACGGCTCTGGGTTCTAGCCCTTCTGAGCCTAAACTAAAAGTTGTTTTCTATTAGTATTGTGAGTTAGAATAGTGTATATAGAATAGAATAGGACAGCTAAATAATTAATAGCATAAAACAAAGTTGCAGGTACATTTAACATTTATAGGTACTTTTAGACTGATGGAAAATCCTTTTAGTAGTTCCGGCAAAAATAGTACACTGACCAAGAAACATGGTGTGGAGGCTATTTTTACATGTATTGATTGATTCGTGAATATACATCACAAACACCATTACAGTAATTAAATAAATATGATTAAAGCCAAAATGAATAAAAGATAATATGTTCATTTATAATATTACCTTTACATGCTATATAGTAAGAAAGATGTTTTAATCTGGTTGTAAAAGGATAAAAACACAAAGTAAAATACCACTGTATTTATTTCTGTAATCGTTTCAAAAGTAGTCTATTAATAGTGGAACAGACAGGCGCGGTGTTAAGACTTTATTTTGATATATCTTTGTTGGTTAGTAAAGGTGCAGTGTGTAAACTTTGCTTTAAAGTATAAAAACTGATTAGTTATTATACCCCAAACACCATTAAAGCCAAAATGACTAGGTATTATCATGTTTATTTATGTTGATAAATATGAAGTGAGATGTTTTAAACTAGTTGTGTAAGGATTACAAAACACATGTATAATTTAATTGTATTTATTATTGTCAGTCATTATCATTCCAAAAGATTTTTTCTAAATAACTTGATAATAACATGTCCATTTATGAAATTGTTAGGAATCATAAGGATATTTTATGTGATATAAGACTGTTGTCTTCAATATCCATATACTTTTTTGTCTCTGCTTACGAGCAGCTCTGCAAGATTTCAACCTACAAGACATACACATTTATTCTAAGCAACCCACCTGAAAAAGTTAATGAATATTGAAACAAGCACATGTACTTATTTATCAAATATCATTTGCAACCAGTAACACGGTTTTAAGTGCATGTGTGCGTCCAACAGTGAACTATTAAGGGTGTTTAGCGAGTTTTACCTCTACAGCGATTGAGAAAATAAATAGCACGTAAGATGTTTTGAACTGGTCGTGTAAGGATAAAAAACTCTGTATTGTCACTGTATTTGTTATTGTAAATCATCACATTCTTAAAGCAGTATTAAAAGTGACACATGCCACCAGGTGCAGTGTCAGGACATTGTTATTAATTTGTATTGATTGAATAACATGTTTACATTCCAAGCACCATTAAAACCAAAATGACTGGATAGTAACATATCCGATTTTACGATATTAACCACGAAAATAAATAGCATGTAAGGTGTTTTGAACTATCTGTGTTAGGATAAAAAGAAACACTGTATTGTCAATGCATTTTATTGTTTATTATTGTAAAATTATCATATTCTTAAAGCAGTCTATTATAAGATTCACAGGCCGCGAGGTGCAGTGCCAGGACATTCTTTAATATGTGTTCATTGATTAGCATGTTTACATCCAACTGCAATTAAAGCTAAAATGAAAATTCTCGAGTAGCAGTCTCGTAACGGTAAGCTCAGTGTGGGACGGCCACCCTAGTTGGAGTGACGACCTGGTAAGATATTCAAAAGTCTATGGATGCAGGTGGCTCAGGACCGTGCTTTGTATAATTCCTTGGGGGAGGCCTATAGGCTGTAATGATGAAGAAGTTTTAAACTAGTTGTGTACGGATACGGCTCGACCGGGGTAGGACACCCTCTCCGGAAAACGCTACCAGCGTAATATAGTAGCTAATGCCCTGTGTTTAGTATGGTGAGTGTAGAGAACCGAGTCCTTTTACTGGAAACGAAGCACTCCATCTTAGTCCTCAGGGTGACAATGCATCTGCATTTTGATTCTTAAACGAGGATAAATGTAGATGTCTATGAGCCACAGCATCTACTTACCATCAGGTGGACCGTGCGCTTGTTTGTCACACTTATTCTATAAAAAAAAACAAAAGGAAATTGTCAATTGAAAGAGATACGAAAAGGTACCAGAGCATCTATTCAACTTGCTCGGCGTTTATTTATAAATTAGTCGCTTTATTTATAATAAGGCACATAGTTAGAAACAGGTCAAGTAAGCAACAATAATTACAAGTTTTATTGATTATTATTCGTCATCATTACAACAATTCGCTGCTGAACATAGGTCTTCCCTAAATTAAATATATAATGTAAAATATTGTATAGCCCTTCCGTCAACTGCCATCGCGTTTCGTCCCGTATGGTGTCGTAAAAGTCGTAACAGAGTAAAATAAAGATACCAGAAGATGAGCAGCAACATCTCCCTATAGAATACCACAAAGTTTTGTTGCCACAAGCGTAGCAACTGTGGCAAAAACTACTAATGTAATGATGCATATTTATATTACTATATAAATATGCATCATTACTGTGTATAAATTATTCCAATCATTGTGAGGTTCATTTAAGTGGTATTCACAAATACGAGCGCACAGTGGCACATAAAATGAGTTATCAATCAGCAATCTCTCTTTTAGGTTAGTAGTTCTTTTTAGTTTAGGTATTAAGAATCTAGATAAATGATTACATAACTTAAAAATACAGTGTCGGGAAGTAGAAGCAGCACGCTTATAACTAGCCACAGAGTAGAACAGAATCATTTTTATTCAATATAGATTAGAATACATAATACTTATTAAAAGTCATTTTTTACTTTTACCACTGGTTCGCAAAACAACCTCTGTCCTGGGAAGAATCAGCAAGAAACCCAGCGAGACTTTTTTAAAAAAGCACATTTTACAATATAATTTTTTATACAATTGTTTTGAAAACATTTAGAAACAGCATGGTAGCGATCACCTCATTCCCAGGGTTATTATCAGTCATTTACTCTCTAGTAGTATAATAACCCTTACTAGACAATTTTTGCAAAAATAATTTAAACCTTTTGATAGAAAAGGTCTGCATATTATAGTAATTGTTGATGCCGCTCTGGAAATGGCAGGAGTTACAGTTACAGGCATAAGGGGTGTTTGTTGAATGTTACCGATGTCTTCAATATTCATGAATTGTAATTCCATATCCCTGTTATCATTTGTGTCTCCATACAGTTGTAGAAGCTCTCGGCCGACAAGATTGCAGACTCATTCTAAATGATCCACCTGAAAAGTGTTTTTTTTTCATCAACTAACCGAACAGACTATAGTTTTACAGTGTCTTCCACCTAAATAATGATATTTATTAATATTTTATTTATTTCAATCTTTATTACTAATAAACAGTCTTAATGTCTCTTAAATTATATATAAATAGCATGTACTCGTTTCCCTTCATAATACTTTTGTAGTAAAACAGATTCCACTAAGGTAAAAAGAAATAAAAATACATCAAATCAGAAAGGTAAACAAGTGAAGTAGTTAATTTAGAATTATAACATTATTTGACTAAGTACAAGTTCCTAGACGTTTTACATTTACACTAATTTCATTTAAGGTAAAAATATTACTTGTGTATTAAGTACAAAGGCAGACAAATATGGGGTAAGGTAAGGAAGAAGTAGCAACTAAAGAAAAACTGTGGTTATCGAATATCTCCCTATAAGGCAATCTGTGGGGAGGTCTATGTTCAGCAGTAGACTTTTGATAGGCTGTAAAGTTAAAGATAACCTGGTGGTGAATAGCCAAATTGTTTGTAGTGCGAGGTGTATGATACTACAAACATCAATCTGTGTGCCAAAGCGATTATGCCAACTCCTCCGGGCAACCTATTTTAGGCAGGGATCACTTACAGGCTGTTAAAGTAAAGTAAGTACCTGGTGTGATGGTATCCACTGCAAAATAATATCTCTTTCTGCTGAGTTCTTAAAATGAGCTCTTAAAATTGAAGATCCATGGAATGCAAATCTTCTAATGGAATGAGGAGTTTCAATATTTTCTGTAATATTCTTAGGCAGTTACAACAAACTGCATCAAGTAGATGTAACTGAAAAATTGGGAATGCAAATAAAAAATAAAGAAGTAAAAATATTAAATTCAGAAAGAATGTACATTACCTACAATCAACAAAATAACATAAAATAATATAAACAAAATTCTTGCTTCCTGATGGAGTTTAAATATAATAAACATAAATAGTAGATGTATTTAATTAAATATTAACACTAATATGTATTCCTAATAACATCCATTTATTTTTATGTTATCTATATCTATAATATTAAATTCAGAAGGAATGTGTACATTCCTTCTGAATTTAAGCAGCGTCTTCCTATTAACAACTACCAATAAAAAACTGTGTTGCTGACTCGTCTACTAAGCATGGCAACTATAGCAAGTATCCTCCTTTGAAATCTGAGGAAGGTCTATGTTCAGCAATGGGCTTTTGATAGGATGTAACGGTTGTGGATATAGTTACTCTGACAGACACTTTTAACATAGATTTGTGTATATTTTGTGTGATTTTATTTTCTCTATTAATTAAATTAGATTTTACCAATAACATAACACTTCAATACTTTGACACTTTTAACATACTAATAAATTGTGTTTGTCATATGTTTTAGGTAATTCAACATAAATTATAGATTTTCCAAAATTCTAGGAGCAAAATTAAACTTGTATTATACACTCACATACTTTTAATTAAACTCGTCAGATTTCATTTTCGAATGTCATTGGCGAATTAAATACATAATGTGGAATATTTGGCTAACCTATATAATATAATCAACAGTAGTATTAGTATAATATTTTGGACTAGAACTTCGAGTGACAAAAATAAGATATATTTCACATAAAAGTTTGAAACTTTAAATCAATTATAGGTTTTGTACAGTTGAATTCTTCGCATTCCATAAGATAAGATACTCACCTCTTGAGAAATCCACAAATATAAAAGTTGGCGCACATCTGCTCCTGTCTCGGCTAGTTATTGTCTTCGCACAGTGCGTTGAAATCCACAAATATTATTTAATTGTTTTCAGTGTATGCTGATCTTCCAGATAAGTAAGTAAGTACAAAAACAGCAGCCTGACGAATGTCAATGCCGTAAAGTAATACCAATATTATGATAATATGGCCGTCGGTTTTACCCAGCACGAAGTCAATGACAAAATAGCGTTTCGTTCCATGGTGTCTTTGAACCATGTTATATGATATAAACTAACACTTTTAGAAATAGGATAAAATCTCAGTGGTATCCCTTTTAGTAATAAATATATAATATACAAATAAGTACAAATATAATATGTATATAATAAGTTATCTTGGTAAAAAAATACATTTTTCTTTTAATAGAAACTGCAAAAATGATTCATTACACGCATTTTTCCCCATGTTACATTAACCAGAACACGGAATATCAAAACCACTCATTTTTTAGATTTCTTGATTCCGTTTAGATATTCATAAAATGTATAGGCCATTTATTATAATAAATTGGTAACTTTTTTGTATGTAATACCATTAAGGGTCGTTAAAATTTCTAGTGGGCCCAAAACGACTGACTCCTTTCTCTAACTTATAGTTTTTATACATACTGTTCTATCTCAATGTGCTACGCGTAAACGGCTATCATACGAGTATAAAGAAAAGTATGAGATATGCTTACAACTTTATAACATCCGTTTACACCTTGTAAAGGCAATAAACCGTGTAATATAGCCGTGTAGTGGCAACGTAAGATAATGCACTAACTCTTATCTCTCACTGGTGTCGTAAGAGACGAGAGAGGGAAATGAAACAGAAGGTAAGCAGCAGCATCTTTCCGAATAACAACTCAAAATAATAATGACGCCTTAAAAGCTTTTTTTGCTAAAAAAATTGCTTGTGATGTAGTTTTGAATAATAAAAGATAAAACATTTATTCAAAAATTAATGATATTCTACCAAAAACAAATATTAAAAATTTGGGGCCCAAAGTTACGTTCAGACAACGTTTAGGGTTACCAGCTTTGCGAATCAAGAGTTAAGAACTAAACAGGTGTCAATTTTCACAGCAGTAGCTTTAAATCATAGGATCTAAGCACCGTAAAACGTTTTCGGAACTGCTATGGAGCTTGGCACTGAACGGATCTTTCTCTCAGATTTCAACACTTTTCAGCGAATCTAGCTAGCATAGCATTACCTCGTGAAAAGATTCGTTAAGTCGTTCTTCTTCATAGTACCTAGTTTTAGCGTAGGCCTCTTCCATTGTAGAAAGGAAATGCCTTAATAGTCATGCTTGGCGATGTCTCTCTTGTGACGCTGCTGCATCTGTCATCTGTTGAAAGTCACAAGATTTTTTGGCATATCTTTTTGACGAGTCTCGTGACACCCATGGGACGGAATGGGGTGATAGATTCTTTTTAAATTACGCGGCAAAGAAAAAATAAGATTTATTAATAACCCTTTCTATTTTGATTATTGATCACCGCCTCATATATTTCTATCTCTGTTTAGCCTAATGGCTTACTGGGAGAGAATGCCCTATGGCATTCAGTTTGACTAAGTAATAAAGAAAGTATAAATAATTAAATAAATAAACTATTAACTATGTTATGAAGCAAACAAAGAATCTTGTGCCGATCGAACTCGGTCAATACGACTAAGGTTTGTGTGCCACAACATATCGGTTCAATGGATCGCTTGCCTGCAAAATTTTAGCTCCGGGTGATGCAAGCCGCTTTCCGGCGACCAATGGACTTGCGTGTTACCCATATACGGTTGACGGAAAATGGAGAAAATCGTGCACTTTATTACGTAGGGATAAGAGTGATATTAGTAAATTAGTGTCAAGTTAGCTACGCATCGATTTGGTGAGAGCCAGCGCCCGGCAACAGGTCGGCGATCAATACGCGGCCGCGCCGCCGCGCCGCGGCCGCCACACCGCGCCCCACGAACCCTGATGCCCAGCCTCGACTCGCCTGCGTCGAGCACACGCGCAACCGATCCTTTTTCACAGTTGCGCCGTAGCGCCGCGATTGCTTTTGATCAAACCAATGTTCACAAACTTTTGCTAGCAAATGGACGCCGTAACATAATTGAACCAATTATGTTACGGCGTCAATGATCGAGAAAAATTATAGGGGTATACAAAATTAAAGCTAATTAAAAACAAATGATTAGATCATTAACAAAAAGAAACTCTTATAGATATGTTAGACATAAAATATTTCTTTAAAATAATACCCAGTAATATTTATGTGAAAGATCGTGTTTCGTAGCATTCCTTGGTGGAGGCCTATGTTCAATACGTGATCGAAGAATGTTAGTGTAATTCTTAAGGTTAATAGTCTGTCGGTGCTTAATAGTAAGGATTGAAATTTCACAGCGCCACAAAAGTAAGGTTACGTTTTTGTAATCTATTTCCGAGAAATATCGATTAGGCTCAGTAGGTATCCAGAACACGAATACACCTAAATAAACCTAAATTATTCGATATGGATAACTTGTGTATTGCTACTGCTATTGTAAATGTATTATAATAATGTACTGGTATTGATATAATCCTCGAACAAGTTTTGTACGTTAGTAACTTCAAAATAAATGGAATCTTTACGTTTCCAGTATTAGTGCTGGCGCCGAGACATTATTACATAAATCTGTCGCCACCCTCGGCGCCTGAGCCTTTCAAATCAATGCTGGGTATGTGGGCCACTGGCGTTGGATCCACTGTCATAAGCCGTACACAAGAATTTACTTACAAAATGTTTGTTCATGCAATTAATGTGTATTGTAAATTTCTATATTAAGAATAAAAGTCCGTTCCCCTGTTTGTACTTCTGTGCATAATCGATTATAAAACCACTTCATTGGAAAAGGTCCTAGCGAAGTAGTAATTTCGTAGAAGCGAAAAAAAAAAGGTTCTGAAGAGTTTAAAGGTTTTCATAACGTATTTAGGATTGAGCTGGCACTATCAGTACCAGTTAGTTATAATTGTAAAACTCTGATATAGTAAGTCATAAAGCAAACTATCGAAATAAATTCAAAAATTAATTTATTTGCATCGACCGTGTAAAATTACTTTTAATTATGATATATTATTAGTCATGTGCTTTGTTAATTACCCTCACCTGAAAATATTAGAAGCAATTGGTTAATATAATGGCCGGTTATCAAAAACTTCAAATCACAAAATTAGTTAAGCACACGCAAATGAATTAATCAAAGAAAAATGAATGCAAAGTGAAACGACCATAAGGTGACTTTTTATTGTTCCTACAAATACGAAAATGTGTTCTGCGGCAGAACTTTTAACAGAATGAAATAAGGTCACACATACACTTCCATTCCACTCTAATGAATAGAACAACAGGACGTAACTCAATGAAAAGTATACTATATGCTATATACATACATACATGCCAATTACTAGTAACAACTAATAAAAGGAGCCACATTTTCTAGTTTCTTGGTATTTAAAAAATTAAGCGTTGTGAGCTTGTGTACCAATTATTTCTTGTTATTCTCAGCCTTTTATAAAACCACGACTGCTTCTATATGAAGATCTTTTCTAGACATTCGCCTCTTAGCTTGCTTAACTTGAATTTTTTGCCAATCTTAAGTCCTAACCATGCTAGGCTGTCATTGCAGATCTTTTTTTTTATTTTATAGGAGAGGGGGCAAATGAGCATGCGGCTCACCTGATGGTAAGTGACTACCGCCGCCCATGAACAACTGCAACACCAGGGGAACCAGGGGAATTGCAGATGCGTTTCCGGCCTTTTAAAAAGGAGTAGATTCTTTTCTTGAAGGTCCCTAAGTCGTATCGGTCCGGAAAAATCGCTGGTGGTAATCGATTCCACAAGGAAGTTGTGCGAGGAAGAAAACTTCTAAATCGCACAGTGGTGGACCGCCAATCATCCAGATGGTGTGGATGGTATCGGGAGTTCTGCCGCGATGTGCGTTCGTGAAATTTGGTGGCTGGGATTAGTCCGAACAATTCCTCAGAGCACTCCCCGTGGTAAATGCAAAAGAAAATGCAAAGGGATGCAACATCTCTTCGCAGCGCCAATGAATCGAGCCGATCGGAAAGGACTCGGTCGTCGACGATTCGAGCCGCTCTGCGCTGGATGCGGTCAAGTGGAAGGAGCTGGCACTGGGGAGCCCCAGCCCAGAGATGGGAACAGTATTCCATGTGAGGCCAAACCTGCGCCTTGTAAAGTTGCAGGCGTTGTGCCAGCATGAAATACTATCCCGCTCTGCTGAGCATGCCAAGCTTTTTAGAGGCCAATTTGGCCTTCTCTTCCAAGTGACCACGAAACTGCACGTCACTCGATATGTCGACGCCGAGGATTCCGATACTGGCTGAGGCAACGAAGGGAGTGCCTTGAAACTGAGGAGATACGTACGACAAAAGGGTTCTTTTTAGCGGTAAACGCGTAAACGCGCAAACTTGTGTCTTCTGAGGATTAAACTGGACTAGATTTAGTCGCCCCCAATCCGAGACTTTGTTCAGCAAAGACTCGACTTCAGACACAAGTTTGTTCCGATACTCGGCGACGTTTTCCCGAGAAATATTGGCATACATCACCAGTGCTGTCATCCGCATAGCAATGAATGTTACCAGTTTGCAACATATCATTGATGTGCAGAAGAAACAGCGTTGGTGACAGCACGCAGCCTTGTGGAACACCAGCGTTAATAGGCTTGTAGTCGGAGCATGCACTGTCTACAACGACCTTGATGCTCCGATCTGCAAGAAAGCTGGTGATCCAATTGCACAATTTCTCGGGAAGTCCATAGGAAGGGAGCTTCGAAAGAAGCGCTTTGTGCCAAACCCGATCGACGGTCTTCGCAATGTCCAAACTAACGGTCAACGGCTCCCCCTTAGATTCTACTGCCTCCACCCATCTATGAGTCAGGTAGACCAGAAGATCACCAGCTGATCGACCCCGATGAAAACCGTATTGGCGGTCACTAATCAGCTGGTGATCCTCAAGGTATCGCATGAGCTGGCAGTTTATAATGGATTCCATTATTTTGGAGAACAAGGGGGTGATGGCGATAGGCCTGTAGTTGGACGGGTCTGAGCGGTCGCCCTTTTTAGGGATCGGGTGGACAAAAGCTGTCTTCCATGATTTCGGGACTTCGCCTAGGGAGTAGGAGTACCGGAAAAGACGCGTTAGAACCGGTGCCAACTCCGGAGCACACGTCCTCAGCACAATTGGGGGAATTCCGTCAGGCCCACTCGACTTGTGGATGTCCAGGGAAGCACTCCTCGCTTTGCGAACCGAGCGCTGTGAGAACCGCACATTCGGCATGGAGCACTCACACCGCGGGATGGTCGGCGGTGTGTTCCCCCCGTCATCAAGAGTCGAGTTGGACGCAAAAAGGGAGCCTAAAAGGTCGGCTTTTGCGGCGTGGGCCAGTGAGTCGTCCTCCCTGTGCAGAGATGGTAGTGATGGCTTACAGAAATTCCCTTGGACAGCCTTGGAGAGAGACCAGAATGCACGGGTTCCTGAAGGAAGGCGAACTAGTTTCTCGCCAATTCTGCCTATGTGCTCTGACTTTGCCTTGGCAATAACTCTTTTGAAGGACCTGGAGGCGAATTTATACTTCTTTTTAAGCACGCTCGCGTTTACATCCCGAGCCGCCGAAGCCTCAGCCCAGGTCTGATAACACTTCTGCTTACTGCGTAATGCAGTCTTACAGGAGCGAGATCTGCCTTCGATGGGTACCACAGATGATGGAATAAATAGTTCCATTCCCTGTAGCACCACATCAGTGACAGAGTCAGCAACAGCGCTGGGATCATCCGGCGAGAAGCAAACCCGCCCCCAAGGGTTGGATGCAAAGAAAGACCGCATTCCGTCCCAATCCGCCGACCTGTAATGCCAAACACGGCGGCAACCTGCAGAACGCAACCGCGAGGGGAGTGTGAGTGGCACCACACTCCGGATCAGACAATGGTCCGAAGTCCGTCCGGATGAGAGGTCAGCAGAAGGTCCAACAGGGAAGGTGTATGATCCTCCACATCTGGAATCCGCGTAGGCGAAGTAACCAGTTGTGTCAGACCATATGCCAAGGCAAAGTCATAAACAGATCTCCCCGCATGATTGGTCAAACGTGAACCGAGCAATTCGGCGTGGTGGGCGTTAAAATCGCCAAGAATCACGATCTCTGCGGATGGGACCTGTTGTAGCAAGGAATCTGTAGCCATTTGGACGTGGTCGATGAGTCGGCCTGTTTCGGCATTAACGCTATTGGACCTATAGAGGCACCCGTAAACGCGCGGATGGTCGTCGCTGTCTACGCGTAGCCAAAGGATGGACAGGTCCGAATCTTCAAGACTGGCGAGGCGTCGAGAACAGATGTCCTCTCTGACGTATACGCAAACTCCAGCCCGAGGCACAAAGGAGAGTTCCAATTTGTACCCCGGGTAGGAGAGATACGAAGTATCAGCCGGAGAGGACACCTGCGTCTTGGTCAGAAAGAGCAAGGCCGGCTTCGCCGTCTCGAGATGGTAGTGGACGGCATTTTTAGTTTTACCACTTTTAAGTGCAAGTAGATTTGTAGCAAATTGTTTAAACATCTAATCGGTACTACATTTTATCATTTTAACATATTATTCTATTCGAAAGGGATAGCCGTGCCTGAAATCAGAGCTGAAAACCTCACTATAATACATTCAGTCAAAAAAGTATCGGGAATGGATGATTTGTTTATGGTTGTAAATTAAATTTTTTGTTTTATATCATATCGAGTGTGTATTGCGAATTTCACAATGGACAAAAACATCGAACAAAGACTTTGTCTTAAATTTTTTCGACTTGTTTGCATCGCCAATGGGATTTCGTGTTCGGAGTCACTGAAAATGTTACAGAAGGCTTACAGTACCAACACGTGCCTATGAGTGGTACAAAACGTTCAAAAGCGGTCGAGATGTGATGGAAGATTTGCCTCGCTCTGGTAGGCCATCAACGTTGCAACTGAAGTTAACATCGCAAAAGTGAAGGAAATAGTGACTGAAAATCCTCATTCAAGTTTGAGAGAGACAGCCGCCGAACTTTCTGTGTCTCACGAGTCGATCCGTACTGTTTTAAATAATCACTTGGGTATGAAACATGTTGCTGCTCGGCTAGTCCCAAAAGACTTGAAATTTCTCCAAAAACTCAATCGCATAAGAGTAGCTGAGGACATGCTAGAACGAGTCAATTCCCAACATTCATGAAACGCATTGTTACTGGTGACGAGACGTGGGTTTAGGAGTTTGACATGCAAACTAGTCAACAAATTTCGAAGTGGCGTCTTCCAACTGAACCGAAACCGAAAAAACCACGCCAAAGTCGATCAAAAGTCAAAGTCATGTTAACTGATTTCTTTGACTATCGCGGTGTTGTGCGGTTGTTGATCTTAGAAATAGGCGTAACTGTGATGGTGGTGATGATAAAGGAATGTCATCTTTTGGAACCCACAAGATCTTCCAAACATTTATGTTATTAGACTTTTACGCACCTACAGAACGAGAAATGTAATAGATTTGTGTCATGAGACTGACAATTCACGACGATTTTATCTTATCATCAGTTTATAGAATTTATTAAAATCTGGTCATACAGACAGAGATTTCTTATTATCAGATTACATTAAGTTATCGATTATACAATTTAAAAATGATTAAAAATAAAAAAATACATAGATAACCCAATAAATGATGATTCCGCAGTAATATTATGCTATTATTATTTTATATAGCCCTTTGATAGCGGAGGCGGCCTATATTCATTCAGCACTAGACTTTTGTGAGGCTGTAATGAATGCATGATCGAATGATTACTGTAACTATAGTATCCGAGATCCCCATTTCAAAATAGATTAGATTTATTATTAACGCAAAAACGAAAACAAAAAAAAAATGTATTAGCCGCGGCGTCACTAAGCGGGTGACCCAAAAGTTTATTCATTCCTTCTTTTACAAATGATGACATTAAATTTTGTTGTATATATATCGTTCTTTGTGACCCGGGTCCCTGGCCAGAGTCCAATTTTGTTATAATATTCGTTATAGGCCTTAGAAGATACCGCGATCAGCAATTTTAATGCCTGAAGTGACGTATTATTTCACTTGAATCAACTAGTGTCAGTATTACCATGTTTATATTATACCTGATGTTACAACATAAAAAAAGAACATTTTCTCTTTTTTTACTGAAGTCAAATTATAAATCCGGAACTGATCGATTTGCTGCCATTTCAAACATTATTATATGTTTTAGTAAAATAAATTTATAGAGTGTGGCGTTAAAGAAAATAAAATTGCAGTGATTGCTTTGCACACAATGGGTATCAAGACGTCAGTCATTTTAAGACGCTTCAAAAGCTAGGCATAAGTCATATGTTTGTATGTTATGGTACTATCGACAGTTACAACAGTTCCTCTGTCGAAGGCCATAAAAGATCGGGACCCCGCTTTAGGACCAGACAAGTTTTATTATTTTTGCACTGTTTTTAAAAGCACATTATCCATTTTAATGTGTAACAGAACTTATGCTTAAGGTGCTACTTTGCGATAATAATATTAAAATGAGTTACTGTAAAAAGTTCATGTTTTAGGAATCGTTTGACAAACGTTGATTTTTAACAAGTAACCAAAGGACAGTGGTAAATCTCAACTGGGAAAATAATCAAATGGAGTAGATATATATGTCGATTCACTACCGCTCTACAATAGATCTAACTGGAATCGATTTCATCCGTTTTGCGTAACAAGAAACGTATCATGTCAGCCAATTGTGTGACAATAACCGGTAATTTTCTGGACGCATAATTCGCAGTGGATGAGACACTAGCTTGACATAAGCACTGTTATGTTGCATGCATGGTTTGTATGGTATGTAACGTAATATAACGTGATCTAATATTTGGAATAAAAATAAAGCCTCTATAAGTTATAGACTATAACTACCTAGGGAGTTATATAATTCACGGCAATTCAATTAAAATCAAATTATTTTTTTCATTTTACAAAGGCAATTTTATATCTAAATTTATATAAAGGGTTTTGATTGTTATTACGTACTAGTTTCATACGAAAGAAAGCTTTTAACTATAATGTAAAAATCATGGAAGATTTTAATCTCACTTCTGAATTGAAAACAAGTGTGTCCAACAAGATTTTTCATGTGTTTTAATCATTACGCAGTTTTGATAAGCAAAGTTTTCGCCTCTCTTTGTATAGAAGACAATACCAGAAAGTAATCCCAATTTATAAGAATAGAAGATTCAGAACAGACAGAAACAGTCATCTTACATCGCCCCAAAAAGCTAGTCATTTGAATGTGGCTCTGACCAAATGTCTAAATATTACTTGAGTTTAGTTGAGGATTCAAATCTTAAACGAGCATTTGGTAATAACTTCGACCACTTTGTGAAGTAGTCAGCACAACATTAATACCAAGTAAAACCTAAACAAAAAACTTAAATCCTGTATTTAACGATGATCTTTGTATAATGAGCGATGAAAGTTCTTCGTTGTTTCCACTTTCGAAATTCCCAGCCTCGCCTTATCTTGTAATTCGAGGCAAAAGCAAATATAGTAGATACAGTGATAGGAACACAAAGGGTCTCATTGTGCTCGTTGCGAGAGCATCTGCCGCGCCGGATGACCGCGTTCCATGCGAAACAAATCGAATATGACCACTGCTGATCAGATTACTGATTGGTCTTGAGGCATGCGTTAAATCATCATCTTTACACAACGTATTTGGTTATGTACACACATGTATATTATTAACTTTACCACTGTATGTACCATCTTGTACAGGTAATATACCGGACCGGATACAAAACAGCCAGAGCGGCGATGGAAGGTATTGTCGAAGGTGCAAGGCACCCCACACTACAGTGATGCATTTCAATCTAAACGGCGAGATTACTGCAAGTCACACTTTATTAGGGAAGGCTCATACTAGAATGTATAATTATTCATATGCAGATAAACCATGTGATGGCAGCGTAAGCGTGAGAGAATCCTCCACACCATATCGTCTCTTGGTTGTCGGAAGAGTCGAAGAGTGTGTACTGACTAACACACACGCTATTTCTCAAGAGCAATGAGCAACTGAACATGTTTGTTCTATATTAGTACCTCTCATTTTGTCAATTGTCTGGCCATGTTACTAATAAGTGCTAATCCCTTTGCTAATACATTGCGTACGGTGTCGTGGTACATACATAACAATACGCATGTTATGTTATAACTTCTTTTTTTAAATATATCTTCTTTTTTATGAACAGTCGATATAAAGTCAAATAGCCGTACAAAACTAGTCTCCACATTTTTAATAACAGCTTTATAAAGAAATGTCAAAGTTGTTCTTTTTTAAACTAGATCCCTCTGGCTGACCAATCACAATGCGTTATGATTACGTTATGAGAACGATCTTAAGCGACGAGATTGCGGAAAACGGGCTAACAACTCACCATCACGACCGGACGAGGCAATCGCATGCTCCCGGTTCCGCGGAGGGACGGGATAATTGTACGCGCGATGACGTCACGCTCGCTCTCATTGTAGTTATAATAACTTTATCTTAAAAAATAGTACAGGTTACATAAAAAAAAGTACAAGAGCAGGCGAAAGAACAAATAAATAAAGAACAAATAACCTGACAAATGCGAGTCGGACTCGCGTATGAAGGATTCCGTACTATCGTAACACACGTTTCTAGTAAGGGAGCCACTTTCAATTTTTAATTTATTTTAATTTTTATTATTTGTCGTTAGAGCGGCAAAATTTCACGTGTCTACCTATTACGGATCATGAGATACAGCCCGCTGACAGACGGGCGGACGGACAGCGGAGGCTTAGTAATAGAGTCCGTTGGTTACTCTTTGGGTACGGAATCCTAAAAAAGGGAACAGCCTTTTAAATTAAGTAATTGTAAATAAAGCGGAGGAGTTAGTAAATTGTACAACTATTTTTTTAACGTGCAGTTTAAGAAATTCTTAACAGATAATATCGCACTGACAAATTTAAATATGAAATTAAGCATATCATTGATCACCAACAGCCGCCGACGCTGTGCGTTACCCCAAGGAATAACATAAAGCACGATCCTGAGCCAACTGTATCCATCGCCTTCTCATCTCTTACTAGGTTGTCACAACATCTAGTAGAGGGCCGCCCTACAGTTCGCTTACCGGTACGAGGAGGATCCTTTCTTCTAGAAGAAAATTTCTCTCCTCGTAAAGGAAATGAGTACCATTTATTAATATGAAAAAGAAAGTTAGAGCAATGTCTAGACGAGCTAATAACTTCTAAACACATTTGTTGTCACTACTAGAAAATTGTTTTGAATTTTAAATATATTATTAGAATTTTTCACATTAAGTACAGGCATGATTGTGCAAGATGTTGAAACTGTGCAAAAATTACATAAAAAAATTTCAGTCCCTTATACTATGACTTGCGTTATCTATCATTAACACTCACGCGTTAAGTGATGTCAAAATGCAGAGAGGAATTGGGTAGGGAGAACGTCAGCACTTTTTAGTGTTTGATACGTTTCAGTGCCAATTTTGCCCTAGAGTTGTTTTTACCGCGATTAGAATTGGTTGTTTTGCTTTATATGTCAATTTGACGATGACTTGTAAATCATGTTTCTACGTCATTGTTTTTGTGCATCCATTGTTACGAAACGGAACGGCCTGAAAATGTAGACGTAATACTAGTGGTACGGGGTCACCCCACTACGCGACGCTCGTGATTAGGGGCTGGACGCACCATTAGTATAATAAAAGCAATGAGCAACACGCGTCGCTTCACCATGATGCCGGGTCCAAAACCGCTGCCATTACTGGGCAACTCGTGGCGATTCGCAATCGGACTCAAGCCATGGCAAACTCTCAGCTTGGATCGTACATTGTGGTATTTAAAAGCTCTAGCTGGGTCAAGTGGAGTCGCTAAGGTGGTCAAGTTGTTTGGGCATCCAGATCTGGTATTCCCGTTCTGCGCTGAAGAGACGGCAAGGATATATAGGCGGGAAGACTCAATGCCACATAGAGCTGTTGCACCTTGCCTCAAACATTATAAACAGGAGTTGAGGAAAGACTTTTTTGGAGATGAACCTGGGCTTATCGGAGTGTAAGTAAACGCCCTTTGTCCTTATCAATAATTAATAAAATTTAAATGTTTTTTAAATATATCTTTAAGCGTTCTGCCAATTCAGCCTATTGCCAAACATAGGCCTCACCACAGATTGCCTCATAAGAGGGATTTTGCATAGTTGCAATAGCTGGCAGGCGGATTAGCACCCGCAGTTTTTATTTTCTAGTTGTCATTAGGGAGACTCTGCTGCCCATCTCTTGGTTTGATTCCCTGTGTCGCCTCTTACGACACCCACGTTTTAACGTAAATAACTGAATTATCCAAGAAAGTATAATTTTTAAATAATTTAGTTTTTCACTGATAAACTTGTCTTTTTACTACTTAAACGTAATTTTTAATACCTTCTTTCACAAAGATTATTTTATTCTGTTGATTACATCATTTAAGATTATATTTTGAGGCCACTAGATATGCATATTTTTACTGATTTATAATATTGAAAATACAAACGTGACAACAAACCACCTGATGATAAGTGAGTGGTTGCAGCCCATGGGTACTAGTTACCAACTTCAAAGAAAAGAGACGCGTTTTCATCCCGTAGGCCTAAGATGTCTCAGAATGTCTCACAGTCTGTAATAGCTACATAAATAAACCGAAATACACATGTGTTTTGTCAATGTACAAAATATATTTAAGTTTTTTTTTTAATTCTGTCATCATACAGACATGGCATGCCGTGGTCGAAATTTCGATCGAAAGTATCAAGAGCCCTTATAGCCCCAGATGCTGCGAGGGCAGCGGTGCCATCCTTAGATCATGTGGCTGAAGATTTTGTTTTGAGGTAAATATACGTATTTCTTTGTATTTAATCGAAATTTTATGTAAGTACAAAATATTTGCAATGCTATGAACGTTATTTAATAGTTTTCTTAACCACTTCACGGATGCAGTTGGGTTTACTTCAGTCGAAGTTTTGGGGTGACGTCATTCGAGTGGTGGATTCAAACTAACGACTTTTAAGGTGATGGTCTGCAGTTTTAACCGCTAGGTACTGTCGCTTCAATAAAATGCTTAATTTTTAAGAATAGTTATTGTTAAGGTAGAGCTAGGCTGCACTTTTTTAAACCAATAATTAGTGCATTTAAAAACTCAAAACAATAAACTGTTACAATATTCACTACCAAGCCAAATAAGACTTAATACTATATATTCACGATTATCAACAAATCATGTGCGTAAGTAACAAGTTGTATCTTACATATCCTGCCGAATAATCTGATATATATTAATTTATCTCTTTTTTTAAACTTAAATTGTCTGTTGATAATATATTATTGTTACACGAGATTACTTATCTCATGTAATAATAAAGAGAAAAATTGTAATGGTTCAAAACATTAACTTTAAAATTATAAAATCCACATAATGTAAAAAAAGTATTAGCAAAACTAAACATGATATTAATACAATTTTAATTACTTATATCAATCAATCATTAGTCATCAATTATTTAGTATCAACTTATTAAGAATAGACAAGGCTGTGAATCCTACTTTATACAGCGTGCCCCAGAAAGAATGGATAATCCTGGAGCGCCTAATAGTACAGGTATCAAGCGCTCAAATAAAAATACAAAAACGTTTTACGTTTTCAAGTTTTGAAGTATTCCTGACGAGAAGATATACCGTAATTTCCCGAACGCTGCCCAGCCGAGTTGAATCCGTCGATTGACCTCTCGGTCGAAGTTGGACTTACATAGTCGGACTATTTGTCCCGGGTAAACATACTCGTCAACAACTTCGAGCTCAGTGCTCCCAACTACCACCGGCATAGGTGTGACATGGACGTTATACATGATCTTCGTTTTATCCATGTTCATCTTAAGACCTATCCGTTGGGAAGCACTATTGAGGTCTTTGAGCATAGTGCTTAGGTCCTCCAGTGATTCTGCCATAAGGACTATATCGTCGGCAAATCGAAGGTGAGTGATGTACTCGCCGTTGATGCAATACCGTATCCTTTCCAGTACAGTAGCTTGAACACTTCAGCACTTCGATATACCGACAGTCAACTTCGCACCGATGAAGAGACTGCAGCACCGCCCAAATTTCGACGGAATCAAAGACTTTCTCATAGTCTACATACGCCAGACACAGTGGCAAATTGTACTCCTCGGACTTCTGTACAATTTGCCAAAGGGTATGTATGTGGTTTATGGTGCTAAAGCCTTTTCCGAAACTGGCTTGTTCGGGAGGCTGGAAGTCGTCGAGTCTGCATGCGAGACGTTTCATAATGACTCTCGAAAACAGCACGTAGACGCGGCTCAGAAGGGAAATCGGTCTGTAGTTCTTCAAAAAAGCGTTATCGCCTTTCTTAAAGAACAAGACCACCGCACTCTGCTCCACCCCTCCGGTGTAGTGCCACCATGGAGGACGGAATTAAAAAGCTTCTGAAGGACTACAAGTACCGGTTTTCCACTCGCTTTCAGAAGCTCCGCTGTAATTCCATCCTCGCCTGAGGCCTGGCTGGAGAGCCATTCTAATCTCGCTCAGACTGACGTCCGGAATATCATCGGAGTAATAGCACGACGTACTGGAATCTCGAAGACGACCGTGCACCGTGTACTGAAAAAAAATTTCATCCCTACCACATTAGACGCGTCCAAGCTCTACAAACGAGAGATTACAACGCACGATTGTTTTTTTGTCGACAAATGAGTGACAAAGGACAGAAGCTAGTTAACATACCTACTTTCTATTGACGTATGCTGAATTTTGAAAAAATAAGAATTGCTTTATTATTTTCTATGATACGGAAATACAGACATTATGTGAAAATGAAAACTCTTCCTCGTAATTAGAAATATTATTAATATTAGTGCAACAGGAAGTAAACAAGACATGTGACATGTTTGTTTCAATACTTAAGCGAAGATTAACACAGCAGAAGCTTAGTGTTTGCTTTACAAGAACTTTACGAATTCCACCTTCCAGCACGGCTTCTACAATTGAATAGTTGATACCACCATTATTTAATACTTTCATAATTTTTTTTATTTGTTACTTTTAGTTGGTAGTATGATACTACTAAACTTGAAGGATTGTGCAAGTTGTGTTTTAAAAATGTACATATAAGATGATTATTTGACTTTTAAAAACTATGACGTCATTAAAGTATATTCTCATGCAATTTATATAGAAATGTTTGTTGTCAAACAACTCTTAAAAATTGTTCAATTGGCTAGAGTGTCAATTACCCAATTTGTGCTAAGTTGAGATTATGAGAGAAGTGAGACCGGTCCAATGAATTGTGTGACAAACTTTGTCACCATAGTAGTGGGGTTCAACAGGCAGACTGCTGAATCTCGGTTTAACGAGCACATCCCGTTACCGACAGTTAGCGCATTTGTTTTGTGGCGCCCTCGTGAGTCACAGCGGGAAACAACAAGCCTCGTTCAATGAAAATGCACCGTTGCGATTGCCTTCTGTACAACGCAGGAAGTTTAACATCTATTTCAAGGAATAATAACTTGGCGCTAATGAATAATAAAATTATAAAAAATTACGGATTTAACTTCTATAGTTAATGACAGCCGTGGTAGCTCAGATGGTTAGCGCTCGCGGTAAATTTCACAGTACGCGAGCAATCCGGATTCGATCCCGGCCGGCACCAATGAAATTGTTGATTGCAATTTTAAGTACTGATTTACCACGTGCTTGGCGGTGAAGGAAACATCGTGAGGAAACCTGCATGTCTGAGAAATAAAGAAAAAAAAAGTATTTCGAAGACATGTGAAGTTCGCCAACACGCATTGGGGCAGCGCGGCGGACACTTCCTTGCCCTAAAACCCTCTCAGAAATAGAAATGAGAGGAGGCCTGTGCATAGCAGTGGGACGTATATAGCCTGTACCTTTAACTTTTAGTTAATGACAACATTTTCATCTTTGAATTTTTATATATTATGATATCTTTTTTATTATATGTCCCATAGCAACATGGTACAACACCAATACCATAATCATAATACTATAACTTATTAATATATAAATGTTATATTTTATACTTGCTATTGTTGTCACTTGGTGAAACTTAATCTTGTAAAACCAGTTAGTGTCAATCCTATATAAATGAGTGCTTAGATTTTTATCACGATATTAATGTGATAAAATAGATCGTTTCAAAAAGTAGGACAACTATGTTTAATATTGATTTAATAAATCACTACTTATTTATAGAATGGAGAAAATCCTCGACGAAAATTGCGAGCTGCCACAGAATTTTCTAACGGAACTCTACAAGTGGGCTCTTGAATGTAAGTAAAATTTATATTTCATTATTTAAATAATAAAATTAAATCTTTCATGTCAATGCTACAGAAATATTTCACATTATGATCACAAGTCTTAACAGTATAATATGATGTATCTATTTAGTACACATCTGACGGAACGTGACCATTGTCGCTACAGATACGCATGGGAGTATGCACTTTGGATTAACGTTCCTAACCTTAAACTTCTTTACTTTTAAATTAGATAAACATTTGAAAAATATCTCACAATGCGTAGTGAAAAAGCAAAATCGTAGCCAAAACAAATATTAGTACCTACGGAAACGTAGGCCACAACAAAAAGTTTTATGGTTTTCGATATTGATCTGATTTTAGCTTAAAGATTATATTAAGTGCCAAATTATTGTATTAACACGCGAACTTAGAGAACTATCGTATATTTTATTTGTATTTATTATATAAGGAGAGGAATGAAACATATCATTCGAAATGTACTGTGTCATTAGATGTATAGAGAAAGCAATCGTATGTGTACGTTACCGTTAAGCCAGATAAAGTGAACATACACACATTATTTTTTTCATAACGCTTTAACCAATTAAATGATCAAATTTCGACTAGACGCAATACCTAGTGTATTAGGTTAGGTTCTCGTTCTAAATTTTCTACTTACATATTTTTGTGTTCTGTGGTAATGGGCAATATCTTACAGCCGTTGGCGCATGGGCTCTGGGTACACGCCTTGGATGCTTAAATGACGACGACACCGATGCACGGGACATAATCAGAAGCATCCACGGCTTCTTCCATAGCGTTCCAGAGCTCGAACTATCTGCCCCATTGTGGCGGTTGTATCCGACAATGGCTTACAAAACATACGTAGATGCATTGGACACCTTCAGATCGCTCTGTTTAAGAAGAATGACTGATAAGGGTATTTGCGGACACATTGCCGAAACATACGGCAAGAAAGTTGCGACCATATTGGCTTTGGACTTGATGTTAGTTGGTGTGGATACCACGGCGGCAGCAGCTGCCAGCACCATATATTTATTAGCTACTAATAAAAGGGTACAAAAGAGATTGCAAGGCGAACTCGACGCGAATATTGCCATGGACCGAGTGCTTACAAGTAAAGATTTAGATCAGCTACCATACCTACGAGCTTGTATAAAAGAAGCTTTGAGGTAAGATTTTTTTGCTGACTATTCTTTTAACGTCATCAAGTCGTTCAGTATTTAAAGATGTATATTATATTGAAATTATGCATGTGATTTACTACTTACATTTTTTATTAAATTTAAATAGAATTAAAGAACGCGGAATACATAAGTAACTTTTTAATAAACAATTTTTTATGACTAATAAGAACTGACGGGTAGTTTTTCTCAGTTTAATCGTAATACCGGAATGAATTCTGCAGACAAGTCGCCAGCTTAGCTTGTTATTAATACTTCATAATAACACGCTGGAAATCTATTCAGTTGTTAGCCACCATTCGTAAGTCATGTGATGTAATACGATCTCTTTAGCAATGGCAATACAACGGATGAATTATTAATAATATTTAATTTATCGAACTCCACTGTTAATACAAGAAATTATATAAATTATGATATTTAATAAAATGAAATATATAATATATATACTATGTAATTAATAAAATTTTATTAAATATAATGATTAAAACGAATCAGATTTGGCATAGTAAATATTAACATTGGCCGTGGATTCTCTATTTCGCATTTTTTTTTTAAAATTAGAAATGGGCTTAATCTTGACCTCCATCTGGACCGAGGGCAAAGATGAGGTCTACGATGGAGTGAGTTTGCCCAGGAGAAGCTTGTTAATTTTGTTTGTATTGTACGGAGGATTTAATATAATTGGACGGTTATAGTTTTAAATCCGCGAGTTTGCAAGGCCAGGTGGTTTGCCATCGATTTCAACACTTAATAGTACCTGAGTTATGTAAATTGAAACCACCTTACTATAGTAAAACAGTGTTCAACACGCTTCATATCAGATATCGACGTATTGTGGTAATTGTGGTATTGTAAATTTATAACGTGTAATATACGCCTACGCAGAAATACTTTGTTTCGTCATGCTTGGTTTCATCAAAGGCTAGTCCGAGTACCTGGATTGTATAATCTCCCTCAGAGTTCACGTCAAATGGAAAATCAAACTTAAATTGGCTTTCAAATAAAAAGCTGAACATTTTATTATGATTTAATTCTAAGTGCGGCAGTGGTGAAACAGGTCGCAATGCCCAATATTCTAAATGTTTTTGTATCGATTGGATTTTATCATTTTAAAACGGCTTTATGGATGATAATAAACAATCGAATTATGAAATGGCAAACCTACGTAATAAATAATTTCTTATTCGAAATGCTAATTACGTAGGATTCGCTAGACAATTTCAGGTTTAAACTCACATAAACCTACTTCTCGAAAAATAACATAAACAGTAACTTTTTCAAAGCATTACAAAGCTCGGGTTATTTACTACAAAAACTATGCAAACTGCCTTATTAGGAATGTTCTTTTAATCCATTAATCAGGAGGAAAAATTTTGTTTTGCTTGTGAGCAGAGGATTACGAAGATTGGTAACAGGCAAATATGTTAAACCAGGACGTTGACTATCTATATGCTCATTATTAATGCAGATGTTACAACAGAAAACTGCAATGCAAACTAATTTACCTCGATAAACTAAAAAACAACGAATAAATACGTTACTTGCTGCAGAAATAAACGTACCAATAAAAAGTTGTAGTTATATGCAGCAAACATAAAACATGTAACATATTAGGTAGGTAAATTAGAAAACAAAGAAATTAAAACTCCATTCTATCCATCACAACCTATCAAAGTCCACTGCTGAACATAGACCTGCCCCACAGATTGCTTCATTTTTTTATTATTCTAAGCCAGCGCTTAACTACAATCGCACCTGAAGGTAAGTGGTGATGTAGCCTAAGATGGTGAAGCGCACTTACTTAACAAAAGCCTATTCACTCTTGCCTTGAAGACACCCACATTGTAATCGGATGCTTGATGGGGAGGATTTCGCCATAGTTGCCACGCTTGGCAGGCGAGTTAGCAACCACAGTTTTTATAACCTTGAAATGCTATCTTAAAGAAGATGGAGGGAGGAAGGTGTCCATTTCCTATTTCATTTACCCTCTGTCGCCTCTTACGACACCCACGGGACGGGGTAGTGGATATTCTCACACCGCCACGACACAGTTAATAAATTAAATAAATTTGTATAAAACACTACTAGTTTTTCTCACTAGAACTATTAGTACCAATGAAACATTTGATAAGTACATAAGCCGAATACACTAACTAAGCACACTAACGTGATATTTTTTGCTGACAATTTTATGATATTACATCTTTTTAATAATTATTTCAATAAATATTTTTAGATTTGTACATAATATGTAAAACTACAAAAGAAATATTAAAATACATATATACATGTATGCGTAGGTATATGGATGTGGAGGAGGCGAGAGAGGTGTATCAGGATCGTGCCAAATGGAAGTCCATAGTCTCTGCCTACCCCTCTGGGTGACAGGCGTGAGTGTTTATGTATGTATGTATGTAAATATTAAAATGTAATTTTTCTCTGTTACAGAATAAAACCTGTGATATTAGGTAACGGAAGATGCATTCAATCTAATACGGTTATATCCGGATATGAAGTCCCAAAAGGGGTGAGTATTATCTCATATTATATTTCAAAAAAAAGTTTGTTTGTTTGTTCGTCTTCTATACTTTCCGATACTATTCAACTGATTAAGAAAAAACTTTTTGAATTTATGTACACACGCTCGCGGTTTCTGACCAAGAAGAGATACTAATAAAATTTTAATATTCACAACGCACTATATAATGAAAAGGTTCCCGGTTATTTTCGATCGCTATCACTGTTTATGGTTAAATTTTAGTAATATTTACTGATCGCCAATGAACCCGTCCATGTGTGTTAATTACTTGGGAGACCTTTGTCCAGCAGTGGCGTGCTTAGTCTGAGGTGATAAGGAATTTATTTATATTTAACTTCAGACTAATGTGCAATCCTAGTCTCACAAAAACTCGAAAATGGCTTGACCGATTTTGATGAAAGTTTTTGTGTGTTGGAGTGGGTAAACCATCCTGGATAAACCATCCAAAAGATTTACAATTGGACCCGGTAGGAAGCGCTGTTGTCGAGATCCAGAAATCACCCGTGCGATACCGGGGCGGATTGCTAGTTAACTTATAGAAATATGTAATCATAAAATAATAAATTCAGTCAATATGAGATAGTTTTATACAAATTATAAATTTAGCTCTTATCAAGTTCACATTTTAAATAATCTAATTCCAGTGCCACATTGTGTTCCCGCATTATATATTATCAAATGACGAGCGGTATTTTCCATCGCCAGAAGAATACGTTCCCGAAAGATGGCTGAGAGATGATTTAATTGAACAGAATAATGGAAAGGAGTTCAGTTCTTTTAAAACAAAAGGGGAGATATCGTTAGAAGACTTAGATGAAATAAAGCAGGGGTCGATAGAATGTCAGCACGCAAGAACAATGTCAGTATGGCGGAAACAAAAGGAACTAGGTATTCACCCCTTCGCGTCTCTCCCCTTCGGCTTCGGTCGTCGTATGTGTATTGGAAAAAGATTTGCAGAAGCCGAACTGCAACTACTGCTGGCTAAGGTAAGGTTCGAAAGCTATTGGTAAAACCCTATACACATCTACCAAACATTTAAGCCCTGTGTTAAAAGTGTGGATAAATGAAACTGATAGGGCGATTTTTCAGGATTACCTGTTTTGTTTTGGCAAAAGTTGTGATTACGATGCAGTAGGAGTATCGAAAGAAAAATAGTCGACAGACGTTAAACCTATTTTGCGATTTTAGATCATGTGAATCTAGACCAACCATTGGTATATAACGAAGAAACATTTAATAAGTTCCAAACTTACTACACAAATTTCATGTCAATAGACTTAGTACATTATTTACTAATATATCAAAGCTGAAACTATATACTTTTATTATAAAATCTGACTTCTGCCATGCTTAAAAACTTTATTAAACAAAGTTTGTATGAAAAGGGTTATTACAATATTATGGAATTTATGGATGATAATAACCCCTCGAAATAAGATGATCGCTGCCAAGCTATTTCTAATTTGTTTTGTGTTGTTAATTTTAAACTGTTTTTTAAGGTCCCTCTGTGTTTCTTGCTGGTTCTTCCCAGGGCAGAGGTTTTTTCCGAACCAGTGATAAATTAAAACAAAAGAGTGACTTTCAATCAGTAATATTTATAATCTATATTGAATAAAAACTTTCTGTTTCTGTTACGAAACACCTGTATGATATAATTTAATTCACGAGTATGGGCGTAAATCAGCCGGTTAATTGGACGGTCAGGCCGTTTTTAAACGGCAGCATTAAACTAAATGCTTAGCCTTTTAGTTGAATACATTACTGCGTATAAAGTTTCGGCTGACCGAAAATTAGCCCTTTTGGTACGATTGTGTAAAGAGACGCCAAGTCGTTTAATAAATATAGTTCCTTTTCTGCCAATGGGGTGCTAACTGCCATTTTACAAGTTTTATTTTATAGAATAAGGGTGACAAACGAGCACATAGTCCACCTGATAGTAAGTGGATGCTGTGACCCACAGACATCTACATTTATCCTCAATTAAGAATCAAAAAGCAGATGCGTTGTCCCTGCAGGGCTAGCATGGGCAGGAGACATCATCATCAGAGTTCATCCCCTCGCTTAGTTTTTTTTATCCACCCTTCGATGGGCACACCGGTGGATATAATATCCACAGTAGATAAAATGGGAGATAGACTTACACTTAGATAGATTTTTTGTATGAATATAAACTTAAACCTAGTACGTCCAATGAACTAGGATAAAATTGTACCTTTCAAATATCAAAAAAGCATAATATTTTATCTTTTTTTTTGGCTCCATGCTACGGACGGAGGATATATATGTCTATTCGTTATGGCAAATGGGGATATACTTCTCCCCGTTGCCGTGCTTTGGCATAAGGACAAGATAATTTTATCTCTTGTCAGTGGATATAATCGGGGGATAAATTTTTTGTCCCCAACCGATGCTAGCCGTGCTAGGGACTAAGATGGAATGCCTCGGTCCAGTAAAAAGATCGCGTCAACGGCTGAAAAATTTTAACAATCGAAAACATGGATTTGCCTACGAATAATACATACAATACAATGTCAAAAATCATTTTGAACTAAAACCGCTACCAAATTCCTGACCACTAGCAACTGTGATAATTTTGTTTAACCAGATGGCTAAGCATTGGCCTGCCCTTTTGTTGAACGTTAGGCGATTTGGCTAAGCTGTACTTAGTCATTCAATGGAATGCAGGCGTTCGTTAAAAAAGGCGGGTAGTTAAAAAATTTGGCTGCAAAAACGCTTGATAGAGAATTTTCTAAAATATAAAATCTATCGTAAGCTACCTTTAAATATTTCGCAACAGGAAAAAAGTGCAATTAAAATCTGTTTCAGACGTTCCATAAATACGAGGTGCTGTGGCGCTACGGCGAGCTGACGTACAGCGTCACGCCGACATACATACCGAACGAGCCCCTGCGGTTTACATTGAAGCCGAGGCAGAAAAAACACTAACAACGAATGTTTACGAATAATTTTAGTTACTGTGCAGATCCTTCGTCTGTAATATTCATATTTGAAAAACAAAGTTTGACGATTATAATGCTGATGTGGCTGCATAGTGCATACCATACGCTACCTACAATTCTAGAAACAGATAAAAGATAGGTACCGCTTTTAGGTTGTGTACGAAGGATTATTTTAAACTTTTTCTTTTTATGACTGGTGTATAAAGACACTGTTTGTATCATCATCATCATCATCATCATCAAAACAGCCATTCACAAGTCTCCTGGCCTATTTTAGAAAGAATGTTCCCCCAAGGAATGTCATAAAGCACGGTCCTAAGCCACCTGTACCCATCAACTTTCTGCACTTTTTACCAGGTCGTCACTCCATCTATTGGGGCCACTCAAGTTCGAGAACCTTTCTTCCCTAGCTCATGCTATGGCTATGTCAGTCTAGTGACCAACGTAGTCGTGATGTTCTACTGCGGATATCCACACTACGAAGTGTATCACGCAGAGAAACTCCGAGCATAGTCCTCTCAGTAGCTAGCTGAATAACCTTGAGCTTCCTCATACGGCTAGCAGGGAATGGATCACGTGTCTTGAAAGTCAATTAAATAAATGAATACAAAGAAAGTTTGGCTTAAAACGTTAAACATCAAGAAACTTTATAAGTATTCTATTTTTCTAAGTATTGACTATCTTTAAGTAAGACTGCATTAGCTTAAGAATGTATTTTTACATACAAAGATTCGTTATACAAAGTACATTAGATTATTTTGTAGATAAAAAATATTATACAACTGAATTAGGTCATAGGAGTGTACCATAACAAACAAACACCTAACTAGATAATATAATTAATTGTATTTTATTGAAATAAATTACTTAAAGGCTGATAATACAATGTCGTTTTTCTAATCATATTAAATTTATCTTTTATGAGTAATCGGAATGAGTTAAACTGGGAATAAGTCCATCATTTGATTACAAACAAAATTTATGAGCAGTATCAAATACATCATAAACTAGCTGTTCCCCGCGACTACGCCCGCGTGGAATTTACTACGATTTCATGGGTTTTAATTTTTCTTTTGCGAGGAACCCTAATTCTTTTTCTAAAATAAACGTATCCTAAGTTACTCCTTATAACATCAGCTATCTGCCAATGAAAGTCCCATCGAAATCGGTCCAGCCGTTTCGGAGATTAGCCGGAACAAACAGACAGACAAAAATTTTTAAAATTGTTTTTTGTTATTAGTACTGTATATACTTTCATATGCATTTAGTAAAACGCAGTTATTTTAACATTACAAACAGACACTTCAATTTTATTTATTGGTATAGGTATAGATATAGATTTAGCTTATCGTCTTATGGTTTTTATTAGGGCTATAAATTTTAATAAGAATATAATATTTGACAGTAATTCTCATCCCAACGAAGTTTAGAGTATAGTAGTAAATGGTGGGTGCTTTAGGCTAAACCAGTCTTAAATACGCCTTATAGTTACAATCTCGGATATACTTAGTCGAGCGTATATATTACTTTTACCTCGACCTTTCATTAAGTGCTTATAAATCCCTATCACAGAATTAAAAACATATAAAAAGAGTTTAGCGCGCGACGATTCCGCTGCATTATAAGAGACCTTTCAACACTTATCTCGCCCACGCTCTATCCAACCCAACTCATTGACAATACGCTTTATCACAAGTCACACCACATCGTTAGTTATAGCTTTGATCTTTAAACAGCGGCGATTCTCAAATAATATCGCATTTTTTTCTACCTTTAAAAAAATTCACAACTTCTGGGGCTACGATAGATTCTTGCCCGCGTTAAAACGAAGAACCAGCGAATTTAACTTTTATCCTTGCATGGCTAGAAAGCAAATGATGATTTATATTAATTCATAATGTTGAGGAGTCAAGCGTTTTGAAAAAAACATTGGTCAAAACTCAGAAAAAAAAGGGGTATTTTAAATTAAAGTTATTCGGGTACGAGGAGCTTTCATAGTAAACAAGCAAACGGAGTTTTGGTACTACTCAATTAAATTATCAATAAAAGTGACCAGTGCCCAGCAGTAGGGCATATATAAGTTTTATTTTTACTTACTTTTTACATATAAATTTAAAAAAAAATCACACATTTACATTAATGTAACTTTTTAGACGACATTCTAGCTGTTACCTTAAACTTGTGAACTTGTGTCATTGCTAGTCCATTCAAATGGGTAATAATTAAAATTACTAAAAGTAAAAAACAACTTCAAATCTAAAAAAAATAGAATTTCTACTGAATCGGCGCAGACGATCCACTGTGTCTTACCGCTGATTTAAGAAGCTAGTACGTTGAAATTATTTTAATCTTTTTTAATGTTTGCAGTTAGTTTCTACTTTTTAAAACTTTCGTTTTAGTTCCAAAATCAAATATAACAAAAAAATTGGTTTCACAATCGTATTATAAATAAACGAAATTTTTTTTGCCGAGGATTGTTTTCTAACTGCACTATATTGTCAAGGTCTCGAAAATGCCGAAACTTTGGTTTAGTTTTCATACTCAATCTACAAATAAAATCACTTACTATTTCGCGGAGTCATTGAGCTGGTATTCGTTAGAGCGGCCGTAGCACTCTTGCACCCCAGCGTCCGCCCACAGCCTTTTCATCGCTGCAAGCAGCTCCTCGCTGAACGGTTCCGTGTCCTCCATCCGTTGAATCACGTCGAACACCATCTTGCCGTCGCTCTAAAACAATTGTGCCGAGTGAATAAGGAGCTATACCGAAGGAGCTTAATAGAATATCTGATTTTTTATGAGCGTTGACATAAAAAATAACAAGACATGTATAAATATTAAAATAAGTACTTAATTTTTTTATAAAACCTTTTTTTAGGGAAAAGGTTAAGGTCACAATGATAACAATGGTGATATTAATAACAATTTGAAAAATGTAAAAAAAAATCAACAATAGAGTAATTAATGAATTCACGCAAATTATAAGCCCTTATTGTGTTCATTGAATGCTTTATAACAAAGTTATTATCGTTAAATATATTTTTAAGTATTTTGAGAACAATTTCTAATAATATATTTAGTTAATTGCCGATGGTTTCCCTTCAGCTGGCGGCATTAGGAAGTCCATCACCCAAATCGTTCTATGAATGAGGCGCCAGAAGTGACGATACAAACGATAAAGATTTCATGGCCTCCTATAAATAACGGTATACCATCTCAAATAATGTGACAGACTGATGTAAAATAGCAGATCAGCGAGGACGTGTGATAGCGTTGCCAACCGTCCCGTATTTCTTGCATAAAATTCAAAGTCCAGACAGGAGAAGTTATGTCCCGTATTTTGCAATTTTTTTACGGTGGTACGTGGATGCTATGGCCCATGAGCACCTATCTTTATATATATATACATTAACTATCTATTGAGAATCAATATGCATCCCTGGGGCTAAGATGGAATGCCTCGTTACCAGTAAAAAGGATTATGATGCTATAATGCTGATACCCTGTGGGAGCGTTGTTTTTCACGGTTGAGCACAAAAGTCGAATGGTGTTAAAATAAGAAAATACTTGCTGGTAAAGCTTAAATATCTGTAAGATACTTAAAAAAAATAACCTTATTATCGTTTGTTTAAAAAAATACAAGTCGTTAGTTTGCGGTTTGCTGTAGCGCTTTGGCGGAAATGGATAAAATTTAACCTTGATTAAGTAGGTATCTATGCTTAAAAAATTTCACTACGAAACAATTAATTAAGATTTATAAGACATCATAATCATCGTGTAACTGTAGTGTATACTGTAGTTACACGATGATTATGATTGATGGATGTTCCATCTTTCTTGAAATATGACCTTCGCTTGGGCGTCCCACGATAACAGTGACCGAAGAAATGCTAGGATCAGATCAGTATCACAATATGTTGTGTTGTTGAAGAAACAAAGATTTCGACAGGCACCTTGCATAACATTTTACATGAACGCATGGGGATGAAAAAACTATAGAAAAAACGCAGAAACATACCAGACTAAATATTTCTCTAGGATTTTTGGAACTGAAGCAACAAGATCTAGAACGTTTTTTGGTTGTTTGGCTCGATTTATACAATAAAAAGTATAGCTTTCATAATTACGATCCCAAATCAAAATTACAGGCTATGATTAAATTCATCAAACTCCTAAGAAATTCAAGGTGAGTCCTTCCGCCGATAATATCTCTCTCTCTTTTTCGGGATAGTAAAGTGTTGTAATGATTTAATATGTCGATCATGAAGCTACTGTTACGGGCATTTTGTATACAGAATTTAAAAAAACATTGCGCAATGAAATCGGCCAAAAACGGCGAGACAAACTCGCAAAGATTGTTTTATTTACTAAGATAACGGCCCGACACACAAGTCCGTTGCGTGTCTGCAATTCGAGACCTTGACCTCGAGGCCTTGCAACTAAATTTTTATTTGTTTTCGAGACTAAAGGGGTATCTCAGAGGGCAGAAATTTGAAAATGATGAATCTCTCAAATGCTGCCCAGCCGAATTGGATCCGTTGGTTGACCTCTCGATCGAAGTTGGAATTACCTATATATTATAGGTAAGAAGACAAAATCTTCTGCCGAGAGCTCGAGAGCACCCGCCTTGTTATTTTTTTTTTATTATACCATATTTTATTTTTTGTTACTGTGTAAAGTACCTATATTTTTTCTTATTCCATATATTTGTTTGATGATATTAAAATATATCAATTCCAATTACAACATTAATAATAGTTGATTTTCTTTCCTCACAAACAATATATTACACCTAAGAACGACATACGTAACTTGATATTAAGTAAAATGTAATAAGATGTAATTAAACTAAAGCAATATACAATAATGTGTTAGTTTTTGAAGCACAGTGACTATTTTGCGTGAATAATATTTAATTCACCTGGTATTGCGTCCCGTGGTCTGTAGGTATGTAGGTAACCACGGCGTATGTGCTAGAGCCACGGTGCAACTATATATTGGCTTTAGCACGAAAGATTGTCTCTATTTTTATCTGAATTTCTGAGTTGATGTCATTGTAAACTATTCTCAGTTATTTTATTTTATTCATAATATTTTTTAATCTGAAAGTCGTCACCCAACCAATAACTAAATAGAACTGAATATCACGACGTGTAAAAACCTGTTACAGAAAAAATGTCCGCTAGGCATTAATTTATTTCCCAAGCTACGTCATAGTGTCACAAGCGTCCGCACAAACAAAGCTCACGCTCACCGCTTAGAACCTAGATGATAGATATGAAGATGAGAGATGATAGAACTTAGTAAGCTAGATGATAGATGCATTTAAGGGCAAGGAGATAGTTACAGCACACAGAATCTGAAAACAATTGCTGTTTACGAAAGTTTAAACGTGATCGTTGATACAACATGTATCCAAGGTAGATAGATTATCGTCTGTTTAAGTCTATTCACCTCAGGCTATAAAAAATATTCCATTATGTGAGACGAAACATATGGACAATGTCTATGCGTAATGGAATTAACCAGCAAATGTTATTTCTGTACACAATACAATATTACTTGTACAGTAGAGACAGACTGCACTAGAGTTTGAAGTTTAATGGCGTGACGTGACCTATTAACTATTACTAGTGGTCGTCCAGTGGTCGAAATCGACCGTAATTCATACAATTATTAGTTTGTATATTAAGCAAGCTGTATTTCACTTTCAACTCTCAGTATAAATATTTATTATCTATGCACATTAATATATAAAGCACAGATATCTGATATATAAAGTAAACGAATTTTTCCTTAATCGCACTCCATAGACTACTGAAAAATGAACACTAGAAATCATACAAATTTACACCTGATTCAGTCAATCTGCTAGTACAATCTGTTAGTAGTGTGGCGACAATCTCTACTCTATGCGACTGTTTGACCATAGACTATTTTGTGTTTGACAATTGACATTGGCAGTATGAATGTTTTCTTTTGTTTAAAAACGTGACCTCCACACTAGGATTTTCTCCTGTATCGTGGGGGCAGTTTACATATATAAATTTCACAAGGACAAACATGTAAACAATTAATGTTTTATTTTATTTTATTTAATGTATTTGTAACACATGTTATATATAAATTATAGCTTTCTGAACTCCTTTTCCATATTAAACTTTATGCCAAATGCAACACTCCTCCATGAGCGGAATATGCTTAAAAAGGAGTATAAAGTTTTCCCTTCACGTATTAATATTATAATTATAGATAATAAGCTGACGCACCAAGAAGGATAATAACAGCCTTCTTGGTGCGTCGGGTTAGTAAAATTCCGCTTTAATTCCATACCCAACCTAAACAATGACAATCTATTGTGTTAAAATATTCAAGAAAATTATAATAAAACCATGAAAAAATAATTATTCATTATTAAATAAATTGTTAAATGTTAAATTTTAATTAAAAAAATATATAATAAACATAGGATCGTAAATATAGCTTACGGACAATAAAAGGGCACTAGGAAAACCTAGTTAAGCCGCGTGAAATGAGGCAAGGCGTGCGAAATTCGACGTTGCCGGTTCTGTTATTAGAACTTTATCCGTTACTTAGGGGACTGTGGTTGTCTTATCTATTAGACTACGAGCTATGAGTAAAATTTAATAGGAAAGCACAAGATCATGTAGTAATAATACAGTACATAATATTTATTAAACAATAAAAAGATAAATCAATGCCATGAATTAGTTAGATTATCTTTTGTGCAAACTGTTTCATAACGCTCCGCGCTTGTTCTACAGCAGTGATTCACAACCAGTGGTCCGCAAGAGCCTAAATATGGTCCGTGAAATATTTTAATATTTTACTTACCTAATTGTTTTATCGTCACGCGGGCAGTGCAACACCGCGCGTCATGTTAGTAAGTACACAGCATTTACAATAAATACACAAATAATACTGTTAATGAATGCTTCTTTTCAGTTTATTATATAATTATGTTAAAAGTTGTGATTATAATTGATTGTTAGATTAACACAGTTATTTCTTTCAGTTTGTGGTCCCTGCTAACTACGAAAAAATCAAAGTGGTCCCTGGTCACAAAAAAAGGTTGGGTAACCCTGTTCTACAGGATTAAGATCATCATTGATTATGCCTTTACATGCAAATCTTAGGACATTATGTCCTTATGTATAGTAGCATTTGTTTTTTATTAATTTAAAGTTAAATTACATTTTCAACTTCAACAATCATTTATGTGATAGATGTCAAAGAAAAATAAAGCGAGAAAACGTATCCACGAATAAATGTCGAGCAGGTAAAATTAAAAACGTGGGCGAGCATTTTTACTGGCACGATGACACTGGAGACGAGCCAAAAGCGCCTGTGAACTTTCTGCATTTTATTTGAAACATTTCGTAGCCTTTTATCCTTTTTCACGTTGGTGATCATTTTTGAAGGCTTTGCAAATAAAATTCGCAAATGTGAAAATATCTTTAAACTTAAATGAAGTCATCTAAAATAGTTTTTCTCTTTTTACTCAGTTTAAGGCACAGTTCTTCACTTTTTACGGTTTTTATTTATCAATTACGGACTAAAAATTGTATTTATTAGTTTAATATTTCAAATTTACTTCTTATAGTAAAATTGAACATGCATTTTATTTAAACACCACAAAGTGATGGACATATAAGAGGACGTAATATACTGAAATAAACACTCATAGACCTAATACTTAATTTAAAATTGCACTTAAATAACTTCTATTAAATATACATTACTAAAAATATTAAGCATTGATAAAAATATAATAAAATGTGTTCCGTACTGGAACCATATTTTTTTAAATTAATATTTATTGTCTATATAGTTATTTTCTTATAAACTTTCGAGTGGCAACAATTACTAAATTAATAGGGATTTATTGAATTCTTGGTCTGGTAACAATCCTTTTTACGCTAGAAGCCGCGCTTGCGTCTGATTGGCCGAACGGCGGACTCAATTGCGCGCCGTACGCCGAAACGTTATGAACTTTTCTCTTTCTCTGCGTGAGGGACGGCCTTCTACGGCGACGACTGAAGATAACATCAGTGTTGTGCGGCGTATGATAGAGACTGACAAAAGAGTGACTTATCAGCAGATTCAGACAAGCTTAGGCATCGGTATGAGTCAAGTGCACAAAATCCTCCATGAACATTTAGCGGTCAGGAAGCTTTGTGCCCGGTGGATACCTCATAATTTGACAGAGGCCTAAAAACTCCGTCGTGTTGATTGGTGCTGTGAAATGGTTCAAAGATGTAACGGAGGTGACTCAAATGCTGTGTGTGACGAAAGCTGGATTTATTGTTATGAACCTGAAACTAAGAGACAGTCTGCTGTCTGGGTGTTTCCTTCCGAGGAGTTGCCAACTAAAGTGAAAATAAGTCGAAGCGTGGGAAAAAAAGATGGTGGCCTCATTCTTCGGAAGGACAGGTCATTACGTAACAATTGTTTTAGAGGATCGAAAAACAGTTACTGCAGACTGGTACACTAATAATTGTTTGCCAATTGTCTTGGAAAAAGTTCGGGAGAAACAACCTCGCAGTAGGATCCTCCTTCACCACGACAACGCCTCGTCGCACACCGCCAAGCAAACAATCGACTACTTGGCGACGTCAGACGTGGAATTACTGGGTCACCCGCCCTATAGCCCCGACCTCGCACCTTGCGATTTTTATTTATTTCCGAAAATAAAAGAAAAACTTCGAAGAAAACGTTTTATGGACGCCGACGAAGCAGTGGCTGCGTTTCAAAATGCCGTCGAAGAGACCCCTAAGGACAAGTGGGCAAAGTGCTTTTCTCAGTGGTTCCATCGGATGCAGCGATGTATTGATGTAAATGGACACTATATTGAAAATATATAATAAAACTAATAACTTGCTAGTTTGTTCAGTTTTTGATTTTCTAAGAACTTTCAGTGTCACCCTAGTATTATATATTATAAACAGATCTCAAATATTCAACAAGTGATAAAATTAAAAATTTTGTTCAAACGACTTCAATATAAATAAAATGAGAACATCATCAATGTAGTCGAAGTCATTAAATACGCATTATTACGGAAAACTCTAAAACTACTGGTCAGATCTTGATCAAATTTATATGGGACCACATGAAAAGTACCAACTTCTAAATAAAAAAAGAATAATCAAAATCGGTTCACAAACAAAAAAGTTCTGACGTAACACACATAAAAAAATATAGTCGGATTGACTACCTCCTCCTTTTTTGAAGTCGGTTAACATCAATAATAGAGATTCAGAATGGTTCCATATTTTTGTTAAATAAAACAACTGAATGCATAATAAATGAAGTGAGCAAAAAATACAATAAGGCATGGAGCAGTCGAGCTCTCAATATGCATCGAGACACTTTCATGAATAAGGAATATATTACTGATAAATAGTACCGACTTATAGATATACTATGCCCATAGAGATAGATAAAATAGTACATACATGACGTTACGAAAGAATATGAAGATTGTGTACGTGTTAGAGTATAAGACAAACATTTTTTTCTACGAAGGCGGGGGTAAAATCTAGTTTAGTTACTATTTTCAAACCTACGCTATAGGTCTTATTGTTTTGCAGTTTTTTTTTATTTGTAAAAGAATTTTCTTAAAAAACCATCATTTCCTGAACACGACAAGTCTTTATTTGGAGCACTGCGCCGTTATGTTATTCTTCATAAGGAAATGGGGAAGGACCAAAGGTTTTTCAAGAGATTTCTTCAATTTTTCGAGATTATGGGGCTTTTAAATTTAATCTTAAAAAATGGGCACAAGGGACTTGAAAGGAATACCCAAGGTCGGGACGCCTAGTAACGTTAGTGAGCGAAGAAAAAGTGTTGAAATTGTCGTGTCTTACTTGAATGAGACTATATTGAAATATTAAAACTTTTAAAAAACTTCAGCATCAGCTCAGGAAGCGTTAACTAATTCTATCCTCATCATCATCATCACAGCCCTTCACAAGTTCAATGTTGAACATAGGCCACAAAGCACGGTCCTGAGCCACCTGCATCCATCGACTTCCTGCGTGTCTTATAAGGTCGTCACTCCTAGTGGGGAGACGCCCTACACTTCGTCCGCCGGTACGAGGCCACCACTCGAGAACCATATGGCCGGCCCATTGCCACTTTAGCTTACTAATCCGTTTGGCTATGTCGGTCACTCTGGTTCTACTGCGGATATCCTCATTTCTAAGTTTATCACGCATAGAAACTCCGAGCATAGCTCTCTAGCGACCTTGAGCTTCCTCATACGGTCAGCAGTGAAGGCCCACGTCTCAGTTCCATAGGTCATCACTGGCAGCACGCACTGGTTGTACAATCTTGTTTTCAGGTTTTAGGTATACCTGACGAGAAGATATGTCGTAATTTCCCGAACGCTGCCCAGCCGAGTTGAATCCGTCGATTGACCTCTCGGTCGAAGTTGGACTTACCTAGTCGGACTATTTGTCCCAGGTAAAGATTCTCGTCAACAACTTCGAGCTTAGTGCTCCCAAGAACTACCGGCATAGGTGTGACATGGACGTTATACATGATCTTTGTTTTGTCCATGTTCATCTTAAGACCTATCCGTTGGGAGACACTATTGAGGTCATTGAGTATATCGTCGGCAAATCGAAGGTGAATGATGTACTCGCCGTTGATGTTAATACCGTACCCTTCCAGTCCAGTAGCTTGAAAACGTCTTCCAATGCAGCGGTGAAGAGTTTCGGGATATAACGTCACCCTGTCTTACACCTCTTTGCAGTTGGATAGGTTTCGTACTCTGGTTCTGAACTTGGATAGCTATCGTAGCCCTTCTGTACAAACACTTCAGCACTTTGATATACCGACAGTCAACTTGGCACCGCTTGAAGGGACTGCAGCATCGCCCAAATTTCGACGGAATTTCAAAGGAATTCCAAATTTCAAAGGCATTCTCATAGTCCACATACGCCAGACATAGTGGCAAATTGTACTCCTCGGACTTCTGCACAATTTGCCGAAGGGTATGTATGTGATCTATGGTGCTTAAGCCTTTTCGGATATCGGCTTGTTCGGGAGGCTGGAAGTCGACGAGTCTGCATGCGAGACGATTCGTAATGACTTTCGAAAACAGCACGTAGACGCGGCTCAGAAGAAATCGGTCTGTAGTTCTTCAAGAGCGTTGTCGCCTTTCTTGAAGAACAAGACCACCGCACTTCTGCTCCACGCCTCCGGTGTAGTGCCACTATGGAGGACGGAATTAAAAGCTTCTGAAGGACTTCAAGTACCGGTTTTCCACCCGCTTTCAGAAGCTCTGCTGTAATTCCATCCTCGCCTGGGGCCTTGCAGTTTTAAGGTGAAGTGCTGGGGAGCCATTCTAATCTCGCTCAGATTGACGTCCGGAATATCATCAGAATAGTGTCGGATAAGACTTCCTCTTGGAACGTTACTCACACTTGCGTGTGGCTCCAACGATGATGTGTACAGCTGCCCATAGAACCTCTCAATCTCACTCAAAATATCAGGTGTCCCGGAAACGACGCCGCCACACTCGGTCTTCAGCTTCGACAGTTGGCTCTTTCTGGTTCCGCTCGAGCGCTTCTTCAATACCAGCTGTATTGAAGTTGCGTAAGTCCCGCCGCATGCATTTGGAGATTTGTACGCTGTCAAATCTGCTGAAGACTGCAGCTTCATATCTTATCCTATTATATATTTCTACCCTATCCTATAAAAAAAAATCGTCACCTCGCCTTTATAGTTCCTAAAAATTTGCTAAATCACAAAAAGCACACTCTTCTTATGAGATCTCAGTACTCGATGAAAAGCTTCGAGACGATATCGGAGGTACATTCGATACAAATAAATAATCTTTATATTAATACGTGATGGGATAATTTAGTACCCCTTTTTAAGCATATTGCGCACACTCTCAGTCATTGTTTCATACTGCCAATGTCAACCACAATATAGTCTGTGGTCAAACAGTCGCACAGAGTATGTAAAGATTGTTGCCAAATAATAATTACTGACAGATTGAATGAATGAGCTGTGATTTTTGTGTGATTTCAAATGTTTCTTTTTCAAATAGCCTATCGAGTGTTATGTCAAGGCAAAAAATAATTTATTTTTTGTTTTGTATAGGAGATATCTATGTTTTACATATTAACGTGCAGTCGAAAGCATAGATATACTGAAAATTTGAAATACAAGCTTTATTTAATATACAAACTTATTTTTTTTATATACAGGGTTATTTTGCAATAACCGGCCAAATTTGCAGAGAAGGTTCAGAATAAGTAATATAAGCAAATGGTGAAGAAAAAATAATTAAAAAAAATCTCAAACATAATGTCCTTTTTCTTTTAAATTCAAAATGTGTGGTAATGCATAATTTTAACTGATTTTGCTGCGCACGCACACATTCGTAAGGGTCGATCGGTAGGCAAAAACGTTGTTGCCCATAAATCACATTCAATTTGGAATAGTTTCAAATAAATGTAGAAGACTTATTTACTCGTATTTTAAAAACTACAATAACGGTATATCATTGTTTATATATTTGAACTTAAGTTTAAAATATGGCTACTCTTTGAAAAATAACCATTTTACATTTATTACATTATATTACAAATAATAACTGGGGACAGGTATTGAAAACTAGGACCCACAGACAGGCAAGTATGGGCACCGGCACCGTTCTCGAGTCATGAGCGAAAGTAATCCACCGTTGTGTTCCAGTTTTTATGTATGAAAAGCCACTATAGTTGCCGGCTGTGGGGCATTTCATCTTGCTTGTAGTTCTCACAAGTTACAATGCAAAAACCTTGTTTAAAAGTTGTTGGAGGTGTTTATGGACTGCACTAGCCACATATCGTCAGGTGAACTGTGAGCTGGATTAATAGAAGAAAAAGATACGATGATATCAGCCACAAACTTGATGGTGAGCCATAAGTAACTTTATGAAGTATCAAAACAACAAGTGCGCCCGGCAAGCGTAACATAATAATCGTATATGTAACAATAATTGTGGGTTGAGAGTAAATGCTTTCTGTGAATATATGGTCTCGGTCATTAGTAATAAAACATCATTATTCACACACGGTAAATTGATCACTCACTACAATGTATAACAACGCAATACAAACTATTATACGTTATAATGCCACACTGCGGCTTTATTATTCATGCAGCTTGCTGTACCATGGCTGAGCTCGTCCGGGGTAGGCACGCTCTCACAGAATACCGGCGTAAAATAGCAACATAATGCTTAGTATTAAACTGTAACTTTCATAACAATCGTCAACATTATAATTGATTAGTATTATACTATTAATGTCGATCATTATTCCACTAATGAAGGCGTCACATGGGGAAACTCATAGAAATGCATTGATATCACGAGCCTCAATTACTCTCGTATCGCATTTCATGATACGACTTTTAATTTATAATTGCAAACATGTTACTCGTTAGCGTGTCGTTGAAAAATTTATGCTACTTTAATTGCTGAATCTGCGATTTCAAATAACATGACCGTTAATTACGTGTTTAAGAGTAAGTGTGAAATATACAGCAAATATGCCGTGTAAAGTAGGCGTAGAAGAATTCATCACCCCATTACGTCCCGTGGATTTCGAATGTGACACAGAAAGTTCTTAGAAAATCAAAAACTGAACAAACTAGAAAGTTATTAGTTTTGTTATATCTTTTCAAAATAGTGTCCATTTACATCAATACATCGCTGCATCCGATGGAACCACTGGGAAAAGCACTTTGCCCACTCGTCCTTAGAGGTCTCTTCGACGGCATTTTGAAACGCAGCCACTGCTTCCTCGGCGTCCATAAAACGTTTTCCTCGAAGTTTTTCTTTTATTTTCGGAAATAAATAAAAATCGCAAGGTGCGAGGTCGGGGCTATAGGGCGGGTGACCCAGTAATTCCACGTCTGATGTCGCCAAGTAGTCGATTGTTTGCTTGGCGGTGTGCGACGAGGCGTTGTCGTGGTGAAGGAGGATCCTACTGCGAGGTCGTTTCTCTCGAACTTTTTCCAAGACAAGTGGCAAACAATTGTGAGTGTACCACTCACTCTGCAGTAACTGTTTTTCGATCCTCTAAAACAATTGTTGCGTAATGACCTGTCCTTCCGAAGAACGAGGCCACCATCTTTTTTCCCACGCTTCGACCTATCTTCACTTTAGGTGGCAACTCCTCGGAAGGAAACACCCAGACAGCAGACTGTCTCTTAGTTTCAGGACCATAACAATAAATCAAGCTTTCGTCACCCGTAAGTATGTCAAACACAGCATTTGAGTCACCTCCGTTAAATCTTTGAACCATTTCACGACACCAATCAACACGACGAAGTTTTTGAGCCTCTGTCAAATTATGAGGTATCCACCAGGCACAAAGCTTCCTGACCGCTAAATAATATTGGCAAAGAGTTCCATTTTCAAAATTTGAACTTATTTTTTTATTATATTGTTTACAAGTGGCCAGTTCTAAAAATTTTCAGTGTCGCCCTCGTATGGAAAATATCTACGGATGAAATTTTTTCGAAGTAAAATCACAAGCATTCTTCTTTAAAATCGTTGTGATTTGAAACTCAATGAAACGAAAAAGCGACAGACATCTATACTATTTAGCCTGAGGGAGAATGAGATAGAATATAGTGTAGTAAGCGACAGTAGCCTAATGGCAGGGTGCGAACCACGAACTCAAAAGATTGTGGGTTCGAATTCGCCATTCGACTACTGTCGTAACCACTCCTAACACTGCATTTTCAGCTTACCAGTAGTTATTAAAGGGAATATTATTTTATTTTATTTATTTATTTAAAAACTATATTGTTCTAACCAATAAAAAGGTTACAAAGGGCGGACTTAATGCCAGTTAGCATTCTCTGCCAGTGAACCCATGGCGTGGTGAGAAATTAGTGGCAGGTGACTTAAGTAACTAAATATAATAAATTTATATAGATATAACACCTATTAAAATAAGGCTTATAAAGTACACAAATGCAAATGAATACAAACAAATACATAATGTTAATAGCATTGCTAGTATATTTCATTTCATTTGAAGCTTTCACTTCTACCGCGTGTGAACTGCACACATGTTTTTTTTATATGTTACCTCGATACTAGGATTTTCTCCTGTGTCGTGAGTAGAGATGGGCCGAATTTTCGGTTCATATTCGGTATTCGGCATATTCGGCAGCTTTACCGAACATTCGTATTCGGCCGAATATTCGGATAATTCACCAAAAATTCGTTATAGTGGTACTCAAAGTGTCCACTGTATTGAAATGTACGAACATGTTTGTCCACATGTCAGATGTAGCCGATAGACATTTGGCCTTTGATAGCTCACCTTGACTAGTGCTTTTCAATTTTTCATAAAGTTGTGGAATCACTGTTTCACCTATATATTTTCAGCTCGGTATTTGGTATTAGGGCTTTACCAACTGAATCTTCTAGTGTAGTTTGAGTAGTTGGACAGGTTTTAGTATTTGTAGATTAAGCAACTCTGGTAGAGGGTTGGGTGACCTGTGCAACTTCAGATTCATGCTGTGTCGTTTCAATATTTTGTATATTTGAGCCTACCTGATGCACCGGTTTTTCCAAACCAACAAATTCCGCAGTGTGTTTCAATTTTAAATGATTGCTCAAAGCCGAGGATGAAGCTTTCCTGCCGCTGCTACCCCGCGAAAATATTTTTTCGCAAATCGTACATTTCACTTTACTTTGGTCGTCAGTTTCTCTAAAATAAGTCCAAATAATAGATCTCCTCCTGCCACTCATTTTTGTCATATAATTATCAATTTTCACAAAGAATAACACAACGAATTACTTTTTTTCTCACAAAAACAGTCAAAACATAAGCACGTGTCGGCAATTTGCCCAGTACTAGATGATGCAATAACATGTCAGGTGTGGCAGGGGAGCGAGGGGCAGGGTCCGGCGCTAATCCCGCGCGCTTTACGTAAACAAGTTTCGACATGAATTGGTTAAGTACCGAGGTGTCCTGCCGAATAATGTTCGGCCGAATATTCGGTTCGGTATAAGTTTTACCGAACTTTCGGCCGAATATTCGTATTCGGTGAAATCCATATTCGGCCCATCTCTAGTCGTGAGGGCATAGTTTACATACATAAATTTCACAAGGACAAACATCCAGACCCGGAAAAATTATTTGTAAGCCATACAAATACTTGTTCCGTGCGGAATTCGAACCCGCGGTCCTTAGCGTTGCAACTCATTGCTAAGCCACTGCGCCACGGAGGCGTCGAATTGAAACGAAACAGGGGTATTACCAAAATGAAAAACTTGTAGCACGAATGGGTCATGATCGCACAGATTACCAGCGTAAAATAGCAGCGTAATGGAGTGCTGCTGTGTTTCGTATGGTGAGTGTAGATTTGCAGAACCTTTCTACTGGAAACGAGGCGTACCATCTTAGTCCTCGGGGGTGACAACGCATCTGCATTTTGATTATTAATCGTGGTTAGATGTAACAACTTCGTATCACAAAAAGTACGTTTTTACGTAACAGATGTTCCTTTCAACCACATTCAAACAACAATATTTAATATATCGATATAAGCTAAAATACGTTAATGAATAACTATACGAATGCATAACGTTTTTGGTTATAAACGAAAGCCTGTGTTTAATTTCATTGATTGGCATACTATTGGCAGCTAGATTGGCAGTTTGTTATCAGTATTATGACGACCGCGTACCACTAGGCAGATCCGAGCACCTGCGCCTAAGCTAAATAGTATATACTATTATATATATACCAAGGCTTAAATTCTAGCTAGAGAATAGAATATGTGTGTAAAACACTACAAATTACTACTTCGTGGTCTGCTTATGTTGTGGTTATGACTGTGTTCCAGACACTGCACCCTAGCCTACATCAGATCTTATCGAATAAAGGTCGTCGCTCATTTATCAACGTGGCACCCTACCTATCTTGACTCGAATGTTGTTATAATGACGTTAAACAATGTTTTAGCAACATATTGAAGTCACTATTGCTAGTTGTATGTTCTCTTTAAAGAAAAATATGTTATAAATATGAGGCCATTTAGGCAGGGTCAGCATAGAATTTTAGAGAAAATCGCATGTGATAGACGAACGGAAGACGAAGAGGCGCTGAAGTGATTCCTTCTACAACATGTACCGTTCACAGAGAACAAGAACTAGTAAAGTACAATTTACTGAGCTTGGCTTGACCATACAATTGTACACGTACACGTCCTGATCACACCGCTTACTGAACAAGGCATAGTAGCCTCTCGAATCTGCGGTCTTTAGCCGGCAGTCGAGGTCCAGCCTCGATTGAATGCGCCTTAACTTTCCATTGGATGTCTTAATTTTTCAGTTTTGCTTATTTGAGTACGAAACTCTCAAAAGGTACTCTGTAAATTTAGCTTGATAATTTTGACAGCTCACTGTAGGGATGGGGTGGTGAATAATCGTTAATGAATCTATTCGATTATTATTCTCATAGAACTTGCAATCGATACATCTTGCGATAGTTACATGTTCATGCTGTATGGATTGTATCGTATTAATAATTTATATAATACGATTATTATATAATTTATATAATACGATTATTATATAATATAATATTAATACGATGATAAAATCCCTCCCACAATAACGATTTCGCCTCGTGCATATTTTTATCCGGTCAGTCAGACTATTTAGTAGAATACGTGAGAGTCGAAATAATTTTTGTTAAAGGGCTTAGTGTGAAATAAAACAAGGAATTGTAGCTTAAAGTTATTTATTATTAAAATAATGGTGCACAACGTAAATCAAGTTCATTATCATCATCATCATCATCATCATCACTAGGCTCACTACTGGAACTGTCCCTTACGTTGATTATTAATTCTTATTCACAAACTCTGTCAAGTGGACATCTCGCTCCCAGTCTTCTAGTATATTTTTTTTGTGTGTTCAACGACTTTTCTCCAGTCATCCGCAGTAACGTTATCAAAGGCATTTTGCTATAAAGTCAGCATTTTCTTAGCCGTAAATGGTGGAGATGTGTTATGCTTGCTTGTAAACGTAGGTACTGGCTTTGTCCTTTTGTAAGGAATGGTACGGCGCATTATCCATAACAATCATATGTGGCTCATGAAAATTTTCTGGTAATGTTAAAAACCACTCTTTGAACTTTTCGAAATTCATCTCCTCATGATATTCTGTTGTTTTTGTTGATTTGAAAGCCAACAAACAATTGGGTACGAAACCGTTTGCCGTCCCTGCCGTGCGCAATTATCAGGCGTTTTCCTTTGCCTTCGGGCACTTTGATGACTGATTGTGCCGTGTCATCAGTCCACGCTTTCGGTACAGGTGGTTCGCATTAAGCCACGTCTTGTCCAGAAATACGACTTTACCCAATTCGAAATATGTTTGGCTTTTCTCAAAAAGTCCACCCGTGCCAAGGCAATATCTGTGCGCTCTATTATTATTTTTCTTTTATCGCATTTTTTATAAACGAAGCCAATTTTGTGTAGTATGGTGGCCAATGACTGCAAACTGCCTTTAAATAAATCAGAGTCTTTAAGGGACACTATTAATTTTCTTAGTGTTGGATATTCAGCACGTCTATAATACGCGTATAAATGGTTGCATATTGCGGCGGCATCAAAGTCATTAATCGCAGTGATACTCGAAACTCTGTCGAATGCCTTCTTTCCGGCATTGTGTAACCAAATATAACATAAACTTAACGAAAAACTCAACAAAAATAGAACAAAGTAGATAGCAGAAAATAACAAAAACTGAACGAAAGCGTATACAAGGCACTAACGGCGCCGCGTCAGAACTCGTACTGATTACAAAATAGCTGACTGACAGAAGGATGGCAGGCTGTAAGTGTTGCCACAATCTTGGAGTCAATAGATACTATTTTTGATTTCCATATATATTTTTTTCAGAATAACAGCTGACAATATAGGGCTGACACGCCATCAGTACCGTTAAGAGAATATATTCTTCCAATAAAGAGCCAATTCCAAAACATATTTACATGATTTTTATATATTCGATTTATTTCAAAACTGATTTTTGATAGTCTGTGGTTGTTCGTTATGGCATGGCATAGTTTAGTGTGGCACATCACTATCGTAAGTGGGCGATACCCATCCATGAAGTACAACAATATCTGTATGACAGTTTATCTAAAAAAATACGAAACTTCATAGGCGTGAGCTGTCAAAAATATCAAGTTAAATTTGACAGAGTATAATGGCCTACATTGTTTGTATATTATAGGTAGTATTTTTTTAACTTATTATAAGCCAGTGCTTGACCACAATCCCACCTGGTGGTAAGTGGTGAAGCAGCTTTAGATGGTAAATCGTACTGTCTTAGCGTAACAAAAGCCTATTCACTCTTGCCTTGAAGACGCCCAGATTGTATTCGGACGGAAAGATAGACGCCGGCAAATTATTCCACTCCTTTGCTGTACGCATTACAAAAGACGAAGCAAACCGTTTGGTTCTAATGTGTGGAATATAGACAAAGGGGTGAAGACCCGCCGACCGCCTTGTTGTCCGATGGTGGAAAGGAGAGGGAGGAATTAAAGCGTGTAATTCCTGCGCACACTCACCGAAATACATCCTACAGAATACCGAGAGACTGGCTACTCTGCGCCTGTGCTCGAGGCTGACAAGATTAGTTTCAACCAAATCAAGGTCACCAATGAGCTAGCACGTCTCTCCACTGATTCCAACGCTGCCAGGTGGCATTTTGCAGCACCAGCCCATAAAGAATCTCACGAGATTGGCATCGCCCCATTCGGAGACTCACACGCTCAACCATAGCCTCTCCTTCGGACTGGATTTGATCCCGATTATCCCGGGCACTTGGTTGGTATCTCTCCACAGTATTAAATTCATAAATCTAATGAAGGAAACACATCGTTTGATTATTTGACGTAGTCAGTTTGGTAGACAGACTAATACTAATTATTAAATAATGTAGCGAATTATTCCAACCAACGTTGGCATCTAGATTGTTTGATTGTAAGACTGCTGCATGACCTAAGGCGGTCCAAAGCCACCATTCATTTACGCCATCTATAGACTTTATAAGCGTTTCATTAGATCGCCACTAAAATAACGCAAGAAAACTGTCACTCACGACACTTCCATCTCAAGGTACGTAAAACACAAATAGGTAATAGGGTACCTGCTCGGACGAACTCCTAGGCGAAAGAGGAGTCCCACCACCAATATTCGATTGTGTATTTCACAACTAAATGCCAGCATAGCCGGTCCATTGGCATTTCAGATTACTGATACTTTGAGCAATATCGATTACTCCGTTGCACATGTGTATACGATTCAAGATTTAATATAATCGATATTTCATCTTAGAAAAAATTAGGAAGTATGATTGTGGTACGCGGAAGCCGTGGGCACTTAAAACTAGGCAAGTTGATCGCAATGCAATCGAGATTATTTTTTACTAGCGTCCAAAAACATTATATTTATAGATGCCGACTCGTAATTGACGCAGTTTATGGTTTAGGCAACAGGAACATACTCGCTTTGATACTCAAATTAGTAATGAGTCCACTTGTTAACTAGTTCACTATGAATTTTCCTGGGCGTTATGTTTATTTTTTACTAATTGCCATTAACCATGGAGCAAAATCAACAACGTGAAGGTTTAGTTTACATCTAAGAACGAATGAGTATATTAATATCAAAAGTATGTAAACACTTTCAAAGATTCACTTTACAGACAAAGAATTTAAAATTCAGTGGCTGCGTATGGGAATCCACTACCCCATATCATCCCGTGGATGACAGAAGGAAACTGAAACAGGAATTTGGCAGTGCAGCATCTTTCTGATAACAATTCAAATTAATAAAAAAACTACGATTGCCAACACACCTGCCAAACATAGTAATTATGGCAATGTCTCCCCATAAAGGAGACTTATGTTCAGCAGTGTATTCCTTAAAGACAAAAGCCTAAAAAACTATAACGCAGATGGTACATATAAATACAGAAAAATAAAAATATTATAAAATTAAGAAAAATAAGACTAATCTAAATGTATTACCTCACGGTCCTTGTTCGCGTAGGTGATACCCAGGTTGGGCATAGCGCGTAAAATGGCGACCAGCGACTGAATCGTATTGCTGTAAACCACGGGCCGGTACTGTTTGAAGTCTTCATTCGTAAACCCACTTTCATGAATAATTCTGTTGGCAATAACATAATATGGGTTAAACAATGTACTGACAATATTTTTTTTGAAAAATTTAAGTGATTAATAAACTTACAGCAGTCCACTTGAAGTGGCTACTACAGTCAATAGACGCCAGCGGCCAACTTCACACAAAGAAGACTACAGATACGTAGTCAACTCTGAGGACTTAGATGGAATGTCTCACAGCCTGTAATTATATAGGCTCTATACCCTTCACACCGGAACACAGAGCAGTGTAAACGCTGTTACTTGGGGGGCACAAATAGATAATAGGGTACCTGCCCGGACGAACTCCTAGGCGAAAGAGAAGCCCTGCCATCAATATTCTATTTTTTACAAAATAATATATTTAACCACGTGTAAATCTTTATACCACCATAACTATTTTATGGATTTATATTTAAGACTTTATATTATAACACTTTAAAGTGTAATAATATGTCACTAGTTGATTTTTTTTGTATACTTGAATACAAAAAGTGGCATTTCATTTCTCGTTTAAATATATTACTTTGTTCATTGCCACCCCGTAAAAATTTGGTGTTTTGCACTTTAGGATGGATTTGCCTTAACCGCCGCGCTTGACAGGCGAGTTGGCGAGCGCAGTACCAGACCTCTCGTACCTTTGACGCTGCTCCCCGTCGCCAGTATCTCTTAAAACATCCACAAATCGAAATTGTGCGATTGATAATGATGGATACTCCTTCTCATTAGTCAGTGATTTATTAAATAATTTAATTATAAAATAATTTTATATTCATAATTAAATTATTTATTTTATTACTATTTTATATTTATTAAATTTTTAGGAGCAAAGGGTAATTATTGATCGACGGTTTTAGGAGCTATTAGTTCCACCGGCTGAAGTTAAAATTTGTGCAGGAAACAACATTTTGTAATTAAACGGAAGAAACTATCCGTGTTCAACGAACGGAACTTAGAAATTCCAGCAGGATTTCTCCGATTTAATTAGTAAAACCATAAACAGTGTTCGTTATAGAGCCAGAACTAAATGTAAAATGAGTTTTATTTTAGAAGTAAGTCGTATCGATACGGATCCTACCATGCAGAGAAACTCCGAGGAAATCCGTCTCCAAACTCGCTGAGAGATTATGAGCTTCCTTATAAAACGAGCAGTGGATTTAAAAAAAACTTGTTATGCCTACCTATCACTAGCAACAGTCACTAGTCGTACACTTTTCTTTTACAATAATTTTGAGAAATAGTGAACAAAATGAGACGTAACTTTCCGAACGCCACTTAGCCGAGTTGGAATCGTCTATTCACTTTCTTCGTCGTGGTAAAATTTACATAGTCAGAAAATTTTCGTTCCAGGTAAATATATTTGTCAAATATATCAGAACCAGGGTCTTCCAGGAACTCGGCCATAATTATCATATTGGTTACATTCATATATAGTAACCTAATCAAAGATGAGTGGTGTAGAAGGTTAAAAAAAGATTTAGCAGTGATAATTGTCGGGGATATAATCATAAACTTTATCTTACAACTATCTGTAGTTGGATAGTTTATGTACTGCCTTACTATAAATAATAATAATAAAGTCGTCCAGACCGAATGTTGATCACGGCGGCCTGTCTCCGTTAGACTAGCTATCTGCGCAGGACAGGGTTATAATGTCTGAATGTAATTTTACGTGGTAGAGCCACGCTTCAGCTATATAATATGGTTGACCGGGGTAGGATCACGCCTCACAGATCATCAGCGTAAAATAGCAGCTTAACGTTTGCAGCTGTGTTTAGTATGGTTAGTGTAGAAACCCGGAAACACTTTTTACTGGAAACGAAGCATTCCATCATAGTCCTCAGGGGTGACAACACATATGCATTTTGATTCTTAATCGAGGATAAATGTAGATGTCTATGGGCCACAATATCCACTTAGGTGGATAGTGTGATCGTTTGTCACCCCATTCTATAAAAAAAATGTATGAGCTAGCACAGGTGCACTCTATTCCCTCACTCTCATAGTCCGATTGGACAGCAAACCGACACGACCGAAGAGAGATCAGCCGCAGGACTACCAGCTTTATGTGCTTTCCGAGGCACGAGGCTGAAACAGCCGCCCCAACTTCCTGAATCCGGGATGCTACTGAGAATTTCTTGATAGAAAGACTCAATAATCAACTTTCTTGACCCGACCCGGGATTCGAACCCAGGACTTCATGATCAGCAGTCGCTTTTACGACCACTAGACTAACGAGGCATTCATGTCTTAGCTTACATACAAATCAGCACTTTGTCATAGTGATAGCGAATCTGACAACGCAAAAGAGACTGCATAACCATTTAAATTTCCACGAATTCAAAAGATTTCTCATAGTCCACATTTAAGCTCTCACTCGTAATCTCGTCTGGCATCAAAAGTACAATGGATTTTAACAACCAAAAAAATTCAATTGGTACATGTATAAACAAAGTAAGTTAACATTTTATTTCCTACAAGTTAACTGGGTTAAGCATTTAATTCATTATTTATAGTTTTATAGCAACACCTCCATAAAACTTCTATCGGCAGCGGACCAAATTTAGACTACTTTTACCACTTATACACACTTATAAACAAGCTATAAAAACGCGGTCTCTTAACAATGGATGACGTCACTAGTTGTTAAACTTCGAAACCATCGCAGTGTTCTTCATTATCTACTTCGAGAAATTAAACAATGGTAACACTTACCTGTTCCAGCAACTCCCTATTTTTGTGAAAAGTGCTACGTTGTATATACTTCAACGTTATGTTTAAGTTTTATTTTTAGTGTCGTCAACTTACCTAAGTGAAAGACTAAAGTAATTTAACTCTGATAGAAGTTGAACTGTGGGTTTAAAAGTCATTTAAGTAACTGCACTTTTAATTACAAAAATATTACTTGATCATATTGTTTATAATTAATATCAATAATATAATATAATAAATAATATAATAAAATCAAAGTAATATCTTTGTAATTAAAAGTTTATAAAAACGTAAAAACAATGAAACTATTTGACAATGCTGAGTCTATTTGCTATTGCTACTGTTTTCTTTTACTTCTATAACAGTTTTACAGCTGTCTATAAGTAATTTTCAAATTTTAAACGGTAAGTATTAATTACCTTACTCCTTCACAGATTTAGAACAATTTCGTGAGTGTAAGAAAAACAGCGTTTCTACAAAGATACAGTTCTAAATGGTGAATATTAAGTAATTTAAGTCATAAGTAGAGGACTTACTACTTTTAATTATTTTATAAATAATATTTTAGGAAAGAGTGATGACATCGTCATTAATAATAACACATGCGATGGTGGAAAAAGAAAATCGCAATCGATTAATCATTTTTTTGAAGCTGAATCAAAAATAAAAAGAGGAAGCTGTTGTCGTCAACCGTAGCACGAGCCGCTAGAGATGGTGTACTCGTATCATACATTTCTACTAATTCTGACGACAAAGACCAAGCGGCGCATCTCATAAAAATTGAAATGTACGATATGAAGAAGTTATCCAAGATTCCAACTACTGATCATTGGAAACATGTTTCCACGAGGATTAAATATTGTGTAGAAACTAATAAGGATAGCATCTACGACAACACAAACGCCCTCGTATACAATATTACAAAGACAATAGCAGAAAGTAAAAAATACTTTAACTTCAAATACACATACGGCAAAGCATGTTTATTATTATTAATTTAAATGACTTCAAAAACACGCGATGATGTCGCAATCATAACATCCCCATGAAATGATCATCATCATCTAACGATGCCTTAGTTCACTATTTTTTAAATATATTAACTGTTTCCCACGACTTCGCCCGCGTTTAATTTATTACGATTGGATGTCATGGGTTATAATTTTTTAGCGCGGAACCCTAATTATTTTTCTAAAGTAAAAGTAGCCAAAGTTACTCCTTATAACATTAGATACCTGCCAGTGAAAGTCCCATAAAAATCGGTCCAGCCATTTTGGAGATTAGCCGGAACAAACAGACAAAATTTTTAAAAATTGCGTTTTTGTTATAAGTACTACTACCTACCGTATATACTTTCATATGCATTTAGTAAAAAGCTGTTATTTTGACATTACAAACAGACACTTCAACTTTATTTTGTATAGATGTATAGATTTGCATTTTGTTTTATAGGATAAGGGTGACAAGCGAGCCGACCCATTCGTGCTACAACTATACCATTAACTAACCACGTAAAAATGATGAATGATGAATGATAAAACTGAATAACCAAAGCTGCTACAACTAAAACAGCGAGGGCTCTTGACGTCACCCTTTAAATCTATGCTTGTTTGGGTCTCGCATCCGGGACAACAGTGACGTCACATAAGACGTCAAATCGAAGAATACGCAGATTGACGCTTTTATACACACAACCAAGGTGAGAGAACTAACAGTTTACGCATGCCGTTAGTAGAGGAGAAATAAACATTGCTGTTATGTCTGTATTGGCAGCAAGCGAAGTGCAGTTGTGGGGATAAAATTGACCGCAGCGCACGCTGTATCAGAAGCGGAATGGGGAGGTCTATGTTCCGCAGTGGACTTTGATACGCTGTATTATGATGGTAAAGATGACAATATGAAATACAACAACATTATTCTGCTATTTTACATTGTCATTATGTGAAAGCGTGGTCCTTTCTTGATAGTCCCGGGAGTCATTCACGCTACAGAAATAATATAGCTGTAGTGTGTGCTACCAAGTACTGATAGTATTAATAAGTCGTGTGTAATTCTTACAATTTTTTCAGTACTAAACTAATATAATCTATTTTATCAGACTAAACCAAAATTTTTACAAACTGCCACCCGCATGATTAATTTTTTTTTAATTTAACGTTGACGTAAAATAGGGTGGAATGAACACGATGAAGCGATCACCACCACAATCAAGACGCCCGAAGCTTAAGTTCGAGTTGCCCACCTTAGTTGAGGCTTATGTAAAACAGTGAGCTATCGGACAACCGATAAACAATGATAAAATCGTTATTCGCAGCATAGGTTGCATACTTTTGCACTATTGTAGGTGTACCAAATATGTACACGAAAAATTTGTCGTGTGGCAACGGTGTCAGAGAATCTTTCATCCAATTTCGCCCCGGGCGTCGTAAAAGGCGACTATTGTAAGCGACAGAATAATCTAATGGCTTCCGATTAATTGCGGTGTAGTCATCTCGTTAACGCCAGACGTAAAAGTCCAAGGTGCGAGACGTCTGATACTATATTCCACGCGTTCTATCTTGGCCGAGCTGAAGTTAGTCGCGAATGGCTGCGCAGATATATAGTTTTTAGGAACAAAATGGTGACAGCGGGGGCTACTAAAACTAGAGATGCGAATACGCAAATACAGTGATTTTTATGACGCATTATTTTATATTTTATAGTGTCTGTACTTTGATTATTCAAAGCGTCTGTACATACATGCGCGAAAGTCTCGGAAAGTCAACTACAGCCCGGCCAAGAGAACGGGCGGACTTTACGGGACAACGAAGAAGATACCAAATATTAATAATATATTAAAATAATGTTTATTTACTTAATTAAAATACCGTGTAGTGGCGGTGTAAGAATATCCACTACACCATATCATCCCGTGGGTGTAGTAAGAGGCAACAGAGGGAAACAAATCAGGAGATGCGCAGCAGCGTCTTCCTAACGACTAAAAATAAAAAATAAACTACGGTTGCCAGCCAAGCCGCTTGCCAAGCGTGGCAACTATGGCAAATATCCTCCCTATGAGGCAATCTGTGGGGCAGGCCTATGTTTAGCAGTGGGCTTTAACAGGCTGTAACGGTAACTGTAATTTAAAAAATATTAACGTTAATAATTATTTGATTCGTAATCCATGACTTTTGTAATCATTAATTTTATAAATAAAAAGGGAAATTTATAAACATAAAGCATTTTCACTATATATTAAGTTTTAAAATATAATTATTAAACAAGTGATACTTTAAAAAAAATTATCACATTTTTTATCATATTTTTGGTTGTTATTGTTGATATGATTGTGATTCCGAATTTGAACTATATTCCAAATTTAAACTTTCCAGCTCATCGGGAAGTTAGTTTGAAATCAATTACTAAACTCCTCCTGGAACTAAGGACAGACAAGAAAGTGACTTAATAAAAACGTGGTAAAATCCAGACAGTAATGCCCGAAAGTAGGATTAAAACGAAAAAATTGACGGTCAAGTGCGAACAATACTCCCCTAATGAGTGTAATAAAATTTTCTATCCTGATTTCGTTTTAACTTTGCTAAACGTTCGTTTTCATGTTAAAGGTAATACGAAATTTTTTTTTTACAAAAGATGGCAATGGCAAATGTTTACAACATAGATAAGGTGAATGAATAATCAAGTTTGATTTTATCTGTGTTCAATACAATTCAATTTTCATATGAACTTGTCCTAATTGGCAGGTGTGAACTTCACATATATATGTACCAAACAATGTCGAAACAAAACACGTTGGCTGTTGTAACTACGCATAGAAAATATTTTATTAGTCTATAATAATTTACTTTTCCCAGTTGTAAGGTCTAGCCAAAAAAAAAAACAAAAAAAAACCTGTCCACATTGCAGGATTTGGAACTCGGTCTCTCCGGCATTAGGCCTATGCTCTAGCATTAGGCTATTGAGAAGATGATTTCTATTGAAATTACCAATCATACTGCTAGGGCATGTGAAACTTATTGCTTTGTGCGTAAAAACACGAAGAAGACGAATTTTACCCAAAATGAGACCCAACTAGATCGATTTTACGCCTTGCTAGGTATAATTTCTGGGAAAATTCGTTGCTCGTACAACAGTATCGAATTTTCATTTTATGATGGTAGAGCCATGGTAGCTCAGGTGATTTAAATATCATACCATGCGAGTAAATCGAATCCGATCGCCGCCGGCAACATTGAAATAGTTGAGTGTAAATGTAAGTACTGATTTATCGTATGCTCAGCCGTGAAGGAAGACATCGTACCAAACCTGCAAGTGTGAAAAATATTTCGTGTGCATGTGAAGTCCTTGAGTTAAACAGAGAGGAGGTTTATGTCAGTACCTCTCAGTACAGAGATGAGGTCTGTGCCAAGCAGTGGGACGGCTGTGACTTTGCTAAGTTTGCTTCACGGTGAAAGGGACAATTGTCTTTTAATAGTAATTTTCCGCTTAATGATAATTACCTAAGCACTCAACATATTATTTTTTTGACAGCAGACACAAAACTATTAATATTTTAGGAGTTTAATTTTTTTTTAACAACACGTATTGTATGCTGTTGATTCTGATCAGGATACTAGAATTTATTAAATTATTGTCTTGTCATCGGTCCTTGATACAAGTGCAAATTTTGAAGTCAATCGGCCGTCTCCAAGTTGGTGAAAATTACATTAAAAGATAATAAATTTTTTTAAAAAAGTAACATTACATCGTAAATTTTTTTTTAATCAAAACGTGAGCCGTCAACGCAAAATAACGTGAATAAAATAACAAAAACAAATATTTTAGGCGTATAATAATGCATTGTATGCGATGCGCTACGCAGACAGATTTCCAAAGGACTAACTAACGTCCAAGTTGGGAAAACAAAGCAATGGCACCGCTTGTGTTAACATGGCTTCAAGCATTGAATAAGTCGGTTTATTGTTACTGTGACCTATATGTTATGGACCATCTGTTTTGAAAACTTGATCTTATCTAACAATCGAAATAGTAGAAACCGATATTTCAGCGCTTATTAAAATATTTCGCCTTAAACCAGGAATACTACTTAATTAACCAGGAAAACTACTTAATAAACACTTTATATCACCTTTTTAACAACAAATGTGATCTGTGTTAAAATTAACAAAACGGAACAATCGTAGAATTACATCGGTGTCGGTCGATCTATCACAGATAGTTTTCTTAGAAACCATTTCACGTAGATGATTTAAATTTGGTAGTTTCAAACGTGAGTCACGCTCGCATTACATACCAGCGTTAAATAGCAGCATTATGCTGCTGTGCTTCTTCATATATATGGTATTCGAGACTGCCTTGTTGGTCTATTGGCAGTAAACCCGGTTGTTGATCATGAGGTCCCGGGTTCGAATCCCGGGTCGGGCCGAAATCAGTTATTGGGTTTTACTGTCAAGAAATTCCCTCTAGCAGCCCGGAGACAGGAAGTCAGCGGTGTTTCACCCCCATGCCTCGGATAGCAAGTAAAGCCGTTACTCCTGCGCCTGATCTCTCTTCGCTCGTGTCTGATTACCGTCCCATCGGATTATGAGAGTGAGGGAAAACTTGCGCATACACTCGAACACAATACTCCTTTCTTGCGCAGATATCTAGTCTCCGTTAAAACTGGCCGTCGTGACCGAAATGCGGCATGGAGGACATCATCGTCATATATGGGTACCTATATACGTAACCGAGGGAACAGAGCAGTACACAATTTTGACTTTTTTTTTTTTTTTAACATTTAGAATAAAATATTTACAGCCTACTGAGTTTGAATATGAATATCCAAGTATTATCTTTAGCAGACATACTTTTATGGCGCATGAGTTTTATAATTAACTAGCCGGCAGCAGCGGCCGGCAGACGTTGTTCTGCCCTATTCAATAAGTGGCGAGATCACTTTCAGTCTGAATTCACTCCAGATTTTTTAGTGTAAATATAAAATTTACTAATAAATGGATCACAGCGCCACCTGTCGCGTCTAGATTTTGTAGTTATATTTTGTGAATATTGAGTCATTTTGCTTCATAAATATAGTATAATTTGTTAATAATTTGACTACCGCGCCACCTATCGGATCCTAGCATAGATATGAGCCATCGTCTCGATCTAACAAATACGTTTTCACACAAAAATGTATAGTGTGTGAAAATTATCACAACAGGTCAAGTCAATCAGAAGTTACTCGATCACTAACAGGCGCACTAAGGATTATATATTTGAAATAAAAAGATGAATAGGATCCATCGTCAGCCTACATACAGTTCGGTTCCGGACTTCCGACCATAAATGCCCACATAGCCGTTATGAAGAAATATCACCTAAAAGGTCAGGTTCATTTTTACTTTAAAGCACAGAATAAATAATAGTAGTACGTACAGAAGTTGCACTCCTTTGATGTTGACTGCTTGCCGACGTTTTAATAGCCTACATAATTATTATTAATCAGATAAATCGCGCACGCAAGCTAAATAAAACTTTATCGCTGCGCGCGAGTGTCCGTATTACTTTGCATCTTTTCCCCTTCCTACGTCACGACGTACTTTCTGTGGTTACTAAGGGCTGATAATAAAGAGTAAAAAAATACATTGTGAAATGGTAAGTTACTTAGGTAAAGTATGTACCTACCTATTCTGACAATGATCAACCATATTTCCGCTACTATGTGAGTTCTGTGATGCCCAACGCATGTAACTTGCAAGGCGTTGCATTCGTCGGGAATCGCGATGTTTAGCTCGAAAGAAATAGGTAGATAGTGTAAACAACAAATAAACCCGAAATACGAATCCTAACAGAAATGTGATCGTATTCTACTTAGTTAAATATCTTCTAAACAAAGTTTTAATTTCAGTATTTTGTTTTATTATAACTTAAAATATTTTAATTATAAAAGACAAGTATAGGTATGTAAGTAAGTACAGTAGGGCCTCGATAATCCGAACACCCAAAATTTACACCCTGTTCGGATTAACGAGGCGTTCGGATTATAGTATGTAGATATTATATCATCTTCAGGGTCAGTCATCCAGATCTTGGCCAGAAGTTTCCTCTGGTTTGAATAGCGAGGGCCACAAATGTTTTCAAGATTTTTTGATCAGATTTAAGGACACTAATTGGCAACACGAGCCAGAGCAAGTACAGCATCTTTCAAAGTGTGTTTTTTCTAAGAATTTTAGATAATGTACATTCTGAATGAATGAACAATGTGTTTTTTGTATGTCACTTTAATGATCCGGATTATGTTTTGATCCGTTCGTTGAATTAAGGCTGCACAGTTAGGCGGCATGTATAGAACAGTGAAATTTTCGTCAATCGACCGCAGAACCGCAGACCGCAGAAGCGAAGTCTTCTTCTGATCAGACCGCAGTGCTGATCAGAAGAAGACTTCTGATCAGCACTGCGATATTTTGTGAGACAGGGGCTTGCACGAGCAGGGGGTCGTTCGGATTATGGAAGCGTTCGGATTATCGGGGGTTCAGATTATCGAGGCTCTACTGTACTTGGATAGTGAAGTAAATTTAACTAAGTTTTGTAATAAAGTACTTAGGGTATTACTTCTGTAGTAAAATTATTACTTAATTCTTTTATCGCTATAAGTACCTATCTAACAAAAAAAATATATATTCACCTTTCATTATCCTTCGATAACTTAAAAAATGATATATCTGAATCCTTTTGTTTGCTCATTAAGCATCCATCCAGGCAACAATTATAGTAGGAACGACGTTTTGCCATTATAATTTATCAAATAGATAGTTAATATACCTACATATATATTATTCTTAAATTACATTAAGTTTTACAAATATTTTTTCCTACAATTAAATATACTAAACACTAAACAAAAACTATTTCGATGAGTATTCCAACAAGTATTTACAAAAAACTATTTACGTAAACAGCGTTAAAAACTTTAACATTCAATCGCCTAGAACGCGCTAGCCCCGACTGCGTTGTATCCCGGGGGCACCTCGCGATTGTAGGTAATTATTTCACGCAGGTAGCAAGAGTAACAGAGGCCTGCTTAAAGAGCCACGCTGGAGCTGTATTATGGTTGTAGCACGAATGGGTCGGCTCGACCGGGGAAGAACCACGCTGTCACAGAATATCAGCGTAAAATAGCAGCTCAATGATGCTGTGTTTCGTATGATGAGTGTAGAGAACCGGAGACCCTTTTAACTGGAAACGAGGCATTCCATCATAGTCCTCAGAGGTGACGTATCTGCATTTTGATTCTTAATCGAGGATAGACGTAGATGTCTATGGGCCACAGCATCCACCTACCATCAGGTGGACTGTCTGCTCGTTTGTCACCCTTATTCTATAAAAAAATTATGCCCAGCAGATGAACCTACAATGCTTGCCAGTAATAGTTTGGATATTTAATTTCAAATACCACATTTTCTGTCACATTATCAGCGGTCGCATAATTTGAATACGCATATTTAAGGCTTGACGACGATAACAATGACTCAAAATTCGTATAGAATAACATAATTAAAACTCATTACTTACCTAAACAACTTTTAAATTGTTTGACTAACTATCTGAGTCATCACTTCGCTATGGCCCAAATAAATTATCGAAATCTGCCAAGTTATTGCGGGTAAAACCGCAAACGCACCGTTAGTCCACCGTGACAAGCTCAACACAATATAATTTAATGGAGTGAAAAATTTCACTTATATAGAATGTAACTAAATATAGTCAGTTCCTTGAACTTTAACCCTTTCCCTGTCCCGTGAGTCACATATGAACTTTTCGATTGTTTAACTATTGTGTCTATTTTGCGTCCAGAGAAACTTTAATGTAACGAGCACTAATTTTCTGTGTCACATCTGTAGAATTTTGTAAGTAGGTACCCTGGGTTGTCGCCGAGAAGGAAACGAATAATCAAATTGATGACAAAGATTTATAATTTGTTTTAAGTTATCTATTGTTTAGAATAAATGTAAAGGAAAATTTCATTACCATTGACAAATTATACTTTATTAGTTTATGTTACAAGTTTACACCCGGTTTCTGAAAGGCTGTCAAACCGCTGATCAATCAAACTTGGGTTGCAGGAAGAATGACTTGACAATAAACTTGACGTAACAAATGTTAAATCAACAGTCAATAGTAAATACCGCAAATTTGGGTTTCTCAAAAGCAGATTAGCTCATTTTCATTGATCAGCGTAAGGTGAAACGTCAAGTTATTAATGCTATGGTAAGTGGGTTTTGGTAAAATTTTTAGAAGTTGTAAGCATATATTATTAATTTTTATAAACAAAGATCATTAAGTAATATAAATAATTAAAAAAACATGCGTGAGTGTCGTGGAACACTCGGTTGGAACGAAGTTCCTTTCGCAGTATATTATTACTGATAAACGTATTATATTATTGATTAACAAATACAAATAAATGAATTACTAGCGTCTATTAAAATGAACCGTCATTTAAAATAATATTTCTTTAATGGCAAGATAAGAAAAAGTGCAAGGGAGATGGATATTATTTCATCTCGCTCGCACTATAGAAAGGGTCGTGACGGAAAAATCTTACACTTTTTCTCGCCTAGCCCCCTTCCGCCAAATTCGTATCGTGCGATAAGGAACTTCGTTCCAATATATTCTGTTCAACAATACATTTGAACCTGAAAACAAAATATGTATAGTTTATACCATGTAAAAATTATAAATCCTTGATGACATATTCTACAGGCGTTACAAAAATATATTCATAATACAATATTCTTTTATTTCCTTAACATGTAACGAACTTTTTAATCCTAGTTATTGGAGCCTCCTTGGATACCTAATGCTTGTCAGGGGACTTCGCCCTTCCATTGCCAAATTAACAAATCCTATAAAACTATACTCGATTTTCAGATAGTTTAAAAGCCGTAATTTGTATTTATATAACCATAACCGCAGGTACTTATACAGATTAGGAGGAAGAAGGAGAAGAGGTATATTATAATAGACCTACAATAAGAACCTTAGAACAGCATCTAAGGTGTACCTATGGCGATTGGCACTGAGATCTTCCTTCCCTAACCTAACCTAACCGCCGGTATACAGATTAGGAGGAAGAAGGAGAAGAGGTATATTATAATAGACCTACAATACGAACCTTGGAACAGCATCTAAGGTGTATGGTGATTGGCACTGAGATCTTCTGTACAACTAACTTGAAAGCGCTCAAATCCTAGGCTGTGAGTTTATGTTGTATCTGACCCAAAATCCGAACGAAAAGCGCGGTTGGTTACCAGCGGGACGGCCCTTTTTGTCACATATCCTACTAGCTGATAAGTTTCAATAGTGACCAGAAATTGACATTTTACAAAAATATTAATATTGAATAATATAACCGTGTATAATGTAATAATACAACCGACGAGCATGTATGCGTAGGTATACGGATGTAAAGAACGCGAGAGATGTGTCAGGATCGTGTCAAATGGAATTCCGTAGTGTCTGCCTACCCCTCTCGGTGACAGGCGAGTTTATTGTATATGTATCTATATAACCGTGTAACTACATATTTAGCTCGATATTGCACTAGTGTAGATGTAACGTAGCATGAATACCCATTCATCACTGTCTATCTAGACTTTCTTAGGAATACGAGGATGATCTTTTATATTTTATCTAGATGTTGCCATTTCAAATAAAAAATAATAGAGATTAATTTTAAAAGCAGATACCGCGTCATTAAGAAGCGTGCTACACATCTTAAGCTCGAACAAAATTTCTACTAATGATGTCATTGAACGAAAAATCAATCATACTTGAACCTGCTATCAAATATGATTGCTTGATTACTTTACTTACTGTAATCATTATTAAAAAATACCACAATGCACACCGACAAAGAGATTTTTCAATCAATTTTAAACATTCATGCAAAACTTCGATATTACAAGTGACTGATATCACAAGTAATCTATTATCGCCGAAATGTTAAAACACTTGTTGACAAGTCGTACAAGATAAGCTGATAGGGAACGATAGATCTGTCGCATGCCGAATTCACTAGATAGGGACCGATAGTTTAAAGATTATGCAATATCGAATAGGTATAAGTATTACCGATAAAGAAGACCTACATTCAATGAACACTAACGCATCTATTTTGGAAAGGAATTATAAAGAAATGCCATAGCCCGCTAACATATTTATGAGGAAAAAGGGCGACAAACAAAAGTAATGCTTTGTCCCGTAGACACGTTATTAATCCCCGGCACAGAATAAATAATAGTACAGCGTACGTTCGGCGAAGAATCAGTTTTTACCGCAAGCAAAACACGAAACGTAGCAATATACACTTTTAAAGTTCTACACATCCCTAACTTTATAGAACTGTAATTAATCAGTAGTAGTTAACTCTTAAAATGAAACTGGTCTTTTTCGTACCCAAAAATCATTTAGGAAAAACGTAAAGTATGGGTTGCAGACTAGCGTTTATACATCAACATAGTGCTTAGAAAATATACTTGAAAATAAAATTTTATATATCTATATTTATATGAATACCTGTTACACCCGATATCTCGACACTGTCTCTACATAGTATAAAACAGTCGCTTCCCCCCGTCTGTACGCTTAGATCTTTTAAACTACGCAACGGATTTTGATGCGGTTTTCATCAATAGACAGAATGATTCAAGGGGGAAATTTATATGTATAATACATGCATATTATATATTATAATTCTTCTGTCCGTGTGTATGTGAGTTCAGTCACATACACACGGCTGGACCGATTTTGATGTAATTTTGTGTGTGTGTGATTAAGTTGATTAGATAATGATTTATATTCACAATTGGACCCGGTAGGTGACGTTGTCGAGATCCAGTAATCAACCGTGTGAAGCCGGGCGGATCACTAGTTGTGTATATTAGGTTATTTTTAACTGGGACCAATTTATCTTAGGACAATTTTTGTATCTGTTGGTAGTATAAGTAGTCACATCCATTAAACCATTACCATCATAAACCATCCATTAAACATAAAGTGGAAAACGGGATGAACAGTTGTGCTAATTTGCTTGAAGTCGTTATTACTTATTCCATTTCTAAGTCGGTTTTAAAATTAAAAAGCTCAGGGTCTAAGCGCACGCCGTAAATTTCAATTCCCTTCGCCAACAATGAAACTGTTAATTGCAATTTTAAGTGCCGCTTCACCACATGCTTGGCGGTGAAGGAAAACATCGCGAGGAAACCGGCATGAGTAACACATGTGTAAGATATGTGAAGTCCACTAATATGCACTGGAGCAACAGTAGAAATGAGAGAAGACCTGTGCCTAGCTGTGGGACGTATACGGGTTGTTATTTTGTTGTAAATAATAATGTAATTAATACATGGTAGAGCCACAGAGTACTCATGTGGTAGAGCTACGCTGCAGCTATATTATGGTCGTAGCGTGAATGGATCGGTTCGCCCGGGGAAGGACCACGCACGCTTGCGCCACGCTCTCACAGAATATCAGCGTGAAATAGTAGCTTAATGCTGTTGTGTTTCATCTTAATGCTGTGGTGAGTGTAGAGAACCGGAGACCCTTTTTATTGGAAATGAGACATTCTATCTTAATCCTTAGAGTTGACAACGCATACTGGGTTTTGATTCTTAATCGAGTATGAATATAGATTTCTATGAGTCACATAGCATTCATTATCATCAGATGGACCGTGTGCTCGCTTGTCACACTTATTCTATAAAAAAAAATTAAGTAATGACGTACTCGGATTCATTTAGTACAAATAAAACTTTCAATTTTAAAATTTTGGACAATATATCGTAAAAAACAGTGAATACTCACTTCATTTGTTTTACTATAGTACTCTTGCCCGACTCTCCAGCACCTGTAAAAGGAAAGATACGATAAAATATACAGGAATTATTTTATCCATCAGTTAGTGGTCTTATCTATACTACATACGCAATATCGTCTGGAATGGACTCGTCATCAAAATGCACCTTTAATTAAACAATCTTGCCTTGTAAATTTGTGTGACTCAAACTACTGCACTATCATGACTTAAAATGAAACAAAAGGAGTCAATGTTTTGGAATGTTCTCTTTTTGAAAACCACGGTAAGTGATGATGGCAAGTCCATAATAAACGCTTGCTCAACCGCCGCACATAAAACGGCAGTGATATAAAAACGGTTAATTACCGAGCGAATGTAAACCATTCATCTCGCGTTAAATGCATGTCTCACTGCTAGAATAAAAATAGGTTAGAAAATAAAACCGCAGCGCTGTGAAACACGCGTAGAAAGCATCGGCACACGTAAATGTTTTAAACTATTTCAAATTTTCGCGATTTTGTACATAGAGAATTAGAGTTATATGTGAACTGCATATAAAGCAGTTATGTCACTTTTATGTTCCAGTAAAGCATTACATCGTCGTGAATTTAAGGCGTATTCAAAATTATTTACTTCACGAGACCACTTAGTATAGAATAGAGCACAATTAGGATAAAGTACTTAAAAACAAAAACCATAAAAGAACAAAACTAGTCTCTCATAGTATTTATATATAATATAGAAAACTGAACCCATATTACACAGACACCAGTCTGAGCAGTATTACGCTCACCAACCCACCTGTCCAACATTGTGGTTGTGGCCAAATGTTCCAAGAAATACGTCATTTGACGCAACCTTAAATGCTTCTAAATCCACTAGTGGGTTCACGTCTTATTAAGAAGAACTAGACAAGTGTATTCATTTTTAATAATTGATACTCATATTTGTGGGTTAATAATAAAAATACGCAATACACAATACTGTATAAGTCCGTACCTTAATGTATAGTCGTGAAAGTTGGGTGTGGCAAAAGAAGCATGAAAGTAAAATTAATGTACCGTGAAACTTGGCAACTTTGCCATTTTTGGAAGGACTTAAAAGTCTAGGACCAATTTTCCAACATAAAAGGTACTTTCAGACTGGGTGTCAATGTTAAATGTGACATTATATTATTCTTCATAGATTTGGTATTTATTAGTGATTTAAAAAAACTACTAACATTAAATAGATCAACTACTACTACTCAAAAATAGAAAATGGCAAAGTTAACCTCACTTTGTGGCAACTTTGCCATCGGGGTTTTTAATGAAAATTATAGGATTTGACTTCAAGGATGGAGGTAAGTTTACCACATAATTAATACACAACACTCAGAGCTATGATTTGCTCCTTTAATTATGTTCAAAGTAACAAAGTTTACGTTAATGGCAAAGTTCCTTACCATATGTACCCATTATTCAATTTTTCATACAAATTTGAAAAAATGTGTCAGGGTTGTCAAAAATCCTTGATTACGTACTTTACTTAATTTTTTATTTAAATCTTGTCACAATAATTTCTTAAGCAAAAATCTAAAATATATCAAACAAAAATAATCTCGTATAAAATTAAAAATAAATTGGTGCAATTATAAGCTTAAATTAATTATAGTAAAGATCAAAAACAAAGCTTTTCACAATCATTTTAACAAGTATTCGTTTTTTATTCGTCATCATTATCATTTTATTACGATCAGGTAAAAAAATAATTGTAAACAACCTACATATTGTTTTCCCACAGTAGCAAAACATTCAAAATCCTTAAAAATTACTGTTGTTTAGGTGTTAATATCAATACACCAAGTTGAAAATATGAAAAATACTGAGTAGTAATAATATTGTAAATATCCGACAACGCAGTAATAATAATATAGATTTCTTTTTTTCCTTCACTTTTGTTAAAGATGAATCGATTAACAACTCATTATGTAAAATCGGTCTAATAGGCTGCTAAGCATGAGATATATAATTAATAAGAAATATGTTTGGGGTGACACTGTATGATATGGTGTGAAATTGTGTGATAGAAAAAATGTGGGTTTGCAAGATTTTGTGACCACGATTAAGTAAGGAATGCTTCGGTGGTTTGGACACGTTAGACAGAATGAAGAAAGTGTGACAAAGCAAATTTGTCACTCTTCTTCATTCATTCTTCCTGCAGATGAAAGTGGCAGAGTCGGCACGGATATAGACGGAAGTTTATCGACTAAAATTGAGATATATTGAAGATGGGCAAAATTAAGAGCACCTTTAACCGATGAGCATGTATGCGTAAATATGGATATGGATGAGAAAGAAGCCAGAGAGCTGTCAGAATCGAGCCAAATGGAAGTGCGAAGTTTCTGCCACCCCTCTAAGTCTAAGGCGAGAATTTATGTATGTATTGTTATTGGTATATGGTATATTATTGGAACGAAGTTCCTTATCGCACGGTACGAATTTGACGGATGGAGGCTAGGCGAGAAAAAGTGTAAGATTTTTCCGTCACGAACCCCTTCTATAGTGCGAGTGAGATGGAATAATATCCATCTCCCTCGCACTGTTTCTTATCTTGCCGTGAAAGAAATATTAATTTAAATGACGCTTCATTTTAATAGACGCTAGTAATTAATTTATTTGTATTTGTTAATATAATACGTTTATCAATAATAATATACTACGAAAGGAACTTCGTTCCAACCGAGTGTTCCACGACACTCACGCATGTTTTTTGGAACGGAGTTCCTTATCGGACGTTACGAATTTGGCGGATAGGGGCTAGTCGAGAAAAAGTGTGTAAGATTTTTCCGTCACGCCCCTTCTGACGTAGTGTAGACGGCCTTGACGGCTATAAGGAAGCAAGATGGAATAATATCCATCTCCTCGCACTTTTTCTTATCTTGCCATGAGAATTATTATTTTATTTTAAATGACGCTTCATTTTAATAGACGCTAGTTATTTTTTTTGTATTTGTTAATCAATAATATAATACGTTTATCAATAAATAATACTTATACAACGAAAGGAACTTCGTTCCAACCGGGTGTTCCACGACACTCACGGATGTTTTTATTTTTAATGGATAATTATTAGTCTGATATTGTTGACTTCCTTAGCTCTTATTTAAGAACAACTTTTTTTAACAAAATGAAATAAATGTTTGATATCCATAGTTATATAGTAATATACTTCTTAATTTCATTTAACCTTTGTCGAGCTCCAGATATGTTCAACACAATTAACATACCTACCTCGTATAATGAGTTAGGTGGGCGTCGCAAAACGAAGCCTGTCAAATACGGAACGGGTCCCGAGAATCCTGACCCCAGTCGTATCTAATTAGCCAGCCAACGCGAACGGCCGATCTCTGACCCCTCGATACACATATCACCTACACTGAGCCGGTCTTCTGATTTTCTGATTTAGTGTAACTATTGCAGCATCAAATACCAACTAGATAGCAAGTTGTGTACTTATTTTTTATTTGTTATTTCATTTGCCAACTGCTAGTAAAAAAAAAATGTTTATATATTTTATGCTTGAAGTCATGTTACGCTAGCTAACATTTATATTGTTAGGATTTATGATTTGGATCTTTTTAGACTAAAATAGGTAATAGTGATCATAGACAATTTATAGCTTTTTTTTTACATAGTCGCTGATGCGATTAGTAAAGTTGTAATTGGTCAAAAAAACTTGTTTGAAATAATAATTCTGGGTACACGTACAATTCTCCATAAGGTTGCAATTCCTGCGCAAGTATTACTCACGCACAATAGATAATAACGTCTTCTCATTCAGTTTGTAATTCTCAGTGTTTATTGCAACTTCATAAAACAATCTAATCGGACTTCATAAAGCGTTAATAACATTATCGAGGCGAAAGTATGAAACGGAAAAACTTTCACGGAAGTATGAAACATCAATATTTTTATACGAATATTTTCTTTACCGTAGATAGAAGTCGACAAGCCGGCCGAGGTAGTGTTTTTGTGATATCATCGTGATAAAATCGACGATCGCATGCTCGTGACACAAGAGCTGTCTGTAACATCCGACGCCTCCTCAACGTTAACGTAGTGGCATGTTGATCGAATTAAGTTCGAGATAGTTAAATTAGTTTTCAAGTTTAAAATGCAATTACGTTGCTTATTTAGTGTTATATAGACTAAAATAGAAAAAGCTACGCTAAGCTTATGTTCATTTTACAACTTTTACTATAAAAATTGTCTGAAAAATAAAACATTTCAAAGACATGTGAAGTCCGCCAACACGCAAAGGGGCAGCGCGACGGCCACTTCCTTGCCCTATAACCCTCTCAGAAGTGAGAGGAGGCCTGTGCCCAGCAGTGGAACGAATGCAGGCTGTAACTTGAACTATAAAAATTTGTCTTTAATAAATTAATACTTAAAATGTGGCTTCCATGCAGTTTAAAGGCCCTAGCAGAATTAACAGCGCTGTGGTCCGCCACAGCATTACCCTGAGCTGAGGACCATTTCACATCGGCAGTACACCTTTCACAACCCTAAATCTAATTGTAACTTCTTATCATCTCCATGAATAAAAGATTTTTTTTTAATTTATTTAACTTCAAATACACAATATAAATGTATATAGGCGGACTTAATGCCCGAGGAATTTCTACCAGTCTACCTTAGAATAGTGCCAAGGTAGATGTAAAAAGAAGTAGGTACATAAAGTCTACATACAAACATAACTGAATATATATTAACATAATGTGCATATATATTTATCTATATAATTAAAAATACCGTGTAGTGGTGGCATAAGGCAATCCACTACTCCATATCATCCAGTAGCGGGTGCAAACTATAACAAGGATAAGCTGCAGCACTTTTCTGATAACTAATTAACAACAAAAAAACTGTGGGTACCCGCTTGCCAAGCATAGAAACTATAACAAATAAAGCCCTAAAATTTGGGACTTGTGATCGGCTGTAATCAATGAAGTTTGAGTCTTATTACTTCTACATAAATATTTTTTTTTCTATTATGGCGACATCTTGATTTACAGCATAATGTTGTCCATGCATTCATAAATTATATCTTATGCACATTTAATAATATACATAATTAAATTACAAATATATTACATGGTATTTTTGTTTCATTAAGAGCTCTCTTAGAAGTTATTTTTAAATAGTAATGAGCAACTGTTACAGTGACAACTTAGAAAATATACTTATTTAGCTTTTTTTATTCATACTGCTTTCGCCTGCATGTTAGTTTGTCATAAGGATGCACGATTTTTACTTTCAAACCCTTTTTTATTGCTCCGTTTACCTTCGAATCCATGTTCAGATTGAATGGCATGCTCTTGAATATATCTTTGAAAGTTAGTTCAAAAATTACAATAAATAGAGGTTATGAACAAAGGTATTCAAATATTTACAAGCAAACTTCTCCTTTCAAAGATTTTTTCTTTAATATAAGTAAAATCTCTCTTAGTTTTTCAAGTTTTTACATTAGCTCCTTGAAGCTAAAACCCATTAAAATTTTGCTTTACTTAAAATCAAATCACAATAGCCCTTTCGAAACCACTGCTGAAAATACCTTTCCAAGATTGTGCCAACTGACAAGCATCATTTGGAAGTATTGAGCATACTCACCACACTAGACAGTTGGATTGGCAGTGTAGAGCATCAACAGTCTGTGACATTAAAATTCAGCATTTTTGTATATATATTTCCCTAATTAGACAGTTTCCAGAGCTTCTGTCATTCAGCATAGTGCAATGCGCTACAATGCGAAAATTCTGCAATTCCCTTTACACTTAAAATATAAAAACCAAAAAATCTAGAAATTATCTCAAATATGCAAATTAATTCAAGGTATTAAATAGTTTATCATAGAATTTGCTGTAATCACCATGCTTGGTATACAGTTTGACCACTGCAGTGACCACATCTCATCCCATCATACATCTGTTGCTGTTTTTTTTCATTTGCTCTGGTGGTCATAAATGGCCCCTCTTGGGGGAATGTAAGGGGAGAGCCTATGTTCAGCAGTGGACTTTTGATAAGCTGCTATGAAAAACAAGTCAACCTTATTAACATAATAGAAATGTCTGCTAACATTGTCCCTAGCCTCTCTAAAATGAGAGGTCTGTAACCAGTAGTGGAATGTAAACGGTCTATTATTTTATTTTAATGATGATATTGGTTGAATTTTCAAGAGCATTAATACAATAAATATTAAGAAGCTTAGTGTTGCCTTTTATTGTTACCTATAAAGTTACCTAATAAAATAACAGAAATAATACAAATATTGACTTTCAATTTATGAATAGTAATTAATTACCCCAATAATTACTTTTGAATCAATATTTTATAAATTAAAAAGTTAAAGTCAAATTTACAGCATATATACGTCCAACAGCTGGGCACAGGCCTCCCCTCATTTCTGAGAGGGTTTTAGGGCAAGGGAATGTTCGCACGCTGCCTCAATGCATGTTGATGAACTTCACATGTCTTCGAAATATTTTTTTCTTATTTCTCAAACATGCAGGGATTGAACCTGGGTTGCTTGCATATTGTGAAATTTACAGCGAGTGCTTGCTATGAGCTAGCATGGCTCACTTCATAAATTTTAAAAATGATTTTATATTCATACATTCATTCATTACAGCCCCCAAGTCCACTGCTGATCATAGGCCTCCTCCAAGGAATGCTAAAAAGCACGGTCTTGAGCCACTTGCCTCCATCGACTTCTTGTATGTCTTACCAGGTAGTCAAGATTGTTGTGATTTATATAATTAATGTTAATAGCAGAGTAAAATTTTGAAAATTACTTGTCTAGAGTTAATTATTTTTGTAGGATATATTTTAAAAATTGGTTTACCTTCAAACATAGGTTTTTTAATTAATAGACAACTAATCATTCAATTATTGATTAATATTCTTATGAATTATGTTGTATTTGAGTCTACTATTGGTAATCTACTTTTAAGTTAATAGCAGAGTAAAATTTTGAGTTACTTGTCTAGAGTTAATTATTTTTGTAGGATATATTTTAAAAATTTGTTTACCTTCAAACATAGGTTTTTTAGTTAATAGACAACTGATCATTCAATTATTGATTAATATTCTTATGAATTATGTGTGTATTTGAGTCTACTATTGGTGATCTGTAGATTTTTTAATGTAGTGTATATAAAATGTTTACATGTATAAATAAGAATTTCGAGACAGAGTTAACTGTATACATTAATGTTCTTGCTTATTATAATGATATCTGAAATACGGAGTTCAAATTTAATTTAATATTTTTAAATCTCATTAAACATTTTAGAAAATAGAGCAAAAATATATGCTCATTAAATAAAAGAAAAATTAAGAAAAATTTTTACAAAAAAATTTAAATGCTGTGTAAAACTTATGTAGTGTTTTAAATAACAATTATTAAATTTGAGGTCCATTAACTTCAAATAATAACATTGAATAAAACTTTCTCATTTTTAAATATTTTAATGCCAATGAATCATGATTAACTTTCTTACTAATTCATTTTGAATATCATTAGATAGTCACCTAATCAATTTTGATTTTCTTGGTCTAAAATGTATCATTAGTTAATATCTCATTATACTAATGAACAGAACATTTTATTCAGTGATAAATAGGTTTCAATCCCATTAATGCAATAAAATTACTGGTTTAAATTAAGTTAGTGAATGGCAACATTCGAGTTAACTTTGATTTCTGTTCCAGTTTTTAAAGCATTTCATATATTTTACAATATTTTTTTGTTAGGGGTTTTATTACTACGAAAAAGCAGATTGCTAAGAAATAATGGCCAGTAACATTTAGTGTTAGATAGAAAAAATGTCATAATGAAAAAAAAAGTAATAAAATAATTTAAGTTGCAAAAAACAGCAAGTATAAATATTTTTAGAAATGAAATATTATGTACCCCCACAACATTTGTCAATACTTTAAGTGGAAGTAAAGATGTTCAAAGAACAATTATTTTACTATTATATTGTATATAATTATTGGTGATATGTTGGTGGGTGTTTGTATTTGGGCATTGCTCTCTAAAGACAGACAGATAGTAAAAATTTTCTCAATAAAAGGAAGTTATTTCAATATTACAAACAGACATCTCAATATTATTTATATGTATAGATGTATAGATAAATATTATACATTTACTTGAGACACAGATAGCACTCATATTGTAAATAACAGGTATTTTCCTAGGGCTAATAAATAATGCCAGTAAGATTTTAAGTGGAGAAAACGAAATATAGGTACTTTCTATCCCCATTTCTAATTCTATTTTCAATAATCGTATTTAACAGCACCAATCGTTATAAGTCAATATAATTTTTAATTTGGAAATATTGTTTAGTAAAATATAATGATAACGAACAAATAAAAATATTGAGAATATAGTACCAAATAGGAGTAAATGGTAATACTGCTGCTAACATAAGTATGTCACTCAGATAACTGAAGTAATTGAATGTTACATATTAAATTAATAAGTAATTATATGACAAAAGACCTTAGTATGTAGTAGTTTCTATGACTCTTTAAAATTACTTCTACTACTTCTATTACCTAATTACTTCTTCTATTTTTTTTTATAAGAGTAATAAATACCAAATCAATGACTATGAAGAAATGCTCACATATAAATACATGAGGAAACACAATACAAATGAAACAAAACAGAACTGATTGGTAATATTCTAATTATTAAGCCATTGGTACTTTCATTTGTTCACGGAACAAAAACGTGTGCCGGAATACTGATAAATTACGATACAAACTTGGAAGGTATGCATTTGGTTCAAATTTTATGATAGACACATAAGGAAATGATATGTAAATTCACTGTGCCTATTTAATATTTAATTTCCTAAATACATTAACCGCCGTTACGGATGCGTTTATGATTGCAAATTCAATTTATGGGTGCGGCCATGTGCCGCAGCACCAGACATTTGTGTTGCTTCGTACCTAGCAGCAACAGTTTAATGTCTTTGGATGCTTGGATTCCATCGTCTTTCAAGCTCTTTTCGATCGCCTTGCTCCGAGCTGCCGCCGCGCGCTCCTCTGCCGACTGCGCGCACCCCATTTTGGCAGCTGTCCGTGTGCCTGAGCCGCCGTCCGCCCCGACTCCAGAGCCGGGCGCACTCTCACCGCTCCCTCTGCATACGCTTCACACGCGTCCTGCCGCTCCGGCTTTACCGGAGCCACCCTACACAATATTAGCACCCAACACAGTAACCTAATCGTAACACTTATCACTCTACGATTCCTAACCCACTAAAATTTGAAAACGGCTGCACAATTCCAGATTTCACAATTATCCAATGCACTTCACACTGAAACGCGTAACGACAGCGTAATTGATTTTATGAATCTGTATGAGATAATGGCGGCCGGATGACAAGCACCAGCTCCACTCCGTGACGACTGACGGCGACCGCGCCCCGCTCGACTGACGTTCGGGTGCGTTCGGTACTTTTCGTGCGAGCTCGCTCACACATGCGTGAAACTAATTCACACACGACAGAGAACATAAATCTACAATATCGCACGCACTTCAATAAACGATTTTTTTAATAAATAAAAGTTAAACAAATACTTCAATGGCAATTTATTTTAATGAAAATTAAATATTTATTTAAAAAAAACGAAACGTTAATCGAAAATCTTAGTGTGAGGACACTAGAATTTAGTCTTGTATCATGGAGGTGTTTTATATACATTAAATGGTACATGGGAAAACATTTTTTCGGAACAATTTTTTGTAGTCCATAGAAACACTTGTTCCGAGCAGGATTCAATCCCAAGGCCCGCACGGCTGAAGCCAAATGCTTAACCACTGCGCTATCGAGCCTTTGAAAATATGCTACGTTATCCAACTTGAGAAATTGGCAAAAATTTAGCTACGACAGCTATTTTAAAACAAAACTGTTTTACTGTATGTTAACAATAAATAAAAAAATTGCACAGTTGAATCTGCTCTAGATCAAAAACTAGGTGTAGCTCTTTTATCTTTGAAGACAATTATATATCTAAATACATAATATGTCTTTCTGTACCTACTAATTAAATATATAAAATGAAATCAAATTATATATAATATATAATGTAATTCCTGAATGAGCGAGTCCCTAATGAGTGAGTAATATGTTATAATATCCTACTACTAGTATTATAGAAGATATTTATCAAACGCTAGTGTTTTCTTTTTTTGTTAGCGAAGAGGATGGATCAATTACACACAGTTTTAATTATTATGTGACCAAATAAATATGAAAGGCTTTTCTGCATCGTGACGAAAAGCGTTGAAATCAGTAATCAAAATACCCGATCAACAAGCACAAATATTGTTGAAACGTGCCAGGGCGATGTGGAACGCAGTCGATAGAGCTCCAGTAAGAGTGCGCGCGCAAAGCAAACGAAACAAGAGCGAGAGAGAAACAGGCTCCATTACCGAGGAGCAGCAGCTTGATGTCCTTGGCGGCTTGGATACCATCTTCCTTGAGGTTTTTTTCAATTTGTTTGCTACGTGCTAGGGCAGCACGTTCCTCAGCGGACGAAGCGCAGCCCATGGCGATGGCGCGCACGGCGTGGCTCGCTACGCGCGGCAGCGCCGTGCTCCTTGCATGCTCGCGGCTCGTCGTTGTGCGCAGGTGGCGCCGCGTACGCGCTCGATCGCGCACGCGTGCTTTTGTGCTATTCGCTTGCGCTGTAGCGCAATGAAATTTTGTACCCCGTCTTTTCCTTTCCTAGGACGCGCGTTGACGCCTTGCTCCTCTACGAGATAGAGGTGACGTCGCACTGTGCACTCGCGAACGAATGACGGTCGGCGCATTACTTCCCAACGGGAACACTGCGCAGGCTCGTGTGCCTCCGCCTCCACCAAAGTAACTGATGCATGCCGACTTCCCGCGCCCTTTGCACCCCGACTAATTAAACCCTGCGGCAACCTTGGCCATTTGTTGTTCTTACTTAAATTGAACTAAAAATAAAATAAAAAGTGAAGTATTTTTGGACAATTCGTAAATATTTGACTATCCAAATTCCAAACAGTATGATCTATACATTAATTGAGGTTGTTTCAGTAATACCTATGATGTTATGTAGGTAACGATATTATATTATTGATTCTGTATTCCCAGGAGTGGATTATTATGATATGCTATTATATTATCTAAACGTGGTAGACAACGCTCTCATAGAATACCAGCGTGAAATAGCAGCTTAATGCTGCTGTGTTTCGTATGGTGAGTGTAGAGAACCGGAGACCCTTTTTATTGGAAAAGAGGCATTCCATCTTAGTCCTAAAGGCTGACAACGCATCTGCATTTTGATTCGCAAACGAGGATAGATGTAGATGTCTATGGGCCACAGCAACCACTTACCATCAGGTGGACACGCTTGTCACGCTTATTCTATAAAAAAACACTGTTTTTTTCCGTGACTTCGATTCGGGTACAGTAGGCAGCGAAAGAAAACGCTTCTGACGCTTCGACTGACTGACTGACTGAACATGGGTGCTGCAAAGCATCCGAAACTTCGGGAATTAAAATTAAGTAAATGAAACGCGATAAAATCCGTAAAAGTAGTTTTATTCAAAGTATTAAGTAAGTCTCGTGAAGTGCCGCTCTTTCTACCCTCTATGGCTGAAACTCGGTCCACCGGTGAGGCCGGGAAGCACCAGCCTTCTCGGACACTTTCATAGAATCAGTCCATCAACCGCGTTTTTATCGTAATTTAAATTATGGGATATCCATCTGGTAATGAGCTTCCTGATATTTATATTTTTTTACATACATACATAAACATTCACGCCTGTCACCCAGAGGGGTAGGCAGAGACTACGGACTTCCATTTGGCACGATCCTGGCACACCTCTTTCGCCTCCTTTACATTCCATATATCTACGCATACACGCTCGTCGGTTAATGGTACTCCTAATCTGGCCTTTTTTCAATATAACGCCAATTTGGTCGATAAACCTTCGTCTAGGGCGTCCCTTCCCGACTCTGCCGTTCACTTCTGCAACATAAATTTGCTTTGTCACTCTTTCCTCGTTCATTCTTTCTACATGACCAAACCACCGAAGCATTCCTTTCTTAATCCTGGTCACAACGTCATCTTACAAACCACACTTTTCTCTTATCACACTATTTCTCACCCTATCATTCAGATTCAGCCTTAGCATACTCCTTAATGACCGCATTTCTACAGCATTTATTCTACTCTCATGCTTCTTCTGCCAGACCCAACCTTCACTACCATACATTAAAGTAGGGACTAACACAGCATTATGAATTGCAAAACGTGCCTTTTTTGACACATTCTGACTCTTCACAATAGCGTGTAGAGCCCCATTCACTCTATTTCCTGCGTTCACTCGTCGTTCTATGTCCTTATCATATCTACCATCCCTGCTAAATAAACATACCAAATATACAAACTCATCCACTTGCTCAATCAACTCCCCTTCTATTCTTATTTCACATAACGTTTTACTTTCTTCTCTTTCAAAACCATCAATTTCGCTTACTTGCGTTCACTTTCATACCCTTTTCTTTTAATGACCAGTTCATTAAAGTAACCATCATTTGCAACTCGGCCGCCGACGATGCAAATATGACTTGATCATCGGCGTACAATAGATATTTGACGGTTAACTCACCCATTCTCAACCCACATTCCTTAACTTTCAAAGTTTGCAAACAACTGTCCATGAATAGGTTAAACAGCCACGGGGAAGCTACACAGGCCTGTCTGACACCTTTATGGATGCCTGGTTTGGCATCCAAAAAGGTCCGAGTAGACCCCGTTGATCCTGACACAAGCACTAGAGTCCCTATAAAGAGACCTTAATGCCTGTATCAAACCAGCGCTCAACCCAAATGAGTTCAGTGTTTGCCATAACACATTCCTGTCCACTCTGTGATAAGCCTTTTCCAAGTCCATGAACGCACAAAAAACTTTCTGGTGTTTGGCCAAAAACTTCTCCGCAATCATGCGCATGGAAAATACTTGATCCGTACACCCCATCCTCTTTCTAAATCCAGCTTGCACATCCCAAATTTTTCCATCAGTTTCTTCCATAACACTTTCAATTAACACCTTAGTATACAGTTTACCCACAATACTAAGCAAGCTGATACCACGGTAGTTTTTACAGTCTGCTGTGACCCTTTTCCCTTATATATTGGAACTATAACGGCTTTGCACCAGTCTTCCGGCACCCGCTTCAGTTCCCAACATAAATTAAACAAGATGTACAGCAGGACTGCCACCACTCCCTCTCTAGCCCTTAGCATTTTGAGTGATACTCTATCATATCCGGCTGCCTTACCTGCTTTCATGCTTTTCATTGCTTTCATTATTTCATCTACACTTATCTCTCTACCTCTCTCCACTTCTTTCGGAGTTTCTATTTCACTTAATTCAGACGACTCTTCACTCATAAACACGCTTTCAAAGTATTCCTTCCATCTTTTTAAATTCGAAACTTCATCATTCAGCATACAGCCATTCTCGTCTCGTATAGCATTCGTTCTAGGCGGTTTTGAATTTCCCCTGGCAGTTCTTACGAGTTTCCAGAACATTTTAATATTTGCCTGGAAGTTATCAGATATCCTTCTATCATTCTTATCCGTTCTTTCTTGTTTTTTCCTTTCAACAACTTCTTTTACTCTCTTATTTATACGTCTAAAGTCTGCCTTTTTTTCTTTCAATCTCATCATTCATACCGCCAGAATTACCAGCTTTGGTTGCTAGTAAATCTAGCCATGCTCTCTTTTTTGCTTCAACTTCCATCCGTACCTCATCATCCCACCACAACGTATTATTTTTCCTTTCACTCGTTCTCTTACTTACACCACATACTTCGGTGGCTGCATCCACCAAAACTTTCTTAACATTATTCCATACAGTCTTCAAGTCTAAATTATTCTTACATTATTCATTCAAACCACTTATATTTTCCCTCAGTCTACATTTATACTTCTCTTTCACACCTTCATCTTGTAACCTCTATATTCTTATACGCTGTAACGCAGTGGTGGACACAGATATCCGATGCCGCCAACGCCTGAATTGACCATTAATTCGGCATAAGACCAAGTAATGATCCGTCCCTACGCTGGACCCCCGATAAACTCTTGTATCTACCACTGCACTCCTCATTCTTTCATCCACTATTATGAAATCTATCATGCTTTACCTCTTTCCCATGTATGCATGTGAATCCTCTTATGGCGAAAGAAAGTGTTCGTCACAAAAAGATTCTTTTCCACACATACGGTGAGGAGGTCTTCACCATTCTCATTTATACTTTCATCGACAAACGTTCCTAATATCCTTTCATAACCAGACCTCTTCACACCAACCCTTCCATTAAAATGTCCTAACATAATAATATTCTCATTTCCATTACATTTCATCAACACCATCCTTACCATGTTCCAAAACTGCTCTCGGATATAAGTGGGCTTAGACATGTCTGGGGCATACACCCAACTTAGCACAAACAACTTCTTTAAGCCCACTTTCATTCGTATTCATAGCAGCCTTGGGCTTACACATTCATACTCTTTCAGACATTGGCTCAATCTTTCTGAAAGGATGACACTGACTCCCTGGCATGCCCGCTCGGTCTTGTCTACACCAGACCAGTAAGCGGTATACATGCCATGTGCAGTGGCATCCTTTCCCTTTCGTTTCGTCTCATTTACACATAACACATCTATTCCTCTATCATTCATCATTTCGCATACTTCATCCATCTTATCATTCATTGCTCCACATACATTCAGCGTAGCCAGACGGGCCTCCGCAATCCACTTTTCGCCCCTCCGGGAGACAGACCGTGACGGGTGGCGAACCTGGTCGCCGGTTTTTCTCCCGGAGATTCTTCGCACCCCTTGCCCCATTAAAGGGGCGCCGGGAACTCGGGGCCATTTCTTTTGTTTGCTGGCTCATGGTGTGAACTAAGGGGTGGTAGATTTTACGCCGCTACCATACGGCGAGGAACCGAGTTTATCCTTTCGGCTTTGTCGCTCGTTTAGCACCATCCGGGGGACACGTGTAGGGTGGGCATAGGGTTAGGTGGTCGAAGCCTACGGACGCGAGCGACTCATGTTTTTTTTAATATTTTATTCCAAACCAATGCCTAAGAATAGAATTAATAGAGTAGAATGATTTTTTATTCAATATTGATTATTACATAATACTTATTGAAAGTCATTTTTTTATTTACCACTGGTTCAGAAAAAAAACCTGTGTCCTGGGAAGAACCAGCAAGAAACCCAGCGAGACTTTTTTTTTAAACATATTTCACTTTACAATATATTTGTTTGTACAATTTTTAAATGAATTTTCACAGAACCAGCATGGTGGCGATCACCTCATTCCCAGGGGTTATTTTCATTAATGTATTCCTTGAATAAAACTACTTTTACGGATATTATCGCGTTTAATTATACTTATTGTTGCGCGCCACAATTAATACATGGTACATGTCGACACTTGTTACCACTAGCGCCCTCTAGTATCGAGTAGCAGAACTAGGAGAGTCAAGAACCTTCTAGAAATTCCCAAAGAAGAACTTTCTAGAACTATCGACACCTAGTCAATCGGGACCGATATGTACTCGAACATTCTAGATGTTTCTATAGTAGAAGGTTCTGGAAACTATCTGAGGCCCTATATAAGACCGGTATAATGTAAACAAAACTCAATTATTAAAATATATTGATCATCTAAATACTTTAAATGTACATAAAATTATCTTGTTTACATTGCCTTACATACAGGGTTGGCCACAGGAAAATAAAATAAGATACAATTTAAATTTATTAATGAATAACTTTTCATTTAATAACAATATAAACTTGACATCTAATTGTTATAATTATAATATAGTATTATTTGCTGATGACACTTCATTAATTTTCAAATTAAAACGACAATTATTAAAATATGACGAAGTAAATAATGCTATATCTAAATTAGTAAATTGGTTTAATGTTAATAACTTGCATTTAAATAGCACTAAAACGAAATTTATGAAGTTCATGACTCAAATGTCAGACAATTAAATACTAATGTAATTTTAAATGGGAGGAACTGAGTCTTGTCGATACCACCATTTTTCTTGGAATAACACTAGACGCGAAGCTTCAATGGAGCCCCCATATATCAAAGTTAGCAAGCAGACTTAGTTCTGCAGCATATGCTGTAAAAGATTAGAAATCTTACCAGTGTGGAAACAGCTAGACTTGTTTACTTTAGCTATTTCCATAGCATAATGTCGTATGGTATTTTGCTATGGGGACACGCAACTGACACTGAAATTATATTTGTTTTACAGAAGAGGCCATAAGAGCAATCTATGATTTAAAACCTAAAGAGTCGCTCAGACAAAATTTAAGGAAATTAATATATTAACTTTGGCCTCTCAATACATTTATGAAAATGTAATGTACGTACACAAAAATAAAAGTAGTTATACAAAATAAGTGATATTCATTCTGTAAATACTAGGAACAAACACAAGCTAGTAGTACCAGTTACTCGACTCCACCGAGTCAGTAATTTATTCTTGGGGCGATGTATACGCTTTTACAACAAAATCCCAGAAAATATACAAAATTCGACCTGCTCAAAATTCAAAAACTTTATTAAACATAGTTTGTATAAAAGGGTTATTATAATGTTAAGGAATTTATGGATGATAATAACCTGGGAATGAGGTGTTCGCTGCCAGGCTGTTTCTAATTTGTTTTGTGTGGTTAATTGTGTAACATACATGATTGTAAGCTGTTATTTTTAAAAAGTCCTGCTGGGTTTCTTGCTGGTTCTTCCCAGGACAGAGGTTTTTTTTCGAACCAGTGGTAATTAGACAAAAGAGTGACTTTCAATAAGTATTATTTATAATCTATATTGAATAAAAAAGTTTCAGTTTCTGTTTCTGTTTCTATAGACCGCGACCGAGGCAGTATTGAATTGGCAATACAAGCGAATATTTCGAAGTTATACAACTGCGAACTAAAGTGATCTGTAGTACAATAGTGATTGTTATTAGTGTGGTTTAAAGTTGTAATTAGTGTTGTGTAATTAAAGAGTCAATTTTGGTAATTCACTCGGCAGTTTTTAATTGTCTCGAACCCCAAGCAAAGAGATTTAAATATATAGGTATACTATAGAGCGGACTTAGATTATTTACTCTCTTGATAGAGTAACGGCGGCTCAAAAGCGTCGAAAAAAATATCATATAACTGTTAACCTCTAAAGCGCTCCCCGCTCCTCACTGTCAATTGTAACGCCACGAGATACACACGCACGGCTCATTTTTTGTGTTAGATTATTTTGGTGAAAATGACAAGTTGCGCGATCAAAAGCAAGCACAACTACGCTGAACATTTATTAGGAAAACATTTCAGCTATTCCCCAGTAGGTGACGCTAATAAATGTAACGTAAAAACCCGTTTTAGGCATGTTACCGTTTCGACATCAAAGTATCGATAATGTTGTTGAAGGTTACTTAGTTTGTAATGTTTTAAGATTTAATAATAGGGAATATGCATGCTTTTTTATTGTATAAATCTATTTATTATGACTCCCATCACACCAAAAAAATCATATAAACTTTTTAAATCATGAATAACGTCACGAATGAAATGAAACGTCATGAAATAAAATATTTTATTTCCAATAACTAAGAATCAATTCAAACAGCAGTCACATTGGTGGCATCTTGGATGACGTCACTTGGTCCAATAGACGCTATAATAATAGCATATGATTGGTTGGTCGGCGTCGAAGGCACGTCGCGAAACGTCAAATCTAATAAGAGAGCGCCACCATGTTTTTCAAATTTGTTTCTTTTACAAAAATACACTTTAAATCTAACATATTTTAGGAAAATACTGAACTTAAAATTCGGTACACATATATTAAATTATTTCACAAATTCACAAGCTTGCACGTTTACCGCTAAAAAGAACACCTTTGTCGTATCTTCTCAATTTCAGAGCACTTCCTTTGTTGCCGCAGCCAAAAGAGGAATCTTCGGCGTTGACATATCGAATGATCTGCAGTAGCATGGTCACTTGGAAGAGAAAGCTAAATTGGCTTCTAAAAGGTTTGGTGGTACTCAGTAGAGTGTAAAGGTGTACTCAGTAGAGCGAGACAGTATTTCATGCTTGCACACCGTTTGCAACTTTACAAGTGCAGGTTCGGCCTCACATGGAATATTGTTACGACCTAGTTGTCTTTGATGGGCTTTATTCACTGGCGCTTCGTAGAGATGTTGCATCCCTTTGCATTTTCTATCGTATTTACTACGGGGAGTGCTCTGAGGAATTGTTCGGATCAATTCCAGCCACCAAATTTCACCAATACACATCGCGACAAAATTTACGTTACCATCTACATCATTTGGATGCTTGGCGGTCCGCTACCGTGCGATTTAATAGGAGTTTTCTTAGAATTCGTTTACCATCGGCGATTTTTATGGACCGATACGACTTAGGGACCTTCAAGAAACGAGCTTACTCCTTTTTAAAAGGCCGGCAACACATCTGCAATTCTCCGAGTGTTTTAGAATTATATTAACATTTTAAAAAGAAGGCTCTTGAAGGATCTTGTTGACTGGTTGTACTGGCTGACATAGACGTTTCACGTTAAAACCAACGGCAGTGTGCCTCGACACAGGCCCACCCGATTTCTTTATTGGTATGGATACAGTATCGTTTACTGATTCACCTCCTTAAATACTGTAGATAATTAAATCTGCACCTGTATAATATTTTTTATCGATAACAACAATAGATAAACGTTGTCAATCACTAACCTTTTGGTGACGTTACTAGATAACAGAGGGCGCTATTACAATGATGATAAATGTTCTAGAACAATCTACCGGAAATAATAAAATTTAAAAATTATGGGGTAAATATACATTATACTTGCGATAATAAACCGAAATCACATTCAGTTTTTGCTACATATCGGGACTTACAATACCTTAATGCACTATCGGGCATATTTTCTTTAAATTTTTATTTTAAATTTAGGAAAGGAATACGTTTTGAGCTTTTGACGATGTAACTAAGACTAAATGACACAAATCCGAAATATATCCTATAGGACATAAGTAAGAGGTGACAATTTTGTTGCTGATGTCCGGTCTATTACTATTACTACTTAAATGTCTTTGACCCCAAGCGATTCCTGTCAAGGATGATACGTGAGGCTATTTAAATTAAAAAAAACATCCTAATTTCAATAGAGAGGGAGGCTGGGTACTACCACCTGCTTGGGATTCTGTAATTAATAAAATTAAAACTAAACCCAAGCATACCACTGCAAGACTTCAAGACACAGTAAATTCATTCTGCGTAGATCAGACCCCGTGACCATGGATGCTGGAAAGCACCCGAAACGTCGGGAATTTAAAAATAAGTATAATTAAACGTGATAAAATCCGTAAAGTAGTTTTATTCAATGTGTAGTGTTCTCGTAAATATAAGAAATCATCATGTATTTCTTGATATTATAAAAATCCTTTTTATACAATTTTTCTTTAATAAAACTTTTATACTTGTTTATTGACAAACTTTGAACATGTTCTGGGATTTTTTTGTAAAAGCGTATACATTGCTCCATAAATGAATTACTGATTCCGTGGAGTCTAGTAACTGGCATTACAAGCTTATATTTGTTCCTAGTGTTTAAAGTATGAACATAATATTTATTCTTATCAAAGCTATTTATGTTTTTGATTACATTTTCATAAATATAATGCGATGCCAATGTTTATTTCTTTAAAATTTTCTCTAAGGTACTCTTTACAATTTAAGTTATAAATCGCCCGTACGTCTCTCTTTTGCAAAACAAATATGGCTTCAATGTCAGTCGCATTACCCGATAGCAAAATTCCATAAACATCACGCTATGAAAGTAACTAAAATAAATTAATCTAGCTGTCTCCACATTGGTGAGACTTCTAATCTTTCTTACAGCATATGCTGTAGAACTATGTCAAATAAATACTACAAAAGGTAGGAGGCTGATTGCCTCGTTGGTCTAGTAGCCGTAAAGGCGACTGTTGATCATAAGGTCCCGGGTTCGAATCGCCGGTCGGGCCGAATTCAGTTCGTGGGTTTATTTGGCTAGAAATTTTCAGTAGCAGCCTGGAGTTAGGAGTATATTGGAGTTTTATCCCTGTACGTCGGAAAGCACGCCTTTGGTTCTGCGCCTGATGTTTCTCCGATCGGGTCAGATTGCCGTTCTATCGGACGATGAGAATGTGGGGATAGAGGGTGCACCTGTGTTCGTGCATACACTTGTGTACTATACGTTTACATTTAAATTTTTTAAATGAAAACCACTATATTTACTGCTTTTCAAAGTATTCTCCATTTCATTTTAAACACTTTTCATTCGTTCAAACCATTTTTGAAATCATAAGGACCATTGGTCTGAAGGCATGTTTTTCACGTGCTGGTTGAAAAGCTATCACGACCTCTTCTGTCAAACCTCTCATCAAATGTGCGAGGCTTAAACCTTAAACTTTGTGCGGTATGGGTTACCAGCTCCATCTTTTCAGAAGCCAAAAATGACTTTGTTTTGCTCGCGGTGTGCGCCGAAGGATGATGGTGAAATATGATGCGACTTCTTGGTCGTTTATCCCTAACTTTTTTAAAGACACTGGGCTAACAAATGGTGGTGTGCGACTCAGCATTAACTGTCTTTACCTGCTCATCTAGTGGAATCGAGCAGACAGAACCCGTCTGGGAGAAAAAAAATCGGGGTGAGGCTGTGTCGTGGACACGGCCGTGTTTTTTACGTGAATAAAGAATAAGCGTAGGCGAAGTGGGCCTCGCTCACGGCCTCGCACTTAAATGCGTTGCCCCAGACTTTACCACCGATGACTAATTTTCACTTTTACAATTTTTACAAATTTGTTTGTTTGGGGTCACGCAAGAAGCCCCTCTTAAGTGCGACTGCGAGGCCGTTGTAACTACCTTCAAAGACCGCGACCGTTAGATTGACGGAATACGAGACTTGTCAGGAATTAATAGCTATAAGTAGGTATGTCGTCAAAGCATGTTTGGTGGGATAGATCTATTGGGTATATCGTGGGAACAAAAGAAAAGGGGCCTCGCTGATGCGACTTCTTATTAGTCCACGCTACGCCTCTGGTTCCCTACACCGCTTCACTCTATCATATGGTGTTTTATGTGTATCACTAGATTGGTCTTGAGAAGCCCTTTCCAACCGTATACGATTTATATATTTTGATTTGGCTTTTTGACGAGTATAGACCGACATTGCATTATTTATTTAAATTTTTTACTTTAACATCAAATATATTCACTATACCTATTGCATACAAATTATTTATATATGCAATCGATAGATCTTGACGATACCTAACGATTGGAACTCAAACGAACGTCGTAGCTTCTCCAAGTCAAAATTTATATTAAACGGTAATTATGTGACACTACCACATGTGTAAAGAAACCGACAGAGGCAAAGCTTCATACAACCGCGCAAATCGGTTGCACAACTACAAGCACGCGGGGCATGTGTGCGTGACCACTGGCCGCTTGTCGCGTACGCGGCGAGACTGGAAAAAACCGGTTCGCTGGCACAGCCAGTGGACAACAATCTCAGGGTCAGTGCGACGCACGTTGTTTGTTTTGTTAGTTGAAAGTTTGAATATTTTAATGTAAAAACGTGGTATTATGAATAATGGTTGTTTATTGTTCTGTGTGTATGAATAATACTAGAAAAAATAAAAATATATCATTCTTTAAATATTTGATTATTACTTTTTCAAGTACCTTTTTATTTTATGATCCTATTTTTAATAAGAAGAGAGTACCTTTTTATTGTTATTACAAGCCTTTACTAAACATTTGTAGGTATGTGCCCACTGTAACCACTTCCCGATGTCTGATTGAGTTGAAATTTTGTATACCGTAATTTCAGTGATAATGCAACAATATGATATATATTGTTTTGTTTAATTTTTGTCTTCACCTATTGTGACAATACTACCAAAATAGGTAACAATTTTGACAGCTCCTTAGAAGCTTTGCCTCCGTACGGTTTCTTTACTCATGTGACGCTACGAAACGACCTCAAAATTATGGCACTCCCTCCTCAACCGCTCGCGATGCCTCACAGTCCTTAGTTAACGTAACGAATTCTTTGGTTCTTTAGCTATCGAGTGGTGTAATTAAGTTTTGGATGTAGATGATAGATATGTAGCTGCAACAACAAACTGTATCCCCCGATTTTATTATCATCAAGTTTTTGAATTGCCTTCCACTATAGAAACAAATTTAAAGACGTATTCACGTCAAAACGCAATCATTTTTTGCCCACGATTCTTGCTTGCCTCAATTTTAACTGTTTATTTCTTTCTGGAATATAACAATATATCTATGTTTCATCTCCTATCACAATGTCATACACAGGCATTTGAACGTCCATGATCATACTTTAACATTTTTTACACCAACCAACTCGAGACAGTTTTTGTTTTGAGGTGAGTTTACGAGTAATCCAGCGACAACAAAGTTTTCTAACTTTTCAATCATCATCATCATCATTCATAATTACATCCCTTCACAAGACAAGTCCAATGCTGAACATAGGCCTCCACCAAGAAATGCCACTAAGCACGGTCCTGTGCAACCTGCATCCATTGACTTCCTGCATGTTTTACCAGGTCGTCACTCCATCTAGTGCGGGGCCGCTCTACACGTAGCCTACCGATACGGCGCTGCCAATCCGTAGGGCTATGTCCTATATATGTTCTACCATCTTGTTTTCAGGATTTTAGGTATACCTGACGAGAAGATATGTCGTAATCCCCGAACGCTGCCCAGCCGAATTGAATCCGTCGATTGACCTCTCGGTCGAAGTAAGACTTACCTAGTCGGACTATTTGTCCTAGGTAAACATACTCGTAATATAAAACAGTAATTTTTCACTGTGTTATATTACGGAAAGTGAACTCTAAAATCATAAAACAATCATCGTCCTAAAATCTTTTCGCATTAATTCCATTTTTGCCACGGTTGACGATTATCAACATGTGATAAAAAATAATTCTTGTGATAATAAATAACATTAGAAATCCAAACATTTATGAGCGGCCAGGAGCGCAGAACTTTCTTTGTGCCCTATGTAATCCTCTATCGCGCAGATGGCTACACACCGTTAACCCTATTTTATAAATTATTATCTAATTTCTAATATCCTTTTTCCATAAAAATTGTTTTAAATACATAGTAGTACAGGGCATCTTGTTATAAATAGTTATACATTTTCCCAAAAATGAGCCACTAGTTTATTATGAAGTCTCTACTTTGGAACAGCAAGTTCAGATTTTATTGCGCGCGTTAATATCATGGTCCGTAGGTTTCGACCACCTCACCCTAGGGCCACCCTACACTTGTCCCCCGGGTGGTGCTATACGAGCGACAAAGCCGAAAGGATAGAATCGGCTCCTCGCCGTATGGTAGCGGCGTAAAATCTACCACCCCTTAGCACCCCTTAGCACCATGAGTCAACAAACAAAAGAAATGGCCCCGAGTTCCCGGTGCCCCTTTAATGGGGCAGGGGTGCGAAGAATCTCCGGGAGAAAAACCGGCGACGAGGTTCGCCACCCGTCACGTTCTGTCTCCCGGAGGTGCGAAAAGTGGATTGCGGAGGCCCGTCTGGCTATGCTGAATGTATGTGGAGCAATGAATGATAAGATGGATGAAGTATGCGAAATGATGAATGATAGAGGAATAGAAGTGTTATGTGTAAATGAGACGAAACGAAAGGGAGAGGGTGCCACTGCACATGGCATGTATACCGCTTACTGGTCTGGTGTAGACGAGACCGAGCGGGCATGCCAGGGAGTCGGTATCATCCTTTCAGAAAGAATGGCTCAATGTGTGAAAGAGTATGAAAGTGTAAGCCCAAGGCTGCTATGGATACGAATGAAAGTGGGCTTAAAGAAGTTGTTTGTGCTAGGGGTGTACGCCCCAGACATGTCTAAGCCCACTCATATCCGAGAGCAGTTTTGGGACATGGTAAAGATGGTGTTCATGAAATGAAATGTAAGGGAAATGAAAATATTATTATTTTAGGAGATTTTAATGGAAGGGTTGGGGTGAAGAGGTCTGGTTATGAAAGGATATTAGGAACGTTTGGCGATGAAAGTATAAATGAGAATGGTGAAGACCTCCTCACCGTATGTGTGGAAAAGAATTTTTTTGTGACGAACACTTTCTTTCGTCATAAGAGGATTCACTGGTATACATGGGAAAGAGGTGATGATAGAAGCATGATAGATTTCATAATTGTGGACGAAAGAATGAGGAACGCAGTAGTAAATACAAGGGCTTACCGGGGGTCCAACGTAGGGACGGATCATTACTTGGTCTTATGCCAAATTAATGGTCTATTCCACCACTGCGTTACAGCGTATAAGAATAGAGAGGTTACAAGATGAAGGTGTGAAAGAGAAGTATAAATGTAGACTGAGGGAAAATACAAGTGGTTTGAATGAATTATGTATGAATGATTTAGACTTGAAGACTGTATGGTATAATGTTAAGAAAGTTTTGGTGGATGCAGCCACTGAAGTATGTGGTGTAAGTAAGAGAACGAATGAAAGGAAAAATAATACTTTGTGGTGGGATGATGAGGTACGGATGGAAGTTGAAGCAAAAAAGAGAGCATGGCTAGATTTACTAGCAACCAAAGCTGGTAATTCTGGCGGTATGAATGATGAGATTAAAATAAAAAAGGCAGACATTAGACGTATAAATAAGAGAGTAAAAGAAGTTGTTGAAAGGAAAAAGCAAGAAAGAACGGATAAGAATGATAGAAGGATATCTGATAACTTCCAGGCAAATATTAAAATGTTTTGGAAACTCGTAAGAACTGCCAGGGGAAATTCAAAACAGCCTAGAATGAATGCTATACGAGACGAGAATGGCTGTATACGATAATGACGAAGTTTCGAATTTAAAGAGATGGAAGGAATACTTTGAAAGCGTGTTTATGATTGAAAAGTCGTCTGAATTAAGTGAAATAGAAATTTCGAAAGAAGTGGGGAGAGGTAGGGAGATAAGTGTAGATGAAATAATGAAAGCAATGAAAAGCATGAAAGCAGGTAAGGCAGCCGGATATAATAGAGTATCACCCGAAATGCTAAGGGCTGGAGAGGGAGTGGTGGCAGGCCTGCTGTACATCTTGTTTAATTTATGTTGGGAACTGAAGCGGGTACCGGAAGACTGGTGCAAAGCAAGAGTAGTCCCAATATATAAGGGAAAAGGGTCACAGCAGGACTGTAAAAACTACCGTGGTATCACCTTGCTTAGTATTGTGGGTAAACTGTATGCTAAGGTGTTAATTGAAAGTGTTATGGAAGAAACTGATGGAAAAATTTGGGATGTGCAAGCTGGATTTAGAAAGGGAATGGGGTGTACGGATCAAGTCTTTTCCATGCGCATGATTACGGAGAAGTTTTTAGCCAAAAACCAGAAAGTTTTTTGTGCGTTCATGGACTTGGAAAAGGCTTATGACAGAGTGGACAGGAATGTGTTATGGCAAACATTGAACTCATTTGGGTTGAGCGCTGGTTTGATACAGGCATTAAGGTCTCTTTATAGGGACTCTGGTGCTTGTTTCAGGATCAACAGGGTATACTCGGACTGGTTTGGCATCCAAAAAGGTGTCACTCAGGGCTGTGTAGTTTCCCCGTGGCTGTTCAACCTATTTATGTACAGTTGTTTGGAAACTTTGAAAGATGAAGAATGTGGGTTGAGGATGGGTGAGTTAACCGTCAAATGCCTTTTGTACGCCGATGATCAAGTCATATTTGCATCGTCGGCGGCCGAGATGCAAATGATGGTTACTTTAATGAACGGGTCATTAAAAGAAAGGGGTATGAAAGTGAACGCAAGTAACACGAAAGTGATGGTTTTTGAAAGAGAAGAAAGTAAAACGTTCTGTGAAATAAGAATAGGAGGGCACTTGATTGAGCAAGTGGATGACTTTGTATATTTGGGATGTGTATTTAGCAGGGATGGTAGATATGATAAGGATATAGAACGACTAGTGAACGCAGGTAGTAGAGTGAATGGGGCTCTACACGCTATTATGAAAAGTCGGAATGTGTCAAAAAAGGCACGTATGGCAATTCATAATGCTGTGTTAGTCCCTACTTTAATGTATGGTAGTGAAAGTTGGGTCTGGCAGAAGAAGCGCGAGAGTAGAATAAATGCTTTAGAAATGCGGTCATTAAGGAGTAGGTTAATGCTGAATCTGAATGACAGGGTGAGAAATTGTGTGATAAGAGAAAAGTGTGGTTTGCAAAATGACGTTGTGACCAGGATTAAGAAAGGAATGCTTGGTTTGGTCACGTAGAAAGAATGAACGAGGAAAGAGTGACAAAGCAAATTTATGTTGCAGAAGTGAACAGCAGAGTCGGGAAGGGATGCCCTAGACGAAGGTTTATCGACCAAATTGGCGATATATTGGATGCATGGTCTAAAACTTTTGCATGCCTTAAGTGGGAAATCGTAAAAACAAAATTTCCGCTTGTTGTGTTTTTGGTTAACCTTGAATAAATCATTCATCTAATATTTTTCCTAAATTAACATGAAAGACGTAATAGATGTAATGGCTTTACAAAGTAGTAGGCGTGAAAGAAGATTACCAGATTATCGAAGTGCTTCTGGTCATAGTATGGCTACAAACTTTATATTTGAATGTGGTATTAAACTAGGTTTACAGCCAGCTACTGTTGCTACCGCAGCTATATTTTACCACAAATTTTTCAAAGAAGCCGACAAAAATGACTACGATTGTTATGTTATCTGCACGGCTTGCCTTTGCGCTGCGGGAAAGTCACGAGATGAGCCAGTACGTCTTAGGGATGCTGTTAATGTCGCCCATAATTCGATAAACCGAGGCTCTGGTCCATTGGAGTTAGGCGATGAATATTGGTCTATGAGAGGCGCTGTTGCTCAGGCTGAGCTGCTAGTTCTACGTTTGTTGGGCTTCAACTTGGACGTACCATCAACACATCGATATTTGTTACATTATTTACGCTCTCTTCAAGAATGGTTTCCTGCGTCCCAGTGGCGTACTGCACCAATAGCACGTACAGCAATGGGATTTTTACAAGATTTTCACCATTCTCCTGCAATCCTGGATTACAGAGCACCTCATATAGCTGTGGCCTGTTTGACATTAGCATTACATGTTTTGGGAGTCTCTGTGCCTTTAGCATCCACATTAGATGATGATGCAGCTTGGTATTCTGTAAGTATTGTTGACAATTTGTCTTAAAATTATATTTCTCAACAAATTCATTTTATGATTTATTTCTATTGGCTTACCTAATGGATTTAGAAACTGACTTACACTCGACAAAACAATCTCTAGTGGCAGCCTCGTTACTGGTAACGGAAATATTAGGTGAACTCCAACTAGATGGAATAAGAACCTGGTAAAACACTGGGCATGTAGTCAATGGATGTAGGTGGCTCAGGTCTGTATTTTGTAGAATTCTTTAAGGTAGACTTATGTGCAACCAGTGGATTTGTGAAAAGGTGTATAGATGATGATTTATATAGAAGATTTTTTTATAGAAAGAAATTATTTATAATAAATAATTTGTAAATAACTAAAATGTAAACAAATATAAAGTAAGACTCTTTGCAACATCTGATAATTTATATAAAATAAAATATTTGTTTTTGAAAATATTGTCTCCTTTGAACAACTAGTAGTTTCATGATATCAAATTTTAAACAGTTTTTTGACAATTTTATTTTAAATTGTACAATTGATATAAGAAACAGTAGTAGTGCAAATGTTGATATACTTATTATTTAAAACTATCCAAATTGCACTCAATGGTTCAATGCTCTATGGTGGCAAGTATCTATACACATCTAAATGGTTGAGCGAGCTTAAACTTCCTACGATCCTGCCCTGCCCTGAACTGAACTGGTTGCAGTGTATCAAAAACTTATTACTACGCAGTAATCTTGAAGAAATTTGTGCTTATTGGCATAATACGAGGTGATCCAAAAGTAATGATAATCGGTTACTTCAGGTCCGCATAAAATCAAAAAAATATTTTTGCTTGCTTATATACTCACTCGTCAGCCTAAAAATCATATAAATAGATCACGATTTCCGGAGATACATTCATTTGAATCTGAACTGTCAAAGAGATAACATCAACATGGAGAAAAACGAAATTAGAGCTGTCATCAAGTACCTCTGTTTGAAAAAATGTCTTCAAAAGACATACACAGTGACTTAGTGGAAACATTGGGGACTCTGCTCCTCCATATTCTACAGTTGCAGCTGGGCCAAGGAGTTTAAACTGGGCAGAACATCCACTGAAGATGAACATCGCAAGAACGCCCATCCACATCCCTCACTGAAGACAATGTGAAAAAGTCGAAGATGTTGTGTTGGCAGATCGAAGAGTGACCACCAGGCATGTAGCTGAGGTCACAGGGATCTCATATGGCAGCGTTCAAAGAATCCTTGCGAGCGAGTTGCATATGAAAAAGGTCTCTGCGCGTTGGGTACCCAGAATGTTAACCGGCGAGCAAAAGAAAATCGAGTTGACATTTGAGGTCAATCTCGAAAAGTTCAACAGATCAAGAAAATTTTTGTTCCGTTTTGTGACTATGGACGAGACCTGGATCCACCATTTTGATCCTGAACCGAAACAACAATCGATGACTTAGAAGCGAGCCTCCTCACCGACGCCAAAGAAATTCAAAGTTTCAAGTTCGGCGGAAAGGTTATGGCATCTGTTTTGGGACGCTCAAGGCATAATTATGGTGGAATATTTGGAAAAGGGAGCCACTATTACGGGCTCTTACTATGCAGACCAAATAAGAAGATTACGGAGGCCATTAAGGAAAAAGACGCGGCACACTGCGAGCTGGAGTGCTGTTTCACCAAGACAACACACCGGCTCACAAAGCCGCAGTTGCGATGGCTGCCATTCAAGAAACGGATTCAACTGCTCGAACACCTCCTATTCGCCAGATCTAGCTCCTAGTGATTTCTACATCTTTCCTCGGCTCAAGGCGCCTCCGAGGCAAGAAATTCAAGACGATAGCGAAGTAATGGCCGCTGTTGAAGCGTTTTGGGAGGTCAAGACAAAGGCAAAAAGATGGACTAAATGTATTGATTTGTTAGGAGACTGTAGAAAATAAATTATTATTTTAACTTTAATTACCGTGTTTTATTTTCATTATCATTACTTTTGGATCACCCTCGTATTTGCTATGTGTCATTGGATATGAAACTTCATATAGGGATATCAATCTATAAATGGGAGTTTTAACCCACATTATGCATATAGCTGGTTTATTTACTAAAAATAATATGCCATTGAACCCTTGGGTGTAAAATAAGTTTTGGGTGTGGGAATGGCAGAGGGGAATATTTTATATTTTTGTGTATTGGTTGTGAACTTGATTGTCTAAAGTATTAAAAATTATCTTAAATTTTCAGGTATTTACAAAAGACTTGCAGAAAGAGAAGAATTGGGAAATTATGGAAAAAATTATGCAAGTGTACAGCAGGGAGCCAGAACCTATATAATGACATAGTGTTGAGGCGATTGAGGAATGTGTGTGATATAATTTCAGTTAAAATAGTTCTTTAATGATATGGAGACCAAATGATTTTTCTTAAAGTCTAGGACAGTTATTGTTTGTAATGTACTATGACTTAAATAAACAAATTGCATTTATTCTTTCTTAAATAATTTTGTCTATTTCTCATGAACATATATTAACATAGTTCAATCCTTAATTTTAATTCAATCATAATCAGAAACAAAAATCTAAGCTGTCTGTATCTAAACTTAGCATTTTGTATTAGGTGATGGTTATCACTAGCACCACATTACATTTTTATTGATCATTCACCTTATTGCCCATTGTGGCAGTCTCCTGATTTAACTTGGTGGTCCTGGGTTCTCATCTGTATAATCTGTCAAATACGAGGGTGACACTGAAAGTTCTTAGAAAATAATAACTGAACAAACTAGCAAGTTATTACTTTTATTATATCTTTTCAAAATAGTGTCCATTTACATCAATACATCGCTGCATCCGATGGAACCACTGAGAAAAGCACTTTGCCCACTCGTCCTTAGGGGTCTCTTCGACGGTATTTTGAAACGCAGCCACTGCTTCCTCGGCGTCCATAAAACGTTTTTCTAGAAGTTTTTATTTTATTTTCGGAAATAAATAAAAATCGCAAGGTGCGAGGTCGGGGCTATAGGTCGGCGACCCAGTAATTCCACGTCTGATGTCGCCAAGTAGTCGATTATTTGCTTGGCGGTGTGCGACGAGGAAATGAAGAAGAAGTATCCTACTGCGAGGTTGTTTCTCCCGAACTTTTTCCAAGACAAGTGGCAAACAATTGTTAGTGTACCACTCTGCAGTAACTGTTTTTCGATCCTCTAAAACAATCGTTGCGTAATGACTTGTCCTTACGAAGAACGAGGCTACCATCTTTTTTCCCACACTTCGACCTCTCTTCACTTTAGTTGGCAACTCCTCGGAAGGAAACACCCAGACAGCAGATAAGTCACTCTTTTGTCAGTCTCTATCATACGCCGCACAACACTGATGATATCTTCAGTCGTCGCCGTAGAAGGCCGTCCCTCACGCAGATCATCGGTGAGATTAGTGCGACCACGTTTAAACTCATTAAACCAGTTGTAAACAGTGGCACGAGATGGGGCTTCATCGTGAAAGGCCAATCGAAGTCTATCATAACTTTCTTGTTGACTTAAATGACATCGAAAGTCATAAAAAATCATTGTACGAAAATTTTCTCGCGTTAAATTCATGCTGACGTGACACAGACAATTTTCAATTTGCCGCCAAATCGTAAACAAATGACAAATTAATAAAATACATACACAATAATATTGGCAGAGTTCCATTTTCAAAATTTGAACTTATTTTTTTATTATATCGTTTACAAGTGGCCAGTTCTAAAAATTTTCAGTGTCGCCCTCGTACATATTATAGGACTTGTGTTCTTATTATATTATAAGTGAGAAAATTAGTTTGCTACGATCTGCATGTAGAAATAAAATAGTGTGTATTATATTAACTTTGTTAATTACCCTTATTAAGTTGATTGAATAAATTTTTTTTTTAAGTCTAGGTGTGAGTAAAATGCTATCTTTTTCTATATTATGACTGGTAGTAGGCAATTTAATCTTTTTTAACAATATGGCTAAATGTTTGGCTTTATTGTGGATCTTGGATTCGATTCACCGACACAAGTGTTTGTATGGCCTACAAATAACTGCTTCGGGCCGGCTGTGTTTGAGTGCATAAGAGGGTGTAAGAGAAAATCAACTTGACCTGCACACATTGTACCCTATTTATTGATGGACGAGGTTGACGACAGAAATTCCATTTAAAAATCTTGAACCCAATTATTATAAACAAAATAGGACTTTAATAATCTGGGGCAGATAAACTTATGTCATTTGCATGGCTCAGTATTTGAGGTGTGTACTTATTCAATGTACCCGCTCTAGAAGTATTTGTACGAGGGTGATCCAAAAGTAATGATAATGAAAATAAAACACGGTAATTAAAGTTAAAATAATAATTTATTTTCTACATAGTCTCTAACAAATCAATACATTTAGTCCATCTTTTTCTAAACCCAGGATTCCTTTGAAAAAATTCTTTGTCTTGACCCTCCCAAAAGCTTCAACAGCGGCCATTACTTCGCTATCGTCTTCGAATTTCTTGCCTCGGAGGCGTTCCTTGAGCCGAGGAAAGAGGTAGAAATCACTAGGAGCTAGATCTGGCGAATAGGGAGGTGTTCGAGCAGTTCGAATCCCGTTTCTTGAATGGCAGCCATCGCAACTGCGGCTTTGTGAGCCGGTGCGTTGTCTTGGTGAAACAGCACTCCAGCTCGCAGTTTGCCGCGTCTTTTTCCTTAATGGCCTCCCGTAATCTTCTTATTTGGTCTGCGTAGTAAGAGCCCGTAATAGTGGCTCCTTTTCCAAATATTCCACCATAATTATGCCTTGAGCGTCCCAAAAACAGATGCCATAACCTTTCCCGCCGAACTTGAAACTTTGAATTTCTTTGGCGTCGGTGAGGAGGCTCGCTTCAAGTCATCGATTGTTGTTTCGTTTCAGGATCAAAATGGTGGATCCAAGTCTCGTCCATAGTCATAAACGGAACAAAAATTTTCTTGATCTGCTTGGAACTTTTCGAGATTGACCTCGAAATGTCAACTCGATTTTCTTTTGCTCGTCGGTTAACATTCTGGGTACCCAACGCGCAGAGACCTTTTCATATGCAACTCGTTCGCAAGGATTCTTTGAACGCTGCCATATGAGATCCCTGTGACCTCAGCTACATGCCTGATGGTCACTCTTCGATCTGCCAACACAACATCTTCGACTTTTTCATGTTGTCTTCAGTGAGGGACGTGGATGGGCGTCCTTCGCGATGTTCATCTTCAGTGGATGTTCTGCCCAGTTTAAACTCCTTGGCCCAGCGTGCAACTGTAGAATATGGAGAGCAGAGTCCCCAATGTTTCCACTAAGTCACTGTGTATGTCTTTTGAAGACATTTTTTCAAACAGAGGTACTTGATGACAGCTCTAATTTCGTTTTCTCCATGTTGATGTTATCTCTTTGACAGTTCGTATTCAAATGAATGTATCTCCGGAAATCGTGATCTATTTATATGATTTTTAGGCTGACGTAGTGAGTATATAAGCAAGCACAAAAATTTTTTGGATTTTATGCGGACCTGAAGTAACCGATTATCATTACTTTTGGATCACCCTCGTACTACTTTCTTTTTCAATTTAACTTTGTATGTTTAGAGAAAAATGCAAACAAAGGTGGCCTTGCCAACCAAACAATTTCAGCCTTACAATTTTAATAATATATTATACCGCTGACTAACTGTAGCCTTAAGGCTCACTTGTATTATGGGGTGTAGGTATGAAAATGTTACTTTGCTCACCACATAATTAGTACTAAAACGGAGTTTTAGAATAAAATCCTTTTTGTTTGATATAAGGTCTACAATTCTCTTTGCAAAGTACACAGGTTTAATGATTTAGTGTCATTTTTATAAAAAAATATCCAGCCCATTACTATGATTTACGATTCTGTCTTCCTCAATCCTTGTACATATGTTAAATTTATAAAAAAATATTTTATTTGACGCAATAATTACATCTGCTGCAGACTGCGGATTCAAATTAACAAATATTTGGATGACTTACAAATAATAGTTCTGGGTCTAGACCAGGCCATGTACTATTTATGTATGTAAAGAGCAGCATCATACATCAATAATAAGCAGCAGAAATCCTACTGTGAAAGAACTATTATTTAAATATAAAAAATAAACATAAGTAATATCGTACCATTACTAATGTATAGCTTAATTAATGGATAGGGAAGGAGAACGCAAGGTAAATAAACAACATTATTAGATCTACAAACAAATATAATTCAGTTTTCTAACATTTTACGATACATAATTTATATAAATGTACAGGGTAAGCTCATGACGTGGGAAAAGCGGTACTAGTTTTGAACTTGGCTACCGGACAAACGCTCTGTGCAATTTAATTTCCATTAGACATGGGCGACAATGTACCGCTCTGATATGCTTTTTATTTAAGGACAGGTATGACAACTTAAATCTAATGTGAATAGATGTGATAATGATTGATCAATTTCAGTGCTGCCAGGTTACAAATCTACATTAGACACCAATGACTAGTAATATATAAAAATACGCTAAGTTTAAGCGTATTAAATTTTATTTCCCATTAGTATGCTAGATAATGTGAATTATTGTAAGTTTATAAGCATATTTGGAGCAAATAACAAAAAACTTCTGTGCGTCCCAATGGAAGACAGCAGAAATGTTACAAAACATTTTAAATTTACCCATTTCAATCAAGCTTTGTGCTCCTATTTGGTAACTTCGTAGTATAGCAAAATAAATTATAATAATCATAAAATGAGCATAGTCATAATATTTTTGAATATTGGTATATATAGAAACAGGGTCTTATTCTAATACTTTTATTTAAGTTCTATAAATAATTTCACATAGACAAATTTTAACACATGATATACATGTAAGTAAATGACACAAATGACAGTAAATATTTATTGCACAATACTATCAACAGCTACTGGATTCAATATCAACACACCGGGGACACACAGACGTATATGTATGGGGTGGGACACGTGACACACCTCACCTGTATAATGTAACAAACACAATGTTTAACACGGGAATATCAAAACATAAGTATGTATCATAGAAAGAATAACCTTTTATTGATATTCCATACAATTAAAATATACATAAGTTAAAAATTAACCGTCACATGGAAATTTTTATAAATTATAATTATAGTTATGAATTTTAAAACAATAGGTATAGGACTGTTTAAAGAAAATAAATTTTTTTAGTTAAATAAGCTATATCAAGCAACATTCATAATTAAAATTACTCGTATTACTACTGCACAAAATACACATACCTCACAATTATGACAGCAAATTTATATAGAAAAAGGCAGTGTAAGTAAGGTAAAGTTTTTATTAAAGTTGTTACTAGGGTAAAAAATTATTTTATGGAGGTATACAAAATAGGCACTTGAAGTGAGAATTCTACTGTAGCAAATTTAAACTCTTTATTAACAAAAATAAAGCTATAAAGTTAAAACAAACAGCAGAGGGAATGTATTAGCTACTTCAAACGAACACTCATGTTGCTTATGTTATGACACAAGCAGAGAAGCATGAAAATTTAGAGTAAAATATTATAGTGAGCGCAATAACAACTATCATCGTACAAAATTTCATGTTCTACGATATTATAAAATAAAACTATAACATCTTCTATGGCAGCTGAAAAAAAATGTACTCATTTGTACACTCGGTCAAAATACACCTCATACCTCAGGATTGGACTATAATTCATTAAAGTTTCCTAATCTACTAATATTTAAATTATTACAATAAGAGGTGACAAAACTAACGACTACATAGTTAATATAGACTTACATATTTAGTGCTACACATGAATCGTATGCATTCACCTACTTTGGCTGGAGTCACAAAAGATTTGTAGATTAATTTATTTTCAATAATACTGGGAATTAACCTGAGGGTCCGATTAGCGTAAATTTTAGCTGTGGTTATAAATCATATTTGAGCCATACAACAGACTAGGTTGCAAATACGAAAATTCATATTAAATTAAAGATTAAAATTAATACACTCGCTCTCAGGAATTTTTGGTGTTTTCATTCCATTAAAAAATGCAAATCTCAGATCTATCATGTAAAATTGTTAAGAGCGAAACAAACAAATAGGAACTCTCCATAACATAAAAGTTTAAAACAAATAATAAAGAGATAACGCAAAATAAACAATCTTTTTCTTAACAAAATTACACGATGCTTTCATAAAATTACTCTTTAGAATAAATTATTGTATATCAGAAAATCAACAGTTTAATAGTATTGATATTATTATTAAAAACAGATTATTGAAATGTCTATAAGACATAAATTAGCTTGAACTATTATAATTTGAAAATCAACAACTGATTTTGATAGTAGGAAAACCTTCATAATATACATACTTAAAACATTAAATAGAATCTATTGCAATGTAATACAAATAAAGATAAATAGTAGGTGAGTAGATTAGATCTAATCACAATTTAATTATATGCTTTACCTATTGGTACATAAAGTTTTTATCATTCAGAAAAGCCTGAGTCAGTGAAAATATCTTATGTTAAAAGTTATAATGGCTATAGCAGTTGTGAATAACCTATGTTTAGCTGAGTTGGCGCGCTTCATAATATTGTATAGACAACTCCACTACTAAATCATCTTTTATGATCAAATTTTAAGGACTAAAATGCCTCGATTTTCAAGTTAATATATTAATTATAGATGTTTCAATTACTTCCTGAAAAATGTTGTTGTAGAAAAAGAATTTAAAAAATTAAAACGTCTTTAATTCAATTATTACCGAAATAACCATAACATGCTTGTAATTTAATTACTGTTTCTGTAACGGTGACAGTAATTCAATTACAGTCATATCATGGTTATTTCAGTAAGTTTTAAATTCAAATATAAATTATAGGCACAATAATCAACACTGAAATGTTATCAAACATTATTCAATGTTAACTTTATCACATTTCAAAATTTTAGCTCAATGGTTGTAATGCGGAATGCAATAACAATCGTTGCAAAACATTAACATTTCACATATGTTAAAATGATGCTAACATATTAATTAAATTGCTTTTCCACAACAACAGAGTGCATCTTATATTTACAAGACTACTAAGGCATTCCTCTATCTAAAATAAGCGTATTCTCGTAGTCGTACTATATTGTGAAGCACTCCTTCTTAGTCGTCATGCGCCCTTCCATTCAACGTCATTGTTCTAACACTAAATATTAACTATGACTATCCAATATAGGGGATTTATGTGTCAACATGGCACTGTTTCTTTGATATTTTACTAACAGGTACCCTTCATAGATGAATTATTCGCATTTAAAAAATTAGTTGTTGTTAAGAGAATTACAATAGCAAAAGATTTAGTATGCCAAACTTTTATTAGATAAAACGCAAGTTGTCTTAGTTGGAGACTATGCTGTCGGTAATTTATAAATTACTAAACTCTTGTTAGGGAATAAGTTGTAAATATTATATTAAATCATAAAATTGAAATACTATTGATATGTTAAGCCAAACATAATTACCCCGGAAGGGATAATGGATAGAAAAATGGAACAGCGTAATCTCGTTTATTTAGAAATAAAAAATAAATAGGACAACAAACGTGAGTTACGTTGCGCGGAAGGGGGGAAGATCGAGTGGGGGCGAAGGCATTCATCGCACGTCTGTGAGATTGCTCTTGTCACCAAACAGTTTCACCAGCTGCTCCTCATAGTCGTCGATGTTGCGTTTCATAATTTCCATGCACGGGCCCAGAAGTCGCTCGAAGGTCTCCACGTCCAAGACTGCAATTGATATTTGTCATGTTAATACAATGACCGTGCGATCTTTTCGTTTAGTGTACCTGGTTGTTAAACGCCCTTATAGGTTGAAACACCATTTTTTTTTTTAAATCTCTATACATGTAACTTCTCCAGTATTGTGGAGACATGTTACATATTATGTACACATAATAGCACATGGACAAACAACCAAACCAGGAACCATATTTTGTAGGCATACAAATGAATTACTCCACAATGTCTAGGAAGGAATAAAGCGTATTATAGTATCTTTTTTTTTTGCCATAAATTTTATACATTATTAGAAGCGCCATTTCATTCTGACCGTGACGATCCTGGCTGCAGCATCAGATCTTTAAGATTTTCTATCTTCACATTCATAACATACTTCAAGGTCGTATTAGTTAAGTAGTACCTGTTAAAGAGACCTCTCATGCGGACTCCCAGTCTCAACACACGCATACTCAACGTAGCATCAAGTCAAATGTTTGTTTTGTTTCTTTTACCCAACCTCAACGTGAATAAATAATTTAAAGGCGATACCAGTAACCATTATAGAACTTTTTGACTAGGTGGTAGATCCTTTTCGCTTAGGAGTCTATCTGGGTAAGTACTACCCCCTTACCGCTCTTACCTTCTGCCGCCAAACAGCAGTGCCTGCACTGCTCCACGATACAGGAGAAAATCTGGTTACGTTTTTTTAAAAGAGAAATCTGGCTGCAGCACTAATATAATATATTCATTTACTAATACAGACTTTTAAAACAGACCATAAAATCAAATATGACTTTGTGTATAAAACTAGCGTCTAATTGGATAAAAGGGTGTTTTATGAAATGGCAGATTACTTGTCTCCATTCATCTTTTAGTCTTCAGTTATTTTTACAAATAAACCTGACGAATAAATATGCTACCATGTTGAGTTCTATACTAAAGAGCATATAATTACAAAGTTTTTAATATATCTCTATATTGTTCACCAATAACAATGAGCATGCCTAATGAGGCGAAATAGGCAAATGTGCCAGCTGCTAGCCAATCATAATTATGTAACCATACAAAATCAGTGATTTTTAATTATAATATTATTAGTTATTACCTGAAAATACTATGATATAAGTACAATAAAAGAACGAAATTGTGTTACTATTGCATTTTGCAAAATGGAATTGTAACAAAATCATGCCAAATGGAAGTCGGTAGTCTTGGCCTATCCCTTTGGGTGATGGCAAACATGATCGTGATCCCTGTGACAGACAAGAGAGTTTATTATATTTTAGTATGTTTGTAGTTAGCTTGTTTCTTAGATTTTGTTAAGTAGTGTAGTGCCAAACACAACCCACAGAATAGAAAAAAAAAACTGCATGTTGCCAGTGATGACTTATGGATCTGAGATGTAGTCCTTCACTGCTGGCCGTATGAGGACGCTCAAGGTCGCTCAGCGAGCTATGCAGAGGCTATGCTCTTAAAAATGAGGATGTCCGCATTAGAATCAGAGCCCAACGGATTAGTAAGCTGAAGTGGCAATGAGCCGGCCATATAACTCTAAGAATGTACAACCGATGGGGGAAGAAAGATGGAGTGAAGAACTAGTATGGACATGCAGGAAGTCGATGGATGCAGGTGGCTCAGGACCGTGCTTTGTGGCATTCCTGGGGGGAGGCCTATGTTCAGCAGTGGACTTGTGAAGGGCTGTAATGAATAAATGTATGAAATATGAAAAGTAACAAAGTAACTGCTCATCACCTTACAGCTGATCCAGGAGTCATATCTATTGGCAATAATCTAAAAAATGGGCCCCAAGGCTCAGTAGTCAGTTTTTTGAGATTTGCTTGTGAGAGAAAACTTTTAAGAAAATAAATATCGACACTCACATGCCACCTTAGTGGGTCCTACAGCGTAAGCAGAGGCAGCGCGGGGCTTATGTGTAACGAGAGCCAACTCTCCGAAGTAATCGCCCTTTCCTGCAAACAAAAGAGTATGATGACTACTAATTAAATATATTCATTTCATTTTTTTTAATTTAAAAAAAAACACGTTACCCCCACACTAGGACTTTCCCCTGTATCGTGGAGGCAGTTTACAAACAAAAATTGCACGAGGACAAACATCCAGACCCGGAATAATTATTTGTAGGCCATACAATTACTTGTTCCGTGCGGGATTCGAACCAGCGGCCTCCAGCGCAGCCCCTCATTGCTAAGCCACTGCGCCACGGAGCCGTATTAAAAATAAAAGAACAAGTTCACAGATCATAATCAGGGTTGCCACCTTATATTTGGGTAATTGGAATATATTGATTGTTAATGATTTGTTATATTTACGCGAACACTACACATTTAAATAAAACTAGTTTTACGGATTTTATCGCGTATATTAACTTATTTTATATTCCCGACGTTTCGAGTACTTTACAGCACCTATGGTCACGGGGGGGGACTGAGGTATTTGACGTCCCAATGTCATAGTTAACCACAGTTACCTCCAGATTAGTTTTTAATTATGCAATAAAGAGGCAAAACGGACAATGGCAAGCGGCTCACTTTAAAGTAACGCTCAAGTCTACCTTAGGGGCTCGGGACCCAGTAACGTTGTAGTGTGAAGAGCTACCAGTAAGAAGCGGTAGTAACCAGTAGTAGCTGAATATAGTGAATAGTGAATAGTAGCTAGCAACATAGTAACCGATATTCGCAGTTACATATTTGAAAGTGATAGCTAGTCGCATAAAGTGGTAACTGATATTCGCAGTTACAAGTTAGTGATAGTGATAACTAGTTGTATAACGTGGTAACTGATATTTGCAGTTACACAAGTGATAGAAATAGCTATTTTAGTTGATAATAGCAGCTAGTCAGACAGTGTTGATATTGCCAGCTACTACTAATAAATATTTGATACTACCATAATAATTTGAAGAAATCTTTTGAAATATATAGTGACCAACTGATAGTGAACAACCGTAGTTGAACAACCGTATTCAACAACCGTGGTCAATAATCAATAGTCAGAAGATTTCCGCCGAACAGTTGAGCAGTCGAACCGCTGGCCACTGCCTTGCCATTTGTATTCTATTTCGTGCATTTTGATTTAACCTCAGTCCACAGTACCCCAGCTGCACCCACAAAGACGGCAGTAGAAATATCCTCCGGAACCTATAGGTGTAGGACGTGAGCGACTCGCGGAGTACTTTCGATAACACTTACTTCCGAGTTTCGCACGTCCGGCACAAATAAACTACGAAAGTGTATTTTCATTTTGTTTCATGTAAATACTTTCGTAGTTTATTGATATATTTAGCATAAAGTACGTTTCCCCGAAATGAAAAACAATAATTTATAATCTATACTTATATCTACACTAATATTATAAAGAGGAAAACTTTGTTTGTTTGTTTGTTTGATTGTAATGAATAGGCTCATAAACTACTGGACCGATTTTAAAAATTCTTTCACCATTCGAAAGCTACATTATCCACGAGTAATATAGGCTATATTTAATTTTGAACAAAAATAGGGTTCCGTAAGATATTAGGGTTTTCACACAAGTGTAAAAATCAACCAAAAAGTTACTTATTTTGCGTACCCTGCCTAAACTATTAAAGATAGAAACTAAAATGTTCTAAGTAATTGTAGATCTTATAAATATCTACAAAAAGTCCGCGACACATATACCTATTCTATGTCGAGTGAGGCAATAACCATTTTTTATTGAAAAATCTTGATTTTTGGACTACATTTAAACGCGTTTTTTTACTCATGCTATTAATCCTTATCAAAATAAATTATTTCATCACTAAGTACAGTTAATGTAGATAATATTTGGTCTTTGAATGATTAAATTGACGTTTGGTTCTGAAGTTATAGAAATTAAAATATTACGATTTCGCTGCACGGCCCGTTGCGAAGTAGGCGTTACCAAGGCCCGGGTGAGTGGGAGGGGAGCGATCTATGAGCAGGTACCCGCGCGGCTCAGTCGCGCGGTCGGCTCCTACGCAGCGGTCGTGCGTGAAGTCTAATAATTTTGTGATTTTTTTTAGGTTTCGTTATTTAAACTACACCTACGCAAAAGTTCTTCAGAGCTAAACAACAGTTCTTCTTAGAGCTAAACAACAGTTCTTCTTAGAGCTCAACAACACTTTCAGGGCTAACCAACAGCTTTTCAGGGCTTACCAACAGTTCTTTTCAGGGCTAACCAACAGTTCTTTTAGAGCTAGAATATTACACGCTAATAACATTATCTTAAACATTTGAAAATGCCTAAGAGAGCCAGGTCTCAACTTTCTAAACATAGTTCTCAAGCAGGCAGCAAAAATACGTCGTATGGAGAATCTTCACCTGAACGTTCACAACGCCTTGCTGAACAAAATCAGAGAAACTCTCAGGTACGCGCACGAGAGTCGAGTGTCGAACGTTCAACGCCTTGCAAAACAAAATCTGAGAACCTCTGAGTTACGTGCACGAGAGTCGAGGCTGGAGCGTTCCCAACGTCTTCATGAACAAAATGTAAGAACCTCTGACTTACGCGAACGAGAGTCGAGTGTCGAGCGTTCGCAACGCCTTGCCGCACAAAGCTTGAGAACCTCTGAGCTACGCGCTCAAGAGTCGAGGCTGGAGCGTTCCCAACGTCTTCATGAACAAAATGGGGACCTCTGACTTACGCGAACGAGAGTCGAGTGTCGAGCGTTCGCAACGCCTGCCGTACAAAGCTTGAGAACCTCTGAGCTACGCGCTCAAGAGTCGAGCCTGGAGCGTTCCCAACGTCTTCATGAACAAAATATAAGGACCTCTCAGTTGCGCGAAAAGAGTCGAGTGTCGAGCGTTTGCAGCGACTTAGAGCTCAGGCAGAGAGACAGCAGTTGTCCAAAATAGAGTTCGCAATCGAATTTTAGCTAACAGCAACAGACTGGTCAGATATGATCCGCAGTTTGATTATGCACAACAGCGTCCGTCCAAATCGGAGTCATGAATAAGATCTGCTCTAACTGCTCTGCCAAGAAATGGGCGGACGAACCTAATGGTATGTGCTGTGCTTCAGGTAAAGTTTGTCTTCCTAACCTGCAGGAGCCGCCACAACCAATAAAAATCTTTTGACTAATAACCATCCATTATCTGGGCATTTTTAACAAACATACGTAAATACAATAGTTTTTTCAAATGACTTCGTTTATGCAAAAGAAATCAGGAAGGAAATTTTATGCCCACTTTTAAAATTGAAGGACAAGTATCATCTAATTGGTAGCCTTTACCACCATCAGGCCAAAACCCACAGTTCTTAAATATATTTTATTTCGGATGCAGACCAGTTATCGTTGCGATCGCATCGCACCAACCTTAAAAATGGATTTAATTCACGAATTACAGACCGCTTTAAATAATCATAACGTACATACGAAGTTTTAAACAAAACTTAGAACTTAACTCCTCAGATAATTTAAAGTTAATTATTCATTCAGATCGCACTCCACAGACAGCACACAGAGGCAGATATAATGCTCCTACTGTAAACGAGGTAGCTGTTCTCTTGGTCGATGAAGACAAAGGTCTCAGGATATAGTCTTACACGGTAGAGACGGGCAGCTCAAAAGAGTTTCTGAGCTACATCGGTCCTATGATCCACTACAGTATCCTATAATGTTTGTGACAGGAGAAGACGGTTATTATTTGACTATCCTCAGCAGGGTTCTGCGCGTAATAAAACTGTTTCGTATGCAATTTTATGCATTTAGATTAATGATTAGAACTAACTCTTTTAATCCGTTACATTATTACAGAGACTTATTTAGTCAATATTGTGTTGACATGATGGCGAAATGATATCGGAAAGATTAAATTATATTTGTCGGAATCAACAAAGACTGAGGGCTGATGACTACATTCATCTCAGAGATGCCTTAAATCATGACGCAAATGTTGACCCATCAAATATCGGTCAACATGTCATATTGCCATCGTCATTTACGGGTTCTCCGCGTTTCATGCATGAGAAAACGCAGGACGCGACGTGATGCGTTCGAAATTATGGTAGACCTGACTTATTTGTCACTTTTAATGTAACCCGAATGGCCTGAAATAAAAGCCGAGCTGTTACTAGGACAACGGTCTTTCGACCGTCATGACATAATTTCACGTGTATTTCATTTAAAGATGAAGAAATTCATCAAATTATTTGTCAAAGAACAGATATTCGGTAAAGTAAAATGTTATATGGCAAGTGTGGAGTGGCAAAAGCGCGGTTTACCCATTGTCATTGGCTGCTGTTCTGGCTAGAAACTAAAATACAACCAGATGAGATCGACAGTGTCATAGTTGCGGAGCTACCTGATCAACAAATTGATCCGGTACTACACGACATTATAACTAAAAATATGGTACATGGACCCTGCGGAGAACATAATTTAGCTGCACCATGCATGAAGAACGGTGTCTGCACAAAAAATACTCGTTGTTTCATGAACGATACCCAGACCGGAGAGGATGGGTATCCAGTTTATCGTAGGCGCGATACGGAAATGGCGGTCGGAGCACTACGCTACAAATCAGGGCAACATGGTGACGATAGATAATAGGTGGATTGTTCCATACTCCCCGCTACTATGTAAGACTTTTAACGCTCATATAAACGTGGAGTATTGCCACCTGTCCAAGCCATTAAATATATATGTAAGTATATAAAATAGGTTCAGATCAGGCAACTTTAGCCTAGAAACCCCACGATGAGGTCGAAAACTATTTAAATGGCAGGTACATAAGCACATCTGAAGCTGTCTGGCGCTTATTTGAATTTCCATTCACGAGCGGCATCCTACTGTAGTGCATTTGGTCGTTCATCTAGAGAACGGTCAAAGGGTGTATTTTACACCAGGGACAGCTCATCAAGTTGTCCAAAACCCACGCAATACCACATTACTGGCATTTTGCTCTCTGTAATGAAGATGAATTCATGAAAACTCTTCTGTATCATGAAGTCCCGCAATACTATACATGGGCAAATAATACATTCACTAGAAGGAAGTGGTGAAGATGTAGTTGGACATCTGGGGATAAAAAAGATGCCGCTTTAGGTAGAGTCTACGGGATACATCCATCCCAATCAGAGTGTTTTTATCTTAGATTCTACTGCACCACGTACGCGGTCCGACCTCATTTGCATACCTTAAAACTGTAAACGGTATTGTCAAAGAGACGTATCAAGCAGCTTGCCGTGACCGAGGTTTACTTGAAAACGATGATCATTGGGGTAACACTTTAAGCGAAGCTTCGTTATCACATTGTCCAAAAACTAAGGAGTTGTTCGTAGTCATACTTTTATTTTGTCAACCATCGGAACCATTGAAGTTATGGGATACTTTCAAAGATCAGTTCTGTGAAGATATTAGACATCGTATCAGACAACAAAATCAGGATAACACTTCACCCTTCACTGAAGTCATTTATAATGAAGTATTAATTGAAATAGAAAACAAACTTCTAGAACTAAACGACAAAAATTTAGTGATTTTGATTACCTTCTCCCGTTCGTACCAGAATAATACTATTGACACAATGGTACAACAGTATAACAGCAATGATCTAACAGCGTTTGTTAATGACAATGTGCCAAAATTAGTACCAGATCAAAGACATGCTTATGAGACTATTGTGGACAGCGTGAACAATAACATGGGAGATTATTTTTGGACGCAAGGAGGCACCGGAAAGACTTTTCTCAAATTTGATACTTGCTAAGATACGGCAATCAGGGAAGATAGCGATTGCAGTTGCTTCGTCAGGAATTGCTGCAACTCTCTTGAACGAAGGAAAACTGCTCACTCTACGTTTAAACTCCCGCTATCCGTATCTTTAGATCAACGGTCTACGTGCTCTATTCGGAAAAATGGGCTCTTGGTAAGTTGCTGCAAGACGCGTCGTTGGTAATATGGGATGAATGCACCATGAGTCATAGAGCTCATGTGGAGGCCGTGGACCGTACTTTAAAAGACCTGAAGCTCCAATGTCATGGTGGTATATCACTTTTGTATTTGCTGGAGATTTGACAAACGCTTCCTGTCGTCAACAGAGGTACGAGCAGATATTATGAAGGCATGTTTAAAATCGTCTCACCTTTGGACATCTGTTCAACATTTGAATTTGCATAATATGAGAGCTCATCTACATGGAAATACGTATAGCAATTTTTCACAACAGCTGCTGAAACTGGGAGAAGGAATTTTCCATCTTTAAATTTGGGCAATTATGCGGTTACTGGATGAGTCTCTAGGGCAAATAGTCTATAATTTAGATAGTCTGATAGATGCTATATATCCTGACATCGAAAACTTACATCAAAATGATTTTCGTTGGCTGTGTTGTAGAGCAATAGTTTCTCCCAGGAATGAAACAGTCAACGAAATAAACAATTTAATTATGCAGAAAGTACGGGTGAAGTTAAGTGCTATAAACCATAGACACCGTCACTAACATCGAGGACGCAGTGCACTACCCCAGGAATTTTAAATTCTCTGAACCCCGCTGGCTTCCACCTCATAAACTGTCGTTAAAAGTTGGCACGCTGATAATGCTTCTCAGAAATTTAAGACCCCAACATGTGTAATGGCACGAGACTTGTTATAAAGGAGCTAAAAGATAATTTAATAGTTATGAAGATTATCACCGGCCCTGCAGCTGGTGAATTAGCTCATATACCAAGAATACCATGATCCCTACTGATTTGCCTATACCCTTCAAAAGGCTCCAATTTCCAGTAAAATTTTCGCACTCACGATAAACAAATCCCAGGGCCAAACATTCAAATTAGTAGGAATTGATTTACGAAAGAATAAAGTTTACGCATGGGCAACTTTACGTTTCTATCACGGGTCGGGGGCTCGACCATCAGTATATTTTGTTACCAGAAAATAATATAACGTCAAATGTTGTGTAGAGAAGCTCTACAATAATAGCTAAGTTTTCTATCCTAAAACAACAGGTTGCACTGGGACTTAACAACATCCACAGAAAGAAAATCTGTTCAGCCTGCGGATAGTGACTGCTTCGTCGATGTTAGTGTCGGTGTCTGTGAATTGACCTGGGAATCATTTTGTTTGCTGACCGTGTCTTTCCTGGGTAGGCTTTTTGCAGCGGTAACCGACATCCACGCGGGCGCAGCCGCGGGCGACCGCTAGTGATATAATAAAGTGGAAGAGTTTTTTTGTTTGTTGAAGCACGCTAATCTCTGGAACTACCTGTCCGATTTGAAAAATTAGTTTTGTATATTATAGCCAGACTCATGAGGAATAGTATAGGCTAAACCTCTCAGCTAGCTTTAAATATTGACTTTTATTAAGCAAGTCAGAAGAGAAAGCGCTCCCGAACTGTTTTATCTGCGTGCGCTGGCGTAACCAGTGATACGTAAATACAATTCTTCAGTTTAAATATTTTATTAAACATAAACTAAAAAAAAAAGTTATATAATTCCCAGGACAGAGGTTTTTTTCCGAACCAGTGGTAAAGTAAAAAATGACTTTCAATAAGAATTACACATGTGATCTATATTGAATAAAAAAATATTCTACTCTATTATATTCAATGTTTTACAAAAATATAGATCTTTAATCCATCTAAAAAAAAGTTCGCGATACCATATGCCTATTTCTTATACATAAGCCACAATAAGGTAATTAATGACAAAAATGATTGAAAATTAAAGTTATTTATGAGCGTTATTATTAGGCATGTCATGGTAATCCTTACGAACGAAAGTTACTTCATCACCAAAACAAAATTTATGAAGATAAAACTTTGCTCTGAATAGCATGTTATTTGGACGCATAGTTTAGGAGATAATGAAAAATTAAAACAATTCAACACTCGGCTCGGCGCGCGAACGACGCGTAACCGATGATATTAATATACAAAAAGAATAACCCTAGCCGCCCGATGAGAACCGAGAGAAATCAGTGAACGCCTTTATAAGCGAGGTGTCATGTCGCGCGGCTCAGACGCGTGATATACTCGGGTGAAACCGCGGTGCACAGCTAGTTTATTATAAAATATATTATAAAGTATGGATGGCAACCCTAATTATGATTATCTTGGAACAGAACAAAAATAAACTATATCAGCGGAATCATAATGGTATCGTTTGATGATGATAATGATACAACAATTTTAAACTTCTAGTTGGGCATTCAATCTACATGAAAATTTAGGTTTGAATAAGTACACGCACTCGCACACACACTTCATCTTCATTATTTTCTACCTTGTACTTAAATGCTTTTTCATTATTTTTCAAGTCGCCCAAATCTATTGTAGATGTAAACCACTAAAAAGTGATGACACTGCCTTATAAGATACAGTTTTACAACTAAGTTTAGTAGCCAGGGTTCTACTTATTTGTTAAAAACATTTGTGGCATATAAATATAATTATTACTTATTTATTACATTTATTGCAAAAACTACGAATAAAGTATAATTAGGTATGAGACTTGAATCCATCATTGTACAAAAGGCTTTTCTAAGTATTTAGTTATTTAGTGAAGAAGTTGGTATGCTCCCTAACCTTACAATCACGAGTAATTCACGAGTAAGTAAGCCCGCAGTAAGTCTAGTGTGACCCCACCATTCGAACTTTTATATATTTTAACTTAACACAAAAAACTACGTTGCCTAACAATGTTTTAACTAAGTGTAGTGTCTGTGCTACCTTACCCTATAAAAAATGTAGACTGAACCAAACCCATGTGACTATAAAACAATTGCGTACCAAGACGTTTGATCTCGTGCTCGTTGCCGTCGTCTCGCGAGATGCGGATGCTGACGGAGCCGTCCTCCACGAAGTACATTCCATCGGCGGTGTCGCCCTGGCGGATGATCAGCTCGCCGTCGATCAACGTGCGCGGCAGCAACGCGTCCGCCAGGTTGGCGCGTTCGTATGGCTGTTACAATAAAATATTTAAGATTAAATAACGCCAGGTAAAATGTACGTGTTGTCAGTGATGAGTTATGAAACCGAAACATGGTCCTTCACTGCTATCCTAGGCTAAGACTAGGCTCAGAATTTCTCTGCGAGGTAAAATCCGTAACCTCGTTATCATATCATTAACATAGCCCAGCGGATCAGTAAGCTGAAGTGGCAATAGGCCGGCTAAATAGCTTAAACAACTAAAAACCAATGGGGAAGATAGGTTCTCGAGTAGCAGCTTCGTACTGGAAGGTGCAGTGTTGGGCGACTCCTACTAGATGGAGTGACGACCTGATGAAACACCCAGGAGGTAGTCGACGAATGTAGTTAGCATAGGACCGTACTTTGTGGCAATGTATGGGGGAGTCTGATTAGTATTGGTCGTGTGATGGACTGTAGTAATAGTGTGATATTGAACGAATAAGCCTACTAATCAGTCATTCCCCCTTCCAAGCCTGACGATTAAAGCAAATCCTTTCTACAATTAGACAGGTCCAAGTGGAGCAGTTGATGTTAACGGGCTGCTGATGACGACGATGAAAGAAGTCATGTCTTAGTGCTGGATCGATAATTACATTTTACATTCTATTGGCCTGTTTCCTTGTAGCCGTCGCACGAAGAAGTGTATTATTAAATCATCATATCGATCGCTGGGGAGAATTTTAATACATAATAAATAAACATAAATTATTATAATACTATGGTTACGAAAATGACAAAATTCATTTTAATATACAGCTAAAACAATTATCGTGCAGTAAAATTAGTGATCATTCGCTAATAAGATAGGAGGCACGTAGTAAATTACGCACGCATTAACAAGGCTGCCCCACCGCGTACGTATTGATTGATTGACCGTTACAAATGCACGGGCGACAGAGAGTTGGCAGACTTCGGTATGGAACCTCGTTCTCACGCGCTGTTACACCGAGTGTACTGACGTACATAACAGATGCTAATAAAATGTTTTATTAGTATGTTTATTCCTCAAATATAACATGAGTTTATTGCAGAATACGAAAAAGCACCAAAAACAGGACAGACCTGCGCACTCTCTTCCATTGTACAAGCATACCACATTGATCCTAGCACAACTACATATTTGCATCTCCATTTATAAATATAAAAAAATAGATTCCATATATAACTGAAATTATATACAACAACGAAATTGATAACTATGAGTGAATTGGAAGGTTTTTTTTTTTTTGGAAAACTGCATTAGTTGCTTTTGATTTTGATAACGTTGAAAGAAGGGTTTAGTTTAAGTTGTTTTATCTAATAGAAAATTTAAAAACTATATGCTACGCTAATCCGATTCGGATGAACAGATTTTAAGACACGGTTTCTTGTCCAATATTTTTTAAACATATACTATGTGTACAATGTCAAAAATGTTGTCATGTTTATTTATGGGACCAAGAAGTGATCTTTTCTGCTGGTGGCATAAGACTCAAAGTAGCTCAATGACCTATGGGATGTTGTTCCGCTCAGTTTCTCTGCGTGATAGAAAATGAAACGAAAATATGCACAGTACAATCATAGAAACTGGATCAGAAAGATTATTTAAAATAAAAAACTTAGTTACCTCTACACACATACATAAATTGCACATGGATAAACGTCTACCCGGAACAAATATCTGTAGGTCATACAATATTGTTCCGTACGGAATTTAAACCCGTGGTCCCGCAGCACCTTAGCCAAACACTTAGCCACTGCGATACCTAGCTCTCATTATGTAAGTTCAAGTGGCAATGTGCCTGTCAAATATGTAGAAGAAGCGACAAGCGATAGGGAAAAGCGTTCTCGAGTGGCAACCTCGTACCGTTAAGTGCAGTGTGAAAGCCATTTCACACTGCGCTGAATAACGGAAGGAAACATTTTCATCCCATCTCCTTTTATATTTCGTATATTGTATGTGTAAAGGACTGATGGATATACTAGGAAGAGCTAATACCCTTCGGAAGATAAGAAAATTATAATCTAGTATAGATCTAAAATACAGGCGACGAAGATCAGTGTCAAATGTGCGAAGTACTGTTTGCCGAATCACCAGCTAACATAGCGATTATGTTGATACAGTGGACATATTTATGAGATGAATTAAATTTCGTTACTTAATAAACACACTTGATCGTAGTAAATAACGTTCATCACGAGTCTGTGAAATATTGGTTCAGCGTTTCTGTTGGTCGGTCAGTTGGTTGCCACAGACTCGTTCGTCAATCAGCAGGGTAGGTGTATACAACGTGAGATTAGGTTAGAAATTCAATAAAAAATTCGTATATTTCCCCTTACATCCAACTTTCCGCTAAGGCAATATTTAAATAATTGACCAAGACCAGTAAGGTGCGATTATTGCCACATTTTAGACAAGAAATTATCTGCAGCGATACGTCAAGACATTTCGTGTATGTTACGTCGAAGTTCAGCGCCGAAACCGAATCTACCTAAGGACGAATTTAAAGCGTTGAATAACCTACGCAATAAACCAGAACTCACGATTCTCCGCGCAGATAAGGGAAATTCCACGGTAGTCATGGATACGCCAGATTATAATTTTAAAATACAAGAACTATTGTCGGATTCAAGCACTTATAAAAAGGTTAAAAACGACCCAACAAATAACACACTTAAAAAAAATTAGTGATCTCATAAAGAAACACTCCGAAAAATTAAATCTGGACGTAAAATCGATAATACCTACGTGTGCCAAACCACCGAAGTTGTATGGGTTACCAAAAATACACAAGCCCTATGCTCCACTACGTCCCATAGTTAGCCAAATCGATTTACCAACTTACAGATTGGCTCAACACTTAGCGAAAATACTCACACCGCTCAGGGGACATACAAGAGCACACACAAAGGATTCCTACCATTTTGTCAGCGAGATTAAAGACCTACATTTGGCAGACAATGAAACTATGGTCCGTTTTGATGTGCAGTCTTTGTTCACATGCTTACCTGTTGAAGACTGCATCTCGATTGTAACTAGAAGGCTGGAGGAAAACAACATGCCCGTAGTATATGCAATATTACTCAGACACTGCTTTACATCTGGCTACCTATTGTGGAAGGAGGAGTTCTACAAGCAAGATGGAGATGGTGTGGCGATGGGCTCACCTGTATCTCCCATTGTCGCCGATATATTCATGGAAGACTTTCAGGAGAAAGCCTACTTACTTCTCCCGTAAATCCAAGATTCTACAAGCGGTACGTAGACGACACTTTCACAATTCTACCTTTAAATAAAGTAAATGCATTTTTAGACCATCTTAACTCCATAAATTCTACAATTCAGTTCACAATGGAGTTAGAGGCAAACAACTCTTTAGCTTTTCTAGATGTGTTAGTAATTCGGAATCCTGATAACACCTTGAGCCACACTGTGTATAGAAAAAGACCCACAGATAGATATTTAAACGGTGACTCTCATCACCATCCTTCACAGTTAGCTACCGTGGGTAAATCTTTGTTTCAGAGAGCACGAGGGATCTGTGACAGTAAACACCTGGCCGCCGAGCTCCAACACGTCAAGCAAGTTTTGCACAACAATAAGCTTCGGGTCCCGCGGTTACGTCACAGTGAACGAGTGAAGCCGGCCACAGTCGAGCGAGTGCCTGCTGTACCGCCATATGTCAGAGGTGTCACTGACAAGATTGGCTACATCCTGAAGCGTGCTTCCATTAAAACATACTTCAAGCCGCCGAAGAAGATTAGTCAGTTTTTACCATCAGTCAAGTGTAATGTCCCTCTGCAAGATGCAGGAGTGTACAAGCTTGATTGTGAATGTGGTCTCTCTTATAGGACAAACTAAAAGATCAATAAAACCGCGTTAAAGAACACATAGCTGATGTGAAGAATCGACGCTCCGGGAAGTCTGCAGTCTGTGAACATGTACAGGATCCCCCCCGTCACTACATTAGATTTGATAGACCACAAATCCTCGCTAAAGAACACCGATTCCTTCCAAGGATGATTCGCGAGGCTATTGAAATCAAAAAACATCCTAATTTCAATAGAAAAGATGGCTGGGTGCTAAAATTAAATCCCAACCCAAGCATACAACTGCAAGACTTCAAGATACTGTAAGTTCATATTGCGTAGATCGGAACAAAAATTAATAATTTTTAATCTGGAGGTACCGTGGTTAACTATGACATTGGGACGTCAAATACCTCAGTCCCCTCCATGACCATAGGTGCTGTAAAGTACTCGAAACGTAGGGAATATAAAATAAGTTAATATACGCGATAAAATCCGTAAAACTAGTTTTATTTAAATGTGTAGTGTTCGCGTAAATATAAGAAATCATAATTTTCATTCCATAGCGCTTCTTATTGAATTATGTGGAATTTAATTTATTCTTTATAGTTTTTAAATCGGTTTTTTTTCTTTTTTAAGGTTTAATTATGTATTTGGATATAATCCTGTAACCTGTTATTTTAATGCGATAAATTTTAGCCGTAGCTACGTATAAAAGAATAGGATTTAGTAAAGCAAAGGGAGAGGGAGTTAATTTAATTATAGCATATGGCTTTTCGTTAGGATGTTGCGTTTGATGTAATAATTAAAAATATTCATAGCTTCCGAGATGATCGGGTACCGATAACGACGTTCTAAAATTCCGTCGCCTGACTTGAGTCTACTGACGTCATCGGACGTCACGGCGTTAGTTATTCAAATATACATGATACGATGAGTTTTATAATATTTTCTAGAGTAAACATCAGGTTGAAAAATTATTTTCTACAAAGAAAATTTTACACAATATGCAATTTCGAAAGTGGTAGTTTTTTTAACGTAAGTATTTAATAATGCATATTAGTTAGTCAGTATGTCAATAAAGGCAAAAATTTTAATATATTTACGTATTAGTAATCTAAGTAGATCCTACTTGATAGAGCCACGCTCTAGTTATTTAATGGCGTCAGTCGCATAGGTCGGCTCGATCGGGGTAAGGCCATGCTCTCACTGAATAACCAGAGTAAAATCACAGAATAGATAATAGTACAAGTAGTAAAATAGTAGGTTAACGCTACTGTGTTTTGTATGGTGAGTGTAGAGAACCGAATACCCTTTCTACTGCTAAAGAAGAATTTCATCTTAGTTCTATGTAAATCTAAGTATCGTTATAGGACACATTAATAGTGGACTTTTAAAAAAAATCATATATAAAATATAGTATGTACTTAAATAAAACAAGCGAGCGAAACTTGTTAAGAAAAATCACTGCGTTAATTAAAAGCTAAAAAGACAGAAGAGAATTAATATTATCACACAATTTATTCGAAACAATTCAAGAAAATTCTTATTTAGTAAATTAACTTTAATAGGAATGCGCATACATTGCTTTTTGGCAACAGAAACAGGTGAGAGGGTGGAACTTACTCAGAAATAATCCTTATTATCCCTTACTATAACCATGGTCTGCAGTCGGCACAGGTAATTAATTTTTTTATAGAATAATGGTGACAAGCGAGCACACAGTCCACCTGATGGTAAGTGGATGCCGTGGCCCATAGACATCTTCATTTATCCTCGATTAAGAATCAAAATGCAGATGCGTTGTCACCTCTGAGGACTAAGAACGAATGCCTCGTTTCCTCTCGTTGAAAAGGGTTTTCGGTTCTCTCTCTACACTCACCATACGAAACAGCAGAATTAAGCTGGTATTTAACGCTAGCATTCTGTAAGAGCGTGGTCCTTCCCCGGTCGAGCCGACCCATTCATGCTACAACCATAATAAAGCGACTCTACCACATATATTATATAAATATAGCTGTATAAATAAGTAGTAAGTTTTATAACAAAAACACCAATTGCTCGCCACTTTATAGAAATTTCTGTAAATGAAGCATCCGTATTTCCATAAAGAGTTGTGAATTTTACAGGATTTCGCCCTATCACGTATAGCATTAATATTAAAGGTTACAATTGTCGTTATATAATCTAATATCGTTCAATGGTCACACGTAAAGAAAGAGATAAAGCAGCTCTAAAGAATTTTGTTTAATATATCGTTGAATATGACGTCACAGGATTACGTACGCCCATGTTTACGGTATTTGTAAAAGATAAGATAGATAGTCAACATTTTGATGCTATCGCCCTTAGGCTGGCTTAATCATAAGGTAATATTATCGAAAATCGTACTGTTCTTAGGAAGCGTACGAATCGTATTAATCAAAATCACTTTGAAAAATTCATTTTTTTATACTAAGGTAAGGTTGAAACGAGCATACAGGCAGTTGATAAGTGGATGCTCATGGACACCTATATTTATCATCGATTAAAAATCAAAATGCCGGTGCGCTGTCACCGAAAGAACGAATACGAAACACAGCAGTATTGTGGTGCTATTTTAAACTGGTATTTTTTGTGAGAGCGTTTGAATCCTGGTCGAGCAGACACAATCATGCTGCAGTCATATTACAGCTGTAGCTCTATAAGCTACGACTCTGGAGGATAAATAAAATCGATGAAAGGGAGAGGAATACTAAATAAGTCTTGTGACCTCTGGATGACTATTTAGATCTTGATTTTCTGGGCTTAATGTGCGATCAGTAACCCGACTGTCTAGCGTAGTGATTACGGAAAATCATCTATTCTTATGAGAAGCACAGACAATTTACGGTCTGATGATATAATACAACGATGACATCAACGTTTGGATGCAGAGTAGTTACGCGCTTGACAATCTAGTTAGCAACCGTAAAACAAGCGTGAGTGTAAAAGTAGGGCGTTGCCAATATTTTGTGCGATATTAACAGGCCAAGACAGGATTAAGTGTATATATATGTAGCAGGTGGAAGGAAAGGGAGATCTCCCGCCGGGCAAGGTGTTCGGCCCGGGGCGGCCAACGCTCGAGTGGTAGTTCGGAGCTATTATATATACTGTTTTTAATTCGGAATTAAAAACAGTATATATAATAACTCATTTAATTAAATTAATGTATTTAATTTTGATAGCGCGATTTAGGCTTCGATGTATTTCGCTTGTGGCGCGACGACAGCGCCGCCATATAATAAATTAACATAAGTATCGTGTAATGGCGGTGTAAAATATCCACTACCCGATATCATCTCGTGGGTGTCGTAAGAGGCGACAGAGGAAAACAAATCAGGAGATGGACAGCAGCGTCTTAAAAATAAAAAATCCTTACCAAGCGTGGCAACTATGGCAAATAATATAGGGTGTATCGGTAACGGTAAGCATTTTAATGTCACGTCAAACAAATACGTTTACAACGAACAACGACGATGTGAAATACGGCGGCCCGAGTCCATTAAATGTAACTAGCCTTTTACGACCCATTTCATAATCTAATAATCCGTTTTTATCTGAACACGGCGCAATATGACACGTGTAATATTAAGCAACAGACGCGCCGCGCCATGTTTACTTGTACGAATTGATTGATGTTAACTGTTGTTCAAGCTCGCCCCTGCAATGTTTTCGGAAGACTGAACAACTAAAGCACTCGCGTGGGGGAACGCTCAATCGCGGTTCCGTACTCCGTAATAATATTATGTATATTTGTTGTAAGTTTTGTAGTTTGCCCGGCATATAATTAGAAGCGTGTTTATTTTTGTTTTGCTATGTGACCTTAGAATGTTCTTGCAACGAAATGTAAATATAAGTAAACATGACCAAGTAATGATTTCTTATATTTACGCGAACACTACACATTGAATAAAACTACTTTTACGGATTATATCGCGTTTAATTAACTTATTTTTATTAATTCCCGACGTTTCGGGTGCTTTACAGCACCCATGGTCACGGGGGACTGAGATGATTGACGTCCCGATGTCAGAGTTAGTTCGGAGTACCTTCAGCTTTTTTAATTATTAGTTTTGGTCCGATCTACGCAGAATGAACTAACTGTGGGCTGTAAAGCACCCGAAACGTCGGGAATGGGCAAAAGAGGGTGTTATAATGTTAACGTGTGCATCTGTGTGTCTGTCTGTGGCATCGTAGCTCCCAAGCGGATGAACCGATTTAGATTTAAGTTTTTTGGTTTGAAAGGTGACTTGATCGAGAGTGTTCTTAGCAATGATTCAAAAAAATCTTTTCAGCCGTTTGAAGGTCATTAGCTCTTTTTATTTCATCCATGCATCAAACCTGTGAAATTCCTGTCGAACATAGGCCTCCCCAAATACTGCCTCACAAGGGAGATTTTGCCATAGTTGCGACGCTTGGCAAGTGGGTTGGTAACCGCAGTGTTTTATTATTGTATTGTTTTCAGGCACATGCTGATCTAATGGAGATGAAATTTTAATTAAAACACTAGTTAACATTAATTTCATTTGTTTCTGGAACATTTGGCACACATCACATATGACGATCGAATAAATAGGAGGACGGTTAGGTAGTTAGCGATGGAAAGCAGCTGTCAAAGGTGAGAGACGTCTGAAACAACGATTACCGACAGACAAGCGTAGCAATTGCTGCAAATCCTTTTAATTCGATTCGAATGGGGAAGGACCACGCTCTCACAAAATATCGGTATAAAATAGTAGCTTAATACCGCTATTTTAATACACTGCTGCTAATGTTTCTTATGAAGAGTGTAAAGAACCGAAGACCCTTTTTAAATGGTAACGAGGCATTACATCTTAGTACTTGGGGTTGGGGCGGTCGCTAAAGGGAATATAAGGATAACGCATCTGCATTTTGATTCAATTTGATTTTAGATGTAGGTGTCCAAGGGTTACAGTTACTTCTTAAAGTGTCAAATCATTTTTTTAAATAATATTTACAAAAACTCTTATGACCCATACAGATTTTTTTTTGTTTCTAAATTGTTTGATAAACAGAAGGATAATTGTTAGATTAATAGACTTACAAAAACTTTAAGTACAGTAACATAAATATTATTGTAATAAAATAAACGTGCACAAACGCGCAGTGATCGTTAATTCAAAAATCGCTTACAATGAGTATTCCTTTCAATGTAAAGCGAGAAGAGGCAGCTGTTGTTTTCTTAAACCTCTTAACAGAACGTTCAAAGTTATATCGCTTTGTTGACGAGAAAATCTTGTTCAATGCAGCATTTTCAGTCGTAAACATCTCCGACTCTTTCCATAAGGCCCTAATCGAAAGGCGAGCTATAAGATTGTGGTAAAGAAAACGGCGGTTGTACTTACACTTCGACGTTCCTGGTAGACTGGCGAGCCAAAGAGTTATTCTTTAGTTTGTTTAAGCACCGTACCACGCTTGCGAGCAGCGGGCCTCGCTCGTTGGCTCACAAAACCGCTGTTTTGCGATGATCAACCAGCTGTACGATCGTGCGGCCACGGCGCGTCAGGTTATTCCGTTTATCCACCATAGGGTGGATACTCGGAAACGCGTGTTCGTTTATCCACCCTAGACGGGGTGGATAATTGGAATTCACTTTTTGATTGTTGTTCCGATTTTCCACCCCAAGTACAGTTCAACAGAAAATATATTCATACTTTAATATATTATTGATTAATTTTTAATAACCACAAACTTAGTCATATTACGTATAGCATTTAAACCAAATTAAACTTCCTCGTAAATAATAATAAGTAATTTATAAATTCTGCAATATGTCCAGCAAATGACCAACACTAATTTCATTATTGAGTAGACGTAATTGTATATTCTGTATAAATTCGTCTCTTTTACATTTGCAATCGTTTTCCAAATTTATTTGTTACAACAGATGTGTTAGCAAAAAACTGTGCGTTTTTTTTGCAACCAATCCAAAAACTTTACTTTTGGATGTTTGTCTTTAATGTCACTTGATATTTGTTTTATGCCAAGATTCCAATGAATTTGTAGTTCTGTGAAACTCTACGAATGATCCAAACAGCCACATCATTTTCGTCCTCGAGCCATGTCTTTTCATAGTAATTCACAAACGCAATCATCATATTATCATCATTATTTAATGACGTATATTATGTCGCATCGAATGAAATGAATTAAACAATTAAAAGTATATAATAAGTGTATTTTTATAAGTATGCTAATGTCTACTAAGTAACCTTAGGCCACTTTCTATCATGTTTTTATAAACGACTGTACATAGCCGAGGGAGAAAATCGGAAGAAAAATTATATACGAATTCCGATTATCCACCTCGCCTGGTGTGGATTTCTGTGGATAAACGGAATAACCCGGCGAGTCACCAAGACCGTTCGCCCATCGATTAGGGCCTTAATACCCTTTCGTGCTAAAAAGTTACGAAATAAAGTTTCAAGTGCGCAGCACGTATGCTTTGTAGTACCAGTTGTAATATTTTATATTATTAAACATTCCATATAGAACTTTATAGAGTACGCCACACCATCTGCTTTCATACGCACTGCACATGGAAAGCGGGCATGCGGCAGTTGCATACTATAACATTACTACTGATGACGCAACATACACAACACTATGTGTGTACGTTCACACATTTGGCGTGATCCGGCAATCAGCATTTAAAAGGTGTCGTTATCACGTTATTTTATAAATATTATAAATATGAAAGTATGGGAAAAGCTTCTATAATTCCATAATGCCGTGTAAAAGTAGCTTACACACCACTACTTTGCCGACACAATATGTTGTATGCCGGGTAGTGTTATACATTATAATTATTATATGCCTACCGGACCGGAGCTAAACGACTGTCGTTAAAATAAATAGATATCTATCTATTAATACTTGAAGAGAATACTTTGTACCCCTTTAGCATATTGAGTGCACGGAGGAGTGTGAGATTTGGTATAGTTAAAGTTTATATGGAGGAGAAGTGCAGAAAGCTAAAATTTATAAATTTATGTGTTAGAAATAGGTGTGTCAAACACATAATTGTGTGTGTGTGTCTTTCAGATTAAGTACAAGCATAGGTATGTATATTATTACTCTAAAGCCAATGTCAAACACTTAATAGTCTGTGATCAAACAATCGCGCGGAGTAGAGATTGCCGTCAATGAATTTTAAAATGTTGCCAACAAATAATTACTGACAGATTAACTGAATAAGCTGTGAGTTTTGTCAAATCATCAAATGTTCCTTTTTCAAGTGTGTGGAGTCAGGATGTCAAGGAAAAAAAAGCATTTATTTTATATTTTCTTTATTATATATGTCTATATACAAACCTAAAAATACTATGGGGTAATTAGTATTATGGGAAAAACACAACGCTATTGAAATTGCCTTGATTGCCACTCTTAGCAGGTGCACTACCTCGCCGGTCGTGGGGATTTCAGGTCTGGTGTATATCAGATGGTTATTCTTCTGTCAGAGGCCAAGAGATCTTCCCATTATTTCCTTTATATGAGTCTCACGACCCCCACTTCCATCTAACGAAAATATGATTTATTATTATTGCTGGTTCTTCCCATGGCAGAGTTTTCGAACGTTTTTTTGTTTATATAGAATAAAGATGAGAAACACAGTCCACCAAACCAAACGAGGATAGACATCTACATCTATCCTCGTTTGCGAATCAAAATGCAGATGCGTTGTCAGCCGAGCGGACTAAGATAGAATGCCTCTTTTCCAGTAAAAAGGGTCTCCGGTTCACTACACTCACCATACGAAACACAGCAGCATTAATTGCGTGGTCCTTCCCCGGTCGAGCCGACCTATGCTGATCAATTTATATGGGACCACATGACAAGCACCAGCTTTCAAAAAAAAAATCATCAAAATCAGTCGAATTGAGTACCTCCTTTTTTGAAGTCGGTTAAAAACTCCATTCGTCCACCCACCTTCCAAGTAACTATGGCAAATACTATGAGTATCTAAGAGGGAGCCCAATGTTCAGGGGTGGAGTTTTAGGCTGTAATAATAACAGTTAAGAAGATAATTTAAAATTTTATACAACCGACTTCAATATAAATTATTAATAATAACTCAAAAACTATTGGTCAGACCTTGATCAAATTAATATGGGACCACACGAGAAGCACCAGCTTTCAAATAAAAAAACAATCCTCGAAATCGGTTCACCCAGAAAAAAGTTATGAGGTAACGACCTGCTATAACTATACAACTAATATATAGCTGCAGAATGGCTCTACCGCGTCTAAAAAAAGCGTTTGTTGTAAATTAAACAGTGCGCGAGCAACCTAGGTTTGATCTCCGTCGAATGTAATGAAATACTCAATTGCAATTTAAATGACTCACTTACCACGTGCTCGGCGGTGAAGGAAAACATCGTAAGAAACTTACATGTTACAACGCATATTTAAAAGATACACCCGCCCGTTTCATAACATTGTGAGTGAGGACAAAATCTTCCCAATTTTTATATAATATAGTTAAATAAAATTTAGATTTAAAATACAGAAGTGATAAGAAACGAATAAAAAGTCAGTAACAGGAATTTTAAAAGGGCGCAAAATTGTCCATCTAAAATTAAACTTAAACAAAAAGAAATAAATAAATTCCACGTAATAGCTTCTGAAGTCAGTGCTAAGATATAGTGTTTAAAAGAATTAAAGCCCGAGATCTGACAATAAAAGACAAAGCATGTCTCACCTGGAGTGCCTTCAGCATGGGCACCTTGTCGAGCAACTCCTCGTAGAGTTTGCGCTTCTTGAAGGCGCTCTTAAGCAGGATGCGACGGAACGTAGTTCGGTTCATGGCCCAGAGTGCGCCGGCAGTTTGGGCGCGCACCGACGCCGCCCGAGGCATGTTGTACATGAGCGCCAGTTCACCGAACGAGCCCGAGCCCTCGTACGTGTGCACCACCTAACCAACACCACCATGTTAATTGCAAACTTCAATGGTGAAACAAATCATCAGTGTAAGTTCTTACAGATGTCAAGATTTTATTAAAAATCTTTTTTTTTCAAAAATCCATTGCGGTTACGTAAGCAGCTCGCATTTTTTTTAAAAAAAAAACAAATCGGTTCATATTTCGATAAGCAATAAGTAAAGTTAACAGCTTATATTATACGCCTACAGCTGGGCACAGGCCTACTCCCATTATTGAGTGGGTTGTAGAGCAATAAGTCCGCCGCGTTGCCCCAATGCGTGTTGTCGTAGCGCTTAGTCTCACAGAATAAACAATATTATTAGGTCCTTACATATGAAATTAGCGTTTTGTCGTACTGACCATTTTGATCCGAAATATCTCCTCTTTGGTTAAGAATTCCAAATTCAAATTTATAAATTCATTTAGCTGGTACATTTGACTTTTGAAAACAGTTATTCACTTGTTTTATCCTCATTATTTTATTCTTTGGCGTCGCTTATTACCGCACAGTGGAAAACATGAAATATCGGTATATTTACGAGTACGAGTTCTACCGTGGCACCAGTGCTGCAGAAACAGCTCGAAGGATTAACGATGTGTACGGCGCTGGTGTCGCAAAAGAAAGAACGGTACGTTTTTGGTTTCAACGTTTTTGTTCTGGAAATTTTGACCTTCAGAACCAACCCCGTGGACGGCCGGAGACCAAAGTGGAAAATAAAGAATTAAAGGCTATTGTGGAAGCGGATCCATCATAAAGCACTTCAGAGATAGCTGCAAGCTTCGGGGTAAGTGATAAAACTGTATTAATCCACTTGAAGCAAATCGGGAAAGTAAAAAAAAACTTCAACGATGGGTACCTCATGAATTGAGTGAATCGAACTTGCAAACACGCGTCGATAGCTGTGTTACTTTGCTCAACCGACACAATAATGAAGGGATTTTAAATCGAATCATTACTTGTGATGAAAAGTGGATACTGTACGATAATCGGAAGCGCTCGTCGCAATGGCTGAACCCTGGAGACCCAGCCAAATCCTGCCCTAAACGAAAATTGAGTCAGAAAAAATTACTTGTGAGTGTTTGGTGGACTAGCGCCGGTGTCGTTCATTACAGCTTTCGAAAATCTGGCCAAACGATTACGGCAAATATCTATTGTCAGCAACTGCAAAATATGAAGGAAGAACTAGCTGCTAAACAACCGAGATTGGTCAATCGCTCTAAGCCACTGCTGCTTCACGACAATGCAAGACCACACACTGCACAACAAACAACCACTAAGTTAGATGAGCTACAATTGGAATGTCTGCGACATCCACCGTACTCCCCCTACCTTGCTCCAACAGATTACCATTTTTTCCGGAATTTGGAGAACTTCTTACAAGGAAAAAAATTCAACTCCGATGCGGCAGCAGTCCAAACCGCCTTCAAAGAGTTTATTGATTCACGCCCCCATGGTTTTTTTTAGTCAAGGGATCAATGAACTACCTATGAGATGGCAAAAGTGTATAGATAACAACGGTGCATACTTTGATTAATTAAATATATTTTACAAAAAAAATGACTATATTCCTCCCGTACAAAACGCCAACTTCATATGTAAGGACCTAATATTAACGTATCCTGAGCTGCCACGGCTCAATTTCTAGACAAGTTACTAGTCAGTAAATAAGTTAAATCATGAGGCTTTGATTTATTATAGTGTACCGCGCATTCGTGCAATGAAGGCGATATGATGACAAATAATCCCATAACCCATTTTAATATCCCAATATTAATTTATGAGTAAAAAGTAAAACTAAAAAAAATATTACCGACTTAGAATTATGGATTATTACGAGATCTTGCTCTGTAAACGTACAGAGATGTATATCGTCGGAATGACCTTTTGATCAAATTTAAACTTCTCCCAGTTTAATTTTCGAGTATGACGACGTAGGCGCGGACTGTCTGTGACGCAAACGTAATTGCAATCGTAATGAATAAGAAATACATATATACCTATATACATAATTTAAATGTATTATTTAAAAGTGCATTAATTATAAATGCCAATGATAATATTTCCTATATTAAACAGTGTATAATGTATATATTAAGCGCTTTTTACGAAACATACAGTAGGCTGTTCACAATATGGACCATGTGTCCATGTAAACTCTTATTAATAATAAATAATATGACGGCATAATGACCGGCTGCCGAAAGCTGAGCGCGCGCCAGTGAAATTCCATAAGCTCTGTTTAAAGCGTCGCCAAGTTATGTGCGTGTGTAAAGACCATATAACTAATTTTATTTCAGTGTGCCTATATTTAAACAGATTTATATTTCTGCTTTCAAACAATGAGATTTTGAATAACAGAGTTTTTGTTCGCAGACAAAAAGTAAAGAATTTTTAGGTTTACACAAACATTTAGTTTTTAAACGCCTATGGCTTGAGAAGAAATGAATGTACCTATTAAGAACTTAAACTTTATTATAAAGTATTTTAAAAAACATACTTTATACCATAAAACACGTTATTTGTTTGTTGTAAATTAGTAAATGCGTTCAGGTTACATGACGGCTCGACGGAACTTGCGTTTAGCTGCGACCATTGAAGTCAGCAGAAGCCATTGAAACTTGCATGAGAATATGTAACTAAACAGTTGCTGAAAATCCAATTTTTGTAATTCAAACCGGTTTAGCAATAATTGTAACTTTTAACAAAAAGTAAAAACCGACTTCAAGTTGCTAAAAAAGAAGTTATTTATTTGCTACCCCTTAGGGGTGGAATTTTTTCTCCAAAATATGGGACCACCCTTGAACTATAACCTATTCAATAAAAATAGAATCATTAAAATTGGTTCACAAGCTGCGAAGATATCGCGTAACATACATACAAAAAACCTATACACTCGAATTGAGAGCCTCCTCCTTCTTGAAGTCGGTTAAAAAGCAAGTTACCTTTTTTTTTTTGCTGAAGCAGTTTGAATTACTTATCTTGTTATTTTCATTTCATCAAGCTAGCAGTAAAGTAACAAAATGTAAATTAAAAAAAAGCTTGTCTGTAAAATCCGCGTTACCGTAGCATTTTCCAGCAACTATTTTTAGCCTATTTTTTGACTCAAGTATTCACTTATTTCGTTACTTTACTGCTAGCTTGATGTAAAGATTTTGCAGAACCGGCTTTTTTCGTTACAAATTCGTGTTTTTGATAACTAATTACCAACTATTTAACTACAAAATTTCCATGTCTATTTCAATGATTTCTGCTGACTTTTCACTGCTAGCTTGATAGAGCTTTGCATGCGGTGCAGGGTTGAAGTCCCGCACGGAACAACTATTTGTATGACCCAGAAAGAAAGTGTTCCGCTCCGGGTCCAGATGTTTGTCCATGTGCATTTTATATAGGTATCTAAAAGGCCCCCACGATACTGGCGAAATTCCTAGTGGGGGGTAACGTATAAAAATACGAGGGATAATTTAAATTTTAACAATATTTTTGTTCGTCATAATTTAATTGGAAGTAATAATAATATCCTCCAGACTGAATTTCGGTCACGGTGGCCCAGTCTTAACGGAGACTAGCCATCTGCGCAGGACAGGATTATAGTGCACGAATGTGTGCGCAAGCACAGGTGCACTTTCTTATTCCTTACTCTCATAGTCCGATGTAAAGACGACGACAAACCGACACGACCAGGGAGAGATCAGATGCAGGAGCAACGGCTTTACGTGTTTTCCGAAGCACGGGTGTGAAACACCGTCAACTTTCTGACTCCGAGCTGCTACCGAGAATTACTTAACAGAAAATCTCTTTTTTTTAGCCTGGCTCGGGATTTTAACCCTGGATCTCATGATCAGCAGTCAACTTTACGACCACTAGGACAACAAGGCAGTCAACAACAAAAATCGGAAGTATTCAGAAAGTTAGTGTATTATTTAAAAAGTTCAGCAAGCTGTAGTGCATACGTACCTTCTCGACGCCATCGTCGCCTGTGACGAGCACGTCGAACACGCCGTTCTCAATGACGTAGAAATTGTCACCATCATCGCCCTGACGGATGACGTACTCGCCGGGCTCAGCGCGTTTCTCAAACATGGCGTCCAGCACCTGCCACCAAGATAAATCGGTTAATAAAAGTATAGTAGAATGATAATTTTATACTATCATCATTATATTATATACGTGATAGAAACATGCCGCAACATGGGGCTACAGCACGTATGGGTTGGCTCGAACGGGGAAGGACCTCGTTCACACAGAATATCAGCGTGAAATAGCAGCATAACTCTGCCGTGTTTCGTGTAGGGTGACGATGTTTTTACTGGTAACGAGGCATTCCATCTACATCCTCAGGGGTGACAACGTATCAGCATTTTGATTCTTAATTGAAAATAGATGTAGGTGCCTAAGAGCCAAAACAACTTACTTCTATAAAAAAATGGTGGCATAATAAAGTAAATCGACTATGAAAAGAAGTTAAAACTGCCGCTAAATCCGACCCACTATTATGCAAAAATAAGAGGAGGCCTCTTACTTTTAAGAGGATAATAAAGCGCGTGTCTTCATGTCCTCGAGATATTGTATTTCTTGCACACTGCCAACACGTGGGCTCTCTCTGTGTCAGAGGAGCACAAGCCTCCCAGCAGTGGGACGGATATAGACTAAAAATTTACTTTTTAAAGTAAAATTTAAAGTGGTAGTCTGTCTGTATGCGTTTCATTTGTGCCGGTGGGGCTCGAACTCGGGCACGTGCTATGAAATGTATGGCAAACGCTTAGCCCCTAAGTTACCATGGTTTACGTTTCCACTACTTTAGAAAATGCCAGAAAATTCCCATGGATTCGATCGATAACGGTATAACTATCCAATGTCATATTTTTTGTGTAAAATATCCAAGCCGACGACAGAAAATAACGTCAAAGGTTCAATACATTTCGTACGACGACCAATGCTCTCTTCCTTCTGCAAGAGGCCCATAGCTCGCAGTGGATTTATTACACGAGTTGAAGAAGAAAAAACAAATTAATTTGAAACTATAATCCCATGTGCAGAAATTGGTCCCTACTAAATTGTATGTGGACATTGTAATAATTGCCATTCTTTGCAGGCGGCTGACCATAGCAGCGAAACAGCCAAGGCTTGGCTTGGCTGTTTCGCTGCTGGTATGGCAACATGTAAGCTTAATCATCTTCATTATCCACTTAATTTTTCTGTACCCATCTTGTTTTATTTCCCATTGTCGCCTCTTACAACACTCAAGGGATGTCAACATGGGATAGTGAATTCGCTTACGCCATAACGGACTAACTCCCAACTAAGGTAATTCGAAGTCAGGCCGAATGGTTGCCTCACGTGAAGTTTACAAAGTCTCTCAAATGAGAATATACTTTAAGTACTTATTTAAATTTGATAACAATGATTACTATAGAAACAGACGATAAGTCTAAAAATATGAACAGTCAGGAAAATATAATTTGAGGTCAAATTCAAAGACAACCAGAAAAACAGCCTAATTTTCGCAGCTGCGTTTACAAAACGATTACTATGTTTTTGCGCGGTGAATTATTTAGAACTTCTTGTTTCTATGAGCATTAAACGAATATTCTGCTGTTTATTGTCTTGTACTAATGTTGTCATTGAAAGCACACATGAAAACATTTTGGAATTGAATAAATATATTTGTACGTGGAAAACTATCAAAATAATCTTCAGACTTCTCAACAAAAGTGATGTAATAATAATGATGTAGTCGGTACAAGCGTATTTACATATTCTATGTGACAACGGCATTCGTGTCGCCATATGCCGGCGCAGTCTTTCCTTAACATAAATTCAAATTCATGTATTCAAGTAATAAACTCAAGTGCCACTCTTACGTCGCATCACGTCATTGCAGAATCTATTGCAGGGGTTTAATGAATACTCCTGTGAAGCAAGTGTAAGGTGTTATTTCTTCAATGTGAAGATAAAATAAAATGAGATTTAAACATTAACATTTTAATTGAAACCTTATAATAAAATGTCTATAATTTGTGTTTTTACTCTAATATTAGATTTGGATTCAATTTCTATAAGTTAAATTTAAAAAACCCCTGAAACAAAAAGGGCTGATGATCTTCAAACGGCTGAATAGATTTTCTCGAATCATAGCTAAGAACACTCTCGATCAGTAAAAAAAAACTAAATCTAAATCGGTTCATCCGTTTGGGAGCTACTACGCCACAGACAGACACACATACACACGTTAAACATATAACACCCCTCTGTTTGCGTCGGGGGTTAAAAATTGACCCAAGGACTAATATGAAAACATGTAACAGAAAGCAAATCTCGCATCCAAATAACGCAAATATTAGTCATTATCTAATCGTAGCATTTTCATGTCTATACAAAAAGTCATACTATTTTAATTCTACCTATGTATGGTATGGCACCTACTTATTACTGCATAAAAATTCGCATTTTGGCCAAGGCCGAAGCCAGAGCTTCGGTCGGACACTAATAAACATAAAAGTCTTTTGTAATTTAAGTAAGTTATACGTAAATTGAAGATCAGTATTTTAAAAACTTTGTTATTATTTTGTATTTAGTATAACCCAACTTTAAAGACATATACTAGTGAGCGAGGAGCGAAAGTTATAACGAATATAAACGTGTTTTGCTTAGTAATTGATTGGGTTAAGTATTACTTGCTCAAGTCAGGTGGGAAACGTTACAATCGTCGAACACATCATTTGTTGCATAAGTTGGGAGTTGTTGACATGAATAGTGACGTGAAAATCGAGATATTTCTAGTTTTGTTTATACAGAATATTTAAACTATAATATTAATATGTTACGGAAGATTTGTACAAATATGAAAAGGAGTACTTACTTTAAACTAGGTCTGCATATTAGTTTATGTGGTTTATGAATACCTATACAATTATTAGTGCAGATGAGTTTGTCATCACAAATTAAATACAGAAATTGTAAGGCAACAGACAGGGGCTTCTAATAGTAATTAGATGAGTGTGTACAAGTTGACTGAAATAATTAAGAAAAAGTCAAGTAATTATTAACACGTTATAGAGCATTCCTTTAATTATAATAATATAGGTGACAAATAAGCACATAGTCCACCTAGATAAGTAGATGATGAGGCCCCGCCTACATCTATCCTCACTTAAGAATGTCAAAAAAAATGTGAATGCATTGTCCCCCGTGAGGATAAGATGTAATGACTCATTATCAGGAAAAATGGTCTCCGGACTATATTATAATAAGAGAACAGTGTTGGATTTGGATTAAATCTCTAATATTTTTTTTTATATTTTTACAAAAGGCTCCATTAATGTCATAACATACAATATTATAACATGTAAAAAAACATAAATCGAATGCAGGAACCTCACTTAAATAGAACAATGTGCACAACCATAATTTTTTTGAGTTCGACATTCCTAAAGGGGCTATAAAAATTACATCTTGCTGAGAACTATAGCTCAGTAATATTGTCAACGATACTTTGCTGTAAAGTTATTGTGCATCAACGTGTGCAGGGTAAATGTCAATTTTGCTTCAACTGCACTGGCCTCCAAAAAAATCGACCCACCTACGTTTTTTCGCAAAAAAGTGTCCTATGGGTTTTTACCACAATCGATAGATATTTTTTATCTTGATAATGTAATAATGCAATTATAGGGTTGTAAAAAACTAAAAAACGACGCGTAAAACGGGATATTTTACATACAAATGTGATGAGACATTGAAACCATAACATTTTACAAAATTTACGATTTTACTGTGAAGATCGATATTTACATTTTTTGACATTTAAAAAATGTAAACCTTACTCTAATATGGGGTGTTTCCTCCTCTTGCTTTTATCACTGCCTGCATACGCCTATTAAGGGAACGGATCAGCTTTTTTATGTCTTCTTGGTGTGTCTGTTCCCATTCTTCTGTTAAGGCGGCTTCCAGTTGATCCAACGTCTCGGGAATTGGATTTCGGGCTCTAACCTTTCTTTTTATCTGGTCCCAGAGATGCTCGATGGGATTTAAATCCGGACTATTAGCTGGCCACTGCATAACTGGAATTCCGACCTCCTGAAGATATCTAGTTACAATTCTAGCGACGTGCGTTCTTGCGTTATCATGCATGAGTTGAAAATTGAGGTTTAAAATGTCCGTAATGTAACTTTCAGCATTACCGCACGATTGCAAAATAAAACCAACTCAGTACATCCGGTTAAAGATATGCCACCCCAAAACATTGTAGAGCCTGCACCAAACCGGACTGTTTCTCTTATGCAACACTGAGCATAACGTTCTCCTGGTCTTCGCATAACGTTACGACGTCCATCAGAGCCTACAAAGGTCATTCCTTTCATCGCTGAAGAGACTGTCTCCATTGACCAAGATTCCATTGCACGTGTTGCCTAGCAAATTCTAACCTTGCTGATAAGATGCAGTGAGTTTTGGTCCCGTCGCTAACTTGTGTGGTGTCAGGTTTGCACGAAGTCTTCTTCTCACCGTATTCTCACTTACAGACACTCCACGAGTTTCCTCAGCCTACCCTGAACATCAACAACAGAAAGATGCCGATTTCGCAAAGAAGTCAAGGCAATAAAACGGTCATCCGTCGGGTTTGTGAGACGTCCTCTTCCAGACCCTGGTCTCCGGCGGTACTCTCCGTCTCTAAGTATCGTTTATAAACTCTACGCACTGCTGATCGACTCAAATTTAATATCCTTGCCACATTTCGCTGACTTAGCCCTTCACGAACGAGAGCTACCACTTGAGCGGCTTCTGCTTCAGTGGTATCCATATGTTATGGTTAAAAGTAACGACATGTCTGCTCCAACAAAGAATTAAAAGATTAAGTCACTACGGTGCACAGAACCAAGAATATTACGCGTCAAAAGTCCGAAATAAACTAACCTTGCACTCTATGCGCAAGTCGACAATTTTTATCAGTGTGCTTAAAATGTTACAAATACCCACACAATAGAAATTGTATTCCTCTAAAACAATGTCAAGTGGGTACTCCGATGTTAATTTATAACGCATAAGCAAAAACATACAAATATGTCAACACATACTTAAGATAACAACTTTGTTACTCAAAATTAAAGGGTGGGTCGATTTTTTTGGAGGCCAGTGTATATTGTAAAGTAATTGAGTTCATAAACGTGAAGCAACATTGAGAGTATAAGACGACTATACAATTTCAACTAGAAAATACTACAAAACTAGCCCGTTTTCAAGTGCTTTTAGATATGCTTTAAAATTTTTAACATCAAGCCAACTAATTAAGGTCAAAGAAATTAACAGTTTGCCTTTTTTTATTAAAGTGACAAATGAACTTAAAGTCCATCTGTGTAAGTGTCTACTGCAGCCCATGAATAGTTGCAACCAATTTCAAATAAAGGAAACAAATGAGTTGCTACCTCTGAGGACTAAGATGGAATGCCTCACAGCCTGTAATTATACTATACCCTTCAGACTGAAACACAACAGTGCATGCAATACTGTTTGACAGCAGAAATAGGTAAAGGGGTGGTACCTAACCAGATGGACTTCTAGGCAAGAAGGAGTCCTACTACCTAGAAGTTAAGCGGCAACTGCAGCTCATGGATTTTTACAACCAACTTCCAAAGAAGATGGCTACAATCGCATTATCTACCCGAGAACTAAGAAGGAACCCTTTACAGTCTCTGATTATACTGACTCTCTATACCCTTCGTTGGAACAACTGTGGATGCATTATTGATACTTGCTTAGATAGACTAATAAATTTTGTTGCTCCCTTGCCTAGTCAATAAGATTCTGAAATACCTGCTGCATCTGCTGGGCGTCAAGAGAGCGGAACAGCAGGATCCCGCGGACAGCCTCAGCCAGCCGAGCACGCTGGGCGTCTGATTTGGGGAATATAGCTGGAGCTCCTTCATCAGAGTCATCTTCCTCCGGGTCATAGGCCTCCGCAAACACCGACTTACGGCGGTTGTTGAAGCGCGCCACTGGCGGCTCTGGTGAAGATTATGCTAGTCAATTTATGATATAAAGAAAAGAAATAAATTTGGAATAATGTTATAGGTAATTTCACATAGATACTACAAAATATCTAAAACATATTAGAATATTGTAGTTGATTTTATGCAGATATAAAGCTAATAAATTTTATTATGTATTTTACTTACACTAAATTATCAGTCATTGAACCTTTATAATGGTAATGAGGCATTCCATCTAAATCATCAGGGATTACAACGCATCTGCATTGTGGTTTTTATTTAAGAGCATATGTACACTTTTATCATATATAGTTCTATTTTATACTAGCTTTATCGTCAGGAAAACTAGTGAACCGTCATTGTTCTGTCCTATCATGTAGGTGGCATGATGAGTTTCCTATCCTAGCATAACTATAAACCATCTTCTCGACAAAGCTAAATAAATATATACTGTGTAAATATATACCTATATATATATATATATCTGCTAGTAGTACTAGTATCGATGAATTCAACAATGCACACATAAAATATAAATATGTACCTAACATGTAAGGATGCAGCATATTTAATTTTATAGTGTAATTAATTGTATTTAATTAAATTTTTGCATGCCAATTATGGCAAAACATGTCGGTTCCACATCATTGACCATCTTATGTACATGTTTGTTTCTAAGCAAAGAAATTTTCTATCTATCTATAACATACTAGCTGATACCCAGCGCATTGCTGCCGCAGAAGGAATAATTGTGGAAATATTGTTTTAAATTTGGAAGGGTTATATTGTTTAATTAGTAATCATAATACATTCATTGAAATTGAGTGATATATGACTTTCCAATAAATTTGTCGATACGATATACACAACACCTACTGTAATTTAATTGTACTATGCCTATAATCTTCGCACAAGTGCAAGCAATAAGTTGAAAAAGTTTTATCACAATCTGATGATGGGTATGACTGCATAAAATACGAACAAACAAACATTAATTATTTATATATTAAGATCAAATAAAATAATTTTTAAAGGGAAAGTTTGATATAGATTTCTTATGTTTACACAAACAATACACATTTAAATAAAACTAGTTTTAACGGTTAGTTATTATTTTATAATAACTTATTTAAATAATTTAATATATGCAATAAAATCCATAAAAACTAGTTTTATTTGAAGGGAATGTTTGAAATGTAAATCAATTATATGGCTACAATGTCATGATAATATGCTTAATACAGCTTCATAAAATTATAAACAAAATTAATATATAATATTACGGCACTTGCTAATCACCCAAAAATTTGATGAATAAAAATAGTTATTAGGTAGTCTGATAATTTTTAAAATAAAATAATTCTTTTAATAATATAATACTGTTAAGTTTTTAAATTTTTCATAGTTTTATTCTATAAATTGTCTACCTCTTAAAGAGTAGTAAAGTTGTCCCAACAAGAGAATGAACTTGGAAAACCTCAAATTCTCAAAGTAGGTGTAAGGGAATAATAATATGTTAATAACCTACTTTTCCTGACTTTACTTAAAATCAGTATGAGCTTTCGTATTTTTGGTAGAGTTTACATTATAAATGTGTTTCAATATTGATATCATGTACATATTATGTTATATAAATTCTCCAATTAAAAATATAATTCTTATCTAATAATATTGTTCCTTGTTTATATTTATCAGATATATATATATTTATCGGACCAATAAAAGTAATCTATTTGTTTGATTGTCAGACAAATAGATATTATCATAACTAATAATATAAAAAACTATTGCTTACTATTATAAGTAATTATATATAAATCTATGACAGCAATAACACTGTATGATAAATATTTTAACTTACAAACTTTAATAAAGTGAAGCAAGAGAGTCACAGGGTCCCAGGAGCCAACAATCTAACTAAATTTTCAATTTATCTTCAATGAGTTTGGACTATAAAAATTTACTCATTATTTATTCTAGTTCTTTTACATATAATATATGAAAAAGAACTAGAATAAATAATGAGCTACTTGCAACCTTATTTATGACTTGAGTAGCAAAGCAAAGACTTCAAAATTTGCTGTTTTCTCAGACTCAATAGACAAAAAGTGAATACTCGTAGACTTCTGTTAGGTTGACGTGATTTCTTATTATAACCGCCTTTTTATTATATATTGAGTGTGTAGTATTGATTGAATGTTTTTATTTAAATGTAAAGTTAACAAACAAGCTCCCAGTCCACCTGATAGTAAGTGAATACTGTAGCCCATATACACCAACATCTATTATCGATAAACAATCAAAATCTACATATATTATGCGTAAGACAATATTAACAACAGTAAATACTATTAAAATTTATGCAGAATTTATGACAGATTACCGTGTATGTGTCAATCTATCTAGGAAAAATCTACAGTACGGTTACAACTAGATGCAGCCTCTAGGTGCAGGCTAGCTGATTGCCGCTTAGTGCAATCTATTGCAGTTGGTTAAACTTAGGTGTATACAATTTATTCTAGCTAGGCTAGTGCAGCTAGTTTTTTTTAGGTAAAACTAGGTATAGTAAATTCTAAACAATAATTGAAATGTCTATGACTTTTACTAACTTTGTCAAAAATACAAAAGCACCTATCAATTTATATATCAGCAGCAGTAGGTTATTAACTATGACTTCTGTTAAATTTGTCGAAAATGCAAAATCACCTATCAAGTAATATCAGCTACAGTAGGTTAAAGTATGGCTGGAAGGGTCTTTTGAGCACCCCAAAACTAGACATTATAACATTAATGAATTTTTCCGACAAATTGAATACACCGCGGTCAAACCAACAGCATCTTATTGAACCTACTTACTACTTAGTCATTTAGATAAATTATCTTATATCATAAGAGGAAATTTAAAAGGCATACTAATAAATGGCAAATATAATTTTCAAGTGTTTAAATTAATACAAAAAATGTCAAGTCTAAAGTAAATACAACTCAAGGTCTAGTTAGCACTTGTTCATATTATGTGGTATATTTGAAACTTACTAATTTTATTTTATTTAGATAGTTGTCAGAATAACCACCTCATATGTTGGCAGACATAAATTCCATAGATGTGAAGTTATTTATATACTACAATTACAAATGCTCTAGATAAATTAAACTCCTTAGCTTAGGAGGGGCACGCATCACATACAATGGATCCTAAATGTGTAATATCCTGACAATGGATTTTATTTCTAAAAATTGTATTTTTTAAACTTTGTTTTATAAAAAGTTCCAAATATTATATTATATGTATGCAATGCAACTCAAGAATTTCTATCTCACAGACAAAAATATTTTTAAGGACTTGAAAATAAAATGAATTAAAATGCAAAAAAAGAAATCAAATCCCAAACTGGCAATTCTAATTTAGCAGAAAGAAGCTTATCCCATCTAAAAACTTCAAAGTTTAAAAGAACAAACACACAAATGGGATCAGTGTATAGTAAACAGTGAAGATTTATGTTTCAGCAAACAATTTCACTAAACACTAGCATGTAAGCTTCAATTATAGTAGTGAGTTAGTATAAAAAGTCACTTATCATTCAAAATTATTTAAAATGCTTGAGATTTTAGTAATGCAAACATATTAATGCTAATTTTTTTAATTTAATAACTTAGTTTATATAGGTCAGCTATTTAATACTGTAGTTACCATCAGTTGAACATTTTTCATCTAAAATATTTTATGTCATTGAACAGGACAGTAATGGCATCGTGCCAAATATTAAACTGAGACTTATTTTGAGCACTTGATATAAGTATGTAAATATTTTTATATCTATATTAAGATGCAAAAGGTTTAAAAACTTAATTCTTTATTAACAAAGGTTGGTACATGATGTAACAATTCGTAAGAAATTAATAGATGGAAGAGATCCTGAAAATGGACCATTTTTCACTAAGGTGAATTTAAACTGTAAATTTCAATTCGTGTAATTGTACACCAAGTAGTATCTCTGATGATATTCTGTTTATGTATGTATAAGAAAATATAAGCACTAATCTAGCCTTACAGAACCCACCTTGATTGCAAGTGTTTCAATAATTATCTCAAATTTGTGTGATGGTGTAAAGAATATCAGTAAATGAGTACCTTCTTCATCTGATATTATGGATTCATCGGGCGTGCCGGCGGATGGGCCTCTCACTATAGTTGTGGTCCTGTTGTTCTGTAACCTTGTGAAGAACTCGACAGCGTAGTTGATTACGTCCCCTGGTTGCTCCAGCAGATAACTTATGGTAAATTCCAGTAAGATCTCTCTAAGGTCATCTGGGACTTGAATTCGACCGCCTTGAGGCCTGCTCATTTCTAACGACGTCGCCTCGTTTTCTCGTTACTATCTCGCAAGGAGAACGTCAAAGCGACTCGTTAGATTACAATTTTAATATCATAGCCATTGAATTAGCTAAAGCGACACACCAACGAACAAATCCTACGCAGGGTAGTAGCACTACATACAAACGTTAGTAATAAATAAAACCACACTATTAAACCAAGACTTTCTCAAATAATGGTCTTTGCTACTAAAAATGAAATATAATGACACACTTTTCAGAAAAAAACCCTCGTCCTCCAGCCTGTCAATTATAAAAATCTCCTTTCACTGAAAAGTAAAAATGGCGAACTCTGGATTGCCCTACTTCTCATTCTCATCACTCAATCACTTCCATAGAGTAGAGTAAATCACTTCAATAGTTTAAACAGTGTTACCAACAAAAGTCTACGAAGCCAAAGAGTAGGTATAACAAGTACAAAGCTCACTACCCATAGATTATTATATATACAACGTGTCCTGAAACTCAACGTTAAGCGGGCACGGGCCGAGAGGGGGAGGGGGTCATACCAGCCCCGACAAAAATAAAAAAAAAAAACAATACCAGTTCGTTCAGTGACAAATTTATGAAAATGAGGAAAATCGACATCTTAGATCATTAGATCACAAAATTGGGATTACAAATGGGATCCAACTCGCTTATGTACCGTGTGTCTGTCAAGACTTAGTATTCGTACCTGCCTCACAATTAGTTTTTAAAGTTTGCGAAACGAATATTTGCTATGTAATACGAGGGGTGGCTGATAAGTCCGCGGCCTAAGGTACTTAATGAAAGAAAATATATGGTTTCTATTTTTTATTTTTCAATATAATCTCCCTCAAGTGAAATACATTTCTCACATCTCGCATACAATGCCTTTAACCCACCCAAAAAATATTCTGTATCTTTCTCTTCAAAATGACGATCAACCGCAGCTTTCATTTCGTTGTCATCTGCAAATATCCGGCCCCGTAAGTCCTTTTTCAAAGTGGAAAACAGGAAAAAATCGCTAGGTGCTAGGTCTGGGCTATACGGAGGGTGGTCAATCTCTGAGAACCCCGTGTCTTTCAGGGCTTGCCTCGCAACATATGCGGTGTGAACGGGCGCGTCAGAAAGAGCACTTTGCGCGTCAGTTTCCCACGTCTTTTCTGTATAATAGCCTCGCGAACCTGACTCGATAAATTAGCGTAATATTAGCCATTCATCGTAGTTCCCCGGGGTAGGTAGTCGATAAGCAAAATTCCCTCGCTATCCCAGAAAACAGTCGCCATTAGCTTGGACGCCGACTTTTCCAGCTTGAATTTCTTCGGCGGCCTTTCTCCTTTTTTTTATCAATTGCATGGACTCTTGTTTGGACTCCGGATCATATTGGCGAATACATGTTTCATTTACGGTGACTATCCGTTACGAAATGTCTTACTTATTATCGCCGACTAGCTCCAAAAAATCTTTGCAACTTGCGAGTCGACGTTGCTTGTTGAGCGGTGTGAGCATTTTCGGTACCCAGCGCGCACTAATTTTTCTCATATTCAAATGTTCATGTAAAATTTCTCCAACTCGTTCTTTGCTAATCTGTAGTTCTTCAGCAATCTGCCACAGTTTAATTCTTCGGTCGGCCAGAACGATTCTTTCGACTTTTCGGACGTTTTCTTTGGTCAGTACCGTGACAGGGCGGCCCGGGCGAGGATCGTCTTCACAGCTCTCTCGTCCTTGTTGAAATATGTGGGCCCATTTTTTCACCATCGTATATGAAAGCGCAGAATCCTGAAGAACCGATGACATCTTTTCAAACATGTCTTTCGGTGTACTTCCCTTTTTTTTTTTTTTTTTTTATAGGATAGGGTGACAAACGAGCACACAGTCCACCTGATGGTAAGTGGTTGCTGTGGCCATAGACATCTACATCTATCTTCAATAAAGAATCAAAATGCAGATGCGTTGTCACCCGTGAGGACTAAGATGGAATGCCTCTTTTCAGTAAAAGGGTCTCCGGTTCTCTGCACTCACCATACGAAACACAGCAGTGTTAAGCTGCTATTTTACGCTGGTATTCTGTGAGAGCGTGGTCCTTCCCGGTCGAGCCGACCCATTCGTACTACAACTATACTACTAATATAGCTGCAGCATGGCTCTACCACGTATAGAGTATTCCTTCTTTACGAGGAATTTTAATACGGCGCGGTGTTCAAAATTCCGAGAATTTCCAGATTCGGCCGACATGGTGATGTTTGTTGTTCAATAAATAATTGAACTATGAGTGCAAACTTAATTAGTGATTGCTTTTATAATACTACTGAGTGTTGCAACTAGTGACATGAGTAACAAGCTAATTACTCATCGTTAATTACCCTAGGCCGCGAACTTTTCAGCCGGCCTGGTATAATAATCATCATCACTTGATTTAGACAACAATTTACTTGATCGTTCGAATAATAATAAGTCTAGTCCTATTTTCTTTATATTTTTAGACTTATAGTAAAGTAATAAAAATAATTAACTAAACAAAAACGAGTATATTGACGTCGATTGTTGTTAACATTGCGAACGAAATCACTATAGATTAAAGACGTCATGTCCAAGTCATGTCTCGTAAAGTAACGTCACATATAATACTACTACAATAGGGATGTCATTTTTCTAGTTAATCAGAAGATACAGTGTATTCCATAGACTTAGGATATACTAGCGTATAGACCAACATAGTGTGCAAGGGAGAAAAAATTCCTTATGGCAAAAATGCGAGATAGAAAAGGATACCAAATCTCATGACTCTGTAACCGATTTTGAATGACAGGTCGGCACAATTCGGCACGCAAGAAATAGCTCCAGATATTTTGTAATTTTAAAGTATAAAAGTGGTTATTTTAGTAAGTAACTTTTTCAAAATGGTTAATTGTTCCGTGAGTGAGTGTGCTGTTAATAATAGAAATAATCCTGATAATTTCATATCACAGGTAAATTCTCAAGACATCGTCAATGTTATGACGCGTTTATTTTGGTTAAAATTTATGTAACATACTGTTTTAAATATAGAATATATTCAATTATTTTGTTAATTTTGATATTTTGCAAAGAAAAAAGTCACGTTGTTGATAATTTGCATGAATTTGGTAAATACATTTTTATACAAAATATTTTACATGTACGCTAGGGATTGACTCAACTATATCAAAATTAATGTCGATATTTATCTTGAATGTTTATAATGAATCGATAGACTTACCTACACAACAAGAAAATAAATCCTCGGTTTGCGTTCTAAAATGTAATTTTATTTTGCCGTTTTTCAAACAGATTCCCTCCGGATTCCATAATTAGAAAAAGTGGTTAAGGTTCATTGGACGGGTTGGTTGGAATGCAAAGAAGAACTCAACAATTTGCAGCAAACATTTTCTTGAGAAGTATAAAAGAAAAAGTAGAATAAAACAATTTTATTAAAAGTAAAATTTCTACATTATTTGTACCAGTAAGTAAAATATTGTTATAATAAGACTTCAAAATATAACTTTCAAAACTTTAGATAAATATAGAGACAGATTTTCATACATTATAAAACTGTAGTACATTAAAGACAAAAAATCTTGAGATTATCCTCTTTAAGCCGTTATGAACCCAACTAAGTATCTATTTATCAACCAAAATAAATGTATAACCTAAGCAACCAACCGCACAGCCTCACGGTCACACTAGTACAATATTCATAGCATCATGCTATTTTCCCCAAGGGGTTGAGCGGAGCTGGAACTTCGGATTATATTCCCAAATCATAACGATAAAACTTTTAGCGTAGTTAGGTATAGATATTTAGTAATGCTCCTCAAACGCTACTAGACGACCGCGCATGAGATGTGATAGTATAAATTCCATAGTATTTGATACTCACAACGGTCATTGCCGATTCATGCTTGATAGCGGACGACATTGTCGTGAGGGCTTAAATAGCGTGGTTTATCCCTACAGCGTTATTCGTAGAGAAGAGGAACTCGTAGTTAAGTAATAGCTGCGCAGATCAATAGATCTGCGAAATTAAGTTGCACTTGCACTTGACCATTTTCTTAACATACCGAGATTGAGAAAATAGAGTGCATCTGTATCCTCAGACACTTAGTGCACTTTACTGTGTTAAGATCATTATGTTTTTAAAATTCATGCAGCTAAAATGATAATAAGTTTATTATTACTTTATACTTTTCAGGACAGATGAAAGAATATAAACATGAAGCATAATGAAGCCTCATAAACATATTGGCCTTTAAACAGAGCAATCTTATTTAACTGATTCCTACAAGTTTCCTTCCTTAAATTATTAAGTTTACATTCATACTTAAGTCGAATGTTAAAATAAACTTCTATAATCTATTTAATTATTAATTATTAAATGTTTGTAATTTGTAATTATCACAAGTAATACTTATATGAAAAATAAAGCAGCCATTATGTTGTACTCCGTGTCCCCGTTTTGTTTCCCTATCAAAACATTTTATAAATATATAAAATATAAATAGGTATATACTTTGTTAAGTATCTACCTATTTATATTATCAATATGTTAAAAATAAATTCCGGAAACTGCCCACGGCAGTAAATATTTTCTCCAAAGATCATAGCTCGAAAATACAACATTCTGATCTGATTATTGGGGAGTTTTTTAGGTTTTTCGGTAAAGTCACCTGGGATTTTATACATTTGAATTAAAATCAACAAAAGCAGGTAGGTTCAGCTTATTCCAGGAACATGTTATATGAATATTTTTAATTATTTTAGAACTATCATGGTAAAATTCAGTTAATTTTGAAGTTATTCAACTTCATGCACTAAACAATTTTTATAATCTTTTACCGCTTCCTTAACAATCATTTTCGATAGTCCTTTTAAGTAAAATATACATCACTAGCTAACACACAATGACAAATCAAAATTGGTCACGCGTTTTCAGGCTGTCAGGTGGTCTATACGCTAGTATATTCTAAGTCTATGGTGTATTCATATTTGGCATAGTATAAAGAGACCAAAGATGACCACTTGACATTTCTATTTCCACGCAATATCTTTTAATAGATTTGTCTCTTTTTGCCTTCGATAGGCAGGTTAATTGGCTTTTATAGTACCCCTTTAGACCTTTGTCACTGCCCCTCGTCACCGATTTTGGTATTACATCTAGTAAAAACAAGATAAGCTGCCATCTATCGGAGGTATTTCTGGCCGCTATAATAGTTGCCCAGGGCGACATTTACTCGAAACGCAATGAGGAAATTAATTATCTTAAATTATCACCTCACGGCTAAATCGTGATCAAAACATATTATAATAATAAAAAGACTTGTAGTGCAGATTGCACTACTGTCTTTAAAAATATGCAAAAAATCATCAAATTTACCGATCAAATTGGTAGTTTACAGTAAAAATTAAATGTAATTGATATTGTTAGCAAATCAATTACATTTAATTTTTGAATATTACTGCACATTTTAATTTTATTGGAATTTCAAGGAAACAATTAAAATAAATTGAAATTACAAGGAATTAAAAACAACACCGATTAATGACAAAATAAAACAACAGAAATTGACATTATTATGTATAATTGGGAGAATTTTTAACATTTTTTTTATTAAGATATTTATAAAAAAAATTCAGGTCTTGTAAAATTTTTCTGAAATCAGCAATCTTCCTTGCTTGTCTTCTGCATTTGATTTTTTACATTTAGTCTTTAACATCTGAGCAATTTGAAGCCTGCATTGGTCCGATAGAAAGAAAAAAATAGGTATTACGTTATAGGTATTTGATTAGAGATTATTTTAGAGAAAAAAGGTATTACATAATATGACTCCGGTATGCTCTTTCATTGGCTTAAATATTGATTTTGTTTATTTAATCTTAATTTACCGTAATGTTAAGTGTGTATAATTTAGTATCGAACAAAATGTCGCTTGGTCATTAAAGAATGACAACTAATACTCATAAGGAGACAACAAATGGAGGGTAAAGCGCCCTCCATAACTCAGAATTCGAAACTAAAGCAGGGAATTCACTTGACGGACATGCCCGCGGGCATGTCTGTCCGGGCATGTCTGTCCGGGCATGTCTGTCCGGGCATGTCTGTCGCCGCAATACACTACACATACTCATCAGTTTGTTTTAGACCGGTTACGTGATTAGTGGTGCGTGCACATTAAGATGACAACGAAAACACGAAAAATTGCAATATTAGCTGGTGCTGTATTAATACTGTCCGATGAAATTTGGTGCAAAGTAACATTCACGTTCGGGCATGTCGCATCGTGAATGAATGTTATTTTACGATACGACAAAATTAGATCGCGCGGACGTTCAACAGGCAAGTCTGCCAGTCCGACTGTGACGGTCCTACACTATCAAACTTTGCACAGACCTATAGTAGCGAAGTCCGGCAGGCATGTCTACAGAGATACCCGCGGGCATGTCCGTCAAGTGAATTTCCCGTTTAAAATGGCGAACCGGCCGATGGGCGGGCATTATGTGACGTCATATTTCAGTATTGCAAGTTTTGTAAACTGACAAATAAGATTTTCTCTTTTTACACTAGCAGAATCACATACGTTAGAAAGAAATATTTATACTGTTTTTATTTCTGTATCGTATGATATTCCTATGCGTGTTGCCAGTGATGACCTATGGATCTGAGACGTGGTCCGTCACTGCTGGCCGTATGAGGAAGCTCAAAGTCGCTCAGCGATCTATGGAGAGGGCTATGCTCGGCGTTTATCTGCGCGATAGACTTAAAAACGAGGATATCCGCAGTAGAACCAGAGTAACCGACATAGCCCAAAGAATTAGTATGCTGAAGTGGCAATGGGCCGGCCATATAGCTCGAAGAACCGACAACCGATGGAGAAGAAAGGTTCTCGAGTGGCAGCCTCATACCGGCGGGTAAAGTATAGGTCCCCCCTCCCCCACTAGATAGAGTGACGACCTGGTAAGACATGCAGGAAGTCAATGGATGCAGGTGGCTCGGGACCGTGCTTTGTGGCATTCCTTGGGGGATGCCTATGTTCAGCAGTGGACTTGTGACGGGCTGTAATGATGATGATGATGATGATGATATTCCTATAATGTATATTTTATATAGATCATTATGACATGTCTTCTCTTATTCTTAGTTCATTGGTCCTAGCCTTATGTCTATGGTTTTTAATAGCCCTCAAATACAGATTTTGACAACTATTGACTTGGGTTGACGTTTCTACCCATCCACGTGACGCGGCAAGCGCCGACGCCATTGATAATGATTAATGTTTTTGGTGAATTTCGTCTTTCGTTGACTGACTGACTGTGATTCAAAGATTTTGAAATTGCTCAAGCTCTCTTCTCTATCTCTAATTTAGTTATGGTCTCTTGTCAAGGCTGCCCAAGGCAACTTCTGTCAGTCATCTTTGCACCACAAAGGAGAAAGCCGATCTTTCACGCTCTCTTTTTGCGTCCAACTCGACTCTCGATGACGGGAAAACATCCGCCGACCATCCCGCGGTGTGAATGCTCCATGAAGAACGTGCGGTTTACATTTACACAACGCTCGGTGCTCAAAGTACTCCTCTCCCTGGACGTCAACAAGCCGAGTGGCCCTGATGTAGTCCCTCCTATTGTGCTAAAGAGCTAAAGACGTGCGCTCCAGAGTTTGCACCGGTTCCAACGCGTCTTTTCCGGTACTCCTACTCCTACAGCTTTAGCGCAATCGATCCCTAAAAAAGACAATCGCTCAGACTCGTCTTTCTACAGACCTATCGCCATCTCCTCCTTGTTCTCCAAAATAATGGAATCCATTATAAGCTACCAGCTCATAACACCTTATTACCTTATGACTTACCTAATTATTTGTATGGTACGTTATTTAAAATTATAACTTGTGAATTTAGTAGAACATTTACTTCTAAAACTTTCTCTTTTAACAGTCGCAAATCATTTAATGAATGGGCGACAGTAGGAATTTATAAAAGTAGGCGAAAGTTATACGAGCTCTATAATACTAGTATTATATTTAGAGATTATGTAAAAACATATTCTAAAATATTTAAAAAAAGTGTGCTCCACAGCTAAGGCTTTACATTTAAGTAACAAAATTAAAACTGCATCTAACAAAATTGAAATGACCTGGAGAATAATAAATAGTGAAACGGGGAAGGTCAAACCGCGCAACTCGGATTTTCAATTGAATATTAACAATAATTTAACTCGATCTGATCAAAAAGTTGCTATGGCTTTTGAAAAATATTTTATTGACGTTCCTTTTTTGACAACAAAATCATTAAATTTTTCTCCTACTGTTGCCGAATCATTGCTTAAACAAAATGTAAAGGCTTGTTCAAATACTTTTAAATTCCATAGAGTATTGCCAAAAGATATCGTTAAATATTTTAAAACTATTGATGTTAAGAAAACGGCAGACTTATGGGGGATTTCCGTTAAAGTTATTTTATCTATAATAGATATAATAGCACCTTATCTAGCCACCATCTAGCCACTATATTTAATACAAGCGAATCTGGTGTGTTTCCTGATTTAATGAAATATAGCAAAGTCATACCTTTATTTTAATCTGGTAGTACATTAGACCCCGCCAATTTTAGACCGATTTCTGTACTGCCAACATTTAGTAAAATTTTTGAAAAAATAATTTTAGATCAGATCTTAAGTTTTTTTAATATTAATAAATTGCTACATAAAAATCAATTCGGTTTTACAAGGGGTCGCTCGACAACTGACGCTGGAGTTGAGCTTATTAAACATATTTTTTTGTGCATGGGAGAATTCAGAGGATGCTTTGGGTATATTTTGCGACCTTTCCAAGGCCTTCGACTGTGTTCACCATGAGGCATTAATCAGGAAGCTACAGTACTATGGTGTCAAGAACACAGCGCTTAAATTTATTATTTCATATTTAAATAATAGAATGCAGAAAGTTTTATCAATGGTAAAAGTTTTTCCGGGTCACCTGTACTAACGGTTGCCCATTCCTATTTCTAGTATATATTAATGATTTACCTTCCCTTGTAGAGGATAATCATGATATAGTATTATTTGCTGATGATACTTCCTTGATTTTTAAACTTAAACGTCAATCATTTAAATGTGACGAAGTGAATAATGCTATATTAAAATAAGTGCATTGGTTTAACGTTAATAATCTACATTTAAACGGAAATAAAACTAAATGTATTAAATTTACAACAACGAATGTTAAAAATCTGGGTACCAATGTGTTTTTAAATGGGGAAGAACTGAGCCCTGTTGAATCCACTGTTTTACTTGGCATCACTTTCGACGCAAAGCTTCAGTGGGGCCCCCATATAACCAAACTAGCAAGCAGACTAAGTTCTGCAGGCTATGCTGTAAAAAAGATTAGAGGTCTCACTAGTGTCGAGACAGCTAGATTAGTTTATTTCAGTTATTTCCATAGCATGTCTTATGGGATTTTTGCTATGGGGAAATGCGGCAGATTTAGAAACTATTTTTGTTTTACAGAAGAGGGCTATTAGAGCTATTTACAACCTAAAACCGAGAGTCTCTTAGAGATAACTTTAAAGAAATAAATATATTAAGTTTGGCCTCTCAGTATGTTTACGAAAATTTAATGTATGTTCACAAAAACAAAGGTAGTTTTAGTAAAAAAAAGTGATATACATTCTGTAAACACTAGGAACAAACACAAGCTAGTGATACCAGTTTCTCGACTCCACAGAGTCAGTAATTCATTCTTGGGGCAATGTATACGCTATTACAACAAGGTCCCGGAAAGTGTACAGGCTCTCTATTACCAAGTTTAAATGTTTTGTTAAGCTGAAACTGTATAAAAAGGGTTATTATAGTATAAATGAATACATGGTTGATAATAACCCCTGGGAATGAGGTGGTCGCTTCCAAGCAGTTTCTAAAATAAATTTTGTACTTAAATAGTTTGTACAACCATTAATATAAAATTTACTTTAAAAAAAGTCCCGCTGGGTTTCTTGCTGGTTCTTCCCAGGACAGAGGTTTTTCTTCAAACCAGTGGTAAAGTAAAAAATGACTTTCAATAAGAATTACACATGTAATCTATATTGAATAAAAAATTATTCTATTCTATTCTATTCTACTGTGCGATTTTCTATGAGTTTTCTTCCTCGCACGACTTCTTTGTGGAGTCATCTACCATCGGCGATTTTTCCGGACCGATACAACAATGGACCTTCAACAAGCTTACTCCTTTTTAAAAGGCCGGCAACGCAATTCCCCTGCTGTTACAGTTGTTCACGGGTGATTCTTAGTAAGTAAATCAGTGATAAATAACTTCTTAACAGTCCAAACTAGCGACATCAGTTGAACGGAACATTATTAGCCCTCATTAGTCGCGCATGGAACGTTTGAATCTTCGGGCTTTCGGGAGATCAACTTCAGATCAGTAGTACATAATATATTGTACTAATCTATGATCAGTACAATTTCAGCCGTGTAGGCGGCGTTAGAATCCCTCCCCTCTCTGCCCGTGGGTGTCGTACGAAACGATTAAGGAGAAAAGTAAAAAAGAATAAGCTTTGGCATCTAACAGACGGCGGAATAACCATCTCACTTCACTTGTCAGGTCAAAATATCCAGATCTTTGATGGCTGCAAGTGTCACAGGTGCGACGTGTCTGACACTGTGATCGCCAACCCGCTTACCCAGTCTGGTGATTAGAATGGCTCTCCAGCACCTTAAAAACGGCAGGCCCCAGGCGAGGATGGAATTACAGCGGAGCTTCTGAAAGCGGGTGGAAAACCGGTACTTGAGTCCTTCAGAGCTCTTTAATTCCGTCACATGGTGGCACTACACCGGAGGCGTGGAGCAGAAGTGCGGTGGTCTTGTTCTTCAAGAAAGGCGACAACGCTCTTGAAGAACTACAGACCGATTTCCTTCTGAGCCGCGTCTACGTACTGTTTTCGAGTCATTACGAATCGTCTCACACGCAGACTCGACGACTTCAGCCTCCCGAACAAGCCGGTTTCCGAAAAGCTTTGCACCATAGACCACATACATACCCTTCGGCAAATTGTACAGAAGTCCGAGGTACAATTTGCCACTATGTCTGGCGTATGTGGACTATGAGAAAGCTGATTCCGTCGAAATTTGGCGGTGCTGCGGTCCTTCAGCGGTGCCAAGTTGACTGTCGGTATATCGAGTGCTGAAGTGCTTGTACAGTAGGGCTACGATGGCTATCCGAGTACAGAACCAGGTACAAAACCTATCTAACTGCAGAGGTGTAAGACAGGGTGACGTTATATCCCCGAAACTCTTCACCGCTGCATTGGAAGACGTTTTCAAGCTTCTGGACTGGAAAGGATACGACATTAACATCAATGGCGAGTACATCACTCACCTTCGGTTTGCCGATGATATAGTCCTTATGGCAGAATCGCTGGAGGACTTAAGCACTATGCTCAATGACCTCAATAGTGCCTCCCAACGGATAGGTCTTAAGATGAACATGGACAAAACAAAGATCATGTTTAATGTCCATGTCACACCTATGCCGGTAGTTGTTGGGAGCACTAAGCTCGAAGTTGTTGACGAATATGTTTACCTGGAACAAATAGTCCGACTAGGTAAGTCCAACTTCGACCGAGAGGTCAATCGACGGATTCAACTCGGCTGGGCAGCGTTCGGAGAATACGGCATCTTCTCGTCAGGTATACCTCAAAACTTGAAAACGAGGCTGTACAACCAGTGCGTGTTGCCAGTAATGACCTACGGAACTGAGACGTGGTCCTTCACTGCTGGCCGGATGAGGAAGGTCAAGGTCGCTCAGCGAGCTATGGAGAGGCTATGCTCGAGTCTCACTGCGTGATAAACTTAGAAATGAGGATATCCGCAGTAGAACCAGAGTGACCGACATAGCCCAACAGATTAGTAAGCTGAAGTGGCAATGGGCCGGCCATATAGCTCGAAGAACCGACAACCGATGGGGAAAAAGGTTCTCGAGTGGCGGCCTCATACCGGCGGACGAAGTGTGGGGCGTCCCCACTAGATGGGTGACGACCTGGTAAGATATGCAGGAAGTCGATGGATGCGGGTGGCTCAGGACCGTGCTTTGTGGCATTCCTTGGGGAGCCTATGTTCAGCAGTGGACTTGTGAGGGCTGTAATGATGATGATGATGAAATAGATTATAGAAGTTTATTTTAACATTCGACTTAAGTATGAATGTAAACTTAATAATTTAAGGAAGGAAACTTGTAGGAATCAGTTAAATAAGATTGTTCTGTTTAAAGGCCAATATGTTTATAAGGCTTCATCATGCTTCATGTTTATATTCTTTCATCTGTCCCTGAAAAGTATAAAGTAATAATAAACTTATTATCATTTTAGCTGCATGAATTTTAAAAACATAATGATCTTAACACAGTAAAGTGCACTAAGTGTCTGAGGATACAGATGCACTCTCTATTCTCTCAATCTCGGTATGTTAAGAAAATGGTCACTCATTCATGGACTGACCGCAGCAAGTGCAACAATTTCGCAGATCTATTGATCTGCGCAGCTATTACTTAACCACGAGTTCCTCTTCTCCACGAATAACGCTGTAGGGGATAAACCACGCTATTTAAGCCCTCGCGACAATGTCGTCGGCCATCAAGCATGAATCGGGCATTGACCGTTGTGAGTATCAAATACTATGGAATTTATACTATCACGTCTCATACGCGGTCATCTAGTAGCGCTTGAGGAGCATTACTAAATATCTATACCTAACTACGCTAAAAGTTTTATCGTTATGATTTGGGAATATAATCCGAAGTTCCGAAGCTCCGCTCAACCCCTTGGGGAAAATAGCATGATGCTATGAATATTGTACTAGTGTGACCGTGAGGCTGTGCGGTTGGTTAAGCTAGGTTATACATTTATTTTGGTTGATAAATAGATACTTAGTTGTGTTCATAATGGCTTAAAGAGGATAATCTCAAGATTTTTTTGTCTTTAATGTACTACAGTTTTATAATGTATGAAAATCTGTCTCTATATTTATCTCAAGTTTTGAAAGTTATATTTTTGAAGTCTTATTATAACAATATTTTACTTACTGGTACAAATAATGTAGAAATGACTCCTTTTAATAAAATTGTTTTTATTCTACTTTTTCTTTTATACTTCTCAAGAAAATGTTTGCTGCAAATTATTGAGTTCTTCTTTGCATTCCAACCAACCCGTCCAATGAACCTTAACCACTTTTTCTAATTATAGAATCTGGAGGAATCTGTTTGAAAACGCAAAATAAAATTACATTTTAGAACGCAAACCGAGTTTATTTTCTTGTTGTGTAGGCAAGTCTATCGATTCATTATAAACATTCAAGATAAATATCGACATTAATTTTGATATAGTTGAGTCAATCCCTAGCGTACATGTAAAATATTTTGTATAAAATGTATTTACCAAATTCATGCAAATTATCAACAACGTGACTTTTTTCTTTGCAAAATATCAAAATTAACAAAATAATTGAATATATTCTATATTAAAACAGTATGTAACATAAATTTTAACCAAAAATAAACGCGTCATAACATTGACGATGTCTTTTGAATTTACCTGTGATATGTGAAATTATCAAGATTATTTCTATTATTAACAACACTCACTCACGGAACAATTAACCATTTTGGAAAAAAGTTACTTACTAAAATAACCACTATTATACTTTAAAAATTACAAAATATCTCGGAGCTATTTCTTGCGTGCCGAATTGTGCCGACCTGTCATTCAAAATCGGTTACAGAGTCATGAGATTTGGTATCCTTTTCTATCTTGCATTTTGCCATAAGGAATTTTTCTCCCTTGCACTATGTTGGTCTATACGCTAGTATATCCTAAGTCTATGATATTTGGCACAGTATAAAGAGACCAAAGATGACCACTTGACATTTCTATTTCCATGCAATATCTTTCAATAGATTTGTCTCTTTTGCCTTCGATAGGCAGGTGAATTGGCTTTTATAGTACCCCTTTAGACCTTTGTCACTGCCCTCGTCACCGATTTTGGTATTACATCTAGTAAAACAAAATAAGCTGCCATCTATCAGGTATTTCTGGCCGCTATAATAGTTGCCCAGGGCGACATTTACTCGAAACGCAATGAGGAAATTAATTATCTTAAATTATCACCTCACGGCTAAATCGTGATCAAAACATATTATAATAATAAAAGACTTGTAGTGCAGATTGCACTACTGTCTTTAAAATATGCAAAAATCATCAAATTTACCGATCAAATTGGTAGTTTACAGTAAAAATTAAATGTAATTGATATTGTTAGCAAATCAATTACATTTAATTTAATATACTACACATTTAATTTTATTGGAATTTCAAAACAATTAAAATAAACTGAAATTACAAGGAATTAAAACAACACCGATTAATGACAAAATAAAACAACAGAAATTGACATTATTATGTATAATTGGGAGAATTTTAACCTTTTTTATTAAGATATTTATAAAAAATTCAGGTCTTGTAAAATTTTCTGAAATCAGCAATCTTCCTTGCTTGTCTTCTGCATTTGATTTTTTACATTTAGTCTTTAACATCTGAGCAATTTGAAGCCTGCATTGGTCCGATAGAAAGAAAAAATAGGTATTACGTTATAGGTATTTGATTAGAGATTATTTTAGAAAAAGGTATTTTTTTTTTATATGATAGGGTGACAAACAGCACACAGTCCACCTGATGGTAAGTGGTTGCTGTGACATAGACATCTACATCTATCTTCAATAAAGAATCAAAATGCAGATGCGTTGTCACCCGTGAGGACTAAGATGGAATGCCTCTTTTCCAGTAAAAGGGTCTCGGTTCTCTCACCACGAAACACACAGTAGCATTAAGCTGCTTTTACGCTGGTATTCTGTGAGGCGTGTCCTTCCCAGTCGAGCCAACCCATTCGTACTACAGCTATACTACTAATATAGCTGCAGCATGGCTCTACCACGTAAAGTGAATTTCACGTTTTAAACGGAAATTCATACAGACATCTCGCAGGCATGTCTGTCCGGGCATGTCTGTCGCCGCAATACACTACACATACTCATCAGTTTGTTTTAGACCGGTTACGTGATTAGTGGTGCGTGCACATTAAGATGACAACGAAAACACGAAAAATTGCAATATTAGCTGGTGCTGTATTAATACTGTCCGATGAAATTTGGTGCAAAGTAACATTCACGTTCGGGCATGTCGCATCGTGAATGAATGTTATTTTACGATACGACAAAATGAGATCGCGCGGACGTTCAACAGGCAAGTCTGCCAGTCCGACTGTGACGGTCCTACACTATCAAACTTTGCACAGACCTATAGTAGCGAAGTCCGGCAGGCATGTCTACAGAGATACCCGCGGGCATGTCCGTCAAGTGAATTTCCCGTTTAAAATGGCGAACCGGCCGATGGGCGGGCATTATGTGACGTCATATTTCAGTATTGCAAGTTTTGTAAACTGACAAATAAGATTTTCTCTTTTTACACTAGCAGAATCACATACGTTAGAAAGAAATATTTATACTGTTTTTATTTCTGTATCGTATGATATTCTATGCGTGTTGCCAGTGATGACCTATGGATCTGAGACGTGGTCCGTCACTGCTGGCCGTATGAGGAAGCTCAAAGTCGCTCAGCGATCTATGGAGAGGGCTATGCTCGGCGTTTATCTGCGCGATAGACTTAAAAACGAGGATATCCGCAGTAGAACCAGAGTAACCGACATAGCCCAAAGAATTAGTATGCTGAAGTGGCAATGGGCCGGCCATATAGCTCGAAGAACCGACAACCGATGGAGAAGAAAGGTTCTCGAGTGGCAGCCTCATACCGGCGGGTAAAGTATAGGTCCCCCCTCCCCCACTAGATAGAGTGACGACCTGGTAAGACATGCAGGAAGTCAATGGATGCAGGTGGCTCGGGACCGTGCTTTGTGGCATTCCTTGGGGGATGCCTATGTTCAGCAGTGGACTTGTGACGGGCTGTAATGATGATGATGATGATGATGATATTCCTATAATGTATATTTTATATAGATCATTATGACATGTCTTCTCTTATTCTTAGTTCATTGGTCCTAGCCTTATGTCTATGGTTTTTAATAGCCCTCAAATACAGATTTTGACAACTATTGACTTGGGTTGACGTTTCTACCCATCCACGTGACGCGGCAAGCGCCGACGCCATTGATAATGATTAATGTTTTTGGTGAATTTCGTCTTTCGTTGACTGACTGACTGTGATTCAAAGATTTTGAAATTGCTCAAGCTCTCTTCTCTATCTCTAATTTAGTTATGGTCTCTTGTCAAGGCTGCCCAAGGCAACTTCTGTCAGTTTTCTTACGTGGTAGAGCCATGCTGCAGCTATATTAATAGTATAGTTTTAGCACGAATGGGTCGGCTCGACCGGGAAGGACCACGCTCTCACAGAATACCAGCAAAATAGCAGCAATGCTGCTGTGTTCGAATGGTGAGTGTAGAGAACCGGAGACCCTTTTACTGGAAAGAGGCATTCTATCTTAGTCCTCACGGCTGACAACGCATCTGCATTTAAATTCGAAAACAAAGATAGATGTAGATGTCTATGGGCCACAGCATCCACTTACCATCAGGTGGACTGTGTGCTCGTTTGTCCCCTATTCTATAAAAAAAAGTCATCTTTGCACCACAAGGAGAAAGCCGATCTTTCACGCTCTCTTTTTGCGTCCAACTCGACTCTCGATGACGGGAAAACATCCGCCGACCATCCCGCGGTGTGAATGCTCCATGAAGAACGTGCGGTTTACATTTACACAACGCTCGGTGCTCAAAGTACTCCTCTCCTGGACGTCAACAAGCCGAGTGGGCCTGATGTAGTCCCTCCTATTGTGCTAAAGAGCTAAAGACGTGCGCTCCAGAGTTTGCACCGGTTCCAACGCGTCTTTTCCGGTACTCCTACTCCTACAGCTTTAGCGCAATCGATCCCTAAAAAAGACAATCGCTCAGACTCGTCTTTCTACAGACCTATCGCCATCTCCTCCTTGTTCTCCAAAATAATGGAATCCATTATAAACTACCAGCTCATAACTCCTTATTACCTTATGACTTACCTAATTATTTGTATGGTACGTTATTTAAAATTATAACTTGAATTTAGTAGAACATTTACTTCTAAAACTTTCTTTTAACAGTCGCAAATCATTTAATGAATGGGCGACAGTAGGAATTATAAAAGTAGGCGAAAGTTATACAGGCTCTATAATGAAAGATCATATAATACTAGTATTATATTTAGAGATTATGTAAAACATATTCTAAAATATTAAAAAAAGTGTGCTCCACAGCTAAGGCTTTACATTTAAGTAACAAAATTAAAACTGCATCTAACAAAATTGAAATGACCTGGAGAATAATAAATAGTGAAACGGGGAAGGTCAAACCGCGCAACTCGGATTTTCAATTGAATATTAACAATAATTTAACTCGATCTGATCAAAAAGTTGCTATGGCTTTTGAAAAATATTTTATTGACGTTCCTTTTTTGACAACAAAATCATTAAATTTTTCTCCTACTGTTGCCGAATCATTGCTTAAACAAAATGTAAAGGCTTGTTCAAATACTTTTAAATTCCATAGAGTATTGCCAAAAGATATCGTTAAATATTTTAAAACTATTGATGTTAAGAAAACGGCAGACTTATGGGGATTTCCGTTAAAGTTATTTTATCTATAATAGATATAATAGCATATTTAGCCACCATCTAGCAACTATATTTAATACAAGCGTCGAATCTGGTGTGTTTCCTGATTTAATGAAACATAGCAAAGTCATACCTTTATTTTAATCTGGTAGTACATTAGACCCCGCCAATTTTAGACCGATTTCTGTACTGCCAACATTTAGTAAAATTTTGAAAAAATAATTTTAGATCAGATCTTAAGTTTTTAATATTAATAAATTGCTACATAAAAATCAATTCGGTTTTACAAGGGGTCGCTCGACAACTGACGCTGGAGTTGAGCTTATTAAACATATTTTTTTGTGCATGGGAGAATTCAGAGGATGCTTTGGGTATATTTTGCGACCTTTCCAAGGCCTTCGACTGTGTTCACCATGAGGCATTAATCAGGAAGCTACAGTACTATGGTGTCAAGAACACAGCGCTTAAATTTATTATTTCATATTTAAATAATAGAATGCAGAAAGTTTTATCAATGGTAAAAGTTTTTCCGGGTCACCTGTACTAACGGTTGCCCATTCCTATTTCTAGTATATATTAATGATTTACCTTCCCTTGTAGAGGATAATCATGATATAGTATTATTTGCTGATGATACTTCCTTGATTTTTAAACTTAAACGTCAATCATTTAAATGTGACGAAGTGAATAATGCTATATTAAAATAAGTGCATTGGTTTAACGTTAATAATCTACATTTAAACGGAAATAAAACTAAATGTATTAAATTTACAACAACGAATGTTAAAAATCTGGGTACCAATGTGTTTTTAAATGGGGAAGAACTGAGCCCTGTTGAATCCACTGTTTTACTTGGCATCACTTTCGACGCAAAGCTTCAGTGGGGCCCCATATAACAAACTAAAGCAGACTAAGTTCTGCAGGCTATGCTGTAAAAGATTAGAGGTCTCACTAGTGTCGAGACAGCTAGATTAGTTTATTTCAGTTATTTCCATAGCATGTCTTATGGGATTTTGCTATGGGAAATGCGGCAGATTTAGAAACTATTTTTGTTTTAAGAAGGGCTATTAGAGCTATTTACAACTAAAACCGAGTCTCTTAGAGATAACTTTAAAGAAATAAATATATTAAGTTTGGCCTCTCAGTATGTTTGCGAAAATTTAATGTATGTTCACAAAAACAAAGGTAGTTTTAGTAAAAAAAGTGATATACATTCTGTAAACACTAAGAACAAACACAAGCTAGTGATACCAGTTTCTCGACTCCACAGAGTCAGTAATTCATTCTTGGGGCAATGTATACGCTATTACAACAAGGTCCCGGAAAGTGTAATCTCTCTATTACCAAGTTTAAATGTTTTGTTAAGCTGAAACTGTATAAAAAGGGTTATTATAGTATAAATGAATACATGGTTGATAATAACCCCTGGGAATGAGGTGGTCGCTTCCAAGCAGTTTCTAAAATAAATTTTGTACTTAAATAGTTTGTACAACCATTAATATAAAATTTAGTTTAAAAAAAAAAGTCCTGCTGGGTTTCTTGCTGGTTCTTCCCAGGACAGAGTTTTCTTCAAACCAGTGGTAAAGTAAAAATGACTTTCAATAAGAATTACACATAAGCTATATTGAATAAAAATTATTCTATTCTATTCTATTCTACTGTGCGATTTTCTGAGTTTTCTTCCTCACGACTTCTTTGTGAGTCATCTACCATCGGCGATTTTTCCGGACCGATACAACAATGGACCTTCAAGGAACAAGCTTACTCCTTTTTAAAAGGCCGGCAACGCAATTCCCCTGCTGTTACAGTTGTTCACGGGTGATTCTTAGTAAGTAAATCAGTGATAAATAACTTCTTAACAGTCCAAACTAGCGACATCAGTTGAACGGAACATTATTAGCCCTCATTAGTCGCGCATGGAACGTTTGAATCTTCGGGCTTTCGGGAGATCAACTTCAGATCAGTAGTACATAATATATTGTACTAATCTATGATCAGTACAATTTCAGCCGTATAGTAGCGGCGTTAGAATCCTGTTACCCCCTCTCTGCCCGTGGGTGTCGTACGAGACGATTAAGGGAGAAAAGTAAAAAAAAAAGAATAAGCTTTGGCATCTAACAGACGGCGGAATAACCATCTCACTTCACTTGTCAGGTCAAAATATCCAGATCTTTGATGGGCTGCAAGTGTCACAGGTGCGACGTGTCTGACACTGTGATCGCCAACCCGCTTACCCAGTCTGGTGATTAACGGCAAGACTTCCCAATGGTAAGCACAAAACACACGGCCTCCAGTTTCCGGCCGTCCCTATGTACCTGACCGTGTTGGCGGTCATGACAACAGTGAGACAGATGGCAAGAGTGCTAAGAATCCCCGGGGGAAAGTGCAGAATACCACTATAAACTGGACTTGGCGAATTAGAAGTAGAGTTGAAAAATGTAAGATGGCACGTTCGGGGGTTAAGTGAAATTCGAAGAGAGGAAGATGACACACTAACCCTTTAATCAGGCCACCTACACTACTAACACGAGGGACATGATCTTTCCCAGGTGGTTTGGGCTTTCGCGTTAATGGAGTCCTTTGTTGCAACATTTTGGAAATTACCAGTGTAAAAGTAACTGAAAATTATACTATAAAGATCGTACTAGTTTACGAACCAACTACGACACACTCGGACGATGAAGTTGAATCTATGTATGAAGACATAGCGAAGGCTTGGCTTGGCACTGGAAGATGTTTTTAAGACGTTAAACGGGAATGGACGCGACATCATACATAAATGGCAGATACATTTCACATTTACGCTTTGATGATATCGTCGTCATGGCAAAATCGCCGCAAAAACGTGGTATACGTGGTAGCCACGATCTGCAGCTATATTACTGGCATAGTTGTAGCACGAATTGGTCGGCTCAGCCAGGGAAGGACCACGCTCTCACAGAATACCAGCGTGAAATAGCAGCGTAACGCTGCTGTGTTTCGTATGGTGAGTGTAGAGATCCGGAGACCCTTTTTACTGGAAACGAGGCATTCCATCTTAGTCCTCACGGGTGACAACGCATCTGCATTTTGATTTGTAATCGAGGATAGATGTAGATGTCTATGGGCCACAGCAACCACTTACCATCAGGTGGACTGTGTGCTCGTTTGTCACCCTTATCCTATATAAAAAAAGGAACTATAAGACATGCTGAACAGCCTAAATGAATCCTCCTAACGTGTTGGTCTGTGTATGAATTCCAATAAGACGAAAGTCATGGTTATGTCACACCAGATTCCGTTATCGTTGATGGTGAGATTTTTGAATTTCTATATCTACTTCGGCCCGACTGTTGGGCTTCGCAGCATTCGGGAAGTTTCATCAGGTCTTCTCGTCGCATATACAGCACAGCTTGAAGAAGTAAGTCTTCGACCAGTGCGTCCTGCCTGTACTCACATATGGTGCCAAAACGTGGACACTACCGGTACGCAGAGGCAGATTAAATGTCAACAGCGTCCTAGGCTAGCACCTCATGGACGCCCCTCTGGAGGCCATGTACTATAAATTATAATTTATTTTTATTTTTTATAGGATAAGAGTGACAAACATGCACACAGTCCACCTGATAGTAAGTGGTTGCTGTGGCCCATAGACATCGATTCTCCATCTACGTCTATCCTCGATAGAGGTGGAATGCGTCGTTTCTAGCAAAGGACTTGAAAACGAAATGAATTTCGTTTCGTTACCCTAAATGTTATCTCATAACGTTCCAAAGTTTGTAACGATACTAAAACCTAAAATTATCAATAACGTTAAAGAATATCATTTTCGTAGAACAATATTTTTCGTTGCGTTATAGGTAACGGCAACGTTATGCCTATATCCGCTTAGAATATCGTTACAGCTGAAACGTTAGAGATTCACTTGTACACTGCACTACCGCTCCGTTATTGCACCCCGTACAAGCCACCGCCGCCGTATTCAAGCATTACCATTAAGTTCGTTAGAGAGAGTGCGTGCATCGCATATTATATAAAATATGTAAAGTATGTGTCACAATCTTTGACAGATTAATAACGATATATTTTTAATATTGTTATTAAATAGTTGTAGATTTAGTTCCGCTTGTTAGTATCGTTATTAGCCAAAAGAATTAATTTGTTACAGTCCTAGTAGAACGGTACGAATTATCGTTACTGGAACTACGCGTAACGTTATTTTGAGTAACGTTTCAAGTCCCTGGTTTCTAGTAAATAGGGTCTCCGGTTCTCTACACTCACCATACGAAACACAGCAGCGTTAAGCTGTTATTCTGTGAGAGTGATTTATAATATAAACTATATTATAGTTTATATTACAAATCACAGTTAAAATAATTAGGACATGTGTACCGTTAACAGGTGGGCGAGAGTGAAAACTGTGATGAGAGGTTATCAAAAAGACGATTTTTTTTTTAGTTTAAATACTTCGGCGCGCGCCCCTTTTTAACCTTGCGCCCCTAGACACGTGCTTTGTTTGCCTTAAGGATAATCCGCCACTTATGGTACGACTACTTCACAAACTCAAAGTCGCCCAGCGTGCGATTGAAAAGCTATGCTCGGAGTTTCTCTGGTGGATATTTGTAACGAAGAAATCGCCGGAGAACCAAGGTCACCGACACAGCCTTTCGTATTTATGCCAATGTGCTGGATACATCTGTCGCAGAAGCGGTAACCACTGCAGTAGACGTATCATAGAGCAGAGACCACGTTTAGGTAAACGCAGTGTGGGAGGCCTCCTGGCTAGATAGAGTGACGATCTGCGCAAGGTGGCTGGCAGCAACTGAATGAGTTTAGCCGAAGATCGGGCTAAGTGGCGCGCCATAGGAGTACCCTATGTCCAGCAGTGGACTGCCGAAGGCTAATGATGATCATGATGATGACGAGTACAATACCTATGGATTATGGTCGCAGTATGAGTATGTGCTCTTCTTCTTAAATTGCGCCAATAGACACTCCGAAAAAACTCAAACGCAGTAGTGCATCCATTATTTTATAAAGTGCAAGACTACGTGAATTTCTTTGGTCCAGTTTTCGATTATATAATTCACGAGCATAGGTTCTACCTTCTTTTCCTTTCTGTTTGTATCAATGATTAAATCAGTAGGTATATTTATAACATGTAGTCTGCGAAAAATGAGCCGATTAGCTGCTTTATTAGCGTTCGCCAACCAAATGGTTTGATACAAATGAAGACAATGTATTGCCAGGCCTTTCTCACTCAGCGCTTTAGGCATAAAAATATACCTACGCTGCGCGGCCGCCTACATGAGGCTAATTCCGTGAGGTTGTCTCGCGCGCGCTCGAATTGACGCGCGCCTTACGTTAACAAAAAAGTATTTTTCTCTTATAAGTTATTTAGGCACTTTTGATATTTATTTTTGAGTTTTTATTCAAGTATGGCCTCTCAAAAAGCCAAAAGGTACTGCATAGCATGCGAGTGCTTAAATAACAATAGGACTGTCGACTTTTCATTCTTTATCGTTCCTAAGGATACCGAAAGGTAAGATATTATTATTTGATTAGCGACTCGACCACAGCTTCGCAGTTTTTGATTTTTTCACGTATAATGCCAATGACCTTAAAGAATAATAGGGTATTACACCCATTTTCAAAAAGTGTTTTAAATGAATCCTAGAGTGATAATGAACCACTATAATTTTTATATAAATTTTTTAAAACCGAATAGTGCCATAAAATTACTTTTAATATATAGTTTTAAATTTTCGCGTGAAAACGATAGCCGCCATGCTGTTCAACTCGTGACGTCACTGTCCTAGAATTTTGCCTATTTTGCAAAGGAATAAGATACTTTTGGATGTTTAATAATGAGCTATCATCTATATCATTGTTGTGTTGTGCCTGAATGCAAAAATAAGAGCATATGAACGCCGGGGATTTTATGGATTCAAGTGCCAACTGATTTAAATATGAGAAATACTTGGTTAAAACTGGCAAGAAGAGACCCGAAGACATTATCTACAAAATCTAAACTATACTTCTGTGAAGATCACTTTGATGTAAGTATGACTTATATTTAACTATCCTTTATACAAAACAAAACATCATGACATGATAGGTGCATGACCTATTGCAAGTGAAATTTTGTAATAGATTAGGTTAATCGCTCGTCTGTCCCGCCCTTTGTGGGCCATTTTGACAGTCCTTGCAAGTGCAGTGCAGTGTTTTACTTAATTAGTGTTTTTCTAGTCCACAGAAACTGTTTGTTATATAAATAATGACATGGTTTGTACAAAAAATATAACAAAAAGTTTTTCTCACCTAAGCTTATATTATAATATCTATAACATTAGTGCTAAAAGCGAAGTAATAAACTTGCTTTGATTTCAAATGTCATAAAGATTATTGCATGTTTTAGCTGGAAAATTACACACAATATAAGATTATGGGTTCTGTTAAATGAATTCGAATTAATAGAATAAAGATTAGTACTTTCTGCTTTTACGAATCCGTCTTCCATGATGCCTTTTCAATAAAATTCGGAATAAAACTCAACAATCGTAATGATAACTTGAAAAATTTCGAAATAACACAGCACATTAGCTAGTTCTCTTCACCAGTGACGTCACGACGGTATCTAATATGGCGGACAGCGTTTTGCAGATTTGAGGCACATATAAAAAATATTCTTAAAATTGAAATATAAAATTTATAATGAATTTTTATAAATAGAAATCAATATTTCTCGTTTACTTTTTACAAAATCTATCATAAATATATATTTTTTGATTTTTTTTACATGGTGTAAAATACCCTATTGTTCTGGGTCTGGATGTTTGTCCTTGTGAAATCTATGTATGTAAACTGCCCCCGAGATACAGCAGAAAATCCTAGTGTGGAGGTAACGTTTTCTTTTAAAAACAGAGGAAGAGAGACAAGTAATTAAAAGAAAATTTTGTACAACCGACTTCAATATTACGCATTATTAAGGATAACTCCAAAACTACTGGTCAGATCTTGATCAAATTTATATGGGATATATAAATTATAAGCACCAGTTTACAAATAAAAAAGAATCATCAAAATCGGTTCATCTACAAAAAAGTTCTGAGGTAACACATAAAAAAATACAGTCGAATTGAGTACCTCCTCCTTTTTTTTGAAGTAGGTTAAAAATGGTAATTAGGTAAATTATCTGAGTTTCAAAGACGCTCACGTTGTTATAATCTTATTTTTTCTCGATGTTGGATACTTATTAACCTTCCTCACATTGAACAATAATTTTCTTATAATCAGCAAATTACTAATACTTTGCATAACACCTCGGTGTATTCTACTACCAACTAATATCAAAGGATTCAATTTGTTTTCTCACAACACCTAACCCTACAGTAGAAGCGGCCTTAACAAAGGCGCGTAACGGGCTAAGTGATACAGACTCTCGCATGCGGACGTAAGGTGCATTTTGATTTAATACGCGCGCCGCATTAATTTTTTTTCGAGGGTTTAAACGGTAGGCTATTTTAACTAAGGTCGTATCCGAGGCGTGCAAAGTATTATGAACATTAGCGACGTTGTAACTAGGTTTAAACTTGCAAGTTTGTTATCAGAGAGTGATCCTTCTGTTCTTGTACTATTATTTATCCTGTGCTATTGCACACAACAGCCGGATCCGCCGAGAGAAATAAATTTGCTATTATTCTTTTGTAGCCAAAGAATGGGTCAAGCTGCCCTCAGAAGTGATATCAGCACAAACCATAAAGCAATTTCAGAACAGATTGGATAAACAACTACAGATTTTAAACTAGGATACAGCCAGCCAGCAGTTAAAACAACTGATATAAAATCAGTTGTTTTAACTGCTGGCCTGTTAAATAATAATAATAATAATACCGCTCGCATCGCCCGCCGTTTCCCCCCGTCCCCTGCTGAGGGCTTTCATCTGGTTGGGTATATATTGATTTGTTTATTTATTAACTTTACTATATTTTTATGTAAGGTATTATATTAATCTATTTTATTATATCTCATTTATCATTTTTATATATATTTATACATCCCAATCAGATGAGATTAGTATTTAAATACCCCAATAATAATAATAATATTTTTCGAGCAAAGACTTAAATAATGACTATGTTATTATTTTTTTAACTTTGCATTTTATCCATCAAACTTAAAACATAAAATTTTGAACCTTACGTCTATATTTGATTACTTTAATTTCAACATTTTACAACAATGTCAATCATCAACGTGAAACATTATTGATCGTTAAGACAAAAAGACGAATTTTAATAATCAAATTTCAACTGCTTAAAATAAAATTTATTATATTTTTTTATATTACATGTTTGCGTCAGACATCTTATCTAAAATCTTTTTTCTTACATATGCATATCTGGTGAAAATATTTTTCACAGGAAATACTAAAATATTATCTGGTGATTCATAACAGTTGAATTCGGTTAATTCTTGAGGTGGCAAGTTAGCTGAGAATAAATCTTGTTCTATTGTTTCAATACAATTCAGTTTTATGCATTCAAATTTTGCTAGGCACACGCAAATGTCTTGAACAGCTCTATAAGACAGCACTTCGCAGTTGTCTGATAATAAAGCGATGGAGCTACCGGGACATTCAAACACTTTATTTACAATCATGCCCGCCCATTTAAAAAATACATCGAATCTTACATCAAATTCTAAGGTTAACCAAGGCACTGGTATGAAATTCTTGTCTTCCACATTTAGGGACCAGGATCTGAAGAATTCTGTGAGAATAATACGATTTTCGTAATACCCAACCCGTTTGATAATTTTTCTTAATTCTAATTCTGACAATCTTTCGAACAACAATTTTGGTTCCCAGGAGAAGTGTGCCTTAAACAAAAATTTTAACAATAAAACACACAAAAATCTTATCAAGCAAGCAAAGAGATTGAAAATTGAAAATTTTATTTATTTTTCTCACCACACGCGTAGCAAGTTATGAGATGAAATATAGGAATCAAACCTGCTACCCTTATAAATTCTAACAACGAGTTTTATGGTGGAGGTGTTCTTTATTACATAATAAGCACACTACATTGATATTTCCGGTGGATCTACTGTATTAACAATAAAAATCAAAGTTAAAGTTTAAATTTCCAAAACCGCGCCAAAAACGCTGATTCTGTAATGGCGCTGGTAATGTGACATGTGTGAAGTCACACACATGTAAACAAGTCAATAACCATAATAAAACAGTGCAGCTGAAGTGAATTTTCAAATTTTTCTTCAAATTTATTCGATACCACAATGTACTAATACGACTATAAGTAGTCCACAGAAACTGTTTGTTTCTGTTCCAACGAATCCCAAAAGACGAAAAATGTGGTTACAATTAGCTCGAAGAGACCCAAAGAGCATTTTGGCTCATACCAATGTTTTTATGTGTAAAGATCACTTTAATGTAAGTAATATTTAACTTTATACATACTAGATAGTAGCTAAATATCTTTAATACCTAACCTCTTAATATGGCTTAATCTTACAGCATAAGTTTGAAGGATCCTTTTTAACCAACCCTACAGGGAACCTGTAGGGTTCCCTGGAGGGTTTCAAATGTTTTCTGTTATGTTGTTTAGCTATCTTAATAGTTTTATTTATTTTTTAATTAATAAGAAATTTCTAAGTATATCAACATAACCTACAATGAGATTCTACAAAACTTCTGAATAATGATCAAACATAAAGGTTTGTAAATAAATAATTCCTACGCTGTACTTACACTGCTGTTTTCACATTCTTATGTTTCGCATCATAGTAATCAGCGTTATTCTTAAAGAAAGCTGCAACCATAAATCCGTTGATCTTCGGTAGGTTGCCGTTATCGGCTCGCACAAAATGTGACTCCATTTTGATATTCAAAACGAATATTTATGCCGTTAGTTATAAGATTTATCAAGAAACTGTTTCAGAAATAGCTCAAAGATTGAATATAGCACCCAAAAACATAGAACACGAACTACAATCAGTCAAGGCAGCTATTTTTACTCGTGTGTGACGTCACCAGAGTTGCAACCAATCACAGGGCGTTCCCGCCACAGATAAAATTTCAAAAATTATTATGTTTTATTTTCGTTTATTTTGCATAAAATATACATATTTTAGTTTAAAATAAAGTGAAGTATATTTTTTACGCTATTATCTGATAGGATGACCACAATTTGTAGTATATTTTTAAAGTTGTCAAATAGCCTATTATTAAGAGGTTGCATCGCGTGCATGGCATTTAAAGAAAAAGCTGGCCCATCCTTATACCTAACTTAAATGGCAGTATATTCAAAACATACAAAGTATCCTGACCAAATACTTCCTAATTAATATATTTTATAAAATATAATTTTTAAGACTTTTTATTTCATTTAACCCAATTTCATACTTGTATCATAATTTCACAGTAAAGTAAAATATTATTTTTAAGACTTTTATTTCATTTAACCCAATTTCATACTTGTATCATTTCACATAAAGTAAAATATAATTTTTAAGACTTTTTATTTCATTTAACCCAATTTCATACTTGTATCATAATTTCACAGTAAAATTTTTCATTACAGAAATGTTCTTAAGGCCTTTTAATACCTAGTCATTGAATGATTACACCAATATCAGTTTGAATATTACAAATTATTTATACCTTTAGTTCCTGTAGAGTGCAACCTTTTTCACCCTTTTCCTTTAAATGGGTGACTACTTCATCCTGGATAAGCTCCACATTCTCAGTCTCCTCAACTACTTTGCAACTGAAGAATAATAAAATTAATTACCTAATATAAAATTCACTAATTTAACAGTGATCATTTATTAAAAACTCAAAGTAAAATTATATGTTATATTACCTAGAGATGTTTTTTATACACTCATCCAAATCAATGTTCTCATACAATTCTGAGAACTTTTTAATATCAAGTTTACTTTTACAGCCTGTTAATCCAGATTTAAGGGAGTATTTATTTTCTATATCAATCACGTTAAGTTGTTCCTCTTGCATTATAGAGCCTGAATAACCAGATATCACTGGAGTTGTGATTGATATGATATCTATAATTTCACAAGTAAGCAGCTCACAAAATATGCAATTAATTTCTGGGGATCCTTTAACACCATTTACAGGAATTTCTATTTCTAAGCTCTCGCCTAAGCAGTCTCCAAATTCCGAATTGAGTCTACAATGCCAACGACGTTGGTAAAATGCCGATATTTTAAATGAACATTGGACAAGGTCCTCGTGTATTCTGTGCACATGAGTATTCAAAATTTTGTCTCTTGCGGCAATTGCACCACTTTTACGCAATTGCTCTAAAGCTGTCCGTAAAAGGGGTTCAGGATGATTTTTAAAAACGGAATAAATTTTTGAAGCTGTATCAGAGTTTAAAGCGTTATCGTAGGACAACATTGTGGTCATAATAATTCCTTCTTTTAACGAGGCAAGGATGGGTTCACACTCAACTGGTGTTCTGTACATGCTGTACGTTTTGTCCGATGATAAAGGAGTCACATTAAAATTTTTATACAAATCTTCAAGATCCGTTGCAATACACGGAACCCTCTGTGTAAATGTTTTACATCTGGATATAAGGCACATTGTCCACATCAATTCTAACATAGGCAATCTACATACCTTAAACAATCTTTTAATATTGGAAGAGTGACGTTGTCTTAGTCTTTTAAAGAGTCCTTCATACTTTTGAATTAAATTTCGACGCCGCCTTACTTCATTCAATATGCACTCCTTTTCGTGATTCAATGTTGAATTAGATTCTAAAGTTGCGGCTCTTATGTGGCAAACACTTGACGTCTTTTTATCATCGTGCATGTACAATATCTCCCTAGCCACCGTATTTCTAATTTTTACACCATCTGGATGGGATGTAGGATTCATTATATTGATGGCTGCTTTACACAGCATAATTATCCTATCCTCCCATATTGTCCACTTTATTGATGAGTCTGGGGCTTTCTTTCTTTTGCGTCGGTTAAATGATAGTTCATCTATCGCGGATTTGGATACTATTTTATTTACTTTTGGTTTCATTTTGGGTTTCTTCACTACTTCCACTTTCGTTTTAATTACCCGTTTTTTCCTTCTTATCATCGGTTGGTTAATCTTTGCGCTTCTTATGTAAAATGTGCGCCATAAACGAGGTATGTCCATAAAAAAGCTGGAGTCGAAAGCACAAGGCCCCAATCCATCCCCATATCTTTCCCCATTATCATATAATGACACTTCTTCTGCTTTTCTTATAGGAGGTTTAATTTTTTTTCGATCTCGCTTTATCACTATTTCCACATTTGTATTAGTACTAATTGTATAAACATCATTCCAATACTTTGTTACGTCCTCAAATGTTTCAAAAAAGTAGGACTTTTCTAGTAATTGTAAATCTATGTTTGGTTTGGGCCACACTCCTGTTGTGTCTAATATTTTGGCTTGACGATTCACATAAAATAAGTAACTCAAAAGATTGCCTTCATAATCAGAAGAAGGAATTGGAGCATTTTCAGAGACCAATTGAATGAGTCCCATCATGGCCAATGCTTTTAAATTAAACCTTATTGAATTTTGTAGGCTTTTTGATTGCAATAACCTTTCATATAACTCAACTGGCGCGGCGTTAAGTTTTACATCTAGCAAATTTTCATTTATTTTCATATGAGAAATATCAGATATGGCAACATTGCTAATGTTACCAACTGCAAATCCTATAGTCATTTCAGGTACAATAGAAAGGACAGTAGCAAAGCCTTCTGGTAAAACACTGTTTTCGCTTTTAACTTTGTTAAAACAAACTACGCTGATTATGAGTTCATGCAATTTCTGTATTTTCATATATCTTGGATAAGCAAACTGTGATAGAGGACGTGATACACTCTCCGTTAAGGCTCTTTTAACTTTTGTTTTTTTGCTAGCAAGAGCTTTCAAACTAATCTCTTTGTATTTAGCTTTAATAAATGGATCGTTACTTTTCATTAGTGGATCACAAACCAGAGTCGTGTACTTCTGAAGGAATCCAGGCCACTTTATTTTGTACATCTTTAATTGTCCATCCATAACTAGTTTTTGAACGAATAATTTCAACGCTTTTGTGTCCATAGGTGGTTCACCTGTTTCTTTAGAAACGTAAGTACTTAATGTTTGATATCCTGAAACAGCGCGTTTTTCTCGAATAACTTTTAAAAGCCCATTTGCAAATTTTAGCTGTCTCAATGTTGGGTTTTTCTTTGCATTAAGCAATGATTCAGTTGTAACATTTTCTAAGCCATCAATAACTTTAACTTCAGTAATTTCGTTATCCACATTATCAGTGACTTCAGTTTCAGTTTTATTTTTTTCTTCAATCTTCATTTTCTTTAAAGGCACCTCAGTTTGCTCTTCTATCTTTTCAACTTCAGTGGAATTCAAAAATTCTAACAACTTCTTTTTTTCTTCGGCATATTGGTTGTCTATTTCAGCTGTAGCAGCAACAGCAATGTATCTAAAATTGTAAGTAATCCTTATATATTTTCATATATTATAGTTAACGAAGATATACATAGTTGCTGATGATATGTTATAGTTAATGACCAAGTCGGTATTTACTACTACTACTTTTTACTAAAAAAAAAGGGTCAGTTAACACAGGGCATTCACAAATTAAGCAGACAAGAAACATAATAAGGCATAAATGTTTGCTCCACCAAAATGGATGACGATGACCGAAAAAGACCTTAAAGTAGGAGATTTACTTAGAAAAGAAGCATTAGACCATGACAATGAAGGATAAAAAATTAGGGCAAGGAAGCCCACCCAAAGTAAATGGTACTAGGTATGGAAGGAAGAAGAAGACACTATTTTGTATAGGTTTATTATTTGTTATGGTGACAAACTTGGAAAAATTATTGTGCTGTAAGGATTAAACTTACTAAACTGCACATTTTACTTTTAGTAACTAAAAGCCATTGGAAAAATCTGCAGACCCTCCTAGAGTCGATACTAAAAAAACCTCCATAACAAAGTAAATCTCCACAAGTGTGAGGCTGTGAGGTAGTGAGGGTCATCATCGTCATCATTACAAACCTTCACAAGTCCATTGCTGAACATAGGCTTCTCCCAAGGAATGCAATAAAACACGGTCCTGACCCACCTGCATCCATCGACTTCCTGTATGTCTTACCAGGTCGTAACTGTATCTAATGGGAGGCCGCCCTACACTTCACATATTGGTACGAGACTGCCACTTAAGAACCTTTCTTCTCCATCGGTTGTCGGTTCTTCGAGCTATATGGCCGGCCCAAATCTATCTCAGCTTACTAATCCGTTAGTAAGCTAGTAGTGTGGGTACATAGATATTATTATAGATATTCTACATAAAATATTGAATAAAATGAATTATGAACAAATAAATAAACAGAATTCATACCTTGCAGTTCTTTGTCTTCCTTTATCCTCTAAAAATTCTTTTACTATGTGTTTAGACTTTAGAGTCCTGCAAATTGTTCGGCTAGTGTAAAATTCTATACCTAGTATTTGAGCCAACTCAATTTGTGTCAGTCCCTTTAGACCCGCATCTAAGAATCTTTCATATGCCTGTCTTAGTAAACTAACTCCGACTTTGTACTGACACTCTAATGGAGTACCATATGTGTCATCATCAGAGTGAGCTGAATCTTCACTTGATATTTCTAAAGTAATATATCTTCTTTTAGCATATGCCTTTGGTCTTTTATTTTTGGAAATTTCTTCAGATTTAGGGTGCCTTTCTCGCTAAAAATATCAAATATTATTTATTTAAACATGATTATGAAAAAACCAGCCATCAAATAATTTTATTTATAAGTAAATTATTGTTGGTACTTACAAAATTAAATACATTAATAGTCTTTTGAAGTCTTTTGCTGTGCTGTTGGTTTAAATACCCAGATTTTATCAGCAATTCTACCTTTTCTGAGTAATCTGGTTTATTCTTTAAATATTCTATAAGATTGTGTAGTTTTCCAACTTTTGGTGATGACAGAAGAACCGGTTGATGAAATCTCTTCAATCTAAGTAATATACTTTTCATTCCCCTGCCAAGTACTATTTGAGTGTGACATTGTGTTCTGATTAAGCCTAAATCTTGTAAATGTTTTCTGTTGTAAAACAGATGTTTCGGGTCTTTCATTATTTTTGTCAAATTTGTATTACCCACTGTCATTTGTCCCTAAAATGAGGTCAGTTTAAGGCAGAGTTCAATTTATTTTTTATTTTTATAAAACCAAAATGACAAACGAACTTACAGTCCACCTGATGGTAAGTGTCTACTGCAGCCTATAGACACTTGCAACCGATTTCAAACAAAGAAGGATACAGATGCGTTGTCACCTCTGTGGACTAAGATGCAAGCCTCTCAGCTGTTATTATACTGGCTCCTGTATCTTTCCTGTGTCCCACTGTGAAAGATACAGGAGCCGGTATAATAACAACTTAAAATAATTAATTAAAAAAACTAATTAAAGGTACTAATTGAAAGAGTTATGAAAGACACTGATGGAAAATTTTGGGATGTGCAAGCGGGATTTAGAAAGGGAATGGGATGTACGGATCAGGTCTTTTCCATGCGGATGATCGCGGAGAAGTTTTGGCCAAAACAAAAGTTTTTGTGCGTTCGTGGACTTGGAAAGGCTTATGACAGAGTGGACAGGATGTGTTATGGCAAACACTGAACTCATTGGGTTGAGCGCTGGGTTGATACAGGCATTGAAGTCTCTGTATAGGATTCCAGTGCTTGTGTCAGGATCAACTCGGACTAGTTTGGCATTCATAAAGGGCTTCCGTGGCTGTTCAACCTATTGGACAGTTGTTTGGAAAATTGAAAGTTGAAGAATGTGGGTTAAGTGAGTTAACCGTCAAATGCCTTTTGTACGCCGATGATCAAGTCATACGCGTCGTCGGAATTGCAAATGATGGTTACATTAATGAACAGTTCATTAAAAGAAAGGGAATGAAAGTGAACGCAAGTAAGACGAAAGTTATGGTTTTGAAAGAAAGAAAGTAAAACGATATGTGAAATAAGAATAGAAGGGGAATTGGTCGAGCAAGTAGATGAGTTTGTGTATTTGGGATGTGTATTGCAGGGATGGTAGATATGATAAGGATATAGAACGACGAGTGAACGCAGAAATAAAGTAAATGGGGCTCTACACTCTGTTGTGGAAAGTCAGAATGTGTCCAAAAGGCACGTATGGCAATTCACAATGTTGTGTTAGTCCCTACTTTAATGTATAGTAGTAAAGTTGGGTGTAGCAGAAGAGTAGAATAAATGCTGTAGAAATGCGGTCATTAAGGAGTATGTTAGGGCTGAATCTGAATGACAGAGTGAGAAAGTGTGTGATAAGAGAAGAGTGTGGTTTGCAAGATGATGTTGTGACTAGGATTAAGAAAGGAATGCTTCGGTGGTTTGGTCATGTAGAAAGAATGAATGAGGAAAGAGTGACAAAGCACATTTATGTGGCAGAGTTGAACGGCAGAGTCGGGAAGGGACGTACTAGTCGAAAATTTATCGACCAAATTGGCGATATATTGAAAATGGGCCAAATTAAGAGTACCCTTAACCGACGAGCGTGTATGCGTAGGTATATGGATGTGGAGGAGGCGAGAGAGGTGTGTCAGGATCGTGCCAAATGGAAGTCCATAGTCTCTGCCTATCCCTCTGGGTAACAGGCGTGAGTGTTTATGTATTTTATGTGTAAAAAAATATCTCAAAAAAGGATAATAATTATTTACTCATTTATTATACAAACGTAAAAAACTACGTATACAACCTACTGATGTTTAAGTTTGACTCCAATTCGATCCATTCAATTTGCTTGCTGTCTCGCTCACGCGCCGCCCTGTTGCGCCACGCTAACCCCCGGGCTATTTTTTTAGCATTTTAGTTTAGTTTGTAATTTGCACTACGAAATGCCACACCGCGCGCGTTTGCAAATTAATCTAACAACTTTTCCTTTTTGTGTTCTGCTTTTCACGATGACTTATCAGTTCACTAACAGAGAATACGCGCACATGTTACACACGTATTTTTTGTCCGGAGAAAATGTGAGTGAAGCCTTGCGGATGTATCGCGAATTGTACCAAAACAATCGACAGCCGAGTCACTCCACGATGTCCAACATTTACCAACGCTTATTGGACAATCGCAATCTGTTAGGGTGGGGGCCTGGAGATCTATAACACAGGGATTACCCTAGTATGGACACCGGTCTCTCACAAAGGTCACAAATTGTCTACAACCGTATACGTCCTTACATATAAATTGGCGTTTTGTACGGGAGGAATATAGTAAATTTTTTTTGTAAAATATGTTTAATTAATCAAAGTATGCACCGTTGTTATCTCTGCACTTTTGCCATCTCATAGGTAGTTCATTGATCCCTTTACTAAAAAAAACATGAGGGCGAGAATCAATAAACTCTTTGAAGGCGGTTTGGACTGCCGCATCGGAGTTGAATTTTTTTCCTTGTAAGAAGTTGTCCAAATTCCGGAAAAAATGGTAATCTGTTGGAGCAAGGTCCGGGGAGTACGGTGGATGTTGCAGACATTCCAATTGTAGCTCATCTAACTCAGTGGTTGTTTGTTGTGCAGTGTGTGTCTTGCGTTGTCGTGAAGCAGCAGCGATTGACCAATCTCGGTTGTTTAGCAGCTAGTTCTTCCTTCATGGTTTGCAGTTGCTGACAATAGATATCTGCCGTAATCGTTTGGCCAGATTTTAGAAAGCTGTAGTGAACGACATCGGCGCTAGTCCACCAAAAACTCACAAGTAACTTTTTCTGAGTCAATTTTCGTTTAGGGTAGGATTTGGCTGGGTCTCCAGGGTTCAGCCATTGCGACGAGCGCTTCCGATTATCGTACAGTATCCACTTTTCATCACAAGTAATGATTCGATTTAAAATCCCTTCATTATTGTGTCGGTTGAGCAAAGTAACACAGCAGTCGACGCGTGTTTGCAAGTTCGATTCACTCAATTCATGAGGTACCCATCGTTCAAGTTTTTTTACTTTCCCGATTTGCTTCAAGTGGATTAATACAGTTTTTATCACTTACCCCGAAAGCCTACAGCTATCTCTAAAGTGCTTTGTGATGGATCCGCTTCCAAAATAGCCTTTAATTCTTCATTTTCCACTTTGGTCTCCGGCCGTCCACGGGGTTGGTTCTGAACGTCGAAATTTCCAGAACGAAAACGTTGAAACCAAAAACGTACCGTGCTTTCTTTTGCGACACCAGCGCCGTACTAATCATTAATCCTTCGAGCTGTTTCTGCAGCACTGGTGCCACGGTAGAACTCGTACTCGTAAATATACCGATATTTCACGTTTTCCATTGTGCGGTAATAAGCGACGCCAAAGAATAAAATAATGAGGAAAAAACAAATAAATGACTGTTTTCAAAACTCAAATGTACCAGCTAAATGAATTTATAAATTTCAATTTGGAATTCTTAACCAAAGAGGAGATATTTCAGATCAAAGTGGTCAGTACGACAAAACGCTAATTTCATATGTAAGGACCTAATATTTACCTAAGTAATAATGTGAAATTTTATACCTTTGTGAAGAGGAAATAAAAAATGATTTATTATTATTATTATTATTATTAATGGCTCTTTTTACGTGCCATCGCATGCGCAAGGACAAGGGGGAGCTGCATACTCCAAAAACTTCTACTTCTACTTTGGAGAAGATCCTCGGAGGAGCAAGCGTGACGCGGCACATTGCTTCGGTATAAGCCAGTCATGCGCTTGAAATTTGTGCGCTCAGCTGAGATGCACTCCTACCATTACAGATTGGACCATTTTTTATTGAAGGACGCCTCACAGGTGAATCGTATTTAAATCTGATGCGAACCATTGTAAATACGATGTTGGACGATATTCCATTAGCAACTATGGGGCAGCTATGGTTTCAGCAGCACGGCGCGCCACCGCACAATCATCGCGCAGTGCGAGAATATTTGACTGAGGAGTTTGGCACTCGATGGATTGGTTGCGGTGCCCCAGTTGCCTCGCCCCCGTGCTCGCCCGAACAAATGACTGCCGACCAATGGACTTCTTTTTGTGTAGCGAAATAAAAAGACTAGTGTATGTGAGTGAGCCTACCAATATGCAGGACCTAAAACAGCGCATAATAGACGCTTTTGATAAAGTGAAACGGCAAGGCGTTTTATTATCTCAATTTAAGGTGGACACTGAACAACTTTTAAAATACTTGTAGGTTAGTGGTAGTGTAAATAAGTGCGTACGTAGATGTAAGTACATACTGTAAATAATTTAATTGTTGTAAATAGCTGATTGCTACGTTTTAATACGCCAAAATTATTTTCTTTGTCTGCTCTGTAAGTTATTTAATTTTGTTATTTTCTTACTACTTATTTCATTGGAAAGTAATTTTGCCGGTCCTAAGCTCCTAAAAGTATGAAGACAAAGTTGAATTAATCACAAATAAAAATATTTTCAAGCCGAAACTTACGCCTTTTTCACGTACCTAGTTATACAGTCTGGAAGTAGCCGTAACATCATAACAACCTGTTGATCCCAAATTGTCCTGATTAAGCTTTCGGTATTAGGTTACTCGTAAACGATAATTGCAAGTAGCCATAATTTTACAATAACATGTTGATCACGAATTGCGCTTATTAAGTTTTTAATATTAGATTACTGAAAACATGTTATAAAGTATAACGTTACAGAAGACGCTGACTCCACTGTATAGTTGTTATTGCTGGTCAAACCAAGGCGTCATACTTTCAGTCAACAGACTTGTTTTGACCATGCTGTATAAGCCGCTGAATTTATAATAAGATTCATTATAGTTCTCATCGTAGTAATGTAATCACGTAGTTAAGGAAGTCAGTATTGCACTGAATTAGTTTTAACACATTATTGTAATGTAATAGTTAATAAAAGCCATCAAGACATATTTGTACTTTTTAAAAAGCTTCAGCACCGCTCCCGAAACTTAACTGGCGCAGCTGGTAGGATATCCGCGATTACAGCCGAGTTCAAGTACCTAAACTCAAATTGGTCTTGTCCACGGTTCCGGATATCCTCGAACTAAATAAATGTATTAAATCGGGCGCTGAAGAAATCCTGTCCAAAGAAGAGCAGCTCTACGGGTAGACGTGGGAGTGAGCGGACTGTAAGTAAACTTTTTTACTATCCTGTCTCATCCTAGTTATTTCCTGTGGTTGTTTCTTTTTGGCTCTTTATCGTAACTTTTAAACTAAAATCGTTAAAAGTTATTTGACTTCTGCACAAAACTTGGCAGTTAATTATTAAGTGAATATTATTATTAAGAAAAATAAAGTGAATTAAATGAAAATAAAGTTATTGTAATTTAAAAAGTGATTGAATTATTGAAATATTTTAATTAAGATAATATTTTATAAACGTTTATTAAATATTTTTCTATTAAAATGGAACAAGAAGGAGTATGTCCCTCTGTGCAAATCATTCCGAAAGATTTATTAAGCTTGACCCTTGATGTTTGTTGGTGATCAAAGCATTTTGAATTTATATATTAAGAAATGCGAATATATTGTAAGAAATTTTAATGGACCGAACAATCCTGTGCGAATACATATGTATTTCATTGCATAACAAGTAGATTGTGCGGTAAAGCTGCATCGCTTTTAAGTGAAAGAGATGATATTTCCACTTGGAAAAGTTTAAAAATTCTATTTATACAACATTTTGGTGATCCTAGATCAGAAGAATGCATTGCGATTGAATTAGAAAAATTTAAAAATTAAATCTGGTGAATCATATTTAGAATTTTGCAACAGAATTCAACATACACACACTTTCTCTAAGGTCAACTTACTTATTGATGAAGGTGTTAAAGCAGCAAAAATGATTATTTATAATAACATGTGTCTTAATGTGTTTTTGTATAATTTACCGGAAGACTTAATTCGAATTGTGCGTCTTAAAAATTGTATTACCTTAGAAAATGCCCTTAGTGTGGTATGGAAGAAGTTAATTTCCAGTTTCAATATAATGCTAAAAATAAAAATAAAGCTAATAATAAACCAACTTCGCAATCAACGCCGAATAATTCAGAAGGTTTTAGGTATCCATTCGCATTTAAATCTTACGCTTTTGCAAACAATTTTCATACTCCAGTCAATCATAACTTTAAATTCGGTATCCCATAAGGAGCACAAAATAATTTTAAACCTTTTAATAATATGAATCCCAGCTTCGGAAACATAAATCAAAATAATTTTATGCGACCAAATGGATTAAATCCACAAAACAATTTTAAATTCGGCATACCAAACCAACAAGCTTTTAAACCAAACATAAATCCTCAAAATAATTTTAAATTTGGAATACCTCAACAAGGTTCTAAGACCTCAGTTTCGACCAAATTTTAACGCGAACCAACAATTTAAATTCGGTATACCCCAACCGTAACGTAATCCACCTCAAATTCAAGATAGTGACGTTTCGATGCGAACTGCTAGACCTCCTAGACAAAACATGGTTAAACATAGCGATAGTAATTTATTATATGCATACGATAACGATGAAAATGAAATTTTACAAGATGGTTATTATCAATCCGACTACGAACCAAACTTTTTCTATAACGAAGACTATGATAACTCTGACGAATTATACACTGAAAACATACAACCTTTTGTTGAAAAATGCGGAAATAATAACGAATGCGATTTTTTTCCAAAGTAGCCTCGGAAGACAATCCCGAGAAATTATATAACAAAGCCCGCGTACACCTAGTCCCAAAGAAAATAAACGCTTCGGGTGAACAAAAGTTTAGGATGGTAATTGATCACCGACGTCTTAATGATATAACAACCGACGATAAATATCCCCTGTCGAACATTAATGATTTATTTGACAAATTAGGAAAGTCAACATACTTTAGTAGATCTTGCAAGTGGCTACCACCAAATTGAAGTAGATGAACAAGATCACAAAAAGCTTTTAATACTCCTTCAAGACACTTTGAGTTTACACGCATGCCGTTTGGACTCAAAACTGCACCCGCAACTTTCTAACGCGCAATGGACAACGTGTTGAGAGGCTTACGAGGGTCTTAATTTATCGATATGCTTACAAGAGCATATCGATAAATTAAGACGAATATTTGACCGACTTAGGCAAAGTAATTTCAAATTGACACTTGACAAGTGCGAATTCCTAAGAAAGGAAGTACTTTACTTAGGTCACAAAATTACAAAAAATGGCTTACAACAATTAGAGCAATAATTGACTTCCCACTTCCGAACTTCTACTGAAATTAAAAATTTCCTCAGACTTAGTAGGTTACTACCGTAAATTTATAAAAGATTTTTCAAAAATAACACAACCGTTTACATCATGTTTAAAAAAAAGAAATAAGATAGAAATAACCAAAACATATATAGATACATTCCAAAAATGCAAAGAGTTATTAGTTAATGCTCCTATACTTCAATTTCCCGATTTCTCTAAACACTTTGTGCTTGCCACAGATGCATCGAATTACGCTTTAGGTGCCGTTCTTTCACAAGGCTCTATAGGCAACGAAAAACCGATTGCTTATGCGAGTCGTACACTTAATGACGCGGAAACACGCTACAGTACAATAAAAAACACTTTCGTCCTTATTTATACGGACGTAAATTCACAATATTTACAGACCACCGACCATTAGCATGGCTAAATTCAATTAAAGAACCTAATAGTAAATTAACCAGATGAAAGTTAAGGCTATCCGAATTTGACTTTGATATAATTTACAAGAAAGGTAAACAAAACACTAACGCCGATGCTCTTTCACGTGTAAAATTAAACGTCCTTTCAAACAAAAAAGATGATGTATCAATGCAGGTTCACGTAGACGACACAATAGTTTTATCAGACTTTTCGGAAACATTAAGCATTCCCTCATCGGAGATTATGACCATGATTATATCCAGTCCGATCCCCGTCTTCTAGTAAAATTTCAGCCTCATCATTGTAGGAAACAATACACTCTGCAAAAGGCATTGATACGAGTGACATACCTATCTTAAATGAAGCCATAGACACAAAGCCCAACCAAGTACTAGTATTTTCCTGGAATAGAATTATCAGTTAAAGATATATCAAGGGATAAACAAAAAGTTTTTGAAATACATTTACTCCTCGACAACACGGATTTAGTTAAAAAGTTTCTGTTGGAATACATAAAACCTAAAATTAAATATTTCTTTTACTTTGAAAACCAAACACACCGACATCAGTTTACAGATGCAATTATTAAATTATTTAAAAAGGACACAGTAAAAATTTACGTGTGTACAAAAAGAGTTGTAAATGTCGATGATGAAGATGAACAACGATCGATCATTCTTACATATCATCGGGGAATACATCTAATCGCGGAATTAAAGAAACAATTATGAAATTAAAACGTACATACTTTTGGAAAAACATGGATCTGACAGTTGCTACAGTAATTAATTCTTGCGAAACTTGTAAAAAAATGAAATACGATCGTAAAACAATCAAACCAAAATTACAATTTACACAAACGCAAACCAAACCCTTTGCTGAAATATTTATAGATATATTTTATATTGAAAATAAATATTTCTTAACACGTTCGCGCGCGGTAACGGCTATGGCCGTTTTTTTTGTATTGCAAATATCGCCAGTACGGTTATTGCCGAACTTTCATTCTCCGTATTGCCAGTACGGTATAAGCAGCTAAACGACTGTGAGTTATATATACAACACATTTCCACTGGCACTCTGTGAGAGGAATATACGATTGTACTGTCAAAATGTAATGCACAAGAGCAAATTGTATTGTTGTTAGTCGGTTTAGACGTGTGTGCGCAATAGCCTACCTACGGCTGTTGCCGTTGTGTTTTATGCGTGTTACTCGACGGGAGTTAGCGCCGGGACGCCATCTTGTTAGAAATGTATTTCTTAGCGCTTCGCGATCGAAAGTGAGTATAAATACTATTTTTTTCTACTGTAGGATAAAATCTTATTGTAATATAATAATCGTTATACTATAAAAATAGCTTTGAGCTATATATTGACGTAATTTTGAACAAATTTTATCAATTGAATTTGTATACCTACAGTATTTATATTTTTTTAGATGGCACAAAAGCAGACAGATAGTGAGCGTATTAGGCAACTTTTAGAGGATGCATCTACTCCAGAGTTGACTCCAGAACGGGGGCCATACAGTGATGATGGCGAATATGGATCGGATCAAGAATTTCAACCTAATTATGATGATATGGAGTCTACAGAGACAAGAAAAATTGCAAGAAATATGATGAGAACAGAGTTCAGCGGATCTAGTAATACTCTAGCGTCAGATGATGAAGTAGAGGTAAGAATCCACTCAACTTTAACTGTCCCTGTGGAGCAGCCGTGCACTTCAGATCAAATTATAAACACAACTAACGACGATATAGGGATGATAATGCCAGGCAAACAGCCCATCTATACTAATGTGCCATGAACAATTGATGATGCATCTGATGTACACGAAATATCGTATGAAAATTCTCAAAATGACACTGACGAGGGTGGACGTTACCGCCGAGATCCCTCTTTTCATTTTGATTACGCATCTGAAGGACTCAAAGTCAAAGTAGAAATAATAAAGAATAAGTAAGAAATATAAAATAATTAAGAACTGGAGTAAGTTCCTACTAATTACTAGGCTGTAATTGATTTTATAATAAATATTTCTACGAATGCTGACTTTTATTTTTAAACTGCTATAGCTGTACTGTTATCATGCAATGCATATTCCATATATTACACGGCAGTACGGCCTTAGCTGTATTACGGTTGTAACCGTACTGCCTTCAGGAATACCTTTATTATGTGTTACGACAGTACGGTTATAACAGTGTCCCTAAAATGTATAGAAAATTTTAGTGATTTTTACGAAACTATCAGTCAAATTACCGGCCACGAACGTGTTAACTCTGGTAGACAGTGGCGAAGCTAGGGCTCCAAACTAAGGCAAGCCCAAGATATGGTTTTGTTGTTTTTAGCAGTTTTATAAAAATTTACCTTTTCTCTTTTTCGATTTTATGTTTTCCTCGCCGATTAGCACTTTAAACATACTTCAATTTATCACAAGGAACACTATTATCCTCCATTTTCACTAAAAATCTATAAAAAAGCATAAATTTTCAACTCGCAATATTTATTCGCTCAAGTAAACACACAGAGTAAACATTGAAATGTGAAGTGAACTTGCAAAGGTATCGCCCGCGCTTGACTAATGATTAACTTCACACTAAAAGCCGGGCTTTTCGCTACGTACAAATTGCTATATAAACAATCGTAGTTATATTTCATTATAGAACATTTTACCACAGGTTAGAAAGGGAGCGATTGTCTTCTCGAAAGCTCGGTAAAAGCCCACGCGTGCGAGAGAGACGACAAATTTTTATGACAACCTAATCGCGCAGTTTTGCCGCGTGTTGACGTTATAAGGCCTGTATATACAGTAATCTATGGCTGTGTAGAACAGGTCAGCGACAGCGACAGAGAAGCGCGCGGGAAATTTGAAATAGTTTGAAACAGTTTACGAGTTATTTTATTAGTTGATATTATTGATTGAGCAGTTTGATTGGGCAAGCCCGGCTTCTCGGCTTCTATGGAGGCTTCGCTACCGCTGGTAGATGCATTGAGCAAATTAGGTCAGGCTTTCGAATTATCAAATCGTTCTACTCCTGAAGTAGTTCGTGCTTTAATTAAATATTTCTCCTTCTACGGTGTCCCAAATAGGATAAGTGCGGACCCTGGTACTGAGTTTAATAACGCCTTACTAAAAGAAACTTTGCAATTTTATAAAATAGACTTACACATTGGTACCTCACATAATCCAAATTCAATGGGTTTAATATAACGTTTCCATTCTACAATTTTGGAAATCGTATCGCTAAGTACGAACAAAAGATAACACCTTTAGAAATTGTCTTCGGGCATACTGACTCAAATAGCACTTTCGGAGTAAATTTTAACAAACAATATACACAACAATTAGTTCATGATCATATGAAGCGAACGAAATATTTATACAATTATATAACAGATAAATTAATAGAAAACAAAGAAAAGGTAAAAGATAAACGCGGCGGCGAAACATCCTTCGATTTACAAGAAGGTGATACAATATTTATTAAAGGCGTTAATACGAGACGAAGTAAAGACAAACCACGATACCAAGAAGCGCACGTATCGGGTGAAGTCAATAGGAATACTTGTCCCGTCAAAATTAAAAACCGTGATACAGAGGTACCTATTAAGAATATTAAACGACCTTCACAGGTACCTCCTCGTGCATCTGACGTTGGTCATCACGACCCACGCCCTTCAACTTCAAAGGATAAATAAGAATCCTGGGATATTACTTTTAAAAGAAGGTCAAGCTAGCGTAAGTTATGATAAGAGGACTATTATTAAGGTTTTAGATTTAAGTGTAATGCATGAAGATTTAGATTTTAATATTAATAGATATGCGAACTTAACTAAGCACGTTAAAAATATTTCGGTAAAGAAACTCCAAACATTCAATTAATTGATATAAAACTCCAAACTGATTTCATAATGAATTCTAGCATTGAAAAAATTTCTGTAACCTTTAGTAAATTAGGAATTTTACACCAATCACTTGTAGAATCTGAGGAATTGTTAAAATTATGAAAACCAATACAGTTAACAAATAAACTTATATACCCTGTAAGCTATGATATACGAGGGTGATCCAAAAGTAATGATAATCGGTTACTTCAGGTCCGCATAAAAATCCAAAAAATATTTTTGCTTGCTTATACTCACTACGTCAGCCTAAAAAAATCATATAAATAGATCACGATTTCCGGAGATACATTCATTTGAATACGAACTGTCAAAGAGATAACATCAACATGGAGAAAACGAAATTAGAGCTGTCATCAAGTACCTCTGTTTGAAAAAATGTCTTCAAGACATACACAGTGATTTAGTGGAAACATTGGGGACTCTGCTCTCCATATTCTACAGTTGCACGCTGGGCCAAGGAGTTTAAACTGGGCAGAACATCCACTGAAGATGAACATCGCGAAGGACGCCCATCCACGTCCCTCACTGAAGACAACGTGAAAAAAGTCGAAGATGTTGTGTTGGCAGATCGAAGAGTGACCATCAGGCATGTAGCTGAGGTCACAGGGATCTCATATGGCAGCGTTCAAAGAATCCTTGCGAACGAGTTGCATATGAAAAAGGTCTCTGCGCGTTGGGTACCCAGAATGTTAACCGACGAGCAAAAAATCGAGTTGACATTTCGAGGTCAATCTCGAAAAGTTCCAAGCAGATCAAGAAAATTTTTGTTCCGTTTTGTGACTATGGACGAGACCTGGATCCACCATTTTGATCCTGAAACGAAACAACAATCGATGACTTGGAAGCGAGCCTCCTCACCGACGCCAAAGAAATTCAAAGTTTCAAGTTCGGCGGGAAAGGCTATGGCATCTGTTTTTGGGACGCTCAAGGCATAATTATGGTGGAATATTTGGAAAAGGAACCACTATTACGGGCTCTTACTACGCAGAACAAATAAGAAGATTACGGGAGGCCATTATGAAAAAGACGCGGCAAACTGCGAGCTGGAGTGTTGTTTCACCAAGACAACGCACCGGCTCACAAAGCCGCAGTTGCGATGGCTGCCATTCAAGAAACGGATTCGAACTGCTCGAACACCTCCTATTCGCCAGATCTAGCTCCTAGTGATTTCTACCTCTTCCTCGGCTCAAGGAACGCCACCGAGGCAAGAAATTCGAAGACGATAGCGAAGTAATGGCCGCTGTTTGCGTTTTGGGAGGGTCAAGACAAAGAATTTTTCAAAGGAATCCTGGGTTTAGAAAAAGATGGACTAAATGTATTGATTTGTTAGAGACTATGTAGAAAAGTAAATTATTATTTTAACTTTAATTACCGTGTTTTATTTTCATTATCATTACTTTTGATCACCCTCGTAATGTATAAAATTAAAGGTGTACTCAAAAGGAAGTCAAATAACATTCGTGTTAGATATACCTATAATAAATAGTGAAAATTATATTTACTATAGAGCTATCCCAATACCTGTTACCACTTCCTTTAATCAAACTGAAATCATTATTCCTAAATATCCCTACCTATTAGTAAAAGGTTCTGAAATCTTCTCGCTCACTCATCCTTGCAACCAACTCGATGAGGCTATGTTCCTGTGCTACGAAGATGAGTCACAACTTCAAATAGATGATGCCTGTATCAAGGCTTTGATGAGATTCTCAGATAGTACGAGCTCCTGCCATCCAGTACCAGTCAAAATTAGCTCAGTGAAAATTCAATCATTAGGAAAAGAAAGATAGATAATCTATAGCAAAGCTCAAAGGATATTTTCAAAAATATGTAATAACGAGGTAACAAATGAGAATATAAAAGGTACTTATTCTCTTATTTTGGATGATTACTGCGACGCGAAAATCAATGGAATCACTCTGAAATCAAGACAAACATTTACCAGCAACTTTAAATTCTCAAAACTACCATATATAAACCTTCCGGATATAACCATCGACTTGGACACTAACGTTTTAACAAATCTTGAACATTTAAGTAACCATTTAAAAATACGTGAAAGTGAATAAAAGACAACTGTGAAAAATTTATCAACGTAAAAAGTGTTAGCATCGGAACTATTTTGTTATATTTAATTTTAATTATGTTCATTTGTGTACCTATTTTTAATTTATAAATATAAAAACTTTATAAAATGTTTTAATCAAAATAGTGAAATTAATCATCCCTCTGACAATTTTGAACTTAAGGGGGAAGGAGTTATACAGTCTGGAAGTAGTCGTAACATCATAACAACCTGTTGATTCCTAATTGTCCTGATTAAGCTTTCGGTTACTCGTAAACACGATAATTGCAAGTAGCCATAATTTTACAATAACATGTTGATCACGAATTGTGCTTATTAAGTTTCTAATATTAGATTACTGAAAACATGTTATGAAGTATAACATTACAGAAGACGCTGACTCCACTGTATAGTTGTTATTGCTGGTCAAACCAAGGCGTCATACTTTCAGTCCACAGACTTGATTTGACCATGCTGTATAAGTTGTTGCATTTAGAATAAGATTCATTATAGTTCTCATCGTAGTAATGTAATCACGTAGTTAAGGAAGTCAGTATTGCACTGAATTAGTTTTAACACATTATTGTAATGTAATAGTTAATAAAAGTCATCGAGACATATTAGTAGTTTTTAAAAAGCTTCAGCACCGCTCCCGAAACTTAACTACCTACCTACCTAACCTTGGATAGGTCAAAATATTATGTAGGCATTCATTTCGTGAGCCGTTACTAATGGTGGGAGATGGAACGCGAGTGTCTTATGAATGGAGTGCATACGTTATTGACTTGTGTAGTATTTTCTAGTACTGTGCCAGTAAAATTACGACAGTTTTTGGATAAAAACAAACCTCGATAACATTGTGATAGATAAATAATAAAAAAAACTGGCCAAGTGCGTGTCGGGCGACGCACAATGTAGATGTAGGGTTCCGTAGTTGCCCGTCACAATACATCGGCCTTCTTGATAATGAGCATAATATGTAAGTTCGCGGTTTGACCGCTAGAACGACTAAAAATGGGCCCAAATAGGATGAAGGTAACTGAAGGACTTATTTTCAAATCAGACTTATAGGGATTGGTATTCAAAAAAGATTAAAAAAACCTTTCGATTTTGAAAATAATACAATTTACATCAAATCATTCACATGCCAAGCCCGTACAAAGATGGCCAAAGTTGACTATCTATCTATATATTCCCGGCAGTGAAACTGTAAGATACCTTCCCATAAACCACCACTAATACATTTCTAATCACTATAAATTATCCTGAGAGGGCAACGACTGAAGATAACATCAGTGTTGTGCGGCATATGATAGAGATTGACAAGAGTGACTTATCAGCAGATTCGGACAAGCTTAGGCATTGGTATGAGTCAAGTGCACAAAATCCTCCATGAACATTTAGCGGTCAGGAAGCTTTGTGCCCGGTGGATACCTCATAGTTTGACAGAGGCTCAAAAACTCTGTCGTGTTGATTGGTGTCGTGAAATGGTTCAAAGATTTAACGGAGGTGACTCAAATGCTGTGTTCGACATACTTACGGGTGACGAAAGCTGGATTTATTGTAATGATCCTGAAACTAAGAAACAGTCTGCTGTCTGGGTGTTTCCTTCCGAGGAGTTGCCAACTAAAGTGAAAAGAGGTCGGAGCGTGAGAAAAAGATGGTGGCCTCGTTTTTCGGAAGGACAGGTTATTATGCAACAATTGTTTTAGAAGATCGAAAACAGTTACTGCAGAGTGGTACACTAACAATTGTTTGGCACTTGTTTGAAAAAGTTCGAGAAACAACTTCGCAGTAGGATCCTCCTTCACCACGACAACGCCTCGTCGCACACCGCCCAAACAACGACACTTGGCGACGTCAGACGTGGAATTACTGGGTCACCGCCCTATAGCCCCGACTGCACCTTGCGATTTTTATTTATTTCGAAAATAAAAGATAAACTTTGTGGAAAACGTTTTATGGACGCCTAGAAAGCAGTGGCTGCGTTTCAAAATGCCGTCGAAGAGACCCCTAAGGACGAGTGGGCAAAGTGCTTTTCTCAGTGGTTCTATCGGATGCAACAATGTATTGATGTAAATGGACACTATTTTGGAAAGATAAAACTAATAACTTGCTAGTTTGTTCAGTTTTTGATTTTCTAAGAACTTTCAGTGTCACCCTCGTACTAGCAAAAGTAGCTGTGTAATTAGCTAGGATGTGAAATTCAAAATCTAATCATTATACAGTCAAGTAAATATTTAACAGTACGTCTCACTAGGTTTCTTGCAGGTTCCTCCCGGAACAAAAATAAGTAATAATCCCAGGATAAAAATTATTTTATTCTATACTTACATTTTCTCTAGCTTTGCCAATTAACTCTAGTATACAGTAATGTACTGTAGTAAGTTGTGACAAATATGAAATTGGAACGTGACATGCTAAAGCTTTCCAACGCTCCTCTAAATTTGCAACAATTGCTAGATGGTCATTATACTGTGCCACTACATCCTCATAAGTTAAAGCTTGTATTTTACGTGTGTTTATTAATACCCTTTTGCTGAAGTGGACTGATGAACCATACTCATTTTCAACAGGACAGTATTCGTAAGGACCATCTATATATTCTTCCTGAAACATTAATAATACTTTCATTAGCAAAAAATATTTTAATTGACATATAATAAGTTCTTATAATACTTTTATCACAATATTTTTAATTGTGGCCAGGCTGCAGCTATATTATGGTTGTAGCACAAATGGTTCGGCTTAACTAGGGAAGGACCATGCTCTTACAGAATACCAATGTAAAATAGTAGCTTAATGCTGCTATGTTTCATATGAAGAGTGTAGAGAACCGGAGATGGCCTGCTTGTACTAATTTTTCCAATGTTTTGTTTGGTCACTACTGTAATCAGTTGCTACAGGTGGGGGTTGTCTTCACGGCTCCCTCTTCCTTGTTAAGTAGTTGTTTATGAAGGAATCTTGAAGAACCAATGACATCTTTTCAGTAATACAATATATCAAGACTTCATACATTTCCATACAAAAAAAAAACTTGTTTTAATTAATATTTACCAACTATAAATCCTGCACAAATAATGTTCCTAGCCACTAGCATATCTCCCCTCTATTATGTATTACAGTTTTCATGTCAAATGGGGAAAAAATATCTTTCTTCAAAAATTGAGTAAATAATATGTTCAAATTCAAATTCATTTATTTGTGAATACAGTGAGTTAGGTTTTATATTGATACTGTGTAGTGGGGGTGTAAGAATATTCATTACCACATATCACCTGTGGGTTTTGTAAGAGGCAACAGAAGGTAACAAATAAGATGGGCAGCAGCATCTTCCTAATCTACATACAAATAAATAAAATTGAATTGTCTGTTTGTAATGTAAAAATAACAGATTTTTACTAAACGCATATGAAAGTATATACGGTACTTATGACAAAAAAAATTTTTTTTTAATTTTTGTCTGTCTGTTCCGGCTAATCTACAAAATGGCTGAACCGATTTGGACAGCATTTTCACTGGCAGATATCTGATTTTATAAGGAGTAACTTAGGCTACTTTTATTTAGTAAAAGAATTAGGGTTCCGTGTAAAAAATTGAAACCCATAAAATCCAATTATAATAAATTCCACATGGCCGAAGTCGCGGGGAACAGCTAGTAACAACTAAAAATAAAAAACTGCTTACCAAGCATGGCAACAATGGCAAATATCCCCCCTATGAGGCAATCTATAGGGGAGGCCTATGTTAAGCAGTGGACTTTAATAAGGCTGTAACAGTAACGGTTGTATTTGTTGTAACAATAAAATTATAGGCAAATTAACACAGACAGATCAAGGAAATACACCTCACAATTAGCTAACTCAATTATATTATCTTAGTTACACAAATTATCTATGATATATATATTTTATAAACTTACAGGATCAAGAAGTTGTCCTGTAGCTTCATGTACTATTGAAAATCGATCTAAGATTTTTATGTCGGGCATTGCTTCTGGTACTTGATAAAATGATACATTTGAGAAATTGACAATGAACTTCCAAAATCTTATTTTCATCTTCTCAGTCACAAGTGATGAAATTCGCTTTTCTATGCGTTTCCATAGCAATTTTATTCCAATGCCTTCAAGACCTTCTAAAGCTATTTCGTCTATAATTATCTCTTTAAAATCGAATGTGAACTGTTTTTGGAAATTGTGTTCCATTTTTATTTAAGTGAAAATTGTAGCTTACAAAATTAAAATATTTATTTTTATAATTGCATCTCGTCGCTGTCAGATCAATCCTCTAACTATTAACTACATGCGTATTGCGTAGTATCCTAAGATTCCTAAGCAGCGTGACCACTTTTAAATGAGGGAATCTACCAAAGACACTGCTAAAATCTACTGAAATCTACTAGGTCGCATTGTAAAATCTACTAATTTTAGAGTAATGTTTTGATTCGAAATAAAACACATTTGTTAATGAACCTTACATGTAATCAATCATTTATGATTAACATTTTGTATTAATTGTCAATGTCATCGAATTTTTAACATTTTATATAATTGTTTTTCATTTTTCATTGTTTCCAACATCGAAGTACCAGGTTCAAATTTTGTACAATTTCCGATTCCTTTAACCCTCCTTAGCGTGTAAAATTGCACGAACGTTTAGATTACTAAATCTGTTACGATCTTCTGTTTTTATTCTATTTATAGCAGAGAAAATGCGTTCACATTTGGCGTTCGATACTGGTAAACAAAGACGGTTTTATGAATTTACTGATATTTCCAAATTGAGCTTTATTGTCGGCATGACGTAATTTATTTACTGACGCCCAAAACTCTTCAACATTAGTAACAGCCTCTCTGCTGCTAGTACTGCATAATAAGTTTGCGACTTCCATATTGTTTAAGTTCCTGAATTCATTGTCGATTAGTTGAATGTCACTTTCGGAAACAATGTTTGAAATTTTGAGGTAACATTAAACAAACTTGTAAATTCAGCATGTACAGCAGTTTGGGGATCTAAAAGCACATCATTTCAAAAATATCATCATCAAATGGTAGTCTTGTTTTTAACTGCACACACAAAGATTTTAAGAATTCTTGCACCTTTTAAAATATCTTGAAGCTGTTGCGGGGTATTTGATTGCGATGTGATTCTAAATGTTTGGCAAAATTAACACCCAAATACAAATTGTTTAAGGGTAAATAATTAACGGAAGAATTGGGGTCAATATTCTTCACTGATGTAGCTTTTACATATTGGCTCTTCATATAACAGCTCAAGATGGAGACAAACATGGCTCGCATGTCATTGTACAAGCGATGCACGACAGGGTAATCTCCTTGGAAAATCGTGTTGAATTTGTTTGTGAACGGTAATATATAATCAAGGAAATAGAAATATAGTTTTATAGTTTCGTCATTTAAGGCATTATAAAGAAATTCCGCAGATGCATTAGAGTTTCTATCTCCCAAATACTGTCCCTGAAAATATAATTTCAATGCTGACCATTGTTGTAATATTCGATTAATACAACCGTGAAGGAAAGCCAGCGTATATCATAATGTCTGAGTAGCTTATAATGTTCTGTATCGGTAAACTCTTGGAATTCTGTGAACTCGCGCTGACGTTTACTACTTTGAGAAAATAATTATAAACTTCTTTGACCAATTGCTCTAATTTTCGTGGCAGTAGTTATACGAATGGCTCACAGCTAACGCAACGGAATGACACGCATTTAACATATACACAGTGTGGATTTAGTTCTTTCATTTTAGTCACAATTCCAGAATGTTCGCCAAACATAACATTTGTCGTGTCAGCTGCGAAGCCAATCATATCTTCCCATTTAAGACCACGTTCTTGAAATACAGTTTTGAGTGCCTTTAACAAGTCTTGTGCTGTTTCACCGTCTATATCTATTATACTTAACAATCTAGTTTTCACGCGTAAATCATTTTCGGAATAATACTTTGTGGCGATTGTAAAACCTTTGTAGTGCTGACATCGGTGCTTTCGTCAACTATAATTGAAAATTTGGACGATCCGGACTTTAAATCTTCGTACATTCTTGTTTCAAATTGCTCTCCTAATACATTGTAAGCGATAGCAGCAGACTTGGTTCTTTACAAGAAAAGTTTTAGCCACATCAGAATCGTGAAAGACTGATTAATGATCTCACCAGGTGGTCCATTATCCGGAAAGGTACATTGTGCTCTACAAGACAAGCAACGATACATTTCTGCCTTCTTTACATCACTGTCAAGTGATGTCTTTGAAGTATTTATCAATCTGTAAAATAATGTATGATCCACCCGTCATATAAAACAATTTTTTTACTTATTTAATCAACTAAGTACACTGAGAAATACAAAACACTGCGTTGCTGCGCATAAATGTGACTGACTACATGAAAAATTAAACGCATAGACTAATGCAAACATGTTGTACACAAATGTTTATATTGAGCGGGGATCGAACCCGTGGTCCTTGGCACAGAAAATAGGACCCCTACCAATTGAGTAATTAATAAGTAATCAATTTTATTTGCACGCATAAATAACTTACGGTACGGATATGTCAACATGTCTAGGCAATTACATGCATAATGTCAAATATTGCTAAATTGCTAATTAATAATATTTTAAAAGAAACATTAAAAAAAAGTAGGTACCTGAGACGATCCAGAAAAACCAATCATATTTTTTAAATGTTTTGCTGAAGCACTATGCTCTTTGATAGACGCAATTCTTGCTAAAATTTTAGAATTGCAAGTTTTTACAATGCATTATTTTCATCACATTTTTAAGCCACTTTGAAAATAATGGGTTTTCTCCCATTCCGCACGATAAGTTTGATCGTATCTTCTTTTCATTTTAAATTACATAAATGTATGATTCCGTGAAAGCAAACAATACAAATGAACGAAAACGACTAATAAAACTGTGTTGTTCGACATTATAGAGCAACTTAAAATGATTTAAGTTGAAAGACCTATTTTACAAAAACAGTCTTTATCTATTAGAAAATTAAATTCAATTTACTATGCCCACTGTAAAGTTCATTCAATAATAAGGAATCTAATCACTTTCGTGTTGTCAACTGTAAAATTAAAACTTTTGGTCATGGATGCTTGGTTTTAAGCCTATTATTCTTTGATAGTGAATTAATACCAAAACATACCGACGTGTTTCTCATTTCTACTAAATTCTACTAAGACATTTTATCCTACTAGCTTATCGTCTTATTTGCTTCAAATCTACTAAAAAGTAGAAATCTACTAAAAGTGGTCACGCTGTTCCTAAGTAGTCTGTGCTATCTACGGATTAATGTTAGTATCATAGATAAATAGATATGTATTTTTTTTTGGAGTTTATGGCCTGGTATCTAGACCTTTAGGCCAAGTCTTAGGTATTTTTATTCGGTTTATTATAATTTCCCCAAATGTTTATTCATCCTTCCTAGTACACTGCTTCACAATATGTTGATGCGTCACATTGTGCAGCCCTTTGGAGATTTTGACGGCAACTTGAATCAGCAGACAGCTGACAGTTGGCGATGGTATCTCAAGGCGCCTAAGCAGATAGACACCTTATCTTGAGAATCGCATCACCATCAGAGCACTTGTTTCACCGTTTCCACTAATAGTTTACATGCGCAGACACTTAATACAAAAAATCGCACCACTTTTACATATCAAAATCCACTTCAAACCATTATTCAAACAATAATACAGGAGCAGCAAACCGCCGCCGATCAAGTTCCCGCCAAAAACACTCAATAGATATGTAGGCTAGTATATATCACAGAATATATTTTTTGGAGTTTATGGCCTGGTATCTAGACCTTTAGGCCAAGTCTTAGGTATTTTTATTCGGTTTATTATAATTTTCTTCATAGTACACTGCTTCACAATATGTTGATGCGTCACATTGTGCAGCCCTTGGAAGATTTTGACGGCAACTTGAGTCAGCAGACAGCTGACAGTTGGCGATGGTATCTCAAGGCGCCTAAGCAGATAGACACCTTATCTTGAGAATTACATCACCATCAGAGCACTTCTATCACCGTTTCCACTAATAGTTCACATGCGCAGACACTTAATACATAAAATCACACCACTTTTACATATCAAAATCCACTTCAAACCATTATTCAAACAATAATACAGGACCAGCAAACCGCCGCCGATCAAGTTCCCGCCAAAACTCTTATCACAGAATACTTATACTCCTAGCGGAGAGTATATATACAGTAATCTATGGATTAATGTGATGATCATAGATAAATAAATATGTAGCAAGCTAGTGATGATCTGTTAATCTGTTATGATCATGAAGCTGATAATATTTTTTTTAGAAAATTCTAACCTATACAAAACCAATGTAATGTAAATAATAGGGAAAGCCTTGTGGAAAAATATCGACATATCAATATTTTTGCTCGATATCTTTTATTTCGATATATTAAAATAAAATATCAAGTATCGAGTATCAAGTATCAAATACGATATTATTTCCCAAAGCAAAACTATTGTCACCAGTCGCCACTGGCTAAATCCCTGGAATACAGATAATCGATTAAAATTTTGGACTGACAGCCGCCATTTCACCAGAGTCACTTTAGAAATAGCGCTAAAGTATTTGGTATCTAGTATCTACTACACCCTCAATTTCAACAGAGAGAGTGGCATCAGTGGTTAATCTTAAGCCGCGTATCGATTACGCGCTCCTGGCGCGCGCGCCATGAATGACCGCGCCGACCAGTGCGTTCCGTGGAATGCGCTCCAAATGTTCGAAGTGTAACAACTAAGCGCGCCGGACGCACGCGTCATCCGTTCCAGTGTTTGACCATTCAACATGGATATCGGTCGTGTATGAGCAACTGCCGCTTTCGTAGTTCCATGCATCTTCTCTGAGCGCTTTCTATGATAAAAACGACTTTTGCTATTCCACAGTAGTTCTTTTGAACCATATAATTTTATTAATTTACGGCAACTTTGATTATCCATAGCTCGGAACGCAACGAACACACGAATGATGAAAACAACCGTCCCAACTGGCGCACGCGCCAAAATTTAACTACTTTGATGCGCGGTAAAAAACCGACACCAGATGGAGCGGCCCGCTCCACGTATGAGAGTTTCAACCGTAGACAGAGAAATAAAGATAGACAAGACCTCAGCGTATGTCAGTAAGAGATAGCGATAATTCGCCATAAGTACATTACTACAAATACAAGCAATTTAAACTGCCATACTGCGACTTTTACCACCATTGTGTGGGTAATCTAGTTCTTTTGATTTTGGTTGTATTATGTCAACGACTAATTTAACTAATTTTCTTTTCTAAGGGGACGTTATGACTATTCAATTGTGTTCGCACGCGAACTGAATGGCTCCAGGATGAACGTAAATCGCGAAAAGAAAAAAGGTGTAATGATCATGTTATTAAAATTTTTCTAAGATAGTTCATCCTCTCAGAAGCCGCGGCCAATTTACATCATTTAGGACCGGGTTTAGTAAGCTCGTGGGCTTTCGAGTGTTTATTCTATATTTATAGCTCAACACGTAAATAGTATAATTAAATAAATCATAATCAACTCATAGCCCCGAATGCATTCATTTCGCGCATATTTGATTTTTATAGGTACAATAAAACAACCATATTGATTAAGTATAATTTAATTAAATCCTTGAATATCAAAATAAAATATGTATACATAGTAAAATTGTACTTAGGACTAAAGGGTAAACTAATCATTCCTTTGATCTATGTATTGAATAAAAGTTAAAATAATGAATTTAGAATACCCCCGACAGTAAGACATCTTTAAAAAGTAAAAAATAATATTTTGATCCACGCGTCGGTCGGCGCGCCGGAGGACCGCTTATGAAATAGAAAGTTTTAACAGTCGCTATCCGTTATACACATTTTCGTTAGTTGTATTTTATATTATTTTAGTACCTAGTGGTTTCCCGACGATTCTCAATTACACTAGATTGTTCAGCAACTTTTTTCTGCAAACGCCAGGTCTTGATCTTAAAGCAGCTAGTTTCTTCCTCCTATAATCGCTTAATAACGTCTTCTTTTCCAATTTCTTAATTTACTTCTTTTTACGTGGAGTTATCTCAACTTTCGGCGCTGCCATTGGTATATCTTGTGTCTGAAATATAATAAAGAATATTACTGTATTTATAATAAACTAGCTGTTGCCTACGGCTTCGTTCCTGAGGTTTATCCCACAGGAACCGTACTTTTTTTTGGATAAAAGGCCTATAGCACTCAGGCAGAATATAGCTTCCTATTAGTGAAAGAATTATTGATTAAATTGGGATTAGTAGTTTCAGAGATTAGCGCGTTCAAACAAACAAACTCTTCATCTTTATAATATTAGTATAGTATAAATATTTATACTATATATACCGGGTGTTTGTGAAACGCTCCCGAAAACGAAGACAGATGATAGTACTAAGGATACCTATGATGATGGATCACAAAGAAATTCGATCTCGAGGAAAAAAATCATCTTTTCACGTTTTATTAACTTTATTCACGCTCCATCATGTTAGTACAGTTAAATGAAACGATATTTCATTTAAAAAATCATGAAAATACTTAAACATAAAACCTTAGATTATTTACTCTCTAGATAACTCGTCACGCAATGAGCGATGCAACAAAAACAGGCTAGTTTTTACAAGCGCGTGTGCGTGAGGCATGCACACACGCTTAGCGGTTGCTATGGCGACAGAATAAATAATTATGGCTTACACCAGCGTCATTTGTATCTGGGAGACACCAGCTAATAAATCTATCCCGATAAAATAGGGAAAAATTGTAAAATTATGTCATGTTAATAAAATCATAAATTATAATATTTTAATATGGTGCTTTCAATTGTGTGATTAGTTGCCTGTTGAGTTAGAATCTAATTTTTTTTTTGTTAAGAAAAATATAGTCAAATAAAAATCAATCACGCATTTACAAAATATGTTTTATTATTTAATGTATGGTATCGACTTATAAAAATACTAGAGGATGGCCGGCGGCTTCGCCTGAGTCATAGTTAAATAATTTATCCCTCAGGTACCCTTTACCGTAATATTTTATCCCATAGCGTTTCTACAGTTTAATAGATCCTTTTAAGAAGAATTATTCCGTCCTGCATTGTTGTGCCAGCAAGAGTTGATATATGGGTGCCCCATTGAACACAGTCACCCCCAGGAACACAGTAGTCTCTTCTATTTTCAACCTATCATTATTTACCATCAAATTTTTGTAACTACTAATTAAATGGCCCTCTCTTTGAACTTGTTTTTTAAATAATTTGCGTTTTGAGGTTGCATCACTTTTTACATCATCTAATTTAGCTAAATGATAACAGCGTTTGGTCAAATATTTTTCGGCGACCAGTCTTATTACGTTCACTTGGTGAAGAGAACCACACGCATTTTCAGTTTCAACTTTAAAATAAGTATTTTTATGACCAATAAATTGTTTTAATATACAAGATAAAATTTTTGTGTAAGTAGGCCTAGTCATTATAACATTTTGTCTAAGAAACTTTCTGATTACTGCCTCCGAAGTCTTACATATAGAATATACATCCCTTGAAGCATAAATCAATCCGCCTTCATCCCGTGCGCTAACTAGTTTATGGTATTCATGCTTTTCAGTTGAAAACAAACATTCAATGCATGCAGTACATTTGATTTGTCTACGCAGACATCTCACAACATAACCTGAAATGTAACCAACGATCTGTTGTGTATATTCAGATGATGAAGAATCATCTAAAATCGAGACACATTTCTCTGTTTTCATCCGAAATATTTTCTTTTCTTATTATGTCCTCCCATCGACGTCTAATTATAGGATCAATAGGTATCCTAAAACCATGTATCCAAATGGTCACATTCGATTTTGACAATTATTATACAATACTATTTAGTAATACAAATAACAAAGAATAAAATAAAGAAAAAAATATATTTAAGGCTCAATAAAAAACACCCGACAGCGCGGAAGCTTGCAAAACAAAAACAATCGGTCCATCCGTTTAGGCTGTAGGCTCAGCCAAACAATTTTTGAAATATACCCACATACACATACATACACACACCATGATGTATTTCCTCCTTCTGGTGCAGTCGGGTAAAAATGAATATACATCAGCTTTTAAGACAACTATACGGGGAAATTCGCAATCCAAGACTGGCAACACCAAAAAACGACGCGTTGATTTTGTAAATAAAATTATCAATTTATTAGTTTTGTTTACGTAAATTACTATTAGTTTTGAGTTACTTACCGATGGTAGGAGATTTTGTTAGTTGTTTGTAAACGTCCTTTGTAATTTCTGCAAATAAAGATCGCGCAACTTGTCATTTTCACCAAAATAATTTACCTCAAAAAAATGAGCCGTGCGTGCGTATCTCTTGGCGTTACAATTGACCGTGAGGAGCGGGAAGCGCTTTAGAGGTTAGCTGATATTTTTTTTCGACGCTTTTGAGCCGCCGTTACTCTATCTAAAGAGTAAATAATCTAAGCATAAAACCAGCAGTGAAACTTAAAAAAGAAAATCAGCTGACAATAGAGTCAATATCCTCGCGGGCGCCGAACTCTTATCTAGATCGGTACGAAACAATGCATTAGGTATACTACTCACTCTACCCTTCCCTTTCACATACACGCTGCCTCGAGTCGCCTCGCGCTGTGGAATTTACATGCTTCAAGGACGTTACAACGCGCATTTGTTTTGGCGGGATTGATTAATAATTTTAGTTTTGAGACAGTTCCGTGTTGACTATCACGAGCGATAGTTCAATTGTTTTGTTTATTAAATTATTGTCGTTATTACTTGTTATTTATTAATTAATGATATTGTTGTTATAATGATTCTTGTTGTTACTTTTTGTGTTTTTTTTTTTAATAATGCCTAACGCGTAGGTACGTTTATAGTGCTCGTGAATACGGCAACATGTTAATGTGCCTTGGGGAATCTCATAAGGTCACGGAGGATCGGTAAGCTGTTTCATACCTAATTTTTTTTAAATAACTTAGTACTGAACTGATCTGAATAGGTACATAACTGAATACATCAGAATAATAAACATACCTACACAATGGATAAAAAAGCATGACTCTAACCTTCTTAACATTTTATTTAAGTATTTTTTTCACTTAAATAAAATGTTAAGAAGGTTCTCTTAAGGAAGGAAGGGGAATCGAACCAGTTATTTGGTTTATTTAACCTGTGAATTCGAATTAAAGTGGCTACGTGGAGACAAGCACAGTGGCAAAATAGTAGGTTAAGTAGATAAGTTAGGTATTTAGACAAGTGTTGTAAATTATTAGGTATTGTGGTACCATAGCCAGTTGCGGGCCGCGCGAATTCGGCGTTCGCGCGTACATTGATCCCTAGTCAGCTGATTGTAATTCAGTAATTCCACTGCTGGTTTTATGATTCAGTATTTTCATGATTTTTTTAGTGAAATATCGTTTCAATTAACTGTACTAACATGATGGAGCGTGAATAAAGTTAATAAAACGTTGTGAAAAGATGATTTTTTTTCCCCCCGGGATCGAATTTCTTTGTGACCCATCATCATAGGTATCCTTAGTACTATCATCTGTCTTCGTTTTCGGGAGCGTTTCAAAATATCCTGTATATATATGGATTTGATGTCTAGCTAAGAGTATAAGAACGATTTTATGTAGCGAAACTGAGGTATGGCCACATATCGAGTAGAGCACTCCTCACGTTGTGAGGCGTGCAATTAGCGTTTTGAGTACTTTCAGGAAAATGTAAGAACAAATTATTACTTATTCTTTATATTAGTAATCATATTGTTGATCATGATGTAGATCTAAAATAAATAATAAAATTAGTAAAGTTGTTAATTTGTGACAACCCTAACCTCCATACGCTGTCTAGACGTTGTCGGCATTTACCACGAGATCAAAGGTATCTAAAAGTACTAATCTGTCTGTCTAAAGTACTATCATCTGTCTTCGTTTTCGGGAGCGTTTCAAAAATACCCTGTATAGATATTTTTTTATATTTATTATTTATTCTATACCGCTTTAAAGATAAAATGTTTAATTATGTATATAAACGGCTACACACACATCATCTACAAGAAGCAATTTCCATAAAATATACTGATCAAGAATACAACTTTTTGAAATTGTTGTTGAAATTTTTGAAATAATGCAACTTTTTCTGACGGTAAAGATAGGTTAGTAGGACCATGAATATCTGTCATGGATGAATCGTCAAGCTGAAAAATATGATTATTATTTTAAATTTGTAACATTTATCACCCAAATAAATAAGTACAAATTATAATATAAAATACTGAATATAAAATAATAGATACCAAATAATTCTTTGCTTCCTCAACCCCCAAAGGTTCACAGTGAGTAGAACACGGTTGATCTAAAGCCGGTCTGGTCTGAAATAAAAAATAAAAAGGACATGAGCTTGCGATTAACGGCTAATATGATCAATAATTAATAATTTTGTGAATTAATTAGTAGAGCCTGTGCGAAAAGAAAACCGTCGTAGTATTGAGGGCGCTGCTGTGCTTAATTACCTTTTGATAGGTTAGCAATGCTAAAAATGCGCGAGTTCAATGTATTTCAATGCAACTTTATTTCAATTTAATATTCAAAATACAAACCATGAGAAGCGTAGTTATATTTATTGTTCTATTGATAATAAGCTAGTATATTGTTATTTCACTTGTTATCTGCAACAGTTCTCTTTCCGCACACTATATTTAAATTTTTGGGGTTTGAAGACTTAATAATTGGTACAAAATATCCACTCACTCACACTTAAACACACATTAAAAATTCATCACAAATAATGTTGATAATAACAATATTATCAACGTTATTTGTGTTGACAATTAGATGTGAGGATTAAAATTATTTGTGACTTGGTTATTTTGTAACAGTAATTTTCATGTCTTAAAGTTAATTGAACGTGTAGAACAAATTAAGTAATATATTTACTTTACCAGGATGAAAAGTGTGGGTATCGGACGTGGATTTAAGTGGGTACGATTTAATAACTGTCGAAAGCAACTTTCCTCTAAATGTCGTGAGCCTATACTGGAGTGACGACTTGGATGCCAGTTTACTCGGCCCGTACAATGGATCATTCGGAATACTAAAAAAAAATTAAAATAATCAAGTGCTGGTATCTCCGTCACGCTATTATGCGACTATTGACAAATGACATGAAGTGACATAGATATGAACCTAATATAATGTGCTTCACACATTGGTCGGTTAATATAAAAAACAAGTCATGATTTTATCGTTTTTTACATGAAATTTTCAAAAACTTTGCTTGTTTTTGACATAAAATAGTTTTGAGTACAATAATCCTTTGATTTACTTACTGTAATAGATAAAAAATGCTATTTACCGATGAAAGGTTATGTTTTGTTAATTTCGTTCACTACGGCTTTTACAGCCGTATATACAGCAATTCACCATCACTACACACTTAATATTACACTCTGGGATATCACTAAAGTCGCAAATAATACAAAATAAGCGTTTCACAGTTTTTAATCAACGAAAATATTCTGACACCATAACTTGTTTGCTATCAAAGACTAGTGGTGGCAAACAACAAAAAACCGATACACCAATAGAGATAGGAAAAGTATGCTAAGTCCTGCTCACACATACAAATTTTCCATTATTATGTCGTCTTACTTTCGCAATTATTATTATTTTAAGAGCATGTCTATCTCTATTCTCTGTCTACGGTTTCAACGAACAATTTGGCGTGCGTTCTAAAGCGGTATCCATTTCGCACGGCTGGAGCGCGCGCCAATGTTCGACCTCTTGGAGCGCATAATCGATACGCGGCTTTAGCGTACCTAATAACAGAAGTGGACTTTCAACAGAGCACATCAAACAGAGTTTTTTTTGAAGTTATACTTCGTTCGGGGCGTTTGGGAAAAATAATGAGAGTGAATTTTTTACGATGCGCGCGCACACCGACAGCTAAAAACGACACCATGAAGTTGTTACAATGCACGCGCACATTGGCACCTCAAAGCGACAACTTCAGTGGGTAACTGTCTCTCAAGTTTTCGTGGGAACTGATGGGAAGAAGTATAACTTCCTACGTGCGTACATAAGTAAACACACATGTTTTTTGTTTCTTTCTGATAAATAATTTGTGGTTTGCATAAGTGAATTTAATTGTATATTCTATTTGGTTCGATTGAACAGCATTATATTTTTATCAATGTTTTATTAATTTATGATTTGATTAGGTATGTAGGCATAGAATTATTACGTATAGAAACGCAGTCTAGAACAAAACACGAGCGTTAAAGTGACGCAAGGTCATTATGTTAGTGGGCGCGAGTCGAATGTGCCTACTCTCGTCACACGCACACATACACGCCATTCAGTGATACCAGTTTCTGGCGTTTGCAATCAAATTGTGCAAATCACTATTTTATTGATTAATTTTAAATAATCGATATAATAAATATTACGTATTGCGTACGAAGACGTATTTTATGAGAATATAAAATGGAATAAAATAAACTCGATAATGATGGTACTAATATAACTTTATTATACATATTTTAATGGTACAAAAATGCAGACGTAATAAAATTTAAGAATATTATTAAACACAATTAATTTGCTTGAATACAATAAGCACATCGTGTAATGTTTAATTTTAACCGACTTCAAAAAAGGAGGAGGTTCTCAATTCGGTGTATTTTTTTAATGTTTTTACCTCAGAATTCTGTTGTTTCTAAACCGATTTAGATTTTTTTATTTGAAAGGATATACACATTGTCCCATATACACGCTGAAATTTTAATGGTTGTTTTCTCGAAGTCAAATGATTTTGTCTTGGTGGTACAATAGATTTATTAAAATAAAAATTATTAGGATGTAAAAATGGCAGATTTACAATAGAGAAAAACAAAACTCGAATGCGATCTCAAACCAATAGCAATATCTCGCGAGTAGGTCGGGCGTGCAGGCTAGCTTATGCCGTATTATTACGCATTAGAATTTATTTAGCTCTGAATATTTATTAAAAACCCTCGAAATCGACATGAACCGGACCAACTTGTCCTAGATGTCATTCCTAGGCTCGTTAAATATAACAAAAATTGTCTTAATATGTGTGTAAAAATATGTAATAAAATACCTAAACAATTTAAATTATTAAGCGAATGATTATATAACAAATATTCGTATAATTGGTTAAAAATTGAATGCTTTTATGACTTAAAAGATTATTTAATAATTATTAAGATTATTTTTTTAAATTTAAATAATTATCAATATTGTCATTATATACCTAAACATTTTAAAATTATAATTTGCATTGAGTCAGGAATGCGGGAAAACAACCACTAAAATTATAGCATGTATATACGAATTGATCTAGAATCGTCTTAGAAATCAGCGTACATACATAATTGATAACCTCTCCTTTTTGGGAGTCGGTTAAAAATAGACTATGTTTGGGTGTAAAGTGACATCTGCTTCGTAAAGGCGTTCTTATTAATAAACTCTTGATGTAGTAATTAAAAAAAGTTTTTATTCTATACTCTAAAACTTCGACTTGGTCAATGAACAAAGCAATAAAAATAAATTAGTTGCGTTAAAATGGCGTCGACGGATCGCGATCAGCTGATCACTCCGTATTAGTTTTAAATAGGCACCCATTGTTAATATTATGTTAATACTTAGAGAAGTAGGTATCTACATATAAACATTTGAGTTTTACACAGAGCGTTGCGATTAAACGTTTTAAACACAAATATAATATAAATATTATTAAAAGAAAATTGTGATTTTTCCCCACAACTAGCAACATTTGTATTATGATAGCTTAGGTAAGTATTTTTTTAGTTTTACGTACTAATAATGAATTAAATATATGAACTTACCTGTGAAATGTAATACCATCACTTTTTTTATGTTTATCATCACTGTTGTGTCAATATTTTACAACACAAACGGTAATTTTTTCAAATTTTCGCGAGCTCTTCTCCGTAAGACGTGACGTTGCGCACTGACGCGTCGCTGAGTGAACTTACGCGGTTTCGCGTTAGTTTTACTTGCTTCACTTTCGGTGCGCGTACTAGTATTCTATACGTAATAATTCTATGTATGTAGGTATGTATGTGATAGGGTTGGTCCGATATACATTGCGAGCACTACTCAATGCTCTCACTGGTGAAAAATTCGATCCATTATGAACTGCCAGTATACTGCCGCAGTACCCTAGAGAAATATATGACCATAAATCGCCGCCATTTTTGTACTGTGGGCACTGGCACTTTCGAGATAAGGTGCTCTCAGTGCTTTGATCACGTGATCAAAAAACATAACAGCGCCTCGAGATTTAACAGCTTCCACGAATTATTGTTATTATTATTAATTCATATTGTTATTCAAATAAGCTCCGATATTAAATTTTAAAAGCAACATCATTCAAATTAATAATTTTGCTTGTTGAACAGAATACGTGTACATGATAAATATTTTCATTTGAAAACAGTGTCGAAAAAAAGAAATCTTATTTTGTTACTTTTCTAAACTTTCAATACTGAAACATGACGTCATATAATGCCCACCTATCGGCCGGTTTGTCATTTTAGTTTCTGGTCTGGTACTAAGTACTTCTGAGAGTGTAAAAGAACTGTCATTTGGCGTTATCGTGCGACTGAATGTAAGTTTTTTTTTTCCATTTTGAGAACACCTTGAGTACTGTAAAATTCACTGTGAAGCTGTGTGTGATAAAGGCAACCATTCCTGTGTTGTGTGAAGGGTTATAAAATTATAAAAATGCGTCTCTGTATCCCCGCACAAGCAAGACATTAGAATTCTTAATTTATTAAGTTTCCTTTACATATTTATACCAATTTCTAATCTCAATTCTTGTTTATTACTGTTCGGTCGTAGATTATTTACCTATTTATAATCTTTTGAACGATATATTTCTATAGTTTGATTTTGTTTTTAACGTATTGTTTAAATGCTAAATTTAGTGTTGTGAATTGCACAACGAATCGAATTTGCATCGATTGTACCAACTTATCGCAACAATCAAGTTAAGTATTTCGTTTGAATATTATAATATAATTATACTAACAGAAATTGTATAGAAATAAAATTAAACATTTTTTTAGTTGTTGTCTTATCATGAGTATTAATTTGTGGCCGGTGGTGAGATTAAAATTTGAAGGAAAAGGGGAGATCTCCTGCCGTGCGAGGTGTTCTGCCCGGGGAGCAGCCGATGCTCCAAGTGGTAGTTCGGAGCTATTCTATATATACTGCTTTTACTTCGGAACTTTGATAGCGCGATTTAGGCTTCGATGTATTTTCGCTTGTGGCGCGACGACAGCGCCGCCACATCACCCCCTGCTCAGACCGGAGGTCAATAGTGCAGTCTAGATATCGACGAATGTGCAAGTGCCAGGGAATTGCTTTGTAGTCTGCGGTGAGTCGAGAAGAAGGCAAGTAGAAGCAAGAAGAAGAAATCTGCGAGAGTGCCGTGAAGCAGAGGCGAGCAGTAAGGCTCAGAACCGTGCCGAACACTGTAGCGCAGAGAGTAGCTTGAAGGAACAGGAAGCATTATTATTCCAGTGCTGCGATGAACCTTTATAAAGCTAGATGGCTTGCAGTATGTGAACTGCAGACAATATCTGCTTGGGAGCGAATGAATGGGGTACTTGAGGACGATGACGAAGGTTTGAAATTGTAGTTTCCGAAGGTTGTTGGTTGCGTGTTCATATCACGTCGGGGTCACGACTGTGGCCGGTGGAAGGAAAAGAAAAGGGGAGACCTCCCGCCGGGCGAGATGTTCTGCCCGGGGAGCGGCCAACGCTCCGAGTGGTAGTTCGGAGCTATTCTATATATACTGCTTTTATTTTGGAACTTTGATAGCGCGATTTAGGCTTTGATGTATTTTCGCTTGTGGTGCGATGACAGTGTCGCCACAAATTGTCATTCTTTAATGACCAAGCGACATTTTGGTCATTCTTGAGTTAAAATCAATATTTAAGCCAATGAAAGAGCATGCCAGAGTCATATTATCTAATACCTTTTTATTTCTTTCAGACCAATGCAGGCGTTAAAGTGTTACAGACGTTAAAGACTAAATGTGAAAAATCAAATGCGTAAATGCAGAAGACATGCAAGGAATTTTGCTGATTTTAGAAACATTTTACAAGACCCTTATATAAGGAATTTTATAAATAACTTAATAAATAAAAAAGTTTAAAAGTATCCAATAATATAAAATTCACTTCTTAATTAATAAAATAAATGCATATTTAAAATATCGACATATATTTATTCTTCACAAGTTACTCTTTGAGGTTTCAACACGAAACACGAAAAAATATCGATATATATCGTCGATATTTTTAATCGCCATATATCGATATCATCATCATCATCATTACAGCCCTTTACAAATCCACTGCCACAAAGCACGGTCCTGAGCCACATGCATCCATCGACTTCCTGCATTTCTTACCAGGTCGTCACTCCATCTAGTGGGTGGTCGCCCTACACTTCGCCTACCGGTACGAGGCTGCCACTCGAGAACCTTTTTTCCCCATCGGTTGTCAGCTCTTCGAGCTATATGGCCGGCCCATTGCCACTTCGGCTAACTAATGCGATCTCCTAATAAATATAAAGAGCTTTTCGATGCGATAGTTATCGAATTGAGTTCGTAGAAGAAATGCTAACACTTATCAGGAACTTAAAATCAATAAGAAGTGATAGGCGGAAAGACGTTACAAATAACATGAATTTCACTCACGGATTTCAAGTGTCTATTAAAATCTTTAATAAAACTTCATGAAGACTTAAAATCAGAAAAATAAAATTAATTTATATTTACGAGACGTTTCAATCAAGATTGTTTCGAAAATTTCTTTGGAAAAGTTAGAGTATTGTTATGTCGTCTAGTTAGTATTGCCTTCAATAAGATGTTTATAACCAATATCTTAGGGAAACCTCAAAATACTAATTGTAAAACTAGACGTATTTTAATTCACCATCACCGCAACCTAACAATGTTACTGCCCCTGTGTTAAGAGTAGTAACAAATGATTATCTGTTTCATTTACCAGAAAAAATGGTTAGGCTATGTGTCGGATATTTGTATGGAAAATGTTGTCTCGAACACCACAAATGTGAGAAAATAAAATTGTACGTTAATAGATCTGAACAACCTATAAATATGGGAAAGATTCGTTTTCTAATAAGGTTTTAAAAGGATTTTAATAAAGATAGTATTCAATCGGGTTTTTAATAATATATCCTGACAATTTTATCACGTTTGTTGAATTGCTTGAGCGAAAATTTTGCGAATATTTTGACGTCGAACGAAAAATTGTAAATATTGTTAGTGAAATATTAAAACGTGTGCAAGATCTTATATTTGTTATGAAATGCGAGTGCTTTCCAATAGATTATTTAAAAAACTTTTCATTAAATTGCATTTACCATTTAATTATAAGCCACAACTAATTGTTAAAGAACAATAATTATCAAAGTAAAACATTCAGAATACGTAGTTTGTAAAAAAATTATTATATCTTAAGTACCTGTAGAAAGGTCATTAGAATATAGAGAACTTAAATGGAAAGATTTATTCCCACTTGATGAAGGATGTTATTATGATGTATAGAGTCACATGAAAAGGCTTTTAGAATAGAATATAATCAGTTCTATTCAATATAGTACTACTACCACCAGTTCGGGTAAAACCTCTGTCCTGGGAAGAACTAGCTACAAACCCAGCGGGACTATTCTTTAAATAAGGTTAATTTACAATATATTACTTAATACAAACTATAAATTGTACCGAGACTAATTTTAGAAGTTGAGAACAATAATTATTTCGTTTGCACAAATTAATTATCCAATGTGTCAAGGATGAGCTAGTAACGGAATACGACAAGTGCCTATTCTACGCCAGACCCAAGACTGCCTTAACGGCGGTGTTTATACAAACAAAACAAGTAGCTAGATAAACGGGCGCCACCGCAGTACGCACAGGGCAGGTGCACGTGTTGTTTACAAGAATTCTGTTCAGTATCACCGGCGCCACCGCACATGCAATGGCGCAGGCACCGTCATATCTATTAAAATGCTGATATACATACGTTTTGTTTATTTAGCTTTATCCTGTTGTGACAACCCTACCAAAATAGGTGTATTTGGCTGTTCAATTCTTACTCATGTCAGGCCTCTGTCACTCTTGCTACCTGCGTGAAATAATTAGCAAATAATAGCAAATAATTAAAAATAATAATTAGCAAATAATCTCGAGGTGCCCCGCCCCGGCCCCGGGGCATAACGCAGTCGGAGTTAGCGTTCTAGACGATTGAATGTTAAAAGTTTTTAACGCTGTTTACGTAAATAGTTTTTCGTAAATACTTGTTGATATACTCGTCGAAATAGGTTTTGTTTAGTGTTTAGTTGGTGTTTAGTATATTTAATGGTAGGATAAAATAGTTGAAAAGTAGAATAATATATATGTATATTACCTATTCATTTCATAAATTATAATGGTAAATCGTCGTTCCTATTATAATTGTTGGGATGGATGCTTAATGAGCCAACAAAAGGATTCAGATATATCATTATTTAAGTTACCGAAGGATAATGAAAGGTGAACTTATTTAATTTTTTTGTTAGATAGGTGCTTAGGGGCCGTCCATTAATCACGTGAGGCTCGAAAGGGGAGGCGGTTTGGTATAAATCGAAATATTACAAGGGGGGGGATGTAGTAACATATCACGTGTATTTATTTTTTCGTCAAACTTTTGATCTTCAACAAAGCTCAGTGCCAACAACCGACTTGCAAGATGCTTATCCAGTTGTTAGTGTTGAAGAAAGTCTAGTACATTAAATATGTTCATGTACTAGTACAATATATGTTTTACGCATGATAACACCATTCCTTTAATATTATTTTTATGCTAGTCAAAAACAACCTGCAACCTTTCTGTCTAGACATTTTTATCATGGTCCTTAATTTCAGAATAAAATTAGATTATACTTCATACCTTTATTTAAAGATAATATTCTAAAAATTTTAAACCTCAAAAAATGCTAAAAAAACATCACATGATTAATGGACGGCTACTTATACTGAAAAAAGAATTAAGTAATAATTAGAAGAATACAAGTAATATCTAAGTACTTTATTAGAAAACTTAGTTGAAATTTACTTCAGTGCCCAAGTACCTATACTTGTCTTTTGTAATTAAAATATTTCAAGTTATAATAACACAAAATACTGAAATTAAAACTTTGTTTGCAAAATTTTTGACTAAGTAGAATACGATCACATATCTGTAAGGAATCGTATTTCGGGTTTATTTGTTGTTTAAACTATTTACCTATTTACGAGCCAAGCATCGCGTTTCCCGACGAAAGGCCTTGCAAGTTGCATGCGTTGGGCATCACAGAACTCACATAGCAGCGGAAATATGGTCGATCATAGTCAGAATAGGTACTTTACCCAAGTAACTTACAATTTCACAATGTATTTTTTTACTCTTTAGTAACAGCCTTAGTAACCACGGAAAGTCCGTTGTAACGTAGGAAGGAGAAAAGATCGATATATATCGTCGATATTTTTAATCGCCATATATCGATATCATCATCATCATCATTACAGCCCTTCACAAATCTACTGCCACAAAGCACGGTCCTGAGCCACCTGCATCCATCGACTTCCTGCATTTCTTACCAGGTCGTCACTCCATCTAGTGGGGGTCGCCCTACACTTCGCCTACCGGTACGAGGCTGCCACTCGAGAACCTTTTTTCCCCATCGGTTGTCAGCTCTTCGAGCTATATGGCCGGCCCATTGCCACTTCGGCTAACTAATGCGATCTCCTAATAAATATAAAAGAGCTTTTCGATGCGATAGTTATCGAATTGAGTTCGTAGAAGAAATGTTAACACTTTTCAGGAACTTAAAATCAATAAGAAGTGATAGGCGGAAAGACGTTACAAATAACATGAATTTCACTCACGGATTTCAAGTGTCTATTAAAATCTTTAATAAAACTTCATGAAGACTTAAAATCAGAAAAAATAAAATTAATTTATATTTACGAGACGTTTCAATCAAGATTGTTTCGAAAATTTCTTTGGAAAAGTTAGACAGGCGGGTGGTAACTGCCAAGAACCAACATGTCGTCTAGTTAGTATTGCCTTCAATAAGATGTTTATAAACAATATCTTAGGAAAACCTCAAAATACTAATTGTAAAACTAGACGTATTTTAATTCACCATCACCGCAACCTAACAATGTTACTGCCCCTGTGTTAACAGTAGTAACAAATGATTATCTATTTCATTTACCAGAAAAAAAAATGGTTAGCCTATGTGTCGGGATATTTGTATAGAAAATGTTGTCTCGAACACCACAAATGTGAGAAAATAAAATTGTACGTTAATAGATCTGAACAACCTACAAATATGGGAAAAGATTCGTTTTCTAATAGGGTTTTAAAATGATTTTAATGAAGATAGTATTCAATCGGGTTTTTTAATAATATATCCTGACAATTTTATCACGTTTGTTGAATTGCTTGAGCGAAAATTTTGCGAATATTTTGACGTCGAACGAAAAATTGTAAATATTGTTAGTGAAATATTAAAACGTGTGCAAGATTTTATATTTGTTATGAAATGCGAGTGCTTTCCAATAGATTATTTAAAAAACTTTTCATTAAATTGCGCATTTACCATTTAATTATAAGCCACAACTAATTGTTAAAGAACAATAATTATCAAAGTAAAACATTTAGAATACGTAGTTTGTAAAAAAAAAATTATATCTTAAGTACCTGTAGAAAGGTAATTAGAATATAGAGAACTTAAATGGAAAGATTTATTCCCACTTCTGATGACGGATGTTATTATGATGTATAGAGTCACATGAAAAGGCTTTTAGAATAGAATATAATCAGTTCTATTCAATATAGTACTACTACCACCGGTTCGGATTAAACCTCTGTCCTGGGAAGAACCAGCAACAAACCCAGCGGGACTATTCTTTTAAATAAGGTTAATTTACAATATATTACTTAATTCATTCATTCATTCATTACAGCCCTTCACAAGTCCACTGCTGAACATAGGCCTCCCCCACGGAATGCCACAAAGCACGGTCCCGAGCCACCTGCATCCATTGACTTCCTGCATGTCTTACCAGGTCGTCACTCCATCTAGTGGGGGGACGCCCTACACTTCGCCTGCCGGTACGAGGCTGCCACTCGAGAACCTTTCTTCCCCATCGATTGTCGGTTCTTCGAGCTATATGGCCGGCCCATTGCCACTTCAGCTTACTAATCCTTTGGGCTATGTCGGTTACTCTGGTTCTACTGCGGATATCCTCATTTCTAAGTTTATCACGCAGAGAAACCCCGAGCATAGCCCTCTCCATAGCTCGCTGAGCGACCTTGAGCTTCCTCATACGGCCAGCAGTGAAGGACCACGTCTCAGTTCCGTATGTCATCACTGGCAACACGCACTGATTAAACAATTTAGTTTTGAGGGTTTGAGGTATGCCTGACGAGAAGATGGGTCGTAATCTCCCGAACGCTGCCCAGCCGAGTTGAATCCGTCGATTGACCTCTCGGTCGAAGTTGGACTTACATAGTCGGACTATTTGTCCCAGGTAAACATATTCGTCAACAACTTCGAGCTTAGTGCTCCCAACAACTACCGGCATAGGTGTGACATGGACATTAAACATGATTTTTGTTTTGTCCATGTTCATCTTGAGACCTATCCGTTGGGAGACACTATTGAGGTCATTGAGCATAGTGCTTAGGTCCTCCAGCGATTCTGCCATAAGGACTATATCGTCGGCAAATCGAAGGTGAGTGATGTACTCGCCATTGATGTTAATACCGTATCCTTTCCAGTCCAGTAGCTTGAAAATGTCTTCCAATGCAGCGGTGAAGAGTTTCGGGGATATTACGTCACCCTGTCTTACACCTCTCTGCAGTTGGATAGGTTTCGTACTCTGGTTCTGTACTTGGATAGCCATCGTAGCCCTACTGTACAAACACTTCAGCACCTCGATATACCGACAGTCCACTTGGCACCGCTGAAGGGACTGCAGCACCGCCCAAATTTCGACGGAATCAAAAGCTTTCTCATAGTCCACATACGCAAGGCAAAGTGGCAGATTGTACTCGTCGGTCTTCTGTACAATTTGCCGAAGGGTATGTATGTGGTCTATGGTGCTAAAGCCTTTTCGGAAACCGGCTTGTTCGGGAGGCTGGAAGTCGTCGAGTCTGCATGCGAGACGATTCGTAATGACTCTCGAAAACAGCACGTAGACGCGGCTCAGAAGGGAAATCGGTCTGTAGTTCTTCAAAAGAGCGTTGTCGCCTTTCTTGAAGAACAAGACCACCGCACTTCTGCTCCACGCCTCCGGTGTAATGCCACCATGGAGGACGGAATTAAATTGTACCGAGACTAATTTTGTAGTTGAGAACAATAATTATTTCGTTTGCACAAATTAATTATCCAATGTGTCAAGGATGAGCTAGTAACGGAATACGACAAGTGCCCTATTCTACGCCAGACCCAAGACTGCCTTAACGGCGGTGTTTATACAAACAAAACAAGTAGCTAGACAAACGGGCGCCACCGCAGGTGCAATGGCGCAGGTGTGCGGTGCACGTGTTGTTTACAAGAATTCTGTCTAGCAACACCGGCGCCACCGCACATGCAATGGCGCAGGCACCGTCATATCTACTAAAATGCTGATATACATACGTTTTGTTTATTTAGCTTTATCCTGCTGTGACAACCCTACCAAAATAGGTAAAAATTTTGGCTGTACAATTTCTTACTCATGTCAGGCCTCTGTCACTCTTGCTACCTGCGTGAAATAATTACCTACAATCTCGAGGTGCCCCCCGCCCCCGGCCCCCGGGGCATAACGCAGTCGGAGTTAGCGCGTTCTAGACGATTGAATGTTAAAAGTTTTTTAACGCTGTTTACGTAAATAGTTTTTCGTAAATACTTGTTGATATACTCGTCGAAATAGTTTTTGTTTAGTGTTTAGTTGGTGTTTAGTATATTTAATGGTAGGATAAAGTTGAAAAAGTAGAATAATATATATGTATATTACCTATCTATTTCATAAATTATAATGGTAAATCGTCGTTCCTATTATAATTGTTGCGGGGATGGATGCTTAATGAGCCAACAAAAGGATTCAGATATATCATTATTTAAGTTACCGAAGGATAATGAAAGGTGAACTTATTTAATTTTTTTGTTAGATAGGTACTTAGGGGCCGTCCATTAATCACGTGAGGCTCGAAAGGGGGAGGCGGTTTGGCATAAATCACGAAATATTACAAGGGGGGAGGGGGATGTAGTAACATATCACGTGTATTTATTTTTTCGTCAAACTTTTGATCTTCAACAAAGCTCAGTGCCAACAACTGACTTGCAAGATGCTTATCCAGTTGTTAGTGTTGAAGAAAGTCTAGTACATTAAATATGTTCATGTACTAGTACAATATATGTTTTACGCATGATAACACCATTCCTTTAATATTATTTTTATGCTAGTCAAAAACAACCTGCAACCTTTCTGTCTAGACATTTTTATCATGGTCCTTAATTTCAGAATAAAATTAGATTATACTTTATACCTTTATTTAAAGATAATATTCTAAAAATTTTAAACCTCAAAAAATGCTAAAAAAACATCACGTGATTAATGGACGGCTACTTATACTGAAAAAAGAATTAAGTAATAATTAGAAGAATACAAGTAATATCTAAGTACTTTATTAGAAAACTTAGTTGAAATTTACTTCAGTGCCGAGTTCTGTCCGATCGGCTTGACTCACTGGCACTGCGTAGAGATGTTACATCTCTTTGCGTATTTTATCGCATGTACCACGGGAGTGCTCTGAGGAATTGTTCGGACTAATTCCAGCCGCTCAATTTCACCATCGCACATCGCGACAGAACTCGAGATACCATCCATACCATCTGGATGATTGGCGGTCCACCACTGTGCGATTTAGAAGAATTTTTCTTCCTCGCACAACTTCCTTGTGGAATCGATTACCACCAGCGATTTTTCCGACCGATACGACTTAGGGACTTTCAAGAAAAGAGCCTACTCCTTCTTAAAGGCCGGCAACGCATCTGCAATTCCCTGGTGTTGCAGTTGTTCATGGGCGGCGGTAATCACTTTCTTACGTGGTAGAGCCATGCTGCAGCTATATTAATAGTATAGTTGTAGCACGAATGGGTCGGCTCGACCGGGAAGGACCACGCCTCACAGAATACCAGCGTAAAATAGCAGCTTAATGCTGCTGTGTTTCGTATGGTGAGTGTAGAGAACCGGAGACCCTTTTACGGGAAAAGAGGCATTCTATCTTAGTCCTCACGGCTGACAACGCATCTGCATTTAAATTCGCAAACGAAGATAGATGTAGATGTCTATGGGCCACAGCAACCACTTACTATCAGGTGGACTGTGTGCTCGTTTGTCACCATTATTCTATAAAAAAAAAAAAACTTACCATCAGGTGAGCCGCATGCTCGTTTGCCCCTCTCCTATAAAAAAGTACCTATACTTGTCTTTTGTAATTAAAATATTTCAAGTTATAATAACACAAAATACTGAAATTAAAACTTAGTTTACGAAATTTTTAACTAAGTAGAATACGATCACATATCTGTAAGGAATCGTATTTCGGGTTTATTTGTTGTTTAAACTATCTACCTATTTACGAGCCAAGCATCGCGTTTCCCGACGAAAGGCCTTGCAAGTTGCATGCGTTGGGCATCACAGAACTCACATAGCAGCGGAAATATGGTCGATCATAGCCAGAATTTCACAATGTATTTTTTTACTCTTTAGTAACAGCCCTTAGTAACCACGGAAAGTCCGTTGTAACGTAGGAAGGAGAAAAGATGCAAAGTAATACGGACACTCGCGCGCAGCGATAAAGTTTTGTTTAGCTTGCGTGCGCGATTTATCTGATTAATAATAACTATGTAGGCTATTAAAACGTCGGCAAGCAGTCAACATCAAAGGAGTGCAACTTCTGTACGTAGTACTATTATTTATTCTGTGCTCATGTGCTAATGCTAAAATCAAGTTCGACAATTCTTAAAAATAATTGGTCATAGATATGTGCGGTATCGATATTTATATCGATACTTCACCTTTTTATACAATATCGATTTCTATAGCGAATCATAATGAAAACTTATCGGCGGCGGTTTGCTCCTGTATTATTGTTTATGTATAATGGTTTGAAGTGGATTTTGATATGTAAAAGTGGTGCGGTTTTGTGTATTAAGTGTCTGCGCATGTGAACTATTAGAAGAAACGGTGAAACAAGTGCTCTTATGGTGATGTGATTCTCAAGATGTCTGTCTGAGAATCACATCACCAGGTGTCTGTCTGCTTAGGTGCCTTGAGATACCATTGCCAACTGTCAGCTGTCTGCTGACTCAAGTTGCCGTCAAAATCTCCCAAGGGCTGCACAATGTGACGCATCAACATAATGTGAAGCAGTATACTATGAAGAATAATTATACATTGTAACTTCAGGCTCAGAAGGGTTAGAACCCAGAGCCGTAAAGCTGGTAATCTCTATACAAATATTCCCAGCCTTACGTCTATGGCCCTCAAGAATCGATACTGACAGTTATTGAGTAAATTACTGATTTGGGTTGACGTTTGACGTTTCTGCCCACCCACGTGACACGGCAAGTGCCGCGCCGACGCCATTATAAACTATAAGCATTGAGTTATATGTACTACGTACTAGAGAAGCTATTCCAAACAAAAAATGTGCACTACTCTGTTTTCGCGCATGCGCGGGAGATAGTAGAGTCGCGCATGCGCAGTTGATATAAGCGCGTTACGCCTGCGCGGTCAGTTTTTGTCATAATAGATTAGGTAGGTATTTAAATGAACAAATTTATTTTTTCTATTGTAAAATTATTACCTATTTATTCATTTGACTACTGAATTATTATCTACGTTCAGGTTTAATTAAACTTTAATTTGAAATCTCGTATTATTAGCGCAGCTCCACACTCTATGAATATTGAAGCCACACTATGCGTAAGCATCATATTAGTCTGTACACACTAAATGACTTTATTTTTCGTTTTATATCATTGACTTGACTGAAAATGCGCTCGCACTCGGCATTTGAGCACATTACGGTATACAATGGTATTACGGTGACATATGACACGGTAATGCCACAGTATAATAAAAACATACAGTAGGACGACGCCTTTGATCTCGTGGTAAATGCCGACAACGTCTAGACAGCGTATGGAGGTTAGGGTTGTCACAAATTAACAACTTTTACTAATTTTATTATTTATTTTAGATCTACATCATGATCAACAATATGATTACTAATATAAAGAATAAGTAATAATTTGTTCTTACATTTTTCCTGAAAGTACTCAAAACGCTAATTGCACGCCTCACAACGTGAGGGAGTGCTCTACTCGATATGTGCCATACCTCAGTTTCGCTACATAAAATCGTTCTTATACTCTTAGCTAGACATCAAATCCATATATATATACAGGATATTTTTGAAACGCCCTGAAAACGAAGACAGATGATAGTACTAAGGATACCTATGATGAAGGGTCACAAAGAAATTGATCCTGAGGAAAAATCATCTTTTCACAACGTTTTATTAACTTTATTCACGCTCCATCATGTTATTACAGTTAATTGAAACGATATTTCACTAAAAATATCATGAAAATACTGAAACATAAAACCAGCAGTGAAACTTAAAAAAGAAAATCAGCTGACAATATGGTCAATATCCTCGCGGGAGCCGAACTCTTACCTAGATCGGTACGAAACAATGCATTAGGTATACTACTCACACCACTACCCTTTCCTTTCACACACACGCTGCCTCGTGTCGCCTCGAGCTGTGGAATTTACACATGCTTCAAGGATACATTAATAATTTTAGTTTTTGAGACAATTCCGTGTTGACTATCACAAGCGATAGTTCAATTGTTTTGTTTATAAAACTATATATATATATATATATATACGTTACAATGACTACAGACATTGAATTATTGGTTTATTTTATAACTGATTCACTTTAGATTACACAACAAAAAATGTAATTGAAAAAATATATCGACTGCCGTCCGTTTGTCTATCCGTCTGTGAGTCTTCTCGCTTAATAGAAATGTAAGCAATAGATTGAGATATACAGGGTATTTCTGAAACGCTCCCGAAAACGAAGACAGATGATAGTACTAAGGATACCTATGATGATGGGTCACAAAGAAATTCGATCCGAGGAAAAAATCATCTTTTCACAACGTTTTATTAACTTTATTCACGCTCCATCATGTTATTAAAGTTATTTGAAACGATATTTCAAAAAAAAATATCATGAAAATACTGAAATATAATACCAGCAGTGAAACTTTAAAAAGAAAATCAGCTGACAATAGGGTCAATATCCTCGCGGGCCTCGCTCCTAGATCGGTACAAAACAATGCATTAGGTATACTACTTACTCACTCTACCCTTCCCTTTCACACACACGCTGCTTCGTGTCGCCTCGCGCTGTGGAATTTCATATGCTTCAAGGACTTTATAATAATTTTAGTTTTTGAGACAGTGCCATGTTGACTATCACGAGCGATAGTTCAATTGTTTTGTTTATTAAATTATTGTCGTTATAACTTGTTATTTATTAATTAATGATGTTGTTCTTGTTGTTACGTTTTGTGTTTTTTGTTTTGTTTTAATAATGCCTAACGCGTAGGTACATTTATAGTGCTTGTGAATACGGCAACATGTTAATGTGCCTTGAAGAATCTCATAAGGCCACGGAGGATCGGTAAGCTGTTTCATACCTAATTTTTTAAATAACTTAGTACTGAACTGATCTGAATAGGTACATAACTGAATACATCAGAATAATAAACATAATTACACAATGGATAACAAAGCATGACTCTAACCTTGTAAACATTTTATTTAAGTATTTTTTTCATTAGCGGGGAATCGAACCAGTTATTTGGTTTATTTAAGCTAATTTTTTAAATAACTTGTTAACATTTTATTTAATATTTTTTTCATTAGCGGGGAATCGAACCAGTTATTTGGTTTATTTAACCTGTGAATTCGAATTAAAGTGGCTACGTGGAGACAAGCACAGTGGCAAAATAGTAGGTTAATTAGATAAGTTAGGTATTTAGACAAGTGTTGTAAATTATTGGGTATTGTGGTACCATCGCTAGTTGCGGGCCGCGCGAATTCGGCGTTCGCGCGTACATTGACCCGTAGTCAGCTGATTGTAATTCAGTAATTCCACTGCTTGTTTTATATTTCAGTATTTTCATGATATTTTTTTATGAAATATCGTTTCAAATAACTTTAATAACATGATGGAGCGTGAATAAAGTTAATAAAACGTTGTGAAAAGATGATTTTTTTTTCCTCGGGATCGAATTTCTTTGTGACCCATCATCATAGGTATCCTTAGTACTATCATCTGTCTTCGTTTTCGGGAGCGTTTCAAAAATACCCTGTATAGTATTAAATAAGATTCCATACATTCTAAGGAGGGTCCTTATTGATTTTTGCTATATAACTGAACACCTTTTAAAAGTTATTTTTTTTATCAAAATTAAATGAAACGCTCATGAGGCGTGCATTTTGATTTTCCAATTTTTTTGCACCCAGAAGCAATTAGAAAGGCTACCCGTTACGCGAGGAGGTGGTGAATGCTTTATGCATACCACGACATCCGGTCTGTCGTGGTTATGTGGGACTCACTGTGACTACACCCTAACCTAACCACTACCCTAAGTGTACCCACTAAACACCACCTGTGGGACTGGCAATTGGCGGATTAAGCCTCTTTGCCGGATCGGAAGCGACCCTCTTTGGGAGAACAGGGCGCAGGCGGCTACGAGATAATCGATAAGAAGAAAAAACTATAAGGATATAATAACTAATTAATTTCTAAATCAGGAATTATAAATGGGCAACTGACAAATATTTTCGGTTTTAGATTTACTGGATTTGAAATTTGTATTATTGAACTTAATTATATAAAATTTTCATCCTAATAAATAATTTTAACAAATAATTTATTGGGAAGCATGCACATGGTTTGGTGTTGAACTCTATTAGTCTCAAATGCTCAAACAATTTGAACCCAATGTTTCCAGTAAAAGTAAAAATCGACATCAATTCTGTTTCCAAGCTATGTATGTAATCCACAAAATCATCTGGAGGGACTTGTAGTCCTCCGAAGCGATCACGGCTAGTATCATAAGCTCTCAGACGGATGTATAAATTTCTCTTATTTGATTAATCGTCATATGATGATGCGTAACTAATTATCGATAGGCAGTCACGCTTGTGACTTTCAACACACCTTCGCAACAAATAACCGCAGATATAGTGAAATGCATTTTTTTCTAGAATGTCGTATATCTTTGTAAGATTCTCTTTAGGTTGTATTTGAGGTGGATCCTGGATAGAAACTTGAGTTTGAGGTGTATTTTTGGCAAATTCTGCAAATTGGGCTAGTATGCTGTCAAAATCTTCGATACGAATTGTAGCGTCTGATAAATTTAGAATTTGGCATAGAAACATTTTTCGGAATGCCCTGGTGTATTGTATACAAGAGGGTTCCCGACAATTTCCACCAGCTTGCCTCACGAGCCCAAAAAAAATTTCTAAGCAATCATTGTTAATTCTTCGTGTGAGTAAGTAATCATATCCCCCAGACTTCATATCTTTATATAATTGCCGAAGTGAGTTTATTGTTATGTTGAAAGCATTTATAAATTTTATGATATTGGTAACGTCACGGCCATTCTTTTTATTTTTAACTCTCATGCTATTAAACAGACGCTGAGATTTATCTAGCAATTCCTCTTGGAGTGTAGTACCCCTATACGGTTTACTGTAGGCTTTTGGTTAGTCGATGTTGCTTGAATTCAGTAAATCAAAGAGGTTGTTCATGATTTCCTAGTACCCGATGATTGATAATTTTTTAAAGCTGCTACTACAGAATTGCTAAAAACTTGAACGGCAAAACGAACTTTTTGGTTTTGGAAACTATTCGGCTGTAAATGTGAATCAGTTAAACGAGGAGCTGATCGCATATCTTTCATTTTATCTAGTTCATACATGTTTGTTATGTCCTCCCACCGAGTAGTTTTGCCATCAAACTCAAAATTATAGTTTATTAAATTATTTCTCACCCACTTCATTAAGTGGGGAACATCAAATATGTAGTAAATTTTGTGACCATCAATCTCAAAACATGAGTTTTCTTTAGAGATCCCTAATGTTTTTGAAAATGCCAAAAAATCTGATCCTAGATCTGACACGAAAGCTCGTATATTAAAGCCAAGCTCTAAAAGACGTTTCACAGTAGCAATTACCCATGTTTTAATTGATCATCAATTTTACTGCTGGAGATAAAAGAAAAGCCAATAGGTTGTTTCCATTTTGATGTACCTCGAAGCATTAAGGTAAAAGCATACCCTGCGGCAACAGGTTGCTGTTGCCCATCTACTTCATGGAGGCCCAATATTTTATCTTCCTTGCTGTTATAGGATAAATTTAATTTCAGACTCATCTCATCCATGCAAAGCACACATTCTTTTTCGGATGATGACATATGCTTGATTGTAGCTGATAAAACATCCCACATTTGCTGGTTAAGTTTAGTTTGCATAGGTAGGTACATCTTAGCTAAAGTTGATTTAGACAGTAAACAAATAGTCTTCGATAAAAATCGATAAGCGAGAGGGCTCGTGTAATACATATGTAAGCAAAACAATTTGAATTATCTGCTATATCTATTGTTTTTACAATGGGGTTTTAAATAAATTTGCGCCTTTACAATCGCGCTTAACTTGGGGGATAAAAATTTATCACAACCGTTCAAAAATTGTTCCGCGGTAATATCTTCATATTTTTTAGCAGTGCATTTTAACTTTTTACTTATTTTAAACAATTGTTTTCTAAGTTTACTTTTTCGGGGAGTAAAGTCAGTCAATCGTGCTGGTGTCTGAGAACTATAATCTATACCTATATATTGCTTAGTGTTGGTGTGTTCTGAATTTTGTGATGAAGGACCTGCTAATTCATGGTCTCTTCGAGCTATTTTTGGTATTACAATATGGCGTTTATTGGATAGTTCCAATTTTACATCACTAAAAATTTTGACTTAAGGATCAGTCTGTGTATGGATCGAGTCGTTGGTTGGTAAAAATAACGTTGGTATAGATGTTTTCTTCAGTGATTTCTTCCCGTACATACTCTTTTCGAAATGCAAACTGCAAATGTACGTATTCTTTAGGCTTTCGAAAGTTTTCCTACTAAATCAAGTCTTCCAATAACTTCCAGCCATAATTTGCATCTAAAATTTTTAAATACTATACTTATTATTAAATTTTCATAATTATCACCCACAAACCTCAAAATTGACATCCCTAACATTAAAAAAAATGTCCACCATCTTGGATATAAAAATAAATTCCATTTTCGTTATCAGCACCCCAAGAAACCTCGAAATTGATACCCATATCATATTATTAAAAAAATGTCAGCCATCTTGGATATGAAAATGGATGCCAGTTTCGTAATAAGCACCCCAAGAAACCTCGAAATTGATACCCATATCATATTATTAAAAAAATGTCCGCCATCTTGGATATGAAAATGGATGCCAGTTTCGTAATAAGCACCCCAAGAAACCCCGAAATTGATACCCATATCATATTATTAAAAATGTCCGCAATCTTGATATGAAAATGGGTGCCAGTTTCGTAATAAGCACCAAGAAACCCTGAAATTGATACCCATATCATATTATTAAAAAATGTCCGCCATCTTGGATATGAAAATGGATGCCAGTTTCGTAATAGGCACCCCAAGAAACCCTGAAATTGATACCCATCATATTATTAAAAAATGTCCGCCATCTTGGATATGAAAATGGATGCCAGTTTCGTAATAGGCACCCCAAGAAACCCCGAAATTGATACCCATATCATATTATTAAAAAAATGTCCGCCATCTTGGATATGAAAATGGATGCTAGTTTCGTAATAAGCACCAAGAAACCCCGAAATTGATACCATCATATTATTAAAAAAATGTCCGCCATCTTGGATATGAAAATGGATACCAGTTTCGTAATAAGCACCCCAAGAAACCCTGAAATTGATACCCATATCATATTATTAAAAATGTCCGCCATCTTGATATGAAAATGGATGCCGGTTTCGTAATAAGCACTCCAAGAACCTCGAAATTGATACTCATATCATATTATTAAAAAAATGTCCGCCATCTTGGATATAAAAATGGATGGCGTTTTCTTAATCATCACCCCAATAAACCTTGAAATTGACATCCATATTCTACATATATAAAAAAATGACCGCCATCTTGGATTTAAAAATAAATGCTATTTTCGTAATTAGCACACCGACAAACTTAAAAATTGACCCCTAAATCTTAATATTTTATAAAAAAACTTCGAAAGACCGAAGACGAGGCACTATAGTATGGTCTAAAACCTTAGCCTGTCCAACCACACGATTTAGATGAAGAAAAATCAGTAATGCTTAGCGACTAGTACCTATTTTTTACGTCCGCCATTTCTTTTACGTTGGCTATTTGGCATGACATGACAAAATATACATAATGTAAAAAATAATAACAATATTTATTTACCATTCTTCCGTGTGCGGAATTTGGTGAAATCGCAGATCTTTATTTATGCGAGATGACGACTTGCAATCTCTCACAGCACACGTCGTATGAACCATTTTAATTATAATTATCAACACTAAATTTAAAAATAATAAAAGCAAGCGCGCGTTAACCCTGGAAGTCGTGTCCCGAGCTACTAATACGATTGGCATAAGCAGATCGGGCTCGTCCTTCCCGCGTCTCACCCCTCACACCCCGCACGATTGCCCCGTCTAGACGTCTTCGTCGGACGACTGTATGGATTTATAGACTGTGGTAATGCCATATTATCGACCAAATTACGGTAATTACCGTGTACATGGAGACACTGTTACCGCGGCAAAGAATATTTATTTATACCTCGGGGAGTAAACTGTATAATAAATTTAGTTTAATAAGTTTAGTTCAAAACATCTTTGACCTACATTGTATGTATGTTACGAACTACGAAGGTTGTTGACACAAAACACAAACAACAAAAGTTTTAATATTTTATTTACTAAAGAAAAGGAATACATTTTATCCTTTGCTAAAATATTTAGCATATATTAATAATATTTAATGAGAAAATGATCATAACATTTGAAACAATGATTAGTGAAATATGAAACTGTGTACCGAATAAAATAAAAGGTAATTTTTCATATTTCACGGACCATTGTTGAACAATCTATTTGTCTCTAGTTATAAAAAAATTGCACTCTATAAATAAGGGCAGCGAATACGGTGTAACATTTCTATCACTGCATTGCATTTTATCATTATTATTATTTTAAAAAATCCCTACTTAACTCTATGGAGGTATTAGAGTGTCTAAAAAGCAAACAAACACTGTCATATGTAACGTAAAAGATTAGTAGGTATTAAATTTAAGTCTATATCAATCGATGAGAAGTTAATATTGTTTTTATTTTGATATTTATAGATTCCTTGAACTACCATAAAAATCATACAAGGAATGAACCGGAACAACCACTTAATGCTGACTGAAGCATAAATGTGTTGATCTGCCGAAAGTTGGATTTGCGCAACAAACCTTATGATATTTATTTATTTATATTTTGGATTGTAAATCAATTCGAATATAAAAGGAAGGAAATTAAATTAGGATATGGACAATTAGATTTGAAAACAAATATGACTAGCACTAGTTCATGTTAATTGCAAATAAATCGAATATATCGTAAGATAATGCCAGAACATAGATTATTAGTCTTTTTGTAGTCTTTTACAACCTATTTGAAACAAATACCTTTCGCAGTAGGTATTTTTACCAGTACCTGTTCTACACGAATATATGGCCTGTTATTGTATTGTAATTATTTCATTGCAAATATGATCAACCGTAATACGGTAACATTTTAAAGTGGATATTCCAATTTCGTTCCTCGAAATTTTACAGGGCGGTATTGAAGGCATACTAAAACTCATAAACGGGATTATGGGAAAAAGCATATAAATGTGGCTTAATACTACATACGCAAGTTAATTTACTTAGGCACTTCCCATAGTTACGGTTCCCATCGTCTATCTTGATTTCCTTGTGTACTTTTACATAGCCCATAATTCAAATTCCTTTTAGTTCGAAATGGCAAAACGAACGGTGTGTGTAGCGATTGTAAAAAACATATTATACTTAAAAATAATGAAATTAAAATTAATCTTGGATTAGTGTCTCATTCCCTTCATTTGTTTTTTAATTAATCGTCGAATGCAATAGGTATGGAGGGATAGAGTATAATTTTGCAGGAAATAAAGAACAAAATGGGAACCATTACAAAACTTTGTGAGATAAATTACAATCTTGCCACACACACCTTAGGCACTAGGTCATTAATATAAATAGAATTGACATTTTCTTTACACACATTCAATTGTCAACAATGAGCGTGATAGATTTGAACACTATATTTTACCAATAAATCGTTTCAAATATAGCAGACTAGTTATTGGAAAGCGCTATCTTTATAAAAACTTAAATTCCCTTCCCGACTATAATAGCAACAGGAACGATTTTAGAAGAGTAAGTTTCAACGATTGGCCCACTTTTATGGATTGTTCAAAATTGAGAAACGACCCTCTGTGATAACGAAAATATGTCGCATGTTTCCAGAATGTATGTACATAATATTTGATCGAATGGATCATAGTAACTTTACAATGACGCACCAACAATCTAAATTGGCAATCTGACACCACAGTGCCTCCTTCGCTCTATCTCTATGTATACATAATTGCTAACTCTATAACATTATTGAATAATTATCAAAACGACCTCCTAATAATCTAGATACACTCATAAGAAGCACTTTAATGAATGAATAAGTATCAGAACTTTACATATAATTTATACATGGTAAATATAATTCATATCATTTGTGTTTAATAATGTTACTGGTTTCAACCCTAATGTTACATACCATTGTTTTTATGTAACATAACAACTTTAATGATAGCAGTCTATAAAGCGTTTAGAAAGCACTTAGTTTAAATTTTGAGATTATGTTGAATACTTTAAAGAATCTAAAACATTTTTAAAAAAAAAGGTGTTTTGTGTTATAAAGGGCAACATTGTTTTGATAAGAAAACTGAAATATAGTAATTACTGTAAATTTTACGAATGGCACTATCGTTAATGTTGCCGTGTTACATTCTTTCACCATTCGCATGAAAGAGAAACTCACTTTTATTAAATGACGTAATACTACAAGAAATAGTGAAAAACAATTTGTGAAATCATTGCAGATCGTTATAAGTTATTCATCGCCGAAGAAAGTATCAAAAGTCGAATGAAGCTCAGAATTTGCAATGATAATCACAATTTCACATTAACTATTCATCAACACTTTACCAACAAAACTTATATTTTTACCTAAAATATTAGTAAACTATGTATATTCTAAACAATCTACAAATTTCTTACATTATTCATCATACATACATCAATCGATAATATTGTTCCGTCTTTTAAAAAAAATACATAATTTTTGTCAACACCTTTCTGATCATTGTGATCTATTTCGATCGGTGATAATACGTACGTATATAATATATACTTTTATAATCATGGAAGAAAGTTTTAGACACTATTTTTAACAATGGCATCGTGTTTTTAAATCCACATCGTAACACGTATATTATCACGTTACATTTATTACATAATTCTCGGCCGACTTTGAATTTTACTGGTATAATATCTAATGATTTTTAGGCAGCCTTGTTGTACGATTTCGTATTGTAGAACGTTCGAAAACTATCCACATTGCAAGTAATTACAGTGCATAAAATATAGCTTGCTTAGAGTAACAACGTAATTATCTACGTAATTATTCTAAAATATATCTTGATATCTACTTGAGACTTTAGATTAACGTTATCCCTACAGTAAGTACAAGCAAATGGTAGGTAAATTTTTAATGTAAAAATCAGAAAATTTCTGGTGCTGGAAAATATAATTACATATTTTCAAGACGTTTGTTTATCTATAAAGTTGTTTTGTCGCTTTCGTTGTTAAAGTTAATATTAGGCGATATTTTATGCACTATAGACCAGTTATAAAGAAAAAAAAATTTTTTCTTAAAATCCTCTATAATTAACAACATTTGGAATGTCTTTCGAGTCGTGATCGATCCGGCCGAAAATAGCAGTCTCTTTATTTTTCAAATTTGGAACGTTAGCGTGTCGTGTCGGGTAGGTCGGTGGGCGGGGCGGCGCGCTAGTTGCGGTAGATGTAGGCGCAGGGCTGCGGCGCGGGCGGCGGCGGCGTGGGCGGCCGCTCGCCGGACGGCGACGGCGACGACGACGGCGGCGACGGCGACGACGACGAGCCGCCGCCGCTCGCCGACCCGGACCCCGAGCCGCTGCTGCGCTGCGACACTGCAACCGAACATTCTTGTCACCCGTTTATGTACCTAAAGGCTACACGGTCAATCTTACTTGCACAAATTCTAATTTGCACAAGCAAGCATGTAGGTTAAGCCAGCGAAACGGTATACCGTGCAAATGGCTTGTACAAATGCTTAATTTGCTCTAACTCAAGTTGCACAAGCAAGCATGTACGTAAATCCGCGTATCGATTATACGCTCCAAGAGGTCGAGCCCGACCTTAAATGGATACCGCTTTAGAACGCGCGCCAAATTGTTCGTTGGAACGCTCAAACGTGGAGCGGGCCGCTCCATCTGGTGTCGATTTTTTACCGCGCATCAAAGTAGTTAAATTTTGGCGCGCGCGCCAGTTGGGAAGGTTGTTTTCATAACTCGTGTGTTCGTTGCGTTCCGAGCTATGGACTACCAAAGTTGCCGTAAATTGATAAAATTATATGGTTCAAAAGAACTACTGTGGAATAGCAAAAGTCGTTTTATTATAAAACCGACATCCATGTTGAACGGTCAAACACTGGAACGGCTGCCGCGCGCGCCAGGCGCGCTTAGGCTCAATTTACATTGCGGCGGAATGGAATGGAAGCGAATTTTTGTAACGAAATTGTACATAGTAAAATGAATTTTATGTTAATTGCGTAACGTGCAAACTAGATATGTCAAAAAGATGCGCGACTTTTTTGGCTCATATCTAGTTTGAACTTTACACAATTAACATAAAACTCATTTTACTATGTACAATTTCGTTACAAAAATTCGCTTACATTCCGTTCCGCGGCAGAGTAAATTGGGCTTTAGTTGATACACTTCGAACATTTGGAGGGCATTCCACGGAACGCACTGGTCGGCGCGGTCATTCATGGCGTGCGCGCCAGGAGCGCGTAATCGATACGCGGCTTAAGCTTTGTAAACTTTGTACAAACTGTTTGCGCATGCAAGACGCTATGTGTGGACGATGTGCAGTGCACCATGAGCCAGAGCTTAAGGGCTAGCACGCATGAGCATCTATTCTCGATGACAATTTTTTTGTCTCTGTCGCTGTCTCTACGACAAGATTTGGACGATGCACAGACGGGAGGAATTTTGCCGCATTCATCAATATGGATTTTGAACAAACTATTGTGGTCTATGCTCTTGTTATAAGAACCGAAGAAGACGGCAAATAAGGCAATATTTTTCATTTCATCAGGTTTTTCCTGATAATTAAAAATTAAAATAACTTCTGGCACAGTTCTTCCCGAGCATTACATTTAGCTTTTTTTATAGGATAAGGGTGACAAACTAGCACACAGTCCATCTGATGGTGGACTGAAACTACTATAGTTGCTGTGGCCCATAGACATCTACCATCCATCCATCCTCAACTACGAATCAAAATGCAGATGCGTTGTCACCCGTGAGGACTAAGAATGCCTCGTGTCCAGTAAAGGGTCTCCGGTTCTTTACACTCACCATACGAAACACAGCAGCGTTAAGCTGCTATTTTATGCTGATATTTTTTTTATAGGAGAGGGGGCAAACAAGCATGCGGCTCACCTGATGGTAAGTGACCACCACCGATGAACAACCGCAACACCAGGGGAATTGCAGATGCGTTGCCGGCCTTTTAGAAAATAGTAGGCTCTTTTCTTGAAGGTCCCTAAGTCGTATCGGTCCGGAAAAATCGCTGGTGGTAATCGATTCCACAAGGACGCATCCCATAGTGGTGGACCGCCAATCATCCAGGTGGTATGAATGGTATCGCGAGTTTTGTCGCAATGTGCGATGGTGAAATTGAGCGGCTGGAATTAGTCCGAACAATTCCTCAGAGCACTCCCGTAGTAGATGCGATAAAATACGCAAAGAGATGCAACATCTCTACGCAGTGGCAGTGAGTCCAGCCGAAGGAGCTGGCACTGGGGAGCCCCTGCCCAGAGATGGGAACAGTATTCCATCTGGGGCCGAACCTGCGCCGTGTAAAGTTGCAAGCGGTGTACCGGCATGAAATACTGTCCCGCTCTGCTGAGCACGCCAAGCTTCTTAGAGTCCAATTTGGCCTTCTCTTCCAAATGACCACGAAACTGCACATCATTCGATATGTCGACACCGAGGATCCAATACTGGCTGAAGCAACAAGGGAGTGCCTTGAAACTGAGGAGATACGACAAAGGGTTCTTTTAGCGGTAAACGCGCAAACTTGTGTCTTCTTGTGTATTCTGTGAGAGCGTGGTCCTTCCCCGGTCGAGCCGATCCATTCGTGCTACAACTATACCACTGATATAGCTGCAGCATGGCTATGCCACGTATAAAAGGTATACGTGGCAGAGCCATGCTTTTTTTTTGCTTGTATATCCCTAGTATTTTTTTAGGGTTATTGTGTACAACAACTTCTGCTCCCTACTTCGTCAATTAGTCTCTCATTGTCAATATCTTCTGCTAAGATTGAAATTATGGATTTCGTATTTACTATAGTAGCGTATAATTATGCAAAAGTTCCGTGCAACGTGAGCTCGTCACTACGCGACAGTTGGCAGGCTGCTGACTGGCCGGTAGCTATTATGGAAACGTCTATTTTCTTTATAACGTGTAGATAGTTATACTCATAACTCTCATAACTGTCTATTTCTTACAACGATCCGCATCGTTGCCACCACAGTTTAGGTTGTAACCTTGCGTTACCTTGAACGGGAAGGATCGTGATGTTATTATCACATCAGATTTTGGTTTTATATACACTTACTTTATTTTCAAAACCATCATTAACCTTAAAATCTCGAATGGGTATAAATTTGTAAAATATTGTAAATAATTAGGTTCTTTTTATTGTAAATAATTAGCTCGGCAAGTCCTGGAGAAAGTACGAAGGAAAGTTGATTTCAGCAACTAAATTAGTTAAAACATCTTAACAGTTTATATCACGACACGGAAATAGTTGTGGTGAGAACTAGGTATTGTTAAGTTGCCGTTACAGTTATGAAATAAAGATAGTTATGATAACGTTATCCAATACAAAGTACAATAACGATAATGTTACGTTATATATGAAAAATATAACGACGCACCGCTACTGGCCGGCAATTTTTTTTTGGCCGTGCGCGCACTTGTATTTGAACCAATAGACGCAGCAACAGTTGCGTCGCCGCGCCGACCTGTTTTTTTTATAGGATAAGGGTGACAAACGAGCACACAGTCCACCTGATGGTAAGTGGTTGCTGTGGCCCATAGACATCTACATCTTTCCTCGATGACGAATCAAAATGCAGATGCGTTGTCACCCGCGAGGACTAAGATGGAATGACTCGTTTCCAGTAAAACGGGTCTCCGGTTCTCTACATTCACCATACGAAACACAGCAGCGTTAAGCTGCTATTTTACGCTGGTATTCTGTGAGCGTGGTCCTTCCCGGTCGAGCCGACCCATTCGTGCTACAACTATACCAGTAATATATAGCTGCAGCATGGCTCTACCACGTAAAACCCACGGACAAAACAACTTCTAGACCCACGTGTTTCTAGACCCACGGACAAAAATGTGTCTCGGCTGTCGCGTCGCAACATGCGCGCACTTTCATACAATCCCATAGACTTGATATGAAAGACAAAACTGTTGCTGAGACAAAAGTTGCCCGTGCGCGCTAGTGCTAATCACGTACAACATATTTTCAATGTGGTAGAGCCTAGCTACAGCTATATTGTGGTTGTACTACGAATGGGTCGGCTCGATCGGGGAAGGACCACGCTCTCACAGAATACTAGCGTAAAATAGCAACCTAATACTGCTGTGTTTCGTATGACGAGTATCGAGAATTTCATCTTAGCCCTCAAGGGTGACAACTATAGATGTAGATGTCTATGAGCCACAGCACTTACTATCAGGTGGACTGTGTGCTCGTTTGTCACCCTTATTCTATAAAAAAAACTTATGCAAACAGTTAACATTTCAAATGACATTGTCTGTAGGGTCGCTATGAATAAAGTACATAACAATAACAAGAGAAATGCTTCCCTTGCTATATAACAAATGGTAACGCATTTTTAATTAATTAATTCGCAACGTAACTTAACATTCTATCATAATAAATTTTAATTTTAGTTTAATAATGGTATTCGGTAAGAGCGTGATGATCCCTCTCCCGTCGAGTTACGAACCATCCGTGCTGCAGCCAAAATACAGCTACAGCGTTGCTCTACCACGTATAAAAATTTAGTACTCGTAGTATATAGTCTTATCACTAGTTAATCTTCTCATTTATCATAAAATTGAATCCATTGCTGTATATATCTAGCATAGCATAGCATATAGTATTTACAAGCATGCGCATGTTTTGAAAGATTTGCTTATAGTAACTAGCTAAAGGGCCGATACTTTCGCATTTATCATCATCATTATCACAGCCAAAGTCCACTGCTGAACATATGCCTCCCTCAAAGTTTGCCTCATAGGGGGATATTTTCCATAGTTGCCACACTTGGCAGGCGGGTTAACGACCGCAGTATTTTTTAGTATTTAAAGTTGTTTTCAGTAAGGTGCTGCTGCTCTTCACCTGTCGGCTTTCACGACACCAACTTCTAACATGAAAAATAATCTGAAGCTACGTTTTTTTCTGATGGAACAGGCGACCATGTGGCAACCAGTATGTTAGCGATGTTTTATGCGCGGGTTGAGTTTGCGCTGAATGCCTACTACGACAGTATTAGACGGCTTTAAAATAAAATTCATATCATATTACATACCCAAAGTGTGGTGGTGATGCGTATTATGCTTATGGTGATGCATTTGTTCGCGCGAGTCCGCCCCGCTTGTTTCTCAGAGGTACACCTTCTTCACTGAGCGCGTGGTCGAGAAGCCATTGTCGTTGCCGCGCCGGTAGCCGTCGCCCTGCGGTCCGAATACTCCTGCGTTAACTGACATGCCGCAGTCAATATGAGTGCGATGATACATGAAAATTAAAATGGCGTGTTAATGACGCGAAAAGTATAGCGAGTTTTTTTTAGATCTAAATTGGTAACGGTAATGCATAATTCATAAAACTCGCAACACTTTCCGTAATGACTGTGGCAATAATGATGTGATTAATGAGTTAAACTAAAACGTGCATTATGCATTAGAAATTATTTGTTAATTTTAATACTTATATGGCTTTAAAAAAATGTTATGGAAAAATTAGAATAAAAAAAATTATATTAAAATGTTTACAACGAGGTTAAGGTTTTTTGTTATGAAAGACTAATTAGACATGATTAAATTCAGTTTAATAATAAAAAGTAACATTATTAAAATTATCTACACTCAACACATTCTTGGAAAAACATGCAACATGGACATAGATGAAATGACATGAGAGAGCATGATTTATGTTTCTCAATTATTACCATATTTTATTTCTATTAACGACATTCTTGTCTCGATAACTGGTACTTGTCCTGTAATGCTAAGGGTAATGTCATGCGAAAGGACACAGACTATATGTTTCAAGGATACAATACGGCTAAAATTGGATCGACAACATTAATACATAGAAATTTAACAACTAAGACATGAAATATCACATTAATATAGTACATTATAGTATAGTACCTATTTTAAATTAAAAATACATTTAAAATATTTTCTAACATTTAAAAAAGTCAGGTAACCTATGAATACGAAGCAAGCCAAGGTAGAAATTACGGTTTTGTTTTAAGTAATATAATAAATAATATTTAAGAGCATTGAAAAACAAAAAATATTTAAAAAATTGTTTTATATTAGGTATAAAACAATTTTTTTGAACTTTGATTCTCTAAAAGTTAATATTAGTCGATTGAATACAAGAAATTTTCTTGCCAGAGGACTAAAGACTAATATTTTAACACTTTAAAGCCATGCAAAAGAAGAAAAACAGAACGCAACTGACATTGACCTGGTGGGAGCGAAGTGTTCCAAAGTTGTCGCGACGGTACGCGTCCGGTTGGAACTGAAACAGGGTCTCGTGGTGTGGGTGGTACGGTGGGTGCTTGCGCAGAGTGGCTCGTGGGGACGCGGGCTTAGGCTGTGGAGCCAGAACTGGTTCAGCGTAGGTCACTTCTTCTACTTGTTGGAGCAGTTTTGGTTCTGCTTGGATCCTAGAAGTAAAAAATTGTTTGTGCAAATTTAGGCTTGCGATCGTTACTCCGGATGATTATTAAAGGTAGATCCTCCCTATAACGGGAGAGGCCCATGTCCAGCAACATGGTGAAAAAGAAGCAATAGAAGATATTTAGAATGATACGAGGTTATAAAATTAATAATTGTATTCTGTTATTGGAATGACCATAAAGCTAGAAACAAATTATTGGACGGGTCTTACAGTAATAAAAGACGGCAGTGGCTAGTGACTTTGTTGTGCGATTGAGTAACTCTGGTGGAATAGTGTGTGACGGCGCTGTCGTCGCGCCGTAAGCGAAACGCACCGAAGTCTAAATCGCGCTATCAAAGTTCTGAAGTTAGCGCACTATATATCCGAAATAACACGGGGAACATTGGCCGCTTCCCGGGCCGATCACCTTGCCCGGCGGGAGATCTCCCCCTTTCCTGCCACGACTAAACTAGTGACCAACCGACGTGATTTGAACACCTAACATGCAACCTTCGGAAATTTCAACTTTCAAGCTTTCGTCATCGTCCTCAAGTACCCCATCCATTCGCTCCCGAGCAAATATTGTCGACAGTCTTCTGATCCTGCAATCTATCTAGCTTTACAAGGTTCATCGCAGCACTGGAATATTACTTCCTGTTCCTTCAAGTTACTCTCTGCGCTTACAGTGTTCGGCACGGCTCTGAGCCTTACTGCTCGCCTCTGTTTCACGGCACTCTCGCAGATTACTTGCCTTCTTCTCGACTCACCGCAGACTTCAAAGCGATTCCCTGGCACTTGCACATTCGTCGACATCTAGACTGCACTATCGACCTCCGGTCTGAGCAAGAGGGTGATGTGGCTTCGCTATCGTCGCACCGTAAGCGAAACGCACCGAAGCCTAAATCGCGCTATCAAAGTTCTGAAGTTAACGCACTATAATATATAGAACAGCTCCGAAATAACACTCGGAGCATTAGCCGGTCCCCGGGATCCCGGCGGGATCTCCCCTTTTCCTTCCACGGCCAAAAGTGATTCGTTTTGAAGTTTGACGTTTGGTTTCGTTGTATAGTGTAATTTCACGATTTGGTATCGATATTGATTATAAGTTAATTTCTCAGCTTTTGTACAAATATGGAGAAGCCTGGTCGTATCTACATAAGCCACAACATCCAGTAGGTCGCGTCCGATAATAATAATTTAAGTAGGACTTGAGTGTAAATCATTAACAGTTATTTTTAAAGGTGAATTAGTATTTCGTGGCTGGATTTATTAATTTCACATGCAAAGAAATACGTCACATAAACGTCGTATATTTTGAGATTACATAACAAAGTCAAGTCAGTTGTTTGTTCGTCTAGATGTAACTTCTTGCACCTTAGTGTGTAATTTTATCAGACTGCAAAGTTGGACAAAGTGTTAAGGATCAAACTGAAATAAATAATATAACTAAATAATAACAGACGTACTCAAGACAATCGAACAAACCTGTTGATGTTCTGCCGTTGTTCGAAGTATTCGTACTCGGTGTCGGGATAGGGCATGTTGTCGTCCTCGTCCTTCTTGCAGCGTCTGCCGCAGATGTAGCCGGCGGCGAAGCCAGCGGCGAGCGCGGCCAGCGCGCCCGCCGCCACGGCCAGCGCGAGCGTCTCCACTGAGTAGGCCGTTGGAGGGGGGTCTGCCGCCAATACTTCTGGACCTACTTGATTAAAGGTTTTTATTGTTATTACTATCTTATGGTGGCCCAGGACCGCTTTGTGGCGTTGCTTGGGGGAGGCACATTTCAGCAGTGGACTTGTATTGGGCTGTAATGATGATGATGATGACTGCCGTGTAATTATTTCGCCGACGGCACAGGACGATCCAATACCCCGTATCATTCTGTGTTGTGAGAGGTGACAGAGGGAAATAAAACATGAGAAGGTAGTAGCATCTTTATGATAACAATTCAAAGTAATAAAAAACCTCTTGTTGCCAACCCAGATGCCAAGCGTGGCAACTATGGCATTTCCGCCTATAAGGCAATCTATGAGGAAGGAATATATTCAGCAGTGGACTTTTGATAGACTGTAATAAAAGAATGAAATGGTCTTTACAATGACAAGCGAGTTAAAAATCCAGTCGGCGATAAGTGACTACTGTAGTCTATGGCCATACACGCAATCGACTTTAAACAAAGAGGCTGAAGAGATTTAGAGAAGTAATTTATTTCAACAACAAAAGCACAGTGCCAACCGTTGTACAATTTTTTCAAATATTTGTTACACAGTCTACTTTAGTGTTTCATTGCTCTGTTTAATTGTCAAAGCCTGCACAAAAGTCAAAAAAAGGTCAGGATATTGACAGATAAGTGCATCATTTCTGACGATTAAAACGCCTTACACATCATTTTGAAACAATTAATATTATTTACTAGCGATCTATCCCGGCTTCCCACGGGTGATTTCTGGATCTCAACAACAGCGCCACCTACCGGGTGCAATTGTAAATCTAAACCATCCAGGATCCACACAAACACACATTACACCTTTTTAAAAGGTCGGCAACGCTCCTGCAATTCCACTGGTGTTGCAGTTATTAATGGGCTTCGGTCGACGGGTGAACCGTATGTTTGTTTACCCACTTTTAATAAAAAATTACTTAATCTTACCTTCGTTATTGTTATTGCCTCCCTTGCCGTCCTTGTCTTGAACGATGTTGATAACTTCACCCTTATTTTCTCCGCGTGCATCATCGTAAAGTCCAGAACTAAGGCCCCCAACCGCTCCGGCATCCTTGCCTTGAGGAAATAATATAAAAACATTTATTTATCATAATTTTTATCACCGGTTGTGTTAAACCGGCGTGCACTATCCGAACAAAACAGTTCACTAATGTTGTACAAAAAAAAGGAAAATAAAAGCAATCTAATGGTACAATTAACAATCAAAACCGCAAATTTTAAGTCATTCAAACCGTTGCAATTTGTAGCAGTGTAGTGCTGGAAATCTGCCACACACAGTGGGCAGATTGACAACTACAGTGAGTTAGTTTTAGAGAACGGGTTTGAATGTTATTGTGTCTGTCATGTATTTAAATATATCCATTACTTTTGAAAATGCTTTATAGTCTGCTCCTGATTGTTTTTGACCACGGCAATATTCAACAATATTTCTTCAATCCTGTTGTTACCAAACGCAAAGTAGATTTTAGTGCCGTAAACGTATCCGGTAATTACTATTTCGCCCCTAAAAGTTTAAGAATCACTATTACAGATTTTTTTAATAAAGTTATAATACAAGTAAGGGTGAAAAAACACACACAGTCCACTATAATAAGCGGATACTGTGGCCCATAAAAACGTACATCTATCCTCGATTAGGATTTCAAAATGTTTGACACTCCTGAGGACTACGATGGAATGGCCCATTACCAGTAAATTTTGTGTCCAAATCACATAAAATTCCACTCCAACAAGAAGATAATAATTGTTCAAGTAAATGTTTTTAAGTCATCTTTTAAACGGCACTGGTGTTGCGAAACAACTGTAACGTCAAAAAAACGTAACTCATGTGAAGATAAAGTTGTACTTACTATGAGGACAAGCGGCATGACTTCCAGTGCTGACGCTCTGGTAGAAGGAGTTTTCATCTAACCACCGACTGACTCCGTGCGAATAGGCACGGCATCGTCCCGCCTGTTTGTCCCACGCGCAGTATGGATCTTGGAGTGCTACGCATTCACTGCAAGAAAAATTAATTCTAGTTATTATACAACATAATTAAACATTACGTTTTGTCTACACAATTGGGGATCTAATAGTTCTTTCTAGTGTGACTAAAAAGCTCCTCAAACAGAACACTGTTTCTTAAGTCCCCTAAGTAACCCCAACGTCATGAAACTGATTACATTAACGATATCTGTGTAGTCCAAGGCATGGCGGTAGCCATTCCTGCATGCATAAAAATATCCCTAATGCCTAAAAATATCCCTAATCCCTAAAGGCCACAGTGTTATTTATCAATAAAACTTTAGGTTTAGGACTTCTTCTCTACCTAAGGGACCTGCTAGGTACCCGGCTCGAAAGACCAAACGAATGTTGGAGGCTCTCGGTGTTGACCGTGCCACGGTTGTAGTTGTGTTGTTGTACACAAAGCCGCAGTCTTTTATTTTCTGCTTGTTCTTAGGAAAACGCTGCTGCCCATTTCCTGGTTTGTTTCCTCTACGACACCCACCAAAACGTATGGGGTCGTTAGTAACAAATTAAGGGTAGTGGATATTTTTACACCGCCACTGCACTGTGTAGAAAGAAAATCAAATTATAATTTAAAAAAAATAATGCGCATTGATCATGAGCTGTTATGATCCTAGTGAGAATACTAGGTTATAGTTATGAAATTATTGTAATGTAATCGGTTCTTGAAACGTCCAAAATTATTCGAACGTCAGAAAGTGGGTGAAAACTGAATTATAAACATATTTTAATTAAATAAATTATATAATAGGTATTTATGTTTAATATTTAACTTTTTTTTGAAATTCTGTGGTAAGTACTACATTTCTGCCTGGAAATCCGTTCGGGTAGGTAATACTCTCTTACCTGTTTCAGCCGTCAAATAGCAGTGCGTGCACTGCTGCTGCGGTCTAAAGGGCATTGAGAGGCAATATAATTACAGGCTGCAAGGCATTCCATCTTAGTCCAGAGGTGACAACGCATCTGTAGCCTACTTTGTTTGAAATCGGTTGCAAGTGTCTATAGGCTGCAGTATACACTTACCATCAGGTGGCCCTTTAGTTCGTTTGCCACATCAATTTTATAAAAAAATATTAATAAAGCATAAGTGTACAGTGGTCTGTGTAGGAAAATAATTTGTCTATTGTCTATAGGTAGGCTTTTGGCTCGTCTGTCACTTTGGAACATATGGCATATGATACTCGCGAGCAAGAGCTGATCTTGTCGCTGGAGCACCTGTGCAATCTGAGGCTCAGCACCTCCCGGTCTGATACGGCGAGGTTTATGCATTGTTTATAAGTAGACGCTTGGACCGTTTTTCACTTTGGAGCATATGGCATATCATACTCACGAGCAAGAGCTGACATTGTTGCTGAAGCACCTGTGCAGGCGGAAGCTGAGCACCTCGAGGTCGGAGAGGGCGAGATATATCTATTGTCTATAAGTAGACGCTTGGCTAGTCTGTCACTTTAGAACAATACATGGCAGATGATACTCACGAGCAAGAGCTGATCTTGTCGCTGGAGCACCTGTGCAGGCGCAGGCTGAGCACCTCGCGGTCGGAGACGGCGATGAGGCGCGCGGCGTCGCGGCCGGCGCGCGCCACGCGCAGCGCGCGCACGGGCGAGCCGGCCGCGAACGCCTGCAGCTCCTCGATCACCACCGGCACCGCACGCTTGTTCGAGTCGTACGACACCGCGTTTATTGCTTTAATTATTTTACCGTTGTCTGCAATATAACAAGTAGATTGATGGTTAATTAATTGTAAATAGAAGGAAGAAATTATACGTGGTGGAGCCATGCTGCAGCTGTATTACTGGTATGGTTGTGGCACGAATGGGTCGGCTCGACCGGGGAAGGACCACGCTCTCATAGAATGCCAGCGTAAAATAGCAGCTTAACGCTGCTGTGTTTCGTATGGTGAGTGTGGAGAACCGGAGACCCTTTTTGCTGGAAACGAGGCATTCCATCTTAGTCGTCACGAGTGGCAGCGCATCTGCATTTTGATTCGTAATCGAGGATAAATGTAGATGTCTATAGGCCACAGCAACCACTTACCATCAGGTGGACTGTGTGCTTGTTTATCACACTTTTCCTATAAAAAAAAGGAAGGAGGAAAGAAATTTTTATTTGAGGCTTCAATAATACGATACGGGAGTTTAAATAATAACGAGCTCAATAGTTGAAGTTTACTGAAAAGAGATAAAATTATACCCTATGCCACTTCCACAACTAAGAGGAATCCAAAGACATCCCATATTATGTTAAAATTCTTCAAGACTTAGGTCACAGAGCGTGCCAAAGAAATAGACATTACACATATTTTGCGTGGTAGAGCCACGTTGCAGCTATATTATGCTTGTAGCATAAATGGGTCGGCTCGACCTGGGAAGAACCACGCGCTCACAGAATACCAGCGTTTTTAGCAGTTCGTATGGTGTTCGTATGGTGAGTGTGGAAAATCAGAGACCCTTTTTACTGGAAACGAGGCATTCCATCTTAGTCCTCAGGAGCTCAGATTAGATAATAATCAGAGGTAACAACGCATCTGCATTTTGATTTCTAATTAATAAATGCCTACGGGCTACACCATCCACATACCATCAGGTGGACTGTGTGTTCGTTTGTCACCCTTATTCTATAAAAAAGCCAAACATACATACATACATACACTAGAAAAATATTACCCTCCTTCTTGGGCATTCGAGTATAAAGGACTAATGACATTATTGCATTCAATTGCAGTACAGGAATGGCTAACGACTCAGCATGATGCTACGACATTGTTACCGCAGCGCTGTTATGGATGTAAAATCAAAATGTACCTATAATTACCACAATAAAAAAGAATAGGAACATTGATAAACATTTTATTACCTGTGCCAATAAACAAGACGTCGTAAGCCTTCCCTCCGGGCGTTTTTACTTGAGGATCTACAGCGATTTGTGTAAATCGATAGCTGAAAAGCAATAATAATTTGGTTAAAATTATTGTATTTAAACGAAATTTAAAATTTTTGTTAAGTAAGCAAAACTCACTGAAAACTCGTCCTGATGACGATGGGCTCGCCAAAGAACGTAGGAACAGATTCATCCATTAGGGCGTGGGTCTTGATAAAATTGAGTGTCTGGTCGGGTAAAAGTCTTGAGTCGTTGTAACATGTTCCTGGACGAGGTTCAGGCACCTGAGAAGTAAAAATAAATCGTGTGAGGATATAATATACAACATTACTTGAATGGAAAAAATATTGACGGCTCTGTGGCGCAGTGGCTTAACATTGAGTTGCGGCGATGAGGGCCGCGGGTTCAAATGCCCTACGGAACAAGTATTTATTTATATGGCCTACAAATAATTGTTCCAGGTTTGGATGTTTGTCCTTGTGCAATTTATGTAAGCTGCCTCCACGATATAGCAGAAAATACTAGTGTTAACGTTTTTTAATTAAAGAAAAAATTAAAATGTCAAATATTCCAAGAGCTTTATTTTAATTTATAGTAAGGTACGTGAGGGTAATATGGTCACCTTAAGCTTTGCCGCCCTATAAAACCAAAACAGTGAGATGGACAGAGACAAAAACACAAGTCGTATACTATAACTAATATATTAAGAAAAAAATAGCAAACAAGCTTTGGAAATAATTAGGAACACTTCGAAAAATCTACTTAAAAAAAACTAACTACACTACACAATACTAAAATCGACTAAAATATTTACTATAGTGTCAACTGTCAAAATGGCATCGATAAAGCAGCGCCCTTTTGGCTATTTATTATTTGATTGACTGATGAAGCTTTTGACCCTTTATTATTTGATTGACTGATGAAGAGCTATCTATCGTATCACAGAGACATCTATGTAAACAAGGTTGTAGTTTTTGAGTTATAAGAAAGTGACCATACATATTAACCGGATGACCATATTACCCTCACGTACTATATTCGTAACCGTTGATATAGGTTCCACAGCTGCTCTTTTTATTTTTGCGAGGGTTTTGTATTAGAGAGTCTGCCACACTGCCTCAATGGGTGTTGGCGAATTTCACAAGTGCCTCTGACATGTAGGGTCCCTTACAATGCTTTGCTTAACCGCCGCGTACATTAACAATACCATCGGTGCCCGCGGAGATTTAATTCTGTTTAGTTGTATCCTGTGAAATTTTAAGACAAGTGCTCATACACGCACATCATAGCCTTTTATAAGTATAATATATGTTGATTATATGAATGAATGATTTTTTATTCAATACTAGCTGATACCCGGCGCATTGCTGACGCGGAAGAAATAGTAGTGGAAATATCGTTTTAAATATGAAAGAGTTATATTGTTTAATTAGGAATGATAACACATTCATTGAAATCGAATGATTTATTATAACCTTCAAATAAATTTGTCGGTACGATACGCGCGCCACCTACTGTAAGTTAATTGTACTATGCCTATAATCTTTGCGCAAGTGCAAACAATAAGTTGACAAAGTTTTACCGCAATCTGATGAACAGTATGGCTGCGCATAAAATACGAACAAACAAACATTAATTTTTGTATCTTAGATTGATTATTAAATAATACTTATTGAAAGTCATTTTTTTATTTACCACTGGTATGGAAAGTACCTCTGTCCTGGGAAGAACCAGCAAGAAACACAGCGGGACTTTTTTTTAGAACCAGCATGGTGGCGATCATATAAAAAATATTTTAAGCTTGTAATAAAGACATAATACCAAAATACTATGAACACACTTGGCAAGTGCGACGATAGCAATGCTAATGTTAGTCTCATGTCTCATGGATATTATTCCGCTATCAATCACATTTTTGTCTTTTCTAATTTGTATTCGCCTCGTCCGCCTCTAGCATTTACACTTGAAAACAAAAATTAAGTTATCAGAGAGAAACACACCTTGGCGCTATTTACAGGTAACCAGTTGGAATTGATAGCACTTTGTTCTTTGAAAGTTCCCTCAAACGTGTCAGCTATGTCCTGCATGCTGAAAGCGCAAACCGCGCTCCCCGATATGCTGTTAGGGGGAGTGGTGAAGGTTCCGTATATCAGTTGTGCGTTAAGACCGCCGTAAACACCTTCTATTAACTCCGTTGTTGATTCTGGAATATAACAAAAGAAAAGAATGAATAGATAGGTACTCTTGGGTTTTTCTTATTATCGACATGCTTAAAAACCACAAAAACTTACGTATTTCATTGAAGTAGAAAGGAAAATCGCCAGCGACGGAACAATTGAGGCGTGACTTGAGGAATGACGTCCATCGCTGCTTGAAGCGGTGAGGACCGCCGCGGTCGTCGCGGCATACTCGCGCCACCCGTGAAAATACCGCCTGGGTAGATATGAAAATTGTTTTTAATTAATGCAACTACAATTTTTGTTATATAATGCAACTACTCTTAACTACTGAAACACTGATATTGAGCTCATTCCTACACGAATAAGCTGGAAGAGTGTGCAGTTGTGAATTGTGTGAGATTATGATCATGGTTCTTAGGGTTTAAGGGTTTGTATGAACAGATTGTTTATGGTAATTAGGTATAACGTTCTTTTCGTTGATGTCGTTTATTTAATTTAATAATATACTTTAAAACTCGAATTCAAATCAACTAACGATTTGTAACACAGGGAGGTTGTGCTAGCAATTAATCGATGCATATCTGAAAATTTCCCGGAATGTAGCAAAATGCACAATATTTTTGAGGCTTTCCTTGCTTTGTATTGTTCCGTGCGGAAAAAAAATCAAAGCCCGTAGCGCCAGTCTGCGCTTAGTCTCTACACTACCGGGCCGTCTATAAAAATGTCTTTTAACATTTATATTTTGCAATAAATCAGATTTGAACAGATTATAAAAAATAATCCCTCATTGTAACTGGTAATGAAACATGAGTTACGTTTTTTTAATAGGAGAGGGGGCAAATGAGCATGCGGCCCACCTGATGGTAAGTGACTACCGCCGCCCATGAACAACTGCAACACCAGGGCAATTGCAGATGCATTGTCGGCCTTTTAAAAAGGATTAGGCTCTCTTCTTTTCTTTAGTAACGAACAAAAAAAAACAAATTAAATTAAAAAAATATTGCTTACGTACCTTTCCGCAATTGATATATTCAACAGCTGTCTCTCGAAAGAAGAAGTACACGAAGTTTCCGTGCACTAAGGAGTTCACAAAGTCAGGAGCTGCGAACAAGAACGAAGTTAGTGGTACAAGAAGTTTTAGGAAGCTTTGACGTAAGGTCTTACAGTAACTAGTTGCTGTAAGTATTGACCTCATCAGTCATAAGTTGGCAAAGTAGCAAAATTTGCGTTCCTTATTACTTATTGTAACTAACGTTCCGTAAAACCTATTTCATACCTAATTTAGTTTATCTAGTCGTTTCCGTTGAGAATATATTTTAGTCTCATATAATCTATCACAAATAATCTGACTCAGTAGCGGGTTGATTTCGTGTGTTCTCGAAAATCAATATTTTAAAATTTATTCAGTGAAACCAGCCAGGATTTTTTATATAATAGGCCTTTAATAGCTCTGAATAGTAATAGTAAGCATATGTTGCAAACCACCAAACACATAAAATTACTAATTGTTTCTAAAAATCTGTCTTTCTATTCGATTAAAAGGCGAGTGTTTTCGAGGCAATTGTGAATGTAGGAAGGTTAAGTTAGCGTACTTAACTATATTCGGCTACGCTACATCCGAGATATTGCGGTGATCATTGACAGTAGGCCTTAGAATCGAATCACAACCAAGACTTATGCAAAATGAAAATTCTTATTAGAAAATCAGGCCTGTATGAGTTTTGTCCCGTATTTCCGACGATCTTAAGGCATTAAAATTAGATCAGGCAAGGGTAGGTTAGGGAAGTAAGGGTATATGGGTTTTGCGCGTACACTAATAGTATCTACCAAAATGTCTCCTGCGCAGTTAAAAGCTTCCGTCTATTTGACAGTTGTTCTGAAATCGACCCAACAGCCATGATAATTAAACGAACATTGAATATGTCAAAATAACCAAGTACCTAACTCCTTATCTGCGTTATTCTATGGCTTAAGTTGTTGGAATTTTTTTCCAGGACTTTGTATGTCACAAGGTCAATATTACATAAATAGATTCCAGCAAGTTCTTATTATCACTACGTAAATAATGTAATTTCACTGTGCAGATTATATTACTGTCATGATATTGTTTACATCAATGATTTAAATGCGATCCTAATCGGATTTATTTATGTTGACGCATCAAATGCCAGTCGCGTGACTAGCAGTTCATCGGCGCTCGGCTTCAAATTCAATTAACTTGACGGATGACTGTTTGACAGCGGTATTCAGAAGCTATCGACCCTCAATAGACCACACCCAAGGTACACACAAAAACATAGTACGACACATTTTACACTAATGGCCGGCTGTTACTTACAATCTTTTAGTCCATTGTCACATGAGTTTGCGAATATTATTTTGATAGAATTATTTTAAATAATAAAATATTCACATCAGTGCAAATAGGATTAAGTATATAAATAAATCATGTAGTCCGCGAGCAAGCCAAGTTTGATCTCCGTCGGCGGCAATAAAATTATTGATGTGTGCACGGCGGCGAAGGACCCTGTTGGTTTCATAGGCCATTACTAACAAGACGACTAATACGAGTGTGCAAGCAAATACGAACCGCATTCAGCAAAATTAATGTCAACTTTGTAACCAAATAAGATTAAATTGCCAGTAGAATCCTACATCAAATTCCTGTTCTCGTAAGCAAGTGGATCGGTTAGCTTTCCGAAACATCGAACATTCTCCAGATATGCTGAAACCGAATTTCAGTTTATTATGTTCGATGAATTTAGATTTGTGGAGTGTAAAATAGAACAAACATTATAACAATTCGGCCGGTATACAAGCTGTCACTATATTATACTTATTTCAGTTTTCTTTAACAGAAAACATTTAAGGAACAATTTGGGTTCATGTTATTTATTAACGAACGTGGAATCAAATATAATTGATAAAAGAGAAAATATGTGAAATGAAAAAGATAAAAATGGTAACGTTGTGTTTTGAAATTAAGCGCGTGACCGGAGTGTTTACATAAATAAGTTCTTTTATAAATAACTTAGTTAACTTTCAGTCAGAAAGTTTGTGAACTAAGTTATTTATGACGCAGAATATTTTGTTAAATCACATTAATTCGGTACTTGTGAACCCCGGATTTGAAACCTACCCAAACGATTGTTTAGTCAAAAGTTATTTTAAAGTAACGGTAGTTTAAGAAACAAAATAATATTTTCGCTACAAATTTTATAAAAAAATGTGAGAAAAGAGCTTTTAATTGTGCTAAGATACCATAAGCCACTGCAGCATAAGGACCCATGCAAACTGTATCTGCAAGGACAGGATTATAGAGCGCAAGCGTGTGCGCAAGCACAGGTGCACTCTCTTTTTTATATGGAAATAACTTTAAGTTTATTTTAAAATAATCACACATCTCATATGTTACATAATATATGTTACGCATACATGGGTTTCAGTGTTAAATGTCAAATTAATATCACATTTATCATAATTCATACATATGTTGTCATATTTCATACAATCATATATTCCACCATCTTCCAATATGGCTAATGAATGAAATTCAGTATCTAACTACCTGTCGTCTTCATTTACATGCAAACACAACATGATGGATTTACATCTTCATTCCATTATACGCGTGTTTAATACGAGTCACCTAACACTAGGTATTGATTAAATTAATTTTATAATGTTTACATCGAATTAACTAGTGAAGGTATACTTAGTTACAAATTAAGCTTGACTTGGGTTGTTTGTCTTACATAAACGGTTTACACAGTTATTTCTATATAACTGTTATTTGATTTATAAAGCATATTTAATTAGCTATGTATTATTTTTCTTTATTAGAATTTGAAACCCACCCTGATAGTCTTTTCAAGAATACGGAAAATGGCGTATTTTTTGAATTTATTAAATTGATACTAGGTTGTTGGTTCTGTGAGGATTGACTCTCACTAGTAGTGCTGCTTAATATCAATTGTGAGTGAAATTTAATTGAAAACTTGTGAGCGATATTCCGAACTCATACATAGTCATATATAGACGTATTTATAACAGATGTAAAAATATATTCATGGCTATAAGATTATAAATTAACTTCCCGACAACCTTAGACTAGAAACTTATAGTATAGCTCAGCTGTAGCTTATAATATAGCTTCACGGACGAAGACAAACGTAAGTCAAGCTTGATTTATTATTTATATTTATTTAGGATAACAACAGCCTTACAATATTATTAAAATCAATTTTACAAATAATTATAAAGTTCGGCGAATAACAGCTATCTACAAATATATAATTAATATGGATATGTGCTAACAAAACCCTTAAATCGAAATATAATTGCATTAGAGCTCTCTCACTAAATATGCATCACGTAAACAATGTTATAATTACATACACACCATAATAATATCTAAAGATATATAATAATATAAAATTATACATTACTAACTACCCCATATCGTGGGCGTCGTAAGAGGCGATATAAGAAAATTAAACCAGAAGATTGGCATTGGCATCTTCCTGATAACATATTATCTACATGGTATAAAGCAAAGTCGCTTCCCACCGTCTGTACGCTTAGATCTTTTAAACTACGCAACGGATTTTCATCAATAGACAGAATGATTCAAGCATAGAATATTTCTATGGATTCAAGAGAAAGGTTTATATGTATAATACATGCATATTATATATTATATAATTCTTCTGTTCGTGTGTATGTGACTGAACTTCTCCTAAACGGCTGGACCGATTTTGATGAAATTTTGTGTGTGTGATTAAGTTGATTAGAGAATGGTTTAGATTCACAATTGGACCCGGTAGGTGGCATTGTTGTCGAGATCCAGAAATTAACCGTGCGAAGCCGGGGCGGATCAATAAAAATAAAATAATAAGAATAAAACAATAAGAATAAAAGTTATGCCTGCTAACCCGTCTGCCAAGCGTGCCAACTATGGCAAATAGCCCTCTGTTGAGGCAATAGGTAGGGGAGATCTAGGTTGTAATGAATGAATGAATGAATGAATTTGTCTATTGAATAATTGTATTATATTATATTTTATTTTATCTTTCATCTAGGACAACGCCTTACGTTCAGAGCAAAAGTTTTATCTTTCTTATTTTAAGTCAATAACGCGTTGAAAAGGGTGAATTTATTCGAATATGGCCTCCATGATCTAGTTACACTAATTAACTTTTTGCACCACATTTTGTCTATACGATTACTTTTAAAACATTATGTATATGACAAAGTATATCATAGTCTAATGATTAAGAATACGGACTGCGAAACCTAAAAGGCATGTGTTTGAATCCGCCATTCGACTATTGTCGTGAACCAAACGGGGTACCAGTAACGTTAATAACGTTACTTGTTTTTTTTTTAAATAACTCATCGTCAGAAGATAAAACACTGGGCTAAAATGCACTTACGCTATTTATTCAATATATACATACCGTTTAGCGTCATTGAATCATAAGGTTCTGTTTGCAGTGGTTGCCTATAAATGATCGGCTCCATGCCACTGAAGTCTGCAACTGTACCCGAATACAGTTCTCCATCTGGAAAAAGAAAAAAAAATGTTTGAAATAATAATATTAACAACAATTAGTAAATTATTTAAAAAGAGGCGAAATACAGGTTAGATTAAATTTCCTAGTCATGTCAAGCATGAAGTAAATGAAAATAAGTCTTGTAGATTGTATTATAGTCAATACGTAGGTTAATTTATAGCTCTCTAACAATTGTAAAATATAACGAATGTACATATAGTTAAAGACAATACTACAAGTTTTATTTTTAAGCAATCAGATATAATAAAGTTAAAAATATGAAAAATATGCTTTTTAGAGTAAGCGAGTTTCAGACTTTGGCTGAGAATAAACGCTATAACAAATTTTAACTCCGACCCCAAAGTTTGAAGAATGGAAACAAAGAGTCGGAGGTCAAAAAGTTGAATGAAAGTTTTTGCTTATATTCCAATAATTTTTTAAAACAAAAAAGATTTTTCGTTTGACTAAAAATAAGTTTCATTTTAGCTAAGATATATAGTGTAGTTATAAATTTTAATAACATTAGTTCATTTTCAGTTTAAAGCGCAATCAATTTCGTAGTTAGGTAATTAATTAAAATCAAACAGTAACATAACATACGAGTACATGGTAGTCATTGTTAATTTATTTGAAAGAACTATTAGCCTTTCAATTCTTGTGGCATTACAAATGTATAAGGTTATGAAGCTAATGATGATGTCGTTTACTTTTAGTTATTAAAAAAAAACTAAGTTTGTATCACCGGTTCACTAATGTTCAATTCGAATCACATCAGTTTGTCTCCCTCATTAATGTCAATTCGCTCGCTCTTGCTCAGCCAGCAGTGTCGCATTTGTCTTTTTAGTAGGTATCGTATCGCGGCTGTTAAATTTGCTGTACTATATTACTAAATTACTACAAACCAGCAGTTAGTACCAGCGTAGAGGTAAGACTCTCAATAGAAGTGTAAAGATTAATTTTGTCCCCCACTGGGCCATCGGCAGGCGATGGACTTGCTAAACTATGTAGATCAGTTTGAAGATACAACTCTCTATACTAATTATTAAATAAGTACATAACCTATGAATTCTAAGATGAAATTAATATTATACAGCAAAGGGTTTCCTAATGACTAAGATTGTTTTGGATTTTCTAAGTCTTGGGATGTAAAAGGAATATGTGAATATTTTTGTTTGTTTACTGATGGACGATGTTCCAATTTTCTTAAAGTGACTGCAAAGGACATGCAAAGACTGAAGACAACGAAGAATTTCGGTGCATACTACCGCTAAAGAACTTGTATTGGACCTGTATTTCATAATATTTTACAAAACTAATAAATTTTAAATACTTAGATGTACGATCACTTTCGGTTCAGTCAGCCTTAACGTATAATTCAATACTCACAAGTCCTAATACTGTACGTAACATGAAAACGATTACGTGACCGGACTGCGCTCGTGAAGAACTAATTAGCACTTCCCGGTCATGGGTAATTGGTGATTAAAGTTGGAGATCGACAGGAATTACAGTTATTATAGTCTTATTTACAACCTTAATTGAGTTATTTTTATAACGACGTAATTATTCGAACTTCCTGTTTTATTATCACGGCTCTTTCACGCTGTTTCATAAAGGATGTTCCGTAAATTACAAAATAAAAAATCAAAATTCACAAGTCCACTGCTGAACATAGCCCCTAAGGAATGCCTCAAAGCACGGTCCTGAGCCACCTGCATCCATCGACTTCCTGCATGTCATTGTCCATCTAGTGGGGGCCCGTCCTACACTACACTAACCGATACAAGGCTGCTACTCGAGAACCTTTCTTCTCCATCGGTTGTCGGTTCTTCGAATTATATGGCCGGCCCATTTTTGGTTCTACAAGATAAGCAAATAAGTCAGAGTCCTACCTACAAAGTCCTACCTACCGGGGATGTTCTCTTTTTGACTGTCAAAAACACAATACATTGTGACTATCCTTTGTACTTTCTGTGATTAACTGTGTCACCTAAGCATTAAATCCAATAAAGAGGCGGGATGAGAATATATGATTTAATCAGAGAAAATAAATTTAAAGACGTAATAACGTAAAAATAAAACAGTATTTACTGCCAATGCTTTAAATGTAGATAATACAGACATGCATTTTAAATTTAATTCATATATGCATGCAAAGTCAGGAGCTCAATGCAGAGCAGCATAGTGAATGTAGATGAGTCTTTATTTATATCCTTAAGACGAGGAATATTCTGTGGTGAAAATGAAAAATGTGGGAAATATAATAAATTGAATTACTTATGTCGTCGGGGAAAACGTTTCTTCGTATTTTGTTTGTATACAATTGAAGAAAAATCTCTTTGGTTGTACTGTTTGTATCTGGCTGGTTTTAATATTAATACATATAGGACATTAAGAAAAAGAAAATTAAAAAGTAAAAAAACACCCGCCATTTTTCAATTGTCTTTCTGTCCGCCAAAATGTGTGAATCTAACGAATAAATTCGATACATTCTGAAGTTTTATTACTAGTATTATTATTTTATCCAAATCACCGATGGATTTGTTTCCTAATCCTAGACACAACATCTAACAAACTAGACTTTTCTCTTTTCACACAACTTCTCACCCTATCATTTAGAGCCACCGCTAACACAAGAAGTATGACCGCATTTCTAAAACATTAGCTTTACTCTCGTGCTTCTTCTGCCACACCCACAACCATGCCTTAATTACCATACTTTCACTACCATAGAAAACATAGCATTGTGAATTGACATATGTGCCTTTTTAGAAACATCCTGATGTCTCACAATAGCATGAAGAGCCCCATTTACTCTGCGTCCTGCATTCACTCTACGTTCTATATCTTTGTCATGTCTAGCATCCCTGCTTCAACACATTTAAAATCCACTGATTTAAGAATACTACTGCTTATACATATGAAATGAAATTTATTTCTGAATGTTAAAATTTAAAAAAGTTTCACTCATTTAATGGAAAGTAATAAAAGCAGAAGGTTACTTGAACTCGGTCAAAACAGCACTTTATTAAATTGTTCAAATTAATGTTATTCGATATAAAGCACATAGAGACATAAAATTGCGTTAATCCCCGGTATGAGATACTGCAGATGGCTAAGAGCGGTCTCGTATAGTGGTCCCGCGGGCGTCGCTTTACTTAATTGGACCAGATCAATAGGAGATAACTAAGCGTGGCCGCTGTAATGGAGTCCGCGGAAGATGGACGATGTGTGTGAATATATTGCGCTCGTATTGCACGAAAGAGCTCTCATTGGAATGGGTATTGAATAGGCAGAAAAAGCGATTTATTGTAAGACAATTGTAAAAATTGATATATTGAATACTATTATTGAATGTACATATTTATGTGATTTTCGCGCATACATTCTGTGAAACATTAATATTAATGTCCTTCAAACCGAATTTCGGTCACGGCAGCCAGTCTCAACGAAATTAGCCAACTGCGCAAGACAGCATAGTGCAGCATAGTGCAGCAAGTGTCGGAATGAGCATGCACAGGTGCACTCTATTCGACAAACATTATTCTGCTGTCATCAAGCACGTAAAACTTTTGCAATTACTGAGCCCCCCTCCCCATAACTTATTTCGAACTTCTTTATCAGACCTTAAAAGTTGGACGTGAACCTTGCCTGTCGTATGAAGGATTTGCTTTAATCTTCAAGCTTATCACGCGGATCGACCACAGCACCAGACGTTTGAAACCTTTGACGCTGAGCACCGTCGCCGGTCGATGATAGTCGATTTACAATACGTAACTAAGAGGAAGGATGAAAGGAAAACTTGATATCTTTGGCTGAGAAAATTAGATTGAATGTTTTTTTTTAATAGTATAAGGGTGACAAACGAGCGCACAGTCAAACTGATGGTATGTGGATGCTGTGGTCCATAGACATCTACATTTTTCCTCGATTAAGAATCAAAACGCAGATGCGTTGCTACCCCTGTGGACTAAGATGGAATGCCTCGTTTTCAGTAAAAAGGCTCTCCGGATCTCTACACTTATCACACAGCAGAATTGAGGTGTTATTTTACGCTGGTATTCTGTGAGAGCGTGGTCCTTCGAGGTCGAACCGACCCATTCGTGCTACAACCCATAATATAGCCATAACCATAATATAACCATAACCATCATATACTATGACTAAACTCAATGGTTTACGATTTTTAATGTACCTATATAATAATATGTAATAGTTTCATCTAGTTTCGAGCATAAAGCATAATTAAAAAGCAAACGAAGCATATTTAAAAATAAAAAATTAAGGAACTGTCAATTTCGGATACCAATGTATCTTTGTGATAAATGAATATCAATTTGCAAGGGGATGCGTTAACGTAAAGAAAATTGCACAAAGGGACAGCGTGACGGTAATTGATGATGTATCCTGTCGTTGCATTGGTAAGTGTTTTGGGGGACTTAACAAATTCAATAACAAAGTGTGTACACAAATATAGATCTAAAAACATTTTCTGTTAAGTCCAAGATCGAATTAACGCAATAATTTACACTAATATTATAAAATGTACATCCATAAACACCAATTTGTTATGGACTGGCCATTCAAGTGGGAACGCTCCCAGCCTTCTAAAGATCGCAACAAAAGACGTTCGCTCGCAAATGTAAGTAGGAAAGTAAATTATGTTTGTTTGTTTGGGATAATCTTTTTTCTATCCAATTTGTTTACTTTTGCGCCCGCAATGAAGAGCTCTGAACTAAGGAAAGCACATATCTGTCGACGTAAAAACGAATAACGTAGTCTAGTATATTTCACCGAGCTTTTGTTGGAAAGTTACATTAATTTAGGGTTTTTCGTTTGTTAAACTATTTTTGATCAAATGTACATTTCTCAATTATATTATTTATTTATATTCGGAATAGTTTTATTATCTATCTCGTATCTATTTTCGTACTTTACTCGTACTCTAGTTTCGTACTTTATATATTGTATATAATATGTGTACTTATTAAATATGCAGCATTAAAGTACGTATACGGCATAAGTTCAGAATTGTGACATATAGTTAAAAATAGTAGGAGTTCTAATATTTTTTACATATATTTCGATCCCCTTAATCCCCTCCTCTACAATGGGAGAGACCCATGTCCAGCAGTGGACTCTTATGGGCGAAGGTGATAATTTGGATAAAGTTTTTAGTCGACAACTTCTCATCAGTTTGCCAATTTTAATGAAATTTTGATCACATGAGTAATGAATCGGTGTTTAATATCAGATTATCTTGTTGATGTCGACTAACCCAATCAAATATGGTAAGTAAACTGGGAATTCTGACTTACTATTACATTATTAGTCTGGTGGAGAAAGGGCTTGGATCTAGGAGTCCTCGGAACCAGATGCGAATATTATAAATAATCTTTAAAATATACTTTTTGAAAGTAGCAAGAATAAAGATTTTATGATAAACAGAAAAAATGTTTTTTCATACAACTCTATACGATCCTTCTTTAATCTTTTGTCTGTATCTGATGTCTACACGAATAATTTGTCTTCAAAAGCGTGTATCGAACAAGAAGGGTGCCAATTTTAGCCATTGTCTTGGCACGTAGCGACACACATAGCGGTATTAATATTATGTATAGCAGTCACGTTGAAAAACGTACTCACATTCCTATTCAGCGAGGGCTCTTTTCAACGCAACAATGAGTGGCCATTGTGCGCCACTAGACTGTGAAAGTGGGTCCAATCGATATGAAAAAGATTTTTCTTTTCCTAATTTCTTGACAATGGAAAGAGCAGGTACGAGACGCGAGTTCTCGTATGTGTATTCGTGATTTATAAGAAATATTGTTAATGTCACCTTTACAAAAATTGTATAGGATTTATAAAGGACAGGCACAATAATTTTCCCTCTTCCTTTGCTAAAGTTTAATTGTCATTTGACTGATATATTTGGAATGGTAAATACGGATTAGTTTTTATAGAGTTTATGAGCGATTAACCTGCGATCTAATCACAAAATACAAATACTTTTCCTGATTAGATGAAAAAAGATTATAATTTTGGTTTCACTGTTGCAGTAATAGACGTATTGTACTTTTGATGTTTCCTGTCACTGATCCGGTTCGTTTACACAATGAAGGGTGAGAAACAGTGAGAAACTGTGTGGTCACATCCCATCAGTAAGTAAAAGCTGTCGGAAAACCCTAAACTTCTCCTCGATTTATGTAAATGCGCTGGTCACACATGAGAATTAATCACATAAAGGGTCTCCGGTTATCTTTACTGTTAATATGAACACTCCAACTTTATGCTGTTATTTTACGCTGGTATTCTGTGAGCGCCAGCCAATTGTCCTTCCTTGACGCTGCTACTACTGTGGATTCTCTTACACGTATTTATAGTTGACTATTGTTACTGTTAAAAAAAAGTCCCGCTGGGTTTCTTGCTTGTTCTTCCCAGGACAGAGGTTTTTTTTTCGAACCAGTGGTAATTAAATAAAAGAGTGACGTTCAACAAGTATTATTTATAATCTATAGTGAATAAAAAAGTTTCTGTATATGTTTCTGTTCCTGTTATGTGTAGTTCTCTTTGTAGATAATATCAAATTTGAGCTAGTTCCACGAAAAGGAATATAAATGTTCTACAATAAAAGTAGTAAACCTTTGTTGTCGAGCTTTGAACACCTATCGTACTTATTATATCTATTTAGTCCTAATGTCAAGTGGACTGAAAGTTCGTTTATCGTTTCTATTTCATGAAAAAAAAAACTTAATTGACTATTATCGAGCCGTGGTAGCTCAGATGGTTAGCGCTCGCTGTAAGTTTCACGGTACGCGAGCGACCCGGGTTCGATCCCCGCCGGCACCAATGAAATTGTTAATTGCAATTTTAAGTGCTGATTTACCACGTGCTCGGCGGTGAAGGAAAACATCGTGAGGAAACCTGCATGTCTGAGAAATCAAAAAAAAAAATATTTCGAAGACATGTGAAGTTCGCCAACACGCATTGGGGCAGCGCGGCGGACATTTCCTTGCCCTAAAACCCTCTCAGAAATGAGAGGAGGCCTGTGCCCAGCAGTGGGAAGTATATAGGCTGTAACTTTACTTTACTTTACTATTAGACTATAAATTTAAAAAAAATTAAGTTTATTTTTCTAAAAGTGCTAGAGAGAACCATCTTAAATTACTCGGGAAGTGCGCATTCCTGTTACTGATGCATTGAAGCACAGACAGTAGATTGCCTTGGTAAGTAAATCAATGCAATCTACGACATACTATTAAGGTATACAGAAGCATATATCAAACAGCTTAAACCATATTACTTATAATAAGTATCTGGGCGTCTGAGCTTTGTTTGCCGTTAGAAAAGAATTGTTATAGATGAAACTTATCTAGATAAACTTGGAAATCATTCAAATCGTTACAGTTACTGTCGTTTCTGAGAAACCAGTCATATGTATAAATATTATATATTATACTGCTAATATTTTTGTAAATAATATATTTATATATTTTGTTATAAGTATTTACTCTAGATAATTTTTCATTCACCAGATTTCGGAAAACATAGTTTTGATTTACCATAGGTGTCTCCCAAATCCTTTGAAAAATTCCGATCATGACTTTTTCTTCTTTACATATCACTTGGAGCCGCTTTTAGGTTGTCGTTCTAAATTCGAAACGGTCGTCTTCTCTTTCTTTGGCTCTCTCTAGGGTACCATTCAGCCACAAATTAGCCCATTTTCTTTTCTGCTTCTGATTAGATGGCTCGCCTATTTCCATTTCAGCTGTTTTAATTGTGTACAATACGTCCGCAATTTTTGTTTTTCCACGGGTATATTATTTCAGGTTTAATTATACCTTCTCTTAACATTAAATATACTTTTTTCCATGTTGTGTTGACATGTTTGTAATTTCTTAATATTTTTGATAGTTAAGGGCCATATCTGGCAACCTAAGTCATAGTATTATGTATGTTACACGAGTAAAATACTTTCTTTTTAAGTTTAGTGGTATTGACTGGTAATGCCTAGTATTGACTAACAACCTTTACTAAAGCTATTTAATAGATTCAAAACATGATGTTGCATATTGCATATTATTTGCTCTACCATCGATATTAAAGAATTAGAAAATATTGCGAATTACTAACTTATATGGTTAAAAATAACACCTATGGTAAGAGGATAACTTAACTAGGTATGCTCGTGTTGCGTAAAAAAGTGGGGTGGAGTTATTTTATTAAAATATAAGTTATTAAGTTATTATATAACTTAAAACAATAAAAATTGCATCTGAGTCAGCAGAAAGGAGCATCTCACTTTTTTCTGACAAAGCATCGAAATCGAAATATTATTTCACATACAAATTTGAATATATATAAAAATTTCGATTTTTATATCAATGAAAATAGCTCTATGAAAATTAATCTGTGCACTGTTCAGACTACGATTTTCTTTATTATCTGTACAAATTTTTATAAAAATTAGACTATTAGTTTCTGAGAAGATAGAAATAAAAGAAAAACCATCACGCAATTTCGTCCCGTGGTTGTCGTCAGGGGTGACTATGGAAAATACCAGAAAAATGGTAAGCTATCCTATTGGATGCGAGCGAGGATGTTATACGTGCGTCTCTCAATTGACATAACCATCTGTTTTCCGTTACCGTTGCACCTAATAAAGTCCGCTACTGAACATAGGCCTCCCCCATAGATTGCGTCATAGGGGGATATTTGCCATAGTTGCCACGCTTGGCAAGCGGGTTAGTCGTTATTAGGAAGACGCTGCTGATCTCCTGATTTGTTTCCCTCTGTCGCCTCTTACGACACCCACGGGATGATATGGGGTAGTGGATATTCTTACACCGCCACTATACGGTAAATCTCGTTCACACTAGACGTAAATGATCTAGAACGGCGACTGGCAGCAGCGTCTAAAGTGTAAGAGATCGTCAAATATAGATTAAGGCAAATCCTCATTACAACAGGAGAAGCTCATATCTAGCACTGGCCTATTATGGACTGAAAAAGAAGAAGAGAAAAGCCGTTGTTATTACATTCAGAATTAAGTAGAATATCGTATTTCATTAAAATAGAATAAAATAATTTCTATTCAATATAGATTACAAGAATACGTATTGCTCATTTAAGCTGTACCACTGGTTCGGAAAAAACTTTCTCATGAGAAGATCCAGCAAGAAACCCAATAGGACTTTTAAAAATAATAATTTACAATATAATATTTTATACAATAAGTAAGAAAACATTTAGGAATAGCATGTTGGCGATCACCTCATTAAGTATCATTACCGTGTTTTATAATAAATAAAAGATCTATTATCTGATAAGTCAATCTATTTTCGTTAAAAATGTACATTCTGTACGTTGATTAGCAATGTCATATTTTAATATAAATTTATACCTATGAAGGTGTAAACTTATGAGATTTTGCGACAAGCATCCAAGTGGCATGGATCCGACTCGGCCTCCTTTTGTTAGAAGCAGGTCACGTTGAAGCTTGTTGTTTATGATGTTTTCGCCACAGTTTTGTGTTTACGAAGCAATACGAAGAAAGTAATCTCTTATTCAAAAAAATATATTAATATCTAATCTCTGATGAATTGCTAACTCTAAGTTAACGCTTAAAGAAACCTATAAAATAAATGAAATCAAAGTTGATGTTGAGATACGTCATTTTTAATCAAGTTCGAAAAATGCGTAGGTTCTATATTCGATGCGTGTTAATGTATAATGTACACCGATTTCTCAGAACTGATTTAAATTAGTCTTTTTTTTATTATTACATAGGTTATACATTTGGGGTAAAATTTCAAAATTGAGGGTAGAAAAATAGGGAATACATTTTAAAGTTTAATAATTTTATTCTTTTGAGTAGACTAAGGAACATCACAAGTTTAAGATCGAACTAGAATAACGTCTTAATAGTTACATCAAAATCTCATCCCCTATTTTTCCACCCTTATATAGTTAACGATTTTGGTTAACCCTGTAGGTTGGATGTAACATCTATTACGTAAACAACGTATTTATTATATTGTATTATATTATTGATACAAAGTTGTTTCATTAAGATTCTTTTTGTAGAATACGGGTGACAAACGAGGACACCGTTCACCTGATTGTAAGTGGATGCTGTCGCTCGTAGATATCAACATCTATCCTCGATTAAGAATCAAAATGCAGATGCGTCATCACCCTGAGTATGAGAGAATGCCTCATTTTCGGTAAAAGGGGTATGCGGTTTTCTTCACTAACCATACGAAACACAGCAGTAATAAGTTGTTATTTCACGCTCGTATTTTGTGAGATTATTTGAGCAGGTATAGTAGGAACCTCTTTAAGATTATTAATTCGCACTGAATTAGGTAACCCTGGATCTTTAATTGGAGATGATCAAATTTATAATACTATTGTAACAGCTCGTGCTTTTATTATAATTTTTTTTTATAGTTATACCAATTATAATTGGAGGATTTGGAAATTGATTAATTTCATTAATACTAGGAGCTCCAGATATAGCTTTCCCTCGAAAAATAATATAATATTTTGACTATTACCCCCATTCTTTCCTTGGTTAAGCCGACCCATTCATACTACAACCATTATAAAGCTGCCGCAAGGCTCTATCACGTAAGGATACTCCATGTGTTTGGTATATTACACTTGAATATTTATAAAACTATGTATAACTCACCTGCGTACACTGCGGTGGAGTTGTGCTCCGGGTCATATGGACAGACTGCTTGGCCGGTATTCTCGCTTTCCATGTGGTATGAGTCGCGCTGCACGCTGTATTCTCTGCAGAATGGTCTGAAGCTATTTGTACCGCAGACCAATAACCGCCCCGGGCCAAGGGACACCAAGACGCGAATGTAATTCTGGCAGCTCTCCTGTTCAGAAAATTGATGATAATTAGTTAGAACTGAAAGTGTGAACTACATATTTTTTAATAGAATAAGGATAACAAACGACCACACAGTCCACATTGATCCTTAGTTAAGAATCAAAATGCAAATGCGTTGTCACTCCTGAGGACTAAGATGGAATGTCTCGTTTCCAGTAAAATGGGTCTTCAGTTCTCTATATTCACCATACGAAACATAACAGTATTCTGTGAGAGCAAGGTCCTTCCCCGGTTGAGCTACCACGTGTGTTATGTAAAACATTTTTGAATCAATTAACCAATTGTAAAAAATGAAAGAGCTTTTTTAAATTTTCCTTCATTGTTTATTTTATTGACTTTTGACAGCTCAACATTTATAAAAAAAGTAAAATAAAGTTACAGCCTATATACGTCCTACAGCGGGGCACAGGCCTCTCCTCATTTCTGAGAGGATTTTAGGGCAAGGAAATATTATGCCCCAATGCGTGTTGGCGGCCTTCGCATGTCTCCGAAATATATTTTATTTAATTTATCAGATATGCAGGTTTCTTAAAGATGTCTTTCTTCACCACCGAGCACGTAAATCAGCACTTAAAATTGCAACTAACAATTTCATCAGTGCCGGCGGGATTCGAACCCGGGTTAATCGCATGATTGGAAATTCACAGCGAGCGTTTAGGCCCTGAGCAACCACGGCTCTTAGAACAAGGCAAGAATACTTATGTGAATTTATGTGAATTTTTATAATACTTTAAAATAAAAGTTTTAAGAATTAAACCATACCTAGCAATAAGAAGTGGCAACAGAAAATATGAAACGTCTTACGTTTGGTCGTAAGCTACGAGTATCACGACATTTCAATATATTATATCACTTGGAAGTGGGATACACTTTATTGTATACAATATAAAATATACATATATATTAAAAACCTTCTAAAATTATAAATAACATATATGGATGATTGTGACTTAAACTCAGATATGTATAAACGGCTAAACGGATTTGGAAATAATATTTAACACACAGATATGGTATATCCTGGATTAACGCATGAGATATATTTTCCAACGAAAATGAAATTTGCCGCGGAAAGGCGACGTCGCATTTCTGTTTTCGGCGTAAGCAAAGACAAATGTTGGTACTACAAACAGAACTTCATGTAAAATATTAACGTATGAGATACGAAATTCAGGTAATTTTTTTATTCGTATTACGGGATCACTTTGCGGTTTATTATAACGACGACGACAATGATTAGGTCGATTAATTGTAATAATAGAAGAAATAAAATAAATTTGTTATAACTTTAAATAACTGGCTGTAAAATTAGAGTTAGGTTAAGAATATTATTAACAATTTAAAATGGACGACCAAATTATATAAAAAGTTTATTGTTAAAAATTTAATATTTTCAAACGCCATTAGCTTAACAATAACAGTCAAATAACTTTTTGAGGAAGAAACGAATATATTTTCATCAAATCCACCATAGCAAACAAATTCAGTATTATAGGTGATCGCACTCGACGACTATAACTATGATTACATTTGCATCTCCACGCTCCTATACTCCAGATGTCCGTTCAGTAATCCTGTTAGAATACAGTGGGCTCCGTAAAGGCTGATTGGATTTATGCATTCACGTAACGTTTTACTTGCGATTCGGGTTTAGTTCTCAACGGAAGCGGATAAGGCGCCCACTACGTGTAATGTACGATGGTTTAATGAAATTCCGTTCCTCTCACCTTATTTAGTAACATTTTATTTTGTAATAGATAGAAAATTCACTCCTCCTCCTCCTACTTGAGGGCACGGGGGTGGGACACCGCCCACTTCCTGACTTCGGGCAGCTACTGAGAATTTCTTGACGGAAAAACTCAATAACTGCTTTTTCTTGGCCCGATCCGGATTTCGAACCCGGAACCTCATGATCAGCAGTCGCGTTTGCAACCACTAGACCAATGAGGCAGTCACTTATATGTATAGATGTAATGATATGTATTGATGTCATGTGATAACCATTTCCTCAAAATATATTGTTGTAGATGTTAATATTTAACAAGACAAATCTGCTTGTCAGGTACACGGAGATTGTTTAATTCACAATGTAACTAATGTAACGGGCTCACGGGGGATTATCACGTCAAGTCTAACACCTTTAAGGCAATAATCCCTAACAATGAAGACGCTCGCAGTATATTAAATAATGATAATAGAGATTATGACGGCCCAGTGTAGGCGTATGACACGAACAATAGCCATTCAGTTAGTCTAGTCTAGCTTAAGAAGTTATTGACTCGAGTATCAAACCGCAGCGCATATTCGATCTATAGAATATACTGCTTAGAAACTTGCGATGTTGAAATATGCATAGTAAAATGAAACAAAGCATTTTAGTTCTATATACTCTTCAGTTTGGATATAACTAATTATTATAATCAAAAATTATTATAATTAAAATGAAAAAATACAAACGGCGAGATTAGCAGCTTAAAAAAACTTTGGCGACATTTTATCTCTGGGAATCTGGGATACCTTGTTTACTGCCGGTGCAATATCAGTAGAATAGTATGGAATAATTTTTATTCAATATAATGTAATATGGTAAAAAAATATTTATTGTAATTAGTCATTTAAGCTTTACCCATTGGTTCGGATAAAACCTCTGTCATGGGAAGAACTAGCAAAAAACCCAGTGGGACTTTTTTTTATACATTAATTTAAAATATAATATTTTATACATTATTTTTACTGGAAACGAGGCATTCCATCTTGGACCTCAGGGGTGACAACGCACCCACATTTTGATTCTTAATAGAGGAAAAATGTAGATGTGTATAGGCCACAGTATCCACTTACCATCAGGTGGACTGTGCTCGTTTGTCACCCTTATTCTATAAAAAAAAGAAACACGTGTCGTATTATCGTCGGTGGTGTGTCTTTCCTAGTGTAGTGGTGGTGGGAGTAGTGGTGCTGGGATTAGTGGTGACTGGGATAGTGCACGCAATTGAGGAAGGGCAGGAGGTGCTCTTCAAACTAGATAAGGTATTCATTTAGTATGAAAACATTTAGAAACAGCATGGTAACGCTTACCGCATTCCCTGGGGTTGTTATCAATCATTTACTCTTTGGTATAACAAACCTTAATAAACAATTTTTAGTCAATAAAATAAAGCGTGTGGCTGAATTGTACAAATGAGTCCACACGCGGTTCAATTTCTAAAGGAACTGTTTCCGCGACTGGTCGCCAACGCTGGTGACAAGAAGACTGATTTTTTTTTAAATAAACTGCAGTGTTCTTGGCACTGTGTCGCAGGAATTAGGACTATATAATACTGTTATTGTTGTAAATATTATATTATAAAAGTAACAGATAGTTGAAAAAGTAAGATAACAAATATAAATAAAAACATATATGATAAAAATCAACAATTTGAATCTCCATAAATTATACAATTCCTCTCTACAGCGAATATCTAAATTTATAAGATCCAGTCGTGCCGATATATCGGTCTTGACATAATATGTGCACAGCCCTCAGCTGTGTACGAAAATGTCGACAGTGAAACGATGTTCACACTCGAACGCCGTCAGCTGCGGTTGTTAGGCAAGCCCATAGAACGCATCTCTCAATTCTTCCCCATTACGCCATTTACTGTTCCCAATGTTTCCCTGCTCGGGCACTCCTGCTCGTCTGTACAATATTCGATTGGGTTACAACTTTCGAACACGAACGAGTACTTTGCCGAATTTGAAATGCCAGTGCTATTTTCGAATACTTATTATACTGCAGACTGTATTTCGTGTATCTTACGTTTAAATTGAAGGCTTTTAAAAGTTTCTAGAAATTTGGGAAGTATTTACATTACAAAGATAATTTTCAACGCAGCTAACGTTAAAATGAAAACCATCAAGATTTTTTCGTGGTAGAGTATCGTATGGTGAGTTATGGAATGAGAACCGATCTTTTTTATTTTTGGCGGATGAGGCATTAGTCTCTTAGTGCTCAAAGGTTACAAAGTATTTAAATTTTAATTCTTAATCAATAATAGATGTAATCGTAGCATATAGGTCTGATTGTCTATTTACTATTAGGTCGGCTGTGTGCTCGTTTGTCAAAATTACTTTTATATAAAAAAAATTGTTAAGACCAAAGAAGGATAATTATATAAAGTTATGTTAACACAGTTTTTAGTAATTACTAAGTTACATAATTATTGTAATTTTTGTAATTTTATTGAAAGGGGTGTGTTATTGTATTATACAAAATATAGTACTTAGTAATTATATACAGACCAAATGTAATAATATTTTTAATGGCCTAAATCATATGATATAAAAGATGAATATTAAACTCGTTTTCTATACATAAATCCCTACAACCGGAGGGAGCAGCTGTGGAATTTCGCGAGCTGATGGAAAAGAAAATAAATAACAAGCACCTTTAGAATTTATTCCAAAAACTATTTTGAATTATTTAAAAACATGTTCTAAAAAATGACAACGGGATAAATCAGTTTAGACGTACGATAAAGTTCACAGACTAACTAGTAGATTCTACCCGAATATGAAGTTCTTGCACGTCTGACGGTTGATTAAGAAGGAACAGAATGACAGTACTTACTGGGTTTTCAAGATTGCCTATGTAATTGCAATCTTTTTCATGCTGAATACAAAAATAAGCTCGTATCTCTATGTTACTCTTAAACCGTAAAAATAATTTTCAATTTTTTTCACATGCTTTTTTAAATATCCCTTACTGGTTATGTTTAGAGCAAAGCATCTTTGATGTACTAATGATGAGAATCACCTATCGGAACCTTGCTTTGTAGCAATCTGTTGAGGAGCTCTATACTGAGCAGTGAACTGGTGATAGGCAGGTATAATGATGACGATGGAACATTTTATATGTTGTGAAATATAAGATTTTAATTAATTAAAGGCCGGCAACGTATCTGCAATTTAAATTATGTCAAGACGATAAAATGTCGATATCTTTCATTCAAGTTAATACAGCTATGAGTGTATTGAAAGAGTTTTAATATGATACATCTTATTTATTTCAGTTTATATAAAGTAAAACTTCAAAGCCATGATTTTAGTTTTATAACAAGATTTATGTCCGAAAGTATTAAGTCAGGTTTTAACCCTAGCCAAGTACAACTTGCTCGCCATTGAAGCATGAATACCGTCCCTCGAGCGCATAGCAATCAACTGGTACAGAGCAATGGACGACGCAAAGCACGCAACATCCATGACCGCTTTTGTAAAAGCCATTTGTTTTGCAACAAAAATATATTCTCATCCTGTATAGTATGGCGTACAGTTTATAGCTGTTCAACTGAAAAATGTTGTTTCTATTATTGATGGGTAATTTATTTTTACTTTATGTTTCTAGGCTTTGTTTCTACGTTATTTGATACTTCCTAATTTTGAGTGTTTGTTTTAAGCCACTTAAATTAAAGAAAAAAAAATCTCATAACGTTAAACGAATTACATAATACATGGTATAAAAAATAGACGATCATTTATAGGTGACTTTAAAAAAGAAAAGGTTCTCAATTCGAGTGTATGTTTTTTGTATGTATATTACGCGATGTCTTCGTCAATTCTGAACCGAGTTTAATGTTTCTTTTTTATAAAATAGGTTGTGCTAAAATTATACTAATGAGATAAATAGTTACTTTAAAAATCTTTATTAGCCTATCAAGTACAACCTTCATCCATCCATTACAGCCTTTAAAGGCCACTGCTGAACATATGCCTCTACCATAGAATAGAATAGAACAGAATAATTTTTATTCAATATAGATTATTACATAATAATTATTGAAAGTCATTTTTTTATTTACCACTGGTTCGGAAAATACCTCTGTCTTGGGAAGAACCAGCAAGAAACCCAGCGGGACTTTTTTTAAACATATTTCACTTTACAATAATTTTGTTTTTTTGTTTGTACAATTTTTAAACGAATTTTAACAGAACCAGCATAGTGGCGATAATAGTATATTATAATAACCCTTTTTGTTCAATTTTTCTTTAATAAAACATTTAAACTTATTTATTGACAAATTTTGTAAATTTTCTGGGATTTTGTTGTAAAAGCGTATACATTGCCCCATAAATGAATTACTAATTCTGTGGAGTCTAGTAACTGGTATTACAAGCTTATGTTTGTTCCTAGTGATTAAAGTATGAACATCTTTATTCTTATACATACATTACATTTTCATAAATATATTGCGATGCCAAAGTTAATATGTTTATTTCTTTAAATTTTTCTCTAAGGGACTCATTACAATTTAAGTTATAAATCGCCCGAACGGCTCTCTTTTGCAAAACAAATATAGCTTCCATGTCAGTCGCATTACCCCATAGCAAAATTCCATAAGACATCACGCTATGAAAGTAACTAAAATAAACTAATCTAGCTGTTTCAACATTGCTGAGACTACTAATCTTTCTTACAGCATATGTTGCAGAACTAAGTCTGCTTGCTAATTTAGATTTATGGGGGCCCCATTGAAGATTCGCGTTAATAGTAATACCAAGAAAAACATTGGTATCCACAAGACTCAACTCCTCCCCATTTGAGAGCACATTGGTATTTGAATGTTTAACATTAAGTATTGTAAATTTAATACATTTTGTCTTATTGCCGTTTAAGAGCAAATTTTTTGCGTTAAACCAATGTAATAATTTCGATAGAGCATTATTTACATTGTCAAAATTAATTGACTGTCGTTTGAGTTTGAAAATTAAAGAGGATTACATACATGACATAGATTGCCTAATAGGACATATTCAACATAGTTGCCACGCTTGACAGGCGGGTCACTAGGAAGACGCTGCTGCCCATCTACTGGTTTGTTTGCCTCTATTGCCTCTCACGACACCAACGGGACGATATGGGATAGTGGATATTCTGACACCGCCACTACACCGTTTATAATTTAAAATTACAAATTTTGTACAACCGACTTCAATATAAATTATTAAGAATAACTCAAAAACTATTGGTCAGACCTTGATCAAATTAGAAATAACCAGCTTTCAAATAAAAAAAAGAATTATCGAAATAGGTTCACCCTAAAAAAGTTATGAGAAAAAGTTACATAAAAAAAACATACAGTCGAATTGAGTACCTCCTCCTTTTTGAAGTCGGTAGAAAATGATTTTACAGTTGGCGAATATATCGCGTAACATACATAACAATACAGTCTAGTTGAGAATGTCTTTTTTTAATCAGCTAAATACAAAATGTTGTCTACAAAATTTATAGTTTTTGTACATTATAATATTTTGTTAAATCACACAGATCCCAAGTAACCGGGTTCGACCCACATGCACCTTTTATTTAATGAACTCAGTTGTGAAGCTTCATTCCATGAGGAATACAAGGTTTAGCTTTTCCTCTCCTCTTACCATTTCATAAATAAGAGGAAGATTGTGACCTGCAATGAGATCTTAAAAGCTGACTATGGTTACTTCATCCTTTTTGAGATTAAGGTTTCTTTTAAAAATCTCTTAAATGAGAAAATCTATCATTAACTAGTTTTATCGAAACAGCCTTCTCGTAAGGAGCACTCCTATTTATTAGTAACGAGGCGAGATCAATAAATATTCGCAATTTTCACGACTGTATATTTTAAGCAAACGCTACGATGAAACAGAGCTAGTTAAGGTTTAAATTAAAAAAGCTTGCATTTTTCGCGCTTAAATTAATTTTCGTGACAAGCAAATTAAATTAGCATTTCATTTGAAAGCATCGCACGCGTGGAGCGATATTAATTTCAGTAATTATTTTATTTTAAAAGACCGTTTGAAGATATAAATAATTAACGAGATTGCGATTAAGAACTGTGGAATAATTACAATAATATGTCGAAATTGAATGTCATCGCTTTTGTAAAACAGTATCAGGTACATGCATTTTATATAAAAATAATGATTAAATTATAGTTTAAAAAAAATAAAGAAACACGCTAAAGATAAAATTATTTTATTTTATCCTGGTGATTCTGATCAGAATACTAGGACAAACTTATTAAATTATTGTATTGACATCGTTCCTTGATACGATGCAAATTTTCAAGTCAATGGGCCGTCTACAAGTTGTTTTTTTATAGGATAGGGTGACAAACGAGCATACCGTCCACCTGATGGTAAGTGGTTGCTGTGACCCATAGACATCTACATCTACACCCGTGAGGACTAAGATGGAATGCTCTTTTTCAATAAAAAGGGTCTCCGGTTCTCTACACTCACCATACGAAACACAGCAGTGTTAAGCTGCTAGTTTACGCTGGTATTCTGTGAGAGCGTGGTCCTTCCCCGGTCGAGCCGACCCATTCGTACTACAACTATACTACTAATATAGCTGCAGCACGGCTCTACCACGTATAATAACAAAGATAGATACACACGAAGCTAATAAAAGCGTATTAATATACCATACTAGCTTTTTACCGCGGCTTTGCTGGCGTTAAATTCGCTTTACCGTCATCATTAGTGTACCATGTGCCGAAATTTAGAATCACTTCGTTGTCTGTCAGTGTATCTGTCTGTTCACTCCATAAATATTTTCGAGTTTAAATATAAAATTTATTAACGCTGATCAGTAGTTACTATGTTAAATCGGCTCGACAATACAAATATATTTTGTAAATATGACCTCAATCGGTTAAGTCGGTCAGAAGTTACACGATCACTATCAGACATACAAACGAATAAATACTAGCGACCCGTTCCGGCTTCGCCTGGATAGGATCTATTTATTAATTATTATTTTAAATTATTTATTTTATTATATATCATATTAATTATTATAAATATTTATTAATATATTAATGTGGCGTTATTTAGATTTAAGATAGCCAAAGATACTGTATTTTATCAATTTCAAAAAAAAATCTTCAAGTTTTTTGGATAAAATATAGCCTAGAACCCTCTTGGCATTGCTCTCTATCTGTTGGTAAAGTTTCATTACAATCCATCCAGCCAATTCGAAGATTAGCCCGGATAGACAGACAGACAGTTATTTAAAAAAATAATACTTATGTCTTAATAGCATGCAAATAAACCCCTGAGCTTAATAGAAGCCAGTTATTTCTATACCTATTACAGACAGCCATTTCAATTTTATTTATATGTATACTATGTGTAGATTTATAGATAAAGATAATAATAATTCAGATTTTTTTTTAAAATACCGAACTAACAAACGAACTTACAGTGCACCTGATGTTAAGTGGGTAAGTCCATGAACAGCTGCAGTCAACTTCAAACAAAGAAGGCTACAGACGCGTTGACGCCTCTAAGGTCTAATATAATAAGGTCTAAAACGCCTCACAACCTGTAAACATACTGGCTATCTATACTCTTCATCATACACATTTAACATAGCCGAACAGGCTTCAGCAATCAACTTCGTGCCCCGTCGATAGACCGAACGTGACGGATCTCGTTGCCAGTTTGCTCATTAAAAAGGCGCCGAGACTGATCAATCGTGCAAAGGCCGCAATCACAGGGCTAGAGCAATTACCCGTTATTAGGCGATTCTGCGCTTATAACTCGTTCAGCACTACACGGGGGACACGTCTACTTTGGGCCTAAGAATGAGTTGATCGTTGCCTATGGACGAGAGCATTACGGGTACGTAGACGTAGACTATTTTCTACTTTTTTAATTTTTTATCTTTTTATAGAATATGGGTGACAAACGAGCACACAGTCCACCAGATGGTAAGTGGATGCTGTGGCCCATAGACATCTATCCTCGATTAAAAATTAAAATGCAGATGCGTTGCCACCCCTGAGGACTAAGATGAAATACTACTAGAATAAAACTACTTTTACGGATTTTATCGCGTTTAATTGTTCTAATTTTTAATTCCCGACGTTTCGGGTGCTTTCCAACACCCACGGGGAACTGAGGTGATTGACGTCCCGATGTCAGAGTTAACCCGGAGTACCTTCAGCTTTAAACTAATAATTAAAAAGCTGAATTAAAAATCCCGAAACGTCGGGAATTAAAAATAAGAACAATTAAACGCGATAAAATCCGTAAAAGTAGTTTTATTCAATGAAATGCCCCGTTTCCGTTAAAAAGGGTCCCTGCTTCTCTAGAGTTCATCTACGAAACACGGCAGTATTGAGCTGCTCTTTTACGCTGGTACTCTGTGATACTATTTTTTTGTTGCTTTTAACTTATCAGACAACTAAGGTCACCTGCTAGACGTTCCATAATTACTACAACAAAAATACAATTAAACTAGCTACGACGCTCTTAGATTTCTAAAAAAAATTATCGTTAGGATGATTTTTGGAACAAGAGAATGAAAAAGGAGCTTTCAGATAATACGTTTAAGAAAAAATAAGAGCTTTAGAAATCTTTTCAAAAATTGAGGCTTTTATGTTTACAAAGCTTTCTTTCGGAATAAACGGAGTTCATTAGTGTAAAGTGTATCAAACGAATTCAGAATAGTGAGAAAATATTTTTTAATATACCTTTTTTACTTTTTCTTCAGTAACAATTTCTTTTTCGTTTTACAAATGCGATACTTCACTTCAATAAATTAGGCATATCGCCTGACGTAACTGTGTTGGAGTTTTAATTTCCCAGAATTCAGCACGAAGTCATTTGGCTATACCTAAAATACCTAATTTCATACGCGACCCGTTTGCTCCGAATTCAATTAACCGCCACAAGATGGCGCTAGGCGACATTAAGCGTCCGTAATATTCCGGTATGACTTCACTGCTCTATTTCTGGAAATCATTATCGAAGTTTATTTCAAAAGTATTAGGATTATTGTATTACACGCCCTTGACAAGTTATTTTTTTTTAGATTAAAATGGGTGTTGAGTATAGGAATGTGCTGAGGCGAATATTTCTTATTTAACAACAGTAACTTTCAAATGTTTAATTATGATTAGGTACTCTTTTTAGCTAAGGGTAACACGAACCGTGTTATGTATCTTCTTACTTGAACTAATAACATTCTGTGCGGTCTTGATTCCTATCGGTCGAACTAAATCGTCTACATGTACATATTTTTTATAATAATGAAGAATGGAACAAGCTAGCCCACGCGATGGTATGTTGGCCACTTGCAACCACCTTTAATCAGTGAAGGCCACAGAAACGTAGTCACCTTATTGCGTTTGTTGGCTCTCTTACCCTTCAACTAGAATACTGTAATGTGTGCACTCCAGCTACAACGCAATATAGTTTGGAAAAAAGGGTACGACCTTTTCATTCCATGGACCCCCAGGCAGAAAAGGAGCCCTGCCACTTAATAAAATTGTAGCGGAGTATGTTTCAACAACTTTTTACTCGATTTTAACTGGAATTATTAAAACTATTTCATCGAGTGTGAACTTAAAATGCATGGGGCGTATCATGTTAAATAACGAAAATGGCTTTCACTACTGATTATTGGTGGAAATTTTATAAAAAAATGTTTAAACAAATCTTGCAGACTGGTGACGGGCAAAACATGAGCAAAATTAACAACATGGTAGAACCATGTTGCAGCTATATTATGGTTGTAGCACGAATGAGTCGGTTCGACCGGGGAAGGACCACGCTCTCACGGAATACCAGCGTTATATGGCAGCTCAATGCTGCCGTGTTTCGTATTGTGCGTGTAGAGAACGGAGACCCTTTTACTGGATACGAGGCATTCCATCTTAGTCTTCAGGGGTGACTACGCATCCGCATTTTGATTCTTAGTCGAGGATAAATGTAGATGTCTATTGTCTATCGGTCACAGCATCCACTTACTATCAGGTGGACTGTGTGCTCGTTTGTCACCCTTACTCAATAAAAAAAAATCCAGTGCGCAGGTATCGTCTTGCGTTTTTGCAGAAATGCGTTAATTGGCATATATTTGAAAAGGTATATTGGCGCAAGAATTTATTTATGCATGTGCAATGAATTTATATATATATAATATAATGGAGATGTAGTAGCCCCCTAACTGTAAAGTTAAAATGGATAAAACACTTTATCTAGTTGATTTCTACGAAGGCGACTATTTTTAAATACATTTCGAAATTTTCGTGTTGATTGTAATGATGATTTTGGCGTGTAGTGGCGGTGTAGGAGAATCCACTACCCATATCATCCCTAGGATGTCATAAAAGGCGACAGAGGGAAACTGAAACAGGAAATGTGCAGCAGCATCTTCCTGGTAATAACTGAAAATAATTAAAAACTGTGGTTTCCAGTCCGCAGTCAAGCGTGGCAACTATAACAATATCCCTCTTACAAGGCAATCTATCGTGGAGGCCTTTGTAAAGCAGCGAAATTTTGATATGGTGTAATGAACGAAAGAAAAAGAAAGTGTTCGCGTGAAGACAGACATTTTTAACCCCCACGAAAAAGATGTTTGATGTTTTGTGTTATATGTTTAGAGTGTGTATGTGTATATCTTTGTATCTGTGCATCTGTTTATCTGTGTATCTGTGTGTCTGACTGTGGTATCATAACTCCCAAATGGCTGAACCGATTTAGATTTAGTATTTTTTGAAAGGTGACTTGATCGAGAGTATTCTTAGCTATGATTTAAGAAAATCTTTTCAGCCATTTGAAGATCATCAATTTCTTGTTTCGGGGTATTTAAAAATTTCAATTTAAGTTATCTCGTAACCTACTTCATACAGATGTAAAAGTAGAAGGCGTTGTGTGAAGCATAACATATATAGAAATAATGACACTATAGATCTAAAACCGATAATTTCCGTTAAAACTACACATATTTTATAGGTATGTAATATATATCTACCTCATCTTTTCCTTTGACGACGCACATTTGGACGTCAATGGCCGGGGAATACCACACCAGTCTTCGCTGTTCCGTGAGGTCTGTGAGACTGAGGTTGTACACCACATTTCTGTAACAAAAGCAAGTTATTATATAGTTTTTTGCGTACATAGGCCGTGAAAATTAAAATTAGATAACCTGAACCTACTGACAGTACGTGTTATTTAGGTTCTGGTTCATTGTTATTGTGTCTTTTGGTGTAAAACTACACCAAAAGACATATGCCTAAAAAAGGTAAGCTATAATCGGTAACCTAAGTTGATAAACAGTTTAATTTGTTTGCAGACAATCAAATATATTAAAAGGAACACACAATGTAGTTATAAGTTATTGTTATTTGTATCATTATTAAGGTTAGACAATTAACCACTTACACGTGAGTCGTATATGAACATTTTGACTGTTTAACTACTGTGTCTTTTTCGCGGACTGTGTGGTTGTTAAAATTAAAACATCTCCTTCTTCATCATTAGCTCGTTAAAGTCCACCTCCGGGCATAAGCTTCTTGCGTAGGTCTATGTTCAGCAGTGGACTTTTATAGGTTGTAATGGATGTTATATTTCCTTTTAATCTTTCTAATATATTTTAATACACTATCATAATGCCCTAAGTATAATCAGAGATCAGAACTCAATGATAACGCTCAATAAAAAAAAGGGCAGTGGAAACTGTAGTCAGAAATCAGAATCAAAGAACTAATAACATTTGCAACGAATGGGAAAGACTATGCTAGCACAGAATTTCAATGTTAAATAGCAGCATATTATATTGGTATGTTTCGTAACGTGATTGACTAGAATAGGGCCGGAGACACAATTTACCGGTAACGAGGCGTTCCATCTTTTTCTTTTCTTTAAATTATAAGCCAGTGCTTGATAACTATCACACCTGATAGTAAGTGGCGATGAATATTATGACAACGCATCTGCAGTTTGTTTCTTATCGAGGCATCTATGTACTCGTAGGTTTGTACAGCATTCACTTGAACTTAAGTGAGTGCAGTGTGCACATTTGTCAACCTTACTTCTATAAAATATTGAAGTAAAATAATCAAAAACATTTTTAATAAGGTGACGTTGTGTACGGATGAAACCCGAGGATAACTGTATCGACGGAGAACCGCTGTCATGGTTGTGAAATTATCGTCGCCCTAATTGCTAAGAAGCGTACATGAGCTGGCAATTGCAGAGCCAATTATTTTACAATAGTGACGGGAGTTAGCGCTCAGACAGGATTGAGAAGATTGCATCTCCATTAGTTGCTAATGCTTTCCTAGTTATTTAGTATGTACGGGAGGAGGGTTGGCGTTGGGAACGGGGAAGTTAGATTATATGAAAGCCTTATATATATGATATATATGAAAGTAAAATTGGTTGTTATAAGTTTTTCGCTTTTTTTATTCATTTATAGAGTGCCAAACCTTATACGCCCAGGGCGCCAAATCTTAAAATACGCCACTGCCTGTAGTCAAATAAAGGAATAAAAAAATATACCTATATTTTTTAATCTTCGCGAAGATTGTACATGTCAAGGAGATCGGCAATTGTTGCATATAAAACTTGAGCTTCGACGAAGTCCCACTGTGTTTTGAAGCCCTTACTATATTTACCTTTATTTGAATAGGCTTCGTTGCCCTTTCCATCTCAACGTGCAAAAGATTATGTACGGTTACGGTCTTACACCAACGTGTCTATCCCAGTACCAAGTATATAACCCTAAGTTTACATAGACGTCCTAAGCTTTTCGGGCGTTATATAGCCAAGTATAATCAGTCGTGGTAAAATCGCTGTGCCATATGCCATTTTTACTTGTGAGGACAGATGATATGCCTCACAGACTTTAATTATACTGGCTCTCTATAGAGAAAACAAGACTAAATAAATACTAAAATTATACATCATAAGATTTTTTTAGAATGAGGTGACAAACGAACACATAGTCCACCTGATAGTAAGTGGATGCTATGGTCCATAGACATCTCACCCCTGAGGAATAAGATGCAATGCCTCCTTACTAGTAAAAAGGGTCTTTAGTTCTCTAAATTTCCCACACGAAACATAGTAGCGAAATTCTGCTGTTTCACGCTGGTATTGTGAGAGCGTGGGCCTAACCCGGTCGAGGCAACCCTTAGAGCATAGCTGCAGCGTGGCTCTACCACGTAAAACATACCAATGCCTTTTTATCGAGAAAGTATTAATTTTGTTTGATACTAAATTCATTCAATGATTTGCAAAGTACGCAATATTCGTTTTTTAAAGTCTGCAAAGTAAATGCTCTTTTATTTAACACGATAAAAAGCGCGCAAGTTGGACGGTTCGTTTTAAAACAAAGCCGGTAGGCCCGCAGTTGTTAGCGGAATGTTTGTTCGTGGTTTTAATCGCTCCACTCCGAGTTAGAGATTTCAGGTGAAGTTTCCCGGAACGACTGTTGGTGGAGCGTTTGTCCTGTGGCCGTAGTCGCGCACCGACCGTTTGTCTAGAGTCTAGAGCCCCTGACGACCGTTTAGAGGTAAACGTACTGTGAGAGGAACTATTGTTTAGCAAATATGGAGCTGAACAAATGAAGCTGGCATTATTTAAGTTACCATAATAAATGCAAATGCGAGTATATGATGTTGTAAGTATTTGCATCTTTATTCTAAGTTTTTTTTTTAATAGTATAATGGTGACAAACGAGGACATAGTCCACCTGATAGTAAGTGGATGCTGAGGCCCATATATATCTACATTTATCCTCGATTAAGAATCAAAATGCAGATGCGTTGTCACCCCTGAGAACTAGGATGAAATGCCTCGTTTCCAGTAAGGGTATCCGGTTCTCTACACTCACCATACGAAATACAGCAGCATTGAGCTACTATTTTAGGCTGGTATTCTGTGAGAGCGTGGTCCTTCCCCGGCCGAGCCGACCCATTCGCGCTACAACCATAATATAGCTGCAGCATGACTCTACCACGATAATTTTGTTGTGTAGCAAGATAATTTAAAATCAACTACGAATATATATTTTTAATTTTTATAAAACTGAAGTGATAAACGAACTTACCACCTGATATTAGATGGCTACTGCCATCCATAGACTCACGCAGCCAACCTCATACAAAATTTTCTCATTGTTACATGTTGAACAAAATTACCCTCCTCCTAGTGCAGAACACACACCTGCTGATGGGACAACAGGCAGGGTAAAAATGTTTTACAATAAATTATCTATACTATAATAAAACTCTAATACGACGTCTGTCTGAACACGAATCACGCAAAAACCTGTGAACCGATTTGGATGGCACTTTCACTGGTAGATGGCTGATGTTATAAGGAGTAACTTGGGCTACTTTTATTTTAGGAAAAGAATTAGGGTTTCGCGCAAAAAAAACCCATGAAATCCAATCGCAATAAAACCCACGCGGGCGAAGTCGCGGGGAACAGCTAGTCCGTAATACAATTGTAAAATGTCAAAGAAATATTTCATTCAACCTAATGTACAAAGTGTGGCAAGTTGTAACAATTCATTAAGTTTTCCCGAAGCATACCTACCTGCTTTATAACGTAATTGCGAAAGTCTCCTCACCCGTTAATTAAGATGTTTGAGATGAAAATTTCATAAAGAAGTTATGGTGTAAACTTTCTCAATTATAACATTGAATAGCTGGTATGACTAACCTGCGTAATGCTTTTGAAATATAACAGACTGTTAATAGCGCGTAATTTAGGATTTATTACAATTGGCATAATTGGCTTTAAAAACATTGTTATTATCGTTGATTATTGTATTTACTGCAATTTTAAGCTTCAAGAACGGTTTGTCTAAAAGTTTTGAAACAAACGATATTAAAGGAAAGGACGTAAAGGTTTTTAACAAAGGTGCGGGACCGGACAATTTACCAACGGCATTTATAAAAAACAGCGCAACTAACCTAGCCTTTATACCTTATCTTTAAAGCCTCGCTGTGTTCGGGTACTTTTTCAGCTTTATGGAAACAAGCAAAAGTAGTTACAATATTTCAGAGTGATGATGAGAAAGATATACGCAACTATAGGCCCATATCAATTCTTTCGATTTTCGCAAAGTTGTTCGAATCTTTAGTTTGTCCAATAATTCAAATGCATTTCAAACGTTTCGTTTCTGAGCATCAATATGCATTTTTGCCAGGTAGGTCAACCACCACTAATTTGGTTAGTTTAAATTCCTTATTATCAGAAGCTATTGACTCGCAGAAGCAGGTGGATACCATGTATACTGATTTAAAAAAGGCATTTGACAAAGTTCCACACGGAATACTTATTGAAAAATTATCGTATTATGGGTTTTCAGGCCCGGTGCTAAAATGGCTTTCATCATACTTACATGACCATTATTTTTATGTAGTCGTAAATAGTTTTAGCTCTTTAACCAATTTGGTAACGTCAGGTATACCTCAGGGTACGCATATTGGCCCGAATTTGTTTAATATATTTGTGAACGACATTGTTTCTTGTTTTGAAAACTCCACACCATACTTATATGCCGATGATTTGAAAATAACGGGAACAATTTGTTCACCAAGTGGTTCGATTTTATTACAGAACGATCTAAATAAACTAACCAATTGGTGTTAATCTAATGGCATGCAACTCAACTGCAGTAAATGTCTTCATATTAAATTTACTAGAAAAAATAATACTACCCCAACAAGATATAAATTGTACGGTAATAGTCTTAAGGAAGTTGAGCTCGTGAAAGACTTGGTAACACCCAAGTCTTGATAGAAAATTGACTTATCTTTACCACATAGAAAGTGTAATAAACAAAGCTTCTAAATTATTAGGTTTTATTATGCGACAAGGTCGAACTTTTAAAGAAGCTAAAACAAAAATCTGTCTTTACAACAGCCTTCGCCGCAGTTACTTAGAGTACTGTAGCGTTGTTTGGCGTCCACATTATTCTACACACTACTTAAAACTGGAGCGTGTACAGAAAAGATTCATGTGGCATCTATCATACTCAGCGAAGATTTACAAAACTGTGGTGTCCTATAAAAATAGGCTAAATACTTTAACATCATGACTCTTGACCAAAGAAGAGAATTGTTAGATTTAATATTTTTATACAAATTACTAAGTAACAAGTTAGACTGCCCCAGTTTATTAAGTAAAATTAATTTTCGAGTACCACGCAGATATCCGCGTACTGCTATTACTCGGGTCGTGTCTCCGCGCATCAGAACAGTCTTCGGCGCCAACTGCACGATCCCTCGTTTATGTAAAATATATAATAAATTCAGTCAGTTAATTGACATCAACATTAATTCGCCTAACACCTTTCGTAAATTAATTATCAGCAATCTAGTCAGCCAGTCATCCGAGTGTGATTTTTCTCATATTAGTTATTACGTATATTTTCTTTTAGTTTCTTATAATATTAGGTCCTTACATATGAAATTAGCGTTTTGTACGGGAGGAATATAAAGTCAATTTTTTTTTGTAAAATATATTTAATTAATCAAAGTATGCACCGTTGTTATCTATGCACTTTTGCCATCTCATAGGTAGGTCATTGATCCTTTTACAAAAAAAACAATGGGGGGCGAGAATCAATAAACTCTTTGAAGGCGGTTTGGACTGCCGCATCGGAGTTGAGTTTTTTCCTTATAAGAAGTTGTCCAAATTCCGGAAAAAATGGTAATCTGTTGGAGAAAGGTCCGGGGAGTACGGTGTATGTCGCAGACATTCCAATTGTAGCTCATCTAACTTAGTAGTTGTTTGTTGTGCAGTGTGTGGTCTTGCGTTGTCATGAAGCAGCAGTGGCCTAGAGCGATTGACCAATCTCGGTTGTTTAGCAGCTAGTTCTTCCTTCATGGTATGCAGTTGCTGACAATAGATATCTGCCGTAATCGTTTGGCCAGATTTTAGAAAGCTGTAGTGAACGACACCGGCGTTAGTCCACCAAACACTCACAAGAAACTTTTTCTGAGTCAATTTTCGTTTAGGGCAGGATTTGGCTGGGTCTCCAGGGTTCAGCCATTGCGACGAGCGCTTCCGATTATCATACAGTATCCACTTTTCATCACAAGTAATGATTTGATTTAAAATCCCTTCATTATTGTGTCGGTTGAGCAAAGCAACACAGCAGTCAACGCGTGTTTGCAAGTTCGATTCACTCAATTCATGAGGTACCCATCGTTCAAGTTTTTTTACTTTCCAGATATGCTTCAATTGGATTAATACAGTTTTATCACTTACCCCGAAGCCAGCAGCTATCTCTGAAGTGCTTTGTGATGGATTCGCTTCCACAATAGCCTTTAATTCTTCATATTCCACTTTGGTCTCTCGAAATTTTCAGAACGAAAACGTTGAAACCAAAAACGTACCGTGCTTTTTTTTGCGACACCAGCGCCGTACACATCATTAATCCTTCGATCTGTTTCTGCAGCACTGGTGCCACGGTAGAACTCGTACTCGTAAATATACCGATATTTCATGTTTTCCATAGTGCGGTAATAAGCGACGCCAAAGAAAAAATAACGAGGAAAAAAACAAATGAATGACTGTTTTCAAAACTCAAATGTACCAGCTAAATTAATTTATAAATTTGAATTTGGAATTCTTAACCAAAGAGGATATATTTCAGATCAAAGTGGTCAGTACGACAAAACGCTAATTTCATATGTAAGGACCTAATATATACTTAGTTGGGTTAGATTATGATAATTGTTAAATTTAGTTGTAATTTTAATTAAAAAACTAATTATTTGTCTGATTAAATCTCTTTTCAAACTGTTTAAATTGATAAGGTTTTACAGGCTTTTACCAAAATTACTATTGAATTATTTTTTTGTTTGTTTCTGGTTTTGTTTTTTTCCCGTATTAACTCACTTTCAGATTTATACAGTAATACTAGCAAAAATAGCATGTAGTGTTTACCTTTAAATGATTTTACATACTCTGTGCAAGTAATATAAATACTTTAAGAAATGTATGTAACGTATGTATTGTAAAATCGCTTGTAGACTCAATAAAAAAAGGAACATAAAGTTGGTGCTGGTACTCTGATGTTTTAAGAATAATCCGCAACAAGTCTGGTGAAAAATATGGCCAAGTGCGTGTTAGGGCTTTAAGTAGGGTTCCTTAATAGTTCTTGTGCAGATTATTTATAATACAGTAAAACTTGGTTAAATAGTCGTCATCCATACCATCTGGATGATTGGCGGTCCACCACTGTGCGATTTAGGAGAAGTTTTCTTCCTCGCACAACTTCCTTGTGGAATCGATTACCACCAGCGATTTTTCCGGACCGATACGACTTAGGGACCTTCAAGAAAAGAGCCTACTCCTTTTTAAAAGGCCGGCAACGCATCTGCAATTCCCCTGGTGTTGCAGTTGTTCATGAGCGGCGGTAGTCACGTACCATCAGATAATCCGCATGCCCCCCCCCTCTCCAAAAAAAAGTGGGAAATGGATAAGTGAGAAACCTCCTCACTTATCCATTTCCCACTTTTTTTTGCTTAGGTTGCAAACATGCTTAGGTCCAGACACTTGAGCACTGAATTACCTCTGTTAGTGGGACAAAACAAACCTCTATATCTGGGATTAGTTTTTTCGATTTTATTGTCATAATTACCTCTATAATTGAGACAGCGACTGTATTTTACCTCTTTTACTGAGACTATGTTTTAGGGATTAGTTCTTTCGATTTTATTCGTCATAATTACCTCTATAATTGAGACAGGAAGTATATTTTACCTCTTTTACTGACACTATATTTTGTGTACCGTTTTGTTTACTAATTCTTATTCTACCCGCAAATTCCGCACTTGGCTAATTGTGTAAAAGTGACCTCCAGTTTTAGTTTGGTTTTGCAATAGTCCGTATGTTTATTTGAAAAGGCCGAGGCGGAGGCATAAGTCTTTATCAGTACGTGAAAAACTAAAGTTAATATTCGTTTATGAAAGTGGAAAGACACGCGATGAAGTCTGTGTCGAATTTAATGTGCCCAAAATCTACTCTTTGTAGAATCATCCGGAATAAAGATGAAATTAAGTGTCAATGTTCTGAAGGACAAGGAAATCTAAAACGTGTACGTTTATCAGAATATCCTGAACTTGAACAGTGTTTGTTAACATGGGTCAAGCAACTTCGTAACAAAAACGTTCCGATAAGTGGACCGATGATTAAAGAAGAAGCACAAGATTTTGCGCGAAGGCTCAGTATACATAATTTTTGTGGCAGTAATGGTTGGTTGAAAGGATTTAAAAAAAGAGATGGTATAGTTTTCAAAGCAATTTGTGGAGAAAGTAACGCTGTTGATGTTAGCAAATGTAGTCAATGGATTGAGGAGCTTCCAGTTCTTTATAAACGATTTTATAAACGTCGACGACGAATTAATAGTTCCAGGAGAACTTACTGAAAGCAATATTGTTAATGTCTTCTCGTCATCTTCAGTGGAAATGAAGAAGATGATCAGCTTACTAAAAATTTCTACACGCGAAGCATTAAAGGTACTAGAAACGTTGCACAGTTATTTTGAAATGTCAACAATCGGTGACCAAAACATATTTGATAAAATTTATAACATTGAAAAACATCTTACAGCTGATACTTTCGAAAGACAAACTAAAATAACAGATTTTTGATTGACGCATTCTGTATGCATTTTTGTATGGTTTATAAAAACGTGCTTAATTATTTTTGTTTGTTAATAAAGATTACAACTCATGTATAATGTTTACAAAATACGTTATTTTATTTAATAATCGCACCTCTATAACTGAAATAACCTCTATTGTCACCTCTATTAATGGAACCCTCTGTAAATGAGACAGATATTTATTTATACCTGGATATCTGAGACACTGGGTAAGTGGAATACCTCTTTAAGTGAGACAAATTTGCAGGTCCCTTAAGGTCCCAGTTATCCAGGTTTCACTGTATTACCGAAAGCTTAAATGCTGCAGTGAAACTGTGATAGCAAAATGGCGCGGTAAATACTGAGTGATAAATATTAAGTATCTCCAACGGCAATATTGATTAATCGTTAATTGCAATCTGAAGTGCCGATCTGAAGTCTCTTACCGCTTATCTTGTAGTATCTTGTGGTAAACACAAGATAAGCGGCAAGGGAAAGCAAGGCGAAGAAACGATCATCTCCGCGGAATAGACATGTGAAATAGAAAGGCCATGTGAAGTTTGCCAACAAGCAATTCGGCAATGCAAGGGCCTATGCCAAAACTTCTCTTCGAAATAAAAACAGAACTGTGTCTAGGCATTGGGTTATATGTAAGATGTTATAAAACTTTTTAAGTGATACATCTTATTGCTTTTCCAATTTTTTTATCCCTTTTTCTATTTCATGATCACACATTTTAATAAAAAGTCCAAATGAATAGATGAAGACAAATAAGGTTCTTATGTATGTACGACATCTTTCATTAGGTAATTAATTAAACATGCGTTACTTTGCGGAAATTCATTAAAAATTAATTAGCTAAAATTCGAGTGAAAATAAAATGGCGTGTCTTACTTATTTTGAAGAGGATCTTTCTTCATCCTATAGTTGCTTGCACAGATACCACATCTTTAACCTTTCATTAGACTTGGAGTTTTAGATTCAAATAAATAAATTCGTTTTACAACCGGATATTTCCTCTGATATCGCTGTGTAAAAATTATAATTCGCGTTATTTTCGAATATGAGTGCTGTCGTGGCACAAATGCTGCATAGACGACACACATTTCAAAGAACTGCAAGGACTAGACATTGCAAAATGTACGGTGCGCTTTTGGTTTAATAATTTTCGTCTACTCGACCTAGGACTACAGCCGATAATGCTGAATTGGGCTGTAGTAGAAGCTTAGTAATTTCCCACCACATCAAAGTTAGCACTACAAATCCTTATTGATTATCTGGCGTCAAATTACGAAGTTAGACATGGAAAACTCACAAATAACCTTGCCTAAATTAGTTAAATCTATACACAAATTCTGAAGAGTCTGAGTCTGTCTGATGTAAAGTGTATCCTTGCAAACATTTGCCGTAATGCTTGAACTCAGAGGAAGCAGTTAAACCATGTCCTAAGCTTAAATTTAGTGGAACTGCTTGTGAATTGATAGTGGGCCGGTATTTTTTATTACAGCTTCTTGAGATCTGTTGCAACAAAACGTACTACACAGGCACCCTGTCAAGAATTGCAAACAACATGAATTCTTCTCGTAAAGCATAAGATATGTGCAATTTCTGATAGGTAGATAGGTGATATTTATTTATATCATCATAATCATCATTACAGCCTTTTAAAGTCCACTGTTTGACATAGTCCTCCCTCATACGGGATATCCCCCTTGCAATAGTTGCCACGCTTAGCAGTGTCAAGCAAGCTCACTATGAAACAACCGAGACTTTTCAATTCCTCTAGTCTATAATTCCACACTCTCACAACGGACTGTATCAAAATTACAGAAGCTACATTCCATTTTTCGTAAATCAGATACGTTTTACATCTTTGATGAGGCGGTGAATAACGTTTTAAGATTTGATTGATTCCCTTTCTCAGTATTTCTATAGCAAGAGCATCAGTAAATTACAAATTAAATATCACAAGCGTATCAACAATAATGGCCAATACTACGTTTAATAAATTATATAAATATGTAATCCTTGAATTTTTCTTCATTAATAATAAATTTTCTTTATCAAATAATTGACGCTATACTAGTAACAGTTACAGTTGCCGAACAAGCCGGTTTCCCAAAAGGCTTTAGCACCATAGACCGCATACATACCTTTCGGCAAATTGTACAGTGTAATTTCATAGGTAATATAATATAATAATGCTACAAGGCCTCCTTTTCTGTCTAGGAACCTCACTGGAGTAATACTACGTCTTACCTACATATTTTTTCTGGTTAGAAGGGTAAATCACCTAGCATAATTACAGTCTGTAAGAGGATATCTAAGGATTACTGAGGGGTGACAACAAAATTTTAAACATTCAAGTACCACCGTAATTATTGACCATCAGGTGTTCAATAGGTGGAGGAACATAACCTCGGTTGTCACTCTAATATTTTAAAAGGTAAGAATTTTATAATAATAGTTAGCCATATATGGCAGTAATCCCTATTCAAACGGAGACTGTGTTGAGAAATGCTTATAGAGTTCAATATTTAGTTTAAAATTTATGTACCTATATTCATAAGTTGTCTGTATTTTTCTGAACATTGAAGGAATTTGATATAAGGCGCTGTAATGCCTGCAATTTGTGAAGATATTAAGGGGAGTCATTTTGTTGGCCGCAAGACTCTTTTTATATGTTTTATACTTAAACCGTTTTTGTTGCGTAAATTTAGCGGGTGAGCCAGTTTTTTTTTACCCGTGATACAGATAGAAAACGGTAATCCATTTATCAAACAATAAAAATAAAAAATATTTATTTGTTTACACGTTTTGAAAATTTTGATCGCTAACAAAATTCACGTTTTATTTTTTAATTATATAACAAATAAATACTTCTTCAAAACTTTATTAGAGGATATCCGCTATAGTTCATAGAAATACGAATACATAATTCTTAACTAAATATGTACATTATTGTCATAGTGGACAGTACTGCGGAATAGCACAAAGACTGTATTGTCAATCATGCGCTCCAGTGCTCCCGACCCTGCCAAAAGGCAGCGGCAATTTTGGCTTTTGTTAGAGCATTCGTCAGCGCCATCTATTTTTCTTTTGAGTAATTAGATTTTGTTAATTTTTACGACTAATTCCTATCGTTTTTATTTTACTGTTAATTGAAATTTTATCTTTGTATTTGCACAAACTAATTAATTTTGTCGTATCAAAATGGCACAGCTGTCAATCAGTCGCACTCATCAATAAACATGACGGGTATACGACCAATGATCGAAATGAATTGAAAATATCAAGTACGGTCGAGCTTTTAAAGCGAGATTTACATATTTAATAATATTATTGGTATTATTCCTGTGACTGTTTTTGGAAGGTCGCACGCTTTCGATAAACGAAGTTTTATGTTACACAAATAAATTGGAAATGAATAAATAAACCTTTTTTAAAATAATATTTTAATCCGAATTAATCTCTACGTTTAATCAAATATACACCATTGGATACATAAATAAATAAACTAGATAGTAGGTAAGCAATAGCATATAAATATATATCTAAAATTCCCATTATACCTTAGCCTACATGAACCGTTCATCCGATTTTTAATAGGTGTAATTTTAGTATAAAAAAAGGAAAATATTTATTAAAAATATTTAAGGAACATTTTAGGAAAAAAATTTTTTCGCTACATAATGACAACAACACATTATATACAATTATACATATTTACCATATAGAATTCAATATATAATATTATAGACATTGCTGTAAGTGACGAAAAAAGGTTGCACTCAGCAATTGGCGTGGTAAACTGCGCCAATTGCTGCTGCTACTGCTGCTGCTACTAGAAAGAGTAGTTCAAGCAGTAGTAAGAATAAAGTATAGTTATAGCATATATACATCCCACTGCTGTGCACAGGCCTCCTCTCATATCTGAGAGGGTTTTAGGGCAAGGATATGTTTCGCCGCGCTGCCCCAATGCGTATTGGCGAACTTCACATGTCTTCGAAATACATATTTTTTTTATTTCTCAGACATGCAGGTTTCCTCACGACGTTTTCCTTCACCGCCGAGCACGTGGTAAATCAGCACTTAAACACGCAATTAACAATTTCATTGGTGCCGGCGGGGACTCGCATACTGTAAAATTTATAGCGAGTGCTTAGCCCTGAGCTACCGCGGCTCTTCAATCAGTAAGCATATCTTAATAAATTTTGGATAACACAAAATAGCGAAATTACAAAAATATACTCTACATAAGAAGGGTTCTTATAGTTAAATATAAACAACAATAATAGGACTTCGATATTACCTAAATACAAAACATTAAATTTAAATAGCTACGAGTATGGATTATTCACAGAAAAAATATGACTGCAAAAAATTTTCAGTTGTGTAAAAAATGTTGCTAAATTATTTCAGCATTTCCTAGCGATAAATATACCGCATATTTGAAGCTACTTGAAAAGTTGCAATTCGGCACGGTAAGCTATAATTATAGGTATAGGTATTAAAATATTTCGTCCAATATAATTTATCGCATAAATAAATTGGAGACTTAAGTATGACAATACCAAAAGTAGTAAGGCTAAGTTAAGTTGTCTACAATATTTCATTTTTAAATTATTAGCATCGTTTATACAGTGCATGACATGTGTTCGTGGTGGTATGTCAAAACAGTATCTTATGCATGCATTCTGAATACGCTGTATGACATTCTGTGAGCGCATCAAGAGTTAAGGGTCTGTATAGTTTTGAAAGGCCTAATGTCAGATATGTACTATTAAAGCAAGCAAGGTAGCTTTGCGTTTAACCGCGGAGTTGCGAGCCAAGAGTTCGTATATCTGCAAGGAACACAATTATTTGTAAATGGGCATTTTATAAATGTAAAACGTTTCCTAATGTAGCAGTAAAATAGTTTTGATGTCAATTGTATATGCATTCGTGTTTTAAATAAGTCAGATATAAATTATACCGCTGTCACTCGACATATTTATGGCTGTTTACCCAGGTTGAGCTCTTACATTGTTAAATAATGCAAATACCCACTCTCTTACGTGCTATGCTATGTATTACCAATGTTCGTATTGTGAAAACAGCAAATATTGTAAAAGGATCTTGAGGATGTCATGGGATTACTGCGCTCCATAAAATGTAGCATGTGCAGTAAACAAGCGAGGACAAACAATGGGGAGCCGAGGGTTCGACCGACGAAAGAATACATTATCAGCGGTATCAAGACAAACGAAATGACTTTATCTTGTTACGAAAAAGATCCCCCTACGATCTGCTGTTTTAATTCGTTATCAGAATAAAACTACAACGACGTAGGTTTTTGTTGACGCCAACCCTCAGCTTCCGAAATTTGATAAAAGAGGGAGAAAAATCTGATAATAATTGACGTGCATCCGGATAATTGTATTAATCAATGGTGTCAAGTGATGCTGCGTTTTGCACAAATTGTGAAAAAACATATTAAGTAGAAAATATTCTTATACGAGTATATCCGAATTGTTTCTACACGCTTCTACGAGTATAAGCGTATAAATCTAAGAAGGCTTTGAGGTGCAGTCTTATTCAAACTTAATTCAGTGTTATTAGAAAATATGCTTTAACATTTAGTCTGGTTTTGCTTATTGCTAAGGTTAGGTTTACCAGGAACTCATATTACAAAACGAGGCTTAACCATTTAGCCTCGACTATCTCATGACGAGTTTCACTCCGGTTTAAAAATTTCATGGAAAACAACAATTATAATATGATTTGTAAATAAAAATTAAAAATATAACTTCAATTGTTTTTTTACAGAATTGCTAGCTTGATTTTTACTCCGTACGCACTCTCTCTGTGCTATGCTGATCAGCACGTAAATGAAAATGGACCTCTGCCGCAATTCTCGTCGGAGATGCCCTCATCTCTTTCACCTCTGTGATATCATCATTGTAGTTAATTAAATTAATAAACTTTCTTAATTTTGAATAGAGATTAAAATATTAACGTCAAAGTCAGCGTCAGTCACCCAAGCATGTGAAAAAGACACCAGACAAAGAAAGTTTGTTATCGTACTGCATACACAATAGGTAAGGGCGTGTTCGCTTTGAAGGGTCAAATTGTTTTTTATTTTACGACATGGCAGCACCTTAGGAACGAAAAATAGAATTAACTTATTAAGGCATTGCTCAGTGAGCGCATTAGAATTAATAACAAGTTTGTCGTTACTAATTTATATATAAGTTATAATAGCATAATGTTTACGATTGCTTTGTTATTTTCAAAGCAATTGCAAGTAAGAGTATATTGATACAAGTAAATTTATGAAAATTATTATAGAAGTTTGTTTAGATATATTTAGTATAAAGCGCCGAGTAGTTAGTTATGTTCCAAAACCAAGCCAGAAAAAAATCTAGATATGAAATTCTGTGACTAACCGTCGAATTCAGGCACCGACACATGCAATTTGTTTGCGTGCACTCGACACGGTTTCGATATTGGAAAACTTACGAACGCCGCTTAGAACAATATCAATAGGACATTGAGCTATATGCACTATGTGCCGACTCGCTGTTTGCAGTTTCCACCGAAAACGAACAGTACTAAATATATTCAAAACGTGAGTTCATTTCTATACTCCAATACTCGAACTCTTGGCGTCAAATTGTTATTGAACAGGCAAAAGTCGCAAAAGTTTTCGCATTACGACTCATTCGGTTTACTCCCGACGATTATACAGTGTGAGTTGAATGAGCTACTGAGTAAAATAGCGGAGCATTAAACTTTCCATCTTCATAGGAATAACTATAAACGATAGGATTAAAGGGGATTGATTAAACTTTATTAATTGGACGTCTCGATCGTTTCTCTTCGTAATACACTATAGGATTTGCATGAAACAATATTAAATTTATTTCTCTATATTTTAGTTAAATGTAGTAATTTCTATCCAGAAATTAAAATCACCTTATTTTAGGGATTCTGTTTAAAATATTATATTAAGATTAATTTTTGAATTAAATTCATAGTATTCTTTTTTCGAACTGTAAACTATGTACAGGGATAAATGAGAATTTTATTTATTAATTGGCATTATTTTTAAACAAATGAAGCGGGAATTTATTTGAAAATAACTTTAGTATTGAAATAATGTATATAGGTACTCAAATATGATCTACATATTTATTCGTGTGCAAAGTCAACAAAGTCCTTCTTTGTGATCATCATTTGATAGTCAAATGCCACACCGCATTCACAGGGAATTGCTTGAGATACGCATGCATCATGCAGCCGCCATCTTGTGAGCATTTTTACATGGCAGGCGGTCGTCGTCGCCAATATTGGAAAAGTTCAAGCGAGCCACGGCACCAGCCCACGGAGGCATTGCTTCACATATTCCGAGATTTATTGCAATTGTTTCTGAACAACATTCATCGTTTATTTCATTCAATAAATAGCGTAGAGTTGCGTTCTTCATGTAGGTTTACATATTGCAAATTGCTGATGTTGAGTATAATATGTTGTAAACATTGACAAAATGGCTTCTAAAATAGTTAAAAAAGTATTGTGTAATACTGTGGTATTATTATTTCTTTTTGCAAGCCTTTTATTAACTTGCTTTCTTCGAATGTCTTTCTGGTTCAAAATTTGTAAACTATTTTTAAAGCACTTCCAACATCTTTTTGAGCTGAAATTAGGCATATTTGTAACTCGATGACTATGATGATGATTGGTCCGGATGCTTGCTCCAGCAACGCTTATAGAAGCTTGTTTTTAAGTAAATTTTATTTACTATTTATTATTTACTATTAATTTAAGAATGAACGAAGAAAGAGTGACAAAGCAAATTTATGCTGCAGAAGTGAACGGCAGAGTCGGAAAGGGACGCCCTAGACGAAGGTTTATCGACCAAATTGGCGATATATTGAAAATGGGCCAGATTAGGAGTACCCTTAACCGCCGAGCGTGTATGCGTAGATATATGGATGTAAAGGAGGCGAGAGAGGTGTGCCAGGATCGTGCCAAATGGAAGTCCGTAGTCTCTGCCTACCCCTCTGGGTGACAGGCGTGAGTGTTTATGTATTTATGTATGTATTTACTATTTATAATTTTTCTTTAACGACCTTCTTAATTCACTGTTGGAGTTAGAATGAGCTAAATTAATGCATTGCGTATTTGCCCATAGCCCATACTTACCACGCTGTGCAGACGGTTTTGTGAGCGCAAAATCGATACTACTACAAGTTAAGCTTGTAGTATAAATATATACTGCCTCCTTCGTTATGTAGCGAAATGTACCACGACCCTTTGAGTTTGGAATTTGGAAAAGTTATTACATCCCTCGTACAAGCATTATTTATTTAATTTTTTATTTATTATTTAGAGAATAACTAATAATCTGCAAAACCACATGCTTTAAATGGTTAACATGGTTAAAATTTGTGAACTCTTCAATTTGCAATATTGCTTAAAAATGAATCAGTACCAAAATCGAAGTTCACGTGATTACGCGATAAAGTAGGCACTTGAAGTAATAAAGTACCAGATATAAGCAAATTTTAAGGCACCGCATTATCATGGGTATGGCGAAAAGAACTTGCTTATCCCCTTCATAAACCTGTCCGATTAAAACTATTTCTCTTTTCATAAGGTTAAGTTTATTGGACTTTTGTTATTTTTCTTTTTAAATTGTATTGCGCAAAGTTTTATCTTTTAATACGCTTCGGGTTTAAAATTACGTTAAATAAGGGACAAGGGACGCGCATCTTAATAATTATAAGGTAAGTATATATTTTTATATATTTTTGCATGCAGACCTTAGTAAATTAAATTTCTCATTTAAATTAGTAATCGACTTGCAATGATGATGTTGATGATTGATATCATGATCATGGTGAGAATCCTCAACACAGTGAACTTATGTGAGAACGTGTGAAAGTATGTCAAACATTATTTAAGAGACTTAAATATATAAAGTGATATGTAATTTTACTTTGATTAGGGTAAAATCCTGATGATTATAAATAGCATCCGATTATTACGGAACATTCTTCTTTAATCTTATAAAAGGAATCGTACACATTATCGCAAATTGATCACTTAGTTTCTCGTTTTCAATAATATATATTATTTTTATCGCTAAGTAAAGTTGTATTATGTTGGTATAAAAGATCGTCACGCATCATGTTATAAGAAGATTTACTTCACGGTACCATAGCTTAAGTTCGAATATTATATAATTTTTCATTGATTATACTATATAAATTTCAAAAGTGAAATTTGAACGCCTCTTTGTGAGTTTTCATCTTTTTAAATATGCAGTGATTTCATCTTTTAACTACTGTTTTTATTTAAATAGATTGCAAAGTAGGAAACAATTTTGTACGACATCATATAGGACTTGTATATAAATGACAAATTACTGAATGATGCAATTAGTAATCAATATAAATTGGCACACACATAAAAGTATAAGAAATAATTAAAAATAAAAAATTTTGTGCAACCGACTTCAATATATATTATTAAAGATAATTCAAAAAGTATTGGTCAGATCTTGATCAAATTTATATGCGACCAATTTCGAGGTATACCCTATTCAATAAAAGAAGAATTATCAAAATCGGACTACTCTGTAAAAAGCTATGCGTGGTCATACATAAAAAATCAAAAAAATATACGCGTCGACTTGAGAACCTCCTCCTTTTTTTCCGTCGGTTAAAAAAATCATTTATATCATAATCACTTTTAGTTTTTTATTTGTATGATTTTTTTAAAAGAGCCATTTTTGTAAAATTGAAGTGTCAAACGAGCTTATGTATAGTCCATTTGATGGTAAGTGGCTACTGCAATCTATAGGCACTTTTACCAACTTTAAATATATACATTGACCATTAACGAATACGATTCCGACACAACTTGTCCAGGTCTACGCGAGGTAGCTAAGGAGCTGTTCCGAAGTTAGTCGAATGGAGAATTCAGATCGATGACTTTTGAGTTTCGCAGCCCATATACTTAACTGTAAGGCTACTGTCACTTCAAAACATTTGCAAAGCTTTTATATGTAATTGAATGTATATGAAATTAAACGGTATAAACGGCGGCAACATAAAATTGGTTGTTTTATAACTAACGAACTGAATTGAATACAATGCATCGTATTGAGCAACGCATATAACAATACTTTGAACATAAATAAAAACCGCTTTATGCATAATGACATTATAAATGATGACAATTATTGAAATTATTCGATTTAGGGTAACGCTACCAAAGTTACTAGGAGAAAAGCAGTTATACCAACTCCTTTCCAGCCTAGGTATTTGTCTGGTTTGGTACAATCCTCTTTCCTATTTTTCAAGCGACTTAAAAAGGAGGAGGTTCTCAATTCGACTGTATTTTTTTTATGTGTTACCTCAGAACTTTTTTCTAGGAGAACCGATTTTGATGATTCTTTTGATGATTTTATATGGAAGCTGGTGCTTCTCATGTGGTCCCATGTTGTGGTCCAAGATCTGACCAGTAGTTTTTGAGTTATCCTTAATAATGCGTATTTAATTGACTTCGATTACATTGATGATGTTCTCATTTTATTTATATTGAAGTCTGTTGTACAATTTTTTTAATTTTACCCCTTGTTTTGTATAGAGTAAGGGTGCCAAACGAGCACACAGTGCACCAGATGTTAAGTTGGTGCTGTGGTCCATAGACATACATTTATATCGATCAGACTCAAAATGCAGATGCATAGTTACCCCTGAGGATTAAGATGGAATGGCTCGTTTCCAGTAAAAAGGGTCTCCGGTTCTCTACACTCACCATACGAAACACGGCAGAATTAACATGCGATTTTATGCCGGTAATATGTGAGAGCGTGGTCCTACCCCGGTCGAGCCGACCCATTCGTAACAGTAATATCTGTTGCTGAATAGCAGTGCGTCACTCTCACAGAATATTAGTAGCATAATTCCAACTTGCGGCTCCGTGGCGCTTGCAGCGCTGGGAGCCCGAATCCCGCAAAGAACAAGTATTTGTTTGGCCCACAAATAATTGTTCCGGGTCTGGATGTTTATCCTTGTGCAATTTATGTATGCAAACTGCCTCCACGATACAGGAAATCCTAGTGTGCGGGTAACGTTTTTTTAAAAGGATAGAATAAAAAGATAGATAGAATTCTGTTGTGTTTCGTATGGTGAGTGTAAAAACCGGAGACCCATTTTTCTGGTTACGAGGCATACCATCTTAGGCCTCCCTGATGGGGTTGGCAACGCATTAGTATTTTGATTCTTAATTGAGGATAGATGTAAATGCCACACTAACACTAACCAATTTGTGGTATGTGCTCGTTTGTTACAGCTACATCTAAAACACACACTTTTAAAATTCGCTACATTGAAAGTTGTTAACAAACATGTGAATCTTTGACTCAGACTTGACCGAATATGGCTCGATCACGTTCAACAAATATTATCATCCAGTATGCCTAAATGTATTTGCAAATATCTTGAAAAATTAAAATCTGGCAATTCTAATTGTACATTCATGTAAGGTTTATCCTTTCACGCTAGAATCTATTCAATAAATCACCAACCACTTGGAAAAGATCCCTACATCACTTTTAATTCTTAGTTTACGTTGTGGTTTCGGTGTGCAAAACAGGTCACAATTATCTGGTCGCTCTTTTGCATACAGAAAACAAATTCTTAACATTTTAATTAAAGCGCTTGAAATACCTACCATATTGGACTCTATTGTTGTCTTCTTCTGACAGTGGTTTGATTAATGACAAGGGAATGCGAAGGGTTGTTTGGTAATGTTCCGCTTATGAAATAAAAGTCATTTTTGAAGAACGATGCTCAAGGGAAAGAGTTGTTGATGATTTTTTTTTATAGGATAAGGGTGACAAACGGGCACACAGTCCACATGATGGTAAGTGGTTGCTGTGGCCCATAGACATCTACATATACACTTAATTAAGAATCAAAATGCAGATGCGTTGTCACCCTTGAGAACTAAGATGGAATGCCTTGTTTCCAGTAAAAAGGATCTCCGGTTCTCTACACTCACCATACGAAACACAGCAGCGTTAAGCTGCTATTTTACGCTTGTATTCTGTGAGAGCGTGGTCTTTCCCCGGTCGAGCCGACCCATTCGTGGTACAACTATACCACTAATATAGCTGCAGCATGGCTCTATCACGTAAAAATATAATATAAGTATATGTGGCAGGTTTATGATAAAATCAGGTTTTTGATCAAAATCCTAGGCTTTCGGTCAAGAAACGGAAGAAGACAAAGTTATTACTTAATCTTATCATTAACCTGAACAAATCCAGTTTTTTGAAAATGCCGTGGTAACCCATGGGCTAAGCACTCACTGTAAATTTCACAGTACACGAGCAACCCGGGTTCAATCTCCGCAGGCACCAATGAAATTGTGAATTGAAATTTTAAGTGCTGATTTACCACGTGCTCGGCGGTGAAGAAATACATCGTGAGTTTCAAATACATGTGAACTTCGCCAACACACATTGGGGCAGCGCGGCGGACATTTCCTTGCCCTAAAACCATCTCAAAAATAAGAGGAGACCTGTGCCCAGCAGTGGGACGTATATAGGCTGTAACTAACAAGCTAACTAGCTAATAAAATTATATTTATAATTAGCATTTCCAAAGGTTAAATCCTGACAAAAGTTAGTGTTACTGTTATCTTGTTACTTAAGTTTCATTAATTAGGAGAAAAAAAAAACAAGTAACGTGACAAATGAACTTAAAGTCCACTTGATGTTAAGTGGCTACTGCAGTCTCTGGACACCTGCAGTCAACTTCAAACAGGGAAGGCTACAGATGTCACCTCTTTTTGTTATTTTTATCAGCTGGAAAAAAATTCAATTACCTCCCTTGACTCTCTATACCCTTCAGGCCGAACCACAGCAGTGCAAGCTCTACTATTTGGGAGAAGAAATAAGTAAGAGAACGACTTCTAGGCAGAAAAGGAGTTCCACCACATTGAATCGTTTCCGTTACACATCAAATTCTGCATAATGAATACTAGCCAGATTAGTAAGCTGAAGTGGCAATGGGCCAGCCATATAGCTCGAAGAACCGATAACCGATGGGGAGAAAAGGTTCTCGAGTGGCAGCCTCGTACCTTTAAGCGAAGTGTATGGCGACTCCCTACTAGATGGAGTGACGACTTGGTAAAAAATGTAGGAAGTCGATGGATGCAGGTGGCTCAGGACCATGCTTTGTAGCATTCCTTGGTGAAGGCCTCAGTTCCATGTTCAGTAGTGGACTTGTGAAGGGCTGAAATGATGATGAATACTAGCCACAAAAATAAGAAAGCCGACACATTGTTGGATACTTAAAATTAGCACAATGAATTTCCCTTAATATTAATAACCTGTCTCAAAGTACCAGAAGAAAGAAAACATACTAGTGCAATACTTATGTTTTCATTCTTCTAAATGAGTAAGAGAAACGATTCAATGTGGTAGAACTCCTTTTCAGACTAGAAGTCGTTCTGGGTAAGTACTATTTTCTTACTTATTCCTTCCCTCAAATAATAGAGCTTGCACTGCTGTGGTTCGGCCTGAAGAGTATAGAGAGTCAAGGGAGGTAATTTTTTTCCAGCTGATAAAAATAACAGAGGAGGTGACATCTGTAGCCTTCTCTGTTTGAAGTTGACTGCAGGTTTCCAGAGACTGCAGTAGCCACTTAACATCAAGAGGACTTTAAGTTCATTTGTCACGTCGGTTTTATAAATAAGAACCCTAAAACAAAGATAAATTACACGTTCGTCAAATCATACCAAATTTTCTGTAACAAATCCCCTGGAAACAAACTTCAGTAAACTATTTTATTGGAAATGATTTACTTTATTTTATTTCTTAACAAATATGTATAAATTGAGATTATATCATCTACAATTTTGTTTGGTGTAACAACGCGATTCGTATGTAATAAATACGATCAGAATTTTACTAGAAAAAGGAAAAACTAAAAAGGTATGAAAGTTGTATACCTGATATATTTATGTCAGAAGTAATAAATTACAACTTGTATGTATATATATAGGCATAATAATATCCAGCGCAAACACAGGAACATTAGTTACATTGGATATGATGCTGGTTTGACATATTATTATTTTATTGTTTAACACAAATACTAGTATATAAGCATTGTTAAAGATGGAAAATAATAGATTGTTAACATAAACATCCTGAAATTCATTAATAGCAAGGATTTACGGTTAAAAATATATTGCCTACTTATTATTTAGGAAACATTAAGTGGTACTTTACTTCATTTAGAAAACAACATTTTTCCTTTCATTACAGCTTATAAAAATAAATAGACTGTTGGCTCAACATTATAGGCCTCCGCTATACATTTTCTCATACTTGAGAGGTATATTTGCCATAGTTGCCACCCTTGGTAGGTGGGCTGGCAACCGCAATTTTTGTACTGGTTTGAGTTATTACTGGAAGATGCTGCTGCCTACCACCCGTTTTATTTGTCTTTGTCGCCTCTTAGGACACCCACAGCGGTATGGGGTAGTGGATTATATTACGCCGTCACTAAACGGCAAAATCAATGGTAACAAAAAAATAAAAAATGTATTTGCAAATGCCAGTAGACCAATTCCACGATTTCACAATTTCACGACAATTTTAATGATCATGAATAAAAATTAAAACTCGCTACTTAAAAGTCTTCCACTGTGACAATTTATCTCAAGAACGTACCACGGAGCTTTAAGTATCCAGATAGTGTTTTAAACACAGCATATCAGAGAAAAACGCAGAATAATAAATCGAGAAAATGCTCTTGAACTATCTTTTCTTAGGCTCTGTTATCGGGGTCTCCCCCAGTAAGACTACGCAGCGATAATGTTCCCGATATACGCGGATCCCGCTTCAAATGGATGCGCTATTTTATTTTCGCTCTTGCCCGAGCTTACGCCGCAGATTGATTACGTGACTCCTAATCTGTTTGTGTGCTCGCTATCTGCGTTGTTACGTTCAAAGGAATCCGGTGATTAACTTTTCTGTTGTTTACATTTAGGGAGTTGTTCTGACAGCATTTTGTTCTTCTTACGATGTGAACAAAGTTGTTGCTAATATTTATATTTACGAAAAATCTTATACCTATGTTAAATTATTTAATTCTTAATTTTAAAATGATTTAAGAAGTAGTAGATATTCATAAGTTTCGAAAAAGAAATATATTTTAAACAAAACACTTAAAATATTAAATAAGTTTACAGTTCTAAAATATTTTTTATGACAAATCCCACAAAACAGGAATGAAATGTGGCAACAAAAGTATTTTTTTTTAAATCCGACTGTCTAAAACTAACCTTAATATGGCCAGGCTTAATATTATTACAATATTTTAATTTCGATATTTACTTTCAAGTAAGCTTTGATGAGCTGCGTTACCGATATATAGCTATTTATTTTTATTATTGTAATGTGTTTGAGTCTCTCGATGTCTAGTCGATGAAATTTGAACTTTTAAAATGACTTTGCCTAAATACTCAAACACTGCTCAATTTTAAGACGCCGTTAATTCTCGTGCTGTCTCTTTCACTTTTAAGTCAAAGTGACTGTGACACCACGAGACTTAACGACATCTTAAAAGTAGTGTTTGAGTAATTTGGCCATTAATAACACATTTCACTGACGCATAGCATTAAATTTAGACTCACAATATTTAACAAAGTAATTTTTTCTAGTACTGCAGTTCATGAACACCTGCAATTAACTGCAAAGTTACAGAGCGTTTAAAGGCTGATCATAACTTATTAATTCATAGGAGCCGTTTGGGTGGCCGTACTCGTAGATAAAAGATCAAGATGATGTTTTGCTTTTGCAGGAGTAAATATTCCTACTACTTGAGATTGTGTAAGTTATAATAACATATTATAATTAAAAAAAATAACAAGTAGCTAAGTAAATTGCTGCCTCACGCAGTTTTTTATTTCGAGGTTTTTTGTCCGATACTCCAACGAACCTTATACAACCTAAATCTCCACTCGGAGGTTTCGAGTTCTGCATCTACTTCTTTTTAATTAACTTTCTTCTACAAGAGTACGCGCAAAAATAGATGCACCAATCTCGTTCTAAGCCGATGCAATGATAAATAATCAATACTGCATAAGATCGGAAGTAGGTTCGGTGTTATAGACACAAGAAAAAGTACACAAAAATATCGCATAATCGAAAAGAAACAATTTCCAGCCTTGATTCATCACTGGACAGTTTAAAGGTTAGTTATTGTCGATGGTGGTAAAGAAAATAGAAAAAACGGCAACAGTATAATATTAGAAGGCAAGTAACTTCTATTCATAATATTCAGATTCAAAGAACCGTAGTTTATAGAGTACCTAGTCGAATACCTAGTTTAAATATTTGTATCTCGGCACAAATAAAAGAAATCCCCGAGCTAATTTTGTAGCCTTACAGACGGCGTCGAGGGCATGTATAAAAATTTATAGAGAAACTGAGGCAATATGAAATATAAGGGAATGAAACATATAAGGAGAAACATCTCAAGGCCGTTTGTCGAACATCCTCAATGTCGTACGAAATATAAAATTACTATTATATTGATATTATGGCAGTCACGAAGTTGCTCGAGATTTATGATATAATTTGTGTCCAACAAAATAAGAGTTGGTTGTTCGTTATATTAAAACGTTACATATATTTAGAAACTTTATTTTACCGGGGGCGTGATTTTACGATATTATGTTACCTATAATGTATTTTACACGCCTTACTTCTTTAAATATAAGTACCAAGACGACCGAGTTTCGCACGGCGATAGAAAATACCTTATAATTATCTCATGTATGACACCTATTTAGATAAACATAGAAAATAAAACATTATTTCAAAACAAAACTTGATCCAGATCTTTAGAGTCCGTTAACAAAACCTAGAACAGATTGGCGACGGCATCGGCGTCAAAGGTGCAAGACATGTGGAAATGCGATCTATAATCTGCTAATCGTGATCCCTATAACAGAAAGAATTACTCGCTCTAAGTTTAATTAGCTTTATTAGTACATTTAGCGTACCCCTATAAATTGGTAGAATATACGTATTTCCCATCAGTACGACTGCGTAGCCTAGCAATTAGAACTGGCCACTAAGTTCGATTATGATAAAAATTCAAAACCCTACTTACTGGATAAGTAGGGTTTTTGAATTTTTATCATAACCGAAAATAACATCTGTGCCAAAATACATATTGTTGGTTTTCGGTTATTGATGTGATTGTCCCCACAGAAACAGTTTTTTTTTCTGTTCTGTGGTTAACTTCGTTGATCGAAACGAATAGTGTGCTGCGCAGTACGTAGCGTTATATATATAACATATGATTCGATAACTTCGATAGTGTGATTTAGGTTTCGGAAGTGTTCGACAGCACTGCTATATTCGTATCACTACATGTCCGTATTCTCAGCATGCACAGGGTAGAGACCTCTTAATCATAAACAATACTTGAGGGAAAGACAACACTATGCGTTCATTGCAACGAACACACAGTTAAAGTAGCTAGTTAGCTACTTTACGTTACGCATGGTGCGACAAATGAACATAAATGTCAAATTAGTATAATAGGGTATCATTTATATTTGTTTTATTGAGTGCCACAGTGATTTGAATTGAATTCGTGTTATATTTTTTCTAACTTGTCTCTGTATGAAAAAATACGACGGATACAGTACCGAAGAAAAAGTTTGATAAATCGCGTAATGTAGATCTGTCTGTGCATTATAGGTCATCATCACTTCATCCCAACCCTTCTTTGATTCTATATTTTGAGGGTTTGCATACTATCTTCAATAATCTTTCCGAGAAAGTAAAGGGTAACTTCTTTGAACTGAAAGGATACGACACGTTTTCTTAATTTCATTCATTGACTTATATATCATTACTTTGATCATTAAACAAACAGAAACATAAGATATAATACTTACCCTATTTTGGGTTATTTCATGCTCAATATAGACGAGGAACTTTTTTTTATAGAATAAGGGTGACAAACGGGCACAGTCCACCTGATGGTAAGTGGATGCTGTGGCCTATAGACGTCTACATTTATCCTCGATTATGAGTCAAAATGCAGATGCGTTGTCACCCCTGAGCACTAAGATAGATTGCCTGGTTTTTAGAAAAAACGGTTTCCGGTTCTTACACACACCATGCAAAACATACGAAACACAGAAACAACTGCTGTGATTCGTATATAACCCACAAAAAAAGAAGCGAAACTGCCTGCCAAGTGGGACAACTATGGCAAATATCTCCGTTATGAGGCAATCTATGGGGGAGGCTTATCTTCAGCATTAGAGTTTTAATAGACTGTAATATATGAACGACTAAAATGTTTCTGTAAGTATAATAACATTATATCATGCAAGACGTAGTGGGAACTTTAGAAAGCTTTACAAAATTTTTCTTAGCAAGCAGGCTTCGTCATGTTTTTTTTGAATTACGAATACAATCCATTTCATCTATATTCACGTTCGAAAAAGTGAAAACGAGTTTTGTACATAAAATAATGTACAAATTTTTATCTTCGTAAATTAATCAGAAAGTAGATTAGGTAAGTTTATATTTTTCCCTTTCTTTCTCGAATATTCTATCGCTGTTGACGCAAAGGCGCCCGCAATTTGTAACATGGCCTCGTCCTTCGGAGGTGGCGTACTTACACACTTAACAAGTTAACTGATCTGTTTTCCCTGGAACTACTTTATTTGTTTAGGCCACAACAAATAGGTGCTTCGTACAAACTTTCCTTGGGAGCGCCTCAAATTGCGTCTACATCTATTGTATTGTTTAATCAAAAGAGCGTTGGGAAAACAGGATAATATAGTTGTTGTATTTCTCTGCACATATTATTTGTTCACTTCAACAGAATTACTCGTTTTCGATGTACATTTAGGTACAAAAAGTGTCAGTATTTAACCTAAGTGTACATTTTCAGTTCTTCCCTCTATAGCTCAAACCAACAGAGAAAGGTATACGGAAAAAAGAGATGCGTACATTTCTAGTGTCGCGGAAACAGATCCAAAACCATGTTCGACTTATTGTAAGAATATGCACTCACGCACATACGAGTATATGCATCTAAAATAATTTACAATCAACAAAATGGTTTTAGGTGCTTATATAGCAATGAAGTTTTATGGGTTGTTAAAGAAAGAAAGAAGAAAGATGCGTGCATGAGTGCGTGTCAAGGAGTTGAGCATGGTTTCGGTATCACTTGAAATGTTCATAGCGCTCCGTCTAACTTTCTTTGTTTGTCTGAGCTCTAAAGAAATAAAGGTGCCTTTATTTTCGACGCAATTTAGCAAAGAAGCTCATTTTATTCCATTTTTTTTACCATTTTAAAAGATGATCATAATGGGCGATGTAACAAAGTTATAAATATGTAGCATAGCATTTGTAGTAGTAGTACTATGGTAATACAGCACAAACCACGCTGCAGCTATATTTTGGTTGTAGCACGAATGGGTCGACTCAACCGGGGTAGGACTACGCTCTCACGGAATATCAGCGTAAAATAGCAGCTTAATACTGTTCTGTTTCGTAGGTGAGTTTAGAGAACCGGAGACCCTTTCTACGGCATTTTTTCCCCTACTTTCGGCATTCCATCTTAGTCCTCAAGAACGACAACGCATTTGCATTTTGATTCTTAATCGAAGATAAATGTAGATGTCTATAGGCCACAGCATCCACTTACCATCAGGTGGACTGTGTGCTCGTTTGCACACTTATTCTATAAAAAAACGGTCTTTTTTTTTTATAGGATAGGGTGAGAAATGAGCACACAGTCCACCTGATGGTAAGTGGTTGCTGTGACCCATAGACATCTACATTTATCCTCAATAAAGAATCAAAATGCAGATCGTCGTCACCGTGAGGACTAAGATGGAATGCCTCTTTTCCAGTAAAATGGGTCTCTGGTTCTCTACACTCACCATACGAAACACAGCAGTGTCAAGCTGCCATTTTACGCTGGTATTCTGCGAGAGCGTGGTCCTTCCCCGGTCGAGCCGACCCATTCGTGCTACAACTATACTACTAATATAGCTGCAGCATGGCTCTACCACGTTAAAAACCGGTCTTTACGGTAGGGGACCTCACATAATGATAACGTAAAATGGCTTCATATTGATAAACACTATAGTCGTAAAACTGCTGCAGCATAAATGGGACTAGAGTTAGCGTAGTCTGTTAACAGAATAATAGAGTATGACGAGAAACGAAGACCCATTTTTACTAGTAACGTAAAAATGGGTCTTCGACGTAGGCATTTCATCTTTGTGCTAAATGGCGACAACACAGTGGTTAGATTTTTAATAGAGGAGAACTTTAGAGGATGATATAAGTGTCTATGGGCCACTGCATCCACTTCCCATCGGGTGAAACTTTGCCGTATTTCATAGCGTGAGTAGCAAGTAGTAAGGACTCGACAGTAACAACGTTTACTAGTAAGTTTAGGTTTACTATTATAATCGTTTATTTAGGTTACATAAAGGTATTATCCTGAACCAATGAACACGCTTCTTGGTTGACGATCGACCGATGCATTTTTTACTACCCGCACGCACTAGAATTGTAATTATAATTTCAATATTATTGTTCTCATGTAAGTGACAATTGTCTTAATGAGAAATAAAGTTCTTTAAACTAAACTAAGCCACACTGGTGGGAGTTACGCTTGGTATTCGTATATACCTGCAATGACACTGTCGCTTAGAGCCGCACTGTATGACTATCAGTTCTATTATAAAGTATTTTGTGCTATTAGTCACATAGAGAGTCTCCGAGTGAGGCGCATCGGCGTGTCAACAAGATGGAGAACGTATTGTATTGTATAAACGTTGAAACTCTCCATGAGTACTTTCATATAAATTAATGTCATGCTCCCAACAAGCATGAGATTTTTAAAATTTGAATATTGCATTGCATGAACACGACGCATTGAAGTTTCAAATAATTAGTAGATAAGCATAGCACGTCGTACCTGATACCAAGCATATTACCTTTTCATTAAATAATGCCACTTTGCGTGGAAAAAAGCGAAGCTTTCAGTGCGCGTGTGTCACTTATATAAAATGTATTTTTTTAAATAAAAATGAAGTAACAAACAAAGTAACACTCCACTTAAGGGTGAGTGGTTACTGCAGTCCATGGACACCTGCAGCCAACTTCATACAAAGAAGGCTACCGATACGTAGTAAGGACTAAGGGGTAAGATGGAATACCTCATAGCCTGTAATTACACAGGCTCTCTATATTCTTCAGACCGGAACACAACAAGGCAAGCACTGATATTTGGCGGCAGAAATATGTTTTATTTTTATACAATAAGGGTTACATACGAGCATACAGTCCACCTGATGGTAAGTGGATGCTGTGGCCCATAGACATCTACGTTTATCTTCAATTAAGAATCAAAATGCAGATGCCTGAGGACTAAGATGGGATGCTACGTTTCCAGTAAAAAGGGTCTGGTTCCGTACACTCACCATACGAAACCCAGCGTATTTAAGCTGCTATTTTACAATGGTATTATGTGAGAGCGTGGTCCTTTCCCGGTCGAGCTAACCCATTCGTGCTACAACCATTATATAGCTCAACGTGGCTCTACCACATTTATAACATGTCTATAAATATATTAGGTAGAAGATGGTGGCTACCTAGACAGAATCCTAGGCAGTATAGGAGTCTTAAAAGCAGTAAAAATCGTACCACCAGTAACTATGTTAAAGCTATAATTTCTAACTAAGCCATAAGGACTATCTTTAGATAACAAGCAAATAATATATGCACGTTCTTTAAAACCCTTATTTAAACCTTACATTTAGTAATCTAACAACGTATGTGCTTAATTTAATTATCGTATCAAAATCGAGAAGACACAAACCACAAAGGAATATATCGTATCGTTTAAATACGATAGATACAACGAAGCTTAATTAATTTAGTATGACATGCATCTTAATAGAAATAAAAATACATTTACGGCTATTAACTCGTATAAATTTCATCGAAAATTTCCGCGAGATGTAAAAGCACAGGCACTTTGACTGCGATATCGTGTGACATTCGTGAGAGACGGTTAAGGAAATGAGTGGAAATCATGGCGCGAAGCACTGTACTCTGGGGAGCACTTCGACTCGTGCGGCACTATTGATGGATGCGATCATTGCCTTCATTATTTTTTTACCACGCTTCTGAATAATTGTTTCTCATTTTATTTTTAGGCCATATTTCGAGTATTTCGTGTTTTAAACGTGGGAGATAAACGAGAACTTTGAAATATATCGTTCCTTTTACGTAGGCGGATGACATGACAGCATTTGATACTATATTAGTTATTTTATTTTTGTCTGATAAAATTTATATGAATAATTTCAGCCCTCATATACTTTCATACTTTCGATATAAAAATTTTAAATAGCCTAAATTCTGATACTGGTAAATTATCTATACAAATAAATAAAATTGAAGTGTCTGTTTGTAATGTTAAAATAACAGCTTTTTACTAAATGCATATGAAAGTATATACGGCAGGTATTTATAACAAAAAAATTTTTTTACATTTTTGTCTGTCTGTCTGTTTGTTCCGACTTATTTCCGAAACGACTGGTCCGATTTTGACGTCACTTTCACTGGCAGTTAGCTAATGTTATAAGGAGTAACTTTGGCTACTTTTATTTTATTAAAATTCTTGAAAATTAATTTGCTTATATTCGCGTAATGAAATAAAATCATGTGTCTTACCTAGTTTGAAGAGCACCTCCCACCCAAAGAATATAAAAAAAATAGTAATATCTGGAGGTCTGTGGGTTTGTTTATCACATAAGTTTTATATAATAAAACTCGTGATCTGCACAAATTTCTTTATTTACTTTAAAGGTGTTAAGTTAAATGTGATCGGAATGACGGCGTAAAAATATTTTTATAGAAGTAAAGGTAACAGACGAGCGAACAGTCCAGCAGATTGTGAGTGAATTCTTTGTCCCATATGAACACTTATATTCTATCTTCGGATAAGAGTCAAAATACAGATACATTGTCACTCTTGAGGACTAAGATAGAATGCTTCAGTACCAATAAAAAGGATCTCCATTGATCAAGGATTTCAACACATTGTAAAACAGTCAGTGTCTAAAATTTTTAACGACTCAGGTGATGCTGTTCCTAATGGTGTGAGAGAATACAACTTCGAATGCGTAACCACGTATGATATCCATAAAACATTGGTATGTTTTAATTGACAGAAAATATTTTAACGCAATAGTACCCTACGCCACAATAACATTGCTGTAAAAATATTTTTATCATACTCTATTCAAATCGCTAACAAAAATCCAGCTACCGTATGTTTTCATACACTAAGTTGTTTTCGCATTCAACGTTGATATTCCAACTGAGGCCCACGTGAACATGATTAATTAAGAAGAGTTTATTTATTCAGGTCTATGTGCGCGCAGTTTTGTTAATAAGCATAAAAAAGGTTAAAGGGAAATTGGATGAATGGTAAAAAAGGAATATAGTTCGTGAACGCTTAGTATTTTTGTTATTCATGAAACATTGTATTGAAAATATGCGTAAGTAAATTAAGAAAAAGCGCCAACTGAATTGTATATGATTTGGGGATGTACCAGATGTTCCGAAGGCAAGGTAAAAGAATATATTGCAAGAATACATGTAAAAATGGTTTTGAATATATTCTTTTCTCCCTAATCGACAATAATTTTTATTTAACCTATATATACAGTGTTTGACTACAATTCCACCTCATGATAAGTGTTGATGTAGGTATGTAATGTGAAATGGCTTAGCTTGTAGTTACCTATTATGCTAATAATAATAAAGATGTTTAATTAAATATTTGAAAGAATTTTACAAAATATAATACTAAATGTGGAAATGCTTGTGTTTTTTTATAGAATAAACGAGGACATAAAAAATTCAAAAACTTTATTTTGACTTATTAATATTACAAGAAATATTTCATTAAATCCATAGGCTCCCAAACTGGTATACATAGTCCATACATAGTAAACATAGCCCACCTGATAGTAAGTGAATGCTGTGGACTGACATATACATCTTCGATTAAGAATCACGTAGATACGTTGTCACCTTTGAGGACTAAGATGAAATTCGTCGTTTCTAGTAAAAAGGCTCTCCGGTTCTCTACGCTCACCGTACGAAACAAAAGCATTAAGCTGCTATTTTACGCTGGTATTCTGTGAGAGCCCTGTTCCTCCCCGGTCGAGCAGACCCATTCGTGCTACAACTGTAATATAGCTACAGCGTGACTATCACATTCTAGTACCAAGTGCTTATAGTTTCTTAAGCTGCGGTCGGTAACATTTTTGCAGGATTAGTGCGTAATAAGAATCTAAATATAAGCATTAATAATAATAATAATAATTTATTTGCCAGAAATATGGTGGTTACAGACAATATAATTAGTACAAGCATATTTCGCCAGTGGCATGCAAATACATAATTGTATAAAATGTACATGATTCTATTAAAAATAATGTTTAATTATAATTTTATGATAAATTCAAGATTAAAAATTCATAAGACACATAAGATGGATGTCAATAATTAATTTAACAAAAAAAAAAGTACAAAGTTTTATCCAGTCCTAAATTAAAAATATGTATATACTCGTATTCATATTTATATCAAATCAAGTGTAGGTACATGTCAATAGTTATTAACTTTATATAAATGTATTTAGTCAATTTTACACGAAATGTCTTATAAAATACTTATCATTTTGGTGTATAACAATAAAAGTTATCTAGAGTATAAAAACAATTTAGGATGAGCCATTGTTTTAGTTTCTTTTGAAAATGTTTTAATGGAAGTTCTCGAATTTCAACAGGAAGTATATTATATACTTTTATGCACATAATGGGACAATTTTTCTGAAAAAAGGCAGTTTTACATAATCTAAAATTTAATCCTGTTACGTCTCTATGTGGAAATCTTTTATCTGTATTATCAACACACCTCTGAAATAAATGTGGATATTTTTTTACGAAAGTTCCGATTTCATACACGTACATGGAACACAGTTAAAGAGTGGCCTACAAGAATCGAAAGGTCCATATCCACAGATTGCCATTATACTTTTCTTTTGCATTAGAAATGCTCTCTTAAAATACTTGAATTGCCCCAGATCAAAAGCCCATAGCGTAACACGGATGCCACATATCCATGATAGGCTGTGATAGCGGCATTTTGAAGAATATTATAGTGTTTTCTCTTTAAACAATGCAAATATGACTTCTGGGATAAGAAAATTGGAAAAAACATTGATATATATGTACTACGCACTAGGTTTCGCATTCCGAACATTCACTATGTTCAACTGAACTGTACTGCAATCCGTACACCTTACTTTAGTGTCATTTACTGTGGCTTCAATATTCGTGCAGTGTGGAGCGGCGATAATAATACGAGATTTCAAATTAAAGTTTAAACCTTACGTAAATAACAATTCAGTAGTCAAGTAAGTAAAATTTTTTGTTGTTCAAGTGAATAAATAGGTAATAATATCGTAATATTTTACTATCTACCGCGCATGCGCGAAGACATAGAGTAGCGTACATTTTTTGTTTGGAATAGCTTCTCTAGTACGTAGTACATATAACTCAAAGGGAAAAAAGTTTTATTAATCATCGTAGTTACACTCTTTTATAAGTTCGTAAAATTACATCTTTTTTATTAATCTACATTATGAATACTTTTCTAGTATCAGTAAAACTTCAATGCAACTGCTGTTCCATTGCAAAGATTGTATGGACTAAACGCCGTCTATATATCCTCATAAAACACATAGTACGGTTTCTTTACTCATGTGACATAACTACCTAGATTTTTCTTGTAGTTTTTAATTTTTATGTATCTCGAAGCGGGAGATTATCCTGCTTACGTTACACGATAACACGAACAGAGCACTTATTATAAGCGTATTATTTATGAGTTCACTGCGATAGATTTATTAGCGAGAGTTTTTACTCTTTTTAAAATGCGCGGCTTTGCCGTCGATGATCTTCATGATCGTTCATGAGCGAAGCGAGACTTGAAATTTGGTAGGAATGTTCCTTTCGCCGAGTAGAGGTCAGCTAAGAACGAATTTTACGAAATTCTACCCGCAAGGGGGGTTGCGGAGGCATTAATTAAAAAAACATTCTGCACTGCCATATCGTTTATCAGATTGCGGTAAAACTTTGTCAAGATATTGCTTGCACATCCGCGAAGGTTATAGGCATAGTTAGACCCGGTAGGTGGCGCTATTGGGGCAGATTGCTAGTACAGTATAACGCATTCGCTTCAATACTATGGGAGAAGTCCATGTACAGCAGTGGGCAAATTACGGATGGGAAAGAGGATCAGTAGAGTGAAATTGGAAACCAAATTCTGTATAGAGTTCGCGAAAAACGGTTAAAATTGACAATTTATTTAAACTGGCTATAAGCATTCGCGAATGTGACAATTTGTAAAATTTAATGCCCCATTATTGCCAAGCTGGCTCAGATTAGCGCTCACTTAAAATATACATGAAATATCAACAGGATGTACGCGATAAGCTTCGTAACGACCACTTTCAGAGACATTTTTAATATACCTAGACGTGATCATAAATTACACGCTTTATGATCCTTGGCATAGAGAATACGATGTTTTTTCCTACTTACGTATGTCATCTTTTACCCAATTCTCAAATGCTATATCTGGGAATCGAATGAAATGGGAATTTATTTATGAATTTAGAATCAAAGTTGCTATAATAAATAATCAAAAACTTTTGCTACTGAATGGCGGTTACCAACAAATCTTTATTTTAAAAACTGTTTATCTGCCGTTCAAATGCAGAAGAAAATAAATACAGAGGATGGTCTGCAATGTTTTGTTTATTAAATTTATTTTGGCTAAATGATGACTTAATACCTTCTGAACACTCAAATTAATAGTGGCTGTGGAACTGTTTGAATTCCGCATGGAACCGCTTAGATCTGTCAGCTGTTACAGACTGATCTTAGCGGTCAGGCAACGCAGAGTCTACTTCACCTGAGGATGCCTCGTTTAGAGGCGAAACACGTGTCTAAACGAGGCATTATCGAGGGTGGTGTTTCTTTCCTAGTGTGGTGGTGTTGGGTGTGGTGGTTCTAGGTTTGGTGGTGACGGGGATAGTGCACGCAATTGAGGGAGGGTGGGAGGTGCTCTTTAAACTAGACAGGACGTATCATTTTATTTTATTACGCGGAAATAAGCAAATTAAGCTCTAACAACTTTAATATAATGGATTTACGCAAAGTAACACCTGATTTTATTAAGAATGCTTGTATGCAATCTCACCTGCCAAGTGTGGCAACTATGGCAATATCCACCTTATGAGGCTATCAATTGGAGCGGCCTATGTTCAGCAGAGGACTTTTGATTGGCGTTAACGGTAACGGTATAACTTTCATAAATGAAAGTAATTCTAAGGAATGTATGAGTACTTTTATTATTAGCTTAAGAAAGTTGCAAAGCGAAGGGTTAGACAGCATATTTATTGCAGTTTTTTTTTTGAAAAAGACTCCAGAAGAACGCTAGAAAATTACGATATATGTTATAAGATAGAGCTAAAATTATCAGGTTTTCAAAATTTAACAATTAAAACATAATTTTTACCAACCATTTCTTTATTTAGGAGAAGGACTGATGGCAACACTAATTGCTCTTAGCACTTGACCGATGCTTGATTTCAAACAATAATAATTTGTAAGTAACGAATGCTAACGAGCGCGTGTAAAAATATAAAATATGAATTAGAAATGGAAATTTGCCAATACTTCTGAAGGATTTTTACCTACTCCCTAGTAGCGCCCCAGCTTCGCCTGGATAGGATCTATTAATGTGGTGTTCTTTTTTTTTAATACTATATGTATGATGTAGCCTAGATGCCTGGCACTGCTCGGTTCATAAAGTTTCATCACAATCGATCGACAGCCATTCCGAAAATTACACCGGACAGACAGACAAACATTTTAAAATTAATCCTTATAGCATGCAAATTACCCCCTGAGCTCAATAGAAGCCAGATATTTCAATATTACAGACAGACACTCAATTTTTTTTTGATTTATTTATGTACACACAACAAAATACAGAAACAGTCTTATAGTGAGTTTGTACAAAGGTTCCACTTGTTCCATAATTTGCTGAAATATCTCCCAGTAGACCCGCACAGGAAAATATATTAAAAAGGCAAACTTAGTGCATACAATACTACTACTACTACTATAAATAATATACAAAATGTTTTGTAAATTATATTAAATAATACTATAAATAAAAATAATACTTACAATTATATATAATATCGTTTAAAATAACAACTTTTCATAATAATTACAAGCAATAACAATATGTATTTATTTAAAAATTTAAGTGACAATAGAAATTACATTTCACCTAATAAATAGCTAGTGCAGCTCATGGACTCCTTTTTTAATAGAACAAGGGTGTCAAACGAGCACAGATTTCAACTGATGGTAAGTAGATGCTGTGGCCCATATACATCTACATCTATCCTCGATTAAGTATTAAAACGTAGATGCGTTGTCACCCCTAATAGCTAAGATGGAATGCCCCGTTTTCAGAGAAATGGGTCTCCGGTTCTCTACATTTACCATGCGAAACACAGCACAGCACCATTACGCAGCTGCTATGAAACACTGGTATGAAGCACCGTCCTTCCCTAATCGAGCCGACCTGTTCGTGCTACAACCATTAAATAGCTACAGCATGGCTCTACCACGTATCCGCGTGGTCCTTGCCCGGTCAAGCTGACCCATTCGTACTACAATCATGCTACGATTGCAGCATGGCTCTACCACGTAAAAGCCAACTTTAAATAAAGGAGGCAACAGATGCGTTGTCACTTCTGAGGACGGATGGTATGCCTCACAGCCTACACACACACACACACACACACACACACACACACACACACACACACACACACACACGCGTGCGCGCGCGCGCGCGCGCACGCACGCACGCACGAACGCACTCACGCACGCACACATGCACACACACAAACACATACACACACACACACACACACACACACACACACAGACAAAGCGGTACAATATCTTGATTTCCTAAAAAAATCCCAAAACAATATCTTGTTTTCCTAAAAAATTGTCAATTTTTTTATTTTCTTTTTATTTTACCCTTTCATGAGCTTAATTGTTATTATTGTGCAATTTTTGTATATTGTGACACTGGAAGAGTACTGATGTTTACAGCTCAGGTTTTCCTATTGTAAGCGTCAGCTGAAATACTGCTGTGTAGAATAAGTAAACATTTTGTATTTATTGTTTAAGGACTTTGGTGTTTAAATAAATATATTATATATTATTATGTGGGGTATCAATATAGTTTTCTCATCTGGTTGGGCTGTATAAATATATAATTGTAATTATTATTATTATGGGGTATTTATATAGTATTCTCATCTGGTTGGGCTGAATAAATATTTTAAAGGAAATAATTAATAAACATAAATATATATTTAATATACTAACATAAATAAATAAATAATACATAAATAAATAAATAATAAATAAATAAATAATACATAAATAAATAAATAATACATAAATAAATAAAAACCCAACCAGATGGAAACCCTCGGCAGGGGAGACCAAACGGCCGAGGATTAGGGGGAAAGGGAGAGAAACCGGCGGACGATGCGGGCGGTATCGAGGAGCACCGCCTTCTGCATTTGAGCTTGGAGCGGTCCGTCACGGAGTCCCAGTCGCCTCAGATGACCCGAGAGGCTGACTGGGATTAACCCGTTCGCAGAGACGACTACAGGTATAATTTCGGTCGGCAGTCCACCCCACATGTCGGTCACCTCGTGAGCCAGGTCCAGATATTTTGTTCGCTTATCTGTTTCGGCTTTCACGAGGTTCTCGTCATACGGAATGGTGATGTCGACCAAAAATATCCTTGACTGTGCCCGGTCCATCAGCACAATATCAGGCTTATTAGCAAGAATGCCTCGTTTAGAGGCGAAACACGTGTCGTATTATCGAGGTGGTGTTTCTTTTCTAGTGTGGTGGTGTTGGGTGTGGTGGTGTTGGGTGTGGTGGTGCTAGGTTTGGTGGTGACGGGGATAGTGCACGCAATTGAGGGAGGGTGGGAGGTGCTCTTTAAACTAGACAGGACGTATCATTTTATTTTATTACGCGGAAATAAGCAAATTAAGCTCTAACAACTTTAATATAATGGATTTACGCAAAGTAACACCTGATTTTATTAAGAATGCTTGTATGCAATCTCACCTGCCAAGTGTGGCAACTATGGCAATATCCACCTTATGAGGCGATCAATTGGAGCGGCCTATGTTCAGCAGAGGACTTTTGATTGGCGTTAACGGTAACGGTATAACTTTCATAAATGAAAGTAATTCTAAGGAATGTATGAGTACTTTTATTATTAGCTTAAGAAAGTTGCAAAGCGAAGGGTTAGACAGTATATTTATTGCAGTTTTTTTTTTTTTGAAAAAGACTCCAGAAGAACGCTAGAAAATTACGATATATGTTATAAGATAGAGCTAAAATTATCAGGTTTTCAAAATTTTACAATTAAAACAATTTTTACCAACCATTTCTTTATTTAGGAGAAGGACTGATTGCACACACTAATTGCTCTTAGCACTTGACCGATGCTTGATTTCAAACAATAATAATTTGTAAGTAACGAATGCTAACGAGCGCGTGTAAAAATATAAAATATGTATTAGAAATGGAAATTTGCCAATAGTTCTGAAGGATTTTTACCTACTCTCTAGTAGCACCCCAGTTTCGCCTGGATAGGATCTATTAAAGTGGTGTTCTTTTTTTTAAAAAACTATATGTATGATGTAGCCTAGATCCCTGGCACTGCTCGGTTCATAAAGTTTCATCACAATCGATCGACAGCCATTCCGAAAATTACACCGGAAGACAGACAAACATTTTAAAATGTATCCTTATAGAATGCAAATTACCCCCTGAGCTCAATAGAAGCCAGATATTTCAATATTACAGACAGACACTCAATTTTTTTTTGATTTATTTATGTACTCACAACAAAATACAGAAACAGTCTTATAGTGAGTTTGTACAAAGGTTCTACTTGTTCCATAATTTGCTGAAATATCTCCCAGTAGACCCGCACAGGAAAATATATTAAAAAGGCAAACTTAGTGCATACAATACTACTGCTACTACTATAAATAATATACAAAATGTTATGTAAATTATATTAAATAATACTATAAATAAAAATAAGATAATACAATAAATCAAAATAATACTTACAATTATATATAATACTCGTTTAAAATAACAACTTTTCATAATAATTACAAGCAATGACAATATGTATTTATTTAAAAATTTAAGTGACAATAGAAATTACATTTCACCTAATAAATAGCTAGTGCAGCTCATGGACTCCTTTTTAATAGAACAAGGGTGTCAAACAAGCACAGAGTTCAACATGCTGTGGCCCATATACATCTACATCTATCCTCGATTAAGTATTAAAACGTAGATGCGTTGTCATCCCTAATAGCTAAGATGGAATGCCCGTTTCCAGAGAAATGGTTCTCCAGTTCTCTACATTTACCATGCGAAACACAGCACCATACAAAATGAGTTATGTTCTACGAATATATGAATCATTTTGTAACGATATCCTCGCTAACGTAATAGAAGTTAAGCGATATGGTCCAACGGATTAGTTAGCTAAGGCTACAATAGGCAAATACAGGTCCTCATAAAACAACCGATGAAGACAAACTGATATTTCTGTAAACATACTATCTATTGATATAAATAAAATTAAAGTGTCTGTCTGTAATATTGCTCAAATTTAAATAACGTCACATTAATAGATCATATCCAGGCAAAGCCGGGGCGAGTCGCTAGTTTAAAATAAAAAGGTTGCATTGTAAACAAAGTGTAGATTGCTTATAGAGACTAATTATTAAAGCGACGACGCGTCCTTGTATTATCTGAGTACAGCTGGCGGACGGTCGAAATAACATTAATTTAGTTAAAAGGGCACAAAAGAGGCTCGCACCCTGTACAGCAGAATAACATTACATGGGACGTCGACCAAATAACGTTTCCGCGTAGTGAGCGACCTTACAAAATTAACGCGGGCTATGAAATTGTAGTTATGAATACATTAGCGGTAGCAACATGGGTTGGAGATTTAAACTATAAGATCTTGGTTATGATTTTCTTCAACAGTTAATTATTTTCAATTGACGGCTCCGTGACGCAGTGACTTAGCATTTAGTTGCGGCGCTGAGGGCCGCGCGTTTGAATTTCGAACGGAACAAGTATTTGTATGGCCTGCAAATAATTGTTTCTTGATGGATGTTTGTCCTTGTGCAATTTATGTATGTAAACAATCTCCTAGAAAAGAAACAGAAAATCCTAGTGTAAGAGTAAGAGTAGTTAGAAAGAAATAGAATTTGGATCTTAAAGATCACTAGATATTGACTGGCCTAAAAACTCGTAGGCCCTGCTTGTTAGCGGAAAAATGCTCTAAATTTGTTTGTTTACATAAGGCAGCTGCTCTGAGGGGTTACTTGCTTGTTTCAAAAAAGAAGTTTTTGTGGTTGAATAATAAAGTAATGAAACTAAATACGAATGAACTATTATTTCACACACTAAAAAATAATATAATTTCGATTTTATTATTCGACCGAATAAAGATCCTGTTTCGGTCGAACTTTATTAACTACGCAGGAGACATTGTTGTTACAGAGTTAGAGGAATAGAATAGACACAGAGGAATAGAATAGCATATTTTTTTATTCAAAAAAGATTACAAGCAATTGTTATTGAAAGTCATATTTTCTTTTACACTGGTCTTAACATATGTTGTAACGCTTAATGCGATAAATTTGTAGGTAGGTAAATATGCGGTATCAGAAACACAAGCATAAATACTTGTATATAAACAGACACGAACACCTACATATGGTGTTTTTGCCCTAATGTCAGCTTTGGCTGTAAAGATAAAATAAATTTTATATATGTATTAAGAAAGAAGTTAAAAATTTCTAAGGGAATTTGGTGAGAAATATTCTTTTTCTCTTCTTTATAGGCGAACGTCCACTGCTGGACCTTTTCAGTTGTAGAGAAGATTTTCTTTAAGCATCACGCTTGATAGACATCTTTAACACTGCTACGATACTTATGGTATAAAATGGGGTGATGGACTGATGGTAATTTAGATACTTTGTCTTATAAGAAAACAAACCAACTTTGCTGAACATTTGTATTTCGTGGCCCCAAAAAACTTCGTTTATACGAAAATCTGGAAGGTTTTGTGTATAATTGTCATATTACACAAGTGATATTAAATTTTAATCTGAATCTTTTAGATTATGCCGAAGGATTTAGAATAAAGTCGCCCGAGTTGTTTGCATGCGGTCTCAGTTAAATTTCAATATAAACCCGTAAAGCGAAACAGAGTAAAAAGTTGGTCAATAAAGTCTGGAAAGTCAGTAATAGTTTTTTTTTTTAAATATTGGACAGTAAGGTTTAGCCCTTCAAGAACAAAAAGGATCGGACGGAGATCGATAGGTGTAAGCAAATAAAAGTGGTTTTCAATTGTTCTTTTATAAGTCCCCCGCTTAAAGAGACGACATGTCTACACTGATTTATTTCAGCCATTTTGCTTCTTTTAATAAATCCTTCGTAGAATGCAATGAGAATTTCATCGAAAGACGGCGTGACCATTGTCATGTAAATTTGATTTTGAAAGAAATGCAAACTATGCAAGAACGGATGAATATTTCAAATTTATTGACGCGAGTAGGCATTATTTGCGGGAAATATTGTTCAATTTGTTACATATCTACTTTATTGATTTGTTTGGATCTTTTGAATGAAAACAAATAAAATCAACCAGTAAACGGATGGTGGCATGTGTTGATGGAAAAGTAAATAGAAACATGTGTGCGTAAAACTTTTCGTATATTAAGTATAGCATGTAAAATTAGTTTTTGTCAGTGTTGTTCACATAAAGTACGTTTAGTACTCAAAATATATGGTTTTTATGTTTAATATAATATATAAAAACTTTGTTTAATAGACAAATTATATATAAACAACAGAAAACATCATAATTTTCATTTCGTATTTCAATAAGAGCAAACTTAATTGATATTATTCAATTTAACCTCTAGTATTTGTCTTCCTAAAAACCCATAGCCGTAGGCTAGCCTTTATTATGAATAGCTAGTTATTCTACTATCTCTACTAGATAGTCATGGACGTAGCATCGGGTCGTTAACTCAAATTGATCAATCTTTAGTCAATGTAGTTAGTGCCTTGTCTAGCTTATTACGAGTTGTCCCCCCCAACCCCCCAAGATAATTGCTTTGATGTTAAACCATATCGGTATTATTATACCGGGTGTTTAAATGGTGTAAGTCAAGATTAGTCCAGTTAGAAGATTGGCAAGAAGATAGGGAAGCAAGTCCAAGACACCCAATGTAGATAGAAGATAGAAAATTCTTTATTGCACTCAAAACAATTTGGTATAAAGGCGAACTTAATGCCGACAATGTAAAATTAGTGACGTGGCGCTACACAGAAGAAATAATATAGTATTTTTTACTTGTGATAGTTTTGATTTATCATGATACTCGTATTATGCAACCCACTCAGTGTTACAGTTTGACAATATTTGCCAAACTCTGTATCGTTAACGCAATTAATTATTTTATTAAACTGCACACTCGTCAGATATTAAAATTGCTGGCTGTAATTATATGGTCATGGTTTTTATTTAATTTTTATTGGTGTCGGATTTTTATTGCAGCAGAGATGAACGTAAGCTGAGTGATAGACCACTTAGATTGTCAATATAATGAGACTATTAAATAGAATTATAATATATATATATATCAATAGGGTGTCGGTATTAAATTTTAAATTTTACCCGACTACCCCAGAAGGAGACTAACTTTCTTTGTAACCTAACCTCATGGAACCTAAATGACTTGACCGATATTCAAGACGACGTTGTTAGAGTCGTATCAGGAGTACTCTAAGACTATTTTATGGTAACAATACCAATAGAAAGTTCCTGAAGTCGGGTTCTTTATCTTTTATTAAGAATTGCCTTGTGAATAAAGTTATTATGAAAGAAATTTAATGATAATTTATTGAAAATAAAAAAGATTAAATTACAAATAGCAAATTATTTGTTGATTAAATTGGATCTGGTAAGATTTAACAGTTTAACTACACTAGCTTCTCAATAGCATTCCCTGTGTCTGAGGCATTAGTCTATTCCTAATTATTCAGAAATACATTGAATCAAAATTGTCTAACCTACTAATAAAAATGTCATCATCATTGTCATCATTATTACAGCTCTTCACAAGTCCTCTGCTCAACAAAGGCCTCCCCAAGGGAACGCCACAAAGCACGGTCCTGAGTTAACTGCATGACATTGATAAAAATGTATAACTAAATATAATAATAATAATAATGATCATCATCATCATCATTACAGCCCTTCACAAGTCCACTGCTGAACATAGGCTTCCCCCAAGGAATGCCACAAAGCACGGTCCTGAGCCACCTGCATCCATCGACTTCTTGCATGTCTTACCAGGTCGTCACTCCATCTAGTGGGGGTCGCCCTACAATTCGCCTATCGGTAGGAGGCTGCCACTCGAGAAAAATAATAATAAAGTAAAATATATTGGTAAATCCAATTGGACATGCCCTAAGCGCATTAAAAAAATAACACAAGTTTCCACTAATAACCTTATTATACTTCCAATTTTCCGATAATTTTATGTCAAACTCTAATTTAAAAAAAGTTTGGAAAATCCAAAAGTGACCTAAATGATGATATAATGCTCATAATATGATCATTATATCATCATTCAGGTCACTCTATAAAGTCCAAGACATATTTAAGTATAAATATTACATCCTACTTACTTTTAGTACGTACTACTATTATTTATTCTGTGCTTTTAAAATATTGTAATAAAAATCTCTGATTATTATTATAATCAAGTATGTAAGAAATTTGGTTTTTCTAATATTGTGTATTTGTACAGCGATCTTTTTGAGCCGCTGCAAACAACCGATGTAGTGTCCACTCACGACGGCGATTGACGCCGAACCCGCCGAACTAACTGAGTGAGTGACGCAGTCTCTATTTAGTAAAAAATAAATTCATACAAGGCTGCTAAAACACCGAAAATTTCGACATTTCGCAGCCGAAAAAAATTAATTATAACTAAACAAAACAAAATTAAACTGCCATTTACATTCAATGGCTTCCCACATGATAGATGAAGAGTTTTAAAAATAGATTGAGTTGAACAATTGATATTTTCAAAAGTTATCTTGTTTACGAAGCCATGCGGACTTGATAAATCCACACCATAAGCCACTAAAACCCCTTTTTTATGTAAAAATAGCAATTAATCGATTTAAAAAAAAATTAATAAGTTCAACAATCATTTATCTTTCTGACAATGCGCTTTTTATATCACTTATATGTACAATATGATTGCTAGATACGATTTCATGCGACAAAACGTTGGAATCTTAATTTTTAGGCCCTAGTAGAACATACCGGCGCGATAAGCGCTTACGGCATGCATTACAATAGAACAAGAACCCTGCTATTCTATTCGATAGCGTTAACAAACAAATACGAAAAGAAATAATTAAAAATGTTTACTGTTTCGTATAATTATGATAAATGTAAATACGGCCGGCTACGGGGGTGATGCTCAAAGGTGCTAAGCATCTATACTGTGACTCTCATTCCGCTTGTCACGCGGCGTGTCCTTTATACAATGGGACAGGCCCACGTTCAATAGTGGACTCTTAAGAGATTATAAAGAAAGTAATATGGAGGTTTTCACAGTGCAGAAACTTAGTTATTCTAATAGCCTATCTTAGTCCAGGGTAAAACTTAATGAATACTTATACGCGGCAATCACAACACATCCAGAAGAAAATTCAATATTTAAATTTAGATTTATTTAAATATTAATAAACCAATTAATAACAACTAATTGATAAAAAATAGTATAAAATTAAAACTAACTAAAAGGTTAAAAACAATATTAAAAAAAAACTATAATAAAGAAAAACTAAAACTAAAAATTTAATTTGCCTACAGTCCTACTCCCCGTGGTATCGTGCCAAGAAGTCGCTGGCTGCGTTTCCTCGCTGAATGGCGGTCGCGGATACCGTTCCTTTAGGAACTTCACCGCACGTTGACCCCACGGACCGATAGTAAATTACAGCAAACAGTTATGTTACGAAAAAAAAATTAAATATTTAAATTTATTTATACTCAGAATGTTTTGCGAAACTAAAAAAGTTTTATGTCTAAAGTTTTTATTAATTAATCTTTTCAAAGAACTCCCAATATCTATACAAAGTTTCATGCGTCTGAACCTAATTCCCAAACTCATTTTCTAGTCTGTTACAGACACCTATTCTACGGCCTGCTCGAAAGCTGTCAGCGCATCTTCCAGCGATGAAAACTGTATTTCTCTTAGCTGATTTTTATTTTAGGATATAAAAAAAGTCACACAGTGCGAAGTCGCGGGCGCGTTATAATGGTGAGGAAGTAACCCGCATAGAGAAGCAGCAAAAATAAAAATTAATTTACAGTGATGCTACTTTAATTTCGTAAAGGAAATCACACCAGTTACCTCGTCAAGGTGAAAAAAACTTGCGATTAAAATCTTCCCTGCGCTTCTCGATCCAAAAGTGGAGTCACTTTGGTAGGCGTTGGTTCATTTTGAAACAGTCAAACCTTCAACTGGGACTTTGTTTTTGGATTGCAGATTCATCACCTGTAATAATGTCGTAAACATGCCGAGACGAGGCTGCTTGTTGTTCCCCGACGAAAATCCATTTTTCAATGAAATACGATATTTAAATTTATGTCGTGTGGAGGGAAATTTGAAATTGGAATATTCATATTTTTACTTGTAAATAATCGAATTTTAAAAATAAACTATAACTTGCGAGTGATTCATACAAAAAGATTTTTCGCAAAACTTTCTGCGTGACCAGACCATGTACTTATTGGCTAAGGGTAGAATTAAAAAAAACCTCACGTGTCATATTTTTAGTTATATAGTGTATGAGACTGAGACTTGAAATGTAATAATAAACGTATCATGAATAATTATTTAGCTGTTTCTTACCTGCCGCCAACTAATAAGTAGTTTCCGTCTCTTAATAACAATCTGAAGTAATCTGTGTGAGTTTCGTTTCCCAGGAACTTGTGTGTATCGTCGACGCCTGTAACAAACAAAAAAGAAATTTAATAAGTAATCCTGCCTAGTTGATCAAAAAGGTTGGCATTGTTAGCGAAGTAATTTTTATTTAATTGCGAATAAAATAATCCATGTAATTGTAAATACACGTGTCAACGCGTTATGCTTTGTTAATCGTATTTTGCCAATTATCCGTTTTTTATTCTCTTCAGGAAGATTTAGTAGGGACGTGAATTTTTAGTATAACGTGTCTCTAGAGCACGATAAATCATCATCATCATTCATCTATATCATCATCACCACAGCCCACCAAAAGTGTGTTAATAGATAATAGCATGTTTAATTAATTAAATACAAAATAAAACACACATTTTTAAAATGGTCCTTTACGTAGCTATTAACCTAATGAAAAAAAGTCGACGTTTTAAATAATGTATTTGGGAAACCTCATTTTTTAAATTCAAATCCGCCATTCTAACAGGAGTGTTTGGTTAACAAGAATATTAGTATAACTAACCGCATTGCTTTTTTTTTTATAAAATAGAGGTTTTTTTATAAATATATAATAATTTTTTTTATAAATAGAGTCCACTTGATGGCAAGTGGATGATATGGCCAAAGGTACAAAAAATAAAAAATCAAAATCCACGATAAAAAATCAAAATGTAGATGCGTTGTCACCCTTTAGGATTAAGATAAAATTACTCGTCACCAGTGCAAAAAGGTGTCCTATTCCCAACATGAACGTACAAAATACAGCAGTAGCGGCTATTTTACGCTGGTATTCTGTGAGAGCGTGGTCCTATCCTGGTCGAGCCGACCCATTCGTGCTGCCATAATATAGCTACAGCTTGGCCGTTCCGTGGTCGTTACGGTAAAAATACTTTAAAAAAAAAATTAAGATATAATTTCAAAACAATTACTATTAGGTCCTTACATATGAAATTGGCGTTTTGTACGGGAGGAATATAAAGTCAATTTTTTTTGTAAAATATATTTAATTAATCAAAGTATGCATCGTTGTTATCTATGCACTTTTGCCATCTCATAGGTAGTTGGTTGGTCCCTTTACTAAAAAAACCATGGGGGCGAGAATCAATAAACTCTTTGAGGGCGGTTTGGACTGCCGCATCGGAGTTGAATTTTTTTCCTTGTAAAAAGTTGTCCAAATTCCGGAAAAAATGGTAATCTGTTGGAGCAAGGTCCGAGGAGTACGGTGGATATCGCAGACATTCCAATTGTAGCTCATCTAATTTAGTGGTTGTTTCTTGTGCAGTGTGTGGTCTTGCGTTGTCGTGAAGCAGCAGTGGCCTAGAGCGATTGACCAATCTCGGTTGTTTAGCAGCTAGTTCTTCCATCATGGTTTACAGTTGCTGACAATAGATATCTGCCGTAATCGTTTGGCCAGATTTTAGAAAGCTGTAGTGAACGACACCGGCGCTAGTCCACCAAACACTCACAAGTAACTTTTTCTAAGTCAATTTTCGTTTAGGGCAGGATTTGGCTGGGTCTCCAGGGTTCAGCCATTGCGACGAGCGCTTCCGATTATCGTACAGTATCCACTTTTCATCACAAGTAATGATTCGATTTAAAATCCCTTCATTATTGTGTCGGTTGAGCAAAGTAACACCAGCGCCGTACACATCATTAATTCTTCGAGCTGTTTCTGCAGCACTGGTGCTACGGTAGAACTCGTACTCGTAAATATACCGATATTTCATGTTTTCCATTGTGCGGTAATAAGCGACGCCAAATAATAAAATAATGAGGAAAAACAAATGAATGACCGTTTTCAAAACTCAAATGTATCAGTTAAATGAATTTATAAATTTGAATTTGGAATTCTTAACCAAAGAGGAGATATTTCAGATCAAAGTGGTCAGTACGACAAAACGCTAATTTCATATGTAAGGACCTAATATTATACTGTCGGCTCACGAAATTTATTAAGTTGCAAGGAATAAAACGTCAAACAATCTATCAACCACACACTTACGTCTTTCTACTTTTATTTCTAAATTAATCTCTCGAGAATTTTGATATCTGTATGTGAGATCCGTTCTCTTGAAAGCCCACGTTCATGCGATACCAATTATGTTAAAAGCCGCACGTAAAAGTTTCGATTTTATCTTATTAGTATTTTGTTACGACTTCCAGCGGACTTGCGGGAATTTGCATTTCCATTAGGCAGTCAGCAACAATTTGCTAAGATCACTCGCTTGAGTGAGGTAAAACGTGATACCTTAACATACGAGTGTGCTAGTGAAAGTAAAAGAGTGAAGTTTGAACGTGACGTACGCAAAGAAAATACTGAAATACATTTAATCTTTTTTAAATTTATGTACACAAGATACAGAAACAGTCATATAGTGACTTCGTACAAAGATTCTACTTATTTCATAATTTGCTGATATATCTTCCAGTACTAGAACCATAAAGGAAAATACGAGTATATTAAAAAGGCAAACTTTTAAATTATACTCATTAATATATTACGTGATTGTAACAGAGCGTATTATAAGATTGCTTCCGAGTCGTGATCACATTCGTGGTTTATTTCTGTTACTTCATTGAAAAGTAATAATAATAGATTTTACAAATAATAATAATAATAATAATAATCTATGTAATAGATTATTATTATCATTATTATATAATTTAATATAATAATAATAATATTAATATCTATATAATATTAATATCTATGTAATAGATGCCAACATCTGTTCTCTAATAGGTGGTAGGACTCCTTTCGGCCTAGGAGTCCGTCTGGGCAGGTGCAACCATCTTACCTATTTCTGCAGCCGAATAGCAGTGCTTGCACTGTTGTGTTTTGGTCTAAACGGTATGGACAGTCAGTATAATTACAGGCTGTGAGGCATTCCACCTCAGTCCTTAGAGGTGACAACGCATCTGTAGCTGACTTTGTGTGAAATATACTGCAGGTGTCATTAGACTGCAGTATCCACTTAAAATCAGGTGGAATGTACGTTTGTCATTTCAATTTTATAAAACAAAGATGATGACAGATGAAAGATGACAGATGTTCTGTCACCCCTAAGGACTAAGATGGAATAACTTATTACTAGTAAAAGGGGTCTGCGGTTCTCGCCACTCAACATACGATACACAGCAGAATTATGCTGCTCTTTTACTAAGCGAGCATGGTTATTCCGCGGTCGACCCAGTCCATTCGATGAACCATAATACAGTGGTTCGACCATGTTTAAATATGTATCATTTTAATTTTGTTGTTGATTTTTTTTTGCTTATTATGAGCCAGTGCTTGACTACAATTTGACCTGGTGGTGTGGTGGTAAGTGGTAATGAAGTTCTAGATAAATCGTAACATAAAGTCTATATACCCTTGCTTTGAAACCAGCCGGAACGTAATCGGACGGAAAGAAGTAAATATAATTATATTAAATAAGGTAAAGAAACGTAAATAAATGGCGTACAGTGCTTCACACATAACAAATCTAAATTCATGTGACTAGCGCGTTCTCAAGTCGCTTTAATGGCATTGCACCTGCACCTTTTGTAGCTTTGAAGTATTATCCACCTGCTTCCTCGATCGAGTCTGCTTCGTGACTTAACACTGTAACGAGAAGAATCCTGAGTCATGCAATAAAGGTGTAAGGATTATTTATGTGCACACGTTTTAAAATTCGTATACGTATTTTAATATGATATAGAAAGCGATCGCTTTAACAAATTTGTACATAGGGTTTCCTTTACAAATTTAGTTATGTGCAAAGGTATTACAAAAATCTCGTCTATTTATAAAAATATATTCAAAACGTTATGCTACGGGTTTAAACATACAAGAAGTTGCAATAATATACTTACAACTTTAGAAATTTATCACAGACAAGTATAGATGTCCCAAAACAAAGTAATACATCGTATTTTTTAAAAGTAGTCTTTCTAGTCAAGCCATAGAATTATCCCGTTTCTTGAACTGGTAAAGGCCTAGATGTTGTTTTTGAACTCATCACTTGGTCGTCTCACGAAAGTTGTCATTAGCCGCCTTTACACGACACGTTCTTTCACTCGCGATCGGAGTGTGCGTGATTGAACGCTTCCCGCGTTCAATCACGCACACTCGGCACTTGCTTGCACGCGCAATCGTGAGTGATTGTTTTTATCCATTTTTATGTGCGTTGACTCTTTCGCGCGTTATTACTTCTCTATTTTTATTCAGAGAGGAAAGAGCGTCGTGTAAAGGCTAATCGCGCTTGATTCAGTACGGGAAACTTCCGCTACCTGGAGTGTATTAAAATCACACAGTTTTGTTAAACGCGCGTTCTGAAGACTAGTGTTCTAATGAAATGGACAAAAGGGTTCTAAGGAATATTACAGAAGCAGTTATGTTTGCTGGTGTAAACGTATAATGGATTATATATTTATTAATTTATTTTTATGTATTATTTTAAATATAATATTAAATAAAATTAAACATGAAATAGTATGCATGAGACTTGTACATTGCCAAGAATTCCGTAATAATCTAATGTTCGCCATTTTACGACGATAATCGTTTTCACAAACAGCGTGTGTAAATTATGTTTGACGTGCACAGACTTGAACGTCGTATGACTGAGGTATGAGCAGATGCGCGAGCGGGCGGCGCGCGCGTGAATTCTTGTTCTCCTTTTCTATCTTTACATGCACGTTCTTTTCCGCGCTCTCACAGAATACTAGCGTAAAATAGCAGCTTAACACTGCTGTGTTTCGTATGATGAGTGTAGAAAACCGGAGACCCTTTTTACTGGAAAAGAGGCATTCCATATTAGTCCTCACGGGTGACAACGCATCTTCTGCATTTTGATTCTTTATTGACGATAGATGTAGATGTCTATGGGTCACAGCAACCACTTACCATCAGGTGGACTGTGTGCTCGTTTGTCACCTCATCCTATTAAGAAAAAAGGTGAAAACAGAGTATATAGTCCCTACGTTTGGTGACAACTCATCTACATTTTGATTTTTAATCGCCCATATACCACTACTACATAATATGGACTGTGCGATGATGTCTAAAAAAAAATTTAAAACTTCAGAAGTCGTTACTTAGTAAGTTAGTTTCAGTCAGTTAGTGTCATGAAAAATTAATAACGTAACTGGAGTAAATAACAATACATCATTTTATGTTGAATCAACAATACATAATTACGCAAGTTCAATTGAAGATTAGAGGAGTAAAGATTTTACGTCGAGATTACCGTTCAGGGAAGCTGATTGGATTTAGTTTAAAAACATCATCATCGTTACAGCTCATCACAAGTCCATTGCAGAACGTAGGTCTTCCCTAAGGAATGCCACAAATCACTGTCCAGAGCCATATGCATCCATCGGCTTCCTGCATAAAATTATAACAAATTTTAAAACGATATGAATGACTATACGTTTATCAGTTAGTTCATGAAATATTCTTCTTAATCATGTGTCATATTCGTGCAGATTTTGGAGACTGCTTGAGTTTTCAACACATTTCTTTCATTGTTGTAATTAAAAAAATTACAAACAAATCTTTAATAAATCCTTCATAAATTCGGTCATCAAAATCTAGAAGGAATGGAGTCGTGACACATTGGGACAGAAAACAAAATTACTTTTGACAGTAGAACCTCAAGTGCAAGTCAGCAAGTCGACTTGTTATGTTATTTTTAAATAAAGCGTCATAAAATAATCACAAAGGGTGAAACTAAAATAAAGTTCTGAAAAAGCGTTTGATGTGGCATTATTTATTCAAAAAATTTCTTCGTGCAACGTGACTGGAAAACAAATGAGACTCACATACGCGATGATATGCAAACATTCCGCTGGTTCTATAAACGTGCATGTGAACAGAATGTTGCTCCAACATGACCTGAAAACGAGGCTAGGTTACCTATTTTAAGAGTGTTTTCGTTGCCGTTTCTTCACATTCACGGCCATCTCACAGATCCGAACGGGTAATAACGTTGGAGGGGTATTTTACAGCAGTGATCCATGTTTTAAGATGAAAGAGAGCTCACTTATGCGTGAAACAATATTCATAAAATCCTACGAAGCCCACTGTTTGTAAGGTATAAAAGTCGAGTGAGAATAAGATGACGAGTAAATCGCTTCGATGGCACGTACGATAAAAGCAAAGATTACTCAAAGGGACTTTTTATGTCGATGGATATGTTCACGACTTCATTTAGAATGATACACGGATCGATGTCTCTATTACGCCGTAGCACTATCTCGGCTACATAATATAGTCTCGCTTCAACTGCGTATTTTATCGAAAACACATTAAGCGAAGAATGCGATAAATGTTAAAAATAAACATGTTAGATACTTCTAGAACTTTCGTTAAATTATTATTAACATTACAGCCTATAAAAGTCCACTGCTGAACATAGGCCTCCCCCATAGATTCCATCATAGAGGATTTTGCCATAGCTGCCACGCTTGGCAGGCGGGTTGGCAACCACAGTTTTAAAATAATTTTGAGTAGTTATCAGAAAGATGCTGCTGCCCATCTCTTATTTTAATTTCCTTCAGTCGTCTCTTACGACACTTATGGGACCATATGTGGTAGTGGATAGACTTACACAGTCACTACACGGTATTTTGTTAAATATTCTTTATTATACGAGTATAATGGTTGGAGTGGTGAACGATTAGATCGGTTGTGGTCATATTCACACAATATTTGTATTTGGTTTATAGCTATCCTAGGATCCTAGCTATATAGGTTAGGGATATTTTTTATATTTAAACTGTAATAATATAAGAGCTTTGTACAGTGAATTTTTATTTAAAAACAAAATAATTTTCGCACAGTTTTCGTGGTGAGATTATTTCTCACAATCGTCATCATCATCACCTCATTATCAATAATCCATTGTTGGAAGTGGGCTTTTTCTATAGGCAGACAAATTTGTTGTAATCGTCATGAATAGCAGGTTGATTGGTAATCGCAGGATTTGATTGCGCTCGCTGTAAGTTACACAGTACGCGAGCAACCCGGGTTCGATCCCCGCCGGCAACAATGAAATTGTTAATTGCAATTTTAAGTGCTGATTTACCACGTGCTCGGTGGTGAAGGAAAACATCGTGAGGAAACCTGCATGTCTAAGAAATCAAAAAAATGTTTCGAAGACATGTGAAGTTCGCCAACACGCATTGGGGCAGCGCGGCGGACATTTCCTTGCCCTAAAACCCTCCCAGAAATAAGAGGAGGCCTGTGCCCAGCAGTGGGATGTATATAGGCTGTAACTTTTTTACTTTTTTACCCTTCATGTGGCTTTTTTATAATATTGACGATATTATACAAGACCATCGTCTTTTTTCACGTCAGCATTTTTGTAGGTTTTGCGATAATTCTTGGCAATACGATTAGGCTATTGTAATACCCATGGAACATGACAGTGAGGACTGTTTCTTGCAGTCATATTTTTAATTATTCTTCAGTTGTATTTATTTATATAAACTTCTAATATTAGTAAAACAGGTCAAGAGAATTGTAGTGTTTACGTAACAAGACTAAGACTCTTATAGGCTCTTTTGATATTGAATTGATATGATTTCTAAGGTAGGCAGGCACGGGTAATACCACCCTATAACAAATCATTTCTATGTATTGGATTTGAATATCTCTTACTACGGTTTAAGACATTTATTCCTCAAAAAGAATACAATTCACTTATCATGAGAAATAACAAGTTAATCTTAGATACTAAATACATGAACTTTTGAAAAATGTTACACTTGTAAATGATCTTTAATTTTTAGTGGATATGCACAATCTTCTTACAGTGTAGTGGATAACAAGAAAAGTAAGTGTACAATTACATTATTGAAAGCAAGTCTATAGCAATTACATATTTGCAAGCAATTTATAATTAAATTTATATTTTATATTAAATGTTTACAAATGGTATGATATTTTAGTTGAATATATCTCATACCTATATATTTCTATTAGTTAAAAGTTTAATGTGGTAAAATCAAATTAATTTTGAATCTATTTATTTCAATATCGGTTTGTATCAAAGTATTCAGTATTCAGTACTACACGGTGATACACGATTTTAGTTGGATTTGGTTTGCTTAAATTTATATATTCTAAGTACTTAATATCTAAGTACGTCAAATCGTATTGGTTAATATCCTTAATACTCTGAAATGAGTATATCTTACAGCGAAGAGTCGGAGTAGGTATAACTGTTTCACTCAAATATAATAGTATCTCGTATTCTCTCGTACGCTTATACGATTAGTATCGTCCACTACTATTCTAAGGTATACTGTAAAATGCAACAAGCTAGTAACCAAATAAAAAAATACCTCGATGACAGAGTCAGTTATTTCTTATTATACTATTAAATAGTATATGATTGATGATAGATGTTTCTAAGTTTTCATATTCAATTATACTAAACCATTGTTTTTTTTTGGTGCATTTTCTATTTAAATCTTAAAATGCTCATGACCGTCTATTACAGAATGATGAAGAAAATGCTGCCAGGAAATATCATCATCAGTGATACAACTATTAAATATAATGCTTAAAGCTAAGCCAATCCTTTTTTAAAAGGCCTACTCTTTTTAAAAGGCCGGAAACGCAACTGCATTTCCCCGGTGTTACAGTTGTTCATGGGCGGTGGTCAACACTTACCATCATTTGAGCCGCATACTCATTTGCCCCCTTTTATAAATAAAAAAAAACGTCTAAAAGTCCTAACGTTCTTAAAATATTAGGCGACAAAATATAAAATCCAATATAACGCTCGACCGTATTAAATGGCTTGAAAATACCATCTGAAAAGTATACCGCTGATATAATAATGCCTTCTCAGTTATCTACGTTATCAATCGAGACTGTGGATTGAAAACTTCTGTAAGCCGAAGATCCTGGCTGAGACAAGTTTCGCGAACGTTTTTTCCTCAGTGATAAGTTCGTTTTGCTGACAGATTATATCGCTCTTTCAACTGTGGGGATCTGCGAGGCTGAGTCGTATCTTCTTTTGTGAATTATACAAGTACGTTCGTGTAACAGATAACTGCGTTTACTAACTTCGCATTCGCAGACGCATACCTATATAGAAATTAGATTTATTTAATAAAAATTATCTGTCTTGGATTTTGAGTACTCCGTAAAAAATAAACCCAATTTTCCGCAATTTTTGTGATAAAAATTTTGCATTGTTTAAACAGCATGTAATTGATATGAAAACGACAGTTCTGACATGTATTCCTTCAGTGTATTTTGCATTCCTATTTTAAACAGTGCTTATATTAATCTCATGCATGCTTTTTTGTCTTAAAAGTCGGTAAGTAGTAGTGGGCTTGAGAAAATGGTTCTGATGTAATGTTGACGAGAGCACTTCTTCTTTTTCAGCCTTATTAAATCATAACTTGTCTTAACTAGTTCGTATAGCTTGACAGATTGTCGTATCCCCATCGGCCGTAAATATAGCACTTGTTAAGGATATTATTGTTGACAAAAACAAATTGTAACTAATTATACGTGGTAAAGCCGCGCTGCAGCTATATTATGGTGGTAGCACGAATGGGTCGGCTCGACCGGCGTAGGACAGAATACCAGCGTAAAATAGCAGGTTAATGCTGCTGTGTTTCGTACGGTGAGTATAGAGAACCGTAGACCCTTTTTACTGGAAAAGAGGCATTCCATCCTAGTCCTCAGGGATGACAACGCATCTAAATTTCGATTCTTGATCGAGGATAAGTGAAAATGTCTATGAGTCACAGCATCAAGTGAACTGTGTGCACGTTTGTCACGCTTATTCTAAGAAAAAAAAATCACACCCAAGTGGTGGTAGTGTCGTAGATGATAACTTGAAAATACATGTCGTTTCCAGTTACTAGTCATAATTTTAAGAAATTTATATTTTAACAACAAGAGTGACAAACGACCATACAGTCCACCTGATGGTAAGTGGATGCTGTGGGCCATAGACAATAGACATCCACCACTATCCATGATTAAGAATCAAAATGCAGATGCGTTGTCACCCGTGAGGATTAAGATGAAATGCCTCTTTACCAGTAAAAAGCACTTAAGGTAATTAATTAATCTTATTCACATTGTTAATTTGTGATCCACGAGTCATTCTTCAAAATTTCTCAATTCTGGCGATCGGCCTAATTTAAATCTAATGTTAACGTTTTTGATTTTATCGCTAAAACTTACCTAATAAAAGTTAAAAAAGATATAATATCTTTTGTAATTAGGTATATAACAGAAGTCAGGATTAATTCTAGCTATACATATAATTGTTTTATTTATTTATTATATTGCATTCCTTAATCTAAAAGAATACAAAGGGCGGACTTAATGCCTTGAGGCATTCACTACCAGTCAACCCATGGAGTGGTGAGAATTGTTTTGAATAATATCTGATTATCAGTCACAATAACAAATCTTCGTAACATAATTATTACAGCAAAATGCAGTTTTAAACTTTTAAAATAGTTGAACTTAATAATGACTCTGCACCAATTACATTTTTAATGTTCCCTTGGAGCGTGATTAGTGTGAACATGCTTAGCTTTATCTCCTTTATATCTTTATTACATTAGTTGAAAAGATGGTTCTTTGTTTAATTTTACACTGTATTTTATGGTAATTAAGACAGTTTTAGTTTGTCCCGAAACCGTTTAACTACTCCCGAAGTACCGATTAAAATTGCTCTTTGAGTTTAGAAATAAATAAAAGTCTTTTTCCAATAAATTTTCGATATTGATTTCTGGATATCTGTCAGAGGTATAAGTATAAGTGTAAATAAATCACGCTCGTCTTGTTCATTTTCTTTTTTTACTGGTTTGTTATTATGAATTTTAAATGTATTGTTATTAAACATAAACATACATATACATTAACTCTCACGCCTGTTACTCAAAGAGGTGGGCAGAGACTACGAACTTCTATTTGGCACGACCCTGGCACACTTTTTCGGTTCTTTCACCTCTATATACCTGCGCATACATGCTTGTCGGTTAAGGGTGCTCTTAATTTGCCCTATTTTCAATATATCGCTAGTTTGTTCGATAAACTTCTGCCATTCACTTCTGCAGCATAAAATTCCTTTGTCACTCTTTCCTCATTTATTATTTTTACCACCGAAGCATTTTTTCTTAACTCTAGTTACGAAACATCTTCTTGAAACCACACTTTTTTCTTATCACACAACTTCGCACCATGTCATTCTTAGTCAGCAATAACATATTTCTTAATGTCCTCATTTCTTCAGCATTTATTGTACTTTCATGCTGCTTCATTCACACTTATGAAAATGCCATTTATTCATTGAAATTTTAAGTGCTGATCTCCACGTTCAAAATTATTTTGAGGATTTCCGCCAATAGCGCGGCACATGTTCACTAAAAAATCCAGAATCAAGAGGAATCCAGTGCACGGCTGTGGGACGTACTTTATATTGTTTTTTTTTTAAATAGAATTTAACCAAACTTTATAATCTCTTCATTTTCTTTACTACAAGAAGTGCCATTTACAAGCTTTTAAAAAGCTGTTTAGAAGGTTGTTCAATTCAACTGGAATTAACTCATCCTGACCTACTTATGTCCAAAGTAACCCTTCCGGCATTACATTGGAGTTAGTCTAAGATGTAGTATTTAAATTTTTCATATAAATTTTGTTTAAATTCAAACGGTTTAAATAAAGTGGTAACATAGTTTGCGAAAACTTAACGGACTGGAACTCACTTCTAAATAAAGGAATTTAAACTCGGATACTAAATAGCCATTTGTGGAGTTTGCAAAACTATATCAAAGGTTTGTTTAATACGAAATGCAATTAATTTATTTTATTTTATAAAAATAACTAGCCGGTCGGAATTTTTTACATATTAAACAAAAAAAATTATTGAAAACTCAACCGCAGCGCCATCTATTGTCTCCAGATTTTGAGATCTTCTTTTTTGGCATTAAACTAACATATTGTGACTATGAATAATTTTAGTTTGTAAATATAGAAATTGTCAATAACTTGAATATAGCGCCACCTGTCGGATCCTAGTCCAGCTATGAACCATCATCACCACAAAACGTTAAAGCGTAACAAACAAACAAATAAACAAACTCATTTTCGAATTTATAATATTATTACAGTTAGGATTTACAATTATAATATCTCTTTCGAAAAGATAAATTTATGTCTTGCTGTAATTTATGTTAATCATTGAAAATTTCTTCGATGTAAAAACCATATAATAATTTTGAAAAATTGAAGCCGTTATCAATATGGTAAGTTTAAAGAAAAGATTTTTAAATTATGTTTAAATTTGCTTGCAGCGTCAGGTAACGCATTACTCCAGTTCTCCTCGTATTAATCTACAATGGCTAGTAATATAAGCATAAAGTTCCGGGGCCTCCAGTAGATGGCATCTCGTATATGTGCTGACGTAAAATATCTCAGATCGATGAGACTTGTGGCGATCGTGATAAATTCTTCCGACATGGCTATAATATTTACTGCGAAATACAAATAATTGAATAAGAACCGTCTTTATTATACGTTTAATATTAAAAATTAACTACAAATGCTGCAATATTTACAAATGTTGCGATATTTCCCGCCGGCACAAAATAAAGCCATTGTTTATAAAACAGTCATAATTCGCGTACATAAGCTCTTCGAATTAACTTGTTGGTTGGCGACGCAGCTGCAGCGTGCTACAAATAGGTTTGGACATAGTTTCGCAGCTTCCTCATAATGCATGTGGATGCTGCGGCCGGAAATTAACTTTACTGCCTTTGTAGGTCGTGGAAATAAGAGAAGTTGGTCGAAGTGACGGCCCACTTAAAGTTTATCCCGAAGAACCGATAAAAGTCCACTTAAGATGTGCTATCTTATTACAGATTGTGGAAAATCGAGTGACTTTCTTGCATCTAAATTTGAAAATATTTTTTAAATTCGTTTGTACTCGAAAAAAGAAGTAGCGAAAATCAGTAACAAACTTATTAAGGGTATTAGCACATAACTTTCTTCCTTTAGTTGGTTTTGTTTCGTATCCATTAAGATACTTCGACTTTCTTAACTTCTGGTCAGCTAAAAGATTTTGCTATTAGGAATCTACAAGATTTTTTATTATACAGAGACTATGAAATTTTATTTATTAAATAAACGATCCTGATAAACTGTATTCTAAAATATTGCACCTGCATTACCCAAACCTTTTGGAATATTAACGCCATTTGCAATCGTATGCAAATAGCTTTGATGTCACCGCTCTTAAAATATTTATCACGTTAAATTACGCAAATTATTTCTTCTTAAATAGGCAATGGACATTTTTAGAGTAGAAATAAAAAATTAAACGAGTATAGATAGTATAGATAAGTTAAACGAGTATAGTAGGGCATTCAAGGCAGTCCAGTTGTACGTTACCAATAACTAGTCTAGGTACAGTGTCCACTCAGGTAAGAATGCTCTACTTTGTAAGCGGCCACCTGATTGAACCCTTTTGCCAAATTTCCGGGCTTGTGAGCAGACATGTACCAATAGTTTAATAGGTGATTTTATGAGGAAGATGGGTCTACGCATATGCACCGTGTAACCAAACTACTTTGTTGATTTCGCTTCAGGGTATCTCGTTCATTGTTTTATATTTATTCTAGTGGCACTGTAAAAATATCCATTACCTCATATCGACCCGTTGATGCAGATGACGACAGAGGGAATCAAACCAGGAGATGGGTAGCAGAGTCTTTCTAATAATAACAAGACAAACCCAACTGCCACGTGGGCAACTATGACCAATATCCCCCTTGTGAGGTAAGCTATGGGGAGGCTTATGTACAGCAGTAGACTTTAATAAGCTGTAATGAATGAATGAATGAATATCCATATTAATAGTAGCTTTAATTCTATTTTGAAATTAATACCGAATTTTTATAAAATGCATGTCCGAGGGAGAGTACAAATACACGCCGTAACATCGTTAGTCATCAAATAAGAATAATGGTTTGTACACAGAGGACCGTGTTCGCTTCGCTTTACCAAGCTGATTATAGTGTAAAATTGCGCATGGATTGAAAAATTAAACGATATTCTCATTCTTGTAAATTTTGTTGTTTCGGAGGAAACTAATTTAGTTGAATCTGAAACGCAAATTGCAGCATGTAAGTAAGGTTCAACTCCTTGGTAAAGAAGGAAAATAAATAAATTACATAGACATTCTGTTTTTTTTAAAGTGATTTCTTTAAACGATAAAAATGCAAATAATTTTGAGAAAAGAACTTGTGTAAACTTTATTTAATATAATAAATTATATATGTTGACATAGTATATGTTAAGTATACTTAAAATGTGTGTATTATGTATTATTTAAAAATTGCGTATGCTTTGTATCAGGTAGAGTATATTATCTAGCTCATATGTAATAATATATAATATTTATAAGTGTATTTATACTTATGTTATGTATTTTTTATATTTATATTACGAAATATACCTACCTTATGGTTGCTATATATACTTACCTTGTGGTTGACTGGTAAAGAATGCCTTGCACACTTTATGTGCAAAAAAGATTTGAAATAAAAATATATAAACAAATAAACTTTATTACACTCAACCTATGAGAAATAGCAGCAGAGTTTAAGGTTCAAATATAATATTATATGTCTCAAACGCACTGTGTGTGTTAAACATCACACGTCGTCTGCAGAATGTAGCCACCGTGGCAATTAGTTTGTATGAGACAGGATTTTTTATTTGTCTATTCTATTTATTAAGTTGACATTCGTAAATTTATAAAGTAAAATTAAATTTGAATGAAGTCTATTATTGCACAACAATGGAATTGTTACTCAAAATTAAAAATCTCCTATTTGTTGTTTTATCTTTTTTAAAGTTTTTACGATTATATATTTGTGTGTTCTTAATATGAAACTAGCTGGCCAGGCAGACTTTTCTACCATTTCCGACGACCCTTTGTCCTTTAAAAATCTTGAAATTCGCAATAAAAAATACTAGGGTCACTTATCGGGATAAAACTATCGTATCTCTCAAGTTGGAGCAAGCAATACACATTTACAAAATTTCATTAAAATCGGATGAGTGGTTTCGGAGTTTTTCGGAGAAGAAAAATTACGTGTCCGCAATGACACGTAATTTTTATATATAAAGATTTGAACAGAAAAATATGTTTTTGTCACGAATTTTAAGGCGTGCGTGTTATCTGCAATAACGCATGCGTTTGAAGACACATGCAAAATAAATATTACATATGTAAATATATAGAATATTACTTATATATAAGATATATTTTATCGCGTAACGTCTTTCACACATTACATTCCTGTCCGATTTCCGCAATTTCCACCGTATGAAATCATCTTGCTTCAAATAACAAAGAAAAATAAACCCATTACATTTTATCCTTTAAATCTTGTTACACAAGCGAGTAGTTTCTCGTTGGAGTGTGATATAAAAACGGGAAGGCGGATGAATCTGTCTTCATTACAATGCGACCGATGTTGCAGTCTCAACCACAAGTGGGTAAAGATATATATTTATATGTATATGGAGAATGTGGACCTACAAATGTTAACAAAAATTAGGTTTCTTTTTTTATTAGTGCTAAATAGAAATTGGGTTGGGAATATGTTTTAACATAAAATATCCGATTCAATAAACTGCCTATAAATTTAAGAGATTCTATCTTAGTCCTCAGGGGTAAACGCGTCTATATTTTGTTTTTCAAACGAGTATATAATTTATAGGTTTCTATGGGCCACTGAATCAGGTAACCTGAGGGCTTGTCATTCTTTTATTATATCTTTAGAATAAGAGTGACAAACGAGCACACATTCCATCTGACAGTAAGTGGATGCTGTGGCTCATAGACCTCTATCTTTAACCTTCATTAAAAATCAAACTGAGGACTATGGTGGAATGCCTTGTTACCAGAAAAAAAGGCTTAAGGTTATCTACACTTACCATATAAAACACATCAGCATTATTTGCTACTTTACGATGGTATTCTGTGAGAGCGTGTTTTACCTCTGTCGAGCCGACCCATTCGTGCTGCCATAATATAGCTGCAGCGTGGCTCTACCACGTAAAAACTATTTAATGTGATCTATAATATGATATTATATTTAAAATTGTTCTTATAAATTAAATTAAAAAATTATTAATTAGTAATTGTTTATGTAAATCATCCAACGAGTGACTGAACCTAAAACAGTGTTTCAACATTTTTTCAGTACAAACCCCTTATATTTCTTTTGGTTAAATAGAAAAAAATATCTAGGAAGTATTTTCATTTTAAATTGATTTCATTTTCAACTCCCTCATTATGCGAATTAACATTTTCACAAATTAATTTGTGAAAATGTTAATTAGTTAATTATGACACAAATGAAAAGCAAATAAAGACACTGTAAAATTAAAAAATAATATATGTCGGAGCTTCTATAAAATACCGGTTGGATCGAGGTGGAATTGAGGGTATATCGAGAAACCCCCACTTGTTGGTGCAGTATTAAGTTTACTGTAGGCGCCGTGTGCGGGACATTCCGCTTGCGCCGTCGCTCCCGTGTGGTCGTGCGCTAGCGGAGTCCGCTCACTGTCAGTTCAGTCGAGGAATTGAAAACGTCAGTCCTGTCCCGTCCCGCCTCAGCTAGCGCCGCCGCCACCGTCCCCGTACGGTGAGTGCCTTCCCGCCTCAGCTAGCGCCGCCGCCCCCGTGCGGTTGTGTTAGCTGTCCACGCTCACTGTCCCCGTACGGTGAGTGTGGACAGCTAACACTTCACTCCAGCACTGCCGCCCTTTGCGGCTGTGTTGGTTGACCCGCGCTTCCGTCCCCGGACGGTTGTGGCTCACGCCCCCCTTCCCTAAGGGGGGTCGTCTCCGATGCGGCGAAGAGGCCATACAGGCCAGAGCCAGTCCCACAGGTGGTGTTTAGTCGGTAGGCACTTCTTCAAAGTGAGTCCCTCATAACCACGCAGCCCGCTGCGTGGTATGCTATGATCATTCACCACCTCCATTCACCGCTTCCGGAGGGTAGTCCTTGTTTTGGGCGCAAAAAAAAAACGTGCGCGGGAGATTTCGCTTAAGTCATTCTACGAGTGAAGTCATTCTACGAGTGATAAGATAGTGTGGTGGTTCTGTTCGTTGTAGTAATTCTTCTAGTGCAGGCAAGGAGGATGGTGTTGCTGTGAGGCTGCCCTGTGTTACATTGAGATAAGTAGTGTTGCTGTTGGTTTGCATACTTTGGTATTATCATGTAATTACGTACCTCACGTTACACTGGTGTGTGATCCTGGCGGGGACGTGTTACGGTGTGGTCGAACTGTGATTTCTCTATACTGAATGTATGGTGACATTGTATATAAATTATAACAACTAGTCTCCAAGTAATAACTTTATTTATATGTAGAAATATAGGAACAAATTTTTCATTTAAGAAAAAATGAGGGTGGTCTTATCCCCATACAAACGCCGACTGTTTTCTTCTTGGTTTAATACCTTACAGCAATGAGTTTTTACAGTAAAATTGATATCAACCTCTTCTATCTTTCCTCTCCTATGTTTTCCTTTTTGATGATACATTATCTTTATAAGCACTAGAACCCTTACAAAATGCTCAAAATTGCCTATTTGGGTCGCTGTTAACAGCGGCCTAGTGTTAAAAGATAACTAAAACTGAAAAAAGAAAAACATAGGGTCACAGTGTATATCCTTCTTATTCAGTTTATGAAATATCTTTTAAATTGGTCTAATATTGGAGGAGGAAATGGTAGAGAGGCAAACCTCGAATTATGCCTTTTTACTTGGGCTATTCAGTCGGCAGTTGGCATCTGCAGTTGTCCTTATCGGACGCCGAGCGCTCGCAGAGCGACAGCGATAGTTTCTTCAAATACCTAATTTTCAAGTCTCTCGTTCCACATTTTTCTTAATAGATAAATATTATTTTCAATACATATTGGGATATATAACATTAGGATATAAATATTTATTCCAATCAATGTTTCGTTTTACTTACGAATTCGAGGGGACATAATTAAATCGATGCATCATTACAAATGATAATAATGATGATAAATGTAAGTTACGCGGCAGCGTATTATGTGTTATGGCTGCACACGAATGGGTCAGTTTCACCAGGGAAAGATCACGCTCACACTTTTATTACTGCCTTTTACATTATATTATCAACTTTCACACCTGAGCAATGAGCATTTAGCAGATGTTTACGCATCAGCATTTTCATTCTTAATCGAGGATAGATGTATGTGTCTATGAGCCACGGAGTTCACTTACCATCAGGTAGACTATCTGCTTGTTTGTCACCATTACATATATAAAAAAAATTATGAATGATTTTTTTTGTTATACCTTCATTGTTTTTCTAATACACTTTTAAAATAGTAATAAAAGTACAAAATTCCGTTACTATGCCAGCGTTAACATATTTGCGCTTCCCTGCATATAATCGTACCCACAACGGTACAGGGCGAGGTGGGCATTATTGGGGGCGGGACATTTTGTACTTGTGTACCGCCTCGTTAGTTCTAATGGTCACAATGGTTCCGCTCTCGACGACACTTACGTTATCAGGCTGTCTTTTACACAATACAGTTGGAGAAAAATTATACACCTCGAATTTTTCCCCTTTACCTACATCGTTGTCGTTTTTATGTTTTTAATGTGTTAGATGTGGACTTGGTGCAATGTTTGAGGAAGTTTTAATATCATATCTGAGAAATATTATTTTTCTTATTTCTCAGACATGCAGGTTTCCTCATGATGTTTTCCTTCACCGCCGAGCACGTGGTCACACTTAAAAATGCAATTAACAATTTCATTGGTGCCGGCGGGGATCGAACCCGGGTTGCTCGCGTACTGTGAAATTTATAGCGAGCGCTTAGCCCCTGAGCTACAACGGCTCCTTTCGAATACATGTAAAGTACGCCAATACGCAGTGGGGCAGCGCGGCGCACATTTCCTTGCCCTAAGTGCCTCTCAAAAATGAGAGGTCAGTGCCCAGCAGTGAGATGTATATAGGCTGTAACTTTTTAATATCAGGAGATATTTGGTTATGAATTAAGTATTTAGAATCTGCTAAAGGATAAACATTAAAAAAACATTCGTAAGTTATGTAAACAACTTAATTTATAAATTTTTGTTTCTTGGGCTCTTTCATGGTGGCTGCTTTTCAGCTTAAAACCGTCTGGGTAAGAACCATACTCATACTTAACTCTTTCTGCCGCCAAGAAGCATATTTTTAGAGGACCGTCAATTCTTTTGTTCTTGATAAGATAGTCATGTGTGGGGGTAGTCACTTACCATCAGTTGAACCATATGCTCATTTGCCCCCCTGTTCTATAAAAAAAGGATTTGTTCATGCTCACCACATTAGCTGGCAGTGATTGCTGTATAGAAATAAAAAAAATTACAGTCCCGATCCATTCTCTCGAAAGTGGTGTCGCTGGTGTTATGGACCAAGAGATTAATCAGGTCATTATTTATAATGCCCGGGTAATATGAATAATGACAAATCAAATCGGGCTACATAATTAATACTGACTTAAACTTCATTATTTATCACAATGTCTGGTAATAACCTAACCTAATCTAACCTACCTTATATTACTTTACCCAATAAGTTACCGACTTTATTCATAAATCCCGGTCAATTTATTTATTTCAATAGTTTTTATTATATTGCCTACTCATATTGGGCATTTTTTAAACTGTCTGGATCCCTTGGTCCATAACATTAATACTTGGAGTGATGACGTCATAGCTTAATGCTCTAGCAAAATATGGCGTTTTTGAAAACAGTTAAAAAATATAACGATAAGAAAAATGATAGCATTGAAAAGATTACGTTACTATTTTTTTTTGTTTTTCCGAAATAAAGAAAAAGGTTTCAAATTTGATAAAAAATGTTAGACTTTGTTCAGTTACTGGTAACATTGCTTTGAAACCAATGCCAGGTCGGGCACCCTTTAATTACTTATAGCATTTCCAAAGGATTGAATAACCTAACGAGCTTGAAACTTTATATCAAACGCTTTATTTAGTTTCAAGTTACCTATACAGTTATGGGTGTATTACATTCTGCTTAATCACCTCCAGCATTTTAACTTTAAACATAAGTTTATTAAGTTAAAATGTAAGGATATTACTAAGTAGTTTCAATAGGAGGAGGACAGTAATATGCTGTTTAGTTACTTGTTTGATACAACTGCTACTAAATTCAAGCAAAGAATGTTACAGATACGCTGTCACTTCTAACGATTGGGATGTTACGCCCCACAGTTCCGCTTTTACAACAAAATCCCAGAAAATGTACAAAATTTGTCAATTTAAATGTTTTATTAAAGAAAAATTGTACAAAAAGGGTTATTATAATATACTATTATCGCCACTATGCTGATTCTGTTAAAATTCGTTTAAAAATTTGTACAAACAAAAAAAAAAATGATTGTAAAGTGAAATATGTTTTAAAAAAAAGTCGCGCGGGGTTTCTTGCTTGTTCTTCCCAGGACAGAGGTATTTTCCGAACCAGTGGTAAATAAAACAATGACTTTCAATAAGTATTATGTAATAATCTATATTGAATAAAAATTATTCTATTCTATACTGGTTAGGAGTGGCAACATTTATACACACCCTTCAGACCAGAAAATAGCAGTGCAGGTATTGATGGTTGACGACAGAAATAGGTAAAAGGCTTATACCTATCCAGGCGGACACCTAGGCAGATTAGGAGTCCTATTATCTAGTCATTTCAAACGTAGTTACAGTGGTTAGTGCGAGTAGTAGCAGAGTTCACATAATTGCTAGTATTAAAAAAAAACATAATTTATTTTACTTTAAAACATTGTTCTCGCTTAAAATTCAAAAGCAGAACTCCATTCTATAGAGTGACTGATTTTTATGTTTGTAAGTGTTATCGTTATAATTTAATCTATAATAAAGGTTGAAACGAACTATTCACGTTGAACGATTTAAATTGGAGAATATCTGTTTCCGAGAAAATTCCTGTACTAATAACATATATTTGGACTGTACTCATTAATATCCAACATGCGATACATTCACTTATAATTATAAGCGAATGTATCGCATATTTAGCCGACTACAAAAAAGGATTTGATTCTAACTTCGACTGTATTTTTATGTATAAATGTTACGCGATATCTTTACCAACTGTGAACCGATTTTAATGATTCTTTTCTTACTTAATGGACTATAATATCTTAAGGTTGGTTCCATTTAAATTTTAGGAAAATTTTTCACCCTTAGGATTCTAAAACAAGTGATTTAATGTACTTATTAAAACGATGTTCTAATTGTTTGCTTGAGGTTGTAGTGTAGTCCACTCAAAAGGTTCAAATAATGAAACTTTAAAAAAACCAAAAGTAGAAAGTTAAAAATAATTCAATAATTTTTACTTAATAGTAAAAAAATCTATTTCTATACAAATAAATAAAATTGAACTGTCTGTTTGTAATGTCAAAATTACAACTTTTAACTAAATGCATATGAAAGTATATACGGTACTTATAACAAAAACACTCTCATCTGTCTGTCTGTCTGTCTGTTTGTTCCGGCTAATCTCCGAAACGGCTGAACCGATTTTGACGGGACTTTCACTGCCGGATAGCTAATGTTATAAGGAGTAACTTAGGCTACTTTTATTTTAGAAAAGAAATTAGGGTTCCGCGCAAAAAAATTAAAACCCATTAAAATCCAATCGTAATAAAATCCACGCGGGCGAAGTCGCGGGGAACAGCTAGTAATAAATAAAATCAATAAACCGACTTCAGTAGCGCAAAGCCAGAGGAAATTATTGTTTTAATCATAAGTTTAATTATTTTAAATAGCAAGTTTTAGGAAGTTCATGAAACCATATTTATTATATGGTGATAGATTATTCTCAAAATACAACGTTACGGACGAATATAGTCACGAACATACATACGTACTCGTATACCAGCAAAAATTTTACTCTCCTTTGGAGCGTTATCGCAATCAGGTAAAAACTTTACAAATTGTACATCGGGTAAACATGGAAAGTATTTTGTTTTTCCAAGAGCTCATGTCACTAACAATTTACCGTGTTTTTACGAGAAGTCGGGCTCCTAGACGACGGTCTGCTGCGGAGATAGTCGGCTTTATTGCTATATTTCGAGAACTATTTATAGTCACATAAACGTTTCTGGAACATTCAATGAAATGCCTAAAATGACCATATATCTTCCCGTGATATATTGTGATATATATATACACAATTGTAAACAATTAGATAAAAGCGACATTATTGACTTAAGAGAAAAAAACGGCTTTCAGTAAATTATTCAAAGATAAAAGAAACAATATAATTTTATTTTTCAACATCATTATCATCATCGGATACCCTTGCTTAACTTTAATATTATGTTTGACATAGCGGTATCTATAAAAAGCGTCAAAAGTACGTGGTTGTTGCGATGTTAGGGAATCTATCACCCCATTCATTCCGTGGGTATCTCCTCCGATGGATGATGGTGTTACCATATCGTATATTCCACATGTAGACTATGCAGATTGGCTACAGGGACCAGTGTTCAAGTGCGGGACGTCTCGTACTACACTATAATCCTCCCACCAATCGAGGTAATTATGGCCATTCCTATCTATAAACCGAAGTTAAGTTTAGTAAATATCCATTGCATGGGCTTAAAATGCTTTTTACCTATAATAATTACAATAGCTAGCGAAAGCAAAACCTACTTTTGGTAATGGGATCTATATAGGAAGGAGGAATCTATATAATCCTATCCCATTTAACTTGGGACTAATTTTTCAATCAAGAAATAAAAGATATTTAGAGGGTGCAACATAAACAAGTTAAAAAATTACAGTTGTAGGAATAAAATAGATAATATTTAACTTTTTTATGAATATATCAGGTTATAATTTACTTTTATCTCACAATTGAAAAGTCGGGCCTTAAACGTAGACGTTATCTTGTTACAATGCACATCTCATGTTCCTGTTCTCCGTTGGAGATGGAACATATTACGTCGAAAGCATTTACAGGAGTTACATATAAATTTCACAAGCTAAATTACCAAAACTAACATAGAGTAAATTCCAGCTAGAAATTGAAAGTGGTATTTTGCAGGTTTGTAGCACCTGGTGCTCTCCTGCACTTGCAAAACACGGATTATGACTCTTGATAATGGCTGGTATATTAACAAATTATTTTTATTTCACATGTTGAATATTGTTTTTGTTATTTAATATTTATATTTATTTAATATAACAAATACAATCTATATTATCAAATATATTATCAGTAAGAGGCGGCAGAGCGATATGAAACAGGATATTACAGTAGCATCTTCCTGATAACGACTCAAAATAATACATAACTAGGGTAGCCAACTCTATGAGAAAATCTATGGAGTAGGCCAATATTCAGCAGCGAACTATTGATAAGCTGTGATGATGATGATAAACCTCCTGAATTGTAAATTTAATTGAAATCTGTGTTATTCGTTAAAGTCATTGAGTTATATGTACTACGTACTAGAGAAGCTATTCCAAACAAAAAATGTGCACTACTCTGTTTTCGCGTATGCGCGGGAGATAGTACAGTCGCGCATGCGCAGTTGATATAAGCGCGTTGCGCCTGCGCGCTCAGTTTTTGTCATAATAGATTAGGTAGGTATTTAAATCAAGAATTTGACTACTGAATCATTATTTACGTATAGGTTTAATTAAACTTTAATTTGAAATCTCGTATTATTAGCACAGCTCCACACTCTATGAATATTGAAGCCACACTATGCGTAAGCATCATATTAGTCTGTGGCCACACTAAATGACACTAAAGGTGTACGGATTGCAGTACAGTTCATTTGAACATAGTGAATGTTCGGAATGCCAAATCTAGTGCGTAGTACATATTATATATCGATGGTTAAAGTTAAAGTTTTCCAAAATAATATTGCCCGTATAATATATAATGTATAGGATATAATATATTTTTATAATAATATTTGTGTGAATCAAACTTTATAGTAAGTAAATTTATTTATAAGTAATAAACCAATTCGATTAAATATTAAGCAAACTGAAACGTACTCGTAGAGTTCTCGGAACTGGTAACGATATTGAAACTTAATATTTATAACTAATAGTGTTTCGTAGATTGACTTCTATCGATTTCTCCTTAATTAATTACATAAACTTACGACGGAACTAGATGGATATCTTCACTATTAAGTGGCGGGTAAGTTAATAATTACTTGTTTTCGTATAGTGTTTCGACCGTGGTGGAATAACATCGTTGTAATTATATTATCAGTCTCTCTATGTTCTGTATATATATTATATATATGTTCTGTCTTTATGAATAGTGTGACCGAACATAATATGTATATAAAGTATAAAAAACATAATTGAACACAGTACTACTGTGCCAGATATATTTTTATTATTATTGGTTACTTCTTTTTCTTTATCTGCTCATAAAAGTGTGCAGCTGGAAATGACTCTTCGAGAGGCACATATCCAGCTGCTCCACATAAAGATTCTTTTGTTCTTCTACTTTGTTAGCCAGCGAAATTCCACTCTTGGACAAGGTCCTATTTCGTTGTAAAGATTTGTCTTAATCGCCACGCTATGCCGTCGGATAGGCTATTATAGCCATTGAAGTAATATGTGCTACGTACTAGAAGAGACGCCGAGACTTGGTTGTTTGCAACAAGCTTTAGAGCCCGCTGGCTCAAACTTATTTAGCCTGTGCCATAAAAGGTACTTTGTGCTTCCTTCTATGCACCCGGCACTGCTGTACAGATTTTGTTCGCAGCGTCTGTTCTAGTACGTAGTACATATACTTCAATGACTACAATAGCCTATCCGACTGCATAGCACCAGATTTCTCGATTTCTCTCTCGATGGCTATACAACCATCTATCGGAAGCCATGAGATCTCTGGCATTTCTCATGGTCGCCTTTTACGATATCGAAGATATGAAATAAGTGATGTATTTTCTTAAGCTGTCAACACAAAGCTGTTAATCTTTTAACACATACATATTTATTTACTACTGGCGACTTGCTGCCGATTCGCACAGGTGCGCTTTACCAGATTAATATTATCTTTTTAGGACTTGATTACAATGTTTGAAAACTTTTTCACCTATTAACTGTTAGAAAATACATCGTCCTACCACGCTTCGCAGGTGTCTTCATCATCACCCATAAAAGTTCACAGCTGGACACGAGTATTTCCCTATGTAGGAAGGATTTGTTACAATCGTCATGCTTGTGGTTGGAGTGATTGCAGTATAAGACGTTACTACGTTAAAGGTGCGACGAAAGACGGAGAGTACTCCGTCGCGAGTCGGAGTATTTTCAAATCGAACAAAATGAGATAGTATCGCCAGCTATAGGAGACTACGAGAACTGGCTTTTTATATGATTCTCTTACTACTACTACTACTTACTACTTATTTTTGCACATAAAACCATAAAATGTAGTATAACACGATCTTATTTTTTTAATTATTTATTGAAAGTTTTCAGTGTAGTGTAGTCCAAAAATTTGTTAATAATTGCATTTAACCACTTGAGTATCAAGTGTGAGGCGCGGTACTCTATCTGCAACACTACGAGCAGGGCAGGATTATGCAAGTAACTAAGGTGGCACTGATTTAATTTCCTGCGCACCGGTGCACCGCATCGCTTTATCCTATTTTCTCGGAAAAAGAGCACAAAGTTAAAATTTCCTAAAAGACGCCGAAAAGAAATCTGTCGAGTATGTTAAGAATTTCAAATATTTCATGATCCAAGCTTTGGAAAATGAAATTTTATTTTAGAGGAATTTACGGTACTATTATATTAAATTGAAGGTGTTTTGTGTTCTACCGAAAAAGAGGATTAAGATTGCTTTAAAGCTAATAACTTCATAGAATCAATTTATTATCCTTAATTTACTTTTGAAGATAAAATTACAAAATAAAATTGAAAGCAGTGTTGGTGAGTCACAAAGGCTGCTTCTACAAGTAAATCAAAGATAGATTAACAGGAAAATAAAAAATTTCTTGAAAGCATTTTAATGAGATGAGAAAAGTAACATGAAAGTAAAAAAACTGTCTGAAAGTTTTCCATTTATTTTAATCACATTTTTTTATAAAATCGAAAAACACTTTAATTTCATTTTCTTTAAACGAACTGTGTGCTCGTTTCTCACCCTTATTTTATAAAAAAAAGTCTTTTGAGTCCCTTGTTAGCTTTTGGTCTTTTCAATAATTTTCTTAATTACGCATTTGAATTGCTCTATAGTGTAAAAATATGCACTACCCCATATAGTGCCGTGGGCAGGAGCATCTTCCTGATAACAACTCAAAGTTATTAAAAGCTGTGGATGCCACTCGGTCTGCCAAGCGTGGCAACTATGGCAAAATGTTCCCTATGAGGCAATTTATGGATCAATTTTTAATTTGGAAAGTGTATGTTGTTGGCCTTGTGGCCTTTGCAGCTTCAACGAAATAGACTCGTAAGCGAGAACCTACGATTGCAACGATTCTGCCGGCGGTGACGCTGACTGCAGTCCCGAGGCACCCCGACCCCTGCTTTTGGAGTGAGGCTCCTCGAGCTATGGGGGAGGGGGGCTTGATGTGATTCAAGGGCCCCTCAGAAGGAGGTACGAGCCTCGGCTTGAACCACTATCGCAATGTGGGGCTATGGATTCATGTTCAGTAGTGGACTTTTATAGGCTATAATGGATGGATGGATGGAGATATTTATAAAAATTTTTAGAAGCTTGCTTGAATAATGTTACTAATAATGTTAGAGTCACGGGTAGCTTTGCAGGGCAGGATAAGAGTCCTCTCATATTTTTTTCAAGGTTATGGAGCAATTTGGTCTGCCGCGTCGCTCCAGTGGATCTTGGATTTGGATATTTTCACATGGTTTCCTAAGATTTCTCCATGATGTTTTTCTTCACTGCTGGAAACAAAGTAAAGAACCACTTACAATTGCTATTATATCTCGCGTACTGTGAAATTTACTGAGAGCGCTATTAGCCCTTGAGCTACCAGGGATTAATACTGGTGTAAAAATATCATCGCATAGTGGTAACATATATAGCACCATTCTCTGCATCCTGTACCACGAAGTGCATGCTTGGCACTCAAACTAAATACGTATTTACAGATAGACGGAAACGCAGGATAGCCGGTAGTAGACATGTATAG